>OX596029.1:107763931-110655744 GCA_951394125.1 Epistrophe eligans | reverse complement strand
GGAGATTGAATGCATTTCCGTTGGTGGCAAACCAGCCTCAGAGGTAAGTGTATAAAAGGGAGAGATGAAGAAGACCTTTAAAATGATTCTCTCCTCATCATAGATAACGTGGATTGATGGCCTGGGAACCGTAATCAATGACAACATCGAGTACACAGTGATTCCAATGCCGGATTTGCGACGGTTCACTGCAAAATCGGTCCTACGACTGACACCGCGCAAGGAGCATCACAATACAAACTTCACTTGCCAGGCCCAGAATACGGCCGATCGAACATATCGGTCGACGAAAATCCGTGTTGAGGTGAGCAATTTAAGCGCATTTTATACTGCGGAGCCGATGCGATGCAGATGCAATGATGTGTTTCTCTGTTAATTAATTGAACCTTACCTAACCTAAGCTTTCCAAAAAAAACCTTACGTTTCAGGTGAAATATGCTCCCAAAGTCAAAGTGAGTGTAATTGGTGGCGCTTTAGCTGGTGGCAGGATTCCAGAGTTCGCCCAGGTGCGATTAGAATGCAAAGCGGATGCCAATCCTGGTGAAGTCCGTTACCGATGGTTCATCAACGACGAGCCAATTATTGGCGGCCAGAAAACTGAAATGGTAATATTCTCATTTTCATTTCGAAGCGAGTTTTGTTACTTCCGTCCGTCCATCTGTCCATCTGTCCGTTCGTTTGGTCGGTTCTTTCATTCGTTTGGTCGTTCACATAAAGAAGTGGTTTGAAATTAATTTTTTTTCATCTCTCTTCTCTTTGTAAATATCAGGTTATCCGGAATGTTACACGAAAGTTTCACGACGCAATCGTGAAGTGTGAGGTGCTCAACTCGGTGGGCAAGAGTGAGGATAGCGAAACCCTGGATATAAGCTGTAAGTAATTTATACCCAAACCTACTCACAATTTGCAGGTCGATAATTCCAAATGGTCAACTCTATATCTGTTTGTGTGTGTGTTTTTTTTTCTTTCCATTTACAGATGGACCACAATTCCGACTGCGTCCTCAGTCCATAGAGGCTGATATTGGCAGCGTTGTATCACTGAATTGTGAGGTTGATGGGAATCCCATGCCGGACATTGTTTGGATTCAACATCCCATCGATAGGGTAGGTCTTTGCATTCCAATATACAACACCCTTAGTCGATTCGTCGCGTCGTCGATAACTCACAAACCAAAACTGACTTTATTTGTACTTACCCCACAGGTTGTTGGCGGCAGTTCGAATTTGACATTTAGTGTAACAAACGAAACAGCTGGGCGGTACTATTGCAAGGCAAACGTTCCTGGTTACCCAGAGATATCCTCGGACGCGTACGTTTACCTTAAAGGCTCTCCTATAATCACCTCGTCGCACTATCAATACGGTCTGGTCGGAGACACTGCAAGGATTGAGTGCTATGCGACTTCGGTGCCGCGGGCCAGACATGTATCATGGACGTTTAATGGTCATGAGATTTCGGAATCGGGACATGACTACTCCATACTGGTGGACGCAGTGCCTGGAGGAGTGAAATCGACCCTCATCATCAGAGACAGTCAATCGTACCACTATGGCAAGTACAATTGTACGGTGGTCAACGACTATGGCAACGATGTGGTTGAGATAAATTTACAGGCGCAAAGTAAGTTTCGAGCCGAAAGAGTCATTGACTTTTGCAATAAATTTCTTCCATCATCATTCTAATTGTTTTTGTGTCTATCTCTCTGTTTCTGGTTTTATTGCAGAAAGTGTTCCATTACTGATGACGATTGTTGGAGGCATTTCATCAGTGGCCATCCTAATGATCCTGACCATCTTGGTAATAGTCTATTTTAAGTGCAAAAAACGGAAACTCCCACCAGCCGATGTCATCAGCGAGCATCAGATTTCTAAAATTGCCGCCAAAGAGGCCGGTGACCGCACATCCAACTACAGTGACCTCAAGGTGGACATCTCTGCCGGTTATGTGCCTTATGCCGACTACACCACCCACTATAGTCCTCCGCCGCAATATCTGACAACATGTTCAACTAAATCCGGCAGCCATTTGCAGCAGCAGCAGCATCAACAGCAGCAAGCCATCAATGTGCCAATGACTTTTATAAATGGCGGAGGTAGCCTAACGGGCAGCATCATTGGATCCCGAGAGATCCGCCAGGACAATGGTCTTCCAAGTTTACAAAGCACAACCACCAATGGAAGTGTGGTAAGTTCATCGCCTAATGGCAGTTGCAGCAATAATAGCACCGCCACTCATGTAGCACAGAACTCATTGAGTATTGATCCAAGGTATAGCGCCATTTATGGCAATCCCTATTTACGAAATTCTAATTCATCATTGCTGCCGCCACCTACAGCTGTTTAAAAACTAAATAAACAACAAACTAAGAGGAAAATCAATTAAACTAACAAATATAATAATTTTTTAATAATTATTGTCGCTTTCGAATTTACGTAAAAATAATCGAGTTAGGCTAATTTAACAAAAAAAAAACAAAAAAACAAAAAAAAATACAAGTACTCTTGTATGGACTAACCACGCGTAAAGACTGATCTCAACGATTTAGTAAAATGGGTTACCTAAATTACAACAAACTATACGTTTTGATAAATAATTTAACAAAATAAATTACCTACCTGAGGATGTGACGTAGAGGGGTTTTAAGATTTTTCAGCAGATATTGATTTTTTCTTGTGAAATTTCGTGAATTCTATTTAACAATAAAGATGTTTCTAGGGAATCAAATTAATATGTATGTACATTGTACATATGTAGGGTAGATACCATTCCTTTGAATAACTCACATGCAACTTCCTTTATGTAACGGTTTTCAAGTGAACAACCCTCATGAGCTTTTTTTTTGTTTTATGAAATTTCTCATTTGCCAAAAAAACATCAATAAATGCAAATAACCATTTTTTAAAGTTTTAATTACTTTTCCTCAACATAAATTTCATATGGAAGTGATTTTCTCGCAAAAATTATTGAATTTAACAATTTTTCTATCGAACGGTGAACTTACCCAAGGAAAAAAATGTAGACTCACTACAAACTTTTTTCTCGAGTTTGACATTTTGTGTTTGGTGTTTTATCGGACTGTCTCTTTCACATTTTTGTGTTTTCTAAAAACTACATTGTTTCATTTTCAAAGTTGGGTCAATTTTTGTATTTGTCTTAATTCTTAAAAAAATTGAATCTTACTGTTGCTTTCTCGAAAATAAGTCGTTTTTTTAAGAGTAATGAAGTCATGCCGATTATGACAACATTTTTTTCCCGAAAAGTTAAGGAATTTTTTTTATTTACCAAATTAATTTAATAATTTTTGGTATGGCTTAATTGATTAGAAGTTAACATTTCTGTTGATAGGCAAATATTATTGTGCAATAAGGTTAGATTTTTTGATGATTAATATCATAGGATAAACGAGGGGAAATGTGCTTTCATGTCTAATTTAAAATTTTGTACAATATTTTGTGGTAATTTCGATTTGTTTAGGTTTGATGAAACTTAACTTTTTTTAGTATTGAGATATATATAGATATTCTTTTTAACCTGATTATTTCAAAATAGAATATTGCAAACAAATTGCTTTAAATCGAGGTATTGTTGTAGCATTATGAAATAAGGTCAAATATTGAAGCTGTTTTCAGTGTAGTAGTTAGTAGTTTCCAAGTAACCTAATGTCCGTAAATTATGAACTATACGGACTTCCTTTGATTTTCATTATGCATTCAATTTCCCTCACCAAATGTTTCTTCGCAAGCTATTTGTTTCAAGAAATATAAAGATATTCAAGTTTTTCTTGATTAATTCCATTTTCCATTTCTTCGGTTTTTTATCATTCCTTTTTAACAAAAATCTTCGATCCACTCTAGGACCAATTAAAAATCTAAAATTATTTTTTATAATTTATATTTTTATTCCTTTATGCATATTTATAGAACTTGTATGGTCAATATATTCTATATCTAAGTAATAAACATAAATTTCTATCTTGGAAGAGCATACCTAAATAAGAACTACATTAATGGAATATATATGTTGGTTGGATAAGGATTCCGTACGGGAGAGCTTTTGTTTCACCTGCGACATAGGTAAATGTTTACTACCATCATGATTCAATGCACCATTAAAGAAGGTCAATCGATAAAGAAGGTGGTGATGCATAAGACCAACTTTCTATAACAAAACGATAAGAGAAGGAAAAATATTACCTTTTGTGTTATTGTGTTATAACAATATTTTTTTTTTCGTAAGAAAAATGTTTCTCTTGATTTAGTTGAATATGCATCATGGAAATCGATAAAGCTGAATGTTTTAATATTTCTAGAACTTTTTATTTTTTTTTTTTTAAGAAAACAAGTACCTACCTATTTATATATAATGCGGTTCCATATAATAAGAAAGAGTAAGTGAGGGTTGTCTTTCAAGGATTTTTTTATGTTTTCTTGATAGTCTGTGTAGGGGTTGTGAAAGTTATTCTTGCAATGATTTCTATATTTGATTTGACTTTTAATGTATTTATTTTTTTTAAATAGGTTTAAATGTTCTAGGAAAAAAATAATGAGTTTCTATAGAAGTTGAACTTGAAAGGTTAGGAATTTATAAATATTTGAAAGAATGTAGGTTGAGTATTTTCTTTTTGTATGTACATTTATTTTAGACTCAGATAAAAACTTAACTTCTATTCCTTTTTTATTTAAAATTATTCAGGTTGGTATATGTACCTATGTATGTTTGTATATGTTTGACGCACTCAAGCAGGAACTCAATAATACTTGAGTTCAAGTTTTCCCTAAAGAAGTAAATTATAGTTTTTATTTCCATTTAACAAAAATGACATTCCAGAAATCAGAAAGCAAAGTGAAAGTTCAAGAGGAATTGTTTAAATCTATTTTAAAATAAAAAAAGGGTTTTGGATTTTTTTTAAATGCAAGGGTAAAATTTGTATTTAAAATTTTGTAAATTTATTAAAATGATTTCGATATAAGACTGAAAGGTAAAGGGTGTCTAGAGTAAATTTTTAAAAATAAACTTCAGAGTTATTTTCATATTTAAGTTTGGAAAATTTTTGTTTATTAACAACCAACCCTGTAGTAGCCCGTGGCGTAATGGTTAGTGCGGTGGACTGTTACGCCGAAGGTCTTGGGTTCGATTCCCAGCCAATGTCACCTACAAACAGAAATGTTTTTAATGGGTTACTGCCTCTTGCGAGGAATTGAAAAATCCTCCAAGAGTATCTCTTGTCATGAAAAAGTGCTTCTCACCCTAGCCGTTCGGATTCGGCAGAAAGTTGTAGGTCCCCTCTATTCCTGCCAATAACACGCACTCAGGAATGGTTGAGAGTTGTAAGTCACTAGGCCCTGGTTCTATATGAGCTGTCGCGTCGACCAATTTATTTTTTTTTTTAACAACCAACCCTATTTTGCTAAATGTTTCCGTGAATTTTCTGCTATCCGTCGCGTCGGAGGGAAAAGAATGTTCTAAAAAACATATAAATTGCGATACAAATAAAATTTTAAAAATTAGATTCTCACAAGAACTTGTAAAATAATTATTAAATTATTAGGAACTCGAAGGATTGAAGAGATTAAAGAATAGTTTGTGACAAATTAGGTGAAGAATTCACGTGAATCAAAAAATTCGATCGGATCGGATAGGAGAATAGGGCTGAATATCTTCTAAATGCCATCCTCTCAAAACACTATTATAACCACTCGAGGGAAAAGCGTGCCTCTATATCTCGCTCGGGCAGAAACTATCATTGGCGTTTTTATACATTATTGATGGTTTTCCTAGGGCATACAGTTATACAATGTTTATTGTGCATATCATCGTATATCTTAGTCGTCGATTTTTCATCGTATTGTAAATCAGACTTGCCCCTCAAAAAATACAAAATCTAAAATCCAACTGTTGTCCCTTTTTTTTAAATTTTATTTTCATTTAAATTTAATCTTTTTTAATTTTTATTTTATATTTTGATTTTATTTTTAAGTTTTTATTTTTTTATAATCCTGTTCTCAGCTAATCTATGATGCATAATATTTTACGGAATCGATCCTCCTTCTCTACGTCACTGCTCCCACTTGATCAATCGTGTGCTTCTAACAACACATTACAAACAAAAATATAAAAAAAGCGAACATCGAAAATAAAATTATTAAAAAATAACTAAGCGCTTCATTTCATATTTTACTCACAAAAAAATATTAATAATTCAACTAATAAATTTTAACAAAAATTCTAACAAAATTGCGTCCCATATTACCAAGAACAACTAAAACTTTCATTATATAAATAAAACAAAAAAAAAAAAACACTAAGCATTACAACCAAATTACAAAACAAAAAGCTATAAAAAAACTGCATCTTCAAAAACAAAAAATTGAAACTATATAAAAATGAACAAAGTGAAAAGATTTATATATATTAAGATAAAGGTATTATAGATTATATTTAACAACCAATTTAAGAATAAAAAAAATTAAAAATGTATTTTCAAATTAGGGAATCATTGCTTAGAAATTCAATATAAAAAAGCGTTTCCTCCTAAATGTTTTAACTACGATCAATCAAATCGAATAGCTTTTTTGAATATAAATTATAGTAAATATTAAAAAAAATATAAATAAATATTTATAAAAAAATAAAACAAATTGAAACAATTATAATATTTAAGAAATATAAAAAGAGAGACCTTATTCACAAGTGTCTCATGTACCTGATTATTTTGTAAGTTGTTAATTTTAAGAATATTATAAATAAAATTTAGTTAGTGCTTCTTAGTGTCTTATTCAGCAGAAAGAAAACAAAAAATTAAAAAATGGATAAAATTAAATGTATATGTATATTTTAAATTAATGTATAAATATATAGAGAGAGATAAATAATTTTTTTATTTTATTTTAAGCATTACACTTAGAAATCTATTTTTTAAGCTTAACAAAACTATTGTCAAAAGTTATTTAAAAAAAACAACAACAACAAAATTTGTCCAAAATGTTTATGATATCGAGTTAAACTTAATAAAAAAAAATAAAAACAAAGCAAAACGACTCCAGAGTGCTTACTAATTTAGCTGTTAGGTTCCCATAAAAATGTATTTATATTTTTCTAGTACCGTTTTGATAACCGTTATAGCGATAATAATCAAATTCTATGTCTGTATGTGTGTAAAAGCTTTTTTATTTTATTTTTACTACACATATAAAATAAAATGAAATAAAAAACATTGTATTGTGTTTGTCTCAATGGCAGCGCACATCATCAGCTGAACAACCAAAAATATCCTTGTTGTTGCTTTGCCTTTCCGGTCGAAGCTAGAAGTGGTATGAGATCCGACGAAGGAGAAGACAGAGAAGCTCCATAAATTTTTACAGTATATATACATAGGTACTGCCTTTTCCTTAGACTCATTTAACGGTTCAGTGACCTCATATAGGGTTGGGGTTTAGAGTTGTAGTTGGTTGCAAAAAGACTGCCCCAAAAAAGGCTTCACTCGTAATTTTATTTCATTTTCGGTTCTCTTCAACTCATAATAATCCTCTCTCCACCCATTGTTATTGCCTTTCCACTTTCCACTTTCCACCCTTAGCCTCAACCCCAATCATCAAAATAATTTGTTTCGGTGGTGCTTATACAGTGCTAGTGCGTTCCCAGAATTAAAATGTTCTTAGAAATATATTTTTTTGTATAAGCTATATATGTAAATGGTTAATTGAAAAAGTTTGGAATTTTTATATAAAATTAAAATTATTTAAAGTTTAGTAAATTAGAGAAAATAAATTATAAAAAAAAAAAATATTATAAAAAAATATGTTAAACTACGTGTGTTGTCTTATGATTTTTTGATTTGTTTTTATTTGTTTGTATAAATAATTTTTCTTAAGATAGACCGTAAGTTTTAGACTGTGTTATTCTCTAAAGATTTACGATGATATTAAACATACAACATTGATTATATATACCTATACATACATTTATATATATTTTTTACATTGTAATTTTAGAAAAATAATAAAAATAAATCGACGAAAATAAAAAGAACAAAAAAAAAAAAAAACATTTTTAAAACAAAAAAAGCTGAGTTTTTTTTTAATTTAAGGAATTTTGTTTAAGACTTCGAGATTATACCTCACGTGATTTTTTGACATTTTTGACATTCAGCATCTGCAGTCTGGGATTTTGGTATCTTATACCCGGCATCAGTTAAGTCGAACATCGAGAACGAATTGAACTTTAATTGAAGTGAAAAAAAAACAAAGGAAGGTATTTTCTTGGTGTAAGAATGTTTTGAGCCTCTTAAAAGAACGCTAAATATTTTAAAATAATATTTTATTTACAATTCCCATCCCAAGGGTGCTCTTTTTGTTTTATATATTTATTTATTTTTATATTTTAAAACATAATTAAATTATTAAATTACGCCAAAATAGTTTAGGGCTCATTTAGTTACCTATAGTTTAAAATTCATCTTCCGAGAAAGCTGCATTTTGATGAAGAATTTTATGTTTTTGTGTTTAGTATTTCCTATAAAAGTCACCTAGCTAGGTAGGTACCCTGATTTTATTGTGTAGGGTAAAAAGGGCGACATTTGAGAAACGTGAGGAAATACGCTAGGTACTTTTCCCGAAGCAGCAGTTGCGTGGAAAACAGTACCTACTTCAAAATAAGAAACTAATGATATTTTAATATATTTATGTAGAATTTTAAAAGAATTTTTGCTGTGCCAGTTTCTTGTAAAAACTTATAATTTTCGAAAAATGTACAATAAAAATTATATTTGCTCCTTTCACCCCACAAAATCGAAAGTTAATTGATTTTAAGAATGTGCTGGAGACACAACTCTCCACCGAAATTCAAATTGTTTCGTTTTTTTTTCAATTTTGGGTTTTTATCTATTTTTCTTGGGCTGCATAAAATTAGACTTAAAATCCCAACCTAAATTAAAAATTGGTTTGTTTTAAAGTAAAGGATTTTTTAAATTTAAAACAAAGAATTGTTGATCGAGTACTACTTTTAAAGAATTTTTTCTTAGTTCAACAGTTAGTGAGTTATAAAAGTTAGATTTAAATTAAACTTAACTATCACACGCCTCTTCCCACCCCACAGATACCGCACTCACTGGGGTTAATTTTCACCGGGCACATAACTAATTTGTATGGAATGAGTACCATCGGAAGTTAATGGGGTATCTGCTTTTAATGGAATTTAAAAAATATTAGAAACTTAAATTTACACACTGAACTTTTACAAGTTATGATATTCGGAACCGTCATTGAATGATTTGTCATCATTTTTTAATATTCGGGTCAGAAAAATGCAATTTCCAATTTTTGTTTCGCTTCTGACTTCTTTATATATAATTTTTTTAATTTTTGAGTTTTCTTAGAATTCAACCTGCCGTTTAAAATAATTCATTATTTACTCGCTATATTCGACATTATTTTTGGTCTTAAAATAGGAACAATCAATTTGAAGTCTCATCATTATGACTGAAAAAAAAGTTTATTTTATTCATTATAAGAACCAAAACTAATTAATTAATTTACCAATTTTTTTAATAAAATAAAATAAAATAAAATAAAATAAAATAAAATAAAATAAAATAAAATAAAATAAAATAAAATAAAATAAAATAAAATAAAATAAAATAAAATAAAATAAAATAAAATAAAATAAAATGAAATAAAATAAAATAAAATAAAATAAAATAAAATAAAATAAAATAAAATAAAATAAAATAAAATAAAATAAAATAAAATAAAATAAAATAAAATAAAATAAAATAAAATAAAATAAAATAAAATAAAATAAAATAAAATAAAATAAAATAAAATAAAATAAAATAAAATAAAATAAAATAAAATAAAATAAAATAAAATAAAATAAAATAAAATAAAATAAAATAAAATAAAATAAAATAAAATAAAATAAAATAAAATAAAATAAAATAAAATAAAATAAAATAAAATAAAATAAAATAAAATAAAATAAAATAAAATAAAATAAAATAAAATAAAATAAAATAGAAATAAAATAAACGAAATAATAAAGTAAAGTACAATAAAAAAACTAAAATAAAATAAAATTAACCGCTGTTATAGATCAGCCTTTAGACACAAGTTCCTGCGACATGTAGTGGTGCTCTTAATTTGTTTTTTAAGGAGAATTACTTCTTATTGCTGTTATGTATAAAATGTCCTTTTTCAGCCTACTGGGGTGCTTCTGAGTGGTGAGACTCCTTACAGAGCTCAAGGTATAAAGGGTGCTATTTTGTTTAGTCACACAGAAGGGTGTGGTGCGATATGCATATAAATGCGGTGTGTGCGAAGCCAAAAAAAAAAAAACAACATACGCCACCAACTCTTCCTCACGGTTGGCTAGGGGTTGATCACGAAAAGTCCTTCCAGCCAAAACAAAAATCGATATCCTTAAAAAAAATAGAAAATAAACAAAATACAGCGAGAGAATAATATTACGCTTCTACTGCCGTTTTTATTAGAAGTGAGTCAGTCCAAAAATGACATTGAATTTATTTAGTGTGTGGAGGGTCCATAAAACGGTTTTGTATTACAACACGTAAAGCGTCTGCCAAATGAAAATAAACCTTTCAGATAAATAATAGTAGTGCTCGATGATTTACATTGAGTATATGTATATCCTTTATCCCTATATGCAGACATACATACATTTGTATATGCATATATGTATGTATATGGTGTAACTATAAGGACAAGTTGTGGCTCTTACTTAACTTTCGCAGTTCTATTCTAACGAGTTCAGTTGGGATATCGAATTGCATGGAATTGTGTGCGTCTGGGTTGAATAAAAAAAAAAAAAAAAACTAGTACTAATTAGAAAATATATAGAGGCAAGGTAAGTCTTCCAAAGTCAATGAAAGACGAGGTAGGTAAAGTTAACTTTATGTCAATTTGCTTTGTTATGTGTAATTGAGGGTTTGAGAATTGGGAGGTTGATGTTATTGCGACTTCTTCCCTAGGGAGAACAGGGAAGGGTTAATGGCTACTACGTATATTACAAATTCAAAGACACTTCAGGTATAGATATACCTATTCAAGTTTAGCCTCTGGCCATAATTAGAGTTGGAAGGTATCGTATAATTATTTTACAAATGGGAAAGTGTTAAATTATAATCTTTTATCACTTACCTAAATATGAAAGGAAATAGTTTCAATGTAAAACAATAATTATGTAGTTGAGAACCGAATGTGCGAGTAGGTGTAGGTATGTCCGGTTAATTTTATTCAAATTTTATGGTTAAGAAAGGTTCAAAAGTATACTTATTCATTTTAATTGAGGTATGTAATGGGGAACTAGTAGGTACATAGTACATATATGAATTTTTAAAAATAAGAATGCTTAGAAGTTGCATTTTCCAGAAAAAAATGATTGATAATGGTAAAGGGAATACTTCTTTTGGTATAAAAATTCATTATACGAGATTATGTCAACCATGACAATCAAACATTAAGTGTCACATAGAAGAACTCAGCGAAAATGAGGCACAAATTGTGTGTGTTTATTCATTTGGAATATTCAAAATATTCGTAATAAGTATCTTGCGTTTCTTTATTCACCATAAAATTCCAAATAAACTATATTCTATAATTTTTTTTAAAGTCAAGAATAATTCATAAATAGTTTAGGTATGCCACGGCGAAGGTCTCGGCTCTCGGGATCGACACCTTAGCTAGTCGGATTCAGCAAAAATTGTAGGTCTCCTTATTTCCTGCAATTATCACGTATACATTTGTACTAAGCTGGACTTTTATTATTCCTTCAAGTCTAAGGAATAATACAAAATTTTTCCCCCATGCTTCCCCTATTATGCCAAACTATACATATTTTTAAAATTGATTTATAGGAATTTGATATAAATTTATGAATAACAAACAAATATGGATATAAATATTATTTTTTTGTTGGTTCTTCTGACAAATTACCTGATACGAGTATAGGTGTACAGAAAACAGATTTTAATACCTTTACTTATATTTCGTTTTATCTATAAGTACCTGTCTTTTTAATTAGATGCAAAGAAATACATAAATATGTAAGCTTAAGAAATTTTACAAAAATGTTTGTATTGTTATTATTTCAATATCTACAATAACGAACATAACAGGTATTTATCATTTTTATTTCTAGCTAACTGTTCTACAGTTAAATAAATACAAAATACTAATTGAATTCAATATTAGTTATGACGCCATACAAAGTCAAATATTTAATCTCAACTATAATCTTAATACCAGTTGAATACAAAATAATTGGAATAAAGTTTATTGACTCTTTACTTAGAACTCGAAAATATTTTATATAAAATATGGTTGGCGATAATGAAATAATGCAACTTTTTAACAGGCGTTATACGGCAAGTTGCAATGAGTGTTGAAACGTCATGTCTTCAAATATCAATATCTAAGATCTCGTGTCAAAAATATTTGCTTATCAAATATTATTTTACCATATCCATATTTTGTCAAGTGCTTACCGTTGAATGTTTTATTTTCAAAGAAATATTTGCGCACATTTTTTATTTTAAATAAATTTATGGGATTTCAATTTCGGTATTTTCAATTTTAGTTTTTTGAATATATAATGAGAGATTTTAGAGAAGAAGCATTTTGAATATAAAAATTAAAAAAAATAAACAAAAAAAAAACATACTTAAATGTGATGACTACGAAAAAAATTAACAAAAAATAATGAGAACGTAAATATCGCCTCCAAAAATCAACTTCGGTGTGAACTATTTACAACAAAATTCAAAATCCTTACCAATCTTAACTTTGCAGCCATTGTTTTATAAAGAAGTTTTTATAATGCAAAATTCTGCATGTGAACTACTGAAATAAATCAAGTATACAAAACTTAACACTGTTTAATTACTTGTTATTCGTGGACTAAAGACCGTAAAGATATTTGGAATCAAAAATTCAATATCTAAGTCCAATTAGATATGGCTTAGTCTAAAAAAACCCAAAGTACTTATTCGAAAAATTCTTTATATTCAAAAATGTAAAAAGAAACACGTTCAATTTAAAAGAAAAATTTAAATATTATTTTATAAATCAAAAGAATTTTATAATTTTTATTTAAATACAAAAGGAGAGATATTGCAAAAATAGATAAAAAAATATTATAAAAAAAAAAAAAAAACATGTAGATAAATGCACTTATTTGAAAAAAAATATACATTGATTTCTATAAATCTACAGATTGATGTTTATCAGTTCAAAAGACAAGGCATTGCACTTGGGGATAATTTTAAGACAATCCTCCTGTCACCTCAACAGAGGCACCATTTATGTATGAAGCTTTCTTTGATGCCAGGAACGAAATCACCTCAGCCACCTCTTCTGGTTTGCCCAATCGGCCTAGAGGGCAAATTCGAGTCACCTTCTCTTTGATGTGCTCTGGAACAACATCAACCATAGGAGTGTCAATGTATCCAGGCAATATGGAATTAACTCTGATGTTGAATTTGCCGAATTCCTTAGCTGCCACTTCTGTAAACGAAATCACACCTGATTTTGATGCTGCATAGTTGGCCTGACCAATTGTTGTCAATTTTGCTGCAATACTCGAAATATTAACAATTGATCCGGAAACTTTGTACTGAACCATGGCCTTTGCAAATTGCTGTGTAATCAAAAAGGTGCCCTTGAGATTGACCTTGTAAACATCATCGTAATCGCGTTCTTCCATTTTCAATAGATAGCAATCACGCGTAATTCCAGCCGAGTTCACAACAATAGATGGTGGTTGCTTGTATTTCTCTATACAAGTGTCAAGAGCTTTGCAAACACTGTCGAAGGAAGAAACGTCCACTTCAACGGCACTTGATTCTGTGAAGGAAAAAAAAAATTAATAAAAAGAAAGAAAGGACATTGTGTGTGGATGGAAGTATTAATTTTGTAGGCTTGTTATTATGGAGTATAAGTTTACTTTTAAAATTAAGTTTAATGACGCAGAAAAAGTAAATAAATTAATTAATTGATGTCCTTTAATATTAAAGTCAATTTGCTATTTATTTGTGAATTGCACCGAGTGTAGAATAACCCCTGTCATCAGAAACATTTTTTAAAGTTGGTAATATTTGAGATAGAGATTCAACAGTTTGATTGGGAAATGTGTTGTTACCCAGAAGTAAGGTTTTGGTTTGTGGTATTTTGTTTTATTTGCAGCATGTATATTTTATAGAAAGTACTATTTGGCAAGTTATGCATTCCTAAAAAAACAGCCTTTAACAGCTGGGACGAATTATTCAGCTCCGCAACTCTTACAGACATATAAATAAACGTGAGCTAGCGACGAGTTAAACTTTCGGTTTTATCGGTTTGTCGGTAAAGTATATTTTTTTTTTCGAAAATGTAAAAGTAACGCAAAAACGTGCTTAAACTTTGTTTGTCAGACTTGCAGTTCTCAAGATATCACAATGCCAGCCAAATGGTGGGCTTTTAATCCCCTACAAATACAAAAAAAAAAAAAGAAAACTTGTACTGTACCCAAAATGCATGGTAATAGGGTTATGAAGTTTAAACCTATGCCTAGTTTGAAGAAAAATGGCTTGCAATTATTCTGGCATGCCGAGTTAAAAAATAAAAAAAAAAACCTAATGTGTTCAATGGACTTTGACATACTGGACACCACTATTAATAAAATAAAAAAAAACAATGGTGTCAAAAACTGGAGTTGTAGAAAAGGAAAATATTATTTCCCAAAAAAAAACAATTTTCCAATACAAGTATCTAAATATGGACTATTTTACAACTTGGTTGTCATGTATAAGTATAATATTTTAAACATTTTTACCAATTTTCATCAACGGGCCAATATTTTCAAAAGATTTTTCTTTCCGGTAGTTGTCTTTAAATTTATTTTTTCAAACTTTAAGACTCACACTACCCGTTGGCTTCTCAAGAAATTCTCTTGCACATTAGATATTTTTAATTCTTCATTCTTTAGGTAAAAGAAACGTTCTGTCCTTTTTATGAGACTAAGAAAACCTAATAGTTACAAATGTTATGATGAATAAAAGAAAAACTATCGGAAGCCAACCCTGGTCAGAATAAATAGTAAAGCATACTTTCAGGAATATCCTATAAAAATATAAATAGGTAAGGTATTTTTGAAGTATCTTATCTGACAGTTTCATGTTTTTTTTTTTTTGTCATCGAAACTCTCAACGAAAGAATAAAAAAAAACTATTTCTTATTGCACAACGCATAAACAACCAGAAATTTACCTGAACCAAAATCTGAAATGGTTTCCATGGCAGTCTGTAGATTTCTGTCGGCGGCGATAATGCGGGCGCCATCACGAGCTAGCACTTTGCAAACAGCTCTACCAATTCCAGATCCGGCACCTGCAATACGTGTGTATAATCAGCAGTTGAAATAAATAAAATGTGTTGAGATCCAACCAAGTGGTGGTAGTGGTTCTATTCATATTTTTTTCGATCTCCTAATTAGCACATACCTGTCACAATGGCCAATTTTCCAAAAAGTGGTCCTGGCATTTTATTAAATTCTTGTTTTTTTTTGTGTTTTAAATAAATTTCAAGCTTTTAAAGGAATATACCTATAGGTACATACGTATGTGTACATAAAATTTAAACTAATTGCTTTTTTCTATATTTGTTTCACTTTTTATAAATTTATTTAGTCAACAATGCCGACAATACTGACTACAATCTACGGAGAAATATGTCGTCGAACTGATCCTCGCACTTTGACTGTCGAGTGCCTGTGCCAGCAGAAAGTCGCCACCCTGGAGATGAAAACTGAAAACCACCGAACAAGGTGCATAGACAGAGACGTCTCTCGAACTCTCCAAAAACACCAACAACATTTTTGTTTGAATACCAAAGCTCTCTCTGCTTTCTTTTGCAAGCAATTAGTCTGGTCTTGGTAGATTGACTTCTAAGTGCTTCTAATTCTGAGCCCGATCCGCCCAACCCGCCCGAACCAATAAACCAGATGTTAAGTTCATTTGAGTTATTTTTTTTTTTTATTATTTTTCGAATTCTTTTGTTAATAAACTCATTGAATTATAAAAAAATCCATTTGGCCTTGGACTCATTTTTTTTATTGGAAATTTGCCCAATAAATGCGCGTTTATGGATGACAGAAAGATCCAAAAATATTATTCCAGTTGATAAAAAATCAAGTGAAAAAATTACGACGCATGCGTTGTGGTCTGTGGGAGACAAGAAAGAGAAATTTGAAAAAAAAACTGATAAACATAAACAACTCATTTTTTTGGTTATGTACTTTCCATTTCAATTCAAGCGTTTCTGTGTTGTTTTTGTTTACACCTACTCATCAGTCCAATTGTACAGTACGAGACAAGAAACAAAAATATCACATTGCCCCGTAATGTATACTTTTTATTTTTGTAGAGTTACATTAATTTACAACATAATTTTAGGCAGTTCCAGTAAAAACCATTTAATAATATTGCGAACTACAGTGCTGTCATATTATACATAACATCAGCAAAATACCGAACAATTGGTAGAACGATTAATTTAAGTGTAGGAACCTAAGATAACTTTCTTTTGATGTTCTCCAGAGATTGATCTCCATCGATACAAGAGCCGCTAACTATTTTAGGGGAGGTCAAAACTCAAAAGCCCTTAAACCAGTTTTTCATGAATCTTTCTGTAATAGGTTTCTTTGGAAAAAAGGCTGACAAATTTTTTTTTAGCTTTCAAACTTTCCTTCGTTTTATTTTTATTATGGCAACCGCTGTCGAGATGATTAAGTTTCAAAGCTGGGATAATATAATAATTCCGGCAATATCTAATTTTGGGACTATAATTCAGAGGAACTTAGCTACATACAACTGAACCATACTTTAAGATCGGTTATACCACGGCTGTATGCGTCAACAAAATCATTTTCGACTGAATGCCCCACTTTTTACCTAATGAATGTTTTTTCGTTAAGTCGGGGTTGCATGAAGAAGTATATATCCATTTTGGTTGTAAAACATCAGTTCAGCTTTACTTTGGTTTAAAATTAGTCAACAACTTGTGGCCAAGTTACTAAACTTCCTCAAAGCCAGTTCTGTGATTTCGCTGTTCACAGGTGCCAACTTTTCTGTCACAATAGTAAGTACCTACCAAATAACCCGCATACTTACGCAACCTCATTCATAACGCCAAATTCCTCAAAATTAAGCCTATAATATTACACTATGCTGATTAAGCCTTAGTACGCTGCTGATGCGAAACGAAAAATTCGATACAAAAATGATACAATGAAATCATAAACGAAAAATTTCGATCTGCTTTTTGTTTGGAGTACGAAGATAGAAATTTATAATTGTAGGAAATTATTTGCAGAAATTTCCGCTGAATGAATGCAAAACGCTGTTCGATGAGCAAAAATAATAATTGTAGATAGTAAATTATCTGGAGAGTCTTTAATTTTTACTCGCACTGAATAAATTGCCTAGATCATTCATGTTGGATTAACACGACTGACAAATTGCCAATTGGCAGTATTTCTTAAAAAAAAAAAAACAACCAAGAGAATGAGTTTGTCTATATTCTTTTACCGTCGCAGGAACACAATGTCTCTAGGCCATACATTTTTTGAAATAGTCTTAAGACTTGTGCATTATGTACAATTCAAATGGGAAACATTTTTTGAATTATACTCAATATTTTTTCACTATGTAGAAGAAGGGACATAACACCACTCTATGTTAATCCTGATGACGTATTTGGTCAAGTTTGTATATAATAAAGGCATAAATCGTGTGATTTAAGTAGGTACCTACCTATTTTTTTGTGTCGAAAAATATTTATTTCCAAAAACGAAGACCATTGCATAGGATAGTCTAAGAGTCGAAAGCAGATTTTGAGAGTGGATGCATAACCAAAATACTCGTACCTATACACATTGTGTAGGCAAAGTTTTTTCAGAGCTTACAAAACATTTTTCAACACGAGTAGGTAGGTATATTTTTTGAAATCGTTATGATTCTCATAGTCATAGCAAGTTATAACAACCAACCAATTTGGAATTCATACGCAATTCAAGCACCCACCCATACCAATCATGTTTAAAAAAAAAAATCGATTTAAGACTTTTTGCCAAAAAAAAGGGGAAAACGGAAATCACCTATATGCAAACTTTATACCGCAATAAAAAAAAATGACAACCACCGATGCGATGATACCGGTGCTCATGAATATCTATCTGTAAGTTCTGCATCCATGCAACAACGGAGGTAGGCAGGTATATATAGAATTCCATCCTGTTTCCTTTATTTTGAATTCGGTGCAAATTGCACGTTTCATGACAAGGTATTTTACACAGTATAGTTGCAACGTTTCAATTATTCAATATAATTGGATTGACAGTCAAACTCATCGTATAAGAATCTCTGCGAATAATATGATATCTGCAAGCCTGGGACAAACTTCCGGAATCTAGGAATACAACTTAGAAAAAAAAGAAATTATTAAACTGATGACGCACCGACGACGCGACGGTGAGGAGCGGCGCGGTACGGTGCGATGGCATCCAATATAGGAGGAATGATACCACCGGAACTACACCCTCACACCTAACTTTGAATGTTGGAATAAAGTTACATCCTTCTTGAGATGTATACGTACAAAGACGCAAAGCGCAGAAGATATAATGTATAACTGGAACTCATATAATGATTATTATTATTAATATTTTTTGGATACAGAAATCCAGTGCACAGCATTGTGTATAGAGCATTCCTTAACTCCTAGGGAGTAGGGACACGTAAATCTGTCAATTAAGGACGGAATAAGGAAAAACCCGGACTTACAAATGAATGTCATGTACATATACTCGTACCTAGTGCTTATTTTTGTAGCTTCTTGCTAAGGGATGAGATCATGCTCTAAAAACGACAATACGAGTGTTGCTGACTTTCAAAAGAGACAACCAGAAAGATGCGGCCTTACTGTAGCCTATATATTTCTTGTTTGAGACTCGTGCGCCACCATACCAGCAAGCACATGAAGACGCACGCTTCCATTCCATTACTCTTACAAAGACTTTCCTATATACTGATGTCCAAGTGTTCGGAGTTGTAGCCAGAGGCACTCATTGCTCGGCACTTCAAAGAGCGTTGTGCCCATTTCCTGACGTTTTGGATTGGGACAAACAATGCACACAAGACACACAACCAACGAGAAGGTGTTGAGAGAAGTGTATGTGGTTGATTCTCGTTACATGACAGCCAGCAAGATGGGTTGAATGCGGTGCGAATTTTATTGACCCGAGGGCTATTGATGTGGTTCATATAAGAAGAGCTGCTTCAAGGCTTAGATTTTCAATTAACCGTTTACTCTGGATGAGTTCATTGTGCTTGGGATAAGTGTTCGAGTTGAAGTAACAATAATATGTTTTTAGCCGTTGAATTTCTCATTTGGATTTTGGCTTCTGCGGCATTCGTGAAAGGTATATACTATATATGTAGACATTTTGACACAATTCTATATATTTTTCTGATTAAATTTATTGATTAATAAACAATATTTCTGAATAGCTGGAGTTATAAGGATAGGAGTTTTTAATGCAGATGATGGGCAACAATATCCTGCATCAAGCACTTCTTCGTATGATTTCCGAAATTATATGATACTATTAGTTGATGAGCCTATGGCAGAAGATGCTTATGATGAAGATTCATCATCACATTTTCTACGTAAAGGTGAAGAAAATGAACCAAAAGTCATCAGTAATCTTGAATGGAAAAAACTTCGCCGATACATTAATCGCCAACTTAAAGTACCACGACGTTATTGGAATAGAATTGTAAGGAATTTAAATAAAGTCGTGAAATTACGGTCAGCTGCTGATGGAACTATTATTAGGAGATCATCTTTGCCAAGCTTTGAAAATAATATAGATATTGATTTTTTGAATGACAAAAGTGATTATTTCCTATCCAGAGATATTATTATAAATCGGTGTAGAAATTTACAATTTTTAAGAAAACTAGGTATTGGTTATGATACCGATTATGATGAATAAATAAAAATAAAAATTAGAAATAACAAATATTATTATTGTTTTTTTTTTCTTTAGGAAAGTTTATAATCATTTTTCTTTTTCGACGTTAAAATTTAAGGATTATTACAAATAAAAAATAAATACCTTGAGTACGTTTACAATTTGTACCTTAATGTTGTTGTTGTGTTAACTGCAAAGGAATAAGCATCTGAGATGCACGGTCGCTTCTAATTTTAACTGGCATTTACGGAGGAACTTGCCGATTACGGAGGTTTCGGCAAAAAGTATTAAAATTAAAAACATTACCTACGATTTTAACTATACAACTGAGTTTCTCAAAAAAAATAGTTATTTTTTTTTCTTGATATTTCTCCACAAAAAGACCAAAACGATAGAGACCAAGACGTGATTCAGTTAATATACGAGGAACAGACCAATACCGAGACGACAGCTATTTTTTTTCCATTTTAACGCGCAGGGACCATAGGTCCCGGAGGGACTTTTGTCCCAAATCTCAGGAATAAGGGACATAAATCCAGTTTTTTTAATCAAAGATAGGACATAAGTCCCAAAAGTTAAAGTCCTAAATGTTTTGTTTCCATAATGACATTGGCACTGCCTAACGACTGAACAGTGAACATAGCCTTAGCGGAGAAAAGGAGTAGTGTGAGCGGGACAGAGGACCCCAAGAGGAAGTTAAAATCTTTGGAAAAGCGAAAGTACTTTTTTTTTTTTGATATTTGATATTTGATATTTATTGATTTAAAAAACATTTACAAATATTACAATGAGTATCTTAAATAACGTAAATGTGATCATTTAAATAGTAGTTACAGTGGTAAACTAAAAGATTTTAACATTATTAACAATTTTAAATACTTAATTAAATATATCAATCAAATGATGTTATATTTCAAATTCAAGTTATAAAAACAAAACAAAGAAGATAATATATAAAACAAAATCAAAGAAAATGTGCAAAATAATATACTTAATACAATTAATTAAATATAACATTAACTTTAAATTAATTTTAGAGTTAATAAGCCCTAATAGTTGCTAGCCAAGTAATTGAACAGAGACCCATCAAAACCATCAACAAAACAAAGTCTTCTAATGCCAAGAGGCAGCGAGTTCCATAAGCGAATGGCGTGAACAAAAAATTGTCGCTCTGTTGTTACACAATTAGCTCGCGGTGAAATTATCGTAAGAGTACGAGATGAGTTACGAGATGAGTTGATCCAGAGTTAAGCCCAAAATATAACTTTTATATGTCGATATATGATCATGTCGCCTTAAACCGTACACATAACGCGTAATATTATTAAATGCTACATTAAGTTTTCTTCTAGATTCGGCATTGCAGTACATGGAGACTTCAGACCCATATGTTAAAATAGGCAGTATGAGTGATTTAACTAACAATAATCTAGTTTTTACAGGAGTATAATACTGCGACATGAATAGGTTTCGTAAACATCCATATATTTTCCCAACAGTAATACGCACATGAAGATCCCATCTTAAGTTGTCACTAAACCAAATACCCAGGTTCTTAGCCTTATCAACAAATTCTAACTGTGCATTTCCAAGATATATATTTGAAAAACCAGTAGGATCCAAGCCATTTTTAGATATAAGCATACATTTGGACTTATTTGGGTTCAAACAAAGATCGTTCCTTTTGGACCACTGAAAGATATTTTCAAGGTCATAATTAAACTTAAATATGGTGTCCTCAATAAGACCAGTCTTGCAACTTAAGTACATCTGCACATCGTCAGCATACATATGAACAGAAGAATACATTAAATTATCTGGGAGGTCATTAATAAAAATTGAAAAAAGAAGGGGGCCCAAAATTGTTCCTTGTGGTACACCCATGGATGTATATTTATAACTCGACATATTGTTACCTACCATAATTGCTTGTTTTCTACCTAATAAATAAGAATTAATCAAAGAGGCTGCAGAGGATGAGAAATTGAACTGGCTCAAGAGTTTCGATACAAGTATTGAATGATTTACCAAGTCAAAAGCTTTTGAAAAATCTAATAAAGCCAACAACGAGATGTGATCATTATCAATTGATAATCTTAAATCATCCGTTACTTTAAGCAAAGCAGTTGTACAACTATGTTGTTTTCGAAAACCTGACTGGTGCCAACAAAGTAAGCCATAAAATTGAAGATGGGTTGATATTTGACTATGGACAATTTTCTCAAAGACTTTAGAGAGAAACGGTAATATCGCAATAGGGCGGAACTCAGGGGGCGTTTGTGAAGTTCCTTTAGTTTTTGGAATAGGAATAATCTTCGCAGTTTTCCAAGACAGAGGAAAACATGATGACATAAAAATAGTATTAAATATATAGGTAAGTTCTGGAAGAATAGAGGGTAGGATAGTTTTAATAAATAAAGGATGTATTTCATCAAGACCGGATGATTTAGATTTAATACTAAGCACTGCTTTATAAACATCTGTCTGCTCCACCCGATGAAATTCAAAACCATCCGCTAAAGGAATCGTGTTGTAAGGGTTAAGTGATGTTGTCGTAGGGCTTTGTTCAAACTTGTCATTGAGATCGTTTAAATCCATACCAGAAAAATCAAAGTCATCTTGACTACCGATTCCATTACCTCGAATATTTTTCCATAGAGTTTTTGATGGTAAATTAGTGTTAAGATGCTTTGAATAATAATCACGCTTAGCTTTACGTATTTTAAGATTAACAACATTTCTTATTTTGCGAAACTCATTGTAAATATTAGGCAATCTAAACCGTTTCCATCTCTTAAAAGCTACATCCCGTATTTTTGTAAGCTCAATAATTTCCGGAGTAAACCAAGTTATAAACGAATTTTTGATAAATATTGTTTTAATGGGAACATGAGCATTAAACAAGTTAAGAATTGTATCATTGAATATTTCAATTTGTTCATTAGATGACGGATTATTATATAAACTTTGCCAATTTACTCTATCCAGATCAGCTTGAAGTATAACAGTGTTTATGGATCTAAAATCTCTATATATGACTGACCGAGGAGCTACAGAGAACGCAATTTTAAAGGAAGCAAATATTAAGTCATGCTTGGAAAACATGGGAGCACAGACGCCTGATTAAAGTAAACATCACCAATTGTATTAGAAAAAAATAAATCTATCAAAGTACTACTAGTACTAGTGAAATGGGTTAGAACCGATGAGTTTATTAGGTTCAAACCTAGAGATTTCATGTTATTTAACAATAATACACTATTTTTTCTTTTTAATACATTACAATTAAAATCTCCACATACGATTACATCTGAATAGTTAGCTGAAAAATTTTCAAGTAATAAGTAAAAAGGAGATACATCAATTTGATTGTTTGGCCGATAATAGACTCCCATAAGTGTTTTTCTTCCACCCAAAATTGAAATAAAACAATACTGCGTTACACTACACTACACACTCTTGCCCAAGAAAACTGTTGATAAAATTACGGTAAATGCTAGAATTTCAACATTTTGGAGTTTTACAGAAACATATAGTGATATATAATGAAAAAATGTTTGTTTGGACTAGTCCCAACGTTTTTTCGGGAATTTTTTCCGTGTGAGTGGTAGGCTTCGAAATAGATTTTGGACTTATCCAACTCAAATGGGATGAAAGTCCCTTTGGGAACTTATGTCTATGTGCTGACTGAGACATCTCGTGACCAACCTAATTGCAATTACTTTTAACATTAAAGTCTCGTGACCAACCTAATTGCAATTACTTTTAACATTAAATGAAAGGAGTTTTATCAAAATCGTTAGAGCTGATTTTCAACGGATCTGACGAAGTGAGATTCAGTTACTTTTTCCACTGCTTCCGTCGCAGGCATTGCTTATGGGTAACTTCTCGTTAAAACGTATGTATTTAATCGAGCTGTCAGTGGTAGGTAAACCTACAAGGTATACATCGACGCAACGCATTGTAACGTGCAAATTTTTTTTATACTTTACACTGCGGAAAACAATAAAAAGCAAAGTCCTGCCAGTTACAAATAATTGTGATTTCAAAACATACTTTGATTGCACTAAATAGGACCTACACAATAGAGTTGTCTAAGCAAGAATAAAACAGCAATATTTAATTTGTTAAAATATTTGTATTGAACTCCCAAATGAACTTGAGTCCTCAAATGGCTCATTTCTTTCGTATATACAATATACATTCCAATGATTAATTTTGTGAAACAACAAATCGACGCACTGGACTCCTGGTGCGTTTCCTCTTTATAATATTGCCATTACCACTGTTGCTCAGAACTAACTTTTTCACTTTATTGGAACCACTATTGTATGTGCCTGAGGGATTCACGACTACCGAGTTCCGTTTGTTTTTGAAATTGCGCATATATTTCGAGGGCACCACAAAGCTGAGTCCTTGCTGTTTACCCTTGCCCTTGATCAGTTTATAGGTGGTGGGGTGCTCCTTTTTGACGTTTGACTGTTTTTCGTTTGCGATCTCATCTTCATACTCACCATCCTCGTCACTTATATAATCTCCCGAAACATCTTCTCCCCTGGCGGTATTGGGAGTTGTTGTTACGTTACCCGTGAAATCAACCGTAAACGTTGAGGGATTTGTGGTGATAGGGTTTGCCGCTGGTTGGGTGATTATGATAAATTGTGGTGGTGGCGTTTGTTTCCCTAAAAGGAAAAATTTCTTAAAGAACAACCTGCCACTTGATGAATCAGGTTTAAGGGCCACAGCTGACGGCGCACTATCCATAGGTTGTGATTCAATATTTCCGTCTAATGAATCGTCATCGTCGTGGTCATAATTATTTTGGTTTTGCAGCAACTGTTCCATATTGATCTGCCTCAATTTAGAATTCGATGGTAAAATGAAAGATTTTCGTCCTGTAAATAGTTAGGTATAATAAGTTGTATTAGTTATATGGAAAACTTAAATCAAGTATTTTATGCCTTACCTTTGCCTTTCTCACCCAAGGACCCTAAAGCCATCACCAGTGTCAAAGCTAAAACAATGTACAACTTCATATTGTCGCTGGTACCTAATGTTCTTTAAGCAATTAATGTCTAATGCATCGATATGAGTCGGTAAACCCCTTTTTATACGGAATTCTCAAGCCTCGCATCTTCTATTATTACAATACTAAACCACATAGAACCCAAAGTCAATTACCGTAACTTATTTGCTCTTTAGCCTCAAAACATTACTGAATTCGTGCCTCCTCCAAAATAAATGAAGATTTCGATGTTGAGCAAAAAAAAAATACTGTCCTAGCTGCGGGGCATATTAGATATAAAGATGGGTGAATAGCTTACGCTTCTTCTAATGAGATTACGATTGAGAATTATTCCTCTCGCATAAGGCATAAGTAAAGAGCTATGTGTGTAAATTGACGATTTGGATGATTGGTAAAATTGACTTAGTCTTATATGTATATTGCCCTGGGGGAGAGCTTGTATTTATATGATATGACGATATGGGTCAATTGCGATGCCAAATTGACTATACATAGTGCGATGATAGTTGCAGACGGTCATAATGGTGAATGGCCCATCTTGTTATTTGTGAGGTTTATTTTCATTTCTTTAGTTTCGTTGATTGTAGTATTGAGTAATGGCTGAAATTCTTTTAAGTATTTAATTTAAATATAATAACTGGATACGAGAGTGAAGGAAGAGTTGTGGAAAAAAAAAACTGTTAAACTGTTAGGCTGTTTTTTTAGAACCTTAATGTGTGTGAAGTGAGTTCTATAAATTGGAAGGAATATGTCACATTTATCGCTAGGAAACAATAAATTCGCACAACTTAAGAACCGAATTGAACAGTTGGACCTGCTCATAGCCACATCTAACCGGAATGACATTAGACATTAGCTTAAACAATGTAACTAACTGTCGGTTGTAGGAAAACTATTATACATTTAAAGCCTATGTTAAACAAAATGTGTAAGTCTTTTGAAATTAACGACGTATTTGTGTTAACCATCATTTTTTCCATATTTAAAGAGGTATCGGATTCAACGCCGTATTAACAAGAATATTTTCAACAATGAGGTTTTACGAAGCCCACAAAAATAGGATACAAATTATATAGGTAATTATATTTAATTATTTAAAAATTTTCTAATTTTATTTTTCAAAAAGATTAAAATCTACGCAACATGCGGATACTACACGAAATAAAACACAAGAACAAGTTCGTGGGATACAGTTGTGCATATTTTTACTTGCAACACATACATATGTATTTCGACTACCTTATTATCTGTTGACCCAATTTTAATGACATTTTTACACAAGAGCTGCCCTCTAAATTGTAAATAAAACAAAAATAAATTAAGTGAATTACTGATTCAAAATAGCTTTTTACGGCCTTTAGTCCACAAAAATTTAGGCGTTTCGTCCCGGCGATCTCACTTGGACTCATCAGTTGACTAGTGAGGACCTTGTCAATACGCAATTTTTGTTAAGTTCAGTCCATCTAACATAGATTTCATGACGAATATCTAGTGTGAACTATAGATAATAAGTGAATTACATTTTTTATTCACGCCTCTCCACTGCCTTAAACTAAACTACGTCCTTGGCAAGCGGCACAAAATATTGACTCCCAATCCTAATTTATTTCTTTTAGAATCAGATGTTTAACTTAGATTTAAACAAAATAATTTTCTTTCAGATTAATATTTTAAATAGGTAAACCTGTTAATTCCAGATTTAATCAATTACACTTCTTATAAATAAAAAATATCTAACATAATATCATTTTTATTACTTATTATATTATAAAGACGAAGAAATATTTTATGTCCGGCGTAAACTCAGAAAATATTAAATTGATTTAGGTACTTGAAACAAATTTTATAATATTCTTTATTTTATTTATAAGATTGTTTAAGACTATTTTTTGTTTTTCTAATTTGTTTATTTAATCAGAATTTTAATTTTTTTTTTTGAATTTTTGTCAACTTTTTTTTTTTTGAGGTTGACACACATTTCACTTATATGTATGTCAAAACCTTTTGGAAGTTTTAAGGCCTAAATCTTTTCTTAATTACATCTACAAGCTGAGAAATATGTACTTAAACAAATTTTAAAATTACAACTTTTTGTATTTTTTAAATTTAGAAATTGGTTTTATGCGCAATCAAGCGGTCGCTGCTTCGTTCCACTTCATTATCATTCCGGTGTTTTCCTCCTTTTTTATTTGCTTTTTTTTATCCACTCAATTCCTCTCTGTGCCATTGAACTGTCCACTGTTTTAACTGATGTGCGATACATTGTACATTGTACATTGTACATTGTACATTGTACATTGTACATTGTACATTGTACATTGTACATTGTACATTGTACATTGTACATTGTACATTGTACATTGTACATTGTACATTGTACATTGTACATTGTACATTGTACATTGTACATTGTACATTGTACATTGTACATACATGTAAGAACTATAATAGGGACAGGGCAATTAATGAATTCGTCAAAACATGTGAGCCGGAGAACATGAAAAAGTGGGTGCTGTTGTGTGTGTGTCTATCAGTCGACTTGAGATACAGACAAAAATTAGAGTGGAAGCGAAGCAATGCAAAAATGAGCCGAGGGAGAGGCTGAAGATAAAAAGAAAAAATTTTGAAGTTGAGTCGATTTTGGATTTACTCTTCCTCCGACATATTTTTCCGTTTTTGCTAAACTTCCTGATTCCACTCAGTTGTTGGCCCTTTTTTTATAACAGCGTAGCGCAGTAGGTAGGTAGGTAACGTACCTATTTTTTTTTTTTTTTTTTTTTTTTTTTTATTTCTGAATACCTACTGAAGAATTATGAGGGCAATATTATTTTAAAGGGCAATCAAGTTAAACAAAAATTGAACGAGAAATAGCAATCGAACATGGCATTTTTACGATGATAAAGAAAAGAACAAAAGGGGGTGTAAAGATTCTCTTCGTCTGTCGAACATGAACTTACCTAACAAAAAAATAAAATATGTACATAGGTACCTACAAACAAATTGTTTTATAAACAAGGGATTGATTTTTCTCAAAACGTAGGCATATAAACTATTTTTTAATAGTATAATATACCTACATATGTAGATAAATTAATGGTATTTTGCGAAGCAACGCGAGCCCGGGTCTGCTAGTGTATGAATAAATGTTATGTACATATGTATGTAGATTTAAAAGAATAATGAGGATATATTTTATTATTGTTCAAATTTGCTTTTTATTTCTGAAATTCTACAATCTGATAATGCGCATGCCGACGTTTTGTTGTTGGCGACGACGTTGTTGCAAACGCCTGCGCCTGTTACGTTTCCTTTGTTGCTGCCTTCGACGGCGAATGTTCTGCTGCCTCCTGCGATTGCGCCTCCTAATTTTGTTTCTACGTCTAGTATAACGTGGACGTTTCAGCTGCTTTTTACGTTGCAATTTTTTTTTACGTTTCATCTGATTTCTTCGTTTGATTTGGTTTTGGCGTCTTGATGCACGTCCTACTGACACACCAGAATCATAAGACTGATCGCAATCATTATTTTTGTTAACTTGAGACACTAAACCAACCGCAGCTGATTCATTGTTTGAATTTTTTTTAATTCCAGAGTCTTGGTTATTCGATTGATATGCAACGGCAACAGTATCATCATCATCGAAATATTGATCTTCATCATCGTCTAAGGGGGTTTCGAGATCGTCATCGTCATCGTCATCGTCGAGAGAGTTGTCATCGTCTAACTGGAAAATAATCTGATCATCATCTTCTAAGGCGTAGAAGGCACCATCGCTGACCGAATTTTCAGTCGAATGTTGTTTATTGTTCGCGTCTCTTCGTCCTTCAGGAGGTGTATCGGTATCAGGAGGTGTATCGGTATCAGGAGGTGTATCGGTATCAGGAGGTGTATCGGTATCAGGAGGTGTATCGGTATCAGGAGGTGTATCAGTATCAGGAGGTGTATCATTACTCTCACTGCTATCACTCTCACTGGAATCATAATCTGAATATGAATCTCCAAAATCTTTGGTGGGATAATCATCCTGTGGTTTGGACTGTACGATGATATAACTAGCCTGCGGGGGAGACTTTTTTTTAAACATCATCATCATTTGATTCAGGTCTCCGTACATTTTTCCTGATCGCTGGACATCTTCAGGTTTGGCTGCCGAAGGTTTTTTCTTGAAAAGCTTATATCTGCCATTTTCTTTGATTTCTAAAAATATATTTTTTTTTTAATTTCATCCTTACATATAATTATTTTAAATTATAAAATATACCAACCTGCTCCTTCGATAATTGTCACTGCAATAAGCAGAAGGACAATAGAAATCTTAACTATCTGCATCTTTGTTTCTTCTCTCAAACTCTAATACAAGTTCAAGTACTAGAGAACACTGATAACCAGAAGTTGATGCTGAGGCTTTTATATACAAGACAAGAGAAGATCACTTTGATAACTTAGTTGGGAAACGCCTCAGTTAAATTTACATTTTGCCACGAATATTTGACTCTGATAACTTTTTGCATAAATTAGCTTCGAGACCCTAAAGTATTAGTGATATTTTTTTTTATTTTATTGATAATGTTAATTTGTTGTGAGCTATACGTTCTTAGGCAAATCACCCATATTTAAACATTTGTTATAATAATGTTGGCAATAAAAAAGATATGAATTGAAAACTTGTGTAAGCTTGTGGAGAACTTGACCTTTTCTCACTACGGAAAGGAAAATAGGTACAGCCTAGGATTTTCAAGCCATTTTCACTCAATTGCTTGTTTTTTAAGTGAAGAGTCTTCATGATTCAAGAAGTAAAATTAAGAAGGAAAAAGAGGATGGGTACGACCCACACTGGTAACTTTCCATTGTGGCCCTTGGAAATTGGATACGCGATGTTATTCTGTTATAAGGAAACTCTTAATTCAAAATCTTATAAGATCAGGTGTTCAATATGCGATCAAGTGAAAAAAAAAGTTAAGGCGTATCTTATTTTTCAACTTTTTTTTTTGGAGATTTTTTGCTTTAAGAAAAAAACTGTCAATTGATTTTTTTTACAAACTTCATCAATTCTTAGTTACAACATTGTGATTTGTGAGTAAAGTAAAATTTTTCAGGAGTCGATAGCATTGTTTGTTTTCGAGATTGGATATCCTGGGCTTGCATTAGCTTTAAAAAAATATTTTGTGTTGTATTCAATGGATATAAAGATTATTTTAATCAGTTTAATGAGAATTGAAAAAAGTTCCAGTAATATGAATCCCTCTGAAATCCGAAAACGTCTTGTTTTAATTAGTTCACATTATCGAGGGACTACTGTATCTGCAAAATAAAATTCATTCGAAGTCGATATCTCTATTCGTTCTCTAGATATGGTGACGCTGAACGAGAGAAAGTATCACGAACGTACGAACTTATATGTAACATACATACACATATCTGTCTAATCTAAATATCTGTCAGGATAAATATAAAAACATGTTTTGCCAGCTAAATATTTTACTAATGATTTTTGGCATATTTTAAATAGAATTTTCACAACGCAAATAAAACAAAAAAATGTACAACCAAGTTGACTACCCAACATTCTATTGGTTACTTGTTCATATGAAATTGATTTTTTTTGTTCAGGATGAAATTGTTGAAACTGATCAGTTATAACGTATGTGATCTTAAATTATTGTGGCTTTACTTATTTTGGCTTATATTTTATTTTGAGTTAGGTATTCGCTTAGTAAACATCGCTTAACATAAGCGGAGTCGGAGTTAACATCTACTACAAATTACAGTACAAACGAAAGAGAAGCAAAGAAAACAAAAACCGTACAAAATTTTACTCATAAAAGCTTGACACTTCATAGTTCCGAGAACTTAGAAATTTCCCTTCGTCACTTTGAAAGTGAAAACTAATTCTTCATTTCTTTTATCCTACTTTGATCTCGTGCGACAAAAAATCACTGTGCAACTCTTAGAGATCACGTTTATTATACGTACTCTTTGGTGTAACGAGTGCAAAAAATTTCTTAATTCGAGACTCGAATAAAAGTCAAAAATCCATCCACAGAAGGATTCTACTTCCGCTTTTACATTACAGTACCTACATTATAATATACATAGGTACTCTATGGTGTTCTAAGTGAATTCCATAGTTCCAAATAGCTCCAAAGTATAAATAAAAAGAAAAACGGTGAATCTATTGACAGTCATTTATTGTTATTGCGTCACATATTAGATTTTAACAAGCTTGATAAGACAGTCTCACAAAAAAACAGATAAAGTATTTCTATCATGCCTGCAGAAGAGAATATTTATATTTTAGATTTTTAATGAATCTTTGATAAGATTTATATCATAAAATCATTATGCTTTCTCAAGCGTAAATATCGCAAAAAGCTACACTGTCATATTTCTGCCGATTATTGAAGTCGAATTGATCAATATGCTAGAAATATTGCGATTTGAACTTTACCCAGGGTTTGGTTTTCAAAAAAAAACTCGGGGGTGTAAATTGTTTTGTTGAAAGTCAAAGCAAGAAACAAGAAGTTCTGTGCTTAATAATTTAAACTTAAAATTTGCTTGAAATTAATTCTGATATAGAGTAGACAAACTCCGAAACGCGTCGCTAATTTAAGTTTTAAAAATAAAATATGAAAGTTGTGAGATGGATCACACAAGGATAACAACTCGTCATATGCAGTGGTCGAAATGAATCAAAATGCACATCATTTATCTACGATCTTAGCAGCAATCTCTAGAGCTATATCCTTAGCTCAAATTCACAATGGGCGGAGCCTAATCCTTACAGATAAACTGGGAATCCTAATTGGTCTTAAGAACGAAACTAATAAGTGTACTACACTAGATCTTATAAGAAGCAAATTAGATGAAAGAATCATATTAGCACAGATACCGGGGCATACCAGAATCAAAGGAAATGAAGCTGCAGACCTTGCAGCTTGATTTTAGAATCACCAAACTTCTACCAGCTGACTCGAACAATTTTCGTTAACAAACAGAAACAGGAGCTTGCAGATAGTTGGAATAATTGCCAAACATTTCTTCAGAGCCACAACACTGAATGCTCTCGTACACCGTACCACTATCTGTTTACGAGAGAAGATTGCATTAAACTACTGCGAATCAGACTTGGAAAAGCAATATTTACAACTCGATATCATTACAACAGGGAATCTCCAGACGTCTGTCAAGATTGTCAAACAACCCTTACCATATGGCACATCTTTGTAGAATGTCCCATGTCACGCCAAATCGTTAATAGTACAAATGTACCAAGCCAATTAGCTAAGATACTTAGCCCATCTGAAATCAACTCAATACAACGCATAAACGCAAAACAACATAAAAAAAACATAATAAATTTACTGAAATATATTTTTTTTTTTATTATTTTGATCAAAATATGTATTTAAAATGTAAAAGACGGCGTGTTTTATGGTCCTGCTACCCTGATGCCTTTTTTAAATAATTTGTAAATTTATTTGTAAATTATTTTATTAAATAAATAAATAAATAAAAGTTGTGAAAATAAGTATTTGCTAAATTAAAATAAATAAATAAAAAATAAATTGTTTTTATTTTTTTAATTTTATTATAATTATTTTTATATTTTATACTATTTTGTGTGTTTTCTCAACTGCAACTTCTTACTACAGTTTATACTATACTTGTCAAAAATTTCTATTGGATTTGACAGTAAATTGTGTGACCTAATACTACGTGGTACAACGTTTAAGGTTACCAAAAAGACATATAAATGTGTTCAAAAACCTTGTTTATAGTTGTTTTATAGCTGCCTAACACAAGAGTAGATTGTCTTCATCGTGAATAATGTGATATTTATTTTTATTTAATAAGGCATATTTCCACCAATTTGAAAATAGTTAGACAGTGTAGACAAAAATCTAATAAATACGACTGTTAAAAAATCATGAATAAAATTAAGTGTTCAGCCTAGCTGAGTCGGCAATTCTTTTTAATTATAGACGGAATTTGTATTATAATGGCGTTTGAAAGTGACAGTAAAAGTATTCATCTATATTGTTTATTATTACACTAGATACTAATTACACGAGGAGTAATTTTGCACGTATACGTCGCAGCACACAAGGTACAAAAGTGTCAGTCACTAGCCGTACAGCTTCAAGTACTCATCGAGCATTTTGGTGAAATATCAGTTACTTTGAAAAAATGTATTGAATCAGTATTTTGTCAAGACGAAGAGCTTTGTGTGCAGAAGGCTTGTGCAGAAGGGATAAGAGTGACATGTTTTCATTTAAAGTATCTTACCAAAGTATCTTTCCAAGCAAGTGTGTTTTGTTGATTTTTTGGTGGACCATATTAGAATTTTGTATTCCATTTTATAAGGTGAAAAATACCGATGAAATTTTGGTTATCAGAAAGAAATAATACATTTTTCTCATATGGTTTCATTGGTTTTTTATTAGAACATTTCCTGCAAATCATTAATTTAAAGACGGATCACATTTGGTCGCCTTCTACGGTTGGCCGCTCCATTGCCTCTTCTTCCAGGTCGGATTACACGAATTGTAGTAGGTCTTCTCCTTCTTCTATTTCCTCCTCGACGACGACGGCGACGTTGATTGTTGCCTCGTCTTCTTCGATTGGAGTTACCCCTGCGTCTTCTACGATAATATTTTCGTACAGCCCTACCTGTACTGTCAGAGTCATCAACCAAAGCTAAAATACTTCCATCGGGAAGCTTCTCTAAGGCTGCTCGTGGCAGGAATATTGCAGTTTCCCCAGATTCTTCATTATCATCATCATCATCGTCATCGTCATTGATTTCCCTTTCCCTATTTTCCAATTCGAAGATAACATCTTTGTCTTTTCGATTTGATAAAATCGTATTGCCTTCGTTTAAGGAAATTATTCCTATAACGTTGCCGCTTAATTCTGATTCTTCGTTTTCATCATCATTTTCAAAGCTCTCTTCATTGGTGTGGTCATCAAAGGAGCTATCATCGTCATCGTCATCATCCTGAACAATCGAAACAGCTTCTGGTTGTTCATAATTATTAATTTCTTGTTCATCATCGTCATCGTCATCGTCAGCTAAATCACCACCAGATAGAGGTACTTGAACAGATTGAATGGAGTTTGCCACTTTCCGGGGTGCACCAAGAAACCAGTAGGGTTGGTTTCCATCAGCTGATGCCGCCCTTGCAGCTAAACTTCTTTGTGGAAATCTGCGCTCTAAAAATAAAATATTGACCATTATACTTAAGGCTTTACTCTTCCAAATAACATTTTATTACCTGCGCAAGCTATTCCAATGCAGAGTAATAATACTCCTGCAATAATTATCTTCATGGTCAGGGCTTCAAATCTCTCCAGCTGACTGAATTAAAATTGCATACTCCAAATGAAGGACCTTTATTGGTAGCTAAGTCTGTTAGAACTGTATGGCCAAACTAGAAGTTCCATGGTTTTTATTTGAAAAAAATTCGGACTCTTAAGTCAATGACCAACCAAACCAGCGAATTCCCAGCGAATTATTTTTCGGCCAAGACATCTTTCCTATGAGGATAATTGGGTGCTATTATTCTTGTTCAAGCTTCTATTCCATTTATTTATGATCATAATGAGTGATTGCTAATGGTATGGCTTTTTGAATTTTTGTTGTTGCTTTAGGTATGTATTTTGTTTCTTTATAGTGCTGATGGCTAATGATTCCGTAATTAATGATGAATTGCCGTGGGGTACCTACGTTGCTTCGTATACCCAACTGAGACTTCTTCTTTTTTTGTTGTTTAAATTTCAATGAACTCACTAACTAAGTCTAACTAGCGGCGATATTTTGACGTTGAGTGAAATATTTCTCAAACCCCTTTTCTTTTGCTTGCAATAAATCAGTTTCTTCTATTCTAAATTCTTATAAGCAAAGTATCAGTCTTTTAAATTAAAATGACATATGACCAAATTTTAAAAAAAATTAATTCTAATTTGTTTGGGGTTAATGTCTTGAATGAGAGACTTGTAGTGGTTGTTGATTTTCGGGAACCTGGTTTTTTTATATTTAATATGAAAAACGGTTTTCAATAAGCTGGTTGTGTTTTGCTTTGAAAGATTGTTCTGTTTCAAAATATCTTAAAATTAAGTTATGCCTTCGTAATGTGATCGTGGAATTTCTGAAGTCAGAGTTTAGATATTGATTATATATATAGTGTTCGACATCTCGCAATGAATTTGAGAAGAGTACTGAGTTGTTTAAGTATATTAGGTAGATCTAAATATATTGTTAATAGAGTCGGTATAAATATTCGTGAAGATCTTTTTGACAACACAAACCAATTTATGGTTTAATTCGGTGTTAATATATAGTTCAACTTATTGTGTGGGATTGGGGAAATAAAATGCAAGGCTTGATTGCATAAACTTGCTCTTGCAGTTCAAGGCGACTTTAATCGTATTAAAGGTTTAAACTTGAAAGTGTTAGCTACATTCTTAACGAAAAAGTGTGTGAAAAAATCTATCCTTTTTATTTATCAGAAGAATTTGATTTGTATAAGACATTATTTGTATAAGTCACAATTGAGATTTAAAAGGATAACCCAATGTATAAGATAATTTTCCCAAAAAAATCGCAACCCTTGTTTCAGTTACATTTATGTCAATTTTTCGCAAAAAATTTGAGAAAAAGATCTGGTATAAAGTTTTATCTAAATCGTTAGTCATTTTTGAGAAAATTTGAAATTTCTGAAATAGTTGTATGATGGGAGCTACATATATATCTGTTCTATTTGAGCTAAAACAAAAGCTCTATAAACCTGAAGTTCTTGTGAAAATTTTGTTATTGTTGCTATTCAACGGCTTTATTAATTTTGCTCGCAATGAGAAGGAGCCAGGAGGTCCCTCTTAAAAGCATTAAGTTCTTATAGTACCTACAAGTGCCAACAACAAATTTTGGGAGTGCATGTATGGTATATATAATATGGTATTGACAAAATATGAGTATCAAATAAAAAAGTCTGGCATAATTTATCTTTTCTTTTTAGTGGGGTTGGGGAGTTTTTATCTAAGAGATTTTTTCAAAGTTACAGCCGTGGGATTCAGTTGTGCCTTTTATATTTTTTGTAGATACAAAAACAAGAATCGCGTATAAAAATTGTATCAACTTTTGCGTCATTCTAAAAAAAACTAAAATTTTTGCAACCGAGGCAGTTTGCTTTTCGCTTCGACAAGAAATTTAGTATCTCTACTGAGACACAAGTCCATTTGTTCGACTCAAGGGTACCAGAGACAATTTTTAATTTTAATTTTGGTAGGGATAAAAATTCCACTTAATCGATAAGCTAATTGTTAATCTAACTTAAATACTAAGAACTTGAGGTAAGAAAACTACGAAGAGATCTCGTCACGCCAACACATCTCGTTTTCTCATCACATTGTGAATGGATGGGTATATTGTCAAAGCGATATCCTTCGATCGTTTCCGTTTTACGGAATCAGCCCCCCACCTAGGTTAGAGTTTTAGAGCGTAATGCATTCAACGGAACCAAAAAGAAGTCAATTAATAAAGAGAATGGCACATATTTTTCTTCGTTCTTTTAAATAGTTCGGGTTAATTAGTTTGAGGCGGTCTTGAATCTAGATATAGGGAGGAAAGATCAATATGGATTGTTCCAAGACAGATCTCGAACAGCAAAGAAAACGACGTTGGACGCCTTCCATTCTGGAAATGTGCATGTGTTGATAAGGCGACCACTACCATACTTGACAGGGAGGAGTGAAGAAATGTTATGTTAAGAACCGGGGCACATAGGTAGTGAAGAATTTCTTCGAACAACAAATATATGTGTGACGAAGTTCCTGTTCAAATTATATGCCATGGTCCCGAATCTGAATATTTGTGACAATTATATGTAGGTACGGTACATATGTAGGTATAGACATTAGACAACATTTAAATTGATTTAAACTTTGAATTTGCTGCTTGGTTAGGATGAATGTTAACATGTTTGCAGAGTCAGGTTAAACATTTTTATACAAAATTTCTGAATTCTTGTATAAGTAGGTATATTCCACATTCTTTGTTAAACGTTCTGTAACTGTTGCTGCTTTGGAGTTCGGTTTTAAAACCTGTCCAATATGCTTGATTAAGACGACTCGCACAAATTGTTAGTATTGCCATATTCGTAGATATTTTATGACAAAATATGAACAATAATAAGTTTGAAAATATGAAAACTTTTTAATTTAGCATTATTGTGCTTCTGTAAACGATTAATATTTTAGGCATGTATTACCATTTTAAGTTTTTAAATTTCTAGATTTCAATTGAGAAAATTGTAAATGTCAAATTTACAGTTTAGTTATTAAATTGATAACTTTAAGAATCATTAATAATTACTTTTATTTTATTTTAGAGGCTATAGTAAAATAGTTTTTCAGAAAATAAGTCTGGAATATTTTTAAAACGAAAGCACAAAATAAGAACTGATTTGACTGTGATTTGAAGTGACTAACAAAAATGCCTCAAACTAAAAATATAATTTAATTTCAGAAAGTTAAGAGCTGACATGGTATCCCTTGAATTTGATTACCTATAAGCTTTATCCTCACATAAATTAAGGAGTTTGGTACCTGTACTGTACTGATATTTAAAATTGCAGTCATCAAGATATAGCTATAGACCTAGCTCTGTTAGAATTCGTAAACCACGTTAGTTATCTTAGTGTACACTTACATATCTACAAGAAGAGCAGTATTTAAAGCAAAGTTTTCGTTTTTTTTAAGAGCTGATCCCTAGCTAAAATTTCATAAATTCTATATTTGCACTAATAACGGTTGGTTAAACTCTAGAAATAATTATAAATATTTATCAGGCATAATTTCCACTAAGGATAGGTCAAATTATTCATACAGCATCTTAAATCAGTTCTAAGCTGTGTCGAAACCACGAATATACTCAAGGGTCAACAAATTGCCCTCAAGCTTTGTCGCGTAAATGTTTAAATGAATTAATATCTTGACATAGAAATTAGGTGTTGCCGAAATTTCCAATGAAGTCGGGAATATGCTTTTTATAGAGAAAAACATAACTTTCTATGTAAAGAAGATTGTTAACTGATCATTAACCCCAAATGTGTAGATATGCTTTGGGGGCATATGCCTTCAGGCACTTTACTTCTTCGTTGGTCATTCAAGTGTGACCCCGGCAATACTCACTCTCACATCTCTGTTTTCATTCTTAAATACATACATACATATGTACCTACAATCTACATTAATTTACACATATTTAATGAATAATGATTAGCAACAACAAAAATATGATATTTTAGTAGGTTTAGTGTTTTGCCAATGCTTTTACATAGCTATACCAATATTGAAGTATTGGAATCGAAAAGGTGCGAAACAATTCTGAAGTTTTGTTCTGTATTGAATAAATTTATAACTATGTATCAAATGAAAGGGGGAACTGGATTTTGTAGCTTGCTACTTTTATGGTTATCAATGAGAGTGGTTTAAAATATTTAATTTTATACAAAGACGTTGGAAAAAGTGTTACTTTAGTTACTCGGAACAAATAATTACCAAGACAAATAGCCTACATTTTTTTTTCTGTGGCAAGAAATATTCCTAATTATGATTTAAATGGAGATTGTCACTGTATTTTCCGTCTGCGTTGGTTGATTCAACTCTATTCAGTTCAATTGAACGCTTTTCGTTGACATTTGTCAAAATCATGCTAGCCGTAATTAAACAGTCAAATATTTTAAATGAGCTATGTATCAAATTTACATTTGCACGAAAAAAACGACTACGGAGATTAACGACACCATTACAGAAACAAAATGGAGTTTTCATACAAACTATCTATAACAAGTATATTAATTCACGCTGGTAACACAGTTTTTCTATGCGCTTAAGTTAAGCCCGGAGAATTTTCTGGGTTTAGCTTAGCCCGCAGGGGATTAGTTGTTGTTGCATTTACCATGGTGATTGTTTAGCACCGGTGTCATTTTTTTCGTCCAATTCCCCCGGGGTTGTAAAAAACAAGCCCTAAAATATCGCTTTTTATCGCGCCGTCTCTCTGCTTCAATTAACTGGACGAGACGTTTCACTGTTAAAAAATTGAATAATACTTGCTCAACATTTGTTTACATTATGTTTGGATTGAGAAGACGGCAAGATTTAAAAATATTTTAACATGGTGTGTCTAATCAGCTATTTTTGCTTTTAAATGATCAAACATCGATGGATATCAAACACATGTTGTCAAACATGCTGGTTCATGTAAACCCAACTAAAAACACCCAAAAAACGTGTAGAAATTTGTTGTGCCATCTATCATTAATCATACAACAGATATTCAGCAGAATGACTCATAAAGTCATAATAATGTATTTTAGTTTTAGAATAAAGCCCTAGCTACAATTAGCTCATGTGATGTGTCGCTATTAAATGCCCCACTGCATCGCTCGATATTACTCTTGTGGTAAACAACAATGATTATTTGACAATGGTCAAATAATATAATAATATTTTAACAAAAAAATGTTAAAAAAGCCTTACGCAGTTGTACTACAAACAATTTAATATTTTAATATGGGATATTGTTTGAATTACTTAAAAGCAACTTGTTTTAAATTATATAAAATCGACCCAGCCCTTAAAGAATATAATTGAATGACCTAAATCACATTTTTGAAGAGAAACATGAAGTGCAGTAGTATATTAATTCATTTGATTCAGACAATACACGTACGAAGCTTTATCAATATCGTAAGAGTTGTTCTTGAAAATCGTTGCGCAGCTACACAGAATTACTCCTATATAGTACTAAATTTCAAACCGTTGATATTTCGTGGTGATATCTCGAGTAGACTTTTTGGAATAAATACGACTCAACGATGCAATTTTCAGCTGTATGGACATTGGATACGTGAGCAGGAGAAAACTGTATAAAACAAAAATATGTTAGCCCTTTCACTGACGTTTGCGGCGACTCAAATAAAACATGTTAAATTTTAGGAAAGAGTTATTTGGAACGATGAAAAAAAAGAGCCTTAAAAGTTTAGCATGACAATTTAAAAAAAAATTACTTTTGACAATCCCAGAAATTGCCATATTATAACGTATTCGATGTCGTATTTAACTTTGAAGCTAAATTTCGCTAGAATCGCTCCGTTCAGGGTTATCAAACGACAAACATCCAAGCAAATATACTTCTACGGTTATTAGTAGTAAAAGCAGAACGAATTTCAATAAAAAATACATAATATGAAATACAATAAATATATTCTTTTATTTGATGAGAAGTTCACATAAAACTTGTATACAAATGAGATTTTGATGCGATGAAGTCTTTTACCCAAAAAGTTAAAGCCAAATTGTCTATTCAATTTTTATCAATTTAAACTTTTTTCTCAATTCCCTGAGTTTATTTGTGTTTCTGATTGAAAACTACCCAGCTATTTTCTTCACTCATCATAATCATCGTCCATTTCCCAATCTTGACTTAAAGCCAACGAAGCTCTTCCTCCTTTAAATCCCCGTCGATTATTAAAATGCCTATAAAGGTTCATATCGATTTCCTTGTCATCGTCGTCATCAGCCGGTCCTACTACAATAAAGGCATTTGTATCTTCTTCGTGGTTTTCATCTTCCATCACAGCTTGAGGCTTCTCTTCTTGCTCAATGTCGATGTTGCTGGAAGGCACTTCTTCACTTTCTTGTTTTTGTGGCTTCTTTTTGGGCTCCAAGGTCACTGGTAAATTGGATGATGACTGTGGCGTCGTCTTTGAAGGTTGATTGAGTTGACCTTTGAAGATTTCTCGAATTTGTTCTTCATTCAATATCGAGAATACAGGCGATTGATTTTGCATCAACTGACCTCTCTGAGGCTTACGTTTAGGATGCGTCACAGCCTTGGCAGGCTTCTTCGTTGGGCGTCTTTTGCGTTTGATATTTTGCTGTGGAATTCGAACGATAATTGGTTTTGATGGTTGTTCGTTTGAAGTTTGCTCTTTGGGAGGTCCGGCTAATCCAAGCCTTGACCAAGGAATACTTAGAAATTGTGACGTGGGCTTCTGTTGATTACTTTGTGTAGTAGAGGTGGGCTGTTTCTTCTGAATTGTGTTGATGGCTTGATTGGGGCTTATTGGAACCAATTCATATGTTGCCGTTGGACGTCTTTTACGCTTAACTTGCGTCTTAGATGGGCGATTTAGGACGTATTGTACCCTTTGGGGATTTTGAACTTTTCTTACGGGCTTCTTTCTTTTCTGCTGTTTCTTTTTGGGAGAATTTTTCCGCCGTTTGTTGGATAAATTTTGCTGTTTCCGTTGGTTCTTCCTTACGGGTGGTTGTTGGACATCGTAGTCGAGATCATCATTTTCCGCCAGTTCCTCTTCTATATAAAAGTATTGCCTATTTGGACGTGTTTTGGTCTGTTTAGAGCCCTTTCGTTTTGCAACAGGTTCATAATCATCCTCGTCGTCATCTTCTATCATATCATTGTTCAAGTTAAAATTTTCCTCATCACTATCGTCATCATCGTTAACTTCTTCTTCGTTTTCTTCCAAGTCATCTAAATCATCCATCACCGGTCTTTGACGGTTATTCAAGACTTTTCGCCTAATTTGTTGGTTTGGAACTATTTGGAACATGGGAGGTGCGGCAGTGGTTGAACTTGAAGGTCTAAGTGCCTGTGGAATCATGCGATTGTTAAACCAACCGGTCAAAGAACTTGCCGCTGATCCTAGGCCATTGCCTGCTCTAAAGAAGATATTAGAAGTAGCTGGCGTAGTAGCAGTACTTTGGTCATCTCTGCCCATTGGCATGTCAACATCATCCTCCATTTTCGGCTTAAAAGCTGCTAAAGGAGCTTGGAAAAGATCCATTACCGCAGCAAAGGGTGGAGGAGGTTGTGTTGTTGCTGACGTGGTTTTCGTTATATTCTCCATTGATGCTTGTACCTTTGGAGATGCTGTAGGATATAATTAAAATGATCACATTTACTAAATCAATTACTCCAACATACCTGTAGAAGTTTTATTCATTTCATCACCCGCAACAAGAACCACCAATCCGGCAAGCACCATCGTGAGCCACAACATCTTGAATGTTAGAATAACCATCATGAGGTTGGCGATGTTTTGTTTCTCAAGATATAATATACTTTAGCTCACAGTGAATGACTTCTGACATGCGAAACTGTTAACCAACTGGTTGGTATGTTGATGCGCCAAGAGCTTTTTATCGTCACTCCATGGCACAGAGTTAAGTCGGGTCAATGGATGATTAATTAATTATTCTATAGTTCTTCTCATAAAAGAGCGAATCTTCTATGACCACAACTATATTTACTATATAAAGAGAGTTTGAGATGTTAAGGTATTCTTCATTATTTGCTTATAGATGGGGTTTGAATTTTTAGATTGGATGATGATGATGTGAGTTCTGGTTGAATGAATATTATTTATATTTATTCTCATTTTATTGTTATTGTGTAGAGAAAAAAAAATTGATTTGAATAGAAAATATGGTGGGAAAAGAGGAATTTAAAGAATAAAATTAATATGAAAGTGTGTTTCGGATTAATGTAGGTTTAATAATGCCTTAGGGTTTTTTTTTATACTTATACCTATTTCTAACTTTAAGTTAATTTGGAATATTGAATTGAGTTTTTTTTTTTTTTTAATAATATACTTATTGTTAAATAAATTGTAAAATTCGAAATAAGAATAACGGTCAAAGAAAAAAATAAGAAATTTGTATTAGAAAGAGGTTTTTTTAATTCTTATAAATTTTATTAAACTAAATGTAAACAAAAATCGCTCGAGTTCAGTTAATGCGATCATAGAAGTAGAGTATCAAAATTTCTCAAGAAATTGGCTGAAAACTACCGTAGTACTTATAGGTGAGTGCTATTAGACTAAGGAATGTTCAAACGAAAATTTACTATATGGGTATCATTATCAGTAAATTTTTTTAACTTCAATTTTTATTTTATTTAAACAAAATGTTTTGTTTTCATAATGGGGGCTATCGCGAACAAAAATTTCTCTGGGATGTTTTACATCTCCGAACATTGGGAACATGGATGATGATCGAAAATTTTCAATGGAATTGGTATCAGTAATAAATTTCCCACTGTCATTACATCGGATTTTTGCTGTCAGAAAATTCTTCACCGGGGAGATTCAGTATAGCAAACAAATTTTAAGAAAATTAAATTCTCTCTTCAAGATTCCCAATAGGGCCAAATGTTTGAACCTAATCTTAACCAACGAACCAATGTAAATTTGTTCACACAACATGCCTAACATGTATAAAAATGATGAATTTACACGGCAGTGACATTTTTTCCACATTGCCATAAACCTTTCAGTTAAAATATTTTGCAAAGCAATTTAAGCTTAGGTTATAGAGAATTTTATTAAAAAATGGTTGGATCCATAAAAAAAGCTTGTTCTACAAATAAAATTTAAAAAAAAATTCGCTTAAGTAATTTCTACCGTAAAAATTATTAATAGTTCATTATATCGAATTTTTTGCGTTTCTTTAAATTAAGGGTAGGTATAAAAAATATGTAAACAATAAATTATTTTTGAAGTCAAATTCGGTCTGGTATAAGGATTGCTTTGATTTTGATCAAATTTAATATTACGATGGTAGAGAAGATAACAAAAGTAGGCGTGTCTGTTCATCTACAGCCTAAACGGATAACTTGATTTCCTTCAAACTTTGTACCTATCGTTTTTTAACCTTTCCTCGGGCAAATTATTATTTTTTAAGTAAATAACGGAAGTTGCCATACATTTTTTTTTATTTTTTAGGATAATCTTTTGAAGTGATTTTTATCAATTTTTTTTTATAAAAAATGTTTTGAGATAATATTATGTAGTGTACCTGCCTACTAAAATAAAAAAAAATATTTTTGGGATTTTTCTAAAAAAAATATTAATTTTTTTTTTTCGAAAACTCAATATGTATTTCGAAAACAACTTGATTGATTTGAACTTGGTCCCAACAGGTTTTTTATTGTAACAGGTTTTAAACAACAGTTATATTCTTTATAACTGAAATTAACAGTAGACAGTTGTAAAAAATCGAATTGAACTTTTTAAAACTTTAAAATGTCCCAATATACGTTCCTACCATAATGTACATATTTTGAATTATTTTTTATTATTTGAAATAAGAGCAGTCAAATTGAGTACAAAAACTATGTGCTCGTGCATTTCCTCGAAATTAATAAAAGTAGCTATACTTAATATGTGCATGTTCATATAGAAACCTTGGTTATTATCATTTCTAAGTTCTTGTTTGCTTAACTTGAAATGTTTTGAAACTTCAACAGTACATGCCGCGCATATGTATGTAGGAGTATACTGTACAATGTACATGTATGTAACGATTAACGAATAGAAGCATTTTCAACTTTTTGATCGTTAAGATTATTGCGCAACACGAAACGGAGGTAGAAGGTACACGGTACACTTGATTTTTCTAATTTAATATTTAATACCCCGCGCAACTTCGCCCGCATTTAAACTGCTTTGCATTTAACATTATTTCAATTTCGAAAAACACCCGGGTGCGGGGTTTGGGTGGGCCGCGGGTGTTCGTATAATGGAGCTTATGTTGCAATATTTCATGGCCCGCACATTTGCAATTCACAATCATAGTGCACCTTCAAGGTAAGCCGTAAATGGGAAGCATCTACCACAGCAGTTGCATGCATATAAGGAGTAGGAGTTTCCAGAACTCCGATGCTTCTATATATTCCTGCATCCACGGGCTTCAGGTGGTTTGGATAGCTTAAGTTCTATCCACCGCACCCTCGCTCTGCTCTTGTGGTGACTATTCATCTTAACGCGAGTGTCTGTATATGTTTGCAGTTGAATCTACTTAGCACTCTTGCTGATGTGCTGTATAGCAATTCAAAGGATACTAATTAGATGCCTCTGTGTATATAGTCTCTTAAGAGCATCAAACAAGAGATGTTGGTTCCACATAGATATACATAGGTTTATTTGAGCAAGAATACATATGTAGATAATTATACACACGTATATTAATTTATGTTAAAGTTGTTCGTCTTCAAGGAGGCCCGAAGTGCCTGTCAGCGGATCATTGGCCACAAACAGTGGTCACACTGACATTCATCCCCCGCCACACCTACTCTCTTTTCAAATTTATAAAATCCTTTTGCTGATGATGATGGTAATATGTGGATGTGCTTGTCAAGTCTTTGTGCTTTGCCAACATTTCTTTTAGGAGCTGCTCTGTTATTAAATCGAGCTGACAACTACAACCACTCTCTGTGGTTTTGCCTGGTTAAAACGACTTGTGTTTAATTTTTAGTGCTTACTGCTTAGTGCTTACATGATTTCTACTGCGCGACACTTTTGTTAATGTGAAAAATTTTTGCCCAAAGACAAGAACGTAGAGAGGAATTCCAAATACGTTTGAGAGAAATCTCAAGTATTTGTCAATTGTTCCACCACACCAGCACCACCGCAGCACAGTGGATCAGGTTTACTTTAAACTTGGCAATTCTTTGTTTTATAATTAACACGCTCTCAAGGGGTTATAAATACCCTTTAAATGTTATATTTTCAAATAGTATACGATCGTTCGGCAAGCCATTATAGAATTGAGTAGGAGGTAAAGATGCAAATTAGTTTGGATATTAATATATAACTGTAAAACTGTGTGGAAATTCAAGAATTATAACTGATAAATCTTAATATTTTTAAGAAACATTGTTATTTATATAAACAAAAAAAAAATTTCCTGTGACCACAAAAGTTTCCTTCGTCCCAGAATATGAAGAAAATATTAAAATTTTATCGCAAAGACGTCATTTTAGTTCTATATAATTTCGATAGCTTATAACAAATATTTTAAAAGTTCACTATGGCAACCATGTTTTTGGTAAATGTCATTTGAAAGTTTTCAATTAAATTGAATTGAGTTGAATCACTTTACTCAGACAGAAAATTCAATGACAATAACATGTGGCTATATGGTTGACTTTACAATCACTTATCACCTTAGCCGATTCCACACCTGGTAATTCACTTGTATAAAACACATCAATGTTCCAGAAAGTCTGAATTACCCATCAGAAGCGTATTTGATGCAAAGTCATGAGTTCCAAAAGTCAAAAGAAAAAATGGTGACAGTGTCATGAGTTTCCAAACGCATTTCGATGTCAGCGATGCCCACAATAACTAAAAAAACAACAATTTTACTTGGATGTTTTCATTTGACATTTCACGTTTGAACTGAAAGTGAATCAAAACTATGAAGTCTCAAGCGAAGTGAGTTTATTTTTAATGTATAAAAAAATCGAATCATCAACTGCAAATACTGCTCCCGAATTGCTGATTGGAAGGAAAAAGAATTTATCAGCGAATGCAAGTCTGTCTATCTGTTCGTTAATCGTTTGCAGCCTATAAAGGTGTGGTTCGATTTTCTTTAAACTTGCCATCTAGCGTTTTTTGGGCATTCCCTGACACGTTTTTTTTTATTTTTTTTTTTTTTACGTCGTAATGTGGAGAAAAGGTTTTCAAAAAAATTACGATTTTATTAATACAGTACCTTTGCCATACCTAATCGAATAAATTTCCATATTACTGAAACTTGATGATAACAACAGTCCGGGACCTGATGGTGTTCCAGCCTCTATTTTGAAGAAGTGTGTCTCTCATTTGTGTTATCCCTTATTTATTCTCTTTAATCAATCTTTATGAGTGCTTACATAACCTCAATACATAAAAAGGGATTGAAAACTGAGGTCAAAAACTACCGGCCGATTGCTAAATTATCTGTAATTCCGAAGTTATTTGAATCCATTGTATGTAATGTTCTTTCTTTTCATTTAAGTCAATTGTATGTAGTAGTCAACACGGTTTTGTTAAAAATAAGTCCAATGTGACAAATTTTATTATTTATTTAATTTTACGTCCTTTTGTTTAGATGCTTTTGAAGACCGTGATCAAGTTGACTGCATCTTCACTGATTTCAGTAAAGTATTTGACAAGTTGTGTCACACCACTCTTTTAAAAAAATTAGACATTATAGTGTAGCTTTTCGCAATGTATGTTCTAGTCAATTTACCTATAGTTAATTCAGGCGTACCTCAGGGTAGCCATTTAGGGCCTATTTTGTTTATCCTTTTTATAAATGATAACGTTTCAATTGTCCAAACTTCTTGTGTTCTTATTTATGCTGATGACATTAAACTTTACAAAAGAATATAATCTGAAACAGACTCTTTACTATTACAAGACGATCTATTAAGATAAGGGACTAGTGCAATAAAAACAGACTTATCCTAAACGTTGACAAGTGTAAGGTTATGAGCTTTACACACAAAAAAAGGCCTTTGACATATAACTATACATTTGATTCGTACCCTTTGAACAGAGAAGGTTTTTGCGATTCTGTCTCCGTTTTCTTCCTTGTTCCCAGGAATCAGCACTTCCCTTGTATACTCATAGGTTGGTTTTGATAGCCAGTTCTTTGCAGACTAAATTCTAACTTTAGCCACACAAGCTTAAGGTTACGGCAACCTTTGTGCCTAATTTTAGTAGGTCAAACTATGGTGCTAATAGTCTTTTGAATCAATTTATTGCAATATATAATAAATTTCACTTTCTCATATCTTCTGTAAATGACAATTTGAAAAGTATAAAGTTCAAGACTATAGCGCAAAATTTTAAATTTTAAACATCGTGCTAGTTAAAGCCATTTTGTCATAGTAAAAATGCTTTAACATCGTACTAAATCGTTTAAAATTTTGCGCTTATGTTTTTTAGAGCAATAGATTATAACTAAATTTAAGATATAATATGTAACGTTAGCATTTAACGGTCTCCAATAAATAAATTAATAAATAATCGAGAACAATCGACTTCAGCTTAATTTTATTTTTCACAAAATGATGTAATGATGAATCTTGATAAGCATATAAAATCATAAACAAACGGTTGCTAAAAATTGTCCAAAAATATTTTTCGTCTCGAATATCTCGTGATCAATCAGCTCAACTTTTGAGTTTTCAAGCACCTTAAATTTGCAAAATAACGTCGTGTCCAACGTACACATTTGGTACAAAGCATTTTTATGGGATTTTCTTGAGGAGAAATATGAATTTTTATTTTAGTTCATTTTCAAAGGATAGCGGTTTCGGTTTTTTTTTTTCAAATTTTCACAAAAACAACTATAACGACTTTCATTAAACTTCGTAGTGTTTATGACCAATGTGGTTGCAGTAAAACTGCGTTTCAGGTTTTAACGAAAATATTCACATTCCGGAAAAAGGATTTAGACGTTTTTGAGAAACTTGCGCCTTATATTTATATAGTTATTCCCATATGTAGGTATAGTTTTTTATTCGCTGGACCAATATTGTCAAATTTTTGTAATCGGTGGTTCTGAGTAGATTAAACAATATTGCATTTAAAATTTTTAAATAAAAGAAAAAACTTTTGACTTTTTGTCATTTTTCGTTAAAATGCAGAAAGTTTGGTCTTAGAATGATGAAATTAAATTTAAGCACAAAAACAAAAATTACCCTACCTATTTTAGCCTCGATTTAAAAAAAAACAGGTTTTTTACTCTACTGCCCCACTACTGTGCGGTGCGGTGGTGAAGCACAGCCTAACACAAAATACTCCCATCTGGTGTCAGCCATTTGAGACGATATACGAGTATAGGATATTTTTGCAAAGAAGAAGAAGGAAGACGAACTTCCTATTGCGGTGGGCCTGACATAGGCACGAAAAGTTCTGAATTTAATTAAGGAATTTTTTGGAGCGAAAGAATTTAGGTATACTTTGGTACAGTTTCTAGGTTGAATGCTAAAGCTGTAAATCAAATTAGGAAAAGCGTGTAAACGACGCACAGTGCGGTGCGTGGTGCTGCTGGTGGTATAGCTAGATGGCGGCGACGAGGCGGTGGTGATGTGATGGTGCTAAAGAAGGATGAATTCCCAGGATTCTCTATGGAATGTGGTGTTTTGTTTGAGAAATTCTTTTGTGTATAAAGTCCGCCGTTGTTATTGTTTTGATGAATTTAGTTATTCCCCACGAAAACTTACAAAAAAAAAATTAAAATAAATACACACAAACTAAAAGAAGTGTAGGTATAGTGAGTTCCCTCGATCTCGATTCAAAAATTGGTCAAAGAGAACCCTATGTACACATTATTAAGTTTCTTATTTGAGTTTTGTGTTGGTTGATGAAAAGTTCAGGTGACCGCATGAGGTCTTCTGATTATTTCCAGTCGAATATAACTCAATTGTTCTACACATCTGAGGCATATTTGTCTTGGGTTGAAGAATTTTGTGATTAATTGTAATGGTATGGGTGGAATTTTTGTCGTATAGGGGATATAATAAAGGAAATGGGTAATGATGTCATAAAGTTTGAGTATTATAGGGAATAACTTCAAGATATATGTATGTATGTATGTATGTATATGTAATAATATGTTGAGGCACTCCTTATGGAATAATTTTTTGAAAAGGGATTGAATTTCTGCGGTGAACCTTACCTTACGGTGAACAAATACCTGCAAAACAATTTTCTAACCAAATTTTCCAGAGTTTAGATATGTACATTGTACAGGGTGTTTTTTTTGGTCTTCGTGTTTTTTTTAGCCCCAATAAAATAAAGCTCTAAATGAAATAAAAAAATCGTAGCTGTATATTGGAAATTAATTGAAAAGGTTCAATAACTTTATGGTTGGATTTTTTTCCCAATAACCTGAAACGCAGGTTATCACAGGTATTTGAAAAAAATGCAATCCGTTCTAGATGAGTAAAAACCAAAATTCGAATTTCTCTTCTAGGGAATACAAACGTTTGCAAAATGCTCTGTACCAAAATTTGAAGCAAATCGGGTCGCCCGTTATCGGCTGTAGCCAATGATGCCACACGTAGGGAAAACTACACCGTATGGAAAAAAGGACGGCTTTTTGAAATATAACAATTTTCTATGAAAGCGTATAGGTACTTTTAAAATTGCATTACTAAATTATTTTTCTTTTTAAAATCGTGCAAAAATTATATCCCAATTTATTTTTCTTCCTTTAGTTCTGTAATCTATTTCCAACTTTTTTTATTTCTTATGTCATATTGGAAGTAACGCAATTACTTCAAATAATTCGAAATTTAATGGGAGTGAGAAAATATATTATTTTTTATTTGTATTTATTTTATGTGTTTAATAAGTGTAGGGAAAATTTAGGGATTTTTTGTCTATTCTGTAGGTATTTATTTTGTTTTCATGTGGCATCACTGGCTCTAGCTCAGTTAGTATATAAATTCCACATTACGGAACATTTTCATTTTCATTTTTATTTTTATATATTTACATATATACTGAGATGAAAAAAAGTACCTACTCATAATTATCTCTTCACACTTTACAGCAAGCTTTTTTTTGTAACAATTTTTTTCTAAAATCGATCTCGGGATTTTAATAAAAGTTGACATAACGAAATAAGTGCTGTAATTTTCTCTCTCTCCCTGTACCATAACCTACAACCTAAACATCAGAAGCGATCTTCTTAAAATTTTGAACTTAAAAATAACGGTATGTGCCATACCAACCTACCATCCAAACAATCGCTATGGAAGATGTAATTTATCTATCGCTAACGACTTCAACGATTTTGATAAAAATTTGTTTGTGGGCTATTGTATGTATGATTTGCATCTTGCTGAACAAAAAAGTACCAAAAACTGTTGTTAACGCGTATCACGAAAGAAAGTTTTTTCTTTATATTCTTTGAATTTTTCGTTAACGACTTTACCTATATTGATTGCATTGTAATGCAGAAGATGCTTTTAAGATAAATTAATATTGTACCTACATATGTGTAATACAAATATAATTGAGTTTTTTTTTTTTGAAAAAGTAATAATAAAAAAAAACCTACTTTAATTTTTTTTTGCATAAGTTTATATAATTTACATACTTTCATATCAAAGTCATCAAATATCAAATATCATCAAATCGTTTTCAAAAAATTGAATTCTTTGCTTTTTAAACTTGAAACTTCTTTATGCCTTCCCTTCAGAAAAAAAAATTATATACAAAATTCAAATCACGTTGAATAAATTACGTGAAGCTATGTAGTTCTATCTATTGTTTTTAAATTTTTGTTGTCAAATAAATTTATTCATAGTATTCTAATTTGTTCGCTTTATAAGAATGATTGATAGTTTAATAAATCATAACAAAAAACATTTTAAGGCGAATTATACACGATGCTTCCAATTTATTGTTTTGTTAGCTTTATTCCATCAACTCCCTATATAAGTTATATAACGTGTATCTTGTCGACTTTAAGTCATTATAGTAATTAAATACATTAACTTTGTTATACCTTTAAAGTGTTTTTTAGACAGAAGTTAGATAAATTAATTTATGGTTTTTAAATTCTATTTACGCATTATTAAATGCTTCTTAAAACGTAATTGATTTAATTTTGTGTCTTAAATATGACATAAAAGTTAAAATGTAGATATATATCTATAATAAGAAATTCAAATGCGCATAATAATATAAATGACGAATTTCGTGAAAATTACATTTATAACTAATAGACTGTATTTTGTGAGATAATTAAAAGTCTAACCAATATCTGTTGTTTATGTTGAGTTTTTATATATGTATATAAGTACGAGCATAATCAATTATTAAGAATAGTTCATTTGCTTTTCTTAAGCCGCATCTTAACAAACTGTGATAGTTTAAACAATTTTCCAATAAAGAGTTCACACGAAATGTAATTGTTCCCATTGGGAACCAAAGGACATATTAAGAGGTATTTTGAGGAATTTGTTTTATTTAGAAGAGCTCTTCTCTTTGGGCTCGGCCACGCAGTAAGCATCAGAGCCATAGAACCACAAGGGTTCAGAAAAGCGTTATTATAGAAGTCAACTATATAGCTTGGGTAATTGGTCAGTTCTGGAAAATTTCTTATGAATTTTTAAATTTAATTTAAAGATCATAAAAATTAATGACAGCATCTATAGTTCCTTCATTGGTACAAGGTCAAAAATTGTCATAATAAGCCCAACTATGGTTCATCAACAATATTTTGTATACATTTTTAAATATAAAGTTGGTACTTATACATTCTGTAATGACCTTGAAAATAGTTTAACAATTACAAAAACCCAAAATAATTGAAGGTTTTTTATACCATTTTCCACCCTTAATTCGTTCATTTTATTTTCATACCCAGTTATTTGAATTTGAATTATAAAGTACATATTTTGTTTTTAATATCCGATGCTCTTAGTAATTTTGAATCAAACAATATTTTGGAAAAAAATTGAAAATAAAAGAAATAACTTAATTTGACTTAAATCAGTTATTTAAGTTGATTCTATTTTCACTAATATCTATAAGTAGCAAAGTATATTTATTTATTACATATTTTCAATTTTCATAAAAATTAGAAGATAGTCAAGTACCTATAGTTGGTTTTTAATGTTTGACTAAATTTATTTTAATTTTATTTTTTTCAAAATTATAAATTTCAAAATTAATTTAAAAAAAATGTTGATAAAATCAATCTTATATTTAGAAATAAAATAAAAGAATCGATAAAATAAATAAAAGAATAAATAAATAATAAACGGGGGTCAACAAACCGCCCTCCCATACGATATGGTTTTGTTTCAACCCAACCTACGATCACCCTGTACAGATCTATTCCGATCGATCAAAATTCCTGTGTGCCTTAATGTTCTATACATCCCAATCAAATCAAAAAATAACTAAACAAATATTCTAAAATTCGGAAGTTAAACGTATACCATCCCTGGTTTTTAATTGGATTATATACATATTTCACAGTAAAATTATGACCCAAATTGTGGTGTTGTTTTATTTTAATCCTGGATTGCGGAGATTATTTTTTCATACTTGTTAAAAAACATTTAATTGTTCATTTTTTTAAAATCATGCTTCGAAAAAAAAGAAGCCACCATATATATTATAATTTCACCCACGATGTATAGGTTAGGTATATTTAAGGAATACTTTATTTGAAAAATCCTGCCACAACGCTTAACTCTTATTTAACTTGCATGAATCATATACGCAAAATACGTACCATCACGCGTTTCTTATATAGAGAAAAAAAATAAATTTTAAAAATAAAGAATAAAATCATATGGAACACCACATCAATCTTCTTCCTGCATTTAAATTAATTTCCAGATGCTCGCAATTTTAAAAATTCATTTTCATTTTCGGTTAAAACCATAATCCTCTTTTGATATCGCATGCCATGCTCTCCCGAACAAAGTATTTTAACGAAAAACTTCGAAACAACACGTACCTGGAGCGAGCGTATATAGCAGCATATGTATGTCTTCAGAAGTAGAATGCCTTCTCCCCACCCAACGCAACGCCAAAAAAAACTCGCAAGCGCAACCCTATTTCCCGCCACGGTTCCTTCATCACCATGCCACATATACTCAAAATTATCTCCTGTTTTCAATACATCAAATTCCAGAGAAACATCGCATCCCCAAATAGGCTGATTTTTGGGATTTTTGGTTGGAAATGCTAAAAAGCAATACAATTTCATTTCTATCTCCAAAATCCCAAACCAAACACCATTGGAGAATGCCGTCTATGTGCGGCTTACTCACGTCATCACCACCGTAATCGCAACTCACCACCATCTTCCCCATATTCAACTGTTTATAATTTGGCGCCAGCTTTTAATTAAGTTTTTATATAAAGATGCTCTGGCGATTCATTTCTCAAAAGGATACGAATTCTTTTTAACGCTTTAGAGTTTTAGTGTTACATTTAGATCATTACAGAAGGAAATATAGCAAATAGAGGTACGAAGCTATATCAACTTCTGTGAGAAACCCGACTATAATTATACGGACGAACGGAGAGCAGAAAAGTTTTCCAAGTTATCATTGCCATTATCCTTATGTAAACTGTCACAATGAAAGCACAAACCCTCCGACGGCGACGAAGACAGCATTAATATAATTATAGCTATAGGATACCACAATGCTATATCAACATAACCTAAACTAAGCACCTTTACGCAGGTATGCGAACGTATAACTGTATATATCGAATTAAGGACCAAACTATACCTAGAATGCCTTAATTTTGAATAAATCCACAGCCTATTGCAATGAAATATCTTTATAGCCCTATAGCCGTATAATACGATTGGTATCTAAGGCAATTTCTAGAGATTGGGTCGTGTATTTTCTGTGGTGATGCCTCAGCTCTGCAGAGGAATTATCAAATGACTCGAAATCAGTACGATAAGAGGAAAACTTTTAATTATTTTCTTTTATTGCCTCCGTTCTACGTGATGGCCAGAAGTGTTCCGTTTAGTAAGGCAACGCAAATGGTTGCACAGGGCGCTTGAGTTCAAATTCAAAGGGGCGATCAGGTTCGGTTCTTTATTTGAAGACACAATATTAGTTGAACTTCGACCCGAAAATGCGCTCAGTCAGTTAAAACCAAAATGTTTTTTTAAGGGGTACGGTGAGACAGTGATTAATCCTCCAAGAGTATCTGTTGAATGCTGCCTTTATTAGAAAAACAACTAACTTGATGGAATGCTGCCATCGCCAAACTCCGAATAAATATATGAAAGTTATATGAAGGGCAAATATACTTTACTGGCAATTTACCACCCAAAGCGATATAGTGTTTTATTTTAAAAGGTTTTTAAGCAGTTTTTATTAGAAGATATTTTGAGTGAGTTTTTCATCCGTTTTACCGATGAACATTTTGGTCCTTCGAGAGCCTACTTAAAAAGAACCACCCAGTTCAATTATTTGATTAATAATTTTCAATTAAATAAAAAGAGTGTGTGCCGACATTTTGTCGTTTTTTTTTTTTGTCTAATTTTATTTAAAAAAAACATAAAATTTGAATTTAAAATCCAAATTTAAAATACAAAACTTCGAACAAGTAATAAATTTAAAGACACAATAATAGAAAAATAGTGCATTTTTTAAAGTTTAAAAATAATTAAATTGAAATTGAGCAACACCATCGTCATCGTCGTCATCACCATCGTCATCACCATCACCATCGTCATCGCCATCACCATCGTCATCACCATCACCATCGTCATCGCCATCACCATCGTCATCGCCATCCTCATCATCATCCACCGAAGTTCATCAGTCGACAGAGCAAGCGCGCAGCCAGCAGAAAGTAGCCATCCAGTATCAACCCTGAAATTATAAGAAAAGTAATCGCAGTGAGTAAAATTTACTTACATATATACATATATATATATTTTATATTAATAAAAAATAAATAAAATAAAATGAATGCAATCAAAATTTTGAAATATACATGTACTCAGATAGCGAAAGATTATGAGAACTTCAAGAAGACAGTTTCTCCAGCTCGTAGGACAAAAAATTATGTCTCTACGCGGCTTGAAACGTTAGGTAGCAATTGGCAAACTATTGTTGATCAACATAAAATCGCTATTTGTAGCGATGAAGAGTTATCTTCGACGGAAGAGTTTTTTAATGAGGCAAACGAAATATATACAATTTATAAATCTTTGTTGTTAGATGAGATGGACAAGTTTGCAGCAACAGAAGCAGCAGCTAAAGCAAAAGAAACATTGCCTACTACGGCTTTGGTGCAAAAGTCGACCAATGAAAAGCCGCACGATATACGTTTGCCAAAAATTCACCCACCGACATTCACGGGAGAATATCAGAATTGGCGTTCTTTTCATGACCAGTTTGTTTCACTGGTTCATAACAATGCGTCACTTACAAAAATCGAAAAACTACATTATTTAAAGTCAAGTTGTAAAGAAGGTGCAGGCATCTTACTGGAACACATCAGTGTAGATGATGCCAGTTATGATAAAGCTTGGGAACTTTTAACAATGAGGTACGATTTCAAAAGAATTCTCGTTAACAACGAACTTAAGTTGTTTTACGAATTGCCTATTGTCAAAGAAGAAAATGCTAAGGGCATTCGCGAATTATTAGATAATTCGACAAAAATCTTACACGCCCTAAAGAACTTACAATTGCCTGTCCATCACTGGGACGCAATCATAATATTTTTGCTTTTGAAAAAGCTACCAACTACGGTGCAATCGAAATGGGAAACAACTCTTGGAACCAAAAAAGAGATCCCTACATTTAAAGAGTTCTCTGACTTTTTGGAAACAAGGTTCCGAACCTTAGAAATGATGGACCAACAGCACCAAGCAAATTCAACATCATCACATAAAAAGCAACCAAAGAATGTTTTTCTTCTAAATACTGATTCGACAGAGACTTTTGCGTGTAAAGTGTGCCATAAAGGTGCACATTCCTTACGAACGTGCTCGAAATTTTTAAAAATGGATGTAAGTGCTAGACAACGAGTTGTTAGACAATTTGGCAACTGTTTTAATTGTTTAGCATACAGTCACCGAACAAATAATTGCCCAAGCAATAAGTCGTGTCATTTTTGCCAGAGAAAACACAACTCACTCCTACATTTTGCCAACACTTCAAATTTTAACAACACAAATCAGCACCCACACTCGCAATCAAACACTTTTCCAAATTCATACAATCAACAACCATTCGCTCAAGGTAATCATAACCAATTTCAACCCAACACAAATAATAATAATACATTTTCAAATAATCCTCGCTCTCAAGTACAATCAAACTCACTCACTTACACTCAACAGAATAACAATAAAAACTCATTCACTCACCCAAATACAAATACCCAGAATCCAAATCGCTCACAAACACATCATGTAGCAACGGAATTCAATCCAAATGATCCAAATTTTCGACCTTACGATATACCGCCCTCAACATCGTCAAACTGTTTTCATCTAAATGAATTTAGAACTACCCAAGTTTTACTGGCAACAGCGATTATAAAAGTCAAATCAGCCCAAGGAGACTTTGTTAAGTTAAGGGCTTTGATTGATCCTGGATCTCAAGCTACTTTTATAACTGAATCGGCAGCTCAACTTTTGGGTTTAAAAAAGAGTTCAACTTCCTTTGACGTTTCGGTCTTAGGACAAAATAAAACCAGCTCTTGCCAACACTTTGTAGAGCTGAATCTGGGTTCTAATCATTCAGATTTTGTTACGTCGACAAGAGGTTACATATACAAAACCCTTACAGGGCTTTTACCCAACGAAGAAGTCTTTGTTAGCAGATGGAAGCATTTACAAGGACTGAAATTAGCCGACCCCACCTTTAATCGCCCTGGCAACATCGACATTTTGTTAGGGAATGACATATATTGCGAAATAATATTAGATGAAGTAATTCGAGATGAAGAAAAAATCGCTCCAATAGCACAAAAAACGAGATTTGGTTGGATCATTTTGGGGAAAGTTCCTTTTGAAAGGCGTTTATCTCTTCAAGTCTACGCACAGTTTGTAGACATCGACACACAAATGCGTGCATTTTGGGAAATTGAAGAAACTCCCTATGAAAAAATTGAAGATGACGAAGATATCGCGTGCGAAAAGCACTTTCTTGAAAACATCAAGCGGGTGCCGGGAGGGCGCTTTGAAGTCTCATTGCCCTTCAAAGAACTTTATCGACCAGAACTCATATCAACAAAACAAAAGGCTTTAATGATGTTTTATAAACAAGAAAAGAAGTTATTAAACAACCCAACACTACATAAAGAATATAATGATTGCCTAAAAGAATATCTTCTACTCAACCACATGGAAGAAGTAGATATCAACCAAGACGACACATTTAACTCACCATTTCATTATGTTGTACCTCATCATGCCGTTACCAAAGAATCCAGTACAACAACGAAGTTACGTGTTGTTTTCAATGCTGCATTTCAAACTGCGGACGGCAGTTCTTTGAACGATCATTTGATGACTGGACCTAAGACCCAAACAGATATTTTAACAATTGTCTTACGGTGGAGAACACACAAAATTACCTTCACATCCGATATAGAGAAGATGTACCGGCAGATCCAAGTTCATCCAGATGACGCGTACTACCAATTACTTTTTTGGCGTGAAGTTTCAACAATGCCAGTAAAACTTTATAAAGTGAAAGTTCTGATGTTCGGTACTGCCCCAGCGCCATATTTGGCAAATCGAACTTTAAAGAAACTTGCTTCAGATGAAGAACTGTCATATCCATTAGCTGCTCAAATGATTCGGGAAGATATGTACATCGATGACTTGGTATCAGGTGCAGATTCAGTAGAAGTAGCGAAAGAAAAGTATCACCAAATCTCGAAGCTTTTATCTTCTGCTGGATTTCATCTTCGCAAATGGATGAGTAATAATGAAGAGTTTCTTGATTCAATACCACAGGCAGATCGGGAAACAAATGTGTCACTGACATTCGGATCTTTGGATCATACAAAAACCCTTGGAATCAGTTGGTTCCCTTCTACCGATTCCTTCTCATTTCAAAGAATCACCATCGATAATATCGTTTCAAAAAGAACGATACTTTCAACAATTGCTCGTCTCTTTGATCCGCTTGGATGGATAGCACCCTGCATCGTTAAAGCGAAGATCATAATGCAGCAACTGTGGTTGAAAGGTCTTTCGTGGGACGAAACCATTCCAGTGGAATTACATCATGAATGGCTCTCCTTTCAAGAAGAGTTAGATGTCCTTGAAGACATCCGTATTCCTAGATGGGTAAACACGGAGGATGGTGTTCAACAACTCGAACTCCATGGATTCAGTGATGCATCTACCAAGGCATATGGAGCCGTAGTTTATCTTCGGGTTTTGGATAACAACAACTGCATTCACACACATTTACTCATATCCAAAACTAAAGTCGCTCCAGTCAGTACTGTCTCTTTGCCAAGATTGGAACTTTGCGGAGCAGTGATGTTGGCAAAACTACTCAGCTATACAAAATCAGTCCTTCCGTTTAAACATATATCAGTTTTTGCTTGGACTGATTCCACAATCACCCTTTGTTGGATTTCTGGATTCCCGTCAAAATGGAAGACGTTTATTGCCAACCGAGTTACCGAAATCCAACGGCTGACGAATGTAAGTATGTGGAAACACATTCCTACCAAGTTGAACCCAGCGGATCTTGCATCCCGTGGTGTCCTTCCATCTAAGCTGAAAAATAATGTTCTTTGGTGGAAGGGACCGCCCTTTCTTCAAGAGATATGGGATTTCTCCATACCAGAACAACCCACCCAATATGAAACAAATGAAGAAAAACGAGAAATCAAAACTCACGTCGCAATCGAAGATACCGATGGAATTTTAGATGTGGTGTGTAAACAATCCAAACTCATAAAAGCGTTACGAATTATAGCCATTGTTAACAGATTTATCTATAATGTAAGAAAAGATGAATCGTATCGAAGAAAATCGGTTCTTACACCCATAGAACTCGATATTGCTATGCGTACAGCTATCAAAAGTGTTCAAAAACTCATGTTTCATGATGCCATAAATGAACTACAGAAAACAAAAAAAACTAAACTGAATAAGTCCCTCAATCTTTTTATTGATGGATGTGGAATATTAAGAATTGGAGGTAGACTTCAAAATGCCATCCTAACCTATGATCAAAAGCATCCAATTGTGTTGAAGCCAGATCACAATTTCTCCAGGCTAATAATTGAAGATGCCCATGAGAAAACTCTACATGGTGGAATTCAGCAAGTAATTGCTTATATTCGAAATCGTTTCTGGATCTTCAACATGAAGAGGACTGTCAAAAAATACCTCAATAGATGTTTCACGTGTTTTAAGAATAAACCTAAGCCATTGCAACAACTAATGGGAAGCCTTCCAGCACCAAGAGTTAATGTTTCTCGGCCGTTCACTCACACTGGGGTCGATTACGCCGGACCAATAGAAGTAAAGGCCTGGAAAGGACGAGGTGCTAAAAAATTCAAAGGTTATTTCGCCATTTTTATTTGCCTTTCAACAAAGGCAATTCATCTTGAGGCTGTCACAGATCTAACGACACAAGCCTTTATTGCCGCGTTCCGAAGATTTACATCTCGTAGAGGTATATGTGCAAACATATATAGTGATTGCGGTACCAATTTTAAGGGTGCTAATGTGGAACTCCAAAAAATGTTAAATGCTGCTAAACTCAACTACACCGAGATTGCTGACTCACTGAGTAAATTGGGTACCAATTGGAATTTCATTCCTCCCGCTTCTCCTCACTTCGGAGGCTTATGGGAAGCAGGAGTGAAATCGGTTAAATACCATTTGCGTCGCGTTGCCCGAAACCAAGCCCTGACGTTCGAGGAGCTCAGTACGCTTCTAGCGCAAATAGAAGCTTGCCTTAACTCGAGACCCCTCTGTCCGTTAACAGATAGCTTGGAAGACTTCAATGCTTTAACACCAGCTCATTTTTTAATCGGCACATCTACTCAAATAGTTCCTGAAGCAGACCTAGCAGTAGAAAGGATTGGGTACCTGGATAGATGGAAGCGTCTACAAGCATCACTACAGACCTTTTGGAAGGAATGGAGTGGAGAATACCTCACAAGGCTTCAAAATCGACCTAAGTGGCTGAAAATCGAAGAACAACCCAAAATCGGAGATTTAGTTTTACTACGAGATGAAAGACTTCCACCGTCAAAATGGGCCATGGCAAGAATAGTGGAAACCTATGCAGGACAAGATGATCTTATACGGGTAGTCAAAGTACGAACACAAAATAACGAATTTAAAAGACCCATCACAAAGATATGTCCACTTCCATCCAACAATGTTCAACCAGAAAACGAAATAATTTAAAAAAAAAAAAAAAAAATCTTACTCAAAACCATCAACAAAATGTAAAAGAAAAGTAAAAGGAAGAAAATGAATTCTAAAACTTCGAAATTAAAAGAAATAATAATAATTATATTCAAAACCTAATTCCGGATCAAAATAAATTTCAAAAAAAAAAGTCAGTCGAAACTAAAACAAACTTAAAAAAAAAAAAAAAAATCAATAAAATCCTACACAGAATCTAAAATCAATGAAATAAGAAAAATTAACTCACTCAAATATAATTTAAACTGAATTATAAAGCATTCAAATAAACGAATTCTCAACTATTCAGTCATCGAGTATTCGATCACACTCATAAACTTCAAAAATAACAATCCATACAGTCCACTAAAATTCAACACATTCACACTCAATTCAAGTTGAATCATATAAAACCTCAATTGATTCATCCGCTAAAAACCTAAATTCATTAACACAAAACTTAAAATAATTGAAAACATTGTCACATCGTCGAATAACACACTCAAGCATAAAATATTCAAAACAACTATTAAAACCACTCAAAATCTAATAGAAAACTGAAAATAAAATAAAATCAATGTAAAAGGAGAATAAATAAAAAAAAAACCTAAAATAAATTTAAACACACACACTCATTTAAACAATTTTACCCATGTACGCATATGCACTTGCATATATATGTATACACACCCACCCAGAAAACAGCAATATTGAAATTAATTACAAAAATTAAAACCAAAATATAAAATTATTAAATAAACTAAAAGGAAATTATTATCAATAAGAAATTAAATGAATTCAATATAATAATTAATAAATAATATAGTAATATAGTAAAATTAAACAATAAATAATTTTCAAACAAAATAAATAACACTCACTCAATTTCCATATAAAATAATTTTGCCTCAGGTGGCAACCATGTCGAACACCAAATAAGCACCTTGCGCATGTACACCTAGCATTCCTAGCAGCATCACAACAACAACGGAAAATCTGAAAAAAAAAAATAAGTAAATAAGTAAACAAAAAAATTTAACTCGTCAACTTACCTATCATCAACAGCACAGCCACGTCAGCATATCGCGAATTCACACACCAACCTGTTAAAAGAAAACACAAAAACAAATATAATAAAAATGGTGTATATGTATGTATAGTTGTGTAGTGTAGGTCACGGTATACAAAAAAAAAAAATCATCACCTACTGCTGCACATTTATATAATATGTAAAGTATATAAGAAAGAAACGATTTAACACAGTTTATATAAAACGGCACAAATCACAATAAATAACATAAAATGCTGATCAATTAATTAATTTTTCAAATAAATACAACACTCTAATACAATAAAATAAATTAAATGTCGCGACGGAAAATTACCACTAGTACATAATGTAAACAATATTTCTACACAAAACTAATATACTACAGTTAAATCACTAAACACTTATTTTAAAAAATTTCATTCAACATTTAAATCACAACACGAATTACGAAACAATAAAAACCACTATTATTAAATAAAACCGACACGATCGACATAAATAAATTTAACAAAATTAAAACAACACCGCATGAATGAAACTCCACGAAATTAAGGAAGGTCGGAAGTAGAAGATGGCGTTTCATGGATGGTTGGTTCGAGTATCGAATCGCGCTCACATTAGGCCGATGTCACATTTGGTCTGATGTTACTTTTGTTGAAATGTAGATGTCGTACAAATATATTTGTTTATCGATAAATGTTAATGAACAAAAATAATTTAGTATCATTTTCACTAATAAATTTATCTTTTCATGTGAGACTCATACATGCAAGGGCAACTTTGATGGCAGATTCATATGGAAGACAAATCACATACTCAACCGTTTACTCTGTGCACTGGGGGGGGGAGAATGTTGAATGCTGCCTTTATTAGAAAAACAACTAACTTGATGGAATGCTGCCATCGCCAAACTCCGAATAAATATATGAAAGTTATATGAAGGGCAAATATACTTTACTGGCAATTTACCACCCAAAGCGATATAGTGTTTTATTTTAAAAGGTTTTTAAGCAGTTTTTATTAGAAGATATTTTGAGTGAGTTTTTCATCCGTTTTACCGATGAACAGTATCTATATGTCATGATGGTAATTCTATCATCTAAGTTTTTCGAATACGGAAGAAAATTGTAGGTCCCCTCCTATTAACAACACCCCCACAAAAATGGTTGAGGGTGCATTATAAATCACGAGGTCCCGGTTCTGCATAAGCTGTGTATAATTTTAGTTTCCTTTAACCTCTTAAAACAGAAACTTATCATACCGACAAAGCTGAATTTTGTTGATGACCTTTATTTTTATGTATGTGTTAAATGTTTTCTAAAATGTCGCCTCAATTTGGACCATGGCTTTTGATTATGTGGGGAGAAAGGATCAAAACTCAATTAATTTCTCGAGAGCTATCAGTTTTTTTTTAAAGAAATGTAAAGGTAAAAATTGTAACGGCAATAGAGTTGGAGTCAAAACTACGTAAACACAATAGAACCTTAAACCTTGGTAGAAAAAAATTACATTAAAACAAACAACGGATATTTAAAGGTTTTTTGCGCACGTTTCACTCAAAATTATATGAACAAAAGTTTTATAATTTTTTTTTGTGTATAATTTTATAAGTTTTAATTTTTGTTTTGGTTATTTTTCCAAAAAAAAATTATAGTTCTGTAGACAAGATATTTTCAAAATTTACCATTCTTGGCATTTTTTTTAAAGGTTCATTTCGCAACGCAGTCTTCATAAATGACCTTTCTTTGCCAATAAATCTATTCACGTATATGATATCGAATACCTCCGACCCAGCACTGGCAATATGGCTAGGCCGGGCCGACCGAAAGGACGTAGAAAATAGAGAACATAGACTGAAAAGCAGGATTGAAAGGACACCCTCTGCAATGACCAAGCAATGTTATGGCTAATTGTGTGCGGTTCGATAAGAATGCGGCAACCTCAACCTCCGGGTCGTTTTGCCACAGATGATTTCTAAACAATTATTTTGTGCGAAGCTTATATACTATGAGTATGTGCTTGTGCATTGTTTGCGATGTCCCTGCCCTGTGTCCTGTGCGTAGCCATAAACAAAAACTCTGCCATAAATAGTTCGCTAAACAAGCATTTATTGTTGTTCTTCTATAAAGGTAAGTACATGTTAAGTTGGTACTCCATGAAATAAAGGTGCTCGCTGTCCTCGATATGAATAAAACTCTAGGAGAGGTAAAAATATGAAATAAAAATGTTGCGAAGTTATTATCATTGGAAGTTATACAAAAAGTTTTAAATTAATTGGTATAAATTAACTTCTTTTGTGAAATAGCTGCAAAGGATTAATCATTTTATGAAAAAAACGTAGGGTATGTAGGGACAAGATGGATACTATGATGTGGTGGTTATTCATTATATTAATTTTAAATAATATGTCAGCAGTGGAGGAGGTACAGGTGGAATTGAACTTCAAAGTAAGATAAAATGAGTTGAAATTCATTTAATTAACTATATTTTATGTAATGAAGCGTTACAGCATCTACTAGACCACAACTCGACAAGGCACTAATGAAATACCCACAAGATCTTATACAAAACATATTGCACCGTTCACTGTGCAGAGTGCACCCATCTATAGTAATTTAGCTCGAACCAAATTTGAGTTTATAAAATTCCTTATAATTTTTTCCTTTATCTTCTCAGTTTACACTAACTTATAGCCGTATGGGAGGTAGGGAAGTCCAAGTTTATAGAGAAACCGAGATCGGACCGTAACAAAAGCCTTTGAGAAGCAAATCTAATATTTTGGTATAAAAATTGTGAGAGACATTGGATAGAATAGGGGAAGCATTATTATTAAAATTAATTATTATCAGTTAGGTAATAGGTATCTTCATTTGGTTACATTTATAAAGATATTTCGCCGTTGTGTTCCGGGGACATGAAAGTTTGTGTAAGTTATTTAAGCAATAAGTTTCCGAATATTTTATTTTCCAAAATACCGTGTTATTTTAATAAAAAAGAATTATAATATTCGAACAAAAAAAAAATAAATGGAAATTATAGAGATACAAAAAATAAAACAATGTTATTCGAAATTTAAAATATTAAAGTCAAAGTGTTTTATTGTCTCTTAGGGAAGAATATTGTCTACTAGGCTTCATTATTACCTTTAAAAATGGGCACGTTCAGGAGACACAAGGGACTACATATGTAGTCAACTGCATTCATTGAACGCAAAATTTAAAAAAGAAACTAGTTATTTCTTAAGATGTCAAAGATATCAAGCTTATAACTTTATTTGAAATCTTTACATTCATTCATAAGACGGAAAGTACTTATAATGATCATGTCGATTATGGAATCCACAAAACTGGATCCGCAGTGATTCGCAGTGCATGGCTCTCTTTTCTCTTTACTCATTTGTCGTGAAAAGAAAAGAGAACAATACTGCGAATCACTTCGGATCCAGTATTGCGGATTCCATAATCGGCATATATATGATTATGATTATCTAGATAAAACACTTCGCAAACTGCAAAAATCAGTATTTGTAACATTTTTAATTAAATCTTTTCGATTATATTATTATAAAGAATCACTTCACCCAAGACATTATAACAAACGTGAAAAAACAAGTTACAGAACAATGAAGTTCAGCTTGCTGTTTAGCGATAAAATATAATCAGATGATACTTTGACATAAATACACTTGACTTGAAATGTAGGGAGATATTTTTGACTAGCTTTCCAGTCAACTTTCCAATAAAGTTGCCTTAATTGGTAGGCAATTTTTTGACAGCTGACCAATCCGAGCCTTGAAACTTGCCTTACATTTTATTCCCTAAGTTCTTCTAAACGTACCCAATAGCATGACAAGATCAAGAGTCACCTCTTAACTGTTTTTCTTAAAAAAATATACACAAATAACCACATGATGACAACAAAATTTAACAACGATCCTTCCGAAAGAAATAACATTATAATTACTTCTTAAGGTAATAATATATGTTGTGTGGGCATCTCCCTCTTACGTTCAATTACAATTTTTATTTTAAACTTTGGCTTACATAATAAGATTACATTAAAACTAAAAAATTGGCCCTTCTCACTTGCAGTGAACAAACCTATATCCTTGTTAATCGATTATTTTATATGCAATAACTTTTTCTTGAAGCTGCTGCATCATAAACTTATATTATACCTTCAAGGATAGATAGATATTCAATCTCATTTTCTTTGAACATGAAATGCATGCTTGAATTTTATGATGAGAGACACAATTTTACCTTCATAACTTTTTTGCTTTTTATTATTTTTCTTTTATTTTGTAAAAAAAGAAAACAATTTTTCCTTCCGAGTAATATTCAAAAGGAAATTTCTAGCGCTTTCTAAACGAAATAATCCCATAATCCAGTTTCAATATTTTTTTAAAACTATTTTCGCTCATCATACATTTCGAATACGCATGCCACCTAAGAATTGTGAACTATTTTTCTATAAAACGTCAGAGCTTAACTCTCCGGGTGACATGCTGGTAGGGTAGTCGAGTCGTGTCGTGTGCTTGTCGGTAGGTAGAGGTACGTTTATATTCAGGAATTTATGCTTATTCCATATAGTACATACAAGGACACTTGGAATACCCCCTTCATCTTTGTGTGTCTTGCGATATGGCTTCGTCATAATATTCACTCGTCAGAGATATCAAAATACGAATCCAGTATACGGGACAGGGAGCGGGACATGGGTCCTTTCCCTGAACGCATCAAAACGGATATTCTACACACGAGCAGTTTTCATGTGACACATAAACCGTTATCCTGTCCTACCTCCCGCTATACTCAGAACCCAGCACAGCGATAGGATAACAGAAACAAGAGTAGAGTGGCCCACCAAAAACATCCTTTTCGGTGGCATACCCGTTATACTCGTTACCAGTACGAGTATACCTACATATATAACAACGAAACCCACTACATGTTGCTTATAAAATATTCTATCCGCGCGGAACAACGGTGGCAACAACGTTCAACATCATAGTGTGGGTTTAATACGACATCACGTGATATGTAATAATGTATTACTTGACACACGGAGTGAGGTGCCGGAAGCCGGGTAAGGGACAATGCTTGTGCTCTGGATGGATGGTGCGATGAAAAGAGAAATATGGATTCCTCTACAAGCAGGCAGGCAAACTGGGAGCAGGACGAGCTATCGGTTCGTCCTTATAGATTTTGCATGAATGCATGAATTTCCGGTTGGATGGGACACATAACCGTACTCTAGCTCTCGTTTTCTGTTCGTGCTTTGTAGTTAAACGATCTTCCCTTTCTTTTTTGTTGTTGTTGCCACAGCTCGACTGATGCTATCCCCACCCCTACCACCATCACCGCACGACATCACAAAGAAGGAGGACGAGGGTGATGTCATCATAAATTATGAAATTTCAAATGTAAATGTGAGTGATGTCAGATGAAAGTGCGATGGGAGAAAGGTGGGGTTGGGGGTGACGTGGTGGATGCCTAAAGTTTTCAAAGTCGTCAATGTGACCACGCATTGTTGACTAACTTCCTCCTTGCAGCCTTTTGTCGCTTACATAGTGCGAAAAAAGTTTTAACTTTTTTTGTATTTGATGTGACGATGTGCAGAGAGATAACACAGATCATAATTTGTTGGGTTGAAGTTGCTAAATTTGTATTCAAATGTTTTTCAATGGAAACAATCCATCAGACAAAAAAGGGATGACATATAGAATCAAATGATTGCCTTCGTTATCGGCTTGAAGTTTAATTTACCAAAAAATCCTCCTTGCCTAATCGAGAAGAAGTTATTTTTATTGAATTAGTAATAAATGTCTGTATAAGAAACAAACATATAATATTCAAAACATGAGGTAAGATAACGTATCTAAATTGCTTTCGTATAAAGCAATACCTCCAAGCACTGGTGATTTGATGGTACATATTATCTTACCAAGCAGTGGGACCAATCATTACAACGTAACGTTTCGGAGAAAGTATAAGATTATTACGTCTGTGAAATTGGCATAACAGTTTTTAAGTAGACTTACAGTTTTTAAGTAGACTAGCGGAAACACAACAGGAATTTGTGTTTTTGATGTTTAAACATCCATGCCGGGGGTAGGGTAAATTAAAAACGTGTGCCTTACGTGTAACACGTTACGTGTAATAAGTTACGTGTCACAGGTACACTGGACGATATTTAAACCAAAATCTGGCACTCGGGCGAAAGTTTATGTTTATACATCTTATTCGTGAGTTCCGGCAAAATCTGTTGTTATGGCAACTTCTTAGGCATAAGATTATTGCGGTTCATATTTTATCGAAAAAAACACGTAGGTGTTTGATATTATGATAATGTACATCTCCTTCGTTACATTAGAAATCACCTTCAGGACCGCTCAATATATCAAGTTGAATTAGACGACTTCGCGTCACAAAATCATTAAATGATAAAATGAAACAAAAAAAATTAGATTCGCCTGCTTAACTTTTGACAGAACAAAATTAGTGAGGAATCTGATATATAAACTGACTAAGTAAATTATTTCCCAAATGACAGTTCTCTCAGATATTATGCGAAATGCGAAGCGAACTGAAAGAACAGCGTATTAAAAGTTGGCAAAAACGCTGCTTATTGTCGGTAACACAGTTGTTTTATTTTATAAGAGCTTAGCACCAAAAATTCCCTTGGTTTAACAAAGCCCGCAGGAGATAAGTTGTTGTTGCAATTTACATGTTAATTGTTTAGCACCGACCTCTTTTTTCAATAAATTCCCTCCAGGTGTAGGAAAAAAACACCTGTCTAGTGTATTCATTTTTACAGGTATACAGGTATACACCAATATTTTTATTCAGGTATAAAGTAATGAATAGATTCCCGTATCTGAGACACTTCTTCGTGGTACACATGACTCCACACTTTTGAATTGGATTCATAGCTATTTAGTAGGGCGTAAACAATATGTCAAGATTGGTAATGTTTTGTCAAAAGAAATTAATAATTTTTCCGGTGTACCCCAAGGCAGTCATCTTGGACCACTTCTTTTCCTTCTTTTCATTAATGATTTGCCAAATTGCATTTCAAATTCAGAATTTTTATTGTATGCTGATGACCTTAAGATTTTTAAGTGCATAAAAACACCCTTGGATGCGTCTAGTGTTCAAATAGATCTTAACAATATAATTAATTGGTGTAACCGAAATGGACTATTTTTCAATGTTAATAAATGTTGTGTTGTGACGTACTCAAGAATTCATAGCCCAATAAGTTTTGAATACAAAATTGATGATATCTGTTTGCAAACATTTATGAACCAAAAAGATTTGGGGGTTCTTTTTGATTCCAAAATGACTTTTTCAATTCAAATTGATCAAGTAATATCTAAAGCAAAGGTTGTTTTCATAAATGCATGGTTGCGAAAGTCTGACGAATGCAGAACTTTCATAAATGCAAATGATAAATGTCAGATTTTCATAAAAGCAAACCGCAAATATTTGCAGCGCAAATGTGCAACTATAAAAACTCACATGCAATCTGAATTACTTTCTTAAAGAAAGAGACAGGTATAGTATAAACGATTTCCTTTCCTTTATTGTTTCATTATTGTTTTTGACATATGACGCAAATCGGAATAAGTGTTCATAAATGCAGCGTAAAATACATGCGCAAATATTTTGTATGACGTTAATATGATTGCAATTGATCGCATGTAAACAAAGCAACCATGCATTTATGAAAGCACCCAAATTCGATGTTGGGCTTCTTGATGCGAAACTCAAAGTTTTTTGAAGATCCATATACTCTTAAGAGTCTTTATTTGTCAATTGTAAGACCAATATTAGAATATTGTTGCATAATTTGGACTCAATATACTCAAATAAGTACTTTCCGAATAGAAAAAATTCAAAAGCGATTTACTAAGTTCGCATTACGAAAAACTTTTAGAGGAGTTAATCTACCGTCTTATGAGACCAGATGTATCTTGATTGATTTAAAATCTCTAGAATTTAGAAGAAAATTTTATTCTGCTCTCTTTGCGTTTGATGTCTTAAACTCTAATATTGATTGCCCGATGTTACTTTCTATGTATAATATTTATGCTCCTTCTCGTTATTTGAGACCTAGAGATGGAAATTTCTTGAATGTTCCTTACCATACTACAAATTACGCTAAAAATAATCCAATTACGAGTTCTTGTGTTGCTTTAAATGATTTTGATGTTGTTATTGATTTTAATAAAACTAGATGTAATATTAAGAAAGATATATTGAATTTATTGTGATTTTAAATTTGTTATTTATTTACATATAATTATTTATTTTATTTAAAATTGTATATTATTAATATTGTTATATTATTTTTAAAGTCACTATAAAGTTTTGTAACTTGATTGACAAATAAATAAATAAATAAATAAATAAATATATGGCAAGTTATGGATTGGTAAAAAAATCTAACTCGAGATTTTGTTTGAAAAAAGTGGGTCTCGCAAATCTGTCTGTCCTTTTGGCTGTAGTGTAAACGGGTGGATTGATTTTCTTTAAACTTAGTACCTAGCGTTTTTGGGAATTCCTCCCACACTTTTTTTTTTTTCATTTTTTTAAGACCAAAAATAACGGTACCTGCTGTACAATAAAAATCTTTTTTTTTATCAAAAACGTGCCCACAACTTTTTTTTTTACCTCGCACAGAACCATTTTTTTTATTTTCGATTTTCTCAAAAATCATTCAACTGAATTTAATCAATTTTTGTGTATAGAGGATTTTTCAAAAATATTGCATGGCAAAATTAAAAATATTTTTTTTCTTTTGGATTTTTAAAACAGTTTAAAATTTTTTTGAGAACTTGATGATTCGAAAACGACTTGGTCTATTTTTATTAAACTTTGTATCTAGCAGTTTTTTGATATTATTCTTATATCCAAAAAGAACCGGTAAGGAAAATCTCATTTTTCTTTATAACGACTTCGACAATTTTGATTAAAATTTTTATGTAAGATTATATAAGTACGATCTACTATATTATTGGAGACAGCCAGAGGGGGGCTTGAGGGGCTGAAGCCCCCCCCCCCCCCCCGAAAATCTAAAATAAAAACTAAAACTTTCTAATATACAGTATTATTTCCTTTGTAGAGCTCTTCAAATGCATCTCAATAAATCTTGAAGAAATAACGAGCAGAACATGGGCGATGTCTTCGAAGGCATCAACACTTTTGGCAGCGGTCCAAAAAAGTGATTTCCTAGTTAGACCCATAGTATGCGAAAAGCTGTTCAGTTTAACGCTGCCCTTATCAGTTTTCCTACAGAACAAATCCTTAGATTTCGTTTCTGCAATCGACCTCACCAAAGAAGTTCTGAATTCTCTTGAGAACATCAGAGGAAAAGCCGAAGAGGCTTTTCAATCCGCATCTAACCTTGCCGAGGACTTATTTGAAGTTTAATTAAGAATCTAAGAACTTCATTGAAACAAACCACGCGTTCCAATCCAGAAACCTCTTCTACTGAATCCTATTTTAGAGTGTCTGTATTGATTCCTTGCATAGATTCGTTAATACAAAATCTTACGGACAGATTCATGGTCAACGTAGACGTTCTACCATCGTTTCAAGCTCTTCTCCCAGGTTTTTCTGCGGTTGGGCGAGTCAAATGGAAATGGAAAAGCTAACATGTTACTTTGATAATGCAATTTCGTTGTCAGCTGTGAAAGCTGAATACATTCTGTGGTGCGAAAAAAATCGTAGATTGATCCTTCTATCGAAGTTTTAAAATTGCTTGATATACATATATAACAAGACTTACTTTAGAGGTATAAACTTCTTGCTTACGGTTTCGGCCACGCTTCCAGTAACTACAGCTAGTGTTCAAAGAACCTTTTCAACTATGAAAAGGATTAAAACAGTGTCCCGAAGCGTTATGGGGAATGCAAGATTAAGCTCACTTGCTATGATATCTGTTCATTCAGATATTAATGTGGATCCAGACAAGGTGATTAAACTCATGTCAAAAAGAAAATCAAGACGTCTTCTGCTTTGAAAAAATGTGTGTATAAAAAAATAATTTAAGTATATGTTCGTTTGAGTGCATACAATTTAAAAACTAATAAAAATCAAAAAATTGGGATATGTAGTTTTTTGTTTAAAGAATTCCTCGTAAAATTTGGAAGCAAGCCCCCCCCCGAACCAAAATCCTGGCTACGACACTGATTGGAGACAAATTATCTATCGTTTAAAAATGGTATCTCTCATAGAACAATTTTTTTGGTTTTCGACTATCTCATGATCTGCTAAACCGAGCTTCTAATATGTAAATTGGAATAATATTGCATATCAACATTTTTAAAGAAACAAATTTTGGATTTAAAAAAAAATTAAAATAATTTTTTGAAAATTCGATATTTCGAAAATTGGTGGATGATTTTCTTCAAAATTAATTTTTAAACTTCGCATTAATAAACACTAAAAAATGGCGTACCAACTTTTTTCTTAGAAATGTTTTCAAAATTTTATCGCAAATAAGAGCAAGTTTGTGCTTCCCAGTCGTGCATTTTATTTTAAATGCCTTTGTATTTTTGAGAAGATTTTGGTATATAATTCTATTATAAAATGCTTGACGCTTCTGTAAAAAAGTATACTCAAAATCTATTAAAATATTTTTGATAAATATAAAAATAGTGCTTTGGCAAGAATTGTTGAAAATCATTTTTCGAAACTGTTCTTGAGAAAAAAAAAAGAAGATTTTCTTCAATGCCCATAAAATGTACATATAGTATATACCGTTGTTTTTGGTCCTAAAATAAAAATGTTTAAACGCTATGTATCAAATATTTCGCTTGATTCGGTTTTAAAGAAAATACTGCAACTTTTTTCGAAAAAGCAAACCCTTCAATATAAGAACAATTAGTAACTTTTAAAGCAGGTCAATAAAATCCAAAGTGCCTCAAGTGAATCACAAAAAAGGTTAAAAATATAAACGACCTGCAAATGATCATTTAATTTTCAATGAAAGTATATACAAATATTGACTTCCAAATACAATCGTTTGTAGTATGTACCACCTACTCATTAATAATACCAACCTTATCTCAATTTAATTTTTACAATTGCACAAATCAATAAAATCTGCTTTAAAAATAACCAATACTCCTTCTCTGTCCACACTTAATTTATCATTTCAGGTTTTTTAAATATTCTTTTCTTTTTGTGTATAAACAAGGACATTACTCGCATTCGTAATTGCAACCAAATAGGAAGACTCTGCACTTCATATTTCTGAATTTCTGAATGTTGACTGGCTTATGGAAAAATGAACGCACAAACGCCCAGAGTCTCAGTGCTGAACGGGAGTAGTTGCTTGCAGTGAAATTGGACGCAGTTGCTGGTTTGGTTACTGGCCTCTGGATCATTAACTTTGCTTCGAATTATATTGACAATTAAGAGAATCGCTGGGAATTTTGTAAACAGTATAACTCGCATGTATGTATCGATGACTTAATCAGAGTTCAGCAAGGAAAGTAATTGAATCGAAATATACAGAAATACGTACTTTAAAATTACAAATATGCTATGCATCCGTAATAAAAGCGAGTCCTCCATCGGGAAGATACCTATAGGTCGTTTGTAGAGAGTGTGCAGGTTGCTGATCTGCAACTGGAACTGCAAGTGCAACCCTCAACATAGGCCAGAAAGACTTCGACGATCCGAACAATTCCATTGGATGGCTTGAAGGTATAACAACGATAGCATATAAATGTCATGTCGATATTAAAATTTATTAGCGTACCGCATTAAGAATTTAATGTGACATGCAACAATTATGGTAACATGGGGCCGACATGGTGACATGCAACCCCTTTTTGCTTTGTATGACAATGGCATACTGTGGTTGAATTCATTAGTCGTCATCGACATCGTCCTCATTGAATCGGCCGAGTTTACTTTATGTGGCGTTCAGTGCCGTAGCCAGGATTTTGGTTCGGGGGGGGCTTGCTTCCAAATTTTACGAGGAATTCTTTAAACAAAAAACTACATATCCCAATTTATTGATTTTTATTAGTTTTTAAATTGTATGCACTCAAACGAACATATACTTAAATTATTTTTTTATACACACATTTTTTCAAAGCAGAAGACGTCTTGATTTTCTTTTTGACATGAGATCAATCACCTTATCTGGATCCACATTAATATCTGAATGAGCAGATATCATAGACAGTGAGCTTAATCTTCCATTCCCCATAACTCTTCGGGACATTGTTTTAATCCTTTTCATAGTTGAAAAGGTTCTTTCAACACTAGCTGTAGTCACTGGAAGCGTGGCCAAAACCGTAAGCAAGAAGTAGTAGGAATTTTAAAACTTCGATATAAGGATCAATCGACGATATTTTTTCGAACCAGAGAATGTACTCAGCTTTCACAGCTGACAACGAAATTGCATTATCAAAGTAACAGGTTAGCTTTTCCATTTCGTTGACTCGCCCAACCCCAGAAAAACCTGGGAGAAGAGCTTGAAACGATGGTAGAACGTCTTCGTTGATCATGAATCTGTCCGTAAGATTTTGTATTAACGAATCTATTCAAGGAATCAATACAGACACTCTAAAATAGGATTCAGTAGAAGAGGTTTCTGGATTGGAACGCGTGGTTTGTTTCAATGAAGTTCTTGGAGTCTTAATTCAACTTTAAATAAGTCCTCGGCAAGGTTAGATACGGAATGAAAAGCCTCTCTGAAAAAATCTTCGGCTTTTTCTCTAATGTTCTCAAGAGAATTCAAAACTTCTTTGGTGCGGTCGATTGCAGAAACGAAATCTAAGGATTTGTTCTGTAGGAAAACTGATAAGGGCAGCGTTAAACTGAACAGCTTTTCGCATACAATGGGGCTAACTAGAAAATCACATTTTTGGACCGCTGCCAAAAGTGTTGATGCCTTCGAAGACATCGCCCACGTTCTGCTCGTTATTTCTTAAAGACATATTGAGATGCATTTGAAGAGCTCTACAATGGAAATAATACTGTATATTAGAAAGTTTTATTTTTTATTTTAGACTTTCGGGGGGGGGGGGCTTCAGCCCCTCAAGCCCCCCCCCCCCCCCTCTGGCTACGTGCCTGGTGGCGTTGACCGAACAACCACTTCAGAGTTTTCCAAACTAAAGCGTCGAAGTGCAGCGATGTTTGTTGTTTTGCAACGTTTGGAGGGTTTCCATACCAATTTAAAACGAGTAAAAAACTTTAATTTGCGTTTACATTTATTTATTTATATTTACGTTTATAAAAAATTTATAAAACTGTCTATTTGTGCCAGGAAAGTCTACATCAATTAAATTATAATTTTAACGCAGATTCGAAAGAAAACTAAAGATTTTCAAACCATTAGTTTATTAATTTAAAATTGACTTGTTGCTTACGGGGGTAAGAAAAATCATTATAAAAAAGACTTGGCAGCACTGATATTTTGATGAAAATCAAGCTGTCAGTTATTTTGAAAAATAAAAAAAAGTATAAATTGTGAACAATACAATACAACGAAAATCTCAGCAAACTCAGTCCCCTGAACAGGATTTCTCAGCAAAATGTCTCAGCTTTTGGCTTCGCTTGATCACTTTTTGACTGAGCAAAATCTTTAAGATATCATTTTCTGAAGACAAATATTTTGTGCTAAAATCTTCTTCTCTTCTCTTCTCTTCTTTTATTTATTTTGTTTCAAATATTTATCAAATAAGAATGTCTGATTCTGATAGTCGATCTGGTTTCGACATGTGCATATAAGTACCTACTACAAATGTCCAAACTATGTTAGTACAACATATATTCCCTTAAAAACCCAACAAAAAAGAAGGCAAACGAAAAAAATTCTGCCTTTTTTCTAGACATTGTGTTTGTGTCAAAAGGGTAAATTTTTGAAAGAATTAATGAAACAATCGATCTGGGAAGCATTGTTTTATACTCGCTTAATTCATAAGCGGAGATGTTTGTCACCGGGTTTGTTGTTGTGTTTTGAAAGATGGGAATTATTTTTAGGCGAATATACAATGTACATGAATACAAAACATCATCTATTGTCAGAAAGCAAGCTGTCACCTCAGCGTTGCGTTTACACCGGAGTTATAAAGGGTGTTCCAAAATGCACGCACGATTTGAATTTCATGCCATTTATGGACCAAGGACGTGTTCGCAACGAAAAGAAAAGACAGCTTTACAGCTGACAGTTGGGGGTTATTTAAAATAGAGCACTACATTAAAGAACAAAGCGTTTTCATTGTTAAGCAAACGTTTTGAATGAATAGTGAAGGTTGGGGTTTCGTTAATTTTGAAAATTGTCACATTTGAGGTTCAGAAAATACACAAGGGATTGTTAAGAAACAAATTCATCAAAAAAATGTCACTGTTTGGTTTGAATTTTGAAAATTGAGCGATGATACTCTGCCATATTTAGGTATAAGAACAGTCATAGAAAATTTAAAAAATAGATTAGGTACTTAGGTACATTGTGCCAGCAAAGTCGAGGAGGTCACTTATCTGGTATTCTATTCCACACATAGCCCTAAATATTTAATTATTTATATGTCAATACAAAAATTCAATTTTTAAATAAATTCCCATGTTTATTATCAATTAATTTATGCGTGGATTTTCGGACAATGTTTATAGGTATTATAGTCCCGAAATGAAAATTTAATGCATTCCATAAATACTTTTCCCCATACTTCAATTTTTGAGGATAGGTCAATTAGAGAAAAGGCTAAATCAATGTTGAAAAGCTTAATATTTATCAATTAAATCTTTTTCAAAGTAGAATTATGAGGAAGGAAGGTGTCTTTAGTGAAGTAAATTTTATAATTCCACATTTGGATGTGCGAAGCAGTATAGTATGTATATTTCCATAATACCAATGTGGTAACTCTAACTCCGTGTCATATTCTCCGATATTGCATCAAGCAATGTGAATGTCATTCTTGGTTGTTGTCGATGTCGAGGTTTTACAAGCTACAACGTTCTCATATTGTTATCAATTATAGGAGCCCCGGGCTGTTAACTGCCATGAGTAGTCCTTCCCGCCCGCCATTCAAAACGTATTCCATTGAAAATGTTCCCCATCGCCTTTCAAGTATAGCCAGTGCTCACGGTGTGCCATGGCTGTGGTGGAAATACCCTTCGGTGAAGGTGATGAGTTATACACACGAACCTCTAATGTGGGTTTCCTGTCGATAGTGGGTATATGTAACTAAAAAGTTTATTCATGTTCCGTGCAAAAACGGATCAACAATTGAACAGCATTACCTATACGGGGGAATGACACGAGACGCGACGCCAGACGGCAGAAAACAATTCCTCGTGTACTTTCCAGTTGATATTTGTAAACGTAAGCGCTGTCCTTATTGATTGCTTTTGCGTCTTTATGTCCGTTACTACCTATCTGGAAACAAATTTCCTTTGCTCCTGAGTCCTGGTGTGTTCCCATACACCTGGCATACATATGCAACGGTTTACCAGCCCAGCGTGTAGTATTAGACAAATGTTAGTCTGTTTTCGTTGGATTCATATAAACAAAGTTCTTGGAATTTGTGCCGAGGATTAACATAAAAGAAGGCTAAATCTACAACACGAGGACGGCGAAATTCGCGCCACCCATGTCGACCGTCAGGAAAAATTCAATTCACATTCAGGGATAACGCGGCAAAACTTATGTCTCGGAAATAAAGCCACAGTACATGCAATCAAATCACCGGTGTAAGTGAATTATGACAGACAGGGATATTCCAGTAAAGTTTCCCATTTTTGTTTCTACACTTTGGAGCAGTGTGGCTCGGTGGAGCACCAGCACAGCTCAAGCTGGGAACTATTTTAAATTTGCAACGTAATTTGAAAAGCCTGGGAACACATATTTCTTCCTTTATGACGGCAAAATGTGGGCCAAAAATAGTGAACAACTTTTCCCTAAGAAGAATTATTTTTTTATTATTATTATAATGTTTTTTGTCTTTTTTTTGAAAGTGAGTATGTGGCAATTTGAGCTTTACATTGAGTTTTCGAGAACCATCAAATGATTCATGATGATGGATCAAAGTTTCATTTCCCTGAGCTATGGGTATAGGTATAGGTACTTTTTGAGAAAATAAGCTGCAACGTGGGATCAAACATCAGAATATGTTTTCTATCATCAGCATACCTACTCTCGATGATTGATTAGGGCAAAGGATGCATTGCAACAAACATTGCAAATGGTGAGGCACAAAGTTGAATGTTGAATTGGGATTAACTTTCAAAATTAAAATATGTATAAGAGTGAACAAAAAACTGGAAAATGGATTTTTAACGATTTTATATGTAGCTGACAAAGAATACACTCGTGGGATATCTACTTCAACCAAGCTTTTATTTAAAACGTCGTTCGTATGTAGGTAATGTTTGTATTGGTTTTATATTTTGATTTTAATTCAATGAGGTATTAAATGTGGTTTTTTATTTTAAAAAAAAGGGGGATTGAATAAATAATGAAATGTTTTAAACCCCTACCACATGGAAGCTTATACCCACAAAAAACCATCTGTTGTATACTGTTGTATGATGTAACGTTTGATATCTCATTACTCATGTCTTTTTCGAAAGCAAACTTTATACTGAAAATAAATATTCGAACAGGATTTGACAGAAGCTTGGGTTTACACTGATGCTGCATAGATATATAAAAGTCGAGGAAACTGTCAAAAGAAAAGTTTGATTGTCAGCACATTCCAATCATGATTTTTCGTTAGAGCCTAAATTTTTGGCAAGGGCTGGTTTTGAATTAATTTTTAATTTCAATGAAGGCAATCCGCATTGTGTTAGTTTTTCAAAATAATTTTATGTCACCTATTTGCTTTGAGGAAATAAATTCTTTTCTATATATAAATACCTAACAGAGTTACAGAAATAACAAGTACTCTGGACGTCCAGTATAACGAATTAACGAATGTGGAGTATAACACCATTTGAAGTCCATTGGTTTATTGATATATCTAAATAACGAATAATTAAAAATTTGACTACACACTGTATAACGAATGTTGTTTAATTTCAAGGAAAAGAAACAACATAAAACATAAGAATCGTTATATTTTTTTTTTGATGTGTAAACATCTATGCCGGCGCGGCGGTAGGAAATTTCTGTAGCACATTACGTTGTGTGGTTACACGTTACGATACGTTGATGTATATTGGATACGTTCCTTCTTATCTCAAACTAAATCGAAAGGTCAAGTTGAGTTTGGGTTGAAATTTGGTTCACAGTTCGAGTTGCTGCGTTCTGTGATGTACAACCAGAACTTGAGATATTAATTTGATGTTTACAGATCTTAAACGTGAGTCCCGGCAGTCACACTTTTTTTCTTACAGTACAGGGTACAATAGCAGAAATTTGTTTTCGAAATTATCCTTACTAAGAGATTTTTGGTTTATCACATTATCATCCTTTGTTCATGAATTCTAATCTATACTCCAATTTACCATGTAATTGAGGAATCACCAGTCGGTATAAGAATTTTATAGAGCAAATAGAAGAAATTATTATTGGAAGAATACGAATTTAAAATCCAATTTCAAATTTCCAAAACGAAGACGAATAGAACCTCTTTGATGTGATATCTAGTAGATGCCTTATTCTTATTGTTATTGTCAATATAACTTCAAGTTGTATTATCTTGTTTACTAAATTTTCATTTTATATTAACAGCCTGAAATACAAAAACACTTTCTAATCAAATTGAAGCCCCTGAAATAATTCAATAACGAAAATAATAAACCACAGAGTAACGAGATGATTCTTCAAACGAATATACGCACCATCAAGAACGAACTAGGTATACCTCTCTAAACTAACTATAGCTTCTACCTATATACAATTTATTTCTAGAGGGTTAGATGACTCCAATTGCAAATTACAAACAAACACAAAACAGACCCAAAATAAATACAAGCTCGAGCAGGGATCAGCAGCAAGCCGAAATAGTCAGAAACTCAGAACTTATATATTATAGTATCTATCTATAGATTCCGCAGCCGGTTGCTCTATAGATTAGCAGTTGTGTAGCAGATATATAGAACTCGGTAGTCGGTACGGTGTAGAGAAGGAACATACTATTCTCTTCAATTATTCAACGTTCACTTCTCGGTGCGAGTGCGATACGCAACAATAACAAATACAACATCGGAAAAAGGAAGTTAACCCCAAGCTCTCTAGGGTATATCCATGTTTGTCATGCGGATGTAGGTGCTTTTGTTTTGTAGCACAGTATCTCTGCACATACGTGATCTAATGAAACCTGTAACCACAACAGCAACAACAACAACAACAAATTTGAAACAAAACTTAACTATTCATATACATACATTGTTTACACACTCCACATCGCTTGATTAATCCTGTTAATTTGTTTTAAAAAATTCAGTAAGAATATTGAACACATTTCTGGATATTCCGCCGACATGTTATTTTTTTTTCAATTTTATTTTGCTGCTATGTTTTTGGATAAAAGTAACAGAACCTATCTTAAGTTAATTTTTGTACAACAGATTTAAAAAAAAATTAATTAATTTTTCAAAGTAAAGGCTACTTTATAGTGAAGAAAATATTTCGCAAAATGGATATAGAACAATTTTTTTTTGGTTTCATCTGTAGTACCGCTTCTAATGATCTTAATCAATTTTCGTATTTCGCATGTGTTGAAAAGTTAAAATTGATTTATGCAGGTGGAATTTCCAAAAAAATAGTTATTGGATTTAAAAAAGAAAAATTGTTTTTTCGAAAACGATTTATTGGATTTTTATTAAATTTTGTTATTTAGATTTTATATACTCCAACTCACGATTTTATTTAACATTTGTCTGTTTGCTAGCACATATTAATACACCGTCTATCATTTAACAGAAGAAAAAATTAAAGTATTATTAACATGAGTACTACTAAGAGAATTTGTTTTTATTTTTAACCATTTTATTATCTGTTTACCCAATTTTTAAATTTTCTGTAGAAGTATTATATATTTCTTAATCATTCAAAAAAAAAAAAAAAAAAAACAATTCTTGAATTTTTTTTCGAAAAAAAAAAATAAAATTATTTTTCTGTTTTTAAAATTCAACATTCCAGCGTAACATTGCAGTTTATAATTTTTCCTTTTATACACTTACCTTTTGTTTAACTTCTTATTAAAAATTCAAAGAATTAATGAAATAATTAAATAACTACCTATACTGATTGTCACCCCTTACCTACTAAATATGTTAGATAATATGTTACTTCAATGAAAATGTATTTAACACTAACATTTATGAAATTGTAATTTTATGAACTGTAGGGACCATATATGTAGCTAAGATGTAGACGTTTACAATAAATGAATAGAAAAAAAAAACAGTCTACCTTAATATTAGACTTAATCTACCTGAGGGTTTACTTCAGATTCTTGCTCACCCTCCTAATCTCTACGTGCCTGATTTTTATTTTTTCCGAGAAATTAATGCTTATCAAGTTTGCAACAGTAATTATAATTGAATAAAACTGTAATCTACTCAAAGAGAAACCGCATTCAAAACCACTTAAAAAGTATATAAACTTTATGAGTGATGCAACTGTTGAAATAATTAAAAATTTAATTACATTTTTGAATTTCTATTGCAATGTATAAGTTTTTTCATTCTATAAAATATACGATCGATGAAAATTCTTATGTGGCCACAAATAATTATTATTTCCTGCTTTTATGAAAAACTTTCCAACTGATATGCATATATCGTATAAAACATCATCTATTACTTAAATTATTGTTTCAATCAAGTGACGCAGAGTGTAAGTACATCGAAGATGAATCAGAAAAAAAAATGTTTAATCATTCTTGTCAGTTGTTATGTATAGTGATACTATAGCAATTACCTTCGCTTTCGATTGAGGTCAACCGAGTGGAAAATATTAATTGGCTGCCACAAAGCTATACGCACTAAGTTTCACACGCGAGTTCAATATAGGTATACATAAATATATGATGTGTGTTTCTGGCTGCTCGAGGGTAGGGATCTGCTGCAATTCTATTCCCAAGAGGTAGATTTTCGACCATCCTTTTATGTCCAAAGGGACGATTATGATGTGTAACATATCTCATCTCTACATCGCATCGCCCATTTCACATTCATATTAACCAAGGCTTCGGTAGAATGGCCTTTGCAGAAGTTATGATAAATGCTCAGCTCAGTCCTCCAGCAAATGACCCAATTTTCAATCGAGATGTATAAATCGATTGTTCCGGTTATTAGCGCGCATACAATTATATATATCATGTATTCATAATAACTTCAGACTTATAAAGCTTTACCCTGGGGAGGGGATCTACTTTGAAGGCAACACACAAAGACTGCGGAAAAACCAGTCAAAGCTACTGCTAAATGGGAAATCAAATAAAAACGATCAATGATCGCACAAGCAGCGACTTTGACTAAATCAATGCTAAGGGGTGTTCCGTACACGGAAAGAAAATTTAATTTTAGGTAATTCATGCAATGCATTATGATTTGTTTTGAATTAAATTGTAATTGTTTTTTTTATTAATTTTTGAATACAACAACTTTGTTTATTTCCCATCTAATATGTACGCATATATTTTGTGAAAAAAATATGAATTGTGATTTATGTTATTTTATAAAGTTTTAGTAGAGAGTTGAATTTATTGAAAATGTTTTAACTTTAATATGGGTGGTTTTTATTTGTACCTATACCTTTTTTCCAAAAAAAAATCAAGATTTGAGGCTACTAACTTAACACATAAAAAACAAATTATGAAATTCTATTAGTTTTAGATTTGGTTTGATATTTTTTCAGAAATATTCACTGAAAACGTTTCGATAATTTGAATAATAGACAAAATCTAAAAAGTCGGAAAATTATTTTTTTAAATTTAAAATTAAAATTTAAAATTAGCTTTAAAAGCTAAACATTTTTCGACACCAATAATATTCATACTGATAATGGAATCTGCAATAGTGGAGCCGCATTGATTCTCAGTACATTGTTCTCTTTTCTTTTCATAACAAATGGGTAAAGAGAAAAGAGTGCACTGCTCTTCATCCATCATAGTGTAGTGTTAATTTTAACCTTGAATGTTTTTGTATACAAAACCAAAACTTGCCCTATACCTACCCCAAGCAAAAATAACAAAAATCTGCAAAACTTTTTCTGAGTGTATCTAATGACTAATCACTAATCATCATATTTAAAAACCCAACAGAAGTCATAGTCTCCATAATGATAAAAAAAAACGTCTATCAGAACAGTGTTGATCAAAATAACTATTTTTAAATCAATATTCGAGAATCGTATGCAAAATTATTATTTGTTTGCTAACAAATCGAGTGGTCATCACATTGAAGACGGTTGTGTCGTCGTCGTCGTCGTTGTCATCGTCATCGGTACCGGGGATAATGATGATCGCCGAAAAAATACAAAATAACTCGTTTCCATTGATTTTACGACTAATTTTTCGGAATTGTTTTTATTAAAAACCGAGAGCACTAACTAAAATCACGATTAGAAGAAATCTTAACTTTAAACTAATCGGATTGATTTTTGTGTTTTAAGTTCTTAGTGAGTACCTTTATTTTATAAGAGTTATTTTCTTTTGAGAAGCTAGAAAAAAAAAGAATTAATATTGAGGGGACTGAAATTTCTTTCAATATGAAGTTTTCCAAAGTTGGATCAATCTGCTTTTACATTCTGCTAATTGGATACTTTTCAAATGGTAAATATTGCAATATTTGAAATACATAAATTTCTTTTAAATTAGGAATTAATTTAAGCAAATTTACATTTAAGTGTAAAGCTCAATTGATATTTTAATTATTTAAATTATTTAATTTGAACGATTTATTTATTCAGTTTTTTTTTTTTAATTTCAAAATTAGCATACAATACAATTTAAATGGTGTTGTTTACTTTTAATTGTTGGTGTAAATTTTTAATTCTATAAAGTGTTAAAAATAATTTCATATTTTATTTGCAATTGCTTTTATTATGATTGAAAACATAGCTCGAAGCTTGTATAAACTTAGCCAATTGAGTAAAAATATATTGAGCTTTACTCTGTTTTTTTTTCTATGATTCTGCTTCCAGTTAGACAGGTATACAGTTCGTGATTGTAAAGTCTCGTTTCGGCAACCGGAATCCCTTTAGTGTTTACAGGAATTTTTTCTTGAACGTGAAGTGCCTTTTACTAATTTCGTTTTTGGTTGTATTTTGGGTTCCATTCCTATCGAATATGAAAAACTTATATGTAGTAGAAAGAGAGAGATTTAAAAATCTCACTGTCGGCTGTGCCAAGGTTGGTGAAGGATTGGTCTTTTCAAATTTATGCTGCACCTACCTGCGACTTATAGACCAACTATTTTTTCCCGCAGACCCGACGATTACACTGTGTTCTTTGTCTTTTCTTCATTGCTATTAAAATTAATTTTATCAAAGTTTTTTTTTTTTTGTTTAATGGAAGTAATTGCTGATTGTCCTCTGTGTGCAAATACACACCGATGTTGTAAGTATAGTGCCCTTTCGAGAGCTACAGAGCCTCCTAACATCTTAAGGTTCCTGATGGTTTTAAATAGGTCAGTAAGGTTTTTGAAACTACCCTGAAATCTTGGGAGGCTATAGAGGGGTCGAAAATTCTGTAAAAAATACTAAAAGTTTCTGATGATATAGTTTAAGCGTATAATAAAGCATATCCGCTCTGTACCCAGTTGTTACTCATAAAGTACCTTTTTATCAGTCATTTCTTAATATTCTGAAATACTAATAACGCTCTATAGTTTTGTAAGTTGATTGATGTAGGGATTTCCATCGGCTTTTGGGTCTTGAGATTCAGCAGACTTATGTGGTTATATTAATTTAAGTACTTTAGGAGGTTTGTTTACGCATATTTCATCTAGAATGTTATTTTCAGCGGTATACTGCCTCTCTTGTCTTGTCTTGTCTTGTTTCTCTTGTTATGATGAAGAGCTTCTCACCTTTAGCCTTTGAATCACCACGGAAGATGTTTACCAGTTTACATCATTTTATGCTTTGAAGAACTTTGCGACTAGTTTGTAGAATGTATAGGTTAAAAAAGTCGTCGCTTTTTCCGTTAAATCTGCCGCCGTAGTGGAACATTTATTAGGCTTTTATTTGTTATTGTTTTTCGTGATTATCATGGTGGTTTTGCTAAATTGCTACGAAGAAACTGTCCTGATCATATTCACAAATCTTCTTTTTATAAATGGTTGTAATTAGCCACTTGTACGTGGAGGCTATACATGATCATACTCGGATAGCCACGACTCGTGCATATTTTAATATGATGATACATGTTTTTCCCCTTATTCTTCTTTAAGCTTGACCCTGACTGCCATATATGTATACAACCTGTTATAATGTTTAAGAATAAATCGGTCAACCAGTTTCATTATATATATTATAGCCAGCTTTATTGAATATTGAATATTTTGGTTGTTGGTACACGAATATCGATTAGAACTTCTTTTGTCGATTAAATTAAAATATTAATAAATTGAAAAGTACCTGAATTGATTGAGGTTTTTCTTTTGTTAAATGAAATTAGGTAGCGTTTATTAAATATTGTGTTTGTTAATATAACTTAAGTTTGCTTCAACAACAGAACGGTAATCGCTTTTTGTTAATTAAAAATTAATGGCGTAAGTTATATTTCGATAAAGGTAGTGGGTTCATCACAATAATTGCACTTCTTTCAGTTGATTTTAAATAAAAGGAAACGAAAATTGTTTCGTAAAAATATTATATGGGAATAGCCCAATAATAATATAATTTTCTCAAAAAGCTTAAACACTATTGCATTTTATGTAATTTTTGCCAAAAATCTTAAACACAATTCTATTCAAATTGCTTTGATTATAACCAAGTAGCAACTTATTTTAATCAACATCATCAACTTTAAATTATAAAAAATATTAAAATTATTCTATTGCAACCTATACCCGTCCTAGAAGAGCTAGCAGAAAAATTGGAATGTCTGCTCTAGGGAATGACATACAAGTTATATCTGTACGAAATTTCAAGCTAATCAGTCCACCAATTTAGGGGCTAGCTGAATGAACAGTGCACGCAGAGACCGACATTATTAAAAACATCTTTTATTCGTTCAGCTTCGTAATGTTAAGTGGGATTATCTAGAGTTTTTTTTTACACGATTTCAATAACTCTTTGGAGCAAGTTTTTATAAAACAAAATGCAAAACTTTCTTGCTTTGCTTTTTGGTAGCTAAAGTTAGCTAAGCCAAAACATGTGAATAAACAAATGAAAGGTAAAAAAAATATGAAGCTTTAACAGAAATTTTCTGTAATTTTTTTTGTTCGCATAAAACAACGTTTAAGATAGAACTGTCTAGTTAAAGCTACTGATTGCTGTTAATGAGCTAACAATAATCAATTACCGCACAATATTAAATTATCAGTTCATACCTACTATTGGCAGATGTTTGTTTTTGCTAACGAATAATTTTTCGATCTGTTGGCAAACAAATTAATTTTTGTTTTTTGTTATGTTCACTACAGAGAAGTGTGTCATTAAAAATAAATTCGTTTCGAACAAACAAATTTTCATTTCCCACTATTTTTATTCTAAAAGTATTGGAAGCAGTGCTGTCGTTTTACAAAGTATTTGATAGTTGAGGAGCCCCAAAAAATATGGCTAATTTCTTAAACGCACCCTTAAATAACTTATATATAAAATCTGTCGTACTGTCTAAGACTGCGAATTTTAGTCAATTAATGTCTGTCAAAGTTGAAATGAAAAAAAAATCGTATAGAATCACAGTATGACAGTTCGCCAACAGACATATAACTTTTAAATTTGGAATATATCCCACTTAGTTAATTTTTACAACAATTTAAAATAAATGACGTTGGTCAACTGTTGATAAATCTTTTATAACATTTGATCTAAACATTAATTTTTGACGTTTCTAGATAAAGTAAAATTCACCTCACTAGTAACAAATAAAAATCACAAAATCTGATGTCAATATCGTCTGTACTGAGCTTAATGTCGTCTCCAATTTTCCATTGCTTTCACTCGGGGATTCACTAATTCTTAAATCCAATGCAATGGAACAGTGTTAACTACTTCTACTCAACTTAGAAATTTTTTCATTGCATTGAAGAATCATCGTGTCGGAGTGATACACAAAAAAATACAAAAAATTGTTGGAAAATATGCATCCGTGTATTGTTTCCATCGTCGCAGCTTCGATGTGACATTGTGACTGAAGCCTGATTCACATTTCAAAATGCGACGAGGAAACGAGACGAGAACGTGACATGAAACGCTGTCATTTTTTCTCGTTATAAGATCGTTCCACAAATCACAATGCGACAAGTTTCTTAACGAGTTTTTTTTTGACAGAGTTAATTTATTCGTTTTGTTTACTTTAAATGCGGTTTGCAAAAAAGAGTTTTTTAGTTAAAGAAAATATTTTGAAGAGAATAATGAGTTAATGAATAATAAGTAATGAATTAATTGAATTAATTAAAAGTCAATAAAAATAATTTACCAGTTAGTCCCCGTTTTTTGAAAAATTTTGTTAGAACAAGATTTTATTTTCATTTTGTTCAACATTTTTTAGTTTGAAAATTAAGTTTTTCCAAAACTATTCACTACAAACTTTAATCTAAGAACTGAATAAAAGAATATATTTATGGCTGAAAAAAGGTATAAAATGACAATGTTTCCGTTATTTTGAAATGGCTTTTTTTTATATTTTAAGTCGATTTTTTTTTTTTTGGAAAAGTGAACCTCCCGTCTGAACAGGGTGAAATAAATTTTTTCTTGACTTGACCCAACATAAATCATATCAAATGAAGTCATTTTTAAAAATTTTATAAGAGCTGTAAGCTCCTATGGCTATTCATATGAAATAATTGTTTATTTAAGACTTGTCCAACCATCATTTATTAAACTTTATAAACGGTTTAATTTGAGCTCTCTCTAGATAGCACCCGCTACGCACTTTATCATTTGTATTTCCCCGTTTAATCATATATATATTTTTAAACCTAAATATCTAAGTCAGATTCAATAGTCTGAAAAACCGCTGTAAGTGCATAAACTGCAAAAATGTTTCGTTGATTTTTGAGTTGTTTTTCATTTTGAAAAAAAAAAAAAAACTAATTTTTCTAAGAATGTCCTCTTAAACCCTTGAACTCATGAAGGTAAACATCTGTTTGCATTTTTTGAGAGCTGATATTTTCTTTTTTAAATATATATGACCAAAATCACAATGTAAATTGAAACAAATCTTTTTAAAAATAATTCTGTAAAATTGTGGATTAAAAATCTTCGAATTTCAGAAAGTTCTATGGAAATTGTCTAAAAAGGATGCGGATTCAGGGTCTAGATTATTTATTTACCTTACTTACACCTTACGTTTTGAATAAATTCAAACAAAACCTCTATCAACAAGACTGAATTAAATGTTTCCTTTTAAAAATTACTTTTATTTAAGGCTTATGGTTTGAGGGATTATTAATAAGGTCTCGACAACAATGGGATTCCTTATTCCTAATTAGAAAAAAAAAACTCCTATCCTATGAACTTGGTCTACCATGTTTTATCGGGCAACAAGGCCAATTCTTAATTGAAAGGGACAGGGTGATATTGCGGTACCATCCCAGGATAGCAAAGCAGGTTTCAAGGAATGTTCATCTTTCTTAAAAGAAATGTGGCTTGCCATTGATGTGGCAACATAAAATTATTGTGTAATATTTTGTCTTTCAATTTTAATATCAAAAGGGTTGAATAGGACAATTTATCCATAAGGAAAAAAAATAAATTTTCTTGACAACTAGCCGGCGGCGGCGGCGGCAGAGCACAGAGGTGCACAATACAGCAAAGAAAAATCCCAAAAATTCAATTTGTATTTGGAATTCGTTTTTATTATTTTTCTAGCAATATAATAGCTCTATGATTTTCGAAAGTTTAGAGTAATTATGTCAACAAATATAGACGATACAGATTATTAAAATTATCCTTTTGAAATTAACATATTTTGTTGTAGTTTATTTTTGGTATGTCCGGTACAAAGAGAGATTACTTATCATTTTATTTAATTATTTTGATTTGTCTCATGTTTTCTAAATGTTTTTTTTTTTTTCAATTATATAGGAGAAGCACAATTACTAGGACGAATTCTAGGCTTTCCATCAACACGAAATCAACAAGGATTCGCACCACAATATCAACATCAATATCAGCCCCAAAATCAACAACAATTTTACCAGCCTCAGCAACAACAAGGTTCTGTTACAACTGCAGACAGCGAAGCCTACAGTAGAGATTTAAAACTTGGAAATTTAGGTCTTAATGGAGGAATCAGTCAATCACAATCCGAAACATTGGGCGATAATGGTTCCTTAAATGGAGCAAGGAGCACATCTGCCAAAAATGGAGTTCAATTAGGCCAACTGGGGATATCAAATACCATTACAGGATCACGATCCGTAAATAATGGCCAATTATCTAGAGGTCTTTCGAATAATTTCCAAGTTGGTCAACTTGGTGTTGACTCTAGCCTGTCAAGGGAAAACCTCAGAAATGGTTTGGGTTTTCATCAATCAAAGGAGGGTGGCCTTGAGTTAGGTCTAGGACTCTTGAATATTGATCTTTCAAGAAAAAATCAACAAGCCAATGAAGGTGCTACTGGCACAAGCGCAAACGTACAGGCTGAAGGCGATGGGGCCAATGCTAGTTCTCAAAGTCACACAAACAGTCAGACTGATCAATTTGGAGGACTCTCTAGTACTTCAACACACTCCAAGTCCAATGCCAAAGGTTCCGTTCTGAATGGAATAACAAGTGGTCAAGCTGGTGGCTTTGTTTCTGGTAGTCCCTCGTTTGCTGAATCAGGTAGCTTGTTACCCCGCAGAAGGTTCATTAGGCAAGGAGGTTTTTATTTTCCTGATGATAGTTCTAATGGAGGATTTAATCAAGGTTTTAATGATCGACAAAGGCATAGGAATAGAAATCACGGAGAAAGGCGTCGAGGACAAGAGCAACAGTTTAACACTGGTGCCAATGCCCAGGGATTCGGTCAGCAACAACAGTTTAATAACAACGCTCAAGGTTTTGCCAATGGTAACGACCCGGGCTTCATGCAGCAAGCTGCAGCCAATACAAATTCTGAAAACACAGCAAACGAAAATGGTCAGTCCCAAGACAATACCGCATCCAGTATTTCATCAAACATTGCGAATGATGGTTCCTCGGGTCAGGTTAGTTCAGCCAATACCGCTCAACAAGGTTTCCAGAATGCAGATGGGTTCGAAGATAAAAACGCCGCCCAAAGCCAATCGCTTAACTTTGGGAAGGACCTCACCCAAGCTACATCCTCCAATGCTGACACTAGTGTCGTCCAGAACGGAGATTCGGAAAGAATCCAAGCTAATAGTGGAGCATCAGCTAACGAACAGGGAAAGTTTGGTTCAGCAGCAAATACTGCCCAGACCAATACGGCCACTTTCAATGAAGAGGGTGGTCGCCAAGGTTCCGAGAGTAACTCGAATAGTCAGTCTTCTTTGACTGGATCAATGGGGGAATTGAACACCGCCAATACTGGAACTAAGACTTCAAGCGTTATTAATGCCGATGGAACAATCAATAACTCAGCCGACAGTCAAGCTGCAGGTTTTTCAAATACTGGCGGCCCCGTTTCAGTTTCGGCTTCTTCATCCACAGGGACAGGACCGAATGGATCTTTTACAAATGCACAAGGTTTATCTAATACCAACGGAGCTAATAGCAATGCATTGTCACAAAATGGCTTCCAAAACTTCCCTGGTTTCCAGGGTTTCCAAGGAGGTCGACGAGGTCAATTTACACCGTTCGGTAGAGGTCAGGCAAATGCTTTCGGTTAAATTGTATTTTTTTAGCACAAAAATAAAAACTGTTTCCTGCACCTTTGATAAGTTTTTTGTTTTTGTTTTGTATTGCACATGCACATATCAGTCGCACAGTGGCACATAGTTGCATTTATGATGCATGAATATTTCCTATACATCGAACTTTAATTTATTTACAGGCATCCGCACCAGGAGAGGACTTCCGCAGCAGCAGGACGTGCAGTCGCGTACATTTGGCTCGTTTTTCGATATCTTCCAGAGACTCTTTAGCGACTGCAATCAGTGCAATTATAATACGCCCGTTTATCCGAGGAATTGTTGCAATCGGTGCTGCTCTCAGTGCTGTTCCACATGTTGCAATTATCCACCACAGCAGTACCCGCAACCACTGCCTCCTCCTCCCCCACCCAGACCACCACCACCACCGCCTCCTCCACTACCACCACCTCCGCCGCCACCACCACCACCACCACAACAGCTACCACCACCCCCTTTACTAGTGCCGACGGTGCAGATCACGTCGGCGGTGTTGGTCCCCTGGTATTACCAACAACTTCCATCGAGTCCTTGTTGCCCAACATGTGCACCGCAAATTGGCGCATATCCCTGCGGTCGTGGTATCGGCCAGCCATTTCCTGGGGCCTCCTATGGCTGACATGCAACAAGATGCTTTCATCCGTTTACGAGAAAAAAAAATAAACGAGAAAAAACACATCCCAATTACTATCAAGCCTCAGTCCATCCAACCCTTTTTTGTTCATGATAAGGACACTCAACTTATGCAACGATTAACGCCGCCGCATTATTATTTCCGGTCCCGTTACATTATTCCTTTTTTTTTTAGTTATGTTTCCTCCTTTCTGGCTTTTATTTCAGGGCCTATGCATCTCACTCATTGTCGTTGTCCTAGTATTCTTTCTTCTACTGTTATTCTTTGGCCATAGTTCAGCAGGATCTCGTCGTCTGGAAAAATATACAAAGTATAACAACTTTCTTTATCAGTTTTGGTAAGCGGTGTAAGGGACTGGAAGCCCATCAGACTAAACCAAGCAGCAGTATAAGACAAGAAATATTAACAAAGTTCTTTTTTTTTGCGGGAGCAAAAAGTTTTCCCGGAACCAGGACACAATGTTATCTGTTTGTGGAGGCAGCAGCAGCATCCTTCGCACGTATTTTATTACTTTACCTGTCGAGTTTGTGTTACCATACTTCATCGGTTGTATCAGTTATATACATAAATCATTGCCAAAATATAATATATATGTTTTTGTATACAACAAAACAAGGACTGCAGTGGAATCCTTTATTTACGTTTTTTCTTATAAAAATATATACGAGTGTTCGATTTGTAATTAATATTATTTAATTGAAATGAAAATACTGAGAGGGCAACAGCAGACAAAAAAAGAGAAAAAAATTGTTAAAATAACTTAATCACAGTTATGCATTTAGTTTTTGATATTTTTTATAAATGCAACTGAAGATTTGAGAACGGGTAAGATTTAACTTTTGTGACATGTCCACCTGTTAAGCAAATCAATATCGTTATAAATGGGGGTGGAGTTTTTAAACGCAAGCAGCAAAAGTCAACTGCTCGAAGACCTTAAAAAATGTGTACTTATGCTAAATCAATATTTACGATAATATGGACATATGCAGGGGGGGCAAATACAAGTTTCTTTTTAGAAATGCAATAAAATAAACAAAATTAATTGATTAAGAGCAAACATTCCCATTAATTATGGAACAGCGTTGTTCAAGTGGCTACCTCGTCTGGCTTCGCAGTAGTACATGGCACGCCATCCTGCATAAACCAGAGGTCGTCCAAATCCATGTCATCAGTTTCAGTAAAAAAAGTCAGTTACCATGACTCTGTAACGCCAACCGTTGACCGAAACGTTTGCGAAGAAAATGTTGCAATGATGCTCCCACTCCACAATCCACACCAAACTGTCACTCTCTGTGGATGCATTGGCTTCAGGACAATAACGTGCGGGTTTTCCGAGCCCCAGAAGCGGCAATTTTTTTTTTTGTTTTTAGTTTGATTTCACTCCTTTTCTATTTAATAAAAAATATATATCAAATATTTGACGATCGCTGTGATTTTTGAAGTTTTATACCTACCTATCTCAGGAACCGCTTTGAAATCATAAGGAGTTTAAATTTGCTTTTGGTTTACTAACTTTAAAAATACTAGGAATTTGAATTTTCTAATTTTATTGAAATTAAAGGCTCTCGATTAAGTTTGCTTTTGTAAAAAATCCATAGACTTCTTACCGCATATATACCATATTAAAGGCTTTCTCCATTTTTAATTCAGCGTTACGTCCTTCGCAAATATGATAAGGTATATAAAAGTTATAATTCTTGAGGGTTAATTAAATTCAAAACATATTGCCTGAAAGTTCCAAAGTAAAAGAATACACACATACATTAGGGAGACATCTGCTTCTAATTTTACAATTTTGTACTTGTCATTTGTCATTTCGTCATTTGTCATTTTGTCCACTTATTCTTACTTACACTTTCCTTCTGTACAAAAGTGAGTTACATGAAGTATATATAATATATAAAACTATACCTACATATACTAATAATTGACATTTTGGGTTGTGTACAAGTTCTTTCCCAAATCAGCTTTTTCCCTTGGACGTTTGGCTCAAAAACAGCGTTTTTGATGATCTATTAGTGCCTGTAATTAAATAAAAAATATAATAAATAAATAAAAAAAATACACAAAATCAATGATGTCGATATGATAATTATATACCCAGGGATACCATATCTCAATAAAACATAAATATGGAGAAAGGTAAGTGTATATAGTTCATACCTGCATATATGCCAACCCAGTTCCTGAATATCATTTCCATTAGGATCCCCATATAATACACAACCTAGTTTAAATTCCGAATGCCTGGTGAAAATTACAGCAATGGACAATTCACGACTCATATGTATACGTACTATGTTTATTATAATATATGGGCTTGTGTCATGTGTGTTTGTGCAGCTTTGAATTGCATGGGCCCATATAATAGCCGCCAGCTTCAGAGAATAACCAATCATCACAAAATGCTAATGAGAAGTGTAGGCACATCGATAACACCATTTATCCCACATAAATGGTTGATTATGTTAATTTTAAGTCCAGCGGGGTTGCTGACCGAATTATTGTGGAGGAAATGTGGAACTTCATTTGGGGATATGAAATGATGTGGTGGTACGTGTGTCGATGTCGATTATAGGGAGAGAAAACTAGAATTTATATTAAAGGAATTCTATTTTTGTTTTGACAAAAAATGAATATTGAAAATTTGTGTGACTCATTTTAGCGCTTTAAAATTGATATTTATTTGATTTTAACAAAAACAATTATAAGACTTTAAAGTTTATAACTCAACATTATTCAAAATTAAAACAGATACATTATAGAAAATGGCAAACAATTTTAAACAGGCTGATGTTATAAGGTTGGAACATTGATAGATATTCAAGACATAAACCATAAATAGCATACATATCTAATGTAATATTTACTTTGATTTCTTTTAAATGTCATCTGAATTGACACTATGAAATAAAGTCATTGTATAATAATTATCCTAGCACGAGGTCGTTTCTTTCCTTTTTTTGTTATACTTACATTCATTGGTCCACATTTAACAAATACGTTAGAATTTTCTAATTTAAAGCTCTTTACAAAAATATTTACATACCTATTTTTATAGTTTTAAACATTTTTTAAACTAACTAATCATACTCAGTCCGAATCTCCCTAACATCACTGATGCTTCAAAAGACACAAAAAGAGGTGGAATTAAAGTTGTGACTTTTTCGTATTCTCCCCAACAGTCACAACTTGTGAGTGTCACATAAAAAATCGCAATTGTGTTATCCTTCAGAATAGGATATTTTGCTGAAAATCTTAAGATATTAGTAGGCAGTGGAGCTTATTAATATTTTTGTTTTGCAAAATGTCCCAGGAATTTATTTCTTGAACTCGACTTAAAAAATATAAAATAAAGAAGAGACTAGAGCTCGAGCCGAACCAAGCATGATCTGAACGCTCCGATCTATTTGAGAAATACAATTTAGCACAGAACTTTCATATTTTAAGTAATCTGTCAAATTATACATGAAAATCATGAAGTATAAGTATGAAGTTGGTAGTAGCCCGTGGAGCAATAGTTAGTGCGTACGACTGTTAATGCCAAAGGTCTTGGGTTCGATTCCCAGCCTACATATTTCACCTAAAAACAGAAATTTTTTTCACGGGTTCCAGCTTCTTGTCACGCCATCCAATTTGTTTATTTTTTAAGTGAGAAGTTGACCGGACTTAGCTTTTTGCTCGATGTGGTCATTTTTTTCGAGCTCATCGAGCGAGCCCCGATCGATCTCTAAGCTGACTTAAAAAAAAAGTAACATAGTTTGACAACTCAGTGCCTTGCTCGGGAATAAAAAATAAATACGCCTATTAATAAACCAATCCAAAACTTCAGCAATACAAACACCATCAAGATCAAGAAGAACAAGTTCACAACCTTTGCCAAAAATAAAGGTTCTTAAGGCTTAACCTCATTACTTTCCTGTTTATAACTTAAAAGGTGAACTGTTATTTTCAGAAACTCTTTTTTTTATTACTGTAAGCTCACTACAACCTATCGTTTTCCAAATTAAATGCATTCCAATATAGATAAACTGATTTCCAACCATCTCTGTTCATCCATCGGTGAAATTGCTGTGAATTGAAGTAATCGTTTGTGTCTGGCAGCGTCAAAACAAGTTAAATTGCCAAAAAATTACAAAAGACAAACATCTATATTAATGGCAATTTAACAGTGTATCATTGACTAACTAAACGCTATGCTTTGGCGATTTTCCATTAAATAAATAGATAATTTATTTTACGATTTTTTACAACCCTCATGACTTTTATCAGAAGTACACGTACTTTAATAGCATGATACGAGTTTAATGGCAGCATCAAAACCAAAACTGCTATATAACATCGTCTTTCTGTCTGATTAAGGAAATTAAAGACGTGTGTGCTTTCTGGTCAATTTGAGAAAATAAGAAAGAAATCTGTCCATTCTACCTACGTTAAATACCTTAAATCTCTAAAACCCTGAGCAAGACCGAACCTGGCTCGTTCTCTGTGGAACTTGAATTATAGGAACGCCCATGCAGCTCACACTTGACTGAATAATTATTTAGTGAAGTGGAGAGACAAATTCGTCCTTCCTTCCGTTCGTGTGTCTGTCGATCGGCTTTGGCTTCGGCTTGAGAATCGGTGCGGTGGGTATTGCGAAAGCTCAGTGCATGCTGAACGGAAATTACAGGAATTTGCGATACATTCTATGGCAAATTCGACTAAAATTACTGGTTGCCAGTTGCAGTGCAGGTATCTACGAGTATAGAGATAGGTACCTACATTATATACTTTAACGTGTTCGATGTTCGTATCGAAGTGAGAGAATAGGTTTACCAATAGTCCTATATGGAAGGGAAGCATGTTTAGATGTGGATCGCGATGGATTAGATACTGCTAATTGAATTCTCTCCCATCATTAAGTTCCGTGCTTGCTTGACTATACGAAGGGAAGCACACACCATCCTGCCTACAATATATGAATACCAGCCCACCAATCGAAATGGGAGGCACATGGAGCTTGCTTGGTTATAAAACTTTATATGCACCAGCATCGCTGGTTCAGTTTTTGTCTCCATTTTGCATGTTTCTGGGAAGAAGATTATCCAAGTAAAATATTACAGAAACAGTTTGGGCATATGATACGATGGATGTAACTTAAATGCAACCTATACTAGTTGCCATAAATAAACTTAAAAGAAACATTTTTATAAATGTTTGTTTTTAGAAAATATAGAGTAATTTGGATTTTATTTACTTGATTGGGTTTAAAGAAACGTAGGTAACAAGTACCCTGCTCAATTTGCTTGGGGTTTTCAACTTGTCCTGCAGAAGTCTACTGAACAAGTATTTCCATATTTTTGGAAACATATTGCCATTTACGTGCTATATGAAAAAACGAAAATTCTTAATTATGTTAAAATACAACAACAAATTAAAATGAATCCATATATGGTCTATATTCGTGTATTGTCAAGAAATAGAAATTTCGAACATTTTTAAGGCCATTCGTCAAAATTCGTTTTATTTTATATATAATGGAAATAACATTGGCTCGTAGCGAAATGGTGGGTACGTAGAACTATAACGCCGAAGATATTGGGTTTGATTCCAGCTTATGCCACCTTAAATGTTTTTCACGGGTTACTGGCTTTAACGAGGAATTGAAGAATCCACCAATAGTATCTCTTCATGAAAAAGTTCTACTCTTAGAACTTCCAGGTTCAGCAGAAAATTGCACACAGGAATGGTAGGAAGTTTTAAGCCACTAGACCCTGGATCTACAAGCGCTGTTGCGCCGACCAATTTATTTATGTATTTATTTATTTATTTATTTTTATTTTATAATGGAAAAACAAGAAGATCATGCAATAATGAATTTTGACGTGCCACGAGGAAATTATCGTGTCAAAAAAAGCACGATCGAGGCACTTTGGCAACGGTTCTGAACCCCACAAATTTTTCAATACAAATTAACGATTTGTATTCCCTTAACGTAAACCCATTATTTTAATCTGACCTCATTTTTTAAACTTGAGTTCGATTCTCTTATTAAGAATAAAAGTTTGACAAAAAGCCTTTGTCTACAGTACTTCAACATTATCCTAGAACCATAACATTGATTTCTATTTTGTCAATGAAATAAAAATTGTTATTTCAAATAAATTATATTTGTCTGCTTTTTGTTTGATTCGTTTTGAGTCCTTTTGATTGTCTTTAGTGGCGTTAAATTGCGTCTGAATGATATAGAATCCTCTTGAAACAGCTCTTATGAACTTAATAACGACACACACTTCATTTGCTTTGTCTGCGTGCGACAAATTCACAGCACTGACACACAACATGAAGAAAGGTTCGATACACATAGAGAGAGAGAAAGAGACAAGATAATCGATACAACACGACGACCGAATAAAAATGCAACTTGACCTCATTACGTGATTTCCAACGGGGATCCCATCAGATGCATCAGGCTAACCCCATATAATAAATACGTATAGATAGAATAGGTACAAGGTACATCTATTCGATTCACTCTTTAGTGAAATGAATCGACATAAAAGCAATCTCGTCCTCGTCGAATAATATTTGAGTGAGTAGAGAGAAGATTGTCTGCAAAACAACGTGTATCTTCTTCGTATCTTTTAAGATGAATGGCGTATAGCGGGCAAAGCGAAAGTTGGGGTGATGCTTTTGATTTAATAGTTTCTTATAACGGCATTGTTTGCACATCACTTTTGTTGTTTATTGCAATAGATCGAGTTTTATGGTAATTGCATCTATTTATTAGATTTTAGCTTTGGGCGAATAAACGCTAGATAGATAGGTATGGATATACGTAGGACCTAATGTATATGCCTTGTTTTGTGCTTTCTTTGTTGTGGTTTCTTTCGAAATATTGTTCAGATAGTGCAATTTTCAACTTCAGTTCTTGATGCAGCAGCTTTTGTTTCAATGGAAAATTCAATTTAAAGTAGGTTATGGCAGAGGTTGGAAACAATGTTATCTTTTCCTTGTTTTGTAATTTTAATAATAAAATGAAAGAATGCTACAAAAGAGATCTACTCACTATATACCTACTGTACGTGACTATGGAATTAAGCGAATGTAACGTACATATTAGGACCATACCTTCCTATTATCATTTTATAGCAAGGTAGATATATTTGAATTAGTGGCCCAATATCACACTTTTCAAAGAAAAAATTAGAAAAAATGAAATTAGAGTTTGTTATTGTTGTTTTTTTATTTTATACTTCAGAAAATCAAAGGTTTCTATAAACCAAAACTTTAAATTACCTAAACTTTAGTGTGAAAGTTCCCCATTGATCTGATCTATGCGGGATCAATTAAGACCCACGGGCTTCATTTCCGTGAGGCTTATTGCAGTGCACAGTAAAATTTAGTACCTAAATGCTACTGGACCACAATGTTCATCAACATAAGGCAAAAAAATAACAAAACTTCTGAAGCAACATAGGTGAAGTCGCACAATTTCTTTCACGTGATAAGGTGACTATCTGCGCTGATTTCATTCTCTATTACTCCATTTGTGCGTTTTTTTTTTGCGCAATATTGCTTTTAAAGCCTTATTTACGGACAGCTTCAAAAAACCAAAAAACGAACATCGCATTTCACAGGAATAAGGTTTTTTTCAAAAACCGATCAATATGATAATGTGACTGTCAGTCCAACATATAACATATTATGTATATTTATATCTACAATATACATAGTACTTCACTATCAAATAACTACAAGCCGCTATATCTAACGTATATACATACATCCAAATCCACTTACAAACTGTACTGAGAGGTTTTCTGCCACAAGGCTGAGCATATATAGCTGCCCAATGCATTTTAAATGAAACCGCACCAACCTAGTGGATTTATGGATTTTGGTTCAGTTTTGCTCATACAAATTGGATACGTCGTTGAAATATTCAAAAAATGAATCCGTTGAATTCAAAAACTGAAAAATAAAAGTTTTTTATTGGCAAATTACTTTTTTTGAGCCCTTATCAATAAAAATATATATCAAATAATGTGACCATTCACCTTTACATCCACCAAATTCCGTAGCCCAGTTTTGCACAAAAAGCTTCTGACGCCATTTTGTATTTGTATCAATTCACGCGTATTCACAGACAGGGGATTAAAGGGATTTTTATCTTACTGTGCTCAAATAAAGTTTGCGGGTGTTTTACCCAGAGGGGGTACGAGTCGGTTCTCTAGATTATATAGACTCTCTATGACCTAACCTAATTTCCAGTAAATTTTGTTGAAATTGATTGGACTTCATCACGGTTTTTTCTTTCGGGCCGTACTCGGTTTAAGAAAGTTGTGCTCCAATTAATCTAATTTCATTTTAACTAATTACAACAGTGTTTTCAACACTTCCAGTACACCACTTCTTCAAATTATGTACATATATGTACATATACGTACATTACATTACGATTTTACGTTTCCTAGAAAAATTTCTACAAGCCATAATTACTCGCAAAAGAATGGACCACTATTTAAGGAGCACCAAAGTGGCATTTAAGATGATAATGCACAAATCTGGGTATTCCACATTCGCACGGTGCGGTAGCTTTGGTGGCGAAGAGAGTGGTTTTCACTATTCACCCATGTGGATTCATTTCATTGAATTAACGACGACGCACATATTATGGTGTTTGGGGTTGGGGTTGTGAGGTAGGGGGGATGGTGTACAGGAGAAGCTGAAAATCTGTATTCACATAATGAGTCCAATGGAAAGTTCCTTCCTTAAAGGCATGAATACAGTTACTGCGTTAGGTACCTGTTGTAGCAGCAGGTACATATATGCCTTGACTACGCCCGAGAACGAGAACGTATACGGATCGACTATAACGATGAGAATTACTCACTCATCCTGCGTGTTCTGTGTTCTGTTTTTGCAGGGAAAGAGGAAAAGTTGGTTTCTCTGTGAAAATTTACTGCCTCTAAGGCAAACATGGTCCTAATTACTTTATAAGGTTTTTACCTTCCATAAGTATGCTGCGTTACAATTGTAGCAGTTTTAATAAGATTTGTTTTTCCCTCAGTACCGTTGCTGTTGCTACATATAATAAGTACATATACATATATCCTTATCCTTATCCATCCCTTTTGGCCTGCTTTTTCTTTCGACCGAGATTTTGTTTGTTGTTTCAGTTACTTTAAGTCGGCTTCAACGGTAAAATTTTTGTACAGACTACAGACCAACAACATATCAAGTCCTGGATGTGTATGCTTGTGTTTGTGGTTGTTTTGTGGGCCAACAAAACTTTTATATAGGTAAGTACCTACCTAACTTTTTTAACACGGACCTTGCATGGCTTTTTGTATATGTTCGTGTCCGTTTCCGGACGAAAGGAGAGACGAAGTCGAAGGATGTGCGGTGGCTAACGACGTAAAAGATTTCTTTCCCCTAATTGCCAGCGAGTATAAAAAAAAAATAAATAAATAAAATCAGGATCCAGGTTAACGAAAGGCAGCTTCTCCTCGGAGCTGTGTTGTATGCACTCCCAAGATATATAATAACACACCAATCCAAACCAAAGAAGTTCCGAAGTTGGCGTAAGTTCGCTACCAATGCCGCTGCCACTGCCGCTGCTGCCGTAGGGAAACCTTTTTCTTCATTCGATAGTCTGATCTGTCTGTTGCTGTTCCTTGTTGTGGCAATATAGGGAGACAAATGTGTTGTCTATGCTTCTTTGAAGGATCTTCTGCTCCTGGGTTTTCTTATACTTTGCTCGTATTGCTCCTTTGGGTGATGGTTAGTCATCGTCATCATGCAAGAAGAAGCTACCTTTCTATACCATCAGTATATCTTCAGCTTAAATGAAAGGTAAGGTTTTATTTTTTTGTGTCCTACGTGTTTTATATATTAGGGGTGATGGGGATGGATATGAGCTTCACTTTTTGTTGAACTTGCAAGGTTTATGTTGCCATACATATATATATATGTATATATTTTTTTTTGCTTCTTATAGGTTTCTCTTGTGAAGTGGAAGTGGATGAATTCGAAATGATAAGTAAATGCAAAATGAAGGTATACGACCGTTCGTATAGTACCTACCTATTACTCGATGGATACACGAATATAATATCAGCACCATAATGGATAAAGTTGAACTTGCAGTAACTCATGCGAAAAAATATGTAAGTACGTACCTACCTATGTTTCTGCGAAAATAGTACATGGAAATGTTTTTATTTGTTTACATGTATGAGTGACTTTATGCGAAGCCGTATTTAGAAAGGTATTTCGGAAAGGGGCATGATGCCCCATATGCAAATTTAATCATTCGTTCAAAGTTTCGAATTAATTTTTGAGATTTTAGTCTCTATCTTATCTTATCCTGGCTTGGAAACGCGCTAGGTCTCAGAGACCATGAGAAGAACCGTAAAAACTGGTCTAAATATAAATTCAGATGTTTTCAAGAAAGTGTTTTAATTTTCTTAATCGTCTTCTTTTTTAAAGTATCAAGTCGAAATAGATATAGTAGTTTTAAAGGCAAAAATTGTAATTAAATATGCAAACGTAGTAGTGTAATAAAGGAAAACAGTGTTATTGTATTCGACTGTCTAACAGTGTTTCAAATAGTTAGAAATATGCTTTATTTAATTGAATGAAATACATTAGTCAAGAAGACTAAGACAACTGATTTTATTGTCTAAGTTAAATAACTATTAAATATGTTTATCTATAACTTGAATGGCTACCAAAAGTTAAACAACGTTTATTAATACGAGCAAATTTATAGAAGTTGATAAATTATAAAATTCAATTTGAAAATACAAAACTTGTATTTTTAAACTTTTTTTGTCGGGATCGCCAAAACCCACGAGAATCTCAGAAATTGCATTTCAACAATATTGTCTCATTTCGGATGCTTATGATGTGGTCTCTACTTGGTTACGACCAATGAGATGAGACCGAGACGAGTTACCAGCTTATAGAACTTAAGTTGCATGCATTTGGGTTTTAAATCGACGCACGATAAAAAAAAACAGTTACAATTATTTTAAAAATGTTAATGCTCTACATTTTTAATTTTTCATTTATAGTCCGATAAGAAAGTAGGTGTTTAGATTTCTATTTTAAATTAATATTAATTAAAAATTACGGCAGCCCTGAAAGAGGTTGATGGTCGAAAATTTAAGAGTAAATAAAAATTTTACGAAGATTTATTTAATGATTTTCAAATTCTATATAAATGTACTTCTGAAATAAATCAGCCAATTAGAAGACTTAGGACCATTTTATTCTAATAAGTACCTACACACAAATTGGAGTTTGAAAAAAACTCTTCCCAAAAAAATATTTGAAAAAAATCGACGCTTCTGAAAAAATATAAGACCCCTACCTATAACTACGGCCAAGTTTTCATGAAAAATGATGTTTCACTTTTATTCTTACATATGTATTTGTATATGTAATGTATTTGGATATGTGCTTCTGAAGTTAAGCTCTCTCTTCCAACCACTTTGAGTTACTATAAATTTTATTTGAGACAGATGAATACTTTTATATTATACTTTTTGGACAAAAAGTGTATCTTTTAACCACGATGATGCATAAAATAAGCTACCTCTTCCTTTCTAGCCCTCTTCATTTCTCTTGCGTAGGTACATATATGCATACGTTTTTTTTTTTTTGCTCATTAAAAAAATCCAAACCTCTGAAGGTCGATATCTATATAAAACTATCTGCACCTCTGTAGTATACATATGAACAGTCATACATATATTGCATGCAATAACCTTCGAGAAGTTGTTAAACTTTAAATTATTTTCATTTGAAGTTTTCCATTAACGAAAAAAGGTAAATATTTTGCTGCTACACGTTAAATGAAATATTTTTCTGCTGACATAAAAATATCCCATTTCCAAATAAAATTTCTTTACAAAAAATAAATTCTAAGAAATTTAAATTTTGATATTTGGCTTATACATATGTATTGAAGTCATCATAATGTCAATTTTTCTGTACCAAATAAAGCAGCCAGATATGCATATTTATATATATGTGTATTTAAGGGCATTATTGGTATACAAATTTGGGTAAAACTAAATAAAGGTAAAACAACTACACAACTTTTAAATGTATCAGATAGCATTCAGGCCATGAAACCGCACAGAACTCTTAAAAAAAGCATTCATTTTTAAATGTTTTTGTCTATTCACCGTTTCGCTGTTTTTTTTTAAATTAACAAATTAACAATCGTTAAATAATTATATTCGATATTATGGGAAGGCTTATGTCAGAACTAACGAAATTCACATTCGAGAGAATATCTTTTAATTTTAATTTTTAAATGTAATTTTTTTTGTTTTCAATTTTGTAATTTTAACTTAAAAATTTGTATTGTTAAAAAAATTATTGTAAATAAAATTAAAAGGCAATACAAAACTTATAATAATAATAATTGTGTTACTTGATATATACAAATAATTCACCAATTTCATTATAGTAGATTTCAAATCATCTTTTTTTTTTTTTTTTATTAAATACAATTAAAATTTACCCACCCGTTATGTTTATAAAAATGATATATGTAAGTCGTGTTTTGGTGAATTTGTATAGCAAAATTTGTACACACAAACAATAACAAAATATTTATAGTCCCTTTTTTTTTTGTTTTTTATTTGCGTGTAAAAATTTTGCTGAGCTGGCTATTCACTTTTCCATAAAACAGGCCTAAAAATATATTTAAATTTAAATACATAAATAAAATATATAAATTTTGAATTGTATTAATTGCTTACATTGGCGTCGTATCTAACATTGACATCTGCACAGTTCAGTTCTACAATACGACCGAGCAGCTTTGCAAGCACACCTATCAAGTGTACCCTCTTTGACTTTTACAAAATACATTTTACCAATTCAGTACATGCTCCTATCAAAAACTAAAAGCTATGCATCTAGAAAAAATTTAGTTCCTTTGTCTGGCGTCTCTACATAAACATTAAACTAGGAGCTACCTGAATCCACTAATTTATAACAGTTATGATGGCAGCTTATCTCTATTTAACTGCCTTACCACAAAAGAATGCTACAACTGGAACTGTAGCTGGAGCTGCAACAGTTGTGAAAAAGTGTCGGACGTGCTATTTTTATGTGCATACAATGCAGCTGTACAGCCTTTTGTATATTTAAAAAAAAAAAGAAAAACAATCACGGGCATTCAAATCACTTTTTTATATTTCCGATATTTTTCTTTTAATTTATAAATTTTTTGCGAAACAAATTAGCACAAAAATATTTTTCAATATTTTTTCCGGTTCTTTTTTTCTTCATACAAATTGAAACGTGCAGCGTGCTGCACGTGAAAAGTTTAAAGTTGGTCAACTCTTGCACACCGTTTGCAGCAGCGTTGCGTTCGTAACATTGAGCTGGGTATATTGAATATTTTGACAGCTATTATACAGTTACAGCTCCAGTTGCATCTCCGTCTCCATGTTATTCAGGCAGTAAAGTGCGCGTGCATTAACGCAATCCTTATAATTTTTAAAGAGGAAGATGATCTTGCCTTGGGACTATTCATTAAGAAACTTTGATCTTTGCCACCCCACCCACAAAATTGGATTTCAACCATACACACATAATTATTCAAGTTTATTGGCGAATTCACAAATCTTCTTATTCCAATCTTTCCATTTTTTATTTTTTTTTTTATTTTGCATGCCCTTCTATGAGTGGCAATGGTCATTTCATTATTATGGAGTATTAATTAAAAATAGATTTCACTTTGTATATGCCAAAGTAAAGTTCTTATCGAACACATTATTGCAAAGCCATTCAATCATTTCATTCGTACAACAAAAAAAAAACTTCTCCTTCGGCTTTATTTTTTTTGTTTGTACTCAAAGTGACTTTGCTAAAAATTCGATCTGAATTATTACACGATGAATTTATTTCCCAGCTAAAGTATAAAGCCACTTTTGTGCTTTCAACCATAAAATCTGCAATACACAGAAGCACTTGAGGTCTTTTGATTCGAAATGAGATTTGTATTGTGTTGGCCCATATACGTATTGACCCTTAAGCTATAAGACCGATTGATATTTTTCATGTTCAAACAACTTTCCGGTTCCATGTCCTCTTGGGGCCGACGACGACGACGACGACGGACGGACGACAGCGATGGTGGACCTCTATTGGAAGGGTCAATGTAACCAGAGAGCCTTGTCTTCAAGGACCCAAACTCCAATATTCCTTTCAATTAGGAGTCAATTTAATTCACCTGCAGCAAATAAAGTTTTTTTTTTTTTTTTTTTCTTTTGAACTCAATGTACTTACTCATGTAGAACATCAATGACTGTGACCACTTGACGCTGTCTGTGTACATTTGGCCGCAATAACTGTTGTCCCAATGAGAATAGCTTTGGTTACACAAAAGCCTGGACTTTGTATAAATGTACGTATATACTATATGGCTATTCCATTCCAGAACTTGGTCAAGACTTTTGAGGTGGAGGGATTTCGAATTGCTTTTGTTGCATTTGATTGTGTGTGATGTGATGGGGCACATGCCCTGGTCGGGAGGAGGAAGGAAATTTTCATATAATAATGGAGGAAGTCTAGTGGTAATATGCGCTTTTATCGAGGCATTTATCCTGACAAATATTCCCTCCTCTATGACGGAAATGGTGTGCGGCTTTGTGTTTAGTGCAGTGCGGTGGTTAAGTTAAGTTATTGGTAAATTGAAAGTGCCTAAACAATATATGTTTTGCATTATTTTAAATTAATATTATTATGGTTTGTATGTTTTCATGTCGTAAATGATAGAAGACCGCGTTTTGCTTCGATGCCGTTATTGTTTGTTATTATACGAAATAAATGAAGAATGAAATCTGATATTGATCAGAAAATGAATCCATTCACTGACGAAATGAGAAAATAAAAGTAAAGAAGATATTATGTACAGTTGAGTTATTAGATGAATGAAGTATTGATTAAGTAAGATAACTTCAATCCAACATTTAAGTTTCGATAAAGGATTTCAATCTTCACTGATGTTTTGATAAAATGTATTTATCATCAAAGGAAAACGTTACTGAAGGTTATAGTTATTACCTTGACCTTATTTCTATAAGCTCTGTAAAAAAAATTAAAGACATTTTACCGAAGCTTTTTGGAAATTTTACCAAAACCTTAAATTTAAATTGAAACTCTCTTCGTATAGAAGGTAAATAATTTAATAATGTGTTATCAACATTATTTATTGAGAGGAATAATGCTCTGTACTTTTCTATGCTTATGCATTAATACCACAGGGAACCATTTATATTGAAGCATTCAAATTGTCTCATTTATGCGGACGATGTTACTATCTACAAAACTATTTCAAATAATTTTTGAATTTGCATTTTTATTGTTCCTTAAAGTCTAGACCTAGAGCATACAAAAAAAGTTTTCCACTTCCCAGCGCTTTCTCCATTTTCCTGCTTTTATTTTTTAAATTGGTTTAATTTAATTCCTATTAGTCTGAAAGAAAGAAAAAGTGTTGTAAAAAATATTCAGTTTGTAAACTTAAGTATTTGTTTGTTTTTTTTTTATAATGTGGGCCCACTGAAGAGGATATAACTACTCTTATATTGAGAAGGTTTTAATAGAAGATACCGATGAACATGGGTATGGAATTTTTAAATTTCACAATGGGAGGAAAAGCATTAAGCATTCCATATTCCTGTAGTGCGGCAAAGAAAGAATCTCTGTAGGTTCTTGTTATCTTAATTTCCAAATAAGTTCGAATATTTGTAATGAGGGAAACAGATATAAAAAAATACCCATCTTACTCATAAATAATATAAATTAATTGAATTGATAAAAGCTTTATTTTTCAAAATCTTAACAATAATTCAAAATTTGTTAGATTAGTTTGTTACGTCTCGAGTAACTTATATCCAGAATGTTGTTCTGTGTGGATGGATTTTCTCGTTGATTGTGATCGTCGTTGGTGTTTTGAAAAACCGATAAAGATGGTTTTATCGCTTTTGGTTATGATGAAAGCTCTGTAGTGTGTTTGCCCGCCCCGTGTAGTTTTATGTGGAGCAAAGTTTCAAATTGTAAACTTATATACAAATTATCTAACTGGTTTTTGACTTAGAATTAGTTTTTAATATTTAAATCTTAGCAATAATGAAGAAAAAGAACAAAACAAAAGCCTGGGCGAACCTTTCTTTACTAGGTTTTTCATTCTTTATTTCTTTACTAGGTTTTTCTTTAATAGGTTTTATCTTAGCACAAAAGGTTACTCCCTCCTTTGTGTTGAACTAGGAGTTAAAAAAAAATCATTAAAAACTCACACTTAAAATATTTATATGACTTCTTTTAAATCCAGGAATCCTTTATTTTTAATAAACAGTTTTTGAACAAATATTCTCAGATGTAAAATAAAAAGATGAAGAAAAAAAAGAAATTTTCATTTTTAAGTTATACAATAGTAGATTTTTAGCTCAGAATATTTGAGACGAACTTATTTACATTTAATATTCTCGGGATTCAGTAGCTTATTTCGGTTTCAGTTTTAATGGCATAAGTACCATGATGATGTGCGCAATAATAATAATAATTACTATACATAAAGCAAATAGCCTTTTGTGTACAATATTTAAAAGGCAATATATCTTGGAAATACCACACCCAAAATTTTGATTTGCATGGTACTAATTAATTAATAAATTAATTATTATTAAATAATTCATCAATAGTAAAGTTACAGATTACATTCTGTAAACCTGTAAGTGTACTCTTGATCAATAATTCAGTATATAGGTAATATTACAAAAGAGCTATTCTTAACCATAACATTTATTATGAACATTAAACTACCATTGGTATTGAAACCAACACATGTACATACATTGAAATAACTTCCGTGTTAAAAAATAAAAAATAAAATTTATACAAACAATGCGTGTATTTAAAAAACAACTTAAAGCTTGGGTGCATTTCTAGAACTCATCATTTAGCTGAGGGAAAATTGCATAAAATGTCAAATAAATGAAGTAAAAAAAAAAACGATTGTTCTTTTTTTTTTGAATTATTGAGAATTACAGTGCAAACGGAAAAAGATAAAAGCTATGTACCTATATAAAAAATTAAAAAAAATTATTTTACTATAAAGAAATTGTTATCAAGTTTTTTGTCGCAATATGACTGTGGTTTTGGTTTTTTATACAAATATTAAATTACATATTTGAGGGATAGCTCTCCTTCCAAGAACATTATACACACACTCCTAAAAGTAATTGACGATATTTTTTTGATTTCTGAGAAAATTAATAAACCCAATACGGAATTGTGAATTTCCATGTAAAAAGTCTATTTTTCATTTCCAATTTTTGATTGTCATGTTGTTAAAATTGTAAAAAAGATAGCAGGCGTGATTTTGATTGTAAATTTAATTTATGCAAATAATAACAACATCAACATTTTTATTTTAATGAGTGGTATAAATAAAATGGAGTACCTGTTACGTATGGCAACACTGGCCATCCGTGTCTTAATATATATATTGTTAAATGAAATGTAATAGTTAGTTCTTGATCGGTCTCTGGCCGTGATAGACGTACGTATTTTTATTCCGAGGAAACGGAGGTAATAAATGTGGGTTTTTTGTATATTTTTCCCACAATAAAAGTCGTACCGTCTTTCATTTTAATCGGTATATTATACAATATGGTCTTTCGAGTCGGGATAATACAAAAAAAAAAAAAATCGGAGATCGGAAATTTTTTTGTGAAAAGTGTTAAGTGAGAAACAATGGAGCTATAACAGAGTAATACACATGTATATGGAAATGGAGAAACAACTGGAAGGTTTGAGTGTGTAGTGGATTTGCAACACAAGGAAGTGTGCAATTCACTTACACACAAAAGGGAGTTTTATTTTTATTTTCTCACTTTTTCTACTTTACAAATTTTTTTTTGGTGACTTACAATCACTATTTTCAGGATTTAATAAATTAATTTTTTTGTGACTTGCAATCACTATTTTCAGGAATTATTATATATTTGTATTTGGTGCCTTACAACCACCAGATATCAAATGGAATTTTAAAAATGCATGCAGCAACATGCAATGGAGAAGTTCGTTTTTTGGTGCCTTACAACCACCAAATATAAAAAACCAAAAGGAGTAGTTTATTTGGTGCCTTACAACCACCAACAAATTTAAATACCTATGTATCTACAATACATAGAATCATGGAAGACATGTAGGAGCATGCGATGGAGATATTGTGTTGAATACCCATTCACACAAAACAATATAAACGGAGCGAAATCGGAGAAAAAATACATGTAGAACATGCAACGGAGAAAAAACTCAAACGCATGTGCAAATTATTTGCGCACAAGAAAATAAACAAATCGAGACTCGAGTCTCGAAGAGAATCATGTGTATTTACACCATGACGAAAAGGGGTGAGTTTGTGTCTGCAGTGTGTGTTGTGTTGTGCTAGGTAGAATAATTTAGTGGAGTGGAGGAAAAGAAAAAATGAATTGCAATATCCATTCGAAAATGGATTCAATTTAAAATAAAAGTGGAAAATTAGAATGGAGAATATTGTTTTGGAGTTTATTTTTTTTTTCAAAGGAGAAAACGGAATGTGTTGATGGTGCATGCGATGACGTGCGTCGGCGCCGCCACCACCATCAGTTAGTTTGCTCGGAGAGAGAAAATATTTGTATGTCAACAGAATGGAGACAGTGGAATGTTTGTCGTTCATTTGTAGACTGAATTTTGAATTTTTACAGTGGAGTTTTTGGAGATATTTTTTTGGAAAAAATGGAATTTATTGTGTAGATAATATTTTCTATAAAAACACGAATTATATTAAAGCGGAGTGTATTTAATTTGTTCATTTTATGTTACTAATTTGTAACTATGGATCTTTTAAATATTTTGGAGGCAGGAAAAGGAGAAAATGAATTAATTCAATTTGGAGTTAGATATTATTATGATAGCTTTGATGATATATAGAAATATTAAATTGGACAAATATGGGAGTATTAAATTGTTGTGGAGATAGTTTTTTCCTTGATAAAATTAAATGGAGTTTCGTAAAATTTTTTCTAGGTAGGAAAAATAAATTAGTGAACATACACGACAAAAAATATGGAAATATTTTATTCGTTATCTGGAGTTAAGATATTTTACTATTGTTTAGTATTATATTCTGGAGTTATTTGTGGAGTTTGGAACTTGGAGTTTGGAGTGTTGATATTTTCATTTTTGATTATTTTACTATGGAGTTATATATAATATTTTTATATATTTTATTTTTAAAAATTGGAGATAATATAAATTATTTTTTTTGGAGAAATTGGAGAAAATATAATTTTTTTTTGGAGAAATTGGGGAAACCGAAATTATAAAAAATTGGAGAAAATATAAATTTTTTTCTGGAGAAATTGGAGAAAACGGATATTATTTATAAAAAATTGGAGAAAATATAAATTTTTTTCTGGAGAAATTGGAGATAACAGAAATTATTTAAAAAAAAAATTGGAGTAAAAATATAATTTTTTTTTTTTTTTTTTGAGAAAATGGAAACTATTTATAAAAAATTGGAGAAAATATACTTTTTTTTTTTTTTTTTGGAGAAATTGGAGAAAACGAAAATTATATTTCAGAAAATTTGGAGAAAATGGGAAAAAAATTGGTAGAAATTGGAGGGAGTTAGGAGAATTGTTTCGCGTGAGCACATAGATGCGTGGATCGCAAACAAAATTAAATAAATACTTTTTTTTAAATTTTTTCTCTTGGGGACTTGAGAAAGGAGAATTATTTTAGCTAAAATTGGAGGGAGTTGGAGGGAGTTGTTTCGCGTGAGCACATAGATGCGTGGACCGCAAACAAAAATTCTAAAAATTAAAAATGGAGATTGTATTTGAAGATCTTTCAGGAGGAAGATTTTTTTAAATTCTTTACTTATATAATTTTTTTTTATAAATTTACACACCACACACACATGCAAACCCACGCACAATTTGGGGATTTTTTAACTAGAATAGGAATTCATTAGAATATTTTGTCTTTTTTTTTTTTTTGAATGAGGTTGATAATATTTTGTAGGGATTTAATTTATTTTTGAATAAAAATAAAATTGTCACGTAGTCTAATTTATCTCATTGCATGAAAAGGAGGTAAGACAAGGAAAGGTCAGTAGACCGTGGAGAAAGAGGAGAAAAGCGGAGAAAGGGTGGCATCCGGAGATAAAACAAAACTGTCACATCAGTTATCCAAAGGAATATAAATGGAGTTGCGTTAATACGCTTTTAGGAGTTATTGTTTTTGGAACACAAAATGAAAACATAGTTGAGTTGACAGGGCAGTCGATTTCATCTATTCAGTATAAGGAGGGGGAGCAATTAGACAAGTTATTAGAGCGACTTTGGCAACAAGATCAGGTCAGTTCATGCTCTAGGTTTACGGAGGAAGAAATGTTAGTTGAAAAACATTTTATGGAGACATATAGGAGGGATGAATTAGGAAGGTTCATAGTTAAAATCCCTTTAAAGGATAATATCGGAAGTTCGAGGGAGATAGCGTTAAGGCGTTTTTTTATATTTAGAGAAGCGTCTTGCGAAAAATCAGGAGATAAGGAGAATTTATGTGGAGAAAATGAGGGAAGAAATACAAATAGGTCATCTTGTTTTGGCCACGGAGAAAGAGCTAATTTCGAATTGCGGAAATGGAAGTCAAACAGCCGGGTAGTTGTACGGGCTATGGATTCGGAATTGGAGAAAACATTATTGTTTTCGGAGGGGGAAGGCACAACCATTTTAGGACTTAAATGGTTGATAGAGGAGGACAAATTTACGTTTTTAGTAAAAAACCCTACATTCAATGGAGTTATAACAAAGAGGAGAATTGTGAGTCATGTAACGCAACTATATGATTATCGGAAAAATATTAATTCAGGAGCTATGGAAACTTAAAATAGATTGGGATGATAGGCCGCCAGTTGAACTAGAAAACAGATGGTTAGAATTTTGGAATTCTATTATTTATTTAGAAAATTTTAGAATTGATAGATGGTTGGGTACAGGAAAAATTCCAAAAATACAAATTCACGGGTTTTCAGATAGCAATGAATCGGCATTAGGAGCAGTAATATACGTTCATGTTGAATATAGGAACGGGATAGTAACTAGTAAGCTTTTGACATCAAAAACTGGAGATATCGGCAGCAGAGTTGCTGTCGAAAATGATAAAAGGAGTTATGGAGTCAATGGAATGGCCGACTGTGGAGTATGTGCTATGGATTGATTCCAGTCCAGCATAATATTGAATAAAAAAGGAGACAAGGAGAAAAGCAAAATAATGCAGAACATACAACAGGAGGTAAGAAATGAAATGAAAATATATTCTATTTCATCTTTCAAGGAGATCGTGCACATAAGGCTTAGTCGAACTAAGTCAAGTGTGTCGATATTGGAGTATACAAACAGATTAGAGAAAGTAATAAACATTCTTAGTTATGCCGGGAGGTATGTAGCAAACTGGATTAAATGGAGAAAAGAACTAAAACAGAAACCTAAAGAAATACAGATCTAAGAGAAAAGTGGTTCAGCAGGAAGTTTTACCACCAACTCTAACGGAGAAAACATCAGCTATGGAGTATCTGATACGGAGAAATTAGAAGGAGAATTATAACAAGGAGATAACAGCATTGAATGCTGGGAAGCATTTACCGGAGAGGAATTCAATAGAAAGTTTGAAACCAATTTTGGATGCAAACGGTTTGCTCCGAGTTGGGGGGAGATTAGGGAGATCGGAGATTGATTATGAGATGAAATATCCAGTAATCATCGCAAATGAATCAAGGTTAGCGAAATTATTAATGGATTATGCTCACCGGGAGACGGAACATGGAGGCATCCAAGTTATGATGCAGTTTATTAGGCAAATGTATTGGATACCAAAACTTAGGAGTGGTTTACGGAGTCATATTTATAAATGTGGTTGAATGCTCGCATGGAGGGACAGCTGATGGCGGAGTTACCATCAGAAAAAGTCCAGGTTGGATTATACTGGCCCTTTTGAATTGGAAATGGTCGGGGGAGTCGAAAGGAGAAATAGGAGAAAATGTTGGGTTGCTATATTTGTCTGACTTAGGACTAGGGCAGTTCATATTGAAATTGTAGGAGATTTATCTTCAATAGCCTTCATAGCTAGTTATGAAAGGTTTATTGCAAGAAGAGGGAGATGCGAAAAAATATGCAGCGACAACGGAACAGCTTTCGTTGGAGCGTTGGAGAATTAAATAAAGCTTTGAAAGTATTTTCAGATAAAGGAGTATTGGAGAATCTTCATAAAAAAGGTACTGACTGGCATTTCATGACACCAGCAGTTCCACATCAAGGAGAAATCGATGAAATTCCATTTGGAGCGGATCGTGGGGCAAACGATATTGCCTTACGAGGAGTTCGGAATCTACTCACTCAAATTGAAGCGATTCTCAATTCGAGACCTCTCCATCCTTTGAGTGACGATCCAATGGATATTCAGGCGCTAACGCCGGGACATTTTTTGGTAGGTGAACCATTAATTTTACCTCTTCCTTTCAGATTAGAAGAAAGACCAGACAAAGCGGGAGCTTAAGTATTCAAGGAGAAACAGCAAATGGTCAGCCATTTCTGGAACCGATGGCAGTCAGAATATTTGACTACTCTGCAGGAGCGGAAAAATTGAGAAAAGAGAAGGAGGGCCTAAAAGCCAGTTGGGCAATGGAGTCGGAGTAAATAAAAACAAGTTTTTAGCCGGGACTGTTACGTATGGCAACACTGGCCATCCGTGTCTTAATATATATATTGTTAAATGAAATGTAATAGTTAGTTCTTGATCGGTCTCTGGCCGTGATAGACGTACGTATTTTTATTCCGAGGAAACGGAGGTAATAAATGTGGGTTTTTTGTATATTTTTCCCACAATAAAAGTCGTACCGTCTTTCATTTTAATCGGTATATTATACAGTACCTATTCGAAGCAGATGCTTCATACACAAAACTGAGGAGTTGCTCATGATAATAAATATATTCAAGATTATTAATTATTATACATCTACTCTAAAAACTGGAATTTTATTCACATTTCTTATTGTAACCAAAAATAGAATTGGAAAATTAAATTTTTGTCCTCTCCATTTTTGTATTTTTTTGTTTCCTTTAGGATCCTTTTTGGGACACCTCTTAAATTTTTTCAATGGCAACACTGCACTAGACTACCACAAAATAAAAATTGTAGGGTAAGTTCAGTGTGGTGGCTGAAAATGCCAGTTTATGGTTGTATAAAGTTAGACAACGTTTATAGATAAGACCACATATTTTCGGCTCCGTTAGCTGTAGTTCAAACTCTAATTTTATGAAGCGGGCAGCAAATGAAATGGTTTTTAAATTTTAATTTACCAAAATTTCCTCTGAAAAAAAAACTGAAAGTGTAAACAAACTTGACATGACAATGATGAATGGGTAAGTTTAAAATTAGGTTTTTTATCAAGCTATTTGTAAATCGAATAGAGATAGTAAATCGGTGGTCTTTATTGTTTCAAATTTGGTATGTGTAATTTGTATATGCCATTTCCTAGAGGAAGAAATTCGGAATTTTTACCAGCTCATCTATGAGGAGAAGCTAAAAAAAAAATGATCTTCGTACCTGTAATAATCGAAGTTATTTTAATAAAATTGTGTTTCAGAATAGCTATTCGCAAAAAAATCAAATAATGCAAATAATGTTGTGAAGATTTTTAAGAAAATTAAAAATAAAATTATATTTAAAAAAGGGACTGTAAACTCTGCTTAGATTTCAGTTCACAAAGTCCCCTAAAAAATAATGAGAAAGCCACTCTGCACATTTTCTTTTGAAGACCAAAACAAACTTTCGAAATCATCTTTAAAAGTGTTTGACCCTTTCCTATACAATTTTGGTTGTCTGGGTATAAATTCAACTATATTCGCACAATCACTAAATAGAATTCTAAAATCAGGAGGTATATAGTCAAAGCTTTCTTGTCATCAAAGGTGAAAGAATTTATTTTATAGATTTTACTTTAATATTATAGTTTAAGCTATTTTTAAAAACACGAATCGAAGCTTAAATTTAAAAACAATAAGCTAAACCTAGATTAGTTTCCGCTGATTATTTAAAAAAAAACTTTTACAAGAAGATAGATTTGAAAAGCTAGCTTAAGCTTGTTTTTATCCGCGTAAGATCTAGCTTTAACTTAAAAATCTAATTTGAAAGCAACAAATTTCTTCTGCAGCGTCACGGAATATAAAAAAATTTAAATTACCAATTTTGTACCTTTTAAATATTTTACTAATGTAACAAACAATCTCCTTCTTGAAAATGGAAACAAGAACTAACTAAAATAATTTAAATAATATATTTAGAAGTGATCTTAGTCATACCGACTACAGCACAATGGTGAAAGTTTAGTACAAGTGGTGAATAACTAAATCAGTGAGTTTATTTCTCTAACATAATAACTATTAACTTAATTAGTGGTTTATGAACAGCCTAAAAGTAGGCTATATTTTTTTTTTTGCTAAACAAATTTGAATCAACAAACTCTATACTTTGGAGACCGAGGATGGGAGCTGCTATACAAATATACTGTAAATGCGTTGCGATACAGAAAACGAATTATTGAAGGCGACTTTTGAACATCGAACTATCTTTTTATATTAAATTTAAACATTTCTATTCAAACATCGTATACAAATAAAAACGTCAATCTGGTAGACGGCAATATGCCAAACCAATAGACTAAGATATTTGCATAGTTTATGTACATATATGAATTTTAAATAAGTCAATAAAAACTTAAAAAAAAAAAAACTCTTTACTTTGTTTTGTTTATTTTAAGACATTTCCTGAAGCGAATTAATTTCGACCGTACCTATACTTTTCATAAGCAATTTTATCAATATTCCTGACAAACTCTAAGTTTTACAGTTAAATTCTTGAATTCTCTACAGTAGTAGTATTTCAGTAGGTAATGTATAAAATATACAAAATATACATGCATGCATATATTTTAAAATGCTGAATTTGAATTATTTATGGTTTTATGTTGTTTCATATACCTACATAGTACATATACTTATACAAGCTGTAGCTATAAAAAAAAGTTTTATTGCGATTGATACAAAAGCTTTTTTAGTCAGCCCAGTCAAGTATGGTACTAGTACATGTATCAATCCCTTGCTGTTATTAGTTAAAAAAAAATATACATAAATCATATAAAAATACATTAATAATTATTTGACTTTAATTTCTTAAATAGCTGAAACAACATTTTTCGAATAAAAAAGCCCACCAACACGCAATAATTAGATATAAGTAAAATCATAAAATATGCAACAATTAATTGTCTAAATAGCAAAAATCAAATTCGTTTTTTTTTTTTTGTTTATGTTTAAAATGCTTTCGAATGAATTATTATTGATAATAATTTATAATTTTAATACATTACCATTCATATAAATAAGTAATGAGTGCTTTTGTGAATGAAAAAAAAGAAGCACCCTTCAAATAAAGTAACAAAAGAACAATATTGTGTATATAGAATAGAAACCCACTAATTTCTGCACGGATATTGTGGTATTTATTAAAATGCGAACGAGTTCGAGCAGCATAACCACAATATCCTTTTTTTCTACTAAACTTAAATTACACACAATCAATCAACTTGCTCATTTTGACTAATGGTTACCACAAACTTTGCTGCTGTAATGCACCAAAAGCCAATAGATTTTTCCAAATGAAAAACTGAAACATTTTCGGTTGAGTCTGCTATCATGGCATTCAAATATTTAAAGCTTTAAATTTCTTGAAAATTTCACATGAGTTTCATTGTTTAAATAGGAGAGTAGAATTTAACGAAGGAAAAAGGATGTTGATGGCGTCAAGAATCACACTTTTTCTATACTTCAGTTAACCAAGATTTATGCGCGTTTTTTGAGACTTTTGAAATGGGGTATTCAAACCTTCCTCTGAGGAGAATTAAAACGCTTCCACACTTTCGAATCAGCAATATATATTATAGAACCTATATATTTTAGATGCAAAAAATGTATAGGAAAGGAACATGTACTTTGGATGGCCCTGTAACTTTTTGATTCCATTTCCCTTAAGATATATGCTCATCTCTTTCGAGGCCCCAGAAGCATATAGCCGAGCAAACAATCATACATCACATCGGAAACGAAACGCACCGCAAGCCCCCTTCCTGTTCCGGGTAGGTATATGCTTTGGATTACAGCTTCTCGTACTTTAACTCCTTCCAGAATGTACGTACAGTACGCAGGAACATGAGTACACAAGACAAATAAAACAAATACGAGAACAGAAAGTAAAATGTTCTTGAATAATGAAAAAGGAAAACAAAAATCCATCAGGGACTTGGGGCGAATGTACTTATAAGGCACGCACGCCGCCACCCCACATGGTGCAGAAAGTTGCCTGCCATTCCTGATTGATGGATGTAAACTTGTTCGTTTCCTGGCGCTCACTTACTCAGAATTGGAGTCGTATAGTTGGAGTCAGAGTCGGAGTCAGAGAGTTGGAAATTTAATGGAAGAAATCAATGTCATCTTCAACCGCTGCTGTAGCTGTTGCACACGAAAATTGTTTGAAATTATTTCTGCAGTGCCACAACGACAACGACAACCCCACTCATCCAGGAACCATCTGCAGCAGCTATAGCTATAAATACCCTTGCTGAATGAATGAAGTCTAAGTGGCGAGCTCAGCCGCCTATCTGTTTCTATCAGGCTGAATGTCGTGCAGATAGACGCAAAACAGAAGCCGATAGAGCACGAAGGACGAAAGACGACAATCTGCAAGAAATTACCAATAAATACTTCACCACCGCCCAAGGCAGATGACAGCACCACTTCTCCGACGGACGACTGCGATGACGACGACACGGCCTGAATAAGGACCAAAACGGGATCACTGCAGAAAAAAAAACCCATTATCAGGTTCAGTCATCTTTATCCATCCTATTCCTATCTTTATATACACTACACAGGCACCCACACTCTCATTCTCTCTCTTGAATCCTCTTGTCGGATGGAATACAAAGGGTCTACAGGCATTCCCTAATTGGACCGTTCCAATTAAGGTGAACTGATCCAATGAATCAGAAAGGAGATAAGGGACAGAGGGCGTCGTCGTGGCCGTGCCGCTCTCTGACACATCACAGAGCAGCACATCAACCCTTTCAGTTTTGTTATTTCAACTAAAACCATTGTAAAGCAAAAATTAAATAATAAAAAAGAAAAAAAAATAAACAAAAAAAAAATAATATGAATGGAAAAGAAAATTAAAACATATCGAGGATAGTAAAAGAATAAAAGCGAATTGTCTATTGAAGATTGGAGCTGGGAAAAAATACAAGGCGAACACTATTTCTTAAATGACCAGACACTGACACTGTAACTGGACAGAAGTGACACAGATAGGCAGTCAGTAACTAACTAGGTCGTATTTGTAATAAATCTTGGGCCCATTTCGAAGTAAAATTGTATAAAATAAACTGTCTGGTTTTCAGATCCATTAATTGGGACAAACAAATATTTTTAGTTCCTTTTTTAAGTCTGAGAAGGGAATAATTGAGTGGCACATAATATCTATCTCAGTGCTTAAAAGGAACCTAGTTAGAATGATAAATATCAATTTTTCACCACAAAATATATCACACTTCATAAATCTTTTATCTTATTTTTTTTACATTGGGATAGTTTTTTCCATCCATTTGCTAAGTATCATTCAATTGGGTTAAAGTGTTGATAACTTTTAGTAAAATGTACAAAAGAATTTGTTCTTTAAACAAATACATAATGTTTATTAATTTGTGGAATAAATCTGAATTTTTAAAAACAAAATTTAAAAAATCGTTACGCACTGCAGTTTATTAAAAATTAAATTTTCTTTATTCAATTTTTTTTTTTTAAATTTCTTTAAAATTTTAATAAAAAACAATTTTGGAATTTTATTTATCTTATTACTTTAAACGAGCTATTCTTGTACACACAATATATGTACATACAAATATTTATATATTATATTTGGTTTCTCGGAAATCGCTCCAAAGATTTTGAAAAAAAATTCACAGTTTATTATGATGAAAGAGAAAAAAATAAAAAATTGGATTTAGTAAAATCCGCCCACTTTTCTTACATCTTAGTATGACGGAAACGGTCGGAAATGTCTTTATTTCTCGGAAAGGGTTCAAACGATTTGAATGAAATTTTCAGAGTTTATTTTTATGGATACGAACAAAATTAAAAAAATTAAATTAATAAAATCCGCCTACTGCCACGCCCAATTTTATTAGTTTTTGGTTTTTCGAAAACGACTCCAACAATTTGGATAAAATTTTTAGATTTTATTCTTATCAATGAGAAAAAAAATTAAAAATTAAATTTATTAAAATCCACCCACTGCCACGCCCACTTTAATTATTTCTTAGTTTCCCAATAACGATTTGAATGAGGTTATAAGAGTTTATTTTTATAACAAGGAATTGAAAAATTCTTTTACTAAAATCCACCAACTTCCACGCCCACTTTTATAATTGCTTGGTTTCTCGGAAACGGCACTTGTTATTTTAATGAATTTGTCAGAGTTTTTTGTCTTCGATAAGAAAAAAAAATCAAGAAAAATTTTAGTGAAATCCGCCCACTGCTCCACCCACTTTTTTCGTTTTTAGTTTATCGGAAACGGCTCCGACAATTTAGATGAAATTTTCAGAGAGCCTTCTCTGGAAGATAGGAACAAATTTTAAAAAGAAATAAGTAAAATCTGCCTACTGCCACACCCACTTTCATTATTTTTGGTACTCGAAAACGTTTTTAACGATTTGTATGAAATTTTCAGTTTATTTTTATGAACAAGAAAAAATTTGAAAATTGGATTTAGTAAAATCTGCCCAGTGGCACGTCCATTTTTATTATTGCTTGTCTCGGAAACGGCTGTAGCTATTTTGGTGAAATTTTCAGAGTTTTTTCTTATGAACGAGTACAAAATTTGAAAACTGAGGGGGAACCACAAGTGGAACCTTGAGTGGCACGTCTTTCGGGTTAAACGGATTTTAACTCTCTTCTTGGGTTCTCTGTACCACTCACCAGAGTTGTAAATATTGGCGGTCTTTTTGGGACTGCAGTTAAGTCACTAATAAGAATTTTTAAATTTTTAAAATTAATAATTGAAACCGACTCGTTGTGTGATCATTAAAGTGTTTTGATTTTTATTTTGTTTTCTAATAAGAATTTTTTTTTAGTATTTTTACTTACAAAAGTACTTTGACTGTAATTATACAGTCAGCAGTTAGTACTTATTTTCTAACTTGCCAGTTAAGTACTTATAAACATTGGTATATTATGAACGTGACACCCCCTCAATTTGTTCTAAATATTAAAAAAAAATGTTGGCAAATTTGTATCTTTAAGATTTGGGGTTTTTCCTTATTAAACGCATTTATAAAGTGAACAAATTTAATGGATGGCATAATTATGTTGTTTTCCACTAACTGCCATCTTCTCGCATACATATGTTTTTCAAATTTTCGATTAGGAAAAGACGAGCGAAGCTGGGTCTCCCAGGTACTAACTACTAAATTAACCTATTTATTTAGATATTATTTAATAATTCCTTATTTAATTTTTTTTCTGTAGACTTAAATAAATAAAATTACCAACTAATTACGAAATAATTTTGATGAATATACGGGTATGGAGTTTCGCAGGTGAAATTGTTTGTGTGATTGATCTTTTTATCCATTAACTAGAAAATCTAAAAATTAAATTTTTATATGTGGTGACTTTATACGTCCCCGACAGTTGAAGTTGCCACATCTGTTCTCATTTATCTAGTAAATTTAACAAATGGATTAAATTCACACGTTCTGTCACTGTAGTATTTAAAAGAATATAAAGGGACAATGTTTAGGTCAAATTTACGATGCTCATGTTTCCCCTTGCATTTTCAGAAATTGTATTAGGCTTTGTGAAGTTGTACTTGAGTTGTTGAAATGGACTCCAAAATTTCCACGTAGTTGATTTATACTTCGAATTTAATTTGACCAGATATTGTCCTGGTCAATTTCGAAACAGGTTAATAAGATAGGTTTAAAAATGTACATCTGAAACTTAAGGCTTTATAATGGGCCTCTTTTTTTATTATCTGATCAAATGCGACTCTGGATAGGCACGTAGTTCTGAAACATCAATCGAATTAGTTTCGTGTGTAGTATACGTTTCTTGTGACATGGTGCAGCAAGTAACTGAATGTCAAAGACATCAGACATACATATATACTTCTCGGCCATTACTGATTACGGGGTTTCCGGCAGAGTTTCCAAACACAGGTATAGATTTTAAAGACGCTTTTGTTATTTCATTCAGAACTGAGTCATCCAAAGACATCAGTTAAAGAATGAAGAAAAAAAGAAAAACAAAATTCAGTAAAAGCCTATCAAGATTCGTTTTGTGGCAGCAGTGAAACCGGAAGGATTTAAAAGGAAAGTGAAGAACATATAATTGCCCTTATTTCATATAAAAAGAAGAGCCAGGCATTCCAACTTCGAGTTGTATCATCGAGGCTACTCCTACTATCCTTGTTCGTCATCGTATGTAGCTCTCGGTATCATAATTGGGAATTAGCAATTCATTGCCAAAGGACCTTTTGTGATCTGTTGACGAGTAGGTGCTTTCACACAGTTCTCTTTAGGTCTATTTGTAAAGACGTCCACACATGGCAACGAATAGGCAATTACATTCCATCAATAATGTCATTCCAACTGATGGAAGCATTCGTATGGTAAATGGCAAATGGCAATGGCAACTAATGTCTTCCCACTTCACATATACTATGTACTCTACATACCTACATACGTAGAACATCGTGTTGTAGTTTGTTTGTATAAATGTCTCTGGAAATGTATAGATGATGAGTCCATTCGGTGTGCGTGGTAATAAACTTATGAGTGTCATACCAATTCTAACCAGAAATGGCAAATTAGGTATTTTGTTATTCAGCTATATATGTGGGAGTTAGAGGAACACACATAAATATTAACTGTTTTCATAACGCCAAACAATTATTAATATATATCTGCTGGTGGTAGTGTAGGCATTAACACGAAAATATCTAGCATATTTATATCACACCTAACCTTTGATCTTCAATTTCTTTGGCTTCTGATTGAATACCTTCTGAAATTGATATTCTTTGAGTACGTTGAGAATTATTTTAAAGCTGATAATTCTGATAGCAGATTAACAAGAAATACATAAATCAATGAAATGTTTTTCCATCCCTATCAAAAAAATCATACAGAAAAAATTAAAGGTCTGTTTGATGATTACTTCAAATTACATACACATTTTCATAACATTTCCTGTCAAACCCCCATCTGTTAAAAATTAGAAAATTATTTTATGTTTTACCAAGTAGACTTTTGCTGATCTTAAAAAAATAATTCTCATCACTATCATCAATAAAATTAGTTTTTTTTTCATGTTGGTGATATTTTTGGAAAACTTTATTAACGAGTTATTTTAATATCATAAGTATTATGTATGTATCTTTTACTATTTTTGTATAATTTTAGTAATTTTATCAATATTGGTTACTGTGGCGTATGTGGAACATTTTTCTCATGAACAATTGAGCGAAACATTTTTGTTTCGTTTTATTTGAAAAACTTGCTTATTTTTGAAAAGGGTACAATTACTGCACACTCACAGTAAGAAAGGCAAATTTGGGAATTAATGATTGCGAATAAAATAAAATATTGAACTTCTAAAGCGAAACAAAGAAATAATGAATGGTGAATTTTGCCAAACAATGGTTGTGTGGTGGTTGTTGTTTCATTTAAAACCTTCTATATAACTTTCTTTTGCTTTACTTTATAACGTGTGGGCCAAATACAAGTTTCTTTTTAAAAATGCAATAAAATGAACAAAATTAAATTTTGTACATGTATAATGGCTTTATTAGTAAGTGCAAAAATTCCCATTAATTATGGAACACAACGTCGTTCAAGTTGCTGCCTCGGCTGGCTTCGCAGTAGCGCATTCTGTGACTCCAATTTATAAGACCTTGTAAAATTACCCTATGTTTTAAAAAGATACCACTAGATGGCCCACCCTGTATTTGGCTCTAATACATGAGAGAAAAACAAGCCAGCCCAGGCCCTATAGCTAGTTTCCTGAGGTCGTTCTCCATTTGTGTGCACCACTTAGGTGGGGTATTCTTTTGTCGTAAAATTTCGTATACATATTTTGTATGTAAATTACATAACCAATTGCTAGAACTTAATAGTTTTGTCTGAGTCTTCAATGAAGATTATAAACCATATCCACAAGGGAATGAACCAGGTTGTTGGCTAGGTTGTTGGCAGTTGTTCATTTCGCTTTAATCATTTTGCAATTTATTTTTCAGATAATTTTTTACCAAGTTTATATTTGACTTTGTTATCGTTTTGTAAAATGATTATTTCGCATATCAGTATTTAAGTAATTTATTAAATTCGCATTTCATTATTTCGCATTATATTACTTCGATAATTATTATTTCGATTTCATTATTTTATTCCGCAATTTATTATTTTGCACTGTATTAATAACTTTTCAATGTTTTGGCTTTTCTAAATGTTAGCATTTCGGGACGCATATTAAATTTTGGAGAAAAATCGATAAAAATCGTTTGTCTACTCAAGAAGGTCATTTATGAAAAAAACAAAACAAATCCTCCAAATCATGAAAAGTACATCTCACGTTACGCCGTTTGCGTTCAGCAGTAAATTTCAGGTCCCCTCCTTTCCTGAGTTCTAAGTCATCAGGTTCTACAAGAGATTTCGCTTTCGCTTTTGTATATTTTTTTATTTACATGTAAAAAACACAGCCAAAACAATTTGATATTTTCCAAAAGTTTTAATTAAAATAAATTAATATAAAGATATAATAACGATCTTTTTCCATTAAAGAGTCTTCGAAAATTATTTGTGATTTCATTCGATATTTGTAAAAAAAATATTATTCTTCTCTGATGAACTTTTTTTTTATTTTTAGTTTAATCTTTTAAATATTTAAATAATCCTAAAAAAGGCTCTTAAAAAAAACTAAAATTTATATAAAACTGATTAAAAACTCATTACATTCATTTAAATGACTTGGTGATTCTTAAGTTATGGCCTTTGACTAAAAAGAAAAAATATGCGAGTAAATTAAAAATATTAAAGTCATCAAATTATTTGTTTTCAATAAAATAGATATATCTGCAGCCTATAAACATGGTGGCAGCATATACATACATTGAAGTTGTTAGCGTTTCAATATTCTGATAATATGGTGTGAAAAGCCTTGCAGCATATGCCTTCCTACAAATATAATATTTTTATTTGAAATATTTACCAATAAGCTACACCTTATATAAAGAAAATATTTGTGCTTTAAAACTATTCACCATTTTCCCCATATAAAAACAAAAACGAAATATTCTTCCTAGAATTTCAGCTTAAATTCTGTTAAATGCTTGATATGCTAAGAGATATTATTTCCCCAAAAAGTTTAAAACAATTTTACTATAAAGCACAGAAATTTATTTATATAAAATAACACAAAACTACTCATCATAGTTTATTAAATTCAACTCAAAAACTGCGTGTACTGCTTATGACTTTTTTGGCATTAGCAAATATTAAACATGGCATAGTATTTTCCAAAAACTCACAATCACAACCAGAAACAGCATTCCTGACAACAAGAAACAAGAAGCAACTTCCAACGAAACAAAACAAAACAATGCAATACCGATGCTCGCCTTGATGTTCTCCGTATCCCAAGTTTTACCATGACAACTAAAACCAAGAGTAGAGAACTACAAATAGTACAAATATAATATAAGAAACAAAACCATTGCTATCATAAAGAAAGAATTAAAAAATTTCTATTTCTTGACGAGCGACCGCATTTACACAGCGCCGCCAGCTCTAAACAACCTAAACAGATTCCATTTTCATATTTGCATCGCTTAGAAAGTTTCATCTCATTCCCCGGAACCGGGACTACAGTACAAAGTAGTATAAGACCGATGATGCCACCCATGGAAACAACATCCGACCAGGACGAAAACGAAAGGCGGTCGATGGTTGGTTGCCAGTCCCAGTCCCTCAGGAGGCAGAAAGACTTATTTGCGAGGAGAATATTGCACATCACCACTCTCCGTCTGCAAGTTTTTTGATTTATAGGGCAAAACTTTTGCGTCCGTTCTCCACACTCCGTGTGTATACCCTGTGCTTGGCTGTAATGAAATCCAATTTTGCTGAGTAAAAAACAAAACTGTTTAGCCAAAAAATAATAATGATTGAGGTAAAGTCCCGGGGGCCTTGCTCTATTACTTAGAAATTATTGCCATGAGTTACCCGGCTTAACTCTTCACAGAATTTAACTATGGCAAAAGTCCTTGACGACGGATTTGAGTCCCATAAGTGCGACAAAAGTCTCACTGTTACTATTTGCCTCTATTACTGTATTCGGGCTGTTGATTTTCAATACATGTATTTTTTTTTTATTTTTTTATTGGACATTAACAAGTGTGCCTGGAAAAGGGTAAAAAGTTTTTCGGTGTACCAAGTTGCTAGTTGAAATTACCACAGACATTTTACCAGATAAATTAAGTAAGTCAATTTCGTGTATGTGTGTGTGTGTGTGTGCACACATCGTCATGTTATCCTTTCAAACTCATCTCAGTCTTGATGCCGGCAGCGGCACCACCATGCTACCGGGCTGTTAATGAAAGTTTTTGCAAATTTTGCCACGCACAGTAAACACCAAAAGTTGTGTTACCGAAGCGTTTAGCACGTGCTTGCAGTGAATTTACAGTGTCTTTGGTATCTTAAGAGGGTGTTCGAATTCGTAATGAAATATTTTAAAGCAATTTATGAGATATTCTTTAAAGTATAGGTAATGTTTTAAATTGTTTAATTAAAAAAAAAAGTTAATTCTTTAGGTCATTTCAAAAAAGAAATAACAAGTAAAAATAGATTTTCGGCTTTGAAAAAGCTTTATAATTCTTTTTTAAACGTTGACGTTGTTTTTAATAATTTACTTAATAATTTTAATTTATCATTTAAAGAAAGGATGGACATCAGCGTTAGAACCTTTCACCAATCGGAGTAAATTTACTTCAATTTTAAGAGAGAAAATAAATTTACTCCGCCACTCCGCTTTTTTGGAGATCTACTTCTTTTTCCCACACTGAAAAATTCAAAAATTCTTTGGCCAAACCACATAAAGCACTGTGTTATTCAGTTTTCTAACCAACCCACCAACTCTGACCCTGAATGAATTTAAAATTTTATTCTGTTCTGAAATGAATGAAATTTATGTGATTTACTTTTTGTTGAGTTTTTTCGCTTTCAAATTTACTGCAAAAATTTTCGATTGCATCTACTTCTTTTTACAAATCTGCTCCGAAATTTTACTACTGAGGTTTTAACCTTGATGGCTAGTCCCCGTAAGATTTAAATTTTTATCTCGAGTGGCACTGCTCGAAAAACATATAAATGATGCTGCTAGAAAATAAGAGAACATTTAACTTTGTGTACCTACAGAGAAACCCTGTTATGTTGTAGATTAATACAATTTTTCAAGGAAAATTCTTCACTTAAATTTACAATTAAAAGTTTTAAAAATAAAATTTATAAATTAAAGTTATTAACATTAACTGGCATTTTCCTTTTTCAATGTATTACGAAATTAAGATTCCTACCTAAGTAATATTAAATAGATCTAAAAAAAGAATAAGAAAATATTAAACCCATATAAAATAATGTCTTTCAGTACAGTAGGCAGACTTTTTAAAAAATCTTCCAATTTTTAGGTTTAAGGGAGCTCTTTTACAAAATATCAACTTTCTTGAGATGTTAAATTAAGAGACTACTCAAGCATAAATAAACCTAAATATTTATGTTTCATTTTATCAAATGGGTCTTGGTAATTTAAATAATAAATAAAGTGATTTTAATTTTTTAATTGTACTTGTGAATTTTAATTAAACGACTATTAGGCCGCGTGAGCCTGCAGCAAATTTTGTGTGTAAATGATAGCAAAACTTATCTGGTAGTTTTAGATTTATCTTATATTCTTAGCCTTTAATATTATGCAAATATAAATGTCTTGCATGCAGTGGTTGGGGCCTTTGTCGAAATGTTGCTTTGAAAACGTATTTTTTTCGAAAGACCAGAAAAGCAGTATAGCGTCTAAAACATTATATTCAATAAAAGATCTGAGCGCTCTAGACACGAAAAAGAGGATCCAAGACGAATTTCTAATCATTTCTGATATTTTAAATACCTACTCTTTTTTAAATGTCAACTGGACAATATTAAAGAAAATATAACAAAGAAAATACGAGATGGTTTCAGAACAAACAAAAAACTCCGAAGAATGATTGTTTGCTGTATCCCACACCTAGACGCTATATTGTGATATGATTTTAAAGGTTCAGATGGTATAAGGTTCCAACTACGAGATTATTATTTGATATTAATAAATAATTATAAGAATTCAAATAATAAGAGAGTTATTATTTTGTATATGTAAACCGTACTGAATAGAATTCAAAATAAAGTTTCTTATGACCTTTAGTCCCACTGATGAGCCCAACTGTCGTGCCTGGGCGAAACGGATTTTATTAAAGGTCATACACAACTTTTTGATAATAATAAAAAATAATAAAATGGCATTTAAATACAACATTATATCATTCATTAAACATATGGTTTGTTCACTGTGAAAATAAATGTAGTTCACTGTAGATCACAAGTTTAAATACAAGACTTTTCACATCAATATTATGACCCTTATGTAAATTTTGTCAACCTTTGTTAATTGGAGATTGCGAATAAATTACATAATAATTATTGACATTTTAATTCAAAATGTGAAGCTATCGCCTTTTTATATAAGATTCCTATATAAAAAAAATTGTTAACTGTTCAACCCTTGCATATATCATATTTTACTTTTTATTTGATAACCTGTCTGTGATTAATGCAAATCTTATATGCTCTATTGAGCATGAACATGCTCTAATATAGCTCAGGGTTTTAAAATGCGTAAATATCTGATGTTATGTATAGGTAAAATAAAACAATAATATAGTTCAATACAAAGTTCATAAAAAGTCAAATATTCATAGGTTCTCATGTGGTGCTGGAAAAGTTATTGGCAGAAAAGAAGTTAGGTTTAAGGTAGATATTGTCAAAGGATATAGGTTTAGCATAAGATGCAACACAAAAGAATAGAGCGTGGAAGTTGGGCCTGGATAAAAAAAATGGCAGGGAGAGTCCTGTTTAGGCCAGAAATCCATTTTTTAATTCTGCTTTTATATTAAATTATTATTTTAAATTAAATGGAAACAGAAGTTTTAAAGCAACTTAAACAACGGATTTAAGTCAAATTAAAAGAAAATTTATTTTTATTATTAAAAAATAGAATAATTATATTTATCATTTTTGTATTTAATAAAGCATTATTTTTTTGCAAAGATTTTTTTTTTCATTTTTGACATCTGGATATTATTAACCTATTCATCTGATTAAAAAAAAACAAATTTAAGTCCTAGTAGGTACTCCAAACCACATTGAATTTATTGATTCATTATAACTGTGGTTTAATTAATTTACATTCTCCTGAATCGTAGAAATCCTTCTATATGCTGCGATTTAAAACAAAAATACTGCCTCATCACAAAAGAGGATCCTCTTTAGATGGTAGAAACCAATTTAACTTAACAAATTTTATTCAACATCTATATGAGCATCATTTGCTCTGATAAAGGTAACAATTTTAAATCATAAACTAATTTGTTATTTTTTTATATTTTCAAAAAATGTATAAGAAAAATTAGTTGAAGCTTAAATGTGGTATTTTTAAATTAATGGGCGATATTCTAAATAGTTCATTAAATGCTGAATAAAATATCAAAAATTTCACTGAACATAGAAATACAATAATTTAAAGATGAGCAAAAACCTGAGGTGGGGGACGATATGTATGGATGGAATGGAGTACAAACTAGAAAATTGCTAAAAATCATAATTAATTATATGTAGATGTAAATAAATTAATTAAATGAAAAAAGAAATTAAAATAGTTGAAGGAGTTTTTTTTTAATTATTTTTTTTTTTATATAAATACATATATAAAAAAAAATTAACATTTTTAAAAAAATAAATCAGTACGTAATTTTTTAGAATTTTTTTAGGAGGAGAAAATCAACTACCCATTTGTGAAATAATAAAAATTTGATTTTTCAAAATTTTGGTATACAATTTAGTTGGAACTTAAATTTTGTTCCTGTTAAATATTTAAGCAAACTTTAATCAAAATTTTATGGGTGATTTTTAAGAAAAATAAGATTTTCTTTAACGGATTTTTGTATGAAAGGCAACGTAAATTTCAACTTTAAGAATAATTTTTGTTCAAAATCTGCAAGATTCCTTATGTTAAGAAATGGCCATGGTGGCCATGGCAATGGTGGGTGCCAATTTTTTTCTTTATTTTCTTTCAAAAATGAAGTTTTATAATAATCTGAATTCTGAATTTCTTTTCTTAAATTAATTGTTTTGAATTGAAAATTTAAAGAAAGGAAGTATTTCTGATTGAAAAATGAAGTTTTATAATAATCTGAATTCTGAATTTCTTTTCTTAAATTAATTGTTTTGAATTGAAAATTTAAAGAAAGGAAGTATTTCTGATTTGGAAGTGATACCTCAACATTTCTGTTTTATTTTATTTGCAGCCCCTGAAGGCAGCATTATTTATGAATTACAAATAAAACCAGTATACTCGTAGTAGTGTTGTTGATAAATCCAGGACAGAAAAACATCAATTCCACCTGGTACTCGTTATTTTTGCCTGCAATTGGAATTGGAAGTGACTCTTGGGGAGCAGTGTAGAGCTGGCACACAAACACACGCCTGACAGTGAGTCCTGCCAATGCGGCTTATGGCGCATCAATTAATTAACACTTGACGTTGACAGTCGCTGAAGTTTGATGTCTTGTGCGGTGAATTAACATACAATTTGCATTCAATGTGACTGCGATAAACATCTCGGAGTGGGTGGTGAGTTGCGGCAGGCGCAGACTTGGAGAAGGTGCGAGGTGTATATTTTAGCTGCAGCGATTTAAAAGGTAGATTTTGTAGTTTTTGTTTTATGAGTGCACAGCGAGCGTAAGCTTTAGAGCTGAACAAATTGGAACACCCGCCCTACTCGTTTACTCCCCATCGCGCCGGCTTTCCTACTATGATGTTGTCTCTCAGATGAGGTGTATTTTTCAGATATCTACCTATGCAGACAAGTATGGCATCGCCGCTGGTGGATAGAAACAGGGCTCTGGTGCGGCGCGGAGGTTTAATTAACGTCAATCCACGAAAAGCATTTCGGCTGTTTTTGTATTTAGGTATTGTTCCGCTACGCTAACAGCTCCCGTTCCTATGTACTATCACCGTTAGCGTTGCGCCGCAGTTACTTGATGAACATTCATTGTATTTGCTTATGTAACATCATTGAAGCGTGTAAACCGTTAACATGTCGCAAGTCGACTGAATTCAAATTCGCACAAAATTTCACATAATGGCGTTAGTGCGGCAGGTGATTGCTGATGCGAATATGAGAAGAGATGAGGCGCGCTGCTGCCATGAAACTTAACAGGATGGTTAAGTGTGTTACACTTGTTAGATTCCCTTTCATATTTCGAAAACACATTTAATATGTTTGTGCGAGTGTTTGTTTGCGGTGCACATATTAGTGTGAGGTGTGGGTTAGTATAGTTAATGAGCATAGCTTGTTGAGATGCCCATTAGGGGAAATCAATTTTGACGTGCGAATGCCAGCTACAGAGATTGTTTTACAATATTGACTTTTTTCTTGTTGTTGTTTGGAGTTTTTGTTTTTTGCTAACGAAAAGTGCTGTTAGCTATAATTTATGGCCCTCTACAATTCAACGAAACATCGAGGTGAGTATAACTGAGAAGAAGTGCTAATAGGTAAGTTGAGTGAGATGTGTTGTTTTGAAAAAGAATGTATTCGAATTTTTGAGTGGAATTCAGTTGAAAGTTTGATTCACAAATAAATAAAGAGAAAACTATACTCCGTGTTTTATGTCATTAAAGAAATAAAACATTATACACAAAACACAATCTGAACGAAATTTATTGCTGGTGTAGGTATATACAGTGATTTCAAGTATTTAGAGATACTGATAAAATCTGAACCACTCTCTAGAATTTGATGAAATTTTTCGCACAATAAATATTGGTTAAAGTGTCGCTAGAGCTAATTTTAACCTACTGACACGCCAAATACTATGAGGATGAAGTTCATATAATTGTCAAAATGTGTTTTATAAATGTATATGTATATGTATGTATATATAAAGAATTTACTCCTTGAGAAATAAATAGAGTTATTGCGCTGGCATTTGACACCTGTCAAACTCAGCTGTCATTCGAAGTGTCTTAATATTAGTTGCATGTTTGCCATTTACGATAATGGATCGCTTAACAATCGAATAACGTATTTAAATTGTTAAAACTTACAACAAAAGTAGTGATTCAAACGTAGCCACTTTTCGCGCATTACGCGATGATTATGGTCGTCAAATCAACCGACGCAATCAATCGGTAAAAATCGGTGAAGAAATTTGAAGAGAGTGGGAGCGTTCTGATGTCTTAAGGCCAGTGCATCATCGTAATGCACGCTCAGTCAAAAATATTGCTGCTGCAAGTGCAAGTGTTGCTCATGATACGAATTTATCGATTTCCCGGCGTTCGCAGTAATTGAACGTGTCGTACACCTCACTATGGAGTATTTTGCATTTGGATCGTTAACACGACCAATTATGGCTTTATTGTGTGATAAGTTTCCTGGTCCGCGTAATTTTATGTTCTGGTGACGTCAATTGGCCACCAAGATCATGCGATTTGACACCGTATTTACGCGAATAATTCCCGAACTCTAGACGCATTAAAAACCAACATGACTCATGTTAAGGCCGAGCTACCGCCTGAAATGTGCGAAAAAGTGGTTAAAAATTACCTCAAAAGAATCGCATGCTGCGAATCTTCCCGAGGCGGCCATTTAATGATATTGTTTTTCACACTTAATAGCAAAATCCGAACTTTATAATGAAATAAAATGTTCATCGAAAATTTATTGCTGTGTGTGTTTTATTTAACTTTACTTTCGAAACCGAAAAATGAATGACCCTGTATTTAACTTATTATTATTCGGAGCTTTCAGATTTAAATCAATTTTAAGTCGAATGCTAAAACTAAATTGAAAAATTAAAACCAAATTTATTACCATGGTTAAAATAAAATAAATTGAGTGACGCTATAGAACTTAGTGACTAATTTCCCTCTATTTCAACTTAAAAAATCCAAAATTGTTATTAATTTGTTTGCTTGTTTTAATGATGTTAATTTAATTAATTAAGCTTTTTCCTTAATATTTGTGAATTCTCTCGCTGACAGGGAAAGCTTGAGAAATATTTGTTTTCCTTCAAAAAACAATCTTTATAAATAATTTAATAGGAATTGGTGCAAAAATATTTAAGCTAATTAATATTAAAAAATTCTTTTGAACAAAAATAATAATTAAGCCCAATCTTCAACTAAGAAAATTTCATTCCTGAAAAATCCTTAGCTATCAATAAAGCCCTCTCTCCACTTCTTTCGCATATTTTTGCCAAATACTCTATCGATTTTCTTTCATTTTCACTGCTCTTTAAAATATTTGAAGTGAAACCTTTCCCCCAGCTGTTGCCATTCTGTAAGTAACCCAACCATAGTCTTTCTCCTTCCGCTCTTTCCGGATATCTTCTTGGCGCCGAATCCCAATCAGGTGTAAAATCTATACATTCTATTGTCCTATTAAATTTCGTTTTAGAGTGCCCTCAAAAAAAAAAAAAAAAAAACAAAAGAACAAAAACAAAAACAAAAAACAATTTCCGTATAAAAATTACTAGGATGCTGCTCCTGTTGCAATACGTCAAACTTTGTGATTTATCAACAGTACTGTGGGCCATTTATCATACAGCAACGACAAGAAACGAACTTCCAACCAGATGGGACTCCTCATCAAAATCTGTTTAGTCGGGCAGGACAGCAGTGGCGCCACCATGGCTCGCAATGTTTTTGCAGGAAAAAGGACATAAATCGACTGTCATTCGGGCCAATTCCGAACGTTTTAAGAGAAGAATACCTTTGAAAAGTGAATGACAGCTTCATTTGGTTGGTTGCTTGGTTGGTCGGTTTGGGTCCTCCAAGCTCTACCGCTATATACCATCAACGATGGAGCTAAAGGCAAAGCCAGTGCGGTTCATTTGACAGTGTGGTATGTGTGTTGAGAATTCAATTTTGGAACAGTGCTTTATTGTTTTCGCGAAAAAACGACCAACCGACCGAAGCGACAATGACATAGTACAGAGAAACCAAGTTTGCTTCAATCCCACAAAAATTCCATGTAATATAGTTTCAAGTACCTACCTAACATACCAAAGATCTTTTAGTAATGTCGCTTCGTCGATGGTGGTTCTGTCGAGCTACACCACCTCTTTCACGCTTCCTACACTCAAAACGCTCTTGTCATGGTATAATTCAATTTAGTGACACAAACCATCTATCTATCTGGCAACAGTCAGAGTTGTTTCATGACACTAGCACATTAGGTCACATGCCTTTCAATAGTCCATTATGAGAGAGCTGCAAATAGGCCTTTTTATGGCGAGCGTTGTCCTTGCTTTTACCTTATACCTACATACATATCATACTTGGAGGATATATTTGGACTTGGTGATTGTGATTGTGAGTGGATGGCGACAGTTTCTCGCAAATCGTGATTGCCGTTGACCGTGAAACTGTGTTTCCTTCCTTAAAAGGTTAAATGAAATGTTTACTACAGGCGGGTGGTTCAAATGCACAATCTTCCTAATGGAAAACAATAACGTGCAGTTGATTAAACGGCCGGATTAAAGTAGTTGGTCGAATGGTGCTGATGTTTTTTTTATATGGATACGAGCCAATCTAAGTTATGATAGTTTTTATTATAGAGGCCAATTTAGCAGTATTCTTTACTACAAACATCTTTGCATGAAATATCTTCATTAAGTAAATTTAAGAGCACTTTTGACTTCGATTTTTGTGTTTATCGTTCAGAAATGCATGAGGTTGTCGTTTTGATACTTCTGATTATTCCACAATAAATTGAAATAGATATTTCGTCACTTTTGTCACTACAGAGAATTGTTTTGAAAATTTGAAGATGAGAGAGGAAATAAGTTTGAAATAATTTTTTCCAAATTTTTCACTAAACCAGTTTGATTTGAAAACAGAATTGAAAATGGAATTCTGCATTTATTAAAGGATATAACATGTCATTGTAAATGTTACCTTTTATTTTAAATAATTTTTTTCTATTTGAAGTCGATTTTTTAGAAAATTGCACCTCCCACCTAAAACAGCGTGCAATTTTCTTTCTTGACCTCACCTATATGCCTTAGCCTTTTTTGTCGCATCTTATGCGCACTGCCGTACTAACATACTGACTTATACTGACGCACTGATCCACTGTTGCATTGATGAACGGAAGCACTGACACTTCTCCATCAGCGTGATATTTCTTTTGATTAAAACCTTATAGCTTTTTTTTCTACAAGAAACCAATGTTCTTTCGAAAATAGATACACGCTAAATACCAAATGTAAAAAAAGAAAAAGAAATATGTGTGCCTTTAAAAATTAAGACTTAATAAAAAAAAAAAAAAATGTGAAAACGTTCAGTTACGAATAATAAAGAAGCTACTGTGTTGTGTACTGCGTTAGGTACTCAATAAAACACGTTCGACAATACATGGTTTTAAATTTAAATGCTTTTTATTATGTGTAAGGACCTTTCTTTCTTTAGGACTCGGATACGCATTGAGTGGTGACAAGCGACTCAGCTGCAAAGTTCAAACGGCAACCAGTCATTTTTTAAGCGACCTGTTGCGTAAATTCCGTTGCTAAGTAAAGTTCCTAAATATTGTAATCCCTCCGGATCTATATAACAGTAATTTATCGTCAGAAATTTCGCTTGACACCCAATGACTACGTGGCCGTAACCATACCATCTAAATATTTTTCTGTCGCTCACTTCGTAGGATTCGCATTTTTCGTATAAATAATTATTTAAGATTATTTTTTTTTCTTTCGGGCCCTTACTTTAAAATTTGAAGAACTGTGTCTTTTTCAAACTATTATCAATTTTACAAACGACAGCACGTCAGCTATGTCTTAGCTCTTCGGAAATTCATATTATTTTCTGGATATGTTTTTATTTTCTAGTTCAACAATTTTTGTAAATCCAGCTCCGATTGTTAAGGATGTAATTTCATGCTCATTTAAAAACCAAAACATGCGGCATGTGGTATGAGTGCTCTGACACTTACTCCTTGGTGATTTGTATATCTACAAGTGCATACTGCACAATGCATATACGACTACAATGAGTACCCCACTTGAAGTCATTTTGGTACCAACTCTTGGTATATACACATAGTGTAGGTGCATTATTTCGTGCCACACGCTAGTTTTTCCCATTGCTTCCAATATTCCCGAAGCAATATGCACTTTTGGTTATAACAGTGTTTTTAAGGGCTGCGCGAACAATGAAAAACATTACTGTTATATGTGACGGGAGCGTTTATTTGACATTGCAAAGTTTAAATTAGCCGTTGCATGCTTATGTTTATATATTTATTTTGCTTTGTTGAAGAACAACACAATTTTTACTATGAACTCAAAAGAACTTGAGGCATAAACATAACTAGCATTCGGTTTTCTAGATTGTATGCTCCTATAATGATATCCGTTTCGAAATAAGAGCATGCAGTTATATTATACGCCTCAACCAAGCTCTCCATTTGACATAAAAATATTTAATTTTTCATAGCAATTTTAAAATGAACATTTAATGTGTTTATTTTTTTTTTTTCAATTTAAGTTCATGCTAAAGATTTATTGTTGCAATTTTTGTAGCATGATTTTATGTTTGAAATGTTTGATTAATGAGTATTGCATATTCCTTACGTAAAGCATGTATAACGGTAAAAAGCTTTGCAAATCTTGGATTTCTGATACTATAATCTGTGGATTTAAGCTCAGACAATAAGTATTTTTGTTTTTATAAAAAAGTCATCACATCATGTGTGTTAATTAAACCTACATACTCTATATAGTCTATACTTCCAGTTACTTCTTGCTGAAAAATTGTATCAAAGATTAGATATCAAAAATATGAAAAATGTCGTTGGATAGGCCTACTGATGAAGAATCCAAATAATAACACCACAAATGGGATCTTTGGCGTCAAGGATGGTTGGAAATCTAAGAACATCAAAATTCTCTTTTTTTATTGTACATGCGAGGTTTCCTTAGGAATTTCTTTTCTTCACATCTTATCTACATCAAAGCTATTATATAAAAAGAATCAGACTATTTAGAAGAACCATTTTTTATCACAAAATCATAAAATCCCTGAACTATATTTGTACCGATACCGATTTTTTATCAAGGATATTATACATTTTTGTTGTTTTAATCAAAGATAGCCATTAACCACCTTACGTTACAAGCCTATATAGACAAAATAATATAAGAGGAACTTTCAAGAAAAATTTCTCTAAGAAATATTATTAAATACAAAAAGGTTTCGATATGCCTCCTTTATAAGTGGATATAGTTGAGGATATATTCGGTATTGATGCGGGATATCGGAAATAGTAAAGTTATATACAAACGATTGAACATACGTATCTAGTATGTATTATACTTTCCTGTATCCACGACGTCGAAACAAAACAAGCGGATTATTGCAATTTACTACTACAAAGTAATTGATATTTAATAGCTTCATTGTTTATGCTGGATTCGATAGAAATCAGAGCAAATGTAAATTGATTTTATTTGATTCTAATGCAGATAAAATGCTTGGACGTACATTATGTAGCAGATAATTGAAAACTAAAATATTGTATAAAAAAACTAGGAAATTTAAATTTAAACTTTTTTCAATGTGTGTTCATAGAATTTGTAATAACTTTGCTAGAGATTGTGTTTAATGATTCGAATGCACATTACATATTATTTGTTATGTCCTACTTTTTTTGGTTTAGATCGTAGATAGAGTAGCACAGCACCCCCAACGGAAAATAGTAAAAAAACATGTTTTTATTGATATTATCTTATTACTATAGGGATGTATGTACTTGTACATGTCATTCACTCTGCCGCGTGGTTATGTCCTAAGAAATTTTGGAAAATTAATCCAAAAATTAAACCAGATGGCTTTGGAAATATATGATGAAAATTACCGGAATTTATTATTTTTGATAAGACATATTGCCTTAAAGTTGAAAATACATTTTCCCAGACGTGGAAACGTGAACAATCACCAGTCGGAATTTTTTCAGCAATTTACAAAACATGCATTTTTCAATTTATTAGAATAATTTTTCGTTTTCGTTCTTATTTTTTTTTTTTTTGAGAGAATAATATTTTCGAGACTTTGTGTACATAGTTTCAACTTTGCTTTACTTTTTTGCAACTTACACAAAAATTAATGAAGATTTCCTTTGAATTCTTGTTCATGTTCTCCTTCCGCCAAGTCAAAATGATCTTGAAAAATCCCTACAATCTATGAACATGCTTATTTTTTTTATTGATCGATATTGTTTTATGATTGTTTAAGACCGTATTTCACTATTTAAAATTTCTATAAAAAAAATGTATATCTTTTTTTTTAAAATTTTGGGGTACATATTTCTTAGCATTTCAGCCAAGAGGTTAGGTTAGGTTAGAAGGGGCGTGTCCAGCTCTGAGGCTGCTGCGTACACGGGGGCCTATTGGTCCATTGTGATCCCTTGAAACCGAGTTAATTCCTAAACTAATGGTTGACATAGGCTGGTTCATTTACGAACCAACCCGTGCTTTCTATAAATTTCCTCATGTTTGCCATTGAGACCTGCGCTAGATCGTCCAGTTCCCTAACAAATCTATTTCAAAGGTAGCGGAGGCGATTTGTTTGGAAGTTTGGGCAGTCGCAGAGCAGGTGTTTAATGGTTTCTATTTCCTGAACATCCTGACAACTCCTACAGAAATCGGGTGCGTAAATACCCAATCTATACAATGTTCCATTAGTACACCTGTCAGGGTCCTAATATTCTTTTTACTTAGCGATAAAATATATCGAGTTTCTTTTTCATTAATTCTAGGCCATAGACTTCTAGAAATGATGCAATCGTTTCTGGATATCCAGGAGTTATTGATTTGCTCTTTCATTATTAGGTCTTTCTTCCTTTTGACCACGCCAATCGGGACGTTTGGTTCTGTATCTTGACTACTACTGTACCTATTTGACATTGAATCTTTCTTTGCCAGTGCATCTGCTTGGCACTTTGCTTTAACCTGTTGAATATTTATTCTTAGCTGCTCCAACATTTCAGTTTCGTTGTTATAAACACGAATCTTGACAAGCGTCAATCCAACCGATCGAAATATAAGGTTCTTTAGAAATAAGTTAATAATTGTAACTGGCTATGGAAATTCACAAAAAAATTCGTGAAAATAAATGTCAATTTACCTACTTCAAGTAGTTCAAGTAATATTAAAACTGTTTTAAGGATGTACATATTGTGCTGTGCCAAAACTTGCCTGGGGACTATCGTGTACTTCGATGTCAAAGCTTGTCTTAAATTTTTTTTTATTCAATAAATAATAATAACAAAATTTACGACATAAAGGCTGCTCATTGATCCTAATTATTGCATCTACTAATGAAATAATCAATAATACTGAAACAATATTAAAGTATTAAGAAATATTGTTTTAAATTGAATTGATTTCAAAACATTTACCTCTTTGAAGTCACAAAGGAAACATTTGTTTTCATTTATCGAATGAAAAGACAAAAAATTGGCTTATCGTTTCCGCTTTATTAAATTTCGGCAAAAAAAAAACTTCTCACCTGCCAAAAGGCAACAAACCAACTTAAACAATCATTTATCACGTTATGACATTATTGAATGTCAATATGTTCCCATCCCATGAGCCATACTTGTTCTGTCAATCTGTTTACTCCTAACATTAGATCAGCAGCTGGTACATGAAAGAATTCCCTCAAAAATGGTGGCTGGATGGGGGTGTAAGATGGAGAGTCAAGAATCAAGCCACTGTATAGAAGGTAACGAATGAAAGACCTTTTTCTATCACATTTGTATTGTTTAAGTATCACTGCCATCCATCAATGTGGTTGATATCAACTTTCTTAAGCTCTAAGGCAATATCATATCATCTGTATCATCACTCCGCGTATATGTATAAGCCCTTTATTCTCCAAATCCCCTCCTCATGTCTGTATATGCTTTTGCTTCTTCCTCGATGCTTTTATTATAAGCAAGACACAGTGTATCTGCTCGTTTGTTATAAGGGATCCTTCGTTATTTGACATTTGAAAAGTAATGAAAGTGTTTGAGGATTGTTTTTTCTCTTGTTTCAGTGATAATAATGTTTTTATATCGAAAATGAAAAGCAATAAAGTCTATTAGTTGCAAAAATAAGTCATTGGCAAAATTTATGTTTGATATTGAAAGTGGTTTGTTGGTGTTGAACAAACACGACAAACCGCTCCACAAACAAAATAAATCTTAATCCCATATCTTTTTTTGGAACAAAAACAAAAACTGAGGTAAAAATGGTCGCATTTCGACTTTAAAAATAAGGATTTTGTTCTTAGGAAATGTTGGTATAGAGACCTTATTGAACCTAAATTTCATTCTAAAAATTTCGATAATTTGCATTTCCGAAAGTATTGTTCTTTTCTTGATTTCAGCTCTAGCCCTGTTTTAATATGTTATACCGATTCTAGAAAAACAAAATTCTTTGCACTTGCAGCTGTTTTCTCTAAAGTTTGCGTTTCACGCTCAGATAATCTATATAGAGCTTCCGGATACGACCAATCTCAAATGGTTACCCAAATCCCAAAAACCTCAATTAGTGCTATATGTGCAGACAAACGTACCTATTCGTTCTTACCTCTATAAGAAACAAATTTATAACATTAATACTTTGTTTCCTTTTACGCAAAAAATCTAATGCGAACTATTACACTATAAGGTTTGATATTTTATTTCCAGGAAACATTCTGATGCAAGTGCAGTTCCGTTCACGCATAACAACAAAAAAAAAACTCAAGTATAATTTATTCCATGAAGTCTCATTTCTTAAAGATAAATCGCTTAAAATAAACTGAAAACCAACATTATTTGCAATCACCTGTTTGCAGAGTTTTTTTCGGCTATAAATCATTATATGAGAGCTCTCTCATCGCTTGTTCGTTACTTTTATTTTATTGCCAAATTCTTTCAACTCCGAACAAATTTAAAATGGATATCACGTACATATGCCATTTCCGTTGAAAATTGCCGAAAGTTTTTTTTTTCTTTTTAAATTTGTCTGATTTAAAATTTAAAAACCGATAGAACTTGAGAATATTGTACGAGCTATTTCTTGAGAAAAAAAACACACAACAAACATTTTGCTTATGTACATATATGTATGTTCCTATGTATGTATCTCAGTAAAAATGAGGAACTTTATGACAGAAATACGGTGAAATGATGAATAGCAAGAATGTGAAAAAATGTCTTCGTTTTTAAAGGAAAATTCATTGACATTAGCGGAAGCAAGAAAATATTGAAGCTAGGGATGAGTTGAGGAGGTTTTAAATGAAATTAAATGGAACAGTATAAATATTTCTCCTATAAATAATGGCAATGACAATTTCCTGATATTCCTTTAATTAACTAAATGTCAATTGAATTATATATTGCAGTACATAATGCTTACTTGAATCTCGAACTCACAAAAGACCTTTAAACAACACAATTAATACAAGATAAAGATATTCTAAATCACAAATCAACTAAAATGTTGATAAAACATGAATTAACGTATTATTATTATTATTATTATTAAACAATAAACTGCTTATTTCACGCTAAAGCTTAGTACACCTACTGATAACAAACTAAATGTTTCTGTGTTCTCCAACAAACTCACCGAATCGCTGATGAAAATGAAAACAAAGCGGAAAAATATACTTTGCAAAAAAAATTAAACACAAAAAATCACACACAATTGAAGAACTATAAATGAAATAACAAAAACCAAATGAAAGTAAAAAAAAATCATTTTTCCGCAAAAGAATAATGACCTGGGTAATTAATTCAGTGCGAAAAAAGTGTGGATACTGATTCAAATGATCTGTTACAATTTACCATTTATTCTAATTATTAATGAAATAGGATTTCGTCTTTTTGATGTGAAAACATCTATGCCGACTGTAGGGTAAACACTCTGTAGTACATTACGTTGTGCTGTTACACGTTACGATACGTTATTGTATATTGGATACGTTCAATATTGGGTACGTTCCTTCGTAGCTCAAACTAAATCGAAATGTCGAGTTGAGTTTTGGTTAAAATTTGGTTGACAGTTCGATCTCGCCGCGTTCTTTGATGTAAAGCACTTGAATATTTAATTTGATGTTTACGCATCTTAACCGTGAGTCCCGGCACTCACACTTTTTTCTTTAGCAAAATTGCCCTATTTTTTAATTATAAACGTATAGCTTTCTAGTGACTTGGTCGATTTTATTGTAATTTTGCAATCGGATGTTCCAGAATAGTGTTATTAGTATTTGCGTTTTAACATTTTTTTAAATAATTTGTTTTCAAACAAAAAAAAGGATCAAACATTAAATCAAATTTGAAGGTTTTGAATGACACATCAACACCTTCTGCCGTCACTACCTACAGAGCCATATGCACTCATTGCGTTACCGAAGTCACGTAATCAGGTCCATCCCAATTAAGTTTTTATTTTGTTTGACAATTGCATTTGAATCAACCAGCATTTTTACTAGCCACACATAATATGACATGTTTTTTCACTGGTTACTGCCTCCAGCGAGGCATTGACAAATACTTCAAGAGTATCTTTTGCCATGAAAAAAATGATTTGGCAGAAAATCGTAGGTCCCCACAATGTCTGCCAAAAAAATGCATACATGATTGGTTGAGAGTTGTAAGTGACTATAGGCTTTGGATACCTATTCTCAGTTCTAAAGCACAGTTTTAAATATGAGGACTCCATCCAGTCCAGGGAATAAGTTTCTCTAAACTTCCTCATATTAAATAACAACGTTCATAAAAAATTGTCATCAACTAATTTTCATGCGGGTGCGTGATGGGAACTCAGAGGGCTTTTACGTATTTTCCATAAGCTGAGATGACACATCATATAATCCAACTTAACTTTACATGGATATTAAAATCCAAATTCACAGCTGTTTTTTTTTTTTTTGATTTATGTCCACAGGCAACAGTCATAATCGGTCTAATTTTCTAAGTATATCAAATATTCAGCATCATATCCATAATTATTATTCCATTATTTTTGTTTGTTTTGTCCTGTTAAGAGTGGCTATCTGTACGACCATCAAATGCCTTAATTTCGTTTTAAAAGTAGCTTATTTTTATTATATGAAGTAATATGTTTTTCAATACCTTTATCCTTAATTATTATAATATACAATTTTCATATAAGTATGCTGACCTTTTCAATATTTAAATAATTCACATAATATGAAAGCAATAGAAGGCGCAGTTATTAAAATTCCAAAACACCACATACTCTGCCACCCCTAAAAGTAGCCTGCCTCGAGTCTCTATATACATATATATATATAGTTCGAACATGGTAATCCTGGAAGCATAACAAATTTATAACATTGCGTGAACTATGCAAATACAACTTTAAGGGCTCACACGAAATGCCCTAATTATATACTTATTTAGACACCACATTGAATGACCTTGGGTGTGACTATAGTCATAGATCCTTATATACTTAGGGTTGATTGCGCTTCAGTGTGCCACGCACCGACGACGATGATAGTGTGGTTTGGTGACAATTTTAAAGTTGCAATTCAAGGGAAGGACTTAAGTTAGGACTTAGATCTCAATTCCAAAAGGGATGTGTGTCATTCGGAGCCATCGGACTTCTTAGAAGGTATAATATAGAAGGTAACGTAATTAAAGTCCATCTTCATTCTGATTAACATTTTCCAATTATCTCCAACTATTAAGCTTGTATAGATATATGGGCATTCTTTGTATTCCTAACACGTATAGTATGAGTTGAGTATGACCTGGCCTCGCTATCCCTGGGGTTAAGCAGGTGTTCGCCCTCAGAATGATAAGGTGTGTCCGTGTCCTGCGGTAATAGTAAACAAACAGGTACAAATGGTATCAAGCAAGCACTAGAGATAATGACATAATCGATATTGTATAGTTGGTTATAAATTATTATCCATCAGCATAGCTCTAGGTTGAAGGATCAAATTAACACATACATTTATAAATACACGATTGCACGTATATATAATTGTAAGTATTTCACATCCCAAGTGACAGGCCGCATGAGAGTCTTAAGTATTATAATTATGTATGTGTAGTGTATAAGCTTTAATAAGGACATTCTGACAAAAACTAAACTTAAAAACGCACTTGGCCAGTTTAGAGGCAGATCAGATGGACATGAAGTATCTTTTTCGTTATGTATCAGTTTTTCTGATTAGTTCAATCGTGGGATTAGCTATGTATGGTGAAGTGGGATTCGGATATGACCGTCTGTATAGCCTCTTAGAATTTAATATGGGATCAAATATTTTATAAAAATTCTTTACCACATTAAATTTACATCAAAAAAGGTGATAGAATATTATCAACGACAAAATCCTCTTTCCGTTATGTTAACTTTTAGCTAAACAATTCAGATTTTATTGTCTCTAAAGGCAGGGCAAGTACCGATATCGGTGTCATGTAAAAAATAAAATGTTCGATGTTTTAATCAAACCTATCATTACGATAAAGGGATGTCGTCATACTGTCAGTGGGCCGGTACGTTATTTCTTCGCCCTTGCGTTTGTTTGTCTATGCGTCTGGTTTATTTCTTCGTCTGAACATCGAGTTAGAGCCTAAAGTGTACACCGATTTGCTTTCAATTTGGTATGTGAATATGCAGAAAATAAATTTGTTTTAGGTCATTTATAACAAAAATGACATACAACGATTTTGTTTTGTTTTATAATTTTCTCGATTTCAATAAAACTTCTAACTTATTATATCCAAAGTGATTTCAGTAGTTGAGTTGTGAAGAAACTAAAATGGCATACAAAAATAAATTCAAATAAATAAATAAATTTTTGTGTACTATTTTAGTTCCTTCTCAAATCAAAAATATAAGTAAAAATGTCAAATACTTCATGTAGCTGCAGCATATGTACATATATATTCGAGGCAGAAAAATAATTTTTTTCTTAAATTTAGATGATTAAAATAGTTGAGTTCAGTTGGGTTTCTAAGTAATTAACTGAAAGAATGAAACGATAAAAAAGAAGTTAAGATATGTAGCTGTTCAGGTAGAAAACACAAAGGCTCAAAAGGACAGGGACACAGAAAAAATGCAATAAACCGCTAAACACATTCCTTGATTTTCTTAAATTAACCTTCTTTACTTAGAATGGTAATTCAGTCAGGTTCTGTTGAGCCTCAAACTTCTCCAGCTAGCATAATATCTAGATACTGTTTTTGAGGCTTGCGTGGGTCACGTGTGTTACGGTCTTCCTTCACTGATCCGCCTTTCAACCCGCTACAGATCACGATTCATTAAAAACCATACATTTGTATTTGTATTTGCTAGCAAACCAAGTCTAATACGCATTAAAGTGTAAAACAAAAGCAATCAGAAAATACAAACACGAATAAAATTCAAATGTCACTTTTTCGTACACTTTATTAATTCTGTGTATCTATAGTACCTTCCTAATGAAAAATAATTATAGACATTTTAAAGTTAAATCACATTGGTACTAAAAAAATCACTTAATGCCACCCCGTTTCGGTAAATAATGCATTTGTATATGTTATGTATATAATTATTTAAGACAAAAAAATTGTTTACTATTCTGCTGGAATATTGCGATTGGGCCATTTTACCTCTGATATTTTCTTTTTCAATTAAATGTACTTCCCTTAGCATTTTAAAAATTCCCTCCGTTTTTTATTTTGTAATTACTTACCTGAATTTATTTCAATAAATAAAGAACTTCATGAGAATAAAAGAACTCAAATTTCAAATAACTCTCTTGTCTATCGAAAAATGCCGTAAACAGAAAATTCCTTTCTATTTATCTACTCATCAATCAAACACTCATTTTTTTAAATACACGTCAAATAGGATTAACGGTAGTAATTACTTGCTGGAAATTACAAAACGACAGCACTGCTGCAATTCCTTGCTCATAGTTATACGATAAAATCGCAGCATTTCTTAATTAAAAGTGTGGACTTTCACTTGAATGCACCAGATAGTGACCAGCAAGACGACCACATCCACCACAAAATGCTCCAGATATCAAAAAAAAAAAAACTAAAAAGAAAAAAAGATTTTAAAACGTTTCTGTCCTCCAATTCCAAATAGAACATAGAAAAAAACTCAATTAAAAAGTTTACAGAGCATCGAAATGAGCACAAAAGAGAGCGAAATAGTGGCGACAAATGCTGAAGAAAATATATATTTTAAATGGCGATGGCTATGGCGACTGGCGACTAAAGACTGACGAAAGCCTCATCAGCAATCCCATCATCATCCTAAAGCAGTCCTTGCATAATTTTGCTGTTTATTTACCACGACAACCATTCAACCCAGTCCAGTCAGTCGATGAGAAGGAAAGGACCCAAGGACCAAGGAGCAGCATCAGCAAATATAGAGAAACGACTTTGACTTCGTTTTGGCCATCCATCGACTAAGTGTCCGGCCGGCCTACGTTGCGTCGTTTTCGTTGTCGTCCTCTCCATTGCCTCTTTGAGCCTCAATCGCCATCATCCGGCAACCATCTTGAGGAGAATCCGATAGACGGATGGTCGCCATCTTATTATACAAATTAGACACAAAAATAATGTGCAAAAGGGAATTAACTTTTAAATTTGTACTTTTTCAATTTGCTAAACAGAATTTTCACTTAGGATGGAAATGAGTTTTAATTCTCGGCTACGTTGTGGCGTTGCTTTGACGCCTTGACACCATCGCAACATTGTCCCCTTTCACACACCCGAATCGGGACAGCCGTCCGTTGCTTTGTGTTTTGAGAAAAATCACGACAAATTTATTTGTATGGGATTAAGCGAGGGTGTCCGGGGGTGCAGAGGATTGTTTAACGTATTGTGGTTTTAAATGGCGCCCAACCGAAGCCGCTGCAATTATCCCATAGTTAATGGCAATACAACATTCGTTGCTTCGTCGATTGGTTGGTTGGCCGTCCAAAGTCGGCACGTGGATATTTCTTTATTTTTTTTTTTTTTTAGCTGAAGAAAGGGGACATTAACCTGACGAATGAATAAGCTGTAGAGAATGGATTGTAGTGAGTGCGAGCGGAGCAGTTTCTTTAGCTATTCGCATTAAATTGAAAAGGGTTTTTCTTAAAGAAAAATAAAAAAAGAACCTCACTCGGATATGTTAATTTTATAAGCATTTATTTAAAGGGATATCTCGAATGCTTTAATCGCATTTTAAGAGTATTATGGACTTAATTTTCTCATTCAGTTGTTGTACCATACCAACACTTGCGGTATCTTTTTGGCAAGGGTTAACATCTAAGTGATACAAAATGCAAATAACTGGCTATTTTAACTGTGCACACTTACCCCATGGTTCTACATATATTTTTAAAGTAATTTTTTCCGTAATTAAAGCATTTAAATGAAGCTCATTTACTTAGCGGAATTGTTATGAACCTATCGACATACATTATCATACCCCAAAAATTAATTTGAATAATTTTCATTAAAAATGTAATTTCTTTTTTTTGTTTCATGTTTAAAGTACACTATTATATTTTTTAGTATGATCTTCTAGTCAGAAATAAGATTAGAAAGAAAAAAATTGCTTGGTATGATGCTTAGTTAATCCAGAGTTAATTTAATAAATTAATTCGATATCTTAAATGGCTGAAAGAGATTATTTTGTAATGGGTGATTTTTTAAGAGGTTTAGAACTTTAAAAAAAAAAAAACACAAAAAATTCGAAAAAATGAATGAAATATTTATTTGAATCGATAGTTTGAACCTTGCAATTTAATGTTTAAAGATAATTTCATGCAAATGTTGACCGCGGCTGCGTCTCAGGTAGCCCATCCGCTGAGTCCAATTTTGGCATACTCTTTCACACATATCGGCCGGTATCTCACGAATGAATGCATGGATGTTGGCTTCCAGTGCGTCAATCGAAGCGGGCTTGTCCCTATAGACATTAGCCTTGACATACCCCCACAAAAAATAATCTAATGGTGTCAAATCGCACGATCTAGGCGGCCAATTGACCAATTGGTCACAATCTTCCGAATAGACTGCTCAGAAGGTCGAGAATGCCGACCATAAAATGGTAAAATTCAATAATTTGCAAGCGTTGTTCATTTGTAAGACGATCCATGGTTAAATTGCAAACCAAACTGAAGCAGTTTGACAGTGACACAAGGTACTAAACACACGTCAGCTGTCAAAACCAGTGTTGCCAAAACCAAACCAGCTAAAAAATCACCCGTTATTTAACTCGGTTTTTACTACCACACTGGTATGATCTCGCACTGAAAAACTAAAGCCAAAGTTCCATTCATTAAGCTTTTAATTCAATAGTTGGCCAGCCGACTATTAATAATATTTTATTAAAAAAACAAACCTTTTCCTGCATTCTACTCGAATCGTCAGAATTCTTTCATTTTATATACCACTTATGTAGTAGCCTGTGTCGTAATGGTTAGTGCATTGAACTGTAACCCCGAAGGTCTTGGGTTCGATTCCAAGCCTATGCCACCTGAAAACGGAAATGTTTTTCACGGTTACTGCCTCTTCCGAGGAATTGACATATCCTCCAAGAGTATCTCTTGTCATAAAAAAGTGCTTCTCACCCTAGCGGTCCGGATTCAACAGAAAATTGTAGGTCTCCTCTATTCCTGCCAATAACACGCCGACAGGAATGGTTGAAAGTTGTAAGTCACTAGGCCTTGATTCTACACGAGCTTTCGCGCCAATCATTTTTTTTAATTTTATGTGGTATCACGGTATCATATTTTTATCTAATTTTTGCCATTTTGTTTTCTGGAATGCTTCTTCTATGTAAAGATAGTTAAATTAATTATTACGAGACTATCGAGTGCCTTCTCAAAATTAATTAACGGTATATGAAATGATAATTGGTACCAAGCTGTTTAGTAACAATTCTTAGAACCTAAAACGTGGATTCTTAAGTTCGGTTTCGACCTGAGCATCGACTGTTTGTTGATGCCCAGGTCAACTCCAAACTTTAGGATTGGTTCTTAGATAATTGCACGCCAAGCTAGAGCTGTGGTCCTCTTCTATCTGCGTCCATATGGATCTAATGAGACCAAACCAAACTATACGGGTCTCGGGTACCCTAAAAAAAGTTGAAAAGTACTTTTAATATGTTAAGATGATTTTTTTTAAGTACAAGTAAAATATTACCAAAAACAATTTGAAAATAAACTTGGAATATATTTTTTATTTGTCATTAAAATCGAGAATTAAATGAGTCCAATGAAAGCATTATAATTTTGGTTTTAGTCTCATAAGTCATTACATCCAGCATTAAAAAAAAAATTAAATTAAATTTTACTAAATCAAATACATATATATTTAAGTTTTATAAACTTTTTCTCCTCCCCTATCCCCCTCTTAAAAACGGCTGTACAAAAAGCCAATGAAGCAATTTTGGGAAACTTTGGATATATTATAGACGTATAAAAATCTGCGTCGATGCCAATCTTTTTATTTAAAGAATTCCTTTTTTTCCAGTTCTAGAACTTCGGACTAAGAAGGGCGAAATAAATGTGTAGCTGCCATAAATCGATTTCAGTTTTTTGAAATTTTCTCAAAACGGTCCAAACGATTTTTTATTAAACTTCGCTCTTGTAATAACCACAGTGATTTTTACATTATTTTTCAGTTATTCATGTATATTTGACTTGACGGAATTTTTTATAATTATGCAATGTGGAACTTAAAAATCATCTCTAATATGTTTATTTTAATTAAAACAAATGGAAAATATGAATGAAATTATTATAAAAACATTTGTTTTCCATCCAAAAAAAGAACAAATGTTACAATTATTCATTTCAATTATTAAAATACTGGTAAACCTTTCATTAAATTATTGTGCTTCACCTAAATGTTCAGAGGTTTGGTTGGCTACCCAAATTGTTATTTATCATTTGTTCCCAGATATATTTGATATCACACATTCTGAACTAATAAAATATATAGATATAAATAAAAATGATATCATAGCTAGCTTGCCACAATTTGAATAACAAAAATGTGTTTTTTTTTAAATTTTTTCTGCCAAACCAAAAAAGGCACGTTTATTCTGTTATTGACAAATAAAAATAATAGATCCGCACACAAACAAAAATTGTAAGGACAAAGAAAAACGCAACAATGCATCATCAATTATGTATCAGTTCTGTATACGTTTTCTCTATTTATAAGTAAAAACAAAAAAACGTTAATGTTTTATGGGTTTTTCATCAGAATGCTTCCAAGAATAACTGTGAATGAATAATTTACATGAGATATAACCTATGCGATACAGACTCAAGGGACTTATACAAAAAAATTTACTCTTGAATTCACGCACGTAATGAACATTCATTTATAGTATTGACGTTGGCATCTAAAAGTGAATATATTTTGCATATACATTCTACGTTTTGTGAAATTATCAAGAAAACACAGAAACAAATTAAATCAAGATTTTACTGATAAAGCAGAAACATTACATATTTATTGTGAGGAGATATATGTATATTTAAAAAGCATTTTTGGGAAAATAATTATAGAGTTCACTGTGGCGTATACGTACTATTTTTTATTTGCTTTCCTTATTATCCGATCTTGTTAGTTTACGCTTTATCAGTTTAAATAGACTGAGGTATTTATTTAAACTCTTATGAGATAAATTTATTTAATGTATTAAATTATCAACTCTGTTAAAGATGAAAAGACAAAGGACAATAATGACATTATTAATTGTATATAAAATGTTATTCGCTAACATAAAAATATATTTTTAGCGACATTATAATATGCTCGCCTAGTGACTTACAACTCTCAACCATTCCTGTGTGCGTCTTATTGGCAAACATAGAAGGGACCTAAGATTTTTTGCCGAATCCGAAAGCACTTTTTCATGACAAGAGGAAGTAACCCGTGAAAAACATTTCTGTTTTTAGGCTGGGAATCGAAGCTAAGACCTTCGGCGTAACAGTCTAACGCACTAACTATTACGCCACGGGCTACTACTATTATATATATATACATATGTACATATGTACAATTACAGTATTGTACAGTTGAAATTTTGTAGTTTGACACAAGATTCAATATACTAGGTCAACCATGTCACGCAGAGCCACTCATTGAACATTGCGTCAAACTACAAAATTTCAGCTTTCAAAGAAAACTTTAAATTTAGGTTCAGCGGTGATGCTTTAAATAAAATCTAAGCAATGAGGCTTATTTTCATTTTGATGGCTGCCTTAATCTTCAAAACGATCGTATTTAATGTTCAGAAAATACATTAGTGATGGTGATTGAGAAACAAATGCATCTATAACGTATCACTCTATTTGGTGCTGGTATTGAAAACTTTTCCTGAGGTTATCTTAAGTTGCAGGTCTATTAAAATAAGCCGCAAACAACCGGTGTCGTGCTTAAAGTCGCAAAGTCATTTTATGAATGGAAGAGCAACAATTTCTTATTTTCGTAATATGCTTCAATATCTTAATCCGGTTATTCAATTAATAATTTTTCAATTTTTCATGGTTTAAATGGCCGAAAACAAATCTTCATAAATCTGAAAACATAAGACAACGATATTATGACGTTTAAGCCCCAATCACATGTAATATCGATCCATCTTATTTAAATACCCTTTATCTATTACAAAAAAATAATACTTTAAATATCTTCAATGCTTACCATTGTTAAGCCTCTTAGTAAGCTCATGCAATCCATTTTATTTCATTTCGAAGGTATATATATACTCACACAAAAATTAATTTGTAGTTAATCACAAGTTATGTTATATAAGTATAGTCACCATATTTATTACCTAGAAAAAACAAAATAAAATGCGTTTACTCTACACCACCAATTCATCAATTATATTCTTGCAACGTTTTCATGGACTTGTAATTATGCTTCAGAATTCTTCATTCAGGAAATCGCAATTTCAACTTCTCTCTTCACACAAAAATTGAAATAGACTTGTTGAACAAGACGGTTAAAGATAATTTCCCTTCCTTTTTTCCATTGTTTCTTAAGTTATATTTTGTGGCACATTCCCCTGTGGTGCTGCTAGTAGCGGACTTCATCACTTTAACACTTTGTCAACGTAGCTTCCATCGTGTAAACTGAAACATTTTGTCTCATAAAACACAAACCACATTCATTCTCGAAAATTCACCCGTCATCTGTACACGAGAATATTCCTTCAAATAAGTCACTTGCATTCAAGAACTTGAACTACTCCTATATTTTTCTTTTCGAAAATATTTAAAAAAGCTTACAAATCCTTGGAATCTTCATACACATACACCGAGACAGAGACCGAGTAACTATAGTCTTGTCTTTTTGACAGTCTGCAGAAATTCCAAGTAATTAACTGAAATTCTCAGTTTCAGATCTTCTTCGTCACTCCACTTTGTTTTTGCGAATAACTCAAATCTCTAGAAACAGAAAAGTGTGAAGGTGTGGGTTTGCCACAAAGATTTATGTGTCAGCAATCCTAATCTCTGGTTCATTATTTTTTGGCATAGCTACATATAGAATACATAAAGAATATTATGTGAGGACGGATATGTCTTACATTTGATTTACAACCTTCACATACGAGTAGAAAGTAGTAGGTACATATAAAAATGTGTGAGATTGTTGTTTTAGCTGATGTTTGAGTTTGTGATGTGAGTGTTAATTTGTCATTGGAACTGACAAGTCCAAAACAAAAAAATACAAAGAATTAAGTGCGTCTTGTGCCCAAGACCGCCACACCATAACCGAGCCACGCACCGATGCGATGATGAAAGCCTGACAAAAAAAAAAAACAAACCAAAACAAAAAATATCAATTTGACATTTGACTTGAGCTCGTCATTTCTCATCACAGTCCAACCAGAACTGAGGACATACCGCACCACATTCTTGCCATCTATTCCCATCTCAACGCCATATAAGCTATTATTCACCATCAAGGACTCTGGTGCACAGACCAAAAGGCCACTCGGATAATCTCCAGCCCAGATTCCGATTCAAAGTGAACGTAAAGCTTGATTACGGATTCTTAAGGAGCTTATATAGCCAGTTTGTTGTGTGTGGCTTTTGCCACAAACAGTAACATCAACAAAAACAGTTTCTCCAAATAAAGATAAAGGTAGTTAGGTGGTACTCATATAGTCCAGCCACTCGTTCTCGGTGGTAGGTATAAGTTGTTTAAAGTTGGAAGCCTTTTTTGTTTTAGTACGTAAACGCACCACAGATCTACTCCCAGCTATAACGGAATGCATTATAATCCATTCTGACCCCCTTTATAACTATTTCAGATTTGGTCCTCTCTCCCTTCTCGTTCTTTTCATGTACTCATACCTTATATTCGTACTTTTTTTTTTTTTTTGAGTGTCAATTGCTTATTCTGGTAGCACATTCATCGGAATCCGGCCAAGGATGAATGTCGAATCCATGGTCGTCCCCTGCGGCGCGCACATTAATTCCCGCCAAGCATGAGAAGCTTTTTTTCGCTGTTCTCCCCATTTTATATATATTTAAGTTTCCTTTCACTCCTTTTTTTCGTGTGTGGCGAAAAAAGATGTGTCCTGTCCAACACACTGCTTCGTGAATGTGGGAGAAAGAGTTAGTAATGGCAACGGTAACGTTAACCTCCTGATGGGCGATATGTGTGTGCATTTATAAATGGCGCCCGGGTAAATGTGCTGACTGCTGAGGATGTGCGCTCCTCCGAGTAGGTTGCCATCATCGATTTTTCTGGTTGTTGGTGTGTTGGGGTAGGCAGAAGGAAGGAAGCCGGTCTGATGTAGGACTGTTTTATAGGTTGTAGAATATATGTAGGTGCATTGTGCGCCTTATAAATATTTAATTGGGTGGTATAGTATATAGTGGATGGGATAAAGTGGAATCATAATCTGTCACAGAAGAACAAATCGATAACGTATCTGTTTCTATTCAGTTTCGGTGGGTCTCCGGTCGTCGTATATTGGGGGGCGTTATTTCGCTTTAATATACAGATCGGAGTCGGCTCAGCACGGATATTTTGTGCTAACAAAAAGAGAGGTGTAGGGTATGTAGGTGCATACTATATACACTCAAGAGATTTGTAATAGAATAAAACACATTTTGGACCCGAAAATACAAAAATGAGCTGCTGGAAATCAAATAAAATTTTTTTGGCATTATTTATGCTTGAAACTATTAGGTCATCCTGGCTTAGATTAGACGGGCACGTCATAAAGCTTTTGATATTTAATTCTGAATCTCTTCTTTCAATTCCTATTTTATTTAACAAGAGCAATTTTGAGTCTCGATTAGATTAGAGAATATTTTGGATCTGCTTTACTTTTCGGCTATGAAATTATAAATTGAAAGAGGTATTGTATTTGCGTAATACAACTCGCAGTTAGACTGCCAAGCTTTTGCAGCATCATATTAATATTGAATATTTTATGAAATAACAAACACTTGGTTGAGCTACCACCAAGTTTTTATAGGCTGAATACATATATGTACAAACAGTATAAAATGTGTAGTGAGATGAACATGATTCAACGAAGTTAGTTTGTCTAACAGTAAAAAAATCCTGGTCTTTAACTAAATAGTACAGATTTTTATTTTCTTACTAAGGTAAAGTTAAAAATAAAATCTATTTATTTTGAATTGGGGTATCATAGATTTCTCTGCGTTTTAATTTCCTAAATTTATGGATTTTGAATATTTTGAACTTTAAGAGTTTTGTTTCTTGGATTTTGAATATCTCCTGCCATATGTATTGATAAGAGTCAAGAGCCTTTTCTATTTAAACAAAAATTAAAATGTAATTTTCCCTGGAAATAGATACGCCCATATACAAAAGGAAAATGAATTAAAATTAAAATGAAAATGAAAATGAAAATATAAATTCAAATGAAAATTTGTATTTGTATATTTTTGGATAAATAATGGGTTTGGATTAAATTATCTTAATGTGGTTTCTGAAAATGGAATCTACCTACACAACACTCAGAATGTTTATGAAAGGAATATTTCCTTTTCCCACTGCAACTGATGGCATTGAAGAAATTTATCTGAGAATTCTGTTTTTATTTTTATTTTTTTATTATTATTTTAATGTCAGTACCTCGGGAATATAGAGTTGTATGACATTTTTATTATTTTTATTTTATTATGTGTTTAGATTTTTATAGAGATACACACACACACATGCATTGCTTGTGTTTATTACATACTTGAATATTCTAGAATTTTAACTTCAAGTATAAAAGTATTGCGTGTTCGTGGATTGTTGATGGTGCTGTATTGTAGAGATATATGTGTGTGTATGTATGTATATTTTATATCAAAGAATATTTGTAAGCCAAGTAAATACAGATTTTTGTTTTCAAGAAATTAGTCAGTTGAGAATTGTTTCTTTAAATTTATTTAAATAGTACTTGCTACCATTCGCTAAGCTAAGCATTCTGCCGTTTGAGTGTGATTGAAGGCAAATCATACAAACAAATACATTTCCGCATTTTCGGATAAATATTTTCAGGAAATAGAATTTTTTTTTTAGCGGAATTAAGTAATAAGAAGGTTATTTAAATATTTCAAATAATGCATTTAGTAAGGCTTTTAATGCTATCTAAGGGGACTTTAATAACATCATACAAAAAGAGTGTCACCCAAAATACTGTTGTTCAATAAAACTGTTTAGTCAGACATTTTTTTATAACCATTTCAGACTTCCTTGGAATTGAATAGTTTTAAGTTGAATAATGCCAACAATTCTTCCGTAAAAATGGCATTTTAAGATATCACCACCATCAACTCCTAAAAGTATGCAATTTGGGAATTTCACGATATTTCGACTTTTCCAGTCGAAAATCTCCATGCAAATCATATGATATTCAGACGAGTTATGCGCGTAAGAAAAAAGAAGCAATTAATTTTTATTATATATAGCTATAGATTAACTCGTTGCATATAATAAACAAAAGTAGATAGTAGATAGTTGTAAGTTTTGGCTGAATTTAGTTTTGTAGATTTTCATAGTTTATTTCGTTTTTGTTCTCTCTATATTTATTAGTTTTGATTGATTCTTTGAGTATTATAGATTTTCCCCTTATTTATTTTTTCCACCACAATAAATTTATAATTCAATCAGCTTAAACATAATTAATTTATAGTGAATTAATTTAGCTCCATTTTTTTATTCTGTTGTAGGTATAAACTATTGCTGTTTCGTGTAACCAGTTTTAACAATGTTTTAATCGAATCTTTAATTACACCATGATGGTGAAGTCCAAAGAAGTGGTACTGGCTATACCGCCCGTCTGTATGGGGATCTATTCGTTCCTGCGCCACTCTATACCTTGCATTTAATTTAAAAGTTAAGTAAGTAATATTTGTTCCTTTTTTTTAATATTTTAATATAAACATATATTCCAGGTGCAGAAGCTCCTTCAACACACTTGAGTCTTTTGAAGAAAATTCAGAGAAGACCTTTACAAATTGAAGGTGACAGGACAATAACGAAAACATTTAAATCTCTTAAAAACATTCTTATCGTTACATGTCTCTCCCTCTCATATTGCTATTCTTTGCAGTAATCCATTAAAATAGCCAGCTGCATTCCTCCCCTAAATAAATTAACCATATACTCGCGCTTGAACTTAATTTCTGATATACCGCCACGTAGAGATTCAGTTTTTAACAGCATGACACGAATGTGGAATACACTGCCAAGCTACTTTTCCCTGTCATTGCGAAATTTAAAACCAGCCACACTTTTAAGTAAGCGTGAGTAAAAAAAATGCGAGTTGAAATTGAAAATGTTTTATATATTATGTGAACAAGATTCTAACTAACTATACATAACACCATCGGAATAAAAGCTTAAAAGATAATTTTTTATTTCAATTAAATGTAGGTACCATAACATTCATTCACTTACCAGGTTGGTCTTACAAAAACCTCGCAGTTTCTTCTTTTTGTATACAAAGTACATACATTTTATTTTTAACTTCAACTTTTCTAAACCGAAAACTCTAGCACCATCTGATTGAAAATTCATAACTCGGATAGATGTTTTATTAGCAAACTTTTTTTTCGAAAAATAATTGGTAAACTTCATTAATTCTTTCTCTGATGCTTCGTTCTTCCGAGGTCGTGTACCTTCTAAGCTTTTTTCCCCACCTATATACCTATATCAACACTGTTCGTTGAAAACCCTTATACAAAAAATGTAAATATTTTTTATCGAATTAAACTACTTACTTTTCGTTTTTCATCCACCAACAAAACGCACACAGAAAAAGCTTGGAGTAAAGTGTGCCGTTATACAGGTACATTATTTAAATTGTTTGCATAAATTATTACTTGAAGCCAATTTTCTTTTGCGTTGACCTAAGTTGTTTAGATAAGTCAGGTACTTGCATATAAATTAATTTCTATTATAGAATCTTATAGATATTTTGCAGCATCACTTCATCATCTCTGGAGGTTCCACCAACTACATACAATAAATGTATAGCGGTTCTACTTAGCTTCAATGGAAATGGTAATTTGAATCTCATTATACATACCTACGTTTTGCTTCAGAACGTAAAAACACTCGCATCCTTCAATCACTGAAACATTACTGTAAACTCGCAATAAATCTTTCATCTATGGTAGATGTTTTTGTTTTGTTTTGATTTTTTTTGTTTGTTTTTTTTTTTTTTTTTTTTTTGTTTGGCTCCTAAGATTCCCAACAACATCTGCTCTGTGTACCCTGTTTTCTGTTTTTATACAAAATTCAGGTGGATTCAGTGAATTCACGTATCTACAGGTCCCATCAGTAAGTCTCAAATCCATGTTTCATGAGTTATATAAAATCCACAATACAGTTTCCTTTAATTTATGAACGAGGCAATGCAAGAGACTTTCACTTATACGATGAATTCGGCCTCCTTTCAAAGACACCCATCCTCCCTCGCCTCCTGCCATCAACAGCCTTAGTAACTAGATATATGTCCGTAAATTTGGTCTGAGGATATCTTCAACCACAAAAACTCAAACTGCCGATCAAAATAAACATAAGGTACACCGATGGAAATGATAAAATCTTACTAAAAGTAGATTTTTAAATTAGTTTTAGTTTCATATCTTTGATGAAATATCCTTGTTCTGACGGATGTAATGTACGGTTTGCGAGAATGGTACTTGAATAGCACTAATATACAGCTTAAATTTTTATTTTTCACATCCCAATTTTTTAATTCCCTTTGATCCAATTTTTCGAAAGTATACAATTTGAGAAAATTATAAAATAATATTTATGTAATAATGATTTCGACGGAAATAGCACTGGAGTACAGCATCAGCACATTTATACTAGATATCTGGAATGTATTTTGTGAAAAATAGGGATACTCCAGACTTTTATCATTATTGCAGTGTTTTATTGGTTAAACCAATTCTGTATAACTATATACATTTTTGTACCAGTACATTATAATCACGGTTTGCGGAACTAACTACACATTTATAAATTACTACAGCATTTATACTATGCGCAGTCATTTCAATAAACTATACTAGAATTTGTTACGTCTGCCAACTTGTGACTATATAATAACGAAGAAGAAGGAAATTTCAAAATTAACTAATTTAATTAAATCTTATACATACACTTCCATATTTATTAGATTTTTGACTAGTTAGACAGTATCTAACAGTTGAAAATATGCTTCGTTTAATTGAATAAAATGTCACATTAGTCAAGACTAACAAAACTGATTCTGTTGTTTAAGTAAGATAACTTTTAGACAAGAATTAAACATGTTTATCTATAACTTGGACGACTGTCTAAAGGTAGACAACATTTATAAATACAACCGAAATTAAATTAAACCTTTATGTAGTTATGAATATGAAGAAAATTATCACAGAGTTTCAAAGTGAAGCTGAAATGTTAAGTTATTTATTTAAGATTTCAAGTCGAATCGATGTAAAGTTGCGATGATAAGAAAGATTCAAAATGTGTTCCTATGTAATTCTTTTTTTTTTTTAATTTTACTCCTTTTGCACTTTATTTTTTGTGTCTTATTTATTGAAATTCTATTATTTTTTGTTTTACTATTGGTCTTATTTATAAACGTTGTCTAACTTTGGACAGTTGTCGTCCAACTTTGGAAAACATGTTCAAAAACCTTATTTATTGTTGTCTTATAGCTGCCTAACTTAAACACAAGAGTAGATTGTCTTAACCGTGAATAATGTGATATTTACTTTTATTAAATACACCATATTTCCACCAATTTGAAAATAGTAAGACAGTGTCTAAGTAAACAAAAATCCTATAAATACGACTGTTTGTTTCTATGTAGCAGACTATAAATTGCAATGAATAAGGCTACACGCCTTATGCAAAAGTCTCACCTGTACAATTTGGATCGTTACATGTGTAGTTGCAGAAACCTCAAAGGCTCATACACGATTTTATTAACATTATTATCATGGTAACATCTCTGACATAACAATTATAGTTGATATTTAAAAAGTCGATATGCTATATCAGCATATTAATTTTTTTAATTAAGAAAATTGACATATTTTGAGCGAGGTTATTTTTTCCAAGTTCGTATTAATTTAAGATTATTTCTTGTAAAATTAGTGAACTAACTACATTTCGCTTTGACTTAACGGTTCATATAGCTTTTGTAATGTTTCAATACATGATGAATTTAAACTTTTCTTGTGTTAAACTGCCACTGTATTTGTTCATCCAAACATAAATAACCAGATAATCAAGTTATTTAATAAAATGAACCGTTAATTTTGTTAGCTTTTCTACCTGATCGCAGTATGGACTTTATATTATCAAACCTTAAAGAACAAAATTATCTATATTTGAAATCGGATCGAAGGACAGTGACTAAAAACAACAAGTCATTAAGATAAATTTAACAAAAAATTGAATGTACGATTGAGTAGACGCACTGTGTGAAGTAGTTTCGAATTTTAAAAATTGTAGCTATGCATAAAAAAGTAATTGGAGAAAAATGTTCAATAGCATTAAAATAAGTACCGTTAGTAATAGTTGTTAGTAGAATGTTTGTATTAAAATGAAGATTACACCAACAAACAGAATTATTTTCAATAGAATAGTTGGAGTCGTTTTTGAAATAAATAACTATTTAAGGTTTTCTTTAATTATCGTTGTATGAAAGGTACTGTTACTTTTGGAGCTAACGTTTTTTTTTCAATAAAATATAACTTCAGTGATTTAGGCTGTCAATATTTCAATGCATACAGATTGAAAGAATTGTGAAACTAATTTCTTTATACTTACGATATAAGATATGTACAATGTACATATTATATACCATAAAAAAAAAACAATAAATTGGTCGCCGCGACAGCTCGTGTAGAACCAGGGCCTAGTGAATTACAACTCTTAACCTGTGTGCATGTTATTGGCAGGAATAGAGGGGACCTATAATTTTCTGCTGAACTTGAACGGCTATGGAGAGAAATACTTTTTCATGACTCTATAATACTCTTGGAGAATTTGTCAATTCCTCGCAATAACCAGTAACCCGTGAAAAACATTTCTCGTATTAGGTAGCATAGGCTGGGAATCGAACCCTAGACCTTCGGCGCGGCTTAACTTTTCAACGCACTAACCATTACGCCACAGGCTCTACTACTAAAAACCAATTTTAAATTCTTTAAAAAATATTAATTGAACTTTAGTTTTATATAAACCTGAAATGTTTTTAAAATCAAAACTCTCGAATAAGAATGAAAAGCCTATAAAAGCGTGAAAAATTTTGACGTTTCACCAATTTTACCAGTTTTGCAAGCTCCAGAATGTAAAGTTCTAAAGTTCTAAATTTTTATTTTTTTAATTTTTATATTTAATTTTAACACTGGAACAAAATACTTATATATATTTTTTATATCTGTTTATTTCTATCAGTGTATTTACTCTCGTAGGTATAGTGTGGCAACTTTGACCCCCCCAATTTGACTCCACTAAAACCACCATTTCTTCAATAGCTTCCTTCAATTTCTCCATATACCTAAGTTAACTTCAACTTCATTTCCTAAACAATCCGGCTACACATTATGCCTACCTTCGAATAGCCTCCGAAGCAGGAACAACGTCCTTTTCAACCTTTCTTCCACTGCTATACCTACTACCTTACCTACTACGTGGCCGTCCTATACCCCCAATAAAAATTAACGATTTCTTCTTGGTTGTCGGACAGGTGTACAATTTCTGATATGCTGCACAAAAAAAAAGGAAATCGAAAGCCGAGCAAGGGGGCAGTGCGGGGGCTGAGAAAAGGTATACGTACATACGTCGTACACGTATACGACAGGGGCCAAAGAAGCCGAGAGGCAACAGAAAGCAACGTTTGGCGTTAGCCGGTGAACGGAAGAGGGTATTGAAATATTTTCAATTTGGAGTGTGGCAAAAGTTCACGATAATTTTTCGACGTTCTGATGGTTATGGTGGTAGTAGAGGTGGTAAAGATTGACGCTGCAGTATATTCCACGTACACATTCACCTGGAATTATAATAAAGAAAAGCAACAAAAAACACTATCTTAATGAATACGTAATGCGTACGTTACTCCCCCCGAAACGAAACCCTCTTAGTGGCTGGAAAATGGTTTACTCTTTTGAGCAGTTCGTTCACTCCATTCCACTGGAAATGAACAAGATTCCTGGGCTTGAGTCTCTATATTCAGCACTTCTCCAATCTTTTTCCAGTTTCCAGTGATTTTCCGAATGAACCGGTACATGCGCCTTCAATCCTCAGGAGATTGAGAGAAAAATTATTTTTTAGCATTTTATGCCAACAATGAACTTCCATTCAGAGCTGAGGCTTTTGCAAAGTCACGACAAACTCACACGTACGGCCGTTCATTTAGATGCCATTTTCACACGATATAGTTACCGTAATTCGTGTAAGACTTCTTGTCCAGCCAGTATCATGGAATGCTATGTTTACTTCCTTTGCTTAGATTCACACATGCATGGCATCACACACAATGGCTCGGTGGCGGCGGCGACACGGTCGGTGGTGGGCGCATCGGTGGAATGGGTGCATTCAGGTCTAAGCGTATACAATTTGAAAAGATACGAGTATCGCATTTCCTATATATTTCAAGAATGTATTAAGGTTGCGCTTGGAAGTTCTTTTTTCCATATTCTTGTTTTTTTTTCATACAGACTGAATGCTTTTCGTAATGTTAAGTGATTCAGTTTACGGAATCAGACAAAATAAGCACCAAAGTACTTCAGTTCTGTATTTCTACTTCATTCTGCCTTTAGAAGGAGCAGTAAAAGAGTTCTTTTTATTTTTTGTTGTTGTAGCAGTTGTTGTTGGATTCTTCTTCGTTTTATTGAGACGTAAAGAAATCCAGGAGTTTTTAAGGACTTGATGTTTACAGCCGAAAGGACTGATTGTGTGATGTACATATAAGTAAGAGTATTTGTTGGCGTAGTTAAGTATAGGCTAAACGTAGATTTCTACGAGTTATACTGTATGCTTGTATACTTATAGCAATGTGTCTGAGTTCATTCCTCATTTGTCAAAAGCACGTTTCGTGCCAAACGAATAAGGCAAAGTAGTTTAAATGCTTATCTAACCCAATGATTGTTTTGCTAATGGAAACTAACGAATGATTTGATGTACCTTCGCATAGGAGAGATAGACGCACACGACGAGACGTGTAGAATGTGGGGTTTAAATCAAGGTTTAAGGATTCTTTTGGAACCTTTATTTCTGTTTTTTGTCTTTCAAGGATAAATAAATAGAAAAACATATTCTTGAAATTATAATTTGCTTATATTTTCTATGTTTCTATATAATATGTAGGTACTTGGACATATAAAAATTAGTGTTAGTCAGACTCGAAAATACTTATAAAAATTCTCAAATTCAAAAGCAGCGAGATGGTTAAGAAATGGTGCGAGTAATATCAACCACTGTTACGACCACTTTTATTTTATTTAAAATTTTGTAATTTGAATAGATGTTCAAAAGATGGTGCTGCGAAGCAAGCGTGGGAGGGTCCAGCTAGTATTTTATAAAAATTTCACAAATTATTTGGAGTTATCATAGACTATTAAATACTTTTTTAAAAATTGAACATTGGCAAAACTAAGAACATGAATTTAAAAGGTGCTATATATTTACGTCTCTCTGTAGAGACGAGACCATCTAGGCTACCAAGACTCTCGGTAAATTTCAGTCCAAAAAATGTAATATCTTCTTTGTTTCATCTCGGAGATAGAGACGAGACCGAGACCTTTATCGTCCTATGTTCAGCCCTCCCTTTTCTCTATATGCCAACAACTTTTCTGACATACCGTCAATTGAACGTTTCTCAAACTTTCACAATTAATGACCTGGAGCAAAATTGATAATGATGCTTGAGGCCTTCTGAAGTTCTAATCCGCCACTTAACAATTTCTTCCTGATTTCCCACTAAGCCTGTACCTATACCTACTCAAAAACCAACAGAACCTTTTAATACTCAATCGCCTTTATTCCCTTACGAATTACTTAATATTATAACTGTATATAGGGTGAGCGACGAGCGACACCAGTTAGCCATACCGAATTAGAACACAAAACACTCAGCATCAACACTCTCCCCCAGGCATAAAAAGGTCACAAAAATGCGGCCAACAATCCATCACCTGGTATTAACGCGTTTTAATTGAATGCATAATTTATGCGCTATTTATTTATTGTTTTTGTTTAAACTTTGCATATTGATTGTTAGGCTTCGGAATATCATCTCCAATTAAGAAAGCAAGGTTATTTGAAAATAGAATTATTTTTTTTTTTTTTTAGAATCGCATTTCTAAAAAGAGGTAAAAAAAACTGATTTTGAACACCGCCGCGCCGTTGATGCTCGACACAAAAACTCAATTTGCATATTTAACAGAGCGATAAATTATTTTTGTTCATTGTATTTTTTTTTTGTTATCTTTTGTTTTATTGTGAAACGTTTCAATTTAAAAGAGGGATATGTACTTTACACTCTCTGGCAATACCTTTATTTATATACATACATATATTTAAAAAAAAATATCATGAAATTTTATGTTTCGAATCAGAGATGTGATGGACAAATAACAAACTGACAGCCAGTTAATGCAATTTTATTCAAAAAATATCGGTTAGTTCAATTTGATATACATGAACTAATTTTTGCTTTTTTTTGGTTTCAATTAGATCAAATTAATTTGTTTGTTTTGCAGTGGGAACAAAAAGAAAGAAAATTTTTTGTATTTTTAAATGTTCAAGTGAATTCATTTTTCTCATAAATTTGTAAATAATAAAAAATCATTTGGTGTTTGATCTTCTTTTGTTAAATATTTAGCATATTTACATATTAATTTATAGGTAGGTAGTGTTTTCGTTGTAATTGATGTGATACTGATAGGTACGCATAGTTTTATTAATTTTTCACTATTTCAAATTACTTAAATTAAACTTAAAAATATCTAAAAAGTGCAACCGCCCTTTAAATTACACTACGTAGATTTAAGAATACTTTATTCATTGGTAAGTTTTACTTATTTGAGTTCCGTTTCACGGTCGTGAATTTAAAAAAAACCTGCGTGATTTGCGAATGAGCCATTTTATGTCCCCATTATACTTATATTGTAACAAAACAAGTCAAAACAAGTGGAAAAACAGAAAGTTAAACTTGCTATTCTTTTGAAATTAATTTAAATAAGAAAATACTATTAAATTTTAGTCAACTAATAAAATTTTTTTGTTTATTTATTTTTTCGTTGAATGCATTTCGACCAATGTATCGGTCATCTTCAGCAAAACGACTGAGTGATATAGTTGTCACTTACATAAACAGAAAGCATTATTATAAATTGTGTACATACATTATATAAGAAAGTTGAAACAATGAAGATATAAACAATGATTATGCAAATTACATCTAAATGAATAGAACGACTATTTTGTAAATGATTTTAATTTTTAAGTGAAGCGTAAAAGAGAAAATATTGTTATTCTGTCTTTAAAATTAATAAAATTCAATAAAATCTTTGTGAATCAGATTATTAATTTTTTAGAAAATCGTGGAATACACTACAACGTCGTTGATTATAATTAAGTTGATAATTATTTATCTTCCAAAAATACAAAATTTTAAGGAATGTAATAGATGACGTCATTTTCAAAATTCATTACTCTATGTAGGCATTTGTATCCAAGGTACTGTTTATTAAGATAACTGTCATTGGTACAATGGTACCTGTCTCACGACTGAAAATAAATTAAGTGGACCGAAGGACTTGCGTGAGTAGTACAGAGGACCCAAAACGGGTGTTAAAATCCTTTGAACCCGCGAAGCGGCCCAGTCGATGTAATGGCTCAAGAAAATGCATCGGGAAAATAAACCCAGAGTGGTTGTGTGTTTTAAGTAAATAAAATATTAATTCGTATTGAAGTCTTAAAAGACATTTTAAGCTTTAAAAAGCCGAATAAATGTTTTTTTTTTTTCAATAAAAAAAATTTTTACTTGATAGATTTAATTAAATAAATTAAGTTTTGTCTGACGGCAGACTACAATATTCTTTTTTTTAATTATTATTATTTTGATACAATATTTGTGTTTGTAGCAATAAACTTTAACTTTTTTGTTACGGAGTTGAGATTGAAATAATTATTCATACATACTAATTTAAGTATCAGCCAAATTAGGTACACCATATACTGCCTGCACACAATAGAATGCTGCAACTGGAACCGTAGCTATTTTTAACGTTCCCACAATGCAGCTTTACAGTTTTTTGTATGAATATTTAAAAAAAAAAAAAACAATAAAGGTTTTAACTATTATTCACTTTTTATATTTCCGATATTTTTCTTTTAATTATAATAATTTATTTCGCGAAGAAAAATAAGCACAAATAGCTTCAATATTTGTTCCGTCTCCTTTTTTCTTCATACAAATTGATATGCTAAAAGTACTGTAAGTTAAAGTTGGTAAACTCTTGCAGCACCATCTGCAGCTACGTTGCGTCGGTGTTGCAACATTCAATTTGTGTGAATTCAATATTTTGGCAGCTAGTTGCAGTTCCGTCTCTATTTTGTTCATGCAGTAAAGCGCTTTCAGTTTAAGAGTTGGCTGGAAGAAACTTATTGGCTTGATCCACTCCGAACGTAGCACCAGCTTAAGTTCGTAGATAACTTTAATAATATAAAAAACTTCGAGTGCCTTTAAAGAATATAACTTTTTGAGCAACCAAATCTTAAAGGTGGTGACATCGTATACAAAATCATACGACGACGTTTCAATTAACCAAACCGACATAAAGTTCGACTTTTTCATCAAAAATTGATACTATAAAAAACATCAACTTATCTGTAAGCATAATTTTCACTAACCGTTCTATCTAGAAATTTATTAATTATTATAATATCAGTTATTTTTGAATGAACGTAATTTTATTAATAAAACAAAAAACCATTAAAAATTCATTTTTTTTGTCAAACTTTGAATAACGAATTTTCTATCGCATCTCCCCACTAAAACAGAAGAGTTATTCTTTCTAAATTTCTTTTCTATATGATAAAGATATCAATAGTTTTAATATTGAAAAAATTTATTATCGACAACGCCTACAACATACTTTCCAAAAACAGCCATTTGGTAGGTACTAAAATTAATTCAAAAATATGTATAGGTCTTAGGTTTTTAATTTGTCTTATAACATACTTAGATATTATTGAACTTAAGGATAATAAGTTGTTTGCTTAATATGAATAGACACTAAATGTTTCTATAAATATTTTGTTTCTTTTTTGGACGAACTAGAAATGCGTAGCTATCTACTACCTTAAGATGTAGATTATGCAAGTTAGGTAGGTACACCTATAAACCTACAAAATAAATTCAAACTTAATTTCTAAGCATTCCACAGAACAGCATAGCATATAAGCCCAGGTTAATTGAGTTTTCGTGAATTCTATATGCGATGTGCTCTTTAAATTTATTTTAGATGAACTCTAACTTAAACATCCCAAGGATCTAAACGTGTCTAGACTTACATTTTGCCAGAAGAAGCAATTACATTAAACACACACAAACGCAAGACACAAAGCTAGCAACAATGTTTCGTTTCTAGGCTATAATGCTGTTCATGTTCATGTCCCAAGCATTTTGTCGTTCCATCACGTCCTTTTCATACTTTCCAAAAGGGACACACATACACACATATTATAACAAAAATTATCCGCATACAATATTATTCAACCCTGAAATTTAATTCAATTATTTTTATATGTCCTGTAGGTCCTCTGACGAGTGTGCTGTGCATGGGTCATAATGTAAGAACAACGACATACACAACTAAACAAAAAAAGGACAAACTAAAAACGAACATTTTTAGAAGCAAAAAAAAAATAATATAAAAATTACGTCAGTTAATTCTGCTGTCAACATTAACTGTCGATTAAGTAAGGAGGTCACGCAAAGGATTATACGCAACGTGAAAACAAAAACACTAAACCAGAAAAAAAAATTCCTCAAGGCTCTGCTCACACAAAAGAGCTCCCTTAATTATTATCATTAAATAGGTAGGTACGTTTCCAAGTTTAATTGTTTAATACTTTTATTCAGAGAGCAAATACTAAGATTGTTCGTTAATCCTTTCTCTGGAAAACTAAAAAAAAAATGTTATAAAACGAGGAACACCCAAGTGTGCTCAGTTTAATTTTAAGTTTATAAAAGTTGCCATTTGTCATTGCTGCGTAGTTTTTGTGAGGATGGAGGTGGACTCGTTGCTGTAGTTTGGGCATCCTCTTGACTTGCTCGGAACAAAAGATTTTGCAGGAATTTTGTGCTTGTCGCGAAATAAAGCAAATGACATTGGCTTTGTGCCGAAACGTGTCTTGTTGATGTTAATCCTCTTCCTTTTCTGGTATTTCTTATTATCATTTCGTCTTATTTGTTGGGATTCTTCTATTTAAATAAAATTATTTTGTTTGCTATTTTTTAATAACAATTCTTTACTGCTTTGTGCCGTTACGTTAAATTATTGTATTCTTTTTTTCTATAAAAAAAACTTTGAAACCTTATCAATAAAATGTTTATTTTTTTGTGCGTTGAATTTGAAGAAAGAAAACGATTAAGATTATTTCTTTTCAAAATGATTTTTTGTACCTAACATAATATTTTTAACTTTTTCGATTACTCTCCTATCATTTGAGAGGTATCGACCAATTTTCGTTTTTTAGTCTTAGACAAACATGCATTCTTAAAAAAGGTCAAATAATCAAAAAATTGCTAAAATTTACCCTTTAAGAGTCGTTTGCGAAAAACCTTTATTGTTCCGAAAATTCGTCTGATTGAAGTAAATGATAGCTTGTTGAAAAAAGTGTGACAATTTTTTTATAGACAATAGTTTTTTTCTAGATAATATTATAAAATGAGCAAAAATTATTTGTCGATAACTTCGAATTTTAAATAAAGATCGGAGTAAAAATTTTATTTTTTTTAATTATTCGTAAGAAGAAAAGTATCACAACTTATATTGTAGAAAATTGCATGATTTATAATGCCATGCATGAAAGTACGTTTCTTCAGAGTTTACCGTCAGATAAACAGATAAATATATGGCGTAGTTATGCAAAAAATAATATTTTCGACATAATTTCCACTTGTATAACTTTTCATGCAAGCCAGATTTGGCAAGGAACTTTTGAGCCACTTTTCTTCTGCATAATTAATATAGTTGCGTTTTTTTTATTATTCGTGAACTGGTTTATTAATTATAATTAAATTTGTATTGAAAAAGTTTGGAAAAAAACCAACAGAAAGTGGGAAAAGAATGAGATATTTTTATTTGCATTCGGAAAGTGTACTAAGCCTGTCCCATACAAATTTGATTATAAGTGGTTTTTTTTTTAATTTTTTTCAACAGTTTGGCGATTTTTTGTAAATTTTTTCTGGGCTTTTTTTACAGAATAAACGAATAATATAAAATGTTCATCCTGTTATTAGAATTTTGGCAGTAAAATGTAAAATTTATCCGTCTTTTTGAGATTTTTCAAATTAATTCCAAAATCCTTTTTACAACATTATCAGTTTTATATCCTCTTTCACTATTCGTAAACAGTTTTTCTCAAATTAGCTTATGGTTTTAAAACCTTACAAATATTATATGAAATACAAAAACTGAGTGTTCCTAATTGTATCTGAAAAAAAAAGTTCATCATAACATGTCACATTCACTCGCCATGAAAATGATGCTCGAATTATGTCTAGAAAAACACCAATGTAGGCACATAAATCTATGATTATATGCATCGACATATGGATTCCATATAAACCGCGGGCCTCAATTAGAAACATAAAATATGTCTTCTCAAAATCAGCCGAATGCTTCTATTTTTTTCTTGGATTATATAGTGCAAATACTTTTGATAGATTTGGTAAGAGCTATGTATATTGCTAAAATTATATTTAATGCGCATTCGCCTTCACCACATCTCATCAATCATTCCATATCATATTTTAATATCTTAACTAAGCTTCCCCCAGAGGAATGAGAATTTACTCTGGCTTCATCAAAAGTTAACTACCTGAAACCTCACAATGTACCTAATCAGCTAACCCACACCAAAAAAAAAAACCATTAAAGCGTAACGTAATATATGTAAACCTACCTCAAATTTATCTTCCACCATAAAACCCACTAAACCTCATCCAAAAAAAAAAAAAAAAAAGAAAAAAAAAATCAACCCCAAAGAACCGTGAAAATCAGAAATTATCTCGGAATACCAAACGCAGATCTTCTTTGTGCGCCACCTAATCCTATTCAAAGACTTAACAATCAGCAATTTACATTTCCCTCGATATTATTTGTGTTCGTAATCCTTTTACACTTTCGAAAAGGCAGCACCAGAATCTAACCAAAAAGAGCTATACCATCATACAATTTCAGTTTCAGAAGAGGAGAGGAAACTTGTAAGAAAATTTGATCAAAAAAACGAACAATTGTTGCTGCAGCACGGCCACCGCCACCGCCGATGAACCTAAAACCAATAAAAGTATCACACAAGGGTCGAAGATCTCGCTCGAATCAAAATCATAATCACCTATAGCCACGCTTATATAGAGATTAAACTTTGGAGAATCATAGCATCGGGCCATTTTATCAAGACAAAAGGCCTTTTACTTCCAATTCCCGTATGTGAGACCATCAATAACTTGGCAATGCCCCAATTTGCATAGATACCGTAAGCTATAGCACAAAAGAAAAACTTTTACGGCCAGCTCAGCAGCATCCCCCGGGAAAAGTGTGGAAATTTTCTTTATTACATCGAAATTTGAGCAAATGATTCAATCGAAACAACCAACGGCAACTTAAGAACCAAACGCACTAAAAAAGTGCGAAGTGTGGGTAGCGAGGTGCTTTCCTTTTAAAGGTACAGAAACTTTCCTTTAAATTATCATACGTCTTTAGAGTACGGGTTCGGTATACGGGGGATGAATGAATTACATTGCTTCGGAGAAGAGAACAAAAAAAGGATATCTTTGTATACTCAGGCCCCGTTGGTTGGAAGCACCTTGGCCAAAAAAAAGTGAAGAATGAAAGAAAGAAATCCTTTATTCTGAGTTTGGTAGGTATATCCAGTATCCACCCGACCCCAAACATCTCTCAGCTAGCCAGCCATCTCTTCTTCCGGTTGGCAGGCATTTTGGTTGAAGATATCTATTTTAGAGTGACCGCATTTGTTAGGAACATTTTTAAAAAGTTTATTTTTACTTACAACCAGCAACGCATCGGCGGCGCGACGTGAAATGTAGGTTCCCTTTCTCCAAAAGGAGACAGTATTAAATTATTGAAGCATTAAATTCTACGCGGGTTTTAATTTTCCATAACGCTATGACGCTCTAGTTCCACATCTGAGGGACATGGACATAAATCTAGGAATCAATAAGAAAAACTAAAGGTATTCTCGTCAGCAAAACGAAGAAGTTTCACCCAGGATAATTGATGAAAATAAAAAAGAGAAAAAACGGAGCCACACTAGCATTCATTTTATTTTACCGGACTTAAAACCGTATTGAGCGGTGATCGGTTCATCGATACCGATTGCATGCACTTTTTATAACAGCTCTTCATACTTAACTCTACTCTATCAAATTCTTTTAAAACATCAAGCGCAATAATCGTGCTCCAAAAAGATGTTAAGATTTGTGCCAATGTTCGGAATCCTCCATCAGATTACCAGTTGCAAAGCCATAACTTCCGGTCATTAAAAAGCTTTCATTCTGAAACTGATCAGCGTTTCCATGACCTTGGAGAGAAAGGTCGTCAGTTCAGTTGGGTGATAGTAAAAGGGGAAGAAGATTTTTTTAAGGGAAGCAGAAAGAGACCAGTTGAGTTGTAAAATCGATGAAAAAGCTTTATTCAGTGGTTTTGCTAGTGTTAAAGAAAACTGGGAGAGATACTTTCCGGGCCAGCGAATATTATGTATATTGAGATCTTTCAAAACTTTTGCAACTGCACTACTGCAAACGAAAAATTGTCCCGTAAAATTGTTTATGCTCTTAAGTGAAGAAGAAGTAATAAAACGTTCTGACAACATCGAATTGCCAGAAAACTATGTTCCAAACAAATTGACTTTCTATAATGAGATGACATCAGCAGAAGTTTCATTGAAGACGAGCATCAGAACTGATTATTTTCTTTTTAACCAACGCTCTTCTTCGTGTATTTATTACAAATTTTTCGGCATGCAAAAACTTGGTTCGTCGAATAGGACCGTTACAGGTTTTTCTATTTTGTTTGAACTTATTCCAGTTTCCCTTATTTGAGTTCGCCAATAAACTATTTGCAGTTTTGATTATAGGTATTTAAAAACTAGTAACGCTTAAGATTTATGATAATAAGCTGGTCACCTCAATTTACCTGGCAAATTATTTGTGTTTTCCTTACGGAAAATACCAAAGAAAATACTTCACCTGGGTAATGAGAAAAGGGTCCCCGTAAAAGCGGAACTTCCTTCTTCATAACAAGGAGAAGGTATTGCCAAAAAAAAAAGAAAAGAAAGGTAAAGTACCTATAGTGAAGATTCGTATATACTTCGTACTTAAATCCAGGCAGTCAACAAAGAAATGAAAAATAAGAACGAAAAAAAAAACTAAAAAAGAAAACCACCCGGATATAATGATGGAAAAGTTCTCAAGACTCTAGTGGTTCGTCTTCACACCAACAAGTAGTGAATTGTAAAGAAGATGCCCATTCAGTTCCATGAGTTTGTGCTTTGTGCATCCCCACCGCGTGCCGCGCGCCATCAAGCCAAGCCAACTACTACTATAAATCGCGCTAATAGAATATGGTAATGTGAAGGATACTCTTGTACTATTATCGGCATCATCATCAGCCCGCCATAAATGAGGTGTCATGAAAGAAATTAATTGGATTTCAAAACATTGTTGAAAAAAAGAAAGAAAGAGATGAAACTAGCAGTTATATGGCAGAGTTTGGTTTTATGTATAGACGTACAGTAGGTACAGTACAGAGCTCGTCGCTGCTGGCATTTCCGGATATGACACAATCTGTTTGGCAACTTTAATCCATATTCTCAGTATATCTATCTATATCTCAGTATAATTAAGTTTGTCGTTCTTATGGAGAAAAAGGCGACGGTTGTGTGGGAGGGTGGTAATGGAGGAGAACTATAGGTATGGTATATGACAATTTGATGGAGGAAACGAGGTTAAGTCAGCGCATCGTTACGGACCAAAGCAATACCCTGATTGCCACTCTACAATCAATTCGCTTGCTCAATATAGCTTCCTTTCGCTTAATACTGACACATCAGTTTAAGTTTTCCTTTTTTTATTATTATTTATTTATTTTTTTTTTGTTTTCTTTCGTCCTTTTGTGTTTCCTGGCTATTATCATCACCGTAAGCCTCTGCAACAACAATTTAGATAGTAGTGTTTTCTTCTTTCCTGCTCTTCTGTGTTTTTCTTTTCACTATCATTATAGTGGGACAGGAAAACTTATAATCTGGTATAATATTCAAAATAATGTAATGGCTAGTGCGTTGGGCTATCATGTCGAAGTAATGAGTGATTTACTTCCAGTCATTTCACTTCAATGGTACCTACTGCTCCTTGAAAAGTGATGAATCATCCAAGGAAATCTATTGTTTTGATAAAGGAGGAGAGGATCCCAACATCTTAGCTCATATCTTAGTCGCACAAAACTGTGGGTCTCCTCCATTTCTTCCAACTGACTATAGTAATAGTAGAGTGCGTATGTAAGCCATTAGAACATAGTTCACCAGGAGGTATTGTAGTATCCGAGCTTTTATTCAAAACTGATATTACGATGCTGGGAGAAGTCCAAAAAATGTGTTTTTCGGCATACCAGAGTCCAAACGTATCGACGGATTTGCTTGAAATTTTGTGCCTAGCACTTTTATATGATTCTAATTTTCGCTTGTATAAAACGGGTAACTGCCATAGAACGGTTTCGTTTTGGTTTTTTGAGAAAAATGCTTGTTTTTGGTTTATTCACTTACACCTCTTTAATGTTGAGGCTGTGATAGTCACAATCAACACAACGATAATCGAGAAGTCCGAAAAAATGGATTTTGTCTTACTTTATGTGTCTGTGCGCCCGAGCGTCTGTGCATCTGTTCGTCGGTGCGTCCACGGTTATTTGATTTAGAGCCAGAGCCAGCCTAAATGGATGGACCGATTTTCTTTATATTTAGTATAGATAATTATAAATTGATCCTAAAATTGGATTTTTTGTTTTAGCTCTTCTCATAGAACTGTTAGCTGCCACACAACGATTTCGTTTGTTTTTTAAAGAATATTGCATTTAAAAATATATTTCTTTAGTATATTTGACTTCTGTAACATTTTTTGTTAAAGATTTAATATTCAGCACCATTTTTTTGGTTGTTAACAGTAACCAAGAAACCAACAGAAAGTTAGTGCGATCTAGTCATCTACGTTATTTCATTTTTTTATTTTTATATAAAGTGCAAATGTCCTTCAAATATTTTTAACACGAAATTCAATAGGGCAAAATTTATTTACTTTTAATTTATTTTTAAATACGTATCTATATACAAATTTAAACTTAAAAAAAAATTGAAAAATTGAAGAAAATTAGTTTTAGAAACATTTTTGAAAATGCAAAATGCAAACAAATTTAAATAAATTCTGAAGATGTTGGTACACCTTTACCATTCTAATGAGTTTTTCTAAAATTACAAATTCTAGGAAAATCGTTGCAACGACAAAAAAAGTCGTAGGTAGTTCAAATATAACAACTTTATACAATTTCAAATTTTAAACTCTACCCGTTTAATTATTGTTGACAGCTTTTCGACTCTTCTGCCCCAATGTGTGTTATAGAAAGGATATACCTACAAATAATATATTTTTATACCTATGTATATCCTTAGCCGAGGAATAGAGTATAATCCTTTAAAAGTTCTTGTGCTGCGAACGGGGACATAGCACAATACATATATAAAAATGATATGATTTTTCCTACCTTATAATATTCTTTTGTAGAACTTGCCCTTTTGCTTATACTATACGCCTTCGGTAAGGCCCCCGCATTATTATTTTTATGAGAAGCTTTTGTTTGCTGATGTATAAAGTGGTAGAAACGCTATACCCTACCATCCTACCGTTATTGTCGTTGTCGTCGTCGTCGACTCCGTTGTCGTATGTCCTCCTGCCAGAGATAAAGGATCAAGATACTAAGGTGGCTTCCTGATTTTTTCTTCTAAAAAAAAGCAAAATAAAAAAAACAAAAACGACAGGAGGTAAGGGTTTAGAGGTCTACTTTTCTTGTGTTTCTTTTTTCCTTATCTTGTGGCACAAAAATGTGTTTTCTTTTGCAAAATATGCGAAGGGGGTACGGGATGGGTGGTATATAGGTCTAGGAAGTAGTATGAGAGTATTGGCGAGCGTTTGGCCATACGTGCTCCTATTCACGCATAGTTTCCCTTTCCACATCAACACTAAAACATTCAGTGTGAACAATTTCTTCACTATCTTTGTCCGATTGACCATTCCGGCAAACGAACTCTTGCGGACTCAGGTTTTACTTGTTGATTCCACAAGGAAGGAATCCTTTTAGTGATTTTAGGACTTCATGTTCCTTGACCTTTTTTAAGGGGGGCTCCCGCTCTATGAATGAAATATTATGTAAATTCAGAATCGAAATCACTCTCAGATGGGCAGCACTCGGAAGAAAAAAAAAAAAAAACAAAAAAAAACTTCTTCCTCTTGACCAAGACAGCTTTTAGTATAGGTTTTGGTTTGTTGACAGTTTATACGAAGGATTTTCGGGACCAAAATCACAAGTAACACTGGCCATTTCGTTACATATGATTTGGGACAAGGCGAAGGCAAAGGCGTCCGGTCCGACGCCTCACCGAAGTGCGGTGACAACAATTTTAAGGGAATAAAAGGATCTAACTGATGACCTTTTTTCGCACACACTCACACTTCATAAACGTTATTTGTGTTGAGTTATTTCGTTGAATGACCAAATTGTACGCTTCATTTGAATATGTTTGCTCATTTAAATTTCAAAATATTTTTATTTGCATGGGAAAACTCAAAGAATTGTTATTTATATTTTCTGCTGTTGCTCAGTTGGTGTTGTTGTGCTTTGATTAATTCTGTGGAAAGTAGGAAGTGTGAGTTTTAGAACCAGGAAATTGTTTGGTCGATTGGTTGTTCACTGCGTTATGTATGTGGAATGTTTATATTCATAGTTTGTGTATACATTTATACAACAAGTAAAGCATTATTTAGAATTTTCATATATTATTGGTTTGAATTGTGAAGTTAATCGGAATTGATAACATAACTTTGCAGCACTTTTGCGTTGGAAAATTTCAAATTAGTTTTTGATAATTATTTGGAAAATCATTTTGAAAACAAGTAGAAAAGAGATTTCCAGAAGAGGAGAAAATATTGGAAAAGTAAGCAATAACTTTATTTTATTTCGACCACAAACACTGAAGGAGAAAATGAATTCAATAATTAGTATACCTAGTTGTAGTTGATTTAAAGGTATTCTCTGAAATATATTTAATTTAAAGTTGAAAATAGTTGATCTATAAATGGGCCACGAGTGATTCCCGTTTTCCGGACCGACATTCGGGCGGCGTTCGCGTTACGTTTATTCGTCGAGAAAACATGAAGTACCTACACAACCGGAAGTGGAAGTCGCCAAACCATACTTCTAAATGGCTCTCGCATTCCCACCATTACAGTTCCCACTTCTCCCCACGAACATGGAGCCAAATTCTATAACCGTAGCCAAACATATAACAAGAAGAAGTATAAAACTTCAACACACGGAGAATCTGTAAGTATTCAGCCGGTTCATGTTCCTTGGGGGCTGGAATTATACCTCTACCCCCCCGCCCCCCTCATACTTTTTTATCAGAATTCTTATTCTACCATTATTCCCCTTTTCCGAAGCATTATAGATAGGCTCTCTTCTTTTTCCATCGCTTTACCCTTGGGATAAAATACATAAGATTCCTCTCTCGTGACCTAAGTATACCCATAATCATAAGCAACTTTACATAAAATAGCTTTGTATTCTAATTTTGAAAATCTTGCAAATTGTTAATTCTTCCTTCTTAACCCGAATTTTAATGGCTTACTCCAATCGGAGTAAATTTACTCCAATTTTAGGAAAAAAATAAATATACCTACTCCGCCACTCCACTTTTTTGAGATCTATACCTACTCCTTTTTTTAAAAAATTCTTTAGCCAAACCAAGATAGCTAATGATTATTTAATAGTTCAACCAACTCTAACTCTGAATGTTTGAATCTAAAATTCTTTTCTGAAACGAATGGAATGTATGTAATTTATTTTTTTGTTGTTAAAAAATATTTATTTTTGCTAAAATAAACAGTTTGTTGAAAAAACATTTTTTTAAAACTTGAGTTTTTCTTTCGTTTTCAAACCTACTCCGAAAATTTTCGATTTATTCCACTTTTTTACAAATTTGCTCCGAAATTTGACTACTTTGGTTCGATTTTTTTTTCAACTCGATACTAGCAAATCACATCTTCTAAATGATAAAAATATTTATTCTTTAAAGGAATAAGCCATTAATTGGATGAATCCAGCCAAAAAGATATCTTTATTTTCGATTTTTAGAACTTTGTAAGTAAAAATAACCAATATGTCCATCAACTCGAATCTTTTGACTTAATCCACCCTTTTGAAATATTCCTTTCAAAAAAGCTTCCATTCATTCAACGAAAATGTAAACATTTGAAATAATCAATCCCCCTCTCCTCTATTGATATGCTGGTATTTGACCGAATACCAATCTTTTCGTTCGTGTGACATGCATTTGTATATACTCTTATTACAAGCTTTACTCCTCTTTTGCGCTTCAATATGTTCCAAAGGAAGAACATTCTGTTGTATGGTGTTCTATTTCTATGGACCTTGTTTTCAAAAATCCTGGTCTAAACAACGCCGCCACTTTCTGTTTCTCCATCTCTTTCTCTCCGGTGACCAAAAAGCAAACCGAAGGCACAAATTCTATTAACGTATGCATGATCGAATTGGCTTCGAATTTGTTTTCAATTTTCCGCAACACAATCTCACTCAGTGTGGTGCAAGCGACCGGAAGCAAGCATCACGGAACTGATTCCTTTTTTTTCCTATGTATGTATGTTCATCCTGTCTTTCTATTGTTTCGAGGATGTTCTCCCTTTTTCTTGCTGCTCAATCATGAGTAAAACGTTGACGTTCTCCAAAACTCCAGGATACTTCAGCAGGTTCTGTTTTCTCTGTATGTTTGTATGTGTATATGTATAAGCATTCAGTGCATGTTGGGAATGTTCGCGATTTACCGGAACTTTTGTCCAATTCATGTGCATAGTTCTAGGATGCCTTTAGGTTTGGCACTTGGAATCTGGCTGTGGCGAGGGTTAACCATGACAACCCAGATTGCCGGGGAGACCAAGTTATCTCGGACTATTATTCGCAGGTTCGCCTCTGACTCTTTTCGCTTGACTTGGCGAGGAGCACCCACAAAAACCTAATTCAAGAATTTTGTGTCCCCTCATTACTTGCACACACTTCCTCTTGTCAAGAAGGGAAATATAAATAGTCGTGTCGTGCTGGCGTACAGTATACCTACAGTGAACGATGCCTGCATCATCATAAGAAGTCGACACATTCTTCGGGTCAAAATGTGGTTTGAGTTGACAACTTAAATGTCTGTCGCTTTTAGTACATGAGAGCACAGTGATGTTATTATAACTACATATACGTTTAATTTATATTTTATTATTTATATTAATCGTTGTGTCCTCAAAACAAAACAAAAATGTATGCTTGTTTTAAATTTTTTTTTTTACTTTTAAGAAGAAAACGGATAAAAAACAAAATTTCAGAATACAATTTCATTATCCAACTGCAACTTAAACTGCTTTTTGAACTTGATTACTGAGAAAATTCAAATATAAAAAATGTGGGCGTAGCAGTGCGTAGATTTAAGGCTAAACTCTGAAAATTTTTAACTTTTAAACTCAATTTTTAAACTAAACTTAAAACTCATTTTTTTTTTTTAAATCAGACCTATGGTTTCCAAAATTAACTCTTTGGGTACCCGGTGAGCGAAACTGTAAAGACTGTAACTGTAAACTGTACAAAAACACTCTTGGTCTAATAGCAAAGAAATTCTGAAATTTCGAGCTCAACCGGTGTGGAGGTTTCGGAGTCCATATAAGACACATTGAGTCTTGTGTCAGACAGAATAGTATTTAGCTCTATAATTGCAAAAACGTATTAAACCGATATGAAAAGAAACTAAGAACCTAATTCCAATTCTATAACATCACTGCTTTCGAAATGTACAACAAAAGAGCGGGTTTGTTTCTAAATTTCCACATTTTGTCACCAATGGAGATCGATTTTTAGCAGAGCATGAAGACGAAGATATGACAACTATAGATATGTACGTTTCTATGTCAGTTTATGTTATATCGTAAATGTGTGTGCTGGGGTGTGGGTTTTGGTATGTGTTATCAGAACATCATTATTTATCCTCTATAGCCTAGAGAGACTTAGAGCTCTAAGCACTCGGGTGTGTATTCTGATGCTCTAGCTGTATGATGGTCTTGGAGAGTATCATCGCATCTAAAATACTTCCCATAACGACCATCAAAATCAAGCCACCATCAGGACAAGCATGGTGGATCAACACGATGCTATAAAACCAAACCAAGAACATAACGCGAGGCTCCGGAAAAGGAAAAGTCATAAATGGTTTTGATTACTTGTGCACGTTTGGGGAATTACTCGGGCCCGCCCCTATTTCTATCATTATCTGGTGTATGGATGATTCAAACAACCCAGAGCCTGCACTTAGAAGGAACAGCAGATGAAAAATAAAGAAGAAAGTAGGTATAGTGGGCTCCATAATTTTAGACAGAAAAAGTGTTAGTGTCTCCGTTTAAAGATTGCTTTAACGGCGAAAACTATTCGAATCAATTTCGTTCAAAAATGTCATTAAACAACTGCACAACTATTCGGTCACGTGCATCTACAGTTGTCACTGTCAATAATAAGACTCTCTGGCACTTCATAATCTTCTGTCCTGATCCCGAGATTCCGATACCGAATCAGATTCAAATACAAATTCAAAGAAGCAAAGTGCTAAGGTATCAAATTGAGGAACTGATTCCTATCGCAATTTCTTGGTGCTCCTCGTTTCCAACGTCCTGGTCGTGTGACTCCAAGTCAAATTTATAGCATCCAGTGCCCACCTGCTTGCTTTATGCATACAAACTTGTTCTGTGCTCTGATGGTGGTACTAAACTTCTTGACGTTCGTTCTTGGAGACCCGACGACGACGTTACAAACGACAACGAATGAAAGAGACATGGTTAAGGGAGAGAGGCGTGCTGGTTCAGTTTTGAGAGGAGCCGCTCTTGGAACCGCTTTATCCAGAGTTTTGTTGCATGTTGAAGTGTCTTTCCCGCTGCCAGTGTTCGAAAAGATAAGCAGCCATCCGGGGAGAGCTGCCTGCACAAATCCAAGAAAGTTTGTTGACTTTTCAATGACTTCTTGGTTTACGTGATAAGTGGGTTGAAAAACTTTTAGCTATTATGCATTCCCCAGCCCTCGATGAATCCACCTCACAAGGCACCTACATCCCTCTCCTCCCCTGCCTCTCCGTAAACTCTTTTTTCTTTTTATATACATACATATATATTTTTTATTTTTCAAATTTCTTGTATTTATTTTTTGTGTTGTGTGGAACTTCAGTCGAAGCTCGTTATTCTATATATTCGTATGTATACCATACAAAAAAATCCTTTATGCGGGGTAAAGAAAGTACGAGGAGCATACATTCTGCACACACATTCCACGTTCCACCTTTAGCTAGACTTGGTTCAAGGGTCCTTGGGTGTTTGGTGGAGTACGCCAAGAATTAGGTGATTTCATGCCAACACTTGATTGAGGTTGTTTCTCTGTGAGATGCAGAGTATAGTGCGTCTGGGTGGTTTGCTGGTTATGTTCTGCGGTTATACTGCCACACAATAGAATACAGATACCCAGAGTCACATTAATTCGTTTTGTTTTGGCTTTGTTTTAAAACAAAAATACTGCAGTATAAATTTCTGCATTTTATTGAAGCTACATACGAGTACATATATTATATAAGAAAAGAGTTCCATGCTTATAACCAGGTTGAGGTTAAGGTATGTCTCAAAATGGTGGAATATGTTTTAGTTTATATTTTTATAAGTTCGAGAATTTTATTGTATTCGACATAATTTTGCTACATAAATGTTTTTAAAGTGGGTTGTTTTTATTTGAATTCGTAGATTGTATTCACATAGCTTATCTTTTACTTTATTATACCTACAAGATGAGGGGTGGGTTTTTGCAACATTAAACATAATTTTTTTAGAAGGAACTTATTTTTGTCATCTTTATTTCCTTCATAAAATAATATAATGTTAAACGATTAGGTACGATGTTAAAGCCATTTCATCATACCAAACTTCACTATCTTTTCGAAACTAAAAAAAATTATAAAGTATTTTTTTTGTTTGCATATATTTTTATTTTTAACCAATTTGCTTTTTTTATACCAAAATTCCATAAAATATTAATATAAAAAGGCGTTATAGGTCTTGTCATAACACCGAAAACCAGACGCACCGTTCAGAATGTCAGAAAGAAAGCGTCGCAATGCCCAAATAGAAGGTCATATCACCCAAATTTACTTTCAATCTCAATGTCATAAAACCCAATTTTAAAAATGTCATAACGCCCCGAGAATTTCTTATTTATTAAATTAAATAAAGTGCAGATGGAAAACTTAATACAGGTACCTTAATATTTAAAAAGAATGTTCGAGTCCTGATGATGCATTGCTGTTGAATTATAGAAATTCTTCAAGTGATATCTGAAAAATATTTGAAATTGCCCCGGGGCCCCCGACCAGGTGGGGCCCCAACAGAGATTCCGTTTTTAAAAAGATTTTTTATAATGTATAGCTTTAAGAAAATATTGTTCGCTAGATATTAATTAGCTTGTTTCAAATAAATAAATTTTGCATCTTTCCAATTAGTTAACCTTGTTAAGTTAGCTTCGTTCAGCTCAATCTTACTTTCTTAGTTATTTCAACTCAACTGCAACTGACAAAAAAATCTAACCCTCTATCTAAAAAATCTAAATGTTATTTGTGTTTTCCTTTTGTGTCATTTTGACAAATGTTCATTATTTGTGTTAGATTTTAGTTTTCTTCACCAGTGTTTGTAAATGTCAGAAATAAACAGCCAAACAGCCCAACCACACACATAAAATTTGAATCCAGATTCCAGTGGAAAGATTTTAGTCACACAGTACACACACAAACTCTTGGAATTCTATGCATCTCCGACTGTCTGTGCTGTGCCTAGTATACGGCTCGTGTTTTTGCTAACGATTTCCAGCTACTGCAATCTGCAAAGAGCACGGCAAATTTTAGTAAAGTAATTAATAAGTACGCTTCTGTCAAGGCGAAAAAAATATTTTAATAAGCTTTTATTATTGTAAGTTGATTTAATTTTGTTAACTTAACAAATACAAACATTATAAGGCTTTTTTTTTTGTTGAAATTCATTTAAGCAGTATTTAAGAAGTAATTGAAAAATAGGGCCCCAGCTCAAGCTACGGGCCTGATTGGACTTGTTGAATTATTGATTCAAAATATTTAAATTATTTATTTATTTGAATTTTAATAATTTGAAACTTCTTTTCCAAGACTTTCAAATTTAAAACATAAATATCTATAATTTGAAAAATCTGAAAAGAGATAAAAACAAAATTCTTCTTTTAAATAATTTTTAGGACATAATAGACCTAAGGAAGTACGTAAGCACGTACGAAACGTCGTCTATCAAAATATTATTAAAGAAAGAAAGACCTGAAGCCCACAAAAATAGGATTCAAATATTTACATGTACTTTACTTTACATGTAGAAAGTTTATTGATATCTTAGCATTGATTCGATATCGTTTAAGAAAAATTAAAGATAAAATGACGAAGTAAGATCGTAGTAAGACTAAATGATGACAAAATTTCTATCTCTTGCCTCTTACTACAAAATATAATTTCTTTTGAATTTGATTTTGATGCATTTTCTGCAGTTCAACTTGTTTTGTTACATTTTTTGCGTTAATGTTCCTAACTCTAATTCTATATTGATTAAAATTTATACTTTTACAATTTTCATAGTTCAAACAAATGATTAATAATGCGGGAAATTTGTATTTTATTTAAATAATTTTAATCAGTTTTTATGCACACCGAATTGTTTGACATAATTATATCAGTTTGTTCCAAAAATAATTCTTCATGATCATTTTTAATGAAGTATTGCATGTATTCACTTCACTTCATTTACTTTTATTTTACTTTATTTTATGCCCGTTCCTGTGTTTCTTCTTCTTAGAGGGAACATAAATCTAGAAAACTGACATTTGTCTTAAGCGGAGGTGACTGTATATGCAAATTCCTTAAAGGCGCATCTTAAAGATTATGTATAAGTATTTATATTTAAGTCTTCCCCACACATAACTTTAAATATTGGAAAAGTAATCATGAAATTTGCTTACATAAATTCAAATAAACTATGAGGTTTTGTCCTCGGGCCTCGAGTGAATTATGCATTCAACGCAACAGACAAAAAAACACCAACATATCAGAATTTATTGCAAAAGTTTTACTGCATCCGGTCCGGAGCTAGGAGGACTCTGTGGTTCATTATAATATTGCAAGAGCTTGTTCCTACTTTAATGCCCTCATCACGTTATGGATCTCAGAAGGTCCTTAAAATATTATGGTCACATATAATTTCAATATGGTTCATTTCGCTAAAAGAGATCATTCAAATTATTATCCCTGCGGTACATGAATATCCTATACAACGGGGTTTATACAGTGCATCATAAAAGAACTCCTCTATATCAATACATAGCTAGCAGGTGAATTAAGTAAAGCTCATACCCCACGAATATGACGACGTTTTTTATGACGACAAAGCTCCTTGTCAAATTGAAGGTGGAAGGATGGAATTTTCACTTTTTACTTTATTTTTTGTTTGCTGTTTTGTTGGTCGTTGTTGGTCTCGTTTACTGCTTTGATGTGAATTTTGAGTTAAAAAAAAAAAAAAAACGTTACACGAACGTACGACATAGAATGTCATAAAATATAGGGGAGTAAATTGTAATGGTGACCCTTAAAAGCAAATTGAAGTCTGAAAGGGTCGCCATGACCTGGGCATTATTAATTTTCATTGGCAAGTAGAGTAGGTGCGGTGTGGTGCTGTGCTATGCCCGAGACCGGTGGTGCCGTTTCAGTCATCAAAATGAATTCAAAATACTATTACATCAAGAAGTTTTGAATTTGCAAATAGCCACTCAAAGGGCGTCCGCGGGCTTGAAAACACTCAAACGCCTTTTATGTAATGAATCAACTGTGGGTAAATAAAAAAACAGACGCGCTGAAGTTATCTTCAATTGAAATGCAGGTTAATTTATGCGATTTTGGTTTTTTCTGTGCGGTGCGGGTATATTGACAATATATTCTAAAGAGTGGTACTTATTCACTTTGTTAAGGAGTTCCAATTGAATTTAGCACGTTTTTTTGTGATCGTTTTAAATTTTAAATTAAACTTTTACTTATGAAAAAAGGAATTAAAAAATATTGCATAGGATTGTTTTTATTATTTAGAGGGGAATTCAGAAAATATTTCTAATGGCGAGTTACACAAAAAAAAATGGCGTATTTATTATCACTGACTTATCTATGTATATAGTTTAATTTTTAATGTAAATAATATTTAAACAAGATGGTGGATACACCAATGCATAACTAATTAATCACTATTTCGAAAATTTTAATAACAAAGCTATGATTTGACGGTCAACGCGTTAGCTTTCTGTCTCAGAGTTGACAAGGCGTGTGATTATCAACGCACGCAGAATACTGTCAATGCGTTGACGGCTGCGTTGACAGGAGTTATAGGGTCAAAGGCGTTTATTATTTTGTGTGACGGTGTAATCACCCTGTCAACGTAGTTATTGACAGATTGCTCGTCTGCGTATTGACTGTATCTCTATACATTGACATTGCAGATTTTTCCACCGTGTCAACGGTGCAGCATGCGCTGCCTTTCATCTCAATCGAAATCGTATAGCCGTCATTGAATGTTTATGGCTTGGCTTGACAGATAGTCAACAAGATACATTTTTTTTTTTTTTTTGTACATAAGGAATATTTCATTCCAAATGTCACCTGAAACCGCTAAAATCGCATTTTCAGGGGCAAACAATAAACTCTCATATTTCTATTTTTTTTAGAGGTTTCTTACTCCATCGTCACCAAAGATATCCTTAAATGTAATTTAATTTTTATGTAAAGCTTGAAAAATAGGAAGCAAACTATTGTTGACGCTAATTGAATATTTCGATCCAAATCTCATCCAAAAGCACTAAAAACGCCTTTTCCCAACCAAAAATTAATTCTAAAAAATTTCACAGTTTCTCTTAGGTTTTTTAATCCATCAACATCGTAGACAATTCTTCAATGGAAGTTCCTTTATTTTGAAACTCTGTGATTTTCTGTCCAAAACTACACACTTTAATTTTTTTAAATGAGCTTTGATAGACTTTTATGTAGTTTTGGGCAGTAAATCACAGAGCTTCAAAGTAAAGGAACACAAAAACACATCAAATTGTTCAAGTCGCGTGATATACATATATGATCTCAACAAGTTAACACCAAAGATTAAAAAATAAATTGACACAGATAACATGTGAAAGCATTTTGGGACATAATTAAACGACTGACGTCCTTCGTGTGATCGTCAAAGTTTCATGCGTTTCAAACGAAAAGACAAAAAGATTTGATTTAATTCGTAATCGATAATTTTTTTTATTTTTAATATAGTTAAAAACATAGTACGCTAAAATGATCACCCGTTAGAAGGTGGCATAACGTTGAAAAATAAAACCTATTTAAAGTTCATATCAAATTTCGAAAATCGATTTTTGGGGATATTTGTTTACATTAAATTTTTGCCTCTCTTTTCACGCCTAAAACAAAGGAAATAGTCCCCATTTATTTTGCCTTGACTTAACCTTGACGTCCTAACGTTTTGCATCCTAATATCCAAACCACCCAAAGATGTAGCCTATATATGTATGCTTTTAATAAAACTCTCGACCTACTGCAATGACCGTTTATTTAACAAAACATATTTTTTAATCTCAACTCAATTTGCGTTATACGCGCTATAACACGAAACGAGTTAAAAATTTATAGAAAAAGATACATAATTAGATTGGAAATTATAACCCGAGGCAAATCATTTTTTTAAACAGCTCATTTCCTTGTTAAAATCAATAGTTCCATACACAGGAACCAATATAAATTCTCATCAACGGAATTTTGACTATTTTGAGTTGTGTGTACGACAATTCTTCTGAAAATCCATCGGAAACTGTTATTTCTCTACAATTTTACATAAAGACACTACTTCTAGCATAAATATACTTACACCAATAATATTATAATTGTTATCGACATGGTAGCCATAAAGTTTGATCGAACGTTCCTAATCTACTCAACTGGCAGGATTATTTACCAATATCCAAATCCTTAAACCTGATTATTGATAAAATATAAATAAAATAATTTCGAAGAATTTACGCTCCATCACCTTCTGACTTTAGCCTTACATTTAAGATCCGGCATCCGGGGCTGAGGGTTGGATCAATATCCCATTTATCTTTACAAAAATACAAAACAACAACATCTCATCTTTCGTTGGAAAAACATCAATTAAAACAAATGTATCATTGATTGTGTACAACAACAACAACATCGTATACATGGGATGACATTCGGTAAACAGAGACAAACGATACAATGAATGGTGGTGGTGGCGGCTCAATGAGCCACCTTTAATTTACAAGTGGGATGCTGAGTTCTGATGGCGGTGATATAGGGTTACCGCCTTAGTTGACTTTTGTTAGAAGCCTAAAAGTTGTATAGGTTTTTTTTTACCAAATTTTAAATGAAAAGCAAATATGTTGTATAATCGTTTGGATGTCATAAGTCATATGTCATATAAGTCTCAACAACATTTCAGATGTCGTTATAAGACACAAACAAGGTAAAATTCGAATAGAGAATTCTCCGGTTTGTGAAATACGTCCTGATTGTAAATATACGTTTGACAGTTAACCGAAGAGAAGTTGTTGAACATGGTAAAAATGAAAATAAAGAAATTTCCAAATTAAAATAATTTAACGCAGTAAATTATATTAAAGTTTATTAATTCCTTCATTTATTTACTTCCTCAAACATTTTAAACAAAAAGCTGACATTTGCTTTAGAAATTGCTTTAAAAGATAAATTCGCATGTGAAGCATTTTACAGAAATCAAACAAACCCACAATGCAGAGGAAGTTTGGTGAGACCAACCAGTTTGTGTGAAAAATAAAGGTTACAATTTCGCTTTCATAATTATTTCAATGGCATAATTTAAGTTGTTGTGTGATGTGTTCATGTCCACTCGTAGGATTTAATAAACAACATTCCAGTTTTTGTTTATCTTTCCAAAATAAATATTTTTGGTAGTGGTAACCGTAGATGTATGAAAATGGGCATGAGGTTGAGCTAGGTTGGGACGCGCACAGGAAAAATTTAATAAATCTTACTTCGTATCGTGCGCTCCATCTGTTTTAGGACGTCTGCAATTGATCACCGGTTCGAAGGACCAAATTTATGTAACGTTCGTATCACTTGACGTTGCCTCGCTGCCCCGGCCGTGTCGCCGCCCGAGGACATCGTTTAATTAATTTTACTTCCACATTCACATCCATCCATGCTATGGATATATCACAGTCGGGAGTGAATGCAAAATGGAAATGGGAGGCATAAGGGTGATGTCGCGATTTCTTAGCAATTAGCCGCAAGAGCGCTTCCTTGACAATTGCTTGTCTCATTAATTCTAATCATCGTGAGTTGGCTTATCCTCGGATCTCATTTGGGGGTTGCTGTCTGTCTACGCTCCGTTGTTGTAACGAAACGTCACATAGTATGTATATGTGCTGCCATCTGCCACTAGTGTGTCACCAGTGCCATCATGTGTGAGTGTGGATTATCTTCTGTCTTCTCTCTTCCGCGTGACATATGAACGGAGCTGTATGACAAAATACCAACAACTGTTGCTCTGGGTTTGAATATATGTGAAATGTTGGGGTTGGAGATTGAGGGTTGAAGTTGGATTCGGATTTGGATTGGTATTACAATGGGCTCGCCGGTTGGCGGAAATAAAAGTAAAGGCTGCGTCTAGCACGTAGTACAAAGTTAATTCGAATCATTTATCTTAATTTTGTGTGTCCTTTGTGTTTCCGTTTTGTCCTTTAATAAAAATTTTGGGAGTGCTTAGTATGTATATATTGTTGACTTGCCTTTTTCGAAGAAATAACATATATTGTGTTTGTGAAAAGCAAAGAAAAATTACATGAAATATGATTCGCAGTTCCAAGTCAATTTTTTTTTTTTTAACTTAAAGAATTTCGTAGGAGTTGATTTGTTGTCACGATTTATTTTATATGTCATCAGTGGATAATTTTTGTTTGATGTGGCTGCAAACTATTACTTTGAAAAGGTACAACCAGTTAAATAAAATAGAGTTTTATTGGCGAAGAATTTCATATGGCGCCCAGGTGAGAGCTTTCCAGTTTATGTGGTAATTTTTTTGTTTTCAAAGTTAAATCATTCTACTATCTATAAGATTATTGCTTAAATTAATATTGAACAGAGCATTTCAATTACACAAGCTGTAATTATTTTTTTTATTCGGGTGCCATTTCAAAATATGCATTATATGTTTTTTTTTTGTCTTTGCACACCTTTGCCTTAACAATAAATATTTAAATATGTCGGGTTAATTCAGACATTGACGTGATACAATCCTTAGAAAAGGTTTTTACTTCAATTACTTTAAAATCGTATTCAGAAGTCAACTAAATAACAATGGCGCAAAATTTTAAACGATTTAGTACGATGTTACTTTATCATACTAAAAGGGCTTTAACATCGTACTAAATCGTTTAAAATTTCGCGCTAATGAAAGTATCACGCCCGGGCGCCAGTTTGAAAAAAAAATGAGTAGGTATTTCTACCACTCATATTTGTATGTTTTTCTTTCCTAACTTATTATGATGTCTTATGCAAACAAATTCTCAGTAAAGGGTAGACCAGGCAAAAGGATAAATTCCTGTGAAAATGCTCTAATAATAATTGATAATTCTAACAATATAAAACAGGAAAGGAAGTAACATATATAAAATGAAGTCAGTGGGTCATTCAATAATGAATACATAAAACCCGTATTCGGGCACCATTTAAAAAAAAACCTAATAAAACGTTGTTTGCAGAGAGAATTTGGACATTATTTTAAATAACAGTATTTACAATTATTCGAAATATTCTTTAAACTGCCATTAGTCCAGAAAAATGTTACCATTCGGTGATCCCTTTCAGAATCATCAGTTGACTAGTGAGGACTTTGTTAATATTTTTTTGTTATTAAGTTTTCAGTTCATCTTACATCCTTTTTTTGACAAAACTTATTGTGAACTACATAAACTTCACAGGATTAAAATTCGAAATCATTAAAGCTGTTAATTTATCCATTATGCTCAACAACAATGGATTTTTAGTGAGAAAGGTAGTGGTGCTATACCGGGCGCCATTTTGAAGCAAAAAAATAAGTTCTACCTACCTATCCTAAAATAAAACATCTGTTTTCATTCCTTTTATACTTATACAACATTATTAACGACAAATTCAATTGTTACAGATTCTCTCTGTAAAAAAAATCCAAATCTATATGCGACGTGTTTGTTGACTTAATGCTTTATTACCTACCATTGCTGTTGCTGTTGTTGACTTATTCTCATCATAACGGATCAAGTAAGGAAAAATAACTGACACAGCTAAAATATCGCTCCCCAGTAAATTGGCGGAAACAATTTACGAGTGAAATACCAAATAAAAAAAATCATCAGCGAGTGCGTAAATTTTTCATTTCACTTTCCTTCTTTCATTATATTGTATGTCTGTCGGCTCATTCTTAGCACACTGATGGTGACATTTGAAAATCCACCAAAACTTCCACAACCACCACCTCCACCAGTCACCACCATCTCCGCCGCCATCATGACAGACTCTAAGGTTACTAATGAGCAATTTTTGAAAGTAGTAAAGCAGAGATGTTATTTCGTCTGCCTCCTGTTTTGCTCCGCTCTTATCGCACACATAATGAGGAGACGAAAACAAAGAAAAATACACCCAAGAACATGAAGCACATAATAATAAAAAAAAAAAAAAGTTTTTATATCTAACTATACATCATACAGGGTGACAGTATAAGGAACTGGCGGATGGCTTCATTTTTACTTTTTACGACTGCAAATGTGGGAGTGTAGAATTTTTGATGGTATTTCTAATGAGGGATGGGGCAGCAGAACGGCAGAATAGCAGAAACAGTCCCTTGTATGCGACATGTTTAGCTGGGAAACTCAAGTTCCATCTAAGGAGACGGAAATGAACTCCAGCCACAAACCGGATTGTCTGGTAGAGCTGAAAACGTACTCACCTAGTCCTACATCAGCGTCAACCCGAGAACAGTTATGATTTTGTGCCTTCACACAGGCCTGACGCCTGAGGGCAAGGAGTGGGTATACGATACGGTGTGGTGTCATGGTCTGGGTGTGATGGCGGCGAGCTGTTGTTTTACTGCTATGTACATATATGGTGTGTCTGCTTAGAGAGAAGATGACTTGGGCTTCAGCATACGCCATATACAGTATACACTACAGTCAACACGCCATACCTATATGTACATATATATATACCTACCAGTTGTCTTTGCGTTTTTGATTTTCATGTTGATGCTGTCTATTATACACTTCTTCCGCTTTTCGTCCTTTTATTTTACACTGTACAGAATGTAGGTACCTACATATACATAAATGAGCCCTTGTATACTTTTGTTGTAGCGGTAACCTATGCGCTATGCCTAACGCTATGTTCTGCTTAAACTTACAAGTTACACCTGCCTTGCCTGGGTTGTTGTTTAGAAAAATAGCAAGCAACACAATGACAAAGACTACGGAGTTTTTTTTTCTTGCACATTCGTGCGTACATACACCTACATACTTTTATAGACATTGAGAAGAGAGATATGTTTCAATATGAAAATTTAACTTAAGTGCCTTCAGATTTAATTTTCCGTGAGCTTAAACGAGGTGAATGGAAGAAGGGTTCATGTTGTATACATATGCATACGCAAACCAATTTGTTTAATAAATTAATTATGGAAGTAGGTTTTTGTAAGTGATGATATGATGAAATGTGAGCGATTTAGTTGTTGTAAGATTGAGGGTGTTTAGTTTATGTGCCTGGCAGAGTTTTATACCGATACAAATATAAAGCGTAGGTATTGTAGATTTGCATAAATAAGAGTACCTAAAGCTATTTGTAATGCGATTGCCCCAAGTATGAGGCTATGATAAGTTGAAGATTCTTACACTATTCATCCAGTATAGGTACCTACTTCTTCGGTAGTTGGCCTCTACTACTAGAGTAAAAACTGCGTTTTCTTTTATTTGCGTTGCATACAATGATGCAGACCCTTGTAATTGTAACGACGCGTTCCATATGCGTGTCTTGTTTTCTGATACCAAAGCAATCGTTATCCAGAATGGACTTTTGCCCCACTCCCACTTGGGTGGGTTATAAGTCCACAAGTCAATTTGAGATTTATAACCCACCCTTATGAACCAGGAGTGCACCAAAAAATGGGTCAATATTCCCTAATTTTAGAAAGGAAGTGGATCATTAAACCACAAATATTTTCTCATTTTTTTAAATTACCAAACGTACTTATTCAGAAAATTGTTGACATTGGCGTCTGCCTGGCGACTCAACATATACTTAGCGGAGCAAGGGAGTTTCTTGAACGGAATAAATGTTTTTACAATTATACATATACTAAATATTTTTGAAATAACTAAAGTGTTTCCGGAATCAACAATCTATGGACCAAAGAAGAATTTCCTGTGAACTTCTGGGCCACCAAGGTGGGTTAAAAATCCGCAATAGATTTGTGGACTTTTGACCCTTGGTCTTATGACCCTGCGTCTATAGAATCGGAAGGTTCAGACGAAAATTACTCAAGGACAACATGTAGTGAACTTGGACTTCAGTCGCAGGCGAGATAACTCGATTGGATAGTTTAAGCTCTGCTTTCCCGGATCATTCCCCCAAGGGAAGGGATCATAGTTCGAAGACAAACGTGCCAAATGCAACCAATGGCTTCGGTACCAGCTGATCGATATACTTATCGAAGGTACCTACTACGTTCTTAGTTATTTGTTAAGAAACATTTAATTTTTTTTTTTTATAATTTGTTCAAGTGTATAAAGTGTATAGTAATTCAGTAAATTTTTTTCTCACGTAATTAAGCCATAAAAAAATTAATGTAAATCAAAAAAATGATTTATTGTTATTAACGTGTAAACATTAGCGCAAAATTTTAAACGATTTAGTACGATGTTAAAGCATTTTCGCTATAACAAAATGGCTTTAACATAGTACTAAATCGTTTAAAATTTTGCGCTATTGTTTTTAGTTGCTATGCACTTTCACCAAAACATGGCTTATATTTAAATACATATTAAAGTTTATGTAATTCTCACATTTTTTTTATAATAACTAACTTAAGTTTGAAGTCTACACAGTAAAGCGAAAAAACTCTAACAAAATATAAATGACACGATATTACGTTATTAAGTTAAATCGAATTTACAGGTTATTGAATTTATATTATTAATTTAATTTTGATACAAACAAAGAGTAGACAATACTTTTTTTCTTATTAATTGAAGCAAATACGTTGACACCTCCACACATTCATATATATAGAACCATCCCTAATCAACAAATAATTGCTGTCAGATTACGAAAAGATTAATATGCAAATCCTCAGGATAAACAACATTCACACAACATAGCGAATATTATTTTTAATCCTTTCTGGCACAAATCCCCCGTCCGTAATACATCATCATCCTTTTATTCAATTCACATAAAACTCTCCCCCCCAACGCCTACTACATGCACCTTACTTTTCATTATTAACACTTTAATTTCTTTTCAAAAAAAAAAAAAAATAATAATAACATTATTTATTAACAAAACAAAATTTCATGCTATTTATGTACAGAAGAATCATGCTGGAAGGGATACTATTACGTTAACTCAAATATAGGCACTCACTATATATACTCACACCAATGAATTCGCTGGTATTTAATTTTAATTAAATTTTATTTAAATCTGTTTGGCTTTAATTAAAACCGAATTAATTTATTATTCTCCATGACATTCATTTTGAATCCACGAATCAAATGCACTTTTACGTACCGCTTGCTTGCTGGTAATAATAATACAAAAAAATAAATAAAATTACACAAAAAAGTTATCATCAGTGAAAGAAAAAAAATTATTAATTTCATGCTGCGGAAAATTATTTCACTGGAGAACATCACGCATATAAAAGCGGTAAAAGCGGGCGCCCGCCCGTGTCCAGGTTTCCCAATTCCAAACCCATTGCCAGGCCCTTTCATAGAGCTCTTATAGCTCTTACAGCTCTTTGCGCGGCAAATAGTGAATAAATATAAACGATTTAATAATAAAACAAAAGGATCTCTGGCGGGTTCTGCTGGCGTAATAATGAATTTGTTTGGCCATTAATAATTCTTTACTGTCGATTGAAAAGATTCTTCCCCCTCCAACACAATGGAGTGATACGATGGATGGATGCCGAACGGATGGATGGCTGAAGCTGAGGCTGATGCTGGTGCTGAATCTCGATTATGATGAGTGAGGAATCTCTGCTTCTTCTTGTTAATTACTATGTGCACTACAACACTACAAGAGGTTTTTATTCGGCTGCCATGTGCCTATTAACATTTAAAGGCAATCTCGATGTAAAGTAGCTGAAATTGCGGAAAGTTTTTTTCCCCATTTTTATTTTTTATTTTTTTTTGAAAACAGGCATTCCTATCAATAATTCAGGAAGAAGAACTTAATGATGGCCGCACGTTAATAAAAGATTTCTTCAGCCGAACAACGAAAGCTGAAGCTCTGACCAAAGTGGATTTATTTCAATTTGGTGCCACCAAACTCGGATAAGTGTATGGCGCCTACATTTCGCTCTACCTACAGATAGTTTTGGGTTTTTTGCTTTGAAGAATAATGTCCTTCATCCTTGTGCATCAGTGACGATGGAGAGAAGGAGGCAGAAGTGGGTTTTTCTATCTATCCATCGTTGTCGTCGTCGGCTTATACATTTTTTTTTTCTTAGGGAGACGAATACTGCAACAGACCACAAAAAAATCGTGCTTCATCAGAGTGAGTGTTGCCATTTTATGGCATTTACTGTAGTATGTTTCTTTTATACAGTCTACATAGTAAACTGTGTAAGTCGTTTTCAAGCTTTATATTTAAAGTATAAGAAAAAGTAATTAATTCTGAAACTCACAAAAGTAATTTTTGAGGTTAGAACTATTAAAAAATATGAAGTGCCAATGGAAGCTTCCATCCCCGATTAAAAATTATAAATAAAATAACAAAAATGTTATTTCTATAGTTTGATTCTAATTTGTGCTTCACCTTCTATTTCTTTTTTCCCTTAAAAAAATAAATGTTAAATTTTAAACAACAATTTTTATTTAATTGAAGTGGGAATACTTTCTTTGAGTAGATGCTGTCCGGTTCAGTGAATTGGTAGTACTTCTTTGCCACATTTGAAAAATAAATAAAGTTTTTTTTTTTTAATGTTGCACTCTCGAACGAAGGTCTACGTCACTGCGCTACTGTACTATACAGCAGTCTACATTGTCCACAACTTTTTGCGGTCTGTACCGCACCTAATTTTGGTCGGAACACCGAAGAAACTTCAAGATAGGAGCGGATATCTGCTGCATTCGTTGTTCGTTGCTAAGTCCGCAGATGGTTTTGCTTTTTGAGGACCTCTTTCATGTTCCATCTCTCATTCCCGCACCTCCCACATGTTGTGTGATTCAAATTGAATTTTCTATGTGAAGGTATAGGTCTTGAAGCTCGGATGTTACTCCTGCCTGCCTGGATGCTAGCTTGGATACCGCCTGGCAGGCTGACAAGAAACTTTGTGATGAAATATTAATCGGAAGAAAGTTTTTTTCTGATGCGCCCCAAATTTAACCCACCATCACCACACGAACAATGCGGATGCGGAAGCGGTGCAAATTTGTATCAGAATAACAAACGTGGTAGGTACTACTTACCCGAAAAAGACCGACCGACGCGACACCACCATCGCCATCAACCACCCCGTGCGACATGAGAACGATAAGCAGGACGCATTTGTGTGGTGCACATTGACCTTTGAGTTTTTGGGCCAAGGGGCAGTCAGCGTTGGTAGCGGTTCGCAGCGGGAACATTTGACAAATTTATCATTCTTCCAAGAGCCAGTGCCACAGTGCATCTCACATCCAGATCCAAGGCACGTTCACCGAAATATGAAACTTAAAGTAAGGCTCCCCTTGGGAAATTTTTAACCGCTTTAAAAGAAGTTCTTATGATGTTCACGTTGAAACGAGCTGTACAGTGTATCCTTTGTGGAATAATGGCTGAAATCTTCCACCTCTTACGTGTCAGGCAGCTCCAGGACTCACTGGCTCAGTCTACAGAGCAAGAAGTGGGAGCATAAAGCAACAAAACAACGCATAAACAAGTTGCTTCATCCTGTTACTCGCATCGGGTATATAATGCTGTATATGCACTTGCACACTACACTACATATCGCTTCCAGCAGGAGCGCGCATGCAAAGCACAAAGGACTTATTCGTAGGTGGAAAAGAAAAGAAATTATTATCTCACAGGAGTGTATAGGTCGCACGATATAATAATGATGACAATAATGACAATTTCCATGAGAGGCATGAGACTCCAAAGGACCAGAGCAGCGCTTTCAAGAGTAAAGGAGGCAATGACACTTTAGTGCACCTATACCACACCCTATACCTATACCTGCACACTTCACTACACGTATTGTGTGTGTGCATTATAGTGAGGGGGTATAAATTGCAGTGCAGCGTCTTTTACATGCCTCAGGCATTGTCCTTGCTAACTCGTTCATACATCAGCATTCAGCTATGCTCGCATACAAAAAAAATAAGGGTTTACTTATTTAAATGTTCCTCTATTCGAAGACCTGTCGACCGACCGACAGCGACAGTGGCTTGACTTGGCTTGGTTGTTGAACCGAACACAAAGCCGATTTTCTTCTCATATCGTTCACAAACAATTATTCACATACCATATCTTAATCTGAAAGTACTTCACAAGACCGGAGTTACAAGAATCTTAAATGATGAGGGCCCGAGCTGTTACTAACATTAATTCTGTTTTATATACATGTAGGATGACAACATTTAACAATATACAAAACATCCTAAATTACATTACCAAACATTGAACATTTACACTCTCACATTTTTTTTATTTCATATTCCCAAAACATTCCATTTGTATATAAAGAATATTATGTACAAATTATTTTAAAGTCTATATATGTAGATAAAACTTAACGTAACCAACATTCATTCGGAAAAGTAAAGTCAAGTTAAGCAAAAGTCAAGTAAAAGTCAAGTCAAAGCCAAGTCAAAGTCAAGTCAAAGTCAAATTAAAGACTGTATCGTATGGAGCCATACGAGTGAAGCAACGACTAAACCTAAGAAGGGACAGCTATATTATCTTATTTATTATTTCTCCTTCCTACCATGTATTTCCTTCTCTTGTATTGTATAGTGTATTGTAAGCCAGTATAAACAGCCAGTATTGTAAGTTAGTTACTTTTTCGAACAGCAAAGAATAAAGTTGGGTTTTTTTACCGTGAAGGTTTTCTTCCTATAAATCAGTCTTGGCTCGCAACAAAGACATTATATTTTTTTATTATTTTCTAATTTAGTTATTTGAATTAAAAACTATTTTTACATTACAATCAATAATTTTAGTGAATTAAAAACTAAATAAACTATTCTTATAATTTAAACCCTTCCCTCTCCCTACATATGTACATAAATGAACTGTCAATGATTAAAGCGTGTTCAGCTGCAGTTTTTAAGAATTTTTTTTTTTAACATCATAATCTAGTAACGAAATGTTTAAAATTCAGAACATTTTTAGTAAAGAACTTTTAATTTAGAAAACTGTTAAGTTAATCCATTCTGATACCTTAAAATCAGACTGTTTTAAATTTTGTGAGGGCTTGATTTCGTGTAAGAAAAAATTTAGACGTTGTAATCAAAATTAACACTAGGAGGATCGGGAAGTCCGAAAAAGTGAGTTGTCATACGATACCATTCGTCGTCGCTCTGTGACATTTATGATCTACTTCTACACATAACCAAGACCTATTTGCCCTATAGACCAAGTTAAAAATGGCATGGTTTGGAACTGGGGAAAAATTCATATGTATTTTCAAAAAAAATAAATATATTCTTTAAAGATAAGTTGTTGAAGCTAAAAGTCCATATTTGGATCCATTAACAAACGGGCCCCCAATATTTGTGCTAATATCACCTTCAAGAACTTGGCTTCGGCTTTGTGAACAAAATATTTTTTTTTGTGTAATGATAAAAACGCCAACAGAATAAGAAAAAATTTATTTATACCTACATATTCTTATGTTATGATATTTTTGGACAGACACCTCACATCCCATCATTTGCTAAATTACACGTACGGATGGTGGTCGTTTGTGCAATGTGTCCCCGGCATAATACTGTGGCATAATGTACATATTGTGTGGGCGGATTTTTAGCCTTAGGTATGATGGCATCTGCGGCCTCTCTCCGATTGCACAGTTAACATGACGATTTCGAATATTATGACACGAATGTCTGGTTTGGGTTATATACGTTTGACAAATGGAATTTGATTCATCTCGAGAGTCCAGACGTGTATACGTAATGATGGACACAATGAAATTCGAGATTCGTAGATTCTAGGTCAGAATTATGTACAAAGAGGACGCATGCATAGCCACTAGCCATTGGTGTGACATCGGCTTGCCCACATTGTTAGTTAACTTTGGTATATGATATGATATTCATTAACTTGGCAATATTGTATAATATATGGAATAAATAAGAACCATGTTTTGCTTGATATTATTCTCCAGATCCCAGTTTTAGTCACATTCATATCCCAATACCAACCCACGAAGCAGCAACTGTTGGTGCAAAGTGGAAGAGATTATTATTGTATTGACATTCTCGATACTTATATAAAGCCGAGGGTATGAGTTTGGTCATCCATGATGCGGTAATTTGTAAAGTGGGTTTATTATGGACATTAACGATTATGAGGCGGTTAGTGGAGTTTGGTGTGTGAACAAGGATTCTTAATGAAAACAGCCCAAAAGGCAAGACATTTACTTATATGTGAAGGTATTTACGCACATCAATATGCAATTCAACAGAATCAAACATTTTATATATGTAGGTTTAATCTGAACAAGGACTTAGGCAAGCTTACGCACTGACTTGATGTCCAAGGAACATGGTGATCTTAGAGAAATTGCAAGTCTATTATATAGATTTAAGTTGTCTATTTGGATAGAAATTTTTGCAAATATTTGTATTTTGAACAATTTGATTAGAAGTGGTTTTTAGTTTATGAATTGGGCTTTAATATTTGCTCTAGAAAGTCCAAATGTGTACATAATTCGACAGCTTATGAATATACAGAAGTGCTTATAACACAAATCAGGCACTGTGTTTTTTTTTTTAGTTAATCCAGAATAAAGTACATGTATTGATAAAATCTTTTATGTTGTAAGGTAAAAAATGTTCTCATTAACATTAATCCCTTTCAAAAGGAATAATTTCAATACCAAATATTCTATTCTTTGAGTTTGTACCATATTACACACATATTATATATTATATTATTATATTTGTTCAACTTCTTTGCAAAGTATAAGAACAGGACTCTGTAGCGATTTCATTCTGTAAAGCTTTTCATTGATGTTTGTATAGTAGTTATTTTCTGCTTCTGTTTTTAAATGCATTCGAAACGGGAGTATTCGTCAGGTTTTCACCAATTTTTTTATTAAAATTGTCAAATGTACGTATTGTATGTTCATATATGTAGGTAACATTAATGTCGTTGCATAGATACAAATCCCGAAGAACTTATATACCACCAGAACGGAAAATATGTCCATCACAAAAAAAAAAACACGCTGGAGCTAAGGTCCCCACCAAATACTTATTTGTCATTTTTGGGACTTACATAATATGTTCTCTCTTCTATTTAAAACGGTATATTAATGTACTCTTCCTTCCCTAAGTCGAATTTTCACGTAGTACCAAGATTTATTCCATTCCAGTTAGAGAGTTTTGGAAAAATTCGTGAGAAACATTTTTTTGCTTTGAAAACAAGGTTAATATACATATACTTACAAAAAAGTTAACAAACAAATATAGCTTCTTCCTTCGTTCGTTAAAAAAATCAAAATAAGCACTCATGAACTCATAAATATTACTCAAAAAAATTTATCATTTTATTGACTTCCCGTTTTGTCATGATATTTGAAAAAAAAAATACTTTCATCAGCAAATAATTCTTAAGAAATGATTTTGGTAATTTTTCGACACTTTTCCCTATATTCCTAAAAAAACACCCTTTCACCATAGATATTTTTATGGTCTCTTTTGAATTTTGTTATACTTGACAAACGAAAGATTTATTTCAAGTTTCATCAGCAAACCATTCAAAGGAATTTGTTTACTGAAAATATTGTCATCTTTGCATAGGATGGTTTTAAGGGTGGTCTTATCGTATTGGTTTTGGTCTCATTAGATCCAGCTTTTTAAAATACCCTCAATTCATGTAGCGTATATTTATACTGTGCAAAAATAAATAAATAAATAATAAAAGTAATAAGTTTCTAACTCACCCTTCCCCTTGTCCACATCCCGGACTTTGACAGACACCGTTCTTAAAAGTTACTCTTAGGTGGAAATACAAGGTTGCTTTCACTAACAGCGCAGTTTGTCTGAATCAAAATGCATGTAAACCTCACTTTTCACTTCGTTTTTTTTAATACCTATGTAATTAAATTCAAAAACTTTGTTCACAAACATTCCGCACATTTCAACACAATATTTTGTGAGTGTCGATCTATGTGTGCGTGCAGACATCTACAATCCAGGTGGAAATCAAAACTATTCGAACCCCAATTAGAGGTGAGAATGAAGTTAATGAAACAAACTTTCTTCGATGCCGAGAGGGATAGTTCTAGTTCTGGAAATATCCGGTGATGGGCAAAAGACTGAACTTCAGTGGGAAAGAGTGTATCCTTTTTGTTTTATAAACTGTCTGATGCATCTAAGGGTTCCCATAAAAACCATCTTGGTTGTGTTGCGAAAGAGCAGGGATACAATACCTAAATAGTATAGAAGACAAGTGGCCTTAAAAGACTTACCCCCTCAACTTTATCAAAGTGAAATATGAAATATGTATAATTGTATATGTACATATATTGCACAAGTGTTGGTTTTAGGAATTCCAATCTCAACCACAAGCATTTTCACTTCTCAAATGAACAATATTTTTAAATTTCAACTTATTCTTAAAGAGCTTCAACTCAAGTGGTTGATTCTTTTTTTCACAAAGCCGCCACAATTTTTATCTTGATGATTGATTTTTGAGGACTTATTCTTCGCGACATTTTTACAGCCTTTTTGGAATATGGAATAAGGATTTTCAAAATGCTGACAAAACTTCAGAAGTGACGTGTATTTCAAAGCTCCGCACTCTCAGTGACAAATTGTTATTGAATGGTAAAACTTTGTTCATTTCAAATCCTTCTTTTGGTAAACTACCATCTCGGGTGCTCTCAGGTGCTTTGTGTCTACCACTTCCTGCCGTTCCGGATTTTCTTTTTCTTCTTCTTTTTTTTTATACTATATTGTGATTTCTGCTTATTCGTCCTTTATCCAGAAACGTTGTCCTCATTCTTTTTTTTGCAGAAAAGTATATTTTGCAAAAGTTTTCCATGCGAATAAAAAAGACGAACTTTCTCTACTTTTGCTGCTTGCTGTGCTCTGATGCTGAAGCAGTAACGAAGCTTGGGAAATGTCAAACTCTAACAAACTCTTCCGACATGAGTATGAGAAGACCATGGTTGTGGTTAAGAGCGAAAGGGATGATCCTGTGAATTACGGATTGGTGGAAGAGGAGGGGGGTAAAGAGGCGGTTAAAAATTCAACCTTCACATACTTAACACTGTCAGATTGCATTAAGGTGCAACTTCCTCTGGAATCGGGATTAAATTTATTAACTGCATCGCTCGTTTAAATCAATAAGTTACGTTACGGACCTAGTAACCCAGTTAAAGTGAGTTAAAGCAACAAAATCACATCCTGTGATTGCGAAGGATGAATACAACAGAACGGGATGGAACAGGATGATTGCATTATTGCATTTTCACAAACGAGTCATCCAGGTACATAATATTATATATATACACATAATCGGTATAATATCGAGCATGTACCACCAGTGTTGTAGAAAACAAAAACCGCATACAGGTACCAGTATTTTGTTTGTTTAGTTGAAGTGTACTTATATCTAGATTCTTAAGGGTCTGTGTTGAAGAATAGTGTTTTTTTAATTTTTAAGTGGATTTGTTTGTAGATACATTTTTTAAAGGAGTATTTTTCTAAACTATATTCGCACTCATTTCTGAAAAATACTGGATATGTTTCTGTTTATTCTGATGATACTATAGCTAGTTCTAAAAAGATTGTTACTTTACTGTTAGTACGATTCGTTTATTTAATAGGTGCATCTCGGACAAGCTCCTGGATTCTATTAGGTGGAAATTTTGCTAATCACTTCTTCTTATTAATTTTAATGCAAGTTTCTCAGTTGTTCTCGTTAGTTTTCCGCTCACTTTTTTGATCAATGTTTTTAATAACTGAGTTCTTTCTTATACATTATACATGTATAAGAATGAGTGCAACATAATTATTGTATTGTTCAGTACCATACTTAGTGAACTTTATCAACGTTTTTCGCTGCTAGTTCTTTTGCTAATATACATACATAGATGCAATTAAGGCAGTTCTACTCTATATTTTGCAGCAAATTTTTGTTTGCTTTTATTCTTCTTCACTTTTTTATAAATTCAGCTCAACTCGTTATTTATTCTTCTCATGTTGATGGTGTTTTTGCTCATTCTATGGTTTCATTCATTCTTTCGTTGGTTCTGTTGAAATATCCAATTCATTCTTCTTTACTGCCTGAACACAATAGAATGCTGCAACTGGAATAATAAATAATAATAAATGTTTAACATTGTGTAACATTATGACGTCATCAAATCTTTCCTAAATTCAATGTTGTGTCACCTCGTCAATATAAATTAAAATGTTGATCTGTCAAAAGCAGCTGAATTCGGAAATGTTTTCATTTCTTTTGTTTACTTTTCTTTTTTAATTTAATTAAATTTAATGCAATCAAAAAATTGATCGTTCCTAAACCCTAAATGAAATTTTACAGAGTGTAACACTTTTAACAATGATATTTTAACATTCTTTTTTTAAACAACAACAATAGTTAACATTTTATAGAAAAAGAACGCACCACAGTTGCAGCTCCGCATCCATTGTGCTAGGCAGTTATTCTAAGTAGAGTTCTGATTTTTGTTAGTAATACCCAGGCAAAAATGTCTCTCCATCTCTTTATACAGATCCGCCTGCTAATCTTGCTGCTCGTTTGTGCTAAGATAATTTTTTGTTGCTCAATTTTTTTAAGCTCTTTTCTCACCCTGGAGTTACTCTCGTTAATTCTGCTGCTTACGTTGAATTTAGTTCTACTTATTTTTCTTCCGGTTCCACTCGTCAGTAATGCTAATTTCTTAAAAATAAATATTGCTTTTCATTTCATATACCTACCTAAAAAGTTCAGATCGATTATTTAATTACTCGATTCTACTTAGTAATGTTCTCTTCATTTACATGTATCACTCGTTTTTTCTGTTACCTGCTTTTACTAATTAGCTTCTTCTAAAATAGTATTTTACTTGTTAATTCTGCTGTTTCTACTTTCTACTTCTAGGTCTGATTTAAAACAGTTTTTGGTGAATAATACTAATCTTAATTCAATTCTCCAACCCGGAATTGTGCGTTTTTTTTTAAACAGAGAACAACTATACGAGTTAAACATAATCTTAGCACCACAACGTCAGTTGCTTTACGACCTTCACTGTAAATGAAAAGGTTAACGCCCTAGATATTTAGTTGAGGTAGGTATATCCTGACCATCACACCAATATAGCAATGTATATCCCACTTCTGAGACTGCAGAACATATGCAGCTATGAAGCTTTCTTATTATCATTGCATTGCAATTGGTATAAATTGTGTTATTTGTCAGTCAGTGATGGCAGTAGTCTTGACGTACGACGGTGGAGTGTGGTGAGATGAGACTGAAACTGATGCTGATGTTGTCTCCCTTTTACCAGATTGATGGATGAGCCGATAATGTGTGGTTAATGCGACGCGTGACTCAACTCCAGATATATATATATCCGATAATTTTCTTAATTAACATTTGAATTATTGGCCTCTTGTCTTATTGCGAATAAAACAAGGACAGTATGATACCTCTCTCAACAGTACTTAAGCTTGTAATTAGAGTTGGACTTTCACCACATCGATTTAACAAGAATTATCTTGTCCTTCCTAGGATCAACTAAATCATCGATAGGGGAAGATGAAGAAGAAGAAGGAGAAGAAGGATGCCGAAAATCATCAGGGCTACTGTCGACTGTCGACAAAAGGCTTAACTTTGAACTTGGGCTGTAACAATAAGCCGCAATATAGTTGGTGATGACTTTCATGATTTCGGCACGCACTTGGTGGGTATATAATATATATAACCATTGTTCTCAAGTGTGAATACATAGATATGCCAGGACATCAGCATGATATTATTGGATTGGCATAACGTTGTTGTGTTGTACAAATCTTGTGCCTGAAGGAGTTCCTTTGATTGGGTTCTGGTTTCGGTTTGGGTTACGTGTTTTGGGCTAAAGTAATCATCGCCAAGGCTTCAATCGCATTGCATTCAATTAAATTAATTATCATTACCCGAAATTATGTTTGCGATATTGATGTTTTGAGATGCAGATGCAATGTTGACACTACGTGTTTCTCTCTCTCGCTCTTTCCCTCTTATCACTGCCAATTCCAATTGCTCATTCACTCACATTCCCCACAAGTTTGAATTACAATTTCTGTATGCTGTGAGATAGGTGATGTTCGTATACATAATCACTGGTAATGCAAATTAATCAAAAACAACCTCAAAATTGTTGTTTGATTAGACCATGCATATTACATATAATGCCTCGCAGAGAGCTTAAGGGTAAGGAACTAAACAAAATGATGCTTCATTGAAAGGTTGAATGAATGGTTTATTATTATGTTACAGCCATGTGAAGGTTGCATTTACCTTTGAGTGGGTATCCGATTGGGAATGGTTTATTTGGAATTTGGAATTATTTTTAAATAATAAAAAAGGTACATTAGATATTTTAAAATTATTTCTGAGAAATTCAACTTATTTAGAAATTGAAATACAATGAATCTGATTAAATGTTAGATTTCCAAGGAATTTTAAAGTAATTTAGTGGATATTTAATGGGATTACAACATATAATGGCACGAGTATGATAACCGTGGCGACAAGAAATGATAACGGTTTTGTTTAAAAACACTTCAATACAAGCATTTTTTACTATGGGAGGGGGGGTCTATCTCCCCCCGTTTGGGCGGGAGGGCAATTTTATGAAAAAAGTACTAAAAATGAAAAAAAAATCATTAAAAAATAACGGTAATATCTACAATTCAGTATTATGCCTTTTTTAAAAGCCAATACTCTGTTCTATTAGCCAGTTTTTGAATCAAGTGAAATCTATGCATAGTTTTTGAAAAAGACGAGTTTCAAACTCAAAACTTGGGAAAAAAACATAAAAAAAATTGTTAAAGTAAAATTTTTCAATACTTTCAGATTTTATATTATTTCTTTTTTATTACAATTCGTTGCTCTTATTAATTCTTTCTCAAAAACTGAAAACGAGATGATTTTATGCCTTCTAGTTTTCGAGAAAATTGTAAATTCCTAATTTTTTTTATTTTGATAGTAATAAAATAATAGAATATGTGATTAATTCTTATGCAAATTGACTCTATATCATACTCTCCCCGCATCCAGCATCATACTCTCCCCGCATCCCCCCCTGCTTGGGCTCACTATAGTATTTAGGGTAGGTGCAAGGTTAGGTGTATGCAAAGTTTCTTTTGCAAACGAAAAATTAATTAAATTAAAATAGTAGTTTTGGTAATTTTCAATTTTCTCGAAAACTAGAAAACATAAAATCATCTAGTTTTCAATTCTGCAAATTGGTAATTTACAATTTTCTCGAAAACTAGTAGACATAAAATCATCTAGTTTTCAGTTTTTGATTAAAAATTAATAAGAGCAACGAATTGTAAGAAAAAAGAAATAATATAAAATACGAAAGTATTGAAAAATTTTACTTTAACCATTTTTTTAATGTTTTTTTTTCCCAAATTTTGAGTTTGAAAGTCGTTTTTTTCAAAAACTATGCATAGATTTCACTTGATTCAAAAACTGGCTAATAGAACAGAGTAATGGCTTTAAAAAATGGTATAATATTTAATTGTAGATATTACCGTTATTTTTTAATAAATTTTTCCAATTTTTAGTACTTTTTCATGAAATTGCCCCTCCCGCCCAAACGGGGGGAGATAGACCCCCCTCCCATAGTAAAAAATGCTTGTATTAAAGTGTTCTACAAAAAACCGTTATCATTTCTTGTCGCCACGGTTATCATACTCTCCCCCATATAATAGTTGAATGTGCAATTTGAGACATTCAAACTATTTTTGGGTTATTTGTAGACTTGCCTATTTAACTTATTTTAAGATGAATAATCGTAGATAATAATTAACATAATGAATTATGTTTTAAATGTTAGATATTTAAGGAATTCAAGTTCAAATATGTTTGACATTATATAATTACCAATTATAAGAATATGTGTACTGTATAGAATATTTTATATATTATATTTATTATTAAATACCGAAATAATAAACTTCAATAATTCAAGCAACGTCATCAGCTTATATAGATATGATAATATAATTGTTCATCATTGTCATTACTGATTCGAATGTTTTTTCGTTATAAAACTTGTATATGATGTTGAGTCGGGGGAGAGATGCTAGATATAATATTTTTTAACAGAATTAGAAACGCAGCTTTTTTTTAGAATAACCTAAACTCATTGAACCTTCAGTAATTGGAAAATACACTATAACCCGACTTTTTTATATTTTGTATCGACACACTTGGCTGAAAAAGGGAAGAGCACTGTACCTGTTAAGTTATCTATATGTACATATTTTTATATATTAAGAATATACTTTAGGACAGTAAATATAGTTTAAGATTAAAGTGGATGGCGACGCTGTTGTCGCGTTGAACCTTGTCATATAACAATAAATGATCTCGCAGATTGTGTTTTATGACTCACATCTGTTGGCATTAGGATATGAACAAGGGATGCGTCAGACATCGTCGTTATCCTCTTTACAACCCTATTGTTAGTTTAGTTTTATAGAAAACTAGAGATAAGTTAGGTTAAGAAATTGTAAATGTATTTGTAAGCTAGGTATAAGATTTGTAAATATTTAAGTTAAAATAAAGATTTTAATTTTAGTCTTCAAAGAAGGAGGACATGTTTTTTCTGCCTTTTTCCGCTCGTTCGGTTTTAAATTCGTTGTATGTTAGGGTGTTCAGAGAACATTGTTCAGTACCTACATATAATTAGAATTATACTAGCTTTATTTTGCATTTTATTTTGCATCATTACATTTTGGAGTTTTCAACACGACAGATCCCAGCGAACCATAATAGTAGGACGGGACAAGTTGGACCTAGCGAATTACTCAGAAACCGAAAGGTCAGAAAGTACTGCACGTGCTATTGCTATACTTGTTTCAGTTGCATTGTGTCCCCAGAAGAGAAACCACACACAGTTTTGTCTTTTTCAAGTGTAAAAGTAAAAAAACGGATAAGATAGTTTTTTTTATTTTTCTAGTGAAAAAACAGAATTAAGGAATAAGTTAAAGTTTTTTTTTTAAAGTGAATTTTCATAATTTTGTGCGTTAAATGGATGAGCGTTGAGTGTTTTTCTATCTATGACGAAATATGTTCATGAAACTAAGTGTGGGGTCAGTTGGACCAGGTGGTCCAATTAGCGTGAATGGAATCATTCGATGAATGTTTGCCGGGTTAGGAGTCGATACAGTGCCATACTTACCGAAAGTGGTCTCATACAAAATGTACAGTAGTCGGAAATGGACCCTTCATTGTATGCGTCAATTGCAACAGCGATTAAGATTCCTAACTTATTTAAAAATTAAAATTATTTCTATTTCAATTATTTTTTATTATTACTAATTGAAGTGTTTTTTATTTAGTTTGTTTGATCGTTTTTAATAAAATTCTTTATAAAATTTTGGATTTGTTATCCTTTATGAAACTTTTTTTCCACTCCCCAAAGCTTGGTCCAACTATCCCCACATACTGGTCCCCCTATGGCGGGGCAAATTGGACCACTTGTACTTGATACATTTAAGAAAGAATTATTCTTCTGCGGTTATATATACATATTAAATTTTTTTCAAAGAATAGTTTCATATTTATGAGACTTAAAGTAAAAAGTGGTCTAACTAGCCCCGTGCTACCCTAATTCTCATACATACATATAATTCATATAATTGCTTTGTACAAAATTTGATATCCACATCGACGACGCTAAGAATGATGCGATGTTGTATGTAGAGTGGGCTGAAAAATCTTGGCTTTGTAAAAAATTAACAAAAGAAAATATTATGTACCTTAATAATTAAATGTTACATTATTTTGTGATAGACATGCAATGTCAATAACTTCAAAATTTAAAAGATTTGGATATCATATATTTATTAAAATTTATTAAAATTTGAATTTCAAAAATGGCTTAGTGGATTTTTTTTTTTCTAAGTAAATGACGTTTCTCATATTTTGCTTTATACCAATCCAAAAATTAACCAACAAATATTTTAATATTAATATTACATATTTAAATAATTGCGTTTTTTGTAGCCTTTTTACTTCAGAAACTTTCGTTTATCAATTTCCATCAATTAATTTCTTTGATTTATTGATCACACAGAAATAAATTATTTGTAGTGAAATGTGAATGATTTTGGGGACGTTTGCTTTAAAAAATTCTATTTTTAATAGAATCTTTTGAAAACTCTGTTGTGATTTGTGCATAGATATGCACATTTAATTTCAAAATCTTCTTTAACTACTTTAAAAAATATACCATAAAATAAATATAAAAACACTTTCCTACTACTACTTGTTAAAAGATATTTGTTCACATTTTGTAATCTGGTAATCCGGTACTAAGCAAGAAATGTGTCGGTATAATATAGAGTGCTTTTCAAAAATCTCACCTTACCGAGATGAAGCTGTCATAATTCATTAAGATCCTAATGAAATACTTGCATCATTCTATTTATAACCACACATTTTAAGCTTAAGGTTTTTTTAATGGTTGCTTAAATTTTACTCAGAAAATTATTAAGGCAAATAACAAAACTAAGGAATAACCTAGTAAATAAGTTGAATTTAGTTTTCAAACTTTAATTTATCTTAAACTTTACCCTTAAAGTTCCTTCAGGTGATTTAATTCCCAGCAGAGAACTTACATATACATATATGTACGTTTACATTCAGGTGAAGACTTGTAATCAAACACACACGAAATAAGAGTTAGGTATGTAGGTATTCGAGTAGGTAGGTATAGGGTTTTTGGATTAACTACTATACGTGTTCCTTCTGCTTCGTATCAACAATAATAATTTAGAATGTACACTCATTTTGTTTGGTTTCATCTTTCCATTAAAGCATAATTGTTTTCATAGCATCGGTCGATATTTCTGCTTCGAGAGACAATTATTTCAGAATTTCAATAAATTTGATTTCAAGCAAAATGAATACATTTTCATTTCAATTTTCCAAGGATTCCCTGCTCGTCTAATACCCTTTACCTTCACCTTTGCCTTCGCCTTCGTTTTACGCTAATGCTTCTTTTGACTTTTTGGATATAGTAGCAAGCTTTATTTCAATTCTAACATTACGTACTTACATATTATACTTATTTCCATCTGTCCGTTTCATTTCATGGCATTTAAGTGTATACTGGCGATACAATACAATAAAACGTCCTTCATATTGATTTATTCCAGTTAAAGTAAGTTTGAGTACGACATTTGAACAAAACACTATTGCATAGGTGAATTTCTCAAAAATGTTTCTTGTCAACTTAAAAAAAATTCTTGCACATACGATTAATGCAAAATCTAGCCCTTATTCATTATGATTGATAATTAGTTTATTTGAAAGATGACATAATAATTGATTGTAGGAAATCAAGCTAGGTTTTTGACATAAGAATAATTTGTAGCAATTCGGCCTTTGATCCGGATAGTCTAAAATAGAAAAATAAATTTTTCCGTCATCCCCAGCTTCCCCTTCTTTTCTCTTCAATTTCAGTTCACTGCAGTTTTCAACATTTGTTAGCGTATTAGGTATAGTGCATAAAAAGGTATACAATGTGGTAAAGTTTCCAAAAATCCCTCAGGTCAAGACATGAGAAAACAGATTTAGAGAAACTTTGCCACTTGAGGATATCCTCAATTTGGACCAGGGCTTCTGATTTTGTGAAGCAAAATTAAGATTTTTTTAAACTGATCTGTTTTGGATGTATGTATTATGAAAGCAATTCCTTTTTCTCTTTTAGCGCACAACGTCAAAAGCTGGATCAAGTCAGCGGTTGTATGGCAAATTATTGTAAACTAAATAAAAAACTGATACTGCATGAAAATAAATAGATCAGGTGGCGTGACAGCTCGTGTAGAACCAAGGTCTAGTGACATACAACTCTCAACCATTCTCTTTGTGTGGCAGAGGAACAGAGGGGACCTACAATTTTCTACCGAATCCGAACGACTACGGTTAGAAATACTTAGAACTTTATTGCTTCTATAAAAAAGATTTTTATGTGTATCGAAATGCATAAGACACATTTTTTTAACGTCACACTTCACAGTGAATGTTTCGAGATATTTATGAATTTCATCGCCTTTCACTCGCAATAAAAATTTTACCAGTTCTCCATCAAAATTTTAAATTTTTTCTAATTTTCTTGGGCTATTGTATAAGATTTAGAAAAAGAAATTTAAAAGCTAAAGTTTCATCAAAAAAATTGAAAAAGGCAATCGCAAAGGCCGATCCAGTCGAAACAAGATACAACGTTGAAATTCACCTTCATTTACAATATCTAACAATAGTGTGTAAGTGTAAGTGTATGTGTATTGTAGGTATATATGTATATAAAGGTTTTACTCTTGGCACGCTCTTTAAGTAAAGCCTGTCAGCTGGATATTACTTCGAATTTAATTCGATTTTGAAGTAGGAGTCCGAGGGTTTTCATTGTCAGCGTCATTGTCGTTTTGTTCTCGTCCTTCATCTTTGTCCTCTCGTTGATAATGGCAAATTGTATTGAAACTGTGTGTCCATTCTAGGAGATGATTGAATTTTCTGCCCACCTCCTTTGGATCATTCAATCATCCGCTCTGCATCTGATTGCTTCAAAACAGCATAATGGTGTTGTTTGATTTAGAATTCGGTGTTGGCTACTGTAATCCAACCCGTAAATCCCTGTATTACGAAGAATATATAATATGGAAGGGGATAGGCTTTGGAAGTGGGCCTCAGTCCGTATAACCTTCCACAGCTATATATATACCACAATCATACTCCACCTATGGTTTAATATTGGCGAGGGGCTATTGGGGTGTTACTAATCGATTGAGTAAGAGTATTTTAGTATATGCATAAGCCCTCCCAGGGAAGTCTGGGTTTGGATCTTTTGTGGCAATTTTGTGGCTCATTTGACGATTGGCTTCGTTGACGGAGCGCGACGCCAGCCAGTCAACTACCGAACGAGCTGTTATTATTTTTTTTTTAATTTTAATCATCGTAGTGATAGGCATCCCGATCCCATGTCATTCTCTCTCGTCAATGCAAAATAAGGATTAATTAAAATTCTACGTAATTGCAAAATTATCGATTGATCTATATATGAACACATATGTACAAACACGGACATCACCGGCTTCTCGTTTGATTATATATGTAGGTATCTTTATAAAATTATATAAATAGGTATCTTTTACAGGGTGTATTGTCGATAAAATAAGAACATTGAATTTATTACAGGATGATTCGCCTTAAATATACTAAAAAAAATTAGAACGGATAGGATCTTCACTTTTGTTTTAAAAAAATGATTTGAATTTAATGCTTACCTTAAATTTTAAAGTACAAAATATGTACCCATTTCCCGTATCCTTTTTCCCTGGCGTTTCTCTACTGATGCTATCTTTGAAAGAAATCAATTTATTAATAGTGAAAAAGTGGAAATTCTTCTTTTTTATTGCTAATTATATATTTCACAGAATGAAAGCAATGAAAACTTAGAAGAATATTGTTGACCTATGTGAAAGACAATTTCACAATTTAAAAGCTATCTAACAAAATGTGAAATGTTATGAAATAAATAAGAGTGAAATGATCCGAAGTTAAAAAGCTATGCTAAATCAAATTTTTGTAAAATTATATGATCCAAAACTGCCAAGCAATGCGAAGTGATAAAAATACAAGATAAAACATTGCGAAATGAAAAACCGAAAATAAAATTCCCCCAGGTATCTAGGTAAAAGATTGAAACTTGTGTTGCAAAACAACTAGCGAAAGGTTTTATTAATTAAATTTAATTTGCAATGTGATTTATAAAATTGTATTGAAACACCCAGTGGCACTACAAATTAATAAGTACGTTGCACAGTTGAAAGATAATTTATTTTTTTTACTCTGCAGATATACCTACATATACTGTTTTAAAATTATGAATTTTAATCACACACTCAAGACCATGCTTCATATTTCGACATTTATTTCGTTTTATTGGAAAAAAACTTGTGTACGCGAATAATATTTTTGTTTTTGTTTTATGTTTTAATAATAATTTTGTGAATGAATTCAAGCCTTTATGTATATAATTTATATATATTTTGGATTTCGCATCATCCATTTGTAAGTTGGATGGTCATTGAGAATATGGTACCATTAACATGTGCTCCACTGGCCATTGAAATGAAGTATCTGTTTGTTATTTCAAAAGAAAAACACCACCAGTATATGCCCACACAGCCGTCGTACAGTACACCCCCCAGCATATGGCCAAATGGGCGGAAATCGGGACTTTAATCTGGGTTTTGAATAAAAATTACAATGTAGATATAATCCGTACAAGGGATTACGGTTAAAGTGGTCTTTTTGTACATTAGTTTTTTTGTTTCATACCATTTTTTTTATTTGTTTGTTGTTGTTTTTTTTAACTCTTTTTTATTTTGTTTTGCTTTACTTATGTTGGTACTTCAATAAAACATAACACCCTTATGCTTTGAGGGATTGCCAAAAGTATATCAACGGAAATGTGATTTGAAATTGACATGCTGGCTGAAGTTATACAAATAGGGAAATTGTAAGCCTTGTTTTCGTTAGTTTTTTTTTTTTGCACCAAAACCAAATCAAATAGACGGACACGGAGCATGATGGACTTTTTTTTTATTATTTTTGCAGCAATTTTTGTGCTTTTAATCATGAAAAGTGAAGCCGTTTTATAGGTTAGGTATTACCTTCGTGTTTACTTAACTTAACTTAAACTTATACGAATGCAGTTATCTGGCAGGATTTAAAATTCAACATAAAATTTTATTTAACGAAATAAATGAAATTGAGGAGCATACCAAGTGGACTTGGGGTTGAAAAGTCGATTCTGTACAAAAAGCCTTTTAAATGTTTCTAAACATTTGATATGAATTAATATATGTTATGATATTGATATGATATAATATTTATCTAAATGATCTTATCTATATACATTTTTTATACATATCGATGAAATTTAAAGTATCGTGCCTTTAAAAATATATTTGCATTTATATGAACTGTCTGTTTGTTCATCCGGACTAATCATCGAAATTTACGGGTCAACTTAGATAGATGTTGACATAAAGGAAGAGGTAGAGGTCAGAGGAGTAATCCTTATATCAAAACACTGAAACAGCTTTTTATAATGTCAAATGTGCAATACTTTGAAGATTTGAATGAAATAAAAAACATTTCCACAATGTTTTTATAGGCTATTTCACGACTGCCGCACCGATCATCAGACTCCTTTTATTGATCTTGGTCATTTTGAATAATATAATTTGAAAAACTTTTTTTCCGCTACTGGGAATCGGACCCGACCAAGCTTTTTCAGAGCCATACCGAAGTCACATGGTCCTAGCTTAGGTTTAGGTTTTATTATTTGACAACAGTATAGCCACATACATGTTGTTTGTTGTACATTCGGTTTCTTTCTTTTCCTCCATACTCCATTTATAAGCCAAGAATCGGTTGAACGAATAAGGAGGGTATGAAAGATCTGACCCAGGCCAGCAATTAATTTCAAATTTGAAAGTGGTTTTTGTATGATAACATACTCGCAGTTAGGCTGCCAAGCTTTTACACCATCTTAATGATGAAGTTTTTAATGAAACAACAAGCACTTGGTTGCATTATTTTGTTATTTAGAAAAAGGTTTGATGAAAATGAATAAATTCGGAACTAAATTAATTGAATTTAAATTAATATGGCGGTTAGAGTTCTTTCTTTCTTTACCCGAGTTGCTTCCTTCGGAATACGTAGACCTAACCTCAGCTGCTAGTTAAAAACATCTCATGCAAATAACCTGGTATTTCTTTTTAAATTATAATGATTATCTAATAAAATTGACAAAAGTTCAATAAGTTATCTTGTTAAACTAACATGACAATCTTAATAAATTAACTTGTTTTCCTATTAGACTGACAGCCCTTTCTGGTGAAATTTACATTACTTTGTCAATGTTTTACTTACTCATTTTATTGAAATTTGCAAGAGACAACAGGCATTATTCTTTTTTTGCTTCGAATTTGTAATTCTATTTCCATTTAGAGAATGATCACAACATGTTCAGATCACGTTCTACGATTACCATAGAAAAATTCTGAGCCACTAAGGAGAAATAAGGAAAAAAGTACAATGACAGTTTAGATTTGACTGCTTGGTGTTCATGTGAGTTTCTTAAAAAATCAAAACGCTCTAAAAATTATGATGAAATAAATGATATCACTTATGCAGACAAAAATAAAATGGCGAATTACACTGACAACCAAGTGTTTAACTGTGTTTGAAAAATTTAATTAATAAAGCGTGACTCGACAACGTTTATGGAACTCTCCTCACAAGAAAAGTCCACCACACCAAATGTAAATTCTGTAGTGTCATATTTGTCAAAACAGACTGAATAAATGACAGCCAATTTTATAGATGTAGTTTCAACAATATGGGCGCTATCAACAATCAACTGTCAAAGTTCGGAAGTCGCTATTAGAATTAGAAGACCCCTACATGGTTTCAGAGATTTTTACAACTTTATATTGGAAAGTACATATTGTAAATCTATCGACTGTAAATCTAAACTAATTTTTAGCTGAAGTTTTTCTCTGAGTTTTGTTCTTTGAAATTAGTAAACCTCATTTTATAAAAATCCATCTGTCTATCTAATCTACAATAAATATAGTTAAAGTTCGCAAACAAAAACTTCAATTGAATTTTATTCAATATTTTGTTGTATTGTACAGCTGCTCTAAAATACTTGTACACTGGATATGCATGAAGCATTTTGAATTCTTTGGCAGCAAGAGTGCAACCTAAGCATATTGTCAACAGATATTTCAAAAAACATTAATTTATGTAATCAAATTTTCATGAAAATAGTTTTGGATGCTGAGAATATTCAACCAAAACTCTTTCGGACCTGACTCCAATCAAACCTTAATAAATATATGTATGCATGTTTGTATGTATAGACTCATGCGCAGACATAAACAAACTTTTATTTTGCCTTTTCTGAAAAACCTACTAAATTCAAATTAAATGATTCCTGCTGCAAGGACAAGTTTACATGTTTAGCATATAAAATATACATGTACCGACGTATAGGTACTAGATAGATAGTATAGGGTATAATAGAAAAAGGCTATAACATTATTTCTGTTTAAGGATTATTCTCTTTTCAAAATTTAATACCCGACCCAGTCAAAGTGAATACACGTATCTGAATATTAAATTGTTGGACTCTGTACACTAGGATACATCGTCCCGCTGTACCCATATATATCTCTCTCTCTCTTTTTCTCTCCCAACCATATTGCCTCTGTTCCTCATCAATAATTTAATTTTCCAACATCAAATTGCATTTGGCCCAATCGCAATCGATTGATGATTTCTAGCAAACATCCGGGTTGTTGTGTCCAGGCGATTTGACTCGACTGTCCCTCCCGAAAACTAATGGATTTTAGGAATATCCTACTAAAATATTAAACAATAACGACACCGTGACTACATCTATACAACTTCCGTAGGCAAATTGAATTTCATCCAGAATCCTAATAGGGTGCCTTGACGGTCCTGACAACGACCTATGACGCGACGCACGCTGTGTTGGTAATTTCCTCATATTTTGCTTCCAAGTTATTGCGATTACCTGACACTGCAGCAGGATCTATTTTTTCTCATTGCCTTTTATTTTTTTTATTTTCTTTCATCTTTTTTTTGGTATCTTATGGATGGTTTTTATAGCTTGTAAAAGAATATGACTCTTGGCTTACCTCCCACTCGTTCGCGGTAATTTATCTGTGTGGGGAATTCCGTAGGAAACAATAAAAATATGGCCTCAACAGGATTAATCCATTATTCCCTGCAATAGTACCGTACATAGTACACCATTTGTGTACAAAATGGGTTGCTTTTATGGTGGCACACTAGTGGTTTTGGTCAAATGGACGTAACTACCTCGATATATGTGTACAATTGCGTGGTCAAAGTGAAGCAGATGAACAAAAACAACAACAATAATAACAGCAAAAACAACAAAAAACTACTCATTGGGGATACATTTTCATACGAGTCGACCGCAAATGTCCTTTAAATAAAACAATTTATGCGAAGGCCAACGTCATCGTATTAATAAGGGTTCTGCACTTGCCAATGTTTTCTACACTGAAAAAAAACAGAAAAACATATACATATTTATATGCATGTATATACGAGCAGAATTAATTCCAAGGGGGACATTTTAAACAATGCCATTAATATGCAAAGAGGGATACTGAAGGACAACTTCTGTAGCAAGCTGGACAATTAAACCGTTACGTTTCAAGAACTGGCGGTGGAAATGGAAACCGGGAGCCCAATTATTTTTTGGAAAAATATTGAAAAAATATGCAAAACAATGATTTTTTTGTTGATAATATTGATGTTTACGTAAATAATATTATTTTCCTTTTTGTTGAAAATTTAAATCACAGAAAAATGGGATAGGATATCCGTTTTAAGCGATGAGACGCCACCGCCGCCGCGCCGAATCAAGAGATAAGAATTTCGGTTCTTTATCATGGATTTTCAAACTAATAAATTATTTATTCTCTGACTAATTACATCCGGCATGCCTAGTAAAACCATTTTTGAAATTTTAAGTTTTTGTTTTCTTCAATTGAAATTTCTTAAAATTTATTCAATTTAATATTTTCGGGCTCCTGTTTCATAAAATTGATAATTGTTTATTTTACAATTTTGTCACACTTGTCTGAAAAACTATAAATTGGTAACTCTCAAAAATATTAAATTTCTGTCCATCGCATCGATATAATTATTTTACAAAAAGTTCTGCATTACAAACAAATTTATAATTATCAATAAATAGTTACAAAAAAGTTACAAAATTATTATCTAAGAACTATTTCCAAAAAACGTCTTTCTGCGGAAAAAGTCCAAATAAATATTTATTAACGGAAATATCTTCATTTTGGAAAAGGATATTTGCTGTTAAAAAAGTCCAATGTAAAATCGTGTGCGTTATTTAAGGTCAAAATATCAAAAAAATAATTTTTTTTGTGTATAAAACAGTAAACTCTATCAGAAAGCCCATCAAGTAAAACTTGAAAGTAAGGAGTAAAAAATTTTATTTTTCACTTCGACCAAATTGTTTTATAAATAGAACAACTTCTAATACGGAACGTCATTAGTATAATATAATATCTTAATTTTACGCAACTGAACTGGATATTTTCTTTTAGTGAGTTATGTTATATATAATAAGTGACCTTTTTTGTTTGAATATTTGTTTGTTAATTTGTTGGCTTCAGGTCAAAAATAAAACACTTGTTTTTTTGTTCACGACGTTTCGTCCATGTCTATGGACATCTTCGGGTGAAAATCAAAAAGATCTATATTTGCATTGATTAGTATAGAATTACAATTTGTTTGCATGTTTACAATAACAACAATTACTTACAATAAATATTACACAAGTTAATTTTACACAATCATTTTTTCTAAGAAAAACAAAAAGGCTGGACTTAGTACCAAAAAGTTAGACTCACAAGTAACAAAAAGAAATTAGAAAATGTTTATAAACATGAATCATAATCAAAACTGTCTCCTCTTTTCCAACAAATGTTTATCTTGTTGCAGTAGTTTTTCGAAGTCTTTTGTTGTGTTGGTGATGAAGTTTGGTATTAGTCCAAGTTTTCTGCATCGAACGAAAAAATTGGGGGTAGCTGTGGTTTTAACTTTAGTGAGTTAGCAAAATTTTTCGGCGTAATATTCTCTTACTATTAGAAGCTGAATATGACAATTTTACATTTATTTTGAATTCCTGTTTCAATGTGCAGAATATCATTTATCACCAAACATTTGTTGACAGAAAGCAACCAATTCCTGTATCTCTTTTAAAAGCTTCCTTTTTGTAGAAGGTGCTAATTACATTCACCATAATTGTTGGATAAATGATAGCAATTAGTAACTTATCTGGAAAGGCTCTCAACACCAGCTTCAGTTTTTCTTCGCCATCCCTTATATGTACATATGTATATCCTTAAAGAAGCATTCAACTATAGAAGGGATCGTATCAGTATAAATTGCTCTTGTTGGGAAATAATTAACAGAAAAGAAAAGCTACCCCTCCCGTCCCCACCAACCATAGCATTTTTAATTACTATATTTTATTAATTCTTAACAAGACCATATTTTCTTTTTCTTAGGTACACAAAAGTACTGTATTCCTATTAAAATACTTTTTTGTGCTGCTGTTTTTAATAGGAAGGTTGGTACATGTATACCTTTATATACGCGTCATGACACACGAAAACTACCATAAAAACGTTCTTAATCAACTGTTTTTCGTTGGAAGAAAAAAAAAACAGGCGTATTTGCCACTCCAACTTTCTCCTTAACACCATAATTAAATTCCCCACTAATTTTCCAACGTTGCTCTAATAAAAGTTTAACCCATTCTCCGTGCCCCCTCCCACCATTTGCATGTCTGCATGCAAAACCTATCATGCCCCGTATGCCGCACCACCATTCATTATGGCACAGAAAAAAAAAAAACACCACGTTCCTGATGATCTTGGCCTTTAGCCTATACTGGCACTGTGACAATTAAAAAGGATATCGTCTCAATTAGATTAATTAAATTGTAATTTTCTTATCTTGAGCTTTGAAGTGGATGGATGTCATCAGTGTTGGCAATGATGGCTTCTTTTTTTTAATTCTACTCCTTCACTTTAGGTTCGTCCTTTAATATTTTTTGTCTCTGACTTTCGTTAGCTTCATTAAGTGAAAAACACATTGTGTGCAAATGAATTGAATAAAAACCAGAAATAGTTTGCTAAATGCAACTATCCTTTCACCCTCGCAACCCTAAACTTCAACCTACCTCATACTTTTTGTGCTTCTTCTTCGTGCACACGAATTCCTTTTAACCGAAGAAGGATGGCATTAACATTAATCATACCTAACGGGGCACCAAGTTAAGTGCACACAGAGAGCAACGGCAAAAATGAAAAGAACTGAATTAACGATCAAAACCATCGTCCTGTTATTTTTTTTTTTCTTTGCTACTTATTTCTAAATAAAAAATAGTAACACCTTCATAGAATGCACCACACCACATCATACCACACACAGTTGCATGATGAAGTTTTCGAAAATAAGAACAAAAATGAAAGCAACGTTTCTCGTTTTATATACAGTTAGATTCATAGCGGTATGTTCCTGCTGATTCTGTTCGAAACTCTGCTGTTATTAACGACACGGAGAGGAATAGACAGAGTTTTTAAAGGGCCCCACGTTAATGATTCTGAATGCTTTTGCAAAGTTTATTTAAAAGAAGTAAAAACATTACTCATCTCGAGGTTATAAAAATAAGGTGAATACTTACTACTTAAAAATCAATTTATTACGAGTCGAAACTAAGATAAATAAGATGCACGAATGCGTTGCACGTATTTGTTCTTGGGAATTATTATAAGCATGAATGAAATATTATTCATAAGATTAAAATAACATCAATGCTCCTGACTTAACGAACTTTATTTGGGTGAAATTTTGAATGAATGCTGTTAGGCTCAAAGACGATTCGGAGAACTGCAACAAGGAGGAATGCATTCATTTACATCGTTTGTTTGTGTTTGTGTTTGTGTTTATGTTTGTGTTTGTGTTTGTTTTTGTGTTTGTTTTTTTTTTTTCCTTTTCCTTTTTCAACATGTTTAATTTGTTTTGGGTTTACTAAGTTTTCGACACTGCAGTTGGTTTGCAGGAGGGTCAAACGTAAGCCCCCTCTTCTATATAGTATGGTCTCGGGTAAAAAACACTTTCAGACGATGGTGTGACCAAAAACAAGAACTTGTCAGTATATGTTGGTGTTTGCTGCAGTTGGGTTCTTCTACACCTTTAACCCAAAGGCCACATGTATTTTCTCCCAAATGACAAGTCTACTTAAATCCGCTACTGTTTATTTTCAAAACAAAAATAAAAGTGTTCCCATTTTACACTTTGTATTCATTTTTAGTCAAAGACGAAAGAGCCCTGGTATATTTTTATTATGTGTGCCATGTTCCAAAAGTGTTATTGCGAAAACAAGAAGTAGGGAGTTAGTTGAAGAGCCCTGGACCTTTTCGCCTTCCGGATCACCGTTTTTTACGTATTTACTGCACTCAGTGTAATTGTTTCGTTATGCCAGACAGCAACACAACCCCAAAATCTAACCACACTGGTAAAAAAAAAAAATTGTCATGTCTTTGCTGGCGCTGCACTGTCTGGGTTGAAGGAACCCCTACATTTACGAGTATATAGCTATTCCACGGGCAAAGAGCTATCTTCGTCCGAATCCAGAATATATCTAAATAAAATAATAATCATAATATGAAGCAATGGTTTGCCAGCAGGAGCAGGAGAAGCAGCTCATCTGGGCCTACTATACTCCACAACCTACGACCAACAACCGACCCAACCTAGTTCTGGTTCTGGAGCAGTAACCATGCATAGTGTGGGGACTTTTATTTCATTTGGAATTTATTTGTTGTCATAACATTACCCAAGGGTATAATGGAAGCTGAAAATTAAATTGGACAAGTGCCTAAAAGAACTCGTTTAAGAAGACATAAATGAATGCCTCGACTATATCCTCGAATTTATTACCCAATTTTCCAACATTGCATTAGCTCTATAATATGTGTGTTGTGTTGGTATGTGTATGTGACTGTGAGCGATGTTTATCTTTTGTTTTGTGTGTGTGTGTTGGTTGTGTACTGTTTATCTATGTAAAAAATTAAGTGAATCCAAATGCAACGCCAGTCTGGAGAGCCTGAATGGTGTCAACTTGCAACACTGATCCTGTAAAAGGACTTTGGACTTCGTGGGTGTGTGGTATGCTTTGAGCTTATCTTCGCACTCGGAGTTATTTTGGTGATAAACAAGTCGGTTTGTGGTCATTAATAGGTAAATATTTGAATTTCGTCTTAAACAAGGATATACATGTACATAATAATACAAGACTCTAGAAAGGACTAAGAAAACACAAAAATATCCTCAAAAGGCACCGAAGCGTCTTGCAACTAATTACCAAATTGTATATGTAGTTCTGGATTCGTAGCCACCACCATGTGGATTTACGACGACGTGACCGAATTCTGCCGCGTCTTCCTTTTCCGAACAAGGATATTCGTGCAACTCCAGAGACTAATATTCATTCGCTTTTGTTCTCCGAGGATTTAAATGCGAAAAGTCTGATATTATAGTGCAGATCTATTCTGTTCTGCGGAGGAGCATATATATGTGCATATACTTTAGTGTTTGAACACTTACTCGTATATTCGACTTATTATCCTAGTAACACTCACTCGACACACATACCTACCTTCCTACATACAGTCATACCTATACAATAACATATTTGTGTGCAAGAGTCGAAAAGTACCAATGCTATTTTTGATTACACGAGATACAAGTTTATTCGTTTTGGGGGCTGCAAAGAAAGTTTATAGTCGCGAGTGACTCATAAAGCGAGAAGTTTTTGGCGAACGTATGTTTACTGATGGGGGGAGGGATTGGTGGACGCTCGGTATAACAGCAATAGCTGTTGAGAGTGAGGCGATGATGGTTTAGTTAGGGGCATTGTTTTCTGCGGAGCAAGATTGTAGCAATTCGTGTGAGTATATTTGTGCCAGATGCAATAGGATACAGTTCTTTTTATTACACTTCATAACTTTTCGCTGATGGTTAATCGGAATCTTGTTTGAAATGAAATATCTGTCATGGGAGGTTTCAAAAACTTGGGAATTTGTCAGTTTATTTTTTTTTGTTTTAAATACATTACGTGTTTATGATTTGTGGTAGCTTGGGGGAAAAAAGCGATGATTTAATATAATCAGCGATAGTGTGAGTTTTTGGATTATTTGTGTTTGCAATGTAAAGGTAGATTTTAGTAAACACCGATGTATGTACATGTATGGATGCAAAATAACACACCATCCTATGGATATAATTTACCAAGAAACACAAAGCATACCTTACTTGGAAGATGAAGTGATCTATTTTTACACTGATGGATCAAACAGTGTAGGAGTGCAGCCACTCAAGATAAACTTAATCTTAGCACAGGGTTCTTCATTAAGCGCTTCCTAAATTTTATTTAAATTTAAATAAAACAAAGTGCGTATAAATTTTTAATTCGTTTAAAAGGCTTGTTGATGCGATGGAATTATAAAATCGTTCAAATGTCCACCGCGGTTTCTATGGGTGGCGCGCATATCCAATTTTCCATAATCAGGCTGAATTTGACCGATGGCATGGGTTATGTTGGTTTTGAGGGCCGCTGTGGTTTGTGGCTTATTCGCGGCATAGACCTGTGATTTTAGAAAACCCCACAAGAAAAAGTCTAACGCGGTCAAATCGCACGATCTCGGTGGCCAGTTGACATCACCCCACGTGATATGACAATGCCCTCGAATCGCTCGTGCAGAATTTCCAAAAATATGGAGTCAGCTGTGTGGCACGTAGCATCATCCTGTTGAAACCACATGTCGTTGGTGTCCTTATCATCCAATTCAGGCCAAGAAGTTGATAATCATCGACCTATAGCACAAAATGCTAATCAAGAAAATCTATAAAGTCACAATGGAAGATAATTTTATCTTTGAACTGAAGGCTGGAGTTTCATCCATCCATGAAACCTATAAACCCCGTAATGAAAAGAAGATCAAATACTACGGTGAGAATCGAAGTTAGATGAAACTTGGAAAAAGTCGAAATTAGGCGCCAATGCTATTCTCAGCAGCTCCCTGGCTGTTGGCATATAGCTGGAGCACTTGGCAAGAAACAATGATATCAGTTTGCCATATTGAGTTTTCAACTATTAATCAAACAAGTGTTCTTGTCGAAACGGCTTCTTTAATAAAAATATAAATCAAATTCTAGCTCAAGTTGTAAATATTTTTGAGTTCATCCAAATCAAAATCTCTGTTTCATAAAAAAAATTTTAAAGTTTTTTGGATGAAATTACAAACGTTAACTAAAATTATCAAAGAGTTGAACCCTATTTTTAATTTGATCAACTTTGTTTTCGATTTGATATAAGGAGTGTTCAATTCCAATCGAATATGGAAAATTTAAATTAAAAAAAAAAAGTAAAAAAAATCATATTCGATAAAAATGCAAAGCAACCAAAATCAAACCAAAACGAAAGAAGAGCTGGTTTTCGATGTTTAAAATCTTGCTCCACTATTTTTCCTTAGAGATAATAAATGATATTTATGTATGCAAACATAAATATTATTTAGCTATTAGGTAAGTATCTACCTATTTTTTCGTTATTTCCGTCATCAATCTGTCGAGTTTTATTAAAATCCTCAGATAATTTTTCTCACAAATCCATTTGCTTTCGTTATCGAAAATAAGGTTCTCTTATATAAAAGTCATGAGATATTAGGGCATTTCTCTCACCATAAACTTAAATTCTCCTGTAAACATCCATCCTTACAATTAAAATTAACAACTTTCGTTGAAGTTGTGTGTTTTGTGCTTTCCCAACCAATTTAACCAATGAATCTAAAATAAATTTAATATATTTCGTTTACCCATTACCAAGCTTGTGCCGAAAATCCCCCCAATAATGAAACTTTGCTTTTTCTTGTGTGCAGGATATGCACCTAATTCCATTTTCCTGAGCTTAGTAAGAGTTCAGAGGAACTAGTGCTTCCTTGTGCTTGTATATATACATAGGTACTTTTTTTAGTTCTTTGTTTTTTTTTTTTACATTTTTTGGGATGGAAGGTGAAGGCAATGGCTTTGTGTTTTCCTGATGACGCCAAACCAGAGAAGGTGAAGGAATTAATGTGTAACCTTCGGAGGGAGATTTATCGGTGTGAAATTTCATTGGAGACCCAGGTGATAGCGGCAGCCAAGCGAACTTTGCTTGTACCCAAAGCTTGTGTACGAAACAAGGATAAAAACAGAACATTGTTTTTCATAGCTTCTGAGCTGTAAGGATACTTTAATGACAAAATATTCTCCTCCAGTCTTTGCGTTCTTGCACATTTTGAGCAGGGATTATGTATTTTCCAATATAGGTGTCTGAAATGGTTTTGCGTTGTTTATTTTTTCCTTTTTTTCCTTTTTTTTTTTTCTTTTGTTTTGGTTATTTTATCGGCACAATTTCCCTTATCGCTTAACTCATAGCAGCTCTAAGTTAAACGCTTTCGCATACCTAATTATGGTATATTTTAGTAAAGAGGCTCTAAAGGTAATTTTATATTTTTTATAACCTAATTCGGCAGCTGAGGTTAGGAGATTTGTTTTAAGTTTCTTTTTTTTTAATGTAGGTACATCGAAAAAAAAACAAATCACTTCCTTTCAAAGGAACCTATTAGGTGTTGAGACATTATAATCATTAGGCTTTCAAATATTGTGTAAATTATTAGGTTTTGTGCACGTTGCTAAAGAGAGGTAGATATATATGAATTATCAATTTATAGGTTTCCCAAAATTTGAGCCTTGTTATATCTATAATAATTTAAACAATAATGCTTGTAAAACTTACGCCTAGATTGCACGTAATATGAGTAGGACGTATAAGGATGAGGTAGAAATTTTTATTAGAAAAGTTAGTAGCTAAAGCTGGATAATATCTTATGAAATCGCACTGCAACGTAAAGTTAAAGCTTAGGGAGTACAGGCGAGCCAAATAATTTTTCTTTTTTAAATGTCGAAAGGGGTCAAATCGCAGCTACGAAGCGGCCAATTGACATCGCCAAGACGGCTGATAACACGATTTGGGCATGGGCTGTGAGGCATGACGCGGCGGTGGCGCCATCCTGCATGAACCAGTGACCGAAACGTTCGTGAATTGAGTCTCACACTCTCGGCTACAGCAGCCACATTCTCGTCTGTGCGCAACGTAACAAACGCACTGTTTGGACTACACAGCACTCACTTTGGAAATAAGCTTCAATATTTCCCAACGTTGTTCAAGCGTAAAGCGAATCATTTCGTTCCACGGAGCGGAGGTATGATACTGACTTTCTGTCAAGATTTCAAGCACGAAACAGCTGTCAGTGTCAAAATAACATATGATTTAAAAAGAAACCACTAGATGGCCCTTGTATGTATGTATATATAAAGAAACAAGTGCTATTAAGAAAAGTAAACTCTGATTTTAATCAGGATTGAGTTAGCATTAGTTTCTCAAAAATAAGGAAATTCAGAATTGACTCATGAAGCAGTTTTGGTGCGTAAACATCTATGCCGGGGGTAGGGTAACTTAAAACCGTGTCCATTACGTGTAGCACGTTATCGTGTATATGGTACGATATTTAAACCGAAATCTGTCACTCAGGCTAACGTTTTTGTTCAAACATCTTAACATGGATTGAGTATATTATAAAACATGTTTAAAACTAAGAAAATTTGTGAACTAGTGAATTGTTAAGTAGTATCATGTTATAAAATCAGGCTGTTTAAAATTTTGGGTAGTTGGATTTTTAGAATAAAGAGAAATATCAGTATAGCTATGTAGATATTTTGATGATAATTTATTTAAAAGTTCAAATGACCTTATCTCAAAAATGCGTTTCGCCCAGTAACAGTGAGTTGTCATCTCTTTATGCTATTTGATTATAGTTTTATGGGAATCTTGTGGATATATTCGACCGAAAATATGTATGCTTTTTTTTATCTAAACCAAACAATGGTATTCTTAGTCATCCTCTACATCAGAAAAATGCAATCATCCAAAATGAAACCATTTAAAGCAACAATCAACTCAAAAGCATAAACATTATTGAAATAATACCGCACAAGAAAAGTCATTGTTAAGCATTGCACAGAGCTGAAATCTGAAACCTCAAAAACTCAACTTGACATATACATACATACTCGTAGATATATTTCATGAAGGTAGCTTGGCTATATCGATCCAGTTTAATTTGAAAACTGTTCAAATGTTTGTTTGACCAAAAATAGAAAAAAACTAATTCCACACTGCCACACATCTATGATTTTATTTCCCCTCATTTTGCTTTAGTATTTTTTTTTTGGCAAATCCTTTTCATGACTTTCTAAATAAACGCGGTCTTTGCCCACACATTCATTAAGAATTCATTTACACAAAGCTGTTCTTTTATTATTTTTTTTTTGTTCCTGTCCTGAATGTTTTCACGAACAGAGAGACTCTGGTGTCCGGAGCAGAGGTTTCTCACTTTTCACCTGCGGTACAAGCCATAAAGTCAGTTCCAATTGAGAGAACGACGAGGAGGATAACGACAACGACACGATGCGATGGCTAAAAGGTGTGGCATATGAGCTGCATTAGAGACGTGAAGACGACGACGGAAGCTGCTGGACCCAGCAACCAGCATCAACGGCACGGCAGCGGCGGCGTCACTACAAAATTATCCTTAAACGCAATCCAATTTGAAATCTCTCCCAACGCCTTAATTTATGTTTTTTGCCCGATGGGTGGCGCGCAAAATGCATACTCTATTCTATATCCAAGCGTGTGTATAGCCAACGAGTATATCCATTCTACATCAGGTGTTGGTTGTACTGCGTGAAATTAAATGCATTTCACTATTTCATAATTACGTTCGGTGTTTTTTCTTTATATTTTTTGATTCTCACCACTTCCTGATCCTGATTTTTCTCCCATTGAGTCCTTGGGCCATGGCCCATAGTGAAAATGTTGTGAATTTAATGCACACAGCTTGGGTTCGGTACACACTCATTTCACATGGTATAATGGCGTCTACATAGTTGCACGTACCTTTAAGTTCTATTGCAAGAAAAAAAGGAACGGAAAGCATATAGAATACATATATGAAGGTATGTAACCTCTAAAATATTTGAGTTTATTTTTTTTTTTTTCTATAGGGTTGGGGGCGGTAGTGGTTTATTTAATCGGAACAAATTCAACTGCTGTTGAATTTAAACTTAGAGGGAATATATTTACATGGATGCGTTCGGTTACTACATTACAACCCTTAACCCTAAGGGCATTAATTTATTGTTAACTTAAACAATTGTCTATCAGCTTCGTTATGTATGTATAAAGCTTAGTGATGTAATAATTTTGTGGAAAAAGACAACCTATGGCCTTGGGAGGAGTGCTTTAGCTAATTAATTTGCGACAAAGAGCTTTAAGGAGCGTTTGAATTGCGGTCAGTTATGTCAACCTAGTCTTGGTACATGATTAATCAAATGCGAAGGACAAGGTTGTTAATCAATAGTATATAATATGTAGATAGGTAGGTATACCTGTATGTGGGTATGGTTTGGGAATTGAGTTAAGTCTGTAACAGTTATACGCGTATATATTTGCCGTGTTTGCATTTGCCATCGTTTTGGTCGTTAAACAAATGCGGCGCTTCTCAAGTAAATATGTACATCGTCGTCGTTAAAAAATTCTTAGAAGAATTTGACAAGCATGACATTTTAACTGACTTTACTTCCGTCCACGAGAATTGGAAGAACATAAACTTACTGGGCCAAACTTAAATTAGTCATTATAAGGCAATCAACGTGCAAAGACGATGACTATAGGATGAGGAGGAAAAGGAAGACTGGCGCTGTTATACTGTTTAGGGGTTAAGTCACGGTGAAGTAATTTATTTGCTTATTTGTTTATTCAGGGTTGTATTTATTTTGTTTACTAATAACAATAACAAAGAACGCACATTCATAACAACCGCTTATATGAATCGTTTATTGAATAACTGAGTAGGCAACAAAGAGCAACAGGGGCCTATACCTATTAAGGTACTTGTATTTATGCGTTGTGTTTTTTTATAAATTTGTTTTAATGATTTATACAGTTTTATTGGTTTTGTACAAAATTATCAAATCATCAGCGAAAGCCTTGGAATTTCAAATAGGTAAAACGAAGGAGAGTAGCGTGGCACGAGTTTAGGCATTCTTCCTTTCCTTTCATAGAGTTGAACAATGTTGGTGATTGAGTAGGTACTTTGTCAGAGGTGTGAATTTTTAAGTATATCGCTTACAGTACCTGGTATTTTTAATTTTACCTCCAACTTAAAAATAGTGCTTCCACTAAGTACTTAAAAACTAAAATTACAGCAATTTATAATTCAGACCTACCATGTTGCAGTTATATTTTTAGTGTTAAGTACTTTTTAAATTTAAGTCCTAAATAAAGTCTCAAATGCACATGAAAAAGCTAAAAATTTAATCGGTTTTAACTTAATTAAATAAAAAAATAAATAAAAAAAAGTTCACTTATCAATAAAATAAAAAAGTGAGTATACGCCCAAGTGTACTTAAAAATGTTCATTCGGTAAAGGGACATGCTACTCGCATGCTCACTTTCTCTTCTGTTCAATAAGTTTTTGAACAGAGTCAGTCACAAAACTCATAGATATATAGGTACTATATAACCCTCATTTCAAGCCTTTATTGACTGTACAACCAGCTAGAATACAAACTTGAACAACTTTAAATACTAATAAAACCTCGTATGTGCCCGAATGTGGCTGTCCTTCTTTGAATATTGTTGAAACATTCACTGAGATTGGAATTTACATCTGCTTTTGTCTTTTCGTGTAGGCAAGATATTGCACGAAAGAATTCCACGTATTTCTTTTAATACATCTGCGTTGAGAATAAATTACATCTTCAGCAGACTGGTGCCTTCATATTTTAGAAATGATGATGCTGTTGTCCTTTACCATCCTATCTCTGCCGAGTTTAAAGAGCTCAGACGCTAGACCATCATCAACTCCCACAGCTCTTTGGGTTGACCTTTGGGAACGCTATTATAATTTCCTCAAGGTCGGCAAACAATATGGTGGCATTTTGTTTTCCACGCCGCCGCCGTTCAGCAGCCTGCGGAAATGATATAGGTACCTATCCTCAACACTAATTTTAACGCAATGTTCTCCGTTTTGTCTCTATGCAAGGATTTGTTCTTTATGAATATTTCAAGTCTTTAACGCGACTTAACATCACAGAATAGTGAATGATAAAAATCAATGTACATAGTGTATTGTGACAGTCCAATTTTTATTGAAATGAAAATGTTTGATTTTAAAGAACAAAATGTTTTAAATTTAAACTAGATGTACTCCAGATGATTTTGATAATAATTACTCCTCATTCCTTCCAGTCATCAAACACTCGCATCTTTTGTTTCCGAAATACAAAAGAAAAACATAAAAAAAACTCAACGAAATGTAATGACTTTATAAAAGCATTCCCGGCGCTATCCCTTTAAATTGTATCAAATTCTAAACTGTATGCCTTTTTTCCTGTAAGCTAATCAAAAAATTTGATCCCTGATATCCTTTTCTAATCAGATTCACAAAGTACTCAATCACTCATTCAATTCCCGAGGCTTTGAAGCCCCCCTAGATCCCTTTCGATTCCCTCTTCGCTTCGCTATCAATAAGGTTATTTTTTTCATCCTTAAACGAGAAAATAAAAAAAAAAAATGAAAAGAAAAGAAAAAAAAAGAAAAAAAATTAAAAATAAATTAGATTGTTGATTCCATTGTTTATGGCACAGATTTCTTCTTCGCTCCAAAGTATTTACAGCAACAACAACAACCGACACAACACAAAAACAGTTAACATAAATTCTGTCCCGTGCTCGTAATTTCCCATGAATCACATTCACAGCAAATAACATTAAAAGCAGCGAGCGACACAAAGACACAACAAGGCAAAGGAAAAACAACGCTCCGCCTGGGTTCCTGGCTCCAACCAACCTCCAACTGCTCCAAATGCTTCGGGCAAGATTTAGGAATTTTATTTAATTTCACTAAAAAGGTTGCAAAACTTTCTTGCGCATCTGAGTGAGTAGGTCTTTTATTATCTCGCCCGTGTATTCTCCAGCGCCCATACCCCATCGTCCCCATTATATAACATCCCGTTGCCGGGTCCAACCCCGCACCTGTCAGAAATGGGCCGTATTTTTTTTATCAGATGTTTTTGTATTGCCGTATAATGCTGTTGCCGTTATGCTGCCATTGCTTTTCCGTAGATGTCATTACGTTTGTTTAGCGTATGTATGATGTTGTTCTTGTACACATAAAGGAATAAGTCATTAAAGTTCGTTACAAGTATTCTTTATCTTTGCTCTTATACCGCCTGAGACTGGCGCGCCCGCCACCCTCTTCCATCAGGCGTCTTGTGAAGTTTTACGTTCGTTGTTTCATTTTTGTTTGCTGTCGGAAAAACCTGCTTGTCAGAAAAAGCTGCCAGGTAATCTTTTAGGTAAAATGTACTTTTTATAATTTTTTCTGTAAATACCGCAGAATTGTGAACGCATATGATAAAAAGTGTGATGGTGATGGGTCGACAGCTAACATGGGTGAACCTTCACCCTCACTCTCAGCATCATCCCATGTAAGTGCTCTCTTATATTCCTTATATTGCTGTGTAAACGAAGTGTTTTAAGTTCGTTGGAACGTTACTAAAATTGTTATTTCTTTCCGTTTGTTGTATACATACATAACATACCCATATATGCTTACCCATATGAATAACATTTTTATTTATCAGGTATGGTGGAGGGGGGTGGTGGATATAACTTTTAATGACATTTACTTTGAATTTTAGTTGTTGAATATGCGTATTTCTTTTACTTAAACACGAAGATTGAAGAAGATGACAACCTATTTTTACTTATGGAGGGACAGGTTTGATTCGCATTATGACAAATGAAATGACATTAACATTACTTATACCATATTATATGTAGCGTTGGTATCTTTGTATAGCTATTCTATAAGGTTTAGCCGATTTAAGAGTTTCTAAAAATAGCCCAGGTCCTTTATAAACGTTTACAGGTGTAACCTATATTAATTTGCACCACCCTCGTTTAATTGAAATTCAAGATAAGGTTATTCGGAGATTCTAATTCATGACTTTGCTTTTATTTTGTGTATGTATCTACCTAATTTCCTTTTAACAGCCTACTTGGAAGTATTTTTTTTTGTTTCTAAAATCGCCACTATTTCGCTGTCCTATACTGATTTTATTTTATCCATTGAGTATTTACGTAACTTACTTAATAGACTGAAATATAAAACAGAAACATGAAAAAGCTCAAAACGAGGAGAACGTAAGACTACATATTGTACCGTTACTATTGAAATAGTGAGTCTTGTGAATAAAAAAAGAGTAGAAGTTTTTTTTTGGAGGAAGCCAAAGCTAACTAATCATAGCTTTTATTAGTAGCTTCAGCTATATATTCCTAACTTAACACAGATATGTGAAAAAAAAAACTTGAGCCAGAAAATTCTAGCTTTAGCTTCGAAATTTAAGGTTTATTTTGTTTATTCACATGTTCCGGCTTAGGGAGCTTTAGCTAGACCTGATTTATATAGACCGAGTAGCAAAGCAAGCGATTTAAGAATTGTTTGTTGTCAAAACACTTTATCTGCGCTATAGGGCAAGTATTGGTTGCCGGCACAAAAATGTGTTTTATTACATCGTATTTTAGTCCTTGCGTCGGTTTCGATATGTTAAAATGTTTCGCAAAATGGCTCAAATGATTTTAATTAATATTCGTAGGTACCTTACCTATGTAATAACTAACGCAATTTTAATAAAACTGCGTTTCAGGTTAGTGAGCAAAAAATCACAAAACGAAAATTAAATGATGATTTTTTTAAGAAAATTGTCTTAAATTTAAGCTATTCCCAAATAGGCAATAAACTTGACCATATTCACACGATAACTATAGATAAGACCTAGTCAAAGCTTTCTAAACACGGTTGAAAGAATCTTTATATTTTTGGAGCTTTTACTATGATATTCTAGCTTAAGCTTTTTTTATTTACACAAATTGAAGCTTAGGCTGGATAAACAAACTAAAATTTAAAGAATTTAGCGTTCGCTTTTTTAAAATAGCTATTACTAAAAGACATCTTTAACTAGCTAACTTAAGCTTATTTTTATAAACCAAAAACTTAGCATTTACTTAAAAATTCAAACTGTAGACTTCTTTTATTCCCAAGATCCTATATATATGTGCTTGAATTAAGCTTAAATAAATAAATTTTTAAGTTGCATTTTGAGCTGAATCTACTAATCTAGTCTGTGCGTCTGCTGTAATTTGAGGTAGAGCCTTATCGGGAACCGCAATTTCTTTTAATTTGGGTACAAAGCATTTTTATGTGATTCCCTAACAGGGAAATTCGAATTAGCTCATCTAAAATGGGTAGCTGCAATACAACGATTTCTGTTTTTGCTTTGGAACATCGTTAAAGCAAACCTTGATTGAAAAGAAAAAAGCCTATCTCCGCCTATTTCTCAAGAATAGTTTAGTTTTTTTCGATTCATAAATGAAATACCTTTTTTGAGTATTGGTGCCAAGGAAAACTATTATGACACTGAATTCAAAAAATTTGCACTGAAAACATACTAACCCACTGACTAACATAAAGAAATTTTGGCTGTAATTCGCCGCAAAATTTCGTACATCCCATAACCTGGTGCCACACTGCCGATGGCTTAATAATCCTATGATTGTTATCATCAAATCACCACTAAAAACGATATTTCAAACTTAATCATTTGTTGCTTTTAATTTTTCTTCCTTAACTGGGCTACAAATAATAATGCTTCACTTATTTTTGTACGCTTAAAATTCTATCAAAGTGTTATAAATACCTACTATAACTTCTTAGTTTTGTAGCTCGTAATTATCGCAATGAAATAATACTAGGCTTTTTGTGCTCACAAATTTAAGGCTTTTTTCCTTTCCATTTCCACACATAGATGTAGCATCATCATGGCCCAAGGACACATAGCTACTCTCACAACATATAGAAACAAAATAAAGCAAATAAAATGAGAATTCCAAACTTACTCTAAACATTCTCCTGATTTTATTAAAATTCAACAAAAACCTACATTGAATTCAGTTCAAGGCTGATTTCCAATCCCAATCCCAAGGAACACAAAAAACAAAGCCTCATGAAATTAAACACTTTGTTCAACTTCATTGGACACTTTGACTTCCATCAATCGACTTCCACATGCCTGGCTGCTAGGCGAATGAGAGCATTGAAAAACCAACAACTAGATTAGTCTTGGCTCTTGGGGCTTGGACGGACATGGCCTCTTTCCGGGGCCGTTTTTATATTAATGATCATCGAGTGTAAGGGTCAGTCAATACCATAAATCAATGTGTGTGTGAGATGGTTGGGTCTCATACTCTTACATATACATACCAAAGTTCACCACTAAAATTTTCTTCAGAACCTAGCATCCACACGCCCGCTAACGCCCCATACCATAAAACCACTTCAAGAGAAGGTAATTATTTAACTCTCCAACCCGATTGGTTTTCTTTGTCCAATACATTTTATTTGTGGCCAGGGTTGTGTTACTTTTTTCATCTTATTGTTTTTGGTATTTACAACGTTCAACAACAAACCATCAAGACCAACAATTTAGGGCTTGACTCCAGTTGCATTTCAATTATAAAGCGAAAGCCTCCCTCTGTATGGATGTTGGGGCAAAAAAGGACTCCAACTCGAGGCCTGGGTCATGAATTGGACATCGGACAGAATGATGAAGACAGCTTAATTTAGCAATTTAATTGCAAAATATTTTGCCTTGTTTTTGTTTTTTGGGCCAAAAATATTGTTGTCTACTTGTTTTGGTTTGGTTCCATTCACATACACACCAACACCAACAGCGACACAGAGACCGAGACCAACCAGGACCACCATCATTTTCCGAGAAAATTGTCCCGCAGTTGCAGTTGTAATACAAATGAAAGCAATTGTTTCTATCTGCAGCAATGTTTTGGAGTTTATGAATTTGAAATTTTCCCGTTCTGCCAACCGGTCCGGGATTAAAACGGCTAGCACTATGGTTCGTTCCATCATCCATGTCCAGTCCTCTAGAGTGGGCTCAGTATAGGATTCGGTGGCGGTGGCGGCGGCGGCGGCTGCTTCCCCACTCGAAACGTGGATTTAGGTTCATTTATAACTTTCCCTGGGAAAGTGGTGTTCATAAAAGATTATTTTTTTTTGTGATGTGATTTTGCAATGGATGGCGGCCTGCTACAGTTCGCGCCATCATACTCGTATTTCGTATATACATATACCGCTTGGAAAACGCAGAACCGAGAAGAAAAAAGTTGTGACACATCGAAAAATATATAAAGTTAGGTGGTGTATGGTGGAGGAATACGGAGTCGGAGTGCTACAAAAGAGTCCATAAAAATAAAATAAAAACAAAACTTTTAGTATTTCCGATTTGTCTATATGCATGTGTATATGTTTGAGGTGATTTTGTCCTTTTTTGCCATTTTAAAGCAGAATTTATAGCAAATATGTTTGGTGGAGATGAGGTGATGGTAGGTATATAAATAAAGTGAGGAACCTACCTCTATAGTTGTTGGCATTCGGAAGGTTTATGTGAAAAAAAAAGTAAAGTATATATTAAACAGGAAGTTGAGCTGTCAACGTGACCGGAAACAAAATACTAAAATTTTCCATAAAAGTCAGAAATAAAACGAAATATAAAAAGGAGCGTCCGTTCCGTCGTCGATGTTGTCGTCGTAGTCGTCGTCCCTGTCGTTGTTGTCGATGTTGCCTTGGGAAATATTTTAACTCAACACAATCATTGAGCTGGAATGTTGTTGTATTCACAACATATACATATGTATCTAAATGAATTTGGAATTATTAGTTAAATAGGTTTGGCATAAGAAATAAAAGTATGTGAGCATGTGTAAAGGCACCGAAACTAACTCACACATTTCCGGCTGGGATTCAGATTTAGAAACTTGAGTTATAATCAATTATTCAAAATGATTTTGGACATTTTGTGAGTAATGTTGATGTAGTGGAATAAAATTGAAAAACCCTCCAGACCGTGTACTGGAACAAATTTAGGAGAAACATTTGTATGAATGGCCAGACCAGTAAAAGGTTATTAAAAAAATAAAATATACGATTACGTGACACAATGTTGCTCTTATGTACTATCACAATGTTTTAAAACTCAGAAAATATTTTTTGAAAATTTTAGGATAGTATTTAATTTGTTCAAAACATTTTCTAAAATAATTTTTTTTTTTCAAAATCAAAATTGTCTTCGAGAAAAACGAAAAACGAAATATATCTATTTTTTTTTTTGTTCACGCCATTCGCTTATGGAACTCGCTGCCTCTTGGCATTAGAAGACTTTGTTTTGTTGATGGTTTTGATGGGTCTCTGTTCAATTACTTGGCTAGCAACTATTAGGGCTTATTAGCTCTAAAATTAATTTAAAGTTAATGTTACATTTAATTAATTGTATTAAGTATATTATTTTGCACATTTTCTTTGATTTTGTTTTATATATTATCTTCTTTGTTTGGTTTTTATAACTTGAATTTTGAAATATAACATCATTTGATTGATATATTTAATTAAGTATTTAAAATTGTTAATAATGTTAAAATCTTTTAGTTTACCACTGTAGCTACTATTTAAATGATCACATTTACGTTATTTAAGATACTCATTGTAATCTTTGTAAATGTTTGTTAAATCAATAAATATCAAAATATCAAATCAAAAATATCAAATCAAATCAAAAAATTTTTCCCAAAAATGTAGCCTCTACATCTTCAAATTATCTAAATAAAACAAAAAATTGTGTGGGGGCCAGGACTCACGGTTAAGATGAGTTTTTAGTTTTAAAAAATACGCATTACGGAAGAAATATATTTTGATTTTAACGTTTCTTTTTTGTTGAGAAAATTGCATTAGTTTTTACTAATAAACGTACATCTTTGTATTGACTTGAGCGATTTTGTGTTGATAGTCGGCGAAAATGAAGGAAAAGGCACTCTTTCATGACAATCATACTTATGAATGTCTCTTTTTCGCAATAGACAGAACCCCTGAAATAATTTTATAGTTTTTTAGTTTTTCAGGTGATCTTTGAAGACCTTATTTTTGTATTATTTGTATTTTGTCTTAGGGATTTTGGTACAAATAGATGTTTTAAAGGGGTTTTATGGTTTTTGTTACTTTTTCTATCTATCTTTCACTATCTTCAGTTTCGCTTTCTTGGTGCTTTTGAGTTAATTGAATATAATAAATCCTGAAGTAAAATTACAACCGGGCATAATCTGCTGCTTCTACATTATATACATAATATAGATTTTTGCAGAATTTAATTTTTTATTAAGCTCTATTTTTTCCTCAAAATAATAATGATAACTATAAAAGGCAGAATTCGAATCGATTACACAATTTCATATTAAAAGAATTTTGAATTATGTTCAGAATTCCGTGAAGATCTTCATAGCCTGATGTATTTAAATGTTTGTACGGTTAAATTTTCAAACAAATGGAAAACATGAAGATTAAAAAAAAAAAAAAAAAAAAAATTATTTTTTTTAAATGATGATTTTTCCTGACCTAGGCAGAATTTTATTTTTATTTCAGATACTTAGCAAAACAAATTCTATAGCCTTTTCTGCAATCAAACCATGTTCAATTATCTCGATGATAAATTATTAATCCGAAATGCGTCGCTATATTAAATAAAAAATTAAATGTTGTGGAAATATTAAATATATAAAAATAAAACAAAGTTTTTTAATTCTTTAAATTGTTTATATTTTCATCAAATTTCCTTACATATCAATTATCCTTCTTAATTGGCTTTATGTGCCTATACATTTGAGCAACAAAAATACATTAATCCTATAACTATAATGTGTCTGATACATTTTATTACTTAGGTCAATATTATTTATTGAATATTATTTTTATTTTATTTTTTTTTTGTTGCTACGGAAACATTACAATAAACTCAGTGGCACAAATTCACCAAACTCCCGCTACTTACAGGACACTATGCCATTAGTGATAAAACAATGCAAATTAATCCATTGGGCTTATCAACATACCTACATACCTTATACGTTGTCGTGTGGAGATGTAAATAAAAAAAATTAAAAAAAAAATGTATTTATGAAATGACTTTTTAATAAAAAATCAATATCGCAACCATACATTATATACATGACCATTGTACAATTACACTTTTCGTTACAATTATCGGCTTCCTAATTGAACTTTAAATACAAAGCAGTCGTTAACCACTGATTGGGATGATTTGCGACATCTGTTGCGAATTAAATGCACTTTATCGCGTTCGAAAATGAACCCTGAACTTTATATATTTTATATTTTATGAATGTGATGTGGTATACATAATAATCTACATACATAATAATATATATTATAATTCCTATAGGGAGTCATATAAATTTGCAACTTCCGGAACTATATATTCGAGTGAAATCACCAAAGTTTAACGAAACAAACAAGATGAGTTAACAATAATTTAGCTTATTGAGGGTAGGGGGTAAGGGTGTTCGAAAACTTGAGAATATAGTTGCGTTAGAGTTGAAAGTCTTAAAGTCCACCCACACCTCGCTATCCCTGGACCCCAATAAACAAAACCAATAAATTCCAATACGCTTAAAGTGATTTTCCGAGCTCAATTATTCTTCTCTAGATGTTATAGTGCAGTCGTATAGGAAATAGGTTCTGGTTGCTTGTTATATGGTTGCCAAGTTAGTATATTTTCTTTAAATCTAACCAACTATGCCTACCAACAGAAAATTGACAAGAATTTGGTCTTATGTGCAAGGAGTGTGAATGGAAGAGAGATTGTAACCGTGATCTCTATAAGATGAAACAAGATGTAGATCTAGTCCAAAAAGAGTGGAAACATTTTGACTAAATTGGCTTAGTCACGAGATGGTATCAAAATGACACCAAGATGATACCCAAACAATACCAAGATGAGACTCAAACTGATACCAATTGACAATACAATCTTCGAAATATTTTGATATTTATTTCACAAAAACAAAAAAATCCGACGAGACCGGGACCATACTGAAACGGATCGAAGATAAGATCAAGACTAGACTTAGTTAAAATAGACCGAGACCGAGACCGATACTGAAAAAATTGTGTCACCTTGTGGGCAGCATCTGGCTCCAGAATCGAGTATTTTTGAATCCTAGCTCCAATTGAACAAGGTGATAAAAAAAAGACGGAATATATCAGGAAATAATTTTAATTTTTCTGACTTTTCAACATTTTCGCAACTTTTCGTTTTATTCTTTGAGAATTTTGTTAAATAAAATTTTAAAAATCAGATATCATAAAAATAGAATTTTAACTTCAACCCATTGTTAATTATTAAACTAATAAATAAAAAGCTTACATCTTGAATATTTTACCACAAAAAAAGGCTTACCTACTTTTTTTGTTTTCACCCACTTGGCAACTAGATTCTTACCTTGCTTGCATCCCTTTTCCTATGACATGTCGTAGGACATATATAACTTTTTTGGTATACCATTCCGGGAACTGGGAAAAGTTTTACACTTCCATGATGGCCCAGTGCTACAGTTTATTGCTATCGTCGAACTTTTAGGGAGGGCTCTCCCAATGATGGTTGTGCGGTGCGGTCGTGGGGCCTTTTAAGTATCGCCGGAGCCAGCTATATATTTACAGCGACGCACCGTCACCGCTACCGTTATCCAGCCACCGCACATATATAGAGTAATGGTAGTTAATGGAGTAATAAAATTTCCCAACATACACAAACACACACACACACCATGATAATAACACTCGTAAGTCGTAGGCTGCATCGAGGACACCTTAAACATACAAACATGGTTATACATTAGATTAACCATTTAGGCAGTATGAAGTGGTGGGGATAAGGTTCGGTTCGGTGTTGGAGAAAGTTTGGCTTGGGACAAAGTTTTACCGGTGATTTCACATCTGCGGAATGCGGATCTCACTGGGACTCTTGCTCTACACTCTTCTGATTTTGCCTCAGTTCGACACTGTGTCTGTTCGAAGCTCCTTCAGTTTTACGAGCCTCATTCGGTTTATGTTTTATGTGGCATCCGCCTTCTAATAGAAAAGAATTTAACTTTATACTTAACCAAAAAATAAATGAGAATTTCTATAGGTAGGTATTAGATGTGTTTTTGTGTGTATGTGCCTTTTGTTTGAACTTTTTACGATAACGTTACCTTAATTGACAATAACAGACCCACGCAGTACGATCAAGGCATTTTACAAATGCATAAGCAACACTTTTTTGTTTTTGTGTGAGTTTTGTGGTCACATAAAATTTATATTTTACGACTTTAGATGAAAATCCAGATCTAACCTCATATAATATAGTCTTCGTTATTATCTCTCCAACACACCTGAATCAAGTAAGTGGACTTCTTATAGATTTACTTTAACATTTAACCTATACCTTACCTATATTCTGGGATTCATTTATATATTGACTTGGTTGTTGAAGGGGAAAATGAAAAAGTTTTCCATACTTAGCTCGAGGGAAAAAAATAAACTTTTCTCGTAGGTAGGTAACTACCTGTATGTTAGGTGAGTAGCTGGAATTCAATTTAAGATGTCCTTGAAATGAGAAAAAAAAGGATTTTACTTAACACGATCTAAGTGGATTTTTGCTGTCGCTTACAAAACCTTTTTCATTCAATTAGACAAGTTAGAATTTATGAGCACGATTATCCTTAAGACAAAGTGGATTTGCGCTTAGACTTAGGTATATCATTAGACATCAGGACGTTCAAAAATTCTATAAAAGGTCAGAATTATTAGCGATGATATATTGAAGGTAAAATATATTAACTCAATTGATTTTGAGCTTGATTTTTGATGCATAGGCCTTCTATAAACAAAGTTGTTAAAAATATACATAAAATTGTTGTAACTAACTAACAGTAAATTCCTCAACTGAGACAGGGCATTATTTGTTTACAATATTTATTTTATAATATGGCACGAAAATAATACGGAAAACCATCGTGTTTTAGTCTCATATTTAACTATGTATATATTTGTATAGATTAGAAACTGGTTAATTTTCGATCTCTTACTACATTCTTTTGAATAGCTTGATACTTCATCTTCTATATGTGTAGAAGAGTCTCACTCTTTAAGAATTTTGTCTTTATTTTCATGCGACCATTCATTAATTTAAAAGCATTTGATTTGATTTGAAATTTTTAAAACAAAAATGACATTCTATTTTTAATAAATAAAACAAAGGAACTGATTTTTTATTTTCCAGCAGGGATTTACGACCCAAAGTCAACTGTTTAACTTTTTTATTGAACAGATACATATAAGTGTTCTTCTGTTACATAATAATATTAAATTTTGTGTCAGACCAAGGGTGATGCTATGGCAACTTGTAGCAGAGCGCGTTTTTCGACGTCCTATGGGTCTTCTGAAATAATCCAATATTCAAATTTGGCTGAGTTTATTCTGATACCCCATCTTCCGTAGTATTCCCAAAGATGTCTCATGTACTATTCTACTCTATTCGGGCCGCAATTACCGGGGATAATGATTTCACTTTTGTTATTCATTTCATTGCGTTGCTGGGTTGAGGTTAGTCAGACGTGTATTAATTGGCTGTTTTCAATCTGAATGAAAAAAGACCTGGAATTGAGAAAACTGAAAATAATTTTAATAGGTGAAGCTGGAAAATTAAAAAGGATTAGTTTGTATATTAGTTCCCGTATCCAAATGCTGTCAACAACCTGATGGTTGTTGAGAATGCTGGGAATATCGTTTTGGTGGATGAAGCGTGGAATGGTTCTATCGAAATCCAAACTGCATATTGGAGATGATGTTGTTGGTGTTGTAAAACTTCTTAATCTTCCGAAGAATAAGTCCTTCCAGGATTTTGTTGGTTATGCTTAGCAGAGAAATGGGGCGATATCCACAAACCGCCCTTCTATATCAGATTTGTTTGGTAGAGGCACAGTTTTAGCTATCTTTCATACCTTCGGGAAATAGTAATTATTGAGCCAGTTGTTCAGCAGGATATCGCAAGGAATAGCATCATGGCTTGGGGAAACTTCCGTCCGGTCCGGATTTAGGTAGACCACCATGAATTAGCTCAACTACTTCTTCGGGGCAGATTTCAAGAAAAATTTTCACCATCTCTAATGTTTTCAAGAATTGAAATTGTATTTTATTTTAAAATTAAAATCAAACGTTAATGAGTGAAGTTACAGCAGAGTGCTTTTATATTTTTAAAATGTTTGTTGTTTGTTTTATAAAAAAGTTTTTTTTTTTACTTCAGAGTACATAATAATGTATATATTTTATGTTAAATAGCGGAGAAAAAAGTAAACAGACCAAAAATTTCAATAATTCGAGGGTAATTTCTTACTAATTATTTATGCTTTTTCCGTTCTGACATGCCTTAGTGAAGAAATCAGTGGGTTAAATGAGGTTTCAAGCTTGATAAGTATGGCTTCATTCTGCCGGATTTTATTATATTCATTTCTTGTTGTTTTTATTTTTAATTCCTGAGCTTCTTGTGACAATTCCTCGATTGTGTGTGATTGAAACTAAATTATACTTTTTCCATGACCCAACATTTTGTTTAGTTGCTTTTCGAGATAATTTTCTTCAAATAATTGTGTTGTTCCACATTGCATACATTCCAATCTTGGCATCGTCAACATCTTCCTTGCAATTCAAAACATAAAGTATCACTTTAAGTTTTCTTATCACCTCCACATATTGACTCCAGTTATACGAGCTGTCACATCTGGTTTGTATAATCCATTATGTCCTAAAGACTGACTTTGCTATTTTCTGTTATTTCCCCAAATATCTGAAACTGCAACTTTTTCGCTAGTGTTATTGTCTTATATGTATTAGATGGAACAATATTTCCGATGTGTCTCATCAAGTAAATTATAAAAATTTTTTGTTAGTCCCAGATCCATAAACACTGTTTGACATACTACATATATATGTATATTTATTATTTAAAAACACAAATTATACACTACCCAAATTAAATGTATAACACTTTTAAATATACTACTATTATTGTGAACTAATTATTTTGAAACCCAACGAGTATTAGCCCAATGTGACACTTCTTGTCAAACTAATTGTTGTAATCAATTATGCAAGTCATCGTTTGTAAATTATAACGTATAAAAAATTGAGTTTTATTTTTGTTCAATTTGAAAGTAAATTGGAAATTTTAAATTAATTTAACTGGCGAAAAAACATTGGTCCTTCGAGCCATAAATATAAAAAAAAAATTGTGTGTGAATTTGCTTTTTATTAGAAGTGCAAATATACATATAGATATATATATATATAGATACATATAGACATCTTTAAACTTTTAAAATAATTAAACTGTTTGTGCAATAAATTGCGTAAAAAAAAAAAAAAAAAAAAAAAACATAAATTGCAATAAAGTGATTAAACTATAATCTTTTAAAAAGACAATTTTTGTGCTGTGCATATCGGGGCTCCCGCGACGCGTAATAAAACCCAACACAACTCTACACTATCCATCGAAGGCACACAAAGTAAGTCCTCATTTTTTTTAAAAGAATTTTTTTTTGCTCTTTTTTTTTATTATTAAATAACAAAAGTCCATTATGTCATTTGGGGAGCTGCAAAAAGAAGTTCTAGCGCAGATAGAGCGCGACTATTCAAATTTTAAGAAGACAGGCCAGGCTCGTCGTACGAGTAACTATTTGAAAACTCGCATGGAACTTCTTAAACAAAATTTAGAAAATGCCAAACGATATCACGAGGAGATCGTTAGCGGGGGGAAGCTCGAAGAGAACATTAAAAAGGAAGATATGATAGCCGTGTTTGATCAAATCCGCGACATTTATCTCGAATATAGGAGTGATTTGATGGATGTTTTGGATAAAATAACTCCGTCTACTCCACTTACGTCTGCAGGGGTAGCACCTCCCGCAACAGGCCTTCCGCCACCAACACATCCGTCACAACCAAACGTCCTCAAGCTTCCTCCAATTAAACCCCCAACTTTCTCGGGGTCTTATACATCGTGGCGTTCTTATCACGATATTTTTACGTCACTTGTGCATAACAATGCTGCTTTGAATGAGATCCAAAAAATGCATTTTTTGAAAGAAAGTTTGACTGGCGATGCCGAACGTCTTTTGCATCATTTAGATCTTAGTTCTGGGAATTATGCAAAGGCATGGGATTTGTTGAAAGAAAGGTATGATCACAAAAGAGTTTTGGTCAATTCCTATCTTAAGGTTTTTTTTGGTCAACCTGTACAAAGTACAGAATCTGCCGAAGCTCTTAAAGGCTTATTAGACACCACGATCGAGGTTGTTCATGCCCTGGAGAATTTAGGATTACCAGTGAAAGACTGGGATACAATCTTAATTTACATTCTTTTTCAAAAATTATCCGCCAAAACCCAACAGCTATGGGAAGAAAAGCTCGGTAACGACAAAGAACTCCCAACCTTCGCCGATTTTACTGATTTTCTTAAATCCCGGTTTAGGACTTTAGAAGCTATTGTGCAGCAAGGAAGTTGCACCACACAGCCCAAGCCAATCACAAAACCGCCAGTCACAGCTAAAACATTTCATGCCAAAACCCAAAAACAAAACTTCAATACGCAGTATCAATGTCAAATTTGCAAAAAAGGACAACACTCATTGATGAAATGTTACCGGTTTTTAAACATGGATGCAGTACAAAAACAACAAGCTGTCCAGCAAGCTGGAGTGTGTGAAAACTGTCTTGCTTACAGCCACAAAACACGTTTTTGTTTAAGTAACCGGTCCTGTTATTTTTGTAACCAAAAACATCACTCTCTTTTGCACAACAATTTACACACACAAAATGCGATTTCCAATCCTAATAACTCAATTTCACAAAATTCATGTTCTAATGCAAACAACTCAACACATTTTCAACCACAAGGTTCACAGTCTCAGAACCAACAGGTAGCCGTGAATCCAAACGCTCCTGCTTTCCAACCAATGGGCGAAAATGCTCCTGGTTGCAGTACCCGACACAATTTTTATGCGTCTCAAGTCCATGGTACGCAAATTTTATTGGCCACTGCGATCGTCAGAGTTGAATCTGAAGATGGAAGATTTTCAGATCTCCGAGCACTCATCGACCCAGGCTCAGATGCCACCTTTATCTCTGAGTCAGCAGCAAGGCTTTTAAATCTCACCAGACACCAAACACATGTTAATGTATCAGGGCTAGGGAAGGTCAGCAATGGCACCTGTCAAAGTTACGTTGACATAATGTTTAAATCCAAACATTCGACGTTTGAAGGCGCAACAAAAGCGTTCATTTTTAAGTCATTGACTGGCCTTCTTCCGACCCACAAAATGGTACCACACAATTATGAACATTTGGCTAATTTGCAGTTAGCAGATCCTCAATTTTATGTTCCCGCTCCAATCGACATACTTTTCGGCTCAGATGTTTATCCGGACATTGTCTTACCAGAAATTATTCGCAGTGAGCATGAAGTCGCTCCCATTGCACAAAACACCCAATTGGGATGGATTATTTTGGGTAAGATTCCTGAGGTTATTCCAAAAACAATCCGAAGTTTCTTCCAACATATTGATCTCGAGACACAAATCCGAAAATTTTGGGAGATTGAAGAAACTCCTTTCGTAATTCAACCTTCAGAAGAAGATATCGCCTGCGAAAAGTATTTTACTGAAACAACTAATCGATTATCAGATGGATGTTACGAAGTGAATCTTCCATTTAAAGAAGGATTTCATCCTGAACTAGGATCAAGTAAAGAAACGGCAATTCGGCGTTTTTTATCCTTGGAACGACGATTAGAAAAGGACCCAAAACTGCAAGAAAGTTACAGCCAATGTATCATGGAATACCTCAGTTTGCAACACATGGAGGCAATTGCTTTCTGTTGTCGCTTTAAATGGAATGGCCTTGCAAAAAGGCGAAAAATGTCAAGGATTTCAGGAGACCTTGACGCCGATGAACTGCAATGTGCAGCTTTATTGGTGCACAAAGCAATCCAAAGACTCATGTTCACCGAAGAATTGAGTGACTACGAAAACAAAGATAAAATCCCAAAATCGTTACTCTCACTCAACGCTTTCATTGATGGTAATGGGATACTACGCGTTGGTGGTCGATTGCAGAATACAGTGCTTTCGTATAACCAGCAACACCCAATTATCTTGAGACCCAATTACCATTTCACAGAACTTGTGATGCGAGATGCTCACAATAAAACACTACACGGAGGAAATCAACAGACTATGGCATACATTCGTATGTCTTACTGGATAACAGGCATTAAACAGTGTGTAAAACGATACATTCATAACTGTCCGATATGCTTCAGACAGAAAAGGAAGACTCTGCAACAACTCATGGGAAGCCTGCCAGCACCACGAGTAAGAATGGCCAGGCCATTCACCAACACTGGGGTAGATTATGCCGGACCTATAGAAATAAAAGCATGGAAAGGAAGAGGAGCTAAGACCTTCAAAGGATATTTTTCAATATTTATATGTCTGGCTACAAAGGCTATTCATCTTGAGGCAGTGTCAGATCTAACCACACAATCATTTTTGGCAGCTTTTCGTCGCTTCACGGCACGGCGAGGCATTTGTGCTCAAATTTATAGCGACTGCGGCACAAACTTTGTGGGAGCTAATAGAGAATTAGCCCGTATGCTAGAACAAGCTAAGCATGATTGGAACGAGATTGCAGGAATTTTAGCCAATTCAGGAACTAACTGGCATTTTATTCCTCCTGCTTCCCCCCACTTTGGTGGTATCTGGGAAGCTGGGGTGAAATCCGTTAAACATCACTTAAAACGAACCGTACGAGATGAGAAGTTAACCTTCGAGGAACTCTGCACGCTTCTTGCACAAGTAGAAGCATGTTTGAACTCCAGGCCTCTATGCCCTCTGACGGGAAACATTGATGACTTAGATGTCTTAACGCCAGGACACTTCCTAATCGGTGAACCTCTCCTTTCTGTTCCACAAAGGGATATGTCAACAACAGGAAACATGAGCTACCTAGACAGATGGACAAGGACTCAAGCCCTCGTCAACGTATTCTGGCGAAAATGGAACGGAGAATATCTTTCTACAACAACGGCCTAAATGGACGAAAAAGGAAGTTGAACCCAAAGTCGGAGATCTTGTCCTAGTCAAGGATGAAAGGCTTCCGCCATCACTATGGTTACTAGCCAAAATCACTGAAACACATCCCGGAGCCGATGAACTAATCCGAGTTGTAACTCTTAAAACAAAAACCGGAATAATGAAACGCCCTATTACGAAAATATGTTATCTTCCGAGTAACGAAGCCACCGAGGATAATACACTAATTTAAATAAATACACCCTATAAAAATAACAAAACAAAAATTATAATTAAATTAATAAATTAATTCAAAACACAACACAATAAAACATACAGTCCACTCTCGAAAACTTCTGCCGCTGGAATTAAAATCGAAGAACCTAAATAATTGAATAAAAATTTAAAAACCCTAATAACATCAATTAAATTCAATAAAAATTAAATTAATTATATATATATATTTTATTCATCTTAAATCAAAAAAAAAAATATACATAAAAAAAAAAAAAAAAACATAATTTTGAATTATTAATATTATAAATTTAATATAAAATATCAACACAACACATCATCAAAACAATTTATTGTACACAGTAAAATTATGCTTTGCAAACCCGTCGGCATAACCAAATTAATTCCCCGTCGGATGGAATTGCCGACGGCATTTTTACATGTTCGCAAAACAAACCAACACTTTTACACAACACTTTCTACACAACATTTTTACACAACACTGTTATAAAAATACAACACCTTATTTAAACACTTTTATTAAATTCACCACACTTCACTTAATCAAAATCAACTCTTTTATTAAATTATTTTTGAAATTGTTTAATTTAATAAAAAAAAAACAAAAAGGGCGTTATAAAAACTCAACGTCACGTCATTAAATATATTTTTTGCTAAATGGGACGGCCATTTGCAAATTAACATGAAAAAGAAAGCATCAATATCAATTCCACTCAACACACACACTTGTTTAATTTAAATCGCAAACCGCTTCGCAATATACAAAAAAAAAAAAACTCGAAACCGAACCGAAAAATAAAAACTCAAGCACACGCACACATAAACAAACCCATAAAAGAAAAATTAATAAATTTTTGAATTATAAATGAAATGAAATTAAATATAAATAAATAAAAACAAAACACTTATCAAATTAAATCCACCCGCGCTTAATGCGGGTTCAACTGCAACACAGCAGCAGCAACATCCCAGCAACAACAACAGCAATCACTCAACACAACACATCACTATATCACTTTCATTTCAATCATTTATTATTATCATTATAATAATTATTGGCAACCGCACTACCAATTCTTAATAATAAATTATTTAAGTAAAATTTAATAATTTTGAATAATAATAAACACTTTCACACGCCCGACACGAGAAACAAAAAAAAATAAATTTAAAATACTACACACTTTCGACTATACTTACTACACGATCGACCGCGACCCGACATCAATGAAAATTGATTTACGTTTGAAGATGATCGGCAATATACCACGGCGGATTCAATAAGCTGCATTAGCAAAAGAGAGAACAACAATAAGAACATCTTAAAGTAACCTTGAATGGGCAACGGTTGTAAAAGCTCTTTGAATGGAATCGATGAGAAGCACTATGTGTGCAGGTGTTATGCACTAACATAAACTGTTATTGTTTTTGTTGTTAACCTTGAACTTGTTTGTCATGTTCTATGTTCCGCTAATAATTTTTTTCTCTTTGCATGTTCTTACCGAAGAAAGCTATCGACAATTTTGGAAGTACTCATGCAGTGATCAAAACATATGCCAGGGCCGGATCGTGTCACGTACATCAGGGCGCCAATTTGCGAACATCGTTCACCGGGGCGGAGAATGTTTGACATACTACATATATATGTATATTTATTATTTAAAAACACAAATTATACACTACCCAAATTAAATGTATAACACTTTTAAATATACTACTATTATTGTGAACTAATTATTTTGAAACCCAACGAGTATTAGCCCAATGTGACACTTCTTGTCAAACTAATTGTTGTAATCAATTATGCAAGTCATCGTTTGTTACTTTGTTAACCTTCATAAAAGAAAAAAAAGGTCATCATTATTCAAATTCATCTACCCGACACGACACCATTTTGTATAGATTTATTTTGCGAATTAAAAGGAAATTATAACGTATAAAAAATTGAGTTTTATTTTTGTTCAATTTGAAAGTAAATTGGAAATTTTAAATTAATTTAACTGGCGAAAAAACAAACACCTTGCCCTTTTTTGCGCTTTCATACCTTAAATTTTTATCAAACTTGCTGCTGATGCTGTCAGTGCTGATGTTCTCAATAGCAGTTATCAGTTAAATGACAGTTAATGATTTCCTCGGACATAAATATAACAACACATTTTTCACACTTTCTCTCTAACGGTAAGTTATAACGTTTTCGAATCACTTCCTTAAATTTGCAATATTTAGCCGTATTATAGTTTTGAACCACAAGAGGAAGTTCGTGCGATCCAGGAGTGCATATTCAAAATAAGGCAAATTTAACCGTCTCTACAAGTCCTACCATTGCATTGACTCTAACTAAATAAAAATAAATGAGTTTTTTATGTTATAGAAATACACAAAAATTTAATTGTATAAGCAATTTTGTGAAAACAAAACTATCGCCGTCCACCGAATAAAGACTGGCCTCTCCTTTTAATAGCAAATCGTATACCAACTTGCATAAACAATTCACTATTAATTTACTTTATATGTTTATTTATATAGTTTGGACCTTAAAGATTTATTTATAACATCAAAGTCAAAAAGTAAATTTAGTGCAAATTTCACCTAAATTAATTATTTTTACCCATAGGACAACACAAATATATATTCCAACTAAAGTTTTTTTTTTCAAAAATAAAAATCCTCATCCATATCGAATTTCATCCTAATAAAATTAAACAACCCCTGTTGATGGCCGCATGATAAAATTAAAGTTAAAAAAAAAATAACTCCATATATGTACATATATGTACATCAACTTCCATCAAAAGTCCTCTGACGCCGCTTTTTACATTGGACTTTCGGACTCATTGACAGCAACGGAAGCTGCGGCTACATATAAGCACAATGTTGTGTAATTCAATTTTGATGCCCCAGGACCCCCTCTTTGGTTTCGTTTCATTTCGAGTATGAAACAAGACCAAAACGTCGCCGCGCTGCCGACCACCTCTTCTGTAAACCATTCACAAGGGGGTTGATATAATTGAATGATCAGAATTTTTTTATATATATATTTTTTATATATTAAATTTAAGCCTATACTCACTCCAACACTAATCCACTGTTGACACACATATCAGAGCTAAATTGAATTTTCGATGTGCGTGCTTTCGCATCAAATTCAACATCCAAAAATTTTACCCATAAATTTAGCACCAGGCACGAGTATTAAATGCTACTCTAACCGCGCGATCCTCAATAATAACAATAATTATAACAATTTTATCCAAAATGGATATAGTTGAGGTGTTGGGCCTTTTACGCGTGTAGGCAGGTATGTTCCACACATGCAATCGAACCAAACATTTCCTCCAAATTCTAATTGATTGGAAGCCAGCCCAACTAACGCCCGCCAACACCATCATCAGAACTCCTGTTTCACTCCCCATAATCTGCCTGCATTGTTGCGGCAACCGGAAACTAATGGAGACTGAGAGGAACCACCAAATAATTAAAAATGAAGTTACCGCTCCATTAATGTGCCCAGGCACGCACGCAACCCATTTACCTTGATTTGATGATGGTAGCGGGCGGGTTGAAGGAGAAAAGGGAGAAAGCTATAACCCACCAGGTATACTCTTGTGTAGTAAGCCAATCGATGCTATACGCTCTCACTCACGTTTTAAATGTCCGTTGCGCAAATTAAATAACCTCCGTGACGACGACGGAGGAGGCAGTTGGAAGGTATATGAGAGTATGGGAGATTTGGGGGTCTCATACAGTAGGGTTTATACTGCCTAAACTATAGATATAGTTTTTATCTTATAGCGTCCGATGATGGCCCCTCTGCCTTCAGCTAGAGCATGGTGCTGAAAATTTCGTGGGGACAATTATTTACTTTTTCCTGGGTTAGCAAGAACATAAACCCAAAGCAGGTATTTTGTTTTTGTTTTTTTCAACACTTGCCGCAGTTGCTCTCTCTTAATTAAAGCTTAACTGCGTGAAATCCAGTCCGGTAGACAAATCGGACGCGAAAGTCCTAGCAAACTTTGTTTACCCTCTATTCTCCTGGAAACGGAGGCCACATTGCGAATTTAGGTGATGGTCTTGTGGTAGGGCTCTAAGTCTGAGAATGTTTTTATTTCATCCAAGAAGAGGGTGATGAGGGTGTTAAAATAGGGATTTTCAAAACCGACCTACTGCAGAAAGGAACTTATAAATGTATAAAGTTGCAGCGAATTTCTGTACCTACATAAAGAGGTGAATCCTCTGTAACTCTCTATATCTCTGAGTCAGGAGCTTGTTATCCTTCACATTAGGTGTTCCGTTTTGTTGGTTTAGTGTTGTTCATCCCCTTTGTTTCAAAGAAGGTGTGCAAGAACTGGGGTCCACTCTGTCTGAACAAAGAAGTGGGAGGGCATTTAATAAATTAAGAGGTTATAGTTAACCTCAGGGCCGCATTATCTAAAAAAATTAATAAGGCATCTGTATAAAAAAAAAATGATTGCCAATAAAAAATTCTGTAAAATCACTTGTGCCGCATAAGCGTCAAAAATTTAATTTATTTTTAAACTACTTTGAAGTAAAAAAAAGGTGTAGTTACAAATGAAAACAAAAATTCAAGGATTGAATCCAAGGAAAAAGGTAGAACCATTAAGCCTCAGTGAAGCCAAAACTCTTAAAGACCATAGATATTTTGTATTGACGAATCCTTTGGATGTAAAATGATTTGTAGTTTTTCAAGCTAAAGGCTCTTATTTAAATGAGTCCGGCCGTGTTTTTATAAGTTGTTCTTGGCTAAATGAGATTGAGAAAAATGGGGTTAGAGTTGTTATAGCAAAAACCATCGAGCACACAAAGCTGAAGATAAAGTTTTAACAGTGTTGCCAGATAACTGAAGTTATAAATCAACTTGAATGAGTAATGAAGAAAAGCATTGTGTGGTATTTATCCCTTCCGCGAACAAAGTTGAAGTACCTACACCTAGGTACCTAATTTTAATGCTAGATATAGTACAGAGGTCTCTGAAGGAAAAAAAATTCCTTATTTTGCATGTACAAAGAATTTTTGTAAAATTTAAATAATATCAACAATGATGATGATGAAGTGAGTTAAAAAGTCATTGAGTGATAATTTAAAAGCTTAAAAATTATTAACCTGACAAATTATCCCGTCATTGACTTTCTTGATGGTCTGATGTAGGGTTAAAACAATGATGCACACAATTATTGAATTGTTTTAACTGTCATTGTTGACAATATTGAAAGCAAACAGGCGAAAAATCTCCCTTATAACAAACCATATATAGGGAAACCGTCAGGCGATGTCTAGCTAAATCACACAATATACGTCATACTGTCTGTTCGAAGTCGAGGACTCTCTGACATGGGTTGGTTAATATTTTTATTTTTTGGTAACAAGTAGTCTGTGTTTTTTGTTTGGTATTGTTTTCACTTTAGTTAGTGTCTGTTCATAAAGTGAGACACAATGACAAGTGATGTTTTTAATTAACTCAGTTAACATTGACCATCAGGTATACAGGATCCTGATTCCATGTATGTAAATTAACATGTTAAAGGGTGCTGGTTTTTTTTTTTAATGGAATTGAATTTGCAGTGAATCTATGCATGGGGAAGATTATATTCGCGAAATATTTTTACGTCACTTTTACTCAGATGTAAGCATTTCACGATATTCTTCATATTTCTGCTCATCGACAAGTAACTTTAACTAGAAGTATATACATACATATATTTAAAATATAGAAAATTTATGTATGTAGTTTTTAAAATCTATGATTTAAAAGAAATATTTTCATCTTGTTTGGAGGTCAAGATGGTTTTACTTTAATTAAAAACTAGCTGGTGGATTTTCTTAAAAACTAGAATGACATTTTAGAATCTGGTTTGCAGTGTTTGACTAAAATTTGATAAGAGTATTTAACAAAATAAATAATATAAAATTTTTAACAAAAATAGTTTGAACAATATTATTTTTGAAGGTTTGAATGAAACAACAACACTTGGGTGAGCTAACACCAAGATTTTTATAGGCTGAAGTTATAGTTATTTATTAATATCTGTATCCAGTCCTAATCTCCAGTTCGATCAAAGAAGAGAGTGTTGGTCGAGATAGAGATACATTCTGGCGGCAATCACATAGTATGTATGTAGTAATTAACTGCCATTTTTAATACCTGAAGCTTCAAAAAAAAAAAAAAATGTGGGACATTTTAAATTCCTTCTTATTTTTTGTATTTTCCATATCGGCATCATCCCTAACTTAAAATGTTTTCTTTCTTTGTTTGTTTAAATTTAAACGCTTACGTAACTCTTTTAACACTACTGCAATCTTTTCGAAATTATATTAACTAAAAAAAATAAAGGAAAAAAGGAAAAATGATAAAATATAAGGAAATAGACCTCGATGTCATCCTTCAATGTATCTAAATTTGTTCTTTGTGAACCTGAAAGAGAATAATCTTGCATACCCTCACATGATTTTGGTGAATTGTATGTGCCGAACGTCTTGTTTGATCTAACACGGATTTAATTGTTCTCACGCTTGCTCTAGCAATTCTTTTTTTGGTGCCATCATCCGATGTCATTTTACAGCGCTTTTTTGTGTGTTGTCAATAAAGTCACTTTCCTTACACGCTGCATGACGTCTTTTGTCACCAACCACTTTCAACTAAACTTTTTGCTACTCCTGTGCATTTGGTGATGCCATATAGCTTGTGGAGAACTTATAACCTATTGAGTTAGTGACTTACAGCTCTGTCAACGTCAACTGTGGGCGTGTTCTTAATTTTCAGCAGTCTACAATTTTCTGCAGAATCCGAATGGCATAGGTGACCTTGAGAATCGATCTGGCAAAAAAAAGATATTTTTCTTTGGTAACATAACCTGAGATTCGATCCCAGATATCCTGAGAAAGTGAGAACAGTTCAACACACTAACATACTGACCTTTTGAGTCAGTTGTGCATTTTTTTGGATTAGACAGTCGTTTACGAAATTATATAATAAAAATAATATAAAAATAAAAAGCACTCAGAACATTATTATATGCAGAAATTATAACTGGGCTCTCGAGGTTTAAAGATTATTTGATTTTCGATAAGAATTTCCCTAAATATATATATTTGGTTCTGCAAACTGACCCCATAACATATTCCCATCAATGATAGTGAAATTGCGGGATCATTCGAAATATGGACTCACTCATGAGTCATGATTCAAAAAATAAAAAAAAAAAATTTGTTTCGTACACTTGCAGCCTTTTAGCCAGATTCAGCGATATATGATATAAAACCTACCTTTCATTTCTGCGAAGCCAACATCAAACCCCCTTAATCTGTTGGGTAAACATTAAAAAATATGATTTTAATTAAAATTTCTGAATTACTCACCCATATGGCCGCCGCCGCGTGTGTGTGCCTGTCTGTCTGTTTGCTGTTTGATGGCAGTGGCATTACATTTACATGTAAAACACATCATATTTATTAAAAGCAGCAGCTAAAAAGGCAACATCGTTCGGTAGCTTATGGCAAAATGTTAATTTCCCCAGCGTCCTAGACCTCAATATTATAATACATAATAGGGAAATATACGCACAGCTTTCAAACCCTGCTCCAAAAAATATATGTACATACATATGTATGTATATACACAAAAAAAAACAAGTAACAATCAAGCAGCAGCGTGAAGCGAGAAGCTATCGGAAACAAGGACAAATTGAAATTTATGAACGGAATACCGTTATTCGAAATGATTAATAACAATTAAACCTCACAGCTTTTTATATATATGTACACGCATACCATAATACTTTCTCGAACATGCATATTTAATTTTTAATTTTTTCTTGTTTTTGCTGTCAATTAAAAATTATAATAGTTTAAGTGTGATTGTTTTGATTAATATATATATTATAATATGTACCTATACAGTGAGTCCCACAAGTGTTATGTTATTCACTTTGTTAACATAAACCAATAGGCATCAGGCACTTTGTCTATACCTCGGGGACTTAACAATGTTGTTTTCTTTTATTATTTGTTTTTTGATAATGTTTTTTTTTTTTTTGTAATTTTTGTTAACAGCTAGCCATGATGACAGGACGTCCAGAGCAAGTTCAATTTTTTTTACATTGGCTTACATGCTTGTAGTTTTGATTTTTGATCATAGAATGTTTTATGTTGTTGGTTACATTTTAACAAGTTGTTGATATGTTAATTCGTATACTATTTTTCTGTTTGATGTTGAAAGTCCTTTAAAGAAAATGCAACAACTTGCTCTTTTGTACGATCACACTGTTGTTTTAAAGTCTTAATATTTTAAGGCTTTTAATATACATAATTGAGTAAAATCAATATAATTAAAAAATAAATAGTTTAAACAACTTCTAAAATTGTTTTGACACCAACGCTATGCATGAACATCATCTGATTTCTTTAACAAATCTTAATTTATCAGAAAAAAAAATTTAAAAATCGTAGCGGTATTTTAAAAATTATTTTACAATTTTGAAAACATTTTGAAGAAAAAACTTGGTACACGCAATTAATTTTGAAACAAAAATCATCTACCCATTTTCGAAATATCGAAATAATTTGAAATACAAAAAAAAACAAATTTGATTTTTTTAAATTTTGATATGCAATATCGTTTAAATTTATTAAAATCTATTGTGTAAAAAACTTCATTTAAATTTCATTAACAGATAATAAGATTGTCGAAAACCATAAGAAAAATCGTTCGATATGTGAGACACCGTTTATAACAAATTAATAAAAAATTGTTTCAATAATATGGTAGATCGTACTTACATATGTATATAAGCTTACATAAAAGATTTAATCAAAATCGCAGGATTCGTTTTTTGCAAAAAAAAAATAAATTTTCCTTAACATTTTTTAAACATTTTGTGTGGTAGGTATAAGGTACTGTTGTTTTTGCTTGGAAGAATAATTATTGTTGGTTTAAAAAAAAAAAAAAAATGTGTTTGTAATGCCCAAAAAAACGAAAGACCCACCCATTTAAAGCTCTCTGGGATTTTTTTTGTCACCAAAAAACTTTCTAATTAGCTGGAATCACAATCGGAAATACAAAAAGTGTATACATACTAAGCCTGTGCACCACCATCTAGTTTTTTTTATTTTTTCCTAAAAGTAAACAAAGCAAAGCAATAATGCAACAGCAACTGCATAGCTTGTTTTGTCGCATCATTGCTTTGTCACTTATACTGAGTATCCAAGCTCTTAAACAAAGAACTTACTCTTTTATATCCAGAGCTTCAGAAAAACTAAAGCAATCAACCTAAAATAGTTTTATTTTATGGTTTTCAATGAGCAGCCGATTTATTTAAGGTAAACTTAGGATTAAAGTTATTTTATTCACCACGAAATAATTAAATTTCCTATCCTTACAACAAATAACAACAAAAACGTCACATCAATCGCAGACTCTTGCCCCTCTAAAATCCAAAATCAGGAATATAGAACCGGACATTATTGGACAATACTTTCTTTCGTCGCTTTGATGTAATGCAATGGTGATACGAGTATTGTGTTGGTGAATGCGGAATTTTTCCTGTGACAACTCCATATGGACAATCGACCGCTACCGCGCATCAATGAAAATGAAAAGAATAACACTCCTAGCCATCCAGCATGAGCTAGGAGACGCGACGGGTCATTTGATAATGTAGCAATTTGGTCAAATCGCCGCAACTTTGCCAGCAGCACTAGCTAGCGCACTGCAATCGTCAAGCATCCCAAGCATGCATTGGCATTTTGGTCGTCGAAAAATAAAGGGAATTCCGTGATGTTGCTGGTGGTTTTGGCTGTTGGCTCTTTCAAATGTGTGGTCCGCATTTTTGAGGGTTGGAAAACACAGAATTCAAAATAAATGAGTAGGAATATAGGTTTTTTGTTTTACGATTGGAATCGCTCGCGTCTCGCCCTCGGTACATGTGACATTAAAGCGAATTTAATTGAAACAAATAGCTGCAACTGTTCAATTTGAATTGGATTTAAAGGATTCCAACCGCAGGTGTGATGGAAAACCTCTCGATGACAGAAAAAGCCACCTGGCATATAGCAGGCTGGAATGCAGCAGGATGGACGAACGTGCCTCCATTTTACCATTATATAGAAGGATATTGTGCAGGGACCTTTTGCAAATGCATTCCAGTGCGTAAATATTATTTAAATTGTATTGGTATTACGCGCTCGGCAATTAACACAAATTAAGCGCAATTTCCGTGCAGGGGAAATCCGAATTACCGAACTTTCTGGAAAATGTTTTACTTAATGAGGCTTGACAAACCGATGGTTATGACGATCCCAGCGCCGCCATTCGCAATGACTTCCGCTTCATGGTGCTGTGTTGACTGGTAGTGTGAGTTGCGAGTGTATCCTATATCCTACTCTCAGACAGATGATATGCGGCAGTGGTCTTTGTTCGCTCTTGGATTAGCGGGGGTGTAAGAAGGTAATCCGCACAGAGCACTCGGATATTTGCACCAAATTGGCTGCCATATTAAGCAGATCCCATATGAGGAGCAAACATTTTGCCGACAGCTACTGGTACTGATTCAGAGCAATCATTGGATTCGTTTTTATTTCCCAGCTATCGTAATTGTTTTTTTTTTTTTGCCATCTGAACGCGTGGGTGAATATTGTGTGAAGATAATGCACTGGGAGACTGGAGTCCTGAATAGAGGTTTGTGGTACTTGCTGCATGGAAAACAACAGATAATTCCTTTCATTCGGCATATATAATTGTTTGATTGTTAAAAATTGTAAAAAAAAAAAATAAAATGGCAAAACTTTCGTGTTTAAAAACAGAGATACAATAAACTGCGATAGTCAGCTATTTTAATGTTTTCGCTGCCTGAACAAATATTTACGCAATACATTCATTGGTTGTTTGAATTAAATGAGTGTGTCGGTTTGATATGAATAGGTATACCTGTTTAAATTTTGTGTTTAAACTTGTCTTTTTTTATTTAGCAATAAAATTAATTCAAATTCAAATTTAACTTGAACTTTATTTCAGCATACGCACCTACTTTTTGGCGACACCAGAATTCTTGTTAAATATACACTTTCGTTACAAGATTTACTACGCAACGTGAATTATCAGTTAATTGTTTATTAATGAGATATTTTAATTCGTGAGGTAATTTTTGACCAACGTTTTAGATTAAATTATTAAAAGACTCTAGTTATTTTATATGAAGTACGAACATGCCTAACGAGTGTGTTTTTTTAGAGGCAGAAAATTAAAACCAAATTGCAATAAAACAGAGAGAAATGTTTTTAACATCAAAGAAGTTTGCTACATTTGACACATAATTTTCAAACACTCTTCTTTGTAAATCACGCTTTATTTCCGCAATGAGGCATCGAATGTTGGTTTCAAAATTCTCAATTGTGTCAACGCTCCAAATGCGCAAAAATACCAAATAAGTTTCTCGAAATGAACTAAGTTTTTTTTCAAATAAATTTTAATTGGAAGGAAGCGAGACCTTGTAACAAGATGGTTTAGTCCCGCTAAAAAAGCTTTCGACATTTTAAGAACTCTGTTTTTCAACTATGGAAGCAATTTTTATCATTATCACCGGCAAGCACGCAACAACTTTAATTTAAAATTTAAATAAAATAATATATTTCCAAACTAATTGTAACAAAAAAAAAACAAATTAATAAATAAGCGAAACATTTAGATATTTTTCAAAAAACGTATATTAATACTTAAAAACTAAAATAAAATCATTTAGTATCTGCAAACTCATATTTTGTTGGTATTTAGACAAAAAAGTTATTGATTTTTGTCATGAATATTATATAATGCTTCTTATATACAAGGCGTATAGAAAATCTTAAGAATCTATAATTTTCCTCACAGAAACAATTTTATATCTGGCCTTATAGAAAAGACTAAAACAAAAGTTGTTTTCACTTGTTTAATTAATCCTAATGGAAAATTTATACAAGCCATACATTTATTTAAAAAATTAAAAAAGGCAAACTATTAGTTGGATTCTGGTGATTCATTTTTGAAAAGAATCAGTAGAGAAAAAATTGGAAATTGTTGTTATCTTTAAACTGACATTAGCATCATTTATTAGAACTTAATCAAATGGGGTTCTTAATTTTGAGTAGTTATATACCCATTCAGTTTGTTTTTACATTATCTCTCATTAAATAGTTTATAAGATTAATTTTAACAATTATTTTCTTGAAGTATAAGACCCCAGTCGTATCCTATATTTTTTTTTATTAAGCATACAAAATGGTCACAAAGATTAATTTTTCAACTGTGTATATTGGCCATAAAACCTCAGTTTTTTTTCTGAGGTTGAAATTTAAATTAAAATAAAAACCAAAAATTCTGTTCTCATGCCAACAAAAAAATCTTGATAAAGCATCTAAACTCACTAATAATTAAATTTTTTTTTGTTAAATAACAATTAAAGACGAAGACAAAACTTACGTGTAAATCATTTTAAAAAATGATTTGGTTTTTATAAAAGGTTTTTCGCTTCTTTCCCATAATAATAAACAAAAAGTTTAGAGCAATAACTTTGGTCCTTGAGCTCGAACAAAAAAAGAAACAAAAAAGACATCGAAACACCAACTGTTTAAAGTGGCCATTTTTCTTAAAACAGAGGCTATCAGCAAAAAAAGGTTCGCCATAAAACAAAGGTTGTCACATGGATTTAATTTTACATCAGTTCATCGAAGGATATACCTATATACCCAACACTTTTGTATATCTATATGGCAAAGGACATAGGACAGCAGTAGTCATATTACATGTGATTACATATCCAAGTAGTTCCCATCAGATATTCAAAAAAAAAAAAAAAACAAATGACGCAGATAAAGTGGACCTTTTTTCTATTAAAAAGGAGTCTAAACAAAAGGCATCCACAGACCAAAACTAAAAAAAAAATACAAAAATAGAACACAAAATTGACTTTTTATGTGCCGAACTTTTGAATAGGCCAGCCTTGGGGGATCATCAATCGGATTTCAATTTATCATTGTAGTACAACATTGTCGCATGTGGGACAAGGGTAGATTAGTCTGTATGATGCCCGAAGCCCGAAACCCGAACCACACACCTATCCTATCTCTTATACTTACCTCCTCAATGTTTCAGTTTATCGAATCGCACGCATTATTAGCCTCTGCAAACGTGTTCCACCAGAGGACCTTTTTTCAAAAAATATTAGGTGTGGGGACATCTCATCAATCTTGGGGGCTTTGGGCTTGTTGCTTGTGATTATGTCACTTTTGCTCTCGCACTGTGAAAAATGATGGGGTTCACCATAAGGTCTTCCAAATATAGAGGAAAGGGGTTAAGCTTCAGCAATGAGGAGAAATGGAGTTCATTATTTCCACTCACCATTGACAATTAATATTTTGACAATGCAAAAAAAGGACGGAATGAAGTGTAATTTGTATGTTCAAACCCTATGACTAAGGAAACTTACAACTTAGCTTTAAACACACTTTTTCTTGGGCGTTTGCCCGCCTAAATAGAAATGTGCCCGAAGTGAGAGTAAATCAGAGGCTCAGGAAACAAAGCAAAATAACTAAACCTACCCTACATCAATTTTACATTTTGTATAAAGGTAAAGATATCATACACATTCCACCAACTTCATCCCTTCTCGTCATCAAGCATTATGTGGAATAGGTATAGCAGAGAATCAAAATCAAGCAAGGAAGCCATTCAAGTGCATATTTCACTTCTTTTTATTTGTTTATTTTTTTTTTTTTTTGCTGCAATTCCACTCATTCAAGTCTCAATACTCATGCATATCTGCATCAACAACTGTGTACATAAATATAACCACTCAGATATTGTAGGGCGTAGCTGTGTAGCTCCTAAACAAACTTTTTTTGTTAGTATAGAATCGAAAGGCATACACATCAATCGAAATGACATTGGCAAAAGAGAGGAAAACATTTTCAGGATTTTCTTTCATTTTGCCTTCTAAAGGATGACAAATGTATGCGAAGAGTTCTTCTCTAAAGGACGAGGTTTGATCAACGTGCATTTCGGCAGTATGTCAAACTGGTACAGCATAGTATAGAGACCTCTATGCCCCAACTCCTGCGGGCATATATATAGCCTTCGACATCAACATCAACATCGCCATCGCTCCATCGAATCTATCAATCAGCTCCTCGTCATCACCTCCTAGAGTTATGACCAGTTGAAGCATTGATCGATGACTGGCGGAAAAGAAGGGAAGGGACGATGACAAAAAATCAAGTTTTAAAATATACCAATAGTGCACATGCACTTAGAGCAGGGTTACCTTCACAGATTTTCATAATTTAATGCACAATTGAAGATTTTTTGTTTTTATATTAAAATACACTTAATATAAGCAGGTGGGTTTATTTTTTGTTAACATTTTATTTTCTTGGATTGTGATTCTTGAAAATATTGAAAAATTTATCATTGATCTACGTCAACCCTATAGTGGAGTGTATTTTTTGACGTCTAAAAAGTGGTCCAAATTATTTCGAAAACCGTTTCCGACATTTTAACAGTTTTCTTTCTCTTTGAGAGCATTTCATTCCCATTACCCAGTCTTAAAAGTTGACATTTAAACTAGATTTAGTGCCAGAAATGTTGGGAACACAGTTTATGCCGTAGTATTTCCGTCATCAGTGTTGTCATCCTCATTTCAAATTTGTTTCATCTCATTTAATAAGTTATTTGAAACCAACTAAATAAAACAAAAAATTGGGTTTCGAAATGATCTCTCACTTTAATCAACTGACTGCGCCAAGTGAGCTAGGTCACCAGGGTTTGTCTGGTTTTTAGGACATACAAATCTATTTTAGTATAGGTAATCTAAATACAATTTTTTATATATTAAATCGTTTTTTTTTAATATAAAGTCTGCAACCCTTAGACTTACAAATTCATAACAATGAAATCCTCAACAATATCATAATATTTTTGAAATAGATACCTATTTACTGTTTTATCTTAAAATTTTCATCGAACATTTTAATTCCGAAGCTGCCTACTGGCAAAAATATGTCTACACCTCTTCAACTACATATTATTATCAACTAGATCTTTCTTCTTAACTATTGTGATTTTCCTCAAACAATAATAGATACAATGGCCCTTTGATCGGAGGCTTTGACAAAACCATAAATGAAAGTTAATTTCCAGACTTTTTGCTGCTTATCGTTGAGCCTAATAATGGTTCGTAATTATGTACATTAGACCACAATAATTGTTCTTTTTAAAATATCCTAAAGGTAACCCTTAGGAAAACCTATATACAACGCACTTGAGCACTACTCATTGTCTTTACGAGTCACAACGGCCCCTACTTCACTTCCTCACACCTATCCATCTCAGATAACGAGATTGCACTCGTTACGAAAAGGTAGACTCCGACTTCTGATAGATGAGCTCACGCTAGTTAACTATTGACTTTACCCTCGCGTGGACATAAATCGGTATTAAGAACACTGCCTATATTGGCCTGTCTTGTCTACATACATATATCTATACTTTCCGACATACGAGTATTAAACCTACAACTGTGTTCAGTTCACTCAGTGTTTTAAGGAATACACGAAGTACACTTCCGGGGGAATTCAAGGGTTCGCGAATGTCAACTAAGTGATTCCATCTAATTGAATTAATCGGTCATCGACCATGACGATGGGACAAGAGGATCAAGAAGCGCTCATAGCAAAAGGCTCAACAGAAAGTTTAAATGTGAGTTATTTATCAAAAGAGTTTAAAAAAAAAAAATATTCTTTTTAAAATGAGACTGGAAAGCCTTAAGCCGAATAACCTAACCAACAGTGAGTTCTGTATAATCATTTCAGTATATAATCATTAACCCCCTGAGTAAATAATTCCTCTTGATCTAAAAGTGATTACAAATTTAATGCGAATATAGAGGTGCTCATAGTATAATACATAGATAAGAGTGGAACCTTGATAAGATAGCGCTCAAACGCAGATGATATAGTAGACGCGGTAAATGTGGTTGTCGTCGCAGAATCCAAACCTCCTCAAAGCATCTATAGAGTCTCTTATTTCATCCATGAGGTTTGAGACTTGTGGTTTTTCGGATGTGATGGGCTTATCTTTTCCATGGAGTTTGTTTCTGTTTGCTGACAATTTTGTTGTATATTCTTTTCAGCTCCAGTAAATAGAAAGGTCTATTAAAATTATAAAGTTGTACCTAATACCTAAAAGTGTATATATGTATGTATGTATATATGCTTGGATGTTGATTTGATTTGTACCGAATATGAAAATGAAAAATGTACAACTTTTATATCTTTTGTGGTGGTGCGGTGGTGGCGGCGCGCGGTGGCGTACATAATTTTAATGTCTAGCGGTAGATAAAATTATTTTGTGGTAGAGGGTGAGTTATTTGCATTCGGTGGTGATAATATCAACACCGCAGACTTGAGATTAAGTGCGATGTGTGATTTCTTTAATTTTGATAAGGTCTTTTGTATTCGTATTTTAGTCAACGGCTTTGAAGAGAGGCAGTTAAATTTTTCAGCATCATCATAGTCTTATCTTATTTTATAAAACTTAAATAAAGTTTATTATGTTTTGAGCTACTCTAAACTAATATTTTGATAGAAGTTTGATAGCCATTTAATGTTTATTTTAAATTATGTATGCGAGGAATATTTTCATAATTTCGTCATTCACAAACAGAAGCAGAAGTTCATTATTATTGAAAGTACTGCACGATTGAGTAATAATAACTATTTATAAATACTGGAAACATTCCAGGTGTGCATTTATGCATAAATGTAAACAAAACGCATGACTGTTTCAGGAAAACCTGTTCAAGCTTTGACAATTATTCAGGAATTTTAAAAGTCTTAAGGTAAAAAGTTTTGTTCAGATGGTGTCTACTTTCAAACTTGCAATTTCAAAAGTTTTCTTGTATATAATTGATTGTGATTTTTTTTTTGGATTAAAATATTAAATTAAAAACTTTGTTTCTGTGATATCTAGGGTTAAAATTAAGAAAATATCTTATCGCACATTTCAATGTGAATACTGAACTGCCAAGTTTTTTTATTTTATTGCTTCAACAAACAAGACAAATTTATGTATACGTTTCATAAAATAAACTACAAATTTTAATATAACATTCAAAAGTTCCTTATCGCCATTTTGTTTTTTCCATAGGTATATAAATTGTGTAGAAATAGACTCTCTTCCATATTATTTTTTTCTTATTTTCATGATCATATGCGATTCACCCTACATAATCTTACAAACATTGTCTTTTTTTTTAGTACGTACCTAGCTTAGCTACTAAGGCAATTATAAGTTCTAAGATAACTAGGCTCTGCTTACACTAGTACCTAGACACACAAAAATTAGATACATACCTACTTTCTAGACTTGTTTTTGGAGCACTGAAATAAAAATCAAACTCTTTTTCCTTATGAAGCCTTCTTCGATACATTTGAGGCTATGTTACACAAAAAACAATTCTTTTTTACAAAAAAATGTGTGATTATCGGGAATCAGTTAAGATGTGTAAACAAAAAGGTTCGCTCGAGTGCCAGGTTTCGGTGTACATATCGTGCAGTGTACGTGCTACACATAATACACGTTTTAAATTTACCCTACCCCCGGCATAGACGCTTACACATACAAAAAAAAGCCTTAGGCTCGTTCCACACTTTGTCGGTTTCTACACGTCATGTACGGCATGTAATCTGTTTTCAAACCGTTGTGTGATAATTATTGATTTTATAATTTTATTAGACATTTCTCGAAGTAGGATCAAGGGCCTCCAAAAATGTAAAAAAATAATTCCTAGATTTTATATATTAAGAGCTTAAAACTTAGAATTACAGTTTTGGGCTTTTGCTTTGGATTGGATTCAATCAAACATGATAAGAAGATAGGGAATACGAAAAAAAGTGGTTCCTCTAATTCCGTTCGTCTCTCTTTTTGTACATCGACCAACAGTCGAAGAAACATTCAAGAAATTTTCTTCAAACTTAAAGGTGATTTCCAGAGGGGAAATTGAACATTTTTTTAGCTCCAAAAATAACGGTACCTGCTATATACAATCGATATAGACAGGTTATAATTACAGATACAATGGTTTGAATTTTTTGGTAAAAAAAAGTTTACCAATAAGTGTTTTTTTTTTATTTTTCACTTTCTCCTTAAGAATTGAACCCATTTCCATGAAAAATTTCTTTTTAAGTCGAAATAATATTTTGAACAGGTTATCTACTATTATTATGTAGGTACATATGTACCTAATTTATATTAAATTTATATTTTTACACACCAGTTTTTTGTATACGATACCTGTATAATGTATATATGGGAAAACTTGGCTGTTTTTTGACATTAATATTTTTGGTGTGATACGATGTTTTGTTGATGTCACTTACCTACCTGAAGAAACCGATTTTTGCAAACTCTCCATGTTTTAAGGAACTCACTGGTCACTGCAGAGAGAAGGTCCTATTGAAATAATGTTCAAAATTGTCACGTAATTATTTTTTTTCTAGGAAGGTAGATTTCCGGCCAGTAGGAAATTAATAGAACAAAAACTGCTTTTTACAAGTTACTCTGATGCTACAACACTCCCCCCTCCAACCACAATTTTTTATTATTACTTTAATATAAAGTGTATAGCGGCGTATTAAAAAAAACGAAAGCATTTGCTGAATTTAATTCTGTTTTAATAGATCAACCCAAACTCTAAAAAATATGGAGATAATAATTTCATCTATCAGCAGTCAATTTTCCACGAAAAACCCTTTCATGTAATAACCACAAAAAAATTATAAATCAAAAACATCTAAGTTTGCAATTAAAACCTACTCTTCCATCTAACCAAGCGCTTGTAATTAAAAATACCAACAAACTCATTTATTTCCTAACAACAAAAAAAAATAACCTTAAAAATTTACCCTTACTTGAAAAAATTCTCCCAAAATCTATTAAAACCCTTCCAACTTTTCGGTTTCCTTCCTTGAATTTTTCTTTTCTTTTTTGTATGTATTTTTTTCAACTTTACTGCCTTCCTTCTCAAATTGCCAAGCACAAGATTAATCCCTAAGATCTTCCAAAATTATCACAAAATTAAAAAAATTCCAAAGCTCCATCTGGTCATCTTTTGGCCATCTGGCCCCACCGCGTGTTCCTTTACTTTTTTCAATATCAAAGTGATTATCATATCTCTTTCCCTTTTGATTTAAAGATTCAGCATCAACATCATCATCAGCAATTCTTTTTGCTGGCCATTTTCCTTTTTTTCCACTTTTTTTAATAACCGAAAACGGTGCGCAATATTTTATATATACAAACCATACCCACCTAGCTGTCTATCTATACTCTGAACACTTCAAAGTTGAGGCGAAAGTACTCATATCAAAAAAATAAAATGAAAACAGTATTCAACTGGAAAGTTTGGTTTGAACGGCCGGTGCGGCGTTATCCCCAATCGACAGGTCAATAACTTAATCAACAATCTCTGGGTAGAACGTTCTATCCCCAGCCTCTTTGGCTCTTTCGCATATAAGAAGCCAGGGATGAATTCTCACATTCTACCCCTTGTTTACTTAAAACAAATACATAGGTATACAAAAAAAATAAAAATAAAGAAAAAAGCAACAGAATTTCTTAGCGTAAACAATTTTACCGCAATCGTACGACCTACTCACATTTCTATCTTTTTGCTCAAAAAGAATTTCAGGAAAAGATACGAATATAAAAACAATAATAAGGAGGAACAAGGACATATCATTTCTATCGACAAGGAAGACGACGACGACGACGTAAGACGGACGACGGACGACGGACGGCTCTGCGAACAATCATCATCGAGGTCAAAAATTTTCAACCAAAAAGGGGTTGGTAACACTCCAGAGGGCTGAGGGCAACTCGTGGATTCAAGGCGGATTTTCACACTTACACTTGGAAGGATTTTTATAGCGAAATTTCCATTTGGGGGCGACCGTCTGGATAAAGTTCAAGCAAATAAAGATTTCTTCAGACATACTGACGAGAAGAAAAAAGATGGAGTGGAAAGGAGAATGGTTGACGGGACGGGGTTATTCACAAGGGGCTTAAAGAGGAGGCAAGTTACAAAACAAAAACCTCTTAAGAGGTTGCTCAAGAAAATATTTTAATTGAAAAATATCGCGCATTTTCAAGGATTAAAGTCAGAAGGTCGACGGGTGGTGCTACATGGGTTGCTGGGATCTGGGATGTTGGTTTGTATAAGTAGTTGGGACAAAAATCAAGGGACATACGAAAATAAAACGTTATTAGCACTTTAATAGGATTATAAAAATAAAAAAAAATAAAACGAGAGAAAAGAGGTTGACGACAAACGTGAAAGGTTTAACTATATTTCAGAACATCCTTTTTGCCATCATCCAGACAGAGCCCTACCGAGCTATCTTCTTATGCACGTAAATACATATCTGACATCACTGGAGATGTAATCTCGAGTCCACAGAGTTTCCTGGTTACCTACAGGCGCTATATACTTATCTATATATACCTACCAATATGCTATACTGGCGAAGAGAGATTTGTATCTTTTACCTTCATGACGTTCTCATCTTCGAACTTTCGGTCTCGATGCTCCAATCCAACAAAAATATAGATATATCTGATGGATACAATTTTCTGTGTTGGATATTGGCAAGCACAACCATTCGATTTGCTGTTATTATTAGAAATCGGATCGAGTTTCAAAATGCTTCTCTTGTTGGATTTTTCATCGGTTTTATCGCCCTGTCATGATATATGTGATTATTACCGCACCGTTGCGCTAGCTTGCATCTACCTACATATATTTCTGGAACTGTTATTGGGAGGTTATGATAGTTATGAATTCCACACAAATCGAGTTTATTTCTCTCAGGCAAAAAAATAGATTTTTTTTTTAAATAAATCGTATTGAATAAAATAGCAAGGTGTTTCTATATAAAATTAACACCTGTGGTTGGACGTTGATGAGCGATGTTTAAAAGACAAAGTTACATTGATGGTGTTTTATGAATTTAATTTTTTGAATTATTAGGGGTTCAAGAATTATTTATGTTTATTTCAATAAACGATTGATTCTGAATATTAAAACTTTCTTTGGCTTTAAATAAATAGTTATAAACAAGAGAGTCACCCTCTTTAGTCATTATACCAAAGCGTTTAAAATATTTAATTTTTTTGTAAGTGGCTGTGACTGCATATTGAGGTAGTACCATTGAGCAATGAGCATTTCTGTCAACTTTACTGGATGCCCAATGCTCTCAAGCACCCATTTCTTAATTTTAAGGCTTTTTGTTGGTGATTATTCCTTCCACAATCATGTACCTCTCAAGAAGCACAAACGTCCAAAACACACCAAAATATTTGGGATATTTTTTGCACTTTCGTGATATATACATTTTAAATATTCAAAAATATGCCACTTTTCAGTTTTGGACATTTAATGTAGATACAGTGTAAATAATATCACGTTCCCATGTATAATTTACAACGGTTGTACATAAATTATACCGATTTTCGGTATATACATTGTGCTAGTGATATACATTTTTTTCAATCGGTAACAGTTTGATTTAAAATTTAACCGTTGTTTATTTTCTGATAGAAAATGTATTTACAAGAATTTAGGAATTTTTTATATGATTCTAAGTATTCACCTTGATAATATGGACGTAGGAAATAATGAATAAATAGGAATATGAATATCTAATTTAAAAACGAAGCACATTCTGGCGATTGATTTTCGGTCCTACCCCGTCTAAAAATCGAGCGCCTCGAAAATTTCAATTCGACTTAAATTCAATTTCTAAGTCGACTTTTCGAAAATTATAATTTTTTTGTTGTTCTTTAAATTTTTTAGAGACGTACTGTTAAAAACGGATCGAAAATTCCAAAAACTGCGGCGTATTAAGTTTATATAAATACTAAAAAATATGTCATGTTAGTTGATTTCAGAATCGAATAATTTTATACCTACACCATTAATGGTATATTATAAAAACAGCTGAATATCGGTTTATTTTTTGCACCGAATTTCAAAAGAAATGATGAAATTTTGCACAAAAAAGACAATGGTGTAATTTTTATACCGGTATATTTTGACAAACACACCAAAATATTAAATTTATCTTCAGTTTTCTCAATTTTGTACCAGAATTCATGAGTTTACACCAAATTATACACCAGTGTACTAATTGCGATTAACGCGATTTGAATCCAATTCACATACGGCCTTAGAACAAAAAAATCCACCATCGACAAAATGTTCACATTCCTTGCGTTCAAGGAACGTTTATTTGTCTAACAAAACCAACAAAATACGAAGTCCCAAACGCCCTACCCTGGCGCAATAAAGCCTTCATCTAATTTATCTTATTTTAATAGGCCAACCTTATACATCCTGAACAAACTTCAATAAATCCAGGAATTGGTAAGAACTATGGCACAGTTACCAGGCCAACGGAAAATCTCACATATTCATGGTATAACTTGGACGTATTTGGTGCTGTCCATCAGCCGGGGCCAGGATTGAAGTACTTAGTTAACCGTGTTAAGGGGCTTTTTTGCAATGAACGCCATATTCCAGCGCCAAGAAAGCATCTTTTGAAAAATGGTATACATATAATATTTACATTTTTTCAAAAAATATTAAATCTGATAATGTCTTAATGACTTTTTAGTTTCTGGCATTGCATATCCCGGTGAGCTACTGGCCGTACTTGGAAGCTCTGGTGCTGGTAAGACCACTCTCCTCAACGCTCTGGCATTTCGATCATCTGCTGGTGTTCAAATATCTCCATCGAGTACGAGAATGCTTAATGGATATGCAGTAGATGCTACCGAGATGCAGGCCCGCTGTGCATATGTTCAGCAAGACGATCTTTTTATTGGTTCTTTGACAGCCAGAGAGCATTTGATCTTCCAAGCAATGCTGCGAATGCCTCGAAATACACCATACCGCCAGAAGATTCAACGAGTGGAGCAAGTTATTCAAGACCTGTCTTTGGGCAAGTGTCAAAATACAATCATTGGAGTGCCAGGGAGAGTTAAAGGTTTATCGGGAGGTGAGAGAAAGCGTTTGGCGTTTGCATCGGAAGCCCTCACAGATCCGCCATTATTGCTTTGCGATGAACCCACATCGGGTTTGGATTCGTTTATGGCACACAGTGTGGTTCAAGTGTTAAAGAAACTATCGCAAAAGGGAAAAACCGTTATTCTCACCATTCATCAACCTTCGTCAGAGCTTTTTGAATTATTTGATAAGATTCTCCTTATGGCAGAAGGAAGAGTGGCCTTTTTGGGAACTCCAAACGAAGCAGCTGACTTTTTCGCTTAGTAATTGACTGATTTTTTAAATTATTTTTATTAATTATTATTTATGCATACCTATATAAATATTTATACTCACTATGTACTCATTCTTATATTTAGCTTGGGAGCACAATGTCCAACAAACTACAACCCTGCTGACTATTATGTCCAAGTTTTGGCCGTTATGCCTGGCAAAGAGCAAGAATCGAAAGAAAGGATCGGTAAAATCTGTGACAACTTCGCTGTTGGAAGGTAAAACAATTCAAAATTTAATAGATCCCTGAAACAATGTACTTTAAATACTTGAAATTTTTAGAGTTTCAAGGGAAATGGAACAGACTTTCCAAAAAATGGCAGTCAAAGCGAATGGAATTCCGTTGGACGAAAATGTCAATCACCCCTATAACGCCACTTGGTTTACACAGTTTCGAGCTGTTCTTTGGCGTTCTTGGTTGACTGTGCTTAAAGAACCGTTGTTAGTGAAAGTCCGTCTTATTCAAACAACTGTAAGTACGAATGAGTAAGTATAATTTTTTTATTTTCCATATGACCAATTTTTATACTTACAGATGGTCGCTGTGCTTATTGGTCTAATATTTTTAGGTCAACAATTAACACAAGATGGCGTTATGAATATCAATGGAGCAATATTCCTTTTTCTAACCAATATGACGTTTCAAAATGTGTTCGCCACCATAAATGTACCCATCCAATCCAACAAATATAAGGCTTGCTTTTTTATAGTAGATATTTTTTTCTTTTTATAGGTCTTCACTTCTGAGCTGCCAGTTTTTATGAGAGAAGCTCGAAGTCGTTTATATCGCTGTGACACTTACTTTTTGGGGAAGACCCTAGCCGAACTACCACTATTTCTGACAGTTCCGTTTGTTTTCACATCAATCGCCTATCCACTTATTGGCCTTCGAGCTGGATTGGATCACTACCTTATAGCTTTGGCTATTGTAACCTTAATCGCCAACGTTTCGACTTCATTTGGATATCTTATTTCATGCGCAAGTTCTTCAACATCAATGGCGCTCTCTGTTGGTTCACCAGTGATCATACCATTTCTACTCTTCGGTGGATTCTTTTTGAACTCAGGATCAGTTCCGGTTTATTTCAAATGGCTCTCCTATCTCTCATGGTTTCGATATGGCAACGAAGGACTTCTCATAAATCAATGGTCTGATGTTCAGGCAGGTGAAATTGCATGTACGAAATCGAACACTACTTGTCCGAGTTCCGGTCGGGTGATCTTGGAGACGCTGAACTTTTCCGAAACAGATCTTCCATTGGATTTTATGGGTCTAATTCTATTGATTTTGGGTTTTAGAATTACTGCTTATATGGCATTAGTAATGAAAACAAAACGAAAGGAATAATTTTATAAGAATTTTTGTTAACTTTTTATATTTACATATATTATTGTTTTATGAATGTAGGTATATTTTGGTTTTCTTAATAAAAATGTAATATAACTACATATCACTAGTTTTAATATCAGAACAACAACAACAGCCATTTTTCATTACACCTATGTACATATATTGATCTCGATCAGGATCTTTCTTTAACATTTAATATCTAGATTTGTAATAAATATATATACCTATTTTCAAAAACATATATCGAAAATAGTTTTCATGTATAAAAAAAAAACATAGATAAGAGAACTTTGAAAAAAATTTAAAATTGAAAACAAAAACGACATCGCGTCACTCCAAAACTCATTTGTTCAGTAGACCATTTTTTGCAAACGTGTGGTTCAATATACATAGTTTCCATAGTTTATGGACACGCTCTTTTGATTGGAGTTACTGTTTACATACATTTATGTTCAATACCCAGTATTATTTTCATACTTTCAGTAAGTATATGGGGATTGTTCAATCTTCTTTTGGCTACTTGTTATTAAATAGTTTTTTTTTAATTAGTACTTTGATTATATTAACTCAACGTATAGAAAATATTTGAAAGTTTTATTTAAAAAAACTCCGCTCCTACAACAAGCATTTTAAGTAACTTAAAATGGATTCAAATAATTTGATCTCGGGTTGATTGAACAAATGAGTTTTCAGGTGGCGATCAGTAAAACAAATCATTGAATCCAAATGTTGATTAAATTCTGACATTTTAACGTAATAATTCCCCATATTAATGTCAAAAATAATATTTGGGCTCAAATTTAACTCGATTTTAATTCAATTGACACACCGTGCCCAAAAACAAACACAAAGGTGTTTATATTGATAAGAATACGAAGTCCTCTGAGGCTCTGAGGATTTAAGTATATAAGGTACACAAGTTCAAGTTATTTTCACTTTCTTATTTTAATTTTTAACATTATCAATTACCTACTAAAGGTTTTGCCTTTTCTAAAATTCAGAAAGAATTTCTCTTATTTCGAACACACATGAAGCAATAGTGGATATATTCCAATTTAAGTATGGTTTTTTCTGATATATTTATTTTAGCTTGCATCATGAAATGATTTATATTAAGAAAATTGGTGACGGGATCTAAAAATATAAATATTCTCCTTGAATATTCAAAAAATTAATTTGTAGTGCACACATAACCTTAAGTAAGCGGAAAAACTGTTTTTTTCTAAATTTTAAATTAGCATAAAAAATATCAAATCTTGGTCCTATTTCCGATTAAACAATATAGTTCAAACTCGAATTCAAAAGGTAGGAGCCAAACCCCTTCTGCAATATTCACAACTAAAGAATCTTTTTTAATATCCGCACCAAAATGGTTGTGGATACAAATAAAATACCTACATTACTTCATTAACACACCTAAAACAAATATGAAAATCCCAAAACTATCGGAAGTAGTATATAATCTGATATCATCATAATCGACACAATTATTGAAAATCATTTTTAAATGGACAATGAAATTAATTAAAAAATTCCATAGGTTATTTATTCAAAAACCAATCTACCTTAATTTGAAAAAAGTCTTAAACTTTCTTTATGCTACCATTATGTAGCTAGCTTATATTTATATTATTTATAACTTAGCTCATATTATCTATAACAAATGAAATAAAAATAAAATTAAATAAACTCAGTTATAAAACCCTTGGATAAACATAGTTAGCAACTAATAATAATAATAAAATTCGTTTACTATAATTAACCATAATCTTTATTTACTTTTCACCTCACCTCTGCCAAAGAATAAAAAATAAAATCCATATAACATGGTACTGCTCTTGCGCACTACGAACACACCCAATCGAATGTCGGATGATGTTTTTTTATTCACCACGAATGCAAACAACAAAAAAAACACAACAGCTAAACGTCAACCATACAACAACTGTCAAAATCCATAACTTTTTGACAAACGGGCAGGTGTTCCGTGTTCCAAAGTGCGCGTATAATAAAGTTACCCCTCCTTCCTTCATCTAGCCGGTTATACATATTTGCGATAAAAACTTTAATTTTCTTCAAGTTTATTGTTTAAACAATAAAACGACACCGTTCAGTCAGTGAGCTCTTGATGATAAATCGTCATCGCGATTTTCGATTGTTACCTTGCAAAAAAGCGCACGGAAACGAAAACATATTTCGAGTTTACGGTAAATTGATTCTGTGTAAAGAAGGAAAAAAAGAAAATAGTGTGTTCGGCACCATCGGACTTGGAATTATAAAATTTAAATCTAGAAAATTGCTGCGTCAAAAAAGTACTTCTCCTCCAGCTCCATCTCTATCATCACCATCATCACCTTTGATTTTTTATGACGCAACGTCGCAATTGATAGACAACTACGACGTCGATGGTCGGGGCGAACCTAAAGACGACCTTCGAATTCTAGAGCCTCGCGTGTTACGTTGAAATTTGTAAACCTGGCCAACTGAATAGGCAAAAATGAATATAGACACACTTGTGCAAGAGTGGGAAGAACTCACCGCCGAATATGGCGAACTTGAGGTGAGTTGCCAGAGACATCGTGACCTACGAATGAGATTTAATTATAATTATTGTCCTCTTCCAGGAGTGCAACCGCAAGTACATCGACTTGCTGGACCAGGTCCAGAGCTACCAGCAGAAATGCTTCAATGAAATCAAGCATCAGCGCTATCGGATGGGACAGATTTCGGCCTCGTTAAAAGAGTAAGTTCGAATTTGTTGTTGTTTTTTTTGCAAAACATTCCACTGGTTGGTAGACAAACTCTACTTCCACACCTCTGGCACTTGGATGACACCTAATTTAGCGAAAAATCCGCTATCCCTCCAATTCACTTTCTCCCATCGTTGTTCATTATTTATTTATTTTTCGAGAATTCCGGCAATAAATAAAAATTGGCCAATCAATTGCCAATAAGCCTTTGATAGCAATGCAGTCGCTTCGAAATTTTTATCACTTATCGCTGCTTTCCTTTTGATAAAACGTAATTTTTTAATTTGTGTGTTCGGCGGAGTTGAACATCTGACAAATCTACCGCCACCTGTATGAATTAGTTTTCTAAAAATTATATAATTTTTTGGATAGCATTAACTTATTTGTGTTGCAATGAAATTTGGAAGTTGTTGTTGTTGTTATGACATTTAACTTTCTTTTTTTTTTAATTTTGTTTGCTCTGATGGAACTGTTGAATATTAAAATATGTGAACCGTTTTACTACTTTACAGTGCGGTGCACTTGGTTTGACTCTTTTAGATTTAAATTTCAATTTTACTTGGGGTAAAATGTATACGAAGACTTAACTGTGCAGGGTCAGGTAGATTGTCTCGTTGTGAATTTGCGTAGCTACCAAAAAAAAAAAAAAACTGACTAGCTGCCGTTTTATTGTCAAAATTTAATCCTATTGGATCTTAAGTTTAACTTAATTTAATGTACGCAAATGCTTTCGTTGTTGTGTTAAAAAATAAATGGCCAAGTACTCATTTTTTGCTTTTGTATGTAAAGAGAATGCAACTGGCTTATGTTAAGTTGACTGTTGGTCCAATGTCCAATGCGGAAAATGGATAAGTAACCCACAGCTATAATACACTTAAGTTAAATGAAACATTTTATTTCAATTTCAGTCAGCTTCGGGTGTAGGTGTTATGCTTCAGTCGACATTTTGAAAAACTCATTTTAATCGATATCATAAGAACAACTTGTCAGGGAAAAAATGTAAATACATATTTTAACTGTCTCTTTTTTGTTGGTTGAGTTTATAAGAGCTGAAGAGTTTTTTTCACTTTTTATTTTAATTGTAGATTTTAAAACGAAAAGTGAAATAAAAAGAAATCTAAAATTATGAATTTGTATTTACGCATATTTTTCAATCATGTACCTATGAAGTTTCTTTTTCGTGTCTGGTGACTTTTCAAGTAACGCCAATATGCATTTGCTACATGAAGGGTGTTTTTTTTTAGAGTTGTTTCCAACTTTTGAATGAAATAAAAACGAATGAAGTTAGTGGCAGTGTTATTAATTTTATTTAAAAGATAATTTCCTGCTTTTAATGTTTAAAAATGGTTTCGTGTATTGCCGATCAATTATTTTGCATACAAATAAATTTATTGAGACATAATTTCATTAAAATCACACGTGAGTACAGGTAACACATCAAACTTCGATCGAATTAGTAAAATAGTGCATACAATTTTATATTTCGCATGAAAACTGTCAACTAAACTTAAATGTGAATACAAAGTTATGAGAAATTACATATCTTAAAAAACAACGAAACTCACAATGAGTTGGAAAACATAAAGATAATGGCGCAGAATTTTAAACGATTTAGTACAATGTTAAATCCTTTTTAGTATGAGAAAAATGCTTTAACATCGTACTAAATCGTTTAAAATTTTGCGCCAATGTTTTACTTGGTTACTTGTTATAGTTGTGACACAATCTTCAAAATATGAATTTTAAAATTTAATGAAATTTTTTCTGATGGTAGATAACAATATTGTTTTCATTTTAAAAAATTATCAGTTTGGTAAAAAATAAAATTTTCTAGTAATAAATTATATATGTACATACATATCTACATAATTTTGTTACGTCTATGTCACTTACGTCACGCCACGTTTATTTCTATACATTTCTATATTTATTGTATTATTGTTAAATTTTTTAAATTTTACCGGCAGACGGCTTATTAAGCCATGCTTTGTAAATCTTTTAACTAAAAAAATATTGTAATTTTCATGTTTGAAAAATAAAAGACCTTATCTATCTAAATTTCTATATTAGGGTGGTCCTTGGGACCTGTTCTTGGATCGCGTCATTCGTTTTAAAATATTGAAACAACAACTTTCTCATTTTTTTAAATTTGTATTTCTCTCTATTTGTTCACCTATTTTCATTTTAAATTAATAAATTATAAAAATGAGGTTAGGCGGCAAGCCTAAAGTATATAGAGTATCTAGATCTTTCAGTGTATTACGGTATATTATTTTATTTAGTTTCATATCTACTCAATTTAAAAACCCGAAAATACAAAGTCTAAAATCAAATTAATTTACTGTTAATATATTATTTTATCTTTTTTCCTCTATTTGATTTGATAAAAATATCTGGTTTCGTAACTAAAAACTGTTATCATTATATCTGTTGCCTGTAATCTGTTATTCATAGTGCAAGTAAAAATTATCATTTAACTAGTCAACTCTATTTTGGTAAGATAGGTATTTTTTTTATGTAAACTAAGTTTCAATAAACCTCTAAAAACAACGATTTCTTTGAAGTTCATGGACTCAAATTTTTTACAAGAGTTTGAAATAAATACAATTCCATAAATAAATTGTCAAAAAAAATATTTTTTAAATTTTTAATTAATTAAAATTTATTTTTTAAACATGGTTTTAAATTTTTATTTTTTATTTTATCAAAAGATTCTTAAAAACGACATACAATTTATTTTTATGTTGACTTGTTCCTTTTGTTGAACTGTTTCTTCTTTATCCTGTCGAAGCGAATACCCGCACATAATCATCTTGACGATTTTGTAGTTTTTGGCTGAGCGTACTATTACCGATCAGCTTGGTCATCTGAAAATGCAAAGAAGATAAACGTTTTCATTATAAGTATCCACTTGAAAAATTGGTTTTACTTATTTTATTCATTCAAACAGACAAAACTTATCAATTTCACTTCCATATCGTTATTTACTATTTTTTTTTATTCAAACTGCATGCATGTCTAAGTACTTAAATTACTCAAGAACCTTTAGAACTTTATAATACAAAACAAAAACATTATGAAATATAAAATATAAAGCAACAACAACGCAGTGCAGTTGAAACAATTTGTTCACTTTACACATCGTCATCGTGTTGTCGTTCGTGCATATGAGTCAATTATTGTTGGATTTAATTCTGAAAATGAGATGTCAACTATTAATCTGTCTATTTAGTCAACAGTAAGTTGTTTACTGTTTTTTTTTTGTTTATTGTTATAGAGCTTTGAACTTGACGTCGTTTTCCGGCCTTCGAACACACCCCTCAGCGCATGATCAGATCTAAAATTAAACAAAGTTAGTTTACAAATATCCAAATGAATATATAGAGAATAAAAAAAATTCAAACATAGAAGATGTCACTGCACAGATGAGTCAATTGTAGGCAAAACTAATGCCTTTGTTAGTGACCTGTCCAATAAATGTTTGTAATTAAGAGAAGAAGAAAACTACCACTGAACAAATTATTGTCTCTTTTAGATCATTTAAGTTAGAAACATTTTGAACAACCTCCGTTTAACTTTACCGTAGTGACATGTTTGCTGAATAATAAAAGAAAGTTACATACATAGGTACCTAATACATACTCTAAATATGTGCAGTCAAATTCTTAACTAAAAAAAAAGATTGGAAAATAAGACGCATCTTCTCAGAAGTCTTTCTAAATTTAGTCCAATAACACCTTTTTCAATTCAACACCAAATCAAGCTTTCAACTCAATTGCCGAAATGCCTGCAGCGAAATTCAACTCTAATCCAACCCAAGCCCTCATTCCCGACCCAGCATATAAACGAGTTAAACGATTCGTTTCAAATTTTATAATTTAGTTACTCTGCTAAATTGTTTTTGTTTACCAACTATATTATATAGTGTGTGTAATGTTCAAAGAACATTTGGTCAGCAATTGTGTTTTATGGTGTGTCTTAATTTAATTTTATTTTTCTCTAGTAGACACATCTAATTCTATGAACATGTTTTTTATTGATGTAATTCTTCGATAACAAAAGTAGCAACCTTGACTTTTAACACTCGTCATTAAAGTAGCGTCGAGGTTGTGTTTTGTGTCTGAAAATAAACAGAAATATGCATTAAACCAAAATATTATACGACTTGTATTATCAGACACGAAATGTTTAATCCAAAGTACTCAGACGAAAGTGATTCGACGTGATGCGTCGTTGTCAGTTGTAGGTTGTCGGTCGTTGCACAGTTACATAGTCTAGGCCATGACCATGACCATGACAGCCACGACTTCATCTTCATAGTGCGGCATCTCAGTGCTATGTTTAGTAATTTATGCTAACAGATCATTAAAAATGACTTCGTCTACATTTTTATCTTAATAAATTGGTTTCACTTTTTTTTTATTGCTTATTTAAGTAAAAATTTATAGAAATGTATCTAAAGGTTGCTTCGTAATTGAAGACATTTGGAGAATTTTCTCATATTATGGGTACGAGTGTGCTTGTTAAAATATTTTACGTTGTTGGTTTATGACTTATTTCGGTAATAAAAAGATGTGCATAGGGCATAAATTATATTTTACTACAGTCATGAGGAAAAGTAATCGAACTGAATATTTTAATCAATAACAATTTCATAAAAATCGTCACACATCTCCAAATCTGTTTTATAACTATATCTTTTACCTGAATTCATTAAACAAAATTTTAAAAAGCTTTAATAGATGCTGGTGTTGCCAGTTTAAAAAAAATGAAACTCTATATAGGAATAAACTTTTAGTTTAAAAATAAGTTGAGTCAAAGTCGGAGAATTGATGTATGGGAGCCGGTTATATAAAGTCAAACAAAGTTAATGCTTTATCTTAATTCTTCGTCAATTGTCCTTGATTTGTCTTTTTTAAGTTAAAATAATTATTTATTATACGAGTATAATATGGGGCGCATTAAACCAAAATTAAATGAATACAAATTTTTCAAGCGCGTCCTGTTTTTTAAAATTTTTTTGGAACTCTCCTACCAAAAGTATCGGATTGTTTTTTTTTTAAGTGTTTAAAAGACATGTCACTTTGCTGCAGCCAAAAAAAACTTTTGACAAAAAAGTTAGTCTTTTTGAAAATTTTTCAAGTCTTTTGTGGAAAGAATAAACTAACATGGGGTAATACTTAGAACAAGTTAAGAGATATCATCATTTAACTAAAGTTTTGAAGGAAAAAGGTATACCTACGCCGTTTTCTCCTGCACCTTTCATGTGAATTCTTTACGCAATTATTTTACAACATTTCCAAAGCAGCTATACACTACAATAAATCCATCGTTTGAGATTTTTTTTTTTTTTTTTCAATGCAAAAATTGCCCTATTCTATTTCCATATATCAGAAACAAATAATAGAATTATGTACATATGTAGGCATTGTATAAATAAAACAACGAAATACAACGTTTGACGCAGTCATGAATCTAAGTTCCAGTGCGTTTTATGGTCTTTTAAATGTGAAGTGACTGTGATGATTTTCAAAGTCCAATTGATTGATCACCAAGTCTAATAGATAACATGCTTTAATAAATTGTAGACATAAAAACGCATGGTGTGCCATTTATACAAAAATGAATAAATTATAAATTGGACTTTAACTTTAATGACAAATAATAAAGAAATTACTTCTCCATGTAGAAGTAGATACCTAATTGACTTACTTAGTGCCGTTTCTTCAGAAGGTCAAGCGTGCAAAGTAAAGGTAAAAGATCACAATCAATTTGAAATTAAATGCATCAACCTTAAACTGCGCAATTCCCTAGGTAAAAGTAGGTTTGAATTTGATGTAGAATGTAGGTATTTCAATTTAAGTAAAATTGTCCTTTATTTTCCAAAAAATATTCCACAGTCTTAGAATCTTAACTTAATTTCTAAGGACAGCAGAAACCTTATTTATACAATAATTTCAAGATTGCAACTAAAATAATTAATTTTTTGAGAAAATGTAAAAGTATAGATTTTCTACTACTAAGTATACACAATCGAACAGAGTAGAGCATGATGATAAATAGATCTCTACCGTGTTTCATTTAATATTGAATAGCTTTTGTGTACTTAAAGTTAATTTACTAATAGCCTTTTAGCTTACCTACGGAAGATTGATAGTGCATGTTAAATGCCTAAGAAAATAGAGTGAATTTGTTTTGCCTTTAAGTTAGTAGTCGTTGTTGTTTTGCAATCATATCACGTATTGTTCTGTATAGGACTTTTAGGATAATGTTTACTTATACTTCTTATTATTAATAGTTTCCATATATCTCTCTACGCGATGGTTTTCCAATTCGATTAGTTCAAGTGATGATATTGCGCCGCTATGAATATTGAGATTTGTAAAATGATTTGTTTCATTAACAATTCCGTCGTAATTTTGAAAACAATTTATAGATTCAAGGCGATTTGTAGGAACTCTTTTGTTAAAATGGAAGATAAATATGAGCCGTTTGAGTTTTAAGTGAAAAAAAAATAATTTTAACACTTTTTCCAAGACAAATCAACTCTTGTTTTATTTATGGCAAGAAACAAAACAGTGTTTAAAAAAAGATTGAAAAACCGAGAGATCTAAATTGCAGCAAACACAGTTAGCAATTTTGTTTGCCAACATCGAATGAATTTGAAAATCCGAGGTTATATTTTCGCATTACAGATGACGGTACCCTTTAATTTATGAAAAGTTTTCAAAACAGAGAGGCACTAACAAAACGGAACCCTTTTCACACTTTTATTTTTGTGAATTTAAGTATTCAAATCATCCGATTAATTTTGATCAATTTTTCGGTGGTTTGAAAGAGAGATTCAACGATATTTGATATCATGCATATTTGACACAAGTCTAAAAAAGTCTTTTTTTTTCGTTACAGAAACCCCATATAAATATGTACATCGGCTAAACTTTTCGAAAGGTTTCTGATTTCTTGATGAATATATTCTAATCTAAAAAAAAACAATTTTCGGTTCATATGTTACACAACGTAATAATTTTATTTATATATAATTTAAATAAAAATCTGTGAGAAAAATTGTAGTTTTTTTCAGTTTTATACGAACAACACAGGTGCGAGAATAAAATGGAATTATGTATCTGTTTGTTCATCGGTGCCACACTGTTAGTAAACTCTACATGCGTTTGTAGTTTTTTGTAAATGCCACCCCAAGCGGGTGTTTGGGGGAACTCAGGTTGGGGTTATAAATATGTAGGCAGGAAAACCGTGGCGTATAGCTTATACTTGATTGGCCGAAATATTTGAGACCCAGTAGTAGCATCGAAATCGTCTGCTTGGTTCATTGCTTAGTGAGATTAGTTAAATAGTTTGAATAAGCATAGTTTAACTGTGGCAATTTTCAAAATTTGCAACAACATCCGCAGTGCCTTAGTGTGACAATAGTCCCTCCGTCAGTTTTCTAGCCCGTCTTTTTTTCCCTTTTCTCAGGCCTGATAAGTGTTTTTGTTTGCAGGCGAGGTTAAGTTTCCGGGGACAAAATTCCTTCCCCCACGTCCGACGAGCTGACGCCATGCATGTGCAAGCAGGCCGCGTCCCCGGAACTTGACATTCCACCTTTCCTTTCTCTCTCTCCTATCCCTTCCTTTTTCTACCTTGCCACTTTACCGACACCTCGCAACAAAATTAAAATAAACAAATTAGGTTACATTGGAATATAAATTGAGAAGGGCACCCCTTTCTATTCTAAAAATGTAAAAGAATTACAATTGACTACATTGTTTTGCAATTTAAATTCAAAAGTTGATGAAAAATTTCAGAATTTTCAAAAACAATATTTTACAATCTACAAAAGTGTCAAATTTTGATTATTAATTACAATGGAAGAGGCAGAATGGGTCCTTTTTGGAATCTTCGACAAGTAATTTTATTTTATTAAAATTTTAACAACCAACAACAGTTAATAACCAATCAAAATACTCCGTTCGCGCGAACAAAATGAAGTTCGTGTGACATCATCACAGTTTTATATGGGACGCGTGCCCATTAAGACGCTCGTATGTCATTAGCCCTAATCTGAAACACGTATTAAGTCACATACATTAAATAAAATGTGTGTTATAGTAGCACAAAAACTTTCTATAGGTATTCAAATTCCCCCCCCCCCCCCCCCCTTAACAAGCTACCCATGGCGGGATATTTTTGGGTGATTTTCCCTCCATATACATATACCCTTATTTTATTTTGCTAAATTATTTATGAAAACACTCATTCAAAAGCAGTTCAAAAGTTTACAAAATTAAATAAATTAAAACAAAAATTTAAGAACGAATTTACCAAACCAACGGAATATACAGCACTCGCTCAACATTGTTAAGACAAACAATATAACACTAGATTCTATAGATAATAACGAACATTATAGAAAACAGATAATTTCAGAAAACTCATATTAAATTTTAAAAATATATATATTTATGAAAATAATTATATTATGTAAATAAGTTTAAAAACAGTCAATAGAAATGCATAGCGATTTGATAAAAAGGTGTTTCCTTTGAATTTTTTTATTAAGTGACTTAAATAGACAGCAAAATACATTTAAAATAAAAACAACAACATTTGCAACCAAAAAAAAACATCGCATGCGATTTTATGAATTCTCCAGCGTAAATTGAATGTTTTGAACAAATTTATTTGTGGAAAACATTAGGTCAAACAAAACACACGAGCAAGTAAGCCATCAGCCAGTAATTGGTGGTGTGTGTCATATATAAAATTTATGTTGCTACTTTGGTGAAAATGACAAAATTTAAATTGGCTGAGGTTCTCGGAATTTTATTACAATGGCTTTGAAATTGAGGGAGCTTGTTTATGGTTTTAGTTTATGGACCTATACCAACACGACTATATACTTCCGGTATGGCAAACTAAAATGTATTACGTATAGTTCATGATGTTTTAAGGTTTCATTACTTTATTGCCTTAAACACTTTGTATACTACAACTTTCACTCAGTGCCGGATTTAGAGAAGTTGAATCCTCAAAAAAATTCTGCAAAAGTATATTTAAGCTTGTGGAGAATAGGCGTGTTTTTTGCAAGCACATAAATAATTAGACGAAAAAAACAGTTCCCATGTAAATACAACAACAACTTAAATCCATATGGACTTAGCTAAGTCGAGATAATTTTCGGGACTTAACTTTAGTCCCGAAGAAAACTGCACTAATTAACATTTTGCTATCGATATTTTGTATGGAAACGTAAAATTATCTGAGTATTGAAATGGAACAATTTTTTTTTTTTTTTTTTGGAACAAAATGGCGGTCATTGTCATGGAATTTTGTTTGTATAAATAAATTGAAATTAAGTTGGTTTTTATTTAATAAAGAGGAATCATTTTCTATACATGAGTTTTCTTTTTATCTTAATGTGGTATGGCTGATAAGTTTTTGATTTGCATGCTTGCCACAAAGCTGAAAGGGTAGTGATGGCATTTTGTAACAGTGATTGGCTTGTTTGATGTCATGATTTTGGTAAGTCCCGATGTGGTTTTTTTGTGCAACGATATGGAGTTGCAAAACAATACGGCTTATGTTAATTGGTTTCATTTTTACCATTAAGTTAGGCACAATTAACTCAAGATAGTCATAGTAATTTCACAGCATGTTTATTTATTTAAAATTTTGTTTTTTTTGTAAATATACACAAGACAAACAAATAATCAAAACAAATAACTTTTAAATACTAAAAATATTTTCTATCTTTGAGGGACTCTTCTGATACTAGGTTTTCATGACAAATACAAAAAGATTCATCAACGAACTATTATAATAAAAAGGTTCTGTTAATTAATGATATAATGAATACAACGGAGCATCTGCTCAAAATTCTTTTCTAACCAGATGCTCCATTTGGTATGAATACGATAACTAAAGAAATGCTTAACGATTGAGTTAGATACATGTTTGATGAGTATTATTAAAACCACATTTTTCTTAAAAAACCTAATCTTTGGAATTACCTTAGAATAACCTCAATAATATTCGATGAATCCCATTCTCTAATTTTAACTACCATAGCTCTATTTATGGTAGCAATTACTCAATCATATGTTATTTTTATAAATTAAACAAAATCTTTTGGAATCCCTTTCTGAACTTTTTTGTTGCTAAATAAACACCCGCTTGGCTTGGACTGAACCATTAACAGAGGTCCAGGTCGTCAAATGATTTTCTATACTTATTTCGTTTGTATAATTTCAAACTATATATATTATATACTTATTTCGTTTATATATTCAAACAAAAAAGGTCACTTATTTTATATAATATACTTATTTCGGCCGTTCGTACTGTTCAAAATATTAAACATTTTCACCGTAGATACACACTTTCCGACTTCTAAGTTCATTCCACCGAATCAGACTTTGTTAAGCCTGCTTAAATATTTCTTATTTCTTTAAAGATTATTTTTTTCTTAAGTATTTTTTAGCTACCGACAAATTTAAAGCGCCGCCGCCGTCGGGAACCCTTATACATAACATCGAATAGCTATTCCTTCTTTGAGTCTTTGTACAGTTTTTTTTTTTTAATTCTTAAATCCACCCTCACCCTAAATCCCATGATATCTCAAAAATTCGTCTGCCGGATATAGATTGCAATTTAAAACCGGAAACAGTAAAGCGCTTAGTTACCCTCCAATCATCTGTCGTCTGACGGTAATTATACTTCTGAACTCTATTCCAGTGCAACCGACACGAGCGTCGCGTTGGGTCGGGCGACGACGCTAAAGTTTTTCGTTATTCGCGTACTTCTTCAATTCCATTATACATACTTTAACTTAAATTCATTGTAAAAGTGTTACACTATATCCATTTTGCAGATGCAAAACAGCACAAAGCGAAGAGGAGAAGGAGAAAGTCGCCGAACTGAACAAGAACACCCTCAAGCGGAAAGCCCAACTCCATGAAATCGAGCAGTCCCTACCAAGAAAGTCCGGATTCTATTTAAAAGTAAGAAGTTCTTCTTTGGCATCGTCATCATCATCTCATCCCAGGGGTGTCTTCATCTTGTTCCTGATGATGAAAGAAAAATGAAAAATAAAAAACACAAGAAAATAGTTTTCCTTATCTCTTAACCAACAAGCACTCACTTTTCTTATTTTTTGTTCCTCACAGATTATCCTGGGCGATGTAAACGTATCAATACTGAACAGAAACGATAAAGTTCGCTACAAAGACGACTATGAAAAGTTTAAATTAATACTCAACGTAATAGGACTGATAATGGCGTTTCTTAATTTAATATTCAACTACAGGTGAGTTGTGTGATAGGGTGTGGTGCGACGAGCGCACGGAGGCGATGTAGGTGGTGCACCTTGATTAAATTCCACTTAATATCTCTTCGCACAAAGGGCCCTGGAATTAGCATTTATCTTCCTGCTGGTTTGGTATTATTGCACACTCACAATACGTGAGTCGATTCTGAAAGTGAATGGATCCCGGATTAAGGGCTGGTGGCGAGCACATCATTTCATTTCGACAGTGGCTGCCGGAGTGCTGCTGGTCTGGCCACAGAGCGAGCCATGGCAATTGTTCCGGACGCAGTTCCTGTATTTCAATGCGTACATAAGTGAGTGGCCGTGTGCGGTTGATTGCAGCTTAAGTTGGTACATGATTTGAAAACTTAAAACTCTACCCCATAGGCATGGTTCAATATTTACAATTCGGCTATCAGAAGGGGTTGCTGTATCGCTTAAAGGCTCTCGGGGAACGGCACAACATGGACATCACCATCGAGGGCTTCCACTCATGGATGTGGCGTGGTTTGAGTTTTCTTATTCCGTTCCTCGTCATTGGGTACATGTATCAGGCCTACAACGCATGGAAGCTCTATCAGTTATCATTCCATCCGGATGCAACTTGGCAGGTAAACGAGTACAAGTCTTGAGTCAATATGTTTGTTTGATGTGCAATGTTTGAATTTCACTTTTGTCCTCTCTAACTCTGGATTGCATAGGTTCCGGTGATGTGTGTCCTGTTCAGCATACTCTTCCTGGGCAATATGACAACAGTTCTGATGATTGTGCCACAGAAACTTAGAGAACGAGCAAAGGAAAACTACCGCCTGCTCAGTGTGGGAAAATCAATGAAGTTGGAAAAAAAAATAACGGTATTTACCATCAAGATAAACAGAAAAAAAAACATCAAACAATTTTATATCGTTGTATTTTTGTTTTCTTTTTGCTGCTTACAGGATGAGCATGCTACAAAGAGTGACGGTCTTAGTCCTGTTAAGGAGGAAGTTGAAACTCACTCTGCCTCAACCGCCATCAACACCACCACCACTACTACCCCTGCCGATGAAACCGATAAAACTAAGTAAATTGGCTGTAAATGAAAATATGACGTGTCGTTGTATTAAAATATTTTCATAAAAAAAATACTTATCCTTAATTTATTGCAAGTCCTTCCGTTGGGCTTGATAACTTTAAGTAGTTTAATTTTGTTTTTTTTTTTCTTCTTATTTATCTGCGAGTTGTGTGAATTCAAAAAAAAAACATAACTATGGTAAGTGAGATACTGTTATGTTGTAATAGTTTTAAATTGTTTTCTTTGTTCCTGTCACGCATCACTCATAAATAAAATAATTTAAACAATAGATAAGTATAAATTTAAATTACAACAGGGAACGCATTTGTTTAAATGTAAAAATTAAAACAAAAAAACTACAAGGCTTGTTACAGAATTATATTAAGGTACATTTTATTAATTATATTTATGAACATATTATGTAGTTAATGTGTATGTCTGTGTGTAAGTCAAAAATTGTATCACACAAAATAGAATAAATGTCAATAAAATGGATATCAATTCACACATTTTGTAGAACTCAATTGTGTTTTTTTCTGAAAGTTAGAAAGTTTTCACTACCTAACATTCGATCTTACAATATGACAAGTAGAACCTTGGAAAGCCATGTTTATAGCCGGTATTGGTAAGGTAACCCTTTGAATCTTCCTTAAGTCGATAGAGAACATATTCGTTATTGGTACTATTTCGTGAAAAAAATTAAGTTGTGCTGAAATGTCAGCTCTCGCTGAAAAATTAATTTTCTTCAAGTTTAAGATTATTTTTCAAATCGGTTATTGTTACGTCTTTTTGAATCCTAAGAATTGCGTTTCGTTCAAATGACTTAGGGGCCTATAGATACTCGCATTTAATGACTGTAATTGTGAGTGAAAATATTAAAAAGAAAAAAAAAATGAATAAAACGAGATTAAATTACGACAGAGGGCAGGATAGGGATGATCTTCAACGCATCCCTATATACATACATACGTTACACGATGGGAATATACGCTTTATTAGAGCTTCTACAGCTATACACCATCGTGAAATTTACTTCTTTTAAAGTGCCTCCCATTTGCAATGTATATTTCTTTCTCTTTATTAAAATCGTGCTCTAACAGCTCCCCCCTTTTCGCTTTAACAATATTCACACTACACTAGCTAGAAGCATTAACAACAGCAAGATGTGCTTTGCTTTTTTAAACAATAAAGCAAACAAAATACAAGCGAGTGTGTAGGTAGGTACATATTTTTCAAGGATGTTATAAAAATTCTTGACTTGACAAAAAATAAAATAAAATAAAATAAGGAAAAGGCATTCCATTCGAAGGAGGTGAATTCCATTTCCGTTTAATTTGCGCGTTGGTAGCGCGAAAATATTCAATTGGCAAGGACACTGTTTTTACAGGATGTGCGAGACATCTTCAGTGGTTGGGGGTGAAGATTTTACACTGATAAGGGAGGAAATCATTCCACCACTACCGCTGTCGCCCGCCGCGCCGCACTTGGAAATCGAAACAGGTGCTGTATTACAATGAAGTCGCGTTGAATTTGTGTGCTTGGCAAAAAAATTCGACATTGTTCACTTGTTGTTTCTCTTGTATCCTCGAAAGGCATGGCTGCATATGTACATAGATTGAGATTGTAGACAGATAGCAACATGGGAAAATTAACACATTCAATGGAATTAGCTGCAAATATTTCATCGTTAAAAGTTTAATTTTTTTTTGTGAACGGAATAATCTGAACAGTCACGTCTAAGAAAATAGTTCTATGTGATATTATTAAAAAAAAAAAAAAAAAACAAATAATATACCTAACCCACATAATGTTGAAAAAAATTTTTTTAAATCGGAAGAATATAATATTTACAAATTTATATTTTATTAGATTTCAAATTATCCACCGCCGTGCTGTACGAAATTAAGTAAGCGAATCTAATTTCTTTTCCTTGATATTTGAAGCTAAACTAAGAAATGTTGGTGACTTAACCATATGATCTATATAAGGATATGTATGTAGATATGTATGAATGTATCCGAAATTGGATACCACAACAAATAATAACTAACAATATGAATTTCTTAACATTTTTTTTTTTGCATTCAAGAGTGAGATGAATATTTTTGTACAATCCGAAACTATGGAAAGAACCTTGAAGTTAGAATGACTCTGCATGATAAGTACTTGCAATAAAATATCCTAAATTAATGTAATATACAAAACTGACAGTAGATCGAATTGACTGCGAAAGGTCACTGCGAACAAAAATTTTCAATTCTGAAACATTTGCAAAATTATTGTTTTTAATAAATTAAACCACAAATACAAAAACGTTACAAGCACACCAAAAATGGTATAACAAGTGTAGCCATTTCAATACCCGCAATTAAACTCATAAATATAATTAACAAAAGTGAAATCTGGAGAATATGAAATTGTATCTGTGCATTCGTTGGGAGGCCCATAACCTTTGAATGGAATTTGGATAATGATGTGGGAAGGAGACAAGTTAGATTGCGGTTGGGTGTGGGGCTAAGGACATACCTATGTCGCATTGACTATCCTTTAATCCAATTTAAAGCTAACGTAGAAATAGGGTTCTATTTCTGAATGATGAGTAGTATTAACGTTTTTCAAATAACTGACTTGGGGTTCCAACACCATGCTAAATTACTTAATCAAAAGACATTTTACTTCTCACCGGGCTCAAGTGATCAAAGGAATTTCATAAAACAATTGAGAACATTCTATACTTGCTTGGCTCTCAAAAACTTTTGCCGGTTTGCTGCTAGCCTTTTATTAAGTTGCCAAGCTGCCCACTTAACTCTTTAATTATGGCAGTCAATTTGTATCATCCCATTCCCTTAATTTCGAGTACCACCGTCGGTCGTCGCCGCCGCCTCCACAGTACAGTGAGTGGGAAGAGGGTTGTTTCTTTGAAAACGAATAACAACGACTATAAAGCTTTCCATGGTAATGAAAATGATGCAGGTAGGTAGGTTTTTTGATTGATGTGGTAAAACCTTTAATACAATGATGAGAAGGGTGCGGAACTAGGAATTATATTATGGAATTTAATTTGGTTTGTTTTTTTTAGGGATATAACGTTGAAAACTTTTACTGAAAATAAATAATAATCTTTTTCTAACATTTATTTGTCGGACGAAAGTTGTGTTTCTGTTTTATTATGATAAATGATGTCTTCCGTTGAAAAATATTTCGAGGGTTTGGCTTCTTAAAAATATTAATGTCTACACTCTTATAATAAAATTACAACAAATCTTAAAAATGGTAATATTATTGCATCCGTTTTGTGAAAAAAAATATTCTGAAGTCCTGAAATACATATACGAATGCTTTCTATATGGTCATTTGCTGAAACGAAACTCAAATACGTATGTATTTAAGTTCAACATAAGCAATATTTAATTATATATGTATGTAGGTAGTGTTTGTCTCAAAAACGTAATAGAACCTACTTAAAATATACAGGATGTACATCTTGAACAAGAAAAGAAAGCATGGTTAAAGTTTCTTGTGGCTTTATGTGTTAACCATGATTAATTTAAAACAAATCAGAAAATACACACAAACATTATGCATGTAGGTACCTAAATGGTTTAATTACCGTGGGTGTTATATATATGCAACGAAGTAGAACCCACACTAGTGATGCAAAATTTCATATAGCTTTACCAATTTTATGAATTAAGTTTGATTTAAATTCAGTGAGTCCAAAGTGAATGAGAATTTAAGTAGGTACATGCCTCTAGAGTGTAAAATTCCGAAACAAGTACCTAAATACATGTATAGTATATGTACATATGTGAATTCATTAAATTGAATTTAAAGTGTAGTTATCGAGAATTTAACTTAATGAAGTCTAAAGAGGTTTGAATTCATTAACATAAAATCATTGAAATGGAATTGGAAATTTAGTAACTTGTTGTTTTCTCTGCAGATGAAGTAATTTACAAATTGATTCCAGAACATACAAATTTATTTATTTATTTATTATATTTTCCATTTTTTATGAAATATTTTTTTTTTTAATTTAAAACCAAATAAATGTGAAAGATTTTTATTTGTTAAGAATAAAAATGCTTTATTGAAATATTTTCAGAGAAAACATATGGACAAATACATGTATGAAACTAGAAAGAGTTTTTAATTGCTGAGGAATCCTATTCATGAAACTGAGATTGCTGAGATTCTAAAATCTCGATTGTTCATACAAATATACTAAACTCGCGATTACAAAATGTGGGATGGTGGTAGGAGGGTGAACATTTTTTATTATAGATATTAGATTTGGTATAAATCTTAAAATTTGAAAAAAAAAATTTGTATTAGGACACCATATTTTTTTGTATAGCGGCATCCTAATCACCTAGCGGTATGAAATATACTTTACGACCTATTCTCGTACCTTCCAAATTTCATAAACATTGACCCGTTTCAGAGGAGTTCGACCACAAATACCGTGACACAAGATTTTTGTACATCAGATTTATGCACTTTACAAATTTAGGTCCAAATTTTAAGTGTGAGATATGAAGTTCGGAGTTAAACTTCAGTAAGTTCCTGAAAAATGTTTTTCAATCACTTAAATAACAAGTTAACACGATTTTAACCTACCAAATTTAGTGAGATAACTCTTGATCAACTGCAGGGTTATAGCCAAGAGTTAATTTAGTACCGAAAAACTATTTCTAAATGATTATAAATAAAATTCAAAACTCTTACAAAATGTGTCTTATGTAAATCTCTAAGTATACACAAGCGAATTTCTTATATCAAGTTTTCTTCTAGTATCGTTTAAAGATTCTCCCAAACCAAAGCGAAACATTCGAAACGACGATCTGTTAAAATATATTTACTGGGCGATAAATGAGGTAATTCAATTTCACATCAACGCGACGCATCACCACGCGATTGAGCGAATCTCATGTAAAATATATATTGACAGCCAAAAATTTAATTGTCGTTCCAAATGTTTCACGTTGGTTTGATAGAGCCTTAAATCTTTCCAAGAATATCTCTTTTTATAGCTATAAAGTACTTCTAAGAAAACACTTTCTTCTAGTTTCTTCAATGAAAAAAAAACACTTTTTTGAAGCTATGAAGGTAACTTAGTATTTTACAAAAAAATTTATTTCGTCAACCTTCAAAATAAAATTATCCTTAAAAAAAATAAAACTCCAACAAAAACCCACATCCTTTATTGAGACACAAAACAAAAACCAAAATTATTCAATTTTCATGCAAATATCTTGAAGTAAAAGCGTGAAATCTTTGCATTAAGTCTGATATCTATTATGTCCTTCATTATAATTCATATTCCTTATTGCTTGCTGATTGTCCTTACTACAGCACAATAGCAGCGCATATTTATTAATTTTTCGGAACCCATTTCAATTGTTCGAGAGCTTTTTTGTCTGCGATGCCAATTTCGTCGTCGGCATCAGTGTTCGTCGTCTCCATCGTCCTTTCTGCCATCATCTAGCCCATCGCCTTTCACACAGAAATGCTAATTAATCACCCATTATACGCATATAACGTTGTATTCACAATATAAATAAATATTCTCTGAATAATAGAAAAACATTAGTATGGCCTTTAGGCAAAGTGCCATTACTCACAGAAATTATATTCAGAACGAATGATCATCTGCCATGCAAGCCAGTGCCAGTGCCAGCACCAGCGCCAGCCAGTGAGTAAGGACTCTGCACACCACACAAGTCACAACGAGCACTTCCCACTACCATAACCACATTCTAATTCACTGCCCTCCGTCATTTTATTTTTTGCTTGCTTCCCGTAAACTCCCACGAACATGACACAAAAACAAACATTACGCATATTTGCTGATTCATGATTGGCCACTTAGACGGCAATAAATTTCCAAGTGGATGGCATCCCTCAACTAGGATTCAATGAAATTCGCTTGACGTATGGGCTTCGTATTTCTTTTGACAATCGCAGGACGAACCAAAGGAACAGCAAAAAAAAAATTGCTGAAAAAGAGCCAAAACTTTTACGATCATCGTAGTTTTATGGCCTAAAAGACGGATATGGACATTCGGTATAATGACCAGCCCGGTCACTTGTCCCACTTTCCTTTAGCCACCACACCATAGCCCTTTCAACCTCAACCTCCTTCACTTTCAAAGGCAACAGGATTCTTTTTTTTTTTTCTTATTTGTATTATTTGTGGATTTCGCCATTAGAGCCCAATAAATAATCTGTCGTGCTCAACAAATATTCTGAAGGGGATTACTGCGTCCGTACTTTTATGACTCTCAAATTGTCTACCCATACAAATCTAGCTGCGGCCCTGAATAAATTTCCAAAAGGGTTTTGAGGGCGGGTGGCCAGCGCAATAGCGGAACAAAATGATTACAAATGCCGGGTCATTGAAGAAAACATTATTTCTTATTCATTTTGCCTAAATGGTCTTCTAGACTAGGGATTGGGAACGATACAAAGGAGAACAGCACACAAAACAAAAAGGAAAACAGGACAATCCAAAAAAATAACAATTTCGTTGACAATGGATTTTCAAATTTGAATACACAAAAAAAATAATAATAATACGTAATAGGAATATCCTTACATAATACGACCATTATTTTATGGTAACGCGGTAAGTGGTGTACACTGTAAAGTGTAAATATATACGCGTCATACATATAGAAGACTCTGACATGCGGTTGTACGCCTTAAACATATCTGGAAACATAAGGAGCGAATGTGCATTCGAAAGGACTTTTTCATGTGCGAATTAGGACGTGAGAAGAATTTAACCGTTTTGTGTAGTATATATATAGAAACATTTTGTACAACCTATACCTACTCGTGGACACTTCAGCATTGAGATTATATTGCTTCTAGAAATGCAAAAACACATGAGCAACTATAAAAAAAGGAAATTTCTGAGTGGAAAGGTGTGAATCGTTATAAAACTACAACTACACTGAAGGAAACATTCGAATAATATCGCAATTAAAAATTAAAAAACCTTTCTAAGACAAAATCATACAATAACACAGTTGTAGTACCTACTCTCCGCAGCAAAGGAACATGATAATAACAAACATTTCTATCTTTGCCCAAAACATTTTAATGGCTTCCAATTCTGTTCTTTTATTTGAGTAGGTGCGAAAAAGGAGCTTCAAACCTAGAATAGCACTGGAGCACTGGATATATTTTAGTTGAGCTTAAAATACTATTGAAATGATATGGAAGTACTGAATAAAAGCATTTCCTATACGTTTTAAAAAAGGTATTACATGACATTGGAAGTGATTCCGTTGATTCACCCTGGAATTATGTTTGAATTGAAAGATTACCATAAACTAAAGAGTATTTTATAATAAAGATTGAAAATAGAGATCCTTCTTCTTCTTTCACTTTATGTTGGTTATCTTATTCTCTTAAATATTTTTTCATCTAACAGTCTGGTTTCTCTAAGAGGAATTTTCTGTTGATAGTTGGTAATTCAAAATTATTTTACTGGATGGATTTTTTTTTTTAATTTTATTTTTGTTTTGTGTGCTTTTTGAAGTTCAACTTAATTTTAAGCAATGACTATCAATAATCATTAGAGTCCAAAATCAACATAAAACAAAAAGAAGCGAAAAAAATAAAATACATTTTCAACAAATATTTCCTTATGCTACTCATGATAAGGCTATGTACAATGTACATATTTAAAAAAAATTTAAAAAAATAGTACGTATACGCCTTAGTGAACTTTAACTTTAAAACAAGCGTTCAAACAGAATTGTTGACGGCATAGGCACTTCCAAAAAAAAAAAAACTAAACAACACACACACTTTGTATATAATACAATCGCAACTACTAAACCAATTTCAGTAAAATTTTCAGAGTTTATTCTTTGTTCTGACAATGAAAAGAAGGTTCAGAAAGATATTGTAGTAAAATCCACCCCACTAACGTGACCAATTTTTTAAATTTGAGTTTTCTTCTTTCAATATCCTGAGATAGTAAACAGAAGGCATTATTATATATAATTTTTTCACCAACAAATTTCTGGTTATTTTAAGTCACTTAAAAATTCAAAATTTTTAACTGAGCTACGCATTTTTAACTTAGTGTATTATTTTTTTGAAAATCCACCAACTAATACGCCTTCAAGTGTCGTTAGCGCTTAGCGGCGGAGCGGAGTTTAAGTTCGCTGGGACAACTGGGTACCCAACAACCCGATTCCACTTGCATCGTTAACCATATGCAATTAACGCTATCTAAACCCTCACTGCACCTGATAAACCGGCTCACCGCTCGTGGCAATGAAAAAAAAATCACTCCCATTTACTTCCATACTTTATTTCATATATGTATGACTTAAGTTCCAAAATCCCGCAAACTTATTAAATATGTATGTTCCACTAAAACTTACATTGTTCTGTTTTGTATAAATCTTTAATAACGGTACAAAAAAGCTTTGAAAAAACAGGATTTTTCGTATTTCCACCCATTTCTCTGCATTTGATTAATATTTTAGTTTTTTGACGTCAAGGATTTGCAATTTTTCATTGTTTCATTTTGTTGTCTAAACTTTAAACAAAACATGTACTTTTAACTAAATACTCACAATTCTTCATTGAGGTATAAAATTTATACTATTTTTTTTTTGACAACAGAACTGTCAAAAAAGCCCAACAAAACAGTTTTCGTAGAAATGTACAAATAATTAAATAAAAGTTTACAGTGCCAGTTTGAAGTAAATTTAAATATTTTACAACTTCGTGGAATTTTTCTGACAACAATTTCTTTCCATGTATAGAATCTCACCCCCGATTTTGCCCTTAAAAAGCCAAAACGAAAAGTGACCTCATATGATAAGTGTAGGTACCTACATATATGTACCTTCATTATATACATTTGTACATTTTTTGTGGAACAGTAAAAAATACAGTTTCTTCATTTCGTGACTGAAATACAGATCCCTTTATCTTGTTCCAAATTTAGCCCGAATGTCTAATATCCACTTGATGCACACTCAGATGCACCTATTCCTCCGGCTTCTTTTGGGTGTCAAACTACCGACAGGGACGATGATGACTATGCGAAGACGATGACGACGTTTGTCTTTGGGCCATTGCCATATCACAAGCAGACTTATATACGCAACACCATTGAAACTCAACAACGTCTACAACTGCACTATGTACACACTTCGAGCAATAGGAATACAGGATAACGACAACGACGACCGACGTTGACGATGATGACGATGATGACGACGACGACGACGGTAGATGACGCAAATTGTCGTCTAATCGAAAAACAAGGCACACACAACACATCCCATCTCTTCGACATATAGAACATTATGTCCAGTGGACATGTGTTCTTGGAGCATTTATTCAAGCACTCCATCTCGTTTGGTGCCGTTGCTGCTATGCTGCTGCCTTCTTCCTGCAGGACTTGGGATAGAAATTGCGAAGGTTTCCTTTTTCCATTACAAGCGGCACGGAGGAATCCTTTGCAAGGATGTAAAATGTGATTTAATTTGTAATTTTTTTCTTCTTCTTTACAATGTTCTTCTTTTTTTTTTTTGTTCTTTGTTTTTCCCCGCTCGTGGTTCTTCCATCCAGAGTAACGTATAACATGGCGTAAGGCAATCCCAGAGGAAGTTGAAAGCTTGAATAGAAGATTAAAAAACAACATCGCGTCCTTGTAAATTCACCTGGGTGGAGGCGCAGTTGTCTTATTTATTTTTTTACTTTCTCATTTTTTTTTTCGCTTTGAGGGGGAAATAAAACTTTGTTAAAATATCTAATTTTCTGTTAAGTGTCACTAAAATTGTACTTCCTTACATGAGTCTATGTAAATTTGTTTTCCCTTTGTTGATGGCAGTTATTATTTTGCAAAAACGTGTATGAGAACGGCATAAATGTGTGCGCCTTGCCAAATGTTATTGGACTTAGAGTTTTGATTACTTTTTTTATGTAATGATTAAAAAAGAAAGCTTGGGATTTTATTTCACTCGAAATTTACTCTGAACATGCGTGTCCTTGTTACATATAAAATGTCAATGCTTTTAAAATAAAGTGCAAATTTTATTGTTGAATTATTTAAAAAATACATAAAAACACAGATGCAATTCAAAGTACCTACCCTACCCATACACATACAAGAATGAAGGAACTTAATTGAAAAACATCGTGATTCCCCTTGTAATGTCAAACAAAAATGGGATCATGTTAATAGTCCTTGATGATTTTTTGATGCAAGTGAAGACATATGGGGACCCAGATACCAATTTTTCATTGCTAAAGGGCCAAATTTTCAGTGAATGAGTTAACTCTGAGTCTGAGCAAAGCCAGAGTTAATTAATCTTGCAAATAAATTGAACCCGAGTCAACTCAGAACGAGTTTTTTAGTGTGATTTATTTTTCATTGGACGTTGTTCTTTTTTACCACCGAGTGAGCCTGACAACTCCGATCTATTTGAGAAACACAATTGAGTACTGAACTGTGATATGATTAGAAATCTGTGAAATTACATGAAAATTGTGTGAAGTTGACCGCGCTCAGCTTTTTGCTCGATGTGCTCGATCATGTTTTTCGCAGCTCATTGAGCGAACCCCGATCGAGCTCTGAGCTAAAAAATAAATGGCAGTTGAAAGCTCAGAGCGCTCTGAGCTAAAAAAGTAACATTGTTCATTTTTGAGAGCTCAGTGCCCCACATCACATATTATATAGCATAAGGTTTGCTTAGAAGAGCCTTAATAAGGGAAGTATTTGTTATAAAAATAAGTGTTACGACATTCAGTAAATTTTGTCAAAATGTCCAATAGAAGCATTACATAATTTATGAATGAAGTTAAGTAAATTCTTAGTGTTTCCATAGGGATTGAAAACAAAACCGAAATAAGTATTGTTTTTGATAATTTTGTCTGAGCAAACCAATCTTGTTGGGATTGGGTATATATCTCGATCAAATCTGAGTTATGAAAATTGTTATAAATATTATTAATATGAATTTTTTTAGTTTTATATAATTATTGCTTATCTATAGAAATCTAACAGCCCTATTAATAAAAATACACCATCCGCTCGTAAACACACGTTTTACCTAACACTAGGATAGTGGACTTATCCATTTGATAAAATAAAATATTAATAAACTTATTCTGTCCTCATTTTATCTGTTCACTAAATAACATAGAAAAGTTGGCAGCACTTCTTTCATTTTTGAAAGCTATCTGTCATATCAGTCAGCTTTGAATTGAATTTTGTTGAACGGGGCATTTGGATGTACTCTTTAGATTTAAATGCAAATGCCGCAATTCTGCAAACTACAACACGCTAACAAGAATGTTTGAGAGTTGTAACTTGTAGTTCCCTAGACGCTGGTTTTCAACTAAGTTTCGTGCCACTAAATTTATTTATTTTAATTTTACTTCATTGCGAGCCCAATAACGTATCGCAGCCATGACTTGGATATTTGGTGGAATGTGTCCACCTCTTGAATCACTTTCCAGGTCATCTTTTACCAAATCAATGAGCCGCAACATATTATTTTTTGAAAATCGGTATCTTTTTTTGAAACTATGTTCTTCTAATTCTTCCATGGGATTTATACGTGCTATGTATATTTGTTCACTTCTCAATGAAATATTATCACGAAAACTTTCACTATCACTTAATCTATCTAAGTTTTTCAAACCATTTAGTTCAGCAATAATGTTTAACGATTGCATTATTATTTCATAAATTCTGCAGAATAATTATACACAAATATATTTTTGACAGTAAATAATAACGTATCTATCAAATTTGGCAGGCAAGTTAAAGTTATCCGGTCGTTGAACACCAAAATTGGTGAGATAAGTTATCCGCCCATTGTAAAATGTCATTTAAGGCTAAAACACATTAATTATTAAGAATTCAAAGTTAAAACATGTGTTAGTGTTGTTTCATATCTATTTTGTGATTATTAATAGGGCTGTAAATGTTTGTGGAACGAAGTTTAACTTAGGCAGAGTTTCGTTAATTTTTTTAAAGCAATACACAAATTTTGCGTTTTTTTAGTTACTTGAAGTCCTTAGTTAATTTGTTTTTAATTCATAATTTATATTTTAAGAAATCCTATCCCTTATTGCCGCACCGTGTTAAATGTGACAGAATATTCCTTGATTGGCTTCCATACAAAATTAAATCCTTTTTCCCTTAAATATAAAATACATTTTTGTTTCCTTTCACATCAACTTCAACTTTAGACTTAAGTTCTTAATTAATAAGCTTTTATAAGATGTGTTCCTGGCCTTTGATAAAAGTACAATTACTTTTTCCAGATCCGGTTTCTACCTTGTTTTGTTCTCCCTTTGGTACAGAACAGAAGAGATTTACTTCTTTTTTTTTTTAAAATAGCCGGACCATTAATTGGGCCAATTCCCTCGATAAATCCTGAGAAATAAATTTCTCATTAGATGTCACCAATCATCCATTGATTATCCTTCTCGATCTGTAGCTAGTGTCTGTTGGTTCTCTTAGGATTCCCTTTTTTTGTTTTCCACAAATATCGAATGTCCTTGTCCCTCTTTTCTTTTTGTGCCGTCTATAACAAGTGGACACATTGTGCATTGTGTATGAAAAAATAAGTTGTAACGACTAAAGTTTGCTTTCTTTTCAGTTAGAAAAAAGGATATACGAAACATATACATATGTACATGCTTACTCCACTTTCATTTATGTCCATTAACAAGTTGGACCATTAGGACTGAGCTCTTAAAATTAATGTGCCAATAGTATTTGCTGTCTTATTTTTTATTTAAAAAAAATATAAGATCATTAAAAATGATTACTGATGACAGTGTAGAGTCCTAGAAAAGCAAGAACACGAGTATTCTTATGGAAATTCATCTTTGTTGGTATATTAAATTGTTTAAAAGGTTTTCACAAAAAGGGGTTCGGTGCGTGGTTGTGGCTTTCGTTGGCTTTGTCGTTGTCGTTGTTTTTGTTTGTTTTATTAATGTGCGTGTCTAGAGTTAATTTTCTTCAAGTGATGAAAGTTAAAAGGACTCTGCTTAAAATAAAAATTAATGGAAATGGCTCAATGTAATGCACCAATATATTTGTATGCGGACGACGAATAAGCGTCAAGCCATTTAATCTGCCCTTAAGAAGGCAATCGCTTGCCGTTCCTTATTATTGGCTATAACCATAAATTGGACGGAAGTTGGCAAGCTGATTTTCATACTGATTGCTCCACTTCAATTTTATTAAATGGGGAAGACTGATGTATTTTTCGTTAATATATTATACTGAGGGTTTGATGTTAAATTTTTGATATAAATAGTTCTCAATAGGTCTATAAGGTAGCATTCAGTAATAGAATATGGTAATTGCTCAATACAAATAAAATACATTTTATACCTATAATGGGAAACGAGTTAGAGACTATTTACAGATAACTTTTGCTTTTATTTATTGTGTTGGAGTTAGAGTGATATTAATATGTGTTTTTTTTTAAGCATCAATTTCGGGATAAAATGTATGTACCCATAATCGATCCTTTTCAGACTGCCGTAGAACCATTCGCCAAATATAAAAACAAACACAAACATATATATGCCAAATTTTTTTAAGATCAAAATAAAATAAAATTATTTAATAAAATGTTTATTTTGAATAATACAAAATAAATAACCTTTAAGAAATTAAATAGGCATAAAATTATCTCCTCAAAACTCAAACGAGTTCAGTAAACTATTCCTTTCACATCTGTAACCACACGATATACATATGTAATGTCTGTATGTTAAATCATCCTATAATACACATAGGTATTATCTATAACACTACACTTTCTTGTTGTCCAATATATGGCTATGAGGTTACATTTGGAACACTTTAAGACTCCATACTTATTTGGCAACATCGAAAATATATAGTTTTTGACCTAAAGCAATAATTAAGCTTGCGGTGTTAGATTTTATCCGAGAAAGTGTTGAGAGCTTAAGCATCAGCATATATGTACATATACTATATAGTTACTAGTACATATAGAAGATCCCATAAAACATAAAATGGTTGACAATAATTATTTTGTATGTTTACTGAGCAAACAAATTTGATGCCAAAAAATCCACCTCTCCCACTCACTTTCCTTCACTAAGGCTTCATTTTGCAAACCACTACAGTACCTCCCTTCAACTAAATACAAAATTCCCACAACAACCCACTGCCCAGAGTGTATACAGAAGTTCCAGCTTTTTTTTTCGAATTCCACTTCACCACAACAAAACAAACCAAATGATGGCAATTTCCTGGTTCCATCTATACGAGTAGGTATACAAAACAGAGCTGCCAGCAAAGGAGACCTAAAATATTTGGGTTTCCCATCCCCATTCCCTTCTCCCTGCTTTCCGCTGGCATTCCCTTCGTCAACGTCGGTCGGTCGGTTTGGTCCCATTTCCGGCGTCGTCATTAAATTAATATCCTTTCAGGTCCAAAGACGACTCACTTTAATAATTAATGTTTATATATATGAGTATACGAGTATGTGTGTGCAAAGGGCATACGAGCATAAAAGACACTCGGGGAATAAGCTTGCGTCAGAACTTTAGTCAGTTAGTCGAGTTCTGGCACCAAACGATCCCAAACCATCAGGGCGATGAAAGTTGAATGCCGAGCCCCAAATAATTGCGAACACAAAAGGCCAGAAATATAATTGCCACCGCAATTTCATTAACATACAGCAATGCAAACAATTACTGGAAATTCAGCTAATTGTTAATAAAGTTTTAAAAATAATCGCTCACACAATATGTCCTTTGGTCTGGAGGTACAAGTCCCTACTTATGCGTGAATGCTTCGGAGGAATCCACAAAATGCCCCATACGGCCATGACCACACCACATCCCACCACACACTATTGGAATAGTGTTCAGCAAGCATCAGAGTGTTCCACCGTAAAGGACCTCTAAATAACGACGGCCAAAGTTAGGTTATCCTTTTCACTTTTTATATTATATTAAATTATTAAAACTCGACTTCGACATAAAAGGACATGGAGCCGGAGCCACATAAATATGATACCTACTCATGTACCGTACCCCACGCTACACACACACACCAAGGCACACACACAAAACGATTGATATCCTGGACTCGTTAATAATTCATTTTATCTGAGGGAACGTGGAGGAAAGTCGGTTGGTTGGCCATGGCCTGGCCCGGCCATATGTTCGCGGCCAACATAAACATTTCCTTATACTTTTATTACATCGCCATCGTTGTAATGTGCGAGTCGTATTTTTTTTTATTTTCTCCTCGCCTCTTATTGTATATCTTTTTGTTACATTGAAATACCAGTTATTTATATGCCCAAGCCTGAATGTTATCCCGCAAGCCGCAACACAAAAAAATGACATGGAACATGTATGAATTTAAGATACCATCTTGTGTATAGGAACTAATTATAGAGCTCTTGAAGATGGAATTTATTATATGTAAGAGCATAGAGGGCTGATATTTCTTGACGAAAGTAATTATTTATGTTGTTTTGTAAAGTGTTTTTGTTTTCGGGCAGAAAGAACAAAAATAGAACCGGATGTGCATGTGATGTAGGGCAAACCTTACAAATTAACCTCATAACACAGAATTGTTTTTATCAATCTTCAATCTTGAAGTGAAGTGTTTGTGAGTGATTGAAAAAAGTAGAATAAAAGATTCCTCTCTCCATTTCCCGCATCCATAGAAATTTCATTTTACTTTAAAAAAGAAAAATAATATGTCTTTAATTTATTATGAGTTGAAATAGGTACGTTTGAGTTAGGTAGGTATATAAAGGAAAAATTTAATTGACTATTTTTTTTTTAATCAAATTTAAGTAGGTAGGTACTTACAGCTTATTTTAAAAAGAAAATTACCTATAGCGTTTGAGACAAGCTGTAATTTTTGAATGTTGCAGTTTTCTTTAATCGTCTCATAAATGACCAACTCGTCGTCGTTCTATCAAAACTCCCTGGTTAAATTTTTTTAAATTTTCGAACATTTGCATTTGTTATGGAACTTTACTGACAAGAACTTGAACATTTGTGAGGTTGAGAAATTTTATATTTAGAATAAACGTAACAAAAGAGTTGGGTACCTTTTAAAAAACTTAAATCTTGATATTCTATTAACTATGCCTTATTTATGAAAGGTTTCTCAGTTTCTAATGTAATGGACTTAGGGAGTTTTCATAGAACGACGACAAACTGATCTCCTTTATGTTGGGGAAAAATTTTTTGTGGTGGGTACTATGAAGAAATTTTCTTTAAAACCATATACAGGGTGTTTTGCATAAGATGCGAAAAATTTAGGGCGTGTAGGTTAAGTCAATACAAGAAAAATATTTTACTGGAGGGGGCTATTTCCCCCGTTTAGTTTTCTAAAAAAAATCTACTTGAGATAAAAAAAAATCATTTAAAACCAACGATGATATTTGTAAAGCTGCAGAAATCCAGTTTTTAAATAAAATTATTTTAGTTTTGAAAAATTAATTATCAAAAACCTGAAACGCAGTTTTCTTACAATAACTTTGTTCATTGTTTACATGAAACCAATATGTTAAAAATCATACAAAATTATTCCGTTATTGCTGATATGTTCTACATGTTCGTAAACAAATATTTTACTAGAAACTATAGGTACCTCATTAACGGCTCCACCAATGTTGATCAAAATATGTACAGTTCACATGGATCCTTTATATAACTGAAGTATACTGCGATGAACCAATAATATCAGTCTTAGACCATTATCTTTAAGCTAGGATAGGATCACCAAACAGCCCCACAGTTAATTATTTTAGCTCCTTCTTTCTGACACGGGAACAAAAACCCTTTTATTTTAAAACAACCTAAAGTTTCCTCAAACACAGCAAGACTGCGATTATTATAAATATAGGTTCCCTTAAAAGGAACAATTAAGTTGCGGAATACTATACCAAGGATTCATTAAAAAAAATTGAAACTCATTCAAATGCCCTTATCACGATCGCCCTGATTTAACAGTATTTCAAACATAAACGAATCAAATTCAATTCAAATTCCTTAAATCTTTGTTAACTGCTCAAAAGCAGATAATAAAATTCCATTGAAGTTCTCATTACTGAATTATAAGCTCATAAATCGAAAGCCTTTTTGGAAAAATCAGATTAATTCAGTATAATTATTTTCATTATTCTACGTTGTCGCCTTTGTGCGGCGGTGGCGGTGGTGGCTGTAGCAAGATTCAGAAGATACAAATCCTAGCAACAATTTATATCTATACAATATAACGTTCATCCCACGAAAAATCACAATTTACCTTCAATCTCGATTAAAAAGATTTTAGAAAATTGAAATCACTCCATAAAGCTGGAATATTAATTAAGAAATATAATAAGGACCTTGGGCTTTGCCAAAAAAGGGAACTAAAAAATGTTAAAAATAAAAAAAAAATACTAAACAAAGGCAAATTTCCAATGCCAATTTCTGAAATTACCGCTATATGCATCACCGCCCAAATGGGTTGTTAATTTCAATATAACTGATTGTCAACTTTATCCTTTCCGTATCCGTTTCCACTTCCTCTGGCCCTCTCTCGCCTCTCTCTAACTCTCTCACTCACTCTCTAACATCACAATGGTGATAGTGAAACTCTTGGCAAAATCCATCTAAATGACGAAGAAGCAGTATAGAAGCTACCTTCGAATCTCACAATTTTCAAGTCACTGGCACTTGCCCCAAATTTTTATTATTTTGTATAACAATTTCACCCTCCCCGGCTACCTTATTCTCCCTTTATTAATCCATATTATGTTGCCTTACATTTTGCAGTACCTTCAGTTGTGTTTAGTCTAGGAAAACAGATATACATACATATAACAACATCGAGATAATCTAACGTTCTGGCAATATGACAAAAAATGACACTGGGAATAGGCAGAGCAGCAGGGAAATAAGGCAACAAAAAAGGAATAACATTAAAAAAAAATAACAAAAGCCCCTCGAATCCTTTTCAAATGGACCATGGAATGCTAGCGAATGTCCCCCATCTCTGTCCCTGTCAGTCATTCTGGGCGATTGTAATTTGAGCTGAAATCACTTCAAATCTAATACAAAGGGATTACTCCGGGCTTTACCATTCACGCTTGGTAAGGAAGACGGACGACAAAAGCAACGACAACGTCAACGATGCCGCCAACTATTTGTTGGGTTTATGCGTTGCCGCCGCCATCGCCGTCGGTCTCCCGCTGCCTCATCGTCAGAGCCATCGTCATCGTCATTGTTCTGTCTCTGCCATCAGCCACATTGAAAGGAAAGTAACGGAATAACTGGGATTACTCTGTGTCCCCATAAAGAGCCATATGTAAAATTCCGGAACGCTACCCACAATGAAACACCTCTATATAGATAAATCGTATTTAAAGCAAACACATGGAGAACCACACGAACGAAGCTAATGGTGGTGTTGGAGGACTCGCACTCATTTCTAAACACGTCTCTAAGTTGTCAACAAGGATCGTATACGAGCCAACGCCAAGTCCTCATCAGCACCCGCGTTATCCTTTGTTGGTTTCTAAATGTGGCGAGTGGGGGAGCTGTGGTGCTAGTGGCAATGCGGGGAGAGTTGTGCCATCGTACGTACAATTTCTCTGCGGTTAACCGGAACATTTCCCTGAATGCAAGGAAAACAAAAGCTCCGTGAAATTAACAGATAAACACCTTCGTCCTGGGCATCTCTGGCAGTACCGAAAGCCTAACAATCTCGCACTCAGTGTTTCCAGATTCCGAAAAGAAACTTTACCCATTTTCTGTCAGCAAAATGTATTTTGTTCTTCTCTAATCATGAAAAAATCCTTTTTGTCCTTTAATAGGCTGCTTCCTCGGCTTAACTGTGGAAGTGGTATTAAAATATGTATAAAAAGAAATTTGTTTTTAATTTTACAACATCAAACAGTTGCTGTACCTGTGTCAAAATATTTTTAGATTTTTTGGAAACGACTCAAATGTGTTAAATCGGTACCACCCTGGTGGCGGTACTTTGAATAAGAACACGAATTTAATATACCGATGCTTCTGTGGAAACGCGTTTTTTGATTACACATCCATTCCCTTTCGGCTTTGATCTAGTACATACTTTTAAAGCACGTTAATTTTTATTTATTTTTTTAAATTTGCGATTAATTTATTCAATTTATATATTTATGAGAACTTAAAAATTTTAAAATTGAATCACAATTTTTATTTTCTCGGTATTTTGTAGAAAAACTGAGAAATGTTACTGAAGAATCTTGTTTATATTTCTGCGAATTCAGGCGTTGCTGAAATATCAGAAGTCGACGCCATTTAAACGGTTAAGAAAATTTATTTAAATTTCGAAATAGGCTGAGGCTTCTGTGGAAATAAACCAACCAACTTTTGGTCTTTTTTAACCAGTATAATCATGTGGACCAGGGAAATAACTCCCGAGAACTAAATCCACTCAGTTATTTCTACATAATATGTAGTGTCATATAAAGCCACAAGTTTTCATTAATTTATAAATTTTGTTTAACTCACTGAGGCACTAAATACTTTATTTCCCGTTAAATTGAAAAGAAATAATTTCCACAGTCGTTCTCAAGTCATCTAAATGAATTGCTCTAAAAAAACGTTTATATGTGGATATTTCACTTGAACTGTCTGTTTATGAAGATTTTCCGGTTCTGGTTTCCTCTGGCTTTTTAGAAATCCCCGAAAATTCCGCTCATCCGCTCAGTCTTGGAACACTGTTCACTTCATCTCCATCAAGAGTATTCTTAACCAGCTCTACTACTAATCGCAATACAGGACTTAAAACGCAACAAAATTGTCACTGAATTGGACAGGAAAAGTCAGGAAGTTGCGACAGGACTCGTTTACTTGTTCACATTTTCCTGCATTTTTGCTTCACTATTGCCTCTGCCTTTGTGGGAAGCAAAGTAACTCGTCGTTGGCGCTGTATAGTCGTATTTCTCGTCGCCATGGTTGTGTCGGTCGTTCTGGTTGATAGGCGTGATGAGTAACAGGAACACATTTCCTTTGTGGTGCTAGTGGCTTGTGGTAAAGCGCTGTCGAGGTGTCCTTTCTACAAAATTCTAGAAGAGGAGCAAAAGCGATACACAAGATACAAGCGGATCCGGAAAGATGCAATGGTTCTTATGTGTATGTTGCAATGCATGGTAATAGTGCTTTTCTAGTTTGCTCTATATATGACTATTATAAGTGTGTGTGTGTGTATGTATGTGTGGTGTATAGCAGGCGACAACACCTCATTTATTCGAAGTGAAAACTTCCTGGCTTTTTATGAAGGTGGGGGACAGGGGATAAGGAAATATTGAAAAAAATGAAACAGTTTTTCTTTGCTTCACACACATTTAAATGGCATCTCCTTTAATTTCCTCCCTGGTGCATGCTTGCGAGCATAATAAGAAAGTTTTGCTACATAATCTTTTCTTGAAAGCGATGCAGAGCTTGGAGTTGTCTTTATTCTGCTCGTCCTTTGGATTCCTCTTTGTAATCGGCTTGTGTGTTTATTTTATATAAATTATCCTGGATGCGGGTCGGAGCGAAATAAAGAGAAGAGATATTTTCCTTTTAGCCAGATTTTTTTTTCAATTTGTTTTTCTTTGTATTTTCCTGTTATTTCAATTCTAATTTATTTATTTTTGTTTTCTTGTTTTTCTTTCATTTTTCTTTACCGATGCTCTCCAAAGGAACTCTCTTGCAATTGGATACAGCTTCAGCGTCAGGATCAGGACTTGGGAACTGAGCTGTGCCAATGCCAGGCCAGCCAGCATAAGCACCAGAGCCAAGTTCTATAGCTAGCTGCTATTGCTGCTGCTGCTACGTCGCCTTCGTTGTATTTGAAATGACTTGAACTGAAACGGCAACCGGAAACGGTATGCGTTGTGTATATAAATTGCTATGGGATATAAATTGAGTTCAGAAGGGATTTAATGGCATCGCTTTTGGCTTCTTTTTTTTTTATTTTATTTTTTTTTATTGCCTGTGCGCCTCTTCTTCTGCCCGTTGTTGGTAAATCATTGCTTCGGTTCCAGTGGGTCATATGGAAGAAACAAGAAAGCGGTATAGCGGACTCCATATGTTTTACAATGTTAACGAATATAAATGGTAGTTTACAATAGTTTGCTGGGTGTCTTTATATTGCCGTTTAGTTTATTTAAAAATGGACTTTTTATAATCCCTGAACCCAACCCTGTGCAATGAAAGTAGGTATCTATCAAATAAACTTTAAGGTTCCGGGAATTTTTATAGTCAGTTAAATATTTATAAATGCAAAGAGAAAACCTAATGAGAGGAGGATTTAGTTTTGCTTTTGAAGTGAAATTGTTTTGATTTCATTTTTCATTATTTTTATAAGTAAAGAGAACGCGATTTTTGTTAGGGAAAGGAGCAAGGTGAATCGGAAAGGTAGCTAATTCTCCAATGAATTTAATTTAATTTTTTGTTTGAGAGGGTGAGTTTTTTTCATAAACTTTCCTTGATCCTTTGGGAATATTAATAATTGGAGCCTTTTAACAATTCTTGTAAATGTTTGTGTGTGTGTGTATTTGAGTATGTTTAGGGACTCCCAGAGATTTTTCAAAAAGGTATTTATGAAGCTTAGATACCGCATGAATAAATTAAGTCAGTCGGAAAAATAAAGGTCATGTTATGAGAGCTTAAGTATAACATAACCATATTTTATGTGTCAGAAGAAAAACTCCAGGTCTAATAAAACATATTTCTTGTTTTTTTTTTTATGAAAAACGGAAGCAAAAACTCTTGTAGAATTAAGGTTTAACCCTTAATATAATAGTTTTTATGGTAATTTGAAATTTACTGACACAATATTATATATAAAAATGAACCTGCTCGTAAAATTCGTCAAGCTTCTTAGAGGCATATCAAAAATTGCTTCCGAATGTGAGATAATTTAATCATATGAACACTTTATGTGTGTGCATAATTAAATGAAAGAAATATACCTATGTAACGCAACCAAATTATTTTTTTTTTTGCTTGTGAATAATCGTTAAACGTATACGTTTGCGACTTAAAATTGGAAATGTATATATAAATGTTAATTGAGTTTATATTAGTTTTAAGCTATCTGTAAGAGGAAATTCGATAGATGAAATAAATAAATAAAAAAAGATTTCTACTTCACAATTAATGTAAAGAATCGCAGGTTGTCTCAGTTAAATTTTTTTGGTTCCTATCAAACGGCACAGTAGTTTCCTGTCCAGCCAAGTTCTCGGTACAAAACCCATCGAGCCTCCTCCAATTTCATTACCAATAAAAATAGAGAAAAAATAGAATTAGTGGTTCCTGAGATATAGGATTTAAAAAATCACGAAAACCGTAACTTACTGACAGATCATCAAAATTATACGGAACACCGTAGAATCTTGTACTTTTGCTTACGGTAGTTATTGAATTGACATTTAGGGTGCGTGCTATATATTTTTATAATTTTTGTATAATTGCTATGGATCACTTCTGATTTGCTGTAGAATGATAGAATTTGGTAGAGCTGGAGGACTTTTACGGCCATATTATTAACTCTATTTATCCAGATTAAATCTTAAATCCAGATGTAAATTATACAAATTAAATGTAAATACATCTGGATTTAAGTTTTAATCTGGATGCTTTCGATTCAGGAGGAACTTATCAATTATGTCGTAGAATGATAAAATTTATTTATGAGTTCCAACTTAATTTTTACTCTACCTACTGGCTGTATGTTATTTTTTATCTTTTTTAAAATACTAAAAACAAACTTTAATTTTTGTATTTATTTTAATTTGTTGAATTCACCTACTTACAGTACCTTATTTATACTTCAAGAAAAATATACAAAAAAAAAATATCTTCTTAATGTAAAATCTCTCATGAAAAAAAAAAATACTATAAAAAGTCCCGATTCCATCAAAAGCAAAATATTTGTCAAAAAAAAAAACAAACAAACAAACAAACAAACAAAAGCAAACCAATTCAAAAAGAATCTACATGTAAATATGAATAAACATACTTTCTGCCCTTATTCCATTCTTCTTTTACCTAAACTAATTACCCCACTCTGGGAAATCCTTAAGGATAAGCAAACAACAACAACAGCAATGGTGCTTTTTTTAAAAGATTCCCAATGGGTTTCGATATTCTTTGTTCTGTCTTTTCTGCTTTTCAAAGAATCGAAATTAATTTCATGACCTAGTGCTAGGCTTTAGGATCCACCGTGACGGGTCACGGGTGATGGCACGGCACACGCGGCGGCAGCGACGACGGGTTGTTGTAGCATTGATGAGGTGGCATTAAGGAAAACTTAAACTCGCCATTAGCCCTTACAGAATTCGGCAGATGATTTCCACCGGGACAAATTATCGTAGCTTTCAGAGTCAAAAAGGACTGAGTGATGTGGTAGTAGAAATCGGGGGCGACTAAGAGGACAGGCATAGGATAGATAATTTCTCACTCGAGGGAGAATTAATATGGAAATGAAAACAACAAAAAAATGAAGAAAAAGGACAACAATGCAACGCAATTGTGTTCGTCCAGGCTATTAATACATTTATACTCATATTTACTCAGCAAATTACTCTGCGGATTGGTGGCGATCCCTTGTGGTTGTCGGAGGATAAAAATGTAAATAAAAGTCAACAGCAGGGGGAGCTCTTCTTTGCTTAACGATCCAACACCACCGCAAACAAACACTTCGCACTTGCACAATTTATCGCCTCTGCACACAAAGCTCTGTAAAAAAGCAGAATATAGTGTATTCTCCTCCCTCCCACACCGTCATGTGCCTCACAAATATGAAGGTTGGAGCCGCCGGGTATGTAGGGGAGTGGGGTGCTGGTCGACTGGTATAGTCAGTGCGTTGTCGTCTTAGATGACACAATATGTCCGCGATATAAAAATATTGTTCGAAATAATCATTCGGTTTTATCACTAAACGAAGACCATTCAACAACACCACCTACCCTCAATCCTACATCATCAACCCCCCCATATTGCGCAATATAAAGCAAATAAAAATATGAAACAGAAACAAAAACAAAAAAGCTTGCAAGGTATAAGCAGCAGCAGCAGCATCAGCTATCAAGGACTTCGGAACGTCAACGGGCCTAAATTTCACCTGGGATTTATTTAAGTTCCTTCTTCAAAACTTCAAGGTAAGAACAGAGATTGTGTGCAATAAAAATAATAGAAGCGTAAAGTTGTTGGTTTTTCTTTTATTTATTTTTTTTAATTTTCATGTTTTTTATGTCAAGAGGGGAGAATATTCTTTTATGTTCGAATTCTTGTCAATGACTGAATACTGTATACTCACATGGTCATTGTTGCCAAGCTGTTTAGTGAGTTTTTTTTCGTGAAGATATAAAAGATGAAAAATTTGTTATAACAAATTGTTGATTTTTTTTCAAAAAAAAATCCGAAGTGGTAATCAAAATTAACACTATGATATGCAACCAATGTAAATTGGGTAATAGCATAAACGTGTGAATCGATTTGCTTCAAATGTGGTTTAGAGCAGTTTTGTGTGAGGGCGAAATTCCAATTTTTTTTAAAGTCATCGAAAGCGGGTATAACTGGCCATAAAAGGGTTTTGGGTTTTTTTCAAATTTTCTCTTAAATGGCTCCAACAATTTTGATTAAACTTGAAAACTGCCATGACCAAAGTGGTTTTAGAAAAACGAAGTACAGAAATAGGATTTTGTATTTCTTTTAAAAAAAGAATTAAAGTTATGCACTCATAGTTTTTTTTTTTTTTTTTTTATTTGAACGATTTTGTTATTATACAGGGTGCTTCTGATGAATAGTCCAAACGATATTAATAGTTAAACAAAATAATATCAACAAAAAATTAATACTTTTGATTAACATTTTTTCGTGTAGCTATATTAAAGTTGTTACCCACAAGAATTTGTGTGTGCTGTATTTTAATTTATCTATTCTGATTTCTAAAAAAAAAAAACGAAATATAAATAATAAAAAGAAAAACACTTTGTAAGCATAAAAGATCTTTAAATACCGAAGTAAATTATAAAAAATAAACCATTGTCTGCTTTATTTATTAGATTTTTGACTAGTTAGACAGTGTCTAACAGTTTCTACTGCGTTCAAAATAGTTGGAAATATGATTTGTTTAATTGAAAAAATATCACATTGGTCAAGACTGACACAACTGATTCAGTTGTCTAAGAAAGATAACTTTTACAATTAAACATGTACATCTATAACTTGGACGGCTGTCAAAAGTTAGTCAACATTTATAAATACGACCGTGTATGTTTTCTATATTTTACTTTTTACATAAATTGCAAAAACGCAAATAAACTTTTGAAAGGGATTTTATGTGTGAATACACTCGCAATTAGTTCGAAATTAGCAGCACTAAATTTACATATATCTACTTACCTAAGTTGGCAACATTGAACACATAAAACACAACCTGGTGTGCTTTTTTTTTTTGAAAGTATAATGTAGGCATCCAACCAAATTTCGAGGAAGCAATAAGAACAAAGCAAAAAATAAAATATATCTTGCTGCTCCTCTTGTGTTCAACCTATACCTGTGCTTTAGATAAAGCAATTTAATTAAATTTAAGCGAAAAACCAAACCAATAATTTTAAATTTATTTTCATTTCAGACATAGCACAAACAAAAAAATAAAACACAAAACAAAAACAAAGTAAACGCGTTTAAGGTTTTTTTTTTTTTGTTATTTTATTACGTAAACAACTTCAACAGGCAAACATTTAACACCGGTAATGAATTCAGTGAAATTGAGAAATAAATCAAGAAATTCTATTGAAATTGATGAGAAGTTCTTTTTAAGAAAGCATTCCTTGGCTAAGATTATATGTGTTTGTATAAATGATTTTACTTCGAAGTCGAAATTTTTTGGGAAATCGAAAAAGGATAAATAGGTTTTTAATGCATTAAGTTTCTTTTTATTATATATTTTTTGAAATAAATGTGACTATGGTTGATTTAATGTGAATCTTAAACGAGTGACGGGCGACTTTGATTGTGTTCTTTAATTGTAAGGTTGCTGTTGTATTAGATAAGAAGAGAACTTTAAAAATATTTTTAAATTTAAGACTTATGCGAACAGAATTGTCTTTTTGGGTCATTTTAAAGAGTTTTTTTTTTTTGATAGGGGTATATACATATTATTATTAGAGGACAAAAAAACTTAATTTTATGAACATTTCAGATTTTTGTTACTCCTATAATATTAAATCCATACGATTGCAGGTTCAAGTTCAATTAAGCCTTCTCAAAAAATAAAGTGCACTCTAAAGATCTGTTGTGATGGGTGCATTCGAATGATTTAATCTATTATAAACGATTTAGGCAATTCGATTCTTTACTTGAATCATTGGAATGATTTTTCGTACAGACCTTATCTACCTTACTTACTAACTATTTTAACTGCATTAAAAACTGTGGAATGAGAAAAAAACAACACAACTCAGGATATTGGGTATGTTTGGCAAGGTGAAATTTCCTGTGAACTTGCACAAATTTGAACAAATTACTGTCAATCCCCGTAGGAAAAAACGGAATTCCAAGTTTTTTCCAAAAATAAAATTTAAAAAATAATCAATTTTTTTATTACATTTGATCAACAAAGGGTCGTATGCTAAAAGATGAGTTCAATCTCTGAAACCGAGCTAACGAGACTGAACCCACATGTGAAGTCGAGCAAAAAAAACATCTATATTTTTTACTGGAAATATTTAATTTTTGTATTCTATTTGCTAAAGATTGCATTCTAAATATTCAGTTACAATTAAGGCAACTTGTTTCAATTGTTTATTAAAAAAAAATAATATATCTGAGCCAAATCCACTAAAAATCTAACAGCGTGAGATCGAGCTCGGTGTATTTAATTTTTTGGCATATCAGTCTAGGAAAGATATCAGAAAAGTGGGAAAAGAGCTTGAACTCATTTTTTTTCATATGACCCTTTATTAACATTTTTTCGTTAACATGTTAGCTACATAAAATTTGTCAACCACAGTAGCAAATTCGTGGGATCTCATCTAATATATTTTTTTATCATTTATTAATGTGAGTATTTTATGAAATAATAAAGTTCTAGAATGTGAATGACAACCTTATTAAGACTGCTTTTTGACATGTTTACTGGTGTGCGTTCAATATTTTGAAGAACCTTAACTATTCACCTGGTTTTTCCCAAAAGGAATCTGAAGTTAAAAACTTTAAAAAGGAAGAAACTACAGTATTTTTATTCGGCAACAACAAGAGCTGCTGCTGTGTAGAAAATTAACTCTAATCCTATAACCAAAGATAATAATAAACTATAGTTTATTATCTGTGCTATAACTGTCAAGTGTATACAGTACACTGTACACTAGCTTATTCCATAATCTTTAGCTTGATCTTACATAGTTTTTTGAAAGCATGTTGTTATTTTGTGACCTTACACGTGTCAGCAAATATACCATCATTATGTTTCTACATACCCAAGAAAAATAGGGAACAGATATTAATTCAAAGTCAAAAAGGGATTTGAGATGGACCTAGTATACAGTTATTTTGACATTGCATCTCATAAATAAACATTCGTGACTTTACTGATGAAAAATTACAAGAGATTTGTATTGCTCGCCCAACAAAAAAAAAAACATTCTCAACCCATTGTCCCATAAAATCATCTTCTATTCAACACAAACACAAATGACGAAGGACTATATACCGACATTAGCCTTAAATGTCAAGGAATCCGTTAACATTTTATCAACAAAAACAAAAACAAGAACATAGCGACGACCAAGCCTAAAAAACTTCTTCAAGCATTAATCAACGAAACTGCAAACATTTAGTCGTCCTCTGAACAACAGTCTTGAGTTGCCTATTTCGAAAACAAAACTAATAAATTCACATCATCCTTGCTTCGCCACTCCATGCCACTCCGACCGACAACAACGACGGAAGGACGCCCGGTGCCGCACCGCCTACTGTCGTTTTTGTTGTACCCACTATTGAAAAGTAAACTTAAATAAAAGGGTTATAACATACAATACCACTCGGGAACAGAAAACTCATCAGAAGTTATGTCAATGCCAAATAAAATTCATTTTCGTTTCATTGCTGCAGCAAAACAATTACAGCCCTCGAATTGCACTTTTACCTAAAGCAAGTGCGTAGTCAGAGCGAGGGTAGGATCAAATGTCTGACATAATTATGTTTAAATGACTTAGATTAGATTAGATTTAGATTTTATTTCCATTTCATTTACAATTAGTGTCTTAACAATAATTTCCTATTTTTCATAAGGATATGATAATATAAATTTAATATACATATTTCATTATAAAATTCATTAATTACGTTTTATTTACAAGAAAACAATGTTTGACCATGAATTATAAAAAATGAAACGAAATCATACACTTTGTGATAAGGATATCAGTTTAAAGTGCATTTTACTATTTACTTAAATTTTAAATTTTATGAGAATCGTGTCGAAGAGATTGTTGTGAAAGTGAGAAGAAAACAAGAGAAAAAATAAATTTGTACCCGGTTAAGATTGAACGAGGAATTTGAGAGTATGAATTTAAAATGAGATGTGAGTTTAAAATTAAGATGTTTTTTAGGTTAATAAAGCAGGTTGATATATCTTTTTACGGTAATGAGAAACTGATATATGATTAAACCACTACACGCATTAAGTCCTCCACGTCTGATTTTGAAAAAAGCCAGTTTCTAAGATTTTTTAAGTATCTTTTGCACTGGTTATTGCCGTTGCATATATCCGCAGGAAGTTTATTATATATATATGGAGCTATTACAGTAATAAAGCGTCTTAGATGTTCAGTTCTTGTGCTAGGAACAGTCGCATTATTAGCTGTTCTCAGTAAACGATTTGTTGTAGTTCTTCTTATTGTATTATGACCACCTCGCAAAAAGAATAATCTCAATACTTTATATACGTACAGATGTCTAAGCGGTAAAATATTAAGCGATTTAAATAAAGGAAAAGAGGGTTCCCATCTGGGTTTGTGAAGCATTACTCTAATAGTCTTTTTTTGTGCTGTTACTAGGGGCTGTAGATTACTAAGATATGCACTTCCCCAGCAGGAAATACCATATTCTAGGCGAGAGTTTACTAATGCATAGTAAACGGATGTTAGTAGATTCGCTGGTACTAATTTACGCAGGAGAAAGATTTTGTTCAACGCTATGTACATATTTTTTTTAACTACCATGATGTGTGCTTTCCAATTCAGCTTTGAGTCTAGAGTTATACCCAAGTATCTAAATTCCTTTACGCATTCAAGCAGCATGCAAGAATCTGTGCAACTGGAATAATCACAATTTGCATCGTGAAGCCCAACACTTTCAATTGAAAACTCTTTTGACAGGGAAAAGCACATGAGTTTAGATTTACTACTAAGAACCATTTGATGACATTTGAACCAGTTTGCCAGGATAGATAGATCATTATTCATTGAGGCCTTTATACTATCAATAGATGAAGCAGCATAAGATAGAGCTAGGTCTTCAGCAAACGCTACCATATTTCCATTTAGAGGCAATTGAAAGATTGAATTTATATACACAATAAAAAGCAAGGGCCCAAGAACTGAACCTTGGGGCACACCTACACTTGCACTTTGAATCGAATCACTCACGGTTGAATTGACCCTTACGTGTTGGGATCTATTTTGAAGGTAAGACGAAAACCAATTAAGAATGTTACTTCTGAATCCATACCTATAAAGTTTCTTCAAGAGAAGCTCATGATTGACTAGGTCAAATGCTTTTGTAAGATCAAGAAACAATGCGCTAGCTTTATTTTTGTTATCGAGTTCATTGTTAATTCCTTCTAACAGTGCCAATAATGCATCTTCAGTAGATTTACCCTTAATGAATCCAAATTGCAATGAACTAAGAATTCTAAATTTATCAAAAAATTTTAGCATTCTCTTAGTTATTATTTTTTCAAAATAGTTTTTAATAAAAGAAAAATAGTGGAAAGTTTAAATTTACTCTTTAACCGCCAGATTATTCAAACGATTAATCTGGTGTAAAACTTATTTAATTGAATTTATATTTATTAATAAATAGCGAGGGTAGGATCAAATGTCTGACATAATTATGTTTAAATGACTTCAAAATAGTTTTTAATAAAAGAAAAAAAGTGGAAAGTTTAAATTTACTCTCTAACCGCCAGATTATTCAATCGATTAATCTGGTGTAAAACTTATTTAATTGAATTTATATTTATTAATTTATATCCGGATTTAAGTTTTAAAATGGATTAAACGAGTAAATAACATGGCATGGCAGTAAGGCTCAATTTTTTAGTAGGAGATCATCTTTCGGTGTTAAATCCGAGTTGTCTTCTAGGACATGTTTTCCAGTCATAGTAAACTTCAAGTTAATTCACCATATTTGATGAGTTAACTCTGAGATTAACTGAATAGGTATTTCTGACAGATGTTATATTTCCGTACTATCTGATGTTTAACTGACTATTGAAAAATATGGCCCTAAATAAAATTACACTTTAGTCAAGGTTAAGACAAATAATTCCTTTGTCTGAGTTACGTATCCCTTAGACAACAGTCAAAAATGGTTAATTTAAATTAGACGGCCGTCTAAAGTTAGTCTTCCACTAAAAGATTGCTTCGTGAAATAAATCAGGATTAATTTATTTGTAGGATAAAGGCTCAGCTGTACAAACGTTGTTCATCCTCGGATTAAGGTTAAAGTTAAAGATAGTTTAAAGGCCCTTTTTTAAACCCATTATTTGATAGAATTATTGAAACCCTTTGAAAATATAATTCTAGCCATGGACCTGTATCTTACCTGTGCTATAGTGGCGTGGCACTTGCTGGATGTTTCGTGAAACTAACAGCCATTAAATGGGAAAACTTTCAAAATGACAGTTGGTGGCAGCAATATGGAATGGAGGTGCCGCCGCCACCTCCAACCTATCTCACTTTACCAAAAAACCCCTTCATATATACGAAATGCCAAACACAATGGCGAAATAAAATTAAATGAAGAGAAATAAATGTGTAGACATACTCTTAGCGTGAGCTATGCTTTGACTTCGTTGACAATTAGTGCGCTCTATGTCCTTCGACCTCTGTCCCTGCCAGCCGCCATTAGTTGAATAACTTCATTTTATGCTCGGCAATTTGTCTTAATTAGCATTTCCAAGTAGTTAGCAGTGTTGTGTGCCATCGCCAGTGACATCGCCATCGCCATAGCTATCGCCATCTCACCATAGCCCGTCATCCTCTTGGTTGATGGTGTCCCATCCATTTTGGTTCCGTTTCCTATTTGCCTATGCGCGTCTTCGTAGGTGGGTTGAGAAGTTGTGTTTTCCATTGTCGGTGACTGGTGAATCCTTTAAATTTCCTCTTTATATAGAAGTGTCCCTTTTTGCTTGGGAGTTTATCGCTATGGGCCGATATGTCATCCTCCCTTAAAGTCCCGAAGATAAAGGGGTTGGGTACATATTCGTATATGTACATTGTATACAGCTAAGGGCAGAAGAAAAATTATAACAAATTCGAAAATCCACAGTGTTAATGGTGGAGTTGGTGGCGGTTATGTGTTGATGGGGTAAGTTGAACAACTTCGATATGGGCAAAAGTGCAGACGAAGAAGGCCCTTTGCCACAGTGCAGTGGGGCGTGCCATTTCAAATGGTTTTCTAGTTTGATACTTTAGACAAATGTCCACTCTATTAGTGGCCATTAGCAAATACCGTATAACACCTCTCCTCTCTCATGAACTATGGGAGAATTGCAGAAAAAAAAGATACAATCGAACGGTGGTATTCCAAGCGTTGAAGAAAACACATACCAGCAATATACTTTTAATAGGTTTGTGCTTAATCAACCGTTAAACAATGTTGCACAATTTCGTTTGCAAATAATTTAGATTTACATCGCACTTTTGACACACATATACATACATAAATGATTGATGATTGATTTGTATCTGATGTGATGTGATGTGATGTGATGGAAGGGCAACTGGAATGAATTCAAAATGTCACTCAGACAAATCAATTTGTTGCGCACTAGTGCTTTCAATTTAATTCTGACAACTTTATATTTTTTCATTGCATCACACGGTTATCGATTTTTTTCTTTTATACGAATATAAAAAAAATCTCATAGGGTGGAATATTCCATTTGAAATTATCGACAGCAACATTTTGTTAGAAAAAAAATTTATTTGATTATTTTTTTCCAAATTGAATAAGTTTACAAAAAATTTTACTTCCTTTACTTCATAATCAACTCATTGGAGTACAAATTGATGATTTTCACTAGAATATTATTATTAAACAGAATAGGTAGTTGGTAGGTTTTATTTACTTTAATTGCTCTTTGGGGCGAGTAAACCTAACCTCAACTCTTAGTTTAGTGTAAAAAAAAGTTCAAAATTTTGTATAAAAATGATGGTGAATTCCAAAAAAGTTATTTTCATCATAAGTCCATCGTCATTTAAGATTTTCAGCACCTCACTTGTGAAATATTCGCCAAAACATTATACTATTTAAAAAGCCACTTAATCGCCATAAAAGGTCAAAAAAAAAGTTTCAGTTGTATTTTAGGACAAAATTGGGATTCGTAAGAAATATCGAACTCGAACTTTTGAACTTTTTTATTTTCCCCTAGAAGCGAAATCGAAATATTGTTTTTGATCCAAAAATACCTGTTATTAAAGAAGAAACGGCTCTACGTTTTGATTAAAGTCATAAATAGGTACTAGGTAGGTATGCTCTGCATTTCGGTAAAAGCAAATTTTAACAAAACCACTCTGAAGATATTTTTATATTTTTTTTTGCATAGATATGTATATGTTTTTTAAGTTTTTTATTTTTTTTTAAAGTTCTATATTTTGAGTTAAACGTTTTTAAGGAGCATGCTTCATTAGTATTTCTCTAGTTTATTACCTGCATCTTTAGCGAACTAATGAAATAATACTGCACTTCTGGTTTTTACAAACAAAAATTGCATATTTTTTTGCGTAATCTGTGTTATATTTGGGTTGTTCAAGTATATCAATGGCTGAACCAATTTTGTTTTAATTTTGCAATTCGAAAGTAGAATTTTACTTTAAAAATTAATAAACAAAAGTTTAAACAAAAAAATCTAACACAAATTCACTTTTAATACTTTAGACTTTTTTTACATTTTCTCATTTAAGATATAATAACATTATTTATTCATTAACATGAATCTTCAATATGTATAGTTTCACCATATGTAAAGTTGTTAACTAACGGGTGATTTTTAAGCTGGTTTGGTTTTGGCAACACTGGTTTTGACAGCTGACGTGTGTTTAGTACCTTGTGTCACTGTCAAACAGCTTCAGTTTGGTTTGCAATTTAACTATGGATCGTCTTACAAATGAACAACGCTTGCAAATTATTGAATTTTACTATCAAAATTCGTGCTCGGTTCGAAATGTTGTTTATCGAAAAATTGTGTTCAGCGATGAGGCTCATTTTTGGTTGAATGGGTACGTAAATAAGCAAAATTGCCGCATTTGGAGTGAAGATCAGCCAGAAGCATTGCAACAGCTACCAATGCATCCCGAAAAAGCCACTGTTTGGTGCGGTTTATGGGCCGGCGGCATTATTGGGCCATATTTCTTCAAAGATGATGCGAATCGCAGCGTTACTGTCAATGGTGAACGCTACCGAGCGATGATAACAAACTTTTTTTTGCCCGAAATGGAAGTTCTTGACTTGCATGATATGTGGTTTCAACAAGACGGTGCCACATGCCACACAGCACGCGAAACAATGGCGCAATTGCGAGGCGAGTTTGGTGAACAGTTAATTTCACGTTTCGGGCCGGTCAATTGGCCGCCTAGATCGTGCGATTTGACACCATTAGATTATTTTTTGTGGGGGTATGTCAAGGCTAATGTCTATAGGGACAAGCCCGCTTCGATTGACGCACTGGAAGCCAACATCCATGCATTCATTCGTGAGATACCGGCCGATATGTGTGAAAGAGTATGCCAAAATTGGACTCAGCGGATGGGCTACCTGAGACGCAGCCGCGGTCAACATTTGCATGAAATTATCTTTAAACATTAAATTGCAAGGTTCAAACTATCGATTCAAATAAATATTTCATTCATTTTTTCGAATTTTTTGGGTTTTTTTTTTTTTAAAGTTCTAAACCTCTTAAAAAATCACCCGTTACAAGAACAAGTTCGTACGATCCAGTCGTGTATGTTTTTTTTTTCTAATAACCAGAGGATTTGTGATGATTTATCATGCAAAATCATGCTGAAAACTTTTTACCTGAGCAAAATGTAAGCTTTGAATCAATTCACATTCGAGTCCAACTTAGAGCTGAGACAAGAATTTGTACCAGAAATCCTTCGCGAGCTCAATTGATATGACTTTTGTGACAGAAATCCTAGCCACCTAGTAAAAAAAACATATTTCAATAATTTTTTTTATATTCAAGGAATATTAATCAAACTAATTAAAACTTGACCTGGTGTCCAACAAAGTTAAAATCCTCATCCATTTAATATACAAAAGAAACGAAAAAACAACTGCTAAAACATGTCATACCCTAGGAAAATCCATTTGACTTATCACCCCGAGCCCCGACACGAATGAAAAAGTTCCTCTCCGCAAGAGGATACTTTAACTTGAAAAGTGATTTTCAATTTTAAATGTGTGGCCACATCTAAGCGGGAGACTCAGGCTACATATAGATAGGGGGGATGGGGAGTGGACAAGGGAAGAGCCTAGCAAGCTGTATATGATGTGAAAAAAGCTACATCATGTAACCCAAGGGGCTTCAGTGTTGCCCCATCCATCTCAAACAATTGGAAATGAAATTAATCTTATTTAATTTAAAATTTTATTTACATAAAGGCACACAAACTTTTTGAAATACCGTTATTTTTTTTATTAAACGTTCAGTCAATTTGTTGTTTTCCCACTTCACCGATGATTTATGATTTCTCACTCTCTCTCTCTCTCAAGGACGAACCTAACCCAGCCCGCACAGAGCACAGAACACAGAGCCCTGTCATGGATATGCGAGAAGTGAAAAAGCGCAAAACCTATCTACTGAATAGCAGGATGTATAGCTTGGGTGGTAATAAAAATAGAGGTAAGAGGTGACGTCCAGTGTTGAAAAAGTTCAACAGCGCCTCATGGACGTTGGAATAAGGTTTGCGATTGGAAGGGGGATTACCTTTTGACATATACCGCCAGTTATTTGACGGTACGATGGGGATGTAGACGAGATGCGATGCAATGGAGAGCTGGAGAATGTTTTTAAAAGGTGGTTTAGGCATTTAGAAGCGAGTGTCCCATGCGGCGTACAAAGTTTTTGATAACTGAAAGTTAATGGCTTTTCAACAGCGACAAAGTTACGCTTTAGCTTCACTCACAACTCACAAGGCTATTTAAATCAAATTTCAATTCATGGAGATGGCGGCTATATTTCACCACTCCATATGTCAAGGTTTTTTTTTTTTTTGATCAGGGATCCTGGCATCTGTGCGTCTGCATCTGCAGCACCCTTGCCCTTGCGAGGAATTCCAATTGTAAGGTGCGGCATTGAGTGCTGAGGCTGATAGGAAATATATATAGATATTGGGTATTGGAAAATCCCTTTATAATTCCACTACTAATTGAATTTGTGGGCAAAGTGTAAAGGCGGACTTTGTCGGTCTTATGGTCCGGCAGTCGGGCTTGGAAACTTTGTTAATACCATCTGGTTGGGTGTGGTATATATAGTACATGACCATCGTCCGAAGCACAAAGTCTTGCACGTTAAATTATTCTAAAAACCAACTCTGGGGTTGGCAAACAGTCCTTAGTTCTTGGAAGAGTTTGGACGGAGAGTTATGGCAAAAGTTGTGTATAGGAAAAGGCATCAGGATTTCCACTGCTTTGAACTATTTAAAAGGAGATAGATACCTTCTCCGAGAATTTGCTTGTTCATCGAATTGTACGGCAGCCCTATACCGGTTATCATGCAAATAATTTTAAAGTATTAAATCTGCTTCGGTTCCTGTTTCCGCATCCGTTTTCGCAAGGCGTTTCTCTGTCTCTCTTAAAACTCTTGTTGAAGGAAAATTTATTAAAGCCTAATTTCGCAAAACGTAGCTAAGCGAACAAAAGTTTTTTTTTTGTTTTCCTCTTATTGTTTGTTCAGATATCCTAGTTGCCCAGTAGGCATGTTGCACACCTCAATTTCGGGTTATGGTTTGGGTTTCGTTCTATTCTATATGGTTCTGGATGCGGTTGGTGGACAAAAAAAAAAAAAAAAAAAAAAAAGCGAAACTGGTAGAATTTTCTATTGAACAGAAACTCGTATAGGTGACCAGTATAGAATTCTAATATATGTATGTTCATACGTGACTCAAAATCCTTAAGGGATATGCGAGGGGCAGTATATAGATAGATAGACAAAAAATATATACAAATATATTTACCATTGAACATCAGCACAAGGAATTTGTGTACTTATCGATGGCAAAGGACATCGGCAGTGTATATATATAGAATATCGAAGCGAATGCGATGCGATGATGTCCAACCCTCTCAAAAGATTGCGCTAGTTCATTCTTTCTGAATGTGAGTCCCAGCGAGTATGCTGCAGATTATGAGGGAAAACAAATTGAAAATCAACCAAGACCACCCCCCGCAAACATGGATCAACTCCCATTGATAATATTCTTTATACCAACATTGTGCTGCAGCAATCCCTGAAGTTCATACAAACACTACGCGTAACTAGATTGAGGTCAATTTCATTTAAATGATTTGATGATTTTTTATGTATGAAAATTCTAACATACCTAAAATTACATCATTACCCATGTTTAAGTGAGTGCGTATAACTCCTCAGCAAAATAAATAAACGTATTAACAAAAAATAGTGATTTAAATATAAATACCTTGTTATTGTTTTTACAAAAACAAGCCATACTATTTTTAGGGTTTCCTTATCCTATTGCTCTAAAGTTAAAAATGTGTCATTTATACAGTTCCGCATGCAAAAAATAAAGTGCTATGTAGGTATTTCTCGCATATGACACAGTTATTGAGCCAAAGCCAAATATAAAGTTTTGCGAAATCCGTATAGAAATCTAATTTTCCAAAATTCTGCAAAAGTGACAGCAATTGTGCACACAATTAAGTAAATTTATATTTATGTATATTTTGAGCAAAAATAGAAAGTGAAGGTACACGATAAATGCGGGATTGGGCCCCAAAAACAAGTTTTAAAGCTGATAGGTGACCTATTTCGGAAACTTTTGTTTCGAGGGGGTGTTCCAAAGGAACATCATCGAAATGTTTTTTTGCTATCACTGTTTTATAGTTTTTTTTTTTAAAACAGTGTTCTAGTAGAATAGACAGCTGTATTTTTCCTCTTAAACTATTTAAACTTCATATTCGCTCCGCGAAGAATGCTCATCAGTGTACCTAATTACCCGTGATAATAATTTCTGTTGTTTCAACCTTAGAGTATAGAGTTGTTTCTTTAGCCGTACACAAGAACATTATTTTTTCTTCGTAATATCTAGAAATTTTAAACATATGTACCTACACTGTATGTACATCTTTCTTAAATCTTTCATCATTCCCAAACGGACGAGCTGTATTAAAACATATTATTTTAACAGTACACTACTATAACTAAACACAATTACTCCTTGTTCCTGACTCTTAATGGGAAAGAGTGAAAAGAGAAAAAAAGCAGTTGCCCTGTGAAGTTAGTCATGTGCAATGTTTTCTGTCAATGATATGGAATTAAAAAGATGTGAATCCTAGCAGCCATTTTAATTTGCTTACAAGCTGAATCACTTTTTACGTTGAGACGGTCGTAATGACGATCGCAAGGTTTGTAGAAATTTTCAACGGACCTCCGGTCGCGCAAAGCCAATTTCCGATAGTCTTTCAATTCACTCTTGAAACCATAGAGTACGTATATTATCTACGAACCTTGCGACCATCCTTACAACAGTATTAACATATCTGTTTTATTTTGCGAAATAAAACTTTTTTTCTAAATGCATCCTCTAGAAAATCAACCAGAGTGTTATATGCATAGCATATACCTACTTCATATATAACTATATTTCATTTTATGTATGAGTATCTATATCTGGAAAGAACAATCTATTTCGTCCATGAGTTTGCTTTTGCTGCTGCTGGATGTCAAACCAGACCGGAAAGACTGCTGGCCTGGTGTATGGTGTGATGGCAATGACAAAGCCATTTCAATTCGTCGTCGAATGAATCATCCCTAGCGATGGCTATGGCGATGGCAGCGATGAAATTGATTTTCAAATGAGCTTCAATTCTAGTGCGCGCGTATCTTGTAGATGCATTTTCGAAATTGAATTAGATTATTGAAAATTTGGCTTGTCAACATTTTTTTTATATTTTTTTCATTTGTTTTTTTTTATAAAGTTTTTCCTTTAAATTTTTTTTATATACAATAGTTTTTGCAGAGAGCAGATCGATGGAATCGTTTCCATCATTTTCATAAATTTAATTTAATTTTTTTTTGTTCAAAATGACATGAAGAGAAAAAGAGAGTTGGGTCCTCTCCTCTGTCAATATATATATATTTCTCATCCTCATCTCACACTGGAAACTGTTTTGGATACAAATGGGGAAGCGAGATTTTAAATATGATTTTGTTCTTTTTTTATTCAAATATTTACATAAATCATTAGAGAAAAGTCAAAAGGAAAAGTAATATTTTATAAAAGATCTTACCAAAGTTATACAGGAAATTGAATGAGAACAGCTTGATGTAATAATATTTTTTTTGTAAATTAATCGCTGCCTTGTTTTTAAGATGGTCGCTGAAAAATAAACGAAGTTAAGAGATGTTGATGTCTTTGTTCTCATAAATCGATATTAACTATTTGCACGTTGTTATCAGAAAAGCATCTGCTTTATTTCATTTCATTACAATGGTACAATGGTATAAAAGGTTGCAACACAGAAGTGCGAGATGCGATACGAGATGCAATACAATAAAGAATTTTCTGTGGTATTGTTTTGCTTGACAAGATACGATAAGATTAATCCTCATCAGTAGAAGAATGCTTCTTTTAACTCCGCTCTAATTCTTTCGAACTCGTTTGCGAAAGTGATGACAAGAGTTTGATGTGTGGTTGCTATATTAGTTGTATTTTTTTTAGAGCTCTACATATCTAACCTACAAACGTACAAATATATTCAATGAAAGGAGATCTAAAAATATTCCAACATCGTGATTTCGATGTATGCAAAGTTTTTTGGCACAGTAATGACATTTAATAATAAAACAACAAAAAAAACTCCAAAAGTCTTTTATTTAACTGATAAAACCTTTAAAAATGTGTTAAATCCCCCTTTTTCAAACAATTAAAAAATACATACAGATATAGGAGTTACAATTATGCGACATCATCTCTTTTTATTGTTTTCAATTTTTAATTCGAAAAAGTAGATATACAAAGTTTAATACTCACAAAGAGAAGAAATTCGAAACTCGAATCTCCCTCGTTTAATCTATCTTTAACATAAATATCAAATAACTATTTACACAGCGATTTATATCATTACAAATTAATTAATTGCCAATCTTCATCAGACACGTATTTATTATCTTTTGAAGAATCATCTGATGAATGTAAAACAACTCTGCTGTGCCTGTTAGTCATTTTATCCCAAAGGATTCCCGGTAAATTGTATTCATTTTGCATAAACTTTTCCGTCATCATCATCGTGTATTCCTGTATATATGTACCTACATCCATACCCACTTCCTGCAGGTACATATAATCGTAATTTGTTATTTTTTTTTCTTTACTTGTGATATGGGTATCTACTGTAAGGCGACAAGTTATGGATTCGTAGAAAAAAAAAAATAAACTTAAAGTTAAGCTAACTTATTCTCAATAAATGCTTTAAGGATTTTGATTAAACTTTGCGTTTCTATTGCTGCAAGCAATTTTGATAGGGACATCTTTCCTTCTGTCAAATGTCAAATTTCTTTAATTTACAGATTTGAAATAAATCGTTTTAGCAGTTGTTGCTATATAGGTCGGTTAACAGAACAGACAGTCGAAATTGTGAATGCTTCTTTTTTCTTTCTTTTTATCACGACTTTGATTGTTTAAGATGAAAAAACGAATAGGGAAAAATAAAAAGAATTATACCCCGCCCATGTCAACCATTCGTCTTAAGAGCAAGTTAATAGAACATGGATGGATTTCAATTTTCTACAACAAGTTAATTCCTTTACATTTTTTCTTTCATGTGTTTAACATCGCTTTGGAGTTTACTTGTACATATAGTTGTAGTGCAGCATCCAGGCAGTTAGAGTCATCTTTTCAGTATCGTGTCCCTGACGTTGTATATGTATGTGTAAGTGTTTTTTTTTTTTAAAGGGAATTAGATAGTGATACGATGTGGATGATGAAAATCGTTGAGCTTCTCCGATCCTCATGTGATGTAGTCGTCGGCATCGTCGTCGTCGTATATATTCACAACACTTGCCTAATGCGAATTGACTTATTTCCTCCCAGAGTGGTGTTGAATAGCTACGTTTTCACAGCATTCTTGGTTGATTTGATGTTTAGCCCACCCATATCTCTATATATGTACTTGTACAATTTACATGCATCAAAGATAATCATTTCAGCTTTTAGGGATGATGAATTAAGTAAAGTGCTTTCGAATTTGTCGTGAAAAATTCAATGATCCATCATATTTACCGCATCACAGAAGACAGAACCTTCACTTTCTTTTTTCAGAAATATGGTTTTTCTTCCAGATAGTTGATGGTTTTGCAGTGTTAGCGTTTGTGAAATGTGTTACGTGAGAGGCATGCTTAGTTTTCCACTTAAAAAAAAAAAGGTCATATGCTTGGAATCTTTTTCGATACATGTGTGTTTCACTTGAAAATTGTGTAGCCCATAAACATTGTTTAGCACTGCTAACTTCTTGCTAGGAGATTTTTAAGTGTAGGTATTTATTAGTTTTAAGGATTAAAGAGCGAAGAATAAGAGTTGGTTTTATCTCCCCAGTGACAAAATATGCAATCCAATGAATGAACTAAAGGAGTCAGACTCAATTTTGACATTTTTACTATTAGCGAAATGTCAGAATTGAGTCTAACTCCCTCTGCAGCTCATTTATCAGATACTGTAATTGGGTTGTAATTGATTTTTAATAGCAGAACAGGTTCTAATTTTATTTTATATTTTTATATCTTAATACATTTTATTATTATCAAAATGTTTTTTTTTTCAAGTCTATACTATTTTTAACATGTTAAGGAATAAATAGGTACCTTAATATTTTGGCAAAATTTTTCAAATATAAAAATAAAAACTCTACTAACCAACATGACTTTAAATATTAATTCAAATAAAATTTAATTAAATTGTGTGTTTTAAAAATAAGTGTGGTTTACATTTGAATCATATATTCTTGTCCATTCCAATTTGAAAATTACATTCTAAAATACTTTTATATGTATCTATACAAATAATGAAGATAACAATGGTGGGAGTTATTAAATTAAAGCTTATAAACCCACATTATAAAATAAAAACAAAAAAAAACATGAACTCTATAAATACACTGCCACAAATATTAATATTAATAAAATTGTTAATAATATCACTATAAGTATTATTTTTTTCTGAAATAAATAAAATACAAAATAAAATAATAAAATTATATAAAAAATAATTTATGATATTTAGTTCATACTTTTCGGGTCTTTTTCTTTAGAACGTGCGCTTGTTCAAGTTCATCAGCTCCTTTGTCTATGTGCAGTGTTGCCTGCTGAGCATGATATTCCACCAGTTGTATTGTTTCACTCTGAAATAAAAAGGAATAAAATAAAAGAAAAGAAAATAACAAAAAAATATAGTAAAATAAAATAAATTGTATATTACGTACAAAATTATTTAATAATCATTCAATTTAATTTAAAAAAAGAGTATAGGAAGATTATAATAATTTTTATTTTACTGAACTATGTTTTCATAATTATATTGTTTTGCTTTAAAGAAACAAAAGACTTTAATTCCTTGCAGTATTCCATGAATAAATACAAAAATAAATTAATTATTGAATTTGTAATGTTTTATTCTTAATTTGTATTCATATTTGATAATTTAAGAAAAAATATTTTAAACTTATCTGTACTTAAACTCTTTGGAATATTTTATTTAAATTAAAGGAAACTAGTGCTTAAAGATTATTATAATTAAATGAAATTAATTTAACGAAAAATCCACGAACGTTCAAACAATTTTAGAAAAATTTTTATTATGTTAAATTTAAAAAAAAAATATACAAAGAAACGAAATTTTTTTCATTTTTTTAGTTTTTATTATTTTTTTGAAGAACTGTATCTCTGTTAAAATTGTTCTAATCGTGATAAAGCAAAAAGCATTTTCAAGTTTTGAAATTATTTAGGGAATTTTTGTTGAAGTACAGTTTATTCGCAATCGTAAAAAAGCGCCCAAACTACGTATGTTTTCCCTTAAATCAAGCAAATAGATCCTAGTGATAGACCTTAAAATAAAATAAAATAATCCTTACCTGCTCTAATACTAGATTTTGTATTCGCACAAATAAAGCATGAACATCTTCCAATGACTTCTCAAGCTTCTTCAGCTCTGAAAATCTATCCATCAAGTCCCTCAGGGTTCTTCTCTCCTTGTCAGTTTCTTCTAAAATCTAAATTACTAAAATTTAACTTTTCTTACTTTCGAACTTGAACAATTGAACAAAAAATTAAAATTGAAATTTAATAATATCTAAATAAAAGGAACGTTCTTCTTTAAAAAAAAAAAAAAACTTCAAAGACTTAAATCAACTTACATTCCCCACAAAAAGCGAAGTTGTTTTATTGGCAATTAGTTCTTCGACTTCCTCTTCTGTAGAATTAAAGTTCACTAAAGGATTTTGAAAGCAAATACAAAAAAAAAAAAAAAAAAAAACAAACAAAAATGAATTCAAAGATAAAAATGTTGCTACTTTCATGTAATTAGGTCACGTACTGATTTTGGAATGCAATTGAAGATTTTTCTTGAGTTTATCCTCGTACGATTGAAGGAATGCTTCATTTCGAGTCCAAATGTTGATATACGATTGGTGGAGTCCATAAAATAGGGTTCGTTTCATTCTGGCTTCCAGACAATAATCGTCTTCAGGCGGAAGGTTTGCTTTGAAATCTTTAAATTTCATCATAAGTTGTGTTCCGATTTTAAGATTTTCATTGCGAAGATCTTCCAGTTCTTTTTCTATTTTCAAATGAATTTTTATAGAATAATTATAAAGTAGATTGTTTAACAAACCGTTAAAATTTCTTATGTTTATCGATTGGACCATTCGATTCATAGTTTCAAGGTTTGATACTATCGTACCCAAAAGAATACGGATCTCGGTATACTGAAAAAAAAAAACGTTTTGTTAAAAACTTTGTTTACATATTTGCTTCAACCAATCTTTAAGATTTATTTTAAGATTTAAAATTAAACGATCAATAAAATAGTTAATATATAATGGTACTTATACTTGAAAACTCTTTAAAACATTTTTTTTTAGAAATTATTGCTATTATTTACTCTTTGTCGTCTTTTTGCCATATTTTCTACGGTATAAAATTTATCTCAATAAGTTATTATCCTGAATAATGGAAAATTATTTCCCAAACATATATATTTTTCCATAACGGTTTTAACTAGCTTTGAAGATTTCTTTGAATATTAAGGTAAATCTATAACTGTCTAGTATTTCAAATATTTATTGATTCAAAAATAACAATACTCGAGCTCTTGGTGTTTAGAATAAAATTTTTCAGAATATTCATCATTTTAATATCATAATTTTCTATAAAAAGTTTAGTTAATTAGACATAAAACATTAAAACATTGGATTGGAGTAAAATGGTACTCTAACGATAGCAACAATAATGTGTTCCCAATGAATTATTTAAAAAAAAAAAAAACTAAAAATACTTCACTAGAGAAGAACTATATTTAAGAGTAGATTTTTTTTCACAACATGATTTTACGTAAATCAATATCAATAAATTTAATTAATAAGAGATAACTACTATCAGCAGGGCCACTTGGCCCTTATTTATAAAGATATTAATAGTTCTTAATGTGGAATAATATTTTGTTATGGACAACTCAAACAGTAAAATAACTAAACTTTAAATAACCTTCAGAAAGACCTTTTGTACACTTACCCCTATATGAAGCCATAATTGGATAAAAAAAAGAAAAAATATTTTAATATTATTTTTGTAACACCCAATAACACCCAACGGGGTTACCCTTTAAAAACGCTCAAGGACGAAGAAAAAGATAAATTGAATTTTGAAATCAGCATATGGGTGATTCCCTCGAAACTGTGACTCTTGCACAGTGTTTTTGTTTTTGTATTTTTAATCTAAAATTTTCACATTATTTTGTGGTTTAAATTGGGTGAATGACTATTTACTACAATCTTAATAAGAGATACAAATTAAAATACAGGGTGGCGCACGAACCGTGCTACAGAAACAAATTGTAATAATTCTGTGTGAGTAAGAAACAAAGATTTGGACAGTGCAGCGGTAGCTTGCTTTGCAGTCTGTCATATTCGTCGAAAGGGAATTTAGGCGGGAGTTTGGCGGCACTCCCCCTAATAGGTGGACCATTATGAGGCTAGTAAACTTTGTCACGTGCGTCTCATCGATGCCTCGCTTTCTCGTCGCATTGTGAATCAGCCAACAGTGTGGTATGGAGTAGCAGTTTCATATTTAATTTAAGTCGACTGACTCTAGTTTATGACCTAGAGGAGAATTACTATCAACTCGTGTGTGGTTTTATATAGAAACTACATGATACAAATTTGACACTGTGAAAAATTTGAACCTAGCTCTGGCAGGAATCGCAAATATTTATGTACATGTAAACTAAAAAAACATGATTTTCTGTTTAGGTACACAGAGGCAACTGTAGCTTGGGAAGCTGGGCCCCAGCCAATCCCTGAAATGGAATTGCAGCGGAAATACCCAAATAAAATTATTTACATGAACTCACATCCAATGTGCTTTCCTAAATAGAATTTAACACGAGACAATCCATATCTGCTCTAACACTGCTAATACACAAGTTTTTATAGTAAAATGCTAAACCGAGCGCAAAATTGCAAATTGTTTGACTTTGATGGGATTGTTCTATTCCTATCGATGATATTTTTTTCAACTCATTATAGCGTCTTGAACCAAATTAGAAGCAAATTCGTCTTTCCGTTTAGTTGGTAGTTAATTGTAAATACAAACGCAAAGAACAATGGACTGTGATATGACAAATACCACTTTTACGTAGTTCTTCAAAAGATTCGGAGTTTGATGAAAACATCGATATTTTCCCTATTAAAGAGCAATAAGAATCCATTTAGAAATCAAACCTTTGCCTCAACGCTGCTGTGCAAATGTAGTTAAAGTCATTATTTCCTTAAGCACCCGACAAGAAAATTGTTATAAATAAAGTTAAGTTGATTAAATCAAACTCTTATTTTTTCCACAAGTAAAAGAAAACAAGTTTAAAGATAAAAAGTTTAATAGTAATTAAAAAAAGACTTAAAAATATATGCAACAAAAAAAGATGCGCAATACTAAAGTGTTGTCGTAATATTTCTTACATGGTTTAATCCGGCCATGCTCATCATACAACGAATTGAATCATAAAAGCAAATACGTGTTTTTTTTTTTGATTTGTGTTCTTTTAATTAAAAAAAAAAAAGAAATCATTTATACGATCTTAAAAAACCACACAAAATTCTACGAATCTGTGCTGAATCTTCTGTCATTGCTTTGCAGAACTTTCATATCAAACAGGTTTTATTTTAACCAAAATGCATTAATTTACTTTATGGCATTGTTTGAATTACAGTAAAACTTGTTTATTTTTTTTTATTTCAAAATGGAAGACGGAGGTGTATAATTTATATTTGGCATTCTTAAAAAATATTCTATTTTCTTTCCATAAAAAAAACACAAAGGGTATTGAGTATATAGTAAATGTTTTTCGTCAGATATAAAATTGTATGCTTTGAGTCACGTTCCACTTATCACATAGAAAATTTTTTTTTTTATACCACTTGTCGTGCATACTGTGTAATTCAAGCTTTTGAAATTCTTGTTGCTGCAACCATCCAAGCTTAGATTACATCAATAAACACAGAGAGTTCACATCATTAAGTGGCATGTGCCTGCCAGATGATCACCTTGTCACATTTTGCACTCTTTTCTGTCATTTCACAAAATTCATTTAACAAAAAATCATATTTAATGACTTTTTCTCCATAAATCTTAGCACAATCTCGCATCGAAATTCTAATCTGAATCAGCATCTGAATCACTCTTCATCATTTAACACCATCACTATTGATCACGGAAGATGATAACAAATAAAACTTTTGTCTTGACTGAGTTTTTATACATTTTAAGCGGTTGTATTTCAATGTCTATCGTGTTGTCGATCGGTTAGATCGATTTTAAAAAAGAAAAATTCTGTGAGTTATATAATTACCGGGTTAAGAATTGCATCGACGTTAGCGCTCAGTTCAGTCATGATTACAGCTTGGTCCAGCGATCCGTTCGACGTTTGAAGCGACCTCTGTAAGCGTAATAATTTATTTTTTTTAATAGCTAGTCTATAGGTGGTTATTTCAATAATTATAATTAGCGTTGTGATTATCATAGCCCACCAACCCGTCACAGTCGTTTGCACATTGATAAGATATACAAAACCTATACAGAGACTGCGACAGAGTTGCTTTCACAGGTATGAGCTTTCGCTGTCTTACCTGCAATAGATCGGGCAATCTATCCTTAACCATTTTCGACACTGCTTTGATAAAGGTTTTTAAAACTAGAGATGAGTTGGTTTACCTATATGTAATTGATGAATTTTCATTGGGAAGGGTTTTCATTTATGTAAATGCACTTTTTAAAAACTTCATCACTCGTGAACGTACTTACATATGACCTAAATTCGTCGGCAATACACAATTTTCTGAGATAGCGCAAAAATAAATAAAATATTATTTTTTTTTAACTAGACCAAGAATAAGAACAAGACTTCGTTTGTGTTCTCACCGAAGTTGCGATAAGCGAAAAAAAAAACGAAGGTAAACCTTTATCTCGGGCACTAAACGCGGCTGATAATAAAGTTGGTGTTTTTTGTTTCCAAAAAGGTGGCAAGCTATTGGAGACTTATTTAGATATCTCTCTCTCTCTATCCAGCTATGTCTGTTATTTGTTATCACATCACGCACTAGATACAAAAGTATATCTATGTAATAGATTCGGCTATTAAACACCGCGCACAGCCACTGTGTCGAATATGTGCTTTAATTAATTCGATCGTACACATCCGCTTCAGTTACCTACAATGCAAATATTACGCACCGCCCGCCCGTCCACAAAATGTGTTATAATTTGTTTTTGTTAATACTTTAAGATATTTTGTGTCTTGAGGTTGGTTATAATGATCTATAGCCGGGGGTTGATACCGATGTTGTCACTATACCGTTGCCGACCGAGACCGAGACCAAGTCTCAACAATAGGTACACTCGCTGCGCTGCTATAGAGAGCGCGTCTTGGTGAGTGGAGCTTTTGTCACGATCGCACTTCAAAGTATAAAGTACAAACGGGAAAGAACTTAATTGAAATGAAAATGGAATTCGTGCTACAACAAAGACGGGCGATTGACTTAACAGACGGACACAGCGGCGGCGGCGGCGGCGGGGTTGACAAGCTTGTTGAACACTGGCCAGCTCCAACTATAGCTATTGGATTCGATTCATTTGCACATTTTTTGCCTCGAGATTCTGTTTCAGTTTCGGTTTCGGGTTTTTATTTATTTTCTTCATCAATTATTTCGTATTCTTATAAATATTATACTTCACAGTTGAATTAAGTTATATAGAGAGGTATACCTACATACATGTGGATGTGTGAATTTGTTGTCGAGACAGGCAGACAAACAGACATCAGAGTCATGCAACTAAATATATGTATGTATATGTATACAAAAATATAATTCAAATAAAAATAACAATTGATTTGGTTCTACAACTTTATGATCTTTTTTTTTGCTTTCAGTAAAAATGTGAAAGTACGTAGTTACAGGGATGTTTATTCATCTTTTCTCTTCTGTTTACATTGTTATCGTTTGGATTTGGGTTCATTGACCCATCAACCTTTTGTAAAAGTAAAAGTGAAATAGAACATCTCTTTTGTTAGCTTAGTCGCAAGACCCGCATATATGAGATGAGAAGGTTGGCAAATCAGTATTTAGCGTTTCATATAAAAATTAAACTGCAACAAATTAAATCAAAGAAGGTATTACAGATAGATTACCAGACTATTATTTATACTTTAAATCATTTTTTGGTGTTTCGTCTCGAGTTGCACGGTTTTTAACAAAAGGAAATTTTAATAAAAATAAAAAAAATTGTTTATATTTATAAAATAAGTTTAAAATAATTTTAAATATATTTATTTTATTTTTATTAAAATTACTTTAAAGTCTACCTACTAATGGCAGCAGAATTCTGACATTAATAAAAATAACTGGATCCATTAATGAATGATTTTATGTGATTGACTGGATGTTTAGTAATAAACCGATATCTGTATTGAAGTGCTTTAAAGCTTAAAATCAATTTTTTAAATAATGGCTTTCAATGATGAGTACAAAGTACTTGAAAAAATATTTTAAATTTATATATAAAATCGCATTTTACAATAATTGTAAAATGTCCTAAAATTTGATCAAAATGACTTCAGTCGTTGATAATAAATACCTACAATTAATTCAATATTGAAAAAAGCAAAGCATTTATGTATTTAGAATTATCACAAATCCAATTTCACCAGAAATTTCAATTCAAAGAATTTAATATTTTCAGTTTTTTTTTTTACTTTATAATAATCGATACTTAATTAATAAAAACATTTGTAATATTATCTCATTTCTCTTTGGGATTTTCCAACTAAAGATACTAAGAAATACAAACTTGTCACTTCATGTATCAATTATAGCGTGATGTTAATAGATAACTGTTGATAAATAAATTTAAATTAAGGCTAACTAAAGTAAGAAGTTAGTAAAAATGAGTTACTAACGCGATATACATAATGTATGTACATATATGTAAGGTATTACATAAGTGTATGTATATTGTATATGGCAAGTAATGGATTTATAACAAAAATAGAAATCAAGATTTTGATATAACGATGGTAGGGAAGACGAAAAAATTGGGTGTCGTAATTCTGTCCGTCTATTTGTATGTCTTTATGTCTGTTGATCTACAGTCTAAGCGGATAGGTTGATTTACTTTATATTAAGGAACCTGATGTTTTTTTCAGGACATTTCCCACCACGTATTTTTATATTTCTTTAGGACCAAAAATAGCAGATCCTGCCATATAATTTGTTCAACCATTTTTTGGAGAATCTTATTTTTCTTAAAAATGGTTTCACGCATGTTAAAAAAAACTATAATTTTTTCAACATAAAGGCTACCTTTTGAAGAAATACAATTTCTAAAAAAAATGGTTAGGTATTAATGGCAGAACTATTATTTGAAATTCCTTCTTTTTCGAAAACTTTACAATTTTCAAAAAGATTTTAAAAAAAGTTTCAAAATTTGTTATTGTTATTTATTTTGCTCGAAAACGACTCATAACATTTTGATGAAAATGAAAATTTGATTGCGCGATAGCTTATGCAGAACCAGGGTCAAAAATTTACAACTCGCAATGATGTTTATTAAACATGTACATACCTCTTCTTTCAATTGTGAGTGTATTTTGATGTAATTTTATGCAAAGCTATTTTTTTCACGTGCTTTAAATTATCGTTTTTCTTAACTTACATTGAACTTTAGCGTATATTTAATCAATGTATATTATATAATACAATGCACAAACAAATTAAGCCAAGCTCTTAAAGCGCCGATCTTTAATTGATTGTGTCTTTGGTTTGTTATTGCAAATCTAGAAACTTTTGCAGAAACGAATGTAGTTTAATAATATATCTGTCATGCCTATCACAGAAATCAATAATTAATACAAACTAATATATTTTGCGGCGATATACAAATAAATTATTCCAAATTGAATTCAATAAAAAATAAAATGCATGACTGGATCGCAGGAACTTGCTCTGGTTGTTCCAAGTCTGATTAATGTAAACACTTATAATTTTTTAAGAAAAATTATGAATTCAAAGGTTCAAAATTTGATTATTTTGTTTATTAAAATAAATTCGGTAACTTTTTTTAAAACTACTTAGAAAGTTAGAATAACCGGTTTGCAAAATTGGTACAAAATTAAAATCAAAACAAAATATATGCTCGTGATATGGATACAACAGTCTGTCAGTTTTTTTTCTCAGCCTTTAGATGGGGAGTAAACAATAGTGATTCTCCATAGTAAGTCTCCGATTCGGTAAGGTTACTTTAAAAAAATATTTTCTTGAGTTCTATGTATTAATCAGATCGTCTCTGGAATTAGGGAAAATGACCTCTATTTAGCTAAAGAATTGTAGTGGTTGTAAGCCTAACATACAAAAAGAATTGCTTTTTTTGAACCTCCATCCGCACGTACTCAAATTTGGGTGACTGATCCACTCCTAAAATTTGCGGTCAGCACTTGTTTGTATAAGCCTCTTAAGTCTATAATTTTCCAAATAAATTTTATTTTATACGAAAAATAATTATATTAATTTAGGAATCCTTAACTTGACCTTACATATTTAAAGTACCCTCTTCTTTTCGCACGAGCAAAACTGAATCGAATAAATTGTTTTTCAAAAAGTATACGGTAAATATTTCGACTATATTTTTGGTTTAAACAATAAATAAACTTAAAAAAAATACACTGAATATAAATACATACAAACATATACATACATAGTTGCAAAGATTAATCTTTGTTTGTTGTTAAGTTATGTTGGGATAATGGGTCAACCTTCTTTGGTAAAGCAAGACAAATTGAAATGTTAATTGTCTTTTGATGATGCTTCTGAATAGTTCTGTCGCTTTAACAACTTTAAATGATATTAATGGTGTGGTTTACTTGTATTAAATTTAATGAAACCTAAGTCATTTTTGTTCAACAAACAGGAAGATAAATGGTTAAATTTGGAAATTATCATGAAAATGATAAGAGGAAACTGGAAACATTCCAAATTTTTGTATGTTTAAAATAAACAACAAAAATATTGTGGCTTAAAGAAAATGTGGAAATAGCTTTAGGTGATAAGTAATTTTCGTCACTGAGTATTTCTTCTCTTTAATTTTATACCTTTTTACCGAGATTAGATTAAAACTACAAATATACCACCCTTTACCACATGGTGGCTCATATTATGTGAACAAAATTATATTAGTGTGAATATTTTTGAATTAGAGAGTTAGTACCATACACTCTCTTAATTGTATTAATAAGCGCCATCTATGAACGAGTTGCGGGTACAAAATATTTCGCCAAACACGGTGCAGAAGGAGAGAAGCGTGTTTGAGAAATTCAAAATTGTTTAAAATTATAAAAATTAAATTTATTGCGCTTGAAAAAAAAAAATTACCAGTAAAGAAAAATATATTTTATTGTTCATTGATTTTTCCCAATGACATTGACGAATTGTTGTACTAAATAATAAATACTCCTGTGTGGTTGTTTCACAAACTGTAAATCACACTTGGTGTTTTTCTTGTTTACCTCAGACAAATCAGAGCAGACAAGTCGTGTTTCTTTTTTTCCATCGGAGCTAGCTCGGAGCATGCTCTGTAAGCTCAGAATAAAATGACCGAGCCAATGGAGCAAAATGCTGGGCGAAGCCAACTTCACTTTTATTTTTTATGTCATTTGACAGACATGACTTGAAAAAAAAAACGAACGCCATAAATTAAAAATTGGATTCTCAAACCGGTCGTCCGTCCACTTCAGGTTAACAAAAATTTATTTTTTTTAGTATGAAATGGCATATCAGTGCTCAAGTGTGTTTCATAATTAAAGAAAAACGCCAAATGTCTGAGTAAATTTCTGATTAGTTATCCAGCACATATATTTTTGGAAAGGGACTTTGATATTTTTATCTGATCATTTAAATATTCAATTTAAATATTCATTTATTAAAAATTTTCTTTAAAGGTACATTTAAGATAGTTTTTATGAATTCTTAAGCATTGGCTTAGCCGTCAACTCGACTATAATCGAGAACCAATAAAATTAAGAGGATCAAACCTATTCACCAATCTGCCAAAATTTAGGAGCTCTTATAAAACTTTTGAATAGTCATGACTCATGACTCAAGAGAACTATTGCTTTAAACGACGACGTTTGGGAACAAATTTTATGTATACATAAAATTTAATTTATAAAAGAACATTTTTTCGTTTCAAATTAAACATTTTTTGTTTATTGGTCTTCATCTTCTATTCCACTCCGAGGAGAATAGAACATGCCCGCTCCCTTCTGGATATTCCTACATTTTTATCTACAAACGTTGTCTTCCCCAAGTTGAATAACTCCGTTATGCGATGTCCCAAAATCCTTATTTTGGCATCAAAACAATCACTGATTTTGCATTTTAACTGCCTTAAAATTTTAAATTAATTTTAATATAAAAGTTTGACGTGGATAATAGGGCCTTAAAGTTATCCGTCAAATTGTGTAAATTATTCAAAAGCTTATGCAGTGCAGTTATGTTTTTTTTTATTTATTTTTTATATACAAACACATTTCAGTGAAAACATTATTATACTGACTTAATTTGTTTCGTATTTTGTCAATTATAATAGAAAACTGTCAGTATATACATACATACAATAATCTACAAAGCCCTTTCACACTTGACGCCAACATTCAAGTATATTGTCACTTCACCAATAGCTGCAATTGTAGAAAATCACAATTCGCATAGCAAAATTGTGTCCACATATATTGGCCATGAGTACAGCAGCAGCAGGAGCAGCAGAAACAGCATCTTGAATCGAAAATGACAATGTTCAAATTGAAAATTGAATAGATTTGAACATTTGAGTGGACAACGCCAGTATATACATACATACATACATATATTTATATCCAGAGCCAGACACACATATGGCAGCCCACATAAGGATGCTCTAAAGTTTCTTCATGCATCCACATGCATATACAAGCAGCAAAACTCTAGTGTCCCTTCTTAAGTATGTTCAATTGTTAAGATTCTTTCGTTCTTTGCACCACATTTTATTCTATTTTATGCAGGTTGTTGTATCTAATTTTTGTTTCGTTATCTTCGTCAACTGTTAAAGGACGACAACAGTCAGCCAAGAGCCAACCAACCAACCGACCAGCCAGTCATTCAAACAGGCTGACATTGTGGTTAGATATACATATATACTGTAACCAGTGTTTCTGTCGCATATGTATTTAAACCCGCATATTAATCCCTAGGTTTTTTTAAACAGTTGATTCTGCTTATCTGAAATTTAAATTTACCAAAATAATTCACCTTAGTGCACCTTATAATGTACTTCGGAGTCTTGAGAGCTGAAAAATAAAGAAGTAAAATAATAAGAAATAATTACAGCAGACGAGACGCTCGATATAGTGAATCTCTTTAGAGTGACTTATCCAATAAAGCGAACACAAAAAATTCTTAATAATCAAAAAAAGGTATCTCGATGTAGTGAACACACATTTTTTTTTTAAATATTTAACAAGAATATTCCAGCTGCATTGCATTGACAACATTGTCGAATTTATTTTACCGTTCATTAATGTGTTTCGTACAGTCAGTCACGAAAGAAGGTATCCACTTGACCACTTGACCCAGTATAACACAATTTGATGTTGTATTTTAACTTTTATGACATATTGTAATTGTGAAAACTAATTTTTTTCGAAAGATATTTTTGATCATAAAATTCAATATAAATTAATATAATTATTCAGTAGTTTTCGTCAGTGGGGTTGGCTTCGAAACTTAATTCTCTTCTAAATTGCTACATTTTAGTAACATGATTGACAAATAATCAGATTTTATCTAAAAATTGCCAGAACTGTCAGAATTTCTGTCACCAAGAGCCATATTTTTCTCTTGCGATGTGCTGTTGTGTGGTGTTCTGTCTTGTTGCGATTTCGCCATACCATTAAAAAATGACAATTTGCAACACAAATCATATGCAAACACAACACACCATATGAAATATCTTGTAAGTGTCGTTGTGGCTTTATAGTCATAAAGAAATGGAAAACATTTGACACATTGTAAATATTGTAAATCCGGTATAAAATAATTTTGTCATTTAACTGCGACTGTTAATTGGATTTTAGATAAGAGCATTAGTATTTATGATAAATAGTAACAAAAAATAATACTGCGTGATAGATAAAGCATTTCAGTTAACCTATAGTGTTTTTTAAAAAAGTTTTGTTGACTATAGTAAGAGAATTTAATTTTTTGATTGCTTGATAAAACAGACTTTTGACTTTCTCAATTATTATTTCTACACACCTATCTACTCGTACTAAAATTCTGATGCCTTTTGTTCCATCAAAAAAATTTAACCGCAAAATATTAAATAAAGCTTTCCTTGACATTTTAAACTGATAAAAGAAATGGTGTGTACATACATTCGTATGTTCGTGAGCCATTCTATCTTTCACTGCATCTCAAGAACGGATAGAGATATTGACTTGAAATAAGTTTTATAACGATAACGATTTTCATATTTTCTTCACCGTCGACTATAGTAATTTCGAGCTAAAAGAGAGTGTAAAGCATAAAGTCTTATTGTGGGTCATGAATTTTTATTCAAACTTGCTATGTCTAAATGAAAGAATAGTTGAAACGCTTCGTTTTACACTCCTAAAACAAATTATTTAATTCATATATTCACGAATAGGGTCAAATGTTTTCGATCTAATAACACTACTATTTCTTGCATCGAAAGGAAACTACATACGTGTCATCATTTTCATTTGAAAATCCTTAATAGCAGTGGCTAAGTTGAAACTGAACAATGGGATCCTTGATTGGGATTTCGTCTTGCCAAATAATATCATCTTCTGCCCCCAGTGTCTGCAGTTGTATAAACTTATACATATACAGATAGATAGCTAGCTGTTGACTTATACCCAAGTGTGTACATCTGAATTGCATCAATTTAGGGCAAGGTAAGTTGCAGACAACATATGTTCATGGTATATCCTGGTGGCCAGGCTATGTGGTGGTGCTTTTTAGTTGATGTAAGATCTAGACTTGTTGTTGGACGCATAAGGTGTGGTGGAGGAGTGAAAGCATGAAATATGGAATGAATTGCATACCACACTTGAATATATTTCAATTTCATTTATATTCTTTTAATACACTTGCTGAAATGAATGCTTTGAAGTTGAGTCAAGCATAAAGGGTGGTGCTCTGCTGGTATTTTCTATATGTCTATAAGGATTCAAAAGGCACACATTCAACACTATGGAATCTGCATGGAATACTTACTTAGCATCTGGATAAATGTTTGCTTTACAAAATAGATTTGTACCCAAATAGTTTTCATGGCATCAAGTTTGAGTCGGTCTTTAAGTTTCAATTGGAAGTTCCTACAAATAGTCCTTTCTCATTATTCTGGCACCCTTCCATATATGCATGTAAAATAAAATATACTGTTGCTATACAGAAGAAAATAATCCTACAACAACACTGACTATATGATTGTACAACAACAAGGGAAATATTTTTCTTTAAACGCAGATACGATATCATTTTACGAGACCAATCAAAATAAATTTGTTCATGTTGCCTGAACATTTTCTGATTCAAAATCTGTTTTTGTTTTGCGAAGTACAAAAATATGTGCATATTTTTCGTATCATTATGTTTATCGCCAATTCACACATAAGAAAAGCAACTAATACACTGTCAGAGTTAAGTTGTTGAAATTTTTAAAACCACAAAAACATAACTGGTACAAAGCTTAAACATACATATTTTGAATGAAAATTAATTATCCATTCGCTATTCAGGTTATTTTTGATATCAGCCCTGTCAGGGAATTACTTCAAGAATTCTGTTCACTTTTTCTTTTCTATAAAACATCAACTCGGGCGTATACGCCACCTTTTTTTGCTATTTTCCAAATATTTTTCAATTTCAATTTTTACTTAAAGATATCTCTAAATGACTGCCTTCTTTTCGCAAGCTTGGTGAAATATTAATAATTAAATTGTAACAAAAATTTGTAGTAAATATGTAGCTGGCTTTACACTTTTGAAGGAAAAAACACACGTGTTGTATCAAAATCAACTTTAAATGTTCGGCTTAAATAATTCAAAAATAAAAGGCAAATTGATGTGGACGATCTATCGATCCCAAAAATTTGACGTTTTTCCAATAATTAAAAAGGGATAAAATGAAAGCTCAAAACATGACTGATGAAAATTGACGCGCATTCACTTAGAAACTCTCTGATTTTCTGTCCAAAACTACACTTTTTTATTTTTTTTTTTTATGAACTTTGAAGGACTTTTGAAAGTCACAGAATTTTCAAGTAAAGAAATGCACCTTATATAACACAAGAATTGATTTAACATCTTTACGATAAGGGTTAGTGGTGAAATCTTAAGGATGGATTTAGACTCAATAACACCTTTTTAATTTGTCACAAAATAATCCTTGCCAGCTATTCCATTTTATTTCAATTCATGCAATTTTCAATGTAGTCTATACATATTTGAATTATTGTAGGGGACATTTATTGCACATCCAAATTAAAAAAGATAACAAAACCTTCAAAGTCAATGGCAAAGAAACCATACACATAAAACTGCATTTGAACCTGCATAGATAATCCACAAAATATGTATATATTTAATTATTCATTTTTTTTATATTATTTCTTTGTAGGTATAGTGTAGATCCCTTTTCCGACTTTCATACTACACCGATTTTTACAAATAAGGTGTCAAACGAATCGGAATCACCTGCTTATTTGGCGAATTATTAGGTCCGTTTATTTTAAAATAATTTGTGCGTATTTTATTTTTATGTAAGTGCAAGAATTCTTGCAATGGTGGGCTAGTTTTATAAAGTTCAAAAACATAAAAGCATCAATTTAACTTATGTTTAGTAACAAAAATCAAACTCAATGACTCCAGAACTAATTTTTCATGTTAATAATTTCCTAAACCCTTACACAAGCGCCAAAACAAAATGTTTGCACGACATACACATGAACGAAAGCCAAATGTACACAAAGTAATGCTGGTTCTCAATGACACATGCACGAAACACAAAAGTATGCAACAACTGATATATTTTTGTTCGAAAAGAGGACAGGGACATAGTAATGTATAACAGTTATAACAGTTCATTGAGATTTAAAGTAAATAATATTTGCTTATCAACGGGCTTGAAGAAAAATTACCGAATTTATTAATGAGATTCAAATAAATTTAAGGGTCTAAAGGTGACCTGTCTCCATCGTTGAATTGTTTTTCTGCAAAAATAGTACATGCAACAGAAAAAAAAGTCATGTTTCTTTTTCAAATAAAAATCAACAAAAAAGAACAAACGGAACAAGCTTTTCTTTGATTGAAGGAAACATTTTCAAATTACCCAGTTGACTTAAGTGAACTTTAAGATAATCGATTTTGGGATTAAAACGTTGTTTCTACAAATGTTTCATTTTCCTAATTCAATGGAAATAATTTGGAAAAGAAAATAATATAAGAGGGTGTCTGTCTTCTTTGTCGTTGAAATGTCGACTTTGTTTCCTGTTTTCTCCTTTTAAATTCGAAATTGTGCTCTTAGTTCCCCGGGACAAATTGAGTTTCCTGAATAAGAGGAATAATATAAGGGATGGTGGTGTGGTGGTGTAGTGGTAATGGGGTAGGCTGGTGATGATGGTAGTGGGTAAATTTGCTTTCTAAATGTTGTTTAAATTCAGTTTAAAATTTGCAAAAACAAATTCCACTGTATGTGGGGGAAGGAATATGCCGGGGTTTATTTTTTTGTCGTTTTACTCCAAATTCAATCGGTTATTATGGGAATTACAAGAATATATGGACCCAACTTTGGCCTGATATTCGTTTTATTTTTAATTTGGTTTTGAAAGTACATGCCAGAGAATTAAGTCAGATGCTGATGGTAAATTCAAATTATATTTTGGTTATTGTATAAGAAAGTAAAATCTACGAGGGAAGTTTTTAATTGGAAATGTTTTTTTTTTTTCTTTCGTTTTCGTTTTTATTTTTATTATTATTTTCATTTTTATTTTCATTTTTATTTTTGTGTCACGAAATGTTTTTGAAATTAAGCACGACTGAACTTAAATGTAATGAATGACCCTGAACAAAAGAAAAGTCGTTTTGGTAAACAGAGGGGCCGGAGGTAAATATTAGATTGTATACATAATAAATATTTGAACTTTCATCTTAATTATGAATAATTAAACCCTTGAGATTAAGATGCAGGATATTGATTATTTTAAATGCTGTGAGCGCTAGATTTATTAACTTTTTTTATAATATGTGCTTTTTAATAAGTCTTCTTATCTTGGGATGGAAATGTTAGGTATATTACTGAATAGAAAAAAAACATGTACTTCAATCTTGCAGTTTTCTTGTGTTTTAAAACAAAATAATAGATTGAATGATAAATATTCAAACCAACATACTTTCACAATTATTGTAATATCAAGTAGTATTAGTTAGATAAGGGTTAATCGACACAGTAATTTTAGGTTAAAAGTGGAAGAAACTGGGAGCTTGGCTTTTTGAATGTTTTAACACTACTTACAGAAACATAAGATAATTGAAGTTCTTTAATAGAAGCGATGTTTTTTTTTTTCTTTATTTCCCAACTCAACTCAATCACGCGTGGACCGTAACTGACTACTAAATAGTCGTGAATTTGATAAAATTGGAATTTATCCCATCGCCGCCGTATTCACTAATCGAGTCAGTTTTATTCAAAAAGTTATGTTTGAGAAACATAAAAATCACAAATATATTTTGATACTAAAAACCAAAATAAATTTAATTAATTTCAATGAATGGATTAAATTATTTTGTGTCAATTACGCATGCATACATGTTATTTTTTTAATTCCATATCACCCTACAAACAACTAAATTTTAAAAATATCCTTAAAGTATCCATCTTTGAAATATTTTTTGTATTTTTATTTTCCTCCATAAATATTTAATTTTTGAGCAAGCGATTCAAATTTTGTACCCAGTATTTTGACAAAAAAATCTGAGGAATCATATCCTAATATTGTAGAGATCTTGGTTTAGCGTATGTTGCTTTACGTCTAATAATTCCTCTTTTTTCAAAAAGCATATAAAAATACAATGCAATGTTTTGTCAAAATTTGAAAGCCATTGATGAAAGCAGTTTTGAAGATTAAGAAAAAACGAACACTTACATGTATAGAAAAGAGATGAACAATTATTTTTTGTGGACTAAAGGCCGTTAAAATAGTGCTAAGTCTTTGACTTGGCTTATGTATTTCAGTAGTATATCCTCTAAGTCTAAAGCATATACAAATAAAAAGGACGTATTCCCTTATAGATACCAACGTCAAAGTTTCGTCTTTAAAAAAAATTAATTTATTTTCGATTCTAGAGAAGAATAATTGTGGAAACAAAAATATTCAGTTTGAAATTCTGACCATTTCTCTTTCATTACTTTGTTGTATATAAAATGATAGAATGTACCAAAGTTCCCAATTTTTAGTGTTCGTTAGGTTTAAACAAACTTAAATAAATATTTGTAAAATTTTGTCTGCGTCGTTTTCGGCACTATGTTACACAGAGTTTGAAATAAAGAAAGAACTATTCAGAATTTCAATCTAAATGCTTTTTCTCTTTCACCAATAGGAATATAAATGAGGCATTATGGTCTTATATTTGTTTTTCATTGTTAGTAATCAATACAGTATTTTACAGATATAAGAAAAAACGCAATTCAAAAACCAAGTGTGTCACAACCAAAAGAAATATTTCATAAATACTTAATTATTGTTTTAATGTTTCTGAAACAATTCTCATTTACAATTTTCCTATGAAATATACCTGGGTATTGTTTCGTTTTGGTCGTTTCGAATTTTGTTTTTTCAGCATTTTTATTAATGCCCTTGCCGAATGCCCTTGGGCTCTTTAAATTAAAAAAAAATCGAAACAAACGACGGCGAAGTTATTGAAAAAGTTATTTTTTTTTTCAATTCCACAGAATGCAAAATCTTTTTGAAAATTAATACAAAAAATATCCACGTCGTATGGAATACTTTTGTTTTCATAAACGTTAACAAAATCGAATAATGAAAGTCCATCATAATTTTGTTTTTCTTTTTCCCTTATTGATTTAAAAACATTACAAATAGATTTTTTTATAGATTTTAATATTTTTAAATACAAAATAGAAAAATAAAAAAAAAAAAACAAAAAACAACATGCCAAATAATAATGATAAAAACAAAATGCGAAATAAATCATTAGCGAGATAACCTTCACCTTACTAATTTATTGCAATTTTTACGAAAATGCGAAACGAGTAAAAAGTGAAAAAAAGAAATAAGAATTCATTAAAGGGCGAAGTGATTGAAAAATAAAAACCAATTATGGTATCAAATAATAGGCACCCAGGCCAATATACCTATGTATTAATTTTTCTGAAAAAAGATGTAAACACGTCACATCTGTAAGTAAAAAAAATTCAGTTTCCACTTGAAGCCAACTCTAGGAACACAAAACTTTAATAAACAATAATCGCCAGGAAACATTTGGTCTGTAAATAAATATACATTCCTATACACAAAATCTTTTTACTCTCATCCGAGAAAAAAATCAGATATTATAGAATTTTCAGAGTAGCTTATATCCGTGTTGTTCTGTATAGTGCCATTGATTCAGTTCAGCTCTACGTTCTGGCTCCATTTAATTTATACCTGTATATATTTTCAAATTGAAAAATGTCATATTATTATTTACACAAAAATTAATTCCAACTAAGCTTTTGATGTTTTGTTAATGAATAAAAATAATGTATCTGAATGCAAATTAATGTAAAATCATGGTTGACAAAAATAAATAAAATATGCCTGCATACATATAAAACACATATACATTCATACAATGACATCGAAAACATGTCGACTATTTATTCAATTACTGGCTTTATTATTTTTTTTACCATACATGTCTCTAATCAGTGTGATACCAGGAAATTGTTTCTGAGTGTTAATTTGAGCTTTTGAATTAGATTAATTAATTATTTTGAATTAAATAAGCGAATTAAATTTTGTACACGCTTCATGGTGTGAATAATTTTTTGAGTCTGCAATTTGTGATATCAATAGAAAATTAAATACTATCTAAACTGGGTTGGAGTATTTTTAAAACTTATTCCTTTTGTCAGAAAAGGGAAAACTATAGCAACTATTGATTTTTCCTAACTATTTATGTACTTACTACATTATGTAAGTAACGCTATCAGTACTGCTTAATGCAAGCATTTGTTACATTATATATATCTTTTCTCTTGTTTTTCGAATAGTTGTCGGTATTCTGGAAGTATGCCAGAAAAGAATGATCACTAATTCCCGATTTACACCTTTGAAAAAGTATTTAATTGTCCGCCATTTGTTCTCAATCTATACATTTTGTGCTGCAAATACGCTTAGGTATTATTTTGCATCAGTTAAAAATGTATGATAATGTAATGACATAGAAGATAGAGATCCTATAGGTACTTTTTAAAAAAATCTTTAGAAGAAGCATCATTTTATGTGGCCATGTGGGGCATAAAAGGGATAACATGAGTTCGTCTAGTGTAGAGATTGAAGAAGTAAAGATATTATTTACTTTTTATTTATTTTAAATTTGACTTAAATGCGTTAGCAACTTTCAACAAAATGTATCGATTTATATAATAAAAAATTTTAGGAAGTAAAATTGCAGAAGTACAAAATGGTAAACATTATATACCCATGGTGTAAAAATATGTTTCTTATGATAAATTACATTCTCAGCTCATCAAGACCGCTTTCGCAATTAAATTCTAATTCTCCATCCCTCTTGGATTCCTATACCACCAATTAAAAAAATAGGAAAAAATTCACCTTCAATTATAATTCCAACCAAGAATCATGAGCGTAACGTTTCAATTTTGTTCGCGAAGTGTACTTAAATGAAATTATGACCAATCTCACCGGCTACACCAGCCGGAATTGTGTATCCGGTTTTGTTGAAACGTTGGCCAAAAATGCACCCAAAACTCTAACCAGCTAACCACATTATGTCCCATAGGATACTCATCATGTAATACGGGAAATCTGCATTTCGCCTGCTGCCATTATGCGGTATACATGAATCGCTATACCAATACCTGACAGACAGAGGGAACCAGTCAACCACCCAGTCAGCCAGCCAGCCAGCCAGCCAGCCAGTCATGTCCAAGTCCATACGGGTGTTTCTCTGTTTATAATGGACTTTCCGCACCACTGTTTGTCATTGGGGGATTCTAACAAGATGTAAACGACGGACCACGCACAGATTCAATTAGAAATTTGCATATATGTATGGAGTGTGTGTAGTGATTTAATGGACTTGCTGTGTTTCTATAAGGATTCTAAGGATACGAAGGCTGAGGCGAGAGTCCAACAGTCTTAAACCTTTTTATAAACAAGCTCAGGCACACATATGTATATGTGGGTTGGTTTTAGCTTGCAAAAGGAGATGAATAGCTTGAATTGGTGGTTGTTGGTTTCTATTATCGTTGCTACCTCAATTGGAATCGATGAGCAGGGGCTCTGGCTTAAGCATCGGCATCGGCATCGGCATCAGGTCTGATTCTGGTTCTGGTATAGAAATGAATGCAATTCAATGAAAATTGCAAGCTCATCTATTCTCCTGCCACCACTTACCGTTGCGCAACACACAATGATAATCGAATTTCGTGGTCTTCCGAAAGAGTCTCGATGCGGTGCTTGATTTAAGAACATAAATTGAGGGGAGGCTGACAGTCGGGGTAAACCTGCAAGCAGCTGCGGTTATATTGCAATACAACTTTGTGGGGGAGAGCAAGGTGTTTATTATTGGGAGACTTTTGGGGGAGACAAAATTTCGCACTGTTAAGTCGTTGGACCGTGGGAATGATTCGCACTTAGCATCATAAATCATTATGCTGGAATTAAATTCCACATTTGCAAAGTTTAATCGTTTTGCTGTGTTTGGAGTACGTATACCTATAAGTGAGTTTTACTTGTATTCAAAGGGGTTTAAATGTAATTATTTTAGTCTCAGTGTGTTTTAGTTTAAATTATACATCACAGATAACTTTTAACATTAAAGTTAATTTAATTAAGTTTATTTAACAGAAAGTGCAATAATATAATTTTCTGCATTGAACCGGGCGCTATTATTGACACAAGAATGGTCAGCCAAAGTTGTGTTCGTCTCAATGATCGAACGGGTGAACCAGGGTAAGAGAAAAACTCACAAGAATGTTCGAAATACTTCAACTTCACAACCTAACCTGATTGACAATACCTATTCGTTAGGAAAAATCTACAGTTAGCCCTCGCCTACTCAATACCCTTAAGATTTTTACTTGCGATATATGTAGATGATGTTACGATAGTAGAGAATACGAAAAAAATGAGTGTGTGAGTAGAGGACTTTACGAAACTGTCAAAGTCTTAAGTGACAGCCATTACATTGGTAAATCTGACAGATGAATTGAAAAGGTAAACCAATGGCGGTATTTGATGAAATAAGTTGCTTGGAGCTTTCCTATATTGCCTTGAATGTTGCCAATAAAAACGCTTTTGTAATAAAAACGGCAATATTAAATGCAATTATTAATGTCCATTGCCGCCGAGGCAATACATTTTAAACTTTCACCTTTTAGAAAATGGTTTCTCCGTGATTTTGAATGACTTTTGCTTTTGTATTAAAATTTTTGATAATTAAGAGAAAAGAATATGCGATATTAATCATCATTCCCATACTGATATTTGAAAACTGAAATTGCCCACCTACGCAATAAATTACATTGCTTCAAATATTTCCAATTGAACTACAACGTTAGAGAAGTGAGCATTTTGAAGTTTGTAAATAAACGAGAGACAAACAACCCCGAAAGCCTAAAAAGTTTACATACTTAACAATTTTGATCAAAATGTGTACGTACAGGAGGTCTTTTTATGAGTCATTGTAGCAAACTAATACAGCAGTTATTAATAGAATAGATATAAAGAAACTGCTTAACAAAGTATTTCTAAATTCCTTTGATGAAAACAAATATATTTTCTTTCTATTCACAAAAATGTTAAGCAATTCATACATTTTCAGATTTCTCCTTTTTAAAGGTAAATTATTTTATATTGCCATAGAGAGATAACATAACTCTGCTTTTAAAGTATTATTTGGGAATTGAAAGAAATTTCGAACAAGCATTTAATCTATAGGTAGATATATTGAAAGGGTTAAATAGGTTATATTTTTTGGTATTGGATGAATTACTAAATCATTTTTCTGCATTCTTCGAAAATTGTTAATTCTAAATTATCCATTGTTGTAAATGAAAGCTTAAATCTTTCAAAAAAATAAAATATTTATATATCATCAAGAAAAAAATATACCTATCCTTTTTCGTTATGGATTGTAATTCTAAAGCGCTTGAATGATTTAAAAAAAAAAAATTAAAAAAAAGCTACATTTACATTACTCCACAATTTCATTTGCTTTTGTTACTTATTTTTACAAGAAATATATAGCCATACCTAATGCTATTTTAGGATTTTATTGGATTTTAAAAATAAAAATACGTAACTGAGATTAAAAAGGAAAATCTACGAAACTAAAATTTGGTTCTAATAATTCTTTTGTGTTTTTGCTCTGCAACTGTCATTGGATTTCTCTGGCTATCGGAAAAAATTATGGATGTCTAATGTCTATCCCTATTACATTCTTGATGAACCCATACTTACAAAGAAATCGTTTAGAACCCGAGTCGAATTTATTGTTTTAACTCTTTATTTACTGAATAGATATTTCTGACAGATTTGTGTAAAAACACTATGAAATAGAGAGGACAGCACTATTCCCTTTCAATAGTGCCGCATAGCGAACAACTGCTTATGAGTTAATCCCAAGTTAGTATATTTGAAGGATTAACTAATTCTGGTTTAATTCAGAGTTAACTCGGGCACTGAAAAAACTGGTCTTAATTGTTTGGCATCGAAATTTCAAACCAAATGAATTGCTCTCTTTTTTATTACTATATGTAAGGTTCACACGGGTTTTATATTGATGGTGCGTTTTTATAACATGAGACAGGTACTCATTGAGGAATTATCACTTAATCGCAAAACACAGTATACATAGGTACCTCTAAAAACCACATTCTTACCCATACAAACATGTTTTCGCTAATTGAGCGATATAACATTTGTTTGGTATCAGAAATACTTTAGTCTAAAACTGAAAATCATTAAGTGTTGAAAGTACTGGAAATGCTTTCTATAGACCATAATTAAATGGACTAATCATTATGCTGTATTTATAGCTTGACATATACAAAGATCAGGTATTAGGCTTAAGAAACGATTATGAAGATTTGTTAATCTGATGCGCCAGACATAAGAATTTAGTAAAGAAATACAAAACAGAGAAGTAGATAAAATGGACTACTGGAGGCTCTCCAGTTTTTATTTTGAGAAAGTCAGGTTATGAGTATATTTACGTACAGTAACGTTTTTTCTACACAAATAAAAATTCTTTCACTATTTAAGATTCTCACTGTAATTAAAAAAAGGGTCAAGTAAAAATAAATTTAGCAATTGAAAGGCATTTTTATATTTAACAATTTCATATACAAAAGCAAGTAAATGCAACCGAGTGGGCTGGAATTAGTTTTTTTTATTTGTCTCCCTCCAATTTTTTAATTTATTTAAGCTCTATTGTCTCATTCCGGTGCAGACATGAAATGCAAAACAAATTACAAATATCCACAAAACACCAAACAAAAATTACTATCGATTGCAAAGTCCATTATCTAACGTTTTTATTTATACATACATATATTTTTTTTAATAGAATGCTTGCATTCATCGGACTCCTCTAATCAGAACACGTCCCTATCTGGAAAAAAGAAACGACAAATAAACCCAACAGATAAAAATCCAATTGACCCGTTGCCATTGTGTTGTGATGGGAAAAAAGCCAAACGCTTTTTTTCGTTTTTTTGTTTTTCTTTTTTCTCTCATTTTTCTGTAGGATAATGGCCAGGGCTTTGTCCTTTTGGAATTTAATGTTCATTTGTTTGCCACATATCAGGGGTATTTGTTATTCAACATGTGTGTGTCCATGTCCTGCCGCACCGGGTGGACGCTTCAGCGACCATTCGTCGTTTTCGTCTTTGGTTTAATTTCATGCTTTTGGTTGCTGCCTGTTTTTTCAGGTCTTTCATATATAAATCCCTCAAACTCTTTAAGGCTTTATGAAATTGATCTGAAAATCGGCTTACTTTTACAACAAACGAAACAACAACAAAAAAATTCAAAACCAAGCAGGTAATTTTTGTCCATGCTACCTTAGGGGCTTATGGTAGCGCCGCCGCCTCTTTTGGGAGAGGACATCAATTCGCAATCGCCTGAAAATCTTTTTGGCGAAGAGTCAAACGGCTTGCATCTAGCAAGCACATTCTGTCGAATTCAATATTCGAGAATCGATTTTGAATTGTCCGTTCGGTTCCGTCCGTTGCTTGTCTGTACCTCCGAAGACCTACCAACGTCCCCCGCCTCACCACTCGTCGTCTACTGGCAAGGCAATGAAAGCAAGGATGCTGGTTATTGTCTCTTGAAAGGAAATTTCACTATAGACTCCTTCACACACCGTGCTGAAGGACAAGCGATGCTGCTCCGCTTCCTGTGCATTAGGCAGTTGGATCACGTCGAATATGGCCAGGTTATACCGGGTTCTTATAAAAAATTGACAGTCCTATGTTCGGAATAAATGTACCACTTTTTTTTTCTGTTTGCTTGTTGTTGTTAATAGCAATAGGGTTATGTTCGAATTTATCCCAAGTTCCCCGGGAGCCCGGGACCGGCAAGTGAGCGATGTGGCATGCTTCATTCAATTCAGTGTCTGGGTGTTTAGTCGAGAGGATAGATTTTAGATTCATTCTTTGCAGCCGCTACCGTTATTTTCACCATTCCCCGGGGAACCATTCTCAATAGTAAAAAATAAATTCATTTTACTTGAAACAGAGTTACCGTATGGTTGCAATTTATTTCGAATACGTACCTACATGTTTCAGTTGAATTATGCCTTAAGTGCAAACATGACAGGTTTCATTTGGTTTTGAAAAAAAAAGAAAGAATAGCTAATACGAAAAATAATGAAGTGGCTCTCAACAGCCTTTATATACAGGAAACCGTTTAGGTTGTAAATTAATTATACAGTAAGGAAATTACACTATTAAAATATGAAATAAATGTTGACGTGTAAACCCGATTAAAACCACGTATAAAGATATTGAGGAATGTAAGCTGTAAACCGAATATATTGGTTAGAAAGCAGAAAATAGGTTTCTAGAAGAACAAATACTTTCGAAGAACTGGCGAACATCATCTTATAGATGTAAATAACATGGTAAACACTTTTTGACAAAGATGCAAAGTATTTACCGAAAATCTATTGTGAATAAAATATGACAAAGCAAAAACTTAAGTAGTGGAAATGAATAAAATTTAGTGGCAATGTCGTAAATAAGAATTCATCGCTATAAAAACTAGTTTTCAAAATTATCTATGAAATATTAACACCATTTGCATAACTCAATCACATCTTTTCAAAACTTTTTTTAAATAAACGCACAAAAGATTTCTTAAATATTAAAATAATTAAATGAAAATACATTTGCAGACACTCACTGGAGTAAAGTTGGGTATTTCGTGAGCCTAAATAATATTTTATAAACTAATTCCCTTTAGCAATGAAGCTTATTCGCTTTAATCCTTGCAAGCAATGTTTTGCTGAATTAGCCTAATATGAGGTACTATAGTTATTTGAAAAAAAGGATTTTATTTTAACCTTAAGAGCCCTCAAATAAAAACACCTTGTTTTGGTAGTTCAAAGTAGAATACATACCTTAACAATGGATTCGCCAATCCGGCGAATCTACGGTCGATAAGTCTTCTCCCGATTATCAGTAAAGTATTCGAGAAAGTTATAAATAGAGCTCTGTCCAAGTGGGCTGAGGACAATAATATCATACCGGATAATCAGTTCGGTTTTAGGGCGGGGCATGACACCATTCATGCCGCGTCTAAACTCGTTTCTGATATTCAATGGAACAAATCCAAAAAACAGTGTAAGGGTGCCTGTCTTGTTGACTTGGAGAAGGCCTTCGACACCGTATGGTTAGAGGGTCTTTATCTAAAGCTGACAAGGCTTGGCATAAGTAAACCACTGGCGAGTAAAAGTGTGGTAAAGTACCTTGGCATCTGGTTGGATCAGTATCTATATTTCGACAGACATATAGATGCTGCTCTGACCAGGGCTAGGGGAGCCTTTGCCCTGACGAAACGGTTGTTTTACAGCAGCCGGCTTGACACAAGGGTAAAGGTGATTTGCTACATGGCCCTCATACGGCCGATGATTGCCTATGGATGTCCCGTGTGGTTCAACGTTGGCCCATCTCAAATGGAAAAGATTCGGGTGTTTGAGAGGCAATGCTTACGTCGCTGCCTTGGATTACACAGAACACCAGAGTCGGAGTACAAACATTACTATTCCAACAGGGTTCTATACAACGGAGCCAATATTAACAGAATTGATAATTTCTTAGTGTGTGTGTGCGTTTAAGTGGCTATGTTCCACCTAACGCATTCCTCTATTTAGATAGTCGAGGGCTGATCCAGGATAGAGAGGCGGTTCCTCTAATCTACCACGTCGGCCGTAAAACTGTGGATAGGCGATTTCGATATGATCGAGGCGTGCTTGCACAAGGCGGTACTGAGCGAATTCGGTTCAGTAGGACTGTGTCCGATCGGGACCGAAGAGATAGGAAGAAGCAGGAGAACCAGTTTTGGTGGCTCAATGCTGTTAATAATGATATATAAAGTTGACTTTGAAGTTTTGTCTTGGCCGACTTACATATAGGTGTAGGTACTAGTTTTCAGGGACAGTCGGCCAATAAAAATCAACAAAAAAATGTAAAAAGTTTTAAGTAATTTTAAGTAGTTTAAAGTAGTTTTAAATAGTTTTAGTTAACTTTAGTTTAGTTTTTTTTAGGTAAGTTTGTAAGTTTTAAATAAAATATTAAAAAATGATAACGAATCCAAGTTTTTTGTAAATTCTTTCTTGGAAAAAATAAAACCAATATTGAATTGTAGAATTAAGTTAGTTTTTAAGCCGAAAGGCATTAGCATTAAGTTATTATATAGTTTAACTTAGAGCGCCTGCATAGGACCAGTAAGTTAGTTGTAAGTTATTGATAAGTAGGGTAATTTTTATGAATTTTTGTCTAGCGTTAAGATAGTTATAAGTTTTGAAGAAAAATAAAAATGAATTTAAAATGAAACGAAAATGATGGATTACTTTTTTTGTAATATTGTAATAATAAAACCCGAATTACCTCATATACACACTGTCACGTGATTTTTTTTTGTATTACTTCATTTAACAGATTAACCTAGTCCCTTCATACTGGTTGTATTAGAACACGCGATTTCAAGAACCGTGCTAATATATTTGATAAAAACCATATAAAGATCTAAAAATCAATAAAGTCGGGGAAAGCAATCCAACTACCTGAAAATTACTTAAAGATCAGATCATATGCGAGGCTACAGCAATTCTAGGTGGGTTACCGCAGGGCTCAGTGCAAGGACCGATTTTGTTCATCTTTTAGACTAATTAATTGTTTTGAAATACTGCAAGTTCAATTTAACAAAGCTGTGGTATCATTTTAATGGATTTCTTTAATTGGTGTTAAGGACATTAAAAAAGGTTCAATAAATTATTGGTCATTCAAACAATTACTTTTAAAGAACAAGTGTTTGCTTTCAAATAAATCATGGCAGGTACTTTTTTCAAACGTACACTTGTTAAATACCTGGCAACACTATTTCAATCATACCTTTTCCAAAATGTAAGTGTCAATATTTTATCGAATTCCATTGAAGCCGTTTTCAAGCCATCACCATATTGCTGGGTGGCCTTCAATACGACTTGGCCTGCACGTAACAAGTTCCAGAATAAATATTTCAACTGAGGCTTCCAACCATAACCTCAACATTGTTTCGTAATCTGTTGGCTTTAATTATTTACAGTAGTTGTTTGTCCAATAAAATACTCTTCTCTTTTCCACCTCCGTCTCCTCCGTCCTGGTGGTGGAAGTATCTCCCACAGGTTAAGAAAACAATTCATTTAATTGTTTGCACTGTGTTCCTCTCATAGTCGATTCCCATCATTTCTTGTTGTATTCCATATAGCTAAGTGAGGAAGGAAGGAGGGTTACTATGCTTTCTTTACTTTGGTTATAGGTTTCGCTATTATTGTGGGGAAATTGATTCTAGGAACCCGAATGATAGCTATAGAAGACTCCTACACACATCCATTTTGAAATGCGAGTTTCGGAGATATCTCCGTTTATATACGCAGTCTAAAGAAAAAGAAACAAATACCTGCTCGCCGCATTTGTGTCGAAAAATTATATCGTCCTGAAAAATAAGAGTCTATTTCAGTTTTTGAATGGAAACGGGACAAATACAATAGCTTTATTTGAGGATTGTTACGTGATGCTAGCTATAGCGGTAAAGTGTACACTCTGTGGGTATTTATAGGTACACGCGGCGGATACTCATTTGGTTAAAGTAGGCCATTTGTATGTATTGCGGACTGGCAGAATTACTTTTTAGTGGTTAATGAAATTACCTATGAAATCTCTTACTTCCGCTTGGCATAAGGGAAATTCTAGATATTTAGAGCGCAGCTAATGGAAATTGAGTCATAAAGGACTTTATTCTTTTTTTTTTGTATACCTAGTACCTTTAGAAAATGTGACTGTGGGGAAAGTGCGAGTTATATAGATACTATGGATTCAAATCACAAATCTTCTAGGCAATATAAGAATTTGGCAAAAATAGCCCCGCCACTTCACCCAATGGTCCTTTTGACAATGATAGCGAAACGAAAAACACTTTGTTTAAGTATACTTACCAATTTTCTTCGCTTTTTTATGCTTCAAAAGAATGTGTATATAGGCTTTATCGTTACTTGACCTGAGCTAAACCAGGTGTTGAAAAGTTACAGGCAAAGGCAGTAATTTCAACAATTATATTAAGGTTCGGGCATGCGATTCATCATTGTGTAATTTAAATATAATATTTATACTCGTTTTATAGGATTTTTACTGGTTTCGGGTGAAAAGAAAAGTTTGGGGTCTAAACGAAGGAAGAATTTAGACATGCCAGTTTATAACAAACAGTGTTGTTCATAAAAGTAGGTACTGTCAATGCGGCCACGTAGAGCTATAGGGTTTTCCATCGGTGAACATATTTCGGGCACACAGAATTTTTGTTCAAGTCACACACCCTTTTTTAATGGCGATAAACTACTATAACTATAAATAATGTTTCCGATCGACTGTTTGGTCCTTTGTTTTTCATTTTGGCCCTTGTCCCCGAGCGAAGAATAAAAAGCCCACATATTCTATAAAGTATACACATTCCATCTCAAAATCAACAATGTGTTTCCCCCTTAACCAATTTCACAAAAAAAACTGACCGCGAATGCATTCATTCAGGCAGTTTCATTTTCATTTGTTCCTAGTTGGTTCAAATTGCGATCCGTATCAATATGTTTATGTCAGTATGTATGTCAAAATAAAAATAAAAAATGTCTGGTTTAACTCAGAGTTAACTGAGGCACTGAAAACTGGATCTAATAGATCTTAGATCTTTCGAGTTTACATGCGAAGATTTGCCAAGCTTACAACACTAACATAACACATACATTTAAACTGGCTTTTTTTTAATGATGATGTAATGTATAAATAAAATATTGTAAAGTAATTACCTGTGTTTGCTAAGTAAATTCAAAATAATGGACAGAGAAATATGAATTGAATTTAAACATCATCACGGCCACTGCTCTAATCGATAAAATGCCTTATATGGTAAACGGAATGTTAAAAAAATAGAAATTTCCAGCTAAGTATTAGTGAATTCCTTAATTACTTTAATATAAAAGGTATAGTGTTAAGTTAAGTTGCTTTATCTAAATCAACAGATAAAACTCTCAAACCTGAAAGCTTTTCTGCACATTTTACTACTCAAATAAGCTTTAATTAAATTTAAATTTAGAAAATCATTTCATTGGATGCTTTGTTAAATGTATTGTCAACATAATTCAAATTGCAATGTAAATATTTATTTATTGGGTTAATTTCTTTTAGTTTGTGTTCTCTATTATGTACACATTTGAGCATCTGCTTAACGATGTCAAATTTGAAGCCATAGTTTGGAATACTTTCACAATGCTGGAAAGAATTTTTGTGAATCTTGATAATATTTTATTATGTACAACTTTTCTGGTAAATAACGTACAAACGTTATTTAATTAAATCAGGAAATTAAAATTTACTAATTAAATAGTGTGACTTCAGTAATCTGCAGAAATTAAAATAAAGGTAATATTTATGAGTAACATATTGCAGTAAATGAGCACTTTTTGTTCTTGTTAGTTAATCAATGTTAGTAACAGTTAAGTACAGTGAGGTAGTGGTGGATCCAAAGGGGTGTGGTAGTGGCTTCGGGTCCAGCTCCGGAGGGAATATGAATTTTTTTCTGGATAACAACAACCTTAGGCTAGGCGCGCACATCCAACTTTTGGTTTAAAACAAAACGTTTATAAATTTATATGTGTATGTTTATGTTTTTGTTGCCTAAGGCTAGCCGTGCAATTTTGTGTTTTAGTTTCTAAACAGTTTGGTTTCTAATGTAAATCATATGTGCATGCACTTTAATATAAGCCTATGGAAGTAATTTTAGATAACAAACTGTCGAGGAACTAAAAGTTGCATAAATGTGCGCCTAGACTTGGGCAACAATAACACAACAGAAACAAACAAAATACACATATCAATTTATGTATATACAGTTCTAAGGCATTCAAAACAAAAAATTACCATCTTAAATGCAAATACAAAACACCACACTATTAAGAATGTCTAATTTTATTTCTAAAGAAGTCCTAGACATTTTTGAAATTGCTTGTCCACTTTAAAAGTGAAAGTAGCATGATTTTTATTCAAATATAAAGTGGAACACAATAATCTACAAACAACTTTGCCCAAAGCAAATTATACATAATATTTTTTTTTTATTTTTATTTTGTGAATGCAAGGAGGTGAAACTTTTGAAGTCGGTGTCGAAATGATGATACTGTCATTTGAAGCAGGCATTCAGGGCATTGTTATACTTACATTTCTGAAAAAAAAACTGGAATTAAAAACTTCAGGAAAACTACTCGAGTTCTTCAACTAAAGGTATACTGGGCTTTCACACTCCATACAGCCCCAGCAGCAACATTGCAAAGCTTAATGTATAAACTCTGAACACAAAAACCGCTCCAGTGAGGTGGGTAGCCTATATTAAATTTACATTTTTCTTTTGCTCTCACCCACCAAGAAGGAAGATTTCCCTGCTTAAGGATTCACTTTCAAGAGGGTGCTGCCGCGTAATCCTCCTCAACTTGGTGTTGCAAGAAAACCTAATTAGGCAGCAGTTGACTATACGAACAGAGCCGAGTAAAGGCGACCATCATGGTTTTGGTTTGCGTTGAAGCCACACTATATGTGTTCATATAAATATCAAACATACACATCACACCCCTTTAGATACCCTCTAACTATACCTAACCCTACCTTCACATAGCTACATTCTTTGGAACTTCTTTTAATTAACATTTATGTGACGTAATATAAGGTGCTCAAGTTCGTCCTTAAGCACAATGATGCTAGGAAAGATTACATTTATTGCTCTCTAACCAAGGTAGTTGTTTTAGAAATGGAAAACCACCACTACAGGACAACCACCGCACCTCTACCTCTAAGGGGTTTTAGGGTAAATTTCGCTGCAATTGTGAAATGTCGTCGTTCGTCAGTCAGCGATAGGGGGGTAGGGTGCGGTTTAGCGTCGTCCGTGCAAGCTTAAGGGTGATGGTGCGATGGCATATAAGATCTGCTCGGTAAGGGTTTTTACATTGTCCTACTAAACTTTTGCATGTGTAAGCATTTTACTATCTCTTCCGTTACACCACCCTCTGCTACCGCTTTGGCGCTTGCTATATCATTCTTTGCCTCTTATATCCCCCACTCGTACCATCAAAACGCCTGTAGCACCTTACTGAATAAATATTAACAAGGGTATGTATTTCAACTAACTAAACAGCAACAGAGGAAGCAGCAGCAGCAGCAGAACGATGATGACAACGAGAACGACGACGATATGGTAAGAGTGGTTATAGCTGTGGCTGCTAGGAGCAAACGCTGCAACCGACCATGTTGGCTTAACCCCGGCGTCCATAATATGCTCCAAGCCATGTTCTCATTCCTTAATTATGGCAGAAAAACATTCCATAAACAATATATATGTACATAAAGAATAATATTGTGAAAAATTGTGAATGGGATCGATGATGCGCGGTATGGTTTGGATGCCTTGTATGAGGGATTTTTCACTTGTTCTCGAATTATTGGAGTAAAAGTGCTTGCGGGGAATGTTTTTAAAGCCGTCTGGACTGAGCATGCAAAAAAGGTATATGTGTAATCAATTTCTTAGCAGCTAAAAGGATACAAAATTCATTTTGAGATGTTGTGATGGATTGTATTGATTGGTTTATTGTTTTAAATAAAATGTTCATGTATACGAGTATATGTAGGAATTGTGTTGTTAATATTAGAATTGCGTTCTTACAATGATTGATGTCGTAAACATTTTATAAAAACGTATCCTGTATTAAAAGAAGGTTTGATGAGGTATAAACCTTGAAACCCATCAGTTTATTGCAAGAATTATGATCATATATTTTTATAATTTTAAATACCTCATTCAGTTTTCTACGAGACACTTAACTTTAATGCATCTAAGACTTTTCTCTTTTCTAATACCACACACGAATCTCAAATTAAATATAAAATAAGTTTTTCAGTGTGTGATCATCCCGTGTTTTGAAGTTAAACCCCAGTATAATCTTGAAAATTGTTTTTTAATCAATCCGTAAGTAACTCATCGAATTAAGTGAGTTAACTCTGGATACTGACAGATGAGTGTTAAACCACTATCGAAATAGAGAGGTCCACACTAAGTAAATCACACTATCCATAGTGTCGCCCTCTTTGTTTCAAAAGAGGAAGCGCATTTCGATTTATTTGTACGATTAACTTACTCTGGTTAACCCAGAATTATTTTTTAAAAAATGGCTCTAAAAGTAGAATTTTCGTGGATAAATGAATGCGCTATTAAACATTCCCTGAGATCGTCTTAAAGAAGTATTGCTTTGGTGAGCATTTGATTTAGTTGACATTTATAAATTATCAAAATGCGAACATTTATAAATTATGAAAATACGGAAAATACAAATACTATGCAAAACTATGGGAAAGGCGATTCCCAGTTTTACTCTGCCTATTTTGGTAGTGTTTTGACACACATCTGTCAGAAGAGTTGTTTATAATAAGGGAGCATTAATATAGAATATTCTCCAAAAGGTGTAAAAAACGAAGAGAGTTGACCCATTGCTATTCAGATTTTATACTTACAATGTTTTTTATGAATCCTTAACAACCCGTACATTTTTTGAACAAAACCAATACCTATGAGCACGGATTAAACTTCAATTCAAGAAATTCGAGTTGGCTCATACACAAGCAAAATCAGGAGATTAATATCAGTCAAGAAATCAACATGTCTTCTTTGGCGCATTGTCTGACAAGAGAATTTTCCTATATTAAAATCGCCAGACTCCTTCAGTGTAAGTATACAATGGGAAAAGTAAAACTCATTTAGACAGGTGACAATGATGTATTTAAAGTTGAATTTCTATAATTTTTAGATTTCAGTTTAACAATTGAAACCTACTATAATACCTACACCAAAATTAATACTAAATCATTCAACATCTCAGCAATTGTTCCATGCTTTCTGATATGTAATCTTTTAATCAAATTTTACAATTGAAAACATATCTTTTAATATGGACTTCATAAATCTGGCAAAGTATTTTCCTACAAGTAATTACCTCCATCAAAATAGCTCATTGATGAATAGAAATACATCTATACGAAATTCCTATGCATGTTTATCATGACAAATGTATCAAAATCACTCATTCGTCTTGAATATTAAATCAATCAAATCCCAATCCTCGAAAGACTCAACCCCCACAACCCAGTTCTAAAGAACACATAATAAATCCATATGTGTGTGTATTATTATGTTCCCATAAATGCAAATATCAGTTAACATTTGTCTACCCCACAAATTGAATTTTAAAAATTCAACACATAGTTACCTTAAGCAATTTTGAAATGTTACACGCAGTCATCCTCAGCCCCCTTCAATCTTAAAATTCATTGTCAAAACATATTGCCACTGTTTGACATTCAAATATATTCAAACCTTGTAAAACACTCCACGAATGGTGGCATTATCCCAATTCAATCCTCGTGTCGTTGGCGCTGCGCCTCCGCACCCACCACGAATGAAAACTCAAAAGAAATCCCTGCAGGATGTTATAGTAGTAGTATCAATAATTCCTGTTTAATGGGACGGTATTTAAATGTCGAAATAATTTCTAAAACCAAAAGCACTCCGCATACGATTAGTAAACTCAAACCTGTCCCTTTTTGCCTTTGCAACTTGAATTTGCCTTTACCTTTACCAGATCCAGTTTCAATTCTAGCCCCATCAGTGGAAATCTTCCACCACCAACTGATTTGTGTGAATCACAGGGCTCCAACACTTGCCACTAATTACAAATGCGAAACAAACAGAAAAAAAAATACACACATATAAATTTCTACGAGCATATAAGAGTCGGGAAACTGAATGTGGTTACGATTTCTTTACACGGATTTGAATTCACAGGTTCTTGGAAGTTGACTCCATAAGTATATATGCCGTGACATTCATGCATGGAGGAATCTGCTACTTCGAGGAAATACACAATCTGTACATTTGCTATTCTGCTCCTTCTGTTCATGACGATTTAATGGGGTGCGAATCCGCGATGAGTATCATCTTCAAAGTTGCAAATGCTTCCCACATAAATACCTATATACTCGTCATGCATATACACACTTACACCATACAATGGTGGTGCCAGTGCCTCTTGTATGGTGTGTTGTGCTTCTTGCGAATATGTATTCTACATTATGTACGTATAACATATGCAGCAGGTTGAGGCCGTGCAGGAATAGCTAAAGGAATCTCAAGTAGGAACTTATTTTGTTATACATTTTTTTGCAAAACCAAATCAGAGCTAACTCGAAATCAAGCCCGCATTTGCTAAACTTAGACTTTTAGGACTCCCATACTAATAAAAAAGCCTAATTACCTTCTATTTTGCAAATTTACTAATATTTTTATCAAAATCACGAATCACGAATTAAAATTTCTTAAACATTTATTTAAAAAAAAAATAAACTATATACTGTACTATATACTTTTAGTACAAACAGAATTTATACGAAAATCTACTACAATCACCAAACACTCAAGTGTCTGCAGACTGCATATAAACAATACATATTTATACTTTCTCACCAAATAGGAACTTTTACTAACAATCTTTCTCATGTAATCGAAATGATCTATATATAATTTAAGTTTATAGAGAGCATGTGATATCAAGAAGCATTAACTAATTACCGACCGCTGCCATCAGCGCCCTACATCATCATACATAACGCCAACAAATACATACAAACAATTCCACGAAGTCAACTTTATCACTCAAAAAAATTATATTTATTTCGCTACCTTTATAGTTCACACTGTGCCGTAGCAGCATATTATGACAATATGACGTTAAGAAATTTCAACTTTGCGAAGCTTAGCTTATTGACACATGATTTTCGTGTTATCGAATTAGAAGAGTAGTTTATTTCCATTCTTTGGGATTACCCTCGACTATGACGAGCCTAGTTCAGACCCAGAAAAAGTATCAGAGCCTATTACCCATTTGTTTGATTTTATTTATAGTTTAATAGTGGCGCAAAATTTTAAACGATTTAATTAGTATGATGTTAAAGCATTTTTAATATGATACATTTCCAAATTTAAAACCATTTTCCAAATTTAAAACCATTCAGCATCGTGCTTTATTTTTAGCATTTTATTAAAGTTTAAGTCGCAAAATGCCTATTTTAGCTTTTAAGTATATAATACAATATCTATACTAACTCCAAATGTCACTTCGACAATGTTTGCTTACTTATTTGCATGAACTGTCATTTTTTAGGCGTGTTCAGTTAAAGTTTGTCAATAAAATTAGGTTTAGTATTACCTATACTATAGTTAAAAATGTTTTAAAACTAAGAAAATTTTAGAAAAGAGCTTAAAAGTTAGTAAATTGCTAAGTAGTATTATTCTTATACCTAAGCATCAAGCTAAGTAGTAATCGTTATACCTTAGCACCAGGCTGTTTAAAATTTTGTGACAGTGTCTCCAAACTAAAATCCTTTATTTTTAATCTTTTGCCATGCATTAGCATTAATCCGGACCTGGTTAACACCTTACCAGCTAGCAAGAGTATAAAGAGTTTACTTATACGTACCGCTTTAGAATAACAAAACAGTGCACACACCATGGAAAAGATGGCACGAGCTCAGGGTGCGGCGAGGCGAGCTAAAGTAGTCATGGTTTCGCCCTCCTCCATCCTCCAAAAGGAAATGTCTTGGTAATACATTTTGAGTGTCTTATTTGAGAATTCATTTACGAAAGACACAAGTACATCAATTACATTCACACCACACCCATACTCCATAGCCTAGAATGGAATTCTGACTAAGGTGGTGTTCGTCGTGATTATACGTGATGACATTTTGATGTTGAAGATGAGTTTACTTTGATCCAGATGTAAGCCTCTTTGCGGCACATCAGCCATTACAAGTCGCACAGTCAAAAGTTATGTATAATACCAGGACCTCACCTCGTCACCAAAAACTCTTTCAGCATCTCTCTTTTACCATTTTATGTAAAGAGATATTGTATTGGTTCTGATGTACTACAATGGTTTCATGTTTGAAAGCTTCTGATACTTTGCTGATTGAAGATTTTCAAATTCTCATTTGAAATAATACATACATACGTACGAGTACATAGGTATAATATGAAGCTATAAAGGTTTGTATCTGCTTTTACCTCCTCCTTCACCACCAGCACCACCAATCGAACAACAACGATAGACATTGAAGAATGGATGCATGATGTATCCTTGTGTGTAGAATTCTGCTTCACAATGATGTACATCATGCAATTTAACTTTTTCCAACTCAGCATCATCTATATGACTCAAGACAGATGGATATTGGAAGAGCAAAGAGCAGGAAGCATTTTACAAACCCGACGGGTTAAATGAAATCGGGGATGCACGAGTACTCGTTTTAGAACTAGAAGGCAGCCCCGCTCTAAGGGGCAATCATAGTGAACAGGAACACTGGTTTTCTAAATTGTGTTGTATACTTTGTGTAGCTCCTGTGTGTCCTGTGTCCATGGTCCGGAAAATAAATGTATTTTTCATGTGCTCGCTGTGGTCTATAGTTAGGTTATATATGGAAGTAGTTATAGGTATCTACGCATATATAGACGATCTTTCAGCTTAGGTTTGCTTTTAATCTGAACACCGCAGTTTTACAAGAATAATGTACGAGTATTATTATTTTCAAGACGAAAATAATCCGACAAGCTATTTAGAATTTTTCGGATTTATTTTTGAAGTGTGGCGTTTAAATTATTTCTTAACAATGTGATTTTTCACTCAAAGTAAGAGGATTACCCATTTTTTTCGGTTGCCCTTCAAACATTATTACATTTGTTTAATTACGTAACTGCGTGTTATAAAAAAAAGCAATATAGATTAAAATTTATATGCTTCGATAATTTTCACTTTGAAATTCATCAATAATCGATTGTTTGTAAGAAATAACGTTTGCATTTACACAATAAACTTTTACAACCAAGGTATCGAAGATGGTTAAGTTGTTTTTCTTATTTGGATTTTACAAATAAGTAAATAAGTAAATTAAAGAACTAAATGAAAATTTTTATTCAAAATCAGGACCAAATCATAGTACGCAGCCGAAGCGAAACGAAAATTTTCATACAAAAATTTAAAGAACGAAATTAGTCGTGTTTTCTTGGAAAAGCTATTCACAGTACAGTAGGATTTTACACGAGTTACAAATACAACATCCACAGTAGAATTACTGCCAATAAAAGCAGAAGTAGAATCCTACTGCGGATAGGTTTGTGACGTTTATTCGAGTATCGAATGGATTTTTGGTGGTTTTGTTTTCAGATGTTGGTGCGATTGATTATCATTTGCATCTCGATGGCTGTGTTTATAAAGTAGTTGTGTGTTTTTCATGGCTGTTTTTCCATTGACCAAAAAAATCAATCTATCATTTTCGATTCAACCAAAAAAATCAATTGATTTTATTCGTTATCGGTTTTTTTTAAACTTGTTTAAAGAAAAATGCATTTAAATGCACTTCTGATTGAAGAACTACATAGAATTCAGTTAAAAAATCATTATATGATCTAACAAAAATGATCGCCGATGACGTCATCTACTACATGATACATAAACGACAACTTACTTCGACCATAATCTACGAACAAACCCCTTTCCTGAAACATATGTTTATCGCTGCCTTTTCCTGAAGAATTTATTTTTATTGCTGAAACCGAAATGTCTTACAAAGGAAAAAGGTAAAAAGAAAATTAATATAAATTATATGATTAAACAATTCTTATCAGTATGTAGGAAGGTTAGAACCTAGAACGAACTGGACAAAAGAAAGAACTGAAGCGTTATTGGATTTTTATGCGGCGAGGGCCGAAGAGTTTCAGCTTCGTTTCCACTTTCACTGGACTCCAACAGTTCACGCAAAATCTACAATTATTTCATGAATTATTTAAGAAAGAATATCTTTTTCTATGTTTTCTTACCATATCTCTTGAAAAATTGTCCATTTTATGTAACTATAATTAATTTTTGGCTCAAGTTATTTTTTGTTTTCCTTTTCATTTGTAGCTAACTTTCTTTTATTTGTATTTTTTTTAACTATTGTGACAGCTGTTATTCGGTAGTGCCAAACGTGAAATATAAAAACCAGGCTACTGCCGATGCGTTTTTTTGGGAGTTTCTTACTGTACTATGTATAGATTCCCAAAAAAACACGGCTATTATAAATCAAAAATTTCGTTCTCATTTGTATTCTGCAGTACTCTGGTTTAAAGAGCTTTTTTTATTTTTTTTATTTGGAAATTGGGGACACTTAATCAATAGATTTGTTTACTATACTTCGATATTTTGGTATATCGAAATCGAACTGACGCGTAGCGTAAGGAGGGGTAAACGTAGACACTTCAACGGAGTTATTGAAAATTGTTTTTAACTACAAAAATAGTAGATATGCAACAAACATTTCTAAAGAAGTCTTTTCATCCCCCTTTTTTAGTTTGAGTTTACCCACTTTATGCGACAGTTATATCATAAATTATTAGAAGGTTTTGTCCCATGATACTAAATCTATATACATATTTATATATGTATGTATTATGTGGGCTTCGTTCACACCAGTGAGACGTTATTTTTTTTGCAAAAACCAAGAACTATGCTACAGACCTGATTATGTTCATCATGGAATAAAATGCAAACTCAAACCGCATTCGTCAAATGGAGTCCCCATTGAGTATGCAATCCCCATACAGAGACTTACAAAGAAGAACGGGGAAAATCCCAGTCGCCCCTTCCGCCCACACTAACGGGGTGACAAAAGTTCACCATCATGACGTGCATGTTTGTTGTTTTTATTCTCTCAATAAAAACCGACGTTTGATTAGATCCTATGAAGCAGCCATTCCTTGCCCAAAAGTCCACCACGTCCGGAATGATAATACATAAAAATAATACCTACTACATCCATTCACCACCCTACATATGTACATATAGGTATTATGTTCTATATGTGGGTATAAGCTTTTTTCGACATTCTCTAGAAGGGGGAATCAACTATTCATCTCACACGCTCATCAAAATCTCATAAATTCTGAACTTTTTTCGACAATTCCGTGGCTGGCTTGGCTTGACTGTGCATTGAAGGTGTTGGATGGGTTCACCTTCGTATACAACAAAATGGGATCGGAGTCAATTCTAACTGTTATATGTGGCAGGGCAGGTATATCCTATTCAGGTAACTTAGCCCATTTGCTGTTTTTGCTTAACGTGTGTCAAATTAGTGTTCGACCAATCCCCGCACAGCAATGTGACATTTATTTTTCAGGGGATATGTCACTATCCCTAATGAAAAGTTATACTCTGCTATGTTTGTAAAAACCAAAAAACAAAATTAAAGGTACATTTGAAGCCTTTAATACCGTTAGGCTGCAATTTAACATTCCTGTGGAAGGGTAATGCAATTTTGTTCTTGTTTTTTATTTTGTTTTTTTCAATGTTGTTGTCTTTTTTCGCTATAAACTCAATTATTAGGGTGACAGTGTTATGTTCACATCCGAGACATAGCATGTCCTGGAAATGTGGGTTCTTGTGAAACTATAACGGAAGTCAGAGAGGATGTATAAGGAAATTCCTTATTTCGTGACAAGATAGATTTTATTTGATTCGCGTTTCGCGAATTTCTTTCTTGGTAGCAGCGGCGGCGGCGGCGGCGGCGGCTCCCGAAAATATTCAAATTTGAAAGAGGATGTGTGAGTGAAAAGGGGCGAAAGTGTATGTGATGAGGCATGAGGCAATAACAAGACAGGATTTTATTCGATTGCATAAAATAAAAAAGAATATATGTACCTCCTAAATGTACATAGGTAGGTTAGGTAGGTAGATACCTAAACAAGGGCAAATAATGTTCGCTAGAACAAAACTAACACGTCTACAGACACGCGTATTGTTTGAGTTTGGTTTAATGTGCGGAGCCTTGAAATAAAGCCAAGTGCAATTCAGAATTATTCTCAATAACTGTCTATAAAGTGCAATAATGAAATCTTTTATTGGTGAGGTATTATTCTTGAAACTTTTTAAAATGTTCGGAACAGAAAAACGCCTAGACTTTTTATGGGGTATCACCAAAACACTTAAATTTAGTTTCTTCCCAATCCATTTCCACAAGAGGAAGTAACTTTTTTTGATTTTGAATATTTTGCCAAAAGTCGAATCACACCTCTCTTGCGTCAATATAATTTATTATGTAATAGATTATTTGAAGAAATCTCCAATCATTTTTCGCGCTGGATTAATTGTCCGAATTATTGCTGAAAATGACATTTGGGTTTTATTCGTGTTTGTTTTTGTTGTTTCTTTTATTAATGCATATGACATTTGGTAATTTATGCATTATTATAGTTTTTTTTAGTAAATAGAGTCTGCAGTGTACTAGATTTGGAATTAAATGTTTAATTGAAATAATAACCACTTCGATGACCCACTAAGTTTTTATAAACTTGATTTATAGCTATTTCAAGACTCTTAAGTCGATCATCAGACTCATCATTTAGTGGCGCGTAGTCAAACTTGTTCAATTCAGTTTGAAAAATTTTTACTTTAACCAAGAATTGGATCTAGAACAGGCGTCCCCAGAGCCATACTTACATACATTATACTCATTGCGCTACAGGCGCTACAGGAGTCACGTGCTCAGGTTCATTCCAATTATGTAAGGTGTTATAATGTTTCACAATTGCATTTGAATCAACTAGCATTTTTACACACAGAAGATGTAAGTTATTTGGTACAGTCCGGTTGGGTTCACATTGAACTAAAGCAGGCACGGAAAAATAAGTTGGCAAATAGAGTCCAAATACTAGGTACATTGTACATAAAGCCAAATTTTCCCTTGGCCTTATTTCACGCTACCGCAACGTAATGTGTCAAGATTCTCGTTCCGCTAAACGTCATATAGCACTGGATGGGCGCATAACATGAATGGATGGATGCTGTGTTCGTTGAATAAGCAAAATAACGGGTTATGCAAAATAGTGTCTTCGGATCGGATCGGCTCGGCGGCAGCGGCTGCTGCTTCCTATTCCTATTCTCTTCTTGTCTCTTCCCTTCACCATAATACTTAGAAATAAATTTCAATTTGATCACATTTATACGTAGATACTTTGCGGGGAAGGGAATATTTTCCGACAGTTGAGTTCCTGCCTCACTATGGAATTCCTACACTTGGCTCTGCCGGAAGTGTTTTCCATTCCGTTTTATCTCTTCCTCTGCTGGGGTTCGAATTGGGAGGCATTTATTTGTTTATTTTCTTCCGAATGTTTTACTTTGCTGTCATTGTCGTTTTTTTCTTCATATTTTTATTTTCTTTGTGGAATAGAAAAATCGGTTAGGTTGCAGAGAAGAAGGTTAATGTGGGACTGTAAATGATGTGGGGATAAAAATTGCTTGTTGCCAATATAAGTATTTCTCTTTATGGTAGCTTCGTTCTGCAGCTTTAGCTACTGCTTTCGAAACACACGACTTTCGAGAATGAAAGTGTTCTGATAAATATGCTCTTGATAATAATGATTGTGACATACAATGTTGAGACGGAAAGATATGGCTCATCTCAAGGCTATTTGTTATATGACATTGCCTTCAGCCTGAACAGCAGAAAATTTCTATTTTATTGGTTAGAGTATAATTTGGCAAGAACATTTTCATATTTTTTTTATTTCCTGAAAAGGAATATTATATTGGCAAAATATTTTTTTTTATTCATTTGTAAATTTGTTGTGTTGAAAAAAAATCCAATAAATTGTGATTCAACATTTACACATGGTGGGGTATAAAACCCTTTATAAATAGAAGTGGATAACCTGAGAGTTTTGAGAGTTTTAGTATATAAATTTTGAGAGTTTTAGTATATAAATATTTGCAACATTTTGAAAATCCATATTGAAAACAATTTTAGTGAGTGTGAGTATAATAGAGAGGCTTTTATTTGTAAACAACAAGAAGTAGGCTTAAGGTACCTACTAGTGTTTTGGGCAATTTCATTCGATTTTAGTTTGAGTTAATAGTTATCAATCGTTTTTTATTGTCGTCCATAGAAATATTAATTTCTATTTATCTTCTGATAAAAAAACAATTTTACTACATATCATATTTATGCAAATGAGAGGTTATTGGAAGTTTATTATAAATCACACAGTCAAATCTAGAAGATTTTCCATTACCAATTTAGTTGTTTTAAAATTAATTTTTTTAATTTGTTATAGGAACTAACCCATACATTCCCATTCATTCAAAAATCGATTTTTTCATCATTTGAAAGAAATGAAGTTTTTTGCAGGAAATTCACTTAAAGAACCAAAATTAAACACCATTTGCATTTCGAGTGATAGTGTCAAAGTTAATCTACTTGTTAATGTCTTTTTAAAATCCACCAAGTTTATTATGGAATCATAGGATTATGCATATATTTTTTTTTTGTAATTATTAAAAAAAAAATAATAGTAAACAATCTGTAAATTTTTATGATTAATACTCCAAAACAAATATGATATTAAAAAATGCACCAAAAATCTACTAGCAACCAGTTGATTCATATCGAAAAGTTACCGAAGCAACATATTCTAAGAAACTTCGCCAGTACTTATCCAACCTTAAATTTAAGTGCTCGGCCTCAATGATCTGAGCCGATCTAAACTGGTTTATTCAAATCAATAAATAAAATTCACAAATGGAAAATAAGGTCCTCTTAAATATTTATAAAATCACATTTGTTGGTTCTAAAGCCCTAATTTTAAAAAGATCCGTTGATTAAAACTCCAGTTTCTTTGAAACAAAACCGAAAAGATCAGAAAAGGAAATGATTGTTTATTCCAGGAGTAAAATATTCCTCTTAAGTTTTTTGGTCTCTTAGGTCAAACTCTTCGAAGTCAATACCTAAAAATCATTTTTTTTAAACATTTTTCTTTATTCAAAACAATTGATTTATTTTGATTCCTAGCGAGTATACTAGCTCAATGCTCATGTGGTCTCAGAGAAAAATAGTACGTGACTTAACACAACGTAAAGTCAAAGCTATTTTAAAATATATATATGTAAATAAACTGTTATCATCAGCACAACATTGTTATTGTTAGTTATATTTTAAAATAAAAATGTTCACTAGGGCGTATACTTTTTTATTTAAATTTAAAAATTACGTTAAAAATACATTTATAACTTTAGAAGAGTACCTAATAAAAAAAGCTATTTTAAAAATTTAATTCTAATTTTTATTATAATTTAATTTAATTTTTATATCATAATTTTATTTTACGCTTTGAAATGTCGCTACACATTGTTACTTGTAATTTTATCTTAAAAAGACATAATTTTAAGTATGTAGAGAAAAAAAAGTGTTCCAAAATAAATAAGAAATAACAAACATGTGCATAGAAAACTAACTTTTCAAATTTCAGTAAATACTTAATTTGACCTCCGGATCGTACGTTAAACCTCAGGATAAGAAAACCTTTAATGCGGCTGAACTGATATTATTATAAAATAATCTTGGGAATGCCAAATTTATAACCATCAACCCATATCATTTGCCAAAAGTCCCGTTATCCTGTCAAAAATAACTCAGAACTTGGAGCTCAGTAAACTTCCATTTATTTTAGTGCTTTTAATGCACCTGTGTTTGGATCTCACATTTCACATGCGAATAACCTAATTTTGTGTAGAAACCTTAACTATGTTTTCTCTGCCACATCATGCTTGGATTGGAACACCTGTAAGATTGCCATTTAAAATATACATGTAAGTTGCAACCTCATTCGTACTCAACGTCATCGTTGTCATCGTATTCGCATCCATGTGTGTAGTATGTATGAATTGTGCACTTTAGACTCTGGTGGTATTATCCTCTTGGAGCTGCTCACCCTGTATAAACAAATTTCAAAACAATTCTGAACGTTTTATTTGCCTTTGTCAGATATTGTCTTCCTCGTAGGTAAAGTATGAACGTTACGTTGCTGCCACTGCCAACGCCATCGCCATCACCATAACCCCAACTCAAAATCACCACCTTCAGCCTTGTGTAATATTTACAACATTTTCTAGTAAGATATCCTTTAAAATGTACCTACTCCTGGATATTTGCACATTTTGCACAGCTCTATACGAGTATTTTCTTCCTTGTGATGTCATATTATTGGTATCACATCTCTGGCACATGAAGAAGTTGTCATGCTCTAGGATACCAAGACCAGGTAGAGATTCAAGTTTCATTAAGTTGGAAGCCGGTGCATGTTTTTTTTATTTTTAGTTTTGTTGAAGTTTCCTATGGGAATCTAGACGAATCTTATGACATTTCCTGCAGGTCAAAGTGATGCAGTTTAAGATTGTTTTTTCTTTTTTGTTTTATATCTCTTTATTCTTTTGAAAATCACTTCTAAAATATCCTTGAGACTGAGCAAGATATTTTCGTTTCCATAATTTTAATTTGGGATATCAAAAAAAAAAATGGAAAAAATAAAAACGAAGGGGAAATCCCTTCACTACACTTAAACGAACTGAAAAGAAAAACCAAGACCAAGATGGAGCGTGATAATGGCACTACTAGCTACATCCGCCTGCACATTTGCGTTCACCATCAGGATCTCGAGAGGGAATATCGCATTTCCTTTGAGCAAAACTGTCTAACCCAAGAGTACACACAATCAACTTAGGATATTATTTCACTGATTGCATAAAGGGAACGGAATACACTCTGAACTCCTGTCCTCACTCCTACTTCTTTATTCTCCTACTCCAGCTCATGCATCCCCAACAAGAAGCTGCATTTCTGATGCAGCAGACGAATAAAGTGAAAAACTAAGTGAAAAGAAATGAAATATCCTCGCGTCCTCTCTTGTGCCCAGCTATACATATGTATATGAGTGGTATTATAGCGGTACCTACGTAATATCTTGTCTCGGAAGAAGGTTTTCTTCTTCGACTATGATATATGCATGTGCATCCATTTAGCCTGCCCCATGCGAACTATACGACATGGCGCGCATCCGATTCCACAAAAGCAGAATTGAAAACGTTTAAAAAGAAAAACGGAAATAAAAACTTGTGAGTATCTCAAACAAAGACTATGTGTGTATATATACTTGTACCACTCTAGTATGGAAGGAGGGAAAAATTAAGCTATGATAGCACTGGCGTGTACAATGTACTTCTAAGGAGGTGCTCTCCTCTCCTTCTTATAGAATGTTACACGCAGGGGTGAATTTCACTAATATACACAAAAAATACACAATTCTCCTGAATCAAGACCATTCTTAGAAGCATCGATTAATGTATCTAATATGAATTAAATTTTGAACTTCCGATATCATTTATACCATGGCATCGTTCCTTTTTACCTATTTCCGAATTCTTTTCGTTTAAATTTACATTTCCAGAGCTCAATTTATAAACTCTGCATGGTTTAGATATTTGTTTTTGTTTGTGAATATTTCAGTACCAAAATATCTCATTGTTATTTCGGCATACTGATCGAACTAACTTATACTTTCTTCAATTCTTGCGGGGTAGATCCGGCTCGAAGGACCAACATTTAATAGAAACAGTCAGTCGTATTTATAAACCCATTCCAAATGGTTTATAAATGTCTAAATTTGGAAGTTGTCCAAGTCCAAAACCTTATTTATAATCATGTTCCATCGAGTGTCTAACTTAGACACTGAAATTGGTTGTCCAAACTTATTCTAATGTGGGTATGTCAATGAAAAATAATTGAAAAATAATATTCAAATGAACGAAATGTTCATTGAACGTATCCAAATGCTCACGAAATTGACAGAAGAGTGAGTGTATGAGAACATTTGTAGGCCACTGTTGGAATGCGCTTATACATAAGGAGATGTCCAACTATTTAGACAATGGCTAGCTGGACAACTGTCAAAGAGTATTCTAAGGAAATCTAATAAATACGACTGAGTGTTGCTAATGGAAATGGATTGCATTTTATCGCCGCTTCGTTTCTTATAGTGATAAAAAGTAATGTTATTCCCGTAACACAACCGAGGGGTCAAATGAATAATGACAACTTACATATTTTATCTTAACGAACTTGATAAAATCTGCCACACAATTTCTGACCTTACTACGAATAAAATTCGGAAATTTTAATTTTGTGACTTGATAAAATGGTACTAGATTGGCTTTCAGTGCTGCCTCTACAAAACGTGTCAGCGTAAACAAAATCTAGTTTTAGAGTTTTAACTTGAGAAACAAATTTAATGAAAAAATTCACCTTTAAAAATGAAGACACAGAGTACGTTAAAGATGGTTTCATTGCATAAAGACGAGGAAGACCACTTCTTATGCCTGTTTGATAAATACTCGCACATCAAAGGATAGACTTCATTTCCACGCGCCTGGCCCTTTTTGCCCGGAAACAGAACGAACTAACGGTCGAACGGCCATAACGAAGAAGATATAATAGGTATGCACAAGCACATTGCAAACTAACAAGTATATGAGTAGGTACCATGCAACGGAACATAAAGTGAAACCAGACAAGCAGAAATAAACGAGTAAAATTGCATGGAAAATCCTCACTCAGGTTTTTATTTGTACTACCAATCGACATCCTGATTATGGTGTAGTGTTTCTAGCATATTGCCAACACCATTGAACATTCTGTATACATATACATATATAGGTACGAAAGAAGATCATGCTGATGGCAGGATGGTAGAAGCAGCAAAGTCCTCTTCTTATGGAATGGAGCACTTCTGGTGGATGTTTTTCTCAAAATTATTGAGCATTCTTAATTGTTTGATTGACAAAGGAAATACAAAGCCCCTGGGGCAACAACAACGGATACGCTGAGATTTTAAATAACAATAATGACCACAGAGTCTGCAGCAATTTGCTTTTGCTGCGAACTATAAAAGTACCATTCATATCGATGCATCTTCTTTCTTCAACGAAATGATGAGTGCGTGAAGAGAGTTCAAGTCGAAAGTTTTTTTTTTTTATTCAGAATGGCTTTTGATTTATGTGGTAAGGACTTAAACTCTGCATCCTGCGGATTGTTTTATTGGCTGTTTGAAAGTTGGGAAGAATCAATTTTTTTTTACAAATAGGTACTCCAAGAGAATTCTTGGAGTCTCTGATTTAAATGGTGAAGGACCTCGCCGGCCACAAGTTTACGAATATGTACATACATAGACCTATAATGAGAGCTTTAGTTTAAAATTCAATAAAACTTTTAAGCCATTCGATATTTTTTGACAAAAAATATTACTTTGAATCAATCGCATACACTTTAGGCCTGTTCAATTTTATTTCGTTTACATGAACTAAGACAAAATTTTTGACTACAATTAATTAATAGAAATTGAAAGTTTTGGGAAGTAAACGAATAGAAGATTTGTAAATTCAATGCTGAAATTTAATTTGTGAATGCATTTTACCAGGCGATCGAATTAAAAACTGAAATAGCATGAAACAAACCATTTACTACCTTTTATTTTTTTATTTAAAACTTATTTTAAAAAAAGTTTCATAAAATATACCTTTTTAATATTTTATACAAATTTTGTTAAACTTTTTCTTTTGAATTTTTTTGAGTTTTATTTTCAGTTTTGTATTTGATAATTCAAGACAAATTTGCAAAAATTCAAAGTACGGGAACGAACCTTACGATTTGCTCTTGACAGTTCCCAAAGATTTTATTTTCATTTGGAAAGCTGTTGAATTCATGGGTTCGTTTTATGATGTCATGCTTAATTGAAGAAATACAATATTTATTTAATAACGGCTAATTTACGTTAAATAACAAAACTTAAATAAAATCTACTATATTCAACAAGACTCTCTTAGTGCTATCGCCAAAGAATAATATTTAGGCCTTCTGCAGACGAACGTCTCGTCATATTTTTTTATTTATTTTTATTTAAAACAAGCTAATTAATATTAAGTGAAAAATACTTTTCTTAAATTTATACATTATAAAAAGTCATAGACGCGTACTATACGATTGTTTGTGGCTTAAGTGCAACAACAAATCGCTTGCCGTACAGTAGTGTCAGTCAACAGGCGTATTTGTTGAACATTTTAGTGAAAATTCAATGTCAAATTTGAATACATGCCAAAATTGTGTGGAAATGTTCAATGTTTTATCTATGACGTGAAGCTTTGCCATGCAAAAGTCTAGTCGTTGCTGTATGTCCAATCTTGCACGGGTCTATGACGAGGCGATTCATGTGCAGAAGGCCTTAGTCTACACGCTCTTACAATTTTATCACAAAGTGTGAACTTATACAAACACACTTTCTCATTGAGCTTGTAAATTTCATATGTGTGACTAACGTTTGTTTTCTCTTTACCTACACATTAGATATTCATTGCCAAAAAAATGTGAATTATTTAATTAAAATGAAATAAATATTTGTTTATTTTATTGATAAGATTTTTGCTAAGCCACACATAAAGGTCTTCTTGGATATTTTAAATTCAACCTTGAAATATACCATGATAGCTCTGCCTGTTTTGATTTTTAAGTCTACCGAATTCAGGATTACAAAATGCATCATAGGAGTAAATATTTCGTTAACCAATTAGAAATTATTAAACGTTTGAATACATTTTTATTATTTTTGGTACTTCCTCACTAAAACTGAAGTAACTTTAAAAATTCGATTGTCTTACGGTCGTCTTACTTGCTCACTTGTAACGTACCTACTTATAACTCTCACATAAAACTGCAAATTAAGCAGTTTTAAAAGCAAAACAAGAGAAAAAATGAAAACCGAAATAAAAAACAATTTTCATGTTTTTATTTTGCATAATATTTATTATACCATGCCTCGAAGCTAAATCTTCCAACAATCTAATATACTTTTCGGTCGCATACTTCAGTTTTTTTTATTGAATAAGCTTAAGGGTGTACTGTATACTGTATACCGGTACCGTCCAGCAGCATCATAATATCCTTGTTTTCATTTATCATCTTTCTTATACCTATTCTATCCTGTTTTGATTTATCAAACGCATAAAAGGAACAAATTTTGTTATTCCACAGAGCCTTAGGGACGTTTTCCAGAAATACAACGCGAAAAAAAACATAAAAAAATATAAGACAAAGAATTTAGGACAAAGAACTTTCTAATAAATAGCAAATGGAATCCTCTGAATGCCGTCGAGAAGGGACAAAAAATAATGAAAGAACTTTAAATGCCAATCGATCAGGAAAACAACAACTGATGGAGTTTTAAGAACGCTGAATCGCTTGTTTCTGCTTTTACTAAAAAAAATAACAGCACAAGGCATTTTTTTTGCAATATCTCTTCCTCTATTAACCTAATTATAATAAAACTAAGTGATTTGTAAATGGAGAAACGTTGTCGTTGGTCCTTTAGGTCATTCGGCATTCAAATCCCTATATCGATTTCAAATATTTAACATCTCTCCCTCTTGTACGATATGGCAGCTTTACTCTTATATACAGTTTAATAACGACAAATATCTCCAAGGATGCAGTCCATGGAATACCATCTTTTCCTGTATTATATAGACTAGAAGCACACGCCGGATATTGTTATTAGGATTCCTCTTTTATTCATCGTTCGACCAAGGAAGGGAGGACGAGGGATTCTATTGACAGCTTTGTTTGATTTCACGTATGGTACCTATTGTATGGACATGGTTCATTACGATTATGATTTTCTTTTCGCAGAACTTAAAATGTCATCTTTTATGAAATAAATTGATTTGGGGAGGCTCCACTTTAAAATTTGAATTATAATTTTTTATTGAGAAAAATTATACCAAAGCTTACTTACTATTATTATAATATATAGTAATATGATTGAGGCTTAATGCATCGTAAAAACATCGAATTCGATATTTCAGTCAAAAATGATGTGATGCTGATGTAGAACACAAAAAAGTGGTTCTCGCTGTTTGCCGTGTCTTGTACCTCGTACTACAACCTCAATCACTGAAACGATTTTCTTCAAACTTGGAACTTAAAATAACGGTACCTGCAAAACCTGTCACACAACAATAGTTTTAGGTCTTTATTTTAAATGCCATTACAACCGTTATAAAAGATGCTACTTATCTCGGGAACGGCTCTAACGCTTTTGTTAAACAAAAATTACCAAGAAGTGTTAGGTGGATCCTATAGAAAAGGAAGTCCTTATACATACAAATACTTTTTGGTTTAAAAAAAATTATTTTTTTTTTAAGCATCAATACATGTTTTGAAAAGGGGTTAATGAATTTTATATTGGAAATTTGAAAGAAAATCGGTCGAGCCAGTAGGTATAGGGCTGTACGGGACTAATTTAAAAATAGGACAATTTTCTCAAAAAACGTTAAAATCTTATTTCCGTATTCAATTCTTTTTTGGCCAAAACCATAAATGCAGCTTTCTTACAATTGCTTTGGTCATTATAGAAAGAAAGTTTTATCAAAATTGTCCGATGTCCAGTTTATTAATTTTTAATTTTAAGAATGCTTAAAACTTTTAATTATTAATCTTTCTAAAATGTTATTTAATAAGAATAGACTGTTTTTGTTGAAAATACAGCATTGTGAAATCATATTACGCTGAATCCAATTGTGTACTTATATTCAGCCTGATTGTGAACAAAATTCCACACGAAAATTTGACATTTCACTTTTCGCCTATTTCGGGCAGAATGTAATGCCATTGAGAGCCTAAATTTGCACTTATTTTTTGTAGGCGAACGAAATTTTGTTCGGGTGAAACTCAATATAGCTGTAAAGTTCCGGGCGAAAAAAAAATTTAATTTAAAATATATTTCGAGTGAAACACGCATTATATTTGAATTTAAACATATTTTTTAGACTGCGCAAGGCCTTCTAAATTTTGTGGATAAAACTGAAATCTAAAAAATTTCACGAACCATATCGACGCACCACCGCATAGGGCCAATGTAAATACCTCACATCCTGAAAACTATTTTAAGACAGTTTTTATGATTCCTCTCCTAGATGTCTTCATAACTCAAGTTAAAATACAGTTCGAGAACCATATAAGTCTGTTCTATCATCATTGTGTACTTTGATCCCTTCAATACTTGACAAAAGCGAAAAAAATTAACAAAGAAAACTTTCAATTTTATGGAAGATTTTTGTATTGGGATACGATGAAGGCTGATTTTCTGCTTTGGAAGCTAAAATGTCACGAACAACTAGAAACACAGCGTTCAAAGAACACAATATAAGCTCTTGTAGACTGTATAAGTGTATAGTAAGGATCTTTTTTCCAATATACAAAACTTTTGAAAATTTGGGCAACTTTTCCAGTAGGTATATTAATATTAACATGTACACGAGAAAGACTGTTTTCGACGATTTAACGATTAAAACCTGAAAACTCATTTCTTCAAAAGACCATTTCTTGCGAAAGTGGGTTTAATATCGTTTCCTATGTTTAAGGATACGCTAATTCGATTTGCGTTATCAGAATTATTCGATCTTCTTTAGATTTAAAAAAAATTGTATGCCTTCTTGTTCACAGAACAAAAAAAAATGCAACCTTTTATTATATGCGAATTAGTTCGTAAATGTTAAAAAAGCCACTTTTGTATGAGCATCAACAACCAAAATTGTTTACTTTTTCATTCTCCGAAAAGTACCAAAAATTTTAAAAGCAATTATAGGGGCAAATCGGGAACTATTTACATACATTTATGTTCAATACCCAGTATTATTTTCATAATTTTAGTAAGTATATGGAGGATTGTTCAATCTCCATTTGGGTACTTTTTAATAAATAGTTTTTTTTTAAGCCCAATTTTGACTACCCCGGCCACCATCCAATGTCCCCCGTCTACGTACTTTAAAATCGCAAGCGGTAATTGCATCATTTAAAAGCAGTCATAGCTAAAATTAAAATTAAGCAAAGCATTTTAGACAGAGGTACGCAGTTCTAGCTAAAAAATCAAATATTTGTTTCTTACTGTAGGTACATCACTTAATCTTTCAAAATTTTAACGCACGAAATAATTGTATGGCACATTACTTCTCCAGCCAAATTTTTGCAGATTCTGAATTATAAAATTGTTCGCAATTTTACTTTGCGAAAATGAAAATCAACATTCATTTATGAATAAACGATTTATCCGATATATATTCTATTTTTTTAAATTCACTTGAAATAATGAACATTTTATTTTGAAATGGGTTAAATATCTTAGAGAAAGTTGTTTTCCCTTATAATATTCTCCACAACGCTTTCATTTCAAAATTAACGTACCCACTTTAGAATAGGTCTGGACAACCAATTTCAGTATCTAAGTTGGACACTCTATGGAACATGATTATAAATAAGGTTTTGGTCTTGAACAGCTGTCCAAAGTTAGACATACTTTGGAATAGGTTTATAAATACTGTCATAAAAATATCCACGTAGTCCGTTGCATACACCCTAAAGAACCACAGAAACTCAGTTTATCGGTCTGGCTACTGCCATTTAACCGAACATATCTTTTCCTACATATCTTTTTTTGCCTATGATTGGTATCTTACTTTTCGCCGGGAATTGGCAGCGCTGAATTTTCAAATGGACAATATAAACGACGCAGCGATCATCAAAGTTAAAGATACTTTTGTTTTATAAGATAAATGCAGACAAAAAGATACTGTAATTTTTAACACACACCACACACACCACACACACTGTGGATATATAAAATTTATTAAATAAAAATTAATAAAGTTAAAAGACGGTATTTATTTTTGAAAAAGGGTCACAAAAAGTAGTGACATTTTAAAAATTACATAAAGAAAAGATCTTTTACTGAAATAAAACATGCCGGTGATACGCTCTCCAAACAATAATGAAGTGGGCGAACCTGAAAGCAACTAGCAAAATAGTTCATCAACAGGACAGGCAGAGAATACTCATCCAGAAGATCAGCACACGGCAGCACAAAGAAGACGAGCAAAATGCAAGATTTGTGAGGAGCCCTACAATGAAGAAATGATATATTGCGAAGGGGTATGTAGAAAATGGTTTCACTTTTCTTGTGTAGGTTTAAGTAGAGGTCAGGCCGATGAGCTGAGTAGATGGGTTTGTGATGACTGTTCTGAGGGGTATGCAAAACGGGTAGAGGTTCTATGCAAAGAGGTGTTGACTTTGTGCGAGGTGGTGCAGAAAACGATCGACACAAAAAGAAGAAAGACGGTGATTCAAGCTGCGTTCAATAAATTCATTAAGGCAAAAGAAAAGTATATTGTCCTAACTGGAAGTTTCGTCGACAAAAAAGGAATTCCACTGCCAACACCAAGGTTGGAAGAAAAATTAGACGAAGAATTGTCGGAAAGACCATCGATTGCATCCAGATGCAGTTCAGCCACACAAGCGAAACAAAAGATGCGTTTATTGGACCAACAACGTGAGCTACTGAAAGAGCAACGCCTAAATCTTCAATTGGAACAAAATATTTTGAAACAACAGCATGAGCTTGTAGAGCAAACATCGAATTGGGATTCTGAACCTGAGGCTGAGGACGACATCACAGAGCACGTCAACAAAATTGTGTTAAATCCTCAAGCACGTGAATTTAACATGAATAACAATGCACGCAAGCAATCAAATCCATGCACTCAAGAACCAACGATCAGCTGTGAATATACACCACCATTCAACCAGAGGCAGATAGCTGCACGTAAAATTTATAGATCACTTCCAATATTCACAGGAGAGTTGGAAGAATGGCCAGTGTTTAAACGAATGTTAGAGCTATCAACACGTGAATGCGGCTTTTCTAACGAAGAAAATTTAATGCGTCTCCAACAATCTCTCAAAGGGAGAGCAAGAAACGAGGTGGCAAGTCAATTGTGCGAACCATCATGCGTTCCAGACATTTTGGATTGTCTAGAGCTAGCATTCGGACAGCCTACAGTCATTCTCAACGCACAGATTGAAAAGATAAGCAAATTTCCACCTGTGAGAGGAGACAAGTTGGAAACAATAATTCAATTTTCGACAGCAGTTACTAATATGAATGCAGTTATGAAGGCATCGTCATTAGAAAGTCAATATGACAACCCTTTATTACTCAAAGAACTGTTGAAGAAATTAAATAACGATATGAAAATGAAATGGGCTTCATATGCTTACGACAGTAACGTCTCGGGAGTTTTAGCTTTTGGTTCATGGTTGAAAATAGAAGCAAAAAAGGTGTATTCCATATTACCATCTACATCCTTCGAGAGAGCAGAGAAACAGCCGTCTAAAAAGGAAAGCAGAATCAATGTACATGTCTTAAATAACTCATTCAATAAATGTATGGTTTGTTCTAATAAATGTAAATCGATAGATTCTTGTGTAGTTTTTAATAATCTTTCTACAGCTAATAGGTGGGAAAAAGTAAAGGAGCTTAAGCTATGCCGCCAATGCTTAACTGTCCATAGGATGAAATATCCATTCAATTGTAAGAAGGCAGTTAAATGCAACGTCACCGGTTGTAGTCGTAAACACCACCCACTTATGCATTTAGAAGAGAACTCACAAAGTGACTTACCCGTAGTCGAATCTTTACAAAACAGCCATGCAAGTTTGGGCAATGAATTTCAATTCCAGTATTTGCCTGTAATACTACAGAATGGAAATAAAAGGCAACAAGTGATGGCCTTTCTAGATGGTGGCTCCAGTGGCACTCGTATTGAAGAGAAGGTAGCTGAAGAGTTGGGCTTAACAGGTCCAAAGGTAATTTTGAATTTAAAGTGGACAGCCAATGTCAGACGACAAGAAGAATCAACGAAGGTTTCCGTACATATCTCTGGTGTATACGAAGGTGCTAAAAAATATGTAATCCCTGAAGCGCATACCATTAAGGAACTCAACTTGCCAAAGCAAACTTTGTGCTATGAAGAGTTAGCCAACAAACATAATTATATACGAGGTCTACCAGTTTGTTCATACAAATCAATACAACCTAAGATAATGATTGGGATAAGCGATTGGCACTTGGCAGTTCCCATCAAGACAAGGTTAGCTGGATACAATGATCCCGTCGCGACGAAGTGTAAATTGGGATGGTCAGTGTTTGGGTCGAAGCGATCATCTGACTACGAGAGTGTTAACTACCACGTCGAAGAACATCGCGAACCTGATGACGAGGATCTGCACGAGATGATGAAACAGTACTTCTCCATCGAAACTTTGGGGGTCAGAGTACCCAAAGATGATTTGTCCTCCCAAGAAGATCGGCGAGCTAAATCAATAATGCAAAGTACAACAAAGCTTGTAGAAAATCAATATGAAACAGGCTTGTTATGGCGCTACGATAGTGTGGATCTACCGGACAGTTACCCCATGGCTAAATACAGATTGAAGACGTTAAATCGACGGCTGGAGAAAAATCCACAATTAAGATTAGAAATGCAGAATCAGATAGCCGCCTACTTAAAGAAAGGTTACATTCGGAGACTGGAGCGAAGGGAGTTAGAAAACCAGCACAAACGTTTATGGTACCTTCCTCTATTTCCCGTAATCAATCCAAATAAACCGGAAAGAGTGCGAATTGTTTGGGATGGGTTAATGGTACATCTTTAAACTCATTCCTTCTAAAGGGACCTGATCAACTTTCATCTCTGCTTGGTATTCTCTTTCGATTTAGAGAAAATTCTATAGCAATATGTGGTGACATTTCCGAAATGTTCCACCAAATCAAATTAACATCAGATGATCAACAAGCCTGTCGATTTCTATGGAACGATCGAGAAGATGAGGAGCCAAGCGTATATGTTACCCAAGTGATGACCTTTGGAGCGACTTGTTCACCAAGTAGTGCTCAGTATGTGAAGAATCTTAATGCTAAACGATTTGAAAGTTACTACCCCAGGGCGGTTAAAGCAATTGTAGACAACCACTATGTCGACGATCTACTCGACAGCGTCGCCACTAAAGAAGAAGCAATCGCACTAGCCGAACAGATTAAGAAAATTCACTTGGCAGGAGGGTTTCATATACATAAATGGAAATCAAATTCACGTGAAGTGTTGTTGGCACTAGAAGGTTCACATGAGCTGACTGAGCTTGTTAGTCTCAACAAAGAAGCGGAACAACATACTGAAAAGGTTTTGGGTATGTGGTGGGATACACAATCAGATTCCTTCACATTCTCATTGAAACTGAACAAAGGCAGCAAAAGTGTTTTGAGTGGCCAGCATAAACCAACAAAGCGAGAAGTTTTAAGAATCCTTATGTCGATTTTTGACCCCTTAGGGTTAATTAATCACTTCACAAGTTATTTGAAGGTCCTGCTGCAGCAGATATGGTGCTCTAAAGTAGACTGGGATGATGAGATCGAAGATGAGCAACACGAGCAATGGTTGAAGTGGCTTCAACAGCTCCATGAAGTCGAAACTATACAAATTCCCAGATGCTACACAACAAAATCATCGATATGGGATGAAGCAAACGTACATCTTCATATATTCGTTGATGCGAGCAAAGACACCAGCGCAGCAGTTGCATACATGAGAATCCAGTCTGAGGGTAAAGTATCATGCACACTTTTGGGTTCCAAAACAAAGGTTGCACCCATCAAACTTACATCGATCCCGAGGTTGGAGTTAATTGCTGCTTTGATCGGAGCCAGATTTGCATGCAGCATACGACAGTCATTGACCAATCCAATTACCAAAGTCGTTTACTGGTCGGATTCGGTAACTGTTTTAAGATGGTTGAGATCGGATGCTAGCATTTAGAATAGCTGAAATCCAAGAACTAAGCAACATTGGAAATTGGCGATATGTACCTTCAGACCTGAATGCAGCTGATGATGCGACTAAATGGAAGAGAGGACCATCCCTCAATATGCATGATCGTTGGTTTACAGCATCCAAATTCCTGTATGAAGATGAAAGCGAGTGGCCGGACGATATCTCACTGCAATTCAATCCGGATGTTGAAGTCGTTGAAGCAGTTCACCAAGTCTTTGAACCAGCTATTAATATCGATAAGTTCTCCAGTTGGACCAAGATGTTACGACTCACAGCCTTTGTACATCGAGGTATTCACGTAATAACAAAACGAAAACAAAAAATTAAATATACTAATTTTCTTCAGGCACATGAATATAAGCGTGCTGAGATCTCGTTATTCAAATTAATTCAAATTCAGTGTTACGCAAATGAAATAAAGTGTATAAAACAATACGGTAATTTATGTAGTATCGGAAACGATAGTAATAAACAATTTAACAACGAGATAATTTCTCTAAAACCATACATTGATGACGATGGCTTACTGAGGTCTATGAGTAGGATTGATAAAACTGACTGTGTAAGCATGGCAACAAAACGACCCATAATACTTTCGCAACATCATCGTGGTACAAGGTTACTTGTTCTTGATTATCATGAAAGGTTTCGGCACATAAATCATGAGACGGTAGTGAATGAGATAAGAAAAAAATTTTACATTCCCAGACTGCGTCAATTTTTGAAACGAATTCGAGCCGATTGCAATCGTTGCAAGTTACTACGAGCCAAACCAGCAAATCCAGAAATGGCAGAACTTCCAGCTGTACGCATAACACCGTATACTCCTACATTCACCTACACTGCAGTTGACTACGGGGGACCTTTTGAAGTGGTTAATGGATGAAAAATCGAAAAACGATGGATATGTCTCTTCACGTGTCTGGTGGTGCGAGCGATACATATAGAAATTGCTTACAGTTGTAGTACCGATTCTTTCATATTATGCTATCGAAATTTTATTAACCGCAGAGGTCCTGTAAGAAAAATGTTTAGTGATCGGGGAACGAATTTCATCGGAGCAGAAAAAATCCTTAGAAAGGACTTAAATCAGATCGAGTCACAAACTATAGCTTCAAAGTTCGTTAATGCAAATTTCGAGTGGTACTTCCACCCCCCTGGGTCACCACACATGAACGGTTGCGTAGAACGTTTAATTAAATCAGTGAAAATTGCCTTGTATGCTGTAAGCGACGTCATCACTTATAAACCAAATGACGAGCTATTTCGGAGCTATCTAATGGAAGTCGAAGATATGGTCAATTCGAGACCTCTAACATACCTATCCTTAGATAGTGAGGAATCTGAATCTCTAACACCTAACCATTTCCTGCGACAGTTGGCTGGAGACGCCACCCCGACTTCCTTTGAGGACATAAATGATAATGCAAAATTGTATAAGACTAACGCACTGATGTCCCAATTATACGCGAAGCACTACTGGAAGAGATGGATCCGGGAATACTTACCAACGTTAACCAGAAGAGAGAAGTGGAACCAGACTACTACACCCCTTAAAGAAGGAGACATCGTCTTAGTTCTCGACGAGAGATATTCCCGTAAGTCTTGGCCCAAGGGTAGGATACTCCAAGTTCATATGTCTAAAGATAATCAAGTTAGAAGTGCCACAGTCAAAACTACGGACGGAATTTATGATCGACCAGCTGTTAAACTAGCCAAGTTGGACATAGGCGAAGATGTACATTTAAGCGAGGCTCTGAATCAATGTACCGGGGAGGAGAATGTCATAAAAATATCCACGTAGTCCGTTGCATACACCCTAAAGAACCACAGAAACTCAGTTTATCGGTCTGGCTACTGCCATTTAACCGAACAAACCTTTTCCTACATATCTTTTTTTGCCTATGATTGGTATCTTACTTTTCGCCGGGAATTGGCAGCGCTGAATTTTCAAATGGACAATATAAACGACGCAGCGATCATCAAAGTTAAAGATACTTTTGTTTTATAAGATAAATGCAGACAAAAAGATACTGTAATTTTTAACACACACCACACACACCACACACACTGTGGATATATAAGATTTATTAAATAAAAATTAATAAAGTTAAAAGACGGTATTTATTTTTGAAAAAGGGTCACAAAAAGTAGTGACAAATACAATTGTCAGTTTCCTCGTGTGAAAGGGCACTAAGTTATGGATATATTTTTTTTTTGTTTAGCAGTGTACTTACCCTAGCTTCATTTTCAGAACACTTCCTCTTGTATATTTTTGTTTACTTCTTCAAAAGAAATCAGTTCTACTCTTTCGTTTAGCTATATTTAAACGTGCTGGAGCAAGATAAACAATATATCAAACTGTCACTGTCAAAAAATAAATAAACCAACATAAAAAAGAGACAAACGCATAACACAAATGCATTTTCCTCATAAATAAATGCAAGAAAAATGGGTCTCTCATCCAAATTCGAAACAAATTTGTGTCAATTAAGTGCGCGATAAATCTTTATATTGTTTCATAAAAAAACAACAAATATATAAAAATAAAACTCAATCAAGTGTACACTGTAGTTCTTTGATTATATTCTACCTCCATCTCCAAATAAGATGTGCCTTCGCCGATAAGAATGGACGCCAAATAAATCCTGGAAACCAAAACAGGTAAAACCAAAAAAAATTAAACTATTAACCGAGAACCGACGACGAATATTCCTCTGCAGTGCTGCAGTCGCTCGCTGTGTAATCCTTGTCCTCCGAAGAACTTCTCGCTCTTGTCTTGGACAAGAACAGTGAAATTAAAACCATAAAAAGTACGCCATTTTTGTAAAAAATTATGTAGATGTAGTATATTTTTTCCCCAATTTAAAGTTGTCTTCTTAATTTAATCGAAAATTTACACTTTTCAAATATTTCGAAAAATAATCGACTGAGATTGACTCTTGGCGGGCGAAAAAGTGAAAAAAAAAAAATAGTTTCACTCGAGTTTTTGGTGCGAAATTAAATTTTCCCAACAAGTTTTTTCAGGCTCGCTGAAACAAGAAGGTAAATCATTCCAAAAAATGTTTTCCTAATTGAGAATCGCCTCAAACTGTCTCTTCAGAAACATCTAGTATTTTCTACCAAACAAAAACGACAGCGGTAGCAGCCGACGAATCAAATTTAGGTCAAAAGCTTAATTTGTAGACCTAATGAAAAAAATGAACAATTTATGAGACATTGGGCCTTGTCTTCGGACAAAATAATAACTGTGCATATCTAGGCGGTGGGTGCTACGTGCAAGGCTGATTTAATTTTAGTTTCCTAAAAGAATTTCCATTTTGTTTTCGTTCCATTAAAGAATTACAACTTGCAAACAAGCACAGGGCTTGAAATTTGCACTGTGTTGAAAATGGCGCGTAGTCACTAATTATTATTGCTTTAGAGTTTATGGTGGGTATATACCTGTTTCCCGAAAGCAAAATAGATACACTTACGAATATTTGTATGCCGTGTTTTCTGGTTGGGATTTGGGAATAAAAAATTAGAAATTCGAAACTGCGCAAATAATACCCATTTTTTGCGCAGTGATTTAGTCTGATTATTTACGCCTCTTATTTGGAGGAATGTTATTAAGTATGTATTTTTTACTTATTGCTTCGGGACAATTTTATATTGATGTTTATTTTATCTGCATGTCCAAACGGTTTTAATCGTATATTTGCTCGTTGTATCTTCATGTCTAGATGCTCTTTTGCTTATCGAAGGACCATCCTACATAGAACGAATGAATCAAAGGAGTTTTCATCCGACTGTGCAAAAGCTCATTCTTCGAAACCATACAATAGTACAGGGATAATAAGAACTACAGTGTCTTCCCAGCAGGGTTTTATTCTTTAATTACTCTTGGTTTGATCCAAAAAAAAAATGTAACAAAATCAAAAAAGACTATGTTACTATCCAAAATCTGACAAAATCAATCCACGAGAAGTTTTTGTTTAGCCAATTCCAATATGGCCGCCTGGCGCAGACAACTAAATGTTTAACGTGAGATATCTATTAATCACGATTTATAACACTGATGCACTGAACTTTGATAACATTTGAAATGGTGTTTTTTTTTAAATAAAAAATTTTTAGTGCATCATATTCCATTTTCTTCATGATGAATTTAGATGGTGCTTACATACCAGAATGAACCACGAGCTCAAACAACAAGCCTTTCCAACCAAACCGGTATCTACCTACCTGCAGTTCCGCACACCAAGTTGATTGAGGTCTTTCAACATTTGTACGTTCTGCGAAGTTCATCAGGGTTGTGAATCCGTCCCGGTATTTTCAGCTTTTTGCCCAGGTTGACGTCAGTCAATATCTCGTAGTGATAATCATTGAATCAGACAGAATACATTGAACCAAATATTTGGAAGGATCTTCTTTTCAAAGCATTCAAACAATTTTTCGTCGATTGTATTTTCTGCTGACTATAACACATAGCTTGTTAAAATCCTTTATTTTTAAGACCCCGCCCCTGCTATATCGTCAAAGATGGATGAGAATGCTTTAGGCAGTTTTGAAAAAAAAAATTCTCAGGATTTTTGGTCCCATCTGCAAAATGTGGATAATTAATGGAGAAGATACAACCTGTACTAAGAGCAAATGGACACCAATGCTCTGGACAAGAAAATCTTTTATTCCGCCTACGGGGGACAGTTAAGAAAGACTGCGGCTCTGGAGCGGCATGGAAGTGAAAAAGAAATCGGTTAAACTTGGAAAACTTTGGAGCCCGAGCTGGCTACAAAAAACTTTTTGATTGAGGTTTAGGTCCAAATCGGACTGTAGTATTTACAAATAAAATATTAAATAAATAACTAAAATATGTTCGCACACATTCGATAAGCTTATGAATACAATTCTTATCAGTTTAAAATATCTTTTGGACATAATGTGATGTTCAAAGAAAATACCATACGTGTCTGTAGAAAATAACACCGATGACTCATTTATATGATTCAATCAGACAATCTCTCTGCTTTCCAATTACTTTCACATCAGTCAGCAGAATGTGTATAGGTATGCGTGTTTAAATCGCCCAAAATACACTAATTATCTTCGAATTTGAAGAGGTTACAATAATAATTAAGAGTTTCTATAAATCTGAATAGCTCATTTTTATTCTCTAGGATGATAAAAACCAGGATGATGAAAACCAGCAGTAATGTTATGTAATTTTTAAACTAATTGAGTGTAATGAACTTATGAGCAATATTTTAATAAAGTTAAAATTAGATGATGTGGGATTTTTATAAAGTGTATAGGAATATTTGAGTTTTTTAATGGTTTTCCCTCTCTCTCTGTGAACATTTAGGCCTTAAAATAATTCCTCTGCCTTTTTGAAACATTTTAACTACATATGTCAAACTTTCGGTTTCCGATAGCTTAAGATATGTAGATCGTCTGCATATGCAGTTTTACTAAAATAAGTGGAAACTTACCATCATATTATTCACTCGGTTAAACCAGTTTAAAACCTTAATCCGGATGTAAATTAATATAAATTCAATGTATATAAAAACATCCGAATTTAAGTTTTAAACTTGATTAATCTTGTGAATAATATGACGGTTAATTTTTGGGGCAAATCAGTTTATACTCGTCCACAGCCCGCCCAAGCAAAATTTCCGGACAATTTTAATTCTAAATCTTTTAACAGTCTTAAACATTTTAGGCTGCTGATTGACCTACAGTAGACTTTTTAATTCTAAATCTTTTAACAGTCTTAAACATTTTAGGCTGCTGATTGACCTACAGTAGACTCCTTTTAAATTAAGTTTTAGTTGTAAAAATAACAAAATATCCGCTCTTGTGGGTGGTAACTGTTCTCATAATATTTGTGCTCTCTTCTCTTCTTGTTTATGGCTTACAGGTAGAGAATAAAAATAACTTATCAATAATCAACTATTTTTTTGTTCCTTAGATATTTTCAACACTTTTCGAAGAAATTTTAATTAAGAATATGGACCTTGCCAAGGGCTTATCTTTACCAACAATAAAAACAGAAGCATTGATTGCAAGTCCAACTAAATCGGAAGAAAAAGTAAATTCGATTGAAACATTAACGACATTAAAAAATTCAACATCGGGAAAACTTAAATCCAATCTAGATGAAAAATTCAAACTTGAGGTAGATTAAAAAAAATATATATAATTTTTTTATTTAAATAGTAAATTCTCTAATTCATCTGTAGAGCGAACCATTTGGTGAACTACTTGGATCTGTCACAACACACAATTGCCCTGGCGTGCGAGCTAGCGCCAGAGTTATTCAAAAAATGAAACAAGATTCAATACGGCCATCTACACCGCCACCAAATGAAAAAGAATTAAAGGCAAGAGACGAAAAGGGTGTTCAAAAGACACCATCACAACCGAAGACAACTACCAAAGCAACTTGGACAAATATCGAAAGAAATTATTTTTTTGATGCACTCAGTGAATTGGGCAAAGAATTTGATGCTATCGGCAACTATATTAATTCTAAATTAAAGAGAAAAAGTTCTACGGATGCGGCTTTTAAAACAAGAGATCAAGTTCGCCAACATTTTTATCAGACTTTTCATAAATTATCCAAATATATTCGATTTTCCGATGGTAAGTGGATACATTTAATTTTATATAATTAGTAACACTGAGCTTAATTGGGTTCTTCGATATTTTAGAAGTAAAAAAACCTGTACAGGAACTTTACACATTGATAAACTACGGAGAAATGCGTCGAAAATTGCAATTTATAACTGACAAGCACTTTATGAAACTTAAACATCTCGTTTACTACGGACACATCACAATAAGAAGCAAGGGCAAGAATATCCGCATCAAAACACCGACATGCAAAGCTTTACGTAGGCTTAATCAACTCGATGGTAACTAAGACAGCCTTTTAAAATAACCTAGAATTATTAATTTGAGTTTATTAACTTATAGCCGATTGTCTCGAGGATATAAAACTTCCGAATAAAGTCGAAGTAATTATTAGTCCAGCTAACATGGAGTCATTTGGAAGAGTTCAAACGCTAGCCCAAAATCCAAAAGCTAAAGCTACAGTTTCTCTGCAAAAGAAATTAGTGAACTTCATTAAAACTTTTCAATACAAATGGCGAAGCAACGAAATGAAATTGGTAAGCTTTTTAAAATCAAAATGTTGTTAAGTGTAAATTGTATGAGTTATTTACAATCCGTAGGCTGAAGAGGAACCGAAATTATTTCCAAGTAATTCCACAACCGACACAGAAAACGTGACTACTACTGCCTTTCAGGATTCTGATATGTGCTTCAGACCAAAGCCAGGAGTGCCTATCCATCGACCACTTTTAAACATTACCGAATACATCAGTAGTCTAAGTCTAAGTCTGTCCACATATGAAGATCGAATTGGAGTTAAAGTTCGAAGTGAAAATCTTTGTCAGGACCGATTAATATCAAACAAACGACAACGATGCGATTCCAATTCTGACAAACGAAGTCCCGAAAGTAAGAAATTAAAGACAAGTGATCACTTAGTTGAATCAGGATTTTCAATTATTAAGGACGAATCCTCTGCACAGCAAGGAAACGAAAATGAAAATTCAAACAATGATGGAAATCTAAGCGATGAGATAAATGAAATACTAAGCTTTAAAGAAATTAAGTGCGATAATATCTCAGACATAGTTTCGGACAATGATACCAAGACCCATGAAGAAAACCATCACAATCACCAGATTGAAAATGGAAATTCAAGTAATGAAATTTTCAAGGATCAATCTGTGCCGGCTGCAATTGAATCGAAGGGGAAAAGTGCAAGAAGACGAAGAGGAGAACACAAAAAGAACGACAACAACTTCAAGCCATTAATCAGCGACCATGTGATAAAGAAAATCCGAAAGGGCTGGACGATATCGAATGCTGATGATATAACCATAGGGGATTTGTATGTTGTTTTTGGGCAGGATTCCAAGCTGGAATTTGAGTATTTCTGGAAGAACACTGGTGCTGAAAAGAAAAACCTTTTTAATCAAAAACAAAACGGAATGCCGTATAGCATAAATGACTGTGACGAGCCACAACTCATCAACTCACTGACAAACTCTTCTTTGGGAAATAAGTTGAAACATTTGCTCTTGATAGCGAATTTAAGTGAACGCATTCGAAAGAAGCAGTGTTCATGTGGTCATACCTGTGACAAAATGCTAAAGCCACGAGTAAGTTTTGAATTTAAAAAAAAGCGATTATTTGCTTGACTCTTATTTGTGTGTGTGTGTGTTATTTAAACAGCTTGACCGCGAAATTGTCACAAAATCGTTTGTTTCATCGAAAACATTTCAGTTGTCCACTGTTGATTCGGGAGTTTTTCGCCAACCAGTGGTACCATTTCGAAGGCCGACTTATAGTTTAGATCCCATTAAACAGATGCCTAATGTAAGTACAAACATGCATTCAAACAAAGGTCAGTTGTTCATATTTCAATATGCTGTCATAGGGTTCTCGTTTGAAGATGTCAAAGCAAGTTTTGGTCCAACGTATGCTTCTGCCACATAAGTCTGGTCAAGCGTATGATGTTGTTGATGTCAAGAATTTACAAAATAAACTTGTTAATAGACAGGAATCTCCGTCGGTGACTAATGGGATCTCACCAAAGGCCGCTTCTGATGTGTTGTCGATGCCCTCAACAACTTCAACTGATGAAGAACAACAACTCGAAATAATAGAAACGAGTGAACAAAAAGACAGTATTACTCCTGACAAAGGCATCGAAACACGCCACAGTTTGCCATCAACAACTGATCAAGGCTCGAACGATAGCACGGCTTTCTTGACCGAACAAACTTCTGAAAGCATTGAGTTTGACGAATGTTCAAGTAAGTATTTATTTTTTAAACTAAAAGAACTAATTTTCAAATAAAATTTATTTTTAGCAAGCAGTATTTTTAAAGGAATTTCCCCTTTGAGCCCAATGCAATTGCTTCGAGATTCTACATCGAATTCTCGCTGGCTGGAAGAGAATCTTAATGACTTTTCTTTGAATAGTTTGCTTGGACATTTGGATGAAATTAATGGAAACCGCGATATAACTGTAAGGATGTAAATCTATTTTTCTAACCTAAGGACTTTGTTATTCAGTAAAATGTTGTGTTGTGTTTATATTTTGTTAAAAAGAATTTGAATCAAAATAGGAAACTATTGGAAACAAAAATATAAAACAACGAAGTGTTACATACAGAATGATAATTTTTTTAAAATTATGAATTGAATTAAAATAGACAAGCACAGGAATTTTGTATATATTGACTGGAGAAATGCATCAAACAGCGTTTTTGTAAAATGTGCAAAAACAGTTAAGTCAGTTCGTGAGATAGGGGACGATATATTGCCTACCAAATTCTTATGTGTCCTTGCCTCACTTGGTGCTCTACTCGCTTCTCAATGGGCTTTTGAAAAAATGCAAGTCAGGAGTCAGTCATTCGTTCTGCTAAACGATTCAAGATTTGTATAGTCTATTGACGAGAACAGCTGTTTATAATCCAATCGAAACAAAACTGTCCTAATTGGGGGATGAACACACACAAGCCAGTCTTACAACTGCTATAGTGGTCATTCTCTTTCCTTTATTCCGGACTTCTTCACGAAAATCAGAATATAAAAAATACGAAATTCATCGAAAATAATTTAAAATAAATTAAAATTAAATGAATAGTTTGTCCTACCATAGTTTCAGTTTTTATATTTGGTCGTTAAAGCCGAAGTTTTTGTTGTTTTGTAATGTAAATTGATCAATGGTAAGATATTCGTTCTGACAACACTCATGTTACCATTAAAACAAAACTTTTAAATATATATAATAGTTTGGTCCTTGCTTAAAAAAAAAAATTACTAATTCATTTGCCTATTTTTCAGGATCAATCATCAAACCTCTCGGTGTTAAGTGAATCCAGTGTCGACTATATGACAAAATTTGCTGAAATCACTGCATCAATGCAAAATGAGGAAAAAGACTTATAAACACCATAAAAATTATCCGTTTTCATACGAGGGCGAAATCGGTTTCAAGATTAACAAAACAAAAAATCACAGTAAAACTTCCCCTGCCTCGTATCGTATTTATATTTATTAGTTATTATTTTGTTATTATATACTCCTGTATCTATGTGATTCTTTATTTAATATAACGTTCTTTAAATCTATGGTATGCATGAACAAAAAAAAAACTAAAATATTTGTAAAAGTAGGTCTCTAATGACAATAGGTGTATAAAGAAAAAAAATTTTAGATTTGTATACATTTTGGAAAACGAATATATTATTTTAACTTAATTGTATTGTGAATGTAAGGAAAAGATTTAAAATTTTTTTGTTTTATACTTTATTTTTGTCATTTGTCTACTCGTTGTTACATTCATAAAGAGTTTAACTTTTTGTTTTTGACAAATTTCCTATAAATTAATTCTTTGCAGAAAGAAACAATTTAAAAACGTCAATTTTCGTTTATAAATTCAAAATAATATTCACTTTATTATTAAATACATGACCTTTATAAAAAAAATTATACACACATAAATGTTTTATTTACTCAATGAGAAAATGTTTAGTTTTTACAAATCTTCAACGTCTAGTTGTTGAATGCAAATTCATTCAAGTATAGGATCTAAATTCCTAAGACATATTTTTTTTATCCAAAGTTTGAGTCAGGCAATAAAATATGGCGAATTAACTGAAGACATATTTTTGACACATGATATGTGTATGGTTATATACTGAGGGTTATAAATATTTTGTGCTATACTGGGGATAGATACAAGCGTCAAAATGCAAAAATACAATGATTCCAAGGAGGAAATAAAAAAAAAATAAATTATTGAAATCGGATAACGTTAATACGTGCCATAGTACATGAATATAATTTCGTTTTTCTTTGTAGAACAGATTTGACCTATCTCCATTTTCTTTTTCAAAAAAGGTGCGTTCTAGAATTTTTCCTTTTGTATCTGGGAAATTTTACTACGCTAGCTTTATTAGTTTCCAATGAAACACCCCTTATATCGTTTCTTAAGTAAATAAGTGTTGACCCAATATTTAAATTCGGCCACACATACTCTAAAATTTGATTCAAAAGATTCGAATTTAAAATCCTCCTGGAATTGCCTTTGCACCTTTCGAGGTTCGTAATGTAAAAAAAAAGGTTATTTGTGGTTCCAGTTTATTTGATGCAATTGTATAACCTCAGAGCTAGCAACGGTTTTTTTTTTTCTAAACGCATCGGTAACTGAGCGAAACTTTGGTTAAAAGCAGATTTATGGCCATCAAACACAAAACGACAACCATACACTCCCGTTCGGAAGCTTTAGTCTTATTAAAAAAAACTAAAAATAAGGACCGAATCGGAGTGACAGGCTGTTGTTTTTGTATTTGATGGGTACAAATTCAAAGTTTTATCATAGTATCGTAAGTTAATCTGTTGCGAACTCTTGGATATTCATGGAACTGCCTTCTTCTTCCTGCCCGACTTCTTGGTTTCCTTCTTCAACATTCTACATCCTTGAAATAAAGTTCCAGGCGAAAGTAGCTGAGAGAAGATCAAAAATTAACTTTAAAAAGTACAATGCCAATACTAGCAGAATTAATTAAAAAAATATGGTATCTTCTTGTTATAAAAGTCTTTGCATAAGTTGTACCATCAAAAGCTTTTAATCAAATCGAAACAATAGACAAAATAAATACAAATTTTGAATAGTTCTTGTCATTAGCATCTTAAAACAATTAAACTCGAGTGTAATCTTCAATTTGATTAGAATTCTTAGATGTGTACATAATTTATTTGTAACCCAGAATTTTATTGATATCTCCTAGTTCACGAGTGCTCCAAGGTTCAAGCGGATCCTGATAAATATCTCTTCTGCCAAGTTTATTGAAAGGAGCTGATCGCTGACGATACTGTGTGTCCTGCGTGTTTTCCGGAGATATTCTGCGAAAGAAGAAAAATTGTTTTTTTCAGAATTTTATGCCGGAAATAATTACACTAAAATAATATTTCCAGCCATCAGTTTTACTGGCTTTATTTTTTAAAGCTCTTAATATCAACAATTTTATGTACTATAACTGACATCTTACTTGTTCTTTTTTCGAATCCGTGCACTCTTAGCCCGTCTTGTTGCCTCGTCCTGAGGAAATTGTCTCCTTTTTAGATGAAGCTGTGCCATTGCGCGATGTACATCCTGTGCAGTTACTACTTCTTCGTTTCCTGTTTCTTGTTCTGTTTCTGAAGGTTGTTCAATAATATTCTGGTCATCCTCAATCGGAATACTAACCTCTTTTTCTCTCTCTTCACTTTGATTCTTGAAAACATCATTATAATAATGTAAAAACAGAAAAATAAGAATATAGTTTACCTACTGTAAAATATATACCCAAATTGGTTAAAATTCTAGGATTGACCGATAAAGCATAAATGTTATCTCAGATACATGGCGAAAGTGTGATTCAATATATTCCAAATTATTTCAGCGTTTATCTGAACTTGATCGTTAATATGGGAGTAAAATAAATTTTTCTGAGGTAACATTTATGTTTTACCGGTCAATCTAGAATTCCCACCTTTACGGGGGTTTACAGTAACATTTATATGAACTTACATATTCCTCCATATTTGGTTTATTCCAAAGATCTTCAGAGAATTCTTTGTCAGTGAACTCACCAATACCCTTAAGGGCTCCTGGTTTCGATAGCGCATTTTTAGTTCTTCTCACCAAAGATAATTTACCCAAAATTGGTTTTCCAACACCACCAGCATCACTCTCTTCGGTGTCGATTTCTTCAAGCATTTTATAGAATTCTTCTAACTTGACCGGATCTACAGCAAATTTTGGATCTTGGAATAAATTATGCAACATTTCCGGATTTTCAGATTGCTGCTGAGGTATTGGCGGTGGTATGGTTTCATGTGTAATAACTTTCTGTTCAGGTTGTTTCACTTCAATGTTCATAGTCTGTTCAACAAGAATTCGAGCCTGAAATGCCAACTTTTCTAAGCATGATTTATAATTCGGATCCGTGCCATCTGAAAGTTCGGCGTGTAAAACCAATTCTCTGAATGGATCACTAACAATGGCTTCGCCAATTATATTAGTGGTTGCAGGATCTTGTCCAAAGTTTAAGACGTTAAGAGTATTTTCAAATCCCGGCTGAGGTTTCAAGTTATAAGGGTCCTTCAATTTCTTTTTTGTAATTTTGATTGGGCTCGAAATAGATGCTCGACCCCACATAAGACGACGCATTTCTTCCCCAGTCATGCCGCGTTTTTTAAGTGCATTCAAAGTAACTTTACCTACTCGCTAAACAAATAAAATGCATAATTATTAAAAAAATTATTAAAAATTCGTTTGCCACAAATTGTTCGAAAAAAATTTAAATGTTGTCGTACCTTCCAGTTAGAGACAGCGCCTTTCCTCTGCTTTGCTCTAGTTTTATTCTTACTTTTTATTACCATTACACCTCTCTGCTCAAAGCCAGTATCATCAGAAACTCCAAGAGGAATCGAGTAAGCTTCAAGGTATTTTTGAGCATCGGTCTGGGGAACTGCTCGTTCTAGAGTGACAACAATTTTCGCCCACTTTTAAAGGGCTTCATTTTTTTAATAAACGTACAAAACATATACTTTTAAAAATACAACACCTGTTTCATCCACTCCTTTTCAGATTGCTCAATTACATGAGCGTACGTATTGCCCATCATAGCAATTAACATGTTCAATAAGAGAATAGGTACGAAAATCATAAATGTTACGAAAACCGTTTTTGCCAAATTTGGATAAGAAGTCTGATTTAAGTCTGGGTACTAAAATCCAAAATGTGAAGAATCTCATAGTGTGCACACATTAAGGAGCTCAAAACACGCCTTATGATGACTTACATTATAGTCGCCTAAAGTTGTTTGAAATAAAGCCATCCAGGTGCTGGGGAATGTATTGAACATGGTTGTCTGTAACTGAGGATGTCCCTTGAAAAGAAAGAAGAAAGCCTGTGAGAAGCCAAATATCACAATAGCATAAATGATGCCAAACGTGAACATGTCTCCGGTCAACATAGAGTAAATCATTGTTACAAAGGGTCCAGTCAAACGAACTGCTCTAAAAACGTACATAATAAACAAAACTTAGAACTTTTTCTAGCATAAAAGTTCACAATTTTACCCAGCAAAAAACATTAACAAAAACCAACTTCCAGGAACTGCAAATACCAATATTGCTTCCTCCGTATCTATATCGCCCATAATTCGAAATGGTATACAAGCTAAAATAAGTAGGTTAGAGACCAAGAATATAGCTTTAGCTGGTGCATGTGACTAAAATTAAAATTCTCATAGAAAATTATTGATAATTTGTCAACACGAAACCCAACCAGTTGTTTAAGGAAGGCAGAGAGGCCTTGATTCTTGACTTCGTCACCTTGCTGAAAGATTACATAACTCAAGACACCTGCAATTGTAGCAATTTCGGCACAATATCGAACAATATTCTGTGCATCTGTAACTTCTTCAATTCCACCATTTTCATCTGGATCTTCGGGATCAGCGTCTTCACTGGCTAGGTCAGTTCTCACGGGTCGTAGGTATACCGAGATGGAAAGAAAGAATAAATGGATAAACAGGATAAGAAGTCGTTTTAAAAACTGATTGCGAGCAAATGTCTTCCATTTTTCTTCCAAAAGACGTTGGATAATGCCACCGTCAAGCATGTCCAAATGCTCCTCTTTTGTTCCATTCAAAATGATAAACAATGCTGAATTCCAATCTGAAAAGAATACTAAACTATTTAAAATGCCTTTATTACAATAAATCTACTTTTAAAGCCTTAAATTAAATATGTAGGTATTCTTTGAAAATTTATGAGTAAGTTTTAAACAGTATGAATCGCTTAAGATATACAAGGTACCATAACAAATTATGGTTTTGATTTTCGATTATTTCTCAAAGGTGATTCGTTGTAAAAACTCATTTTAAATATCTAATACCTACAGTATAGCTTTATAATTTATTTTTATTTTAGGTAATTTTTTTTTTTTTTTTAATTTCCCCTCACTAAAAAATATGGGGTTTGACTTGCAATAAACATACAGGGTAATGCGCATAAGGTGTGACAAAAAGCTTGAGCGGCGGGTGAGTTGGGTCGAGACAAGAAAAAAATCGCGTGGGAGGGTAAGGGGTCTATTCACCACTGTTTAGCCGAGTTTCTGTTTTTGACTAAAAATTAATAAGAGTATTGAATTTTGCAAAAAAAAAAATATATCTTAATTACGTAAAATTTTGAAAAAAATTCAATTGAAATTTATGGATTCGTAAAATAAATCAAACCCGAGATTTTTATCAAACTTGACATTACGATGATAGGGAAGACGAAAAAAGTGGGTTTCAAAATTCTGCCTGAAAAGTAGTTATTTATGGGACATCATATAGAACCATATTTTTTAATTTCGCTTTTCTCAAATGTCAAGGATCGTTGGTTTTATTTTATGAATTGCTAGAAAAATTTAACCGTTTCTTGGAAAAAATATTTAAAAAAAAGTTGTGTGCACACGTTAAAATATCAGTTATTGTTTTTAAGTTCAAATTGTAGCTGTAATTGTAGTGCGGGCGTAATATTTTTGTAGGGTTATTTAAAAGTATCATATTAACTTCACAGGTTTACCTGACACACTGTCTCCTGTTTATTCGTAATTGTTGGCGTGCAAGCATAACATTGCGCAAGGTTCAGTTTTACCAGGGCTAATCTAATCTTTATGCGATTCATTTATCGTGATAAAAGATTTCATATAAATTCAATTGAAACCAGTCATAAGAATTTCGAATTTGTAGCAGAATTTTATAATTGGTTCTTACTTGTCCGTCCATCTGGCAGCAATGTATCTAGAGCATTCAATGGATATCCAGAACATGTAATGTTACTGTAACGCCAAAATTCACGAGAGGACAGTTCCAACATCTCACGGAAAACTTCTGCTCGACCAAGCTTACAGGCAAGCGTAAGTGGCGTAAGTCCAGAATGGTTTGCTATTCCATTTCTTGCGGGTGTTTTGGGATGGCGCAAGGCATAACCGAACATGTCCTGTAAAAATAATTGCAGCAAAGTTCGTAAAATTCTTCTTGTCCAAAAATTCACAGATGGCGGGCTAATTGGACAACAGATTTTCAACAACTTACCAATTTATCACAAACAACAACCATATGTAATATCATGTTTCCAAATGAGTCCTGTGCATCGGGATCAGCGCCATGATCTAGAAGCAAATTGTATACGCTCTCGTTGGTACAGCATGCAGACCATGCTAATGGATACTCTCCCATATAAGCTAAACCTTCATAATCTGTTGTCTTGGATGGATTAGATTTTTGTTGGTCTCTCGGCAGAAAAAAACTTCCTATCGCCCTTTGATTTATATCTGCTCCAGCTTCAATCAAATCGGCTACCAATTCATTGTTACTATACGCAATTGCCAAATGCAAAGCACTTGCACCTAAATACTCTTCACCTTCCATTACGTCCAGAGCTAAATTAGGAAAAACACGTAACAATACTCGTGATAATTTTGTATGAATCTTTGAATCACATATTATCAAAACATGTAATAGACTCTCCCCAAGAGCACCTCGATATTGCATCTGCCAACACGCCTTATGGTCCGCCCATTTTCCCAAAGGGTCATGAATTGATAACGAGGCCTCGATTGGAATCATAACCTCAGTGTGATCCCTGTATTTCCAGCGAAGGAATTCGGGTCTATTAATGACCTGCCCCTTGCCGTCGTTATACATGAAAACTCCAAATTGTTCTCGAATTAATTCCTCTACTGCAACCAAACCGCCAACATTGATAGCATCTATCAAGTCTCCCCCTAAAGAGAAAATAATTAACTTTTTTTTTAATAATTATAGCTGGCATATCAATAACCCCTTTTGTAGTCGGCTAACTTATATAAGAGACACTTGTTAGCCGTTGCCGAAGACTGGGAAATAACTTGATCCAGAATTGCTCCTGGTTTCATTTCTGGTTCCTTTTTTCGGAAACATTTATTGAATATAAACCTCATTGTTCTGAAATAAACTTCTTGCAATAGCAGCACAAGCACAATGAACACAAATTTTTCATTAAAATGTTTGATCGATTGACTTATTAGAAAAATCGTTTTTAACCATAGAAACATATTTCAGATTAGTGGGAAGGGGTAGATTGCTGTCGCTGAGGAATTTTCAATTTTTGTTTTGTTTTGGTGAATTAAAATTACATGAAAGAGGAATCCACGGAAAGAAGTTGGCAAAAAAAAGTCTCAATAAAGGCAAACACTGCCGCATGATTCATAAGTTCATAGAGCTAAGTATGATCCATAAGCCAAAAATTCAACACAGAACTTTTTATCTTGACTACGACAAATAAAAGTCTTAAAGTGTTGCATTTTCTTACATTTCTTTTACATAGACACCGTGGCGTATGAGCAACTAATTATAAAAACAATTTTTGAATTCTATCACGATTAGCAGTGAATAAATGTTGAATAAATGTGAGAACTTATAAATTACATTTATCAGAGAAAACAAAATTTTCATTTAGAAAAACAAAAAATTGTAGAAAAAAAAGGTATGAAATTTAACTATAAAACAGTATCTTATCAACAGTAGCCATTTGATTGGCCAAATTCTAAAAGCACTATAAGTAAGAGCATACTTTGCAATCATTAAACTTATTTTGCTGTAATTTGTTTACACTTTTAAAAATGAATGGAATACTCAAAAACACAATTGTTCCAGTAGTAAAATTTTATTTATCTTATTGTATAAATTTATTAAAAAGTTTTTTATCATTTATCGTTTTGCAGAGAGATACACACATCAATGTACGTAAAAAAAACCTGTCATATATTGAAGTATACACAAACACATTTATTTCAAACTATAATAAAGAATTGCATCGTATAAAACATTAAGTTTGATCATTTAAAAAAAATATATCATAAATTTACTGTCATTACTTAAATTTCACTCACACATATTTTGAAGATTCTGATTTTAAAAAAATATATACCTATAATAAATAAAAAAATATTTATTCAAAAGTGTTTACTGACAATTTAAATAAATAAAAACAAACGATAAAAAACAAAAATACTAAACTTCTTTCGAAAATTGTATACTCTGCAGTTTTTTTCTTTTATTTAAGTTGATTAGATATAAAAGTTTGTTTATCTTGTAAAGTATATATGTAAATATAAATACTTATTTAAGAAAAAAAATATAATAATCATATTATCTTAATATTTAATATGGTGTTTTGCGAATAAAGTTTCGCTTTACTATTAAAATGTCATATCGTGTGGCTCATTAATATGATGATGTTACGAGCAGGATGAACTTTTGTGGAATGTTATCACTAATGGTGTTTTATTCGTTCGCATTTTGTATTATTTTTTTATTATTAAAATTTGTAAAAAAGCTTTTATTGATTGTTTGACTGAGTTCCCTTTTTTAACGAGTATAAAAATTGTGTATAAATATAAAAAGTTCTCTTCTTTCTTCCTTTTTTCAGCTTGATGTATGAGTTCATTCCTTTAACAGAATCCCCAGCATTCAAAATTCTCTTTAGCATTCCGAAAAAATATAATATACACTCCAATCGTATTGGAAATTCTCTATATGATTTATACTTCGACTTTTTCGGACTAGGAGATAAGAATAATGAAATCAATGGATTCTTTGATGGAGTTGATAATTTTGGGTATCAAAATTGTAATAACGATATAAATATTGTATGTATAAAAATGTATAAACTGGCAATGATCAGGAATATCCTGTCTGTTTTTTATGGCAATGAATCCATAGTCTTTTGGTTATAGTTACTTGAAAATTATAACAACCAAAAAAAAAACTTGGAAGAATCTATGATAGGGGGCGGGTAATTTCTTTTTTATTTTTACTTTGTTTTTTTTTTTTTTTTTTTAATTTAATCTAAATTTGTGGATATCCGACTAGATATTTCAATTGAATTATAAATTATTTAGTTTTGTTTGATTCCTTGACTTATGGCAACAGATTTTTTTTTACCTCTAATAAAAAATTAAAATTAAACTTACAATAAATTTTAAATGGGATTTATAGAGCTTTAAATTTAGATTTTGGGGGATTGATTTTGTTTTTTTTTTTTCATTTAATATCTCGACTAAATATGGATTTTAAGATAAAACAAAGGATATACATTATGCTCAGAGTATTTTTTTTTAGTGTTCCACATTTTAAGACGATCGTTTTTTTGTTTTTTGTTCTTGTTTTTGTTTTCTTTAACGTTTAAGATTAATAGTACTATATTTTGTTATATTATATAAATTTTATAATCTTATTTCTAAAGCTGCTGGCGACGATCCAGCAATATTTCTATAGCGCCTGTTGTCAATTTTATTCTTCCCATTCGTTTTCGTCCACACCTTCCATTTCGTCTTGTTCAAGTTTGGTGTTGTATTCCATGCGAGCACTTACTGATTTTTGAATCTAAAAAAATAATAATAAATTATATATATTTATATAGGATTTGTAAATATATTCGGTTTTCATTTTGTTTGATATAACCAAAAAAATGTCGTTTTATTAGTTTATTGGTTGATATGAGGAAGTCACACAATAATTTCAAACAAATCTGAGTTTCTCTACGATAAAGGTTATTTTGTTTATTATTTACAAATTATAACTTAACATAACTTTCAATAAAATATCACTTAGTATTAATAAATTTTGGTATCGATTCCTAACCATAAATGGTTTTAAAAACTCTTCGATCGATCTTACTGATAACATGTGTATTTGATATGTTATGTGTAGGATCGTTCAAAGCGTCGTCCATCAAGTTGACGTTTAGGAGACTGGGAGGGTGATTAATTAAATTAAAAGAAATACATTTCCTTACACAAACATAAATATATATAAAATTCCTGTGTTTATAAAATATGAATGTAATGCACTTAAAGGGTCAATATTACATATGTAAATAACTGTTACAAAAATTTATAACAACACTATTTTCACAAACATGCCTGATTTTGTTGGTAACGGTAGTGTTGTTGTTTAAAATTATAAAAAAAATATAAAATAAAATAGGCTCATGCAATATTTATACAACAAATAATTAGACAAACTGTTTATTTTTCTTGAAGAAAAGCAAATAGTTTACAGATTGAAACAAGCCGGTTAATATAAACAAGTTTGTTTTTTGCATCTATGCTTTCAGAACAAATTAATATGTTAATTGTTATCAAGAAAATGATGATCCTACCTTTTCTCGTTTTTTACTGAAGATGTAAAAATTGATTTATTTATTATTATTATTATTATGATTTATTAACAGATACTTAAAAGTAACCTGGCAATTACAATTTTATATAGAGCCTAGCTGCGAGGACTATTAGCTCTGAAGTTAAAAAAGAGAATCAAATTTTGTATTTAAGATTACATATGAGTTCATTTACTAGTTCGATATTTTTTGAATTTGGAGTTTTGAGGATTTCATATTTAAACATAGATCTCTGTATGAAACAAAGTGAGCATATTCTTATTTGTCTACATTGGAAAATGGTCTAATGTTTTGGTAGACACGGGATTTTTTTAATAAAAAATTTAAGTTATTGATTTTTTAAAACTTTTAATGAAATAGTTGCCATTAAATCTACTTGTTTTTAAATATGATGCGTCAAGTCATAACACATACTGCAAATGGGTGAGATTATCCTATTCCCAATAATTTATAATTTTTTTTTTTTAACTTTTATCTCTGGTAAAATTTGTTTTATGTTTCACCAAAACTTATACAGTAGACACTAAGTGAGGACTTTTCTAAACTTAGTATGAAGTATTTTTTTTGATATTATTGTGATTAATCTCGTATGGAAAATCGCAATTTCCCCTTCTGTATTTTTGTCGATGTTCTGAGAAGTTTTCTCAGTGATTTGAGAGATCTTTACTTACTTCTTGTTGTTTCGCTTTTTCATATTCGGATTTTGTCAAAAATTGGGGACTGGATGTTTGTTCGGGTTTTTTAGTCTGTGCTGCTGGTTGAATGGATGATACTACGAATAGAATTTCAAAATTAGCTTGCAACGAGCAATTAAATTGGAATAACTATTATACTTACAACACTCCATGCCTTCGGGTTGAAGACTGATTTTTTTGGGTTTTTTATCATTCAAAGAAAACCAATCGTCTGCTGTCAATGTTGGCACCCATGTCACCAGAGTTGGGGGAAAGAGATCATCTTGGAAAAGTTCACTCTAGAATTTTATGTAAAGATTAAAACTTTATTTAATAATTTTCCCTATGAAGATGGAGTTACAAATTTACCTTTATTCTTGGCACTGTAAAACTCAATGGTTCAATTGTTGTATTTGTCAAGCGATAAGCTTTCGAAAATTCCACACTCGCTACGTCACAATGATTCTTTGTGAGGAAACTAAGACCTTGATGCAACGAAGAGCATCTGTGATGTGAAAGTGGACAAATATACGGTTCCTCATCGGTGATTTCATAGGCATAGATAGTTGAGTCTCCTTTTCCGGTAGCAAATAATGTTGAGCTATCCTCATCGTAGAATGGAATCAGAATAGATGGTGATACATCTAAACTGATCGTGTTCAATGGAGCAGCTAATTTGTTTGCATTATAAACGCTTATTTGTCGCTCCGATACTCTTTAAGACAAAGACAAAAATCAGTATAAGCAACTTTAACTTTAGATGTCTATATAATATTTATCTAAATTTACTTATCAAATCCTGTACACACTATGTACTGCCCTTCAATAGCCCAAGTTATCCGAGCACCTCTTGTTCCGACTGGTCCATTTCCCTCTCTAATTGTGGTCTCCGACTTTCGAGGATTATAGACACGGATCTTGCCATCCTTACATACACTGGCAGCAAATTTCCCACACGGACTCCATGCCAAATCGAATATCTGATCATTGTGACCTTGCAAATTGCATTTCTCCTGCATTGTATTCAGATCCCACAACTTTACTGTCATATCATGGCTTGTAGTCAAGAAAACATCCTTTGCCAGCGGATGAAATCGGATAAAATAGATCTTATCTAAGTGGGCTGTGAGTTCTTTTTCGGGAGTGTTTGTTGGCTCGGTTAAGCCGTTGTCATCGATGCGCCACAGTTTTACTATTCCATCGTCACAGGCCACAGCCAAACGCTTCGAATCAAAAGGATCCCATTGGAAGTCCATGATGTTGCTTCCATTAACCAGCGAGGGGATAACACCGTCGGGTAAACGACCAGGACGGCTAAGTTCAAAAATTGCAATTTTTCCTCCCGGACCGGAAAGGGGTACTGCAACTCGCTCATGGTTCGCATGGAAACCATTACATTCCCCAGGAATTTGGCGACTCAAATTTCGCAAATTTTCTATGTGAGTAGACTTATGGCCTGGAGTTCCTTTTAAATGTCGGAACTTTGAAACTTTACCAAATACTGTTGAAGTACGTTTTGTTGAAGTTATGGTTGCTTCTGTGGCTGATTTTTTTATGCCTTCCATGTTTCGTCGTTTTTCGTCAAGAAGTTTACCTTCGGGCACCGATATACGTTTGTTTTCTGTTGGAGGCTTTATTGATTCAGGTTTTGTTAACTCACGTCTACTGCAATCAATTAATTCAGTTACTAACAAAATAAAGAAGAAGAAAAATTGCATTAAACTCACAGTGGAGCTGGCGATTGTATCTTTTCATCTTGTGTGCTTTTTGATCGGTTCTCATACAAACGACGTCGATCCGCAATACTGCATCTTGTAGCCAGATTTCGGCGTAACTCAACCTCAGGTTTGTCTTCTCCTTCGGTCGAATTTCCTGATGACTCTGAATGATTAAGTTCGAATATCTAAAATTGAATTCTGTTAATATCAATGGATCAATAAGGTCAATAATTAAATGTGTTAGTGAACCTTATCAGGAGATTCATCTGCCGACTGTGATAAGATTGTTATTTGAAGCAAGGATAAAAGGGGAATAAGAGATAAGAAAGAGATATTAACTACTTTTGTTAAGTTATATTTAAATAGGTAAATAGTAAAACAAAATTAAGCAAAAACTAAAACACAAAACTTGCCTTTCGCCTCTCCGAAGTTGTCAAGGACTTTGAACCAGACTCTCCATCTGCCTCGCCATTCCTATTTGGTTTTTCTTCTAAAATAGATATTGAATTTGATTAACTTCTTAAATGAAGAAATGAATTATTAACAAACTTTTTATTTCAATTTCAACAATGAGATCGGGCTTATTAGAGGAGGGTGGAGAAATTGTTTCATCTAAACTATTAAGAGTGTCTTGGGATCCTGGAGCGTGTGGGACTGCGAATACTTTGTCCAAAGTAAGGTCCCCTGAATTACTTGAAAATGGTTTCGGTCCCAGTCTTGGCTGTTTGGAGAAAAAAAAAACAGATTATATTATTCAGTTAATAAAAAAACACATTTAAAAATTAATACATTTAAATATAAACAAAATAAAACCTAGGAAACTCAAAATTATCCAGTTCTGTCATTGGAAAATTTAAACACAAAATTACGTGTCTAGGTAATTCTTTCTTTTATGATTCAAAACCATTTAATAGGTTAAATTTGTGAAGGACATAGAAACAAATTAAAATATAAGAAAATATACATATTCGCTGTGCAGTTTTTTTTGTTTAAACTGAAAAAAATTGCCTAAAGAAAAATAAAACAAATTTAATGTTGGTGCCAAATTAGAAAAGAAATATTTTAATAACAGGCAACGCAGAAAATAATAATGCAAAAATGTATAGGTCTCCACCCACCACTCGGGAAGTAAAGTTGTGGGCGCTGCCGACTGATCACGTGTTAAGATTCTTTTTCGCTTTTGTTCTTCGAAACGTGGATTGAAACGTATTTATGAATTTGTATAAAAAAGCGCTAGCCCTTTTAAATCGGTGTTTTATTGATGACTTTCAAAGGATATAATGAAGATCAATGACCTCTATGGTGTACTATATGCACATATGTATATGTACACACTATAAAACCCAGAAACAAATTTACCGATAAAACTATCAATTTTTCATAAAATATTATTCAAAATCCGAATTTCATGATAGTTTTACAAATTATGAACAGAAAACATCCACGAACGTATGTATCTACATATATCAGACTGTAACACCGTGACCACATAATGTACATACTTCCTGTGCTGAGATTCATTAAACCTTGTCAATGGTTTATTTTAAATTGTCTGCTAGTTATTTAAGGTTTTTTGTATTAAATTTATAAACTAAATATGAATTGATGGCTAGTGAAAAGAAATGTGAAAAAATCCAATCAAAAGAGACAACGTTACCCATAGAAATTCAATATTTCAACAAAAAAAAAATACAATACTAAATAAAAACTACTAGGTACTTTAAAACAAAGCAAAAATGGCTACTGATTTGTAAAACGAAAACAAATAACAGTCGTACGTAACGAAATAAAATTTTTTAGACTAAAACGAAATGAAATAAAAACGAGAAACGATGACATGCTAACATCAACAACTGGAAACAACAACAAAAAAACAAAACCTTGTACGACGATGGTGTTGTTGTCCTCGGCTTTGGGCGAGGCGTCTCATCACTGGATGAGCTATGCTGCGAGTCAGGCAATGAATTATTTCTCGAAGTACGTGGCATTGGTTTAGGTGGACTCGTAACCGAATGATCACTGCTACATGACTCCTCGGGAGATTCTTGAGATGAATTATGAGAAACCATGCGTGATTCTTCATGATTGTTATCGCCATTTTGTGGTGATACAGCCCTCTTTCTAATCGAACTGATCGTTTTTTCGGAATCAGTCTTGTATTTGCTGTCAAATTTTTTCATTATATCATTTCTTGAAAGCCCAAGTAATTCATCGTCGTTTCTGTTTTCAGTCTTGTCATTGAATCTGAGATCGTTTTTAACTGCAGTAGCAACAACTGGACATGTCGCATGACGTCCATTTTGTTGCTTTTTGGCATCTAAGGATTTTTTATTTTCGATATTCATTACAACCGATTTTAAATTACCACGATGAACCTATTAATGGATTATGAACAAGACAAAATACATAACTTAATATAAGTTAATTTGGTTTTACCAAGCAATCAAAAAATAATGAAACAACTATGAAAGAACAAGCTTACCGTAATTGGAGCATCGCCTAGCTCCCGCTTTGACGGATCCAAGCTCATTTTTGGCACGGCAATGTTGATGCCATTCATCCATTCGCTGGCACTCAATTCAGTCTTGTAACCGGTAGTCTCTGGGTAGAGATCACTATGAAAATCTCTGTAAGTCTGCAAAGAAATCCAAATTAAATTTTTTTTTTTACCTTTAAAAATTTTTGAAAATAAAATCACCTTTCTTGGAACTTGATACATAATAGGAATGACCATGTTGGAAGTCAATTGCAGAACTCTATTAACTTCTCCTTCCATTACTTTGAGGGCTCGCTTTGGCACCAAACAGGCACCCTTTGTCTGTTCGCCTGTATGACGCAGACCTTCAATTAAGAATGGATCTTTATCGCTAACCTCGAGATAGTTGATGGTGGTGTCACCCTTTCCGGCAAGGAAAAGCATATTGGTGTCCGGATCATAGAGGGGCATCAGAATGCCAGTGGAACAATCAAGTTCCAGAGTTTTCTCTGGCACAGAGAAATTCCGCAAATCACGAATGATTACTTGTCTGAGACGAGCAGCATCAAAGCCGGTTGTTAAGATTCGACTTTGATTGCCCAACCATACGACTCTGGAATCCTTAATACTCTGATGACTCTCACCGACCATTTGAATGGGGTCGCCAGCTACTCTTGGATCTAAAATCCGCACGTTTTTATCCTTACAACTGGTAGCCAAAGTAGTTCCGTCTTGCTTCCAACTAGCCGATTGTATAACCTCAGGATGTTCATTGTTAGCTGTAAATAACATACATTTCAAAAATGTTCTGGTTTTTAAATTTCATAACTATTTATTCACTCACAAAATACTTCCTTCTGTGTTGAGATGTCCCAGAGGGTAACACATCCGGCTGCTGTGGAATGTAAAAGACAATCTGCTGTAGGATGAAATCCTACGGTCTCTACACGACGTTGTTTGTGAGAAAACACACATTCAGCATCTGATAGAGATGCATCTAGGCCTTTTTCCGGAATGTGCCAAATTTTTACCAAACAATCTTGCGATGCAGTCGCCAGAAGCCCGTCATGAAAAGGTGAGAACTCCAAATCTGTGACAGTATCCGTGTGACCATGCAGCAGTGGCATAGTCTTGCTTTTTCTTCCACAATCATCAATTGGCAGCACGGCTAAGCTGGATCCAGTGTGCTCCCAGTTGAATGCCATAAAAGCTCCCGATGCTGCAATATTGTTCCCAAATGTTTGATAAGATCCCACGCATATGTCTCGAATACATGCTTCTGGTTTGGGCACAATGGGAGCAGCATTTTTGTATTTCGAGGCTTTGAATCGCCACGCCATAGTCACTTATCTATTTACTACCTGAAATATTCAAACTAAATTATTATATCTATTTTAATAAACAAATCTATCAATGTTTAAAGGGTGTGATTTGAATGAGGTACATTAGATACATAATTTTAAATTTTATTTTCATTTATGAATAATTTCAGAGCTTGGGCACTGGGCAGAGCATAGTAAAATATCGGTGTTAAAATTTAAGCTCTTAATTTTGATGTTAAATTTTAATTCTATCTACATATTATAATTTAATTTTTTATTTACAATTGAAATCTTTTATGTGATTCCGATGGGTAGTTTTCCGGTATTTTAAACAACACAAAGACAATTTTTTTTGTATAAAACAGTATCTTGATTATTCAATTCGATGCAAATCGAATCAAATCCCATTTGATTAAAATACAGGTACAGGACAACCAAAGGAGTAATTTAGACTACTTGTTAATCCGAAAACTATTAATACAACACCGTGCTAAACTTTAAAACAATTAGCGCTTGAGCTAAAAAAATAATTGTTAAAAATCTGCATAATAATAAATTAATTAGTTTAACAACTTTAGAAATTACACCAACGTAATGTACACCATCTGATTTCATTAATTTCAACAAAAGCCATTCTTGAGACAACTGATAGATACATATTTCATATATTGAATATATGTATATAGTATTATGTCTTAGCAATAGCCTGATATCATTTAAACTTTCTAGCTCTTGCTAATTCGTCATATTCAATCTTTTGAAATAAATCTTGATCGAAAATTTTCAACTTCATACACATAATTATAATCGAAAAAAATTCAAGAGCCAAAAGTGAAAAACATCATTGATACAATTATACAATCAACATATTAAAGCTATAATGATATTATAACCAATTTCAACGATAAATTAATATGAATCATAAACTTTATTTATCATTATATATATTTTCAACAATCAACCTATCAATTATGGTTTGGGGAGTGGCAGGAAAGTAGCTTAGTGTTACCTATACTGAATTTGCTATTGGCAAAATATATCTTCCCATAAAATGAATGCACAAATTGACATTATTTTGGATTTTTGATAATAATCTGAGTAGGTCTAGCTACCTGAATCCGGATTGGGTGTTTGTTTATTTTTAAAATAAGTTACAAAACTTCTAGGATAATATAAATACAACACCGGCTAAAAATCCACCCTTTTTTAGATATAATTTCTTTCAATATAATTCAAATGAAGAAAAAGGGGTAAGTTTAAGTCTCTTCGAAAAATCTCTTTGTTTTTGTTTTAATGCAACCCTCAAAAACATTCTCTTTGAAATGGAATTTCTAGATTCTCTATAATTTTTACATTGCGTTTGCGTTTACTGGAGCCCACCGCCTGTTATCGTCATGCTCATGGTCACCATCGACAACGTCCGCTACACAGTAGAGTATTTGCATAAGAAAAGTTGGAAACAAATTATTTATACTAAAATTGTAATGGGAAATCTACCCCACATTCTTTGAGATTAATTTGCATGATCAAATCACCCCTTTACGATTGTCAATTATCAATTATAAATATTTATAAGTCATAAGTTATATTTTTAAAAATTAGTTTTAAGTGCTCAAAAGAAGCTAAACTTAATAAGTATGCTAGTAGGAAGTGTACACTTTAAAATGGTTGATTTATTTACTACTAAATTCCATTGATCAAGTTAAAATTTATAAATGAATTTAATTTTTATATTAGATCAGCCAAATATAGCTTTTAAAGTCGCCCACTGTATTTAGACGTAAGATTATACAAAATGTACGGATTTTTAAATGCCTTTTAAATTGAATTGATTTATAAATATTAAAAATCGATAGATAACAACTCAATCGAAAATCGAGTATACCAAAAACCATTTTGTGACATTTTACAACCATTTTCGTTATTGATTTATTAACAAATTTAATCGTAAAGTAAATTTAAAAGAGGTATTTTATCCAGTCTCGATAAAGAGAAAAAATTATTGTATACAAAAAATATAAAAATATATATAATGTGCTGATCATTTATTGTGTTGCAGTTGCATTTGATGCGTTGTTTTTTTGTTGATGGATCCTGTCCTTTGAATAATATAGTAATCACTTGAATTCATAATTAAATAATTCACTTTTGATTTTAAATTGGTTTTTCTTTTAAAAGGGATTTTTTTATTGAACTGTTGTGCTTGGCAGTCTTGGAACTAACGTTTACACATTGAAAAATATTACTGTTTTTGTTGTCTTCTTTCTCTGTTTTCAGTCTATAAAAAGTACTCATCATTAGTTTATTGTCTACGCTCTCTCTTCTTCAGTTAAAAAAAATGCCCTCGATTCTCGTTCTGTTTTGTGCACGCATATACAGAAAATGTGCTAATGTACGTATGGCACTCCGTTTTGAAAAGATTCAAGAAAAAGAAATACCGTCAAAGTTGGGTCAGTGCATTTGCTTGAAGGGTGGTTACTGCGAGCCCAACCACTTTTAAGAAAACAGGTATTTTTTTTAATAACACTGGCGCAAAATTTTAAACGATTTAGTACGATGTTAAAATCATTTAATCATACTAAAAATGCTTTAACATCGTACTAAATCGTTTAAAATTTTGCGCTACTGTTTCCATACTACTCGTTATAGTTTAAGATAGTTTTAAACGGTGCATTGAAAAAAGACCCGCAGAAATATAGCGCAGCTTTTTGGGTAATAAAACCTGCGGGCTTTTTTTTACTTTTTGGAGTGGCAATAAGACCCATCAAAAAAAGCATTAAGACTAACGGGAGTTACCTTCTTTCTGAATTGACATTAAGATCCATACCTATGGTATGTAAATATTTGTGTTTTAATTTAACTTTATTCTGTTGTCCACACAAGAGAGAGCTTGTAAACTAGCATTGAGTTGTAATGGGCGGGGTTCGTCTCGATAGCGCTCGGAGAACTGACTCGAGTCGAAATTTCTAAAGAAAAACCTGTGTCGAGGAGTTAGACTTTTTTTTATTAAAAAATATAAAACAAAATAAATACCATTCATAATTTTTCACATGATTTTCTTTTTAAATGTTTCTCTGATATCTGTAAAAACCTTTTTAAGTCAAAAATTTTAAAAATTTTCAGGAGATGTTTGTTTTGTAAAATTAAGAATCTAAAAGGTTCAAAACTGAATTAGCCAGTTCACGTTTCTGAGATCTCACTGAGCAAACATCTGTCAGCTCCACTGAAGAGAGAAACCTGAACAAGATTTCTCCACAAGAGAACTCTCACCTCTTTTTTGTAAATTGATCAACTGCGATAAAAAATAATTGAGCAACCAAATCCAAAAAATATCAGTCTCAACTTTTTGACAGCAAAAGTGACGAATCTCACTGAGGAATTACGTTCAGATTTAGGAACAGAAACACAGTATTGAGGCATTGATTTTGAATTCAGTTATTTTTCGATCTAAAATACACTTGGACACAGTTTCACCCAATTTCTCAGTGTATACTTATTTGAATAAGTGACGCTTAAGTATCTCATTTCGTCTTAAGTAGCCAAGTAGTAGTAGTGACACGAACTCAAACAGTAACAATGACTAAAAGTGGCAATATGGTAGATTTGAACTACTGACTTTCTATTTTGGACATTATTATATAAACGGTATTTTTTCAAAAGGTTCTAAGCCATTATTAACACTATCTGTTAAGCCGATTTAAATCAAATATCGTTAATATCGTTTCCTAGGTTTATGTACACGCTCTTTTTGAATATCCATATGAATATTTTTTTTTACTTTTTCATTCTCCAAAAATTGTACAAGCAAATACTGGGGAAAGTTGGGAACGATTTAGATACATTTATGTTCAATATCCTGTATTATTTTCATACTTTCAGTAAGTATATGGGGAATTGTTCAATCTCCATTTGGCTACTTTTTATTAAGTAGTTTTTTTTTTTTTAAATTAGTAATATTAAGTACATTTTAATTATATTAACTCAACGTGTATTTTAAGCAACTTAATATGGATTCAAAGACAAAAAAGCTTCTCCTGAACAATTTGATGAGTTTTCACGTGACGTGGTGTACTAAAAAAAAATGAAAAATTGAACAGCAAAAAGTAGCCTGTTATTAACCAAATATTTTAATCTTAAATTTATAGATTCGAGAATAAGAATACATACTAGAATAGAATATTAAAATTAGTTATAATCTCGTAAATCGGACATTATCTGGATTTTTTTCCAACAATTTTCCATTTCAATTGAAATTTCTAATTTTTATTTTTTCAATTATTATGTACATAATATTAATATTTTAACATTTATCAACTACTAATTGATAATTGAAAACCATAAAAGCATGTAAATGCAGTTTTGTTCTCACTAACCTACATAAATAGGTATGTCATTAAAATTAAACTATGGAAATTTGTCATTGAATCACGGTCTAACGGTGCGGAGGGTTGTAATGAAAATACTCGTAGAAGTGGATAATATCTTTCAATACGACATAGGATACTTTTTATAACGCAATGGCTATATGGATAGATAACAGCTATACTCTGTCAACAGTGCAAAAAAATAAGGCGTTTTCGTAGAACAGTTGCAATGCTTTGCATAAACCTCTTTCTTTTTAAAGCTGTAACAGTTTTTCTGTAGTTTACCATCAAAAACCACCTTAGGAGATGTCTCAAAACTTCAAAAATCATCAAAGTATGGAAGCTTTTTAACAGAAACCACGTTCACAGCACAGGATAATTGTGCTATTTGCAGATAATAACAAAAAAATTGTTTTTTAGTGGTAATTTTAAACAATTCAGTGCCGTGATAGTATATACATAGGTATACCTATACAGGCACCAGTTTTCTGCTCGCCCATAATCCCTATAGGTACTGACAATTTTGTTAAACTGAGTATAGCAATCCTGCCTTTATAAAAATAAATAATAAATTTTTAAAAACGAAACTGATTCTGAGGGTAAAAAAGTTGCGTAGAACATTCAGCCTTATTGTGAGTTTCGCCCGAACAAAATTCCACCCGGAAAATCTGACATTTCACTTTTCGCCTATTGTGAGTTTCACCCGAAATTTCGGTTAGGTTAATTTTTTCTTGAATTTCCCGAAATTGGTTCCTGTTAAGGGATTTGTGCTTATTTTTAACATAATTTTTTTTATTTTCAACACTCGGATTCCGATTTGTTTATTCAATTTAAGTTTGATTTATAAATACAAATAACCCACTGTTTACTTTCGCATTACTTGCTATACTCATGAATAATTCCCATTCCTATAGGATTTTCTCATATTTTGTTGGGTGTATTGGTGTGCAAACGAAATAAAATGATATATTACAAAAAAAAACAATAGGTAGCTAATTTTAATTTTCTTTTTTTTACAAAATAACAAATAAACAGATTTCTAAGTACAAATAGATGCTTGGCCAGAGATGACTTTGAGGTATTACCATTTTTCCTAAGATATACCAAGCAACATTACATTTAGAGCAAGTACTTCCCGGGGGTCCACCCTTTCCTAATCCGAATTTTAAACATGTGCAGAGGAGGACATTCGTTTTCTTTTTTCTCTTTATTTTTATAGATCATGCGTATATGAAACAAAAACTGGACAAAAAAAAACTGAATCCAAATCTGTGAATTTGCTGCACTTTACTCGAAGTGGATTACAGGAATTGAGCGAGTCACTAAAATGGAACTTGTATCTTTTACACAAAAAGCAGTTTTATGGGTTTCCTGCCGTTTTTTATTAGACACAAAAAAAAGATAGAACATCGTCGTCGTCGTCGACATCTTCGACTTGGACTTTTTAACTTGTTACCTCCTGTGCTGCTGCTGGATGGCTGATGCCAGAGGGAAAAAATATCGATATATCGCTACAAACAGCGTTTAACAAGTCAACTTTCCAGTTAAGTACAAAGTTGTTGGTTAGATGAAGAAGATGATTATCACATATTAAATTATGTACTGTGGATGATGATGGTGTTGACCACTTACCTAGTTTAGCAACTTTCTTCGTGCGAGAATTTACTACTTCTTCTTTTTTTATGATTCGTTTAGCTTGATTATTTCAATTTTTATGATTTTAGATAATTTATCCCCCTTTCCAACGGAAAACTATGCGGCGATACCGATAAAATAAATTTACGGCACCGAACGATTGGCAGCAGCGGCGATTGCAACTGAGGCGGCTTTGAATTCACGACTTCTTCTTCTTCAGACTTCCGGAATCGCAGCTATTTTTTCCTTTTGTGCATTGAAATCACCGTTAGTTGGTACCGTGGCAGTAAATATAAAATCCTTACAATAAATTTAAGTTTTTGCCGAAGAATAAAATGGCTTTAAAAACAAACACTTTCTTTGTGAAAAATTTTCTTTTTTATTTGTCACACACAAAAGAACCAAGAGAAGCGCAGCACAGGCACACACCCAATAAAAAAGTAAAGCAAAGAAAAAATGAAAACACTGCTGGAGAAAAGTTATCCCTTTGTATTTTGGAGACTTGTCAAAAGATTTGTTTTGGATTTAAATTACTTTAGCTATGAGAATTATAAATTATTTTCCTCTAATATTTAAAGAAAAAAACATTACCGGTAACCGCGAACTTAGAAATACCGCACAACGCACAGAAATACTGAATGACCAAGAAAAAGTAAAAACTAATCGATATTAAACAACACCTTCCTTTTCTTTGAGCTAGTGCAAGAGTTGCTGGAATGACTAAATTTTAAGAGAAACTCTCTTTTAATATTTTTTTTTTAAACATGATTTTTATATTTGACACATTTGACAGGTACAGTATGGTACTAATTGTTTACAATAGATAAGTACATTAAAAAATGAGATTTTATAAATGTTAGGCGTGTTTTTTTGCAAGCCCGGTGGGAATTGCAGGAAAAAAACGACCACAGGGATTAGAGATAGCAACACAAAAACAAAATGGAGTTTTCATACAAACTATCGATAACAAGTATATAATTTATGCCGGTAACACAGTTTTTCTGTGTGCTTAAGTTAAGCCCGGAGAATTATCTGGGTTTAGCTTAGCCCGTAGGGGATTAGTTGTTGTTGTATTTAACATGGTGATTGTTTAGCACCGACGTTGTTTTTTTCGACCAATTTCCTCTGGGCTTACAAAAAAACACGCCTGTTGTTTTCTTCTCAAGGCCGTTGTTACACGTTTTAGTTTTGTTTTACGAAAAATGTAGCCTACTGCGATGTTTTTATTTATCTTATTTTGGATTTATTAATATGAAATTTTATCAATTCTTTCAAAAAAATCATCAATTCAACGCATGATTTGATAATGATTTGTTGGTAAATTAAAACATGGACAGAATCTGAACAAGAGATGAAACAGCAAATGTGGAGGAGAATTTAATTAAATTCAAATAGATTTCTATAACTTTTAGGCCTTTTGCATACGAATCGCCTCCTCCACTACGAAAAACCCTTCCTGCTGTCGACTGGCAACCCAATCCTTCGTCCAACAACTTTTTTAAACTTTTTTAAAAGATGTAAACAATCATGACAACAAAACAAGATGCGCTATCTGTTTAGTTATATCACGCTCTCTATTTGTCTGTCGTAAATTTGTTTTTTTTCATTCATGAGGTTGGGTCACAATGACTGCTTTTAAACGCTGCAAATATGCTGCAATTACCCTTGCAATTTTTAAGCATGTAGGCGGGGGACGTATGCGGTGTCCGGGGTAGGCAAAGTTGCTGAGGTTGAAATAATTGCAGAGTTATCGCTCTTTCTTCTTTGTGCTTTTTCTTATTGTTTGAGACATAAGCGGAGTAAAGAGTGAGGAGATATTATTTCCTTCTCATTTAACAAAAATTGCAGGTATTAAAATTTGCAGCGTTTAAATGGATGCTGCAATCGGAAAGAAACTCAAAGGGGAATTGCGGATAGAAATTGCAGTCGTCTAAAAGCAGTCTTAGTAATACATTTCTCTCTGTCTTACTACTTGTTCTTAATTTTTCTCCCTTCCCTATTTTTAAGTTTCCACTGCTGTCTTAATTCCGCAACTATTTCTTGTCGCCTGTCGGAGACGCGTCGGAGTCGGAAGAAATTGAACACGCAGCTGGCAAAAATTCTTAACTTAACGCATTCTGTTGCTTTGCGATAAAGTGCGTTAAATATTTTGGTATTGTTTAGATCTGCCCGATGCGTCAATTTGAACGCGGATACCTCAAATTAATAATAGGCGTGTTTTTTGCAAGCCCGAAGGGAATTGGGCTTTTCCAAAAACTATATATCTATAACTATATTATATTTGGTGGTTTTAGTTGGGGAGAAAACAATGCAATACAAACGAACATACTTACACATACAAACACTTTTTCAAAGGTGCGACTAGTGTGCACATTGGGCGCATTCACTAATGTAGTGACTACGTAGTCGAAATTCAACTAGGTTGTGAATGCAAAATTGCACTACAAATATAGTCAATTCTGAACTGTCATATTAATGACAGATGTAAACACACACAAAATAAGAAACATTTGTGTTTTGAAAACTTTAAGTAATCTTTTCTTTATAAATTAAATAATATCAAATATAAGATATAATATGAGTGATTCGGAAGAAGATAAAGTCATAATTATGCAAAATATTTTAATTGTGAATCTTTTGTATTTTAACCGAACAGCTGATTTTGAAACGTCAAAATCATTGTCCACTAACTTTGAAGCCGAAATTTTTACACTACGTCGGAAGGGAAATTTCAACTCATTTTGTAGTTGTATGTAGCCAATCAGAATGACTTGACTACGTAGTGACTACATTAGTGAATGCGCCCATTGTGATTTATCGTTGTATATTTGTTAAACAAATGCAATACAAACAAATATACTTACATATACAACGATAAATCACAATGTGCACACTATAGTCGCACCTTTTGGAAAAGTGTTTGTATGTGTAAGTATGTTCGTTTATGCAATTTTTTTTGTTGCTTGTTTCGCATTGTCACATTGACGTACGAGGCAATTTCCCAATTGCACGAAAAAATTGTAGCATCGCAGAAACAAAATGGAGTTTTTATAGAAACTATCGATAACAAGTATATAATTTAGGCCAGTACCACAGTTTTTCTGTGTACTTAAGTTAATCCCGGAGAATTCTCTGGGTTTAGCTTAGCCCGTAGGGGATTGGTTGTTGTTGTATTTAACATGGTGATTGTTCGGACGTCGTTTTTTCACCCAATTTCCCCCAGGCTAGCAAATAATACGCCTAGTGTTTGCATTCTTAAAACACAGCGAAATTCAATTTGAGATTTTAGAAATATCAAATCTTGCTAGTGTGTTTGCAAATTGGTTTATATTCTTTTTTAAATCTTGCAGAATATGCAAAAACCATATTACTTACCATTAAGAAATGAAATAAAAGCCAACTTAAATTTAAAACATCGATATTATGGTTTCTTTATTTGAATTTGTAATAAGTTAGGATTGTTACATAGGGTTCACAGATACTTCATCTTTATTATTTTTTTTTAAACATCATCATCGTCAATACAAAAAACTACTTCATAATTATTTTTTTTTATAAAACACATGCTGATCTATTTCTCTCCAGTTTGTTGTATCTTGGTTTAAAAAAAAAATAATCCACATACTCGATCTTTTAGCACACACATAAAACAATAAAAGTGTGTGGGTGTGTTGTTTAGTTTAAAAGATATTAATATTTATGTATTTATTCAATAATAATGATAATAAATCAAAATTAGCGATGTTTATATTAAATATAGTTTATTAATTATTATTTATATATATTACATAATGCAAACCCTAATATTACATAAGAACTAGACACATTTTTTGTATAATATAATTTTGTATTCTTTAGAGTAAAACTATTTTGTTGTTTTTTTATTTTTCAATTTATAAAATCAGAGACAAACAAACAGAATAAAAAAAAATATTAAAGGTACCGATTCTAGTATTTACAACGATTTATTATACATAATAACGACAAAATAAAAAATAATTTAATACAATTACACGATAAAGTATGTATAAAAAATATATATATGTTATATGTATATAGGTATGGCATTTATGTTAATAGTAATAATATATAATGTAAAAGCATGACCGGTGAATATTAAATTCAATAAAAGAAAATTACAAACAAAATTGTTAAATTATAATGCAAAGGAATTAAGCAAAAACATAAATAAAACAAAATCAAATTTATACTTAAAACCTAAAACTAATTTCTTAATTTTTTAAAATTGCATCTTAAAAAAATATTTATACACTTACATATAATTTATAAAGATAAATGTTTACTTCTGGTGTAAAATTTAAAAGTTTACTAATAATAATAAAAGTTAATAATTTCTTTTTAGCACAGAATTTCGATAAGTTTTTTTTTGTGATTTTAAACTTTTTTTTTGTCTAATGTAAGATAGTTTTTTATAGATTAATGATTCTTCTACAATTAATACAAACTTTTCTTACATATTTTTTTAATTTTGTAAATTTGCATATAACACATTGGCATGCATTTTTTATGTTTATGTAGGTATGTATAATTTTTATAGTTTTTTTTGTATACAGCACCGATCAAAAATTTGGATTTCGTAAAAAGTAAAAAAAAATAGATTTTCTATAATTTATCGTTCTGAAGGAAAAAAAAACAGGTATTTTATTGAATGGTTATGGCTTCAATAACTACAATATTACAGCATGAAAAAAGACAAACGACTTTGAGATGAGCTCGATCCCCAACTAAAACCGATCCGTTCAAAAATTGAACCATCGATGATTGGCTTTCTGGAAACGGTTTGGAATGAAATTCAAGTTGAAAACTAAAAAACGTTTTTCGCAAAAATCTTTAAAATTTTCGATGAAAACCCTTTCATTTTTGACATTTGAACTTATCTTATATCTAAAGAAGACAGCTTTTTTGTAAATCTACTAACTCTAACAATTCGTTTTTTTGTTGATGGTACCCACACTTTTGACCGGTACTGTACTTATATATATGAATTTGTATATATAATATAAATAAAAGAAAGCCTTTTTAAAACAGACTTGAGCTAAACAAAACCCCAAAAGAAAAACGACAAAAAAATAAGATTGCACTTTGTTGGTCTATCATACTTTGTATAGTTTTTTTAGTGAACATTAACGGTAAGTAAATTAGTTTTTTTTTTAAATACAAATAAATTCATTGCCTGTGCGTGTATAAAAAAAACAAGTTGAGAAAGTCAGCTTCGAAAAAATACAGTGATTAAATAAATCACACATCGATTGGATTGTTTGTGCATGAAGAAAAATCATTAGCTTAAAATTGCATGTGCTTATTTTCCAACAATTAATATCGTCATACATACAATTATGTTTATATATATATATGTTTTGTTTGCTTTAATTCCTAATTGTTAAGACAGTCTTGTTTTTCTATATAATGATTTGATTAATAATAGTTTTTAACAATAATTAATAGAATTTCACGTCTTCATTTTTAGTTAGTTCTCTTACACGCTCGGTAGACCACATATTATGAATTAAATTTCAAAAGTGGCGATCCCCAGACTCATTATTTCAGACGTTTTAACTTTAAACAAGTATACTATGTAGAGACAGTAGTTTGTTTTTAAAGTACATGATTATTATTATAGGGCAGGGGTTGGGAAGAAAGAGTTTTTTTGTTTAGTTTAAATTTTGGTATAATTCGTTTATGTTTGTTCGGTTGGCTTTGGTCTCAAATGCAGCTAATAGCTGCCTCACCACATCGTTTTTTTCGTTGTGTAAATTAGTTGCTTATCTCAGAAACAAAACATTTATTTGTTAGATTATTGATTAAAAATATGAAAGTTTGGTTTAATTTTGTGGTGCTCTTCTACCGCGAGGTTTAATATTTTCTGAAATTTGCCACATTTGTTCTTCGCCAAGGAAATTTTCGAAGTTTTCAAAAAACCGAATTATTCGTTCGTTACGTTTAAATGGATATGCACTAGTATGGAATAGAAAAACAATAATTTGCTAATAGAGTTTACAAATAAAAAACAAATCAACTTACCATTTTTTAAACCGTTTCATATTGACTATAATGTTGTGTTGTTGCCATCGTTTGGAAAAATTAATGACTCCGTCTTTAAGATAATCTGGGTTTCCCACATGTACAAATGTCAGGTCTTGTAACACAAGTCCACTTTTGAAGAAAAAAAAAATTTAAGACCCTGCTGAATTAAATGATTAAATTAAACATACATGTATGGGATACAAGGTGGATTGGTTTCGGCTAGTGCTTGACGATAGATTCTAAAACTAGAGCTAGAATCAATAAGAGCACAGTATTCTTTTAATCCTTCGGTTATTGTTTTATGCCACTCGAGTCTAAAATAAATTAGAAAATGTTAAATAGAAACAAAAGTTTAATTTATTTGTTTTTATATTTTAAAAGGAAAATATTTAAAACAAATACCTTCTTATAGGCGCCGAATCTAAGGCTGATAACAATGCCAAATAGGAATTATAGTTATTCATCTTGCGCAGATGTTTCATTATTTTAATAAATTTAATCACATGTTTTTCTCTGTCTTTGGCATCTGGCTGCATAAGAATTTTAGATCGCGCCCAATAGGACATCTTGTTGAAGTGCTCCGTGAATTTATTTAGATTTGGTGATTTCTCTTCACATTGCTCTTTGGCAAACAATAATACTTCGGGTATTTCAATTTTCTGAAATAATTCTGCATCAAGCAAAGTCATTTGTTCAGCAATTTCTAATGATTTTAAATCCAACAATGTCGGCTGATTGGCTGTGATGCATCTCTGCTCAGATAAGTAACTACTATAAAGTTTTTGTTCTCTGTATGTCATAACCTAAAAACAAATTTAAAAAAAAAACTTTAGCTCATATGTAAGGAATTTATATAATGATGTGCTGTACCTTTTCTACAACTTTATTTCGGAGCAGTTTAGCCATATATAATTCACCAGAGCACACAAGCTGGTTGACAAACTCAATCAAAAGCTCTAATAGTTGTTTGACAAGATCCGTGGAACTATAAATAATTGAAATTTATTAAACAAAGTTTTTATTATAAACAATGCTACTTACGTTAGGTCATTTACAACACGAACTAAAAGAGAAAAAGTCTCTTTGGCAGCTCTTTGCTTTTGGTCATTATTCATTTGGCAAAATAGCACGGAATACCGACGAGTAAGCTTCTCAATCAGTTCCAGTGGTTGAATAAAGGTTCTAAATGTTGTGATGAATGCTTCACAAAAAGCTGAAATATAAAATCGATGTTTAGAATATGACTTCAATTTTTAAAAATATTAGTAATTAAAAAAGTACAAAGCCGAAGCGTTACAGAAATAATTATTCTACAGCTGGGTAAAGGGTGGTCGATAAATAATGAGTGCACTTCCTACATGAATACATGATAATATTTTGTAATAATGTTCTCCTAAAATGAAATCGAGCTGAAATGAACTTGGAACGAAATGTATTTCTGAACCCACCTATCATTCCTCCTATTATAAGCAGGGGATTTTCATTGTGTTTGCAATTACTAATTAACCATTATTTTTGTCTAGACTAGAGGTCGGCCATTGAAAATAATACATAACTCCGCGGTAACTTTTTTTTTGACATAAAATACATTTTCTTTGATAGTGAGATCATGTCATCAAAAAATAGTAATTGTATACCACCACAATCCACTTAATTAGGACAAATGAAACAAAATGTAGCTGTGCTTTTTTGGAATTTGAAAAAAAAATCGACTTTAGTTAAGGTTTTGAATGAAACAACAAAAACTTGAAACAATCAAAATTTTGTGGTAGCTCATTCAAATGTTTGTTGTTTCATTCTATGCGGCCGTTACTGCAAGTAAATTATTATAAAAAAACCCTTTCAGATTTTATTTAAGCTTGAAAACCTCCGAAAAACGTCAATATTATGTTTCTTTTTTGAAGCCAATAAGTTCAGTTTAATCATTTTTTAGTTAGGAGAGGTTTTATATAAAAAATTTTTAGAAATACATGTATGCAAAACACTAGCAATCTGTAGGTACCCTCTTCTAATATATTGTTAGCGAATGTACTGTACAGTACAATATTGCGGGATGCCTCTTAATATTATATTATCTACACATTATTTATAACCAACCCTGTACCTATACCATCAGGCGTTTTCCGTTTTTAGCTCAGAACAAAGTACCGAAATGAGAAAAAAAAATGATTTCTTTTTTATCACAGACATATTATAAAAGCGCTCAACATGTTTTTATTTTCAATCAGAGCTAGCTTGGAGACAGCGCCATGAGCTCAGAATAAAATGAGTAAACAGCTAAGCGGAACCAGTTTAATACAATTTTCACGTAATTTGACAGATTTGACAGTCTGTTTCATAATAAAATCGGAAAGCTAAAAAGGAAAAATGCCTATTCTGAACATTTTAGAGGTATACTCATAAAAATCTTTCTTACCATCTTTTTCGTCTGCTGATATAGCAGCGTTAAAATAGATAGTATAGTGAAGTGGAAATGGAAATGAAAAAGAAGAAAGAAGAAAAGCTTAAAAAATAGCATATATTGTGATTATATTGAATGAGACTTAGGTAGATGTTAGGTGTTTTACAATGTTATGTTTGTATTTGTTTTTCAAAATGTATTCTTACCATTATCAGAGTTTTTCTGAACTCTACAAGCATGTACAATGAGAGCATCTAGATAACCTCCCTTAACTTCGGGACCATCCTCTATGTCTTTTTTGAAATTCATATAGGCCGAAATATCAAGTTCCTCTATCAGATTGGGCAAACCCTCGTTGTTTACTGAATTTGTTGGTGAACAATCCTGTAAATTTGAAACATTCAAACATTCAATTTTATATATTTACTTCATATTGTTTTTTTTCTTTACCTTTTTATTATATGAATTATTTCGAAGAATAACATCAATTCCTTCATCTTCTTCATTGGTGTTGTCTAAATTTGAAACTGGCGAATCCTTATCATTTTCTTGCTGTTCACATGCATTCTCATCTGACATAGGATTTAGATCACTACTAGCACTATGAAACTCCTCATCTACACCTTCTTCGTTTACGGTAGACATTTCTGTACCCGCTGCAGATGTTATGACACGACCTATACGACCACCTTCTTGAAATATTTCCAGAGCCATAGCAGGCTTAGGACTTTGTGGTGGTGTTGTAATTATTGTTGGAGTAGGAGTCGATCGAATCCGTTGCTTATTCTTTGGCGGCAGTGCTGGAGGTATTTCATTGATTGGTGATGATGTCAGTGATGACTGTGATGTTAAGGGTTTACTTACAGGAGATAAACTGAAATTATAGGCCATTATTATTTTGGGTCCTAGAACTTTTTCTGTTTTTGCTTACGTCATAGTCTGGCTATGTGATATGTTTCGATTTAAATTGTACGTATGCATCGAATGGCGGTGCTGTTCGACTGATCTAGATGTAGCCGAACAGATTTCCATATAGGCCAAAACTGAAATAATGATTCCAAAAATTTATTAGTAAGGTAATTAGAAACAAAGTTTAAACTAACCATAATTCAAAGTTTTATTAATACGTTCAGGACTTGCTTCCTTAATTTGTGTGCCTTTGATTATTTTTGAAAATTGACATTTCTTCGTAAACAAAAGAAAATTGCAGTAGTTCGAAATAATTGGTTTGTTTACTTTTTGTTCAGAAATGTTTTGCATCGGTCTTTGAGAGCAATTTTAAACAAAAAAAAATGCCTAAGCAAGTTAACTATCATAAAAGTACGTATAAATGCAAAGATATAAATCTTTCAAGTCGAAATTCAATAGCGACTACAAATATAATACCTTTTAAGTAGACCCAAACTATATTTGTATGCTATTTAATATAAGTTTAAAATTCTGATGTCTGCGAAAAAGCTTTATATTATTATTACAAATAATAAAGAGCCAAAAAATATATACACATGAATCCTTCCAATTTTATAAAACAAAAACATTTTGAATTTTTTTATTGTTGATTGTTTTCAAAGGGCCCAGTCGTGAACGTCTTAAGATTCAGTGAATTAAGCAAAAAAAAACTTTAAATATTACAAACGGATTATATATTTTTAAATATAAAAAATAAAGTATAGATAGACTAGATGCGGTCACTGTAATGGTATTTTATAAGAACCGCAATTCATTGTGTTAATAGCTTAGAAGAAAAAAAATAAACTTAATACAACAATAAGCAAGTGGAAATGTGTTATTATAATGCATTTCAATGTCCTGGCTGTAATATATGCTTGCAGCATATTTCGCGAAATCTTAACTCCAAGAAAAAAAAAAAAAACACCATTGGCTTTTCGAAAATTTTTTATTGTAAGCGATTATTGCTTTTGTAGGTAACATTGATCGGTTCTATAATGCTATTATAACTAACAATAATTACAAATAATTTTGATTTTCTCCAGTTTCGATTGACAAATTAATGTTTATAAAAATGTACGATTTATATTCCCTTGGTTTACTGTAATTTTCCATTTATTATAACTGTGTGTTCTCATTTTAAACGACACCCGCGTACTTAATGCTCGGTCGCAGGAAGTAATGTCAGTTGACTTGTAAGTGTTCACAGGACTCTTCGCGAGATCTGGCAAATGCTGCTTTTATTATGAAGCATCACACAAACATAAAACAAACAAACAAAATCGAAAACAGTAAAGCGATGAAATGAATTATGGGCGAAGATATTTTTTATCAATATACCTTGGTATTGTAAGACTGTTAATGGAAATCATGTCTTAAATTCCAGATCTATGAAATCATTGAGGACGCAATTCATAATTACCTACATAATAAAAAAGAAAACAGATTTTGATCTCTTGAAGGCTTTGATTGAGCCACACAAAGAGAAATTGTACACTAAACTACAGTTTAGCAGAAAAACTTGCAATTACGATTTGTATTAAAAGTTTTTTGTTGTTTCCTGGCATATAGGTATAGTGACCTATAGCTTACTAAAAAACTGAAAACTACTAACTATTATGTACAAAACAAGATTTATTATGTGAAGACCGTAAACCACGCGAACCTGCGTTAAGTTTATATGTTTTGAAGTAAAGAAAGAAAAAGAACCCACTTAATAAATTAACCCAACCAAAAAGTAGATACAAAGAGATTTAATAAATGCTAAGAAATAGAGACATTCGAATAAAAAAGAAAGTAAACAATAGACAAATTAAATACTACTCACAGCTAACACTGATTAAATACAAGAAAAAGTAGTACTAAAACTCGTCTGCAATATTGTGTTATTATTTGTATAATTAATGTCTTCTGTTCGATATATTGACTGTGTTGCCAAGAAAGTTGTATGCATATTTTTTTAATTTAATAATAAAATGTAAAAAGCTATAATTTTAGTTTTATGTTATTTGTTCAATAAATCAAAATCGATAAAAAACACAATCAAAATGAAATAGAAAACAAAAATGAAACTCTTTCGAACCACTTAAACTTACCCGAGAAGGCCACACTTTGAAACACTAAATCATTAAAACAAACCATATGCGTTAGAGTTTTTCTAATAACAATATTTGGTTTAACAACAACAGAATAATTTAGTTCCCTACCACTTGATTCTAAAACCTTCGATCTAAATTGAATACAAGTACAAAAACAAAAAAAAACATAAATAACATAAATAAAACTCATTGGGAACTTACTGTGCTTTTTCTTCATAGGCAAAGGTGGTGGTTCCTCAAGACTCGGCTCCATGTAGAAGTTGTGACATTGACGCGGGTCAATTAAGCTCTGATGCTTACTTTGCCAGTGGGAATAGAGCGGATTTGAACGTAATTCAGGGAGATCGTTATGTTGAGCACCAAATAAACTTTTAAAGAAAAATATAAAACAAAAAAATTTTAAACAATTTCCAAAGGGGGAATACACCTTGTACAAACCTGGGAATATCATCGATCTCATCCAAATTGTCATATTGCGAGAAGTGTTTTTCTTTGATCTTGGAAATTTTTGGTGGCAAGGCTGGAGGAACCAAGTCAGATAAAGACGTTGAGAACATATCATCCGAAGAAGAGATGTCCAAACTATTGGTCTTTGTCAACGAAGACATACTCTGCTGAACATTGATAATTTTCTCGGATTTTATTGAACTTTCAAAGTGATCCGGGCTAGCACTGCTATTACTTATTGATTGATTATCATCATTGACTCCGCTACTTGCTTTCATAATTCCGTTTTGGGTTTCGATTCCAGAAAAGGTTGCTTGATTGTTTGTCGTCACCGACAAAGAAGTACTGGAAAAACGACCAAAAGCTTTGTGATGATGTGAAGAAATTAACTCCTGACTATTTTCACTTGTAAACTGGCCAGCGGATTTGTGTTGCACACTGTATTCTGATGATCTCTTCGATACACTTTGGGTACTTGTTCGGATAGATTGCATGGAAACAAACCCTGAAAATATTATTAAAAGAGCGTTATTGCAAATCAAACTAAATACTCGAACACAAATTAAAAAGGATGATAGTTAAGCCAACAATTAGAAAGAAAAATAAATATAAAAAGACCAGAACAACAGAAAAACACTGCTATTTTTAAAACAAGAAATGTACCCGATTCGTTTGAATGGCGGTTGGTTTTTCGCATTTCAGGCTTCTCCATGACAGCGTTGACCAGTTTTTCTGAGTCCTTTTTGTTTTGTGGTGATTCTATGAATGGAAATTGTGTTTGTTGTTGTTAAAGTATAACCATTCGAGTTCTGAAATGTTGTGTTTTGTTTTGCATGGCAACTCATTTTTGCCATTTTTTTTTGTCAACTTAGTTCAATTATTCTGTTATCTTAAGGACTTACTTAATGCAAACAACTTATCCGGATCATCTTCGTGAAATTGGTCTTCCGAAGATGTTTCCATTGTTAGAGCTTTAAGTTCCTCCTCTTCACGTGAATGATTCAACGCTGAATCCAGCGAGCATTGACTAGAATTTTCATCCGGCGATCTAGAGCGTACTGAAAGACTAAAACATAAAGGCATGATATTGTTTGTTTAAATTAGAAAGCTAATTTAATTTACTGATCAACTCCGTAATTAAGCATAGATAATTCTGAGCTGAAGTCTATATCAGAATTAATACTGTTTGCATTGTTTTGACTTTGTTGACCACGTCGTTTAGGTGGTAAGGGTGGAGCTCCAATGGATCTGAAAAAAAAAGAATATAACACGTCATTTGTTAATTTCACATTATAAAAAAAATTTATTTTTAAAACCATTTTCTTTTTTATGATTTACAGAAAACGAGGCGTGTAAAGCGTTTTTAATTTACTTTTTTAATACAAAAATGAAAAAGGTCGATACGTTTTTTCTTACGTTCTTTAAAATAACAGAAGCCGGTTTAACTTAGAGCAATACATTTTTTTTTATTCTTGAAGTGGAAGGTTCTATTTTGAACGACTTTAAACTAAAATCGAAAATAGTTTCATGAGAATAGTTTATTGGAATGTTAATTATCTTTCTAAGGAAATTGCAAAATATGATAAGCTAACATAACAAAATCATAAAAAATATTAAACACCTTTATAAAAATATGTTGAATTTTTCTTAAAATAATAAATATTAATCAAAGATTTACTCAACATGGGAGATGTATTTAATTCATTGTTAATGATGAAAAAAAAATATTGACTGTAGTTCACTTGCTTTACGTCAGAAATGCTTACGTAGGCAGCAATTGTAGCTATCATTGAAAAAATAAAAGTCATTAAATGTGGTTGGGCCGTAATGATATTTTTGTTTGCTAGAAATAATAATTGAGTCATAACCTTTATTTTGGCATATAAATAAACACTGATTTTGCTTTCTGAACGTTTTAGAATTAAAAATTAAAATTTTCAATGATCGTTTTCAATTTCAATGGCTCCTTATGTAGGAACTTATCAATACTTTAGATGGTGGAAGCTATACTGAATTTAAGAACTAAGAAATATGTACTGCTCCTTTCGGAAGATGGGAACAGTGATAAGAACTGTTCAATTCAGGATAAACAATAAAACATACTGTTAACAGTATTTACTAAGCTATCCCCAAAAAATTCTAAATTCCCTATTTTTTTCTATTGAAATAATTACATTTCTCACTATTTTATAGAAGTATCTGCTTTCCATGTACGCTTACGATTAAAAGCATGCTTTACTAAAATACTTTCCGTAAAAAATTTCGCATCAAGAAAATACTTCAAAAATAGCTTCGATATAACAAAGCATATACATCGCACCTACAGGTGTACCAAATCACGTAAAAATTCAATGCAAAAATGTCTCTGAAACCGAAATACATAAGTCAAGTTCGGAAGCAGTAAGATAATGCCATTTATGTGATAAGTTTTGAATTTAGAAGGACGGTATTGAAATTTCATTGGAAGTTGGATTAGATTAGATAAGATTTATCTTAGATTGAAAAAAAAAACATAAAACTAAAATCCAGTATAATCAAACTTCCAATGATCCATGGGTTGAGTACTGTTGCATTATCTTGTTGAAATGTCCAAGGTTATGTTCCCATTGTCAAATTTAGGTAGAGCTCATTCCAAAAGCTTAAAATAACAAAAAAATCAAAACACCGAATATAAAAAAACACCCATTCCATTGAACAAAGTTTGGACAACGAAAATGACAATATGAAAAAATAGAAATATGTACCTACTAAATAGGCCAAAAAAGTGATGGAGATTTTCTAATTTATTTAAAAATGTCAACAATATGAAAACGATAATTGTAAATTACTCATTAGAATTACTTTTCTCTAATCTAGGATCTAAAGTTCTTAAAATTAAATAATAAAGTTAAAAAATGATCTAATTTCAAATACTTTTAATACTAGATTACAAAGATAAATAGGGAGTTTGTAAAATTTTTCAACAAAATGGGTTTTGGTGTAACAATTTACCTGTTTGGAAGTGGGGGTTTTGGAGGTGGACTAGAATCTCTCAAAATACTCTCAGTGCTGTGTGTTGCACGTATAGGATTTGAGTTTGCCTTTTCTAATATATCACGATCTCTGCAATTATAAATTTTGTAAGAAAATAAAATTAAAAAATAAAAACAATTTAGTGTACATACTTGGGAGTTAATGGTATATCGGGTAATGATGTCCGCTGACCAACCATTTCAACTGGTGGTCGCATAAGATTATTTGGTGAGATTTTATTTTCAGATGATGTTGCTGCATATTTTAAATTAATTTCTTCTTTTTCTTTAAGTTTTTGCTGAGCCAAGCCAACTAAATTCTAAAAAAATATGTTAAATGAAAATGTTTACATTTTGTTTTTTCAAATATAATAAAAAAAAAAACAACCTTAACAGCATCATCAACTAGGTCGACGACTTCTTTGACATTTTCTTTAGTGAATGATGTACACTCGTTTGCTTCTTCACAGAGCAATACTTCGTCACAAAGCTTGATCAGCTTTCCCAAGGACAAATACATTTGCCGCGTAGCTGATAACATGACATTACTGTTCTCTTTAAGAGTGTATGTTTGAATAACTAAAAAATAAATAAGTTAAAACCAGATTATATTTAAATGTAGGAACAGCGTATTAATCGAAAATAATTTAAGCTACCTGCATACATGCTAGCAATCATTTCTAGAATCACAGTTCCATTTCCTGGCAACACTTCTAATTTTTTCTTTGAGATCACATCTCGAAAGTGCTTTAAAGCATTTTGTATGTCCTTAACGTGAGTCTCAAGTGATTGCAACGAACGAACTCCATCTTCATGTAATGAAGGTTTGGAGTGTTTGCTTCGAGGACTGTGTGGGGAATGTGGCCTGCAAAATTTAAAAGAAAAAAGATTAAAACTTAAAATTAATAAACGAAAACAAAAAACACATTACCTTCCCAACGTGTTTGTGGGCGTTCGCATTAGTGAAATCTTTTCAAATAGATCGTCCTTGAAAGATTTAGCTCTGCGCGCTAGTTTAGTACCCTTGAGGCTATTCTTATGACCCGATGAACCAATCGTCGACGAATTCGGCGTTGATGGTGAGCTGACGTTATTATCTGAAATTTAAAAAAATATATTAAAACAATATCTAATCAAAAAAAACTTTCCCTATTCGACGAATTTGTATTTGCAATTTGCGTTAATTCCACCCGGGCGTACAAATTCAATTAAAATTCCTAAACTGTTCCCTACACTACCTGGCACTACCAAATCCGGAATAATAACTTACATCGAATGACATTCTTGATAAGTACCCTTGGCTTGGATTTCTTTTTCAAATATCGCCTATCTAGGGAATAGGAATATGGTCTATGCTTCTCTATCTGTGCACATTGAATAAGAAAAGATTCATCGAATTCAGGCATTGCATAACGATCAGTTATTAGAAAACACAACTAATTTCCACCACTTTAACACAAAGGCAAGAAGAACATTGCATATTAATTAATTATGTATAAAAGCACACGACACCGCGCCAAGTTTGCTACTCGTCTGAATTGTAAATTTTTAAAAGTGAAATTTAATTTTTTTTTTTTTGTTTACAAAAAGGAGTAACTACGATTATTGAAACAAAACAGAAGAAGAACAACGAAAATCGCACTCTGTCCAGTCCAAGTAGCAGTAGGTAGTTTGTAGCAAGTGGCTACGGTGGCAATGGTCTTAAGCTTTATTTTTTTCCTCATTCATCGTTGTCGTGCAAAAAACTAGTTGCGCCGCGGAGAAATTGATGAAAAAACAAATTTACAATTTGATGGTATTTTTAGCACAAATTTGTCAATCTTTTTTCTCTTTTGCTTTATAGCGGCGGATTGAACGAATGATCGGACATTGTTGATTATCGTCACTTGGCTAATAAATTTTGATGACGATGAACACACGTTTACTATATGCTCTCGAATCTCCATTTTCGTTGTTGCCAAATCTCTCAGCACAGAGTGTGCCCTCTAATCCATTTTAAATAAAAATCATAACAAAAAAAAAATAAAAAGTATCTATCTAACAATATTGGTAGAAAAACAAAATCACTTAGAGAGAGTATTTTTCGTCAAAACACGACACAAGATAAAATTTAAAAGCAAAATAAAAATCAAAAATGAAGAAGTAAATGCTAAACACGTCGTGTGCATGAACAAAAATAGATTTATAAACTGACGACGACTGGCGCCTGAAGGGCGTTAATAGTTGAAAACTAATAAAAACCCATTGGAACACTTGCTTATTAGAAAGTTATCAAATGATTGTCCATTAAAAACAACCTTGATTGATCTTTAATATGAGTCACATTTATTCAGTTTACCTTATGTATAATAGCACAACTGTTGCTTTTTTTAGGTTTCGGCGTTAAACGTTAACTCGGCAACTTCTTAAAAGGCAATAAACAAATTGAATAAAACCTTTGCCAATGCACCAGAATTAAAAAAACACTAAGGAACTTAAACAAAGTCAGATAAAAGAATTCTTCATAAAATATAAATATAGAAACAATTTGCGCACAAGCAAGAGCGACTTTATCTCTCTTTGCGATGACAAAGTATAAATACGCTTAGTAAGTTACGATTGCGAGCTCGTGCTTGGTGCTAGAGACCTGGAATAGAACAATGAATATTTTAATTATGTCATGCCTCGTAGATGACTAATTACAAAAGTATTTTGCGTAAATACTGGATTGTTTACAGACGGGAGAAGAGGTTTGTGTTTTTTTTTTTGTGGTGAGGGTGTCGATGTTTGTATTTCAGGTACGTAGCCGCAAAGGGGAGTAGGGATTTTAGAGACCTTTTTAACGAGTGGTTGATGTTATGTATTAATCGTGTTATTATACTTTCCATATGAAATACAACAACTATACTCTTTATCCTCTTAAGTAAACGACGATAAACTTCCACTCTGAATCCCTTGTAAAAACAGAACTATAACTATGTATTTATAAATGGGGAAACAGGATACACACCAGAGACATGCCAATTTATAACATTCATTATAACCTTTTGCGCGGCTTATGGGTGGCAGAAATATTTCTACCGTCTCGTAGGACCCTATCACTGCGGCCCGCTTAACAATAAGTTTATAAACATAGACCATAGACAAATCTAATAATGCTAAAAAAAATTTCATTTGGGAGTCAATTACCTTTGGTTTAAAATACAGTGATTAAATTTTTATACATTTTTTATGAATATTTTATGTAGTCGTAGATTTGGGGGTAACGTTTGGTTAAAATAAATTTTATAATGAAGGAAGAGATACCGTTGAGATATAAACATAATCAATTTTTTAAGAGACTTGTTCCTTGCCTTTCATAATACTGATGATTTTATGAAGCCCAACATTTTTTATGTACAAAAATACATACCGTCGGATTTCCGTCAAACACCTCGTAAGTTTAAAATTCACATTTATAACTATATTTCAGATCGAAACAAATCACTGTTATTATTTTTTGATATAAAATCGACCGTATGTAGGTACCTTCAAAAAAAAGATTCATTAATTTTAACGCATGGATCTTGACTTCGTCATAAATTTAATTTTACTGAGTAGAAGAGACAAGCTCCCCTTTAACAAACAATATCATCTAATATCGCATCTACTCTCTTGATCTTTAATCCATTTTATATTCAAATAACCAGTGCCCCTTTGAAAGAAATGCTAGTAACGGGCCTTTGCCGTATAGGATTTTTTTTTTATTTTTTCCAAATTATCATTCGTATTTTCTTTTCTGATCGCGCAGATTTTAGTTTCTAGCTAGTTTTCTAAAAAACAATGATGATCGTCTAGATCGAGATACCAGCTCTAAAAAATGTTCTTATGGCCTTAGATACAAAAAACACAACGTTATTACAATAATAAAAAAGGACGGTAAAACTTGGGCGGTCATAATTATTATTGTTTTTTATCTGTCTCATAATTCTTACTCACTGCACATTTTTTTTTTTTTCATTTTTTATTAAAATAATTGTAGTTTTTGTTGTTTTTTTTTACTTTATTATTCAACAGAACATGGGATGAGTGAATTAATTAAATTGACCGACGAGCAACTATGGACGAGTAGGTGACTTCGTGATACACATTTTATAAGTTTTTTTTTCTTTTCATACTTTTAACTTTTTCGTTGCCTTTGTTTATCCGCTACGCAAAATGTTCACTTTAAGAAAAAATTTTGATAAATAAAAACATTTTATAAATAATAAAATAAAATTGTATGTATCGTTGAAAGGGATCCAGGGAGTATAAATTTATAGAGAACGAAAAAAAATATATACAACTGGCTTCATTTACACCAAACGAAGAAGATCAGGCAGGCAAGGCAAAGGCAATCAACCCATCAGTAACGAATAGAGCAAACACAACGTACCAGCTTTCTGTGCGGAATTCATTGTAGTTGATGGATTATTTTCGATTTATTTATTAACTAGGTAAACAGCAACTCAACCATAATGAATTTAATAGTTTTTAGCATTTTTTTAACACACAATTTTGGATTTTTCCTTTGAGAAGAAAATCTACTGTCATCAAACTGACGGCTGAGCTGACGACATTTTGATTTTTTTCCATACCCGCTGAAATTTCGGATGGATGAGGATGATTAGAGAGAGATGTTGCCAGATTGGTGAATATTGTTGTGGTTTTATGAGTAATTAATTTTTTGAGGTGGGAATCTTCTCAGTCGTTTTTATTTTTCGGTTGGCAAGACTGCTTTCTGGATGTATATTTTCAATAAAATTTCAATTTTACAATTCAATAAATAAAATAGTAACAAAAAGAAACTTAACATTTCTCATACCATTTATTTCTATTATATGGAATATGGAATTTTGTTATCAAAATATTTTCATATTTTATTTCATACGTATAAACGCACTTCAAAGGTCTTAATCTATGGTTAAACAATAAAAAAAATATTTGAATTCGTATAATTTGCAATTGATCGAACATTTTAAAGTGTGACTGTAAAAAAGTATCAGTCGTATTTATTAGATTTTTGTCTACTTAGACACTGTCTAACTATTTTCAAATTGATGGAAATATGTTTTATTTAATAAAATTAAATATCCCATTATTCACGGTTAAGACAATCTACTCTTGTGTCTAAGTTAGGCGTCAGTTATAGCGATCAGGAAAACGAAACAGGAAAAACTTTCAAATAGATTATTTACTAGGTTTTCATTCGATTTGAAACGCAAATGTTGTACTAATCGATGAAAAATAACTCAATGAATTTTTTATGCAAATAAAATTTTCAACTCAACAATTATTTTATTGTTAAAAATGCATTAATGTGTTTTCCTGATGTAAATTCATTTTTCGTGCCAGCTGATTGTCACTTCACACAAAATGGAACAAATCGTTCCAATTATTTGCGTTCCAGCTTTTACTTGTTCCACTGACAGATTTGTGAAAGGAAAAAAAAATCGTTTCAACTTTTCCTGATGGTTTTTCCTGATCGCTATAACTGACGCCTTAGGTAGCTATAAGACAACAATAAAAAAGGTTTTCGAACACATTTTCCAAAGTTGGGCAGTTGTGTAAAGAAGACAACGTTTATAAATAAGGCCATATAACTACTATGATTATTTTTGTGCATGGATAATTTAAAAATCTGATTATGTATTTTCAGCGTTTTCTAATGTTAAAATAAATTCCTTTTAACAGAGGATCGAATTTTTTCTGTTTTTGAAAGAAAGATTGGTGGTTTTTGAAACCAAAATGGTGGGAAAAAATCGGTTTGGTAGGAATAATGGTGAGAAAATTTTCTAAGCTCTTTTTATGAGGAGAAAGTAATATTTTTATTCTTTACCTACGCACCCATTTTCAATTTTGTTTTCATACCTTACATTTGTAACCCAAAAAAAAATTGTTCTGGCCATCAATGACATAATAAAACCTGTCAAACAAGCAGAGAAAAACAATCCTTCGTTCTTCTTAATACACACAAAAAACACAAACTGATAACAGTTTTCTGTTTACTAAATTCCAACAGCAATCATCCTTCTTGGCTTATATATACCTAAAACCAAATAACTTATTCCAAAGAACAAAAATTTCTTATCTCTTAAATTTGATTTAGGCAAGGAAACCCAGGGCTAACAACTTGTCCTCACACTGGACTGTACTTTATTGTGCTGACGGTGTCTATTAGAGTGTGTTTTGTAAGTAAAGCCTAGTATACCTACAGTATAAATATAGTTATAAATGTTCATACAAATTTGACAGGTTTACGCAGTTTACAACATATACAGCTACTTTACACCATTGCATGAATACCCCCAAAATAGGCGAGTGACGATTAAAATTTGTTTCGTTATGAATACACTGTACTCTACAAAATAAACAAATAAAATCACCCTGTAAATACACCACGACAACAGTTAATCACCACCCCTATGTCAAAATTCGAAATGACAAAAGTACGTGGACACGTCAAATTTGTTAGGGATTTTTTTATTTTTCACTCTAATTGCGGGCGAAAAATTCAACTAAAATAATAATATCCGGATGGATTTTATAAAAAGTGGAATAAAAACGGTCCTCGGGACGTCGGAACCAGGTGAACAACCAAGTGCTGCGGATACTGTAAGTTAACTATTGATATATCCATCACTAAAAAATCGAATCATCATAATTAACAATTAACATGTATACGGAAAAATAGAATAATTTATTTAAAATAAAAACTCTAAGAAATTTTCACTATTCAAACACTTTAACATGTTTTACATACAAAAAACACTTTCTAAACGAGCCAAACTTCAAACAAAAATCTTGAAGGTCAACATGGTTTAAAATTAGAGCAAAAAATTCGATATGCAGAAGCGGATCCAAGTTATAGTAGTTACATGCACTTATTTGATTCCTATTTTTATTATTACATGTGATTGGTGATCGCCAACTCTGAACCTTCACCCGACAACAGGTGGAGAAGCTTGTAGATCGAGTGACGTCATCCACTCTGCTCGAAGATCGGCGAGATGCCTGTCGCGCATTAAAAGCGCTTTCTCGGAAATTTCGCATCGAAGTTGGTGCTCAGGGAATGCCCGCTCTCATTCAAGTGCTGCAGAACGATTGCCAAGACAGTGAAATCATCAGCTATGCACTCGACACGTTGTGCAATATTATGTCGTCGAGTGAGTTCGACGAGGAGGCAGACAATCCGACTGTAACTGTGAATGTGGGCGAGCAATTTACGGAAATGTTCATCAAAACATCCGAGAACGTCACTCTGGTGATGGGTTATCTGGAGGAATATGACTTTAGAGTGCGGCGCGCTGCTATCCAACTTATCACTATTCTCATTACGAATAAGACAAGGGCGTTGCAGGAAATAATCATTGTCAGTCCAATGGGAGTCTCGAAGCTAATGGATTTGCTCACCGACAGCCGGGAAGTGATTCGCAATGACGCACTGTTATTGCTCATTCAGCTAACTAAAGGTAAAGGGTGTGTTGGGTTTTTTATTATTTTATTACAATTGCTCATTTATAGAGCGTAGATCTTATACACAGCTCAGATTTTTTTTTTTTCATGAATCCTATAGTGCTATTCCAAAATTTTTTTTTATGCCTGCTCCTCGATTGGAGGGCCCTCAGTCCTACATTTTGAGCGATTCCTTCAATACTACAGTCAGAAATTATAAAGATGACATCAGTTTTCCAAAAACATCCATATTGACCTATATCAGACTTCCTTTTATTAACAAAAGGGGACTAAAGAAAAATCCCGACGCAATTCAGACTATGGCCTCTTCCTGATTCCATCTCAAATACCTACAACTTGCTCTTCAGTCTCTTTTCGGCCAGTGCATACAATCTTTGTACTTTTTGGTTACTCAGGGTAACATTTACAAATTTAAGGTTGAGTATGGTGTATATTTAGTACAATCAGTAGGAAGCGCACTTAGGACACTTAGGTGGATATTTAGCCTGGCCTCCTTTTAATTTTGATATGAATAGTTTGACGTCTAGTCCAGAAACTGAGAGTCAATGAGGTCACTTCATTGCTTTTAACTAACAGACTAACAGGAAAAGAAAGTTCAATTATCTTTTAATTTTCGATATCATATTAATGACTTAACTCTGTACCTCATAGTTTTAAGTCGTACGTAAGCCTCTTCCCCAAGTCAAGATTAATAAATGACACTGACACTTTGCTAAAGAAAATTGAAATAATAAAATAGAATAAGCAAATACCAATTGATGTACGCACGTTTGTATAACTGAAACAGGCAATAGATTATTATATTTTATTATTTCAGGTCATTCCAACATTCAGAAAATCGTAGCATTCGAGAGCGCTTTCGATAAACTGTTCGAAATCGTCAAAGATGAAGGCTGCTCTGATGGAGGAATTGTAGTAGAAGACTGTCTTATTTTAATGTTAAATCTTCTAAAGAACAACTCCAGTAATCAGCAGTTTTTCAAAGAAGGGAGTTACATTCAAAAACTAGCACCAATGTTTACTATTCCGCCGGAAATTGAAGATATCGGCTGGACACCGCAGAAAGTCTCAAACATCCATTGTATGCTTCAAGTTGTTCGAGCATTAGTTACGCCAAGTAATCAGCAACAAGTGATTGCTTCGTGTCAAAAGACTATGCGAACGTCACGATTGCTCTTTTCTTTGTGCAACATTCTTATGAGCAGTGGTGTACCTGCGGACATTCTCACCGAAACCATTAACACTGTGGCAGAAGTTGTTCGTGGTGATAGCAACAATCAGGAGGATCTCAGTAACGTTTTGGCCCCGAGTAACCCTCCACGACCGGCCATTGTGGTGCTCTTGATGTCAATGGTCAACGAAAAGCAACCACTTGCCCTGCGCTGTGCTGTACTTTATTGTTTCCAATGCTTCCTTTATAAGAATGAACTTGGTCAGACTGCGGTCATACAAACTCTTCTTCCTTCCAGCACGGAAGTCTCAAGTCTGACAACAGGCCAGCTGCTCTGTGGCGGACTGTTCAGTATGGATTCGTTGGCAAATTGGTTTTCGGCAACCGCCCTTATGCACGGACTAGTAGATAACGTCACACAAAAGGAAGAACTGTTACGTGTCCTTCTCGCTACCGCAGCGGGCAGTCCACCGATTTCGCTCCTGGAACAATGTACGAATCTATTACAAAAAGAAAGCTACAAATTACAGAGCAAAGTTGGTCTGTTGATGCTGCTAAGTATTTGGCTGAGTAATTGTCCAGCCGCAGTTAAAGCACTCATTTCAACACCTGGATGTGTGGCATATTTGATAGCGAAGGTCTGTGCTAACGAACACGATGAGAACGAATATTTGGTGCAAGGACTGTGTGCATTCCTCATGGGATTGTGTATTCAATTCAATGATAACTCTGCTGCAAACAACAAACGAGAAGATATTTGTCAAGTAAGTATCGATTCAACAACAGAGACATGTTTTAGTAGTAATTTGTATTGCAGCTTATCATCAAGAGAATAGGACAGGAAACATTCTGCACAAAGTTGAGTGATGTTTCGAGACATGAGGCCTACAGTCGTGCTTCGAAGACTCCTCAAATCCGAGCGAAAACTGCATTAGACCTATTTTTGGACTATGAGTACTGTAAAATGCATAAATCCCTTGAAGGTAAACTGGTTAACTCCAACTCACATATTACTATATGTACATATGAATTTAATTCCAGCGTCAATTGTTAAACTTATCGGTGGTTTTGACATTAACGGAACTGATTTGACAGAGCTAACGTTGAGCTCAGAAGCCTCAGTACTTGTAGCCCAGTATAAAGGCATCATTCGAGGACTCGATACGGAAATCTGCACTCTAAAAGATACCGTTCGTCATTTAGAAGCCCGTAACGATGACTTAGAAAAATCTCTTTCACAAGTTCAAGCTACCAATACACAACTATCGGACCAAAATCTCCTATTAAGAGCCCAATTAGCTGCAGTTGCCGGACCTAATGCATCTTCCGAAAAAATACAGGCAGCAGGTGATTCAGATGCAGTTCATTTAGAAAATTTACGTTTAACAAAAGAAATAGAATCATTGAGAGAAAAACTGTCTGAAGAAATGCGACGTTCGTCTGCCTATTCAGATGATTTGACAAAACTTCATAAAGACCAAGAAGATCTATTGGAACTCTTAACAGATCAAGAAAATAAAATAACAAAATATGCCGAACAACTCAGATCAGTTGGTATCGAGGTCGAAGAAGATGTTGATGTTAGTGAAGAAAAACCAGACAATCGTGGGGAAATTATTTAATATGACTTTCTTATAAATTTAAAAATTCATGTGTATATAAAATTTTAAAAAATAATATAGTTAATAATCCTCGTTATATGGTTGATATGTTCTTTTATTTTGAAGTAAATAAATAAATAAGTGAATTATCTGTTTTACTTTTAAAATTAATTAGTTAAAAATTATTTAAATTATAAATATTGTTGGTTTTCGTTCCAGTTACGGTGATATAGTAGGAATTCATTTTTAAAATTAAAAATTTTTATCAACTTTTGAATAAAAAATAAAAATTCAGAAGGATTCTAAAACAAAAATTTCAGGAGAACATCTTTGTTTAACGCAATTGCTAAGATCCTGACCCGGACAAAATTATTAACAGACTAAAATCGTGAGAAAATATTTTGGACAGTACCCTTAATTATAACTATGCGTAAGTTCCCAAAAAATACCAAGTGGCCATTTTGGATTTTACGTTTTTAGACCAATTTTCAGATATAATTTTGTCTTTTTGCCTAGGCTAATAGATAGATTTTTTTTTTCGAGTAGGTAAAGGTGCCGGGAAAACGAATAAAAATATGTATTAATGAAATAGTTATAGATAAAATAGGATCAACGTTCGTTGTATCTATTAAAAATTTAAAGCATCAAACAATAATTTTGATCACCATTTTGTGCAAAATACCCCTATGTGAGTTGTGCGACTACAGCTCAATTTTCGAACTGGGTACTAAAAAGTCGGTGGAATTGAAAGCTTCCCTAAATGAAGCACTAAACACATAAAACTTAAGTTTGATGACCGACCGAGCTGGTACTACTATGTTTAGAAGAAATTTCTCCCTTTTTTATGTCAATTCGACTAAAAGCCATTGTTTGTATAATTGATACAAAAAGAATAAGAGAACCTAGGCGATTAAATTTGAATCATTACAAAACAAAAAGGTAACAAAAACAAACCATAACTTTCATAGTGCGATTACTAATTAGTGAATATAATAATTTATAATTCAAACATTAATGTTTAAGGCTGGTACTCAATTTGCACAACCAATTAAGTTCTTATAAAGCTCCAAACTAATTGATAAGACTTTCAACTCAATGCAATACTTTTATTCCATTCATAAAAAAAAAATAAAAATAATATAAAAGTTGATTTGGTCCTTATTATTAATCACAAAATATTCTATTTTTAAATTTGATAAACATTTGTATGCTTTAAACAATTTATAATTTATGTTGGCATTTGTAAATTCAAGCTCGGTTCTGCAATGGGTCAGTAGTTAATCTTGTAACACAAGCATATGCGTAGAAACTGATAACAAAATATACCATCGAGAAAAAAAGCTATACGCGAGCCTATCGTGCATCGTGTATGTATAAACTTATCAGTTGCAAAAAGCCATTCTAGAAGTTCAAACCCATCAAGATAATGTCCGAACTGAGAAGATTAATTCAATTTTGTCTTTTTGTAGCTTTATTCATGTTTGATTTTGGATATGCGTATCCAGCTAGAAGACATCTGCCGGGTATAGAAGTTCCTCCACCAAAATTAGTAAGTTTCTATTGCCCTTCAATATGAAAGCAACATGATTACAATAATTTAAATTGGTAAAGATACATTTTATGCGAAGATTTGGGTACTTAGAAACAAACCCAAGTGACTCTGAAGCCCTTTACCATGAAGTTGCAATAATAGAAGCCATTAAGAGTATACAAAAATATGGAGCACTCAACCAGACCGGTGAATTGGATAATCCCACATTGCAAGTAAAAGATGTCATCCTGAAGTTTCATTGGAAGTAAGCTTTTTTTATATATTTTAGTTACTATCTTCGCCGCGTTGTGGAGTACCGGATATAGAATCTCGAACATTAACTCGATCACGATCAAAACGTTATATTATTGGGGCACGGTCTTGGCAGAAACGCAAAATTAAGTATTAGTAAGTTAAGATTAAATATTTTTGTTTTCCAAATTCTAAGGCATTTTGAATAAGCATAGCTAATTGGTCGGCCAAAATGCAGAGGGAAAATATCGAACGTGATTTGGAAAGAGCATTTAATATGTGGTCTCGCTATAACCGATTGAAATTTCAACGTGTGTATGAAACGTCAGCAGATATTATAGTAGGATTTGGAAGTCATTATCATGGAGATAAGTAAAAAAAATAATTTGTCAATCAAGTCGTCCGTGTCATGACATAGTTTACTCACAGCTATCCTTTTGATGGCCCTGGGAATATTCTTGCTCATGCATTTTATCCATATGAAATGGATTCATATGGAGGTGATATACATTTCGATGAAGACGAAAACTGGGTGGAAAATGCAACAAACTTAGCCGATGGTGTAGATTTCTATTCAGTTGCTTTGCACGAAATGGGTCACAGCCTAGGATTGGCTCATTCTCCAGTATATTCATCGATTATGTTCCCTTACTACAAAGGACCTGGTCAAAATGTCTTGGATTACGATGATGTCTTGGCGATGTACGAACTTTATGGTACTTTTATTTGTTTTATCAAAGAATTCATAAAACATAAAACGGTTTGCTTAAGTTCAGAGAAGATTACACGGTGACGATAAATTAGAAGAATATATTCCTACATCAACATCTGCCACATCAAAACATGAAAAAGCAACAGAGAGCACTTCCGAAGCACCAACAACCAAAGCAGATAAACAGTTTACATATGAGGGCGACTATGAAACAGTTAGCAATCATAAGGTAATTAATACAGTTCTTTCCTGATTACTCACCAAACTATGTCAATTAATAAAGCGAAAATACACTACAAAAACTATTTTAAAAAATGGCGAGGCAATTACGAAAATCCCAAACAGAATTCGGCCTATTGCTGGCAGCTATATTTGTCAAGGCCACTTTGATGCAGTATCGATGATAAAGGGAGCTATTTATGTATTTAAGGGGAAATATGTTTGGAAACTTACACCAAGGTACACAATTGAAAGTGCCTATCCAAAGTCAATACATGAAATGTTACCGTTTCTACCGGAAACTATTCAAAACATCGATGCCGTATATGAACGAATTGATGGAGCTTCTGTGTATTTTACAGGTTTGTGTTATTCATTTTGAATTATAATATTCTTGAGATTTAAATGTTTATACAGATTGTAAGTCAAAAGTAAAAGTCAACATTTATATAACAGACAAATTTTATCCTACAATTACCTATTCTAACTTTTTGTACTTCTAAGAAAGTTTACAAGCTGGGTGTGAACATAAATAGCTATTTAAACACTTGCATTTTGTATAGCAGATGTAACGATGGGTTTACCTATAAGGTAGCCAGCAGGTGGGTTTTATGTTTCAAAATTATTCTGACTTTCTCTGAACAATACCTCACATATAACTTGCTTTTACTTCATTTATTCTTCGCATTAATGAAAATTTCTATCATCAGTGAGTGGGATAAATAGTAATTTTGGTTTGTTTAACCAACATTTGTTCAACATGAAAAAAAAACGAAAATCGAACTTCATCAGAGAGCTGTTTGGACGAATGACATCAGGGACTGTAGTAGATATAGGCTATGTAGAAACAGGTACGCGAGTGAACTAGAGGTTGCAAAAAATAATTATATAGCTAGAAAAATTGACCAATCAAATGATAAAAAAACAATGTGGAGAACAATAAAAACACTTGTACTAAATGAAGAAATAAGTGAAATTAGGGAAATATACTCGGATGGAGAAGTGATAAATAAAAAGGCTGATATAGCTAATACAATGAACACGTTTTTTATAAGAAGTGTTGAGTAGATAAATGATAGAATTCCATTTACGCATTATTCAAATCTTATAAATATAAACAGTGAAAGAACTTTCAAATTTAATCAAATTAGTATGACCGAGTTAAAGAGAGTCATGAAAAGTATGAACAGTAAAAGCGACTTTAACGGTCTGTCAATTAAAATGATGCTGTGTGCACTAGAGATTATCGGACCTTTTCTGTTGAGCTTAATAAACGAATCTTTTTGCACTGGTATTTTCCCGAACGATTGGAAAGAGTCAATAGTAATTCCAATAGCAAAAGTGAAAAAAAAAATCCAGCCGAATTTCGCCCAGTAAATATGCTCATGACAGAAAGTAAGATTATGGAAAAGGTTGTTCATAAGCAGCTACAAAGATATATGGAAGAAAATAATCATTTGACAGACTACCAGTCAGGATTCAGACAACATCACAGCTGCGAATCATTGCTGAATTTAGTAGTCACGCAATGGAAGACAGAGGTCCATGAAAAAAAGATTATTGTTGCGGTTTTCTTTCTTGGACTTACAAAGGGCTTTCGAGACAATTGACAGAGATATACTGGTTCAGAAACTGAACACATATGGTATTCAAGAAACTGAACAGATATGGTATTATCGAATAGAACACAGCGAACCAAACTGGTGAATGTATACTCGGAAGTATCAGAAGTAACTCTGGGAGTACCACAGGGAGCGGTATTGGGAACACTTCTTTTTATAATATACATTAATGATGTGAAGAAGGTTTTGAAATATGCAAGGGCTCGAATATTTGCTGATGATACCTTACTTTATGTTTCTGGGAGTTCTGCGGGGGAATGTATGCTGACTTGAAGATTATTGAAATCTATTTCAAAATGAATAAGCTTAAGCTTAACACTGCTAAAACAAAAGTCATCGTAATTAATGGAGATACTATTGAAAACATTGTAATTAATGATGAAATAATTCAAAAAGTTGATGAAATAAAGTATCTAGGAGTTATTATAGATACAAAATTAAGTTTTAAATCATATATCAACTACATATCGACGGTTTAATATGAATACCTCCTAACAAACATTTTTTGTGAAAATCACTTTTTGATGTAGTTTCGTTAAGAAATTCCATCTGCATCGCTGAACATATTCATTATATCGCCAGCAGCTGTCAAAACATTTTTATTGTCATTTTTGAATACTTCCTATACTGAAAATATTCAGTTTTTTGTGTCTCCTGTAAAGTTTACAAAATGCGACATAGGAGGTATTCATATTTAATCGTCGATATGTAATAAAATTGCTAAGAAAATTGGATTTTTTCAAAGAATAAGAAATAGGGTATCATTAAACTGTGCAATACAAATATACAATGTAATTATCAAACCTCATTTTGAATACTGCTCAACAATATTGTTTTTATGATCTAACCGAATGTCGGAAAGGTTACAAAAAACTGCAAAATCGAGGAATGAGATGTATATTGATGTGCAATAGGTTAACACACATACAATTTATGTTAGATACCTTAAAATGGCTTTCTATTAATCAAAGGACAGTAATGAATGTACTTATTTTTATATTCAAAATAAAAAATAATATGTTGCCAAATTATTTACTTAATGAAATAGTTTATGTGTCCGATGTTCAACCATATAATTTAAGAAATAGAGGAGATTTTCGGTTACCGTTACTTACAACAAGCAGATCACAAAATATATTGTTCCATAAAGGTTTTAAATTATTTAATAACTTGCCAAATGACTTAAAGTCTAAAAATAATGTTATAGCATTTAGAAATAAGTTAATATCATATGTTAAAACTAATTATATTTAATTATTGTTTTCTTTTTTTTTTTTCTTTTAACTAATTTTAAGTCAAAAATTGTATTAATAGCGAAAGCTAAATAAAGAATCAATTCAATTCAATCATATGTATATCAGAAAAATAGAAGCAATGTGTAAATTTAAAACGTTACCGTTGAAGTTATTATGTACAATTACCGTATTACCTAGTTTGTGTGCGATCTGCCCCGTGTATAGCCTTAAATAAAAAATTTGGCAATATTTTTCCAAATTTTTAAAAATTATACCTACTTTCTAATTTATTTTCTGTTCTTTTTTCCAAGGTGATCTGGAATAATTGCGAATATTCAATGTTTAATAAAATTTGTCCTCATATCAGTTTTGAAATGCTCCTTTAACATCTGATAATAAACAACACGAACAAATACTTTTATTTTCTTAAGGTTTCAATCTTACCTAGATATACAATGATACTTCAATTCCGTGTACTTGTAAATCCTTCTAAAATATTAAGTTAAATTTCAGGTAGAAGCTTTTGGATTTATGATGGACAAGAACTCATAGAAAACAGCCCAAAGAATCTCACGAATTTTATTTTAACAGCTACCAACATAACAAAAATAGATGCAGCAATGGTTTGGCGTAGGTAATTTTAAAACAATTAACTGCTCTTAAAACTAAAAACTTCCAAACTTAAAGCTAAAAACAATTTGACTTACATCTTTGCGGGAACACAGTTTTGGAAAATAAATGAAAGAATCCGCAGATTTGAAGACAATATTCCAAAGCCAATGCAGAGATGGGTTGGCATACCAAATCATATCGATGCAACTGCAACTTTAGCAAATGGTAAGAAAACCATTTTTGTATGACTTGGAAATGTCGAACATTTTTGATTATTGTTTTTTTTTTTACTTTAAAGGCAAAACATATTTCTTTAAGAATAATTTGTATTGGCTCTATAATAACAAATTTGTACGCCCCGAACGTGGCTATCCTCGTCGAGCGTCCACAGCATGGCTAGGATGTTTACAGACCACAGAGAAAACAAAACTAAGAAATTCAAATACAACGATTTTGTTTATTTAGATTTAAGTTTCTTTTTAGACTTGGAATACGACGAGTCAATATCACTCATATACAAAATATAATAACTTAAAAATGTATAAATAATCCCCACACTGCAGTAAATACTTGTCATAAGTAACGGAAGGAATGGTAGTTTTTCATTCAAGTGTAAAACTGGACTAACAACATGGTCGTATAAAGGCAGCATTATGAAACTAAACAGGTAAAGGATTTCATACCACCGGAAGCTCATTTTTGGATGCAAGGATTTTAGCAATACATAATGGGCTGAACTATACGCTAGAAATAGGAAATACTTCACAGTGATAAGTTCCGGAGGAAATAAAAGAGGGAATAGTGAGAAATAACCCACAAAACTCAACAAAAATGAGTATTTAGCATCCTGGATGTTTAACAGACTAAGTAAACTGAAATTGAAGGGTATTATTTTTTGACAACTAGGCAATTTATAGAAAAACTTACCCTAAAGGTATAGTTACCATTAAAATGGCTTTTTCATGTACATGCCAGCCGAACATAAAGGAAGTGCAGGAACATAAAACAATTGCTTGAAGAAAAGCCCGAAGACTGTCACTGAAAGTTTAAAGAAAACATTCACAATTAAACAATAACATAACATTTTGTAAAAACATACAAAATTAATTTCATTTTACATAAACGGTACCTGCCACTTTTTTATTTCCGATTTTATCGTATCTACTTAAAAAATTAACTAATATTGCATATCAACATTTTCAAAAAGAACAAGGCAATTTTCTTAAAAAAAAATAAGTACTAAAATCACAAAATGTTTGCAAATTTGTGCGTGTGTGTATACAAATAATTTCCTAGCCGTGTAATTTCAATTTTTGTGCGATTGCTTTCATTTCTCTCGCCTTTTATTGGCCTAAATCTAAATTCTGAATCTCAAATGAAATTTTGCTTTTGATCCGTGGATATTCGATAGCTTTTATTACAGAAAAAGATAAAATGCGAGACACATAAGAAAACCCAAAAATAAGTGAATTAATTAAATAAAATTAAAACAATCATACAAAAAAACCAAAAAAAAGTAATAACAAGTTGTTAAGATGAACTTCTTAATACATAATTATCTTGATTTATGAAATTATAAGTCATAAAATATTTGTAGACAAAAAACTTTAAACGGCTTTTACTACCACATTCTAATATTCGCTTTCAAACAATTATTTTGAAAGTTTTCAATCTTTTCTTTTCTCTTAGAGAGGGTTTTACTTAGTTGTTAGACGTCTCTTGACCCTTATTTATTTACCAATGCTTCATAACTGTGTAAAACTCATAATTTTTAAAATAATTCAAAATTAGTACATCCAGATATCTTATAAAATGTCGTTTTTTTGCAAATTTATATAAATTTATAAATCTATGAAAGTTTGTAAGTATTCAAAAAGCGACAGTTCCCAACATTCTATTTTCAAAATTAATCAAACTTATGAAATTCTTTTCTTTCTTACCGTTTCTCTGTAAAGAATAAAAGTCTAATGATACATGGAGCCATAACCAGTGCAGTCAATACAAATGTTATAAGTGGGCTGATCTTCGGCAAAAACACGTGAAGGTATTCCTTTACAAGACCTCCAGTATTCGATCCACCTTGTTTTGTTATTTTCAGTGCAACTTCTGCAAATTTATCAGCAAAATTGTACAGAGCCCAAAAGTTGGGAGCCCAGTAAGCATGTGTCAGACCACGTTTGAATGGAAACAATCTGGAAAATACCTGTTTGGAGAACAATATTACGCATACACTTTGTTGAATCATATAATTAACCTGCGGCAAGTGTTGGTAGAACAAAGCAAATGACACAGCGAAGCAACTCAGTCCTGATGCCAGTATTGCGAGGAAATTTGATATTGGATGGTTTCCTTGGAAGCAGTGGAATTTTAAGTAAAATGCACCAAAGGCTGGAGCCATGTAAACAAAAATGTGTTTGAAATTCAACAAGGAAGCGAAGAGCACACAGGAAACGAGGAATCTCTCCTCCAGGAGATAACCAATGCTAAGCAGCAGTAATCCAAAAAGAAATCCATTATACTGAAAGTGTATGTGATCCACGAAAATAAGGCCAACGTTGCAGAGAAAGATAAAGCTAGCTGCGAGGATTCCAATAGAGTTCTTGATTTTTAAAGATGAGATACATCTAGTAAAGTTGTTAACTGATTAATGTAAATAGAAAACCAAATAAAGTTTAACTACTTCTTAACCCCGAGTGCAAAGACAATATCAGTTGTTATCACTGATAAGCGTTGGAACAGAATCGTGGCATCGGAAGCATAGTTAAGATTCTTGACTTCTAGCATTTTCGGATCAAAAAATTGCGCCAAATGAGACAGGGACCACTCAAAAAAGGCAAAGAACGGCGGGTAGTCGAGTGTCCATTCACTGGTTTTTTCAAAATACCATTTGGAAGGGGGCAGGGAATGTGTGATGGCCATCCAGTTCCGATGCACTTCAAAATCGGTTGACCGGCTGAAATAACAAGTAGTTTACTTAACTCTACATTGGTTATTTAGCTGAACTTACTAAGATTTTATAAGAAGAAGTTTAATGCTAGTGGCAAATATAAATATTGACCAAAACATTTCAGTTTTTTTAATTAGGTATTTTTGTTCGTAGTTTTATTTCAATTTTATTCCTATTTTGAAATGACCATGACGTGTGTGCAGTAGTTTCGGAGACACAGCACTGCCAACGTTAATTAAAAATTTAATTTAAGAACAGTGTACATTTACAATTTAAAGCTTAACCCACATTATTCGTGAAATGTGAAAAGAAATTTAAAAAAAAACCTCTTCAAATCGTTTCCCGGAGTGATTTTATTCACTCTTCTTATCTACCCAGCAGGTCCATTCTTCTTCCTGTTTTTATTCCGGAGGTTTTTTTGCAGTGCTCTTTTTTTTCAAGTACAGTGTAATAATAACGTGCTAAGAACAGAATTCTGCAATTTTAATTTATAAATAATTTAATATATATAGGTAGTAAAATAAGAAAATAAAAGAAATATTAAAGTTTTTGATGGTGGTAAGTTAACAGTATTAATAATACTATTAACTTATGGATTTGGAAATCCTAATTAAAAACAAAATTGGATCTTCTGTTGTTATTGTAATACGTGTATATTCGTAAGCAAAACCAATCTGGTTCAAATCTGGGGTTTAATAAAATGCAGCTATAGTTTACATAGGTTGTATGGTTTGACAAGCCAGAAAGTTTTCAAAATATTTTAAAGATCTGTTGATAAAATAAATTTAAAAATAGACCACCGAAATAAAAGTTGAATTTTATTTTTCCCAGATCTAAACCAGATTGGATTTGCATACAAAAATACATTGAAGGCGTGTTCTTTTGCAAGCCCGGTGGTAATTGCAAGAAAAAAACGACCATCAGTAATTAACGACACCATCACGGAAATATGGAGTTTTCATACAAGCTATGTATAGCAAGTATATCATTGACCTATTATATATGGACTGCTAGTTGAGACTCATTTCCCTACAAAAGCCCCAATAAAAGTGGTTCCACCTCTTCTAAGCAATACTAGCCCTTGCGTAGAAAAGCGGCAAACAGAAAAAAAGCGGCAAATAGAAGTAAGAAGAATTTTTAATGCCATCTGTTGCCACATGGTACGGATAAGCTTTTTTTTCCATAGAACTTACTGACATCTGTAAAAAACAGAGCCATCTATTTTAACCCAAATGTCAATTTTGACGTTTGTCTTTTGTGTGCTATTTTTTTTCAGTTTCTATTTGGCACGACGTGCGTGATAATTATTTTGTTAAATTAAATATTATTTTTTTTCTTATCGTCTTTTGAATGTCCTGAACGGTCCCATCGTATTTGGCTATTCGACCACGAATAACACAAAACACCGTTCAAATCACCATACAAAAAGAATCGAGTCCTCGGAACAACAATTCGCAGAAGATTACTACGTCAAAGTGGAAGTGCCAAGAAACGACGATCTTCATCGCGTCAGCCCAAGTGCGCACCAGAAATAACCGTTACAGACAACTACGAAAACTTCCAAAAGTGCATCGAACCGCAGCCCAGTCCTCAAAACCAAAATCCACAACGTCTAGCAGCAACAGCATTCGCCTGCGCCAACCAGCAAAGGAAAACATCCGACTATTTAATCCCCAATTAAGAAGAATGTCTTCCAAGTTGAACCTAATGGAAACGATGTCCAAATCACCAGCCTCTATTGATCACACATCCCACTCCCCATCTACATCTAGCAGCAGTAGAAAATTAACTACGAAGGAGGCAAAACCATGATTTAGAGCTTCTTTCATCGAAAGAAGATAATTTTGTCAAAGCAGGCCTTGTAACTAGTGCTGAAGTTGAAATTATGCAACCGACAGAGCTTGATGAATCTGTGCAGAGTGAAAACCAGAAAGTTCTATCTGAAGCTAAAAAAAAAATAACCAAAATCTCTAGGTAAGGTCGATTTTCAATATACATATGTACAATAAAGAATTTTGAAACTGTTTTTATATTATCTATATTATAGCAAACACATATGGAACTTTGAGACCTTTTGGTATCAACGAAGCAAAACAAGAACGCTATGAAATGTTTTTAAAGAAAAATTACAAAAAGAGGAAGATATTAGGATATTTTTGAGCACAATCCAGCCAGTTCATAGAAAATGGTCATGGATTTGAGTGAAAACCCTGCTTTGGGTTCATTCGAAGATTGTAGTAAGTTTCGTAATAATAATTTAAAACTTGCACTTTACTATGCTGATTTTTAAAATGTTGAAGAAACCTTTAAAATGTTACAATGGACTGGACAGTTATTGCAATGAAACATTTATGCTATTGCAAAAGAAAAACAAACATTGAATGCTGCTTTACTAGCTGCTGCTTTACCAGAAGCAGAAAATCGAGGAAAAAACTTTTACGAAGAATGGGATTGTCCACATGTTACCGCCACACATGAATTTAAAGCAACCGAACCAGATTTCCTTAGTAGGTCAATGAAGTATATAATTAACGCCCGTAAAGCCTTAAATACATTGACCACTTTATCCAAAATTGCAAAAGTAAAGCCTTAAATACATTGACCACTTTTTCCAAAATTGCAAAAGTAAAAATATTTTTTCCCCGCTAGCAGTTATTTTGTGAAAAAGAACATACCAATTTTTTTTAAACCGAAATTTAAGCTTTCTGTATTATTTTTATAAATATCCCAGTCAGAAATACTATCCGAAAATGAGTTTGAAAATTTTCACTTTTGTACTTTTTTGGCCAATGTAATTAAGGTTTGTAATTGGGTTTAGCTTATACCGTAGGGGATTAGTTGTTGTTGTATTTAATATGGTGATTGGTTAGCATCAACGTTGTTTTTCTCGACCAATTCCCTCCAGGCTTACAAAAAAACAAGCCTTGTATTACGCAAACAACACCAGATCAAACTTGGTTCTGAATTTGGATTTCCAAGTCCATTTTGAACACACACCCTTAATTTCCAAATGGCGTCAGTATTCAGAGACTGCTTTGACTGCTTTTAAACGCTGCAAATATGCTGCAATTACCCTTGAAATTTTTAAGCATTTAGGCGGGGGACGTATGCGGTGTCCGGGGTAGGCAAAGTTGCTGAGGTTGAAATAATTGCAGAGTTATCGCTCTTTCTTCTTTGTGCTTTTTCTTATTGTTTGAGACATAAGCGGAGTAAAGAGTGAGGAGATATTATTTCCTTCTCATTTAACAAAAATTTGCAGGTATTAAAATTTGCAGCGTTTAAATGGATGCTGCAATCGGAAAGAAACTCAAAAGGGAATTGCGGATAGAAATTGCAGTCGTCTAAAAGCAGTCTTTCAGTGCGATTTTAAGGCTTCGTTTTTCTTTTGGTATACTTTTGGTTGCAAGGAAGCTTTTAAACGCTGCGATTTTTAATTAAAAGGAAACATATCTCCACACTTTTTACTCTGATAAAAAATGTCTCGAACAATAAGAAAAAGCGATAACTCTGCAATTTTTTCCAACATCAGCAATTTTGTTTATTTCGGCCACCACTTATGCGTTCCCTGACAACGGGCTTTATTTTATTTTTTACCATACAATTTTTACATTTTATGTCACCCATTATACAATTTAATCATGGCAATGCCGTAGTTTGACAGCTCTTTATTTTCGGAGTGGCTGTAAATGGACGCCAAATCAGCCAATCATGATCAATGGCGGACAGCAAAGGTTTTCTATTGGAGATTGCAGCACGACAGCCAATACGATTATTGGTCTCTGGTCGATTTTTGTTGATCTTCGTCTCTCATTGGACAACCAAATAGGAAAACATTCAAAATCCAGCACGTGCACTTTATTGTTTTGATGCAAAATAAGCCCAAAGTAAATGTGCAACAAACAAAACAACACTAACCAAAAGTGCGTACGAATAATTTTCATCTAAAATCCATCCTCTAAAGCAATGGCATTCTTTACCTTGTGACGACAAACGAACGAATCCCAAAAGAGAAAAGGCTCCATAAACGGTTTCTATTTTGTTTAGGAACCAACCGTCTGGATTTGAAAAGTAATAAACATCTTGAATATATTTCTGCCAAAATAATCCCGCACAGTAAGTAAAATTTATTTTTTTTTGTTTACCTAATTAATCGGATTGTTTAGTTCTCAGCAGACAAATGGACCACTCAATTACTGTAACCCCAATCAAAATTGAAGTACCTGACATTGTAGAACCATCGGTCTCGTCGTCTAGCAATGAACGACACAGAACTCACAAAATTACCAACCCACGGAGGAAGCCCCCCACCATCGAAAACTTCTGGCCGACAGTGTTGGAAGAGGTAAGGAGTATACAGCAAGTGGATGCTAAGCATCAAGCACTGCCACTGGCACGAATCAAGAAAATCATGAAACTGGATGAGAACACGCGAATGATTGCGGCCGAAGCACCTCTGTTATTTGCTAAAGCTTGCGAGTACTTCATCCAGGAGCTGACTTTACGTGCTTGGGTGCACACAGAGGAAAGCAAAAGGCGCACACTCCAGCGCAGCGACATTGCTCAGGCAATTTCCATTTGTGACCAATTCGATTTTCTGATTGACATTGTTCCGAGAGAAGAAATCAAACCACCGACCACTTCGGTGAAGAAGGAGACGGACAAACAAGTTAATCAACAGACTACTTCGAATGCAGTCAGTATGAATTCATCGAACAATGTCCAAACGACATCCCCTGAACAACCAATGCAGTATTACATACAACTCGGTGGTCAACCAGGTCAGCTACAGCAACCGCACATTCAAACGTCGAATATAACACCTAATGGGTTGCTGGGTAACCAACAGATTCAGCAGTCCTTACAAGGCATCAACATAGTTACATCAACTCAGAATATCCTGCTGACTGCTGGAAATCCAGGTCAGCAACAACCAACCGCAACTATGGTGAATAGTTTACAGAACCCGCAGCAGCAAATACAGTTGATTCAGCAAGTTGTTACTCCCAATGGAGAGATTACCAATGTTCCGGTAAGAAAATTAGATTTTTTTTTAAATATTATATGCCTAGTGACTTTTGAACGTAACTGTCGCAGTTGATCAATTTATAAAAAAGGGATGAGAATACTTTTGATTTCTAGCGGAGAAATCTTGGTCAGGTTTTCGTCTCCTCCTGTTCAGCTGATAGTTTTCTCCGTGAGATCTCGCAAACGGGATCTGGATTGTAAAAATGAATTAAAACTAATTTCAAATTGGGAGACGGAGTGTCATTTTTTTTAACATGAAGAAAACTTTTTGTATGTCGCTTTATTTGAATTTCCGTTAATTTATAATTACAGATAACTATAACTGCAAATCAATTAAATCTACTACGAATGCAAATGCAGAACAATCAAGCGGCGAATGCCCTCCAAACACAGCAAGTTCTTATACCAACAATGTCAACCCAGCAGCAAGCTCAATTAGTACATATAGGTGGAGGAAATGTGGCTGCGGCCGCAAATGTCATACAAAACCCAGGCCATGGAAACATTTTTCTCAGCACAGGTCATGGAAATTCTATAGTCTCAACTGATCGGAATCTTGGAAGTACTTTTAGACCCAATTGTTGATCCAAATTAGTGTGAATAGCTACTTATTTAATATAAAAACATATAAATATATATTTACTGTTAAAATAATATAAATTATATTAACTACTTAATTCTTAGGTTTTCAATTCGAAAAAATGTTTTGCAGAAAAATATGCATAAATACAATGCAAAGCGCCGTATAACTGGACGTATACACGCTCCTTATTTTAAGAATATTTGATTTCACGTGTGTAATCGCATCTTACATACATACAATTCATTAAGAATGGATATGTTATGCTGAAACTGTCAGAACGAAATGTTTCAAGAGTTTCCTAAATGTATAATAATTATATAAATAAATGTGTATAAATGTATTTTTGTTTTTTTTTGTTTTGTTAAGTATGTACATTTAACCGTAAGGTAGGCAAAGTGAATAATATAAGGTAAATAAACAAAAATATTATAAGAAAAATTAAAAAAAAAAAACGCATTGAATTCTATATGTGTGTACGCGTATTGTCAAGGGCAAACAATTATATTCATATAAATATAATACATATTAAAATTACAAGAAATAGCGCAAGATTTTAAACGATTTAGTTCTATGTTAAAGCCATTTTATCATACTAACATCGTACTAAATCGTTAAAATTTTGCGCTAATGTGTTTTATTTAAAAAAAGGTTGGATTGTACTGAAAAGGTTTTTCTACATTGTGTAGCCACGGTGATCATTGAAACGACCATGTGTACACAAATATGGGTGATTCCATAAAATGGTAGTTGCAAAGAATGACGAATGTACGGCTTTAATAGTCAGGAAATGCAATATTCAAATATTTGCAGCGCAAATTAATCAATGAATTAATAATACCACATTATTCACAATACATGCTATTTAGATAAATCGTTAATACGATTTATGACAGTATCAAAACTCTGTAGCATCTTCCAAATGCAGCCAAATCTGCAGTACGACAACGGCAAGAAAATTCTTTTCAGCTGAGCGGAACATCATTAAAATGCGATCCATAACACTAAATTTGTGAAAACTTGATGATACATGGTCCGAACGACTGTTTCATTTCGATTGTTCACCTATCTAACTATCCAATAAAGATTGGCTTATTGATGTCATGGGAGTCGGCGCGATCAGTTGTACTTTAATCATCTTGATGGCTCTTTTCCCAAGTTTTTTGCTTTTTTTACTAAAAAGAGCAGTTGTGGTTGCTCGAGAAATTATTAAGTACGAAATAATACGAAATACGAGCAAATTCGTTAAAGCGAAAAAAATTTGCTAAATAAGTTCCAAAAGTTCAGGACCTCTTAAGTCTAAAATAATAATACTAATGTCAAAAAGTCAACAAAACAAAAGCCACCTTTTGGCAATTTTAGCTTAACAATGTTCTTCCGACTATTTTACAGAAAAAGGCGAAATTCAAACCCTATTGCTATAAATAGGATACAAAGTTTGGCAGATTTTTTTATTTCAGCAAAACATGCCAAAACGACTTACAAGGTTCTGCACTTTAACTGTCAATATGTAAAAATTGGATCTACCTTTCTAAATAATAAATGTAACAGAGCATAATGTATGTATAGCTTCAAAAACAATCAGTCCAATCTTCCATTAGCTTCCACTTCTTAGAAACTTGAAACTATTTTAAAATCTATTCCATTCCCATTCAATACTTCATTGAGGAAGAAATTTAGTTTAAGCTCTCTACATACAAGTACTCAAATTATGGGAAGATAATACATAATGTATGTTCATTGTTCATGCGGGTTCAATTTATTTTTAAAAAGAAGAGGCCTTATGTAATGTTTTGATTGGATTCTTTTTAAGAAGGTATTTAGAACTTTTAAAATACATTCTGTTTGACACATTCTTTGAGGATTTTAATTCAAATAGGAACTTTAACTTTAAGGAACTTTACATCGATCCTTATTTTTAATAAATTTTAAGACCTTTATTTTCTATAGAACTTGTTGCATAATGCACTCCACATATTATTTTAGAAATGCAAACTACATTGAAAAAAGATGTAAAAGTATTGGCAACGCACAAAAATATTTATGGAAATATTATTTTTTGAACAGTCGCACACAAATAAACCCTCTTAACAAAAGAAACAAACACCTCATTAAATGAATGAACAATTACAATATAATATATTTTTTTCGAAACTTTCGTATTTCATTTTTTAACATTTAAAAAAAAATAAATTTATAACTTTTGTTTTTAATATAATCTTCATTCTAAGACACAACTTATAATATTATGTTAGGTTTGTTCAAATTTCTTTTAGTTACTTGCAATTGATTTTTTTTTTAATTACAGAAATTCGATCGTGGAACACTGTAAAATACAATATTATTTTTGTTTTAATTATGAATGCAAAAAGATTTTTGTTTGTTTGTTTTTATTAGTTTTATAAACAATATATTTTCAATGAAGAGTGAAAATCGACAAGCAACAACAATAGCTAAAATAAAAATAAGAATTAATTATTGATAATAATAAGGAAACAACAAAAAAAGAAAAGAGGAAAATGGGGAGCTGTGTGAGTTGTTTTTTTTTATCTTAAAGCGTAAAAATACAACGGAAACATTTTTACTTTATTTTTAATGTAATAATATGTATTTAAAGAAGGGCGGCAGTATCATTTTTATTATACATAAATATAATACACAATGACAAACTGAAAAAAGGCACATTTTGAAACACACACGACTTTAGTGCAATTCTAATCTTTTCTGACAACATTTTTTATCTATAAGCTCTAAGACCCAGTAAATATGTATTTTAGGCTCTTTTAAGGGTCTTTTAAACTGTATACCAAACGTAGACTTTATACTAAATCCTAAAGATACCTGATATTCAGTGGGTTTACCCACCAGACTAAAAAAATTAAACCCCAAGACAAACTTTAAACAAATAGAGCTGCTAACATCAGTCAGTGTTAAGAAAATGGGGAAACTTTGTCCTTTTGTAAATTTAACGTCGACAACGAGCAAAATAACGCTGTCAGACAGAATGAACTAATCGATTTAGCAACAATAGCAATATCAAAACTTTAGCCCAGCTAGGCAGCTGAGTTGCCGATAATAGAACATTTTCAGAAGCATTCGGAACGCTTCTGGTAGTACCCTTGAAGCTGATTGTGTAGGTTATTATTTGTATTTGATTTTCTAATGTCGGAAACCAACATCTGCAATAAAACATACACCTCCTAATTGCAAGATTGAAACCTTAAGTGATCGAAGTATCATATCGTATTGCAATTAACCAAGTGCAACTGTTGATTGGCATATTCCATTAATGGAAAATAAAAAAATGAAATGAAATGTTTTAACATAACGGTGCAGCAGTATAGTATAAATATTCACTGGATCTTAGATTTATAGAACTGTGGAAAATTTAGAAACAAATTATTCATAAGCCAATGTGGTATCTCTGCTTTTTAGCTACTGTTGTTCTTTCTGTGATGTTTCTTATCAAAAAGTCGGATTAGACTTTCTGTTTTTTTTTTTCAATGTATGTATTATATGTAATTTTGTGTTTGTATACATATATTTTATCTAGTTTTTTTTTGTATTTGCTAGCTACAAATATTCGACGATAATATACGATTTTGCATTGTTTTTAGTACTTTTTTCATAAGAAATGAAATCTAATCTAAGAAAAAAAAGCTGAAGCAGCTTTTTTTACTTATCATATATAATCATTATCCTCGATCCATTTATACAATGAGAATTTGTGTGTCGATTAATAAAAAACTAACTCCAGCTATACATTGCATATAAGTTATTGCTGTTTCTAATTGTTTTCTTATAAATAACTCAGATATATAGCATTCCTCAATATTCATTTATATATATATATATACATATATAAAGTTATGTTTCAGTATTGTTGAATTTAATGTATAAATACATATAAGTAACTACCATTTTCAATTTTTCTACTACTTCAACGCCATTTTTATAGTAACATTACGCTTGCGATGACTACGCCAAAAAATAAAAAAAAAAAAAATTCATTACAGATATATTTTAAATGTTTACTACAATTTAATAGACAAATAAATATTCGTATAATAGAATTATAATTCAACTAAAATTATACTTTACAAATTAAATTAGCAAAAGCATTCTTAAAAACAAAAAAGGTTGAAACAAAAAAAAAGAGAGAGATAGAATTTAACAGGGAAATATAGATAAATTAGAGCTTTTGGGGGAAGAAGATACGAATAATTTGTTTTTAAATAAGTAAAATACAATGTCACTTAGCCCACAAAAAAGTATATTATGCATGTAAATATTAAATCTTTCGTATTATCTTCTTTTTTTGTTTATTTAAATATCTTTTTGTTCTATTTTATTGCAAAAAATATATGTATATATTTAACATTTTTTATAACGAATACGATATAGAATCAGATCTGTGTTTTTTTTTTAAGATTAGGTTTTTTTTTTAAATATTTATATAGTTTAAATCGTTTTAAATAACTAAAATTCGAATTCATTTCTTTTCATTGTTGTTCTTTTTATTTTAATAATATTTTATTAATTATTATATAACTTAGTGTATTTTAATGTTCTGATTTTGTTTTTGTTTGTATGTATGTCACAACATTTCCTCTGCATTTTTTGTATATCTTGCTAGTTTCGCTCTCTCTTATATGGTCGTAAAGAATAAAATTATAGTAAAGTTAAATTACTATTTTTAAATAATAAGACAATCATAATAATAATAATAATAATAATAATTAATAACGATATAGATAAAAGTTTTTTGTTTTTTTTTTTTTTTTTTTGTTTTAGTTATTTTAATGTAAAAATTAATTTTTAAACAAATCAGTGATGATGATTTGTGTTTCTCGAGACTGGTCGAACACGTACTCGAGGCGGCAGTGTCCATGTCGTTGTGGCTGTTGGTCATAGAGATTCCTTCGATGGTACCCATATGGTTGGGCCAGCTTGTGCCCAGATTGTTTGTTTTACTTTGCTATAGATTTCCTCTATGGTGTCGCCTTGAACAACCCCTGAAAAATTAACAAAAAAAGTGACCGTTTAATTTAATTTCGTACTATAAATGAGATGTCGTGGGACGTCTTTAGCACGTGTTTTTTTGCAAGTCCCCAGAGTAATTTAATAAAAAAAAATGCATCGAAAACAAGTGCCACTGTCACATAAAAACTTACGGACAAAGAGGTAATTTGCTTTGGCAAAACAATTATCTGCGCTTAAATAAAAAAAAAGTTGCTGCATTTAACATCCGTTGGCCGATTAACTTCAAATTTGGACAGAACTTTTTTTGTCATCAATTCTCCGGAGGAGAAATTCGAATTGTCTACATTGATTTTGGTCTTTTTGTTGCAATTTTTTTTTCGAAAACGGTTCTAACGATTTTGATATAACTTCTTACCTTAAATGTTTAAATGCGATTCCAGTGTTTGCCAACAAAAATTACATAAAAGAAATAGGTTTCAACCTATTTTTGGAACACATCGGCAATGGAATCGAAACTCATTGATACTTCTAAGAACTCAACCAATACCGTTATGCATTTATGTATGTACATTGTACATAATAATAGAAATTAATAGAGTTCAAATCAGTGAACTCGAATATCGTTTATAAACAAGTCTTAAGTCTTTTTTAGTTGTAGCGTTAATATTCTTAACGTGACTTTTGCAAATAATTTTTTTTCGTTGAGTAAGAGTTAGAGAATTGACTATTTTTAATAAATTTATTACCTGTGTAACTTAAAGAAAACCAATCGATTTTTTTCACATACCAACTATTTTTTAATTTTAAATGAGTTTAAACAAAAAAAAAAATAAACAAAATAAAATAAAATACCTGTGAAGTATTCGCCGAATTCCTGTTCCATTTTAATGGCTCGTTCGTAGGTTTTTTTCGCTTGTTCCTCAGTCATTCGCCGATTCATTTCCCTAGGAAAAACAATATTTATTTTAAAATTTGTTTGTATTTAATTAAAAAAAAAATTAAAAAAAAAACATACATCACCGAATCAACAGATTTTGGTTTTATGAAAACGGCTACTGGATATAATTGAGCTACTTGTAATCGTTTAATTGCGTTGCCCGATACATCAAGAATACAATGTTTGCCCTTTTCGGCCACATCCCTTACACTGGCCACCGATGTTCCATATAAATTGTCATTATACTGGCCAGCCTCAATGAATAGGTGGTTTTGGATGTCCCGTTCCATTTGTTCCCTTGACGATACAAAGTGATAGTCTCTGCCATCTACCTCATAATCCCGTTTTGGCCGTGTAGTATCTGAAAATAAAATATTTTTTTTTTTTAAAACGTGCAGTTGAAATTGAACAAAAAAAATTCTTACGTGGCACACAGGATCCAAATTTCTCGGGATATTCTGAAATAAGGTCATCATTTATGCGATCCTTAAGTGGACCCAATATAATGACTGGTCTAGTGTAGTTTATCGAAAGCCTTTGTACAGCTTCATAAGAAAGAACATTCTCTTCGGATGCTGCAAATGGTTGGAGGTAAAACAAATGTAAGTTTTCTTCTTTGTTTATGATATAACAAAATATATATTTTTAAAAGTTTTTTTTTAGCTCTACTCAGGCAGTTAACTGAATACAAAATTTTTGGGAATCTTCGGTATACACAAAGAAAATAAAGATTCTCTCCGGAAAAATATATATTCAAACACTATTGATAGTTTTTTTCACAGTCAGATAGATACACAAAACATTAAGTAGATTTTTTTTTAACAAAGAAAGAATAATAAAATCCAAAAAACATTTTGTTAAAAATTATAAAATTTTGATAAGTTTTTTAAATTAAACAATTACATTTAATATACTAATAGGACGTTTTACGAGAGAAGCAATGCAAAATGCAGTGCATTCGCCAATACTACTCACTCTGTCCAACATTTCTAGCGCTGCGCAAACGTTTCATTTTAGAGTATAATGTAATATACAAAAATGCTTAAAATATTCATTAAATTAATTGATTTGTTTGTTAAACCTTAATAAGTTGATTCTAGTTGAAGTGGTAGACTCTAGATTAAAATTTAGTTTTGCATTTATCACAAAAATAATAAAAAACCGAGAAAATAAAAAATAAGAAATTAAAAAACATCTAAGAAGCTCAAGTAAGGTTTGTTAAAGAAAAAATATAGTAATTTTGCAAGAAATTCTTAAAAATTAAAGTAAGAAAATAATTATAAAACGGAAAAATTCGGACAACACTGTTTTTAATTTAAGGCAGCTTTTATTCATTGGAGTACGATCGAATTAATGTGAAAATTAAAAAATATTTATAACTAGTAGACCCTTGCTCGCGTTGCTTCGCAAAGTTTGAAGAATTAATTAAAATATTAAGACAGTGCTTAATAGGGCTAAGTGCCCCTAATTTATATTATATTATTAAACAAAGTGTATAAATAATGTCTACGTTTTGAGAAGAATCAATGCGCTTTAAAAAAAATAATTTGTAATTCTTTTTTTTGTTAAGTAGGTTCATGTTCGACAGAACCTTCCCCCTTTTTTTTCTTTCAATTTTTCAATTGAGTGGACTGAAAAGAAAGTAAATAGAAAAAGGAAAAATAGAAAATGTAAAAACTCCGAAATGATAATGAAATGGAACAAAGCAGAGACCCCGTGTTTGCGCATAAATCAAATTTCTAGATCAACAATACAAATAATTTTATTTCTCAGCTTTTATGTATGTATTATTAATTAAATAAAGACTTAGGGCTTACAATTTGCGTTTAAATATTGACTTTTTAAACAATCTCTATTTTTGTAAAGTATCAAGTAGGTTTTAGCGTAAAGTGAAAATGTTTGTCTAGCTTAAAGAAAAGTTGAAAAAAATAAAAAAAAATATTGCTTTAACAAACAAATTAGATTTACAAAAAATAGCCTTAAACAATCTTATAAAAATAAAGAACATTATAAAATTTTCAAGTAAATCAGTTTAATACTTTCTGAGTTTACGCGTAAAAAACTAAATATGTGTTGTTGTGGCAAAATTTTTGCAAACATTCCGTACTTAATGTTCCATTGTTGAAAGAAATTGTTGTTGATTATTGTCAATGTTAATTAATAGGCATACTTCACAGCCTGTACTCCTACTGCATGTATGGTTATGAATTTTCAAACTAATATCTTTCAGACTTTTTGGACATATTTTCAGATAATTTTCATTTTAATCAAAATGTTTAGCTACAATTTGTCAGGGTGATTATTTTGCTGAAATGTTAGATACTGGCGTGGTTTTAAATTTTTCAGCAGAGTATTTTTTATTTATCCAGACTAATTTTCGTTTACCATCCTACCAAAAATGTTTGTTCATTTATGTTACTTTATATTGGGCGATTTGTTATCTTTTTTTATTTAGCACCGAAGGAAAGCGACAATTTGTTTTTAAATATGTATTCTACAATAAAAGCCAAATTTTAAACATTTAAAACCGGCTCTAATCTACTTTTAAAAATTTAGTGTGCTGTTAAAATCAGTTTTTAAGCGGGGATTGATTTTTTGTTATAAGTTCACACATACATTATGTGCACTGTACATTTCTTCTCGATCGAGAATAATTAGTACAATAGGGAAATTTCCAAATATGAACTGTCAAGAGTGACAGCCACCATTCTGTGGCAACTCATTTTTAAAGAAGTAAGGTGTTCTACAGTTCGTTAGACTGCTTTTAGACGACTGCAATTTCTATCCGCAATTCTCTTTTGAGTTTCTTTCCGATTGCAGCATCCATTTAAACGCTGCAAAATTTAATACCTGCAATTTTTGTTAAATGAGAAGGATAGTATATCTCCTCACTCTTTACTCCGCTTATGTCTCAAACAATAAGAAAAAGCACAAAGAAGAAAGAGCGATAACTCTGCAATTATTTCAACCTCAGCAACTTTGCCTACCCCGGACACCGCATACGTCCCCCGCCCACATGCTTAAAAATTGCAAGGGTAATTGCAGCATATTTGCAGCGTTTAAAAGCAGTCTTAGAAATGCTAATTGTGAATTGGAATTTCGAAATCAAAATTGATGTTATGCATTTTGGTTTATTCCATATTCAATCCAAATTGTTTATGATTTTTGAATTATTTGTGGAATTGTGACAGTTTCAATTAGTTTTGTATTTCTTGGTTTAAAATATAAGCAAACTTTATATTTTCGTTCTCTTTAGTATTAAAGTACATATTTATATTATTTTACTAGAAAATACAACATTCAAATAAAGAACAAATAATTCATACATATTTAGAAACTCACGATTTGTGATGCAAATTTAATAAATTATATTTTTCTCCCTAATTGTTCGTTTAATTTTGTTTGCCAATAATATTGCATCCACTTCATCCGAATTGTAATTCCACTTTCAAGTTTCAAAACAACTTAGAATTAATAGATCTTTAACTTTTACAGTTCGAATTAATTAGGAAATTTTCGAAAACGAATAAATTCTAGAACGTAGAATATCATTTCGAATGAAATTAAAAAATCGATTTGAATTCGATTTTATCCGAAATGCAGAAAATGGATGTGTAGAAGGGATCTACATAATATGTGAGTGTGCACCACCGCTTGCCAAAAAAAAATTTTAAGCTTTCCTTAAAATTCAAACTAGCTGATTTACGTTCAAAAACATAAATGTATACTCAAGATACTCGAGGATAGGCTATCTTTGTAACCCAGAACGCAGCCAATGCAACATTTCTGAATAAAGGAGAGAGTGATGTATAGCTATTTGGTAAAGAGCTCTATTGCATTTAAACAATCGCAATCTTTACTACACATAATGTATGTGTATGTATGTTTTATAAATTGTATAAATTTATCTCTTCTTCATCTATCAAAAAATAAAAAAAATATGAAATAAGAAAAAGTTAAACAAGAGCTCTCAACTTAAGAAATATGTTAACTACAACCGGTTTTATTCCTTAAACGAACACTGTTTAAAATTTTGCGCAATTGTATTTGGCCATTCCCATTACAAAGTCTGAAGTGCGCGAAAAAAATCTGAAATGAGCAATCCAAATAAAAATGTTACCTTTCTCGATTACGTTTATAATTTCGTTCTTTTCAAAAGGACAAAAGCAGGGATGGGTTTAAAATGTTTCCAAAGTATGTATAACATTATTCTAACCCAACTCATTCAAATCGTTCTACTAAAATTTAAAGAATTGTTTTTATTCACGTACTTACCAATGTTATAAGTTATTTCTTTTTATTAGTGATATTTAAAAAATCTCCTGCTTCAATTAAAAATTGTGGCACGAGTACGATAACTTGGGCGCCAAAATTGATAACGGATTTTTGTAGGGGGGTCAAATACAAGCACTTTTTTACTATGGGAGGGGGGGGTCTATCTCGCCCGTTTAGGGGCGATTTTCGAAAAAAACGACGTAAATGGAAAAACAATTTTTAAAAAACAACGGCAATACTTAAAATGCAAAACAACAGCGGTTTTAAAAGCCACAAGTCTGTTCTTTAATTCTACATTTAAATTATATTATTTGTGTAAATGGTTTTCAAAAAAATGTTATAGTAAAAAATGCTTGTACAAAAATGCTCTACAAAAATCCGTTATCAATTTTCGGCGCCCAAGTTATCGTTATCTCCCCAAAATTGTCTTTTCAAAATAATTACAAATTGTTTATCCGTTATTATTATTTATTTTAAATAAGTTCACAATGTTTTTAGGATAAATTAAAATTTTCTTGTAAATTTACAATGAAATACTTTTAAAAAAATAATCCTTTCAGTTTAACAGACTATTAAAAAAAATATATTAAAATATTTGTGGTGTTAAAAATTAATATATTTTTTCGCTTAGCTTTAAAACTAGTCGGTATGTTATCTAAAAATGAAATTAGTAAAAAGCCTTTTTTAAAGAAAAAAAATTTAAAACTGGCGGGTAAGGAATAATAATAATAATTGAAACAGGAGATTTATCATTCAGGGGTTCAAAAGAGTTCTTAAAAGTATTGAAGCGGGGAATAGGTTAAAATCTTCTTATAAATACTGGTAGTAAATTTACTATCAATTTTATTCTTGTAATAACATTTTTGTACATATACATACATATATTATGTAAACAGAAAAAACTAGAAAATTAAACACTCGAAACATGCCAACAATCCTGTGTTTATGTGGTTTTTCGAGTTTAAAAGAGTCGCAGGACATTTTAAATTTTGTTTTACACTAATTTAAAAAAAAATAATAAGAATTCAACAAAGGAGCCACTGTGAGCTGGTGTGCCGTGAAATATGTATTAACAGTTTTTAAAATATGTATTGCTAAAAAATACTTTTCAGATTGAGTTCTCAAGAAGCTTCTTAGAGAGTAAAAATTAATATTTAATATAAAAAAATTTTAAGTAAAAACATAGCTGGAATTTGTTAAATTTTCTGACTTTCACTGTACCATTATGAGTTTTCATCGGAGAAGCCGGAAAAATGCTGTCCGTATTTAAAAAATTTACAGAAAATATAGTTAAATTGAGATTAATTAAATAAAAATAAATGAAATGAAACAAAATTAAATATAATATAATAAAATAAAATAAAATAAAATAAAATAAAACTAAATTAAATTAAGAACAGAGTTTCTACACAATTAACACTGGAGAGATTATTCCAGGGTTGATAAAGGGAAGTTGTTGCCTATTCTTTGCGGGAAGATGGCGTTAACAAGTCCAGAACGAATTATGAAAACAAAACATTTGGTCGCATTCGGAAATCAATCAAAAGCTGTCGGATAGGTTTGTGTTGTTATAATCCCTTGTGACAAAACAGTTGATGTAACAACAACCCAACGTATCTTTAAATGTTTGTGATAGGTGGAGAGGAGAGCTTATCTGATAGTTTCTCGAACGCAAGGATTGTGAAGTTTTGGAAATGAAAAATTTTATGTTTTACCGGTTCAAGAATTCTACATTTCGGAGTTTGAAAGTAACATATGCGTACATTAGTAATGTGCAGAAAACAACAATAATTTGTACTAACTTACAATTTTAAGATTACTTTTTTTACCTGTATAAATAAATAAATAACCCAAACGAAAAATTAGAAGCTTCTCCTGCATGTTTAACAACACTCCGATCTCTGAAAACTTATCTAAAATAATGTTATACTCTGTCCAACAAAAATTGGCAGTGTAGGCAAGATAGGACGTTTGCCTCTCATTCTGGCTACAGTGGATTGCATAAATCTGTCCTTCATTAAAGCTTTCACAGGGTTGTCGTAGTGTCCACGATAACACTCATCATTAAAAACTTTTTCTTAAAGCTCGAAAATCAAAAGCACCTTAACAGAAACTTAAGGAAAAAAAGCTGAACGAATTACCAAATGCACACGGGTAACTCTGAATGCACATCAAGCAGCAGCCAATCGCCACTGGCCACAGCAATTCAGTGCACACTCAGATGTGCCTTGAATAGGACGTTGGGTCTGTGTCAAATGCTATTGGAAATTCACGGGCGGGCAAACATTTTTTCTGGAGGAGTTATTTCAATTTAATATGGACTATATGGTGCAAAAATATGGCACGCTACTGATTTTAAAAAAGCTTTCCCATAAGACGTGTACTGCCAATTTTTGTTGGACAGAGTATAGTAACATGAGAGGCGTTACGAGTGCTATCATTCGACAATTTTGTATTTATTTTATTTATGAAACATACTCGAGATGGACGGAACATCTAGCCTTAGAACTTCGACAGAAATCAGTTTTATTTAAATGAAATTATTATCGAAGACTAGGTATGCATATTATAGAATATTCATACCAATAACATCTTAAAATAAAAATGTCTAGTCTCTTGATTCGAATTTAAGTCCATTATATACTAGAATGACCAATCGGTTAACTTCTTAACGAAGACAACACTCCGGTCTCTAAAAAAATGGATTGCTATAATGTAATTTTATTGAAATCACACAACCTCTTAAAAACATAATATTGAATAAGAGGTCAGAAACCGCAGCGATTTCTGGGTGTGAACGATAAAACAAAATAGTTTTAATATTATTCAGGCATTTATGATTAAAATTAAAAATTAATTACATTTTTTCCATAAAATTTCCAATTGTCCTTCCGCCTGCAATCGGCTCTTGATCAATTTTATAAATCAGTAGTAAATACTATGTACCAATTTATCGTGTGGGGATAGAAAGAGGAATTCTTTGGAATTATTTATATAAAATTTAACAAATAGATTTTCGTTTAATATAAGGCCGGACAAAACGTGAACTGAATTTCAATTTTTTTTGGAATCAGTGTCAATTTTTTTTCTTTTATCTACCTACGTGCAAATCAGAAATAAAAATAAATAACCAAATCACAAGAAAAACAAAACAAACGTAAACATTGAAATACTGCATGTGTATGTGTGTATCTGTATGGATTAACCGTTTATATATTTTTATGTTTATTTTCTTAAAATAGAATTCAAATTTTTAGAAAAGTAAGGTAAATTTTGATTCACAAAAATAATTTTTGTGAATTTATGTGCAAAGGTACTAAAATATTTATACCAACAAGGAATATAAAATGATGAAAGTGCCACCCTGAAAAAGGTGCGCATTATAAAAACTACAAGAATTTTACATTCATTCAACCTGTTGCAAATCTTACCATCTGAGGCATTATAATTAAAAAAAATAAAATAAAAAAACACATATAAGATAGAAAAAAAATTATAAATACATAATCATTTAAGAACACAAAACAAAAGATTAAAAAAATAATCCAATATGATTCCAAAAAAAAAAATCAGATATTTTCAAGCATTCTAACAAGAGTGAATGGAATTTATGCATTTGCATTTTTGAAATCTCACTAAAGTTTTACAGTTATAATGATAAATGTGTTTGAAAAATGCTCATACAAATCATATACATTTTTTTTTTGTTAACAAATTCTATTTTAAGAGGGAAAAAGAGCAACAGGGGCAACGAAATATCCATTGTCAAAAAATACGATCCAACGATTCACGGTTGCTTATACGAAACAAAACAGATACAAAAAAAATAAATAAAAAAAAATATAAAAAAAAATACTTCCATCATAAGGGATAAAAATCGAAACGTATAAATTAACATTTTTTGATTTACTCTACAAATTTTAATCAAAAGTTTACAAACAAAAATTAAAACATTTTTTCTGTTGCATTAAATGCTGCAAATAATTCTATTGATTTTACAAAATTTTGTATTTTTTTTTAGTTGCTCGACTTACGATAGTCAGCATCACTATTCTCCAAGTAGATAAGTGTTATCTGCTCCATATCAGGCAACTCCACTCTGTAGATAATCTCGCCTTTTTTTACATATAATTAAATAACAAATTTAAAAGAAAGAAAAGAAATTATAAATTAAATTTTTTTCGTTGGTTTTGTTTTTCGTGAGTGATTTTTTTTTTGCGGCAGGGAGTTGTAGTTCGATTGAAACAAATATAACGAAAAAAAAGTAAAACAAAAAAAATTGTGAAAAATATGGTGAACGAGTGGATGAATACAATCCGACCTATTCTGCTATCCGAGTGGAGCCAATCATTCGATTCGCTTAGAGTTTGATTAGTCATTCTTTTAATGCGAATGTTTGTAAATTTTGTAAATGTCATATATTATATATATTGTGAACTCAGCGCCAAAAAGGTATAAGCTACATTTTTAAAAAATTATCTGACTATGTAACGGGTGATTTTTAAGCTGGTTTGGTTTTGGCAACACTGGTTTTGACAGCTGACGTGTGTTTAGTACCTTGTGTCACTGTCAAACAGCTTCAGTTTGGTTTGCAATTTAACCATGGATCGTCTTACAAATGAACAACGCTTGCAAATTATTGAATTTTACTATCAAAATTCGTGCTCGGTTTGAAATGTTGTTTATCGAAAAATTGTGTTCAGCGATGAGGCTCATTTTTGGTTGAATGGGTACGTAAATAAGCAAAATTGCCGCAAGATCAGCCAGAAGCATTGCAACAGCTACCAATGCATCCCGAAAAAGCCACTGTTTGGTGCGGTTTATGGGCCGGCGGCATTATTGGGCCATATTTCTTCAAAGATGATGCGAATCGCAGCGTTACTGTCAATGGTGAACGCTACCGAGCGATGATAACAAACTTTTTTTTGCCCGAAATGGAAGTTCTTGACTTGCATGATATGTGGTTTCAACAAGACGGTGCCACATGCCACACAGCACGCGAAACAATGGCGCAATTGCGAGGCGAGTTTGGTGAACAGTTAATTTCACGTTTCGGGCCGGTCAATTGGCCGCCTAGATCGTGCGATTTGACACCATTAGATTATTTTTTGTGGGGGTATGTCAAGGCTAATGTCTATAGGGACAAGCCCGCTTCGATTGACGCACTGGAAGCCAACATCCATGCATTCATTCGTGAGATACCGGCCGATATGTGTGAAAGAGTATGCCAAAATTGGACTCAGCGGATGGGCTACCTGAGACGCAGCCGCGGTCAACATTTGCATGAAATTATCTTTAAACATTAAATTGCAAGGTTCAAACTATCGATCCAAATAAATATTTCATTCATTTTTTCGAATTCTTTGTGTTTTTTTTTTTAAAAAAGTTCTAAACCTCTTAAAAAATCACCCATTAGATCTTTTCTGTGCAAAACATACTAATTAAAATTAAACACAGGAACTAAGGAATTTGAATTTATCATCAGGAAACGTCGGCAAGGTTTTTTATTGTTCCATGTCTGAGTTCTTGAGTTTCATGAGATAATATTATTATTAAATTGTATATTACGTAAAAAATTACGAGGTGGAATTACTCGACGAGTTCTAACAAGCATATATATATGCTGTTAAAATTATTAATTATTATTCATACAATTTTAAAGATGTGTTTTTTAAAATGTTAGTCTTATGCCGTTTCAACAGTAAAAGCTTCCAATTTCAATTATGTCGTCAGTAAGTATTTTATTTACTTTAAATGATTACATATCAGAATACCATCATTGCTTTGCATGAATAGCAGAATAAGTTGAGACCTATGTATATCTTATTTTCGATTTCGATTGCAATGAAAAATATGAGTAAAACAAATGACAAAAAGAGATAGGGCAATATTTTTGTCTAAACAATATGCCAATACATTTCTTTTTAATAATAAATACTTTATAAATAATATAAATATTGTATAAATAATATAAACTTAAGAAAATTAAAATAAGCCAATAATAATAGAAATATGTAATAAAATTTTCCGAAAATTAACTCTAGATGCCATTGAAAAAAAACGTCTAGTGCCTTCAAGCACATTTCCCTGCTGAGACTATCCGATGATATAAAATCGTAAGGGGGTTATGAAAGGACTTAAACCGATTTTTAATAACAATATTAAATAAAAATGATTTTCAAATTTTATTTTGAAAAATAAATTATAAAAAGAAAATAAGTAAATAAAAATTTATAAAGCCAAAGGAACTTTATGAAAGGGAGAGATTATCTAAAAACTTAATCTAACTACTCTCAAACATTGAATGTTTAATATGCTGAAATGTTGGATGAGTAGGATTTCTTTTGTTTTTTGTTTTTTTTTTTTTTAAATTTAAATCGTTGTCAGCAAAATATGCATTTATGTAAATGTATTTATATACTTTTATTATTTTTATTTTTATACCGGTAGCAAAATTTATAAACTAGTATACAAATTTACAATACAAATTTTGTTCAATATTAATACACAGTTAGCATTCATCATGTATTTGTATATTATTACTTTTTTTTATATAAATATATCTTGAATCACAACTTTGTGGATTGATTTAAGGGCATTATTTTGTTTTTTTTTTTTCAACTTTGACACTCACTATAGATTTTAGAAGTTATTTAATTAAATATTAAAAAGAAATCCCTGATATTTTTTCATTTTTTTTTTGTCTTATGTATGTTTTAATAAGATGTTTTCTGTTAACTTACTTTTAGAACGTAATTTTAGTGATATTTTCGTTTATCTTCATAATAGTTCGATATTCTGAGCTCATAGGGTCGGGCACGGAAAATATATACATATACAGAGCTCAAAAGGATTAAAAAAAAGAAAAATCTGATATGAGAACAAAAACTTGGTGAATAGTATGCTCAGCTCCACCATACAATGAAGAAGAACAGAACATGAAGGCCAAATATCAAGTAAGTTATGAAATAAAAGTGCAAGTCTAATGGCATAAAGACTGCCGAAAAGGTATCATATACCCCTTACATACAAACATACAGCAATTTCATAAATAATTTAACTATAGGGTATAAAACAACCTTCAAATAATATCAACAACTGATATTTATCTTTAGCATTTATAGACTTTAAAGCCACCTACGACAGCATAGGCAAACTAACCATGACCAACGGACGAGCCAAGTTAAAATAGCTAGATTTTTTAAAAAGATCGTAATGGACTGCGACAGATAGATGGTCTTGAATGACTCCTATCTAAGCTGGTTTTGGACACCAGAACGCGAGAACCATTGAAATGCCCAACTTCATAACATCGACTCTAGATCGGCAAGGGGGGAGAGACTTTTTGAAGGAACCCAGATTGTACAGCTGCTGATGATGATGATGGAATATATAAAAATTTAGAATTAAAAAAGTGAGCGTCAAAGGATTCTTAAAAAGAAATAATATAATAAGGAGTTTTTATGTGCTCCGAGTTAGGGACTCAAGATCTTAAATTTTGTGTACATATATTTACAATAAATGCAACTGATAAAAGAAAAATATTATATAAATATATAAAACAACAAAACGCTTGAATTAAGCTCTAAATAAAATTAAAAAAAAATATATTTATAATATAATATTGTAAATAAAAATCATAAAATTTTGCTGCGTATGTCAAGTCGATTATAATCTTAATACACAATATAGAACATGAAAATAATCGTTATATAGTCCGAAATATACCAAAGTGAAATAAATGTGTTGTATGAGATTAAATATTTCCTTTTCTTTGCTGTTTTGTATACTGTTAGTGTTTTTTTTTTGTATAATGTTTTATACTTTTAGTTTGTTTTAGTGAAAGAGTAAAATATTAATTTGTATGATAAAATTATGTATAGAAATAAAATAATATTTATTATATATATTGAAACACACTAGAGTACAAACACAACAATTTACATTAATAAAAAAAATAAGAGCAATAGTGTAGTGAACTTGGTACATACCTCCTTCAGCATTGGCATCGTCTTGTGTGTAGCAAAGCATAAAAGCTAGAAAAACGAATCGAGAAATAAAATAGATAGTTATACAATGCAATACAAGAGAAAGTTAAGAACTAGTTTTGTCCGTCAATAAACAAATAAAAACAAATAGAATGGTATAAAACAAATAGTGGAGTTGCGAATAAATAAAATAAATCGTCTAACAAGTGCTGCGTGTTGTGTGTTCTCAAAACAAGACACCGAAGAACCCCTTGTTAATTTCCCTCCAACTACTTCCATTTAAAACATCAATACCACATACATTATTATTAAGTTAAAAATTAATTTTTTGTTATTTTATGTAATTTTTTGTTTGTTTAAACTCAACCCGTTTATTGCGAGCACAGCTTTAAAAATATATAGTTAGAATTAATTCTTTATAAATATTTTGTTATTATAATATTGTGTGTTGTTTTTCAAGACTTTTTAAACTTACGTTGTTGTTCATTGCAGTCATTATTGTTCACATTGTCGTTTTCGCTATTTACGACTCCATTAGCTAGGTAAGTTCAATTTTGTGTGTATTGTTGGATTTTTTTTTTTTTTATTTTGACAAAACACATTGAGTTTGTGTGGACAAGCAACAAACACACGTTTAAAATTGTATATGAAATTAAATAAAACAGAAAAAACAAGAAATAAAACGAAAACGTTTCGGTTGAAATGAGAATAAAATAAATAAATAAACAAACGAATAACACAGGTAAAGCATAATCGACCAAATCCAAAGTCCATTTATACTCACGTTCTTGATCGCTGCCATCTTCGTTTTTATCATCGCGACTTTTCATAAATGGAAATCTTCGCGAAAATGTGAAGTTCTTCTTTTTTCGATCCAAAGTTGATTGCTATTTAATTGCAATTTTAAATTCATATTAAAAACAATATAACAGTTATACATACTTTGTCCATATTGTTATTGGCTGCGTGTCCTTGGAATTTCACACTACGATCTCTAGCTCGCATTTTTCGTTCCCATCGACGTTTTGATGGTACAATGCCGATGACTTCATCTTCACTATCGCCAAGGACTCGGCGGGCTTGCCACCATTCATCATCCGATGCATTTGTAACGTGCAAGATGTCTCCATGTTTAAATGGAAGACCTCGTGATGGTAAGCCATCATCTCGATTTGGATCGTAGTCGAATAGAGCTCGGACGTAGAGGGAGCGCTTTTGTGACGTACGAAGCAGAGTACCAGTACCAGATGAGAGAGCAGCTTGTTGTTTGAGTTCGTGAATGCGAGCTTCAAAGCGGTTATAGTCCTCTGGTCGATATTGAGCGACTAGAGTTACAACACCACCAGAATTCTATAAAATAAATGGAAATATCTCATTAACTTTATAAATTTATTATCTTACTTGATACTTGTATTTAAAATTTAAAACAAAATATTGTTATTTCCCACAAGCTCAGGGATTGTTATTTCCCACAAGCTCAGGGAGATTCTAAAATTGGAAAAGAAACCTAAGAGATTCCTTTAAGAGGGTCATTTAAGTAGTAAACTCATTTAAATTTAAAAAATTTATCAGCAGATATGCTGCTTTTTACTGTAGTCTTTTTTACCAAATGGCGTATGAAATAGTTCGCAATATTTTTGGTCTGGAAGACTTAGTCTGTCCAGAGAAAGATTTAAGTGCGTAGTATTCGATTTCTTTGCACTTTTAATTTTTCTAAGGCTTATTTAAATACTTTTAATTGGTTTATTAATTTCGTATTTATTCATTAAAACATTCAAAATAAATTAATTAAAAAAAATATAATATCTTTTACTTTGCTTCCTAAAATGGATCTAACGTAAAACCGTGCACTCATAAATTAACCTATTTTAGAAACGAAATGTTGATACTCACTTTAAGAGCTTGAGCGGCTTCTTCGTGTGTGGCATTTTTAAGATTAACATTATTCACACTAATCAACTGGTCTCCTCGCTTTAATTCACCACCCAAATCAGCTGGGCCACCAGCCAAAATGAATGACACATAAATTCCTTGTCCATCTTCGCCTCCAACAATGTTAAAGCCCAATCCTTGGGGACCCTTTTGTATAGTTATTGTACGCGCCTCTCTATTTATAATAATGAAACAAAAAAAAAATAAATTGATTAAATAAATAAGTGAATTTCAACATCAGCATACTCATTAGGTTAATGAAGCCGTTTGTTAAGCACCTCACGTATTTTTGCTTTAAAAAATTCTCATTGAACAAATGCAGCTGTAAACAGCTCATTTTTGACGGGACGGTGACTAATCAATGATATTTTATACAAAAAAAAATATATCAAACTTTATTGAAGCCAACTAATTTACTAAGTAGGTATCCTAAAGACTGATTTTCGTTTATGATGGCGATAATAATATTTAATTATAGTAATTCAATGAAAATAAATTAATAGGTTGAATAAATCAAAACACGATCTGCACCATCACATTGAGCTAAGCGTACTGGAAGGAGACAAACAATACTGGCTAATTGTTGGCGGACAGCGCCTTGTCATCAAATGATTTTTTTTTTATTTTAACTGTGATGCGTTTCCGATTTCGATATAAGGAATGTACAAGTAATAATGATTTATTTCTTAAAGTTGTTCTCCAGTTTTATCTTTTATCTATGCGCAGCGATGTTATGCAAATATAAGAAATTTTAAAGGTTTAACTTCTATATTGTGAAATTATTCGTTATTTGTATTAGTAATATACTGTTTTTTATGCCTCTTAGAACTTCATTCTAATTTGTTTGTCTTTACTATTATGTAATTTGTTACGTCACAAAAATACTTCATAATTATGAAATTTAATTTTAAAATAGGTCTTCCTTGGAATTAACAAGAAGAAATGGTAGTGTTCACCGGAAAAATGCAGATATAGGCCATCAAGGATACGCAATTAAAAGCAATAGAATCATATACACATAGTATGTTTGTCTTTTTGATTTACACTAGAAGGACTCCAAATTAAAATCTTGACGTAATGCAAAAGCCATGGTCTTCGGAAAAGAGCAAGTACGTTTAGCTGCAAACGAAGATGTTTCTGTGGAGCAGATCAAATAGAGACCATGATATATATCAACTATGATTTACCATAACAAGAAACCTCTACATAGAAAAGCATCATGACCAAAAATGATAACCTTCCAAAACTGGATTGCAAGAGTTTGACAAACAATTTATAAAAACAAGGACCTTCCTTTTAGTTATAACTAAGTTTTAACGGTAAATACTAAAAAAGGCATTTCGACGAGCAAATCGATTTTCTAATGATACTAAATAAATATTTCAATCTGAACTGATCCGTGGCGAATTGATTATAAATCCAAATTGATTTTTTTTTCATGATATTTGTGTAGATTAGTGTTTGTAATGGAGTTGTAAAATTCATTTTTTTTTGCCCAATGGAAGCCAAAAAATTCAAAATCGGTCGTCTGACAGATCTGAAAGTCACATTTTTACCAATGGAAAACCCCATAAAAATAAGCACAATGTCTCAGTAAAGTTATCCAAATATTGGCACCGTGCCAAAGTGCACAACCGAAACGAAATTTATTTTGGAACTTAGGAAGTTGCCAAAAGAAATCAAATGTGTCAGACAAATAATCAGAACTTTACTTAGACATTCTGAGAAAAGCCCTTAGTTTGAATAATATTATTCACTATAAAAACAATTTTTTAATTTTGTATTTAATAAAAAAATATTCGTTACAAATTAAGAAAAAAAGAACAATTAATATAACATCACTGCCTAGTTTTTAAAGCCAGTTCCTTATCTCTCTGGACCAAATTACAGTTCATGATCGCACCTCTTATCATTACATCATATACTCACAAACAAAGTCATGCGATAAGATAATTATTGTTTTGATGAGCTCTATTCCTTACCTGGTTATATCTTCTGTGCTTACAGCACGAGGGGTACCTGGCGGTACAGCAGCAAGAACATTCGATGATGCATACCTTGATGCAGGTTCTGAAGATAAAATAAAAACACATTAAGATATACGTAGAAATTAGTTTAAAGTATAAAACTAATTTACACCATGTGCATTTGCATTAGGACAAGGGAAATGATAGAAATTACAATGATTTGTTTTATGTTAACATGTATATGTATATATTTAGCAGAGTACAGTGAGTGTCTTACGAGGCAAAGGTGAATGGGATCTTGATGTTGCTGGGGCGGGTGAAGGTGATCGGCCGAAATCGACAACACTTTGTCCGACATTATTGATCGCACCTGTTGAATGCGAATTGACTTGATTAAATGACGAACTAACTAAATGCTGCGTCTTCCCAACAACCAATGTCACTTTGTCAGTTATCGATTTGAGAGTGGCTACTGCATGTTCGTGAGTAACATTCTCCAGATTCTTCTCCGACTGAATAAAACAAAAAAAACCATTAGTCCTATCGAATTAAAAACAGAAAAATCCATTAAAACTTACCGCATTGTGCCGAACTGCAATCAACTTGTCGCCAATGTTAAGGCGGCCATCCACATGCGCCGCTCCACCCTCCATAATTTTTGTTACGTATATACCATTATCGCCTGGTATATGCTGATTGCCAATGCCACCTGCGATAGAAAATCCCAGACCCTTGCCACCTTTTACCAGATCTATCTCAATAACTTGTGGGCCCGTGCTGGATACAGCGCCAGTACTCAAAGTCGAAGTGTCTCCCGCTAGTGCACTTGAATTCGCAGGCCTTTTACGTTTAACGTGCAATTTGACATGATTGCCAGCTCTTTTCAAGGCATCAACTGCACCTGCATGCGGCACATCAACAACGGATACATCGTTTACCGAAACAATTATATCATTGACACCAAGTCGTCCATCAGCTGCAGCAGCTCCACCCGGGATTAATTTTGTTATATATATTGATGTATCTGTGCCGATGTGCGGATTGTCTGTTCCACCAGCAATAGAAAATCCAAGTCCAGAATTGCCTCGTTCCAGTTGAATGTCCTCATATATCCAGCTATCCTCCCCATTAACCTGACAATGGAAACAATAGAAAGTGTTATAGGTATGTATGTCACAAGAGTCAGTTCCCTTTGGCTTCTTTAATTAAAAAAGAAATTATGAATGAAAGCACATGGTATAATTTACTCTACATACGAGTAGGTACATCAAGTTCAGGTTATGTTATACAATAAAAACAAATAATTCTCTCTAAGAGCTATGTACATAGATGCAAACAGTTGTAGGTAAGAAGAAAGTTGATTAATTTAACATTGTCATTTAAATTGAATTAAAAGCATATTATGGATGTTAAATAGATGCAAAATGTTAAGGTTTGAGAAACCTTTTAAAAAGTAAGACTTTTAAAATATGTATAATGCAAAACAACTTTTTCTGATTTTTTTTGTGAAAGACATATTTAGTAATCCTTAATAATTAACTGCTATCAAAAACAAGACACTAGGTCATTTAAGAAAAAGGACGACTGCATAGTTTGATCAATAACAATTATTCATTATTGAATAATTTACTTCAATCTTAACCAATTAAATTTCGCTAAACCAAGATAAAACTTAATCCTATAGCCCCCCGACCAAACTATCGACCGTATCGTGGTGTGCGGAGGCTTTAAATATTAGTTGTTTTCAAGTTTTCATCTAGTTATTCTGAATGTTTCTTTTCTGACTCAAGTCAAAAGTAAGGACTTTTAACATTAGAAATGTTTAAACGGAGGCATACAATATAAAAAAATCAACAGAATTTCAAAAATATGAAACGCCTAGTAGACAAAGGGGGCGAAACGTGAGGGGAATAAACAAAATAAACAAAATCAACAAAATAAAAAAAATAAACAAAATTATTTCATTCATGCTGTGTTGTTACTAGTTTGAGGAAACAGAAAACGAAGAAGATGATAAAACGGACAGAAAAAAAGGAGAAATGTTCGTAGGAAAAAAATGGGTATGTTTTTGATGATGATTTTTGCGAAATCCGAAAAATACCCGATTTGCGTTTACTTACATAAATGCTTATATCTTTCGATCCAATTATCCGATTAAGGTATATAATTAAAGGAAAAATGACTGGCGTGTTAGAGCAAAAATTTTTCAAAATCATTCAAAATTTTATACTAAAAACATGAAAATAAATATCGGACAAATAATTTAATTCAGTGAGGAAGTTGATAAAAACAAAAAAAGCATTAAAATACTTTCAACCACCAATTGGCGAGAGGAATATAGTATTCTAAAGCCGGCGGCGTGGCGGCGGAGTTTGTACCTAAATTTGTAGTCGGTATAATAATTGTAAAGATACATTGTGTTTGGTTTGGCTTGCTTATAATTTTGGTTCAAATAATCCGTTCATTAATGTCTTAAAATTTAGCTAGAATATCGGACTACATTTTTTGTATTATATCATTGCACAGTCACATAAAACTATATATGAAAAACCTTATTAAATTGCGTATTTAATAGAAACAAAAATTTAATACAAAACAATAATTTTTTAAACCACATGTATTTGACCCTTTTAAGGAAAGTTATGATGTTGGTACCTATGTTCAGAAAAGTTGCTCAGCATTTAAATTTGACATTCAATGTACATACATAAATACATAAAGCTTTTTTCATTTCTAATGTTCCTCAACTATGCTGGAATGGCAAATCGGGTAAATTTTTTTTAAAGAACATTAAATTTCCTTAAAAAATACGTTTAAATAATTACCTAACAGTAACCGGTTCTAAAGTTATAACTAAAATAGAAACGAAAAACAAAAAATGTCCCATACGATGTGTATGGAAAAAAAAATGGAGATGAGCGATCTCTAAATTTCATTTTTAAAGGCTGAAATTTTTACCAGGCTTATCATTTCACGAAACTTTGGGGGTGGCCCCGGCGCAGTGGAAGTAGTGCTTGACTGCTAACTTGGATGTGTGGGTTTGATCCCCAGTCTAGGCAGCATTGTTTTCAATATGCCCTCAACTGAACGCCACCCCTGGGATTTAATGAGAAAAATCAAAACCTAATTTCTCAATCCAACAAAACTCTATCCTATCCTTCTATTCCTTCTAACATTGCCTAATTTATAAGACCCTAGGTCTTACTGGCATATATGTGTTTGTGTTTGTTTGTAAAGAAAAACTTAACTTAAAAGCTAGTGGCATTAAAAATAAAAGAAATTTTAATTTTTTTGAATCTACTACTAAGAGCCGAAATGAGGTAATTTTACAAATAAGAGAAAAGTGTTTTCATATCAAAGATAATAAATTAGTTTGACAGCTCATTAAATTTAGATGTCACTCACTAGGCAAGTTCAGGAAATTAAGATATCGGAAACCTCAGCAATCTTACTTTATTTCGTTTGGTAATCCGGAAATCTCCGATCCGGAATGCCAAACTAACAATTTGCAACATTTTTTTTCATTCTGAAGTTTGTATTTCATTGTGTTTGTGAATTTATTTGTAAATATGGCGATCACTAATTTGGAAGATTTTGATTCTGTTTGCAAATAAAATTGAGGGGTTACATTTTAGGATAATACACTTATATTCCATTATAGCAAATAAAATAAAGTAGCTCGAGTTTAATTTCATAATCTACATATGTATGTACTTTCTTTGTAAACGTACACTTGAATTAAACAAACAAAAATTATATTTCACTGTTTTGACGTTAAAAGAATGCAATTGTGCGTGCTTCTGGTTTTGATTCTTTCTTGAAATCCGTCATTATCGATTTTCTCTTCTTTTCAGAAGAAGAACTGTCATGTTGTGCCAAACGAACGATTTCAGAAGCATTGGGAATGCATCTGGACGCTTCCGGACGACCAAACGAAAACGCTATTACATAAATTATCCCTCCCCAAAATTTCTATTCTTTCTTGAAATCCGTCATTATCGATTTTCTCTTCTTTTCAGAAGAAGAACTGTCATGTTGTGCCAAACGAACGATTTCAGAAGCATTGGGAATGCATCTGGACGCTTCCGGACGACCAAACGAAAACGCTATTACATTATCCCTCCCCAAAATTTCTAAGTCTTGATGTCTTACTGATGAAAATAAAATTGCATTCGCTTGGTTAATGTTTGAAGATCTCATTTTTCTCAATTTGAAAAAAAATACTTTCAAAGTCAAAATTAAAAAAAGAAAAATACAATTTTTTTTTCAAAATTGTGAATCTTAGTAGTTACTAAATTGGATTTCGGTATTCACTGCTCCTAATAAGTCTAGATGAAAAAGAACAAACTGGTTTTTATTATTTTTATTTTCCCCTTTCTATATAAAAAAAGAGCTATTAAATTTCGTCGCCTTAGTTAAAACGTAGTTCCTGCCAGTTTGATCGTAGTAGTAAAATTAAATCAGTGCACATTTCTGTGAATTGATTCAGAAAAAAATTGAGAAAATCAGAACTGTACAATTAAATAAAACTACAAATGAGTAAAATCAAATTTTTTAATTTATTAAATTCTATTATATAATTCAAATTATTATAAAATAATAATATTCTTGCATATATTTTTTCCAAGAAAATTGAGTTGAAAGTTGAAAAATTTTGCATAGTTTTGCGAAAACTCGAATTTCTCAGACCTGGGTTAATTTAAATTTTTTTTTTATTTTTCAAATAAAGGGGCACATTTTTTTCTAAAAATAATGGGCTTAAGCAGTTCGTTTTGACAATTAGTACCGAAGAAATTACAACTATTTGATATATACCATCGTCAAGACCGAGTTTTTTGAAACCCGATTCAGTGAAACAAATTTGAACGTAACTCCGAAATATGCAACTGATTTTTTCTGTGCTGTTACTGGAAACTATGGAGCACACGTTGATATACGTCACTACGCGGAGGCAAGTGGAACTAAGTGGAGCTAAGTTTTCATCAAAACCATTTTTTTAGTACCATTTTTTGAGGCTACTTATAGAAGGCTTCTTTTATGAATTTTAATTTTTTTTTTATTTTAGATATTGTAAAGCATAGACCAATAAAATGATTTATAAAGTTACAGAATTTATTTTAGAAAGGCATGTTTTGCGACTTGATTAAATATTTGTTTAGCTTAAAAGGCTTGTAAATAAGAACATTATATTAAAAAAATACTTTGAAATCATACGATCGGGTTATCTAGGAGTAGTTAGACATAAAAATAAAAAGGCTACATATGACTTTCTCAATAGATCTTTTTTCCGCGCTCATACCACTGTGCGGCGACGGTGCCGCTGTGATTCTTCCCTTTCAATGTTTGAAAGAAATATTTTTTTTTAAATAATATCAGGAATGGTTATTCTGTATGATAATAAATATTATAAATTTTAGTTTTCTTATTTTGAAAAAAAGTATCTTTAAATGAATGACCCATATTAGTTTAAAAATATATCAATCTGTCTCACGAAAATGGAAGGTTTAACAACACCTTGAGTGGGTGCATATATTTATATTTGTTTTTCGGTTATCAGGTCAATCAAATGTTTTTGTCATTTTATTGTTACAACGCATTTTTATACATAAAAAAAAAAAAACTTCACATAAATCCGATCATCAACTTTGACAAAACCAACATTTTGATGAAACGATGATATGAATTTACAATAGGTTGTAATTATTTTATCTTTATTATTGTTCATTTATGAGTAAATAGTATGAAACAGATCGAAGCAGACTATGAAACATTATACAAATAGGACATTTACAATGAATTACAATAGAACTACATATACTCAATGGACATACATACATAAGCCATTGCAAAATTAATCTAAATACCAAAAAAAATACTTTACACTGATAGCTAATAAACATCGATAACAGTGACACAATTAAACAAGTTAAACTTTATAACTTGACTCAAGTGCCTTACCTTGTGTGTAGATGTCGAATGAGCCTGAAAATCATAATTTAAAAGAAAAATTAATAAAAAATAAATAATAAAAAAATAAAAATTTTATAACAAAAAAAAAATATAGTACTAGGTTGGTTTTTTCTTTTCTTTAAAATACTAAATTTACTCAGGGCCAGTTGTAGAAACGTAGTTTATTCTCGGACCAAGATTTTAACCCACAGATTTCGTCAGATTAAATGAAGTTCAAGAATCAATAAATTGATTAAAACTTGAACCCGGAATAAATCTAAGTTAATCAGAAATCCCTTTCCATTTGACACAATACGTTTCTTAAGAATTTTTTCTGTATATTTAAGTCAATATCATGAAGCAATGGAAGAAAAAATCAAGTGTTTCGTCCAATGAAGTCATAGATCGATTTAAAAATTTCCAAAAACATATAGATATAGACATAAGATATGTTAGTGTATCGAACTTAAACTCTTTGTTGTGGGGATTAAGCTTGGACAAGTACATAAGGTTTCGTAATATTATATATCTTCACAGCATAATCCATAATAGGCTTCCAGTGTATTTAGGAGAAAAACTTCAATATGCCCAATCACAAAGAGGCTTGCGATTGATTGTGCCGCTATTTCTACATACCATTGGAGAGCGATCTTTTTTTTTAGCTGCTATTCGATTGTGGAACAGCCTTCCAATCGAATTGCAGAGAATTACTTTACCGGCCATTTTTAAGAGGAGGATATTTCTGTACTTTTTAACTATAAATTAATATTTCTACTTTTTGCTCATTTTAAATTTTGTATATCTTTATTTTTTCTATATGTATAAAAATTATTACTTTTGTAAATTTGAAATGCTCTACTTTTTGCTCATTTTAATTTTTTTTTTATATTTTTATTTCTATATATATAAAGATTATTACTTTGTAAATTAATTTCAATGTAATTATATTTTGTAAATTTGGGATACTTGGTAAGCTTTTTTTTTTTTTTAGATACTTTTAAAAGATTTTTATCTTGTTGTATCATGTAATATCTATAATCGCAAATACAAATACAATATGAATCGCTTAAATCAGACGAGTTTCAGTATATCAATATTTCGTATGGAACAATTGGTATACTTAGAAATTCGTTAAATAACTTGAATATTTTCTTTTGTTTTTTAATGGCATGAGTACTAATTTTTGTCGCCAAGCCTATATCAAACATGTCAACGTTTTTATTGTCTTATCTAACAATACAATGCTATGTCGTATATCGCATTCTGTCCTTGCATTGTACATTATTAAAATTTCTCACCAGTACCTCAAGTTAAAATTTGTGTTTATATTTTTTTATGATAATAATTTGTTATTATTTTTTGAAGGTTTATTTGAAACAACAACTTGCTATAGTCACTGGAGTTACTTCTTGAATTAAATATCTTTAACTATATAGTTGTATATACCTAAACGCCATAAGCGATTATCTTGAACCTTAGTTTCGTTTCATCAAATGTGCCTTAGGGAGGTATTTATGAAAAACAATGTTGAGGCCTTTGACCCCGTTAACATTTTTGGTGGCGCCTTTTTTTTTGTGACTTTTGATAGTCTTCTAAGAACATCAAAGGTAGCTCAACCATTTTAGATATTTCTTGTGTGTTATAAAATATTAATTTTAGAATACAAAAGGGTATTTTTCAGTTAATTTAGATCCCGAGTTAACTTATTGAATTTGGTGAGTTCATTGAATAAACAGATGTCTGTCAAAACACTATAGAAATAGCCCTTTACATATTTAATTGTGTCATGGACTCAAGCTTTGTGGGAAGGGTTTTCAAATTCTTTTTCCAAGTGATCTACATACACTTTCAAGTATTTTTTTTTCAAAGGATAATATGAAAACAATGATAAATGTTCTTTTAAATCATTATATTCAATTGTTATCTAAAGTCTAAGGGGTTTCCAAGAAACGTCCACGCTTTGAGTCAATTTTGGTAATTGACTTACGATCTTCCATTTTAAGACCGATCTCAAAGTTATGAACATGGCAGAGAATGACTTTTGAATTTTTAATTATTATGATCTTTGCGAAAAATCTATTGATAACCAATGGCTGTAGGCTTGCAAATTTCTCAAATAACCATGTATCTGTTAATTTATGCATATATGGGCAATTCTTTGCCAACTGTGATTCTTGGTGAATTGAGGAAATGAATTTGTACTACAATTTACATCACAGATCTCGAAAATTATTTTTCTTAGGAGTATTGAGATAAAAGGTTATATTAAAGCCTCAATTTCAGTACCGAGGATGACAGTATCGAGATATTTACTTTTATAATGAACTTAAATGATTTCACGCAATAGTACTAAAGCTCTTGACAGTTTTTCTATTTAAAATGGTATTAATACTTCGGAATTCGGAAAACAAAAAGAGACTGCAACCTCGAAAAACAGATTACAAAAACTAGAAAAGATACAATTTTGAAGAAAAAATGACCTTTTAAGTTTAAAATATTTTTAAAATGAGTGAGATCGAAATAAAATTCAAAAGAAAAAAAAAAAGTGTCAGTGTCATTTCTTCATTAGAATGATTAAAAATTAAATGTCTACTATTTTCAAATCCCACTAGCTTTTTGTTGAGTTTAGTGATTAATATTAAGAGGTCGCCCATCGCCACTTTCTAGTTTCCATAAAAATGGAATGGGAACTTTTTTTGTTTTGCTTCTGTATTTTATCTTATTAATTTAATCTTATCTTATTAATTACTTTAAACGAACAATTCTTGGTTTCTCGAAAACGGCTCTAACGATTTGGATTAAATGAGCAGAGCGGGTTTAGATGATAGAGAAAAAAAAAATAGTTTTGGAAAAATTCACCCACTGCCACGCCCACTTTTATTGTTTCTTGGTTTTCGGGAACGGTTCTAACGATTTGGATGAAATGAAAACAAATTTAGAAAATGATTTCATTGAAACACCGCTTTTCTTATTTCTTCCAAATTAGTTCTACAGTATGGATAACATTTTGAGCATAGTTTAGTCGGGTGGTACCTACTTCCACACATGTTGAGATATTTTTACTTATATGTACATATATGTACATATATCTCCACATATGTATGTATGTGAAGATTTTTAGTATTTTCATGTAGTTGGTTTGCTTTAAAAAAAAACATCAATTGAATTTTTTTAAAACCCTTACTAGTAATCAAAATATTAGACCCTAAAAACGATTTTCAACAAATTTTAGCATGTTTTTTTATTTAAAAAAACCGTTCGTTATTTTTTTTAAATTCTTTTCAATTCTCTATCACTTCATTCTGTTTAGAATAAAATTAACCTAAAGTCGATGGCAAAATATTTAAGACGAAAGATTTTTTACAACTTTTTTTTTTAAATTGATGTAGTACAATAACTGTTTATTGAATTTTATTAAATATCTATTCTGCACGTCATGACGTTATTATCTGTGAAATAAAATTTACTTGAAGTCAAGAAGTCAAAATCTCTATTCGTTCTCTTGATACAGTGAACAATAGAATGCATCACGAACCTACGAACGTACGTAAACACACACATACAGACATCCCTCTAAAAATGACGGACTCGGATTCCTGGGACCTCGACACGTAGAGATACATACATATGTACATATGTCAAAACTTTCGATTCGACAAATCGGACCAATGGGAAGTTCAAAAAGTATAGTCGAGCGAAGCTCGGTCGCCCAAATATTAACTTTTAAACTGTTACTTTTAAATTTTTTGAATCAGTCTAATGTGAATACTCCATAGTTAACTCACGGCTTTGTGATGTCCCAAATAAAATGGGATATGATAAATTCAATTTTTTACATATACTATCCATTTTAAATGCCTAGTTTGCCTCCTTCTGCGATTGGGCACCGTTCTAAGAATTAAAAAAAAAACAGCCTGTTAATTGAAGATGGCAAATGCATTTTGTTCTAATTATAGAACCAAAAACTGTTTTAAAAAAATATTTGAACGGTGAAAACCTGGAGAGCCAACCTTTTCTTTTTTATATTCCGGAAAAAGCTCTTCATTTGAGTATTTTTATTTATTTATAATTTAACTATAAAGTAATTGAAGTTCTCGTGCGCACACTTGTATTTTTTTTTGTTGGCATAATACATTGAATCACAAAGCAGATACGCTCTTAAACCTATACATCGTGAATTTAATTAGATACTTTTAACGATGAACGAATTTCTGTTTCTACATTCTAATTGTACGCTCTAGTTTCATAAGTTTTACATACTTTCGTCTACGGCGTAGCGCGTTCTAGAAGTTAAAAAGTGAATTTCTCCCATAAAACTAAATGACCTTATACTAACATTAGCTTAGGGATATAAGGATATTTATTTTTGCTACCTACATATTTATCCGTTAATACCGATACGAAATAAACTTTTTTCAAAACCTATTGCTGTTAGGTCAGTCGGTCACATGAAGCAAATAAATATTAATGGAGAGAGGGAGAGTTCTCATCAATTAGCAGTCATTGCGCACTCCATTAACACAATTACTAAATGACTATTTTAGTTAAAGACTGCTGCTGATGTTAGCTTGAGAATATTTGTATATGTATGACTGCGAATCCCATGGGTGTCAGATACTACATCAGATATAAATACATAGACATTCTTCTCTACTATCAGATAGAGTTTGCATGGAATTTTATTTTAGATTTGAGTTATTTATTTTCTTTGTACTATTTCGCTTTATACCGCACACATCTGATAAAAGTATCAAGTTCAATATGCCCCCTATCAGTTGAACTTACAAATTAAGAATGTAATTGATATATATATATAATATATATTTATGTATATACATATACATACATATACATATGTATATATTTTAAAAGATTCTATATTGATAAGAGATAATGTTTTGGAGGGCTGGGTTGTAACAGAATGTATTTATTTTTGGAAGGTTAAATATTTGAATTTATTTGCGCAAAGTTATTGTGTAGTTAACTCGACAAAATTGGCAGTTTTGAAAATTATAAATGATTTCAAGCCCAGTTTATATTTAACATTTGCATCCTCCTCTGATTTTAAGTTTAACACTATTATTATTTTTTATTTTAAAATGTATTTAACGTTTAACTTTTAAACGTACTTGCTCACATTTAATATCGCGGTAAAACCATTTCATTAGGTGTTCGCTTACTCCCAAAGTTGCTGTCTACCAATTTTAGTCGAAAGTTCCGTCAATGTTTATAATAAACAAATAAAATTGGTCCAAAATTTGAAGAAATTGGCAATTTTGGGAAATAGACGAACAAGCTTAATAATAATGGCGCAAAATTTTAAACGATTTAGTACGATGTTAAAGCAGTTTTATTATACTAAAAATGCTTTAACATCGTACTAAATCGTTTAAAACTTTGCGCTAATGGTTTTACCGCCATACTAAATTGAACAAGTACGTTTAAAAGTATTTATAGTTCAGGAAAAGTTAGACATTAAATACATTTTAAAGTTAAAAAATATGTGTTTAGTTACACATTAATACCCTTAAAATGTAAATTATCTTTAATTCTGCGCCTAGATTAAGTGTTAATAATAAAATGCGGACGGTTTTACTGAAACGCCAAAATCCGTGTAAGTAAAACTGTCATGGAAGTAAACGTCTTTTTACTGATTCGAGTCTTTTAACTGCTTCTACGTACTAGATACTACCTCCAAAGCACCTGAGACGAGACCTAATTTTTTGGAATAAAATTTATACATAAATACTTACATACATACATGTGCATATTATGTTTGTACATAAAATCTTTAATTTGTATTTCAATGTTATTGATAACAATTTTCTTTAATTATAATTCTAAGATAAAAGATTCGACAAAAGATACTGAATTAAACATCTGCTGAGACCTTGCTTTCCATCACACACCCAACAAAAAATAATTATTTCATACAGAAGCGATAGCATATTCGATTTCCCTAGTATGCTATAAAATGCGCCCTGTTTGTAAATTTAATTTAGTCGTTTCAACGGTCCGTCTATACAATATGAGTCATTGAAATTTATTACATATACATACATATGTACATATTTTCGAATTATGTGACGTTCCTTGAAATTTAAGCTAAAAAAAGTAGATACCTACTCAATTGTGATGTGTGGAATATTATATTTGTTGTAAAGTATCTTAACGTTCCTTAGTCACGCATTTCTTATCAATCAATTTCTTGTCCTTCATGCAAAGATTTTTTATAAAAAAATATGTTCATACATAAATAAAATGTTCAGCTTTCTTTGAAAATATTTTTTGTTGATTAGAAAACCTAAGAACATTTTCTTGCTAAAATCAAACGTCAATTGATCGATTGAAATTCAAACGAAGTATTTCCTCACAGATGCTCAATGTTAGCCAATGCACATTGTTAAGGAGAAAGTATATTTTTAACAAAAAACAATTTGCTTTATAGGTTGGCCAAAAGAATAAAATTAACGGCTAAAAACCATTTCCTAAGTAAAATAATTTTTACTTGGGACTCTATGGCAAGTTATGGATTGGTAAACGTACCAACAACTATCTTAAAAATAAGTAATTTTTTTAAAAAAGGCTACCATTTTATAAAAAAAGAAATTGGAAAAATGGTTATAAATGATATCTCCCATAGAAACTGGTCTCCCACTAAACTGGTCTTTTTATAAAAAAAAAACTTTCAAAAAGTTTTAAAAGTGTATTATACCAATTTTCTTTTTTTTATTTTAAAAAAAGTTTAAATTTTTCTGACAACTTAATAATTCGGAAATGATTTGGTCGATTTTTATTAAACTTGCCATTTTGTAGTTTTTTTAGCATTATTTGGCAGATTTTAAATAAAAATTATTCTTATGACCAAAAATAACCTTATAGGTATACAAGTGTTTAAAAATCGGTAAGAAAAATCTATTTTTTTTTTCAAAAAACATCTCATGATTATTATTCGATTCGAAAACGTGTAGATGATTTTTTTCCAAAATTAATTTTTAAACTCCGCATCAATAAATACTAAAAAATTGCGAACCAATTTTTTCTGAATTGAATATTTCAATAAAAGAAGTTCTTGCGTTTATGGTTTTATTTTAAGCAAAATCATAAAATCACTATTTATAACCTTGTTTAAAGCATTGTCCAAACAGTCCAGATCTAAATTAACAGTAAAGTATGTATCTATAAAGATTTCCTAGGGTAGCTGCCTGGTAGTCATTATAAAACATAAATGTACGTATGTAAATGACATAATTTTCTAACACTAATCAATACCAAATCAAATGGTGATCCGTGTAAATATTTTCCTTTTTTATTTTCAATTTAATGTTCGGTCGACAAAACAAAAGAATTAAAATATACCTACATCTGCTTACTGTTTGCTCCCAGATAATTTTTAAACTCAATTTGATTTGGGGAAAATTTTAGTCACAATTAAATATGAGTCAATTGCGGTACTTATATCTATTAAAAAAAAAATATCCAAGGACCCATGAATACGAATTCATTGGAAAAAAACCGTTCCAGCTCTATTTTTAGCTGTGATTCGGTCGTCTGTGAATGGTATGAAATGTGAATTTGGTATGATGTGATGTAGACAACTATCAATAGATGGATCCCGTTGCTCAAAAAATAATTTTTGTATTGACTTTAATTTATTTGGCACAAGTAATGTTTGAAGTAATCTCTTCTCTCTCAAGTCTCAACTCTTCAGAACAACATATTTAAATACATAATAATGCTTAAAAATCTTAAAATAAAGACGGAAAATAAAATGAAAATTGATCTAAAAAAAAAGAAAATTGACTGCAGGCGCTTATTAGCTGTGGCTCACGCCTCTGTAGAGCTACCTTATTTAAGTAACACGAGTAATTGAAAGATTATAACAATTTTCAAAAGTATTCAAGTATACAAGATTTGTATATTGTTTAATTTACCTAGAATACCATCTAAGAAGTCTGAATTGTTAAAAGCCTTTGAAAATTAAAATTTGAATTGCGATTGGTTTACACCTTTGTAGCACCTTTGGGGAAATGGTAAATGCATTGAAACACAACGCCGCCGGAGGCCTCGGTTCGAACCCTATTCCAAATAAAATATTTTTTCAAGGTAACTGCTTCTTGCGACGAAGTGACAAATACTCTTAAGAGTACTTTTTGTTATGATAAAGCATCTCATTTTAGGCGTACGGTTTCTGCAGAAAATTGTAAGTCCCCCTATTCCTGCCAACTTATACTACACACACAAAATACAGGAATAGTTTAAGAGTGTAGGAAACTAAACACAGGTTTTGCACGATATGTCGGTATGGTATGTCGCGCCCATACTTTTTGTATTCACATGATTCTTCAGTTTTTTTCATTCAACTTCAAACTGACTATGGAAAGGGAAAAGGCTGGCATTCTTTTTTAAGTATTCCTTTGCGTACATTTGCACAAGACAAAAGAATTTACATTTTGTGTTTCCGAAATTTCCCAATATTTCTAGTTTTTAAAGAAAATCTGAAAAATCCAGTTTTAAAGGAAGGCTCAATCAGTTATTTGTATTTGAAGGCTTAAGAATTGGCGCATTCACAAAAATGAGATCTCAGAGATGTTTCTCACTCAGGTGAGCAAGCGATATTGCTGAGATCTCCGAGATCTCATTTTCCTGAAGACGCTTTAAGGCTCTAAATGGTAGCATTTGAAAAAGCGAAATGAATACTCAAATAATATCCAATTTCAACTACCTTATTTCAAACATATACGTATTATAAATTCGGAAATTTTTAAAGAATATACATACCTTACCTACATATACATTTATACGGAATCCTGTTGTCGAAAAGTGGATAGTTAGATTTACTGCCTGAAATTCAGATTGCATTTAAAAGACGTTAGGTCTTACAGGCATGTTGTAGTTTTAGATTTAAAATTGTTAATATTACTGTTCAAGTCACCAGCTGAGAACTTATTATAGAGGGTAAGGGGAGTGAATTGAAAATAAACGTAAGCTTTGGCATTGCCATTTTTGCAAGAAAAAAACTGCTTTCATGTGCTACCAAAAATCTGAATGAAGTATGGTTATAAACCACTAAAATCAAGATACAACTAGGTATATGTACATGTAAGGTGGCCATTTCTGTCACATATGTACCTATAATCCAATGAGATCTCAGAGAATCTTAGTTTTACGTTCATATATTAAGAATAAGTGGCTGGCACACCTTGTATTTAGCTAGCTTGAACAAATTAAATTGTGACACACCCTGGAGTTATATCCATTTATGCAGTTTTCCAAAGGAATCTCTAGGAGCTAGTCAAAATTTAACACTTCAGAACGAGAAAGGATAACGAAATATAGTTAAAAAAATGTTAATTGGTAAATTTGAAAGTTTTGTAGCTTACCAGCCCAGTAAGTACGACCCTGAATATGGTAATAGTTTTACGCTAATTTGTATGTTGTTGTATTCAAGTTTAAGTGATAAAAAAAATCAAATAAACGCCGATTTCAGTCGCGCAAGCGAATACCTTGTAGTCTTAAATCATCATTTGCTATTCTTTACAAATGTCCTTCCTTCCCAAATGCTATCTTCTCTCTATTTGTGGTCATCTATACATTTGGAGAAAATTGGTAGGTAGGTTGCTATTTAAAATAATTTTTTTCGAAGATATAAAAATAGCTTAAATGAGATAATTAGAAAAAAATAACAAAAGTATACTGAAGCTAAAATTCATATTTTATTTTTGTTCTCGTTTGTCAAGAAAAGTAAAATAAAACAAAAAAATGTATTTAAAGAATCAACCAACAAAATTCGCCGGATGGTTTGGGGCTCTAGCGAAAGCTAAATGTGCAAAAAAAAAAATTAATAAAAATAAAAATAACATACAAGTGATTTAAACTGAACTCTCAAAAGAAAAAAAGATACCTATTCTCCTGCCGACTTCTTACTTTAATTCATACATAAATATAAATCAAAATTAAATAAAATTATTAAAATTAAAATAAAATTACCGAATCCAAATTAAAGAGTGAAGAAACTTTTTTGATGAATCCACCTCCGCTGTCCTGTTGACGTTTCTTTTTGCGGGTTGTCATTTTATTTTTACTTTTAGGTTTTTGTGTGGGAGAGTTGGTAGGAGTTACTTTTCTTTTTTACACGAAATACAAGAACAACAATGAAGAAATACACTTTTTGTTTTTTTGTACCAAAAAAGAAGCGAAACTCGGAAAATAAAATCAAAAATTCCTGCCCAGCTAGGTAATTAATTCGATTCACTTTTTTTACCACAAACTCCGACTAAAGCCAAGAACGTTGATCGAGTAATAATAGGTCATGAGACATTTCGAGGTCGTTTGTTTCTACATAATTCACTTTTTTTATATTTGGACGATGACGGAAACACACTTGATATTATTTTGGTCAAACAAATAAGGCACACTCTATGCACCAAAGATGTAAAGAACTTAAAAGTAAAGAAATAACAAAAAAAAAAAAACGAAAATAGATGCAATGAATGGAATGCAGTAGCAGCAACAGAGAACTTTCACACAATTCTTTTTTTTCGTTTGGTTGTCTTGATTTTTTGTCGACTTTTTCGTTTGTTTCTTAGCAACCACCTGGGTAGAGTGCAAACGAAATTAAGTAATCCAACAATAAAACAGCACCAAAAGCAATCAATTAATGTATTACTTTTTATTAATTTTAATTGATAAAAACAAAATACTAAACGGAAAATAAGACATCGACATCGCGCTGCCGCCGATTCAGATTCCAGCGAAAAATTTACAAATTTTCTGACAACTCGACTTGGAATTTTTGGAATAATGGAAGAAATTATCATTCCAGGATGCACGGCTACGCAACATTTATGGAAATGAACTTGAACAAAGACGCGCGATACTCGAATTCGGATGCTACTGGAAAATAATATTCATTTCCAGCTACTAATGATCACCGACAGCATTATTTACGATTTTCACAAATACATCAAAATATATTATATAAGTGTTTAATTTAATGTCCACAACTGTAGCTACACGAAGAATTATTTTTGTTGTTAAACTTTATTAACGTAACAAAAGTAATAGAAGATTAGAAATAGAATACGCAATTTTGAAGCCGCGCAACTTGGCATATCAACTTGCTTGCTCGCTCACTCGTTTATAGTTTTAAGTTTTCTTCGTTCAGTGAGATTCTTTCAGTTGCTCTCTTGTCTCTTCCATTTATCTTTCCAATAAAAATTGACAACTCGACTCTTTAGTTGCTACCAAGTTCCCATCCTAACAACTGCATTTCATTGCATACTCAAAAATGCAAGCGATGAATAAATAACATTGGAAACATTTCGGGCGTTCACTTTTGCCAACTACAGGTGTTTTTGCATACGCAAATGCCAGCAACAAATGTGGCGAAGATAATGCATATGGGGAGTGTTCTTAGATCGTTGGATTTTTTGCTTGGGAAATATTTTCGTTTCTGATTATATGTTGTTATCAAATTGGGATTAATTTTCGTTTGCACGACGAAAAATGTAGAAACCGAATGAACAACATCATATATTGATTTTTCTACTACACTCTTGTTTTAAAACAGAATGTGTGATTGTTTTATACTGCGTTTTCTTTCAAATTGAAATCAGGTAATTTTGGAAATTACAGATTTTGAATTTGAAATGGCCTATAATCACTTCTTTTTGCTGTCGTCTCTTTCTGGTTTTTATACATCAATTTTTACTTTCAACGGATTTTATTTCTACATTAGGCGTGTTCCTTTAGGTTACAGCATCGACTGCCAAGTACTTCTGACTGCAATAAACTACTTCTACTCTGTGGTCAAAGTAGTACAAATTCAAAGCATTTCAATAATGTAGTAACAAAATGAAACCACGCAAGAAAGCAACACTATCAGTAAATATGTAGAAATTGCATAGTAATTTATTGTTGATGTTTCTCTAATCTAAAATAAACAACAAAAATTAAATTTACATTGAGGTTAGAGGGCTTGTTTGTCAGATATTGTAAAATGACTTCAACATGGTTAAAAATAAACAACATATTTTACAAAAGCATCCACTTTTCTGTTTAAACCTAAATATTTATTGTTTTCTAGACAATCGAGAGACAAAAAGCGGGTAATAATTAAAGGAAATTGACTACACAATTACAGAAAAACTGTTCATCTTCAATTTGATGATTCCGTTCGACACATTTTTTCATTTTGAATTTGATTTAGCCTTTTTTCTGTTTTCCTCTTTTTCAACAATTTACCTTATTTACCCTTATTAAACGAAGTATAAGAAGGATCGCAGATAACTTTACAAGTTTTTCAATTAAATTTGAAGTAAAAAGTGGGGTTAGACAAGGCAAAATGCTGTCACCAATGTTAATTATAGTGGTGAGCTCCCAAACAGGATTACAGCGTACTCTGAAATCTCAGCTAAAACAATGTTAATGAGCTAAATGCGTGCTTTCCAAGTTCGCATATAAGTGGTTTCATTAAGCTCTTAAGCTTTTGCAGTTCTTTTTGTAGCTTTTTTTTCGTTTTGGGTTTTAATGCATACATCAAACCTGTTTATCTGTAGTAAATATACATAGATGCATTTGATTTGTTTTCCCATGCCAATCTAATTACAAAATAATTTGTTTAAAATCACCTGAAAACAAAACTAAACTTACAAGCAAAAGAGAAAAGATCAGCTTCGATACTTAATTTCATTGATACAAAAAAATCTTTGAACAACTCCTAAGTGGAAGCTACTACGTAATCTTTAAAGTAATGGTACAAAAATATTTTTAATATTAAAATTAAATTACAGCAATACAGCAAAATTAATACACAGCACGCAGCAAATTATGTTATAATTTTATAGGAACTGATCGCAAGACTGAAGGAGTTTACGAAGGCTTACAGTCGTATTTATAAACGTTGTATAATTTTACACAGCCTTCCAAGTTTTAAATAAACATTTTTAGTTGATGTTTAAGAGTTATACTTAATAATTAAATCATATGAAAGCTTCAGGTCTCTCACTGTTTTTTTTGCAGACATATAATAAAAGATTGTTAGTAGAAATTTTACATATTTTATGGTCTGACAATACAGTTAATAGACAAAGTTTTTTAAGTCTTTTTCAAGACGTTCAAATAGTAAACAAGTAATAATATTTACAAATAAATGTATTGAAAAAAGATAAATAAGTATAAGATATATTCAATAAAATTTATGTACATTTTAATTAAAAAATAATCTAGAACAAAACGAAGTCTGATTTAATTTTTTGTTTAAACAAAGAAAGACTTGAAGCCCACATAGGATTCAACTATTATTAATTTGAAAAAGGTCACGAAAAAAGAATGATTTTAATGTTACTTAGACAGCGGAGTCTCTCAAATTTTACATAAATGTATAAGTAAATATAAAAAAAAAGCACTCTGAATATTGAAACCAAACCATGAACATAGCAATCGAAATCAACAAATAACATTACAGTGAATTTAAGTGTACTTACATACTATAAAATGGACAACACTTGCATTAAAATGCCATTTTATTTGTTTAGTGTACAGCTTTAAACATGGATTTCCGTGTATTAAATTACAACGTCTTGCTAGTGACTAACTTGGAGACTAAATTCGTTATTAATATGTGATTTCTCTGAAATCTGGAGATTTTAGTTTAACTATTAATTAAATTTGGTTTAGTATAAGACCCAGTGTCTCTAGTCAAAATTTTAATAAATACGCCTGCTAACTTCCAACTTTCTTCAATTATTGTTTTTTTTTTTTGCTTTTCATGAAAATTAATTCTGCTGTGAGTATTTGAGTATTTGATATTATCACAAAATTTCTTAAATTTCATCCATAGGTCCAAATTTAAACAGAGCCAACCCAAATCACACGATCTAGGAACACTATTAATCTATTCAATTTGTAGCAACAATTCTATATCTATTGGTTAATGTCCATCTCCATTGCTTATAAACATGTATACAACAACTACAATGACATCATTTAACATGTTTATATCTAAAAGTTGGTGCTCTTGCTATTTATTATTTAAAAGCGGTCACAGAGGGCAGCAGTTTCAAAAAAAAATTAAACAAAATTCACTTTAAAAACACAGTTTCCGGCAACTATAGATCCAGTAGTTTATTAAAATTTGCAAAACGGTTTTTATTAATTAGCATTCACAAAAAAAAATATGAAACTCATGCAATGTACAACTAGTGTGGATCATCTATGTTTTTGGTTTTTGCAAAATCCACTTTGAACTACATTAATTACAAAAAAAACAAAAACAACAATTAAAAAAGAAAAAAACAATTTATTATTACAAAACAGAGATTGATTGCGGTTAATAATAAGGATGTTCAATTCTCAATTTTGGGGAATGTCTGCACTTACAGCTTGCTCAGAATGAAGCGACTCTACGGGGGCCTGTTGTACATTGTTGGTTGTGGGCTCAGGCGAATGAGGTTGCGGTGGTGATTGTTGGTAATGTCCATCTGTTTTTGGAAGTTCAGATTCGCCTTCGACTTTGAATCTTTGATTTTGCTAAAAATAAAATGGCAAACAGATTGATTTACATCTACATTTTATATGTATAATGATACAGAAATTTAAATTAATAAAAACAAAAAATAATAATATACCATCATAAACCAATACATATGTATGTATGTATAGGAAAGTTCAGAAAAATGAGATTTCATAGGTCGCACTAATTAAGTGGACAAGATTTCAAGATAACTTTTCTGCGTTTTGAGGTCAATTAATAATGAGGATTAGCTGTGCTCACTTTTTGACGAAGCGAAATCTCTGAAATCTCATTTTTCTGAACTTTCCAAATAATAATTAACTGTTATAAAATAATTATTTTAAAAGTTTGTGCTCAATGTTTTTATAAATTCGAGGAACACCAACACCTTGAGCCAAAATTACGTTTTTTTTTTAAGTGAAATAGTTCTAGGTATACATATATATTTTCTGGTCAAACGGTTTTGCTCTTACGATTAAGGCTTAAAACAATTCAAGTTTATTGAAGATGTAAGGAATTGGTTTAATAATATTCAGGAAAACTCTAAAATTTGGTCAAAGCTTATTACATATATCTTGTTATCGTTATCTTCGAATTGTTAAAAAAATCAACTATCCAGATCTGACAATTTAACGCTGGCGTGCAAAACTGCAAAGCAGAAGCGGTAATAGCAGGTGTATGGGCGAGGTGCCTATTATCCGCTAGTTGTCACCACCGCAATGCACACATGTATTTTTCAGTCGTTCTTAATCGTTCTATCAGTGTCGTCCTGTATCATTTTATGTCTTTGGACTATGGTTGAGGAGGCGATTCCTACCTGTTGGTCGGCTGGATGGATAGGGTTTACTTACTTTCAAGCCATTTTGTAGCTTTAGTGAAATTTAACAAGCTTTGGCTTGGAATATCACAGAGTTCCTCCAAGTCATCGAAGAAATGCCTTCCGAGGAACCGAATGTGACACGTAATGTGCGGCTGTTATGTGTGACACGGAACTTGTTTCACGTAAGGCTCACGTTTTTAGTTTACCTTACTGCCGCGCCGGCATAGATGTTTTAAACGTCGAAAAAAAAAGTAAAAAATAGGAAAAACTCAACATAAATTTGTTAGTAAATTAATAAAAACAAATTATCATCCTTCAAATTAAAAATAAAACTAAAAAACAGTTAACGACAGTCATTTTGTCATTTTATTTCTGCGCAAAGAAATTTATTTTTTACTCTGTCTTACAGGATTTGGGTAAATAAAATATAAAATTCGTAAAAATATCCAGTTTTTGGAAGTCAACTAACAGGTCTATTATATATTTTCACATAACATTTATAATACATAATAAGAGTAGGTAATAATTTTAACTTATGGAAATCAACGGTAAAATTAAATTTACATAAAATAGATTTTGTGAAATTCAACTTCAAAAATTACCCCCACTTATAAACCAAACAAATATGAAATGATTTTGCAATTCTTTTTTTCAAATATTTAGAAGTTATTTTTAGCTAAAATATACATACATATGTATGTATATCGTAAACAGCTGGACTTTAAATAATGGGGGCGTTCAATACATTACGTTTGTAACTAAAAAGTTAGATTACTTTTAGTACTTTTGGTTCCGTTTAGTTACTTTCCATCTGAATTTTCAGACAAGAAATTCTCATCTGATCTCATTTCATTTTCGATTCAATGTAAATCCTAAAGGTAAATTCAAGAATTTGACACAACGTCTTTTGACTGAAATTTCAGATTTGTTTACGTTCGACGATATAAATTCAGAAAATTTATTCCTTGAATTCGCCTTTTTATTAATTTATATCCTACACTATAAAAATAAAGGTTCGTATATGTACATATATACATATTTATATATGTATGTTATAAATAGAAAAGAAACTCATGCAAAAAAAAAGTGATGGAAATTTTGTTTAAAAATGAATTTCGGAAAACTTTTAACATTCCATACGTTCAAGGCATAAACCCGGCTCTAGATTATAAGTTGCGTCTTATATTTTCATAACAATTTCAAGAACGTTAAACTACTTTAAATTAAACAAACCCAAAATAAAAGTAAAGTAATTGCATTATACATACATATGTACATTGTACATATATCATAATTTCTGTTCGTGTTCTGTCTGAAACTGCGAATTTCTACGAATCTTAATTTTTATGAACTTTTTTTGGGCTTTTGGGCTAAGATTTTTTTGGACAGACATAAATAAAATATTTTTTTTTTATTAAAAAAAAAAAGTAAAGTGCACAGTGTAAACTCAGATTTATATAGCCCAATATTGCTAAATTAAATATCGTGGAGCTCTTTATCGGTGAGATCGGTTCGCGTTTTAAATTGTTGCTTTTTTTAACTTTTCTTCAAACAAATTGTCTGCCATATATGTACATATGTAAGTACTTACTCGATGGAGGTTTTCGATTACCATCAATCGACTCGGTATTTTTGTCGATTGTATCGATAGGTTGTCATATTTGGTATTCAGCCTTATTGTGAGTTTCAACCGAAAAATATTTCACCTTATAATTTTTTGTTCACCAGGAATTTTAAAAGCTATTCTGAATTTCGTCCGAACGAAATTTCGTTCGCCTACTTAAAATAGGTGAACATTTAGGCTGTGCTTGGCATTACATTCCTCCCTATATGAATGTTCACAATAAGGAGAATTTTTTGAACATGAAATTTCGGGTGCAACTCACAATAGGCGAATAGTGAAATGTAAAATTTTCCGGGTGGAATATGTTGTTCGGGTAAAACTCACAATAAGTCTGATTATGTAACGCATTTGATTGATTTGAATTTTTTTGAATTTGACAGTTCATTATGATATTTTAGAATATCAAATCAAAAATTCAAATCAATTTCTCGCTGTGTATTTTAAATTATAATCAGATACATTATGTTGTTTATTTTAAAATTAGTAAAATTGTAAAATTCCGGATCAAATTTTAACACGTCAAAGCAAACTACATGTACCATACATATAATTTTAATTTTTATAAGATACAAGCCCTTTCCTAGCAAATGAAGCATTTTGTTAATCCTTAAATTCAAATACCTAAATCTTGAAAAATATAAAAGATTTTTTAACCTTTTTAATATTGATTTTTTTAAAAGAGGTCTGTAGTTGGTACCTACATTGTTCTTAAAAAATTCAGAAATTTGTATCCAGTTTCCCATTTAGACCCGATTTTTAATCATCAAATGATAAGGAACAAGTGTTTGCTTTATCTTAAGAACTTTCGAACTAAGGAAAAAACGTACAAATACACAAAATTATTATATCTGATACAAGAAAACTATGCACTTTATAATTTTAAATCAAATTAATTTTGATATTAATATCTCTCTTAAAATTTCATATTCTTAGACCCAGCCTCTTAAAACATACAAATCAAAAACCACCAAAAGTCTGTTTATCCTCTACACTTTTCACCATCTCTTTTCTCTCACGATTTGAACATTTTAACGTATCTCCATATATATTTATATAGTTGCATAGAACATGAAACTTTGATTAGACATTTCTTATGTCAAGTTGAAAATGGTACCGGACTAATTAAATTAATATTTATTTTCCAAAGTGTTTCTATCTATTCCATTCGTTATGTTATAACTATAAGGAATCATTAAATGAAAAAACAAAAACAACTTAAATCGTACAGTTTATTGGTGGGTATAATATTTAATTTATAACAAACTACAGCAGATTATATTGGATCCATTCTACCGTAATACCACCATAGCTAAAACCACACCTTGAATTATTGAACTTTTGATTTCTGTTTTTTAATTTATTTATGCATGGAAATAAAAAAAAAAAAAACATAAATTTCAAAAAAGAAATAATAAACAATTCATTTAATATATTCACAGCACATACATATGTATGTATAATGTATAACTTACATTTGAACAACAACAATTATACTGGTTCTCTTTCAAAACATGAGGTGGAGGTGCGCGTCTACGTTTACGGATCCGAACTGGCGATCGTGAACCAACGTAATTAGAAAAACGCCGCCTCGAATGGCGAACAATCGACACCCAATCAATCATTTTTTACTTTTTTTTTTGTGTTATTGTTATTTTTTTTTATTTTTAGAAATTGTATATATCACTCCTGGATTTTTTGAATTTTGTTTAAAGAACACAATATAGATTTTTGGAATTTATATATTTTTTAATATATATTTTATTGAACAAAAAACACTATTTATTCATTTTCGAAAATATAAAATTCATTCACAATGATTTCTAAAAGTCTTTTTCATGATGTACATAGATTGTTTTTTGTTTTCATATAAATCATTTAAAATAGATTTTATAAAAAAGAGACACTCATCTATTTTCAAAAATCAAATATTCATTCACAATAGTGCTATAAAATATCAATATTTTTTAAAAGTCTTTAATAAAAAGTGGAATGAGTGCCAGGTAAATCACTGTTATTCTCAATATAACAACACAAAGAGCTACGTCAACCAGTACAATTAATTATGTCGCAGGTGTATCTATTATTTGCAAGACCTGGTTATTTGCTCATGAGGAAATACCACAAAGCACCTCGAAACGGTACCACCCCCGCGATAGGTTATTTTCAATCAAATACCACATAGTTTACGTTCCGCTGAGATTCAAGTCTTAGATACTCTTCGTAGGAGTTACTTTATTTAGGAAAATAATTTACAATGTATTCTTTTTTTTAGCAATCGAAAGTATAATTTAAGGAACAGCAACGATACGGACGGAGCACTTTTCGCATATTCAGGTATAGGCACCACTCCAGCGAGTATTTTGTATCTCACTGAAGACCGATTTAAGAATGAGAGACTTTTTAGCTACTGGATGAGGATGTATGTACGTTACATAGTATTGCTTTGCTGTGTACATGTTTGCCAGAAGTATTGTTTACCAAAATTCAAACAATTTAATTTCGCAGCACAGAGAAGCTCCTTCACCTCATTGTCGACGTGTCGATGCTGATTCCGATGTACATAGGTACACGGTGCGGTGTGTCGCTTAGATGAGCTTTCACGTCACTCGAGGTATGTAATACGCATGCTCCTCATTGGTTTGCTCCTGTTTCGTTTCGGAAATACCTACTTCGATGACGACTAATTGAGTCGTTTCGTTTTGATAGATATATGTATAATCACCAAAAACATGACATGTAATGAATTTGGAACAAGATGTTGTATGAATGTGCTGCTGTAAAACCGCCATAACTTTCTTATTCAAACAAATTCGTAGTTGTTTATGTTTAACATGATAATAAGGACCGATTTTGTGAATGAAAAGGGGAAATAGGTTTCTCTGATTTAGAAAAACTAGTAGTTCGTTTTAAGGGAATCTTACGTAAATGGTGTGATTGGCGTTCTTCAAAATAGAGATTGAAAAATTAAAACAAACAATTATTTATGTCAATATCCATACATATTTCATTCGAAACCAACGGTTAACCTAAATCAAACACTAAAGATTTCCTATTAAATATTGCAGAACCAAAAGTTTTTATTAATCACAGGTTTTTAATAAAAAAAAAAAGAATTACCTAAACAATAGATACTCGGTTTAATATATTTAGCTCTTAATCAAACGTACAAAAAAAAAAGATTATTGGATGTTTTTTATGTTTTATGGATGTTTGGTATTTCGGAAAAACTCTCCGATCAGGATTCTGAAGTTTGCGTTTCGATTTATTTGTTAAATTAAAGTTGTTTTCATGACAAACATTTATTTAGAAAATTTTGTTTTAGATTTAGATTTTTGTTTACATAGTACATATCAAAATAAAATAAATAAAGTCAAATTTTATTTCAACTTTTTTAACTAACAAAAAATTAAGTTTCACGATTTTGACGTTTGAAGTGTTCGCAATGGATAAGTGTTTCTGGTTTTGATTCTGTTAACTAGTACTTCCGACGATCAATCGAAAATGTTATTAACTTCAATTTGGATGTGGTGAGTACTGAGTATAATATTTTTTTATTCAGGTACTGAAAAGGTAATAAAAAAAAACAAAAACGAGGAGTCACTATGCTGTGATTACGGGCAAAGGAGGAGCGCGAACAAAAACAAATAGTCAAATGTTTTTTTTGAAATGTCAAACAAAAACGTTCAAGGTGTTCAGTGATGAAAACGAATGACGAATAAAGACATCCTCTAAATTAACACTTTTCCAAAAATCATCGATAAAATGTACATACATTATGTACATAATGTAACATACGAATAATATGTGCATTATGTAAAATATTATGACTTTAGGTACTCTCGTACAATATTTTATTCCCGAAAAATGTTTTATAGTTGAAATCTTGCAACGGAATTTGTTACCTACCTGCATTTTCACACCGAGAACAAAATCTACGCAAAATAAGTAATATTTATGTAGAAGTGAATAATATTTATAAGGCGTGGAATAAAAAGAAAGAAAAGAACCCAACTTGTTGCTCCTTGAGAAAAAAAACACCGACAGCAAAATATGATTTGAAGACAAGAAGAAAAAGAAAAAAAAAAACCAAGACTAACAACTGGAAGGATGTGTACCTACCAAAAGTTGTTCTTCGTTCCTTGCCGAACTTATCTCACAATTTCGGCTGATATTCGAAGAAATCTTAATTAACTGTAAAGAAAGGAAAATCATTGGGTCAGCCTTGAGTAGTTGTGTGATGTGATTGTATTTTATTTATTTGTCTTTTCATTTTCGATTTCGTTTAGCATTGTTTTTTTTTTGTTTTTTTTTTAATTTTTATTTTATTTTCTACAACTCGTGCTACATGAAAAAATAATGTAAAAAAATGTTCCCTAAAAAGAACGAACAAACAATTAGCAAGAAATACACATATACAAACGATATAAAATATAGAAATGTATGTATGTACATTTATACAAAGAAAAAACGAATATTTATGTATGTATATGTGATTCTGTCTTGAGTGAGAAAGAAAAAAGAAAATTAAAACCAATACCAAATGTGTTTGTATATACATACGTCTTTCTACCAGACATTTTGTCGGTCGTTGGATATTTTCTGTAGCCTGTTGTGCTTACCTAATGTGAGCGCTTTTCTTTTTCTTTTATATGTACTACTACGACATTCGGAAGAAACTAGGTTATCCCACAATCTACCACCCATTACCACCCTCAATCATCGAACAGGGTCGAATTTTTCAACACAATACAAAAAAGGGCCCGATTTTGAAGCGACGCATATGTGTACATATTATGTATATAGTTAGGTATTAAAATAAAACAATCCTTTCTTCAAAAAAGGTATTTGCTAGAATACTCATCCGAGAAATCATTGAAAAATTCAATTTTCGGAAAGCTTGATTTGTACAGTTATTGGTCCTATAAGGAATTAATTTCTAGTACAGTTGATTACCGAAATAAATTTGGATGTCACATGTAAGTTGTTTTTATTTATAAACGTCATATCATGAAAATTACTTTTTCCATAATATTTGGTCAGTTCGATTTGAAAAACTATGGTTTGTAAGAAGATGAACATACCTATATGTTTAAATTTGAACAATACGTCATCGGTGAGAACATATTCAAATTGTATGATTAATCTTGTTTTTCATAAGCAGCTGCAATCCATCCCTGGCTTTTAATACTTTGAACTCTGAACATAGGTAATAAGATTCATATAATCCTGGAATATCATTTTTCTCTGCTAAGGACTACGATTTACATTGGAAGCATTTGAGTCCTCGAATTTATTGCAAATACTTTAAAGCTCAAGCTTACATTCAAAATGTATTTATATCCGTATGGTGTCTAAATTTGTATATAAATGTGTGGGAACACAGGATACCTACTATTATGTATTTAAGTTGTATTTTTCTTTTGTAAGACACCGGAAGAATGCCATGAAATTCTATATGCGATAACAAGGACTTCTCCTCGACGTCAATTTCGCTCGGTTGGATGTTTTAAAATCGCGTGTTGTGTGTGCAAAGTTTTAAACATAAGGTATATGTGTCATAACGTCAAGACAACATTTTGACACATATGTGTTCTTGGGAGTATCTCCTGCCTACATAGTTACCTATTATAGTTTTCGAAGCCATTATAATATTTACATTTGTAGACATTTCAGATGTGAATGTGTTGTGTATACTATAGTTGATTTTTTTTAATGGATGAACTATCCTTGGCTTACTTAGAAACTGCAAAAGGGGTAGCAAAATTTAATTGCTTGTATAAATGTATATATAATGTATATACAAATACCTAGTGCTTTTATTATATAATTTTTATTTGCATCAATTTAAAGTAGGTACATTATTGGATTCGATAAAAATAAAATAAAGTATCTAAAAATGTTGGAGTTTTTCAATTAAGGTCGGATTGCATCAAAGTTTTTTGACAGTAATCAATCTTTTATGATTAAATAACCTAACTCTTGCTTTATAAAAAAATGCGATACATATTATACACAACTTGTTGTTGTTGTGATAGCATCTACAATCATCCGTTCTGGACCATAGAATTTGAAGTCACAGCAAAACAACACACTGTATTTGAAGCAACTATCTTAAGATCCTAAAATCTTCAATAATGGGTTGAATCTTTTTTTGTAAATACTTTGTTTAAAAGTTTTAAAAGAATAGAAAAGGATTGGTTTTATACCTCATAGAGGGTCTGCTTGAAAATGTTTGAGTAAAGTTCTTATTAGTTATCTGACAATTAATTTACCAGAAAATTAAAAAAAACCTTGCGTTTTACAATGATCAATTAGCAATTCCAGTTTTCCAGACAAATTAAATTTGACTGATTTCAAACACTAAAAAAAATTATTTATAATCATCAAATAGTTCATTTTGCAGTGTCGGTCGTCTTATTGTACGTGTTAAAAGTGTCAAGAGGATTGTTTCCATGACCTCTGGATAATAACAGGTTAGTGTGTTGAATCTAAGTCTGAGTGTCAGTTAAGACAGATTTTAACTTTTCTATTCGCGATTGTTATACATTGTGAAACAAACCCTGAGTCTTATACATAAGTAAGTACTACAAAATTCTTTAAAAATAATCTTTAGACAAAAATGGAAAACAAAACCCTACTTTCTACAAATTTTAGTCCAAATTTTTATTTTACTTTGGAATTTGGTACAAATTAGCAGTTTTATCATGTGCATTCTCTTTGCTTTAAAACTTTGTAATTTTCGGTCCAAAACTACACATTTTAATGTTTTGTATATGAACTTTGACAGACTTCAGTGTAGTTTTGGGCGGAAAATAACAGAGTTTTAAAGTAAAGGAACACACCTATGAAGGAAACTAGCAGAGGTATTCTTAAATAGCTTAAAGTTCAAATATTAAAGATACTTCATATGCCCAACCTTTGCTGTCATCTACCGCCTACGTCCATGTATCATTTTTGATATATAAGCATTATAATGTATTATATGAGCAAAATTGCCTAAAAACGTTAAAAATTTTATATAAACGTGTATAGGTAACGTTTGTTACATTACGAAACTTCGAAAACAAAATTGGAAAAATGTTTAAGTAAAAAACTTTTTCTTAAATCCTTACTTTTTTATGAACATATTTTATTTTATTTTGAAAAGTAGAAAAAGTGGTGCTGGCAACGTAATATTATAAACCTATTATATGACATTTGTATCCAATGCATAAAGGGATGATTATATAATGGGTCGAGCTTCCAGTAGTGTTAAATTGCGGGTAATTGAACGATAGATACCCATTAGCATTCAAATCCCGAAAAATGTTTTCATTTCTTCAACGTCCACATCTTTCCACCGTTTTATGTTTCTTAATGTAGATGAACGCGATGCGCTTAGGTAATGGCATTGGTATTATCAATCATGTCCATCATAATATTCCCAGATAATAACTTTTGAAAAATTTGTAAGGCATCTACCTTTCCATCTTCATTGGCAATTTACTAATCTCTATACACACTGGATTGTGTATTTATACAAATTTTTTGAGGCAAATTGAAGAACTGTTATAGTCGTGGCCTGTACCATCATACAAAAGTATAACAGCTATTTTTATAATTTTTCGTACATAATTTCTTGTTATTTTTTCTTCTTTCCTGAAATTTTATTTTGAAGATAATCTTTTTCTTGCTTTCTTTTATCTTTTTCAATATTCACCGCCGCAATGCTTGCTGACATCAAATAAATGCTCAATTGCGGCAAAAATCTTCTATCTCTTTTTTCGTTTGTATAGACCGAGATACGAGGTCGTGGCCGGTACCCCGTCAAAAATATTAAAATTGCCTCAAAAAAAGTTTTATACACTATAGGCTATCCAATATCCAGTGTATATAGAGATCAGCGGGTAATTTTGCCAATTCGGTGTACACCAGAGCTGCCAGTAAATTGTTCTTTGCCAATGGGAAGAATTTCATCACGCCAAACTAAATCATGTTTTTGCAGCTGCTCTGATATTTGCCGTGGGATCAATTGTTAGGCTGGAACAAACTAACGGATGTATGGGCGTTTTTAAATAATTTTGTATGGGACAGTGAAGCCGAGTCCTGTTCATGTATTAAAAATGATACATGGACGTAGGTGGCCCGAGAAAAAAACAAATTTTGTATATCAAATATGATACATGGGACGTATTGTTGATGTCTTGAAATAATAATGGACGTATGGGTGGTTTTGAATCAATTTGTATGGGGACAGTTTAGGTGTTAAGCCAAAAATATTAACCTAGATTTATTGGATAACAATCCGAAGTTTGATATAATTGAATAAGAATTTATTAATCAATTAATACATTAACATTGATAACATTAATATTTATTTAAATGTAAATACAATATTATTTAAGGCAAAAAAATCACGCATACACCCCAGTGACCACAAATAAAAGCTATTTACTATACGCAGTTTATTATTGGAAATCTCATCGTCATTTGCAAAATTTTAAGACGTTTAAAAAGTAAAATCAGTAATTATTTTGACTTTTGAGGAGAACAGCACAATTTTATTTATTCACTTGCTCCACCTCAAAAGTACATGCAGAAATTGTTGTTTTTAACTGTTATGGTTAACTTCATGTAACACAAAGTGATAGAATTTAGAACAACAAGACAAGGTTTTTACTCATGAAAAACACAATCCTGTACGTTTATGATCTTTTCTGTTTTTTTTTTCTGTGGGTTCATTAACACATCACATATTGCGTTGATTAACCGTGTAATAAAAATTAATATGTGCATTCCTTTACTTTGAAACTCTGTGATTTTCTGTCCAAAAGTAATCATTATATTTTTTATATGAATTTTGACAGACTTATGTGTATTTTTTGGACGGAAAATCACAAAGTTTAAATGTAAAGGAACGCACCTTATCTTTCTTTTAATGGCGATGACGTTATTCTATTACATTACCCCAATTCAATTGCAACAGAGGAGTAAAATTTGAACTCGTGTAATTGATAGCCAAATATAATTCTTGTCAGATATTACTCCTTTGTTGTGAATTTATTGAAGTGTAAGACTGCTTTTAAACGCTGCAAATATGCTGCAATTACCCTTGCAATTTTTAAGCATGTAGGCGGGGGACGTATGCGGTGTCCGGGGTAGACAAAGTTGCAGAGGTTGAAATAATTGCAGAGTTATCGCTCTTTCTTCTTTGTGCTTTTTCTTATTGTTTGAGACATAAGCGGAGTAAAGAGTGAGGAGATATTATTTCCTTCTCATTTAACAAAAATTGCAGGTATTAAAATTTGCAGCGTTTAAATGGATGCTGCAATCGGAAAGAAACTCAAAAGGGAATTGCGGATAGAAATTGCAGTCGTCTAAAAGCAGTCTAAACAGAATAGCCGAATTAAGTCGACCTTCACATAAGGCCTGTTTGATAACGTTTTTTCATAATTAGCTGTCAAAATCCATAGGAAAAAACTCAGTGTTAGGAAATTTGTTGAAAAAAAGTTGCCAAGCAGGCTTCTTCAAAAATCAATTTAATAAAACGATTACAACCATTTATTTAATCCAGAAAACCCGTGGCTCCCAAACTTTTCCAGGAAAATTATACGATGATTTTGATGAAACTACATGCTCTTGATTCTCAGTTAGGATTTAAGTAAAAGTTATGTCTTTAATTGATGGGGATGTTGTTTTGTTTGTATTTGCTATATTAAATTTACGAGCAGAGCATTCAATGAAAAGTCCCTTTAAGTCATGCTTGCTGTATTTAAAACATGTTTTATACAAAATAATCGTGTTTTAAGTGTTTTTTTTTACCAAAAAGCATGATTATAAGAAGTTAACTTCTCGCAATGCAAATTAAAAATATTAAAAAAAGATATATAATATTGAAACATTCAATTATTTTTGTATAATTGTTTTTGTTTTAAACTTACGTCTGACAATTTAATTGTGTGACCTTCTTGTTCCCATTTACTTGCTATTTGTAATGTTTCTGCGGTCTTTTGTTGAATTGTCTTCGAGTCATCCAATAGAGTTAATTCATAGAATTCTTGTATATCTAAAAAATAAAAAAATAAACTGTCTATTTAATACATATATTTTAAGAATAATATTTTTATATTACTAGCTGGCCTCCCCCGGCTTCGCACGGGTTGACAAACAAAAGGGTTTACAAAAAAAAATATAAATAAATAATATAACCAGGCAATTTCAATCACCCCAATGACTGAATCCAACTTATTTCATATTCGTAACTCCAGAATCTGTGAATCCAAGCACTATTTGCTCTTCACACATTTATTTTATACATATGTATGTATTCGTTTATTTATTATAATTTACTATTTACAATATTACTATTTTCCTCCTATATCCTCAACAAAAGTGTTTCGGTTCAAAAACAAAATATTAATCTGTTAAGAAAGTGCCTTAAAATAAATATGGAAATTTTATTTTTGCTGGGCTTCCGGAGCCCACAACCTCTGTCTGCGTTATAAAATACTATCTTATAATTATAACCTTATCAGTCCCGACTTTCAAACATTGCAGAAGGACAAAAATCAAAACAATCATACTTCACAATTACATATAATATTATGTAGTATAAGAAGAACGATTGTTAAATAAAAATAATTTACACTTCAAAATAAAAGAAAAAACAAATTTTTAAAATCTTATGTTATTTTTGCATCTACTCCATCCCACCATTTAAAATGATTAAATGATGAAAATACTGAGCGATTTCATAGAAACATACTGCATATCCTTAAAAAAATTGGATTTCATTTTTGTTGTTTTTACTTCGTCCTTAAATATCTTAATGCTGGAATTATTGACCCAAAAAAGTATCCCTTAAGTTAAACCTATTAAACACAAAAAGAATTTATATTTTTCATTTCATATTTATAATAATTTCATTCACCCTAGTATAGCGCGTGTTGCTTTCATGCCCAACAGAGAGCGCTGATTTTTACAATGCAATGTTTTGTCAAAATTTCAAAGAAATCGGTAAAGAACTTTCGGAGATTATCGATTAGGAACAAACGAACATTTACATTTTTATTTACATATATAGATAAAGATATTTGATTCACAATTTCATACGAATCGATCGAGTGATTACCAAAACTATAAACTTTTTTTCAGAATAAAACCATTCAGTTTTTTTTTTTAATTTAATTTTTATTTCAAATTTAAAAAAAAAAATTTTCGGTTCTATGAAACAGTATTGAGCGTTGGAAATGGATTCTGCTTGGAAACAACCAACTTATTATGACTATGAGAAATATAACCCTTAATTTTTCCCTCAAATATCAAGTTCGCCACAATGCAGTGCGTCTCGTCCATAGACATGTCTTCTTCTCCAACAAATTTCAGTGCCGAACGAAAACTCTCCAAGTCCAATTGGTGGGTACCCTTGATGAGATAAACCTTTTTGAAAAGATTCCGATACACCATGAACTTCAACTTCTCCACCAGCAAATATATTCCGCACTTAATGAAAAACGATTCGTGTTTTTGAATAACTTCATCGAATTTGCGTACATTTCCTTCTTTGATGGCATTGGACAGTTCGTGGAATTGCAGCACATCGTACTTTTCCAAAACTTCATTTTTTGGCATATAGCCAAGAAGCATCTTTACAGGAGCCAGATATATAAGAATAAGTCGCTTATTCTTGTAAAATTTCCGCGGACATTTTTGAAATGCAAAGCTGAGGAATGTATCGGCGCTCTTGTAGTCCGAATCGAACATTGCCTTTCGGCCGACGAAGTACTTGTAGGTGATTTGTTCTGGAAGTGGAAATGAATCTTTGAAGGCCGAGCTGTCGATGGCACGTATGAGTGGTTTACACAAATGAAGCTTGTTGATTCGAAAGTAGACCTTAAACAGTTGATTGACTAAATTCAGCATTCCCAAGCGTTTGGTGTCTTCATCGGAGGATCTACAAGGTTATATAAAAATAAGGCGCATTAGCAAACAAAAAATCTGAGGATACTCATACATCGTACCTATTATCGGCTGCACAAACTCGGAAGCAGCTCATTAAGCTTTCTGCAGCCTTTTCCAATATCTCACCGGGTGTAGAAACCTTGCCATTGAGTTCACATCGTTGGGCTAACACTCTTAAGTCCAGACAAGTGGTATACATAATTGGCAGACACCAATTCTCCTCCTTAAGTTGCTGCAACATTTTCACAACACTCTGAATGCATAACATTTGATTTTTGTATGCCTCCATGTAGTCACGACCTATTTAATAAAATTTATTTTTTATTTAACTTTTTATTCAAAAACATTCTTACTTTCTGAATTTAGGTGGTAGAGAACTTTTAAATGAGTGACAACTACCTCATCGATTGGTGGATCCAACTGGCGCTCAACGTAATTCTCAGGTTCCAAAAGATATAGATTCCTATTCATAATGTGCTTGTCTTTCAGTGATACAAATCCGGCTACCGTCTCTCCATCCTGGACGGACCAAGCCCTTTGAACACCGGACAAGTAGTTGTTAAGTGTGCCGAACATTTTTTAGATGAAAAACACTAAACTTATTGAATTATTATTGACTCCTTCAATGGAGATATCTAATTAATTTTTTTCTTCATAAGGTTCACAATTTAATCACGATTATTACACAGAGTATTCGCTAATTTTAGTTTTTACGCGCGGCACCGAAAAAATAAGAATGTTAATATGTGAAAAGAAGACAAAACCTAAAATAAAATAAATTGACGTTTTTATTTTCACCACACATAATTGAGCAAACTCACCAAATTAGTGCTGCCACCTGTGAGTATAGACAGAAAGCGAATTGTGTTAAAAAAGAGCATTGTTTAAAATGTACACAGTGGCACAAAAGTATTCGCCTACCTAATTTATTCAATCCGCAATGTGAATTGAATGTCGAAACCAGATTATTTTTTGCTGAAGGTTTTTGATGTCCTGAATTTAATCCAACCACGTATTCTCTTTGGTAGCTTTAAATTTCCTTTTCTATTGGTTTTTGGGGGAGATTGTGAACATTTGTAAGAAATTTCAATTACGGGCTAAGCTAAACCCAGAATTCTCCGGGCTTAACTTAAGCGCGGAGAAAAAACTGTGTTACCGGCGTGAATTATATACTTGTTGTCGATAGTTTGTATGATAACTCCATTTTATTTCTGTGATTCTGTCGCTTATCCCTTTGGTCGTTTTTTTCTCGTACAATTCCCCCCGGGCTTGCCAAAAAACACGTCTTATATTTGTTAGGGCTTAATCTAAAACTAAATTTGTGTATTAATTTTAGTCCAATCGTGTTCGTGAACGTACTTTTTTTTTTGCTATGAAGTCTCTTAAGTAACTTTTAATAACGTTTTTGTATTTTTGAACAAATACAACCCTGCACTTTAAAATTTGACATAAATATTACAATTTTTTAGTGGAAGAAAGTACACAAGCAAACGTATTTTATTTTGACTTCTCAGTTTTGGATCTCACTGGTGAGAAGGAGACAGCCAAGTGTAACAGTGTAGATTAAAAAAAAAATATATTTCCAGCGAGATAAAAAACTGAGAAATCTAAATAAGTTGTTGTAGTGAGTCCAAGTCCAGTTGAACACCACCGTGCTGAAAGTGGATAACGTGATGAAGTTTTTTTTTTTAAATTACAAAACCGGTACAACATAGCTACCATGAAAAAAAAATTCTATTAAATTTATTTTGTTTATATAATTTTGCGGCGCAAATTTGTAAATGTGAGACATTTTTAGGGACAATGTTTAATGCGAAACAGCTTTGCCAAATGCCGGATGACGAATAAAATGTAGTCACTATATGATTTATTCAAAGTTTGGAAATGTTTATGAAACAATTTTTTTCGCCGTATCTAGAGAACTATAAGTTCGACAAATAAAATTTTACCTCAGTTTTATAGAAAATTAAATTCTCAACAATATACCAAACTTATCGCCCTGCGTATATAATTTTACATACAAATTTTGAGGTGGTACACTCAGGCAGTATACCAGGTTTACGAAGCAAATATGACATTGATGATATGTACATAGGAATAGTACCATTATTTTTGATCCACACTGTAATGCAAATCTACCGCCGCGACGCGTTGTGTATTTGTATTTGTATTTTTTGTTTGCGTTTATTTTGAATATAAAATATTTGTATTTTATCGTTGCTGTCTATTTCTTTTGAAAATAAACCGAGTTCATGCGCATTCAAAAGAGAGAAGCCGTATTATGTGTCAATGCCGGATGATATATGTACATACATATCCAAACGTACAATCGTGGATTTTAATCTCAAAGAAAATTACATATACATATGTATCTACCTACATTATGATATCTTCTAGCGATTTAGGAAGGCGCTTCGCTCATTTATTATGAAAGGAATGCTGGGCCGGTGCCTTGTACCAGCGTACTAAAACTAAAACATAATGTCGCTTGTCTGTTCATTAGTTTTAGCACTTCAAGCGATTTTCAAGTAGGTACCTACCTATGTAGGTTTTTTTTCATTTTTTCATCTTGTGTACTTGTGCTTGTGACTACATCAAAAATAGAACTTCAATTATTTCATTTTTTAAAGAATGGATACATACATACCTATACATAATGCATCACAATGTCTATTTATTTTTTCATAATTTTTTCTCCCCGCTGATATGTTATGTAAAATAAACTTAATTTAAATTATATACATAGGTATGTATAGGTATATCATGGTCACATTTAAACCCATTTTAATAAACAAATATTTAAAATATCAGTCATCTTGATTTAAACGAATGACAAATTGGCAGAATTTCTGTCAAAAAACAATTTATAAAGGAAATGAATTTATTTTTTGTTAATTTTTTTTTTTACAGTACTGCAAATTTTACGGTCGTTTATATCCATCCAGCATAAGAAGCAAATTAGGAATATGAATATTTAGGTATTTGGCTGTTGAACTTTTCAATAATTTGGGAAAACATTGATAACCAATCTACTTATTACAAGCCCTTTCTCATTATCCAGGTAGGTATACGCATAATATTCACATTATATGCATATTATGCAGATTGAGAGTGTAAAAGTATGCCATGTCAAATGTGTGTCAAAAAGTGATTTTCATATTTTGCTCCTAAACTAGGTATATTATTGACAAGGTACCTACATAATGTCAGAACTTGTATGAAGAGCTTTATAACTTTGTTTGCACATATTTATATACATAGATAGGTACCTATGTGGTTTATTTTCACACATTTTTGACGTTTATACACTGTGAGATATTATGAAAGAGCTTTAATCCCGGGTCTCCACTAGAAATAAATCATTATTAACTATCAATTGATTAATTTTGATTTGTCAATTATATTCCTTGAAAAATAGAAAAAATATAGAAACAAATGTGCGAGTGGTGGATTTTGAGAGACGAAGCTCTGAAACTAATAAGGGCATTCAGGGATTTTGAATGCCTCTGGGACTACTCCAGCCAACTTTACAAGAAGAATCATTTAAAAAGAAAGTGCTGGGGGGATCTCTCCATTTAATTTGGAAAAAGTGTGGACACACTAAAAAAAAAATGCTTGCGCTCGGCTTATGTTCTCGGAAAAAAAAGGTTGACGGGTCTAAGAAATCGGGTGCTTCAGCGGAGTCACTATATGCACCTAGTCTTTATTATTATGAAGAGTTCTCATTTTTAGACAGAAATGACAAGAGGAATACGATGTTTGCTTGACCGCGACATGATTACAAATAAAAATTTCATGAAATAGTTTGCCCACTCAACGGAGAAATAAATATTTCTGCAGTTATTTCTGAAATAAATTAAGACATAAATATGGCTTGTAGAGCCGGGGGGAGGTAGGTACTTGATATAAACCCATTTAAAATCAATTAACTTAAACTATCAAATTAGTTTAAGAGACTTATGCCCTACTTTATTTGAACGCCCTTAACTTATTTTAACGCACCTAATGAGGTCTTACTCAAAGGCTACGTGAAGAAAAAAATATAAAACAAATCACCTCAAATTGTTCAACCAAATGATTTTGTTTTTAATCTCACACTATTATACCTGTCTTTTTACTGTTTTTCTGTTATACAAAATAAAATCGCAAGCCACAAAATCTCTTGTAAAGGGAATCCTATACAAGGACATTGAATTAATTTCTTGGTAAATAGGCCAGTCCACAAAGACAAAAAGGATTTTTATAATTCGAAAATATAACGGTTTAATTTTATGATTTAAAGTTGTAAGTAGGTGGGTTGTTGGCTGATGAGCATTAAAAATATCTCTGTAAGCCACCATTAAAAAAAAATAAAACAATTTCGATAGGAAATATAAAATATTTTTCTTAATAAGCTAATTTTTCATAAGCTAATTTTAACAAAGGAGCAAAATAAATTAAAAAAAAAAGAAAATAATATTTTCAAACATGAATATCTCTTGCAATTTTTGTCTGCAAGGTACGAAAGGTAGGTTTTTGTAAAGGGTTACACATTGAACGATTAGGTAACATTTTTTTTAAACAATTTAAAAGGAGAATTTTTAAGAGAAAATTCAACTGCAAAGGTATATAGATATATTTGGCTTCGTATGCAGTAAAGGGTCGAAAGTTTTCGGAGTTCAAATGCATTGCATCAAGCTACAGTCCTAATGATTCTTAAAGAAAAAACAAGGATAGGTAATAGCTTCAATATTTTTTAACCTAAATCCATTTAAAGGGAATCTTACGCCCATATATTTCACTCAATTCATCCAGATTAAAACAGGACAGGAATTTATGTCTTTGCTTTTAAGCTGGAACAGATTTGTGAAAAGTATCAAAATTAGCCGTTGTAATTTTTTCAATGAAAATAATAGGCCCGTTTCTTTACTGTTTAGGAAATGTTTGGGAAAATGTTTTGACTCGAGCTTTTTGATGTTGTTGTTGTATCTTTTGACTAGAAGTGATAAGTAAAAAAAAACACATTTGGGAATATTTTTGATTTGTTTCTGGATAAACGTCTCATTTGACAACAGAAATTATAAGTAGTATAGGTATGACATGCAAGAAAAAGCCGTAGGTAAAATGTTCGGGTAAATTCTTTTTTGTTTTCTAGCTTGCATTTTCTTTATTTTTCATTGTTATTAATTAACGTACAGTTATAATATAATTGTTAAAATTCTTTTCTTTGTTATTTCTTAATTTTTCATTATTTAATTCTGATTTATGTTCAATATAACTTTTGCTTTTAAAGGCTTCAAGTCTATTGTAAAAGATGTCAAATAAACAAATAAATAAATAAATAAATAAAAAAAAAATAAAATAAATTCTTGCTGGAAGGGAAACGAAATAAATTTAAAAAATAGTCGGAAGCTCTGGCAGAAAAAAATTAAAAAAAAAACACATTTTGGCTAGATTAGATTTGGGATACCACGGGATGTGGATCCCGCGCGGGAGAGTAAAGAAACAGATCTATTTTGGTTTTTTAATGAATTTTTCTGAATCCGTGTCATCTTACTCTTATGTGGAATTCCTTTCAACCAAAGATTCGATTCTTTTTTGAAAAATAATCGAATTTTTTTTGTCAAACAAATCTTGCATATTTTGCAAGATTCCAAAAGGAATTTACACCGATTTGCACCCCCACTAGCAAGATTTGAAATTATTTCTAAGATCTCAAATTGAATTTCGCTGTATTTTAAGAATGCAAACAGTGTTTTTGGTTGCAACGAATTATAATTTCAGTGGATAGATATTTTAATTATATATACATCTGTACATATTAAATATATGTGCGCTCTTCTTCAATAAACAAAAAAATACAATTCGCGATAATAAAAATAAGTTTCATTTAATTGACCTGTCAAGCACCGCACACACAACCAAAAACAAATTCGATTCTTTACACATTCCTTTTAAAAACAGAAAAACAAAGAAAATCGATTTTTGGTTGAAAGGAATTCGACATTAGTGCATTTAAATAAATTTTGATTTTATTATAATAAGTTAATTTTATATTTAAAGCCTATGTTTATGTGTCAATTTGAAATCAGCATACCTAAATACATGCTCGGGAAAATTGTTGTTCTGTTTTTACTTAAACTTTACTTTTTACTTAACTTAAAACGAATTGTTAAATACCTACTAAATTTTGAACGAGCAGTGAACGCTCAAAAAAGAAGCGTGACAGTGACAGCCTTGATCTATGCATAAGAACAAGGAGTCAATAAATTCCTGTGTGGATAAAAAAAAAACTTTGAAAATATATCTTAAAATCAATTTAAAATAATTAAAAATTTTTAAGTTTAGCACAAGAATGATAAAAGGATTTTTATGCTATAAGTAGGTAGATATACAAACATATGTAGGTAAATATATTGCAAGGCAAGGAAGAAAAATGTGTGTTTCCCATCCTTTTTGTCACAGTAGATTTTATGCATTTATAAACGTCTAGCTGTCTTTTGTGCATGCCAACTTTTCTTTACGCCTAACAGTCTTTTCTAAGACTATATAATATATTTATATGTACGTACGCGTAGAGCCTCCTCTACCCAACCCCATGACCATGTTCATTCAAAGACAGAATGTAAATCAAATTGAAAAGTCTATTGAACATGGCTGGTTTTTAGTCCTTGATAAGCACTTTATTTCCTTTTTTTGTAGAATATAGCATATAGATATGCCACAAGAGTTTACCAGTCGACGACGACGACGGTCGGCCTCGGCAGCCTTGCATAAGGCGAGAAAAGAGAGGCAACATGCTAAAAGCTAAACACTCTTTAGAAAAAAAGAAACAATGCATAGTGTGTAATAAATGATTGCATCTTCACATCAAGTGGAACACAATGATTTTACTGCTGATAATATCCATACCTACCTATATAGTACATTGTACATAAATTTAAATCACTTACAAATAGGATGTATTTTTTATCTGAATAGTGTGCCTCTTATTTTCCAAATATAAAATAAGTGGCAATACAGGAAATACCTATCTAATTTAGCTGGCCAAGATATGCTGAGTTCCGAGTTGCTCTGAATGACATTTAAATTCAAATGAATACGAAGAGGTCAATTCTTTTATTTACGAAAATTGTTAGCGGAAAAATATCAATAAAGAGGGGAATTGTTTTTCCCTCTGGGATCTTCAATCGTACATACCTATACATTGTTGTTAATCCAATTTTATAAACAATATTTTATACACCTACACATACATATATGTATATAACATAAATACATACATACATACATGTATAATGTACATTGTACATACATACTTTTTCACCTTATATGAATTTGGGATGTTAGAAATACCTACACGTTTTCTTCAACAAATCTCACTGATCAGCAGGACATTCCTATTGATTTGTTGATGTTTCACTTATTATAATAGTCGTGTTTTTTTGGGAAAGCTATAAAGCTATCCACAGTAGGATACAAATACAAGATCCACAGTAGAATTACTGCCAATAAAAGCAGAAGTAGAATCCACTTGCGGGTGGGTTTGTGACGTTTATTCGAGTATCGAATGGAGTTTTCTATTTTATGTAACTAAAATTAATTTGTAGCAAACTTTTTTTTATTTGGGTTTTTGTTTTTATTTATTCTGACAGCTGTTATTCGATAAATGTGAAATATAAAACTAGGCTACTGCGGAGGGTATTTTTGTTTTGAAATTTCTTACTATACTATATGTACCTATATAAAATACCGAAATAACACGGCTAATGATAAAATGAATTTAATCTTGATAGCATTTTTAATTTTTTGTGGGACCAGCTTGACATTATATCTACATAATTGCGGCACATAATTTTACGGCGGCGTGACACTTGCGGGACAAAAATCGTTTTTTTCGTTAGCATTCCTACGTTCAATCAATGCAGTTGACTGTCAATGATTTTTAGCAAACCCTTAAAAATTTCACAGATTCTGAGTTTTTGCCCAAAAAGTGAATTAAATTTAAATCCTCTTAAGTTTTATCCTACTTTAATTTTTCACACTAATGAGGTTAATCAATACGTGGAAACGTCAAAATTTAATCTCTAATAAAATAAAATAGACCTGATAGGTTAATTCTGAGCTCAGATTCGAGTTTAGCTTAAAAAAATAACAAAGTCAAAGATTAAAAACATGATGAGCAGAAAATATTCTGAAGCATATAAATCTTAGGTTTATTTCGTTGCTAATCTCATTTCAAGTCCAATGAACTGAGCATGCAAGGCCTAGTTAATGTGTTAAAAATAACTATAAAAGTATGTCTTTTAGCCACCAAAACACTATATGCTTAGCATATTATGCTATGCATTAACAAAAAAAGCTAGCTCCATACTTTTTGATTATTACAGCCATTCAAGTGAAAAAGCTACTCATCTCACATAGTAATATGTTCATAGTCTTCATTGTCCTCATAAGTAGGACAAGCTGTATCCATCAATATACATAGTAGGTATACATACATATATGAATGTTCATGTTTTCATAATAAAAGTTTTCAAAATAAAGTTGGTATCCCTTCATAAAAAAAAATCATTTCCCTACTTAAAAACTTTTAATGAGCGCAGTGAAAATGCAAAGAAAATATTCACAAACGCAACGGTTGCCTAAGTAGAACAGGAACATCAGGACACAGAAGCACTGATTTAAGATGTTCTCCCAACTTTACATAGTTATTTATACTTGAGTGTGTATAATGTATATGTATAATGTATATAATTCAACCCGAAAAATAGTTTTGTATACTCAAACTGACCTCTTACAAATACGAAAAAAAAGAAATCTTTTTCTGCCCAAAATGAAAGGTCGTTTCAAGGGACTAAAGAAAATTTTACCTATTGTAGTAGATTTTCTTAATGTATTTTCAATAAACGTCAGTTTGCTATTCGACAAATACTTTATTTTTATTAATAGGGGACTATTGCTCGGGGATTAGATGTGAGCAAAGCGTTTGTTTTATTAATAGTGGTGTAAGAGATCTTAGAATTTAGAAACGTGAACTGACTTGATTTCTTCTCATTTTAAATTTTGTTCCAAAAAATTAGATGACATAGGAAGCTTCCTTTTACTTTATTAGGGGAAATAATCTTTATTTAGAGTTTGCTTTGAATTAAATTTTAACCACTTTCTGGCCTTGTATCATTAGAGCCAAAATATAAGACCGAGGAGTGGATTTTACAATTCAGAATACGATTTCATGAGTTGAGTATCTACATACATAGATATAAGTAAGAATTTTAATGATGTTTAAGATTTTAAAATGTATTTTCCATCTGTCGCTACTTACCTAGGAGCGCTTGAAATAAGCGTGATTTGAAAATTCGTATTACTCGCTCGATGGCAATACGTAAGGCTCGATCCTGGGGCTCAGATAATCTTGAGTGATAGTCTTCCAGTAGTTCAAGGGCACGGTGAGCTTCTGCAAAGACAAAAGAAAGTAGTATGTTACAATAGTATGGTTACAGAAAAATGTATTCAAGTGGGACTCAAGAAAGATAATATGTAGACAAAGCTAGCGTCATCTATTAGCTAGTAAGGTAGAACAACATAATTAAATTGTATAATTCTGTATTATTGTTTATTATTGCATTATTATAATATTGTATAATTTTGTTACTTTATGTTTGTATTATGATTTCTATTTGCATGTATTACTAGTTTGAATTATTTTTACTAATTTACTAACCGCTAATTTGCTAACATCATAACTGCATGTGTACTTATGATGAACCTCTGATTGTAGTTTGCAGCTGCTCTAAGCTCACTACAACAAAGAACCTGAAGTGAAAAAAAAGAAGTACAACCGAGGGTTTGTTAAAACTTTACTAATTGAATGAAATATTTTGAGAAAATACTTCTATTGTGAACTTGTGGCCTGTGGACTTTTGACCCTCCGTCAATATCATCGTTATTATAATATAAAAATTCCGTAGAATGGTATAGAATTCAAGAAATATACAACATAATAATAACTAGGAGGTTTTAAATAGAAAACACATTCAGAAAATCATACGGTAGAATTTTAAATTTTTTTACTTCAAATTGATTTTCCTTTTGAAGATAATTTATTTGTTTGCATATTTAAAACACTATTTCTGTGAAAATAGTTTCGACAGCACTGTCAAAACGGAGTGCAGCACGCTCTCTATATTGTCTGGGATAGAATGTGGTTTGCGGAATATGTAAATTCATTACTTTTGTCAAGTCTGAATTTACAAATTACAATGTCCGATTTTTTCATCAGTGCCGACCTTTGGTAGTTGGTTAAGGGAGTGAACAATTTTGTTCCTAAAAACAAATACATTTTTACATTTTGTGTTGCTTCATTTTCACATATTTTCCACTTTCTTGAGTGTGTTTAGTTCAGTGTTAAGCTAAGTACAAACGATTGTAAGATCTTACAATATTGTCAGATCTGTCAGTGAAAATAACTGTCCCAAATGTCTTACAATCATCTTTTGTGATGAGAATTGACCTAGAATTGCTCTTTTTCTTGCAATTAACCTCTTAAAATAAGAAAAGGGCACATCCTTGACACAAAGAGCAAATCTTTTCGTAAATGAAACTCGCTATAACTCTAACTCTAACAGTCGTCAGCCGTATCTATAAAGAAATTTTAAAGCCTTCTTAACTTTGAAATACATAGCTCTAAGTGCGATATCGGTATCTATATGTATAACTCACATAATTACCTACAAAGATTTTTTTCCTGAAAAATAGGTAACTTTTCTATAGATATTCGGCATCCTGAATCTGAAAAGACACTCATTTTTATATTTTCTGTGGTCAGTTTAGATGTTGCAAGGAACTGCCATAGATGTTCGTTGTACAAGCTCTTGAGCTGGGCTTGCTATGAAAGTTGGTCGTTTGGCAGATGGTACATCCATTTATTATTATTATTTGAGCTATACCATTTACATTAACAACAAGGCAAAAACCAACAATTTCCATGATGATTTCTTTTTTCTCATCAGATCATCGGGGTTTTGAGCTTCAAAGAACGTCTTGTTCCACTTGACCATTGTCACAAACTAACAACATAGTTTTGACAAGCAGTTTTAGACATCTCCAGCTTGTCTAAATTACACACTTTCAATTTGAAGTTATCAAAAAAAACTTTTTTTACGTATCCTGCCATCGATTTTCTAAAACTTTTAGCACATGTTTACCACAAATGTAACAAAAAACTGCGGATTATTTAAACAACTTCTCCATGATATAGACACTTTGATAATTTCTTCATAACTTATGTCAAAACTGTAAAATGTGCGAATACTCTCACTAAAATACAATGAAGCTGTGTATAGTATGTACGCAACACAAAGCTGATGAATTAAAATGGATGGTAATGGTAGATTAAAATTAACGGTTTCAGAATATAAGGGAAGAATTTAAAAAAAAATACCGGAACATTTTAAAAAGTTAAATTTTGTAGGTACATTATGTGTAATTCTTATTTACACATCCAATCACAATGAACAAGGTATCGACAGAAATTTCATTGGAAAAATGTTTAAGTTTGTAGCTGTTGAATTTTGGGAATATAGGGATTACCTTGAACTGATTATTATAGATATACGAACATGAATTATTATTTGTCTTTTTCAATTAACATTAAGAGCCATAAGAGTTTAACGCTCGAACTGTGACTACGTTCTGTAACTCGCATCGATAAAATTGAAAAATCGAACTCACATGATCTGTTTTAATTTTCATCGTTTCTCGACTGATTTTATCGATGCGAGAGTTATAGAACATAGGTTACAATATCCACTCACATAAAACCTCGATATGAATGGTTGATTTTGAAAATGGTATGGTATAGGCAAAGATACTGAATATAATAATAATATAATTCAGTATCTTTGGGTATAGGTTTGTTTTAAAGTAGACGATTACATAATAAAATGACAGCAAAAATATAGAAATGTCATCAATGAGCATGTTTCTTCAGAATATTGAGAATAAGTATTAATTTATCAGTATAGGTATTCTTTTATTATTATAGTATTCTGTTGTTTTTCTTCATTCATTCCATGTGAAGAGTGGAATAAATGCAATACTAGTTGCGTTCAGTGCTATTGACGTATTATATATACCTATTCTCTTTTATTGTAGATTAATTAATTAAAAGCAGCAAAATAACGCAAATAAAATAAAGGCCTTAGGCTACAAGTGCTGCGTATTTAATGTAAAATGTCATCAATTTTGTATTTAGGAATAGTAGTTCATAATTATAACGCAAAATAAAAATATATATGACATATCACCAAACAATTGATCGCCATTATTTTTTTTTTCTAGTTTCGTTTCTTTATCCATTGTATACTGGAAGTTCTGGAAAAATATTTTGTCTTTTACATACCTACATATATCAATTCTTTTCCTTATCCTCAGTAAATAAAAATACACACTCAATATACATATTTACGTTGTTTTTGATTGGATTTTTGTGCCTGTTCCGGACTGTTGGATTGGTATAATATGAAAAATAAGATTTGGACACTTTCAACTAAATTGTAGAGCGACTAGAGAAAGTGTTGGGTCAGCTTGATGATCCAGCATATAAAAAGATTAGCGCAAAATTGTAAACGATTTAGTACGATGTTAAAGCATTTTTAGTATGATAAAATGGCTTTAACATCGTACTAAATCGTTTAAAATTTTGCGCCATTGTCTTTAATAGAAATTACAAGCAGATTAAAGGTTAAAACTTGAGCGATTACGATTTTAAATTATTTGTATGTAAATTAGATAGTAACAAAACGCATTAATACCTACTTTTGAGCCAAGGAATTTCGAAGCATATACACTGCACATACTTGTTTAAAATTGGCCACGAATCATTACGATTTATCGGCGGGTCTAACTTCGTTATAGGCTTATCCATTAGAACATCAATCACTTCATCTTCACTTATAATTAAATTATCGCCAAAAACCGACGACCAATACGACCGTTCTTCAACCGGTTGAAAATTATCATCCACTTCGAGGTCCGTTTCCGATTTCCCTTCGCCTATATATGTTTCGATTTTATGAATATTATTCTTTACTCTTGAACATTCGTTTTCGTTTTCTTTATCCTCACTATCTCTATCCTCTTCGTTTTCAGACTTTTCAAGAAGATTTTGATCAGAATCACTCGAATTTACATTAGCACAACGTTGAATATCCTCCGTTTCGGAACTCTTTTCTTTTTCTTCATCCCACGAATGGGACTGTTCCTGATCCTCTAAATCTTCTTCATCGCTTGAATCCATTTCTTGATTTTTATTAATATCACGACCTTTACTTAAAAGTTCTTCTTTTTCTTCTTCCATAATAATAGGTTCATTTATTTTATTTTATAGCTTTTTATAAACAATTGTCTAATTTATCTACTATTCCAATGGATAGGTACATCCTTTCGATATATACAAATTTAACCGATCGATATCCGGCAATAATTTCACATTTCAATTTAATGGCACACGTCATTTAAGAAAGTAAAAAGGTGGTCGCACATCGAATTATGTTGAACAAGTGAATGACGAAGACGAACACACGACTGCAGTCTTTTTTCAATCATAAAACCTCCTTGCTGTTATGCTCCATAAAGAATAAAATACTTATAGTTACAGTCGGGTTAAAAAATGTTGAACTGTCCTCATTAAGTATATACTATAGTTCTCGCATAGGGTTCAATAACGTCTGAAATCATCACGTTGTCGTTGAGACGATATACATATTAAATATGGCTTTAATTGAGCAAAACCCCATTTATTTGGATTAATACAAAATATTGACATGTTAGTACACGGTAAAGGTTAGAAGTTTAATGAATGCAGAGTGCCCTATGAAATATTGAAATCCAATCCGTTAGCTAAAACCACTCCCAAAATATGACAGGAATATAAACGGACCAATTTTAAGAGCATAATATTATAGTTCATCTATCTTAATAAAAATTTTCACCTATCAAATATAAGTTTGACACTTGCAAATAAAAGAGAACGAAAACTAACCAAGCTAAAATAATTTTTTTTCTCTCTATTTATATGAAAGGCAGAACTTAATCAAAAGAAATACATACTTCCAGCAACAGAATGAAGTATACAAATTTCATGAAAAAGGTCATTTATAAAAATATTTAATAGAATTGTGGAGGATTTAACATTCTCAAAAATTATTTCCTAGATTTATGAGGTACAGACATGCTATCGCATAAAAGTGAAAGCAACTTTATAAAGTTTTGCCTGACAAACGATACCTAAACGGAATTCTTGGACTATGATAACAAATAATTATGGTGGATGGAGTTGAAGCTTAATAACATTGTTACGCTAGTAAGTCTTAAGTTTGGATAATAATCTCCTTACCGTGGTCATGGTTCACGCTAGTTTCTATTTTATTGTACGGAGGTCGTGGTGGTTCACACTTGTTAGCAAATAACTTAATTTCTTTGACATTAAATAAAACTCTATATTTTCTAAGAAAGGAAATAAAATACGTGAGTTTTTGTACTTTGCTCAAAGCTGCTGGTATTTATTTTTTGTTATGTTACTTGTAAGTTTCAAGTAAAGAAATCGAGTCTCAATATTCCTTGATTATTATTTACTATCTGTTTGACAAAATACTCTTCTCATAGAAGTTCTCTTTAAAAAGCAGTATCTTTGCTTAGATAGACTTTACTAAACGTAAAAATATTAAGTTTTATTAAACCGACATTTGTTCACCAATTTTAAAAAGCAAATACTTCCAATTTGTGAAGTATGTTTTATAAAATATGAGCAAACACTAGCGCAAAATTTTAAACCATTTAGTACAATGTTAAAGCATTTTTACTATGACAAAATGGCTTTAACATCATACTAAATGGTTTAAAATTTTGCGCTACTTTCTTTAAAGTTAAAAAAGCCCTTTTATTCATCTGTCAGATTCATTAAAGTAATGGCGGCCACTTTTGACGTTGACAGATTCTTAAAGTTATCTACGGGATATTTGTCATTATTCATAACGTTTTGAAATAGTAAATAAATACAAGTTTTCCAACAGTCAGTTCATTTTTTTTTTATAAATTCATCTTGAACACTTTATTTATAAGGACTGTACTTTCTACTTATAGCATAATACTTTGCTTCCCACATGAAGAAAATTGACATTTTCCATAATAGTATCTACTCTAATTTAGCTTGAAAGACAGAGTACACAATATACATTCCTCAAGTGCAACATTTTCTTTTTTATGCTCTAAGTAAATTCTGATATACATATGTATACGTTTAATGCTTTGTCGTTCTCGTTGGCCTAGTTTGGGTAATTATATATTTGTTTATGTCGCGCACTTTAAATTCTTCTTTTTAACATGGACCAGAGTACATCTTATAAATAATAATAAAAAAAAACAACAACAACAATTCTAAAACCTTTTTTTCTGGGCGCGTTTTACATACAACGTATCTTATTGCAAAATAATAATTGGATTAAAAATTGACGATTATGTTTGATACCTTTTCTTTCGCCTCAGATGGTTTGTTCATTCTATTAAATTTCTCTAAAGAAACATGTGCCTTGTTCTAAACAATGTTATGTACTTTAAATTAAGAATCTTAAAGTCGACAGACATCGGACAAGCTATCAATTAAGACGCTTTAAATTAATTCAGAGTTTCTTTTTTATAGTTTAACGAAAATACGGCGTTTTTTTTTTTTTTATTGGCTGATTTAAATGTAGAATATTGACTTGACTTATGCAAACAAAAATGTCGATATTTGTATGCAAGAGCCAATGGGTGGTTTCTTAATTGACATTAGATGGTAACAAAAGGGGGGGGGGGAATTAATAAGCATTAACATGCGAATTATTTTCACAGTGAATATATATGTGTATCTATATACACAAAACACAATCATGTTGACAAATTTAATTATAAATCAATGGCTTTTCATTTATGTATATTTCTTAAATTTTAACAATATGTACATACAAAAGACTGTGTTGTTCAGTAAAACTGATTTAAAATATTTATTTCGCGATAATTAAGTGTACAAATTAAAGTTATTTTAGGTTAAGTATGTAATTCAAAAATACTAATAAGTTAGGTAACAATAAGCAGATAATTCAATAAAATGTTAGGTCGAAGCGTCGCGATAATATCTGTGTATAGATTTCATGGTCAGTTTATCTAGCTGACGATTTTTTGGTCATCGAATGATTTTTGAACGATACAAAGGATTAACAGAAGAAGATGGTACCCCTTCAAGCAAAAAAAAAGAACAAAAAAAAAGAACGAGAATCGAGAGCTCAAAACTTTATGAGGCTCCTAACTTTGTGGTATTCACCGACCACTCATAAATATGTTTCGAATTTCAAAAAAAAAAGAGCCACTCTCTGTCACCAGGCACCCCCAACTTTAAAATCAAACTTTTTTCGAAAACGATTGACAGCTGACTAATTAGCTGTTTGTCAAACGCAAATCTATAGATACTTTTGTTGGTCGCTGGCCGGTGTTTTATAATTAAATAGAAAATACAACATTAATATTTTTAATTGTTATGGTGTTCATAATATTTACTAAATTTTTGCTTCAATCAGGGACCACTCATAACTTTTATGAGCGCTCATAAATACCCACTTATTATTGCTTGATGAATAGGTTTATGAGACTCATAAGTTATGAGTACTTGACCCGATTTGGTTTCGGTTCTCGCTGAGTATGGTGAAATTGTAAGCTCTTTCTCTCAGAATACATGCATCAAATGGGTCCGATGTGATTCTAATTTCCATACTAATTTGAGCCGACAAACGCAGTTTTGCGGACCCATGTTTGGATCCGTAAACGCCGTTGATTACTACGTGCACAGATCTAAAGCGGAGTCGTTTGCTTGAAGTGACGGCATGGTACTTGGCACATCGTTTTTTAGCATTCGGATTAGGGGTATCGACAGTAGGCATATACTATCCTTTAGAAAAATCTATCCCAACACGAAGTGACGACAGCAAAAACAAGCGATTAACAGTGAACTCAAATTCCAAATAAAATTAACTGTCAAACGAAATTACCAAATATGATATGAAAACCTCATTTATATCATTTTTCGGCTACAACGAAACGAATTGCTCAGAGATGAACATTTTTATACATTACTATTTTAAGATAATTCGATTGATATAAAATTGATGAAAGGGGTTTGTTTGTAAAGTTTGCTCGTGTTTGAAACAAAAGCCCTCATGTTTCCGCTTTTAAAAACGCCTGACTACTAAATCTACATCATGGTTACCTGGAATGCTTATCTTATACGGTCTGTGTCAATCTAAACAACATGTGAATAAAATTTTTAAATTGAAATTTTAACCTATTTAATAAAAACATTTCCATTCCAGCCATTTCTGAATCAATTCAATTCAATCCAATTCCAGACAGACTGGAACAGGACAGGATGTAACAACAACTGTCAAAAACAGCTCTTGCGTATTTATTTTTAAATTTATTTCTTTTTTTTTTATTTGTGATTTCATTCTGTTTCCCAATAATTAAATGGATTCCTATTACCTAACTCTATTGCCATGAATAAATTATTTTATTTTTAAGATTGTCAATATGAAACAAATACCTATATGAAATGCTATATGGACATATTTTTTTTCTGACGTTTTTATTTTCTCTTGTTCTGATCTGAATATTTTTTATTTTAACAGAACTAATATTGGAAAAAAATTGCAAAGGTTTATAGGAAGATAATTATAATGATATGTACAACTAAACAGACATTATAGCGTATTGCGCATCATGGAAATAGATTGACGTCACCGAGCGAGATTTTCTGACTAAAATTTAATAATTGAATATGAAATTAATATCTATTGTTTTTTTTTTTAAACCGATGCAATCTGAACACACATTCTTATTACATCTGAAAAGTTCCAAAATATCCGGCAATTTATGCGTCATGCATCTAAAGGCGCAAAACGAATCGAACAAGAATGCGATTTTTGTTTAGTTGTGGTCATGGATATTGGGTGTAGTGTGTAGATATCTTTTATTATTTATTATTTAGAACTGACGGCATAGAGGTTTTGGCAATGTTGCGAAAATTTCTTTCGAGATTTCGTTTTCCACATTAACCTATGGCATCTACTTCCACTTTGGAAAATGCTAGAGAACTATTCCATTGGTTCTAGGCCCAAAAATTCCTTCAGCTATTGAGGAAACATCACTAAACCACTTGATAGCATTTGCTTTATGAGCGTTGCTCTCCGATTCACCAACCTATACGACTCTTTGTTGCTTGTACCTTCGTCCATATTCTGCATCGAACGAAGTCGAATTGAAATTGATTTGCAAATAAGGGGCCAGTTATAACTTTCATTGAAAAACATCATTGAAAATTTTAATTTTTAATTTTGTTGTCGCGTTGTTATCTGTAAAATAAAATTTTTCAAAGTCGATATCTATATTCATTCTCCAGATAATCTCTCTCTAAAAGCAACGGATTCCGATTCCTGTCACCTCGAAACGTCGAAAAAAAAAAACAATTTAAAATCAAAAGTGAATTATTTAATTCAAGTGATCACAATTCACAAAATTGTTCCATTATTCAAAGGACAGGATCCACCAACAAATTTCTTAAAAACTTGGAGACATAAAACTATTCGGTTTTTGTATTCGATTCAAAATTGATATAAGCATTGACCACAACATGCCAATTTAGGACTTCATTTTGCAATTTTGAAAAAAAACACAACTTTTTTTCATTGTTTTTATCAAAATTTTGAGTTTGCATGCGAATTTTTCAAAAACTATTGATATAAATAATTTAATTTAAATTTAGGATTAAAAAATAGATTTCTAGCTTTCAAAAACGGTATAGTACAGCATTTTAAGTGTGTTTTTATATAACTTTTTTTCATTTTAAGTCAATTTTTTCAAAAATTTCCCCTAACTCCTAGACGGAGCGAGTTAGACCCCCTACTATAGTAAAAAATGCTTGTCTTTGACCCCTCTACAAAAAAACCGTTAACAATTTTTGGCGCCATAGTTGTCTTACTCTCCTTAGGTATCTTAATAACTTTATTATATCAGTGGAATTATAAATGTTCATATTTTTTGTATACCCCCTTTTCGGGCTACGGCCTTGATCTTCGATCTTGGACGGTTAACGTTCAAATTAATATTTCAAAATGTCTAGTCGCTTTCGTCATACGGACAAGAAATGTTCCATTTTTGTATAAAAATATCTTGATTTTTTAAAAATTAATGTGTCTAGACAACAGACAGAATTTTGTGAAAAAAAAATAGCAATTTTTTTTTTGGTTCAATGCCATTTAAATATAAATAAAAACAAAACTGACATATTCAGGGTGGATGAATTATTTCAAAGACATTCCCTTGAAAAATTATTTAGATATCCAAAGTCCTAAGCTACATTATATACTAAACAAAACAAAAAAAAACACTTTTCTGTTAACAAAAAGTTAACAAATTTGAAATTAAATAGATAAATAATTGTCTAGCCAGGCCAGTATGTATATTTACATTTACATTTACATTTACATGAACATACCTTGCTTTTTTACAGGCATTGTCCTTTATTTTATTGTTGTTGTTCCTGGGTTTTCTCTCGTAACACTGCCTTTCGACTTTGATATTTTATGTAGGTAAAGTAGGTACACAAAAAAAAACACGCGATTTATGTTTCCTTTAATAACACTTTAATATAATTTTTCTATTCGGAGTGCTATCTATAAATTATATAGATTTTTTATTTGTTTAGCTTTCATTCAATATTTTTTTTTTGTTTTTCTATAAATAAACAATAAATTATTTACTTTGTATCTGGCCGTGCTGTGGCTATCTATATCTATAGAATAATATCGTTCCGGAGAAAAAAATTGATTTGTTGTTAGGTAATATTATTCACTGAGAAAACATATTTGCCACTTGTATAATGAATTTTTAATTAACTTTGATTTATTTTTACTTAAAGAGCACACTTGAACTATGTATATTACAGTAGGATTTATTTATGTATATATATTTTTGGCGTTGATACTAAAAAAATAGTTCAACTTGAAGAAGTATCTGTACTTTATTTAGGAATATTAAAAATTAATATTTAAAGCGTTTAGATTCTCTCATTATTTTTTTGTTTAATTTACCATTATTATTTTTACACAGAAATACAACAAAACGTATAAGTGTTGATTATATTATTGCAAACAAAAAAACATTAAAAACAAAATTTTTTTGTGTTCCACGAGATGAATAAAATTTAGGAGCAAAAAATTACATTTAAAGCTCACACAGTCCAGAGGGTTTGTATCTACACATGAAGAAGAAAATTGCAATACTTGGGTTTTCTGCTCACGCGAGAAAAAGATACACCATCATACTATTTGCCACCGTCGTCGTCATCCTCATTCGTGTACCGTAAACGTGCTCAGGACAGATATTTTTGTACGATGGAGAGACATGGATCAACATTCGCGCATAAAGATATAATATAGTTGTAGAGTACTGTGCCTCACAAGATGAAAGATATGTTTGACATGTAGATATTTTTTAATGATTAAATTCATTTAAAATCGCCCACATTGGACGCCAATATTGACAAAACTTTACGATTCAAAACATTTTCCAACGAATTTAACTAAGAAATAAAGCAAACAGTAACATTGCTTTACTGCAGATGAACTGAAAAGTTCAAAGCCCAAATTATTAGAAAATTATAGGAACATGGTTGATTAGCATTTTTTTATCAGATTTATGATAGTTAAAAAAATGTTTAGCATATAATTCCAATTTTATTTTGTCAGTGAGACGCACCTGCCAATCTAAAACCACAAACCTCAAGAAATATTAAAATATTGCATTAGGCGCCATTGAATATGGTATTTAGGATTGACAACAAAAAATAGTTTTGGACAATCGAACTACAAGAGTTTCAAATAAATTATTTATTATTATAAATTATATATACAAATTCAATGTGTATACCTATACATTATGCTTATATGTTATGCGATTTGTTTTAAAATTGAATTGACTTTTTTAACATGACAACTGCTCATGTGACGTGGTCTCAATTGAAACGTAATTGTTAATCAAACTCGAACAAGAAATCTTTTTTTTTAAATCGTGCGTCGGTATTATTTTTTTAGAGCCACGGAGATGTTTATTTGAAGGTCCCACATTGGGCGCCATTCGTTTCGGTTTTGCAAGAGAGGAAAGTTTGAACGGAAAATATAAGTGGCTCAAATATTGCATTTCTTAAATCAAAACATTAGATAAACTTTAACCTTAAACAACTATGCAATCTTACTTAAATTGTTGAATTGACATACAAAAACAACATAATTGATAATATTATTACCTCGTGTTTTATTATATGTACTCCCTTATAAAACTCCTATCTAAGTAATAATTGTCTAAATAGTTAGTTAAAAGTTTTTAAATTAGACATTCAAATCTTTTCTCAATTTTAAAATTCAAAAGTACCGAAAGTTAAACTTAACGAATTTGTATTAAATTTAACTTGTTTTATATTTTCCATGCATAATTTTTTGACCCACAGTATAAACACACGTTCAAGAATCTAAGATGAGAGTATAGAGAGTTTTTGAAAAGGATGAACAGCCAATTTACGGTGAGATTTTTCTAGGTTAAAAACTTCCCCTTGATCTGGATTTCCACACTGAAAATTGACTACGTCATATAGGACATTGATACAAAAAAAAATTATATTTTCCACACATGGTTACTCCAATTCAAATGTGTTTTCTCTCAGTTTCTCTCTCTCTGTTTTGTTAACTAAATGTTTTCGAGCAGAGAGCTTAATGAGAAGAAGTCTCCGTCTCCATATTAAAGCGTTTTGTCAAGGTAGGTTTGACATAGATTTGCGCATGCTGATTTTCAAGTTATTTGAATTCCCTAAAAATAATATTTAGCTTGCTGCCAACAATAACAAAATAGAAAAAATCGTGAAAAAGAGTAGGCAATTTTTGTATCGAAATGTCAAATAATGTCGTTTTGTTTTCTTCTATGTCTGACTGACAAGGACAAACTGCTTCTTTCTATTTACAATCTATGTACAGAATGACAAGGAATCGACCGGTCGACAACCCTATATGTATGATGACATTACAAGCTGGGGGGGTTAGTAAAGAAAAATAAAATTCAAAAAAAGCTAAAGCTTATATTTAAAAACCCTTTCTCGGCCATGGTCAAAGTTTTATTTTTCCAAATGATTGTTTCAATTGAATACCTCAAGATACCTATTCGTGTAAGTAACTACATAGGTATATAGTTTCCACTTATGGTTTTCAAGTTTTCTCTTTGAAACACCGAGAACACAAGAATGTAACCCAACTCATGATCTGAAAATTTGCTTTTATCAGCAGTATTTTTAGAGTCGCTACACATTTTGCTAATATAATTTTATTACAAATAAACCAACAAATTAATGGCTCTTTCCAAAATATAAAAATCTACATAATACTGCGTTGAGTTTATATATAATTTTTCGTCCTTATATTTTAGAAAATCATCCCTAATTTGTATAGAAGTATCTAAAATTGAACATTTTTGTCCTAGGGGTGGAATTTTTTAACTCTATTTTTCGTAATCACTTTTTATTCACTCTGGGCACGAACAAAATTTTAATTTATTGATTAAAAAGTGACAAAATGCTTTGGAGATTTCTGAAGATACCTTTATCTATAACATTTTATAGTTCAAAAACCTATAAACTTTTTTAATGAATTAAGTTTTAGAGCGCGTACACTAGAACGTGACGACACACCGACACGACGACGGACGCTTCGCTATTTACTTCTTCTTCTCAGCTGAGACTTGAGGCACAGAGGATTTAAAAATGAAAAATATTATACTCGTAGTCTTCGCAGTCGGACGCAGGAAGAGAGTTCAAATACGTCACGTTCACCGCAGATACAGATTTGAAATACGTATTGGATTCATTGGCATCTATCAACATTATGTACCTACAATCTACATACATTTTTAATATCTTTACTCAAAAATTAAAGAGAACTAAAGATAGATAGATATGTAGCGGTGTTAATACAGTTAAATCATGCACTTTTTCATATATATATGCCTTTATCTTTACGATTAGCATTAACATATCTATTTATCTACCTCGTAAAATGCATGACGTTTGGTAAAAACTTGCGCAGTCGATTGTAGATGAGTTCTTTTGTTTTTGAGAGAGCTATAAAAGAGACATTTTTGTGTATAAGTTTAAGAGCTTAAAATATAATTTTTTTTTCTTTTTTCGCATAATGAATTTACGAAAAACAAAATTATTTGGAAACAATCTTTTTTTTCATACAAGTTGAGTGTCAAGTCAATACTTGTGCACGGTTTTTGAGCGACACTTTGGTATTTCACATCACATGTGCATTCAGGAAGTAGGCTTAAATGTTCAGTTTTACAGTTTGTGTAGATAATGGGAATAAGAGAAAATGTTTACATTAAACATATTAAAGAGTTTCTTTAATTTATAAAACATGAAGAAATAATTTTTAAAAAGAAAACAAAGGTGTTATCGTATCGTATATTATTTTAATAAATAATCAATTTTTGTGAACTCAGTTATGATGAGCAATCGTTTATACAATATCAACAAAAAAAATTATTTTTCTGTTTAATATCAAATTACTTACCTATAACTAGATAGGTATCTTTTAATTAATCTCGTCATTCACATCAAATTTAAAATTGCTAGTGATGAGAGAGCATATCAACGATTAACCGTTTTGATGTGTGATTATTTGTTGCAAACGAAATACAAAAAATCTTTATTTTACCTATAGTCCGGGAGCCGACCGTAAAAGTACCTACCTCATCGAGTCAATGGAAAATTTAGCCATTAACGAATAGTAAATGTCACGAAGTTTACAAAACTGCTGGTCGGACAGACATTTTCCGGGCCTTTTGGCGGAAAAATGGTCACTTCCGGTTGCATTTTTGGGTGTTAGGTTATACCATAGAGTCAATGGAAAATTTAAGTAAAAGGTAAAAGAGATTTGATCGTAGATTTCAAATCATTTGGTCGGACAGTTAAAATCCGGGCCATACCCTCTGTCCGACCAACTCAAAAAACGGTATTTTTGGTGTCGGCCTACCTCATCGAGTCAATGGACAAATGGGGTATCAAATTAAAGCTTAGACTGTCTACATTAAAAATCTACTGGTCGGACAAACTTATGATGGGCCAAACATGCGTCCGACCGTTTAAAAAAAAAAAAAATGTTATTAATTTCTTTAATATTTTTTAACTCAATATCAACATATTTTAAGCCAAATTTAAATAAAATTAGTACGAAATGAAGGTTTTAACTGTAAAATAAATGAAAAAAATAACTGCAGTGCAAAAAACCCCACTAAAATTGATCAAAGTTTTTGATCATTTATTTTATAGAAAATTAAGAGTTTTGTATATAAATAAAAAAAATCATAATTAAGAATTTTAAAAACCTTGTTTTTATACCAACTAATGACAGCAGGTACTTATAAAAATTATAGTTTATTGGTTGTAATAGTAATTATAAGAATTTTATTTTATAGTACAGTAACTTTGTCGTCTCATAGGAGGAAGACCCTGCGTCAAATCCGGTAGTTCTGATTTTTTGCTGAGTTGTTTATGATGTTGGCCTAATGAAGAAACCAATTTTTCGACCTCGAGCGCCGAACGCATCATGGTCAAAAATCGAAAAAACTGCGAAATTTTCGCGTTTTTTTATAGTTATTGGCGATTTTAACCCTAAAGGACTAGTTTTCGATTTAAACTTTGCTATTACGATTTCAAACTCACTAACTCTTTAATTTGAGCTATGAATCGTGTCTGTAGACCCAAGGGTTTCCAAAATACAGCTTCTCAAAAATTAGCAATAACATCTTAATAACAACAAGTAACAAAAAACAGAATTAAAACAAATTTAGGGTCTTTGGCATAAGATGCATCAAACTTCTAAGGCTTGTAGACTGGGTCAAAAGAAGAAAACAAATGTATGGGAGGGGGTGCCTATCTCTCCCCGTTTCGATGGAAGGGGCAATTTTATAAAAAAAAAATTGAAATATAAAAATCACCATACATAAGTAATGGCACAACCTACAAAAAAAATCCTATAGCTTTCCTTAATGCCAGAAATCTATTCTTGTATTTTCTTTTTAAATAAAGTTGTTTTAATCAATAGTTTTGTAGAAATTTATTTTTTAACACAAAATTAAAAACGAAACAAAAACAGGCATTTGTTTTTAAATTTTTTTTTCCAAAATTTACGTTACTAAGCAATATTTTTGTGTTTAATATTCAATTCTCCCATCAATTTATAGTCAAACACCGAAAACCAGATGCCTTTTGCCTGTATCGAAGTTGGTGTTGTACGTTTTATTGCCGTTTTAATTTGTGGTGAAGTTTTAGAATGTTTTTGTTCTTTGGGATGGCGTTGCTTGTTTCACCTAGCGCTGGCTGGGGTAATTGCTGTAACCACCACCGCCTTATATAAATTTGACCACTTGTCTTGTCGCTCCCAGGTGGTCTGTTGGTCGATCTTATAGCTGGCTCAACGTGGTGACTTTCTATTTCGTACAGGCGTAGGTTTTACTGCCGTGGTTTCTGCAGCGTAGGAGGAGGCTGTGGGTACAACGTGGTTGTAGGTCAAATTATTTCTTAGTTAATTTAGTTATTTTTTTTTTTTACCTGATGGTCTTTCTGTTGTTTATTCTTAATTAGTATTTGTCCAAGAGTTTTTTTGTTTCACTAAGTGTTTTGTCACAGTAATTTTTGTATTTTATATTAATCACAATATGTGTGTTCTTGACTTTAATCTATTTTTTTTTTCTTTTGTTTAAGCTTTAATGTGCAACTTTTCCGCGCTAGGTATTACAAACAACTGAAGGGTGTTGTGCATACTTTCTAAAGACTAGCCCACGCTTACCAATGATTAAAGAGAAAAGTATTCATGATTGCTTCAATATTAACCAAAGATAAGAGAAAAAATTTTCAAGATGGCTTTGATTCGGTTCCGGTATAGTGTATTTTTGGGCCCGTTTTTGACTGAAAAATTACATTTTTCATATGAAAAATATTTTTTTAATTAATTGAAAATAGGTGTAATAATATTTTCGTTTTTCAGTCAAAAACTGCCCCAAAATACACACCGGAAAAACTTCCATAGTGGCAATAATGGAAGTGTTAGTGACAAATTTCTTAGCGTGCACATTTTTTTTTCTTTTGATTTCGGATTCTCTTAAAATCTTACAAATTTATAGAGTATAGGTGGCAACCCGATAAATTTTAAGTATTACTACTTAATACTACCTACATATTCATATTCACCTACCCTAGACGACAACCTTTATTATATCCGTTCCTAGGTGTGAATGAATCTTTATAGTTCTCCCATTGTTCTCAAACTATTTATCAGTTGAATTCAAATAAAACAATGAATAAATCCGTTTGATTATATTTACCAACTTTCATGTAAAATACCATTCAAAAAGGTCATTTTCCCACAAAACTGGTACTTTTCGTCATTTCAATGTGCGAAAAGGAACTGGAAACAGAAAATAACCTTTTTTTTTTTTTTTGTTTCTTCTACTATCTTCGTTTCACTTTCAAGAGCTCTCATGCACAGACTGATAGCCGGGCCGATAGAAACTGCCTACCGTTTTATATCTTTACAGTAATAATTAAAGATTAACTTTTTCAACTAATTAATCTGTTGAATGAACAAATTTGTGGTCGATTTTTTTTAAAATGTTTTTTCAAATTTTGAATCCTTATTGACCGCAAAAGATTATAAGAAAATAAAATCAAAATAAATAAAGCAACACAATGATTTTTATAAATTTTAACTTTATTCTCTTTAATATGGATGCATTTCGGACGGTATTGACCGACCATCATCAGCGCGATACGCGTACTAACTAAAAGTAAGAAAATAATTATTCACAGATAAGAGAAATTGTTAAAAAGAGTAATACATATAACAAATTACAAAGAGAACATTAATGTAAAACATAAAATGAAATTATTTGGCAAGTGTAAATAAACAAGAAGATATCGGACTTTCATCAATATTCATTAAATTAGTATTAATTTTAATATAAAGAGATTCATACGCGTCAAGTTTTGATGAAATTGTTACATTTTTAATTAATTTATAATTTTCGATTAGTGGCTGCATAGTGTGAGGTTCATCGTTGTTCAAATGGAAAGCATGAGCAGCTACAGCTTTTTGGACTTCTCTATTGTTTATGTATCTGTTTTACAGTGATAGATACCTACTCTTTTCCCATTTAAATCTTCTAACTCGTAAAGGTTATTTCCTACCACTTTCCTTACTCTCATTTTGAGAAACTTTGGTGACAATTTGGCATTAAATTTCTTTGACGCATCACTTAGCATGAAATTCCTCCGATAAACTTGCTCACCTACCGAAAACTTAATAGTTTTGCTTCTAGTATTGTATACCTTTTCGTACTTAGCAAGCATGTGCCTTAGCCAAAGATTCCTTAATATATGTGTGTAAAATGTTCATTTGGGATGCCTTCGACAAAACTTTAATTTCGGAATTATTAAGACCGTTCAGGCCACTAAGTAGTTTATAGTCGGAACCGTGCTCGACCATCGATTGTCCAAACAGAGCCTCGTACGGTGAAACTCCAATTGCCGAATGGACTGTCGTGCAAAGGGCGCTCGCGATCGACGGTAGATGTAAGTCCCAATTCCGCTGGTCGGTGTCGATGTATGACCGAATCGCGGCCAAAATCGATCGGTTCACCCTCTCACTCGCATTAGCTTGAGCGGAATATGCAGCTGTCTTGACGTGGTTTATACCGTACGAGGACATCAGCTTCTCAAAATCCCTACTTACGAACTGTTTTCCGTTATCGGAAAGAATAGTTTCAGGCACACCAAACAAGCATAAGATATTCTCGTGGAGAAATTTGACAACTGTGTCCGTGGTCGCTTTTCTGAGTGGTTTAATAACAACGAATTTTGTAAGTTGGTCGAGAGCAATCACTATATGGGTGTTACCACTTTTCGATCGAGGATACGGACCAAGAAAATCAATGTATACTAACTGAAAAGGTCTATCTACTGTAAATGCCTTCCCCATTGGTGGCCTTAAAGTGCTATTCGGTGCTTTAGTCATTTTAGTACGGAGTCGGTACAATGTTTTTGAAACTCCACCATGCGATGCTCGAGGCGGTCGATGAGCAAGAGCCATCAAACGATCTGTCAACGCTTCCGGAACCCAAAGCTTCCTGACAAGGTCATCCTCCAATGGATTACCTGTGCAATGTTGGACCCTCTTATAAACGAAATTGTTCGATACTCGAAGGTCCGGTAGCTGATTCTTTTGATTTTCGACGGTGTCAATAATCTTGGAGTATTGCTCAGATTTAAAACTGGGATCCTCAAGATCTATGTGCAGGACGTCGGAAGCTTCGTTCACAACCGAATTATCGATACCCAGTGTTGCGAATAACCACCACCAGATACAAATATTCTTCGCTGGATGTATCCATTGAAAAAGATAATTGAACGCACCTTTGAAATGACAGAAGAAAAAGAAAGAACGAAGAGGAAAACAGATTCAAATTATAAGCGGTTAAAGTAAAACTTAATTTTTTAGTTCTGAGAATTTTCTGTAAAATTAGTTAAGAATTATCTTTTTATATTCTTATACTTTTAATAAAGAACGGAATTCATTACTTAAAAAACGGTTTCAATAAATTATTTACGCTAACGAATCTCAACATTCTAAAAAATTAAATATATTACCTGTATCAAGATTTATACAAGAACAAACATGTTTTCGACCCCACCACATGCCGTTTTGGTAGACAGATGCCCTGTCTGCAATAATATGTATACCGAAACGCAGATGGTACAATGCACTAGATGTCCAAAATGGACACATTATTTTTGTGCTAAAGTGGATGATGAGGTTGCCAACGACATGGACTGGAGATGCATAAATTGCACTGAATCACAGCCGCAAACATCTAGCCAGTCGACTGTTGGAACTAAAAGCATCCCAACTGAGACAACAGCCACAATTGTAGCCACCACAACAACAACAAACAGCATCAATTACAACACCGCAACAAATGTTCTGGCAGGACCATCTAATGACGCTCCTGCAGATCATCAATCAAGAGAATTTCCAGCATCTAATTTAAACGCAAGCAACAACCGTAGCAGCGAATCTTCATCAACTTCATCTTTGCGTACCAGAAGCAGCGTGGCGGTACGTGAACAATTGAAGTTACTGCAGGACGAGCAAGATATTTTGAAAAGACAACAAATTCTCGTGCAAAAGCAACAAGATCTGATGGAACAACTAAGCAATTGCTCCATAAAGGAACGGCGTTCTGTTCATAGGCCGAATAAACAAATTCATGTTGAAATTAAAGAACATAATGAGACCTATGATATGCAACGACCGAAAGAAAATGTCAACGCTAAATTTACTCAAATAAAACCTCAACGAATAAGGCCATTTGTAGGATTGGATGAAGGTGAAATTTCATCACGTCAATTAGCAGCTAGGCAAGCGCTGCCCAAGAATCTCCCAGTATTTACGGGCAATCCTAGCGATTGGCCAATATTCATAAATAGTTACAAACAAACCACTGCTGCCTGTGGATTTTCTAACTATGAAAATCTTATAAGACTACAACATAGCATTCAGGGTACGGCACGTACAATGGTAGAGGATCAAATCAGAATCCCAGGCTGTGTTGATGACATTATAGATACATTGCAAATGTTGTTTGGAAGACCAGAGTTGGTGTTAGATCAGCAGATTCAGCGATTGCGTAAAATGCCAGCTCCTAAGATTGAGAAATTGGAAACGTTTGTCGTCTTCGCAATGGGTGTAAAGAATATTTGCGCTACTTTATCTCAAGCTGGGATGGAGGATTACATTCGTAACCCCATGCTTATGAAGGAGCTTCAAGACAAATTACCGCCAGCAATGTTAGTGACTTGGGCAACGCGTAAACGTTATTCAAGTGGACAGTTTGTATACACTATCTGAATGGTTATACGAAATTGCCACCGATGTATGCAGTGTGACTGCGTCAACTATTTGGATTCCTAAAAAAAGTTCATCATCTCAGCCGATCCAAAAGAAGTGTAAAGGACCACAAAGTTTTTATCAACATCTCGAAGTCGATACGGCCAACTTTTCGCAATCAAAACGATCAGAGACAAAAGATTCTTCTCGGCCAGCTGGTGCAGCGGCCAACAATTCTTCTCGGCCAACAACAAGAGCGTTCAAAAGTAATATTCGTTGTATCGTTTGCAAAGGAAACTGCCAAAATGTTATTAATTGCCAAAAGTTTATAGAGATGAAATTTAGTAGTCGTTTGAACGTCGTTAACTCTGGAAAATTATGCTCTCAGTGTCTCAAGAAACATAGAAATGCGTGCCGCTTCTCAACTTTGTGCAACATAGATAACTGTGGTAAAAAACATCATCCTCTACTACACGATAACCAGAAGTCGAATGTTCCTGAATCAAAAGAGACAGAGATGAGTCATCAAACACCGATGTCGTCAACAGGAGTTAGCTTTAGAATGATCCCAGTTGTACTCTCGTTTAATGGAAATATTTTTAAAACCAATGCTTTCCTGGATGAGGGATCAACCAGTTCCAGTACCTTAATTGGAGAACACATTGCGATCATCTTGGACTCATAGGCGAATCGGAATCTCTATATCTGAAATGGACAGGAAGTGTTACAAGGGTTGAGGAACAATCGAGGAGGGTTGAGGTAAATATCTCTGGCGCTTATCAAAACGCACCCGAATTCACGTTGCACAATGTTAGAACTGTGGGTTCATTAAATTTACCAAGACAATCACTCAACTATCGACAACTCGCAAAGCTATATCCTCATCTCAGAAACTTGCCAGTGATGTCGTACAACAATATAAGTCCAGGTATTCTCATCGGTTTACGTAACTGGAATGTAGCAGTTCCGCTGAATGTGAAGGAAGGCGCTGAGAATGAGCCCATTGCTGCATACTGTCGACTTGGGTGGACAGTCTTTTGCAGTATGGGTGTCAAGAATGAAAATACAGACGCAGCTCCAGAAGTGCATGATTTTCACTGTGAATTTCAAAATGAAGATGACAACTTGCATGAGCTGGTCAAAGAATTTCTATCAGTTGATAGCCTTGGGATTACGGCTCCAAAAGATTCTCCAGAACAACGAGAAGAACATCGAGCTAAAAATTTACTGGATTTTACCACTTCATATAATGGTGATCGATACAAGACAGGACTTCTTTGGCGTTACGAGAACATAAAGCTACCAATGGCGATGCGACGACTCCAAAGTCTAGAGAAGAGGTTGAGTTCAGACTCAGATTTGGCGGAGAAAGTAAAGCAGCAATTTGACAAATACTTAGTCAAAGGTTACATCCGAAAGCTTACACCCGACGATATAGAGATGCAAGAAGTTCGAAAATGGTATCTACCAATGTTTCCAGTGCAGAACGTCAACAAGCCTGGTAAAATCCGTCTGGTGTGGGACGCTGCTGCAGAAGTCAAAGGAGTGTCATTGAATACTATGTTAATGAAATGTATGGACTTGAATTCTTCTCTTTATGGTATTCTTTTGCGTTGTAGACAGCGCAATATATGTATAGCTGCCGATATTAAAGAAATGTTCCACCAAGTCCTTATGTCGGAACAAGACCAGCATGTTTTGAGGTTTTTGTGGAGAGGATTAGATGACAGCAAGGAACCCGATACTTACGTCTTGCAAGTTATGGCCTTTGGACCAACTTGCTCTCCAAGCTCGGCGCAGTACATTAAAAATAAAAATGCGGAGATGTTTAATGACGAATTTCCACGAGCAGTAAGGTGCATCATCTGCAATCATTATGTTGATGACTTACTCGATTGTGTAGACACCGAAGAAGAGGCGTTGTTGTTAGCAACACAGGTTAGCAAAATCCACCAACACGCCGGTTTCGAAATATGCAATTGGAGGTCAAATTCAAAGAAAGTGATGGATGTTCTCAACCCTACCTCCATAGATGTTAATGTCAACATGCGTCTTTCTTGACCAAGAACACTCTACCGAAAAAATCTTGGGAATGTGGTGGTGTCTCACCACCGATGAATGTACATACTCCCTTCGCTTTAACAAAGGAAACAAAATGGTAACACCATTGTGGCGAAAAGAAACCAACTAAACGTGAAGCTCTGAGGATCCTCATGTCTATTTACGATCCAATTGGACTAATTGCCCTCGTGTTCCTCAAAATTTTACTTCAGGAAATTTGGAGAAGCCACATCAATTGGGATGATGAAATTACTGATACACAGTTTGAGGCCTGGCTGCATTGGCTGAGACTGCTTCCCGGAGTAGAACAGGTCAAAATTCCCCGCTGTTACTTAAAGGAACTATCAAATTGGTCCGATGTCAACGTGCAGCTACATATTTTTTCCGATGCGAGTGAGCAGGCATGTGCTTCAGTAGCATATCTCCGAATCGACTCTAGAGACAAGGTTGTATGTTCAATTGTTGCAGCGAAGACAAAGGTAGCGCCTATCAAACTCCGTTCGTTGCCACGGTTGGAGCTAGACGCAGCAGTTATGGGATGCAGATTAGCAAAAAACATCCAGGACCAGCTTACAGTTCATATACATAATGTCTTCTATTGGAGTGATTCGAGAACTATTCTAGGATGGATAAAAGGTGAGCCACGTGATCATGATAAATTTATAGCTTTTAGGGTAGCTGAAATCCAAGATGACTCAAATGTGCAAAACTGGCGCTACGTACCATCCAAAGCCAATGTTGCAGATGATGCAACCAAATGGGTACGAACACCGAGTTTCAATTCGCGCGATCGTTGGTTCCAGGGACCCGAATTTTTGTATCAAACAGAGAGACACTGGCCAAAAAACATTTTGAATGAATCTGAGGAACTTTTAGGTGTACATGTGAGTTATGAACCAATTGTGGTATTTAAACGATTCTCGAGATGGAGAAGACACAACTTCCCGTTGCAAGGCTCTCTACTTATGTCGCACCCTTCACTTATGTGGGAGTAGATTATTTTGGACCGATTAATGTGCAAATTGGAAGACGTAACGAGAAGAGATGGGGTGTGCTCTTCACCTGTATGACCACTCGAGCCGTGCACATTGAGATCGCAAATAAGATGGATTCAGACACGTTTATACTATGTTTTACTGATTTTATTAGTAGACGAGGTTACCCTGCAGAAATATTTTGTGATAGAGGAACGAACTTCATTGGTGCTGAGAGGCTGCTACGAGAAGAACTTAAGGCAGTAGATCCTGAAATTTTGGCTAAGCATTTCGTCAGTCCGAAATTGAAATGGAATTTTAATCCTCCTGCATCACCACACATGGGTGGATCATGGGAAAGACTAGTGAGGTGTTTCAAAGAAGCACTTTACGCATCACTGCCAGTAAGAACTCCATCGGAACAGCTACTGCGAAGCTGTTTAGTATCTGCAGAGAACATCATTAACTCCAGACCACTGACGTACGTGCCTCTGGACAACGAACAGGATGAAGCATTAACACCCAATCATTTTTTGGGTTTAGTTTCCGGTGGCATCAAACCCATTGGAAATCCCGAAAATGATGCAAGGGTTTTGAGAATGAACTACAAATGTAAAGAGCGTTTCACTAACCGCTATTGGAAAATTTGGGAACGACCCGTTTGGCTGAAAATCAGTTGCCCGTGCCACGTTTCCCCGAAAAATTTCTGATACTTTTTAAGTACGAAAATATACTTTTCGGGATTGGCAGTACCTTATTAAAAAGTATTAACTTACAAAAATATTCTAAGTTAATATTTTTAACAAAATATTAAATTTTTGTGGAAATATTTTTAAATTATTTCGGCCAATCAGAAGAAGTGGGCGAGGCGATGAAAAAAGACGTTTAAAAGACAATTTTAGCTAGAAAAAAAAATTGGAAAATGCCCAAAATTGCTATCAGAACTTGAAAAAAAATGATTGTTCAAGCTTAAATGGCATTTTAAGCGTTTTTGTGAATTTTTAGTTAGTGCGTATTTACAAAGCATTTTTGACCTAAAAGTTTCAAAAACGCTTAAAAGCTATTTTAAGCGTTTATTTTAATTTTCATATTTTTGGAATTTTTAACTCAAAAAATTGCCAAAACGCTTAAAACCCATTTTAAGCGTTTTTTTTTTTATTTTCATACCCTAAAAGTATTTTCATTTTGGCCATTTTTAACCTAAAAAATTGCCAAAACGCTTAAAGGCCATTTTGAGCGTTAAAGGAAAAAATCCTAACACGCTTAAAATAACTGAAAGCGTTCCCAAATACCAACCTGAAATGAAAAGGCATAATATCTACCCGCGATTTACTAGAGGAGGTCTAACCTCCATCGAGTTCTAAAAAGAACTGAAGTTTGTCAAAATGCGGAGCATCTTCCTCTCAAAAAGCTTCATCTTCTTCATTGCTGTGGGTGATATAGTAAACCATATGGGAAAGGCGTACGTCAAAACGGGTCTGATGAGCTGCTTTTATACAAGTAGCTTGGTCTTCTTGCTTAGTCCATTCCGCTTCCGGAGTAGCGGGTGGACCAAGTGCAGAGAAAAGTTGGCTCTCTTCAGCATCAAGTCAGCATGCTTCTTGAATTTCATTTTGTTTGTGAAGTTGATTCCCAGGTATTTTGTTGTCGTCTTGACTGATACTACAGTGCTGTCGGGAAGCTTGATTTTGATGTTGTCGCAGCGTGTAGCAAACGCTCCTCTTCTCAAGACTGTCACTGGTGTACGGAAGCAGATCAGTTCTGTTTTGCTGCTGTTTATCTTCAGACCCCATTTGAGATAATAATCCCATACGTTCCTGATGTGTTCTTGGACTCTCCTGGCAGCGATTTCAGGTGATGAAGAGGTAGCATAAGTGATGGAGTCGTCCGCATAGAGCTTCGTTCTTGTTCCAGGTATGTTGGTTGGCTGATCGGCGGTGTATATGTTGAATAACAACGGCCCGAGCCTTGATCCTTGGGGAACTCCAGCACAGATTCTTTTGATTGGGGATTCTTCTTTACCTATTTGAACATAAAAAAATCTATGGGTTAGAAAATTGTTAATTAAACTTACAAAGTGGGTAGGTAGTCCAAGCTCCGATAGTTTGAATAAAAGTCCTTTTATCCATACGGAGTCAAAAGCCTTTTCGATGTCCAGTAAGCACGCAATGGTCGTCTCTTTTTTGTTGAGTCCAAGTGTAATGTCGCTGTGAAGTCCAAGCAGCGGGTGTATGGTGGAATGCCTGTTCCGGAAGCCGTACTGGAACTCCGGTATGACATCTCTTTCTCTACAGAAAACGTTAAGTTTTTTAAGAAGTAGCGCCTCTAGTACCTTGCTCACACAGCACAGCAGAGCAATTGGTCGATATCCTTCCACATTTTCTCTGTTTGTTTTTTTTCGGGACGGGGACAACTTTCGCTGTTTTCCAAGCGACAGGGAAATAGCTGTTGTTTAGGCAGTTATTGAAGATAATGGTCAGCAGGAGCACAGCAATGTTTGGTAACTTCTTAAGGATAAAGTTAGAGATCTTGTCGTTTCCTGCAGATTTTTTGGGGTTTCCAGAGTGAATGATGTCTGTTACTTCTTCAGGAGAAGTAAAAACATCAGTCAGTGTAGGTCCAGTTAAAGGATTTTCTGCGTTGAATGAGGTCAAGGTGTTGGTGGTGGCTGCTATTTGTTCGTAGCGGGATTCTACTTCTTCGATGAATTCAGGGAGGTGTATTGGAGGGCGGTCCTTGAAACTTTCCTCAAAGTGTTTGGCGAATGCTTCAGCTTTCTCAGCAGGAGTTGTTGAGGCTTCTTGTCCGTGAAGGATGGTCTCTGGGATAGAGTTAGCTCTTCCAACAATCTTGTTGATTTTCTTAAAGGTGTCAGGGCCAGGTTTGATGTCTTCAAGTCTCCTTCTGAAATCCTTTTCTTGATGGTATTTGACTGCTTGGTTAAACATGGTGTTGGTGCATTGAAGTTCAGAGTGAATCCTTTTGTATTCGTCACTTTCTCTGTTGAATGTCCTGTGGTATATTCTTTGAAGTTTCTTGCGGAGCCTTTGCCGGTGAGCATATATTGCTTGTATATGCAGGGGCAAGTTCGCATACCTGTCCTTGCTGGAGCGGGGAGTTTTCTGCCTGTCCAGAGCATTGTTGACAACTGCTTTGAACTGGTGTATAGTGTTGTCGATCTCAATGTTGGTGAGGTTGATGATGCTGGAGACTTCAGGGAGATGCTCTTCTACTTCGTTGCGGAATCTTATCCAATTCATGTTCTTATAGGATATTTGAAGGTCGGGGACACTCCGTTCAGTTGATATTCTTTGATGAAGGCGGACTCTCATCTCAACTGCCAGATGATCAGAGTCACTATCGTGTGCCAAACAGGAATAGTTCCTGAATTCAGGAAGGATGTGCGTGAAGTTGGATGAGACTAGGAAAAAGTCTAGGAGAGATGGAGTTCTAGGGAATGTGAACCTCGGCTGTGAAATGACTACCAGAGAGTGAAGTTCTGGGTTGTCATGTAGCCAGTCCACAATTGCTCTTCCTTGTATGGATTCCTCGCTGTCCAGCCAGAGCGGGTGACGTGCGTTGAAGTCCCCTCCAAGTACACAGTAGGTATGTTGGGTGGCCAGGTTGTTGATGGCGTGAAGATCATGTAGGTTGTCACACCTTGTTGCATTACACTTGTTGTAGATTGAGACTAAGAGTAGTGTCTCAGTCTCCGTCATTTTGATGACAACGGCTGTTGTTTCCATGCAGCGAAGTCCAGGTATCCTTGCGTGCTCGCCTCTGAGATCTGATTTTATGAGGATGGCTGTTCCTCTGCCTTCAGATGATTTGTCCTCTCTGTAGGATGTGTAACCTTCCGGTTTTAGGGGGTTTCTTGCTGTGATGTTTGTTTCCTGTAAAAAGATAATGTCAGGTTTCTTTGACTTTAAAAAAAAGGTTAGTGCAATACGTCTGGCTGTGGAATAAATAGAATTAACGTTATATGTTATAAAGGAGAGGTGGTTTTTTATATACATAATAAACAGATAAGTTTACCCAATATCATTGTCTTATCTTTATCATTGAGATGACCGTAGTTGCTTGGAACTATCGTTCTTGCCTTCTGGAGAAGAGAAAGAAGATCAGTTCCAAACAATCTTTCGGTATCGTCAAAGATATTGATAGATTGCGATTTTCCCTTTTGGTTTGGTTTGTTGGCTGGAGGAGTTCTCTGCTGTGCTGGTGCAGATGGCTTCTTTCCTGGATTCTTTGCCGGGAGTCCCACGCATTTAGAGACTGTTTCGGCGGAGGCAGCAACGTTTGCAAATGATAGGCCAGGCACAATGGCTTTTCTTGCTGAAGTTATGGCGAGCTGATGGTTTTCTCGCTTTTGTGTTGCTGTGTTCGTTTGTTCGGCTAGTTTCTTCTTCCTTGTTGGGCATCCAAAGTAATTGGCAGGGTGTCCGATTTGCTGGCAGTTGACGCAGAATACCTGGTTGTCACTAACTTTGTTGAGGGTCCTAGGGCAGTTTCCTGGAAGATGATCGTCTTTACATTTTACGCACCTGTACTTCATGCCACAGTTGCTGGCGACGTGACCGAACTTTTGGCAATTCTTACACTGCGTGATTGTGGTGGATTTAAACTTCTCCCAATGAATCTTTTGATGCATGAGAAGTGTCTTCTGGTAAATTGCTGGAATGTCCGAATTTTTGGTGACTTCAACAACAAAGCTGTTGCACTTCCTGTCTGATCGGGTCTTAAAGGGACTTACTGAGAGGACTTCGATGCCTTCCGCAATGAGTTCCTCCTTGACTTCCTCTGGTTCATGGGTTTGGTGAACACCTTTGAGAACAAGTAGTGTCTTTTTGTCTTCTTTGGCAGTGTAGGTGTTGAACTCCGTACTTTTCATCTTTAGGAAGTCGCGGATCTTCAGGTGCTCCTCCTTGGTCTTGGTGGTGATGACTGATTTATTGATGTTGATGTTTTGGATCTTGAATACTACACCTTGACTTCGAAGATGTTTGCTGATCTCCGCTACGTTGAGCTTGAAGCACACAATTGGCGGCATCAATGTGGAGCGGGGTTCCGTGCTGGGCTTCTTGACGCTGACTTCGTTGGTAGAGCTGGGGTTTTCCTGGTTGATGGCGGAGTCTTCTCTAGTGTTTTCTGGCTTTTTTGGTGGTAAAATCAGTTGTTCGGCAGTTTTTTCCTGGTTGATGAGTGAGTCACCTCCCTCCGTTGCTGGCTTTTTGGTCTTCTTTGGAGATGTAATTGGGGACTGGGATGGTTTTCTCTTGAGTCTCTGAACTTGTTCGAAGTCTGAGTCTAGATTAACCAACTCCTCGGTCTCCGACATCTCTGATGGTAGATCGTCTTCTGGTTGTTCTTCATCGCCATCACTGTCTTCCGATTCTTCTTCATCTTCTTCAGATGAATCTTCTTCTTCTTGCACGATTTCTTCTGTATCCATTGCATCTTTGTCGTCCTCGTATAGTTGTTCTATATCTCCGAGTTTTTCGTGAATAGAAACCAGGAACTCCTTTCCGTGGTTTTTAATTCCTGCCTTTATCTGCAACTTGATGGCCTCGTACGCCAACTTGACGTCACTCTTCCGCCTCTCGGACTTTCCCATTTTATGATGGGATTTACCGGTATTGATGTTATTGTTGTTTATCACTATTGTAGGATTAAGATTTTGAATTGTTAATGTCACAAGAAGGATAATCCACTATGGAAAAACCCTTCTTGGAAGATTTAAATTAATCAGGTAGCGCAGGTAGACCTTGGCTAACCCTTTTTTCACTGTATATATTTTTTTTTTTTTTTCACTTAGGTAGATTTATCAATATTGTCACTGTTCCGTGCACTTGTGCACTGAACTGATATGACTGTTTTTTGAACTGACTGAAGTTTGTCCCGGAATCACTGCTGCTTAAATATAAAATTTGGTCGGCGAATTTCACACCTTCGTTCTTGTTGATTCTCACGATTTAGTGTAACCTAAACTAAATGTATTTTAGTATGGAAAGTCGATGTGTCGATGATTTTCAAGTCTGATTTCGGTGCTAATGACAGTGAATAAATGGAAAATGGATGCTGCAATTCTGTGCCAATAAGCCTAGAACGCTGTTGACACTATAAGTAAAAAAAAATTATTCTAAGAGTTTAAAATGATTGTAGAGAGAGCAAAAGAAACTTTGCATACACCCAAACTCGCACCTACCCCAAATCCTATAGTGTGTCCAAGCAGGGGGGTTGCAGGGGGGCAGCATGCCCCCCCATACATACCTCGCTTTTTACACAACCCAATGCTGGCACTTTTATAATGTAAGCAAGCAAAAAAATAAAAATTCCAAACAAGAGTTGTGGATTAGGTTAGTAAATTTCAATTTTGTCAAAGTGCAATAAAACCAAATCCCCACATTTGGCCTTATTTCATGACATCGATGATATAACTGATAAACTAGTAAAAATCTGTTTTTACTCAAAAAAAGAACTAATTAAGAAATTGCTAAATCAAATTATATTGAAAAATAAAAATTTAATACCTCTTTATAATTTTTTTTAGTTCTTAAAAGAACTTTTTTACATCCGACCTATTTCCATCGAGGCCGGGTAAGAACTGAAGAATATTGCCGACCGAATCTCGGTTATATACCTTTTTAAAAAGGAGGAGGAGCCTAATCCAGTGCGGTCTTCTGCAAACCAAAATAGTAGGAAACTTCGTTCTCCGTGATTCTCATCATTTGGTGTCACCAAAATGTATGGGAATGGAATTTCTTCATGCGCTGTCGCCATAGTATCAAAAAAGTAGGATTCTGCGGGGAAACGTGACTCGGTCAAACGTGCCACGGGGAAACGTGCCACGGGGAAACGTGCTGCGGGGAAACGTAGCCAACCCGGAAAATTTTCATCGAGAAATACTTGCCCGAAATAACACTTCGTTCCAAATGGTTTCAACCAGTGTTACCATTGCAAGTAGGAGACATTGTGTTAATTATAGACAAGGACTTGCCAAGAAACAACTACCCCAAGGGCAGGATCATCGAAGATCGATGTGCATCAGACGGACAAGTCAGGAGTGCTGTGGTGAAGACTTCTAATGAAATAATGGAAAGACCAGCTGTGAAACTTGCTCGGCTGGAGTTTAAGAAGGAGTAGCAGCGACTTCCTACAGCAAATCGCAGTACTCGGGGGGAGTGTTGCGAATAACCACCACCAGATACAAATATTCTTCGCTGGATGTATCCATTGAAAAAGATAATTGAACGCACCTTTGAAATGACAGAAGAAAAAGATAGAACGAAGAGGAAAACAGATTCACATTATAAGCGGTTAAAGTAAAACTTAATTTTTTAGTTCTGAGAATTTTCTGTAAAATTAGTTAAGAATTATCTTTTTATATTCTTATACTTTTAATAAAGAACGGAATTCATTACTTAAAAAAAGGTTTCAATAAATTATTTACGCTAACGAATCTCAACACCCAGAGCTTCTACTTCTTCCTCGTAGATCCTTGATAAAACATCAGGGACCACGTTCTGAGAACCTTTTCGATGTTCGATTGCGAAATCGAAACCTTGAAGCTTTAGACTCCATCTCGCCAAACGACCGCTTAAATCCCTTTGGTTCATCAGCCACCTCAAGCTCGCATGGTCTGTGATAATCTCGAACGGTTGTCCTTCCACGTAAGCACGAAACTTTTTAACACCGACAACAGCAGCTAGACACTCACGCTCGGTGACGCTATAATTACGTTGCGCTTTGTTTAATTTTTGCGAATGATAATATATCGGACGTTCATTTCCGTCATCATCCTGCTGACATAAAACACAGCCAATGCCAGTGTTAGATGCATCGCAAAGGATAATGAACTCTTTACTGTAGATCGGGTTAACAAGCACTGGTTCAGATGATAATGTTTGTTTTAATCTTTCAAAGGCTATTATTGCCTCTTCACCGAAATTAAATTTTTGACCTTTCTTCAAACAATCAGTTAGGGGACTTGCTAATGTGGAAAAATTTTTAACAAACCTCCTATACCATCCTGCTAGTCCTAAGAAACGTTTGTTTGTTTGTTTTAAGACAGCCATCGCTAACCATATGTAAAGAAAGTGTATTTTCTTTTACATGTTTTCTGTTTTCCGTACCCTGGTAAACAAATAGGTAAACAAACAGCTGTCTAATTTATTATAATTTAAACATATAGAATAATAAGATTAGAATTGTCAAAATTGAAACGTGTTGGTTCAATTGTACAAGAGAGGCGAATATCAAAAGTAATATTTAACTTTAAATGTCGTTTCTGTATTTACAGGTATAATAATATTGTAAGAAATTAAATAATTATTAAATGAATTCTGTATTTACAGGAACACAATTGAGTTTTTATTAATTTTGTAATATACTCTCGATAAAAATACTACAACATTATAAAACGACATTTTGTTATTGGCAAACTTAAAAATGGAAAAATTAAAATTTGAGTTTATGGTGAAAGGTTCCGAGGATGGAAAAACTAACATCATAGCATTAACTTCACTAGCCACGAATGATGAAAAAATGTATAAAATGCCAGAACAATTCCAGTCACTAGGATATCACACACTTCTAAAAGAGACTGAAACTTATAAAAAAGTGAAAAATTCACTACAAAGGAGACACCAAAAAAGAACAGTATGGATTTCCTTGACAAAAGAATTAAAAAAAGTCTATCTGGATGAAGATGGTAATGTTCAATTTAATGATATGTTCTTAGAGGAATTAGTGACAACTGAGACTACGTCTACTTCTCCTGGAATTATTAATCTTGAAGAATCCTTAACAAAAATTTTGGAAAAAATTTCTGGGATAAGTCCACAAATATCAAAGCAAAATAATTTAAGAAAAATCTCAGACAAATTTATGATCGAAAAATTCACTGGAAAAAACTCAAATGTAATTCAATGGATGGAGATTTTTGAAACAGAATGTAGGCGTTTGGATGTACTAAAAGATGAAGAAAAGATTGAAATTTTTCGATTATTTTTGGAAAAATCCTGTCTAGATTGGTACAGCTCAATGTTGCTGAAGCATACACTGTCTTCGGAATGGAAACAATGGAGAGATGAGTTTTGTGAAACTTATGCAGATGTAGGGTGGACTCCAGTAAGATATTCAACAGAATTTAAATACAAAGCAGGTTCATTGTTAGAATACGCTGTAAAAAAGGAAAAAATATTATTAGAAATTAATAAGACAATAGATAAGTGTACTTTAATTGATCTCATTGCGGTAGGGCTACCGAGCTTTATAACAGATAAAATCGATAGAAAAAAATTAAAAGAAACCAAAGATCTTTTTAATGAAGTCAGAAGTCTCGAACATTTGGTAACAAAAAAAAATTTTGATAAAAAAAAGACAACAGATTCTACAATTAAAACAAACGAAAATAAGAAGTCTTGCAGGATTTCTGAAAAATTAAATAAAGGTATTCGATTTCATCCTGAATCTTCGTGTTGGTTCAGAACAAAAGAAAATGAAAAAGAAAAAAAAGATAATATAAAGTGTGTCAACAATTCTGAATTAGAGTTGGAGTTAAATGATACTGATCAAAAAAACTAATAATTACACCATTAATAAAAGTCAAACTAATATTAAATGACACTTTAGAAACATTTGGAATATATGATTCTGGTTCAAATGTTTCCTTAATAAATTCAAGATTAATAAAATTGAAAACAAGTGAAAAATCTAATAACACACAAGGAGCAGATTTGATAACAATTAATGGTGTGAAAAAAACAATTGGAATGGTAAATATAAAAATCAAGATTTTTGAAATCACAAAAGAAGTTGATATATTTGTGATCGATAAAGAAAACTTTAAATACGATTTTCTTATCGGATTAGATATGATACAAAAATTTAAATTAATTCAAAACGAAACGTTAGAAATTAAACAAGAGACACTTGAAAAAAACAAAAATTATAAAGATACCATAATTGAAAAGAATATAGGCAGTGTTAATTTTAATGAACATTTAAATGCACCCAATTTTGAGATTTATCATTTAGATTATCAACAAAAATCTGAAATAAATAAACTAATTCAGAAATATAAAACAATTTTTGCCAAAGATAAATATGATGTAGGCACAGTTAAGGATTATGAAGCTCGCATTGATTTAATAATTGACAAATTTTGCAGTAAAAGGCCGTACAGATGCACTATCAATGATAAAAAGGAAATAGAAGAACAAATTTCAAAACTGTTAAAACAAAACTTAATCGAGGAGTCATATAGTCCGTTTGCTGCTCCAGTTACTCTGGCCTATAAAAAAGAAGAAAATAAAAAATCAAGACTGTGTATAGATTTTCGCGATCTTAATAAAATTGTAATTCCTCAATCACAACCATTTCCGTTGATTGAGGACTTAATGGTTAAAACAAGAAACTGTAATTTTTTTTCGACATTGGATATAAACTCAGCATTTTGGTCAATTCCTTTACGCATTGAAGATAGACAAAAAACTGCTTTTGTAACACAAGAAGGACATTTTCAGTGGACTTGTTTACCGTTTGGGTTGAAGACGTCACCAGCAATTTTTCAAAGAATTCTTGGTAATATAATTAGAAAACATAAGCTCGCAGATTTTACAGTAAACTATATAGATGACATTCTTATTTTTTCAAAATCTTTTCCTGAACATATAAATCACTTAACGCAATTATTGAATGCAATTATGAAGGAGGGATTCCGATTAAAACTATCAAAATGTACCTTTGCATCTGATTCGGTGAAATATTTAGGACATACATATATTAAAAAATAAATTAATATGTCCAGTAAAAGATAATTTAATTTCAATTCGGAACTTTCCTATTCCAAAATCACAAAAAAACGTTCGGCAGTTTTTAGGAAAAATAAATTTTTATAATAAATATGTACCTAATATTTCAATTACATTAGATCCATTACATAACTTATTGAGGAAAGGAAAAAAGTTCTTATGGACAATAAAATGTCAAGAATCCTTTGAAAAAATGAAAGAATTATTGTGTTCACAACCTGTCTTAGCAATATTTGATCCAGAACTGCCAATAGTTATCTACACAGATGCAAGTTTAGAAGGCATAGGAGCCGTTTTAAAACAACCACAACCAAGTGCAGAAGAAAGACCAGTCGCTTACTTTTCGAAAAAATTAAACAAAGCACAGAAAAGAAAAAAAGCCATATATTTAGAATGTCTGGCAATAAAAGAAGCTGTAAAATATTGGCAATATTGGCTCATAGGTCGAAAATTTACAGTCGTTTCGGATCACAAGCCTCTGGAAAAGATGAATATAAAAGCAAGAACAGATGAAGAACTAGGCGACTTAACATACTACTTATCGCAATACGATTTTGAAGTAATATATGCACCAGGCAAATACAACTTAGAAGCAGATTCTCTAAGCAGAAATCCAGTATTGGAATCAAATGAAAATGAAGATGAACAATTAAAGGTTGTAAATTTTATAAGCCTTGAAAATATTCTAATTGACCAAGAGAAAAATGGAGATTTAAAAAACAAAAGGAATAAATTAATACTAAAACATAACGTATATTACAAGAAAGTGAGAAAAAAAGAAAAAAATTGTACTGTCAGAAGATTTTAGTGTTGACCTTATAAAAAAAATACATAAACACTACTGCCATATTGGGATACAACAAATGCAGAACAAAATAAACCCTTTTTATACAGCGAAGAATCTAACACATAATATAAAGAAAATTTGTAGAAGCTGTGAGATTTGTATCAAAAATAAATCGAGAGGACAAGATAAATTCGGTTTAATGCATCATTTAGGGCCTGCCACGAAACCTTTCGAAATAGTTTCAATAGATACAATCGGTGGATTTGGAGGTTTACGATCTACGAAAAAATACTTACACCTTTTGGTTGACCATTTTACCAGATACGCATATATTTTAACGTCAAAAAATCAAAATTCGAATGATTTTATAAAACTGGTAAAAAAAGTAACAGGCAGCAATGAAATTGGTATGATTTTAACAGATCAATACCCAGGTATAAATTCAAAAGAATTTAAAAAGTTTCTGGATGAGAAAAATATACCAATTATATTTACTGCAGTAAATGCACCATTCTCGAATGGTTTAAATGAACGACTTAACCAGACGTTAGTTAAAAAAATAAGATGTAAAGTAAACGAAAAACAAAAAAAAACATCAGCATGGACCTCTATAGCAAATGAATGTACACAATTATATAATGAAACTGAACATACAGTTACTGGATTTGCTCCGATATACTTGTTGGAAGGTACAGATACTACAGTTTTGCCAAATGAATTAAAACAAAACACTCAAAATAATTTATTTCAAGATAGAATATTAGCTCTAGAAAATACAATCAAATCTCATAATTACAACAAAAAAAAAATCGATAAAAACAGAATAAATCATAAATTCAATGTTGGAGAGCGGGTGTACGTAGAAAATGGAAATAAATTAAATAGAAAAAAATTGGATGAACTTAAAATCGGACCATACAAAATCATGGAAAAAATATCAAATTCAATTTTTAGAATATATATATATATCCTAAAAACTTCAACTCCTTAAAACAAAATTTGGATTTCTGTACATTAATTGTTAACCCTGCCTGCCTAAGTCTGTCTGCCAGAATGCCTAAATGCCTTGATGTGCTCCTTAAACGAACAAGAAACCACTAAAAGATCGTCAACATAAGGGAATATTTGTTCTCGCAGTGAAACAGGTACCACTTTGTCTATGACTTGACACATGGTTTGAACCGCGTTCTTAAGACCAAATGGCATTACCTTAAACTGCATCGGGGGTCTACCGGGCACTGCTGTAAACGCCGTCTTTTCTCTTGACGATTTCTCCAGAGGGATTTGCCAAAACGCATCCTTCAGATCAATGCTCGATATAAAGCGCGCACCTGGAAGGCGCGATAGCAAACCCTCTATATGAGTCATCGGATACGCGTTTCCCTTCGTCTTGGAGTTTACCTTTCTGTATTCGAGACATAGTCGATTGTTTCCTGGCTTTCAAACCAGGACTACTGGAGAGCTCCATGCACTGGTACTCTCTTCTATAACTCCAAGGTCCAGCATACGATCTAATTCCTCATACATCAGCTTTTGCACTGCTGGAGAAATCGGGTAAAAACGTTGCTTAATCGGTTCGGCATCCCCTGTATTTATCTTATGTTCGAGAAACGATGTTTTTCCAAGGCCTAATACAGCAGAGGAAGGAAACATGCTTACCGTTTTCCTTAATATTTCAGATTCTTTATCAGTTAGTTCATGTGCGTTGAGGTCCTGTTCTCCTAATGATCTAACATCTACTGACAGCTCTGAGATGAGGTGTGGAGCTATATTGAATTCCTTTCAAAAGTTTATCCCTTGTTTATTATTGTCTTATAGCTACCTAACTTAGACACAAGAGTAGATTGTCCTAACCGTGAATAATGTGATATTTATTTTTATTAAATAAAGCATATTTCCACCAATTTAAAAATAGTTAGACATTAGGCGTGTTTTTTTGTAAGCCCAGACATATTGGACGAAAAAAACAACGTCGGTGCTAAACAATCACCATGTTAAATACAACAACAACTAATCCCCTACGGGCTAAGCTAAACCCAGATAATTCTCCGGGCTTAACTTAAGCACACAGAAAAACTGTGTTACCGGCATAAATTATATACTTAGTTTGTATGAAAACTCTATTTTGTTTCTGTATTGCTGTCACTAATCCCTGTGGTCGTTTTTTTCTTGCAATTCCCACCGGGCTTGCAAAAAAACACGCCTAGTGTCTAAGTAGACAAAAATCTAATAAATACGACTGTCAATTTCGTGTAAAAGAGGACAAAGTCTGATAAAAAAACCCTTTTAAACAAATCGAAATAACTTATTGGGAAGTTCCCCCATACGTCAATGTGATAATGCGAAACAAGCAACAAAAAAAAATTCCTAATTGGGGAGAAAACAATGTAATACAAACAAATATACTCACATATACAAAGATAAATCACAATGTGCACACTTGTCGCACCTTTGGAAAAGTGTTTGTATGAGTAAGGATGTTTGTTTGTATTGCATTGTTTTCTCCCCAACTAGGACCGCCAAATATAATATAGTTATAGATATATAGTTTTTGGAAAAGCCCAATTGACGCGTTCTTTTAAGGCTCGTGAAAGGGGACAAAAACGATATAAAACTTAGACGTTTACAAATTATTTAAGTCAATCAAAGCGAAACATTTCGGCTTTCAATATATTTATTGTTAGGCCATATTATTCACTTGATTCATTCAGATTAAAACTTAAATCCGAATGTAAATCATACAAACTCAATTTAAAAACATCCGGATTTAAGTGTTAATCGTATGATATAGGTTACATATAGAGCATCAAGAAATTCCGTGCTGAAACAAAATGAAAAGAAAAGAATTGCAAAATTTAAGTCAAGACGAAAAATCATGGTGTAAAAGCTAGCGCCTCACATGATGACATTTCGATGAATTCAAAGAAGAATGACGACATTAAAAGTCGTCGTAGCAAATTTTCATTTGCAATCAATTCCGAGATAACCAAAAATACATTTTAAACTAACAGATCTTTTAATTAATGCTTGATTGACACTGTGTTCCCGCCTTTAAATCTCCCACTGAACCAGTTTTTCTTACCAACGGCAGCTGCTGTCAATTTTCAATTTCGAAAAATATACAAGAAAAACGGGATTTCATTCAAAGAAAGTTAAAATATATTTTTATTAAAAAATCATTGAAAAAAGTGACGAAAATAGTAATTTAGTTTTAATAAAAAACAGAAAAATACTTACGTTGAATATATATGAAAATAATGTCTGTGCTATCAACTATAGCGGCTTTTGATGATGTTCGGCGTTGCATTCATGTGCTTATTGATGGAACGGCTGAAGAAGGTTTAATTTATTTGAATTTGGTATTAAATTAATCATAATTGCATATTAATGTGTCTCTCCTTATTGATTGCAGAGTTTTTGAAAGTATTAAAACTTCAAGAAGCATTTTGTTTGGAATGCCTTACTGGAACTCGAGAAGCACAACGGATACAAAAGGAACTGGACGCTTCTCTTCAAAATATGGCCGATTTGGAAACCAAGCTGTTTCATGCAAGGCGTCTTCTTGAAATGGAAAGCAAAGCTAGACGAGAAGCTGAACACGATCGTGATCAAATGGTAAGGACATTAGTAGAAAATAAAATAAATATGGTGAAGCAACTCAACCATTCCCTTGTGCCTGTTATTAGATGAATGAGGAACATGCAAATTTCCGCTTATTACTTGATTAAAAAAAGGCGAAAGTAAATACAAGATGATAATATCAAATCTTATGTCAGAAGAGAAGATTATTATTATTATCTGGGGTTCTCCTTTGATTAACTTCGCGGTTGAAATGTAAATAGGTTTTTAACAAATATGATTTCTATTCTACGGAAGGTAATGTCGGCTTAAGTTAGCTATATAAATATACATCTCATCAGCCTTTGGCATGGCTTGATATGAATAAAACGGAGTATGTACTATGCTCTTGGAAGTGATCTATTAAGTCTAAAATTCTTGAAAACTTTAGTTTTTATAAGCACTCTGTGAAATTTGTATGTAGAAAAAAGAGTAAAGGCTCTTTCTAAATAGTTTGAATTTTTCTTTTCTTGGAGCTAAGAAGTTGGTAAAAGATTGCCAGTTAGTTTTTCGTTAAGATTTTTTTTATTGTTATTTATAAAATGTTTTTACAATACTGTAAACATAGATACAATCTATTCTAACCGAATAGGAGAAAAAAATAATAGCTGTAGCTGAGCTTCTTCGCAATGAGCGTGACATCAATGAGGAAACAAAAGACAAACTGGCATTCCTGAATACATTCCAACAGAAAAAACGCAAATCCTTGAACACACATATAGAGGAGAAATTTGGCAACGACATCAATTCAACGGGGTCTTTTCTATCAGATCTCTCACTTACACAATCTGAAGATGATTTTCTTGATGTCCGTAATTCAAAGAATTGGCAGAAACATCGTCCATCGCTGCCCAAGAACACAGGTCCATTTGTTGGTGGAAAGAGGTCACGATTAAGCACGGGGACTCCTAAAGCTCCTACTCCACAAAGACGTTCGGGAGCAAATTCCAACAAACATACCCTGGAGATTGGAGTTAATGAAAAAATTTGTGCCACAACAAAGGTTTCAATTCCCCAAGATGGAAGTGGTGCTATCCGTGCTGAGTCAACAATCGAAGCAGTTCCAATGACTTCAGAAGAGCATCACCAACCAGAGGAGGTACATTTCTCCAGTCCAAAGTCGAAGATGCCGCGTTCGAGTAATAACTACACCCCGCGGCGTCCTTCTCCGCATAAGGAAACTCCTGTGACTCTGTCGGTTAACCCGTTTCCACCTGCGTCACCAGCAGTCAAACACCGGAGCATGATGCGCCAGCACAATTTTTCTTCAAAAACATTCATTTGGGCAGACACATGCACCCATTGCCAGAAAAAGTTATTTGTTTTGTTTCTCTTCGATTTAAGTTTTTAAACATTTTTCTTTTCTTCAAGGATTTGTTTTCGTACGGTAGCATTGAAATGCCGTGATTGCCAATTATGCTGCCACGTTGACTGTCGTGGAGTTCTTACCATGACTTGTGTACCTCAGAGCGGGACCCCGACTCTTAAAGGCCTGATGGGTTACATAAGTGACCACGCTCCACCAGTTTCACCAATGATTCCAGCTTTGATTGTCCACTGTGTTTTTGAAATCGAAAATCGAGGTCTTAATGAAGTCGGAATTTACCGTGTGTCCGGTTCTGAACGAGAAGTCAAAGCGCTAAAAGAGAGATTCCTTCGCGGCAAGGGAAAACCACACCTGGCAGACATAGACGTGCATGTGCTGTGTGGGTGCATCAAAGACTTCTTGCGTTCTTTGCGAGAACCTCTGATCCCGACTGGCTTATGGAAAGATTTCTGTAATGCAGTGCAAGATGTCACCGAGAACGAAATACAAAGGAATTTGTACAATGCAATCAACCAAATGCCACAGGCTAATCGTGACACACTAGCTTTTCTGATCCTACATTTTCAGCGAATTGCTGAATGTCCCGAAGTAAGAATGCCCATCGAGAATATATCTCGAGTCTTTGGCCCAACAATTGTTGGCTACTCAAGTCCTGATCCAGATCAACATGCCATTTTCACTGAGATCCACATGCAGGTTTCGGTTATGCAGAATCTGATGAAGATTCCGTCAGCATACTGGACACAATATGTTGATTTCGACAAGGAGAACACTAACAGCAATAATGGTTCCTCAGAACCACGTACTCCAGTCAACAACAAAGAAACTCTCTACTCTTTATATGGTTTGTTAATCGAAAAATAAATCATTCCATATTGATTTGGATTTGTATTACAGCTACGCCACTGAAGAGCACATTGAAGAAAAGGAAGTTCTATGCTACCCCACCTTATTCGCACAAGAAAAAGTAATGAAGATGAACTTCAAAACTATCCGGAAGATACTGGAATACCTGTTTCAATTGAGTGAAATTTATTATATTACGTTTTTCTTGGTTCTATAGTTGAATTTTGTATTTTATTTAATTTACACACACAAACACACATTTTTTTGTTTTTGAAATGCTGGGGAGTTACGAATAAATTTTGGGTTAACACAGTTAAAGAATTTTTTTAATCAATGTATGGGTGAATTTGTTTAAAGCCGTCTGGTTAGGTTTAACATTTAATTGAGACTTCATAATTATTATTATAACACAAAAAGCTCCATTTCCCTCCATTTAATATTTATAGTAACAATTAGAAAAAACCATTTTAAATATTCCCAAAAACTGGTATGTACTATTTATGTACATTTTATGTAAAATTAAATTTTAAAGCTAAAAGCAAACTTCAAAGCTTCGAAAACAGAAAAAAAAATTCAAACGGACAATATTTCCCTGGTAAAATGGGATTTGGATGTGGCAGTGTTTCCGGACTTTTAGTTTTATGAACTCGACCAAGATTACTTACAAATACATCATCGTAATTTGTTTGTTTTCATGGCATATTTACGGCATTTTATGGGCTTGTCGAACATTATTCTTTGACCAAATAAATAGAGACCTTGAGCAGCAAACTAACATAGTTCTTAAAACAGTTATAGGTACATATATAAAAGTGTGTATCGATTGAAGATGCTTGCAACTACGACCACACTATTTTCGTATGCTAAACGACGTATGCCGGACACTATGTTTTGCTATCAAATAAATTTATTTAGACCTGTATCGAACCCAAGCGTACGAGTTCAACCTAACACCACAACAAGGACATCAAGCATCTACATCGACATTATAAATATATACAGCTCTATCATCGTATCCGTTCGGAAAAATCTACGATCGGAGAAAATTTCCGATCGGACGATTTATTCTCTTCATGGTATACGAATCGTAAACAAAATAAAGACGTGTATCGACACATGTATTTGACATTTGGATACATTTGTCAAAATAAGCAATAGTGAAAGAACCATGGATAGTGCAGCAGTGTTTTTGGAAGCGGAGAGATATGAACAAAGAACACTAAATAAAGAAAAAAGAAGATTCTTCAGAAATATATCAAACATATTCCAACTCTCAGATGCAGCGTAAGTCTAATTATAAAAATTCATTGGCAGATACTTTGAAAATAAACATTCCTACAATTTTTTTCACAGCTTCAAAAAAAACTTTCGTTGAAACAAAAATTCATTTCGATATGTCTTAAACAAAATAAAACTTAAAATCCCGCCGGCTTCTCGATCTTTTGCTTTTCGGGAAATTTTTCGCTTCTAATTTTCTATCGGGGAGATCGGACAACAAAAATCGTCATACGTCGCATGAATTCGTGATGCGTTGCAGCCATTTTCACATTTCATCGGCATGCAACGCATGAATTTGACATTTTTAACGCACACCAAATTTGTTTTCGTAGATCTGTCTGATTGACGTATCGGAACGTATACAATGATACAAAATTCGTTCATTTCGTAGAAATCGGAGAAAATTTCGTTCCGATCGGGTACGATGATAGGGCTGATAGTATTATTATTATTATATACGAAAGCGCCCTTTTTTTTTATGAAGAAATATCTTCAGTCTTTTTTTGGCTCTGCGCGCGGCAAGATCGGCGAGTTATAATAATATAAATAAATATTGTTTTTTTTTTTCAAATGTTTAACTTCGGTTAATACAGACTTATTTCCTTAAATATTATATCCCTGTACGTGCAGGCGGATGTGAGTACCTATATACTTTAACACTAAGAAGCACGTCAATTCAATAAATTAATGTATTTTTATACTCGTATTTCGTACGGGAACTGTAGCTAAGAGGAATAAATAATTGACAAACTTATCGGATTTATTTAATTTTTTTTCCAAGTGTTTAATTTTAATTATAATGTTTTTTTTTTTAACTTTCAACAATATTATTTGTGTTGTTCCTTTAAAAAGCTGTATTTTAGAAACTATTGGGTTTACAGAGACGTTTTTGGGCTCAAATGGAAGGAAATATCAGCAATTTTAAATTGTAGAATGAAGATATATTCAAAAACTGGTCGTTTAGGATTGAAAGTGCCAATAACTGAATAAAACGCGAATATTTGGGGTTTTTTCGATTTATGACAATGTTGTTTTTGAATATTAAACACAAAAATATTGCTTAGTAACGTAAATTTTGGAAAAAAAATTTAAAAACAAATGCCTGTTTTTGTTTCGTTTTTAATTTTGTGTTAAAAAATAAATTTCTACAAAACTATTGATTAAAGAAACTTTATTTAAAAAGAAAATACAAGAATAGATTTCTGGCATTAAGGAAAGCTATAGGATTTTTTTGTAGGTTGTGCCATTACTTAAACGGGGAGAGATAGGCACCCCCTCCCATACAATTTTTTTCTTCTTTTGACCCAGTCTACAAGCCTTAGAAGTTTGATGCATCTTATGCCAAAGACCCTAAATTTGTTTTAATTCTGTTTTTTGTTACTTGTTGTTATTAAGATGTTATTGCTAATTTTTGAGAAGCTGTATTTTGGAAACTGTTGGGTCTACAGACACGATTCATAGCTCAAATTAAAGAAAATTTAATGAGTTTGAAATCGTAATAGCAAAGTTTAAATCGAAAACTAGTCCTTTAGGGTTAAAATCGCCAATAACTATAAAAAAACGCGAAAATTTCGCAGTTTTTTCGATTTTTGACCATGATGCGTTCGGCGCTCGAGGTCGAAAAATTGGTTTCTTCATTAGGCCAACATCATAAACAACTCAGCAAAAAATCAGAACTACCGGATTTGACGCAGGGTCTTCCTCCTATGAGACGACAAAGTTACTGTACTATAAAATAAAATTCTTATAGTTACTATTACAACCAATAAACTATAATTTTTATAAGTACCTGCTGTCATTAGTTGGTATAAAAACAAGGTTTTTAAAATTCTTAATTATGATTTTTTTTATTTATATACAAAACTCTTAATTTTCTATAAAATAAATGATCAAAAACTTTGATCAATTTTAGTGGGGTTTTTTGCACTGCAGTTATTTTTTTCATTTATTTTACAGTTAAAACCTTCATTTCGTACTAATTTTATTTCAATTTGGCTTAAAATATGTTGATATTGAGTTAAAAAATATTAAAGAAATTAATAACTTTTTTTTTTAAAGCGGTCGGACGCATGTTTGGCCCATCATAAGTTTGTCCGACCAGTAGATTTTTAATGTAGACAGTCTAAGCTTTAATTTGATACCCCATTTGTCCATTGACTCGATGAGGTAGGCCGACACCAAAAATACCGTTTTTTGAGTTGGTCGGACAGAGGGTATGGCCCGGATTTTAACTGTCCGACCAAATGATTTGAAATCTACGATCAAATCTCTTTTACCTTTTACTTAAATTTTCCATTGACTCTATGGTATAACCTAACACCCAAAAATGCAACCGGAAGTGACCATTTTTCCGCCAAAAGGCCCGGAAAATGTCTGTCCGACCAGCAGTTTTGTAAACTTCGTGACATTTACTATTCGTTAATGGCTAAATTTTCCATTGACTCGATGAGGTAGGTACTTTTACGGTCGCCTCCCATACTACTAGTAGGTAGATACCAATATTAACTACATTTATTATTTTTAAATAATACTTGCATAAAGCCTCTAGTATGCTTCTGTAAAAGAATTTAATGATTTGAAATGACAATACGAAATAGGGAAACGTTGTTTTGAGGTTGGTTTTGTTTGGAAGTTAATCATGAATAGACTTACGCTAGCAGAGCAAAGTCTACAAGCGAATAGCGATACAGCAAAATGGATCTGTTAACCTTTAAATAAATATTTGTTTTCCTTTAAGCGTAGTTACATAGCTATGCGCAAAAGAGAAAATGAAAAAAAAAAGATCAGCTGAAAATTCAAATGCAAAGAATTAACGCATTCTTCATTACGAGTATAACTATAGTAACCTTAAAAAAAACATATTTTCTAGACTATGAGCAGGTTTATATCTCACTTAGGTTTTACTCATTTTACTGAAAATAGATACCAAATAGATCCACACATACATATGTAATGAATATACATAAATAAGTAGGTACCTACGAGTTTATTAATAAAATACAAAAAGCAAATTTTAGTAAATATGGCTTTAGATTTAGAAAATAGTATCATATCTCAGTCGCTATCTGGCAAACGCCGAGTAAACACGTGTGTAGGGAGCGCAAATATATAGTTTATTTTGAACTGTCAAAAAAAATTTTTTCTCCCGCCACGCGGTCTGAACATTTATTAATTTTTTTTTCCACTAAATATCGTTAAAAAAATCTTAGTGATAAAAAATATAAAAACAAAAATGCCGGGGGATTCCCAACCCCCCCACAAAAACTGGTTTAAGGGACTCGATCCAGATACTCCCTTGAATCAGCGCGCCAAAATCAAACGCAAATCCACTGACCCCCACTTCCCATCGCTTCGAATCATTCCCACCAACGACGACAATATTGCTCGCTATTTGGTTATCTCTGGTCAAGAAAAAATTCAAAAAGGCATAGACGATGAACCTGAAAAACTACGTGCACTTTCATCCTATAATCTATTCCAAATTAATCGCGGTCTAGAATTTATATCGAAAGAAATTTTAGAAGTCAAAGCCATGAGATCTGGTGATCTTCTAGTAAAAGTAGCAAATCTACAAGTTGCAAATAAATTCCTAAAACAAACCCACATTGACTCGATACCAGTTAAAATAACACCACACAATAATCTAAATTCAGTTCAAGGTAGAATTTTCTCTCCCCATATTAAAGACATCTCCGAAGAAGAACTTTTAAATGAGCTTAAATGTCAAAAAATAACACAAATAAAAAAAATGTTTAAAAAAATTAATAATGACCTAATACCAACCGGTGCAGCAATTCTAACCTTCGATCTAATAAGACGTCCCAACGAAATAAAACTGGGATGGCTAAACTGCAAAGTTGAAAAATACATCGCTAATCCAATGAGATGCATCAACTGTCAAAAATTGGGACACACGAAAAATCGCTGCAACAATGCCCAACTCTGCAAGGAATGTTGCATTCCTCCAACACACACCGAATGTACACGCATTTATTGCATCAATTGTGAAGAAGACAATCATACCTCTTATGATCCATCATGTCCAACTTTCCTTCGCCATAAGTCAGTCAACAAAAAAAATCAGACCGCCGTTGCACCATTCGTGAAGCCTGGCAGATCTACAGAGACGACCCCTCATTGCACCAACTTACCGCACCGCCATCCATGGCAGAGATCATAAAAAACAGAATCCTAACTAAAACCCATTCAACTTCAAAATTACGACAACCTCCTATGCCGCTACGTCCTAACGTATCACCAACAGAAAATACCCTTCTACAACAAACAATTACCACAACCAAACCAAACCCCAACAACTCAACACTAACTACCCAAACAACAAATCTAACTACGCAAAATAAACAACCATTTAACAAACCAACACCAACAAAACATTCAACAACCACCTCCCCGCAAACCCAAACACAATCACAAACCCAAAATCCCAACTCAGATATAAGCTCATCGACACCCTTCTCTCCACTATCAAATTTCACAAAAACACTTATTAAAGAAAATAATTACTATGTAAATGAAATGGATACTGATGATGACCAATAACATCACTATTGATTCCGAAACCAATGACTCTACTGCTCGTGTGTTGAGTCCTTCAAGCTCACTTGGGAGCTTGAATGCTTCAACACTCAGGCAGCGGAGTCAAAAAAAAAACTCAACAACCATACCCATTCACCCCTCCCTCAAAACCATCCATCCTAAAAATTCTCCAATGGAACATTGATGGTTATTTCAATAACCACCATGAACTTCAGGTCTTAATTAATGAATTAAGACCTTCAATCATTGCACTTCAAGAAACACACATTCCTATAAACACCAATTTTCATCCTCCCAAACAATATGCATGTCACTTCTACAACAACAACACTACCGCCAAGCAAGGAATCGGACTTTTAATATACAAATCAATTCCGCATAAATCTATAAATATAACATCTAATATTCCAGCAGTAGCAGTTGAAATCGAACTTAATATCAAATTGACAATTATTTCGTTATAACATTCACCCAACACAAAATTTTACAAGTTCTGAATTGGAACACATTGCTAATAGATTTAACACATCGATATTGATAACAGGGGATTTCAACGCTTGGAATCCTATTTGGGGATCTCCTATTATAAACAATCGTGGTAAAACCGTTGAACAATTCTTTACTAACTGCAACTTATCTATTTTAAACGATGGCTCCCCAACGCATTTTTCCACCATAACAGCTTCACACATATAGATCTCACCTTCATCTCCCCTTCCCTTACTCCTAAAACAACATGGAAAGCTCTTACTAATCTACACGGAAGCAACCACTTTCCAACCATCACCGAAATAACACTCAATAATCACACAAATCACTCAAACCCGATAAAAAAATTCCAACTAGACAAAGCAAATTGGTCATTATTCCAATCCACAGTTGCAGATTTTTTATCAAACAAGGAACTATCCCAAAATATCAATAAAGAGGCAGCCATTATTCAAAAATCCATCCGCTACGCAGCCAACTTAGCGATCCCCCAAACTACCAACTTACCATACAAACATATGGTCCCCTGGTGGAACAATGAGCTGAGAAATCTTCGCGAAAGCAAACAAGCAACTTGGAAAACATTTAAAAAATACCCGACAAACTCCAACCTGATAACATTTAAAAAAGCTAATGCTGTCTTCAGGAAAGCAGCAAAAGAGGCCAAAAGAAATAGTTTTGAGAAATTCACATCTAACATCAACCTAAACTCCTCATCCAAGAAGCTATGGGCTGATATTAATTCACTCACAGGCAACTACAAAGGAACTTCAATAAAAGCCATAAGGGATCAATCGAATCAAATGTTAACATCTCCTATAGAAATTGCCCAAAGTTTTGCTCAGACATGGTCAAACGATTCGAAAGATGCAAACTTTCATTCCGAATTTTGCACTCAGAAAAATTATATAATGAATCAAAGAATTCAATTAGAAACTACATATATTAGCGAAACAGCAAAACAAATCGAAGATGACATCAACTTTATTGAATTTGAAAGCTGCATTAATTCATGCAAGGGCAAAACCCCTGGCTTTGATCGCATATCATACTCCATGATTAAAAACGCGCCAATTGATCTCAAAAAACGTATACTAAACCTTTACAACGAAATCCTAACGCAAGGTGTTATACCACAAATATGGAAAATTGCTACAGTGGTGCCTATACCCAAACCAAACAAAGAAATTGTTAACCTATCCAGTTATAGACCTATATCGCTGCTACCATGCCTTAGCAAAGTCGTTGAAAAAATAATATCCCGCAGACTATCTTGGTTCCTTGAAAGAAGTAACCTCCTCGACATCAACCAAGTCGCCTTTAAAAAAGAAAGAGGCACAATGGATTCACTCTTACAAATCGACGAACTCATTTCTTCAGGTCTTTCGTCAAAAAACCACACATCACTCTTTTCCATCGACTTTGAAAAAGCTTTCGACCGAATCGGAATCCACGTAATTTTGAACGAGTTGATTGAATGGAAAGTAGGTCCTAAAATTATCGCCTTTGTGAAAGCATTCCTAACGCACAGAAAATTTCGAATTAAAATAAAATACACATTCTCTTCAGTCCACAACCTTGAAAACGGTATCCCCCAAGGATCTCCCCTCTCAGTTGTGCTCTTTATAATAGCTTTCAATAAAATTAGTGAAATAATCGCGAACTATAACAAAATTAATTATTGTTTATACGCCGATGATTTAATTATTATATCAAAATGTAAAGACTTCTTAAACCATGTAGCAGCCGATTTCTCAAATATCCTCATTGACATAATAAAATGGGGTGAATACTCCGGAACAAAAATATCTACAGACAAAAGTAAAATACTCCACGTTTGCAAAAAAAACAGCTGCCCCAAAAATATTATAGTTGATCTTAACAATAAATCAATTGAAAATGTAAATAGCTTAAAAATACTAGGTATTTTATTTGATTGTAAATTTAACTTTAAGTCACATTGTCTTTATATAAAAAAGAGCCTCGCTACCAGGGTCAATATGATAAAATATTTAGCTTCTAAACATAGTTTTTGTAGTTTAAACTCTCTTATTAATGTAATTAAATCAGTTTTGCTTGGAAATAGACTAGGGACTTCCCATCTACAGCAAATGCTCAAATTCATCATTGGAACTCATAACACCATCATACCACAGTGCAGTTAGAACGGCCCAAAGAGCATTCCGAACAACACCCATCAAAAATATCTTAACAGACGCTGGACTTCCATCAATTCCTGAACGGATTGAATTTCAAACAGCCTCCATCTTACTCAAAATAAACGCCTGCAATAAATCACCTATTCAACTTCTGATCCCAAAAATCCTACGGAGAACTAAACACCAAAACTATCCATCATCACTACTGAATGCGATAAACTATTCAGAAAAATGGAACCTTCCAGTTCAAACCAAAGCAAAAAAATGCTCAATATTCCCACCATGGAAAATACCAAATGACGCTATCAACACCGAATTACAAAGACTCCCTAAAGCCACAACAAGCAACGAAATGCACCGGAAAATGTTTATGGAAACAATAACCAGCCTTAAAAGGACAAAATGGAACTTCTTCTACACAGATGGTTCTAAAAGTGAACACGGGATTTCTTTTGCAGTAGTTGACGAATTCGGTAACATAAAAAGCAAAGGTCTCCTAGCAGACTACACCTCTATTTTTACTGCGGAAGCTTTCGCTATTCTCAAAGCTACAATGTTCACAAACAACAAAAAAACTGCAATCTTTGAAGACAGCCTGTCCACAATCACCGCACTTAAAAATCTTAACAACAAAACCGAAATAATCGATCGACTGAGGGATAAAATAATCGGAAATAAAAATCTTAAAATCATATGGGTGCCAGGACATGCTGGAATACCAGGTAATGAGTTGGCAGACAAGACGGCAAAAACAGCCCTTGAAGAACCACTTTTAAAATTCAACATTTTTAATAAAAAAGATGCAAAAAAAGCCCTTTTATACACAGCTTCTAAACTCAAAGAAAATTATTGGAAAGAATATCTCCACTATTACTCTCGAATCAACCCTCAAGCTCAAAAAACTATGTACCCGAAAAATATATCCCCAAATATACTAAGATGCTATATAAGACTCCGACTAGGCCACAGCAACATCACTCACAACCACTACATAACAAAAGATCAACAACCTTTCTGCCACCTCTGTAGCAACAACATTCCCCTGACCATGGATCACCTCACCATCGATTGCGAGCATGTCAAACTGATCTCCAAAAAAATTAATCCTACAACCCCTCTGATAAATCTTTTAAGTGTTCCCTCTGAACAAAACATTACGGATGTTTTTAAAATATTAACTTTGATAAAACTCGAAAACCTTATTTAAGTAAACTACCCTTATCGGCAGGAAGTCCTGGTAGCTAGCGCCGAAAATTACTATTAATTGTGTAATTTATTACCGATTAATAAAGTTATAATAATAATAATAATAATAATAATAATAATAGTATCATATCTTGCTAATTTTAAAGTGTCTTAAGTTCCCTAGCTTTCAAACAGTTTTAATTTCAAAAATTTAATTGGTGGAACAGCTTTCGTAATGTTTTCCGTTAAAGAATGTTCAGCTGCGTAATGTGTGCTTCCGATGTCGATGTTTCGAATTCAAGTGATGTACCTACATATTAGGGTGGGTCACTTTTCTATGAACATTTTTTTTTTTGCTTTTGGCCGTTTGTAATAGGTATAAAAAGCGGCTTTATGGTCTTATGAATGAATACTGAAAATTTTATCTCAATCGGATAACGTCTTCTGCCTCCAATTTTAACCTAAAAGTTTGGGAAAACAAAATTTTAAGTCGTATTTTTCTAAGGTACAAATATGTTTTTTTAATAAATAAAATACAACAAAACTGTTCTTTTTCTTGTTTTATACTTTATTAAAATTTTTTTAATAAAATAATCAATTTAATATCTTTTTTGCTGTCGATTCCTTCGCATGCTGATTTTGTGCATAAGGTTGCTGAAGCTTCTGTCACGGTTTTAACTGCCCTCTCCACTGCTTGAGTGTGACATTGTAATTTAATAAAAATTAATTTAGTTTTCTTCTTGAGCAATAAAGAATTTAAGTTCTTCGGTGGCAACGCTTTTCAGCAGAGCTGGTTCAAAAACATCCGTTTGCCAGTCAATGAGATCGTAGTAGACTCTGGCCTCCATTTTTATTTTTGGGACCTCAAAAACTCTGAGCTGCTCATATTTCAAAGTACGGGCCTTCAAAATACGACGCAGAGCCAACTCCCTTATGCTTTTGCTTGAATCGGTCAACATTGCCAGCAGTAAATTTTCAGAATGTGCAAAAAAAAACTGTTTCGTTTTATGACTGGATCAATAACAGCTTTTAAGTCGAAGGTAAGGTAGCGAGATGTCGAGATTAAGTGCCAAAAATGCCGCGCTCCATCTTTGCAAGTTGGGTGGTTTTTAATAAAGAACCAAGTAGGAGCGTACACTTTGACAACATAAGTTGCCAACTTTGTTAGTTTTTCATCAGGATCTGTTGTTGCAATTTAAAGACGAAGAACCCGATTAGCTCGCGTGAGCCACCTAGCATGGGACATTTTCCCAGGTGATTTGGTGGCAAGGTCTTCTGGGCAGCTACCAGTCATAACCGCTGATACAATTCTATACAAATAAAGTTGGTCAGAGCAAAGATTTTTTGTGTATATTTTTGAAGTCAACGACGGTTTTTTCTTCACAATTTTCCAATAACACCTGAAAATATTCTTGACCCTGAAGTCATACCATAAAATATGTGCGAAAAGATGACGAAATGGGAGTTCATTCATATGCAGCATACAAATTATCCACTACAATGGTCTGTTCAAATATTTTTCAAGTAGACGGATAATCCCTCCAAAATTTCCGACATTGACACTTGTACCATTGCATCCAATAGCCATCAAATTTTCTAATGATATATTTTCTGTCACAAAATAGTTAGTTATCTCTTGCTTAATACGCTTAGCAGTATCTGTTGGTGGAGCAATATAACCCAAATATTTTTGGCCTTATTTATAAACGTTGTCTAACTTTAGACAACTGTCCAACTTTGGAAAATGTGTTCGAAAACCTCGTTTATTGTTGTCTTATATCTACCTAATTTAGACACAAGAGTAGATTGTCTTAACCGTGAATAATGGAATATTTATTTTTATAAAATAAAACATATTTCCATCAATTTGAAAATAGTTAGACAGTGTCTAAGTAGACAAAAATCTAATAAATACGACTGTTTGAGTCTGGTTCGCTAATTAACGAAATGTGTTCTTCAACTATTATCTCACGGTAATATTTATCATTATTTTTTTTTGTTCACCAAGGTTTTGACTACAACGCACTGATTTCCGAAACGGCATCGTTCTATTGAACACTTTCCCTAGCTTTTTTTTTTCCCTTCTAAGTTTACTTTCGTCAATAATGAGCAATTCAGATTCTTGTAAGATAACGGAGATGAATGCGGCTGCAGCACTGTCTGACACGCCATATCGGTCACAGGTTTGGTACAGTGCAGAATAGTTCACGGAAGGCTGTATCAGTATCTTCACATAAATCGTTTGATTCGTCCAATGAGCTGTTATGAGAAGAAGCAGAATTTGCCGACACATTTGTGACCGTTTCCTTGGGACAACCTGTTAACTTTTCCCTGTTAAACTTCCTTTTCTGAGTACTTTTAAAAGTTGCTGGTAATGTTATTTGAAAAATAAAAATTTAATAAAAATTTAAATGTACCTACCGAAAATAATAAATTCATCAAATATTTGAATTCAAATTGGAGGCAGTTACTTTTGACAGATTTAAAAAATTCTTGGCATACGTCATAGGAACCCCAAATAGCCAATTTTTATTGCTATTACAACCTAAAATTCGCGAAATGAAAAAAATGACCCACCCTACTACATATACTACATGGGTAAAAATTCCGAATTCAGACGTTTCAAAATACTTTTTTCAAATAATAATAAAATAATAAAAATAATTTTTTAGTTTAAGTTTGTATATCTGCCTGTAAGTGCGTTCCTCAAATACAAACCACAAGAAATCCATATAATTAAAATATTCACTTAAATTAAAATTTCTTGCAACCAAAAAACAAAGTTTGTATTCTTAAAACACAGGGAAATTCAATTTGAAATTTTAGAAATTACAAATCTTGCTAGTGTGTGTGCAAATAGGTGTAAATTCATTTTGAAATCTTGCAATGGGGGCGTTCAATCCATTACCTCTGTCATCTGAATTTTCAGAATTCTGAATTTTTAAAGCTTCTGATTGGCCAGCTGTCATAAAAAGATAGATGACTTTTAGTTACGTTTAGTTAAGTTTCATCTGAATTTTCAGACAAGAAATTGTTATGTTTTGGTCATGTAAATTAAATATTTATTTCAATGAATATTGTTTATTGTTTAGTGAGTTTTTCACAAATCTTCCCAGAATTTCCCAGACAATTATTGTGGAACAATTTTATATTAAAATTTGGATAGTTTTGTATTATTTTATTGGTCATACATCTCAATAAAAATATTTGAAAAACAAAACTAAATAATTTATGGTAATCTATGCAAACACTTTTAAGGAAATTTATAAAATCGTTTGCTGATTTAGTTACATTTTTCATGTAATTTCATCCTCATAATGAATGCTTAATTTACGAATATAATCATTGTATATAAACTGTTGTGGACACCACCTAGAAACATAAACAACCAAGAAAATATTGAACGCTGAACACTTTGATTTCATAAACTTACCTTCCTTTCGTTGTGATGATCGTATGTTGTTGTTGATGGCAGGAGAAGACGGTGAAAACTATAATAATAATACATACATTAATTTTTTTTTTGATAAATTAAAAGTTTTTATTTTGTATGTCTCATTGTACTTACCAATTTAATTCTTCCTTCGAGTTGTGGTCCCTTTGACGCTGATTACACGATTCGTTTTTTCGTTCGTTTCGTCTTTCGTCTTTTTGACAGGCACGTATCCTCGTGATTACATGGTTCTTTTTTACATTCGTGAAGACTCTTTCGTTATTTTGACGTTCAGAAACTTTGCGGTGGATTTATTGGAAAATAAACAGAAGTAATAATAAAAAATGTTTTTTAATCACTTCTTATTCATATCTACAGCTTATTTAAGTGTGAAAAATTGTTTTACAGCTCGAAATTAAAAGTTTATAAGTTCTTCGCACAATGCTCTGATTTGAGGGATGGGCGATTAAATTTTTCGATTTTAAAATCGGTGGGAAAATTTATCGAACCTGAAACATCGATGTTTTTCAAAAACGATGTATTTCTTTTTTTCTATTTTGATAGCCAAATACGTTATAATATGTAAATTTACATATCATCATTTAATCGATTTTCTCCTCTAAGAAATTCCATTAAAATGATCTGTGGCTACGTTCTGTAACACATCGATAAAATTAGTAGAGAAATGAAGGAAATTAAAACACATTATGAGTTTTAATTTATTTTTCAACGTTTCTCTGTACGATATTTGGAGCAAATCGGTCCACCTGTTTAACCTCTGTCTCAATGGACCTCGTATAGTGCAAAGAGCGTAGAAATCAACGGACGGTATGGTAAAACTACTTTTTTAGACTTCTCCATGTTTACACGAAAAAAATACTTGCCCTATAGAAAATGTAAAAAGAAACAAAAATTTCCATCCTACATATTGTTTTATCAAGTACATTTTTAAATTTACGTGGTGTGAACATTTTATCGGGATTAAATCTTAAATGACCACATGAATTCTTAATTTTAAAAACGAAAATTATACACAAAGAGAATTACTTTTTATAAAATGTGTACAGCAGAAATGAGAAAGGAAAGTAGATATTAACATGGTGCCTACGTTCTGTAATTCTCGCATCGATAAAATCAGTCGAGAAACTATGAAAATTGAAACAAATCGTATGAGTTTTGTTCCACTTTTCAACGTTTCTCGACCAATTTTATCAATGCGAGAGTTACAGAACGTAGGCAATGATTTGAAATACTTTATATGTAATTAGTTATTACCCACTCCCTTTGCTGAGACCCAGCAAACCCCATGTAGTATGAAAAGTATTCATGTTTCTTTCCCATGAAATAATCGATTTCCAAAATCCTTCCAGCGAAAAAGCGCAAAAAAAATTTACTTTCACATTTAATATTTATAAGAATGATGTTTTTTTTTTTAGAAAGCGCACATATTTGAAGTTGCTTTCTTTGCATTTTAGTTACATATACCATTTTATTTGCATTTTTGTAATTTTCTGTGGTCGATATATTTAATCTTAAAATCGATATCTGAAATCGATGATATTTCTCTCAACTACGATTTTTGCTGACATCTGCCTATCGCTCATCTCTACCCTGTTGTCAAACCATAAACGTCAATGTTCAACCAGAAAAAATCTTCAAATTTTCATTCCTGCTTTCGTTACTTCATTCCCCCTACATTTCTACGCCCCTCACCCAAGCTGTCAAAAGCACGAAAGACGAAACGAACGAAAAAAAGACTCGTGTAATCAGCGTCTTTGATTGTTTTGTTTTGCTGACTGGTGGAATCAGACAAGCACCGCCATAATTGTTTTTTTTTTTCTATTTGATTTTTTTTGTGTGTCACAGTTGTCACTTCAGTTCCATTTCGTTTCGAATTCGTATAAAACGATCTCTGATTTTACATGCAGATGTCGTGAAAGTCAACATGATCTACACGATACGATAAGGGTTAGAGTTTAAACGGCGATATACATTGTCGGTCATGGCTTATAATTTGCCGTTTCTGAATGATGTTTCGTCACGAAATTTATTTTTTTTTAAATGGCAAAACAAAGATCACTCCCTCTATGGTTGTGTCGACTTTTTAACTTCCAAGAAAATTCAGTTTCGGATTGTAATAATCTTGGCATCAGTCATGCCCGCGGCGGGCATATTTGGTTTGAGAGTGTGAACATTTTCATTGGATCGGTGAAAATAAAACAAACTCTTTCAAATATGTTCGATGAGGTTGACAATCTTGATTGGTAGTACCAAATCGTATGCGTCAAAGATTTAGGTAGATATTGGAACAAAAAGGATATGGGTCAGATAGAATATTTCACACCGTCGAACGCGACAGACAGCACCAAATTATCAAATTACTGTGACCAGATTACATTCACAAAAAAAAAAAACGAAAAGAAAATATATGTATATGTGTATAATTGTACAAAAAAAAATTTAAAAGAAAAGGGATTAATTAATAAATTTACATTTGCTGTTAAAGGGTGAGTACTCATTTGAGTATATTATGCATATTAAAAAAATAAAATATTGGATGAAAAGTTAAAGATTTTTCATTTGCACGTGTCCCTACGTTATACTTTCCATTGTACCTATGGATTCATTTTTTTTAACAGAAAATTTGCTTTTCATTTATGGTTAGGGTATCATATCTGCGGATACCAGCGAATTCTAAAGAAATGAGAACGCTTGATTGCCCGATCAGAATTCGATATCATCTGTAAAGTAACGGAATACGGAAACTCCCATTTCAATACCTACTGTTTTTCATCATAATTTTTTTTTTGGATTTTGGAAAATCTAATTAATAAAAGTTTTTAATTGATCGAGGGTGAGTCCTTTTTCCTTTTTTTTTATAGAGATTCTATATATATCTATATATATGTGTGCATTTATATATATGTTTCCATATATGTACTTATATATACATATATATGTATGCTTGTTAGGTATCATTTAGCACATTTAAAGAGAATTCATTCTTTTGATGTTATAATAAATAATTCTTTTTTTTGGTAATCACTAGTGATTTAATAGCAGGCAATCAACGACAGTACGCTTGAAACGTCGTGATCGCCCCCCCGCATTTTTTTGTTTATCGCGAGTTACTAAGTTCCTTTGAAGTACTTGCAAGCGAGAAAGTTTCAAGATAAATTCAAGAAAAAAAAATCAAGAAAAATTCAAGAAAGCTTCAAGAAAAACTTCAAGAAAACTTCAAGAAAGCTTCAATAAAAACTTCAAGAAAACTTCAAGCAAGCTTCAAGAAAATTAAATACCGCAAGACATCAAGAAAAATTATCAATTGAAACAACAGAATTACGATTTTAAATCCAGTGTCGTCTACACTTATTTTTTGTGTAAAGTCAATTAAAATTTTAAGTTTTATTTGTTGCGCAAATAAATTACAAGTTTTATTGCACAAGATTAAAGCCGTCAAAGTAAATACACTTTAATAATTCCGATTTTCAAAAGATCTCAAATTTTTGTTATAATCACTGGCGCAATAGTATTTTGCTTTTTTTTGTTTCTTTATAAATATCCTCATATATAAAAAAAAAAAAAATCTTTATAATTGGTTTCTTTTCGTAAAAGTACATAATAAATTTTTTATAAACGATATTAACTTTTTTTGTAACGATCATAGGAATTATTTAGCTAGTTTTTACCTACGGTTGGTGTTTCCATTTTTTTTCATTTTTTTTGTCATCTGTTTTGTATGGTCATTGAACCTCCAGGAAATACCCTAATTGAGCTCAATATAGGTAGATTTTCTTTCTCTTTTCGTGCTTACAAGAGGTAAAAGGTGGGAACCAAGTGCCTAGTGATATATTTTTGTTTTAATTGGAAGTTCCTATTGTCGAAATATTCCGATTAGTTTTTTTTTATTGGAATTTTCTGTTATTAAACGGATTAAAACAAGATTTGTCACGTTAATTAAATCAACCAAGATTGACTTTCCTTTATATTTAATCTTTGATAATTAACATATGTTCATAAGATATTTATGTTTTTTTTTTGTTTACTGATAAATCATTTTTTTTTTTGTTTTATGTAACTTTTCTTTAATACCTTACATGAGGAAAAATAAAATATATTTGTAAATTGCGCCAATATGGTTGAATTTATGACTTTTCTTCAAGCCAATGGCTTGATGTGTTGCTAGAAGTTTCTTTTTCAGGGGATGCGGAAGGCGGCTAAATGATTCGGAGGTGTTGAACTGAGCGGAGACGTAAGCAGAAGTTATGGGAGAGCTAAGAACTTAGGCCGATTAGCTCTCATGGTAGGGTGGGTTAGGTCAAGGCTGAAACCATCTCAGTCTTCCTCTTAATGGTAATGTCCGTCTGTTTTCTTTTGTTTAGTAATTAATAATTTAAAATCACTTTTGGCATGATATATGTTTATGTGATAAGCGAGGTTGGATGGAGTGAACAAGATCCCACCCACTTCCGACAAGCTCGAGCCGAGCAACCACCAGCATACCATGTTCACGTAATCAAAACCTGTTTTCGAATTCAAGTATTCAACTCGACAAGCTTATTACAAAACCCTATTGTATCGAACTGCATGAGTCTGGCAACTCTGCAGTCGATGTTTTTATAATTATAGAGAATTATGATACGAGAAAGAGCCAAGACATGTAACCAAGCGAATAGTTTTTAGAGCAAAATCAGATTTCGACCGAGAAGGTCGAAATAAATAAAGCGAAAGAATAGTGGTTTTTTGATAAAGTTTTCCACTTAAAAAATCAATTTGTTTTATTTCTATATAAATTTGCGTTTGAATCAATGTTTCCACTGAGCTATCGAAACATTTGGTCAATCGAGCCAAATTTGAATAGCGACCGGATAGAATAATCGAGAAAGTGCGGTTTTCTTTAAAAATATTGCTATTTTTATTAGAGAAAAAATCCGCGTAGTGAAAGTGTGAAAGAGTGAAAAGTGTGAAAGATGCATTATAATTTAATTATATGCAGAGAAATGCATTAAAAATGCATAAAAAGTGAGCTTAGATGTGCCATATAATGTGAAAATTATGTGCACAAAATTATTATAATAAATCTGCGAAAGAGACATAAAAAATGCATGTACAAAAATATGAAAGACGCCACGTAAAATCACGTAGGCCATGAGCAGTGAGTATATAACGCCGTTGATGTAAGTGATAGAAGCCGCCTGAATATTCATACAGGCACAAAGTGATAGAAGCCGCCTGATAAATTCACGCAGGCGCACCGTCATGTGAGAGAGTGAAAGGTGCCCAACCGGTTTGTATACAAATTCATAAATAACCATTTTTTCAGCGAATTTCCAAATACCAAACTTGTCGCGACACGATATAATATATGTACAAGCAACGAGATAGAACAAGAAATTCTCCACGGAGAAATAGATACACAAAAATAGCATTCAAATACACATAAACACAATAGCGACAGACAAAATATTCTCGCCTTACAACCGAGAAGAAACAAATTTTCGATTTACAACCGAAAACACACGAGAGAGATATACGAGAAAGAATTCCAACAACATAAAGAACACGCTGTAAATGCGATAGATATACATATTTCGTTCGTCGTCGACAAGTATTGGGCACACACACGAGAAAGATAACGAGAAAGAGCGACCTACGCAAGCGTAGTCGTATGTGTGCAGCACCATATGTGTGGCCTTACACACCACCGTGTGCCTGTACACAAGTGAAGCGAGAGAGAAAAGTACATGTATGTGCGCAGTATTATATGTGGCCTTACACACCACTGTATGCTGGTACATAAGCGAAGCGACAGAGAAGCGTGTGTGTGTGGCAATAAGCAACCACATATTTTGCTTCGACGGTTGGTTTTTCTTCACTTTAAAGTGAATTCTAGCCGTGAAAGCATTAGACTTGGTCTTTAATTTTATAAACAAAATAATATTGAACCCCTTGTGAAAGATAAATTTATTTTACTTTTGGTAAGAATAAATTAATATTAAATTTAACAAATTTTGAGAATGAATGTGAGAGACAAAATAAAATATACAGTCCACTGCGAGAAGAGAACATTTTTATTGAAAAATAAAGTGCCGTGATAGAGTGATAGAGTGTTGTTGTTGTACCGACGAGAAAGAGGGTAGTTTTTTGTTTTGACCTAGTTGTGGCGCGCGCAACTAGCGTTCCCCTTTAAGGTTTATTATTAAACTTATTTTATTTAATATTTTCTGTTCTGGTGTTGTGCGTTAATTAAAATGAATGAAATTGAGAACTTCTTTTATCCATGTGCAGCGTAGAAGCAAACAAAGTATAAAGCGAGAAAGATGCATGTGATTAGATTGTTTGTTTCTGATTGGGAAAGATTCATGAGAAAGATGATGAAATTCAAAGAGAGAATTGTGAGATTAGATTGAGAAAGATAAAATTATTTGCACTCTAGGCATAAAATGTACGAGTGGCAATTTGTGAAAGAGAGATAGATGCTTGCAAGCAGAGAAAGAGTTAACGAAAATAAACAACAACAAAGGTTTTGTTTATCTGCCCACAGAGAAAGATCTATCGTATGTATAGAAAAGTGAAAGATAAAATTATTATTTTTCGTGAAAGACTCAATTCTATTGAGAGAGAGAGAAAAAGTGATGGAGCGAAATTTTTCCATGCATTGGAAATTTCGAGACGGAAAAATTAAACAACAACAACAACTACGATAAATAATAACGCCAGAACATTTCGACGTACCCTTTATTATATTCTATTATTTAGATTAGTGTATTTAATAAAATTCTTTTTCAGGTGAAAGACAGTTTAAACACTGTATCCCAATTACCCTTTTTTGCCCCATTTTCAGGTGAAAGACAGTTTAAACACTGTATCCCAATTACCCCTTTTTGCCCCATTTTCAGATAAAAGATAGTTTAAACACTATTCACAATTAACATAAACAAAATTATTTACATTTTTTATTAATTTCAGATTTTGAAAAAGCGAGCGATAGACGAGATGGCAAACGAAAATACATCATATCTATACCTAGCCGCAATCCATGCCATCGAAAGGATGAAAGCCTTTACTGATCCGGAAAGATTCCTAGAAATAGACATGGAAGAGATAGAGGTCCGGCTGCAAACATTGATGCAGGCCTGGGCACAAGTGAAAGAGTGCGAGGCAAAGTTAACGCTTACGAGCGACCTCCTCGCAAACGCTGAGACAGAACGGAATCTGGTAGCCGCAGAGCAGAGCTATTTTCCGACATACGCTGCATTGAGAAAAAGGGAGAAAGAACTGGCACCGAGACCAGAATAGAGAGAGGCACCTGCCATTGCGGTGCAAGTGAACATGCCCTTTTCAGAACATGATGTAAAGAACACCTGGGAGGTATTCGACGGTTCCTTCACCAAGTGGCAGGGGTTTAAAGACCGATTCGTGGCAGCGATCCACAACAACGAAAAAATAACGCCGGCGTACAAGTTCGCCTACTTGAAATCTTCATTGACTGGCAAGGCTTCTCGTACACTAGGTGAGTGGCAGCTGTCAGGCCAAAATTATTGTGAAGCGTGGGAAAGATTGAATCAAGTGTACAATAAGCAGTACGCCACATGTAGAGAATTGCTTCGTACGTTCTTCAAGCTCCCGATGTTGAGGGGAACGCTGAGGGCGAGCGATTTGCAGAAAATGTCCGATACAACGCACGAGACTATGAGACAGCTGGCAGCCCAAGGCATACCAACGGAGCAGTGGGACATGATCATCGTCCACATGCTTCATGAGAGACTAGACGGTGAATCTTCATGTAAGTGGGAGGAGGCAAGAACCTCCGAGTTTCCCACTACGAGAGAGATGTGCGATTTTCTCGAGAGACGTGCTACTGCACTTGAGAGTGCGCAAGATAATCTGAAGAGAGAGAATCCGTCCACGACACAGCAGGCAGCACAGATGTTGGGTCGGAGCGAGAGAATGGTGGCCGCTGCGCCGCGGGCACAGCCCAGAGATAGAGCACCATTGAGAGAGAGACCATGTCCAGCATGCAAGTCGACGAACCACCCAGTGTGGGGATATCCACAATTTCAGACACTAACACTGCGAGCGAGACAGGACTTGGTGAGAGAAAGAGGCCTTTGTGGCAATTGCCTAAAGGTAGGACACAATGCGAAAGAGTGCTTCCAGGGTCCATGCGTCAGGTGCCCTGGTAGGCAAATGCAGAACAGTGTGATGTGCCCGATGAGAGAGCTGCGAAAGGCGGACGGTGCAGTGCTGCATGTAGCTGTGAAAGATAAGCGCAAACCAGCGAAGCGTTTCGGAAAGAAAGACGATTGACTAGGTCAACCATCAGCGAAGCGAAAGCGCCTACAAGGCAGTGACAGAGAGAGAGTAGATGAGATAGATGAGATAAGGCACGATAGTGATAGACTTTGGAAAGATTTCAAAAGAAATAATAACATTAATAAAATTGAGAATCGTAAAAATTATTTAAATTGTTTTGATTTAACTAATTGTGATAGATGGGAAAGTCGGACTCTGATGCCTACGGCTCAGGTCAGAATTGAGATAGACGGTAAGCGATATGGGCCAGTGCGAGCTCTTTTAGATACCGGGGCTCAACCAAATTTGGTAAGCCACCAACTACAAAAGCGATTAGGTTTGATAAGACAACCAATGGCATCGAGATTGATTGGGATAGAGGGACAACCGTTCCAATTAAAGCATAAAACCATATTGAGACTAAGTCCATGGTTCAATGCCAGTGACTCTATTGAACAAGAGTTCTGGATACTGCCGAGAGAAGACCAATGGCAAATTTTAGTGCCTGAGAGAGATATAAAAGCGATAGAGAAAGACAATTTCCCAGGTATTCCCTTTGCGGACCCTGACTATGGAAAGACTGGTCCCGTATTTATTACTTGGATGCAGAATGTTAGCGAAAGTATTCCGTTCAGTGCTAGGCCAACAACCGCAAGGTTCGCTATGCATGAACACAACATTTGGAAAGATTATGTTCGGAGAATACCGGACAGAGAAAGAAGAGACAGAATGTGATAGAGAGCAAATGGCCTTTTGTGTGACTGTTGAGAACAATCAGTTGCATGATTTGCTCAAGAGACTGTGGGAAGTAGATGAGATTAGAGCAGCTCCTTTCCGTTCTGAGGAAGAAGAGCTGGTGGAAGTGAACTTCATGAATACATATTCACGTGACTCGTCAGGGAGATTCGTTGTTACGATTCCCTTGAAACAATTTGAGACAGATTCAGAGAAAGATTTTGGGAGTTCAGAGCTAATAGCGAAGCGAAGGTTCTTTGCTTTAGAGAGAAAGTTGGAGCAAGATCCTGAAGTGAAAGAGAAGTACATTAACTTCATGAGAGAATATGAGAAAGAAGGACACATGCGTCCCGTGACAGAAGAGACAGAAGGTAATATGAAATACCATATACCACACCACTGCGTGACAAAGAAGTTTAGAGTCATCTTCGATGCTAGTTGCAAGACGATGAGAGGTGTGTCACTCAATGACATGCAGATGCTGGGAGAAAAGCTGCAAAAAGATTTGCATGAGATTTTGATGCGCTTCCGTAGACATCGAATTGCGATAAGTGCAGTGGGATCTTCAGCGTATATTCTGGAGAGAAAGCCCACATGAGAAATTGAGAGAGTATTGGCTGACTGTAGTTACATACGGTATGACTTCCTCAGCATTTAATGCGGTTAGAGCACTGATACAGTGTGCGAGAGATGCAGAGACAGAGTTTCCAAATGCTGCAAGAGCAATAATGGAAGATTTTTATATGGATGATTGCACAACTGGTGCGGATTCCGAAGAGAAAGCGATAGAATTATCAAAAGAGATAGATTATGTACTGAAAGGTGCAGGCTTTGAGTTGAGAAAGTGGAAGTCAAATTCGAAACTTCTAGTGAAAGACATGAATTACGAAGAGCAGTCATCTATCATATTTCAAGATGACGACAAGACTTCAATTTTGGGATTGAAGTGGCTGCTAGAGAAAGATCAGTTCACGTTTGTGATAAAATCACCACTGACTGAAGAGACAATGACCAAGAGAAAGATTGTGAGCTGCGTCGCTCAGTTATATGATCCCAATGGTTTCATATCACCAGTGACAATATGTGGAAAGATTCTTATCCAAGATATATGGCGTTTGAACGTCGAATGGGATGAGAAATTACCTAAAGAGATAGAAGAGAGATGGAGAGAATTTTGGAGAGGGATAACATTCCTTGAGAATGTGAGAATAGACAGATGGATAGGCACATCTGAGAACGTGCAGTTGGAAATCCATGGATTTTCTGACGCATCTGAGAGAGCATAGGGTGCAGTGATATACATCAGGACTGTTAGTCCTAAGGGAAAGATATTATCGAGCATGCTTACTGCGAAGACACGAGTAGCACCGCTCAAAACAATAACAATACCACGTCTGGAGCTTGCTGCGGCAGAGTTGCTAGGGCGATTGTTAGTGAATGTGAGAGAGACAATGAGATATGAGAGAGTTGAATACAACCTTTGGACAGATTCAATTGTTGTGCTGCATTGGATAAATAAATTACCATGCAATTTAAAGACATTTGTAGCGAATAGAGTCTCATCTATACAGAAGAGCACTGAAGTGAAGAGATGGAGACATGTTGGTACGAAAGACAATCCTGCTGATCTTTTAATCATCGTTAATAAACAATGAGCTTTGGTTACACGGACCTGAATGGCTTTCCAAACCCCGACACACATGGTTATCTGAAAATTTTGTGCCAAATGTTTCAGATGGGGGGAGGGATGAGATGAGAGAGACGAGAGAAGTGAGAGTGTTGGCGATAATGAAGTTCGCAGAACCATTATCCATTTATACGAGAGATCTGAGAAAGAGTGTTTCACTAATCGAATACACACATACGTTAGAGAAAGCGCTAAATATAGTTAGCTATGTTTTCCGCTTTATCAATGCCATTAAGAGAAAGATTGAGCAGCGAAAGAAAGAGAGTTTAGAATATGGAAAGATGCTAAGACGTTCTAAACGTCAAGGCAAAACAAGAGATAAAACAAGAGATAGAGCGAGAGATAGAGTAAGAGATAGAGCGAGAGAGAGAGAGATAGAGAATGTAATTGTTCAACCGACTTCGCAAGAGAAAAGTGAAGCAATTGATCATTTACTACGGAAAGAGCAAGAAGTATATTTCGGTAAAGAGATTTCTTTCTTGAAGAGAGATAGATGTCTACCTGACAAGAGCAAGATTGATTCTTTGAGACCAATTCTAGATTGCAATGGCATTCTGAGAGTTGGGGGGAGATTAGAGAGAGCAGAGATAGAGTTTGAGAGAAAACATCCAGCAATTGTCATAGATAGCGCACACAGTGATGATGCAATATATAAGAGAAAGATTTTGGATACCAAGAATCCGAAGCGAGCTAAGAAATTATCTTCATAAATGTTTGGTTTGTGTGAGATACAACCATCGTTTTGAGATGCAGATGATGGCTGATTTGCCAACAGAGAGAGTGAATCCGGGAAAGGCGTTTCTACATACAGGCGTAGATTACGCGGGTCCCTTTGAGATTAAGATGATTGATAGAGCTGGGGCGCAAATAATAAAACAGAAATGCTGGGTTTCTATTTTTGTTTGCCTCAAGACAAGAGCAGTGCATATTGACATAGTGTCAAACCTTTCTTCAGTAGCATTCATTGCTTGCTACGAGAGATTTATTGCCAGAAGAGGCAGATGTGAGAGATTATATAGCGATAATGGCACAGCCTTCGTTGGTGCAGAGAAAGAATTGAGAAAGGCAAGAGAGCTTTGGCTCAAGAGAGAGACCTTAGAACATCTAAGTATGAAGGGGACAGAGTGGAAGTTCATGACTCCTGCAGCACCACACCAAGGTGGTATATACGAAGCTGCTGTGAAATCCATGAAACACCATTTAACGAGAATTGTCGGTGTGAGAGTATTAGCATATGAACAACTGCTAACTTTACTAACTGGGATAGAAGCGATTCTGAATTCACGGCCACTACAACCGTTGAATGATGATCCAAATGACTTACAAGCGTTAACGCCGGGACATTTCCTGGTTGGAGAGCCACTAGTTTTACCACTTTCGTTTGTGACTAATGAGATGCCAAATGTTCACGGAGTGAAATTGTGGAGAGAGAGAGAAAGAATGCTCACACATTTTTGGGCAAGATGGAAAGAAGAGTATTTATCTACTCTATTCGAGAGAAAGAAGTGGCGAAGAGAGAAAGATTCAGTGAAAGAGGGACAGTTATGCATAATCAAAAGCGAGAACTTCCCGCCTTCAGCATGGGCGCTAGGGCGCATACTGAGGGTTATTCCGAGCAAAGATGGGTTGATACGCAATGTTGTGATTCAGACCGCAACCAACCAACTAACGAGACCAGTCCAGAAGATATGCATCCTACCAATAGAAGAGCAGCGTTAATATTATTTTTATATTATTTGAGATAGATGAGATTGTTAAATAAAATGCGAAAGGGTGGAAAACCGTAGGTTTTCGCCGGGACTGTATCGAACTGCATGAGTCTGGCAACTCTGCAGTCGATGTTTTTATAATTATAGAGAATTATGATAAGAGAAAGAGCCAAGACATGTAACCAAGCGAATAGTTTTTAGAGCAAAATCAGATTTCGACCGAGAAGGTCGAAATAAATAAAGCGAATGAATAGTGGTTTTTTGATAAAGTTTTCCACTTAAAAAATCAATTTGTTTTATTTCTATATAAGTTTGCGTTTGAATCAATGTTTCCACTAAGCTATCGAAACACCTATAGTACCTACTCTCATGGAACAGAAAAAAATAGTTCAGCATCGGCTCTCAAACGGCGCTGCAATCGCCACAATCTGACATTGGAGAGCTAAAAGGGCGGGAAGAAGATAAATAAAAAAGAAATAGAGACAAGTAGTAAGAACGAGAGGATTATATTAATGTAGTCTGACAACAATAATTACACTAAGGGAGGTGGATGAATCAGATGTTTTTGACGTGGCATAAATAAAATAAGGAGAATTTTGTTGTGCTATGTACGCTTATACGGTATTTTGTTCTTTAGAGATAGGGGTGTACATAGATTTAGGTATAAGTATAGTAGGTATTATTTGAAGCAAAATATTTTAAATTTTCAAATTTGATGCAAATTGAATAAATATATCAAAGCAACGTTGTAAAATTTCACAATATGTGACGCAAATACAACGTTGCTATGTTTGGCATTTATTATGCTTTTTCCTATGGGTAGGTAGGTGTAGGTAGGTATAAATTGTTGTTGGGATTTTTGTATCGTTTTAGGTAGGTATTATTATATAGCAACATAATGTTATCATTTGCTTTAAGCGAAATTATGGGCGTAGATAGTTTGTTTTTCTTTTTGCTTTGGGTAGGTATGTGTTCGAGTAGGATGGTTAAGGTTTAAGTTTGGGTCTAGGCGTTTAGGTTTAGGTTGAAGTTGAGGTTTAGGTTTATAGGTTTAGGTTAAGGTCTTTGGGTTTAGGTTTTTGGTAATTTCAATATTATTTTGAAATTTAATTGAAAAAAAAAACACGTCGTGGGTATTTTGAAAATTTAATTATTTACTTATAAATTTTTAATTGTGCTGCACTTTCTGGCCATTGTTTCAAAATATGTACTTTGATACCTAAACATGAAAACAAAAATTTTGTCTTCAATAGGTATGTAATGTAAGTCATTATATGTACATATGTATGTACATATCAAAATTTTCAAAAAAAAAAAACATTTTTTGGAATTTTTTGTTTTTTCTTTAAGAATTATTTTCATGTGTACCTATGTACATATATCAATTGGTTTTGAAAATTGGAAGGTATACCAAATTTCCTTTTAATGCTAAAAAAATTGTTTTCATAAAATCTATTTTTTCGAAAATGATAGGTAGGTAGGTATTTGTTTTTTTTTTCAAAAATAATGTTTCAGGTGTATTTCAATTGATTTTAAAAATTGTGATACCTAGGTACCAATATGCAGAATTTTGCGTTTTTTTTTAATTTTCGCAAAATGATAAAAACTATTTTATTTGAAAAAAGTAGTTTTATTTTTTTGAAAAATTGTTCTTACGTATAATTTGGAAATTTGCATGCGAAAGTCAACTTTGTTTAAATTTTTTACAAAATTGTCTAACTAATAATTTTTTCGAAAAATTATTTTCACGAGTATTTCAATCGATTTTTAAAACTCAACTCAAATATCTTTTTTTTTTTATTTTTATAAAATTTGTTTTTTCCAAAAAAAAAATTTCATTTTTTCGACAAATAGTTTGTATGTGTATTTTAATCGTTTTTAAAATTTGCAAATCAGATTTTGATTTTTTTTTTAATTTTTACCAAAAAAAATGTTTTCCTAAAAAAATAATTTAATTATCTTGAAAAATTGTTTTTACGTGTATTTGAATCGATAGAGAAAATTTGTAAACCAAATTCCCATTTATTTTACTTTTTATAAAATTGTTTAACCAAAAAATTAAATTTTTGGAAGAAAAATAGGTATTTATTTTCTTTCAAAAACTGTCCTTACGGGTTTTTTTATTCGATTTAAAATTTACAAATTTGCCTACCTACTTTTTCTTTTTTAAAAAAATAGTTTATGCAAAAACAAATACTGTGCGATTTCGTAAAATAATGAGGCATTTAATACAAAACACGCTGTAAATATATTTGCATATACGTATGTACCTATTTATTTAGAATATATTTTCCATGCTGCAATTATGACTAAAAACTGAAAAGTCAAAATCACCCTATTTTAATCTGCTGGCAGTAGTGGCGATTTTATACTTAGTTATTTTTGTTCTACCAAATATAGGTCATAGACATACACAGGAGAAACAAAAATCCAAGTTTCTTTTGAACATCATTTATTTGCATTTTTTCTATAACCTTCCCCTTTTATAGAATTGTCACAAAAGAATAAAGCGCAAAATCGACAAATTTTTGTCCCGTTTCAACTTTCATTAATATTGTATACATTGTTCTCGTTCTTATTTTCTTTCTTTAATCTTATTTTTTATTCTTCTATCTTTGATTATGTGCTCCTTCTCAACTCTCCAATCTCTCCACTCTGAATTTTCGCAAACTTCGGTATCGGCTCACCTAGGCGGCGCGTCGTTCGTTCCTCTGCATGAGAGTACTATAGAAATATATATACAATGATATAATGAAAGTTCTATTTTATTTCGATTCAATGCAAATCCTATAGGTAAATTCAAGAGTTTGACAAAATGATTTTTGACTGAAATTTCAGAGGTTTTTTGCGTTCAACGACATAAATTCAGAATTCTGAAAATTCAGATGACAGATGTAATTCATTGAACCCTCCCAATATATGCAAGATTTGTTTGACAGAAAAAAATCGATTCTTTTTCTAAACAAAATCGCACTTTGGTTGAAAGGAATTTCACATAAATTAAACAGAACTTTTTTGTTGTCAACGGAACGGAACACGAATGAAACAGAAACTTCATCGGAAACGTCCGTCACTCGTACTTTTTTCAGCATGAAATTTTACAAGCATTTTTCTAAATGAAAATTAAATAACAAAATTAGAGAAAATTATTTAAAGGACAAATTTTAAAAACATCTTAAATGGTAGCCCAAGAAATTGGAGATGCAAATAAAGCAATGGCTGCCACAACGAAACCAGCTTTCCCACGACTTTTTAACAAAATCGTTCTCACCCTCGAAAACAGCTTGATTCCAGAAGTCAAACTAGATGCTACACCATCTCAAGTCGACGGCTTAGACAAAGAAACGGAAAAAGATTTAAGAATTCTAGGATGTGAACTCATACAAACGGCGGGCATACTCCTCAATTTACCGCAGGTGGCAATGGCAACGGGTCAAGTCATTTTCCAGAGGTTTTTCTACTCGAAAAGTTTTGTGCGCCACAATATGGAAACCGTGGCCATGAGTTGTGTGTGTTTGGCTTCGAAAATTGAAGAAGCTCCTCGTCGCATTCGAGATGTTATAAATGTTTTCAATCACATCAAACAGGTTCGCGTTCAAAAGTAAGTTCGGTTGCAAGTTTTTTTTGTTCATTTATCATTTCGGCACTATTTTAGAGATATTACACCAATGATCCTCGACCAGTTCTACACCAATCTCAAGAATCAAGTGATTAAAGCTGAGCGAAGGGTTCTTAAGGAGTTGGGCTTCTGTGTTCACGTCAAGCACCCACACAAACTAATTGTCATGTACTTGCAAGTGTTAAAGTACGAGAAACACGAAAAAATGATGCAGATCTCATGGAACTTCATGAACGACTCTCTTAGAACCGACGTATTCATGCGCTATCAGCCAGAGACAATCGCCTGTGCTTGCATCTACCTCAGTGCACGAAAACTGGGAATCGCTCTGCCAGCCAATCCATCATGGTATGGGATTTTCAAAATTCCCGAAGACGATATTATCGATATATGCTATCGCATCATGGAACTCTATAAACGACCAAAGGTTAGCTCACTTTATTTTTTTAAATTGATTCGTTCTTTATAATTTCCATACTTAAGCCCAATGTAGAAAAGCTTGAGAGCGCCGTCGAAGAACTTAAGAAGCGATACATGGAATCCCGCAATAAGAAACAGGATCAAAACACACCACCAGCGGTGACTACGGTCGATCGCAAGGACACTTCTCATAACGCATGGGGCGGCTTTATACAACGAACTATTCCCTTGCCAGTTCCGGATGCTAAGTCGCCCGACAAGCGTTCCCGTTCTCGATCCAGAAGCCGTTCTCGCAGTCGATCAAAAAGCCATTCCAGATCTAGATCACGCACACCATCTGCTGACTACAAGAGTAGGTCATCGAAGAAGGGGCATCACAGGTCAAGGACGCCGGTAAAGAGCAGCAAAAAGAAATCACGTCATTACTCGCGATCACCATCATCTTCACCGCATTCAAAACATCGCAAGAGGTAACTCCATATAAGAATCATCTTTATGACCCACTTTAAAATTTTGATTTTCAGGAAATCATCAAGAGATCGCGAACGCTCAGATTACTACGCAGACAGAAAGGACCGCGACAAGTACAGAGACCGTGATCGTGATCGCCGGGACAAAGACCGTTCCAAGCACCACTCCAGGTATTCTGGTGGCAGAGGTTCTCAAAGCAGAGGAAGCAGTAATAAGAGACGGGACCGTTCACGCGAAAGGAAACGTTAAATTGTATTCAAGATCATACATATATGTATAAATAAACTATGAAATTTACAAGATATTTTGTTTTTATTATGTTTACTCATTGTATGCTACAACTCTTATTTTATTGTTAAATACTTTTTACATAATTCTAGTAAACAAAGGTCGAAGAAATACGAAATAGAAACCGAAAAAGAAAAATTAGGCTTTCTCTTAAACTAAGAAATACAACCTATCACAGCTCAAAAGAAAAACACGTAAAAAAATCTATTTGTATTCGAAGCAATACCAACATTGTTTTTTTTTACAATGTTATACGATAGGCTGCGAGTATCACTTGCGGGTGATCTAGATCCACATCTCGGAATTCGTCTGTAAATGTCAGTATGAAGAAGCAAAATATTGTGGCAATTATCCATTCAGATACCGAACTAACTACATGAAAGCGCCAACCACCATCAGATGGGTACCTGAAAGAAGCAGGACTTTAATTTTTAATATCTTTTGATGAGAAAGCAGTGAAGGGTATAGTTATGCTTTCATGTTTTTTTTAATGATTTATAATATTTAATGTCTTCTTTTGTGACTGAACTTTGAACTGAAAAGTGAAAAAAAAAACTTGGAGACTCCTACCAAAGAGAATCAAAATAAGAAGGCAATCCTCTCAAATTTTATTTTTTATTTTTTTTCAATAAAATAATTGAAAAGCATTAATTTTAAAGGAAGTTTTCGGATGGTTGCAGTATGAGCAAAGCATTCGCACTATCGATTAATATTGAAAATATTAATGAAACTAAACAACTTAAGTTAGCTGCTACCAAGTTTGAGGCTGCTTTCATGTCTTTTTTTACGGGAGCCATCCAACCCGATCATTAAACTTCTTTATTTTAATATAATTTCTGTCTGTGTCCCTCCTCTGTTTCGTGACCTAAAAATTCTTCCTGTACGTCATTTATGTATATTGCTTTAAAGCACTCCAGTACTTTTTATGAAATCGGGAAACCGCAACTTTCGGCTTATATTGTGGTAGCTCTTTTAATCTTAAAACTGTACCTTTGTTCCGCACAATTGCGTTTCGTAATTTTATTGCACCTCCTCGCATTGTTTTTTAATAAGCTTCCGTTATCTTTGAGTACAATTACTGCTCCTGGTATTTTTATTGTAGGATTAAAGCTCTAGCTATTGGATTTAGATCTGGTTTAAATCATACTATTGATATTACATTAATTTATTTAAAAATCTTTAAATCAAATACATATACACACGTAACATACAAATGAAGTGTCACCCATTCATACTTATTTTATTGATCTTTTTTATTTTTTTGAAAAAGCATTTAACACTATTTTTATTACAAAGTAAATGAATACTGAAGATCCCACTTATTTTCTTATACATACGTACATATATTTCGTTTACTTCTTTTTTATATTGTTATTGAATATTTATCAAGTTGTTACTGAATTTATAAGGACAAATAAATTGTATTTATCTATCTATTTATTTATCTATCAAAAGTCGATGAACAACGCATCACACTACCGATGCCAAGCGATCAGCCCTATCTCAATGCAGATTTCATTGTCTCTCAATTGTAATGAACCAAAGAGCATATTATATTAAATCAGAATTCAGCGTGGTTGAAGCAACCCAACTTCAAATTCTCCACTTACTGCATTCCCGCCCAAATCTTTTTACATGTTTTACTAACATTCCGGGGAGCGCAATATGGAGATCCAAGTGAGGATTAAAGGTAAGGAAGAGTATATTTAAATTTCAACTTTTAGATATACCAGGTTTTCGAAACTATATCCTGTTGGCTCAAATATGTAGGTATACCCAGATAGATAAGCAGCTTTATATTTTCCAAATTCAATACCAATAAATCGAACTTTTTGTATTGACGCATGTCAATGTTATTGGGCAATTTGTGCAATCATTGGTTTATTAAAAAAATATCAAAGCTGTTTCTTCGGAACTTATAATCAATGATCACGTTTTTGCCAAAATATTTTTGTATCTACCCAAATTGTGTTAAATGTGTTCTCTCAATTCCAAATAACATGATTCAGCAGATATCTCTCTTCCACCATGATTTGTTTTAATTATTGGTTTGCCTTAATATGCAATCAAAATTTTTTTCTTAAACAAATCGTTTTGGGCACAGGTAGGTATGCACATAATTAGATTTTTAAAATTTAAGACCTATTTATAGTCGATGAGGAACGTTATAAATTTATAGTTCTTAGTCTTACATGTACATACATATATGGAGGTATTATAAGAATGAAAGTGAATAATAAACAAAAAAACATAACAAAAAATTATAAATAGGTACCTATTTATAAAATATAAATTTAAAAAAAATAAACTTACCACTTTCGAGGATTTGTACCCCGAAACAAAATATGCGACATTATTCCAGTCACTGCCAATAAAATAAAGAGAATTGTGCAACAAACTGCCATTCCCAGTCTTATATGCGCCCTTAGCTTCGTTCCAGCCATCGGTTGTATCATATACGATATAAAAGCCTTGAAAACAAAAACAGTTGCAATTAAATTAATAGGGGTATTCAATTATTAATGCAATGGCGTAAAGTGGTTGTAAACTGCGTAAAGCTGTCAAATTTGTATGAACATTTGACGTAGTTTACAACCTTTACGAAGGCTTTTTCATCAATACCCCTAATAATTTACAACTTTGTATCTTACTTGCATCCAAAAGTACATAGTGCCAGAACCAAAGCACATAAATGCACCAATGAAATGAACTATTCGAACGTTTGTTTCTTGAAAATTCGCCACTATGCTGATTCCGAAGCATGATAGCACTCCGAACCAAGCGGAAAGTTTGTTATATTTCAGTAATGATGGTCCCATCTCGGGATGATGGCAATATAACTCAAGCACTTGACGATATCTTATGTAAATTGTAATTCCCACTAAGTGCAACAATAATTAAAAATTAAGTGAATCATTCATTATTTAGAAGACAACTGATAACAAACTCACATAACACTGCACCGACATTCATGAGCTGGCCGAAAACGCAGCTTTCTGGGGAGTATGTTGCAGCATCACTGATGTAGGGTACCGTTGGTACAACATGTCCTTGAAGTACCGCCGCTATATAGCTTAAATTTAGAACATAAAGGTATTTTAATTGAATACGCAATGCAGACGTTAAAAAAAAACTTACCATCCGATAAATGAAACTTGGAATAACAAAAATACCGAAACAGGTATAAGGTGCACTGCGGACATTTTATGCAATAGACAAATTAAGGACTTTTGTTTTTTACTTTTATGAACAAAATAAACGTTATTTTAGGGAATACTCTTGTTTTGAGTTGAAGCTTTTAGGTCCCAGTTCTTGAGAACCTAGATTTCTGACAGAATAGAAAAGACGAAAAATAAAACGAACATAGAAAAACATCGATTATGAAGGTGCATACATACAATAGGCGTGTTCAGGAAAAGGAGATCTCGGAGATCTCATTAATCTCAGTCCGCGCGTTTAACAAAATGTCACTAATGACAATGAGGGCGTTCAATCCATTACGTATGTCATCTGAATTTTCAGAATTCTGAATTTTTAGAGCTTCTGATTGGCCAGCTGTCATAAAAAGTTAGATGACTTTTAGTGACTTTTAGTTACGTTTAGTTACGTTTCATCTGAATTTTCAGACAAGAAATTCTTATCTGAAAATTCAGATGAAAGTTGTTTGTGGTGGGGGAAATGCCAAAGCAGCTGAAGTACTACACATAAAGTTGAACTTTATAATTTTCACTGTGGTTGGTGTTTTTTTTTATGTTTTGATCATGTAAATTAAATATTTATTTCAATGAATATTGTAGTGAGTTTTTCAAAAATCTTTTTTATATTGAAATTTGGATAGTTTTGTATTATTTTGTTGGTCATACATCTCAATAAAAATATTTGAAAAACAAAACTAAATAATTTATGGTCTTCTATGCAAACACTTTTAAGGAAATTTATAAAATCGTTTGCTGATTTAGTTACATTTTTCATATAATATCATCCCTATAATGAATGCTTAATTTACGAATATAATGAAAGTTTTATTTTATTTCGATTCAATGCAAATCCTATAAGTAAATGCAAGAATTTGACACAATGATTTTTGACTGAAATTTCAGATGTTTTTTGAGTTCAACGACATAAATTCAGAATTCTGAAAATTCAGATGACAGATGTAATTCATTGAACCCGCCCAATCTACATCTGAAAATTCAGATTTCTGAATTTTTCGGGTTTCTGATTGGGGAGCTGTCATAAAAAGTTAAATGACTTTAAGAGTCATCAGACAGCTGACCAATTGGGAAGTTCCCCCATACGTCAATGTGACAATGCGAAACAAACAACAAAAAAGAATTGACTAGTTGGGGAGAAAACAATGCAATACAAACAAATATACTTACATACACAACGATAAATCACATTGTGCACACTAGTCGCGCCTTTGGAAAAGTGTTTGCATGTGTAAGTATGTTTGTTTGTGTTGCATTGTTTTCTCCCCAACTAGAACCGCCAAATATAATTTAGTTATAGATATATAGTCGTATTTATTAGATTTCTGTCTACTTAGACACTGTCTAACTATTTTCAAATTGGTGGAAATATGCTTTATTTAATAAAAATAAATATCACATTATTCATGGTTAGGACAATCTACTTTTGTGTCAGTTAGGGAGCTATAAGACAACAATAAACAAGATTTTTGAACACATTTTCCAAAGTTGGACAGTTGTCTAAAGTTAGACAACGTTTATAAATAAGACCAATATAGTTTTTGGAAAAGCCCAATCAGTATCTTGAAAAATTCAAATTCGAATTTTCAGGTGCAAATTGTCATGTAAAGGTATTTTCCTCCAGATCTGAACCACGGATTTTGATTAAGAAAATATCTGCCGTTGCCGTATTTATCATATGTTTTACTAGTTAGACAGTGTCTAGCAGTTTCTACAGTGTTAAAGCAGTTGGAAATATGCTTTGTATAATTGAATAATTTGTCACAATTACTCCAGACCTAGACAACCGATTCTATTGTCCAAGTAAGATAACTATTACTTCCATATTATTCACTCGATTCATCGATCCAGATTAAAACTTAAATGCGGAAGTAAATCATAAAAACTCAATATAAATACATCCGGATTTAAGTTTTAATCTGGATGTATCGAGTGAATAATATGGCCGTTATAGACAACAATTAAACAGGTTTATCTATATAACGTGGACGGCTCCCCAAAGTTAGACTTACATATATACTTACTTACCTAAGGGGGCGTTACAGTCCTCGATGGACCAGGGCCTCAACCAACATGCCTCTCCAACCAGCTTGGTCCCTAGCTAGCTGTCTCCAGTTTCGCACGTCAAGTTGGTTAAGGTTCTCTCCCACCTGCGTGCGCCCCTAAGTCGCGGTCTTCCTCTACTGCGCTACGGAACACAAGATCCAACTTTGCTTTTGAATTTGGATTTACAAATCCAGTTTCAACGAACACCCTTTTTACTTCCTTGCAAAGAATCAACGGGTAGATGGCTGGCAATTTGCGTTAGCAGCGTAACAAAAAAGGCAAATGGTCTATAAATAAGACCATTTGCCTTTTTTGTTGTCTAACTTTGGAAAATGTGTGCAAAAACCTTGTTTATTGTTGTCTTATAGCTGCCTAACTTAGACACAAGAGTAGATTTCTTAACCGTGAATATAATGTGATATTTATTTTTATTACATAAAGCATATATTACCACCAATGTGAAAATAGTTAGGCAGTGTCTTAGTATAGACAAAAATCTAATAAATACGACTGAAAGAGTACACACAAATAAAATGAAAAAAAAATGAAAATAGAGATGGGTATATAACAATATGTTATTGTAATTATAACGTAACTCGCATCCATAAAATTAGTCGATAAACTTTGAAAAATGGAACAAAAGTCCTATGATTTGTTTTAATTTTTATCGTTTCTCGACTGTTTTCCAATGTTGGACAGTTGTCTAAAGCTAGACAACTTTTATAAATAAGACCAATACTTTTTAATTTTTCTTTTTGTTCTTTTTTAAAGCTAATTTCTATATATGTATATAAAAATGAATTGATTTTTTTTGTTAGTGTCAACATAACTCTGCTGAACATCAACGGATTTAAATAGGGTTATTTTTGTTGGATTAGTATAAAATAAGGTAAGAACACAACGGAGCCGAAAATTGGAAATATAGGCCGAAAAAGTCGGAAAATAGTTAATTGCATATAAATATACAAAAAAGGGGCAGGTGGAACACCAATATGTTGATTCAGTGATCATGGTCAACATAAATCATCTGGCTTCTATTTGAAGGAACAATAGGCGTGTTTTTTTTTTGTAGGTCCGAAGGGAATTGGTCGAAAACAACAACGTCGGTGCTAAACAATCACCATGTTAAATACAACAACCACCAATCGCCTACGGGCTAAGCTAAACCCAGATAATTCTCTGGGCTTAACTTAAGCAGACAGAAAAACTGTGTTACCGGCATGAATAATATACTTGTTATCGATAGTTTGTATGAAAACTCCATTTTGTTTCTGTGATGCTGTCACTAATCCCTGTGGCCGTTATCTTCGTGCACCGGGTTTGCAAAAGAACACGCCTAATGATACTGATGACCTGCGCTTTCCGTTAAACTTCACGTTCACAGGTCATTCGCGATCAATGCCCGCAGATGAACTTAACGTAACGCTTGCGTGAAATTATCATATTTATGGCGATACTAAAGGAGTTACAATTGACGACGAACATGCGAGTTGTATAGCAGAACAATCAATCAGCCGCTAAATTCTCAGAACAACTGTTGGGAATTGTAAATAGCCGAATTCCGGTTGATGCTACAACTAGATTGATTTCGTTCGCGACGAATTTTTGCAAAATTACACACAATCGAATGAAGAACTAATCAGGAAAGTATTCCCAAACATCGGCCAAAATTATTTGAATAAAGATTTGTTGAGTGAATCCGCGATTTTAGCTGCGGATTTGAATTTAATAATTCAAAATCAAATAGCAGCATGTATTCGTTTAAATCGGTTGATCGTGTCACAAATGATGACAAAGCTATCCAATTGAATTTTTGAATTCGTTGGATGTCTGGTCTACCACCGAACCATTTGCAACTCAGTCGGCACTATCATCATAATGCTGTGCAATCTGAGCCAACCGAAACTTTGTTAATGTAAACAGGTTAACGGCAAAGAAACTAATGAAAAATGTCATCCAAGTCACCATATTATTAAAGAAGAGGAAGTTCTTATTCCAAGAATTCCGATGATACCAACCGTCTTGACATTGGATGTTAAGCGCATTAAATTTCCCGTTCGACTCGCATTCATAAATCCGCATGTTATTTAATATAAATTCATCTGGTTTTTAGTTCTAATCTGCATTAACCGGTTAGTATAATCCGGCTTAAGAAGCAATTTTCTAAATATAATACCAAACGTATATTAATCTAGACAGAATATTATATAAAAATTGAATTGTATAATTACTAAAAACGATGCTTGAGTTTGCAAAAAGTCTGGATGTTGGTTTTGTGCGTCAATAGCGAGAGTTGCAGAACGTAGCCACTGGATTAGATGAGATGTGTGGAAATTAAATTACATTAAAATATATATTTTTTTAAAGCTACAATTTCTGCTGCATTGATTCTTCTCGAATAAAGAAATGATCTCTCAGCTAAATTGTATTCAAAGACATTTTCATCAACCCGTGTTGCGTCGACAGATTTTTGTAATAAAACCAATCGTTGACCACCAATTTGGATAATTTACTCTATCGGACCACCACTGTAGCAAGTTTGTATGTAAGATTTAAAAGGATGCTAAAGAATCTCAACATTATCTTTTTGTTTCATCTTGATTAGACCATTTTGGAGACCCAGCTCTTAAAAAACAATAAACAAAATGTATTTCTTCAATTTTGTCCAGCAGTATACCTTTACCAAAACTTGTATAATTTGAAGTTTTTTCCATAAAATGTAAGTATTTCTAGTTTGTTCGTCCATATTTATATATATTTATAAATAATACTAATTAAAATACAATAAATTGAAAGTTTTTGTTCCTATTGTGAGCAAAAACTTTTGATAAATATGAAGGGTCACGAAACAGAAGCCATTTACAACAAGTTGTTAATAATACCAAGCCCTTTGCATTTCACCAACGAAATTCCAGTGTGAGGATTTTCGGTTGTCTCGAACTTAATGTCCGTCATCAACTCAGCTATATGAATGGCAGTTAGGGTGTGAGTGGTAAGTTTACCTGTTTGCATTATGCTAGTGCCATTTGCAAGAGCCATGTAAATAATCAATTGATCCTGGACATGTTGATCGGTGCACTGCTTGTTTTGCATACAAAACATTAATTCATTCGCCGCGGTAGTTGCTATTTGATATGGTTGAATTTTTCGTTCGCCCAAGGCCGAACTCCCTAATACACAACCCGAAGTTGTCGCTGCTCCCAAAATTATTCCAGATCCCGGATCCCTACTCATTTGTTGGCTTTCCTTATATGCTTCAATATTGATTTTTTCAGTGCCACACATCTTCAAAACGTCTACTGCCCCTTTCTTCATTTCTTCTGCAATATTTAGGGGGAGTACACCAGCAACGTAACTCCAACCGAATACTTCACTGACTCTTCCAAAATCAGTAATTTCAATAGGATTCAGCTGTTTAACGGGAGGAATTGTAACTCGGCAATGGCCGCCACCTTTAGGAAAATATCCCCTGCGCAAAAGTTCAAAATCGAATGTGGTTCCAAATTTTTCCAGATTTGGCCTAAATATTTCTGTTATGAAATCCACCTGTGGAGCCATAGCTGCATTGGTACCACCTTTAAGTTCTAGCTCCGATGAATTCTTTCCAAACATAAGTACCGGTAGTGCAACTTGCATCAAGAGGGAGATGCTTGCTGCAGTTTTTGTATCTGCATAATACTTTCCAGATTGTATTTCACCTGGCTGGAACTCAATTGATGTTGATCCAATTGCATTGCCGGTCACTTTTCCGTTTGTTATTTGCTGCAGGAGGTTAAGCCCAAAGAGATGTTGGGCTGCCAACCCAGGTTTCGGGCGACAGGCACGAATTTTGTGCACTCTTATGGGTCTCCCCAGAATGCAACTAAGGCTTAGGGCATTACGCAATATTTGCCCCCCGCCTTCAAGAACACTGCCGTCGATGACTAATAGATTCTCCATTAAAAACTGATTTCGTAAGATTTTTTTTAAATTTTGAAATTGGAAACTCTCGTTTCATTGATATCGAGTATGTATTTTCAAAATTCAAAATATTTTTCTCGATCTGTGAATCTGTCAATTCTAAATAGGCCCGTTCAAGTTTTCAGAACTTACAAAGTTTCCTTCGTCAATTTCTATTACTGGCGTTTTCCTTTCTTGGTTCAGAGCTTAGAGTACCTATATTATCTAGAGAACCGACTTCAGCGCTTTTTCTCTTTCACCCTACAAGCTGCACTGAGAGGATTTCCTCCACAAGGCTGAATATGTGTTAGTTGCCGAATGCATTTTTAATGGAATCGCACTAACCTAGTGATAATTTAATGGATATTGGCTCAGTTTTGCTCAGTACTCAGTTCTCCCACCAGATATGAAATACTTTTTTTAAAACTGCATTATAAACCATGTTCATACTTCTTGTAAAAAAAGTCCATCGCTGGAATTTGATCTCTCTTTTACTGAGATGAAAACAAAACAGAAAAACCAACCCACACCCACCGACCCTCAGTCACATCGGAGCTGCGATGGTGGAAACAACGCTTGCGTGCACATCTTTCTTTTCTTTTTTCAGTAATGTTCGTTCGTATTTTTGTGTGTATCTTTTAAAACTAAAAAGATGGGGAGAGAAATTTGAAGAGAGATGCGCTATATCTACAATTCACACGAATTCATGGATAGGGAATTTAGGAGAGTGTTCTCTTACTGTGCTCAAATAAAATTTGCGGGTGTTTTAGGCAAGGGAATACGAGTCGGTTCTCTAGATAATATAGATACTCTGTGGACCGCCGTATAGTTAGCAGTTAGCAGCACTATGTGGGGAATTTCAATTTTTTTGATTCATAGAAAAAAAAAATTGAAATTCCCCACATAGTGCTGCTAACTATACGGCGGTAAACGACAAATCCAAAATTAATTAAAAACTACCAATTTCAAAAAATCTTGGATTCGCTTGCTCACTTTTTGCGTGAGAAAAATCTCTGACACCTCATTTTTCTGAACACGGCCAATTTTCTGAACTGGTCTAATATTTTAACATGACATTTGACTTTTCAATATGGAAAACTCAAACTCAGTCAGCTGACCTTAAAGTCGAAATGGCACCAAAAAACGAAAATAATCCAAGTCCCAACAAATCTTATGAATCAAAAAATGAAATTGAAAATGTTGTCGAATCAGATTTAGCTGGTAAGTGCATTTATAGGTATAAGATCTTCAAATTGAAATAATTTTTTGATTCAGAATTCGAGTCGGTGAACGACAGCCTTGATGAACTGAGCACAGCTCTAGATTTCATGGAGCAACGCACGGACAACATAATGGCCCAACTGAAGGAACTTTTGCATTCCAATCGCGAGATACGACAGTCATTGGCCGAAGAAAAGACAAATGGCATGCAACCTTCCCAGAGTGAATCAAAATAAAACAATGATTGGTAGTTTCATTTCTTGTTATTTAAATGTGTACTTTAACAAAACAGTATTTTTGTGTTTAACTATTGAGTATATTTTTCGTTGAAATTGAAAACAATTTCCTGTTAATGTTTTTGAGTTTTTTAATTTCCTGCCGCAGCGACTCGACTTCTTCTGTGTTTGTTCCTGTTACAGTAGTCAATGCGTGGGTAATTGGCCGATTCGTTATTTGATAAGATGGATACTCATCGCAGTCATTCTCTTCGACGAGAACTTCTACAATATGCGAGTCGTCTGCTTCAGCGGAGTCCATCATCCGTTTCAGATTGTTGTTGAACATATTCAAGAATGTGTTCTCTGGCCCAAAAGCACTTAGTTTTCTCAGCGAAAGAACCACGCTCGATATGGGTCCTCTATGGGCGAGAGTTCTGATCAGCTGCTTGCTTGGTATGTGCCATAGATGAACTTGAGAATCTTCTCCTCCTGAAACAAGTGTCTCACCATCAACAGAGAGCGCAATGCAAGACACAGTGCCCTTGTGTCCCAAGTATTTGTTCACATCCTCCTTTGTCATGTGATATTCCTTAAATATAAACAAAAATGTGAAAAAACCAAAATAGTAAGAATCCTAGAACATCTGTAAACAACAGAGTACACACTAACCTTCGTCCTAGGCAGTGAATTGATGTAAAATTCATATATTTGGCCTTCTGTAGTTCCAACGTGGACTGATGTTTCTAAATAGTTGGATGCAACACAGCTCAGACTCTCAGTAAAGACAACATTGAGCAGCAACGTTCCTGAACTAAGATCGTATATTTTACAAGTCCTGTCCAGAGATACTGAATAGAGATAGGAGCGTATACCACTATTTCCAATGTGTATATCTGTGACGGAAAGTCCGTGATCATTGAATGCGTACAGGGGCTCCTGATTATGATCTCCATTACAAATTACTTGGGGTAGGTTCCATACGAGAACACCTCCATCCAAACCAGCCGACACAAAGTGTGAACTATCATCGGTAAATTTTATACATGTGATGGCCTGATAATGCTTGGAAAGATTTGCCAGCATTCGTCCTGAGCTGATCTGCCAAATATACAAGGTTTCTTGGATCCCTGCTACAAGATAATTGCCATCTGGACTAATTGCGAGTGCATTTGCTTTGCCTGGGGCGACAAATCGAACCGACGATATCTGTTCCTGACTATTGATGGGCCAGACATGGAATAGTGGCTTGGTACTGTTTGCGCTTATAATGTGGCTGTTCCCAACGAAACAAAAGCACCTTGCATGTACGGCACCGCCACCTTTATAGACCATTAGACTGGTTGCAGTTTTGTAGTCCCAAGCGCAACAAGACCATTGTTGCTCGCTTAGGTCACTTGTGTAAAGAACTTCGAGAGTGTCACTCATTGCTGCTATTTGATTGACGAATGATGATCTTATTTGCTAGAATTAATAGTTAGTTTAAGTTAATTAATTGTTTGCGAAAACATACATTTTATTCCAACGAAGAAATTCTTTTTCTTTTACGGCGCAACAGCAACACGTGAGAACTGAGAACCAGTGCGGTAAGTTGATGACAGTTCAGTTGTTTCTGTTGTTTTTGTTCTGTTTGACAACTTGAAAATACTTTATTAATTGGCCGCGTTCAGGTTTGTATTCAAAGTGATCTGGATAGCTTTGACTGCATTGACATACTAGGTCAAAGTTTGACTGCTTTTGACGACTGCAAACTTTAACATCCATTTAAACGCTGCAAACTTTAACAGCTGCAATTTGTTAAATGAGAAGGAAACATCTCTTCACACTCTTTACCCCATGTATGTCTCAAACAATAGGAAAAAGCACAAAGAAAAAATGGAAAACTGCAATTATTTCAAACTCTGCAACTTTGTTTAACCCGGCCACCGCATACGTCCCCAGCCAACGTGCTTAAAAATCGCAGGGGATAATTGCAGTGTTTTAAAACAATCTTCGACTGCTTTCGCATTTGTTTATAGACATAATTAGGTATTTGTTTTCAGATTAGCCGCGTAAATTATTAAGAGTGCACTTTTGTACTCACCCCGAACGTTTGGCATCAAGTTTCATTGAGCGTGGTTACCGCGCACATGCATCGGCGCGCACTCCCATTTAAGCCCATTGTGCTCAAAATCGAAACCACTGTTTAGTGGCATGTGCGTGCCACATGCAAGTTTTGGACAGAGATTATGAATTATAAAGATTGGAAAGATCGGCTATCATTTTGGTTTGCCTACAAGCTGGCGGACGGTGGTGAGTTCATATTTTTGCACTAGTGTCCATGTTTTAACGCACACTAGTGCAAAAATATGAACTCACCATGCATAAATTGTTGTTGCAATTCACATCTATTCATCGACACGAGATGAAATTACAAAAACAACAATGTAAACAAATGGGTTTTGGAGGGTGGAACGTACGAAAGATTCCTATCTTTATAATTCATAATCTCTGGTTTTGGATTTGCTGATAATTTTTGACGAAGTAAAATTAATGAGGACTCTGAAATATAAACTGACCTAATCAGAATTTTCAGATTTATTTATTGAACGCATCCATTTTAAACATACAAAATCAAACAGTTCTAGAAGTAAAATAACGTATGATGACGTTTCTATTTCTATTCTTCTTGATCGCACATGTAAACAAATAAGGTACAATTTATTTAAACGCCTTGATTTGCATAATTTAAAATATATTTATATAAATGAATATTTTTTTTTAAATATAGTAATTTTTTACTATGGAAGAAGGAGCCGTCTTGTCTTTACCTCAGAAGAGATACTATCGTCAGAGGGCCCATTCTAATCCAATCGCAGACCACTGCTTTGAATAGTAAGCCTGAAATCAGTGCTGCGTGCAATAAATTTTCAATAGTATTATTTTCTTAGTCCATCTTGCCCGGAAGAATTCGACTGGAAAACCCTTTACCCAGGTATCACATCGCAAGCCGTGGAGTTCGCCGATATTGGATGTGGCTATGGTGGATTTTTGGTAACTCTCGGTAAGATGTTTCCGGAGAAATATGCCTTAGGAATGGAAATTAGAGTTAAAGTGTCTGACTATGTTATGGATCGAATCAAGGCCTTGAGAACCCTTAAACCAGGGAGCTATGGAAATATTGCGTGTATTCGAACAAACGCTATGAAATATCTACCAAACTATTTTAAGAAAGCTCAACTTTCCAAAATGTTCTTCCTTTACCCGGATCCTCATTTTAAGAAGGCTAAACATAAATGGCGTATTATTAACAATGCCTTACTCTCGGAGTACGCCTATGTTCTCAGAAAAGGAGTATGATAAACGAAAACTTTGTATTTTTTCGAGTGGTTAATTTTTTTTTAATATAGGGTTTAGTTTACACAATAACGGATGTTGAAGACCTGCACAAATGGATGGTTACTCATCTTGAAGGACATCCACTTTTTGAAAGGCTTTCTGAAGAAGAAACCGTAAGTTAAACAAAAGCAGCTGGCTGGCTAATATTGGATATATTTTTCTTTTTTTATAGAAACTGGATCCCATTACACCCCAGCTTTACCAAACCAGCGAGGAGGGAGCAAAAGTAGTTAGAAACAAAGGGGATCATTTCGTTGCAATATTTAAAAGAATATAAAATTAAAACTTTTTTATTTCAAATGTTACAGAAAAGCTTTCTTTTTCGAAAAATGCATTTCCATAGTTAATAAAAGTTAATTCGATTACAGATGATTGATTGATTGTTAAGTTTGACGCCGTAAAAGAGATGAGATACGAACCTATCGACAACCTACTATCAGATTTAATTTAACAAACAATTTAAAGCAAACAAATAAGAATAAGAATCGAATGCCTTTTATTTTTATCTAGGACTTTTGTTCAAACCATGTTTACGAATTACGACTAACATTAATTTTTTAACTATTTATTATTAAATAGATTTGACTGTTGGCACTGACCCTGATTAAATTTTGACTTTTCACTACGCCACGACTATGATTTTATGGTTGAGAGCGATGAGGAGCTTTATTCCCTTCACCGATTTCACCCACAAAACCATGACGGCATGACCATGTGTGCTGCAAAGCCGCAATCTTAACTCTAAAAGGAAACTGATAGTCGTATTTATCAGATTTTTGTGTACTTAGACACTGTCGTAACTATTTTCAAATTGGTGGAAATATGCTTTATTTAATAAAAATAAATATCACATTATTCACGGTTTAATAAAAATAAATATCACATTATTCACGGTTTAATAAAAATAAATATCACATTATTCACGGTTAAGACAATCTACTCTTGTGTCTAAGTTAGGGTAATTAGGGTAATCGGTTACCCCGGTTATACCCGGGGATTACCCGAATTACTCGGGTACCCGGGTATCATCAGCCCTAGTCGGGTATTACCGGGTATTACTCGGGTACCCGGGTAATACCCGGGGATTACCCGAACTACTAGGGTACCCGGGTATTACTCGTGTACCCGGTTTATCATCAGCCCTAGTCTAAGTTAGGCAGCTATGTATAAGACAACAAATAAATGAGGTTTTGAACACATTTTCCAAAGTTGGAAAGTTGTCTAAAGTTAGACACATTTATAAATAAGACCTTGAGTTTCCAGCAACTTTCAGTTTTTAGATAAGAAGGACACGAAGTATGGGGGAAACGAAATCTTCTCGGTCAACGATTTGAGGAGATTTTTTGACATTCCTCTTCACTCTTAAATGAGAAGGAAACATCTCTTCACACTCTTTACTCCGCGTATGTGTCAGACCATTGACTTATTATATATGGACTGCTAGTCGAGTGTCATTTCCATACAAATGCCGAAATGAAAATGGTTCAACCTCTCCTTAGTGCCACGATCGCTAAAACGGTAGACGCGGAAAACAGATGTAATTATTTTCAATGCCATCTGTTGTAACTTTGTCTGCACAAGCTTATTTCGCCATAGAAACTACTGACATCTGCAATTATTTCATTAAAAAAAACAGAGCCATCTGTTTCAACCCAAATGTAAATTTTGACGTTTCTCATTTGTTTGCTATTTTTTTTTTCAGTTTGCAATTGGTCGTGCGTGGTAATTATTTTATTAAATAAAATATTTTCTTTTATCTTATCGATTAAAATCTTTAGGTGAAGATTTTTTTAAAAATGTTAATCGACTTATCAACCACCGGCCAGATCAAGCTCAGCAAATAAACTTTCGACGGATTAAAAGAAATCTCTTCCGGATCGAGTGCTTGAACTCGAGGATACTACGAGGATTTGTAGGTAAACCGGATACTCCCAGTCAAAATGGATTATTCTGAAAATGCTACGCTTTGTCGATTTGGAACTGTCTTGAAACCATTTTGGAAGAAGGTTAGTATAAAAAGGTAGTAAAAATACATAATTTTTCGCGACATTTTTTCGATCAGATGAAAAAATGCCATGCCAAGCATCATCAACAACAGTACCTACTCGCATCTCCAAAATGCCTCACCGCTACTGGCTTTGCACCACCAATCCCAGAGCCAGATTACAGTCTCAGCGAATCAGATGGAAAAGACGAAAATTCAATTTTGGTTGGACACTGCACAGAGATCGTGTGGAGTGTGTTTTATAATCAAAATTGTTAAACTTCTCAAATTAACAAATTATCCACCAGCACCGTCGCCCACTTATCATACTTGCACGGACGCACTTAATTAACCACTTGGACACAAATTCCTTTGGTCACCCGAACCTCCTTGAATAGTTCTTCGAACACAGCGAGGTGCTAACTTCCCAGAATTGTATATCTTTTTTCTTATTAAGTTAATTTATACCGCATTTTTTAATTATTTTGGTTAAACAAATTTTCGAGACTAATGCAATGGAAAAAAAAAAAAAAAACACAAACATGAAAAAAAATCAAGGAGAAAAACAAAGAGAAAACTGAAGTGTCAAAAATGCTTCACCGTGTTTTCCGCTTCAGCAAAAATAGCACTAGTGTCGTTTAGTTATAGGTTGAACCATCGTGAAGTTGGCTCCTGGCAGTCCATATCTAGTAAGTCAATGTGTCAGACAATAGGAAAAAGCACAAAGAAGAAAGAGCGACAACTCTACAATTATTTCAACCTCTGCAACTTTGTCTACCCCGGCCACTCAGTTTCCTCGTGTGAACGGGGACTTAAATGTTTACAATTGTGGCCTTCGGTTCGGGTACCCATCCAGCTATCAATATATTTTATTACAAATTCGCTGGATTGTATCGGCGCGTTGATGTGGGTACTTCAATTTGTGGCCCTTTAAATAAATTTAATTTTTAAAGGCGAAAGTTTCTACGTCGACGTAGCTTTGGGTTTTCAATATAGGTACTTTACATAAGATTTACTGAATCGCATCGTCGAGTTGGTGTGAATACCCTCATTTATCGCCCTATAAATATATGTTTTGACAGTCAAAAGTGGATTGTTTGGGAGAACCAACCTCCCGAACATCCAGCTCGCGTTCTCTTCTGGCGGGCCCTTGAACGCACAAGTTTGTACGGCACCTTAAAGATAAAAAAATGATTACTGAACAAACAGGTCTTTTTTTTGAGAAGCCAAGTGGGAAGAGGGACATTTTCTTTAAATGCGATGAAAATTGTGGGTGCGAACTCAGTTTCGGATTCGGTTCTGTTTTTGTTTGGATATTTGATTTTGCAAAAAACGGGAAATGTTGAATTAGTTTTTGTAATTGTCTATTTACTTATATTGAATTACAACTCTTTAAATATCCAAACAAAATCTACTTAAATAAAAAGTTTTCCTATTAAATTCCAAGCAACGAACATAAATTGTTTGCCGATAATACAAAAAGCATCTTGCTTCAAAACCTTGGTGACCATGGAAGTGGAAGACGAAAATTTATCAGACAACAGAGAACATCAAAATAATGTTATTCACTACATATTGAATAACAGCTCCAGTAAATATCCTCTGAAGAATTCGGAAATAATTGCTCGTGCTCTAAATGGAAAGACTTCCTTATTTAATCAAATTATATCGGGGGTAAAAAATGCTCTTGAGAATGTAAGTTTACTCGTCAGTATGTTGCAAAACAAAGATCAAATAGCGCTTTTTTTAAATTTAGACCTATGGGATACTTTTGAAAACCGTACCTGAAACAAAAGGTGGAAAACAATACATTTGTGTATCTAAATTTCCGGCGGTATCTAGCAAGGAATTTGATGAACTTCAACGTACACAAATAACACTTTTGTTTATAGTGCTGTCATATATCTTTATGAGAGGAGTTGCAGTTTCTGAAGGTATGAACCTCATATTCCGTAAGGCGTTTCACGAAAATGCCAGTAAAATGAAGCGTTAACTGTCGTTAAGTTCTAAAACTTTACCGTTCTCTTCTTTCTTCACCCTTCTAACCATTAAAACGAGAGTCGTTTTACTAAATCTCCAATTGCCGCTTCTAGAGCCGTGTCGTTTTGATGATTTTTCAATGTGCAATAAAAATTTCACTTCTCTCAGGAAGTGTGACTGAACCCAGATTGAAGAGATTGGCTTTCCATATTTGTGTTTTCTATTTTCTAATAATTTGGCGCTTGAACCTTCCGTTTCAACTCTTTCTAGATGCCAGTCATTAAAGGAAGACGAATCCTTGCGGTTGCGATCAATATTGAGTGGAGATACATTTCATTTACCGAAATGTACCGTCCATTTTTTTAGAAAAAGATTTTTTTTTTGTTTTCTTTTTTAAAGTAAAATTTTAATCTATTGCAGGCCATTTGCCTAACCGTTATACTCTAAGCGAATTATAATATAGTTGCCCCCGAACGAAATTTCGTTCGCTTACTAAAAATAAGTGAACAATTATGTTGTCAATAAAATTTTGGGTGAAACTAAGAATAGGCGAACAGTGAAATGTTCAATTTTCCGGGCGAAATGTCGTTCGGGGGAAACTCACAATAAGGCTGATTAAATATTATTAAATATCAAAATACCAGATCACCAGTCATAAAATAGACATTAAACAAATTGTAAACATACATACAGTAGTGCTCATAATTTTAGGGACAATATATTCTTTTTAGCATCATTGCATTTTAAACAAATCAATTAAGCAGACAAATATCGACAGTTTATTTTGATTGTCTATAATTTATTATTTTGATCTCCTTTCTCAGGATATCAAAAAACGAACATTTTGACGCCAAATACACTTTTAAAATCGTAAATAATAACATAAATTATAACCTTTAATTTTTTTTTTTTTTGGAAAACTGGGGCGACTTTCCAAAACGGTAACCCGCGTTGAAGCTTGATTTTTTTTGTACAGGTTGGGGGTGATGTCAATTCAATAAATAAATATTACGACGCATAACCAGTGAGGTGAGATCAACAGCAAATTTCCCGCATTAATCAAAAGAATTTAACAATTTTCTCATAAAAATCCCAAAAAAAAAACACATGACATCACTGACGCAAATAGAACTGTCCAAATGAGTACACAAACAATGCTTTTTCTGTGTAATTTGGTATGAAAATATGAAACTTTAAAATTAAATTAAAAATATAAAGAAGTGTTTCCTCACTTTGAAATTGATATATTTATTAGTTTAAATACATTCTCTACCGAATCAATGTATCCGCGTGTTAAAATTCGGGTTACCGTTTTGGAAAGTAGAGCCTCCAATAGGAAATGTATGGAAGTATGTTAAGGATCTTATTGGAAAATAAAATTTTAAAATCAAGAGACCAGGAAATATGGGAAACAATGCCAATTGAAACCTGTCTCAAACTTGTTAAGTCTATGCCTCGCAGAGAACAAGCTGTTTTGAAAAACGGTTGCCATTTGATTAAGTAATAGTTACATATATTGAGTTATAAAAATAAAGATAATCTAGATAAATTTTCATTTATTCGTTGAAAACGCGATGCTACTAAAAAGTATATACTGTCGCTAAAAAATGGCCACTACTGTATGTAAATATGTATATTAAAAAATTAGTTTTTGAAAACTTGTTTGCATAAACTGATATTTTTAACATTAGAAATGTTTAAACGGAGGCATACAATATAAAAAAATCAACAGAATTTCAAAAATATGAAACGCCTAGTAGACAAAGGGGGCGAAACGTGAGGGGGATAAACAAAATAAAAAAAATAAACAAACTAAACAAAATAAACAAAATTATTTCGTTCATGCTTTGTTATTACTAGTTTGAGAAAACAGAAAACGAAGAAGATGAAGAGACGGAGAGATTGGAGAAAAATTAGATTTCCCTAAAGAGTATGGAGAAAGTAAAGCTTGGGGGCGATAAAACGGATAGAAAAAAAGGAGAAATGTTCGTAGGAAAAAAATGGCTACGTTTTTGATGATGATTTTTGCGAAATCCGAAAAATACCCGATTTGCGTTTACTTAAATGCTTATATCTTTCGATCCAATTATCCGATTTTCAATATTAATGTATATAATTAAAGGAAAAATGACTGGCGAAAAATTTTCAAATCATTTAACTTCCTTGAGAACGGGTTTAATAAATTACTAATTTATCAAAATAAATAAATACAAACGATTAAATACGTTAACAAGACTTTATTTAATGACTGTAAATAGTAGACTTATGTAGTTAGTTACTTCACAGTTCACGGTCGACACAAGAATGAATTTTATCCACATGACAATTGCAGCACAGTATTATTTGCATACTACTGTATAGTGGTCCCATTCTCTCATTTGGGATCGTTACAATCATTTAAAATTTTATACTAAAAACATGAAAATAAATATCAAACAAATAATTTAATTAAATGAGGAAGTTGATAAAAACAAAAAAAGCATTAAAATACTTTCAACCAGGCTTGTAAAAGAATGCAATCTATTGTGAATGCAGTCTTTAAAAATCATTGATTGAATTCAATTAAAAGATTGCAATCATTCATTTTACTTTGGGACTTCAGACTTCAAATTATGCAATCACCATTCACTCGTAGCAAAAAGATTGCAATCATTTTTTTCCCCCATTCATTTTACAGCAATCAATTGAATGCAATCTTTTGAGAATTCATGCATTCTTTGCATTCTTTTGCATTCTTTGCATTCTTTTGCATTCTTTGCATTCTTTTGCATTCTTTGCATTCTTTGCATTCTTTTGCATTCTTTGAATTCTTTTGTAAACTTTGCATTCTTTTACATTGTATTGCAGTCGTTTTAAATCACATTAAACTTTTTCCATTTACATGATTTGTTATGATTAGAGATGAGTAAGTTTTAAGTTAATATAATTTGACATTCAATTTACATACATAAATACATAAAGCCTTTTTCATTTCTAATGTTCCTCAACTATGCTGGAATGGCAAATCGGGTAAATTTTTTCAAGAGCTTTCTTAATTCTGAGATTAAAACATTTTTAGTTTTTTTTTTTTTAGCAATTTCACGCTTCTTTTCCATTTTCACCAATTTATTAAATTATAAAAATATTTTGTATTAATTATATAAGTAACTGAGCGAACCAGTTGTGCTTTTATCTTATATTGGGTACAATTACATTCCGCTTATAGTCACTTTTTTTTTAGCTGTCATCTCCATTTGACTATATGTGGGTTCTACTGTGGTAATTTTATACACAGTGTCAAAGAATTTGTTTTTTAATTTCAAAAATAAACTTTTTAAATAACTCAATTTAATTATCACTCAATCTAACTTCGCCTTTATTCAAAGAATTCTTAGAAGAATTCCTCAAAGGGCTGCATATTTATTTTGATAGAAGTCATCCCTTTTTCGGATCAAATATAAAAAAACTCATAACTGAAACTTTTGTTAAACAACTCTATTTGAAGAAAACAAAAAGTGAAAAGGATGCAGTTGAAAACGAGTAAATATTTATAGTAAAAATGTTTAAATTTTTTAAAACTTTTGAATTACAACTGCTTTCAGATTATTTTACTCATGGGGATATAGAAGTGAATTAGAATTTCCAAAAAAGGATGTATTGGACGCTGTTTCCAAGGTAAGATATAAAAAAACTTTCTTTTTGTTTTGATATTTTATCTTTGCAAAACACAAACTGTTCAATTGTTTTCTTTACAGTTGCTAAACAAACCTGCTAAACACTTTGTTTTGCAATACATGCAAGCAAATTCCGCTGATTCGGCAAATTAGTGTGGGAGATTTTTCTTATTAAATGTTTAGTTTTAGAAAATATACTTTTCATAGTTTTGGATACAAATATGAGTGAAAAATTTTTAATGTTTTATTTTTTTCTAATTCCATATTCTCTCTATGACATGATTATGGATTATGATTAACAAAATGATTGGGGTCATTTTTGAAAAAAATAAGACTTCTCTTAACGGTTGCATAGTACTGTTGTTTTTCGTCGTAAGAAAAAAAAACAAAATATGTCAATGTTCAAAAAATTGTAGGTGTTAAAAAAATCGACCAAATTGCATATAATATCTACAAAATTAAATGCAATTAATGTTAAATCAATATGCATTATGCAATTTTATTTAAAACAATTCAATTTTGTTTTATTGAACATAATATATACAATTTGGCTTGTAAATAATATGATACTATGACAAATTTACATTTGTTGGCACATAAGGGGCCTAACGTTATCCAATGTCTTAAGTTTAACAAATTATAGATATACATATAAATTACATGTCAAAAAGTATAAATTAAAAGTTGGCTGACTTAATCGTCCTCAGGGTGTTCATTCCCGGTTGCCAATATTGCATGATTTTAGTCGATGTTTACCGACACAGATACATTTAGAACAAATGATAGGCTGTAAATTATATTTTTTCAAGTGAAATGATTGCATAATTTGTGATATTGAAGTAAAGTTAGCATCGGATTTACTCACCTCATTTTAGCTAAGTTGAAACTTTGGTCACAGACATTTTTATGCACACCAAATAACACTTCGGTTCGGTCAATGAGGTCTTTACTTATTTAAAACTAAAAACAGACCTAATCCATCGAAATGGAGTGTAAAGTGCTATGTATGTGATGAAAGTTTAATGTATGAAATGAGGTGTCGCTACCCCAACGGATTAAAATTTTGGTCCCAGTCATTTACTCTGGTTAGAACAATGAAGCATTTATTTATTTTAAAACAAAATTAAAAGGCCTAATCGACCGAAGCGCTGTGTACTGCTATCGTTTTTTAAATTGTATTTAAATCTATCCAAAGTTGCTAAAATAAGGTTAGTAAATCTGTTGAAAGCTTTTGGTCTATAATAAACATAATATGGAGTACTTTTATATCGCAAGTAAAACAAAACTTTTCGAGGGGTTGATAATTTTATATTTTAAACGATTATTAAGTAGATATGTATGCTCATACATATTTCATGGCATGATTTAGAAAACTATGTGTTAAGTCTTAACTTAAACTAGTAAAAAATGTTATTACTGAACTAAGCAGATAAAAAACCCAGAATCATATGGCGCAGTAATCCTAACAGTCAAAGACATCTTGATCGCGTTAAGTATTGCTAAATGATTCCATGAAGAATTAGCCGGCCACGGTCACGCACAACACAACAAAACGACAGATATCCAAATAAAAAAAAAAAAACCATAAAGCAACAAAAGAAGAGGAAAACTTACACGATCACCCGACATGAGTCGTCGAGGTATGTAGACGATATAAATGAAGTTACTTATCGCACTCGATCAAACCTGCTGCTGGAAAATACAACTGCCGAACCAACGAAGGCGACGTTGCCCGGATAGTAGTTTTCGTTTCGGGCAAGTATTGGTGGTGGTGGTGGTGGTATGGTTATGTGGCTCTGGCTCGGCACTGTCTAGTGTGGTGTGGAGTTTAATTACTCAGTGTTCATCCAGATGCGGTACGGTTCAAATCGTTTATCAGCAACAGATAGCGGCACGTTTTTCTAAATCGATCGAATCGCGACTAATAGTTAGTTCTTTAAATTTATATTTTTTTTTTCAATAAGATACAATCTTGATTGTTATGGATTTTCTGCAAACTATTCAGATAAGATTTTGAAGTTGAAACAAACAAAATATTTTTAATTAAGCTTTTTTTTATCTAATATTACCCTGTGGGTCGTACCGTACTTAGTTTATTGAGTGTGTGATTTTTTAAATGCCCTGATCCATGATGATTTCTTTCTATCAGAATAAATTTAAAAAATTGTTTAAATAACGCCCACATGAATTAAAATTGCATTCTATATGCAAAGCCAGAACACTGATCGCGTTTGCATTTTTTATATCTGTGTCCGCGAATAGTACGAGGCCATAAGTGATTTTGGAGATTCTTTGTTTAAATGAAGAAGACGAACAATGATATTTTTAATTTCAAGTATATTTGTGCATTTGCACATCTATGCCTGTGTCTATTTCCATCAGCGGATGCGGATACCTCCTCTCTACCTGTTGCGACTTTAACTGGTTTCTTTTATAGTGCCTGGTCATAAGTTATTTCTCGCGTTTTTCATCATACACTTTTATATACAGCAAGTGTATGACCAAAAATAAACTCTGGAAGCGAGGAAAAGAACACGAAGATGTGACGACGACCATTTACACTCTAGGCAAGTCCAGTCGCAGTCAGGTAGATTGTGTTACTTCATGTGGATGTTGGGAAAAAATAAAATAAAATGAAAACTGCGCAGGAGGGATGTGTAAAGAATAGATGGCAGACTAGCTGCAAGGAAGTCGAAGCACCACAAAAAGAAGCCCTTCTGGTTGTCGTCGTTAATGGTGTTGGCAGGAAGTGGTGTTGCGGTTTTTTATCTTTCCTTTGGTACAAAAAAAGAAGAAGAAAACAGAACAATAAGATGTGTTTGTCTCCGTGTTTAGGTTGCACACTAGCTGATATAAACCTACCAAATACTTGTTTATCTGGTTTTATGAGAAATAAATAGCCGGCAATATAAAGTGGTGAACGTTTTTCAAAATTGATTTGTTTACACTACGGAATAGAGTAGCAAGTGTGATTTTCTTCTAGACACCTGGGCAGACAGCTGCTGCTTTAATTGGATTTTTATCGGTTGTTTACGTTGGTTGGTTTTGGTTTTGTGGTTGTTGTACGTCGTACGATGTTTACAAAAGATGAGTTCATTTGAATGAAGTGATGCAAAGTACTAAAACATGGATCTCAGTCAATAGCAAGTCAATTGTAGCTTTTTTGTTCATTTTTAAAAATAATATACATGGGTACCTTATAAGTGTTTTTGTTTTTTATTCATATTCGATACTCAATACTGATATGGAGCCATGTGCTTTTTTCAATAGAATTTATTAATACTTGTGCAAAGTTCTTGAGCAAACAAACATTACTGTAAATGACTGTTTTGTTATTAAAACCGGATTTTTATTATCACTTTAACTGTTGGTTTTGGTGAGACGCAAATAAATCAACAATTGTTTCCTAAGCTTTAAAATTATCACGAGATCATTTGTAAAATCACTTAATTCATATTATTATGTAAAGAGATATAAATAATCAAAAGAAGTCATTTTAAGGTGACCTCTTCACCCAAAATTTTTTAAAACACATATGTATATTACCGTATTAAAGTATATTTTTTTGAAATTAGAATCATTTAATGTGATTGAACTCTGACTTTTTTTTGTTGATAGTGCTTTTGTTTCTTAAGACACAACAAGTACCTTATCGTTGAATACGTCTCTCAAAATAAAGTGGAAAACGAAACCGCTTTCTAGTTTAATATTTTATTAGTTCATAACGAATTTAATTTACTGGAAACAATGTCCCTACCTTTTGTTTACAGATCTACATCATTAACATTTTAACTTGTTATTAATTTAAATTAATTATACCAGAACGATTCTAAGTAAATATAGCATACGTAAACCCGAATAAAATAATTAATTTCATCATTTAATTGCAAATTTCATAAGCTGGTAATAATAAGTTGAATTATTAGAGGAAACATTTTTTTTGCACAAAATCTAGTCAAGTCTTAACGCTTAAACTTCATTAATAATTTCCACAATTAGTACTTATATACATATATTTTTATTGGGTGAATCAAAACTGCTTGTTCCAGTTAAAAACAGACAATTTCTTTTTGCAAGGGTGCTGCCTCTTGTACGTAACCGACAAATCCCTCAAGAGAATAATAATGTCACGACATAATTGGTTCTCATTTGGTTGAGGCAGAAAATTTTAGATGGCTATATTCCTGTCGACTTACAACATACACCTAAAAATAACAATAATAATAAATCCACGCCAGCAATTTCTTCTTTTAATTGTTTAAGTACAAACAAAATTATCATGGTATTCTATTCATATATTTTAAGTGTCAGAGACAACCTTGTCTGCTACTACATGATGACTTTTCAGTCATGAACCCTTTTTGTTTTTTTTTTTAAATAACGAGTGTGACGGCCCAGGGAAACGAGAAACAACAGAGGCATCTGTTTAGTCGCCGGTAAAATAGTGCGACTCTTTTTGAATTGAAAAGAGTTAGTTCGTTCAGGTTAAATTATGTTTTTTATATAGTTCGTAGCACTGGGTTATGGACTCAATTTTACGGTGTTTCTAAAATTAATCTGAAGCCTTGGTACCTCAAGAACGGTACATATTGATAAACTTAGCTCCTATGTCCAAATTTCGCATTAATGACAAATCGATTGAGTTATTGCTGAGCGTAATAGGCGTTAAAATGTCTAATTAGGTAACTAAAGACGCTTTACTGTATATATCACGGTCGTATCTTAAAGAATTTAATAATAGACTTAGGGATTAGTGTTTTGGGTTCAGATTTATTATAAATGTTGGTTTGGAACTTAGTTCTTCTTTAGCGGCTATTTCACGAGTTCAAAAGGCAGCTGCTTCTAAAACTTTCAGAGACTGTCTGAAGTCCTTTATTACCAATAAGTATTTGTTTTGCAATGTTGGTGCTCCAAAGAGGTTTTCACTATTTTCGCGCACATACAAAAGTTTCAATATCAAAATCTTAAAAACTAAGTTTGTTTCATATTAAACTGAGTAGCAAAAAGCATATTTTAGTATAAAACTAACTTGATATAATTAAAAATAGAAAAACAGTTATTAAAAGAAAAATGAATCCCAAATGGCCGTTTGTGCTGTTTTTGCTGTTTATTGTTTCTATATCCTGCGTACAATGTAGAAAAAATGGACCCGAAGGCAGACGCAACAAGAAACCAGATTCCGATGAACAAGAAGAAGATGATTTATCATTATGGATCAATGAACAACAATTGCGAGTTCTAAGTGGTACGTAAACAAAAAAAAAAAAAGACAAATTCAATCAAATTCTGTTCAGGTTTCAGTATAAAAATCTATGCTATACAAAACGGTAAGGTCTATACGGACCTTAGAGATCCAAATTTCAATCAGTATCTACCAACAATACCTTCAGAAGTCAACAGTGTTAACTTTACATGGAAATCAGGAAATAAAAAGTATGACTATAATTTCGATCGTTTGAAATCAACCGATGAGAGCATTCTTAAAACTCCAACTGTTTCCATTAAGACCAAGGGAAGAATACCACATCATGAAAAAGGTAATGCGATAATTTTTTTTTCAAAGCCTGCAGCGCGAACTGATTTTCTTCTCTTCTTTGCTCGCCACCACTTATCGCTATACTTTATGGAGACAAGATTTCAGCATTTTTCTGCCTTGTACGGGAAACAATTCCGGAACGGCTATGTTTAGCATAGGTTTGCTTATACAAAATCGAAAAGGTAAACCTCTGCCAGGTACACCACTAAGGCTGCGTTTCAAAAAGGAATGCGCACATAGAGGTGTGTATGATAGAACCGCTTCCAACCCACTAACATCCCAGCAAGGTAGTGTATATGCTTTTTATCATTTTTTTTTTCTTTTTTTGAAAATTAGAGAAAAAACAAACGAACAAAATTACTTTTTCACTATTAAGAGCCTTTAGTAGGTATGCTCAGTAAAGATAATTTTGAACATTTTAATTGTGACTAAAACAAAAAACCATTTGCTTGGAATTCCTGCTTTATATAATTTTTGTTAGAATGCTTTACTTAGATTTTTATTTTGTGGTCCAGTGAGAAGTCTGACGATGAAAGAAATATAAAGTTCATTAGGCACTGTCGCGATCTTTTTTGAAAATATTCGACTTAAATAAATATCTAAGATAAACCATCGGAATCCATTTTGCCGAAAATAGTTTTTTTTTAAATAAGTTTCTTGAAATATGTTATCGTTTTCAATTCCGAAATTTCAAAAAAGCACGTAGAAGAAAATTTAGATCGCTACACATTTTGAATACACACTTGTTCATATCAAATTTAGAAAAATGAGTAACTAACTGACAGCACATCCGACGAGGAAGTTAAAATGCTTTGTCATTAGGAAAGACTAAATTGAAAAAAAATCGTCAGACTTTTTCTAGGACACCTCTCTTCCCGTATCTGAGGGCTCAGTTCAACTGCTTGCGTTAACGTTATTAAACAAAATATTTGCATTTAATATTATTAAGCTTATTTTAAATTTGATAAATAAACACATTTATAAAAAATAAACAAAACAAAAAACGAAGGTCCTGATCCTCAATGCAGCCTTAAGTGTGGCAACAATGGTTTTTGCAATCATGACATATGCCAATGTAAAGCCGGCTATATGGGTCAATACTGTCAAACAGCGCTCTGTTATCCGCAATGTATGAATGGTGGAAATTGTACAGCTCCAGCTGTTTGTTCATGTCCGGATGGCTATCAAGGACGACACTGTGAAGGTGGTAAGTATATAAAAACAATATATTAATTTCATAAAAATATATTTAACGTTATAATACACAGTAATGCAAAAGCAACTGTTTTCCCTATCGACAGTTAAACAAAATTACAATTACAATTACATCTACAGATATTTCATATTTTCTTTGAGATACTAATAGCCGTTTTGCAACCCAATTTGATAACTTCAGTAAGTGCCTTGTAGAATGGTGCTTGCTCGGCTCCAGAATCAATTCCAATGTCATGGTGCTCTTGCTCTTCATCTCTGAACTTTGTTATTGTGTTAAGTAGTTCCTTAAAATATATAAAAAAATGGAAAAATACTTAATCAAAAAATTTCCCCACTTATGTTCTTTACTACTTTGTCAACATTGGGTTTCTCCATTAACTGTCGTAGTTGATCGTTGTAGTGTTCAACAATAACTGTCTCTACAGCTACAGTACAAGCCATTGCGGCTTTTTCTCCAAGAAGTGCAGTTCCTTAAACAAAGAAAAAAAATTCTTCACAAATTATTTACGTAATTTAGAAATGGTGAAACTACCTGCACCCAGCATGAATCCGGCAACATTCCAAATTGGGGTCATAATGGTTGGACGAACTCGATACTCTCGTATTAATTTCTCGAACTCACTGCGATGGTGTTTTTCTTGTTCCCACATGTGGGATATTGTTTTACCCATTGGGCCATTGCCAAGTACAGCCATTTGCCCGGCGTATATCCGATCGGCACCAAGTTCACCAGCGTGATCAACTCGAATGATCTCATCAGTTAGTTGACAAGCACGTTTGTGAACCAAACGCGCTGCTGAATGCCCAAAAACTCGGTTGGAAACCTTCAGCATTGTTCTCTAGTCGATAAATAAAAAAGAATAATTTTTGTTTTTTTTTTTATTCACCCCAGGTATTTGTGCAGAGAAATGTTTGAATGGGGGTAAATGTATTCAAAAAGACACCTGTCGCTGCTCAAAAGGCTACTATGGACTGCGATGCGAGTTTTGTAAGAACTATTGTTTTTTAAAATTCTCTTGTCTTTTAAGTTCTTAACTTTTTTATTTTCTAGCAAAATGCGTTGTGCCATGTAGCAATAACGGACGTTGCATTGGCAACAATATGTGTCGTTGTAAAAATGGCACTAGAGGTAACCACTGCGAGATCGGAAGAATACAGCGTTCGACGTGCAAACGGCGTTGCCGACGTGGTGTTTGTCAAAATAGCAAATGCAAATGTGACGAGGGTTGGCAAGGAAAAAAATGTAATTCCCGTAAGTATTTTTTATGTTTGTTTAATTAAACCATAATTAATCTTTTTTTTATTTAAAAGGGTCCATCAAAAAACCTCGCTCAAAATCTAGTTAAAGTAAATAATTTGAGAATGAGAACTCCTTTACACAGTCAGTGTCATTATAGCATAGCTATATATGAGCTTCGCATGGGATATAAAATTATTCTTTGAATTTGTAAATTCATAATAAATTGTAAACCAATTAATGTGTTAAGAATATTTTGTGATAGATAAAAATATCATTTAGTCGGTAATGATTGTTATTTTTTTTTATTAAAATTTTGTACAAATTTTCATATAGGAAAACTTTTCGTTTTCGAAAACATGAAACCAGCCAGTATGCAAAACGGTAACTTAAATTTTCAAAACTGTTTATTTTTCCTATGGTGTTTAACAGCAAATTGTGAAAATTTTGCAAGAAATTTACGGAACCTAGTTTGACCGCCAAGTTATGGTAATTTTATGATTGTCAAGTATGCAATCGTCAACAGAATGTTGTAAACGCATTTGAAGTAGGTATTCCAACAAGATGATTTCTTTTACTCTCCAGCTTCACCGCATAGGTATGATGTTTTTAAACATTAGTTTTGAGCAAAGTGCATATCCAGATAGGTTTGCTTTGTTGTAATCCCCTGCGAAAAATCAGCTGATGCAACCACAACTTACGTATCTGAAAATTTAGGGATAGGTGGATAGCCTTTTGAATGTGAAAGGAATGCGTAAGCAGTTCAAATTCGCATTTCCATTCTCGAACAAAGATTTGCAGTTTAGTTTTGCAATCACTTTAATTATACAAAGATACCAAATTTAATTGAACAGTTCAAAAATAGTTTTCAAGATTTAAAAAACTCCGGCTTCACCTTAATTTTTCCTTTCATTGATTTACGGCTAATGGCTATCTTTAAGTAACCTTTTCGTTTTCACAAGTTTGGAGTTCCTCTGTTCATAATTCTGTTACACATATAGACTTCATGTCGAAGCTTGCAAGTTATAAAGCCTTCAAAATTATTGGGAGTCCCTACTTCAATATAGAAATAATAGTTGCTCATAGGTTTCTGAGAACTAAGGATTTCCAAAGTATGCGCGAACTCAGAAATGCAATTGTGTTAATTAAAAGTGCGAATGAAAGAAGTATCGTTGCAAGAATTAACCGCATTGGTTTTGAAAACAGCCGAGTAGTTTATAAGAAACACGCAAAACGATTTTTTCACTAAACAGATCTTAAAATTATAAAATATGAATACTTACATAATTTATTAATAATTCTCTAAAAAAATCACGTTGTGAAATTAAATAAACAAGATTTTTGTTGTCCACCGAAAAGAAAAGACGAAAACGAGAAGCTCAAATTTTGTCCTGTCATTTCATTCAACATCTGTTTTGTTTTTCTTTTTTGTACTTTTCATGTCAATAGGCGTGTTCAGGAAAATGAGATCTCGTAGATCTCAGCAATGTCATGGGGTTTTCCATTGGTAGATTTGGATCTGTCAAAAACACAATTTCCCCTCTTTTTACTTTCCATGGGGCAAAATAAATTGATTTATTTTTGATTTTAAATCAAATTTGCAAATCTAAGTTTTTCGGCAGATTTACCCCTCAATTTACTAACACCAATACAAATTTAAGCTGTCAGCTTGACAAATGTGGTTTTTGATTTGAAATTTATTCGTTTTGCGAAAAGTATGCTCAAATTGTTAAATAAATACAATCCTATTGAAAAATGGAAGCAGTTTTATATGAATTATTAAATTCATCAACATCATCTTCTTCTGATTAAAGTGATGAAAGTTTTTTGAAGTAATGAAAATTCTATTTAAAAATGAAAAAAAAGACAGCGCGTAATAGTTTTTGTAAAGGATGTAATACAAAACTATTCTTAGAAAGAGGTTAGTGCTTAATGGTCTTATTTATAAACGTTGTTTAACTTTAGACAACTTTGGAAAATGTGTTCAAAAACTTTGTTTATTGTTGTCTTATAGCTGCCTAACTTAGACACAAAAGTAGATTGTCTTAACCGTGAATAATGTGACATTTATTTTTATTAAATAAAGCATATTTCCACCAATTTGAAAATAGTTAGACACTGTCTAAGTAGCCAAAAATCTAATAAATACGACTGACAGTGTCTAAGTAGACAAAAATCTAATAAATACGACTGTAACAATATAAATAAAAAGTTGAAATTTTTTGGAATAAGATATTTTTGTATAGTTCCGAGGCAACTTCAGACTTTCGAGAGAAACGGCGGACAAACTTACAAAACATGAACAAATGTTCTAGACATTTTAAAGAAACTCTGCGCTGAATATTTCTTTATTTAAAATAGATCGGAAATTTAGTTAAAAACAAAATATTATTGTGTACACTCAACTCACTCAAACAATGCTCTAAAAAACGATGTTATTTTCAATTAAAACACATCCTTCATCATTACTACTTACGATCTCAAAATCCTCTAAAACTATAGATAAATTCATTTTTGAATACCTATTACTTTCTTTTTATTTCATTTTTTGTTTTTTATTATAAATTTAACATACACCTTCAAAAAGATAAAAACTTTAGGCGTGTTTTTTTGTAAGCCCAGAGGGAATTGGTAGAAAAAAACAACGTCGGTGCTAAACAATCACCATGTTAAATACAACAACAACTAATCCCCTACGGGCTAAGCTAAACCCAGATAATTCTCCGGGCTTAACTTAAGCACATAGAAAAACTGTGTTACCGGCATAAATAATATACTTGTTATCGATAGTTTGTATGAAAACTCCATTTTGTTTTTGTGTTGCTGTCACTAATTCCTGTGGTCGTTTTTTTTCTTGCAATTCCCACCGGGCTTGCAAAAAAACACGCCTTTTGAATGGAAATTTGACAGCTATGCCACACTAGTTTCACAGGCAAGAAAGTACACCAATACAGTGGCAAAAAAATCAAATTGAATTGTGTTCCAGTAGCCAAAAAAAAATTAATTTTTTTTATTGAAATATGAATTAACCAATGGAAAACCCATCAGTTAGACTGCTTTCAGACGACTGCAATTTTTAACGGCGTTTCTCTTTTGAGTTTCTTTCGGATTGCAGCATCCATTTAAACGCTGCAAATTTTAATAGCTGCAATTTTTGTTAAATGAGAAGGAAACATCTCTTCACACTCTTTACTGCGCGCGATAACTCTGCAATTGTTTCAACTTGTTTACCCCGGCCACCGCATACGTCCCTCAACAACTCGCTTAAAAATCGCAGCGTTAAAAACTATCAAAGCAGTCATTTCTCATCAAAATTTCTCAGTTTTGCTGGATTCGCCTGTTCACTTTTTGACGCTGATTACACGATTCGTTTTTTCGTTCGTTTCGTCTTTCGTCTTTTTGACAGGCACGTATCCTCGTGATTACATGGTTCTTTTTTACATTCGTGAAGACTTTTTCGTTATTTTGACGTTCAGAAACTTTCCGGTGGATTTATTGAAAAATAAACAGAAGTAATAATTAAAAAAGATTTTTAATCACTTCTTATTAATATCTACAGCTTATTTAAGTGTGAAAAATTGTTCTACAGCTCGAAATTAAAAGTTTATAAGTTCTTCGCACAATGATCTGATTTGAGGGATGGGCGATTAAATTTTTCGATTTTAAAATCGGTGGGAAAATTTATCGAACCTGAAACATCGATGTTTTTCAAAATCGATGTATTTCTTTTTTTTTTTTTTTTGATAGCCAAATATGTTATAATATGTAAATTTACATCAAAACGTGGTTTTGATTTAGGGCCGTTTGTTCATAGTAGGTTAAATCTGTAATAAAGGTTCCGACTCTGGTTCTGATGATTAAAATTTCAGATTAAGGATTCATTTAATCGATTTTCTCCTCTAAGAAATTCCATTAAAATGATCTGTGGCTACGTTCTGTAACTCACATCGATAAAATTAGTTGAGAAATGATGGAAATTGAAACACATTATGAGTTTTAATTTATTTTTTAACGTTTCTCGACCAATGTTATCGATGTAAAACTTGCACTGTACGATATTTGGAGCAAATCGGTCCACCTGTTGAACCTCTGTCTCAAATGACCTCGTATAGTGCAAAGAGCGTAGAAATCAACGGACGGTATGGTAAAACTACTTTTTTAGACTTCTCCATGTTTAGACGAAACCAATACTTGCCCTATAGAAAATGTAAAAAGAAACAAAAATTTCCACCCTACATATTGTTTTATCAAGTACATTTTTAAATTTACGTGGTGTGAACATTTTATCGGGATTAAATCTTAAATGACCACATGAATTCTTAATTTTAAAAACTAAAATTATACACAAATAGAATTACTGTTTATAAAATGAGTACAGCAGAAATGAGAAAGGAAAGTAGATATTAACATGTGCCTACGTTCTGTAACTCTCGCATCGTTAAAATCAGTCGATAAACTATGAAAATGGAAACTTTCTCGATCAATTTTATCAATGCGAGAGTTACAGAACGTAGGCAATGATTTAGAATACTTTATTTGTAACTAGTTATTACCCACTACCTTTTCTGAAACCCCGCAAACCCCTTGTAGTATGAAAAGTACTCATGTTCCTTTCCCATGAAATAATCGATTTCTAAAATCCTTCCAGCGAAAAAGCGCAAAAAAAATGTACTTTCACATTTAATATTTATAAGAATGATGTTTTTTTTTTAGAAAGCACACATATTTGAAGTTGCTTTCTTTGCATTTTAGTTAAATATACCATTTTATTTGCATTTTTGTAATTTTCTGTAATCGATGTATTTAATCTTAAAATCGATATCTGAAATCGATGTTTTTTCTCTCAACTACGATTTTTGCTGACATCTGCCTATCGCTCATCTCTACCCTGTTGTCAAACCATAAGCGTCAATGTTCAACCAGAAAAAATCTTCAAATTTTCATTCCTGCTTTCGTTACTTCATTCCCCCTACATTTCTATACCCCTCACCAAAGCTGTCAAAAGCACGAAAGACGAAACGAAAGAAAAAAAGACTCGTGTAATCAGCGTCAGTAGAAAAATCTCTGAGATCTAATTTTTCTGAACGTGCCAAACATAAAGGTGTGTTTGATTAAAAATTTTCCTCGAAAGTCCCCTTTCACACGAGGAAACAAGTTTCTGTAGGATTTTTGACGTTTTATTTTAATTTCCAATTGACATCAATCATAGACCGTTCATTCTCCTTACTTGGTGTCCTTCTTACCTGAAAACTGAAATTGCTGGAAACTCACGGTCGTATTTATTAGATTTTAACGTTTATAAATAAGACCATCATGGTCTTATTTATAAACGTTGTCTAACTTTAGACAACTGTCCAACTTTGGAAAATGTGTTCAAAAACCTTGTTTAATGTTGTCTTATAGCTGCCTAACTTAGACACAAGAGTAGATTGTCTTAACCGTGAATAATGTATTGTATTTATTTTTATTAAATAAAGTATATTTCCATCATTTTGAAAATAGTTAGACAGAGCCTAAGTAGACAAAAATCTAATGAATACGACTGTCAATTTCGTGTAAAAGAGGACAAAGTCTGATAAAAAAAAAAACACTTTTAAACAAATCGAAATAACTTATTGACGCGTTCTTTTAAGACTCGTGAAAGGGGACAAAAACGATATAAAACTTAGACGTTTACAAATTATTTAAGTCAATCAAAACGAAAAATTTCGGCTTTCAATATATTTATTGTTAGGCCATATTATTCACTCGATTCATTTAGATTAAAACTTAAATCCGAATGTAAATCATACAAACTCAATTTAAAAACATCCGGATTTAAGTTTTAATCGTATGCATTGAGTGAATAATATAGGTTACATATAGAGCATCAAGAATTTCCGTGCTGAAACAAAATGAAAAGAAAAGAATTGCAAAATTTAAGTCAAGACGAAAAATCATGGTGTAAAAGCTAGCGCCTCACATGATGAAATTTCGATGAATTCAAAGAAGAATGACGACACTAAAAGTCGTCGTAGCAAATTTTCATTTGCAATCAATTCCGAGATAACCAAAAATACATTTTAAACTAACAGATCTTTTAATTAATGCTTGATTGACACTGTGTTCCCGCCTTTAAATCTCCCACTGAACCAGTTTTTCTTACCAACGGCAGCTGCTGTCAATTTTCAATTTCGAAAAATATACAAGAAAAACGGGATTTCATTCAAAGAAAGTTAAAATATATTTTTATTAAAAAATCATTGAAAAAGTGACGAAAATAGTAATTTAGTTTCAATAAAAATCAGAAAAATACTTACGTTGAATATATATAAAAATAATGTCTGCGCTATCAACTATAGCGGCTTTTGATGATGTTCGGCGTTGCATTCATGTGCTTACTGATGGAACGGCTGAAGAAGGTTTAATTTATTTGAATTTGGTATTAAATTAATCATAATTGCATATTAATGTGTCTCTCCTTATTGATTGCAGAGTTTTTGAAAGTATTAAAACTTCAAGAAGCATTTCGTTTGGAATGCCTTACTGGAACTCGAGAAGCACAACGGATACAAAAAGAACTGGACGCTTCTCTTCAAAATATGGCCGATTTGGAAACCAAGCTGTTTCATGCAAGGCGTCTTCTTGAAATGGAAAGCAAAGCTAGACGAGAAGCTGAACACGATCGTGATCAAATGGTAAGGACATGTAGAAAATAAAATAAATATGGTGAAGCAACTCAACCATTCCCTTGTGCCTGTTATTAGATGAATGAGGAACATGCAAATTTCCCCTTAATACTTGATTAAAAAAAGGCGAAAGTAAATACAAGATGATAATATCAAATCTTATGTCAGAAGAGAAGATTATTATTACTATCTGGGGTTCTCATTTGATTAACTTCGCGGTTGAAATGTAAATAGGTTTTAAAAAAATTTTTTTTTTAACAAATATGATTTCTATTCTACGGAAGGTAATGTCGGCTTAAGCTAGCTATATAAATATACATCTCATCAGCCTTTGGCATGGCTTGATATGAATAAAACGGAGTGATCTATTGAGAGGTGATCTATTAAGATTAAAATTCTTGAAAACTTTAGTTTTTATAAGCACTCTTTTCTTGGAGCTAAGAAGTTGGTAAAAGATTGCCAGTTAGTTTTTTGTTAAGATTTTTTTTATTGTTATTTATAAAATGTTTTTACAATACTGTAAACGTACATAGATACAATCTATTCTAACCGAATAGGAGAAAAAAATAATAGCTGTAGCTGAGCTTCTTCGCAATGAGCGTGACATCAATGAGGAAACAAAAGACAAACTGGCATTCCTGAATACATTCCAACAGAAAAAACGCAAATCCTTAAACACACATATAGAGGAGAAATTTGGCAACGACATCAATTCAACGGGGTCTTTTCTATCAGATCTCTCACTTACACAATCTGAAGATGATTTTCTTGATGTCCGTAATTCAAAGAATTGGCAGAAACATCGTCCATCGCTGCCGAAGAATACAGGTCCATTTGTTGGTGGAAAGAGGTCACGATTAAGCACGGGGACTCCTAAAGCTCCTACTCCACAAAGACGTTCGGCAGCAAATTCCAACAAACATACCCTGGAGATTGGAGTTAATGAAAAAATTTGTGCCACAACAAAGGTTTCAATTCCCCAAGATGGAAGTGGTGCTATCCGTGCTGAGTCAACAATCGAAGCAGTTCCAATGACTTCAGAAGAGCATCACCAACCAGAGGAGGTACATTTCTCCAGTCCACAGTCGAAGATGCCGCGTTCGAGTAATAACTACACCCCGCGGCGTCCTTCCCCGCATAAGGAAACTCCTGTGACTCTGTCGGTTAACCCGTTTCCACCTGCGTCACCAGCAGTCAAACACCGGAGCATGATGCGCCAGCACAATTTTTCTTCAAAAACATTCATTCGAGCAGACACATGCACCCATTGCCAGAAAAAGTAATTTGTTTTGTTTCTCTTCGATTTAAGTTTTTAAACATTTTTCTTTTCTTCAAGGATTCGTTTTGGTACGGTAGCATTGAAATGCCGTGATTGCCAATTATGCTGCCACGTTGACTGTCGTGGAGTTCTTACCGTGACTTGTGTACCTCAGAGCGGGACCCCGACTCTTAAAGGCCTGATGGGTTACATAAGTGACCACGCTCCACCAGTTTCACCAATGATTCCAGCTTTGATTGTCCACTGTGTTTTTGAAATCGAAAATCGAGGTCTTAATGAAGTCGGAATTTACCGTGTGTCCGGTTCTGAACGAGAAGTCAAAGCGCTAAAAGAGAGATTCCTTCGCGGCAAGGGAAAACCACACCTGGCAGACATAGACGTGCATGTGCTGTGTGGGTGCATCAAAGACTTCTTGCGTTCTTTGCGAGAACCTCTGATCCCGACTGGCTTATGGAAAGATTTCTGTAATGCAGTGCAAGATGTCACCGAGAACGAAATACAAAGGAATTTGTACAATGCAATCAACCAAATGCCACAGGCTAATCGTGACACACTAGCTTTTCTGATCCTACATTTTCAGCGAATTGCTGAATGTCCCGAAGTAAGAATGCCCATCGAGAATATATCTCGAGTCTTTGGCCCAACAATTGTTGGCTACTCAAGTCCTGATCCAGATCAACATGCCATTTTCACCGAGATCCACATGCAGTTTTCGGTTATGCAGAATCTGATGAAGATTCCGTCAGCATACTGGACACAATATGTTGATTTCGACAAGGAGAACACTAACAGCAATAATGGTTCCTCAGAACCACGTACTCCAGTCAACAACAAAGAAACTCTCTACTCTTTATATGGTTTGTTAATCGAAAAATAAATCATTCCATATTGATTTGGATTTGTATTACAGCTACGCCACTGAAGAGCACATTGAAGAAAAGGAAGTTCTATGCTACCCCACCTTATTCGCACAAGAAAAAGTAATGAAGATGAACTTCAAAACTATCCGGAAGATACTGGAATACCTGTTTCAATTGAGTGAAATTTATTATATTACGTTTTTCTTGGTTCTATAGTTGAATTTTGTATTTTATTTAATTTACACACACAAACACACATTTTTTTGTTTTTGAAATGCTGGAGAGTTACGAATAAATTTTGGGTTAACACAGTTAAAGAATTTTTTTAATCAATGTATGGGTGAATTTGTTTAAAGCCGTCTGGTTAGGTTTAACATTTAATTGAGACTTCATAATTATTATTATAACACAAAAAGCTCCATTTCCCTCCATTTAATATTTATAGTAACAATTAGAAAAAACCATTTTAAATATTCCCAAAAACTGGTATGTACTATTTATGTACATTTTATGTAAAATTAAATTTTAAAGCTAAAAGCAAACTTCAAAGCTTCGAAAACAGAAAAAAAAATTCAAACGGACAATATTTCCCTGGTAAAATGGGATTTGGATGTGGCAGTGTTTCCGGACTTTTAGTTTTATGAACTCGACCAAGATTACTTACAAATACATCATCGTAATTTGTTTGTTTTCATGGCATATTTACGGCATTTTATGGGCTTGTCGAACATTATTCTTTGACCAAATAAATAGAGACCTTAAGCAGCAAACTAACATAGTTCTTAAAACAGTTATAGGTACATATATAATAGTGTGTGTCGATTGAAGATCGATTGAAGATCGAAGTTCTTAAAACAGTTATAGGTACATATATAATAGTGTGTGTCGATTGAAGATGCTTGCAACTACGACCACACTATTTTCGTATGCTAAACGACGTATGCCGGACACTATGTTTTGCTATCAAATAAATTTATTTAGACTTTGTATCGAACCCAAGCGTACGAGTTCAACCTAACACCACAACAAGGACATCAAGCATCTACATCGACATTATAAATATATAGTATTATTATTATTATATACGAAAGCGCCCTTTTTTTTATGAAGAAATATCTTCAGTCTTTTTTTGGCTCTGCGCGCGGCAAGATCGGCGAGTTATAATAATATAAATAAATATTGTTTTTTTTTTCAAATGTTTAACTTCGGTTAATACAGACTTATTTCCTTAAATATTATATTCCTGTACGTGCAGGCGGATGTGAGTACCTATATACTTTAACACTAAGAAGCACGTCAATTCAATAAATTAATGTATTTTTATACTCGTATTTCGTACGGGAACTGTAGCTAAGAGGAATAAATAATTGACAAACTTATCGGATTTTCGAGTAGTTACACAACCTTTGCATTGCACTAAGGATTAAATGAAGAATCCGATTGATGATAATGATTCAAACATCCCAAAAAAATATTCAAATTCAAAATGTTATTCATACTCACCACACCACATGGGGAAATATTACTGCGACATCTCTTGGCTGATCTGTTAACTTTTTTTATTTCCCATAAAAATGATTAAAAGGGAATTTATTAAATGCTCAAACCTTTATTATTTTATTGGTATAAAAACATGTAGATATCTTATTGGGACAAAAAAATTTATTCTATTTCTTTTATTTTTTGCATCTCCTTTTGATTACATACTTCATCTCTGTTTCACAAAATTTGTTATCACCCAATCAAAATTAAATGAATTCAGCCATATTGAATTTCAACTATCCCCTCCAATTAATACCAGTTTGATAAGTTTGCCATTTTGGTCGACGCCCTTCTACCTGGCTTTTATTGTTTTGAATTTTCGGTTTGTAGTCATTTCATTAACGCGAAGAAATGTACACATTCAATATCTTCAAACAGTTTAGTACCATTGTAGGTACCTTCTTTCAAAAAAGGAAAACTCTTAACCGAATTTTAAATAAATTCGTTTTAAAGTTATGATAGTAACACAAGGACATTGAATAAAAATTAGGTAGGTTGGTAGGTGGTTATATATCGAGTTCACAGTTGCAGCTGATGTCACCAATAAAAAAAATCGGAGTTGATTGAAAAACTTTACTGTTTTTCATTAAATTTGGAAAAAATGTAGACAAGATAGATACGCTTGTACCTACTTAATGTACATAGGCGCCTGATTTGGAGTGAAAGGTGGGCCACTTGGCCTCCTGACTCTTGGGCATAACAACTTAGGTAGGTTAGTTTATTTGTTCCTAGGGACTTTTGACAAATACCTCACTACGAGTATTTTTTCGTTCGGAGACCCCTCAGGCTTTTGTGCCATCAGGACAAAAAATCAGATTATTTACGTTTTTTTTTCACAAACGTAGGTATATATGACTAGTACATAAAGGTAGATTCCATATTCACAATTTGCCTTACCTACCTAGGTACCGTTATGCAATTATAAGCTGAACAGCAATGAGCATTTCCGTTTCGCTTAAATTTTTTCTGGGTCAGTTTTTTTTAAGGTAAAGGTAGGTACCCATATTATATTTCAAAATTTGTAAATATGTATTGAATATTAAAAACAGATATTAAAATTTCTGGTAGATAAATATAATATACTAATACCTACCTTCATACCTATGGTTTTTCGAAATTGTTTGATTAAATTAAATTACTTAGACGTTTACAAAATTTTTTGTTTCGAATTTCAGAATAATTTAATAATGAAGAAGTTCAAAAAAGTGCTCTTCGTCATACCGTTTGTGCGTCTAGATATAGGTATGTATAGGTACATTGAGCTATAGTGCCTATACCTCATTGCATAAACATACATACATACATACATACATATGTTTATGTAGGTATCTGCTTTTGGTAATTAGGTACGCAAATTTTTTGTGCAATTCCCTAGAGGGAAAATTTGATTTTTTTAGTTCTTTAGCCATAGAACGATTTTACTTTTTTTTAGATCAAGATACTCTTATTAAATAAGTACATACATAGGTATTATCTACGTTAAAAAAATATTACTTATACATAGGTAGGTATATAACTGATCTATAACCTGTAGGTAAAATAAAACAACTTTTTATAAAAATAAATCGATTTTAAAATTATTGTAGTATCCCTTCGTTAGTCGTTAGTGCGTATAGGACTGTCACGCCAAAATTCTTGTACTAAAAATATAAATGCTTTTCACGAGAACTTCCACTGGCGAGGAATTGACAAATTCTTCGAGAGTATATCTTTTGTCATCTTAAAGTTGCCTATTCGAATTCGGCAGAAAATTCTAGGTCCCCTCCATTCCTACCAATAACACGCACACAGGAAATTGAGAGTTGTAAGTTACAAGGCCTATGTTCTATACGATCTTTCACGCCACCCAATTTATTTACTTGATGTTTGTATTGTTTTTTTCTCTTTTCGCAACTTTTGCTAATATTGAATAGGTATCTACTATAAAATAGTTTAGAATGTTGATTTGGAAAGGTACGACAAATTACACAAACCTACAAAATTAAACCGATGCCCTTAAAATAGTTTGTCTCCATAATACTGTTGTGGCATCTGATAGTAGGAATGTTATAGGTAAACAATTAAACATTCAGTTAACTGTGAGAGGAATAAATAGAAAATCATTTTTGCTTTATCTGAAAAATAATTATATGATCTATCTGATATTTAACTCAATATTGAAAGGAGAGGCCTATAGAGAAATCCTCAGCTGAGTTGTAAACAGTGCGATTTTTGAGAACTAAGTACATTTACCTACTTAGTTCTCAAAAATCGCACTGTTATGCGAAACTAACAGCCTAACAAAGATTGCTCGAAGAAATCTATTATGGGTACCTAAAATATTAAAATTAAAGGGAATCAACCAAGTTCTCGGCACTAACCCTTTCTACAGGAACAAAATCAAAAGAATTTGGACCCCCTCTAATTTTAATTTCTCCTAATTCTGTTACTTTAGTAAGCTGGAGTTTTTTAAATAAGCTATTTAGATACAATCTATACCACAAAATGTGATTTTTTGTTTATTTAGAGATTCATAAATCACAATCACATCAGTGAATTTTAAATCACGGTTATACCTGTGATCACAACTTATTTCATGTGTGTTGACTTTGTGCCTACATGTATGGATGTTTTAGTATCAAAATGTCGTTTTGCCCCATAAAAAGCAATAAAATAAATAAATACGCTTATTTGGGGAACTTATGTATTGTTAAAAAAAAATGTGGGAGCACCGGGACTCGCGGTGAAGATTTTAAACATTCGCTTTTGTTTCGGGTAAAAGGTAAAAATCGGCATGGTAAAAATTACTAAACACCATAAAATCCGAAAATGCTCCAACAGTCACTCATTTCACTTAATGGATAAAAAGGATCAATCCGCAACTGCAGCGTTCCATGTTCTTTTCGTATATCGATAGCTAAGATGTTTACCACATCAAATACGCACAAACAAAATTAAATTCAAATTTAAAATGAAATATTTACAAATATCGAACGAATGATGTTTATTATCCGGTTCGTGCATTCGATAACCCAGTATTTTTCAGAGACAAAAACCCTTTGTCCGAGATTCCTACCCATATTCACGACCACTTCCGCAACATTTACCTATATTTTAATTTCACCCAGAGCTTAGATGTTCATACACATCAAAAACTAGAAATACTCTTTGTAATAAGGAGGAGGTAAAGAAGATGCGTTCCAAGTAAAAAGATTTTAACCACGAACGCAAAAGAAATTTTCAAATAAGTCCCGATTCCCTATCCTAATCATTTTTCATTTTTGCAATGAAAACACAATAGAACAATTCTTTAAATAAATCAGTAAACATGTATTTTTCCAAATGGTTAAAGAATTCTTATATTTATTTTTTGCAAACAGCAAATATCATAAATGCATACCTTCATTTACTAAAAGAAGGTCGATTCTGGAAAACAATATCGAAGAATCTGATAAAACTCCTAGAAGAAAAACTTTGAAGAGATTTAACCTGATTCGATGAGTGCAAGGTTTAAAGAAGTCGTAAAATATTCACGTTTGTTAACGAAAATCTGGTTTAGATAAGAATTTTGGAAAGTCACGTCAAATTTTTTTTAAAATATTATGGACTCTGAATTTGTATTTGTTAAAAGGTAGGTAATTTGGTTTGGCAACTTTTATTGCCTTTAAGTCGCGAATTTCAAAAGGTAAATTTAGATTTTGTACAAGTTATGGATCTCGCTAAAGATTGATGCGGTTTACATAGGTACATACATATTTAAGAATTTAAGCAGAAGAATATTCGTTTTCTGGAATTTATGACGATTCAAAAAAATTGCTGAAAGATTTGGTTTAAGATTGCAAAAGAATAGCCAGAAGAATCGTCCGAATTCAGAAGTTTAAAATACAGAAGATCAGTTTCGTTTCTGGGCTTGGAGATTTACAAATCATGAAAATATATTAGAAGAATGTTCTGTGCTCATGTTTCTTTCGAAATTGACATGGCTCTAAGGCAGCTGATTAATTTATTTTACCTACATAAGTGTCAAAGAAGAATTTTATAAAATTCTAAATTCTTCACCTTAAATTCAATCTGAGAGCAAGATAAAAAAATCGAAATAAAAGGCTTGCGTGGTTGTGTGGTGCCATACATTTTTCAATTTAAACTTTAAATTAAACTTAATAAACATAAATATACACACATTGGATAACTTATCTTTAAAGACAAGAAAACATAAATGATAGTCGCCTATAATAAAGGTACTTGTAAATCTTTTATCCCCTACTCCATTGAAATTCTTATTTCAGAAAAGTCTAGGTATACTTTTATTTTAGTTGGGGACGAGAACAGATTTGTAAAACATCGATTCGAAAAAAAAAAATAAATGGAATCGCTCAAGGATTACAAATACGTTCTTTCAATTCGACAACGACAACGGTTTGTTTGAATTGAGTTTTGTTTTCGTTTCATTTGACTGAGTGATCGGTGATGGGATTTTCATGGAAAATCTTTGTGAAGTCTTATTTACCATTTACCATTTATTTTGGAGCAAGAAAACCCATCAGGCAACAAACAGCCTTCAGCTTCTGTTGCTGATGCTGATGCTGTATAACCCAGCAATTAATTCAATGAATCTATTGATTTTTCACTCCCCTTATATTTTTCGGCTGTCTTGTCAGGTCTCGTTCGTTCAGGTGTATGAAAAGAGGTCCTATAGAAAAATATATATATATATAGTTATTGGAGTCATGTGTGTGGAGTTTATATATACAATTATAGCTACGTATACGTTGATGCGAATTGACGGAGCGGAAGTGTCGACTGGATCTCCCACTTAGGTCGAACACGTTCATTTCGGCTCCAGCTTCAGCTTGGGCTACGGGGTTTTCGGTTCCTGCGCTTACATTTATTTTTGTTTGCTCCACCTTCAGCTTCAGGCCATCAGGCATTCGTGCAGCAGCTCTTATTTATATTTTTACATTTCGGTGAACCTTCGATATGCTTTGTTGATGATGGTGTCTCTTTGAAAGAGGATCTAAAGCGCTGTTGGTCCTTAATTCTGTTGTGAGGATGATGATACTCCTGCCGGTAAATAACTTTGTTTATGATAGCAATGTTTTTTTTTTTTTTTTTTTTAAGTTTGAAATGGCGTATAGGTGTCCAGGATGCCGGCTTCTTTGAGCTGGATGCAAGTTATTTTAACAGTCCAGTGCTTTAATCTTTCAACCGTGGGAAAAGCGACATCATTGCCATACTTATAGAAGGGCTATTATTTCGTGTCTTTTTTTAAATTAATAAAATGAAAACGAAACGGAAATTACTGAACCAACGTAAAATTAGGTTAAAATGTTTTTTTTTTTTTTTATTACTATTCATGCGCACTTGAGGGTTTTTGAATATCCTTTTTTAAACGCAGTGCAAGTATTTTGCGAATTTAGGGACTCTCTACCTAATAGAGACAAAATCTTTTTTGCCTTAAATATGTTAAAACTTTTTGAAATTCAAAATAATTTGTATTAGGTACCTAAAAGTACGCAGTTTAGTTTGGACTAAAACACAATACACAAATTGTTAAACATTCATTAACAAATTTACAGAAACATTTTTTAGTTTTTACAAATTACACATACACATAATTGAACAATAGGTAGTTATTACAACAAGAGCAATTTCGTGCAATTTAGTCGTGAATATTTTCTTTTTAATTTTTGGAAACTCGAACTCGAAATAACTAGATTTTTTTAAAACCTGGCACCGATAGGTTTTTCAACACAATTCAGAAGAATTTTACATTTTTATTTTATGCTAAAACCAACGGCAATTATAAGTACCAAATAAATTTTCGAGAAATCATTAATTTCTCAAAAAACGACTTCAATGATTATTTCTATCTGTCCGGATTTTCCCGGACAATGTAACCAAATTTAAGGTAGTATATTGCGCCGGTCGTCAAAGTTGAAAGCGTCAAAAATAAAAATGGCTGTTCGAGTACCCACAGGAACTCAACACGTATCATTAGAAACAACAATAAAATATTAAAATAAGACAAGTAAAGGGGCACTGGATCCACTATTTTCTCACCATACCTCAAATTTTGACAGATGCTCAGAACTGAACAAAAATGAAAACGCTAATGATATTACCTTCAATATGTGTACTGTGTATGCGGGGAATGTCCGGAATTGTTTTTCTCAATTGTTCGGGACTGTTCATTATTCATACTTAAATAGTAATTGTTTAATATTCTTAATTGATTGTTTATTCTTAAAATCAAACCGAAATACATAGTCAAATTAAAGAAACGAACAGAAACAGTAATTAAGAAAAGGAAATTTAAAACTAACAGAATTTTTGTGCTGCCAAATATAAAAAAAAGTGTGAGTGCCAAATTTGAATATTGAAGGTATTCAATATAATGTTTTATATAATATTTTGTTTCCATACTTATCCCTCATACTTTTATAGAATGACATTTTGTTTTTTCGTATAACTCTGGTTGATGGAGTTTTGTTTATGTTAGGAATTTCGGTGTGCTCTCCAATAATATTACCTATGTTTTATATAATAAGTGACCTTTTTTTGTTTGAATATTTGTTTGTTGATTTGTGGGCTTCAGGTCAAAAATAAAACACTTGTTTTTTCTTTTTGTTTCTTGTGAGTCTAACTTTTTGGTACTAAGTCCAGCCTTTTTGTTTTTCCTTAGAAAAAAATGATTGTGTAAAATTAAATTGTGTAATATTTATTGTAAGTAATTGTTGTTATTGTAAACATGCAAGCAAATTGTAATTCTATACTAATCAATGCAAATATAGATCTTTTTGATTTTCACCCGAAGATGTCCATAGACATGGACGAAACGTCGTGAACAAAAAAACAAGTGTTTTATTTTTGACCTGAAGCCCACAAATCAACAAACAAGGTATTCAATATACCTACATCAACGTATCGTTACGTGTAAAAGCAAAACTTGCCATTTACACATCAATAATCTTTACGTCAGATATTTTTGAATGTTTTTGATCTTCAGACTTCTGGATACAAAAATTGGTCTATGCGCAATGATGATCTACATAATGTATATAATTAATTCACAAACAAAAACTACTATACATAATTACATATTTTTTTTTTAAATTAAACTATGAAGTACAATTTTTTTTAAAAACTCTAAAAAAGTCTATTGATCCTTTTCGGGTAGTTCTACAATAACTTTTGGTGAAGTTGTAGGTTCAATATGTTGTGGTTTCTTATTTGACTTTCCATTGCCGAATATAAACTTCTCCAATACCAAAACCGGAGATTCAAATGCAAGAGAAATGACAATGGCAACCATAAGTGATACTCCAAATGCACTCAAAAAGTAGAGAATCTGCAAAAAAAAAAATATGAAACAAAAAAATTACTATTTCTTTTACAAAAAAAAAAATACCCTTAAAACCATTTTATATACAAACCTCATTATAAGTTGAGAAATACATCGAAGTTCTCATAGTGCCGAAATTTATTCTCAAAACAAACATATGCCAGAGATACAAAGAATACGTAAGACGTCCCATTGGCTGCCAAAAAGGATGTGACAGAATTGTATCAATTATTCCTCCGAATCCAAAGTGACAAGCAAATGTCATCCAGGCTAGAGCAATGGACCATGAAACTCGTTTCCAACCCTCATACATTGCTGCTTCGAATACCGTTCCTTGTCCGCTATGGTTTTTGATTGTGAAATATGGACCAAATAATATTGACAACATAGTAACAAAACACACAATCCAACCAAGAAGTTGAACAAGCTATTAAATTAAGACAAAGAAGCAAAAATAACAGAGTTTTTCATTTTGTATACCAAAAATATCCTACCTTTGAAATTCGGAAAGTTCTATTACGATTAACGTGCATGAAATATCCCAAGCCAAAGCCGACCAACCACGGGGAGCATCTTGTATGCATGGGAGTATAGGTTTTTCCCCATTCATCTTTGTTTGTAAAACTGTGAATACATAAGAAAATAAGGTTTGGCATATTCGTAGAGCCTAATATATGGTTTGAGTGAAAATTGTCTTTCCATACAAAAGAAGTGGAATTTTCAACTTTGATTTTCACAACGTTCATTTCAATACACAACAATTTCGGTAACCAAAAATTGTTCGCGATTCTCTATTTTATTCCTTGTGGCGGTCACACATGAGGAAACAAAAAAATTGACAAGAAAAAACTTGTTGTGAATGCATCTAAATATAATTTTGATTTTACACACGATTACACGAAATGAAAACTGGATTTTATGTCTATAGTACCAGTTCTCAATAGTTTTCATTTCAACTTATTCCCTCATGAAATAAAACAAAATAAATATGTTCCACAGTAAGGAAAAAAAACTGAAACAGCGTGAAAAAGCTTGACCTTTGTAAGTCTACTTGTTGTTTGTTTTAAAATAAATAGAAGCTTTGAAATTCAGTTGTGAAATTCACTTAGCCTTAGTTTTTGTGCAAACATAATTTTCACTCAAATAATTTACTTGGCCTAACAGGCATATTAAAATTTACCCTCTAAGATCTGTGAAGCCTTCAGTGATATAAATAGTCATTACACAGCCGATTGACATGAGTGCCAAAGCAACCAATACCGGAGCAAATTTCTTACCCCATTTCCACAACGGAATCAAAAGAAGAGGAGAATGTATATAAAGTTGAAAATCGATGGCTAAGTACCAAGTTCGTCCATAGCACTTCAAACAAAAAAAACGGTTTTTTCGATTACAAAAAATAAGGATATCGGGGAAAAGCATACCTTTGAATGGAAGAAATAATTTTGTAAATATAGCAAAATTCCCCACCAAGGACCTTTACATTTTTCTGAATTGATTGTAGATTGTCTAAATGGTCCAGTACCAATGATTTCATTTAAACTAAATATAAATAAAAGTCCTGAAGCTACAACTGGTGTTAGACGAATGTAACGATGCACGTACATCATAATGATGTTTAATTTTCCATTTCTGCAAATAGAACGGACTTATTACAATTGTTGATACGGTATCTAGTGTTAAAAGATATATTTTCGATAATTATTCATACGTTTTGTCCAGCTCCCGAAATCCTATCCACGCTACCAAAAGGCCACTGATGAAAAAGAATGAGTCTACAGAAACCGTTCCATTTACAACGGGCATCGATATAAGAGATTTAAACCACTGTAAAATTTTAGATTTTAGTTTTTACATTTTTTTTTGACACAATAGGTTTTGTTCGTTTACTTCCCTGAGCCTGACTGACAATTTCTACCCCTTTAATTTTATTCCTTTTATATGAATTTTGACAGAACTTTGGCCTAAAATTGTTAGAAACAGGCAGGTAGTAAACGAACAGAGATAATATTATACATTAACTGTCAAATGTCATTTAAATTTTTACAAGCAAAACCTTCTCACTAATTAATTAAATAAGTGCGCGAATTAAGTGCATGCCCACATTTAATTTGAATGAAGGTTTTTCAGTGAAAGAATATTGTCAGTGCAATGTTTTCTTTCACTCTCATAAAATCGAAATTGACAACTCGACAATTTACTTCGATGAAAGAAGTTTATTTTTTAAGCTTACTGCGGATTTGTCAAGTCCATTAATTTCAGGAATAACACGACTGATTAAATAGGTGTGACAGTAAACAACCCAAATCATTGAAAAGACTCGCATTCCTGTAAGACAATCAATAGTATTGGGGGACCTCTTTGTGTTAATTGCGAACATTTTTCTTCCATTAGTTAGTACTGAAAATGCCAATAACACAGGAACTGGAGTTTCTAAAAAAAAACACATGCGAAACAATAAAATGATTAGTTAAAATATATAAAAAAATATTTTTAGTGGACATCACTGGTTTGTTTAAGCTAGTTCGTGTTAATATCGCTCTGTGTTAATTGAGTTTTTTTATACGTTTTTTGTCAATAATAATTAGTTTTTACGTTTTGTTTCACTTCATAAGTGACATTTTTTCATTTTTTTTATTCATTCATTCAGCAGTATTGTTTATTAGTTCTAATAAAATTAATTCAATTATATGTTTTGTGCTTGGTGAGATTCTTTTCTTCTTTTTTCCCCTTTAATTTATATATTATGTTCCTCTATATGAGTGAACTTGAATTTGTTTGACTTTTTTTTTTGTCTCATTATTTATGTGTTTGTGTTTTTAACTATTCATAATTTCCCCTATTTATTTTTTTTTTTGTGTGCAACCTAAGCTTTCAGTTTCGTTCAATATTTAGTTTTATCATCTTTCACTCAGCTTAAAATACTATTTTCGTAATTGATTTAATTTTTTCTGCCAAATTTTAAACATAACCGGTGGCGCAGTAGACACTCGGTGCGGCGTTTTAGTCGTCGTAGTGTGGGTTCGAATCCTGGTTATAGCCTAATAACTTTTTTTTTTTTTTTTAATTTTCAATCTTTTCTTCTTGAAATGGTCTGCTCCGCGAAAAATTGTTCCGAAGGTTCAAATTATACCCCAATTTTTGCCTGTTTTGGTCCATGTGGGAATTTATACCACGCCAAATGCATCGGTTCAACTAATGCGTTTATTGAGAAAATAACAAATTCTAAATTCGCGTATTGGTATTGCACCGATTACCGTAAACTCTCTTTATCGCAACTGACTTTCAAAATGTCTCATTTCAAAATGGACATAACTAAACTTTCCAAAGGCTTTGAAGAACTTCTTATAAGTTTCAACAAAGCGGTCTCAAATTTTACCTCGTTAACTCTACCAAACGATCCTGTCGATATCGGAACGTCAACTGATGATCTAATACAGGAACCTCTTCCTCTTGTGACTCTACCAGCTAATGATGATCTGCTTGCCCAATCATGCTCAACTGCACGTACTGAAAACGTATCCATTGCCAAAAAGAGCAATCAAAGAGGTAGGGATCACACTGTTGTAAAAAACTCCGGTCTACCCCCTAAGCGTACAAATACTAGTCCCCATAATTCCGATAAAATTCCTTGTTCGATTCGAGTTGTGAATCAAGATTCCGTCCCATGTCCAGTTCCTCGTATGGATATAGTTTCTATATCTGATAGAGTTACCGATCAAAGGCCTATTAAAGGTGTTTCTAAGCCTAAATCTATTTTTATTTCTCGCTTAGAGCCAGAAATTGGTCCAGATGATATCGTTTCCCACTTAATCGCTAATAAAAGCATTCCAACGAGTATTAAGTGTACTAAAATTAGCAAAGTTAATAGCTTTGTTTCATCTTTTAAAATAGTAACGCATTCATCTTACTTCGAGTCCATTTGTAATAAAAATATTTGGCCTTCTGAAGTTCTTATTAAAGAATTTTCTACTGTACGTAAAAATAGACTCGCCCCTAACTTACCTAATAATTCATCTGCAAAAAACTAAGTAGGATCACCCTCTTATACCAAAATGTAAGAGGGCTCCGCAGTAAAACTGCTGACATCTTCATCAACTCTCAAGCGTTTTCTTATGATGTTTTTGTTTTGACTGAAACTTGGCTAAATTCAAGTTTCTTAGACACTGAACTTTTTAATCAAGAGTTCCTAGTTTACAGGAAAGATCGTCATGATGATAATCCAAAAGAGGTGGGAGGTGGTGTTCTGATTGCAGTTCGCAATAAAATTATATCTTCTTCTGTTGTATTCCCTTTCAGTCTATCTATCGAGTTAATTTGTATAAAGATAACTTTACAGTCCCAATTCATTTATTTACTTAATGCATATATTCCGCCCAAAAGTTCGGACGCAGTTTTTGACGAACTTTCTATGGCCCTAGATTTTGTAATTAACTTGTTTTGCTCTAATAGCAAGATTTTACTTTTGGGAGATTTCAATCTACCGCATATAGAGTGGGTTCCTTCTGAAGATGAATCCTGTCAAGAAGCATCTTTAACTTCGTTACAATCTGAGCTTCGTTTACTAGATAAAATTAGTTCTAATGACGTACAGCAAGTAAGCTGTATTAAAAATTCTAAAAATCGAATTCTCGATTTAGTATTTTCTTCTGACGCTATTAGTACTCTTTTTCTAGAGTCTAGTTCTGGAATTACTAATTTAGATACATATCATCCTCCTTTGGACATACTTCTTGACTTGAGCAATTATATTTTTGAAAACAGCAACGAATATGATAGCTCATTTACTTTTAACTTCAAAAAAGCTAATTTTCGGTTGCTCTCCGAAGAATTAACTAGATCCGGTATAAATAGTATATCAATGTCTAGTAATATTGACGAAGCAGTTACTAAATTTTATACCATCCTTAATAACTGCATTAATAATATAATATCCCCTTAAAAATTTCAAAAAATAACAATTTCTGTCACTCTTGGTATACGAAGGAGCTAAAAACCCTCCGTAACAAAAGAAATAGAGCATGGAAAATATACCTAAGAACTCTCTCACCAGTTCACCACAGCTCCTACATTGCCCTTTTTGAAGAATTTAAATCCCTCTCAAAAACAGTTTACACTAGCCATGTAAACAAAATGGGTAGTTCTTTAAAAGATGATCCTAAGGCATTTTGGAAGTTTGTTAATTCGAAGAAAAACTCAGATGGTTATCCGGCAAATTTCATATATGAAAATTGTTCTATACAAGAAACCACTGACATTTGTAACGCATTTGCGAAAAATTTTCGTAATTCTTTTGTTGAATTACCTGTTGATGTCGACAAAAACTATTTTAATAATTAACATACCTACGCCCAAACTAATTTTAATAATGTCCCTGTGCAACAGTGTAGTATTTTAAATTTGCTCTCATCATTAAAAGATGTTTACTCATCTGGTCCAGATGGAATTCCTCCAATACTTTTGAAAGAATGTAGATGTAATCTAGCTCAGCCCCTTCAATTTTTGTTTGAGTTTTCTATAAAATCGGGGTGTTTTCCATGCTTATGGAAAAACGCATTTCTCACTCCAATTTTTAAGAAGGGTGATAAAACTGATATTAAGAACTATAGGCCTATATCCAAACTGTCTTGTATTCCAAAGCTCTTTGAACAAGTCGTTTGCGAGACTTAAGCATACCAAGAACATTATTTGTGAACAACAGCATGGGTTCATGAGGAAAAAATCAACAGTGACAAACCTCTTAACCTTCTTGCACAAATGTTCTAATTCACTAGAAAATGGAAGTGAAGTTGATTGCGTATACATCGATTTTTCTAAGGCATTCGATCAACTTAGTCACAATATCATCGTTTATAAACTAAAAGCTTTCGGTTTTCCACCTTTTTTTATAGCACGAATAAAATCATACCTGGAAAATAGATCCTATCAGGTTAAATTCCGAAATTCTCTTTCAAACCTCTTCACAGCTCACTCAGGCGTCCCTCAAGGAAGTCACCTGGGTCCATTTTTATTCATTCTTGCTATAAATGATTTAATATCATGTATACATTCTAGTAAAATTCTCATTTTTGCTGACGATATGAAGATCTTTAAGACGATAAAGGCTTACCATGACCATGTTCTTCTGCAAGAGGATATTGAAAGATTTACTGTTTGGTGTGGGAAAAACGGCCTGTCTCTCAACCCTTGCAAATGCCAAACAATTACGTTCTCAAGAAAACGTGTTGCTAGTGCATCTGATTATTCTATTTCGCAGCACAAACTTAACCGTGTCTTTAGCTTTAAGGACTTGGGTGTTCACTTCAGCTCTAATTTAGAATTTACTGAACACATAAACTACATCGTTAACAAAGCGAGCTCCATGCTCGGGTTTATAAAACGTTGGGCAAAGGAATTCAATGATCCTTATGTGACTCTATCATTATACAATTGTTATGTACGACATCATCTTGAGTACGCCTCACAAGTATGGAGTCCCTTCTATCAAATTCATAAAATCCGAATTGAATCAATACAACATAAATTCATTCGCTTTGCTCTAAAAGGTCTTCCTTGGACCGATCCGTTTAACCTTCCACCATATGAACATCGGATCCAGCTTCTGCAGGTCCAAACATTATACCAAAGGCGTGTTAATAACGACATATTGTTTGTTCACCAACTCATGAATGGTCAACTTGACGCTTCTTATTTGTTAGCCTGTATTGGCATAAATTACCGTGGAGGATCTCACCACCTGCGAAGATTTGAACTTTTACACGTAGATTTTCATAGAACTAACTACGGCATACATGAGCCTCTTAACCGAATGAGCAAACTTTTTAACTTAAATGCTTCCTCTGTTGATTTTAACATGAGTAAAATTGGATTAAAAAAAGCGTTTCGAACCAGTGCTCCACGGTCGTGATTGTTTTTACTTGACAACAGATACTTTTGTTCTGTATATTAATTAAGTTTTTTTTAGTATGTATTTGTTTAGATTTGTATTTGCATGTGTTATTAGTTTGAATTATTTTTACTAATTTACTAACCACTAACACATGCACTTATGATGAGCCTCTGTAGCTTGCTCTAAGCTCACTACAACAAAGAATTCTGAAGTGTAAAAAAAAAATTTACGACTCAATATTTGTATACCTACACTCAGTTATTTGTTTTAGATTTTTAGGATCACCAACTATAATTATTTTTTTTACTTTTAAATTCCCCATATCATTTTGTTCAAAATACAAAATGTGTTTTTTGTTAATCTCGCACTGCTAAATAGTAATTTTGAAAGAAAAACGAGTTGGTTTGTTTTTCCAATGCTAACGCACGTTTGTTCACCAACATTTTTCGTTTGTAAAACTTATGGTCCAAAGTAATATAAACGAATTACTAACTCATTTTGTACATGCATTTTTCGTTAATATAATTTTTTTTTGTTCGGTGTAGGATTTGATAGATTATATAAACGAAATAACGTTTTGAAATGGACAAAATTAACCCACTTCGAGCTACCCCATAAACAGACTTAAAAGTAGGTATCTTAAAAACAAATCAAAGAAACACTTACTTTCATAGTAATTCATAAAGAATTCATAGAGCGAACTCAGGATCATCAGCAGGCCAAATATTGAAAATATAACACTGAAAAAAAAAAAATTAACATATGTTATGTACATTATATGTATAGAATTAATACATAGTTTTCAATTCTTCCATGTTTTTATATTGCAAATTTTATTATACTCACATTCCCACAATGTTAATAGTTTTCAATGGTGGTATTTTGCCATCTGTACATTTGACAACAGAAACTCCTGACAAAACTCCATTAAAAGCTTTACGAACAGCTGTTTCAAAAATTGGAGTGACAACCTCAGGACTGCAACTATCCGGTATACATATTCCAATGTTGATTTTTGTATTTGCTAAACTAGCTCTACCTTCCATAACTGGTGAGTTCAAAAACATTGGTATTTGTTCATTTTTAGGTTTTTGATTTTTCAGTGGAACAGTCAAAAAGCAATATTGACCATCAACGACACCGGACAGTTCTGATAAAGTCACCGATGTTCTAACACATTGATCGAAATTACCAATGGTGTATAAATTTCCATGTAATATGCCAGAAGGTAGTTTGCCCCAAGAATCAATAACTGTCAAAGTTAAACAAAAATCAGAGTTATTTTTTTTAAATTCATGATAATTTTGAAGTTGTACCATGATAAACACAACGTCGCAAAATGTTAAACAGCCTTATGTTAAGGTATTAGCATGAAATTATGTACTTAACAATTTACTAACTTTAGACCTCTTTACTAAAATGTTATAAGTCTTAAATATTTTTTATCTAGTATCATACTAAACCGGTTTATTAAAAAAACTTAATAAACTCCTAAAAAAGTGACCTTACTTGCAAACAAGTAAGCAAACATACCATTTTCATATTTTTAATTGTCAAAGTGACATTTGGAGTTAGTGTAGTAGTAGTAAAAAGTTAAAATAGGCATTTGGTTATTTTAACTTTACTAAAATGTTATTAAAATAGCATGAGGCTAACTCGTTACTTAGAAAAACTTATTTTTTAATAAGGCAAGGAGATCCACTATCGCCAGCATTTTTTTGTGCGGTACTTGAGGACATATTTCGTGAACTAAAATGGGAATCTTTAGGAATGAAAATATATGAAGAGGTCCTCAATAATTTAAGATTTGCAGACGAAATTATCTTACTATCATCATCATGTCAAGACTTAAAAAAATGGTATTAAAACTCCAAAGCCATTGCCAAACCGTAAACAGTAAAAACAAAGCTGATGAGTAGGGCAACCAAAAATATGTTCGAACATATTTTTTGTTAACATCACTATTATCACGAGACTGTGATAGAAATGCGTCTCATTGAAATCTTCTTCTTTTAAACGCCATCTGTTAGGGCATTTTTTGCATATTTCACTGAAAATGCATATTTTTGCATTTTTTTCTTTCAAAAGGTATATTATTGCATATTTTTCTTTTTTTGTAAAAGCAAGCAATAAAAACAAAGCATTAATAAGAGACGAAACCAAAACCCACAAAAAAAAATTATTTTGAATGTAGGTAGCAACATTGATTTCCTATACCTCTTTTGTACAATACAAGTACCAAAATAATACCAATACCATCTTAAATGCGGTAGTAGTAAATACAAAATTGCACATATCCGCTGCTGTTGACGTTGAACGGAGCTTTTCCATGTATAAAAGTGTTTTTCGATCAAACAGACAAAGCTTCCTTTTCAAAAATTTGAGTGAAATGTTAGTTATTTACTGCAACAAAAATTTGCAGTAAATTTGCTTATCTATTGATCGCTGACATTAAAAAATTTCTTATATTCAAAAATGAATTTGCTTTGTTAACTTTGTTTTTTTTTTTCTTTCTTAAATAATACATGTGTGCGAAGTTGAACTATTCGCCATTAAACAAATTTTGTTTTTGTTTTATTTATCTTCAAAAAGTTGGAGTGAAGAAGAAGAGTTTTGATTTTTCTTTTTTTTTATTGGTATTGTTCTTATTAATTAATTTCCTAAAGCAAATAACGCTTTTAATTAAAAAAAACACATCTTTTACATTTATTGAGCATATTTTGAGGGCATATATTTGATTTGTAAGGGTATATTATAAGCGCTTAAAGCCTGTTTTTTAGGGCATATTTTTGGTTGCCCTACTGATGAGCAAAAGAGAACGAACGCAAATTGTTGTAGATGCAAAAGAAATAGAATATGTCGATAACTACATTTATCTTGGGCAAACAATTTCAATGGAAAACAGAGAAAATAAAGAAATAGACAGGAAAATTACCAACAGCTGGAAACAATTTTGGAAACACAAACATATTTTCGACTCAAATGTTAACCAAAGGTCCAGAAAGTATCTTTTTGATGGATAAATCTTACCCGTCATGACGTACGGATCCCAAACATGGACTATTTCAGCAAAATCACCACAAAAGCTTGCGACTACACAAAGAGCTATGGAAAGGTCAATCTTACAAGTATCCAAACGACAACGAAATTATACGGAGCACGACAGATTTTGAAGATGTGATCGAGAAGGCAAAACAACAAAAATGGAACTGGGAAGACCACGTATAGCCAGGATGAGTGACAATCGTTGGACTATCAGAAGTACGAACTGGATACCTAGGGACGGCTCACGAAGAATAGGTAGGCAGAAAAAACGTTGGAGAGACGACATCGCCAGACAAAATAGATGTGAGAGAATTGCAAGAGACAAAGCAGCATGGAAATCATTTGGGGAGGCTTATTTCCATATATAACTTAAATGAAAAAAAAAAATAATAACTACCTATATTAATATAACTTGAATTCAAATTAATTACATACATTTTTAAATTGAATTTATTTATTAACAACACATTTTTGGAAAAATTGAATTTGTATATAAAATTGGATGAATAAAGCTTATAATAATAATGATAATATGCATAATCTTAGCATGCTTTTATATCATACTAAATCGTCTAAAATTATGCGCCAACATTTCTAAACAGAAAATTTGTATTATTAAGTTATGAATTCTCCACCTTCCTTTTATAGGGAAATTCCGTTTTTACTTGGATAAATTATCGACAGTGAAAAATTAATAAGTTTATGATTTTCAATCCAAAGCGTGCAAGCGCAAGGAAAAACGCAAAATTAACGTGAAGTAGTTAAGCATTTAATTAGTAGATTTTATTAATCTACATATGTGTAGGTGGAGGAAGTTACAAGCAGACATTTAATTTTCACTCGATTTCACCTTAGCGTAAAATTAAATTTCCCAATATCACATTCGTCGGATTTTATAGTAGAGACTCTAATTAATAAGCAATATTTGAAGCTATGAGGTCGTTGTTATTTTTTGATAAATTTTAATTTTAATTTTAATTTTTAGTAATATTTGATTTGATAAAAACAAAAAAATTTAAGGTGAGACATATTTTATTCCACACATTTTATTATTTATAAAACTCACATGGTAGAACTTTAGTACTGGGAAACTGTCGTTTTATCTCATTTAAACTATGAATACATTTTTCTGAGTCATACGATTTAGAAGAATCACGAACAGAAATTTGAAGTACATCAAGATTTTTTGTAATTTCACTATAAAACAGTTCATTTAAAATATCGCCAGACACAGTAACATTATCCAGAACCGAAAACGACAAGCCTCCACTTATTAAAAAACCAAAAATTAAAAATATATGAGTTATCATTTTTTATTTATTCACTTTATTCGAATGTTAATCAATATTTGGCAATTAATCCGACAATACTAAAGAACTTTTTATGTTCCACCTCGTTTTAATAGAAGTCTTATGATACCTAACTTATGGTTATTCCTTTGATAAGAAAGATTATCTACCTGTTGATATTATTGTTATTGAAAAATAAAAAAAAATATCTACTTTAATTTGTAAAGCAACATTTTTTTATTTATTTATTTAGAAGCGTCTAAGGAGTAAGAATTAGATACTGAAGCAAAAATAAAAAGTTATCATTTAATTTTAATTAGACGATTAGTGTGATATCACAATAAACGATGATATCGCAGAGAAAATAATTGTTTAATATTTTAAATGTTTTTCCCCACAAGAGTTAGACGCTTCCGTGATATTTTGGGTTGATTAAAAGTTGTTGAAAGTTAACTCCTATTCTCATCCGACTATTTAAATTTTTAGGACATTGTTCTAAAAAAATTTCACATTCTATCATATTTTAATGTTTGAGTTATTTTTGTAGGTTAGAGTTTGAAATCATTTTTAACACACAAATTTAACAGTCGCAGGAAATTCCATACCATTTTATTTTGATAATAGTGTCGAGCAGTGTTTCCAGATAAAATTTAAAGACGCCGCAGATTACCACATTTTAACAAACGTATATTTTTTCTTTAATTTTTTTTATTTCATGTATTATCAAGAATAAATTTACTCTTTTGGCATTTTGTAAAAGTTTATATTATATATTAATACTAAAGATTGATAATTGAGTTGTTTTTGGTATGTAACTTTAAAATTGTTACTAATTTCACAATTTATTGGTGTCAACACTCATAAGAAACAAACCCACATTGTGATAAAATTATTTATATTTACTATGGTGCTAGGTTAAAAAAAAGGGAAAATGGTATGTTTGCTTACTTGTTTGTACGAACTGTCACTTTTCGTTGAAAAATATTTAAAACTAAGAACATTTCAGTAAAGAGCTTTAAAATTTGTAAAGTTTTAAGTAGTATCATGCTAATACCTTAACATTAGGCTGTTTAAAATAATGCGCCTTTGTTTTTAAGAATGGCAAGAGTTTTGAAATACAAAGATTGGACACAGCAACTGTTCGTCGGTCGATGAGCACAATGTACTCATATAAAGACACATCTTATGTAATTATAGTCCTATTCACACGAGCAAACAAATTGCTGGGGATTTTTTGACGTTTTCTTTCAATATCTAATATTAACCAATCTTCTCACCTAAAAACTGAAAGTTGCTGGAAACTCCGCTTCCTCATGTATAGCTTGAGTTTATTTGAGATTATGAAAAGGAAGGAATTGTAGCATTCTCCGAAGAAAATTTAACAGGTGTTTCCTAATTTCAAAAACAATACGTCAAGTTTTCCCCCGGATTATAAAAAAAATCATTTTTTAAGTTTTTATTTTTTAATTATGGGTGCGTTAAATTGTTTCACCGAGTTACACCATCTTAGATTTATTAAATCTCAAATAAAAAATTCCAATGACTAAAATTAAAATTCAACAAAGCAGAAGAAAGTAGCCCATTTTCGGGAAAGGTATAATTTTATCAAATTAACCTAGCCATTGACCGCCAGACTTTCATATCAATATTTTTTAGCAATCTCTTATATTTAAAAATTAATTGTTATATTTGTTATAAGCTATTTTGGTTTAAATGATAAGTTCCTACTTATATAAACTAAATTGATTATCTACAACATAATTTTGACAGTTGATAATCTGATACCATATAACGGGTGATTTTTAAGCTGGTTTGGTTTTGGCAACACTGGTTTTGACAGCTGACGTGTGTTTAGTACCTTGTGTCACTGTCAAACAGCTTCAGTTTGGTTTGCAATTTAACCATGGATCGTCTTACAAATGAACAACGCTTGCAAATTATTGAATTTTACTATCAAAATTCGTGCTCGGTTCGAAATGTTGTTTATCGAAAAATTGTGTACAGCGATGAGGCTCATTTTTGGTTGAATGGGTACGTAAATAAGCAAAATTGCCGCATTTGGAGTGAAGATCAGCCAGAAGCATTGCAACAGCTACCAATGCATCCCGAAAAAGCCACTGTTTGGTGCGGTTTATGGGCCGGCGGCATTATTGGGCCATATTTCTTCAAAGATGATGCGAATCGCAGCGTTACTGTCAATGGTGAACGCTACCGAGCGATGATAACAAACTTTTTTTTGCCCGAAATGGAAGTTCTTGACTTGCATGATATGTGGTTTCAACAAGACGGTGCCACATGCCACACAGCACGCGAAACAATGGCGCAATTGCGAGGCGAGTTTGGTGAACAGTTAATTTCACGTTTCGGGCCGGTCAATTGGCCGCCTAGATCGTGCGATTTGACACCATTAGATTATTTTTTGTGGGGATATGTCAAGGCTAATGTCTATAGGGACAAGCCCGCTTCGATTGACGCACTGGAAGCCAACATCCATGCATTCATTCGTGAGATACCGGCCGATATGTGTGAAAGAGTATGCCAAAATTGGACTCAGCGGATGGGCTACCTGAGACGCAGCCGCGGTCAACATTTGCATGAAATTATCTTTAAACATTAAATTGCAAGGTTCAAACTATCGATTCAAATAAATATTTCATTCATTTTTTCGAATTTTTTGTGTTTTTTTTTTTTTTTAAAGTTCTAAACCTCTTAAAAAATCACCCATTAGTTATAAAGCACTGATTTCCCAAATCAGTTTATTAAACCTATATCAGCAATCACAATTTGATTGCAAACTAATCGTTTTTTTTTTAAGTCGTTAATAAAAACATAAGTCACGACAGTATATTGCCCAGTTGTTTTGAATTTAGAGACATTTTTGGATCAACGAATGACTTTGTATATTTCTTATTATAAGCTTATAGGATAAAATGTTTCAAAAAACTTTCGTTCTTTTATTGACAATCGGTATTTTTATCAATGAAATTAATTCAGTGTCAATTATTAATAATGTGACTCTTTCAAGTGAAATATTAAGTGAAGTTTTTTTCAATGAAATTCTCAATAATCAAGCTTTACTAGACAAAGCTAGATTGTACTATGATTCGGAAAAGTGTGTTCTTGAATTAAGTGAAATAATAAAGAAACCTACGAGTCTTGAAGTCATACCGTGTGAGTATTTTTTTAAGATTTAAAAAATGGTATGGAAAGGCTTAGCAATAAATACGTAATCAAGAATAAGGCAGTTAAATTCAGATTGAGAGAAGTATACCTAGTCCAGAAAGATCTAAAGTTAACATGAAACGTTTTACCTAACATAATATGAATCTTGCTTTTGATAAATATGCAAAGGGATATAATAATTTACAATAATGGTATTTGACTTAATGTATCGAAAATCGCACTGATCCTCTACGAAATTCTCAATTAACTACATCAGCACCGATTTTTTCTTCAGTATCAACATAAGCATTTTTATCTTGTTTTTTCCTTAAGCGAGTAACAGAATAGCTGACAAAAAGCACGCTATATTTTTCAAGTATTCTGTTACTTTCTGATGGTTTTCAACATGATCCTTACATTGAAACATAATTGCTGGGTCTAACAAGTGTTATTTTGCAGGGTCTGAGTTCTCGTTTAGCAGATTTTCATAATAATTTTTGAGAAACACAATGATTTTTAGCAAAATGAAATGGGTACTAAAATGTTTATTTCAAAATAAAATAAAATCAAACCCCAAAATGAATGTTGGAGTCGTATTGGTCATTGGTGATTTATTTCATTTGGAACCTTACCCAAAAAAAAGAAGAAATTAGGTCCCAGCAAATGAAATATTACCTCTAAATTTTATAATTTCATTGTTATTGGTTTACATGCATCCTTAAGGGCCTATTTCATTTTTTCTTTGGGGGGCCTGGAGTCTAATTTCGCGGAGTCCCCCCTAGCAGAGTTCAGACTATCTTAATTAAGGTTGAGTTAGTTTTTCTCAAATAACGTCCGTATTTTTTATTGATTGTGCGATTCTGCTAGTAGAAAAAATAATAATAATAATCCTATTTGTGAAATGTGAAACAATATCACGGTCTTAAGACTGGAAATAACGGTACCTGCCATACATTTTTTTATTTTAGATTTTCTCAAAAACGGCTCAGCTGATTTTGACCAATTTTTTTATAGAAAATTTTTTATGAAGTTTTAAAAGTTTTTTTTATAACAAAAGTTTGATTTTTCTTTTAATTTTAAAAAAAGTTTCAAAGGTTTTTTTTTGAGAACCCAATAATTTGAAAACGACTTGGTCGATTTTTATTTAACTTGGCATTTATGCCAATGGTATATCTCATAGAACCATATTTTTGGTTTTCGTTTATCCTTTTATCTGTTAAACCGATTTTAATGAAATTTTTTGCACAAGTGCTTGTAATAAGTTTAAATAATATTGCATATCAAAATTTTCAAACAAATAAAACAAATTTTGGATTTAAAAAAAAAATTCAGAATTATTTTTTGAAAATACGATATTTCGAAAATGGGTGGTGGTGGATGATTTTTATTCAAAATTAATTTTTAAACTCCGCATTAATAAATACTATGAATAAATGGCGTACCATTTTCTTTTATTTTTTTTAATATTTTCAAAATTTTATGTACAAAATTAATTAAAAAATACCGATCCAACGATTTTTAAATTTTTTTTCTCATAAATTAAGATTTGTATAAGAAATCAAATGGCGTACATTACGTTGGTGTAAAAACAGTTTCAGAAGTTGTTTCATCAATTTATTTCTAATTATATTGATTTTTCAATAATTTTTTAGTCTAAAGTGTAAGTACCATGCGTACTTTAAAACCATAGTGTGATCGCACATAAGAGTAAGTTCGAGCGATCCACTTGTGCATTTAATTTTATATATTCACTGTTTTCGACTAAAATTTTGTGCAGCAATGAAGCGCATTTTATTATTATTTTGGTGATGAAAATAATATTTGAAATTGACTAAGCCTGTCCTGGTCATTTAGCGAAAGAAGATAAGGCATAATGTTATGGCCTTACATTTTTTAAAGCACAAAGGTTACAAAAATTCTGGAAAAACCAAGTAACGATTAAAGTTGCCACAAACACTTATGTGGGAGAAACCCTTATAAACACGAAGCCTAATTTTTATTGATTATCTTTTTAGTTATTTATTTAGATAATCTTTCTATATGAATTTATTAAATACCCCCAAATCTAGACTTTGAAACTTATAGTATAGGAACTTATTATCTATTTTTTAATCTCTTCATTGCTCGCAAGTCTAAATCTAAGCAGGGTGATAAAACTTTATAAACAAAAAATCAAATTAATATTTTTTATTGGCTTTTTATAAATTATATAAAATTGATTGTTGATACTTCTTTCTACAGTTTTTGATTCTTGGGGGAAATTTCCATCTGGAATACTGTATGGTAATGTCTATGATATAGGTAACTTCGACCAGTGCGTTAGGACATCGGTGAAATTTAACGAGCTACCCGATGTGGTGAATGGCCAATTTTGCTTTGCAAGAGTACCTCTAAAAAATCTACCAGGACAGATTGAACGTGTTCCGGTTTTTAACGATGCTCCAATTACTGAATCCAGAGCAAGTTTTTCAGAATTGGAATTAAGCATAGGAATATGTGTACCAGATAGTTGCAGTTCTGAATTTCTGACAATAGTTTTTAGAGATGCACTTGGCAAAGTGGGCTTGCAAGAAGCATTCTCGGGAATTGATGTGCATTGGTGTACAGATGGAAAACCTCCACCATACAAAGCCATTCATATTATAGGAATGTAGGTATAAATTATTCTAACATTTTAACGATTATGTGTACCTTACCTAATACCTAATGTTTTAAACATTTTTATTTTTGCAGAGCTATTTTTGGACTTTTTGGGGTTCTTATGATTTTGAGTTCGCTTTATGAATTTTTCATGAGATTATTTGAAAGTAAGTAAGACTAAAAATGTTTAGTATTTACGGCTAAGTGCAGTTTATCATGTGGTAAGAGTATATGGAAACACTTTTAACTGGGTGATTTTAATTCAATCTAAATCTGGCTAAATGTCAAATTGTGGGGAGTGGTAGTGAATTGCTCTCAAAGAGAAAGAAAACTGACAAAATGTCGGGAACGCTTTTTGCACCAATCCGGACCACTTTTTAAATGTCAAAAATATACTCGACTAGAGTTGCCATTAGATCAATGAAAATTTGTTGTCTACATTTTCAAGAATGACAACCCAAGAAAATGAAATGCTAACAAAAAATAAACGTATCCTGCTTATATCAATTTATTATTAATATAAAAAGAAACAGTCTTTATTTGTGCATTAAATTATAAAGCTTAAGGGTGTTTTTCTTCGAAAAATGTTTGCTAATTGACAACATTTTTATTTTATTTATTTGATTAGTTAAAAGATTAATAAAATAATAAAAAAATACGGTTATCTATTAAAACTTAAATAAAAATAAAATTAACACTTGGGCAACCCTTAGTTGACATTAATATTTGAATTGAACTGACAAATTCTGTTATCTGACATTAATATTTGAATTGAACTGACAAAATCTGTCATCTGACAGAAGGCAACCTGGCATTTGATAATCCAGCCAGATGGCCAGAAGAAATTCCTGGGACTAAAACTGGCAAGAAGGGGAAATGTTTAACTCCTTTGTGAGCAAGAAATAGAACAATTTTTGACTTGTTGAACGGCTACGAACAAAAAATGACTAAATCTAGCGCTCTTAAACTGTTTGAAACTAGGTGCGGAAAAAACTAGTAACACCGATTATTGTTCATCTTATATGATGCTTTTGTGGATTTTTTGTTCATATTCATTTCATTTCATTTCATTTAGGATTAAGTATTAAAATATTAAACGTCATGAAATTCTTGAGAACATCATTTTTGAAGAATACATTTTTTCGCACCCTGTACAGTATGAGTAATGAGTAAATTCACATCAAGGTTATATTGTTTTTTTGAAAATAAGTTTAAGCAAAAAATTAACTTTGGGCACGTGCTAAGTCATTGAAATGTGTTTTCGGTGTAATTAGACGTAATTTGAAATCAATACAAAGTGTCCGATCCCGTGCTTTTTTTAACATTTGATAGTTATGCCGATTTTCAAGCAAAAATCGCTGGTAGCGACCTCTAAATGGTGTTAGATTTTATATTTGTTGGTCTTAATCATTTGGTTTCAACCTGAGCTTTATAATTTCTCCCGGTCCGGGTTGAATTTCGAGAAAAGAATCACCCTACTGCACAATCGATTAAACATAAAATAAAAAAGATGCTTTAGTTGCCTGTCCTTTGTCGGATGAATGATTTGCTTTTTTTAATACACTCGGGCGTATACGCACTTTTTTATATTTATTAAAAAATGAAGACTCAAGGCTCAATATTTTTTTTTATTTTTTAAATATTTCCCACATATGTACATAGATAATGTATATCAATTGTACCATAATATCAATATTAATTTTATACAAGATACTGGAATTAGTAAAATGCAATTAGTTGTACAAAAACGTGCCCACAATTTTTCAAGAAGTTTAGAAAGTGTTTTATACCAAAATTTTAAAAATTTTTATTTATTTATTTTTAATTGGTAATTTTTTTCACCAAATACACACACAATTTTTTTTTTATCAAAACTGTTAGAGCAGTTTTTGAAATAAATGACCTCTTTCATAATAGTGGTGTCGCAGGTACCGTTGTTTTTGGGGCTTAAGACAAAATATTTCACCTAGAATGCTTGAGTCTACATATGTATTATGAATTCTGAAGGTACATTACAGGTACAGGTCGGGTTACAGACATTTTTCGTTTTCTCTATCATAATATAATATTTGATTGAAATTTCGACTTAAAGAATCAATTGAAGCAGAAGTTATACAAATATTAAATGTCAAGCCCATAATGAATTACATACATAGTTATTATTTACAAAACTTAAATACATGCATAACATATCTGAGTTTATTCTTTTTTTCAGAAACTCCAGTACCTGTCTTATTGGCATTTTCTGTTCTTACTAATGGGAAAAAATTATTTGTTATCAACACGAAAAGCTCACCAAACACGATTAATTGTCTCAATGGAATTCGTGTAATTTCAATGGCATGGATAATGTCATGTCATACATATATGACGTTACAAATGATTCCAGCAATTAATATTATCGACAATTTAGCGGTAAGTTTGAGGGTTCACTGAACCTGACAAAAATTATAAAAAAATATCGAAATAAAGTTTTTGTGGATTTTCTAAAATTTCAAAAAGTTTATATTTAATCATTTTCCATTGGTTATCCAACTGAGATACTGCAGTTATCTGTCCAAGCATATTCTAAAGAGGGTGCATTCAATGAACAAAGTAAAACAAGTTTAGGTAGTGAGAATTTGAAATGTTATCTTGAAATGAATGAAATATTCAATGCATGTATCAATTAGTTCCGGAAATTGACAGATTACAGGACCGTTAAAAATATGTATTACTTGCAGGATTGCTATTTGTAGATATTTTTAAGATTGTTACAATTCTAAAGTTTGGACGTAGTTTAACATTATTAGACGGCGTTTCAATTTTGTAAACTGAAGTGTATAGATAAAAAAGATAACCAATACTTGAAAAATAAACAAACATAAGCTTTATAAGCTATTTCTAAGCTATATTTCTTATATTTTTTATTATTTTTATAAATAATTTTTCAGTGGTTCAAAGGTTTTTATTCGATGATTCTTATAAATGGAACAGTTTCTGTGGACTCTTTCTTTTTCATCAGTGGCCTTCTTGTTGCTTGGCTAGGATTTCGAGAAATGGACAAAACGTAAGATGGAATTTCATTTTTGAATTAAATGAATTTTATATTGATCTGTAAATTTTTCTAATGTTTTACTTTTTTATTCATCAGAAATGGCAAATTAAATATTATTATGATGTACGTCCATCGGTATATCCGACTTACGCCCCTAGTAGCTGCTTCGCTTCTGTATACATTCAGTGTAAATGAGCTTATCTACACAGGTCCATTTAGAGAGAAGACTCTCGCCACAGATAATTGTACTCCAGAAAATTGGTGGCCAATTCTGCTTTATATTCAGAATTATTTTATTCAAGAACCTCAAGTAAGTGATGAATCTTTTTTGTTTTAAATACAATTTTAGAAAAATTGTTTTTTTTTAGTGCTTTTCAAGATCTTGGTATTTAGCCATTGATTTCCAACTTTATATAATTGCACCATTTCTTTTAATCGCCACATGGAGATGGGGAAAAAAGTTTGTTCCTGTTTTGTTTGGATTGGGATTAATGTCTATAGCATGTGTAATGACAATTTTTATAACAAACGGTTACACTAATCTAAGATCGTAAGTACCACGGCATTATTGTTTCTTTATATTTCGAACAATCAACTGAACGCAATTAAATGTATCAATGAAACCTTCCAGATTCCAAAACCCAAATGAATGGGTCAAGACGTACATTCCAATGCACACTAGATGTTCACCTTGGCTGGTTGGCTTTGTATTGGGATATTTTATGCACCTCAATCGTCAAAGGACTTTTTATTTATCAAAGGTATTTCTGATAAAAAAAACACCACTCTGAACTTGAACTTTTTTTTCTCTATAGATCTTCCAACTTCTAGCTTGGCTTGCAAGTGCCTTTGTCATGATTGCTGTCGTCTTTGGACCTTACTTCACTATGAGCACGCGAGGTAATGGAACAGTCTTCGAAGCTGCCATGTACGAAGGATGGAAGCGAGTTTCTTGGGCCATTGCATTGGCTTGGATCACATTCTCCTGTCAATTTGGATTTGGTGGAATAGTTGATGCATTCCTTTCGCATCCATATTGGCAACCTTTTACAAGACTGACATACTCATTGTATCTCATACATTCATTTGTTCTAAGGGTTAATTTTGGAATGATGCGTACTGAAATATATTTTTCCGATTATAATGCGGTAAGTTTTAGTTAACACAAAGAATTAATGTCCGACTTTATTTATATGTTTTTGTTGTTTTTAATTCTAAAATCTTTCACAGATGCTTTATTTCTGGAATACTTTTGGAATTTCAACCATACTTGCGATTATTTCAACATTGGCATTTGAATCGCCGATTTTAATATTAGAAAAGTTTATATTTGGCCAACCTAGTGAGAAAAAACAAAGTGAGCGTGTAATTCAACACGTAAAATTTGCAGACCCACCTCAAAAAGGTGTGTAGTTATATTTTAAAAGAAATAAAAATTATGTTCCGTAATACGTCGTTGTTTTACTGGTGTTATTCTACGTGGAGATTTCAATATTTGTTTGTAACAAATCAGAGTCTCTCTCGTCTCGAGTACGTTCAATATTTTACGGACAACAAACACTGTTTCCATCCCTCAAATATGTTCTGTAAAAACCTGTTCTACTGTGGTTTCGATAATTTACTTTAAAATTGAGAAAAGAAAAGTGGAAAGTTAAAACATACCTGCTATAGGATAAACCATAGAAAAATTATCACACAAACGGGCATATAGGCAAATTGAAAATAAGCTTCGCCATTGTATATTAAATCTAGATTTTATGTACAAATGGCTATGTTAATTGAAAATGAACTTAAAAATGCTTGGAAACAAACGAAGAACTTTTTAAATTAATTCACCTGTACTTGCCCTTCAAATCCACGGATACTGTTGGTGTTATTGAGCATTGCCTCCCCTCTATCTTTTATCTATCAACAATATTATTTTATATTTTTAAAAACTAAAAACTACACTACCTTACTATTTACAAACAAAAAAAGCCATCTACCCGTCAGAGTAAGAACTTATTTTTGCATCTTTAAGAAGATCCAGATAGAGAGCAGGATCCAAATTTGTTATTGTATTACGTGTTAAAAACTGCTCCTGATCCAGATCCGTAGATAATAAATCAAAAGATTAAACATTTAAAGCAATAACGACAAAATAAGAACAGATGATCAAAAAGGATATTAGAAAATTAGAAATGAAGTAAACTAGGTAAATTATAAAGGGATAAACAAAATGGCGCAAAATTTTAAACGATTTAGTACGATGTTAAAGCCATTTTATCATACTTTAACATCGTACTAAATCGTTTAAAATTTTGCGCTAATACAATTAAAATTAGAATTATATCTATAAAAAAAAAAATAAAAAAAATTGGTCAGCGCGACAGCTCGTGTAGAACCAGGGCCTAGTGACTTACAACTCTCAAACATTCCTGTGTGCGTGTTATTAGCAGGAATATAGAATCATAACTATAGATAACAAAACAAATTAATAAGTAACCAAAGGTTGAGGAACACGCAACAAATATTTGATACATTTTTTTTTAAACAAATTTCTCAGAACTAATTTTTTTCTATTGGTTTTGACTGCAAATTTCACGTTAACAAGCAGTGTTTTTTTTTTTTTGCATAATTTCCTTTTCTTCTTTATTATAATTTTGTTGTTTGTTTGCTTTATGTTAATCAATTTGGGATCATAACTAAGATACATTCATAGCCACTTGGGATTATAGGGACACTATTTCATGCGTTAGAAACTTCGAAGTATTCTTATTTTTGTGGTATTTCCAAGTTAAAAAAGAATTTAATAAATAATGTCCGAAAAAAGGACTTCAATGAAAAATCCTCGAAAGAATAGAAAGAGATGGTACTATGTACTATTACAATTTTAATAGGGTTTTTAGTCTTTCAGCGCAAAAGTAACCATTTAAGGTGGCAATACAAGGTTTAGGGTAATGTATCGGCAAAGATAGGATTTCTTTCACTTATTATTTATTGAAAGGAAAGTAGGGAAGAAAATATTTATCACATTCTGCGGTAATGTTGCCACACAGCAAAGAAAGTAAAAATGTTTTCTTAAATTCATAAGATATAAAAAATTATCTTCCCAACGAATAATAACTAGAAAATTTTTAACAAACAAATTTTTGTATTCACAAAAAAAAAATAAAACTTTTTCCTATTCTTACTAAAAGTAATTTTAAAGCATTTGCACTTATGGCACCATATAAAATATGCATGCGGAATATAAATCCCCTGCATTCTTTACAAAACTCCAGCACTTTCTCGATGTTTGTTTTTTTGTGAGTAAAATTTGTGAGTAAGTATTGAAATTATGACCCGGTTTCTCAAAATATGATTTAGACTCACTGTAGGTTATTGTGTATTTTGGAAATGTTTAATGTTCAAATTCTTTTATGTAATGTGGAAGGACCTTAAGTATGAATGTCATAATTTAAGATCTAGACACGCAAAAGCTGTTTTTCCGCTGTTTAAAAAGTATATAAATCGAGTTAACTATACAGTTCTTGTCACCAGGTAGCAAATGCATAGTGCAAAAGTTCTTGCGTCTTTTTAATTGAAGCTTAAATAAATGTTTTAATAATTACAAAAAATATCTTTTAAAACAGTTTTAAATAAGTATTGTTTTATTGAAAAAGTAATCTCCCAGAAGACGGCTTTCGATCGATCTCAACGGCGGCGGCGCGCAGCGTTAAAACGTTGAGGAATTTAAGTTTTTCCTGTCGGTTTTATAGTTTAGTAATTAACAGTTTAACTGTTATATAGTTTAAAAATATTAATTTATTCCCTAATACAACAAAATCAACATAAATAATAATTTTCTTAATAATTTTAAACTAAGTTATTGGATTAACAGCCACAGTGATAGTTTGGGGAATTGTCTGTTCCTGCTTCGCAATGATCTCCTTTGTTGGTTTTGCTCCGCCAAATATGAATTTTTCCAAAATTAAAATTGGCGATTCGAATGCTAATGTCACGTAGATTGCAATCAATAGCGTTACGCCAAAAGCATTCCAGAAATAAAGGATCTTAAACAAAAGAAAAATAACACAGTAAGGGGAAAAAATGAGATAAATTAGATTTATAAATATACTTACACAATTGTATGTGGAAAAATGAATTGGCACTCGGGACATTCCAAAATGCATTTTTATCACAGCCATGTGCATCATATACAATGCGTATGTCAACCGTGAAAGTGGTTGCCAAAATGGATGTGACAAAAATGTATCAACAACTCCACCAAGTCCATAGTAGCAAGCAAATGTTATCCAAAGTAGTGAAGTTGTCCATGCAATATGTTTTAATCCTGCATACATTGCAGCTTCGAAAACTGTACCCTTGGCGTACGCATGTGTAGTGGGATATGTTCCGAATACCACAGCAATCATAATCGTAAAGCTTCCGATCCACCCAAGCAGTTGCACGAGCTATTTAAAATTAAATATGCTATTGAGATTTTGTTCTTAAATCGTCAGCGTGAAAATTCCTATAACTATGCACTCAGCAGCGTTGATTTTAAACCAAATCTAAATGAAATGTTAAACTTTTCCATACTGCGTCAGCTTTTCCCTTTGTTATATCAAAATCTAATATGTTCGTTTTAGAATATTGTGAAATATATTCATTTTTAATTTAAAGGGCGGTAAGTATGAAAGTTAAGGCTAAAAAGCTAAGCTTGCAATAAAATAACTTACCTTGTGAACTTTGAAATTTGCTTGACGATTGTAATGCATAAAGTAGCCGAGAACAAAGCCCATTAACCAAGGAGTCCATCTGGCATGTGTGGGAACATATACCAATTCCCATTCACCATCGTTTGAGCTGTAATAAAAATTAAATTAAATGAAACGTTAAAAATAAATTTTAACTTTAAAAGAAGTTACAAATTATAAGTACAAATTTTCTATTAATATATTCCAACAGAATTAGGTATATAAAAAAATATTAAAATGGCGCCCAACGAATGGTTTGGCATGCATGCTGGTCTGAAATTTAAAATGTAAAATTTCAATGTTTGCATATAAGAAGAAAGTGATAATAAATAGTTTATATTCTATTATTTGTCTTATTTTAAATTGAATATTCTGTCTTATTATTCTATTCGTCTATTATTCTACTGCTTCTATTACCTTCTTCATATTCTTAATCTTTTATTTATTACTAGGCGTGTTTTTTTTCAAGCCCGGGGGGAATTGCACGAGTGCTGACAGAATTTAGGTAATTTAAAAGTATTTATTACTTAGTAAATAATAATCACTTACCCTTGTGAGAATCCAGTGAATCCTTTGTTAAAAAATACTGCCATAACGTATGCAGTCGATGCAATAATCAGAGCACCAATAATATAAATTATTTTCTTTCCCCATTTCCACATTGGAATCAAAAGCAGGGGTGACAAGATGTAAAGTTGAAAATCAACAGCTAAATACCAAGATTCGTCGTAACACTAAAGGATAATTAAAAAAAAACTATTAACATCAAAAATTTATATTAAATTTTAAAAGAAGAACAATGAATGGTTACTTTTTTTTCTTGGAAAAAATAGTTTTGGATATACAAAAGAACTGGCCACCAATTATTTTCATCACAGGTATTTGCCTCCATAGCAATATCTTTAAATGGTCCAGAGTAAAGAAGTTCATTTATGCCGTAAGTTAACAGAAGTCCAACAGCTACAATCGGTGTAAGTCTAATGTAACGATGAACGATATTCATGATGATATTTATTTTGCCCTTCCTATGCGATTTTTTTTTTTTTAATTCTATGAAAAATTCAAGTAACACATTCTGTTCAGATTAATATTACGTTTTGTCCAAGTCTCGGAATCCATTAAACGCAACCAATAGTCCACCCATGAAAAAGAAGGTGTTCACCGCATTTGTTGCCATGCGAAATGGCATGCAAATTAAAGAATCCATAAACTATAAAAAATCAAAAATGTATATCAAAAAATTATTTAACATTGAAATATTGCAAGATTATTCTAAATTAATCTTACTTCAAAAAATATCATCATATTGACATTCTTCATGACCCAAATATTTGAATTGATGTGATGAGTCATAATCCAAAGAGTTGAGAGAACACGTAATCCATTAAAACAATCAATGCTGTTACGTGATCGCTTCGTCGTGATGGCAAAGAGTTTCTTTCCATTTGTTAGAACTGAGAATGCCAATAGGACTGGTACAGGTGTTTCTGAAAATATTAGTTGCAGGAAAACATTTCAGACAAAAATAAATTAAAAATGGTCAACTTGACTTTGAGTAGAAAGAGATGGTTTAAACTGGTCGAACCCATGGACTGATTATTAAGTACATTTTTTTTTTTTAATTTTACATTTGATATTCGCAAGGTGCCAAACGTATATTCCGCACTTTAACCGTCGAAATGGTAATTTTAATTTGATTATTGGTATAAACTAGACTAACGCGTATAAACAAATACTTCAAACAAATAAACTTACTTTTATAATATTCCATAATGAATTCATATAGTGAACTCAAGATCATCAGAATTGTCACAACTGAAAATATTGATCTGCAATTTTAATAATTCCCCATGTAAATATTTGACGTTAACGAAAGAATATTATAAGGAACTTACATGGCAACAATGTTCATTGTACTTAGCGGTGGAATTTTTCCATCTGTACAATGTCCAACTGATATTATTTTTGTTAGAGCTCCATTTAAAAAGTCATCGGATGACTTTTTGAAAACCGATGTCAAATATTCAGGACTGCAAGTGTCGGGAACACATATTGCAGTCTTCACTCCACTGAATGATTTTGGAAGTGCCAAAGTGGCAAAGCAGTATTGGCCATTCACTATGCCGGTAAATTCATTTAAAGTAACCGATGTTTTTACACATTGATCAAATTCTCCGGTATCATAGGTGCTTCCGTAAGATATTCCAGATGGCAAATGACCCCAGGCATCAATGACTGAAAAATTTATTTTATTTATTTTATTTTAAGTAATTTTAAGTATAACAACATTGCTCTACTCGTTGTGGGTTAAAAAAAAGCCCATTGAATCAGAGTTACTGTTCCGAGGTTATGATAAATCAGTTTTAAATTTTTAGTTTTATATTGAGGAGCATTCACGATTTATTTGAGAAAACCAAGGAAATTTCATTTAATTTAATTTTTAATTAATTTAAAATAGTGTTACTTGTATAATATGTAATGGATCAAATTTTAAAAAACTTTAAATGATTTATTCTCTCCGTTTAATGATACCTGCTCTAGGAATTCGGATTTAAGTTTTGTTTTAAATTTTTTTTAGAAAAAAATACGCTCATTTTATGTATTTTTTAATGATCGCGTTTTATATTTTATAAAAAAAAAAAAATTAAGCGGCTAAAGTGAGAAGCACTTATTCATGACAAAAAATAATCTTGGAGGATTTCTGTTTTTTTTTTAGGTAGCATAGGTTAGGAATCGAACCGATGACCTTCGGCGTAACAGTCCACCATGCACTAACCATTAAGCCACGGGCTACTAATAGTTTACAAGCGTCTATGCATAAAAAATATTATAGTTTACTTAGACAATTTTTAAGAGCGCCAAAAATAAAAAAAATAACGGTTTTATCAGAGGTAGAGGTATAAGAGGTAAAAAAATACAAAAAAGTAAACCACAAATATCCACAACCACAAAAACGTACATGGAAGAACTTTATCATTCGGAAAACGATCAATAATTTCACGCAAACTTAAAAAACACTTCTTAGAATCATATTTTGCGGATTCCTCTTCAATAATAAAATCTATTTCTTTGCTGTTTTGAATTTCCTTGAAAAATATTTCCTTCAGAATATCACTATTAACTGTTACATTATTAATAACGGTAAACGAAGAGATTTCGTTAATAAATAAAATTAAACTAAAAAACAGTAAAACTATTTTCACGTCCATTCCTTGAATTGAGTAAATTAACTGAAGAGTAATAAATTTAGGGTTGCTATTTATTGATTTACACTCTATTATCATTGATTTAAATTTAATTGATTTACAAATTTCCAATTATATATTTTGAGATTGATAAATTAAATTCATTATACTAATCACTGGAAAAGAAACTTACAAAGGCGTTCCTATTATCTGAATGAGATAGCATTATTTTTTAAAATCTATTTTTTCGCTATTTTATAAGATAAGTATAATGAATTTCAATCCCAATAACTAGCCACGTTTAATTATTGCCAATAAGGCAATAGCCTATATGGGTCACCCCGAAAAAATAAAACAATACGGATCCAAATGAAAACAGTTTTGTATATGCTCATCTCTTTTTTTCTTATGTTAATTTATTTTTCATGTACATCATGTCTTTTTTCTTTACACTACCATTTGCACAACCTTACCGTTGATTATTGATAATTTTCGTTGATTTCAAAATTGATTAAAACTCATCTCATTTCGATGTAATTTCAACTAAATTTGAAAGAAATTTGATAGGAAAATACGTAAATTTTAGAAACACACCTAAATGGAATCTATTTGAAATGGAACCAATGGAAATGTCAAAACTCGATGTTGGATAAAATAAAATTTGCTGTCATGGGATGATAATATTTTTTTGCGTAATTAGGTACTTCTAATAAAAACGTAAATAATTAAAATGGAATTGAATTATTAAAGGTCACGATAGAACTTAAACTAATAATAATATACCCAATTTATTATCTGCCTTGTATCTGAATCATAGACATTTTGTTTTGGACATTTGGATGACAGGGGAGAGCAGGTGACTGCCCTTTTTTTTGTAACGGCAGCGGCGTACGGTTTTGGAAATTTATTAAATAATTTTCGTTTAAATCTTATAGAGATAATGATTAGTAGGTAAGGTATCCATGTACATATATTGTTTTAAAGATCCACACCACGATAAAAAATATTTCATATTTTATCTTACTTTTAAAATAATCAGATTTAATTTAATTTAATTTTATCGAATAGGATTATTGTCTTCGTTTTATTTGTGTCTGGGTAATTCATTGACCATTAGTAAAGCTGAGTTTGTACGACTGCTAAAATGTTTTTAGTTAAACTAACATAATATTGAATAAAATCCTCTAAATAATTACATACATATTATGCATGTATGTATGTGGGACTCTATCAAATGCTTTCTCAGTATACTGGTAATCTCAGTCAAAAAAGAAAGAGATAGGTATGTCGTTTGCTTTTGTTAATACGGGATTTTGATCCCGGGTTGCTTTTTTTAACAAATTGAGTACAAAACGAGGTTGATTTATTTTTTAAAATTGAGTGTATGGCATGTCAAAATTTCCTTGATGTAACCAGTGATAGTATGCATAGGGAAAAATCGTTACCAGTAGGTATATTGAAATTGTAAAAGAACATTGTTTGTAATAAAAGTTCAATGAGAAGTTTGTGATATGACGAATGATTTGTTTGCTCGTAAGAAGTCTAAAATATCAATTTTATATCAAATTTAACAAATACAAATAAGGGGATTCCTTCACTGCGTTTGGGGTTATGTGGTAGAACCACACTTTCTTCTTCCACAAGGATCGATTTTTAAATCGCTGAATCTTCTCAGGAAGCAGTGGAAGCAGTTTTAAAAGAGTTAGGTTACTGCTTTTTCTTTTCGACCTTCAGCTAAGCATGATTTCAATCTTTGAAAAGGCATCCTTATTTAAAAATCAGTTTCTGAATGTTGAATAAGGCTATTTATTTAAGCTAAGACCTTGAAAAAAAAATGAGCAATTATGGAAGTAGTGATCAAAAACCTTGTTCAAAGTAGGTGCTTGATTTAATTGTTTCTTTTTGAAGAGATAAGTACTATACTAATTTTAACACTTAAAATAAATTTACTAAACAAATAAATTAAAAAATGTCAAAAGCTCTGGCATTTTTATGACAGAAAAAAGTAAAGAAACACAGTTTGGGTAGATTTGGGATATTAAGAGATCCCGCGGGCGAGAAAAGAAACAGACCTAAAGTTAAAATCTCATATTGACAGCAAAGAAAGAAGTATGATGTTGACACCTAAGAACCCTAGGGGTTCTTAAGACAAATACAAATGAAATAACTCCTAAAGTTGATGAAAAAATTCCCAACAATTCTTAATTATGACTTATTTCACTTGTCTGATTTTAGGAGTTAATTCATCATATAATAATATCTAACAATTTTTTTTCAATTAATTGATAAAAAAGCATAACAATTAAGAGTTCTTTCCTATGTTAGAACTCCTAAATTTATACGAAAAGAAATGTAGGCGTTTTTTTTTTTCATTTTTCTTTGTATAGAGCCGTATGTTAAGGTAGGTAACGGTTATATTATTTTTTTTGTTTTTGATTTTTATGTTCGAATTTCGAAAGTTAAACACACTAGGTATAGAAAATAATAATTGTCGATTAAATCTTTAAGAGACAATAATTATTGATTACTAGGTTTTCGAATGGTAGTATATTGAATAATATTACTCCAATTTATTCACGACAATTCAAGGCGCTTACTTAAATTATATTATTTCATAAAAACAAAAGAAGCATAGGCACAAATCCCTACATTTCTCCTACACCAACAAAATGCATAAAATAAATACAAATAAAAAAAAAGACATTTTCTCACTCCTATTACATTTCGAAAAGACTCACGAGGCACTGTGTTGCTTCGAATCAGAATGCAGAATTAAAGGTTTGTGGTAAGATGTTTAGAAAGAAAAATTTTTTGGGATATAATTTCGGTGTACGGTGTTTGGTACGATTTTAAAAAGAAAAATTGTTTAGTAATAAAAAATACTAATATTTTAAAAAATACCGTCCTTTTTTCTTATGGTGTAGTTTTCCCCCGGTGACATCACTGATTATCTACCTTAGATCAGATTTTAAGCAGTTTAAAGTGCTGAGTCATTGAATGAGGTGACCATACAAATGGAATTGGATTTAATCTGATGTATTTCAAAATTCTGTAAATCCAGAATTTTTAATATCTTAATTCTGCAAATCAAAAATTTTCCAAAATTTGAAATACTGCATTGTAATGGTGTGTATAGTAAATAATGTTTATCTTTTAATTAATCTTGCATGTTTATTAAATCTAAAACCGATCATCGATACGCAAAAAAATTTTTTTGTATTTTAGAAAATACTTTTAATGTAATGAAAACCTAAAGAAAACGGCGAAAATGTCTATTATTACAATTGAAAACAATTGAGTGTTGGCATGATTTTTTCTAACTGAGATAAGTAGGCAGATATCAATTTCTCCATTCTCCAAACATTTGCGTTATTAATTTTAACAAAGTATCCATGTAAACATTTATCGTTTTTATTAGATAAGTATTCAGTATATGCTAATCTCCCAGAAGAAGCAGGCTTGCGACTTAACACAAATCCGTTAAAGCTATAAGTTTTTTTTTGGGCGGTAACACTACAGTTTTATAGTTTAGTATTAATTTATTTCAAAATACAAAGATAACATTAGCCATCCTTTACTTTGAAACTCCGTGCATTTGTGTGAATTTCTACACAAAAGCCTGTCAAAGTTCATATACAAAAAATAAATTGTGCAGAAATTCACAAAAAAATACAGTTTCAAAGTATAGGAACACACCTATTAATTATATTCTAAATTATTCCAAACTAAGCAGTTGGATCTGAAACCTCAGTTATAATTTGAGGAGCTGTCGTTTCCTGCTTCACAATGATTTGATTTGTTGGTTTTGCTCCGCCAAAAAGGATTTTTTCCAAAATTATAATTGGTGATTCGAATACTAATGCCACTTAGATTGCAATCAATAACGTTATGCCAAAAGCACTCCAGAAAAAAAGAATCTTAAATAAAAAATAACACAGTTACGAACAAAAAATTAGATTTCTCAATACTTACAAAATTGTATATAGACAAATGCATAGGCGTGCGGGACATTACTATATGCATTTTCATCACAGTCATGTGCATCATAACAATGCGTATGTCAACCGTGAAAGTGGTTGCCAAAATGAATGTGACAACACTGAGTCAACAGGTCCACCAAGTCCAAAGTAGCATGCAAATATTATCCAAGCTAGAGACGTTGCCCAGGCAATATGTTTTAATCCTGCATATGCATATGTTGCAGCTTCGAAAACTGTGCCCTTGGCGTACGCATGCGTAGTGGGATATGTTCCGAATATCACAGCAATCATAATCGTAAAGCTTCCGCCCAAGCAGTTGCACGAGCTATTTAAAAATAAATATGCTATTGAGGTTTTGTTCTTAAATTTTAATTTGATTTTAATGACGAACTTAAAACAATGAAATAATACATAATAGAGCAATTCTCGTCGTCACGTCGCGTCAAAAGTTCGAAAATTTGAAAAAGACGCGGCGTTACGACGAGAATTGCTTTATTATGTATTATTTCATTGTTTTAAGTTCGTCATTAAGAATGACCGTTCCGAGCAATGTTGGTCAATATGAGTTTTATTTTAATTAAAATAATTGAAATAACTATATCACCTTTTCTTGAAATGAGTAATTTCAAAGTTGTAAAATAATAATAATTTGTTGAATAAATATTTATTTTATCAATTATTAATTAATTTGTGTCTTATAAATAATCCAAACGTCTTCATGTTTGTATGGTCTTACAAAAATTTATAAAGAAGCATATAAACATTCCGGTTTTTGATTAATGAAAGGGTTCGAAATATTTGCTTAACCAAGTATCTCAAGTATTCATAATTCCATTTGCAGATAATTGACACTTAAGTGTTGACAGTCAAATTATAAAATCAGATAAAGATAAGCAAATTGGTATTTATTGTTTTGATTAAAAGATATGCCGAATCCAAATATAATGTCGTGCTTATTTTAATAAATTTACCACGAAATCTTTATTGTACTTATATTAAAGTAAAATTATTATATTATATTTGATTTTAATAAAATAACTCAAGTAGTATAGATTTAGTTTAAGAGATCCATTCATAAAATTGCCTAGAAAAGATTTAAGTGCTTTATTTGAAAGATAATAAAATAATAATAAAATAAAATCCATGATTGAGGCATCACCACACGTAAATATTTTGACTTGTATTATTTAATTTAAGCATTTAATTTTCTTTTGATTTTTGTAACAAGTTTTTTGGAAAAAAGTAGGTATGAAAAATTACTTAGATTTAGAAACATTTAAAGGTGTTTCTACATCAAAGAAATAGATATTTCAGGAAGCATTAAACGTTTCTGAAATGTTTTCCATTTATTTCAGGAACATTCCCGAAATGTTTAGGTGAGTCTACACCACAGAAACATTTTTAAAGCATTTCAGGAACATTTAAAAAAAAAATTCAGAAACATTTATAAAATAATTCTAAAATCACTAAAATTATTTAATTTTCATTTTAAAGAATTTTGACATTTCACGAATTGACATTTGGATAAAAAGCATTTTTAATCTGGATTTAAGACAATTTAAATTTAAATTTTTTGATTTAATAGTTGGACTTTATATTCACTTAAATTCAATTTAAATCCAGAGTTTTTAATAAGTGATAATTGGAGTATGGTACCACACTTTTGTATCGAGGGTAAAGATTCGTTATTGTTGACCATCGATTTTTTTTAAACTTTTGTAACATAAACTTCAAGAATAAGTCCGTGTGCAATCCCCTAGCACATTTAATTTAGAATGTTTTTTTTTTAATTTAAACAAATTATTAACATATATTTTAAACAAAAATTAAAGGGACTTACTTTTATAATGACTCACATAGATGTCATAGGCTGAGCTTAAAATCATCAATACTGTCAGTATCATCAATACACATCTGCAAAATTTTCAAATTTGACTAAATAATATTTCATGTCTTAGTCGACTCTTTAAATATTGATGTGAGTAAATTTGGACTGCAACTGCCCGGAACACATATTAAAACATTTATTGAAGGACTTTGGCCCCAAAATGTTACTGATCTTCCAGCCGAAGGGTCCTGCTTGCGAGGTAATGTGGCAAAACAATATTAGTCGTGTTTTCTTGGAAAAGCTATTCACAGTACAGTAGGATTTTACACGAGTTACAAATACAACATCCACAGTAGAATTACTGCCAATAAAAGCAGAAGTAGAATCCTACTGCGGATAGGTTTGTGACGTTTATTCGAGTATCGAATGGAATTTTGGTGGTTTTGTTTTCAGATGTTGGTGCGATTGACTATCATTTGCATCTCGATGGTTGTGTTTATAAAATAGTTGTGTGTTTTTCATGGCTGTTTTCCCATTGACCAAAAAAATCAATCTATCATTTTCGATTCAACCAAAAAAATCAATTGATTTTATTCGTTATCGGTTTTTTAAAACTTGATTTAAAGAAAAATGCATTTAAATGCACTTCTGATTGAAGAACTACATAGAATTCAGTTAAAAAATCATTATATGATCTAACAAAAATGATCGCCGATGACGTCTTCGACCATAATCTACGAACAAACCCCTTTCCTGAAACATATGTTTATCGCTGCCTTTTCCTGAAGAATTTATTTTTATTGCTGAAACCGAAATGTCTGACAAAGGAAAAAGGTAAAAAGGAAATTAATATAAATTATATGATTAAACAATTCTTATCAGTAGGAAGGTTAGAACGAACTGGACAAAAGAAAGAACTGAAGCGTTATTGGATTTTTATGCGGCGAGGGCCGAAGAGTTTCAGCTTCGTTTCCACTTTCAATGGACTCCAACAGTTCACGCAAAATCTACAATTATTTCATGAATTATTTAAGAAAGAATATCTTTTTCTATGTTTTCTTACCATATCTTCTTAAAAATTGTCCATTTTATGTAACTATGATTAATTTTTTTTTTAAATTATTCTGACAGCTGTTATTCGGTAGTGCCAAACGTGAAATATAAAAACCAGGTTACTGCCGATGCGTTTTTTTGGGAATTTCTTACTGCACTATGTATAGATTCCCAAAAAAACACGGCTATTGTTGTCTTATCACACCAGTGAAAGTATTTTCATTGAACGTGAAAGAAGTTTTGACACATTGATCACAATTGCCAAGATCATATTGACTACCGGTTAATATACCAGCTGGAATATTACCCCATGCATTGAACACTGTAGATTAAGTTTGCCATTAGTTTTATTTTTTAGGTTACATCAGTTCTGTTCCGATAAATATGTACAAAGTAATTGAATTAAAAAAAAAATAAAGAAACCAAACTTACATCGATCAACTTGAGGACTTGGATAACATTTCACTATTTCGCGTAAACTTAAGAGACACTCTTCTGAATTATAACGCCCAAAATTGAGACCGGATGTGTAGACTTTATTCGGGTTACTTTTGATTTCCTCAAGGAAAATTGACTAAAAACATCACTTGAAACAGAAACCTTGTTCACAAGCGACAGTGACTGAATCCCGCTTATAATGGAAGTCAGAATTATAAAATGTAAAAAGTACATTGCCATAGTAACGACTCTTCCTGATGCTCAAACTGAACTAAAAAAGTTAAGCTTTTTATAAGTGCTCTTTCAAGTTTGAAGTGTGAAACACTTAAGTAGCTAGAATTGATATGGGTACCTAGTTTTTTAAAATCTGAACTGAACTTAAAAATATTAATTTATTATCATGTTGTCAACATTTTGTGTAGACAAATAATGGAAATATGTAATCAGATTGAGCAGTTCGCGAGGTTTAAGTGTAAAAAGCCACATTTTTTACTAGTGGAAAAATAGCTGATAAAATAGGGTGTTTTCTTTGAAACAGATAAATCTAGAGGAGTGCAATATTTTACTGCGTACCTCAAAGTTTACTAGCCTTATTAACATCCAGCACATGATCTAAGATATTAATTTAATATTTACAAATGTTGTTTCAAGAGTTTTGTATCTTTCACATATGTTCTTATGTAGGGGCTAGAAACAGATCCAGTTAATTTAATTGATATAATTATAATTTTATCAAACATGTATTTTTTAATTAAATTTCTAATATCATGTTATCACAGTTATTTATTTGTTGTTTTTTTTCAATTCAAATTGCTTTGTTCGGTATTTATGAACCATTTTCCGGAGACTGGACAACGATATTAGGAAGAGGTACCTGCTCTACATTTTCCTTCTTCACCGGCTTTTCCCGGCTAAAAATTATCTTCTCCAATACTAAAACTGGAGACTCGAAAGCTAAGGTAACATATGTGGCAACAAGCAGAGTTATTCCAAATACACTCCAAAAATTAAGAAACTGAAAGAAAATAGAAAGGTTAAATTAATATTTATGTTCGAAAAGAATATAGACAAAACAAACCTGATTATAGACCGAAAAAAATAACTCTGTGCGTGTCATTCCATAATTCATTCGTACTATGGCCATATGCATCATGTAAATTGCATAAGACAAACGACCAAATGGCTGCCACATTGGATGTGATAAAAATGCATCAACAATACCTCCGTATCCATAGTGACAAGCAAATGTTATCCAAACATGCGCAAGTGCCCACGTTACACGCCTCAGACTTTCATACATTGCTGCTTCGAAAACGGTGCCTTTGCCATTAGCGTTTAAGGAGAAATAAGGCCCAAATATTATAGCTGTCATTATGAAGAAAGTGACAGTCCACCCAATAATCTGGACAACCTAAGGGGAGAAAGTGTTCAACAGATAAATTTTGGTTCACAACGTTGTATAGTTATACTGCGCAATTTACTGTAGCACATAGCAAGATAATCTAAAGATTCCAAAGATAATTTTTAATGGGGTTTAAAAATTGCCAAAAGAATTGGTATGTCTACTTCTATAATATCAATCTTTTTTCAACTGAATATTTGTAAATATATTTATCGTTTTTTTCCCAGATATTACTTTTGGCAAGTTTCTGATCATATATTGAAATTTGGCCATATTTTTCATTCCCAAAAAATGATTTGTGCTATAGTGAGCTTTTAGAATCTATCTACGTACCGATAGATTTTATAAATAACTTACTTTTGACACTTTAAAATGTGTTTGACGATTTTTATGCATAAAATATCCAAAACTAAAACCGATAAGCCAAGGTGCGAATCTAGTGTGAGTTGCTATATAAATTCTCTCCCATTCATGCGGATTAATACTAAAATGAAATGGAGATGAATAAATGACAAAAAAGATAATTTTATAAAAAAAATTAAACTGTCTAAAGAAAGTATTAAACTTAAACTTGAATATTTTGAAAGTGAGAACTACTGGTAGTTTTGTAGCAGCGCTTGTTGAAATATCGTAGCCTTAAAAATGATAAAATAAATAATAAACTTATTCAATCCTTATGAGTCTTTCTATTCACCGCCATATTCAAAATTTCTGATGGATTCAAAAACAAACATTTCCAAAAAAGCATGAGTGCAGATTTCATGTTTTGAAGCCATTAAATATAACATACTCATTACTCACCCCAAAATGAGACCAGTAAAATCTTCCCAAAAATATATCCCCATAATCCATCCAATCGAAATCAATCCCAATACTAGCAAAACTGGTGCGAATTTCTTCCCCCATTTCCACATTGGAATTAAGATTAATGGTGAAAGAACATAAAGCTGAAAGTCAATGGCTAAATACCAAGCTTCTGCATAACAATCGTCAAAATTAAAAGTTCCATTAGGAGCATAATAATTTTGAATGTATAATAGCATTGGCCACCAATTATAGCCGTTACAATTATTCTTTGCCATAAATGTGTCTTTCAGAGGGCCAGTGTAAATAATTCTATTAATACTATAAGCCAACACTAGTCCAGCAGCCAGAATAGGTGTCAAACGGATGTAACGATGTACAATATTCATGAAAAAGTTGATTTTTCCATTCCTTTTTATAGAAAAGAAAAGAATTATAAGACATTTTTACTAAAATTAAATTATTTGTCCAGTACTTACGATTTATCCAATTCTTTGAATCCGATCCAAGCAACCAGCAGGCCACCCATGAAAAAAAATGTATCCACCGTCATGCTTGCATTGATAATTGGCATGAACTCCCAACTGTAGAACCACTGAAACAAGTAGAATCCGTTTAAAAACTATATGAAGTTCATTTATTAGCTGTGGTTTTTTTTGAAAAGTGAATTACCATCTCAGTTACGCAAACAATAACAAAGAAAAGCAATTATTAAATTCTTTGTTATTGTTTATATAAAAAAATGGATTGGGTGCTGTGTGTGGTGAAAGTGTAAGTATAGGAACTCAGCAAAAATTTTACACTCAAATAATACTAAATAATTTTTTGTTTTATGTACAAACAATAACAAATAACCTTCCAATTTAATATCACTTTTTTGTTATTGTTGATGTGTCACAGACTTTGCTGAGTTGCTATACACTTTCACCAAAACACGTCTATGGTTTGGTTTGTATGCCTACAATTGCTGAGCTGGCTGTTCACTTTTTGGTAAAAAAACACCGCGAATTATAGTTTTTTTTTAGATCCTTACAGCTGAAAGGTCTGAGAAGTTTATGACTGGAGCTCCTAAAATATTATCATAAGAATGATGCATTACAATCCAAAGTGTCGATATTACTCGGATTCCATTAAAACAGTCAATACTATTTCGTGTTCGTTTGGTGTTTATCGCAAAAAGTCTTCTTCCATTTGTCATTATGGAAAAGGCCATAAGAACAGGTTTTGGTTTCTCTGGAAAATTAGAAGTAAAATACAAATATTCTCAGATCAACTTTCTAATCTATAAAATTAACGTTAAGTTCTTAACGTACACTCCCACATTTAGACTACAAATTCCTTTTAAAACGAGTTGATTTGACACAAGAAAAATTCATATAAAGTGAAGTCTATCTACTTTCTCTCATTGTTTGGTTGGTCCAGGTTTTTCAATTAATATACATAATATATTTTAATATTAATTTCGATTATGGAATACTCAATACTGGATCTGCAATGATTCTCAGTACAGTGTTCTCTTTTCTTTTGATGAAAAATGAGTAAATAGAAAAAAAAGACCACTATACTGCGTATCCAGTAATGTACATTCCATAATCGACATCATTATAAAATGTATGCTAAGTAAATAAAAATTGGAAATTTCGACGGAAAAGTTGAAAAATCGTGAAAACCGAAAATTGCATACTTTCACCGGTACATGGTGGCGATACCTTAAAATTTTCATTTTGTATGAGAAGGAGAAAATATTGATTCTAAGGAATGACAAACACTACGAAATTAACAATAAGCTAATTCCTCACGGACACCAACAAATGGCGAAGTTTCAGCTTGCTACATTATTTGTGAATACAAATTACTGGAGGAACGTGTCAAAAAATTTAAAGTTAAAAATTTTATTTTAAATTTTTAAAATGCTCAAATTGATGATTTCGAGCGAAGGCGGGTGGATCAGCTAGCCCTAAATAAAACTAACATGAGGTTTCATGATTGTTAGAAGGCCCACAGAAATATTTGTTTAACCAATATAAAAACAATATACAATATACGAGCGCAGGCATCTTATCCGTGATGTAATTGAGCTTAAGGTATTGATAGTTATCTAGACTTATGATTTTTTTTGTTTTTTTTTTTTATGCCTTAGTGTGAGGAAATGATATGATAAAGCAGTGTTGTAACAGATAATGTCGCAGTAGTACAAGGTTACAACAATTACAATTAAATTGTTTTGAGCATTGAGGTTCGAAATTAAAATTTTTTTGAAAGCATTTCGGAGAAAATACAAAAATTAAGGCTATTATATGACAGTTCTAGATGACCTAGGAACAAATTCGAATATTGTCTTTATTAGGGAATTACATAAAAAGGCTTGGTACTGAATCGCGGTTTTGGCTATAGCTCGATGTACATACTGGAATCGTTAAACGAGTTAAAACACAAAGCATAAACTCGCAGTCGCATTGAATATACTCGTCGTTTTCAAAAATTGTTCCAAAAGTAAAAAAAGTTCGTGTGACAAAGCCACAACCACAAGTAACATTGCCTTTAAAACTATATCGTGTAATTAACAATTCGATTTTAAAACTTGATTTTATTACTTTTAAAATAAAACAAAACCTTTATACCATAAAATATACTGAAAGAGACTTACTTAGATAATGGCTCACATAGATGTCATAGGCTGAGCTTAAAATCATCAACACTGTCAGGATCACCAAAATAGATCTACAAAATAAAGCTTAAGTAAATAATTTTTTTTTGAATATTTGATTAAATTTAACTTCTTATAAAATACTACTTACATGCCAGTAATGTCAGATGCTGTGAGTGGTGGAATAAGACCATCTGAACAACTTCCAATAGAAATTTCAGAAAGAGCTCCTTCAAAGATGTTCTTAGTAGATTCTTTAAACACTGATGTCAGTAATTCTGGACTACAACTATCCGGTGCACATATTCCAATATTCACTGAGCGACTTATGTCCCAATAATTCACTGAATTTTCTGCTGAAGGGTGGTCTTTCTTGAGAGGTAATGTGGCAAGGCAATATTGTTGTCTTATTACATCAGTGATTTCATTGAATGGCAAAGAAGATTTGACACATTGATCATAGTTGCCAAGATTAAATTGGTTTCCAGTTAATACCCCTGCTGGAATAGTACCCCACGCATCGAAAACTGTAACAAAAGTAAAAGTAATTGAATTATTTTTTTTTTTGAATTTTGTAAACTTTTTTTTTATACAAATCGTTTCTTTTTATCTTAGAATCGGCTTGGCGGCGGCGGCGGCACTTAGCTTGAGTCGTCTGTTTTGCAAATTCAAACTATAGGTATAGTTCAAAATCAACTTCAATTAATTAATGTCCTTTGAATTTGAAGAATTGAAAAAACAAAACCTCGAATTAATAAAAACGTAAAATGTCCGACGGGCTTTGTAGTCGCAATGCTTTTCAGACGAGCCTATAAATTTCTATAGTATAAGAAAGACTTTCGCTAGTTCGATAGTCTTCCTTCCTATAATTATAAGCGACAAAATCTACATATTATAATACCTTAACAAATTATTTAATTTTTTCCTGAAGACTAATACAATTGCGAACTTAATTTTAGTACATTGCCAATTATATTGAACGCCAACATTTGGTTTCAATACTCAGTAGAATCACTTTTTATTTTGAAACTTGCACGACAAAATAGCGACATATTGATATGTTGATTTAAAGACAGTCAGGCAATTAAAACCATTTCCTCAATCACTACAAAGCCTTAACAAATATTCAAAATTGTACGCTGATATTTTTGTCATCCGATGAAAAAAAAATTATTTAAAAAAATAAAAGTTGTGAGGGGAAGCGCCAGAAGACAGGAATTTTCAAACTCATTTAATTTTTTGAGTTTCTTTTCAAAAAGATTTTCGAAGAAGTTTTTTTTCTGTAACAGAGATCTTAACAGTTGTTATAAAAAAAATTACACTTACATCGAGCAACTTGAGGGCTAGGATAGTGTTTTATTATTTCGCGTAAACTTTCGTGACACTTTTCTGAATTATACTTCCCAAAATCTGGACTGGATGCATACACTTTATTTGGATTGTTTTTGATTTCCTCAAGGAAAATCTGACTAAAAATGTCACTAGAAACAGAAACGTTATTCACAAGCGAAAGTGAATGAATCTCGCTTATAATGGAAGTAATAATTATTACTACAAAAAGTGAAGAGTACATTTTATTTGTGATGACCGCTCGTAAACGCTAAAACTGGAATGGTCAATCTTTTTAAATGTGAGGGCTCTTTATAGTTTTAAGTACGACAAGTACTTTAGTAGAATTGATATGGTGATATGATGGTTGATTTAAATAGACACCTCTGTGATTTTTACGTGATAAGTTAAAGGAAATAAAAACAAAATGAATTTATCATCATGTTATGAAGAATTTATATTGTTTTTTTTTTTTGCTAAGCAAAGGGAAAAGTGTGTACAGGTACTCGAGTGGATCTTGCTTCAAGTGCAGAAAAATGATAGCTTTTAGATTAATCGGTACTCAACCAATATATTTATCTTGAAGTGCTATTGGTGTTATATTGAATGCATTGACAATGAAAAATGCACTTTTAAGTTTAAAACATCTGGAGCATTTGTTTATGTGTTTACGGCGCTATTCAGATTTTTTACTTGAGAGATTTTGATCAAATTTGACACTATAGTGATAGGAAAGACGAAATAGGCGACAAACAGAGTTGTGCAACTATCTATCTGTTCGGATGCGGATAGGTCGATTTTATTTGAACTAGGTTTGTATATACATACATATATATACTTTAATACCAAAAATATTAAGAAATATAAATTTTAGAATCACAACTCGTGTTCTTGTACTTACTTATTCGGTCTACAAAATTAATGGAAATCAAATTTGTTATAGGTTATAATTTTAATTTATTATTTTTCTTTTTATCCCTTTGTAGTATCATGTTATCACAGTTTTTGATTTTTTTCTTTTTTCTTTCACTTTAAATAACTTTGCTAGCTATTTTTGAATCATTTTCCGCTGACTCAACGACAATGTTTGGAACAGGTGCTTGCACTGTATTTTCCTTTTGCACTGGCTTTTCCCGGCTAAAAATTATCTTTTCCAATACTAAAACTGGAGACTCAAAGATCAATGTAACATAAATGGCATAAAATAGTGTTATTCCAAGTGCACTCCAAAAATTGAGGAACTGAAAAAATAAAAGCAAATAATGTTAAAAAAAATACCTAAAGTTATAGAAAAACAAAAACTTTTTCACAACAAACCGAATTATAGGACGAAAAATATATCTCTGTGCGTGCCATTCCATAATTCATTCGTATAATGGGCATATGAGTCATGTACATTGCATAAGATAAACGTCCAAATGGCTGCCACAATGGATGTGACAAAAATGCATCAACAATACCTCCGTAACCATAGTAACAAGCAAATGTAATCCAAACATGTGCTAGTGCCCAAGAAACGCGCTTCAAACTCTCATACATTGCTGCCTCGAAAGCGGTTCCTTTGCCATTGGCGTGTAATGAGAAATAAGTTCCAAATATTATAGCTGCCAATGTGAAGAAACTGGCAATCCAACCAATAATCTGGACTATCTAAAAGGGAACACAAATATTATTTAGCGATATTGTAGTAGTAGTTTAGTATTGTGCACTTTTCTAAACAATTCAAGTTGCAATAGTCAAAAAACCCAAAGCTCATTTTCGTGTTTGTGATAGGTTGACAAAAGTATTGAAATATTCAGCGCTATTCTGATAAACGTTATAATACTCTTTTTTAAATAATTAGAAATGTGATAAGGTGTGATTAGAGAATAATGGCAGAAAACTTTAACTAAATTTGTTGATCTTAACCATTAAAATGTTGTCACAAAAATTATAGAAAAAAAAACTTATAAATTAAATGAGATTGCCAAGCGCACCCCAATATAATAGCTTCATGTATTTCAAGTACTTTTGACAGACAGCTCGTAAGTCTTCTGTGATTTATTCATTGGTACGAGTCAACAATAATTCACGATTTTCCCCACTCCTGACATCTTAGTTAAATCGAAATTGTATTGCATTCTATATCTATAGACTGACTATAAATATCAACTTACTTTTGATATTTGAAATTGTGATTGACGATTTTTATGCATAAAATATCCAAAACCAAAACCAATAAGCCAAGGTGCGAATCTGGTGTGAGTTTGTGTGTAGATTTTTTCCCATTCTTGAGGGTTACCTCTGAAAATAAAAAATTGTGCTAAAAAGTTAAAATTTCTTATAAATAAATGAAAAAGAGAGCCAAATAAAATGAAAGCCCTTATTTTCTTAATGATAGAATTATAAATATTTTTGAAAAGAAATCTGGGAGATTTCTAGATCACTCTTTTGAAAGAGAAGATCAACCATTTAATGTTATATACTCACCCTAATACGAGACCAGTAAAATGTTCCGAAAAATATATCACCATAACCCATCCAATCGATGTCAATCCTAGAGCTAGTAAAACTGGTGCAAATTTCTTTCCCCATTTCCACATTGGAATCAAGATTAATGGCGACAGAGCATAAAGCTGAAAGTCAATGGCCAAATACCAAGCTTCTGCATAACAAGCATCATAACTCAAGCTTGTATCTCGTACATAGTTTTGAATATAAAGTATAATTGGCCACCAACTACTACCATCACATTTTCTCATGGCTACAAATGTATCCTTTAACGGTCCAGTGTAAATAATGTTATTAACACCATAAGCCAACACTAGTCCAGCAGCCAGAATAGGTGTCAAACGAATATAACGATGTACAATGTTCATTAAAAAGTTAATTTTTCCATTTCTGTTTAAGAAAATAAATTCGTTTATATAAATTAGAAGTTATCTCTATATTTACGTTTTATCCAATTCCTTAAATCCAATCCAAGCCACCAGCAAGCCACCCATGAAAAAGAACGTGTCCACCGTCATGCTTCCATTGTAAATTGGCATGAATTCCAAACTGTAGTACCACTGAAAAATTAAATGAATAGCGGATTATGGGGTGTAATCGTGTGAAGTGATTTACGATAAGTGAGAGTGGGGGCGTTCAATCCATTACGTCTGTCTTCTGAATTTTCAGAATTATGAATTTTTAGAGCTTTTGATTGGCCAGCTGTCATAAAAAGTTAGATGACTTTTAGTGACTTTTAGTTATGTTTGTTACGTTTCATCTGAATTTTCAGACTAGAAATTCGTAACTGAAAATTTAGATGAAAGTTATTTGTGGTGGGGCAAATGTCAAAGCAGTTGAAGTACTACACATAAAGTTGAATTTTATAATTTTCACTGTGGTTGATGTTTATTTGTTATATTTTGGCCACGTAAATTAAATATTTATTTCAATGAATATCTTTTTACTGTTTCTTGAGTTTTTCAAAAATCTTCCCAGAATTTCGCAGACGGTTATTGTGGAACAATTTTATATCAAATTTGGATAGGTTTGCATTATTTTGTTGGTCATACATCTCAATAAAAATATTTGAAAAACAAAACAAAATACATATTTTATAGCATTCTAGGCAAACACTTTTAATAAAACATCGTTTGCTGATTTAGTTACATTTTTCATATAGTTTCATCCTTATAATGAATGCTTAATTTATTAATATAATGAAAGTTCTATTTTATTTCTATTCAATGCAAATCCTATAGGTAAATGCAAGAATTTGACACAATGATTTTTGACTGAAATTTCAGATGTTTTTTGCGTTTAACGACATAAATTCAGAATTCTAAAAATTCAGATGACAGATGTAATTCATTCATAATAATAACTTTATGTATTTATATGATACTTACATTAGAAAATTCTGAGAAATTTATTACTGCAGCGCTTGAAGAGTGAATAAAAGTGTGATGCATTATAATCCAAAGAGTTGATATGACCCGAATTCCAGTGAGACAGTCAATGCTGTTTTGTGATCGTTTGGTATTGATTGCAAATAGCCTCTTTCCATTTGTCAATACGGAAAAGGCCAATAGAACAGGTTTTGGTTTTTCTGGAAAATCATAATTAAAATAAAAATGTTTTCAAACCATATTGTAAGATACATATAGTTTGAGAAAGTTAACCAAAAAAAAGTACGTCATATGACCCCATCACGAATGTTAACTTATTTATTACTTCATAACCGAAAAGATAGAAAATCATTATTATAAAACTTAAGGTGCGTTGCTTTACTTTGCAACTCTGTGATTTTTTGCTCATAGTAAAGGAACGCACCTACAATTTATTAAAAACTAAAAAATAGAAATTTACAGCTGTATTTATTAGATTTACTCAAAATGTCTCATAGGGGTAATTCAGTTAAGAGTGCTTTAATATTTAAATTGCCTTTAAATGACGTAACTTTATCTATAATCATTTTCACATTAATTTATACTTAACTTGTGTCACTTAACTAAAAAAAAACATCTACAAATTGCATACTTCTAGGTTGTTTTTTGATAGCTTTAGTAACGTTGCTTCAATGTGAAAATTGATTAAAGACTTCCGACTTCCCCCTTAAGAGCTATTTAAAGCTATTTTGAAATTAAGAAGGCATTAAAATTTCTTTATAAATACGGCTGTTAGTATTTTACAACTTAAGTTAATTAAAACTATTTATTTGAGCATTGACAATTATTATAAATTTTATATATTATACATATATGTATTATAATTTAGTATCTAGTAATTATGTGATTTTCGAAAATCCAAAAGAGAATCAATTTTGAGTATAAGTTAAAATTTAAAAAGCTATAGAGCTATAGTGTGTACACTGTGGTAGTTTGGATCATGACTTGAAGAAGAAAAATCGTATGGGAAGGATTTATTGAAAGCGTTTACCTTGATAATGGCTCACATAGATGTCATAAATTGAACTTAAAATCATCAATGTTGTCATCGCAGCTAATATAGATCTGCAAAAATTTTCAAATTTAGTAAAATATTTTTTAAATTCTTTTGTATTTCGATGTCATAAAGTTGCTTAAACTTATTTCCACTTTTTAAACTTACAAGCAAGCTATGTTTGATGCTGTTAGCGGTTCAATTTTCCCATCTGAACAACGTTCAACAGAAATATTAGAAAGACCTCCATCGAAAGTGATTTTAGTTGATTCTTTAAATATTGATGTGAGTAAATTTGGACTACAACTATCCGGAACACATATTCCAACATTGATTGAACGACTAGGGTCCCAAAATTTGAAGGTTGAACTTTCTGATGTTGAAGGGTCTTGCTTCAGAGGTAATGTGGCAAAGCAATATTGTTGCCTTATGACATAAGCGAGTTCATTGAAGGACAAAGATGATTTGACACATTGATCATAGTTGCCAAGATCATATTGGTTTCCGGTTAATAGGCCTGCTGGAATTGAACCCCATGCATCGAACACTATAAATACAAAAAGGTTTCGTTTATTATCATGATCGATATATGGAGCTTTTCCAATACATATGTATATTCGTTATTCTCAAAGAAACCATGTCTTGAAATGTATAACTTTGGCTGGTAATAAAGGGTACTTGGGAACTGTTTAAGCCAAGAACTGCCTTATCATAATGTTTGTATCTTTAATTTGTAACCAGCTTAATAATAATAATTATTTATCTGAAGCCACAGGGGGCGGTTTGACTTGCCCATGTAAACTTTTGATAAAGCAGTCAAACGACCCTTTCTGTGAGCTTTTCACACTATGTACAGTCTCTTTTAATAATCTACACTCTACGAGGTAAGACATATAATATTAAATAAATAAAAACTTTGTAACTCATACTAAAATAAAATTACTTGCGTTTTCTTTCTCCCTATCTTATTTTCCTAAATTAACCGGGATCAATTGTGCATCCCAACAGGAACTCTTATCGAGATTAGACTTTTAATGATGAAATTCATTAACTAAAACCAGAAATGATAACAATTTATATTAGTAAAATAGAGCTTATCAGGATCCTTATCTGTTTTTTATCTATATTTAAGTTGTTTTAATTGATTGCAGAGTATTTTAATTTAAAAGGAGATTGAGAAAATGAATTAAAAAGAAGTGAAAATTAACGACAATTCTGTGTAGTAGATAGAATCCTACTGCGGATGGGTTTGTGACGTTTATTCGAGTATCGAATGGAGTTTCCATTTTATGTAACTAGAATTAATTTTTGGCTCAAGTAATTTTTTGTTTTGCTTTTCCTTTGTAGCAAATTTTCTTTTATTTGTGTTTTTTTTTTAATTATTCTGACAGCTGTAGTAACACATGTGAAATATAAAACTAGTCTACTAGGGACTGGTTTTTTTGTAAATTTCTTATATATAGTATATATAAAATTCCAAAATTCACGGCTATTGATATTTACACATCTTAACCGTGAGTCCCGGCCCTCACACTACATCTTTTTTTTTTTGAAGTTGCGCGAAGTACTTACACTTTTATGTCGAAAAACCGTTATAACTGTTATAAATTGGCATTTCTCTAGTCCCTTCCTATTTTATTCAGGTCTCGAGAAGCACGTTATTGCTTTTTTTCAGGACGAATCTAGAGAAATGCCAATTAATAATAGTTATAACAATTTTTTAAAGTACGCCTCCTAGAATCAACTCGTTTTGAACAGCTTGTAAAAAAATTAAGGTGCCACAAATATTATTCACCAAATTTTGTTTAAATAAAGTTGATAGACTCCCAGAATTTTCGAGATATTTATTCCGGGGAATGGTTTTCGTTTTTGTTAAAGTTTTTATATTTAATATAAAAATCATACTTACAACGAGAAACTTGAGGGCTAGGATAACGTTTTATTATTTCGCGTAAACTAAAGAGACATTTTTCTGAATTGTATTTTCCATAATCATCACCGGGTTCATAAACTTTATTTGGATTATTTTGGAATTCCTCAAGAATCATTTGACTAAAAACATCACTCGAAACAGAAACGTTATTCACAAGCGACAATGAATAAATCCCGCTTATATGAATCAAAGCTATAATTCCAAAAAGTGAAGCGTACATTTTTATTACTGATAACCGCTTTTTGTAAATGGTAAAACTGAAATACAGAAATTTTGAGAATGTACAGGCTCTTTATAAAGTCTCTTTAAAAGGGGAAACTTAAGCAGAGTTAATATGGTTGATAAGAAAAATTAAAATTTCTACAATCTGATAAGTTAATTTCTTATAGCGTTATCAAAATTTTGCGTCACGTGTTTTTTGTTTTTTTTTTTAATTAACGGAAGTGAGTGGTGAAATAGTTTAAAGTTTAATAAGTACTCTGTAGTCTCTGTAGTAGGAGTGGTCTCATGAAGCTTTATAAGATTTAATCTTCACTAACACATTTAGTTCTTATTGCAAAAACAACTGATAATATAGAGTGTTTTTTGTAAGGCTGATAAATCATGAGGAATTATTCTAAAATATTGGTGGGAAAACTTGACAAGTATAAAGTATCTCTTGTAATGAAAAAGTGCTTCTAACATTAGCTGTTCGGATTTTGCAGAAAATTGTAGGTTCCCTCAATTCTTGCCAATGACACACACTCGCACGTTGAGAGTTGTAAATCGCTAGGACCTTCGTTGCCGGAATCCATCAATCAGCCAAGGAATTTTTCAACAATCAAAGAGCTGTTGGGCTAGTCATCTTCATATGGTTAGGAAGGAAAATGGTGACTGCTGACCATCATGCGAACAGAAGACTCAATGGAAACACAATCTAACCTATCTATCCTATCCTTCTATTCCTTCTAACATTGCCTAATTTATAAGACCTTAGGTCTTACTGGCATATATATGTTTGTGCTTGTTTTTTTTTTTTTTTTTTTTTTTTTTTAAACACTATCTCACTCAGATCGTGACCTTTTTGAACTGTTTGGGTACCTGTTAATGACTTTTGTACTGTGCAACGTTGTTCAAAAATGTCAGCGATTTATTTACGAGTTCGATTTGGTGGTCTTGATTTCTGATTCCCATATATACTGACGATTGTTTAGCTGCATGATGATGTTTAGTTTCAAAGAACTCAGTAGAGGAACATTGTAGACATCTAAAACTGCTTTTTTGACAGTTTAACTTTTAATCAAATGCACATTTTATGGCGTCATCTGTAAGTTTCTTAGCAATTATCATCTAGAGTTAAGGCCAAGTAGCTGATCCTTCAAAAAGCAGCTACTATTTAGGAGCTGCGAAGAGTTTTGGGTAAGATTCATTTTTACAGACGAAATGTGTTTATTTAAATAATGATATTAATGCACTTCATACTTAAAAAAAAAAGATTTTCTAATAGAAATTGCTTCGCTTAATTTTCAATTTTCTTAAAAACCACAACATCCATTACAACCCATATTGGTTTTAGCACTTGAATAAAAAATATACATATTATACATATAAAAAATATACATATAAAGGTTAAAAATTGTGCAAAATGATAAGTTTAGACAAAAGTTTGCATGAACACATTTTTTTGATTAAATGGTATTTAATTAAATCTGCTGGTTTAGAAGAATGTAGAACGTCAAATATCAATTGCAAAAATTGTTTTTGCTGAAAATATTTCAAATATAAGAATTTATTCAATTATATGAACAAATTACATTAATTCTAACTGCCTAATTTAAAAAAAGTCACAATGACATTTGGTTAAGTTTATCAAAGAGATTTGGTTAATTTTCCTTGAGTAATTTCAAAATAAATCATTTCTCATACAAAATTCTACAGTTTATTAAACAAATCCTAAACTTAACTAAATGATAAACTAATCTATAGTGTTTTTCCCCATTGCATGAATACACTTAATGTAACTTTTTATATTAAAATTTTCTCTTCCTATCTTAATATTGTAAATGGGTCTTAGTTTTTTTTTCCCCATGTTTTATGATCATCTTGGAAATTAAGACAGATTTGGTAACCGATTTGAGGCCAATGTTGATCTCTCTTCCACCAACTCTGTTTTCTATATTTGTATGACGATCTAAAAATCAAACAAAGTTCACTTTTAAACTTAAATATAAATACGATTTACTTAAATATAAATACGATTTTATTTATTCATAAATAAAGAATAAATACATAATATCAGTGTTTTTTTTAAGTTTCTAATTTAAAATTTATAATTCCTTGTGAAGTTGATCAGAAACAACAATGCTCGAAGGAACAATCGTAGTACTTTCAATATTTGGTTTTTGAACTGATGGTTTTCTTCCACCGAATATAAATTTTTCTAAAATTAAAATTGGTGATTCAAAGGCAAGTGTAATATATATAGCTACAAATATTGTCGTTCCAAATGCACTCCAAAAATATAAATACTAAAAATGATTTAAAAAAATTATCATTAAATACACTATTTTTTTTTGTTAGTATACTTTTAAGAAGACAAACCTGATTATAAACAGAAAAGTATATTTCTGTTCGTGTCATTCCAAAATGCATTCGTTCAATTGCCATATGCATCATATACATGGCATAAGTTAGACGTCCAAGTGGTTGCCAAAATGGGTGCGACAAGAATGTGTCAATAAATCCACCATATCCATAGTAACAAGCAAATGTTATCCATGCATGAGCAAGTCCCCAAGCTATACGCTTGAAGCCTTCGTACATTGCAGCCTCAAAAACGGTTCCTTGACCATTGGCACTTAAAGAGAAATATGGTCCAAAAACTACAGCTGTCAGTGTAAAGAAGCATGTGATCCAAGCAAAAAGTTGAAAAATCTGAAAGAGTTATTTTTAATTTTCTCAAAAAACAGGCTAGTTTGTATAATCATAAGATTCACTGTTGAATTAAAAGTGAATCAAAAATATATTTTTCTGGTTAGGGCAGGTATTTTTTGTCGTGTAAAAATCTAACTTTCGTGGTTGTAATTAAAATTAATACTACATACGATGATGGAGTAGTACGAATAAACCCCCTTATTCGTACTACTCCATCATCGTTCATACCGTTCGTTGATCTGTGTGACTGTGCGTCCACTGCGTCACTATTAAGAGGATTGAATTTTTGTTTCAGCCTTTCTGAAACAGAAAATTGCAATTTTTTTTTTTTTTCAATTTTTCCAAAAACGGCTCTAACGACTGCAGAAAAACTACGTTTCTGTTTTTTAGTAAAAAATTTGTATTAAGGAACTAAGTTTTGATGTTTTTTGAGATAATTGCCAAATGCTGGGATGAAAGTAAAAAAATCTCCTATAAAAGTTTGTTGATTCCAAGCGATGTAACATAGGGTATGGACCAAAAATAGTAAGGTATTTTTTTTTTTACAGCTAATATTAAGTATGTTTCCCAGATATTTTTTTCAACACCCCAATTATGAACATGGTTAATAACTTACTTTTGAAATTTTAAAATTTGATTGTCGATTTCTATGCAGAAAGTAACCAAAACCAAAGCCAAGTAACCAAGTTGAACATCTTGTATGCGTCGGGGTGTAGACTTTCTCCCACTCATGAGGATTTACCCTAAAAAAAATATTGCTTAATTTTATCTGTTTTCAGAAAAGGTTGTAAACCAGAAAAAAATGTATGGACAAATAAAAATTCGGATCCCAGAAAAAAAGATCGCAAATAATTTTTGTTGGCTCAAAATAAAAAAAAACCGGCCGGCCCCGGCCTGTCATGGGTTGAGTAATCTTAGTTTAGTAAAAATTAACAAAAGAAAAGAAAATATTAATAAAAAAAAGTTATGTACATATATGTACGTATTTATAACTTAATATTATATAACGCTTGTGTTACTAAAAAATTTACAGAGAGTTTATCGAAGTTTATTTAGAAAGTATTTTGTTTCAGTAGTATAACTGCCTTTAATCATTTACAAAAATATGAGAAAGTTAAATATTATTAATAATATAAAGTGTATCTTGCAGTACACAACTTACCCTAACGAAAGGCCAACATAACCTTCAGATAAGTAGATTCCAATGACACATGCAATTGATGCCAATCCCAGGAATAATAAAACTAGTGCAAATTTCCTTCCCCATTTCCACATTGGAATTAAAAGGAGTGGCGAGAGGGCATACAGTTGAAAATCAACGGCTAAGTACCAAGCTTCATCATAACACTTGGCAAAATAAAAAAATATCAAGTCAATAAATAAATATTATTGCATAATTTTCAATAAAAAAGACAACCTACTCTTGTATTTTGAACATAGTAATTTTGAATGTAAAGCATAACTGGCCACCAATTTGTGCTGTCACAGGCATTTTTTTCCATTTGAATATCCTTTATGGGACCTGTGTAAAGAACTTTATTCACACTATAGGCCATTAATAGTCCTGCTCCAAGGACTGGAGTAAGACGAAAATATCGATGTACAATGTTCATTAATGGATTGATTTTTCCAGACCTGTAAATTAATGCTTATATTGAAATTAATCTATTAAAAAAGAAGAGAATTTTTCTAACGTTTTATCAAGTTCTCTAAATCCAATCCAAGCCACTAAGAGTCCTCCCATAAATAGAAATGTATCGACTGATATACTTGCATTTAGAGCAGGAAAAAACTCAAGACTGTACAGCCACTGAAAATAAATATAAGATAGTAAAAATGTTAACAAAGACAATAGTAATTTTCAACTTCTTGCAATTGAAAAAGTCAATAAAAATCACAGCTCAACAAATCACACTTTTTAATAGAGGATACACAAAATTATATAAACATTTCAATTTCTCGAAATCCATGCTAAGAGCTTTCTAAGTTTCAAATAATGAGCTCAAACATTATAGGTCTGTTTCTTTAGTCTCCCACGGGTTCACAAATCTAACCAAAATATGGTTCTTTACTTTTTTCTGTCACTAAAATGCCAGAGCTTTTAACTTTTTTTAAATTTATTTCATTTCCCCTCCAGCAACAATGGGCGCATTCACTAATGTAGTCACTACGTAGTCAAGTCATTCTGATTGGCTACATACAACTACGAAATGAGTTGAAATTTCCCATCCGACGTAGTGTAAAAATTTCGGCTTCAAAGTTAGTGGAGAATGATTTTGACGTTTCACAATCAGCTGTTCGGTTAAAATACAAAAGATTCAAATTATTCAAAATGAAACTTGACCACAATTAAATTATTTTGTATAATTATGACTTTATCTTCTTCCGAATCACTCATATTATATCTTATATTTGATATTATTTAATTTAAAAAGAAAAGATTACTTAAAGTTAACAAAACACAAATGTTTCTTATTTTGTGTGTGTTTACATCTGTCATTAATATGACAGTTCAGAATTGACTACCTTTGTAGTGCAATTTTGCATTCACAAAGCTAGTTGAATTTCGACTACGTAGTCACTACATTAGTGAATGCGCCCAATCTTCTCTCTTTCTTTCTTGCTTGTCAAACTACTCATCATTTCTGTTGTCAAATGTGATGTTTATCCAGAAATAATTCAGAAACATCCCAAATGCATTTCTTATACTTTTTATTTCTGGTAAAAAATTACAATAGAAACATCAAAAAGCTCGATTCCAAACTTTTTCCAAACTTTATCCCAAACTTTTCCCAAACAGTAAAGAAACAGACCTTATGTTTTTCTAGCGAATAGTTTTTTTAATATGTACAAAATTGCGATAATGTATTTTTGAATCAATGTTTTTTAATAATACTCACATTAATATGATCTCGATTGTTAATAAGTGGAGTACCGTGAATATTTGTATAAGTGTGATGATTCATAATCCAAAGGGTTGAAAGGACTCGCATTCCTGTCAAACAATCAATGTTGTTTTTTGATTTTTTGGTGTTTATTGCAAAAAGTCTCTTTCCATTTGTAAAAACCGAGAATGTCAACAATATTGCAATCGGGCTTTCTAAAAAAAACACAATACAAATACTCTTCTTATAAGTTTTTCCCTAAGGAACATTTTACAACAAAGGTTTTTGTGAAAAAAAACCGAAAATTTATTTTAATATTAAGTATACGCCCGAGTGACCCGTGAATAACCATTTTAGATTTTAAATAAATTAAATAATTTCGAACATACCTACATATATGCAGAAAAGTCAAAGGAATGTCAAGCAAAAAAAATTATTGTTTGTAGTTTGATTTAAAAAATCTTTGCTTGTTAGAGTTGTGTTGCCTCATTACTATGGTTATTTATTGGTTTTGTGAAGACATAAATTTCAAAATTTTATCAATCTTTATGAAAAATACCAACAAATTAGTTGTCTTATTTAGCGGGAATATTTCTTTGCATTACAATATTTGTTCATTACTTATATTTAATTGTTAGACTGTGTTTTGATATTTCTTATCTAAACCAAATATTGTCTAATATACTGTCTTAAACTGAATTGTTTATAACTAAAACACTAATGCACCAATTTTTGAAATTCATATGCAAAATCTGTGAAATTTTAAATCAACACAGATTTGTTTGATCTTTATCCCAAAATTACCAACATATTAAAATCTCAAAGTAAAAATGGATTCGGATCTTCTTTTTTGCTAGAGATAAATCTTTTTGGTTCACAGATGCAAAGTTTCCTCTGAGAAATTCTTGAAAAATAAAGGAAGTTGAACGTATTCATTTTTCAGTTCATGAACAAAGGTTCAATTCTGTGCGATAAAAAACAACTCAAAACCCCCACAGCAAGTTTAACTTTAGAAGCAATATATTAAATCTTTTATCTCTCTGTAATTTTAATTTATTAAACCGCATTTTGTTTTCAAAGCATTTGTTATCTTAATTGGTGGCTCTCTAGCTTTCCACGTTGCATTAAGTAAACACTCAAATGATACTTTTACAAAAAATAAATGTTTTTATTTTAGCTGTTCGAAAATAGATCTTGCGTTTTTTTATCTGCACATGAAATCTTCTCAAAAAATAAGTATCTCAATAGTTTCTGACTTATTAGGGAATCAATTTTACACACCAGTTTATACTCGATGGAAATGGAAAAGATCTTCTAAGTAATCATTCTTTCAAAATACAATAAGTTATAGGTTTGTTTAAATAAATTTTTTAATCCATCAATTTTAACTTTTAGTTTTTTTATTTTCATTTTCAATGAATACGAGTAATGCAAGAAATGCCAATCAGAGCAAACAAAATTAACCAACTCTTAAACTCATTAATTAACCTGTTTGCCAATTGTTGTTGGATATGCAATATCCAATAAAGTTATCTTGTAAGCTTGAAATCCAAAGGGACACGAATGTATAGTAAAATGCTGACAACTTCATACATATAACAAATGAGATCTTTCAACTGCCCAACAGACCCCTAATTTGGAATGATTTAAATTTGAATTTGTTTTGTCCGATTTGTCTCGTTGTTACGAGCAACTCAACGGAAAGACACAAAGACACAATTAGCTTTAAGTACTCGGAAAATGTTTATTATTTACTATTATTTTATAGTTATAGTTTCAATATTTCTGTTTTTGGGATTCTTCTGGAACTACCATGGTATATTATCATAATTAAATCACACCTAAACAGCGAAGTTAAGGCAGAAAGCTTTGAGATTAATTTTAATATCATCAATTCAAACTTTTGAGAGAGCGATCTCATTGTTTTGCATATGAATTTGAGTCTAAGTTCCGCCCTGTTCATTCGATCTTAAATGTGAGGTTAAGCTCTTTTAGCTTGGACTCTAAGATCCTTCTCATCTTTAAAAACAATCCATTTTATGTAACCTTCCGCTTACTAGGCAAATAAAAATAATGCCTATAAAAAGTATATTAAATTGGACAGGTGTTTGGGAAAGTTGAAAATGGCCAATCCCTAAAGATCAGGTTTTACATCAATCATAACAAAATTCTTCATATCGTCGCTATTCAAGAAAACTGGCATAACTCAAAAAACTCGATTTTTTAGTTAATGATGCCAATCGGCTACAAAAAAAATTCTATTATTTTTGTAAAGTCGGCATAACTCTAACCTTTCAGAATCCCGAGAAACGGGTTATTAAAAAATTGATTTTGTGTGAAATTGGCTTAGTAAAAAAAACTTTAAATCAGTTTTCTGAAGATTTAAGTTTTTTGAGTTATGCCAGTTTTCTTTAATAGCGACGATATACTTACTTTTAAAATAACTTGCGTAAAACTCATAAGTTGAGCTTAGCACCATCAAGATCGTGAGTATGCCAAATATTGAGCTAAGAAAATGAATTAGACACAAATTAAATTGCATTATAAAATATTTTTTCAAAAAAAAAACATACATGCCAACAATATTCGTTGTAGTCAATGGTGGAATTTTTCCATTCGAACAACCTCCAACCAAAATTCTAGACAAGGCTCCTTCAGATTCACCTTTAACTGCTTCCTTGAAAATTGATGTTAACAACTCAGGACTGCAACTATCAGGAATACATATTGCAGTATTAAGACTTGGATCTAAATTCCACCAGTGTATTTCATGTGCTGTTGGTAGCTTATCCTGAAGATCAATTCTGACAAAGCAATATTGGCCATTTACCACACCGACAATGACAGGATCATTGAAAGTCACAGAAGTTTTGACACACTGATCATAGTTTCCCAAATCATATTCGTTTCCCGATTGAATTCCCGATGGCAAATTTCCCCATGCGTCTAAAACTACAAAGAAAGAAATTGACAATTTTTGGCATAGAGTTTTCAAGGTTTGTCCATACTAGTTTGTCTATTTTCCCCGAATTCTTCAATGAAGAAACAATTTGGACAATTTTTTTGTCAAAAACAAAGAATGCGAGCGTATACCTTTGTATTTCTAAGATCCTTCTGACAAAAGGCGTACTAAAATCTACTCGATATTTAAATACTGAAATATTAAATAATTTACTATTCATTCTAGAATTTAAGGTAGGAACCTTGTCTTTAGGAAAGTTGAAAAATTATATCACTTATAGAAGTTAGGAACTTGAATTTTAATAATCCTTTTGTTAAATTTTTTTGAATATTAAGTTTTCAACACACTTACATCGAGAAACTTGAGGACTCGGAAAACGACTTATTATTTCCTGCAGACTTAGAAGACATTTTTTCGAATCATATTGTTCTGCTTCAGCACCTGATACATTGTAGATCTTGTTTGGGTTATTTTTGATTTCTTTTATGAAAATATCACTCAAAATATCACTAGACACGGTCACATTATTCACAACAGAGACTGAATGAATACCGCACACGAGCAGTATGATTTTAACAAATAATAATAATATTAATTTTGTTGAGCTCATTTTGATGGTGTGGCCTCGGAAATGTTAGACAGAACTATGTAAGCTTTCTTCTTTTAAATAAATACCTGCCTTATATATACGACTTCAAGTAGGTCGTTGAAGTATGAGCTTTCAAGTAGAAGAGATTAAATCAAATAAAAGAGGAAGTATAATAAACTTTATAACAAGTACCTAAAGATATACAAACACTAATATATGCTTAGAATTTCTTTATCGTTATTAGTGTAATTTTCGCATTATAAAGATGTTAATCTCACTGGAGTCACGTCAATAATTAAAGCTTATCCGGTTTGATGGAAATGATTTGATTTATTCTTATAGTAAAAAAAATGTGATAAAGTTAAGTTAAATAAATGTTCTTATTTCTTATTTTCTTCTTAACAGCCCCTTGGAAGGAGTCTTAAGTCACAAAAGCTCTTGTGACTGTTCCTTGTTAGGATAATTGTGCCTCGATGACATTTTTCGAATTCTCTCCTAATCCTCACAAGGAAAACAAAACTGTCCACAGTAAAGGTGAATTTTCTTTTGTTATTATTGATATTTGAACAGCTGGTTGTTAAAAACAGAAGAAAAATGATTTAATTGAGCCACACAAATTTATTAAAAACTTAAAAAATGCAATGTAATGGAATAAAGTGAGCAAATAAATTTGTAAAAATATTGTTTTGGAGAGTGATCAGCAATGCAAAAGAAAAATAAAATACCAAATTTCAACAACGTTATAATAATGTATTTATTTTGTATGCAAAACTATCAAGCCAAATGATTTCAAAGAGTGGACTGTATACGATGGTGGTTGCTAGCAAAAGAGATCGAATTTTACATTGTTTATTAGTTCATGCTAAATCTTAAACAACAAAAAAAATCATCTCGATAACTATATAGTTATAGTATATATACTAAACAAGTGCATAGAGATTAGCGGATTAAGGGATTAACTGAATAGCAAAAGTTGAAAAACAAAACTATAGTTAATAACAAATAGGGTATTATATGACTTGTTTGGCAATTTGAAAAAATATTTAAATGAAATAAATTTTATAATTTAGTTTCTTTAACATTGAATTCAATTATAGTTTAAGAATATAATAATAATTAAGAATGGCAAATAATAGTTCAAGGTGCATTCTAAAAAGCTATCGGCCCTGCAATCCTACTAATAAGTGATTAAAAAAATATGTGGAATTGTGAAAATTATGCAGTATGATGAGTCGGAATCAAATCCAATCCCAATGTTAATATTTTTACACTCAAAACCTAATTTTTTTTTTTTTTTTTTTACAAAATGTAAAGAATGCCGAGTCAATATGGTAAAACAAAACACTAGTAATTTGTGAGATGTGACCTGCTATGAAGGAGATCACAGTTTCGATCGTTTTTGTGATACTCACAAGTTGTGACTGTGACATAAGAATACGAAAAAGTTACAAAATTGATCAGTGATGTTGGGGAGAATTGGGCTGTAGATTAGATTAGATTAGATCTTTATTTAAGAATTCTTTTAAAAAGATACATGATAAATTAAAATAAAGAATTACAAGCATGGCATGAAAGCCGTCTGCCGGAATATTATCTACATATATTTATAACGGGTGATTTTTAAGCTGGTTTGGTTTTGGCAACACTGGTTTTGACAGCTGACGTGTGTTTAGTACCTTGTGTCACTGTCAAACAGCTTCAGTTTGGTTTGCAATTTAACCATGGATCGTCTTACAAATGAACAACGCTTGCAAATTATTGAATTTTACTATCAAAATTCGTGCTCGGTTCGAAATGTTGTTTATCGAAAAATTGTGTTCAGCGATGAGGCTCATTTTTGGTTGAATGGGTACGTAAATAAGCAAAATTGCCGCATTTGGAGTGAAGATCAGCCAGAAGCATTGCAACAGCTACCAATGCATCCCGAAAAAGCCACTGTTTGGTGCGGTTTATGGGCCGGCGGCATTATTGGGCCATATTTCTTCAAAGATGATGCGAATCGCAGCGTTACTGTCAATGGTGAACGCTACCGAGCGATGATAACAAACTTTTTTTTGCCCGAAATGGAAGTTCTTGACTTGCATGATATGTGGTTTCAACAAGACGGTGCCACATGCCATACAGCACGCGAAACAATGGCGCAATTGCGAGGCGAGTTTGGTGAACAGTTAATTTCACGTTTCGGGCCGGTCAATTGGCTGCCTAGATCGTGCGATTTGAAACCATTAGATTATTTTTTGTGGGGGTATGTCAAGGCTAATGTCTATAGGGACAAGCCCGCTTCGATTGACGCACTGGAAACCAACATCCATGCATTCATTCGTGAGATACCGGCCGATATGTGTGAAAGAGTATGCCAAAATTGGACTCAGCGGATGGGCTACCTGAGACGCAGCCGCGGTCAACATTTGCATGAAATTATCTTTAAACATTAAATTGCAAGGTTCAAACTATCGATTCAAATAAATATTTCATTCATTTTTTCGAACTTTTTGTGTTTTTTTTTTAAAAAAAGTTCTAAACCTCTTAAAAAATCACCCGTTACATTAAGAAAGATTAAATAAGATTAAAAAAATCAAGTACAGCGGTCTTTTTATACATATATATGTTGAATAAGTAGTACAATGTTACAATAAAAAATAGTAATTAAATATTTGCTAAAGTATACAAGATGTAAACGATTATGTTTATATGACAAAGTTCTTTTTTCAGAAATCATTAATTTTAATTCATATGTGTAGCAAAAAAAAGAAAAAAATACAATCAATAACAATGTTTTAGAATTGATTCTAGTTGGTTTTTAGTTTTTAGTGCTATAGTATAGCTTTAAAATAAAAGGAGTAGATAAAGAACTGAAAAAATGGAAAAAAAATAATTTTTAATTTAGATAAAGCGGAATATAGATTAAGTAGTAATAGATATAGGTATGTCTGCAATGGAATATAAAGGCTTTTAGTACAGTTAAAACGAATTATTTGTTGAAATAGAATAGGGTGATTCTTCAAAACAGGTTCAAATATGAGTCTTTATAACTTTTTGCATGGGTAACATAGCGTACAAGCAACTTCCAGCCCTTCTCCCCATTCAATATACCAAAGCATTCTTCAGAAGACAAAAAACTTTTACAAAAATGAAGTATCCGTATTTCTTGTAAAATAGGACAAATTGCCAAAAAATGATATATGTACATCTTCATTTTGGTTAAGGTTACAGAGCGAACAAATAGGGTTAATATCTGTTCTATGTGACCGGTAGTTAAGATCAAGAGTTTCAGTTCGAGTTTTAAAAATTAAACTCATATCTGAGACTGAAAGGTCCTCTCTGAAATAGTTAGAATCACCCAGCCTCAAATTAAGACGTCTGTACGTAGCTCTAGATACTGATGCCATTGCCCTTTCCAGATTTGATGTGTACATTTGTTCATCTACAATAGAGATACAGTCGTAGAAGATATTTCGCCAGTCTTCTCTGTTGTTGGGGTTTAAATTTAATACCAAGTTATGTGTCAAAGCAAGTGCATGCCAGTTTTTAAAAGGAGTATACCCGCAGCGCAATGATATAAGCAAATTTTGTTTATGTAAATTGCTATCAGGTCTATGCATAACTTTAATGAGAAAGTCTGCATTGGCTTTCAAGTTCCTTACAAATATTTGCGGTAGACCGGATTCAATGTATATAGCGTAGTTAGGAGTGTTAGACGGAAGCCGAAAAATTCGTTTGAAGAAATATTTTTGAATAATTTCCATGATTGACAAATTGACAAATAAATAAATAAATAAATAAATAAATTTCTTCTAGCATTTGGTACCCATACACTTCACTGCCATAACAAAAGCAGCTGTTGATTGTAGCATTGAAAACCTTAAACTTTGATGTAGGATCCACAAAACTACTTGTAAAAAATTTTGACCACATTGTATTGATAGCTGATTTTGCTAAGATTGATTTCTCTTTAATGTGAGCTTTAATACTTAAATTGTGAGAAATAATAAATCCTAAGTATTTAAACTCACTAACCACTTCAATATTGGCACCATCTAATTTCCAGTTCCATACATTGTCAGAGCGGTTTTGAGGTCTAAATATCATTATCTTGGACTTGGCAATATTGATTTTAAGATCCCACGAATCACAAAATTGTTTAAGTTTATTTATCTGAAGCTGTAGTGTTAGTGGTTTATCAGAAAAAATCACTAGATCATCAGCATAGAGTAAAAGCTTTACTGATAGATCACCAAAACAGACGCCCCCCGGTAAATGGTTTTCAATATCGTTTATATACAGAGCAAACATCAACGGACTCAACACACAGCCTTGTGGGACACACCTGTTTCTGATTTGAAAGATTTTGACTTGTTTTTACCGTTGCATACAAATGCAGACATATCTAATAGAAGCTGCTCATAGACTCGAATGAATTTCGTTGATAAACCAATCATCGCTAGCTTATATAATAGTGATCTTCTATTGATAGTATCAAAAGCTGCTTTGAAATCTACAAAAAAGGTGTACAAAGGCTTTTTTTTGTCGATATATTTTTTTGCAATAGTTGTAAGGGCGAAAATTTGATCTACTGTTGAAAGACCCGCTCGAGAACCAGCCTGAAAACAGCTTATTATATCATTGCTTTCAACCCAACTAGCAAGCCTAAGGTATAAGATTTGGGTAAAAAGTTTTCTTAGTGAGCTAAGGACGGAAATTCCTCTGTAGTTTTCCGGTAAATTTGGGTCACCTTTTTTAAAAATGGGCGAAATGCTCGACAAACGAAAATAACTCGGAAATGCCTCCTCAGCAAACATTTTATTTAACAATCCCAGAAGAAGATCAAGAAATTCTGGTGTTGCATTCTTATAGAATTCAATTGGAATGCCGTCTGACCCCGCAGCCTTATTATTTTTCATTTTTTTAAGCGATGTTAACAGCTCTAACATTGTAAAAGGTGAATCTAGTTCAGGAATATAAATATTTGGAAGTGCAAAACTTATAGAATTCTGTTGTGGATCTGGTAACAGCAAACTTTCGAAATAAGTTGCAAGGTGATCAACACTAATACTTAAGGTTGATGACTTACTACGACCTCCTAGAACTCTCACATTGCAGCAGAATGACTTAGAGTCCTTACAGTCTAAAAGTTTCTGAGCTGTCCTGTTTAAATACAAATGCTTTTTATGCCTGCACAAATCTTTGTATATTTTGTTTTGTGCAATATAAAGTCTTTTGTACGCTTCATTGTTATACCGTCTAAAAAGTTTAAGGTATGTGAATGACTTTTTCCTACTATGCCTGCACTCTTCATCATACCATTTTGATTTTAACAGTGGTGTGGTGGGGATTATTCTGGGAACTGCTGATTGTCTTACTAATTCCAGAATAGAAAGTGTTGCAGACTCGATAGTATCTGACAAAGTAACATTAGCGTAACCCATTTGCCGATTTAAGTTTCGTCTATATACACTAGCTTTTTTTTCTACCCATCTAAGTTTATTGCTAACTAGCGACAGCTTCGATATTAGTATTTTGGGAGAAGTACTCACACGACACTAAAATCGGCAAATGGTTTGAAAAATTGGCGTTCGAAATATTGTTTTTGATCTTGAAAAATAAAGTCTGTTGCTGACAGTTTTAATTTACAGAGAGATAAATTGATAAATTTTTGTTGTAAAAACTTCCTTTTTCAAGATCTGCAATGTCTATTATTTTTAACAATTAACTGCAAAATGGCTTTGGGAGTTATATTTGATTCGCATCTAGTTTTTTTTTTAATATCGGTTATCGTTTTTTTTTTTCGTACTAATTCACTTCGGCATTGTACCACTATGCATTATGCATTTGGTAAGCGGACCACCCAAGGTAATGTTGTTAAAAAAAAAACTGTTTGTTAAAAAAATTGTAGAATTTCCATATGTCGAATTTTGCAGTAAAATAGTAACATAATGTATAAGAAAAAATATTTGATGGAAGACCAAAAGATCTGCGTCCGCTGAAGCCTAAGCAGATGTGTCGATATATTCTTTAAACTTTCTGCCTATCGGTAAGACTTTCAGCCCTATTCTGCCATCCGATCCGATCGAATCATTCGATTCACGTGAATTGTTCACACAATTAGTCACAAATTATTCTATAAAATTTCCAATTTTTCGAGTTCAAAGCTCTATCAATAATTAATTTTGAAGTTCTTGAGAGAATCTAATTGTTAAAATTTCATTTTTATCGCAATTTATATGCTTTTTGGAACATTTGTTTCCCTCCGATGGATAGCAGAATACGAAAATTCACGTGAACGTTTAGCAGAATAGGGCTGATTTTCTCGACACATTTTCTTTAATTTTTTAAGTACCAAAAATAATAGTAGGGACATATTTTCAAAAGACATGATTTTTAAAATTTTTAAACAAATCAAAAAACTTTGGGAAATGAAAGATCAGTATTTTGTATGTATAAATTAAATACAAATCATATATTTGCATTAAGTAAAATAAATTAATAAATTTTAAATTGAATGCTAAACAAAAAATATACACATTTTTTTTTTAAATAATATATAATTTCCTTCATCTATTTCACTTTCTTTTCATCTGGTTTCTCCTTATGGAATATAAACTTCTCCAACACCAAGATTGGTGATTCAAATCCCAAGGCCAAGAAAATAGCAAAAAACAACGACACACCAAATCCACTCCAAAATGAAAGGTGCTAAGTAAATGAAGAATTTTTGATGAAAATTTAAAATCTTCTTGCAGTATTTTCAGATATCTTACCACAGAATATAGCGAAAAGTATACCAACGATCTAACCGATCCCAAATTAATTCTAAGAACAGTCATGTGAACTAAGTATAGAGTATATGCCAAACGTGCCAGTGGCTGCCAAATTGGATGCGATAGGAATGCGTTAACTATGCCCCCGAAGCCAAAGTGACATGCAAAAGTTATCCAAGCTAAAGCGGTAGACCATAAGATTCGCTTCCAGCCTTCTAACATTGCTGCAATAAAGATAGTGGATCGGTAATCTTCCTTCATAATGAAATAAGGTCCAAATACAATCAAGAATAGAGTTGTGAAGCTGCCAATCCAAGCGATTGCTTGAACTATCTGTAATGATTAAACGTTAGAACTTGCATCAACAAATTTGTTAAATATTTAATTTTCGGACTGAAAAACTTCCCAATTCCACCATAAAAACAATTGAAACTAGACTCATTTCACAGTGCATTTATTTATCTAAATAAGTGACACTTGAGTCTCCAATATTGGTCTCTTACTCAGACTGAAACACTGGGCCTAAATTCCTAATATGAGAATCATAAATGCCGTTTATTCTGGTTTTAAGTGTGGATTGCGAAAGTGGCACTTAAGGCTAGGAACTCACCACTCATTGGCATTGGAAAAAAAGAACACGAGAGGTTAAGAATAACCTCTCAAAAGGCTGAAATAAATGGTGCAACATTTTAGACGATTAAGTTCGATGTAAAAACGTTTTTAGTATGAAGCTTCTAAGGTCAAAAAAAGCATTTTCCAAATTTTAAGGAGTTAGCATCGTTCTATTTTTTTTTTAATTTATTAAAGTTAGAATCACCAAATGCCTATTTTAATTTTTTGCGAGATTAGTTGGATAAGTCTCCAAACTTTTGTCGCACATAAAACTAATTTTTTGAGAGGTTTTGCATGGTGTTATAGCTTGTTTTTAAATTTTGTTTGCAAAAGTATTACCACTTATGTAAATTAAAGTTTTTTTACGACACGATTAAACGAATCCATAAATTGTGCTATTTTCGAGACTATTTTGTTGATTTTTTGCATTGTATAAAATCTATTATACAAGAAGCTTATATTTTTTGTTCCATTGAAAGTATCATCAAAATTAAAGTCTTAACACTTAGGAAAAATAGATAGGGCATGATATCCCATCCTTAAAAAAATAATTTAAGTGATAATAGTCCTGAAAAAATGTATCAAAAACTAACACATGGCCTATTTCTTCTTACCTTTGGTATTTGAAATGTTTTCTGTCGGTTAACATGCATAAAGTAACCGAGCGCAAATCCTACTAACCAAGCTGCAATTCTGGCGTGTGTTGGAACGTTTGTTAATTTCCATTCACTAAAATTTGTTTTATAAGTTAGAAAAAATATACGAAATTTAAGGTTTTTATTGTTAAATTATTAAGTTGGCTTTTATGGTATTTATGCGTATTTTTTGACATATTTATGTACGTTCAATGAACATATCACTAAATTCAAGATAACTTTTGAATTAAAATCTAGAACTCTTTTTCATTGAACGTACCTACAACAAATTGCATTGTCTATGAGTTAGACAATCTATTGGAATGGGTTCGAAAACAGAACTTATTACTTACCCAAATAACAATCCAGTTAAACCTTTTTTGAAAAAAACACAAATAACATATATGATTGATGTTAATGCAAGGACAAGTAACACAGGTGCGAATTTCTTTCCATATTTCCACATCATGATCAAAAGAAGTGGAGAGATCAAATAAAGATGAAAATCAACAGCCAAATACCAAGTTTCAGCTAAACACTGTGAATGGAATTAACAAAAATATAGAAATGTTTAGTTTTGTACTTTTAAATAGTTGTTTTCGGATCCCGTAATATTCAAAATAAATCAACAATAATTATGAAAGATTCGTTTAGCCAGTTCACATTTTTGAGATCACAAAAAAGTTCTTTCATCAAAAATCTTCGTAAGTTCATGATTGCTTCATTTTTGCATATATGGCGCACAATTCTGGGGGCACATTACCAGGAGCAAGAAAATGTAATCTGATCTTGCGAAAACAAATATGTAGGTACTGCCATTTGCATTTGAACCACAAAACTTGTTCAAATAATGCCAAAATAACATGCATCACAACTGTGCTAAGTTATTTCTTGTACACTAACTAACATCACATTCATTGTTGCACTCATCTGTGCAAGTTTTATTACATACACTCTGAGTCCCAAAATTAACATGTGAAAATATGACAAAGAAAAAACTTATTCATACTGAATCATGTGGGCTAGAACGCGTAGTTTTTGTATTATACACGCGTACCTCTGTATGCATGTGTTTCAGTGTATGTATGTATGTATGTATGCATGCGCTTACTACAAATCTTGCACAGGGTGGAAGTTTGGCTGAGGCCGGCCCTGCTTAGGCTATTTTTAATTTTTGCTTCTGATTCTGACTGTACCTATATATGTACACATATTTTTTGACTCAGTATAGTTTTCCACTTATAAGGGTAATTTTCAAGGCATTTGTCGGCCATAATCTTTTTGGGTATTTTCTTCTTTATTTCTTAGTTTTACAACCGATATTATAATGGTTTAGTTTTTTCTTCTATTCTGAGTACACATTTTTCTCTTCAACCATCTTCAGATTCTTGCAGTTTTCAGGCATTTCTTCTCAAACTCTCAACCAGAGGCCTATTTCAGCAAACACTTTTCTTTTTTGCAGCTTTTCACTGTTACTTTGATAATTTCGTTACACCAAACGATAATTTGGGTAATTTACATAGAGGAAATTATTGAGATGAAAAGTTTTCCTATTTCCCATTGATATATAATTTTTAGAAATTAGTAATTTTATTTTAATTTTCTATTTGCTTATCGTTGGAAAATTAAAGGAAATCGTGATCAATAATTTAAAGCCGTTGGATATTCTTTTCCAAAGTGTTTGTAAGTTCGATGTCTTCGGTAACGTTAATTACTTGTCGGTGGTTTCGTAAGCTCCGCCATCATCGGCTTTATTTTTCTTCGTGGAGTTTAAGTACTTAATAGCAATAATATATAAATTCCAATCAAGCACATCTATAACTTAATACTTGAAATACGCTAGTATAAAATACGAATACTTACAGGGTTAGCGAAATCAAGAATATAATTCTGAATGTAGAGTAGAATTGGCCACCAATTGGTGCTGTCACAATTATTCTTCGAAAGAGTTATTTCCCTAAATGGCCCAGCGTAAATTATTTCATTCAAACTGAAGTTGAACAACAATACCGCAGCTACAGCTGGAGTTAATCGAATATAACGATGGACATACATCATGACGACATTCAATTTTCCATTCCTGAAATAAAAACGTATAAATTAATAATAATTTCGCCTCCCCATGGTGTGCCACAGTAATAATCATAATAACATCACTTTTTGTAATTTTCTAATACCTAAAAAGGTCTCAAAGTTTAAATCCCAATCTTTAACATTATAATTTTGTTTATAAAGGTATAATTTTCATGCGTCCCTGCAGGACGAGTTTTTTTTTTTTTAAGTCGCATGAATCTCGTAAATGCAAACCCACTTTTAATAAACTGGTGTTATAATTACTAATTACTATTTGTACTTTGTTTCAAAAATGTGTACTTCGTTCGTGTTGTCAAAGAAAATCCTAATAGGTATATAGAATTCTTACGTTTTGTCCAATTCTCTGAATCCAGCCCAAGCTACCAACAGTCCACCCATAAAGAAAAATGTATCAACCGTTATTGCTGCATTCATATAAAACATCGACCAGATTGTGTCGTTGATAATCTGTTAAAAAAATTGGTAATTTAATATTCAAACAAAAAAAAATCCATTTTTTTCTTACTGTTGAATATAGGCTTTGATTCAATGCTGGAATGTATGCGTTTACCAAATGAGTGTGGTGATATATAATCCAAAGCATTGATAAAACTCTCAATCCTGTAAGACAATCAATGCTATTGGGGGATTTTGTCGTATTGATGGCAAATATTTTCCTAGCATTTGTTAAAATTGAAAATGCCAATAAAACAGGAACAGGTTGCTCTAAAATGTAAGAATACAAAATTACCACTTACATATCATGTTAAAAAACTAACAAACAAAATCTGTATCAAGATTTTCATTAATGATATCGTAGAACAAAAAAAATATTTTTCAAAAATTTAGTTCTTTGATTTTAAGACTTACAAAAATACGACGACACGTTAAAAGAGTGCGGGTACAGTTTTGTAAAGAGCAACACGTTTGTCTTAAATAATATTCTCTGAAGATAACAATTTTTTATTTCAATCTTAATATATTTTAAACATAATTCCTATTACCTGAATATGTCAATGCAAATAGCATGTAAATACATATACAACTCTCCTATGTTAAAGGTTGTCTATAGTTCTCTTAGTTTTCATTCATAATATTTTTATATAGGTACTAGCTGGCCAGCCCCGGGCTTCGCACGGGTTGACAAACCCAAGTATCCTAAGGAATTTAGGAAGGAAAATATGAATAAATAATTAATGAATCCGCCAGCTTATTTCATGTTCGACTCTCCACAATCTGTGAATCCAAGCACTATTCGTTCTGTATACATTTATTTTCCGCACTAAAAGTGTTGCGGTTCAAAAACTAAATATTGGTATGTTCGAAAGTGCCTCATGTGAGTCACTTGTTTTTTATAGTTTTGCTGTTTGTAGTGTTATTTATAATTTGTGTGTTATGTATGGTACATTTTCAATAACTCATTTTTGAGTTATCCATATCACATTACATGAAGATATTCGATTAGCTTCACTTATATTATTGAAGAATATTTCAATAAAAACTTTATAATTAGCACTATAATATTTAGGCAAGATCACAATTAAATTATTTTTAAAAAGTGATTGTTACAACATTTTAGCTTTAACTTTACAAAAAAATATACTCACTGCCTGTATAATTCACATAAAACTCATAGCCAGTACTTGCCACCAACAAGGCTGCAACTGTAGAGAACACAAGTCTGCAAATAAAATAAGTCATATAAGAAAAGTCCCAATTATAATGTGTCTCTTTATAATCAATTTATAATCAATGTACTTACATCCCAAAAATATGAATAAATTTTAAAGGTGGTCTCTTTCCATCTGTACATTGCGAAACAGAAACATCCGCAAGAATTCCATTAGAAGATCTTTGCAATGATTTTTTTAATATGGTATTTATCATTTCGGGACTGCAACTATTCGGTATACATATTCCAATATTTATTTTCAAATTGCTGATTGTTTCACCATTTATTAGAGATGCATTTTTTAGGGGTAACTGAGCAAAGCAGTATTGACCGGAAACTTGACCAGCGGTTACATCTGATAGTGTCACTAAAGTTTCAACGCACTGATCGAAACTTCCAACATCATAGAAATTATCGCTTCTTATGCCAGATGGTATTTTACCCCATGCATCGAAAACTGAAAAATATGTCTATATGATTTAAAAATCCCGCTTATCACTTGGAATTTCTTGTAACCTCAAAATTTTCTTCTTATAAAAATGATATCTGATTTTCAAAATCAATATTTTAGAAAACTTGGAAGAAAAAACACCAATAGCAGATGTTCCACATAAATAATTTTGGATTTATTTGCACTGGGGCTTCAGGATTTATTTGTTTCCATTCTGTTCAGAGGCGGATTAAGCATATAGAGGCCCCAAGGCAATGCTAGCCTCGGAAACCCCCTCCTTTTTAAGAAAATCAATTTCTCTCTCAATTGAAAATTGACGAAAAAATTTAAAATTTAAAATAAATGTTTTGAAAAAAATCAATGGGGACAATTCTAATTTTCAATATTAAATTTTGTATGTTTTATAATTTTTTTCCTTCCTTTATTTTCTTTTTTTTCCAGTTCGAGAACACCTACACTAATGTTTCTTTTAATTTATTTATTTTCTTAGTCTTTGGCCTAATTTTCTATTTATTCTATTCCTATGAATCTTTTCTTATTTGTGAATTTAATTTTTTTTAAAGAAAATGCATTTTCAATTCGACAATTGCGATTTTATATTTAAAAATTGTTGTAATCAAATTTTAATAATGAAAATTGTCATTGTTACACTATTTTTGGTTTTGTTTTGTGTATATAAAGTATTGGGAGGAAGTATTAAGGTATACCAACACCAAATTTTAATATCTCGGCATTAATATCTACTTTATTAAAAAAAAAACTAAATAAGTTATGTAATAGTTCAAATTATTTATTAATTTTTTTGTATTTATAAAAAAAAAACAAAAAATATTTATTTTTCGAAATAAAACGCAAATGAAAAATGTTTAAAAATTTACCCGATTTGCCATTCCAGCATAGTTGAGGAACATTAGAAATGAAAAAAGCTTTATGTATTTATGTATGTACATTGAATGTCAAATTTAAATGTTGAGCAACTTTTCTGAACATAGGTACAAACATCATAACTTTCCTAAAAAGGGTCAAATACATGTGGTATTGTATTGTTTTGTATTAAATTTTTGTTTCTATTAAATATGCAATTTAATAAGGTTTTTCATATATAGCTTCATGTGACTGTGCAATGATATAATACAAAAAATGTAGTCCGATATTCGTGAGTACTGTATGACGCAAAAGCGTCACCGCAGCGTCACCGCGCGTCAAAACGACACAAGTGTGCACCGGGGCTTAATGATCGGATTATTAGAACCGAAGTTATAAGCAAGCCAAACCAAACACAATGTACATATCTTTACAATTATTATACCGACTACAAATGTAGGTACATATGAACATTTCGCATTTTTTTCCGACGCGAAGCAAATTTGCCACGATTGTGATTTTTTATTGCATAAACTCCGCCGCCGCCGCCGGCTTTAGAATACTGTCTCCCTCTCGGTTGAAAGTATTTTAATGCTTTTTTTGTTTTTATCAACTTCCTCATTGAATTAAATTATTTGTCCGATATTTATTTTCATGTTTTTAGTATAAAATTGGGACCACTATACAGTAGTATACAAATAATACTGTGCTGCAATTGTCATGTGGATAAAATTCATTCTTGTGTCGACCGTGAACTGTGAAGTAACTAACTACATATGTAAGTCTACTATTTACAGTCCTTAAATAAAGTCTTGTTAACGTATTAAAACGCTCTAATACGCCAGTCATTTTTCCTTTAATTATATACCTTAATATTAAAAATCGGATAATTGGATCGAAAGATATAAGCATTTAAGTAAACGCAAATCGGGTATTTTTCGGCTTTCGCAAAAATCATCATCAAAAACATACCCATTTTTTTCCTACGAACATTTCTCCTTTTTTTCTGTCCGTTTTATCATCTTCGTTTTCTGTTTCCTCAAACTAGTAACAACAAAGCATGAACGAAATAATTTTGTTTATTTTTTTTTATTTTGTTGATTTTGTTTATTCCCCTCACGTTTCGCCCCCTTTGTCTACTAGGCGTTTCATATTTTTGAAATTCTGTTGATTTTTTTATATTGTATGCCTCCGTTTAAACATTTCTAATGTTAATGGTTATAAAGGGTTTTTCAATAGGGACGCTACAAAAGTAGATCAACAGGGACAGCAAACGACGCCATATTTCTTGCCGTTCTTTTAACATTTCTCTTCAGTAAGGTATGCCATTTCATGATGGAAAGATATACGAGCCAAAAACGAGTCGAAATTATTAAAATTTACTACCGAAATTCGGAGTCAGTGGCCTCAACGTTAAGAGCGCTACTCATCTTCAGCGATGAGGCTCATTTCTGGCTGAATGGCTTCGTCAATAAACAAAATATGCGGTATTGGTCAGGCAGCAATCTACACGTACTCCATGAGTCATCATTGCATCCCGAAAAAATTACGGTTTGGTGTGGTTTATGGGCCGGCGGCGTCATTGGGCCGTACTTCTTCCGTGATGATCAAGACCGGCACGTTACTGTGAATGGGGATCGCTACCGTTCAATGATAACCAAATATTTTTGGCCCCAATTAGATGATATGGACTTGGAGGACATGTGGTTCCAACAGGACGGCACCACATGCCACACAGCGAATGTCACAATCAATTTATTGGAAACCAAGTTTGGAGAACGTGTTATCTCACGAAATGGTCCAGTCGCTTGGCCGTCTCGGTCGTACGATTTGACGCCGTTAGACTATTTCCTGTGGGGCTACGTCAAGTCTATGGTCTATGCCAACAAGCCAGCGACGATTGATGAACTTCGTACGAATATCGAACGTGAAATTGCAGTAGTATCGGCCGATTTATGCTTGAAAACCGTCGAAAATTGGGTTCAGCGTCTGGATAGTATTGCTAGAGAATTCAAATAATTTTGATTCATTGACGACAGAAGACAGTTTTTAAAAAGTTTTAATTTAGAAAAATTTCGTTCCCCAATTGCGTTTGAAATCATAAGATTTTTGTAATGGTGTCATAAAATTTGGAAATGCTGATTGAGCCATATTTATGAAAAATAATTTTGTATGATTTCTCTGCAGTCATTACTTTTTTATTTTTGTTGTCAGTGTCTAATTCTGAGACGAAGTTCTTAAAGTGACAAATTTCGTCTGCGCACAACTCCTTCTGCACTTCCACTATCATGACGTTTTTTCGAATGCGCTGATTTTCATCATCTTATTGTGGACATCGTGCAGTCCCAAAGCATCAGTTTTCTCATTTGCCTCCATCTCATACTTGTCAAAGATCAAAAATTCTAGAAGCAATTTAAAAAGATATACTGCAGTTGTCTTAGTTTTAAGGTTTAGAATAACGCGGGTTAGCAGTGCATGCCGTCAGAACTCATAGTTGCCCGTCGCGTTATCTGAAGTTAAATAGAACGTGGGTAACATTCAGCGTTCTAATCTCTGTCATAATTTCCATGTGAACACAAGACATTCGGCTTACATTTTGGGAATTTCTTTTATAGGGTTTTGAAATTTCAACACAAATGCTTTTCAAAGCTTTAAAAATGGATTCAAATTAGGAATTTTCATAATATCCAACCTAATCACGTGGACATTTAAATGGAAATATGATTTTTTGTAGGAATTGAAATGCCCTCAAAAATAATTTATTCAGATTGTTTTATTTTCATTTTGTTTGATTTGGTATAAGACACCCCTGATAATTGACTCACAATGATTTTGTCTATTAAAAAAAAAAAATAAGAAGCAATTTAAATGCGTCTATCAAAAAGATTATCTCAAGAGCCGCGGGATCCTTAGGCGAGGCTGGGCCCCTAGGCATTTGCCTTTTTTTGCTTTAGAGTTAATCCTGCTCTGTTTTTCATCTGATTTTGAGTTTGCTCATTTTAAAGTTCTTCTTTCAAATGTGTTTGTTTTTAGAAACTTTAGTGGAAAATAATGTGTCCGTTAAATAAAAACATAACCTCTTATTTTAGTGCTAGCTAATGTATTAGAAAACTTCTATAAAATCACGATAAACTAGTCAGAAAAACGTATAATTTATCATTTAATATAGCTGTGGAAGTATAGGCCGCATTTAAAAACCAAATTCCTCATTAACACTTACACCGAACACCTTGAACATTCCCAACACGACTCAATTCTTTCAAACTTAGGATGCACTTTTTCGGATCATATTGTTTTAAATTGTCTCCACGAATTTCAGAAAATTCATTGTTACTGCGAATTTCACTAAGAAACGATTCTCTCAGAATATCACTATACACTGTCACATTTTTCACAACCACAAATGAGCTAATTCCACTTATCAGCAAGAAGCTGATAAAAATTAGTGAAATATATGTTTGTATCATTTTGGTTAGATATTATGCCTCACCATTACCGACCGACCAGCGCAATTCGTTTAATCGATTAAACTGAGCCAAAAATTAAAATAAACTTCTCATTTTATTGATTTTCTTCAAAGTATAATATTATTTAATTCACTGAATTCAGTAATCAATTGGAAATATCAAGATTTGAAATCCGATTGACTGCGAGTTTATAAGAATGACATTGCTAGATTGAAATCATTAGGTTTACGAGCGTAAAACAAAAAAAAAAAACAAACAAATAGTTCACAAAATATGATAAACATCAATGATATATCGATTGCTTTTTGATAACATTGAGAAACATTGTTTTTTATGTCATCATAGATTAAGCCAGGGCTGTCACACAGTGGGGCTTATGGTGTGGCGATGGTGAAAAAGGTTACATTTTAAAACTCTGTAAGTCCTAAACGGATGGTTCGATTTTCTTCAAACTTGGTACATAGAGTTTTTTGGACATTCTCCTGATACGATTTTCTCAAAACAGATTTTTTTTGCACTTTTTTTTTATTAAAGAAGAAAAGGCGTGTTATTTTCTAAATCTATGCTGGTAAGAAATTCCCAAAAAAAAGCGGATCGGTTGTAGCCTGGTTCTTATATTTCACATTTGGAGCACCTCTCAGAATAATTTAAAAAAAAGGTTCCTCCAAACCAACGCGAATCTGCCGTGGCGACGACGAAAACAATAATAACAACGTGTTGTTTTCATTGACAACCACGTATTGTTATTATTGTTTTTTTTGGAACAAATGTACATTAATTCTTTCGGTTTTCGACTATTTTATTATCTGTCCAACCGATTTTAATGAAATTTTTGATATAAATGTTTTTAATAAATATAAAAAACATTGCATATGAAAATTTAAAAAAAAAAATAATTTAAATTTATTTAAATTTAAAATAATTTTTTGAAATTCGATATTTCGAAAATATTCGAAAAAGTTGTGATATTAATAGGTGTATTTTTTGAAAAATTGAATAGTCAGTCCAGTAAATTTTTACACGGAAACAATAACAAATAAAAGTGATAGTAGATTGTTTGTTGATTTGTTTTTGTTTTGTATGCCTTCTTTTTCTCCTTAATTAAAATAATAACTATAACAGGAGAAAGTCATTGACTTAATAAGGGTTATATGTCGCCTTTTGAAATCGGAGAATTTTTAAATTTTTATTAAAACGAATCATTGACTCGTTTATTATGAAAGGACAGTCTTCCTGTTTAAAATGATCAGTTTTTGCTAACCCCCTTAGAGCTTCTATGTAAGGTTTTGGCTTTCAGGAATAATCTAGAGAAAATGTGTCGAGAATAATTAACACTTCCTATGCTTCTTCGGATCGGACAGTTCAAAATCCGTGAATCTGTTTTCGGTTTTGATAATAAATTTTGAATGAAACATGTTTTTTTTTTTTTAAATTGTTACATGTAAATCACATCTCGCTGATTGCTTATAAAATATTGTTTTAAATAGCGTATATAAAATGTAGAGTATATTTTTGTTATTTATGGTGGATTTACATAGATCTTCATCTGCTGGTTTGATGAAAAGTATAGCGGAACAGATTCATGCCAAAAATACGAATGTGTGAAAGAGAGATGAACATCTTTGTCTTTATATCTTCATTATGATGGCACTTCCTTTAATCTTCCTTTAATGAAGATCTCTGCATTTTGGTCTTCTTTCTCTATTCAACAAATCTAAATTTTATATTTTACATTCCGTTTTTTTTTTTTTTGCAGAACTCGCATGAAGATGAATTTTAATCCAACATTATAATGGTTTTTTATTTTGAGGCTTAAAATTTTGTGTGTTGCGACGCGGTCGGTCAGTGATAAATATTTTTGGTTGAAACTTTCTTTTGGTTTTTATAAGATTTTTTTTTAATTTTATTTTCATTTAGATTTATAATTTGTTTAATTTCACTTATAAATAAGTTGTTAAAATTTATTTAAACAGTTATTATTGAATTAATAAATACACTTAAAATTGATCAATTGGACTAAATTTATTTTTGTGGTAATGCAAGTTCCACCTTGGGTTTATTACCATGTCCAAAAATAAACTTTTCCAATACTAAAATAGGTGCTTCGAAGGCAAGACTCATATAGACTGCAACAAACAGTGTTATTCCAAATGCACTCCAAAAGCTAAGGAACTGAAATAAAAATTAAAAATGGCATTTTAACTCATAGTTATTTATATTTATGGTACCTTCATTCATATTCATAGTATACAAAACAATAACTCACCACATTATAAGTACCAAAAGTATATTCAGTTCGCATCATTCCGAAATGCATTCTTATAACAATAATATGCATTAAATATAAAGAATACGTCAGGCGTCCAAGTGGCTGCCAGGCCGGATGCGACAAAAAGGCATCAACAACACCTCCAAAGCCATAATGACATGCAAATGTTATCCATGCAAGTGCAATACTCCAAGACACCCGTTTTAAGCTTTCATACATAGCAGCCTCAAATACTGTGCCCTTGCCATTTGCGCTCAAACTGAAATAAGGTCCAAATACTATTGCTACAAAGGTTCCGATACATGCAATCCAAGCAAGCAATTGAACAAGCTGCCAAAGAATAAATTATTTATATGACTAGACTATGCTCCTTTTAAGTATACCTACATAATGTTCTTAGATAAGATACTCATTAATACAATTCAATAAAGTAAACAAAAATAATAACCCATATGATTATTTGTTGGATTCATTATGATGTTAAATGTACTTACCCTTGGGAGATGGAAAGTCGTTTGGCGGTTTTTATGCATAAAATATCCTAAAAGAAAGCCAACTAGCCAAGGTGCGCATCTAGTGTGCATAGGGACGTAAGATAAATACCACTCGCCATCATTATGCCTGAAAACAAAAATAGTTATGTTTAATAAAAAACTTAATTTTGTCTTTTACGGTGATAAGGTAGAGACGAAACTGTATTTACCAAAATTCTCGGTGTAAGTAAGAACTGTATAAAAATATACTCTTCAAAGTAAATATTTCACAGAAAAAAAAGGAGGCCACGCTACTGAGAAATTTTATCTGACCAAACTGCTTTGAAAAACATTTTTCTGTTAAATTAAGAAACGCGAAACGCCCACAAAACCAGAAATTCATTTAACATTTTTTTGTTTAAATTCTACTTACCCAATTGACATTCCAGTAAATCCCTTCATACAAAATGCCACGAAAACCCAAGCACTTGATGCAATAATCAGACCAACGACAACTGCTATTACTTTTTTACCCCACTTCCACATTGGAATAAGTAGAAGTGGTGAAAGAACGTACAGTTGGAAATCCACAGCCAAATACCAAGTTTCATCATAGCACTAGAAATTAAATTAAGCAAAATAAAGACTAATCGAACATCTTACAACAACAAAGAAAAAACACAATAACGAAATTACCCTAGGTTCTTGAACGAAATAATTTTGAATATAAATCAGAATCGGCCACCAATTATTACTGTTGCATGAATATTTTCCAGGAGCCAAATCACTGAAGGGTCCAACATAAAGTAGTTCATTTATGCCATAAATTAAGAGAAGTCCAGCCCCAACAACAGGCGTCAATCGAATATAGCGATGAACAATATTCATAATGATGTTCATTTTGCCCTTTCTAAAATTAATTTAAATTTGATTAAAGATTTTTCTCTGATCATAAAATGTTCTATACTTATTGTCGTCTGTGCCTTACGTTTTGTCTAAATCTCTGAAACCGATCCAGGCTACAAGTAGACCACCAATGAAAAAGAATGAATCCACAACCGAAGTTGCCATTAATGCGGGCATTGAAATAAAACTGTTTATCCACTGAAATATGAATGATTAATAGGTCAATAAATTTTTTTTAAATAATTCATTTTATTTTAATAGTTAGGTGAAAATTAAATTAAAAATTAATGAAAACCTACTTCTTTTAAAACACTTTGTGGCATTCTTTTTTCGATGTGGTTTTATTATCCAAACTTTTCATCTTTGTTATCGTTAACGCCAGTTAAAAAATTTTAATGGTGTTCTATTTAAAATGCTACATATGTAGGTATATGTAAATGCAATGTAGCTATAAATATTAAATATTTATATAATACAGTTTTGTATCCTGTCAAGGTGCTGTGCAAAAAGAACCGCGGAAATGAAGCCATAAAGTAATTTTTCCCTAAATAAAAGGAAATAAAACCTGTGGTGTGGGCTTTTTTTTCCTTTTTGGAGTGGCAATAAGACAATTAACAAAAAAGCATTAAGACCTGCGGGAGTTATTACCTTTCTGAATTGGTATTAAGGCCCATACTTCAATAATTATTGATATACTTTGCTTTAACTGTATCAATCAATAAAACTGTCGAAATTGGCGTCTGCCAGACGACGGAACATACCCTAAGCGGAGCAAGAGAGTGCGTAAGCGGGAAAGATGACGGAAAGAGGGAGTTAAAGTCCGTAGAACCTGTGGGCCACCCATGATTCTATTGTCCGAGAAAACTTGACAAAGCTCAAAATGATTTGTTGTTTTTAAGCGAATGCGTTTTATTTCCCTATATTCTTCGAATTAAAACCTACAAGAAAGAGCTTTCGTTTCTATTTCAGAAAGAAACAAAAACACGTGGGTTTCATTTTCTTATGATTCCGTGGGTCTTTTTGTTCCGTCTGCATAGTAGTAACAAATTGTTCTATCTCCAAGAATGTTTCATTGAAACTACGAGAATGCTTGTTTAAAAGTGAAATTTTTTATCAGTGCAAGCCAGAAATATGACAAATGCAGGATCTTTAGACATCATTTTTGACATATTGACAAGTCCAAGATTAAGCGATTATTTTTAATTTTTTTCTGCATTTAAATAATCTTGGCAAAAATGATTAAACTGCACAGAATATAAATACCGTCAGTCGTAAAAACCGCACATAGTTATTGGAAAGATTAAGTATTTTCACTTACGCTATAAAATTCACTATTATTAATCGAAGGCACAAATAAGTTAGAATACATGTGATGGTTCATAATCCATATCATTGATATCACGCGAATTGCAGTCAGACAGTCAATATTATTTGGTGATCTTTTAGTATTGATTGCAAAAAGCTTCTTCCCATTTGTTAGAATAGAAAAGGCCAGAAGGACTGGTATTGGTGATTCTACAAAAAATATGAATTTTTTTAATTTAATTATAACTAACTGTTGATTGCTTAAAACTTACTTCCAAAATAATTCATAAGAAAATCATATAAGGAACTGATAATCATTAATCCTGTTGCTACTCCGAATATAGATCTGTAAATTTAAAATATTTAGGAAAGACATTTTACCAAAAATATTCATCACTTATTACATTGCAACAATATTAATTGTTTTCAGAGGTGGTGTCTTTCCATTTGAACAGTGTCCAATTGTCATTTCTGAGAGGGCTTCTTTTAAATCATTATTAATGTTTGATTGTGCAATTAGTGAAATTAGATATTCTGGACTGCAGGTATCAGGAACGCATATTCCAATATTGATATCCTTTACAGTTGTCTCATATTCTGCTCTTGCAGTTGATTTTTTTTCCAATGGAATTTTCGCAAAACAAAATTTACCGTTCACAACACCGGTGCTTTCAGTCAGAAATACCGATGTCTTGACACATTGGTCAAAGTTCCCGATATCATAATTGTTTCCATAGAGTACTCCTGAGGGATATTTTCCCCAAGCATCCAAGACTGTAAAATTAAAAAAAGGAAATTAACAATGAGTATTAAAATATCACTAATATTAAAAATTAACTAAATTTAGAATTCTTGGAAGAACAAGAGACAGTAGCCGTGAACAATACATTTTTGTTTTTAGGTAGAACAGGCTGGGAATCGAACTCAGACCCGCGGCATGATAGGCCAACACACTAAAAATTACGCCACGGGATACTACACTTTAAGCAATGAAAACATTTTTTAAAAAATGTAAGACTTGAATGTACAAATTTGATCTTGAGGTCAAAGGCTTTTTTTCCAAGCATTGAAGATAAAATATGTTCTTTTAGAAATTAGATTTTGAAATAAGCAACACCTCCTTTAAGGTACGACAATTTTAAAAAAATAATGGCTGATTTTATTTTGCAGTAAGTTTTACCATTTCCACATGATTATAGCCTTACACGAAAACAACTCACAGCACTCTATAAATTCAGGTTATTGAAGGGAACATTCAATGAGTGCATAATTTTGAGTAATATAGTCCTGTGAATTAGTCTCCACGATCAATTGATCTCACCTCTTGAAATCCACGCCGAAAACCCTGAGATTTTGGTACGCTTGAAAAAAAATTTCAGAGTTTTGGATGATGTTGAGACAGCTGCTCGAAGAAGTGGCCTAAAATTGGATTTCCAAAATGCGTTCAATTCGATATTGCCGCTGTGAACAATTTCTAGAAACTATAGTTTAAATATTATTAGCATACAATTATATTAAAAATATAAATAATGCCATTTTAATATGGCCATGTGTTTTATTTCCTTTTCAAAGTCTAAAGGTGCCTCTTCAAAAATAATAATCCAAAAAGATCCTAAAAGTTCATGACTAATATTTTAGTTATGGGAAAAAAACAATCGAAAATTTAACTTAAAAAAAAAGATAAGTAATGAATTCTGGACCTTAGCCCCACTGAAATAGAACCAATAACGGCCTGAGCACAATGGATACGGCGGCGCTGCAACTGGAACTGCAGCTGGAATAGCTGTCAAAACATTCAATACACAAAAATTCAATGTTACGAACACCACAATGCAACTGCAGTCAGTGCTGCAGACGGTGCTGCAAGAGTTCACCAACTTTTAACTTTTCTCGTACAACACTTTTAACGTTTCAATTTGTATGAAGCAAAAAAGAGCCGGAAGAAAATATTAGAGCTTTTTGTTGGTTATTTGTTTCGCGAAAAATATTATTAATTAAAAGAAAATTGTCGGAAATAAAAAAGGTAAAAATGAGACCGTGATTATTTTTTACAAAATAGCACGTATGACACTTTGTCACAGTTTTTGCATCTTCAGCATTCTATTGTATTCAGGCAGTAATCTTGCGCTTGCACTTGCACCTCCGCCAAGTTTAATATCAAAATATCTCAATTCATCTTCAAACAAAACTTACATGGATCAACTTCTTTGCTCGGTAAACGTTTAATAATTTCTTTTAAACTAAGCAGGCATTTTTGTGAATTTAATTCATTCCGAGGAACTCCTACATCGCCATCAGTTAGTTTATAAAATATCTCATGAAGAAAGTCCCTTGAAACCGTGACATTATTCAAAATCGTATACGAATTAATACCGGTCGTCAGCAGACTTACGATCACGAAAAGCGAAATATACATTTTCACTTAATAAATTATCGTTAAACACTTCGCAATGTCACGACTAAACTAACTGACTGAAAATCATACTTCTTTTATTAGAAATTTATCAAAAGTCAATGTGTTGTCTTTACTGATATTATAGACGGGGTTTCTACTGCCATTGAATCTATCTTTACTATATAAAAAAAAAAAAACTTATTCACAGACAACCATAACTCAAGATAAAATCTTTCAAATGAAATCACAAAATTGAAGTATCATTTAAATTTTTTGCCGTCAATCCTGAATTCATGGGCGTGACATTGGTTAATACAGTTTGTACTAATTGCCAAGTATTGGTTTTGTATTGAAAATAAAATATTTTAAATACCTGCAATCAATCGAAATGAACTTATTTTGAAAATAGAAGGTGATTTTCGGATTTAGTTTAACTTTTGAATTTTTATTGGTAGCTTACTCCTAAAGTGCATTTTACATGTGTGAAGGGCATTAAAATTCATCCTTGGGCTTTTCACGGCGAAGTTATTGAAAAAGTTGAATTTAATTTTTTTTTCAATTCCACAGATAGTATACATTTATTTTAATAAACGTTAATAAAATCAAAAGAAAAACCATTATAATTTAGTTTTTTTTATAGATTTTAATATTTTTAAATATTCTTTTTAGAAGTTTGGAGCTTACCACGCACGGTTATAGTCTCACTTAAAAAAAAAAAAAAAACATTCCAAAATAATAGATCATAATAAAAACAAAATGTGAAATAAACCATTAGCGAGATAACCTTCACCTAAATAACTTATTGCAATTTTAACGAAAATCCAAAACGACTAAGAAGTTAAAGAAAGAAATGCGAAATCATTGTAGGGCGAAGTTATTGAAAAACAAAATAAAACAAAAATGAAATATGGTATTACGAAGTAAACAGAAATAATTGTAAGGAAATCGAAAAAACAAAATGCGAAGTAAAAAAAAAAAAAAAAAAAACAATAGGCACCCGGTAAAGTATATGAATATGTATGATGCATGAATACGCAGACCATTTAAGAAACTACTTTGTTTGAAATATTCAATCATCGTAATACTCAGTTTTCTAAAACCATTGATAAAACAGCAATATTTACCTTATAACAGACTTCTTCACACTTTTTTTAAAACTGCTTAGAAAGCTGTTTTCTTCAAAAGTGTAAAGCCACCTTAGCAAACTTATACATTTTAAGAATAAAAAAGTATTAATAATCATTAATTTATTAAAACTCTTTTTCTACTACCGTTTGCGAGGTACTGATCTACATAGATATAGCCTTTGGAAAAAATAAACCATTCTATGTCACTATCTTATATGCATCAATAATTAAGCTAACTAGTCTAGTTTTTAAAACCTAGACAAAGCATTGTATAGATGTACCAATACTTTATATAGATGTAACAATGCTTTGTCTAGTTTTTAGCTATAGTTAGCTCAGTTATTGATGTCCAGTTTTTAGCTTTGAATTGTATGAGCAAGTTCATGCGATTTAGTTGTGTATCTTTTTTAATTTTGAGAAGTGTTGATTAATTAAAATGTTATCCTTTTTTCAATGATAACTATTTTGATTTTAATTCAGAGAAATTAATTAAGCTCTAAAGATCAATTGCAGATTAAATAAAATCTAAGATCAAACACAAGAACATTACATATAATTTCGATTGTATAATTATTTACAATCTGGAAATTTATCATTTTATTTGTCAATACAAAGGGAATCTTTTATTTTGAGAATAAACGAATGGGACGTTCTCCTTAATAATACAGTCAAACTAGGTTTTGATGATAGCTGGTACCTTTAGGTATTCTTATTAAGATTAGATTAGATTTTTAGTGCAGCCAATTTTTTATATTATTTTTGTTGAAACTATAGATTGGAGAATTTAAAGAGATATAAAGCTACTTTCCTAACTGATAACTGACAATTTTTATTTAAACAGGTTTAAAGATTGTTTAGAAGGAAAATTTACTAGAAAAACTTTCATTTAATAACAAAATAAATCACATAATACGTTGAGGAAAAAGAGTTAAAGGGTTCAGTTAACTGACCTAAGATAAGTAAATGAATAAATTAACAAATAAATATGGGTTTGTAATGGAATTCAACTATTTTAATCTTTAAAAGTGATTCGTGTATTTTTACTTAGTGAAGACATGGTCTCTTATCTAAGATCTTTTGTTGTTGCGTTTATATAAATAAAGAAATATGTACATATGTATGTTTATAGCAGTGATATTCCGTTGATAGTGTCAGTGATATAAATATTTAAATTTTTATTACCTGGAAAATTGACTTTTGGCCACCATATTTCAAAACTGTATGGTGAATGTAAAAAATTCCCACATAAAAAACTCTTATACTCGTTTCACGGATAAATATCAAACTTATTCAATGTTTACATATACCGAAATAAAAGATGGCGCACCTGTTAGATGAACAAACAACTTACTTAAAGTCATATTTTGTTTTAGCCTGTTTTAACCAATTAATTAAATGCAGTCTGAGACCAAAACAGTTCACATTGATTATATAAGGCAAATACATATTTTAATGTATTATGGCGTAGAATTTTAAAATATTTTTTTTTTAATAATTATGAACAATCAGGATGCTGTGAAAAAATGGTACACTGTGGCGTATGCGTACTTTTTTATTTGGTGAGTGACAATCATTTAATTTTTTGATTCTGATGAAGAAGCTTAGTATTCTCAAATCTCGTCCGATTAATTCTGAACTAACTTTTAATTTCATCGAATTGCACTAAAAAACCTAGGTTGTGACTGAACAATTAACGTATGGATTTATTGGTGACCTCTCCAGTTTATACAAATTGAAGTATGATTCTTTTGAACTTTTTTGTTTTGAATTTCTTATTAAATCAATGGTATACTTTAAGGCGATTTGAGTTTCTTTAAAAGCTCATATTTTATTTGAAGAAACGCAAGAACGATTATTGTCGCAGTAACATATACAGAAATGCAAACATGGTTTGTTAATTACAGATAACAGTGGTAAATTATTATAGTTGATTTCCCCTTCTTATAATAATCTAAGTCAATTTAATAAATCAGAAGCTTTCACTACATATATATAGAATATAAACTTCTGCGCTTATGAACCAGAGAACAGATTGCTTTAAGAACATCATTGCTTAGTAAAACAAAATGCAAGATCCATTTGACCTAGCATGAAAGGAGAAAGCTCTTTCAAAATATAAGTTTTTGTTTGAAAGCGAAAATTTTCTAGATGACGGATTGTTGATGAATTACAAAAAAAATGTAAATAGCTACGCATTTGCATAAATAGTAAATATAATTTTCTTCTCTTCCTTCTTCGCATTCAGAATTTAAAATATACTTTGTTGAGCGAAAAAATGTTTTGTTCATATACCGTAGGCTTCTGCCTGTCATTTAAGTGTTCAAAAATCCATAACTTTTAAACCAGTTTAGATTTTATTATTCTTATTTGTAACTTTATTTATGTAGCTATCTTGTAAATAGTGTTTTATATTTGAATATGTGTTATTTAAATTTTGAAATAAATTAAAAAAATTGCCTCATGTTGTTACTAAGTAAATAACCAATACTTGGGGAAATGATTACTAATTATGTTCAAAGAAAAAAGTTGAATGATTGGAGTCATTTTTTTTTCTCTATATTATTTGGGAGGAGCCATTTTTTAAAAGATTGACTTAAAATGGAAATAGTATTATTTAAAAAGAAAGGAAACAGTTAAAATAGTAAAGTATGTTTTTTTTTAAGACAGAAAATTGTAGAAATTGCATTTTTATGAGAAAAAAGTAAAAAGTGGTATGTTTTGGGGAAGGAGTTACGTAATTTGGGTGTTGTATGTTTTAGACTAAGAAACAAAAAAGAGGAGACAGAGAAAAAAAGTGCAAAAGTCGGACTAAATGAAAACAACAAGTACACTTAAAATAATATTTTGCGTTGAAAGCAGTCGATTAATAGATTGTTTATCACTTTAAATCCTTAATGCGAATGCATGCGGATATGATTTTTTGAATTACGACAGAGAAATTAAATTCTTAATCTAATAGATATTGTTGAAAGTAGTGAATTTTTGCATCGCCTTAATGAACTTGAAAAATTAGGTAAGACTGAGATGGATTTTTTTAATTAAGGACCATATACATGAATTTATAATTATTTCTAAGTTTGATTTTGTTTTCTCTTAACTTCAACATATTTAGAGGAAATTAATTTCACATATTTTGTATATATGTAAATATTTATCTACCAACTTTAAATTAAATTTAGTTGAACACATTAAAAAATTGGATCGATGATTTCTGCTCAGTGTGCGTAAGTCGTCGGTCTGTGCGTCTCTAACTATAGAGCCTAAACGGGTGGACCTATTTTCTTCAAACTTAGTATAGAGCATTTTATGTGATTCCCTAAATGAGAAATTAATTTTTGTTAAAGATTAAATATGAAGCCACAATTTAGTAGTTAATCAACCACAAATCCATTTTATGCATATCTTTGTGTTATAAATATACTTGTATACATTTTTCATTTGGGGATTTTCGGGTATTGAATTGAATCATTTTAAACAAATGTAAAGAAAACGACGGCCAAAAATAATGAAAGTAAGACGAAGTCTCTACGAAAGAAATGTTTATTGCAGTTTTGAAGCAGAAGCCAGGTTCAAAACATGCTTGGAATTAAAAAAAATATATGTGCTCACTATCTTTCATTCAGTGTGATGTTTTGCAAGTTGTTAGATTATTTTATCTTCATTTATCTCTTCCGTAAAATAAAAAGAAATTAGAGTTAAACAAATATAAAGATGCTTTTATGAATATAATTTAAAAGCTACATACATATATATATTTTTTTAGATAGATAGATAGATTTTTATTTCGTTATAAGTTTTACAATGGATTGTTACCGCACATTTTACATTTAAGAGATTCGATACAATATGTATATCTTTCAACTAGAATATTATTTTTTAAGGACATTTTTTTATTTTAACATTAAATTTAGAGGAAACACGAAAAAAAACTCCATTAGAAAAAAAAATGTATATAAGATTTAAATTACTTAAGATAAATTAAAACTAATGATTAGAGAGAGAAAAAAAATAAATAGATTTTATGCTATAAATTGACATTGATACATTCAAGAGAGAATTAATAAATATAGAATTAATTTAAATAAATTAACATTTAGATAACAAAAATATAAAATTAAATTAACAGCAATAAATAGGAAGAAAAAAATAATCTAACAAACACAAATAATTTAAAAAAACAAAAATACATAAATGAATTGCTAAATAATTTAATAAATAAATTGACAAATAAATAAATAAATAAATAAATAAATAAATAAATAAATAAATAAATAAATAAATAAATAAATAAATAAATAAATAAATAAATAAATAAATAAATAAATAAATAAATAAATAAATAAATAAATAAATAAATAAATAAATAAATAAATAAATAAATAAATAAATAAATAAATAAATAAATAAATAAATAAAATAAATAAATAAATAAATAAGTAAGTAAATAAGTAAATAAATAAATTAATAAATTAATAATAAATAACTAAGTAAATAAGTAAACAAATAAATAGATAAGATGATATTAATATTAAATACAATTAAACAAAAAAAAAAACAAAAATGTGATCACAGGTTGTTTATCCTGAACAATTAGGAATACAACGATTAGTTATTATTAAGTTGGCTTATGAGAACATTTTCAGCAAGATCTAACCGATTAAAAAATGAAATTTTTAATTTTTGAATTCTCTCCGAAATCAATTCAACATTCGCTCTTTCATGGAGATCGGAAGTCGAGTGACGCCAAGGAAGGTCAAGCATCATTTTTAAAAGTTTATTTTGAGATATCTGCAACTTTTGCATATGAAATTTAGCTACATTTTTCTAAACGGGACAACCATACAAAAGAATTGCTTGAAAAATGACTTTGTGAATTATTATTTTATTTTTGTTTGACAGTAAAGACTTTCTATTAATGAAAGGGAATAGCATTTTTACAGCTATGTTTTTTATTGTTTGAGATATATGGTGGTTGAAAGTTAATTTGGCGTCAAGGTGAATGCCGAGGTATTTAACTTGACGTTGCCAAGAAAAAACTTTTCCAGGGATTTGTAATTGGTTGCTTGGAAGATAATAAGCTTTTCTTTTTCGCGTGAAAAAGATGGCTTGCATCTTATCAGCATTAAATTTAATTTTCCATTGGTTATAATATTGTTCCAATATTTTTTTTATTTTTAATTTATAAGCAATAAATAATATTCACATTTATAAAATAATCTTAAAACTAAAATAAATATTTATTTTTCATTTTTATCCATAATCACTAAATAAAGAGTTTGTTTAATAAACGTTAGTCTTTTTAGGTAATTCAACAACATTATGATTTGGAACTTTTTCTTCAGGACATTGTGTCTTTTTGTTCGATGATTTCTCTTGTCCAAAAATGAATTTTTCCAATATTAAAACTGGTGACTCAAATGCCAACGTTAATACCAGAGCAAACATCAAAGCAATTCCAAATGCACTCCAAAATTGAAGCATCTAAAACAATTATAATTTATTAAATATTAACATATAATCAGTTATTCTAAATATACCATGGTGTAATCTGTAAAATATACTTCAGTACGAATTATTCCAAAATTCAGTCTAATAGCAGTCAAATGTACAAGATACAAGGAAAACGACAAACGACCAAGAGGTTGCCAAAATTGATGTGAAAGAAATGAATTGATAATTCCTCCGAATCCAAAATGACAAGCAAATGTTAACCAACATAATGCAATCGCCCATGAGAATCGCTTCCATCCTTCGTAAAATGCAGCTTCTAATATGGTGCCGTGACCATGAGCTTTAATTGTGAAATAAGGTCCAAAAATTATGGCGAGGAAAGTACCGAAACATCCTATCCAACCAATCAATTGAATCATCTGAAAGTAAAGAATAAGTTTCATCTAAATCTTTATTTATATTCGAGTAAGAAAAGATTTTTCAAGGGGCTTTGATATATGTACTTAAAGAAATTCATATAAAAGTCATACACATATTTTGATTGATTTTTCTCTTATTTTCAAGATGTTTATTGTACCATTACAAAGGTAAAAGTTTTCAATTCATTAAGGCATTCTATTAATAAAAAATTATTAATTATCTTTCAATTCAAAAATCAATTAAAAAGTTGATCAAAACTAAATTCACTAATTAAAATATTTATTAATAAACATAATACTTGTAATTCAAGTTAAGTCGCCAGATTATACTTTCTCACAAGTGATGTTTTGACATATACTTTCACATTTTGGCTTGTAAATAATAAAGTGTGACTAGAGTTTTCTTTTTATCTAAAGCCGTCAACAAAAAGATCTTATGTATTTTGAACTTAATTGAATGAATAAGGCGAATCAACATGACTTAACGTTTTTTTTTTGTTTTTGATAAGATTTCGCACGTAGTTCACTGATTAAAGTTAATTGATATTATTATTGATGTCATTAATCAGCGTGTAAAAACTTCATTTCAGGATTATCCTCACCGCTTTGTTTTGAAGCCTGTTTATTTCTGATAAAGTTTAACTTTTGTAATTGATATCTCTAAAATCTACAGCATCTCATATGTAATTTTTTTTAAGTCCGCCTACTGCCACAATCACTTTTCTTTTATTTGAGTTTTTTCATACATACAAAGTTTTCTTTGAAAGTTGAAGTTTTGTAGTTTGATAAATGTCCAATAGTTGGCACCGCGTGGGAGTGTTCAGCTAACGCTATTTATTAATACTCAAACTAAAAAAATTAAGTTTAAGTTCTATTTAGCCCTATAATTAAGAATCTAACGGCACTTTTTTAATAAAAATTAGCTTACCCTTGATAGATGAAACTTTGTATGCCGGTTAACGTGCATAAAATATCCAAATCCAAAACCAACTAACCAAGGTGAACATCTGGTATGAGTTGGAGTGTAAGTTTTTGTCCATTCCTTGTCATTGGTTCTTTAAGAAAAGAACACACAAATTATTTTTTACAAATAAAAATATTTAGGAATAAAAAAAAAAGCTTTTACCTACCCATTTATGAGACCAGTGTAGCCATTAGTAATATAAATTGCCATAACATCTGCAATTGACATCAGTGATAGAATAAGCAATACTGGTGCAAACTTCTTTCCCCATTTCCACATCGGAATCAGAAGGAATGGAGAGAGAATATAAAGTTGGAAATCCACATCCAAATACCATGTTGAATCAAAGCACTGTGCGACGGAGAAGAAAAGTGTTATTTATTTAGAAAGGCAGCTTTGTTAGACAAAATGAAGTACCCTTGGTTCTTGTAGAAAATAATTAGGAATGTAAAGTAAAACTGGCCACCAATTGTAGCCGTTACAATCGTTTCTTGACAACAAAACTTCTCTAAATGGTCCCGTATAAATTAGTTTATTGATACTAAGTCCAAATAGCAGTACAGCAGCAACAGCGGGCGTAAGTCGGATATATCGATGTACGTACATCATAAGAATATTAAGTTTCCCCCCCCTGTAGGCAGAAAATAAAAAACAAATTTAAATTTTCTAAGAAAAAACTATTGTAGTCTTACCGTTTATCCAATTCTCGAAATCCCAACCAAGCCACTAGAAGTCCACTGATGAAAAAGAACGTATCAACTGATATCGTTCCATTTAGAACTGGCATTGACCAAAATTTTTTTGACCACTAGAAATTTTAAAAATATAATTTTCGATGATTTTGAAAAGAAGAGGTGATTTTCTGTTCAACATACTGGTAATTGTTCCTGCTGGTTTATAATTGGAACGTGCAAGGTTGTCATAAAAGTGTGACAATAAACAATCCATATCATAGTTATGACTCGGATTCCTGTGAGACAGTTAATGATATTTGGTGAACTTGTGTTATTAAATGCAAATAATTTCTTTCCATTTGTCAGTACGGAAAATGCCAATAAAACGGGGATTGGTGATTCTAGAAAAAATATGAATTACAATATACCTAATATTGTGAATGGAAATTCTTAAAAATATTGAGTGTTGGGGAAAAAATTTTTCAGGAAGAAAAAATAAATTTCTTGAAGTGGTCCTAGCAGAATTTTTGAAAATTTCTGGCACTGGACAAATACTTTTTTCATTCATTTGTAAGGAGACCAGATCAATATGTGACAGATTGTAAAGCTTATACTCAGTAATTTTTACAGTGTGAAAGAAGACCTTTAAACCTTAAATTTAATTGGAAATTTAAAAAACCAAGGGTGTCAAGTTAAGTTGTGAATAATTTTTCCAACATTAAAAGTTCTCCGAGCTACAATACTGTACTGTACATCTTTTTCTTTAGCCAGTAACTTTTCGGTACCTAAGACCTATCAGATGTACCGAAAGCTTAATGCTTTATTTTTTTTTGTTGATTTTCATCTTTACCTCGAAGATAAAATAGGAATAAAACTTAAGAAGTTTCTACTTCCTTTAATTTGTGGCAGAAAAACTTAATTTTAATTTTACTACTTACTTTGATAGTGGGCAATGAAATAATCATACAAAGAGCTCGCTAACATCAGTGCACCAAATATTAAAAAGATGGTTCTAAAAGAAAGATTTTGTTTTGAAGAGTTATTTCTCACATACGTTTCCTCAGTCAATAGTATAGGTAAACTTACATTCCAGCAATTTCAATCGGCTTCAAATCCTCCTTCTTCGCATTTGAACACTGCGAAACAGTTACATTTGCCAAAATTCCATTCGATGCTTCATTGATAGCTTGTTTAAAAATTTTTGTCAAGAAAATTGGACTACAGCTTTCCGGAACACATATTCCAATTTTTAATTCCAAATTATTTTTCTTCAAACTAACTCTTTTTCCCAAATGTTGTCCATCCAACTCGAATGGTATTGGAACATATTCTCTTGATTGTTTCGATATAAGGGGAATATTAACAAAGCAAAATTGACCATTGACGATGTCGTTGGGTTTAGATTCAATTAGATTAATTGATGCTTTCATACATTGATCAAAGTTTCCAATACTGTAAGAGCTGCCATATAGTATTCCAGATGGTAGTTTTCCCCATGAATCGAAAACTGTTATTAGATTAGATTTGTGTATAAGTTTAATTTTAATTTTATTGTCTGTTAAATCGTGGTTTTTTCCGTTATAATAAAATAATAATTAAAACCTCAATTGATTGCGGCTGATAAATTTGCACATCAATTTGTAATTTTTTTTTAAAGATTTAAAAAAAAAACGAAATTAATTTTTTTGTGATAGGGAAACTAATATCGGGCAGTGATGAGCTCATAAGTGAGTCCAAAAAAGAATGGGTAGATTTGGTATTATTGAGTACTTAGTACTAAGGCAGTAAACAGAGCTTCCTACGTTTTTGGAGAGTTTATTTCCATTCAATTTATATTCAGAGAAGTTTGGATATTCCCTTCAAGCTGACAAGCTTGAACTTACTATATATTTAATAATTTCATAACATTTAATTTGTATTTATTTTATGTAGCGACGCGTTTCGGATTTAATAATCCATCATCGGCCATATGCTAATGGACTGCGGTGTTGGTTTTCCAATATCACACAACATGGAGACTACACCACACCCAAAACTCTTTGTTTGAATTTGTTGTTTCGATGTGATTGAGTTTTAAAGTGCAGAGGGGAGTTAAAAATAAAACTATCTTGGAAATGATTGAATGATTGAATTGTATCAACTTGGTTGGCTATTGAAAATATCAGAGTTAAAAAGAAGCTCTGAAAAAAAAATGGAATGACATTAAAAATTACAAAAAAAAAATGTCTTTTACTAAACAGTAACAAAAAATATATTATTTCATTGAATTAAAAGTGGATTAAATTTTTTTTTTTAAACCTTGGGCTTCATCGCGTAAAATTAAGTATACCTTCTTATATTTCAAATTGTTCGAATATATATTTTTTTTTTAATTTTCAAATTTAAAACTGAACATAGCTAGTAGTTCTGAAAAAAATTCGAATACATTCTATCTATTTTTGTATTGTTTCTAATTCCAATTTGAAATTTATTTTTGATCATGTAGAGTAAAGCAAAAAGCACTTTTTTCGAAGTTAAAATTTCAATACAAATAGGTACGAGAGTAAATCAAATATAAGAAAAATAAAACGAACAGCGAACCACAGATGGCATAAGATGAAAAGTTCTTTGGAATTATCGAAAATTAAAAAAAAAAAGAAGTATCTTTTTTAAAATCATTTTCTAACAATTAAATTTTTGAAAAACACATATTCGAAAAAGAGAATATTTTTGCTTCACTATCTATATTTTTACAAGGTTTATTTTAAATACAATTTTTTAAAGTCTAGCTTGAAAATATCCATTTTTGGACAGTTAACAATGTTTTGTAAGCTCATGAGCAGATTTTGGTTTAAATTCAGTTTTTGGTTTAAATTCAGTTTTTTTCTTGTATCAGAAAATAAACTTATAATAAATTATAACCCAATCAATGCCAATTTAACAGATAATTGTAGCAGTAAAACCTTAAAATACAATAGTTGAACATTTTTAAAAAACGAATATTCTGCAGTGATTTGGTTTTCTTAGTAAATTAATTTGTTTGATTGTTTTATTCTAAATTGTATAGTTTTATTTTATTTATTTGGTTCTTGAAAATTTTGTGTTCTATTTCATTATTAAGAAAGTTGGAATTTATTCAAAATATTGAATCAATTGAGTTGATTTTAAATTCATATTTAAAAAACTACTTTTAAAGTATTTTATATTTATACTTTCATACTTATTAATAAACTTAAACTTTAACATTTATAAGTATTTATACTCACAAGATAAAACTTTAATACTTGGAAGTCGCTTAATTAGCTCTCTTGAATCCAAAAAGCATTTACTTGAATTATATATTTTCGAAGTTATTATCGGAGAATCAAGTGAATTATTGTTATTGATGATTTCTTGAATAAAAACATCACTAAGAAAATCACTAGAAACTGTCACATTATTAATAACCGTAAGTGAATATATTCCATTAATTAGTAAACCTAACGATGCACATAATACAAAAATATCTTTAGCCATAATTAAGACTGCGAAAGTATAGTAGAAAATTATTGACAGTAACTTGGCGCTTAAAATATATTTACAAACTAAGCTGTAATTTATAACTACATGAGATTTTATTTGAATCTTTCATTTTTAATAGGCTTTTAAATGCGAGATAAGTGTTTTAATCATTAATTGCTTTTAAATGGTCTATATAATGTTTTTTATAGAAATAAAAACTATCGATTATTATCGCTTTTAATCAGTTGTTAAATTTTGTTTACCTACATAGATACATTATTTCAAGGGCAATCTCTTACTTTCCTATTTGCGTAGGTCTACATGTGTTTTATGAGAGCAATCTATAAGGAAGCGATTTATTGACGGCAACTTTAACACATAAAACTCCAACGCAAGCAATTTATTTATAATACTATTAAACAAATATTAGCGTTCTCGAGTGGGTTACCCGAAAAAATCTTGGATCCAAGCAAAGTAGAAGTAACTTAGTACCACTTAGTTTTATCTAATCTAGTCTTATCCAGGTTATCCTGTGAATTTTAAATGAAAAACTCGCATCCTACTTATATACGAGTCTATTATACCAAAATATAATTTAGAATTAGTATGTACAAGCTTTTAATGTTTTTAAAATTCAGACATCTTTGTTAGGCATTTGTAGAAAGAGATCGAGATTCCGGGGCACAGTTTGTTGAACTTGCTGATTATTATTACTATGCGTGCCTGTTTTCCTTCGGATAAATATGAACTTTTCTAAAACCAAAACAGGAGATTCAAAGGCTAATGTAACAACAATAGCTGCCATAAGTGAAATTCCAAAAGCACCCCAAAACAGAAGAACCTTAAAACAAAAATATAAATTTATGTTATTGTTAAAGTAAAACTTAAAGTTAAAATTATATTTTAAAATCAACAAACCATTTCATAATTTGAATAATGCAATTCCGTGCGCATCATTCCAAAATTGATTCTAACAACTGTCATATGAATGAGATATAAGGAAAATGTCAATCGTCCCAATGGTTGCCAAAATGGATGTGACAAAAATGCATCGATTACTCCACCAAATCCAAAATGGCATGCAAATACAATCCAAGATAATGCTATAGCCCACGAAACACGTTTCCAAGCCTCATATAAAGCAGCTTCAAGGACTGTGCCTTCAATATTTGAACTGATGGTGAAATAAGGTGCAAACACTATGGCTATCAGAATTGAAAAGCTAACTATCCAACCAATGATTTGAAATTTCTAAAAAAAAAAAGAAAAGAGGTAAGATTTGGCTAAAACTATACTCTCTGAAATTATAGGTATACCTTTGGTAGTTGAATTGTATTTTTACGATTAATATGCATGAAGTAGCCGAATCCGAAGCCAACTATCCATGGTGGACATCTTGTGTGAGTTGGAATATATGTCAGGCTCCATTCAGCAGCATAAGTTCTGTGGAATTAAAAAAAAAACATAAATGTTTAGCAAAACAGGAACAATTTCAAGAAAAAGAACATTTTAGTTTGAAATACCTAAGTTTAAAAATTCAGATAGAAAAAGTTCAGCTGAAAAAGTTATAAATATTTCGAAGGTTTTTGGTTCAAACTTACCCAGTTATAAGGCCCGTGAATCCTTTTGATATGTAAACAGTCATAACAGTTCCAACTGAAATCAGACAAATGACAATCAAGACGGGTGCAAATTTCTTTCCCCACTTCCACATTGGAATCAGGAGAAGGGGAGAAAGTACATAAAGTTGAAAATCCACAGCTAAGTACCAGGTTTGATCGAAACACTATATACAAAGAGACACTGATTTTCTTCTTTTGCCCAAGACTTTTCAAACAAAGACCAAACTTACAGTCGACACTCTAAAATAATTTGAGATATAGAGTAGAATGGGCCACCAATTGCTACTGTCACATTCGTTTTTCGCAAGTGCTATGTACTTAAACGGTCCAGCGTAAAGGATCTCATTGATGCTAAAGGCGAAAAGCAACACAGCACCAACAACTGGTGTGAGTCGTATGTAACGATGGAGATACATCATGAAGACATTAATTTTCCCATTGCTTAAATAAATTATTTTGATAATAGTTTGCCTCTCGAAATGAAAATGAAGAAATTTTTCATACTTACGTTCTATCAAGTTCTCGGAATCCCAACCAAGCTACAAGAAGACCGCTGATGAAGAAGAACGAATCAACCGATACTGTACCATTTAGGATATGCATGGACCATAAATCCTTGCACCACTGAAAAATCAGAGAAAAACTTTTTGAGATTTTGGCACTGGCTTTCGGAGACTTTTTAACTTCTTGCTTAAGGCATTTGTCATACCTCTAATGCGTAGGAAGTATTAATAGCTGGAAATAGTGCGCCAGTCATATAAGTATGACAGTAGATGACCCAAGTCATTGATAAGACTCGAATCCCCGTTAGACATCTTATCGTATTCGGTGATCTTTCAAGATTTAGTGCAAACAATTTTTTCCCATTTGTCAGTACAGAAAATGCCAAAAGAACAGGTATTGGTGATTCTAAAAAAAGTGAAATTCAGCTAGATTTCGCAAAAAAATATAAATAATTGATAGGTATACATACTTCCAAAACAAGTCATCAAAAAGTCATAAAACGAGCTTAGTACAATTAATCCAGCAAACAATGAAAACACAATTCTAGAAAAGTCAAAATACTTTATAATTCAATATATTGTTGGTAATTCCCCTTCATTCTCAAACTCACATTCCGACAATATTAATTGTTTCATTAGGACTTGTTCTTCCATCTGTGCATCTCGAGACAGTGAAATCAGAAAGTAGCCCATATGGAACACGACTAGCAGCTTTTTCAAAAACATATTCCAAAAATTTCGGACTACAGCTATTCGGAACACAAATTCCAATATTAATTCCTTTTCGATAGATCGGACCATATTTTGAGTCTATCGTCGGTTGTGCCCCCCACTCAGGTAATCGTGCTTTTTTAACAAGTGTATTTTTTAAGGGAATCTCCACAAAACAATATTGACCATCTACGATACCGATGGAATTACTTAAATTCACCGATGTTCTGATACATTGATCAAAGTTGCCAATTTCATAATTATTTCCAAATACGATTCCTGATGGAAATTTTCCCCATGAGTCGAAAACTTATAAAAAAAATAAATAAATAAATTTGTTAATAAATGGTATTATTCTTATCATAATAAAAAATATTGCTGTCAATTGAAAGTGCCAAAGATTAATTTTTACGCGTTAAATTGCTTTGTCAGGCCGAATGATTTAGATACATTTTTGTAAAAAAAAATTAAAAATAAATAATTTCATTAATATTTTTTGTTATGAATTTGATATGTTTTAAAGACCAAAGGTAATAGAATGACGTCAAGAGACTTAGGCTTTAAAATATTGGACTATATATAAATAAAAATATCAGATAATCATGGTAAGATAAAAATAATGGTATAGACTTATTTTTAGTCTAAAAGTTTAAAGTTAATCATTAGAATAATAATCATTAAGAGGCCAGTTTGCACAATATATTTCTTGCAAAAATAAGTATTCATCAAGTTGTATGACTGGAATTGATAGGAATTTTTTGCAAATTAATCGCGAGGCTCTTACTTAATTTTACTTAAATATGTATCTCGATAAAAGATCATCGTACAAAATTTTTACGCCATATTATGGAGAATTTTTCATCAAAAAATATACAAATATAAAAAAAAAACAAATATTTCACTCATAAGTCAAGTTCAACATCAGCTCAGCTGTCATTTAAACCAAATAATATATTTGTGAACACACCCTGGGCCCACACTCCATAGAAAAATGAGTCATCCCCTTTCGTTAAATCAATAATTTCTATCTGACATATGAATCACTTACATGGAACCACTTCGAGGCTGGGAAACTTTTTTATTATATCTTGAAGACTCACAAGACATTTTTCTGAATCCACAGATCGAACAGAAGGATTCCTAATGTTCTTATATTTTTTTATTTCATTGAAGAAAATATTACTAAGAAAATCACTTGTTACAGTCACATTATTCACAACCGAAAGTGAATGAGTTTCTTTTATGAATAAGCTTAAAATTACAACTACACAATATACAAATATCATATTCTTTTCTTTTTTTTTCAAATGATAACTCTTCAAATAAATAAATAAAAAAAAAAATATTCAAAGAGGACCTAAATGATAATCAAGTAGATACTGGGCTGATTTTTAAATTTACATGCGCTTTTATTGCAGTCATAAATTATTTGAATCGATTTATTGCAAAATACACATCATTTACCTTTGAGATAATAGGTCATATCATAGGGTCAGATCTAAGATTTAAAATTTTATCTGATAAGCTCAAAGCAAAACTCAACAATTCATATAGCATTGGAAGCTAATTATCGAAGGCAAGAAAGCCAAAAAAGACATTGACATTACTGAGTTCTTAATGGGGTTATAAACCCACGCGTGCTAAAAATGCATTGATTGAATTTACTTAAATGTTTACTAAATATCATTATCGGACACAAATACGTAGAGTTTATTTGTAGAAGTCAAAGATATCAATTTTTTCATACGTAGCTTTAAGATAATACACCCTTCTCCGTATTTTTTTTCTGGCCTACCGAAGAAACAATGTTTTCACATAAAAAACCTGGACAACCAAGTTGAAAATATTTATTCTTCATCCAATTCTGTGGCTATTTTGTTTCGATCAAAGAACGATAACCTACTAAAAAATATGTACCTACATATATATGCAAGTATGTATATTATAAGTTCGATTAACTCAAGTACATATAATAATTCATTGTGTCATTATGGATAGATAAGAATCAACAAATATAATTTATAATAATATTCAATCTTTATTTCGAAAGTGTACACAAATTCAATGAGCATAGAAAATAGATTTCAATGATCAGCTTTTAACTTTTTCTTATGTTTCAGACTTTAAAAGGCAATAAATTGAATACTTAATTAAATTTTTTTTTTCAACTATGACTTTGTAACATCCACAAGAATTATGGTCTATTGTGCTAAAGTATCCATTTGATAGCTTATAGATTTCCATTCAGTCCAATTCGAAATAGCTTTCGAAGTATATAAATAAATAAAACGCACGACTGGGTCGCAAGAACTTGCTCTAATGTCTTAGTATTTTAAAAATTGTGCATATAATAGGAGAAATAATTTAGTTATGGGACCCAACTGCAAAAAACATAGTTTAGTTTAAGATAATATTATGTGAGTAGGTACATAAATGTGAACAACATAGCACCGTGTTGCACATATGCATGGAACTTACAATTTAAGCCAAGTACATATATGCAGCTGAAGTGAAACGAAAATTTTCTGTGGTCTCCAAGTTGACAGCGAGAACTTAAACGAAAAGACTACGAAAAAAGTCCTTTATCAGGTGATGCCTAACGTAATTAGTTTATGGTTTTAGTTTTCCGCACATTATTAATTATTTTTAATTCGTCATAATAATTTAGTGCGAAAAAAGAGCGGATATATCTCCAAATAATCTGGTACAATTATTAATTTTGCTTGTTGAACGAAAAATTGGTACGCCATTTTTTGGTTTTAATTAAATAGGAGTTAAAAAAATTAGTGTTGAAAAGAATTATCGAAATATCGAATTTTCAAAACATAATATTTTGAAATTTTGTATAAAAATTTAATTTTTTGTAAAATTTTTTATATGCAACATTATTTAAAGTTTTTAGAAGTTATTTATTGTGTAAAAAAATTCATTAAAATCGATAATGAGATATTCGAAAACCAAAACAAAAATTCTAGGAGAGATACCGTTAATAATCGATAAATAATTTTTTTTCAAATAATAAGGATCGTACTTATATTTGCTTAAGTATATACAAATTTCGATCAAAATAATAGGAGTCGCTTTTGAGAAAAATGAGATTTCCTTTAATTATGCTTAAAAAATTGTGATGCAGGTACTGTTAGTTTTGGTCGGTTATGGGTTTTAAACACTTGTATATGTACTGTTATTTCGGTTTTAATTTGTTTTCAAATTAATTAGTTAAATAATAAATTTTGATAGTTTTGGTATCAAAAACTTTTAAGACTTTTTAAATAATCTTTATAAAATAATTGATCAAGATCAGGTTCACTGATTTTGAAAAAAATCGAAAAAAAAAATTGTAACCATTTTTCTATTTTTTTTTTTTTAATACATGTATGTAAAATAATTATTCAATTTTTTTAAAGTTGTGGGCACGTTTTTAGGAAAAATAAGATTTCCTTTAATTATGCTTAAAAAAATTGTGATGCATGGTACCGTTACTTTTGGTCTCAAAAAAAGGAAAAAATGTGTCGGGGTAATGCCCGCTAGATTAAAAATCATTGTTATAATATTAAAAACATATACATTAGAGAGGTAATATATTTTACATCGCACTAAAAAAATCATATTTTTAATTTATGTCCATAAAAATATATATCCAAATATATATATCCGAAGAATATATAATCCGAATATATGAGAATTGTATAAAGCAGGTCCATTAATAGGGACTTAAATTAGAGGGACACCATTAAGTTAAGAATAGGACTATATTACCGTGGATTTCAATAAATTATATCTCTGCATGTCTACAACTTCAACTTTATGCTGTTGGTTTAAATTAAACCACGCTGAAAATTCCTAAAATTCAGAATTTCCTAAAATTTGCAAAATAGACTTCTAATACTTCATTCCTTTTTCAAGAATGAAATTAAATACTTTTTAGACGAAAATTACTAGAAATGTTTGTTATTTTGATTCTTTCAAGAATCTAGAATTCTAGAATCTAGAGGAGAAGATAATTTGTCTTAGATTTATGAAAATTAAATACAAAATTTTTCAACGCAGCATGAAGGAAGGGATCCCAAAACGACAGCAAACGTTTTTCAGTTACCTGTATACACAAATACCGTACCTATATAAAATCGTGACCTAGTAACTTGCTTCATATCAAAATCTGCATATAACATAGTCATAAATAAATTTGAAAAACAATTAGCCCACTAAAGTCCAATCGTTTGAATCACATTTTGGGGAATTCTTTTGATCGATTAATCTATTTTAGGCCTTAGATAACATTTGATATATTAATATAGCAGAACTGTACAAATCCTGATTGGTTTTAAGCACAAAATTCCATTTAGACAGCTAATATATTTTATTTTACAACCTAATTATATTATTTGAAGTCTGAGATTATTATTTAAATTATACCAGTTTGATAATGATGATTGAAAATCATTTATGTTCATAGGTGATAATTATTAATTATTTCTTTGATTTATTGCACACAAGCACGATTATGATAGCACAAATTTACAAAATCTATAAAATATATAATATGTGTAGAAATTAGATTATTTTTAGATAAATCTAAAGATACTCCAAAAACTAGTTTTGCCTGACCCCTCTTTATTATTTTTCAAAAACTACACACTATTACAAATATGTAGAATAAAGACACTGAAAAACTCCGACTGATGTTATTTGAAGAGAAAGATTAGTGCTTTCAGAAATCGGCTCCGTGATATTAGGCTCAAAGAATAGAAACGAATATTCTCAAATTTTGGAGCCCAAAATTTTATTTTCAAAAAAAATGTTGGTGCCTTATTTCATTTTGTTAAATTCGCTGAAAAAAATCCATTGAAAATCTACTAATAGCATCTTGTTTATTTATTTATCCAAAATACCGCTTATTGTGGATCCAGCTCTTTTAAAAGTTTGTGTTGAAAACTATCAGCGAGCTGGAAAAAATGCGCTATCCTGTTGTTTTTAACACAAACATCGCTACATTTTTTTGCAGCTATTGTGTTGTCTTGTAAGCAATAACAAATTTGTGCTAAATACAATATGAAAATTCAAGCGGTATCAATTTGCTGAAAGGCAAGACAACTACAAGAGTGTCCTTAGTTATAAGTATTTGTGTGAAGGTGTGGGGGGTTATATTTTATTTCCGAATATATAAATATTTTTGGCCTTTTTGCATGGGATAAAATTTCATTATGAAAAATTTCGTTTCAACTTTTGGGTTCTTATTTTCTTGGGCCTATAATTTCACAAAACCTTCATCAGATACCAATTCAAGTTTTTTTGGGAAAATTTAATTCGTGGTGTAATATTGCGATAAAAACGTTTTGTTTTCCACAAATAAATTGGAATATCTTGAAAATCTCACGTAAAGATGACAATTTGAAAGTTGGAGTGCATCAAAAACCTTCAAAAACTGGAGTTTGGTTTTTGCGCCAACATTTTTAGTTGAGTTGCGTGCAATATATTAATTTATTCACGCAGCTGCCGCCGCTGCCGGCCGTTTCTTATGTTAGCAACTGCTGCTCTTAAACCTCTGCAATAATATTAAATTCGGGATAACTATACGAGTAATAGGTACTTATTCGTGAGATTGGGACTTTCCTGCTTTGAAAAGTTAGCACAGAAGAGCAAATATAAACGGTTAAAGTGCAGAGCGTCGTAAGTCGTTTTTGCATGTTTTTCAGAAATAAAAAAAAAAAATCTGTCAAATAGGTGGCTCTGATTTGTCTGATTATTTTGCATTAATAATTATTTTGCTGAATTTTTCGCATTACCCGTCGTGTGTATTTTCACCGTTCGTCGATATGTTGATGACCCTGGTATACATCTTGGAATTCAGTTATTGATTATGGTTCGGTCAAAGAAAAACTTTAGACTCTTTTACAACAGATAATACTGCTACAGAGGGCAAATACAATTCATTCCAATATTGGCTGTGTGAATAGAGAATTTTTCGAACGAGATGAATGATAACATTAACTTGGTGGTCGCCATTTATGTATGTAGAATATTTTATTATGTGGTATGCAGCTTTTTTTGTTTGTTCATCACCATTCAAGTGTTGTGTGGATGAAATAAAGTATTGATGAGGGTGACTCAGTGCAATGGCATAACTAATAGCTCCGATTCACACTATATTGCCAATACCGATACCAATCTCGGTATACAATCAAATATTCTTACACAAAAACAATGAGGAAATTCGAACTATCAATTATTCTAATTACGTTTCGTTCTTCTCATTGTTTTTTATGTAAGAATATTTGTGAATATCGCCTAATGGTTTGGCTGATGAAAATTCTTTTATAAATCCATGATTGTCTGTATGGTATGCAGAAATAATGGAAAAGTCAATATAAGACGAAGAGAAAACGATCTTTCATGATGGATGCTGTATGGAGTAAAAGATTATAGCAAAAAATATTATTCTTTTTATTCACATCATAATTTCCTTTTTTATTTAATTTTTCTTTTTTTTTTGTATAGGTAACACATTTATTCACTCATTTCAAATACTCATAAATAGTTAAAATCTAATTAATCTAAGACTTAGCATACACATAACAGATTTTCTATATATTTATATTATTTATGGAATTTCACTCTTATTCTTTGGCGCTTCCAGGTCTTCAACTGACTGCGCCTTCTTTGGTTTATCTTTGCCAAAAATGAACTTTTCCAAAATCAAAATTGGCGATTCAAATGCCAACGACATCACAATTGATAACAAAACTGTTATACCAAAGGCACTCCAAAATCCAAGAATCTGAAAGTTGAAACACAAAATATAGATTTAATTAAGATCTAGAATTTGAATTTAAATATTTGTTGCGACAAACCTCATCGTATGGGCTAAAGTACTTTGGAAGTCGTGACAAACTAGCATTGAATCTTATAACTAAAGCGTGCGTTAGATACATGGCGTATGTTAAACGAGCTAATGGCTGCCAGAAGGGATGAGACAGAAAAGCATCCACAAATCCTCCGAATCCATGGTGGCAGGCAAAAGTTATCCAAGCTAGCGCTACAGCCCAGGCGCAACGTTTCCAGCCATCGTATAATGCAGTCTCGATAACTGTTCCCTTACCATTGGCATTGAGTGAGAAATAAGTTCCGAAAACTGTTGAAATCATTATGAAAAAACAAACAAACCAACCAAGTAGTTGAAGCATCTGCGAACATTTTGAAAAGAAAGTTATTTTAAAGATCATTGTGCTGTAGCTATAATCTTACTCTATGAAGTCGGAACTTTCTTTGACGATTGACATGCATGAAGTAGCCGAAACCAAAACCAACTAGCCATGGTGAACATCTAGTGTGCATCGGGATGTAAGTCAAATTCCATTCTCCAGTATTTCCTCTTGAGATTCAATGAAATATTAGTTTTTTACAATTCATCGGATACCGCATAAGAATTATATTACTTACCCCTTGAGGTCTGTGAAGCCATGTGTTATGTACACTGTCATTATGTAGGCAATTGACATCAGCACCAAAACCACTAATAACGGGGCGAATTTCTTACCCCATTTCCACATGGGAATCAGGAGAAACGGTGAAATGACATAAAGTTGGAAGTCCACGGCCAAATACCAGGATCGTGCCAGGCACTATTTGCAAAAAACAAAAAAAAAAAAACAAAAAACATAAGATATAATTCAACTCTTAGAGGTCAAAGATTTGCTATAACTTACTTTTGGGTTGGGAACATAGTAATTTTGAATGTAGAGCAAATTCGGCCACCAATTGTTGGCATTGCAAACATCACCACCATTAACGCCTTCTTTAAATGGTCCATCGCCAACGATATCTTTTAAACTGTACAGAACCAACATTATAACAGCAACGAGAGGAGTCAGTCTTATGTAACGATGAACATACATCATGATGATATTCAATTTTCCTTTCCTGATGATTAAATTTCGTTTTATATTTGTCATTTTCGAAAAATTAGATAACTTACGTTTTATCTAATTCTCGAAAACCTGCCCAAGCCACAAGGAGCCCACTTAGGAAAAAAAAAGAATCAACTGCTAATGTTCCATTGGCAACATGGAGGTAAGCAAATGAAAGCTTCCACTAAAATTAGAGAAAATAATCAATAGATGGCTTTAGTCTTAGTAAATCAAATGAAAATATTAAATTTACCGCTTCAGCATCTTTTGCATTTATAAACGGAACTTGATATGAGATCATATAGGTGTGACCATACATAATCCACGCCATTGAAAGGACTCGAATTCCAGTAAGGCAATCTATGATGTTGGGTGATTTCTTTGTGGATATGGCGAACATTTTCTTGCCGTTGGTAAGAATGGAGAAAGCCAGTAAAATAGGTACTGCTTTTACTGGAAATAAAAGATAGATTTTCAAAAATGACAATAAAAATCGATTTTAAGACATTTTTCAATATTTTGTAAACTTACTTTCCATCAATGTCACTGTGAAATCATAAATTGAACTTATCAGCATAAGAACACCAATGAAACTAAAGAAAGACCTAAACAAAACAAATGAAGTTCGATTAAAATTGATCAAAAATTCATTTCATTTCAACTTACACTCCAATAATATTGATTGCTTTCCAAGATGGTGGTTCAGCTGTTTTACAAAGGGAAACTGAAACATTATTTGCCAATTGTCCTTCATAAACATTCTGAAGGGATTCTTTAAAGATCGACGTTAGAAACTCCGGACTGCAGCTATCGGGAACACATATTCCAATTTTTAAGCTTAATTCAGTGATTTCAGGTACTGTTTGATTGTTTTTTTCTCTAATAGGGATTTTGACAAAACAAAATTGTCCATTTACGATATCGTTTAAATTATCTAAGGATACTGATGTTTGGATGCATTGATCGTAATTACCAACATCATAGGTATTGCCATGAAGGATACCGGATGGCAGGTGACCCCATGAATCAAAAACTAAAAAAAAAAGAAATTATATTTAATTATTTTTGGAAACACTTTACAATATTGAAAGAATTCTTTAAAAAAAAATTTAAAAAATCCTTTTATTCTTAAAAATGTAAGTATTTAAATGTTAATGGTACGGGGGTAAGCAATTAAACCAATTATCATTCATCTTTCGGATTTTTGTATGCGGTTTTTCATTTTACAATGACCATTTCGCAATTTCATTTCGCATTTAGTTGTTTAGTAATTTCGTTATGTTTTTGTTGCGCAAAATCATCACCTCGTAAATTTCTATCTGGCATTCATTCTTTCGCATCAGGTTTACAAGGTTGCGCAAAAGTTGTCACTGGTGGCAAATGTCAATTAGAACGCGGAATAATTGTTTCTATTTTTTTTGCGGAAAAATTGCAAAAACTATAGCATCTGCCGTTAGTGTGACAACTTTTGCGCCATCTAATATTACGTCGCTAATTATTATTTCCCATATCATTATTTCGTTTTTTATTACTTGGCATATTCACGTTTACAAATAAAGTAAATGCATTTTGTCAATTACATACACGATGAGATAACAATTAATACGGCGGCGTGAGATAAAGAAAACGCCCAATATAATGCAAGAACACAATTGAAAATAATAGTTAGTAAAATAAAATCTTATAAAAGAACAAATTGCCTAACAAATATGCAAAATGAGAAAGCGCGAGAGAACTTTTGCGAAATGATCGGTTTGTGGGTAGTCAAAGATCAAAATGAAATTTGTGAAATAAAATTACGTTTACGTAGATATATTTTGTTGCTGGTGTCATTTATTGTTCTATGTCATTTTTCCCATAATTTGAAAAATTGTCAAAGGTATTTAATATTTAACATTTCTTGAGTAATACATTCCAAATGAAACTATGAAGCTTTAAAATCGAATTTTTTGATTAATTATTTTAAATATTTTAAAAGTTTTTTTTTTTAACCCATCTTGGAATTTAAAAGTTTATTTTAATTTTTTAGATATTGAAATCTATATTTTGACGTATTTAGCACTCAATTAAAAAAATTAAATTAAAAATTATATACAAAATATATCTGGGGTAGAATTTTTAACACCAGGAAACACCATTTCTATGTAAATTATGTGCTATAATATTATTTAACTACATATTTACCATTTTATTACTTTAGTGTCAAATCAATTCTTCTACTTATCTAATTCTGATTTGTGCAAGATTATCTTGTATTTAAACAAAACAATACATACAATTTTTGAAATAATTATTTACCTATCTTTTGCAGTTATGGTTTTCCTTTGATAAAAAATATGATTTTTATCGTCAAAATATTGTTTTGTCACTTGACGTCACTAGACGCGTTTATCTATTTTTTTTTTTACAAATATAATATCTTAATGAACAATCTATGTATATCTGAAAGTCAATACAAAAATAATAGATATAGTCTTGTATGGTCAGATATACTTTTTGAACTTTAGCACTTAAAAGTATAAAAAATAAAATAAATCGTAATAAATGCCCACCGATTCAGGCAGCCTTTACGACGTAAGACGACGTGATATTTAGTCATCAATTTCTATTTCATGGCATAAAGTTTTTTTTTCCAATCTGTGAAAGTCAAGGCTTTTATGAAGCAAACTTTGACCAAAGTCCGAATGTACTTTGTGTAACTGTATGGTGGGTTTCGTCTTTAGAAACTGATTACATACTCGTAATCTATTTTCAAATCTTGAGATAGTTGTTTAAAAATTTATTTTAACTAAATTCAAATTGGTGTAAATTTGTTGACAATTAAACCTGAAAATAATTTGTTTTCAATATATCCTATTATTTTAATGCAATTAAATAATAAATTAAAAGTTTTGGAAATAAGATAGGGTCGCTGTTGTCATTCTGTGGTAGTAATGTCAAACTTTGGTAATCAGCCAACACCCCTACGTTAAATGAACGCCATATTGACCGAGAACATCGCATTCGTGAAAATGTGCCGAACTCGATTTAGTTGATGCATTGCCTTGCACAATATTTTAAGCAACTGAAGTACCTACATAAACAAAATTATTTTGTTTAAATACAAAATATTGTATATTTTTGTGGTAGTTTTGTACTCTCTTTTATACCTATTTGCCCAGGAAAGTCCGAGATTCTAGATCTCGATAGCAACATTCATACAAATATTTCTAAATCCTACTTATAAGAATCAGGACAAAATATACTGGACATATAGATAAAGTGATAAATTTATCAATATTCCGTTAAATTTATATTTTTGCTGTTAATATTATGATTTTTTTTTTAGTTCTAATATTATCAAAAAAAAAAAAATTGGTGTTATGATAGCTTTTGGAAAACCAGTGACTTGTTCAATTTTCAACCAATCCTGTGTGAGTGTTATGGCATGAATGGAAGGGACCAACAATTTTTCAACGTATCCGAACCGCTTACATGAGAGGAACTTTTTCATGGCAAGAGATAGCCTTGGAAAATGTATCACTTCCGCTAAAAATAAAGTTCCGTGAAAAAGGATTTTTCTCAAAAGAGGAAGAAGCTGGTAATCGAACCTTAACCTCCAACATGTTTGATATCTATACTCAACGGATGCGACGATACAATGACGTTGTTAACACTTTATTTGAAGAAGCACGAAAATGTTTTAATTTTTTCATTTGATTTTTCTATTAAACTAACTTATACGAGCCAGTTGTTGCAATCAGAAAAAAGCATTAGAAAATTTTTAACTTAAATATTTTTTTTTTTTTTTTTTTTCCTGATGGTGACTTATAGCGGACAGAAGCCTAACATAAAATATTACGTACTGCTGAAATGCATAAGAAAAATGTTTTCGTATATATTTCTGCAATAATTCTGGAATAAGGAGAGATTGGAACAATATTTTGTTTTATGTTACATGAAAATAAAATCCAGCTGGTACAAAAAATTAATTTGCATCAGGAAAATAAATAAATACTTTCAAACAGAGAATAATTAATTGCAATTGAAAATTTAATTTCAAAAAAAAATTCTTTGAGTTATTCGTCATCAATAAGTCAGCATTTGTGCTCCAAATCGAATAAAAACATGGTCAGCCTTATTGTGAGTTTCACCCGAAAAATATTTCACCTTAACATTTTTAAAAGCTATTGGGAGTTTCGCCCGAACGAAATTAAGTTCGCCTACTAAAAATAAGTGAAAATATAGACTGTCAATGGCATTACATTCGGCCTGAAATAAATGTTCACAATAAAGGGGAATTTTTCGGTGGAATGTTGTTCGGGAGAAACTCACAGAAAGGCTCAATAAGTAATTTATAATGTTATAACTGGAAAATGCGCATTGCGGAACATTTACGTTTCTTTTGTACTGTCGTATGTAAAATTAAATTATTATACTCAACTCATTATATATTATATTATTTTTTTATACACAGTAGATCCATTTGTATTTCTTTCCCCCTATTAACAACCCCAAGGTAATAATTCAACGATAATACTTTTGAAATAAATTTCAATTTTTTACGGGACCAGTTCTATTTATTACTTTTTCAAGTTAAGAGACTCTATTTTAGCCGCACCACACGAATGCATTCACTGGGTCTGTTTTCCTAATTAAGAACTCCAAAACCACTCACTCTGTATATTAGGCATTTAAGGGATATCTATAACCTTCACGCAACAACTAAAGCAAAAAATTTAATTTTATTGAAATTTGAGCACATTTTTGACTAAAAATTGTCTTTTAGGTTCTGATTTTATTTATTATAGGTATACAAATCTTTGCTTACATGGAGCCACTTTAATATTCGCTGGCAATTGACCAACGATTTTACGTAAACTTGAAATACATTTTTCCGAATTATATTCCGCCGCAAAGTTACGAGTGTTTAACTTGATTAAGTCGCGATTGTTTTTAATTTCATTATAAAAAACATCACTGAGAATATCACTTGCGACAGTAATGTTATTTACAAACGAGAGCGAATGAATTTCACTTGTAAACAAAGTTACAATTATTAAAAATAGTGACAATCGCATTTTTCACTATTTCTTTTTTTTTTTTTTTAAACCTACTGGGAGTGAAATCTTATTCCACTATTGGCCCTTCTTAATTCTTTCTTTCAACTAAGAGCCAAACTTGATTGAGTTAGGGTTTTATTGCTTTCATATCTGATTAATTATTTGGATAATGAATTTAGATTGATATGATTAGTATTTTTTGTTGTTTTTATTCTTGAGAACATCGATCGTAATATTAAAACAACACAAGAAAATAATGTGTATAATATTGTTGCACGTTCTTGCTCTTATAAGTGTTAAAGGGTCCGTTTAATCGAACGTAATTTGTACATAAAATTCACTAAGTATCTAGTTAAACATCAAGAGAAAAGTTGGGGAGTTTTCTAGGGACACTTTGTGTTCATATTTTAAGATTGTGTTTGTTTAATATTCGGGTATTCAGAGCGAGATCATCCGAGTTTTGGGGTTTAATTGTAGTCGAATATTGAAATATGTTTTTCAACAATTCAAACCTTGAGTTAAACCCACCAAATTCAGACTCCCTATAATAAAAATGTATAAGTACATTAAAAGATAAACGTCAGGTAAAAATTAAACAAGCATCTTATTAAATTTTTAATATTCTAATATTCTATATACATTTGTGGATATCTCAGAAACTTACAATACCGGATCTTTAACAACACAATAGTTGATTTAAGAGGAAGAAATGCTATTTTAACAAAAATTCCTTTAAATAAGAAAATTGTGCATATTTCGTTATGACTCCAGGGTTGTTTTACCAATTTTGTGTTATTTTAACAATGTTTCTTGTAAATTTTTAATTTTATCCACCGGTCTTTGACTTAAATTTTTCATATGACAAGTTATTTTAACAATTGACCGATAAATTTAATCTTATCTTGTATTAAACTAGTGGTGTGTCTGTTCGTTTAAACATAAGTTACCAAATCATTTTGTTTTTGGATCAAATTAAACATTTTGTCTGATCTTTTCATTTTTCCTGAAATAATTTGTACAAATCGGAAAAGCCAATATATATTTAGTCATGATTGTGATCAGATCAAATAATCGTAAATTAAAATTCTCAACAATTTTACATTAGCATTTATCCAAAAAAGATAAAAATAAATATATTGAGACAAATTAAAAAAAAGGAAAAAGCTTTTTTAAATCGATAAAGAAAAAAAGTATACCTAATACTTAATTAAATAAGTCGATGAATCTTTATAAATAAAAAATTTAGATATTAAATAAATGTTGTAATCACTTACATAGTGAAAAATGTTTAATTTTATTCCATTTTACAAGATGTTTTCCTTGTGAGTAGGTATATACTGATACTGAGTACCCGAAGTCATGTTTAACTTAGTTCAACTGAAAAACTATAATGGTTTTAAGCGTTAGTCAGAAATATATAAACAAAATGTCTCCTAACATGTGCTTTGTATTTGTTTGAATCTTTAAATACGATGTACATTGATATTATTATTTAAATTAAACGCAAGTCAGGAGTTGGAAATTATTTTAATAATTTTTTTTATTAAAATGGTCAAACTTCTGTAATCGTATTTTTAGAAATAATGCAATAGTTTATTATGAAATATTAAAGTCAAAATTTTATAAAAATTCATCCAGCCGTTCTCAAAAAATACATTTCCAAAAAAATATCTTGAAAATTTAATGTTTTTATCGATTTCATAACTAATCCTTAATAATTATAATTATATTATCTCAAATAAATAGTCATCAAAAGAGTATTCTGTCAAATTTAAAATTGAGCGTAAATGGTTGAACAAAATATAAAAACTAACGCCTTATGAATTTGAACTGAGATTTCTCGACATGCCTTTTAGAGAAATGGATGTACGGATGTCAAGCTGTAATCAACAAACAAAATTAAATGATATTTCCTCAATTGATAAGTACCTAATCAAATCACTGTTTGATAAATTCAAAAAAACGTGTCACTTATTTTTGGAGATTTTAAAATCTTTTATATAAATCGAACTGCGATTAATGGCTATACCCACTGTGCTAAAAAAGGTTATTTGTTTGAAGTTACTACAATAATAAAAATGGTTTACATATGTACATAATATGCAATTGAAGATAAAATTGACGCAATCTAGCAATTCATATCATGGAATGGAACTACATATAAATAGTAATGTCAATGTTAATATGGAAGGGATTGAAGCTATAGACTATAGGGAAAAACTAACTTTGAATTCATGTAGGTAATAAATAATGAAGTGCACAAAAAACTGGTGAGATAGAAGTAGCGTCAAACTATGTTAAAAAAATTCAATCCAAATCGAAAAAAATTGCCTGGTCGGTACTTTGCCAATGAAGCACGAGGTTATGACTTTGTGAGAAGACTTTAACTTTAGTTCTAATATTCTTATGGACCTATAAAGCTTAAAGCCAAGCTCCCACTTTTTTCTCCAAACGTTTGATAAATTTTGACACATTAGTGGAGAATATTTCACAGAAAAAAGTTGCTCTCTGAAAAGAAATTAATTTCACCGATTTCAATGAATTTCTTTTCATTATTTAAAAGTGATTTAATTAAGTAAAATGTATTTTTACTCTGGCTGAGATAAATCCTTTATTCTCAAATATTTTTCTATTTTTATTTTTATTTTTATTTTCGCAAAGCAAAATCCACATATAATTTAAGAATCTGTCAGAACTTAGCTCAAGAAGTAATATGCATTAAATTTTGACAGATAAGTGATGTACAGAATGATGTATTTGGCTGAATTTTGGTGAGTGTTCTTAGCGAAACACGAGGCTTTTTTTTTGCAAGCCCGGGGGGACTTGGACGAAAAGACCGATGTCGTCGGGGCTTCCCCTGATTAAATGCAACAACAATTAAGCCCCTTCGGGATAAGCAAGACCCAGAGAATTCTCAGAGTTTAACTTAAGCCTACAGAAAAATTGTGTTACCGGCGGCGACGTCAATTACATACTTGCTATCGATAGTTTGTATAAAAACTTAATATTGTTTCCGTGATAGCGATGGGCATTAGCACCCCGTTATCGTTTTTGTCAACCAATCGTCCACGAGATTGCAAAAAAACACAACTACGATATCATTTCGATCTTATAATGGAAACCACAGCGAAAAAATAACCATTAAAATTGTTACAAACAGAAATACAAGAAAAAAAATCTTAGGTATCGAAAAAAATGAATGTTCATAAGAAATAGTTTGCAATAAATGTGGGTGAATTTTTTGTTCAATGAAACAACATCCACTTGGATGGGCTAATCGTACTCAATTTATAAGACAGGAAAAGTTCGTTGATTAGCTATATAAGTTGGGAGATTGTATATGAATGATTTGATGCAGGTCAAGAATTAATTTAAATCTGAAAGGGGTTTTTGTATGATACAAAATGTTGTCCCCAATTAAATATTAGAGAAAAAACCTACACATATATTAACTATATTTATTTTTATGAAGGTTTTTTTTTAATAATACAAATTCTATATACTACTGAAATACATCAGCCAAGTAGAAGACTTATCACTATTTAATTGGACTTGTTGAATTATTGATTCAAAATAGCTTTGAACGGCCTAAAAAAAAAACCTTCATATAAACAATGCCAGGCTCTGGACAAAAAACAAAAACAAAAACTTAAAAACTTCCAATTTAATGACTAGAAATTCTAGTCTTGTTGGATATAGTTCACACCAGATATTCGTCATGAATCAACTGATGAGTCCAAGTGAGATCGCCGGGACGAAACGCCTATATTTATTTAAAAATTAAAAGCACATAATTTTGAAATAAATTATTAATTCCTTGTTAGAAGTAGGTATATTTATTTATTCATTTATTACCGTCTTTCAAGTTACAAGACTTATGAAGACTACCCTTAAAATTAACTTTAAATATATATATACAATTTTAAATAGATAAATTAATTAAGTTTAATATAAGTTATAAGATTTGCAACAAGGTATTCAATTTTCTTTTAATTTCATTTCTATTCATATTAAAATCAATTGCATTAATCATATTCGTTAAAATCAATGCACGCATTAGTGATTAGACTATGCCTATAGCATAACTTGTACTATGATCTGGAACATATAAAAAATCACAATTTCTTGGTCGCAAACTGCGAGCAGGTGCATACATATTAAACATTGACAACAGGACCGGACAATAAAGAATAGAATTGAGGACATCATAAGCAAAGAGTACAGAATTTAATATTCTTCTCAAAAAGAGAGGTTTTAGGTCAATGAGAACACATCTGCTTTCATAACATGGAACACTTAAAGAACTAAAAGTTTTACGCAAGGCAAACTTAGTAAATCTTCTTTGAATTTTTTTCTATACGAAGGATACTTGACTGGGTGTAAGGATTTCATATAACGCTACAATACTCCAGCAACGGTCTTACAATACTCGTGTAAAGAGTTTTAAGTGTATAAGGATCCTCGAAACATTTTGAATTTCTAACTATAAAACCAAACATCGAGTTTGCCCTAGAAATTATATGATCGATGTGAAGCGAAAAATTTATTTTCAAGTCGAAAATCACTCCGAGATTCTTCTGGTAATCTACTCTTTGTAAAGAGTGACTATCAAGCTTGTATTCAAAACTCAAAGGATTTTTTAGTTTTGAATAAGTCATTACACTACATTTATTATTGTTAAAAAAGAGTCCATTCAACTTACACCATTGAAGGATTTTATTTAGATCGGCTTGGACATTATTCGCATCTGATAATGATTTTATGCAGCTAAAAACCTTAAGATCATCAGCATATAAAAGGCATCTTGAAAAAGAGAGGAGACTTGGCAAGTCATTAATAAAAATAATGAACAGTAACGGTCCAAGGTGACTACCTTGAGGTACACCTGAGAAGTTCACTATTTCTTTAGATAACTCGCCACCAATTTTGACATATTGTTTTCTGTCCTCTAAATAACTTTTAATCCAACTAAGCAGCACAGAATGAAAACCAAACATTTCAAGTTTCTTTATCAGTATATTATGTTGAACGCGATCAAAAGCCTTTGAAAAATCAGTGTAGATGGTGTCGATTTGAAAATGTTTTTCCATATGATTAAGGCAATAGCTCGTAAAAATCGATAAGTTAGTCAATGTCGACCTACCACTGATAAAACCGTGTTGGTGCTGAGATATATGATTTTGAACTAAAAATATAATTTGTTTTTCACCATTGCTTCGAAAACTAAAGTTTAGCAATAGGTTTATAATTCTCAACATCGCTTGAGCCGGATTTATGCAGAGGAGTGATAAATGAGTATTTCCACGTATCCAAAAATACACTTTGATACCTATGTATAATCAAATGCTTTTTCTATCTATTTCAAAGTCCGAAGTACAATAACACCATTTTTTTAACATTTGTTCATAATAGTATACAAAAGTGGGTTTTTTAATAATTAGAAAAAGATTACTCGATTAATTTGCTTTGCTTGTAGATCCAAATCAAACTTATTTAATTTAACCAATTTTAATATTATAAGAAACATGATAAAGAAATTGGAAAAAAACTCATATTAGGGAAAATCCTTTGATGTAATCATCGATATACCAGAACTATTTACTTTTTTGTTCATATAAATAACTTCTTAGTATGCACCTATTTAAAGCTATCATATTGATAAAATATTATTAAAAATCTAACCGATTAAACTGTTCAAGTGGCCAGAAATATTGCCAATTATACTTTTCCGTTGCTCGATAGCACATCATGTTTCTTGTATATTCTTATCTTTTTTATAATGCAAATCTTGGTTTCATCTGAAACAAAATTAAGCTTCTAATAAAACTTGACATATGTACCTAACGATAGTGAAGAAGTTAAAAAAAGGGGTTTCTGTCATATCGTGTCGGTCGACGACGGTAATTTGCCCTGTGCGTGTGTGCCGTCTTCAATCGAACATCGAATTAGACCTTAAACGGTTTCTTTCTTCACATTATTTAACCTCAAACTTATCTATAAACGAACACCCCTATTAATAAACTAAAATGAAACATTCATTATCAGTGAGTTAAACGCGAATCTTAATATTAAAGCACAAATGAAGTTAATTCATGTAATTAATTTAAGAATATCTAAGAAGTAAGATATTATTGCCAACGACTAAGGATAAAAAATAAAACAAACACTAGTGACATATATATTATATAAGTTGATTACAAGAAAGTATGTGTGCTTCACACTTTAAACCTGTTTTGTAACTTTTTTTTTAACAAACTTCCCAAATTGTGAAAATTTTCCAAATTCGCAAGAAATTTCATGTTGCCAGGCAGAACTTTTGTGAAAAAATTTTGGTGCAGAGTAGGGCCTTCTGCACACGAGGCGTATAAGCTACACTTATTCGTCGCATCACACAAGCTGCCAATCGCCGGGTGTACAAGTATTGTGAGTCGCCAGGTTGACCTACAGTGTGAAGTATTATTTAAAATGTTGGTGAATTGTCAATGTCAATTCATGCCAAAACTGTGTAGAATTGAATAAAAATGTTCAGTATTTTATATTTGATGTGACGCTTCGTATGCAGAAGGTTACCAATTGTAGAATCGTCGCAGCGCATAGCGAATCTCGTTCGCATCTATGACTGGACCATTCGTGTGCAGAATCCTAAAAAAATACTCTTTGGCGAGAGCCGGTTTCATTTTAAATGTAGAAGATTTTCGTTAAGATTTACTACTTAACGTCAATTACCATTTAATTGTGAAATAATTTTGTATCAAAGTTTTTTTTGAATTAAAAGATAATTAGGCTATTTTTATTAATAAGGGTGGAAGTTTTTTTTAGTTTATTGGTTATGCCGAATTACGAAAACCTGCATATCTTTATGAAAGAATTAGATTTGCCAATTCAATCAGATCTGCTCAGTTGATTCATCCTCGGTGCTCCTGCTTGACCTCAGAACGACAGTTTTTTATTGGTTCTATTCGGCTGTGGAATTCTTTGCCTCGTGATATTAGAAGAATTGATAACATAACAAGATTTAGAAGCAAGTTAAAGGCTCACTTTTCTTCCAATGCCTAGTAACATTGAATTCATTTTTTTTATTTAACTTTCATTATTATTGCTATTATTATTAAGAACATTTAATTTGAAAATATGTACATATATACATTTATATACATTATTAACATTAAACTTCTAACTACTTTCTTATTTATTACTCATGTAGCTTTTATTTAATCTTTTATCTTATTTTACGCTTAGCAATAATTTATAAGATATGTATCTAACTGTGTTTAAGCTATTCATTGAAATAAAATAAATAAATAAAAATAAATAAACAGCCGACAGTACGGCGACGCGCCGCGGCGCTGGAAGACCTATGCTACCATTACGTCCGTAAAACATTTAAATTCCTATATTATTTGAGGTATCTCTGCAACTAAAACTAACCAATGCTTCCGTAACCTTATTTGGAAAGAAGGGATGTAAGTGGAATCAGACAGATTCACCATTTTAAAGATGGGCTGGACAAACGCTTAAGAGTAAGACAGATGAAAAAATCTTCAAACTACTGGTACTGTTTTTTTTTTATTTTACAATTTTCAAAAATATTCATCGGATACTAGTGCAAGTTTTTAATATGCGGGGGCTCTAAACCAACCATAAAATAGTCAATAAAACTTCGATGTTTCTCAACCCAAACCTGTGGTTGGATATAAAAATAAATGAACGTTGGCGAGATGAGAGAAGTCATTTAAATACCTACTTCCATACGCCTCCATGTCAGCCAATCTGGTGCGACGACGAGAAGTAAGTTTAACTGAATTTATTTATTTAATTCCATTTTCAAAAAGCACTTAAATATAATATTCTATTAAAATGCCTCCGTTACCGTTTCTTTGGAAAAGGTTAAAACCTCCTTGATGTTGTTCAATAAAATAGCTCAAAAATTTAAGTTTTATGATCGTTTTTTTTACTTTACTTTTGTTGTTGTTGTTTTTTCCCCAACACACATCACAAGTCCGCAGTCCACACCCGGAATTGCTGTTGATATATATATATTGTGATTGTGATGGCCGCTACTTCTCTTAGCATCAGCCGTTTGCCGCTACTGATGCTTCTGTGGATAGCTGAGCCTGAGAAGATACCATCATCAAAAAAGACCTTTTGGCTTTGATGCGTTTTATTTTATTTATTTATTTTCTTTCATTTATTTTCTCGTTAATGGCGAACTTTGAGTCCATTTATAATCTTTTTGTTGAAAATTCCAACTTTAACAAGTTTTCATAAATTCACATTTTATATACGATGATTGTGTCATAATAATCGAAGAACCGAAGCCAAAGCGCAAAAGACTATCAAACGACAACAAGATTCCAGGCATCTGATATAAAAATGATGTCTTTGATCGTCTGGGCTCATTTGTTGGCCGATTATTGAACAAATGAGTAAAAATGTATTCGAAGTTGAAAGAAATACAAGAAAATTAATGACAATTATTGTATAGAGGCTATATATAGTGTGGTCAGCCTACAGTTACATAGATTGGGTCAAAATAGATTCAAAATTGGATTTAAATTGAATCAGAAAAGAAGAAGCCTTTTTGGTACCATGTTATGACTCAATAGTTTGAACAACAGATTTTTAAAACAAAAAATAGATTCCTGTTTAAACGCCCACATTAACGCCCTCTTTTAAAATTTGTTACTAGAAAATACATATTTGAAATATTTTGTGTTTTTAGAGAGGTTCCAAATTGCGCTATATTAGAGCGAGTGGAAGCGGTGCTATGCCCACATTATTTTAGCTACCTATCGTAATTGCATTTAAAAAATAACATCATTGTCTCGAATTCTAATAAATATTATTTGTTTTTTCGATTTTATTTCCATTTTTTACATACATTTTCCCACTGTGTATCGATCGATAGCATCAGTGAATCGAAGATGACGACGACCGATGCAGGTAGGTACTTGAACAGCTACCGGTCTTCGTTGAGCTCCCAAATTATTGCCTATTAATGGTCACATGATGTACTTTTGTACATGCGCAATCTCCCAGGTCTTGGACTTTTGGCAGACTATAAGCATTTATTTCGAACGATTTTCACTATATATGAAATTGGAATTCACTATAACACTGAGTGTGCACTTTTTGACACTATCCGTCAGTTAGAAGGTATCCGTAATTGATGCTTACTTTGGATTAAATCGATGCTAAGCTCCTTAATTATGTTCAAAAAGTGTCTATGTTTTTCATCTAATGCGCGTGTCAAGTATAATGTGGTTAAAGTACTTAATTTTTGAAGTTTTTTCTTAGGTTTATGTATCGAAAGAAAATTGTAGTGACAGTTTTATGGTTGGACTGAGCTGAAGTTTGATATACAACTTCAGTATGATTTTATAAAAGTTGTAATGACCATATCCGAGTGAATTCATAAAATAGTTCATTCAAATTGAGAAAATAACTCACCAATGTTGAAATAGTTTCAATTTATATTAGATTTGCGGCTTAGAAATTATCGTTTCTTTCGAAGATTTAAAAGTCAAGTTTAAATATGAGTATGGTCACTTATGGTATTTTATTGTCATTGGTCCAAGTGCCACTGAAATTTTCGCAGGCCACATTATAGGCCAAATATTCGTCACCACTTCGGAAGCACACCTCGGCGACCCGACGGTAAACATCTGTGATCTCATAATTCTGCAAATTTATTGTTCTTCAATCTCATTAACTTGCATTTTTATCTCGTTCTTTACATAGGTGGTGAAATTGCTGTGGTTTTGTTGGCATGGATCTACTCTTGAAGTTATATAATCGCGAAGGAAAAATCCAAAGGCACCAAAATCACATGACCTTTTTAGCCAATTGACATCGCTGTTTCGAAATAAATGTTTAACAATTTTTTACAATTTATTGCATTCTCGTTTTGTGTGAATATCCATTTTTATAAATATATAGGCTTCAATAGCTTTCACAGGTTGTTTGATTGTTAATCCTTCCATTGTTGAAATTGCAAAAGACTAAGCTTCAGAAATCTTAACAGAAAGAAATATTAATAATTCGACGTTTAATTCATGAATCTCGTTAATGACCAAATTATATTAAATGCTTAGAAACAAGAAGGTCAAGTAATTCAGTGCTTGAGTTAACTTTAAGTTAAACCAGAGTTAGTTAATCCTGAAAATAAATTGAATCCAAATTTACTTGAGAAGCAGTTTTCCATCAGTGAACTTCAACTTTCAGTTGTCAGAAATCTATATCGAAATCAAAAGTGATGGGACACTATGGAAATGCGCTTTCACTATCGAAACAGAGAGGGCGACACTATTGAAAGAAGCGATTTCCATATGTATCGCCCTCTCTATCAGAAATATCTATTCAATTAATTCACAATTAAACTCACAAAATTCGATGAGTTAACTGGGAATAAAAATGGTCTGAAAAACATTTTTTTAGAAGTTAATTCAGGTTTGGTTTTAAATTTTATAAAACTGGAATTGGAACGACAATCGACAAATTGAGAGACACTTTAACATGTGAAAATCAGACCTTATTTATTCGAAAGTAGCGGAATCAATCGATGCAAAACTTTAGATAATGTGACCCTTAAAGTAAAGCTTAAAGTAAACTTAATTAATAGCCTCTTAATTATCAAGAAAAATGTTGCTAATCTAATTACAATTTTTATTAATTTGTCAATGGCCGGCATTCAATATTATTTTTCATTCAACAAGAATCACTTCCTGAATTCCCACCAAAAATAATTTAAAAAGAAAACAACAAACATTAGATATACTAAAACATATCAAATAAAAACCACAACGTAAAAAAAAAAATAATAAATGGTCTCTAACCAATTTAGGTATAATGAACATTTTTTTTTAAATCGATTGAATTGAAATAAAATTACATCTAATGAAACCAATTTGATTGATGATAATTTTTAGTTCGGTGAAGGTTTGTGTTCTGATGTCTATGAAGCGTAATATAGAAACCTAAGGCAGAAATACAGTAGCAGTAATCTGAACAAACAAGGGACTATACATTCCAATCGTACACTCATATAAAGTTAGTTACGTTGAAAGGTATTTTGTGTCAAGTTCCTGGGATGGTCATGTGTCGGTAGATAACCTTCTAATGCGTAACTCAGTTGACATTTTATGTCCATTAGTTTTGAATTGAATGGACCGAATTAGGATGATGACGGTGATATTGTACCTACATTGAGTTTCTCTTGCTGATTTACTGTATTTGTTTTAATTACAAGTAGCTAGTAATAGTTTTTCTATTTAAATAATTCAAAAGTTATAATAATAAATTTTAACGAAAACTATGCATAGATGTTCTGTTATTTTCTATAAGTCTTTAATATTAATTATACGATCCGCTTACTACAAAGCAAGTTAAATTTTGTATTCATTCGAAATATGCGGAATAAGCATTTTGCATTTCAATATTTATATTCCTGGAGGATAGGTAGCTATTTCATTGTTTTTTTCTTCATTCATGGATTTGGAATGCAATTTTTTTCAATAATCAATTCATGTAAAGAATGGAATAAAATGAATATTGGGCGCGTTCATTGCAATTGACGTTTCCAGGGGGGGATTAGGATAAGGGGCTGAGTCCCAGAGCAGCAAATTTTGAAGACTTATTCTCAAAAACATTTTACATTCATTTATAAAAACCTTAACGAAAATATTATGATGAACAAAACTTTGCAAAGTAGCAAACTTAAAATTTATCATACATAAATGCTATTTCTAAACCAACTATTAGTTTTATTTTATAAAAATATTCACTTCTGCCTTCATTTATTATTATTGACTTAGTTTTTCCGTCGCTTAATATCAATAATAGTCTTTTTTGTTATATTTAATTAATAATTTCTTTATTTATTGATCAACACATTTTTTATCCGAAGAATTTTTTTCTCTGAAGGTTTTTTTAGTAATAAAACAAATTCTATATACTTCTGAAATACAATAAGGCAAGTAGAAGACTTAGCACTATTTTAATTGGGCTTGTTGAACTATTGATTCAAAATAGCTTTCAACGGCCTATAGTCAACAAAAATTTAGTGTTTCGTCCCGGCGATCTCACTTGAACTCATCAGTTGACTACTTTGGGCGTTGTCAATACGCAATTTTTGTTAGGTTCGGTTCATCTTATATAGATTTCATGACGAATATCTAGTGTGAACTATATCCAACAAGACTAGAATTCCTAATCATTAAATTGTAAGTTTCTGGTTTTCTTTTCAAGTAAGTACCTACCTATACTTACTTAAACTTTGAAGAACTATACGAGCTTCATCTAATCATAGTTTCGTTTTTTATTGATTTCATTTGCATAAACTTTTATTTGAAGCTCGTTTGAACACCAAAAATGTCTTCTAGACAGCTCAGCATCAGGCTTAACATTTATCATAAAATCCAAAAAAAAAAACTAGCTTCACCCTACGCCTTTGTACTTTAAATTCATATTAAACCAAAATCGATGCTATTTATATTAAAAAAAAAGAAGATATTTTTAAAAAATCCCAAAACAACCATCTCGGATGTCTTATTTGTCCCGCAATGGGCTACCGTTTTCAGTTTATTTTTTTTTTATTATTTCTTTCCCTGAATTCCATATCAATACAACTGCAATTCAATTAGTTAAAGCTCATAATCTAAACAGAGAATAATGCTGCCGAAAAATTCCAGTCCACCACCAAAAACCATCATGACAAATCGAGGAATATTTCAAAGAGAAAAATATAAAAAGAAAAAAAAAATATTATAAAATTAAAAAAGTGGCATTCGCTTCAAGTCATTTATTCTTAAGCCATTGAGGCAGATCTCGAACAATGGCTCCGCATATATGTATGTATATGAACTGGACAGTGAACATTGGGTGTTCGGAGTCGCAGCCAAGAACATCTTCGAAGCTGGGAATGTATCTGTAGGTATGTGTGTGTGTATATATATGAGTATTGAGTGAAGGGAGCGTCGCACGGTAGCAGTCTGCTTAATTCTAATACTGGCCATAAGTTATCATTAGAAGTCTTTTTGTCGGAGTCCAATTCAATAATTAATGCACTTCTTCGGTTCGCGTCGCGTCGTCGGTCGCCTCGAGACCAGCACATTGGATTGTTGTCCCACTTACTGACACGATGGTATATAATGCAGTGGCGATGACCATATTTTCAACAGTGTGAACAGTGATGGTGTTAGTTTTCATTCCATATATGTATACATAAATGTAAACGGAAAAGATGATGATACCCAGTGGTGGTTCTCCAAATGCACATAATGCAGTATGCAACACTATACCAAATGGCCCTTCCACCCGATTCCTGAATGTCCAAAAGACTTCTGGGCCTCTGATGTCTTGCAGATGCAACTTGTGGCCAAGTTCGTAGTAATAAATTATTTAAAATAGAAAATTTCGATTTAATATCGGTTGTTTAATGTTCCTGCAGGAGCAAAGACAGTACGCTTATAAAATTATGGTAGCGAAACTTTTGATCAAAATATATTCAATAATTGACGCATAAGGAACTTAAAAGTGCATTAGGTAGAACCGACCAAACAAAAATAAAATGCTACGTCAAAATGGTTGCCTCTACTTCCTTATTACATCTAAAATTTGCTCAATCGTCGTGGAAAGCAGATTCCAGGAAAATGACATAGGCCGCATTCTGGTACACAAGGATAACCTATCCAATTAGATACTCGAGTTACCATGTATGTTTCTGAATGCAAAGCAGCTGTTGTTCACATTTCAGTATAGGAACTCGACTACCGATATATTTTGTTATATACAAAAATTCTTAATTCAAGATCTTCGAATCTTGAATATCTCGAGATATTCGAGTCGAAAAACATTTTTCAATTTTTTTAGTGGTTTTGTATATAGAATAAAATTAGACCGGCTTCGAAACTAGTGTTTGTTTTCAAAATATTCGAGCCGAAAAACTTATTCAACGATTTTTAGTATTTTCTTGTAGTTTTTTTGCTTTAAAATAAAAACCGTCAATTGAATTTTTTTTAAATCCATATCAGTAATCAAATATGGCATCGTATAAAGAATAAAATTAGCCCGAAGTTAATATCATTATTTGTTCCCAAAATATTAAAACTGAAAAGCGTTTTCCAGCAAATTTTAGCATGTTTTTTATTAAAAAAAAAAACTGTCAGTTAATTTTTTTTTTAATTTTCCTCTTTACGTCGTTCTGTGAAGAATAAAATTAACCTGAAGTCGATGACAATTCGTTTTCTCTGAATGTTCTAGACGGAAGATTTTTTACAACTTTTTTTTTAAACTCATGTAGTAAGATATCCGTTAATTAAATTTTGTTAAATATCCTTTCTGCACTTCAAGACGTTATTATATGTGAAATAAAATTTATTTGAAGTCAATATCTCTATTCGTTCTCGAGATACAGTGAACAATAGAATTAATCACGAACATACGAACGATGTATATTACGTACACACACACACACACATACACATACATGCTTCTAAAAACGACGGATTCGGATTGCTGGGACCTCGAAACGGTGAGATATGTCAAAATTTTCGATTTGAAAAATCCGACAAATTACAATAACTTCCAATGGAAAGCTAAAAAGGAGCTAAAATCCTTTGAATCCGCTAAGCGTGTCACCGTTGTCCAAGAAAACTATTTACATAGTTCTTTACCTTTTGCCCTAAAAATGAAAAAAAGTCAAAATTTAAGCTTAATTGCATTGGCCTTAGTTTCAGTGTTTTTTTTTTTTTTTTAATTCGAGATTTTAATTTTCGAGGTTTTAGTTTGTGCGATCGTTAAAAGTATGATTTTTCCATTGGGATGATAGTTTTCACTTATGGTCACATGTTTAATATTCTGGAGCGCATTTATTTTATATATAAATAATATATATTATAATAACAACGACAAGTATAAACAACTTTGTGTAGTTAATTATGAAAAGCTTTCCGAAACCGTGGCGAAACATTCGCAAGAAATATGCGATGCCTGAAGAATTTTAAAAGATTCGAATGGAGCCATTGTTGATATCCCCATTATTTTCATTAATCACAATGAACATTAAATTAGACAGGCGAAAGTTTGGTTGTCATTTGAAAGTATTCGCGGTGGTTTTGAGGAGCTTTAATACAGAATATAAGATATCCAGGATCAACCGTTTAAATAAAATTTATATTTTTTTTATCTGTGTGACTTTTCGGTGTCGTTTTCCTAAATGTTTTAGAACTTCGAATACGAAGTTTGTATACCTTAACAGTATGGAATTTAAAAACTGAAAACTGAAATTCTTCTGTTTGAATATACATAATGTATTTATTTATTATTTCTTAAGAAAAGAATCAAATTGAAATATGTATATTACAAATATTGTGACCATTTCACCTTCAATTGTTCTCTATGACAAGTGACACTATGGCTGAAGGATTCTCCTAAAAACCCTAATTATCTTTCCATCAAATCAAATTATGTTCTCAGGTAACAACAACTGAACCATCCACCACCATCACCATGCATCATCAACCTTCAAAGGACAAACCCATTTCAAAATCCTTAAATAAAATTAGGACCAATCGATGTTAGGTATCCAATGAGAGATTTTGTAACCCGATCTTAGGCAAACTTCGAAAAGTGTCATTCTTGAGCTCCATGGAATGTCGTCAGTATGCTGATGCGTCAGATAAATAATTTTCTTAATAAAAATTTAAAAGAATAAAAACATTTGAATCTCAGAGTAAAAGTGAACACAATAGAATTGATAATGCAAAGAAGCAATATTACAACACTTGGCCGAACAATAAAAGAAAGAGAGAGTATGGACCAGTTTTTCATTTTAGATTTTTGATTTTGGAAAACAATACCACAAGTGCACTACTTTGAGTCCAAGAACCAAAATCAAGACCAAAACTGAGGGTAAGCATTATTATCCTTTCAGTTCACATGACACATTCCATATCTAGATATGCATGAAATGATTCCACATCCCATTGTTTAGGTTAATTGTAATAGAGAGGTTGCCTGGGAAAACTCGATGCATGTTTACACACTGCTCTCGGCTACTGAATGATTTTCCCATTTTACACTGGAAAATTGGAGTTTTACAATAATAAAGAAAAAAAAGAATGAACTGATCGAGCGAGAATATAAAATCGTTTGATGGTAAAACTAGTTTACCGCACCAAAAAAAAAAATCCAAAAGAAGGTATTTGAAATCGTTATAGAGAACCGAGTCGATACCCTTGTTACGTCATTTCATTAATAATTCGATTCGAACTCCCCCGACAAACTCTCTCGCAACGTTAATGCTGTCATTGTTATAAGAAAAAGGATGTCATAAAGAAAGGATAGTCAGACGACCGTCCGCAGATGAAAAAGCCATAATTCATTTGAAATTGAAGCTAAAAAAAACCGGAGGATGTGACATTGACAACCGGGGGTCAATTTATAGGGATATCATTATTTATGAACGGTCATTCTTCGGTCAGGTGAATTTTATTTTTAAACAATAAGCAAGTCACACCTCACATCATAATCATCACATACGTTGCAACAGGAAGGAAGTCGTCGTTATTACAACTGTCCAGTGACACAATAGTTCCCTAGAACCCCAGAACTTTCGTAGGATAGCGGTAGGCGTATAATGCCCCTTCGGATTTATTGGATCAAAATCCAGCAGTGGTTATTTAGGCCTTTGCAACTTAATATAAAACAATTTGATTATGAAAGTTGCGGTTTAAGAGACCATGAATTTCAAAATCTTCTGATAAAATTGATTTTTTCAGAAAATGATTTTAACGTGACGTTTTATGACAAGTAAACCAATCACTACATTCCCAATCTTGTAATGAATTGTCTTTCAGCAAATCACAAGAGCGGAGGGATAAAGCAAATGGACCATTTTTTCTAATTTTAGAAATCTTAAAATCTTCCTAGTTTTAAACATTTTTTAACTAGCATAAAAAAACTCATGCTAAATGCTCCTAAAACAGTGACAATTAAAATCTTAAAATCTTTTTCATTCCTTGCGAATACAAAACGGTGACTCACAAGTCAACTGGTGATTTCCAAATTGGATTTTAAAATATTATATCAGTTGACTATTGAAGCGCTTTTTATTTTTGTTAATATTTTTATTAACATCAATTAAATGTGAGCAATAACTAAAAAATTAAGGTTCGATTTATATTAATGTACGAATTTTTTCGTTGATTTAGTTATTTAAAATTAAACAACGAAACATTTTCACTATCGTTTTTTTTCGTTGAATCAATATAAAGTCAAAACTAATTTCTAAAATTTTTATTCATAAAATTATGAAAGCTTTCATAAAACTAAACCGTCGGTTTATATAGAGATAGTGAGATAATGAAACTCATTTTTTATGAAGTTTTTTCTAAGCATATTGTTTCTATTTAATCAATGTTTTATTTTGAATTCTCCTCTAAAGTCAAAAGTGAGCAAACTTACCGCAAAAGACTAAAGAATTAAAAAAAAAATTAAATTAGAAGTAACTTCTTTCTTTTAACAATGTCGGTATTGAAAGTGAAAGGGGGCGTGATAGTGGAGACACTTTAAGAAATTTAAAAATCAACTAGATCACATAAAGCGCGTGTATTAAATTGTAATTCTCAAGTCATTTTGTTTCTGAAGTAAAAAGCATTTATTAAATAAAACGCACGACTTTTGAATTTTTCGGAAAAAATCTGAAACACCATGATTCTTAAGGCTTAATAAAAATCGTTAGACATTTTTGGGAAAAATTGTAAAAAAAAAAATATTGGTTTAAAATAAAATAAATGAGGATGAGGTGAAAATTATTATAAAAAATAATATGAATACATATTCTTTAGTATTTTTAGAAATGTAATTACTTAAACTGAGATTTAAATTCTTTAATATCACCAGAATCACCCTGCAAAATTTCAGCTTACCTCTATTTTTTTCTATTTCAAACCTTAACTTTCTTGGAGTAAATACAATAAATACAAAAGTAGCTTTTAATACACTAATTTCAAATGCAGGAGCACGTAATTTTTGTAAACAATTTTACAAAAACTTGAATCTTCGATTTGTAATATGGTTTAACAATTAATTACATGGTCTAAAATAAATAAGAACCCTTTAAAACTATTATGACCTTTTTATGGCATGGAAACTTCAAAAACTTATCCAAAATGTAGTTTTGCGTTTTATAATATTAAGAACTTTACAAAGTTTAACCTATCATTTTTTTTAAATATTTGTTTTATTTAAACAAAAACTAAGTTCGTTAAACAAATTATATAAAGACTCTTATAATATATAGGTTAATGTTAAATTTATTAAAACTATAGCACTTGTTTATCCCATCAGCTCCAAAATTTAAAATTTAGAACATTTTTTGTAACTTTCAAACATTTTTATTAAGTTTCTGCTTCCTTTCTACATTATTAATCTAGAACATGATACGAGTATCTTTCATTTTGTATTCCTTATACTTTAAGTGTAATAAGCCCGTGGCAAATATTTTCTAAGTACTTAGCTATTTCCCTTTGGTTACACCTTCCTTAGCCATAGTCTTCATTATCAAAGCAGAATTTGAAGCCATATAGAGGGAGATCAATTGTGCGTTAAAGAACAAAAAATAATACTGCCTCTCATCGTCGTGGGTCTTCGGCAGACGAAGAAATAGAAAATATATTTAAATCCAACCAAACGTACTTGCATGTGAAAAGTTAAGGGTAGTGGGTTAAGCATTAAGTAGGCCACCGAAGGTACTGCACATTTATCCAAAGATACCTACACAATAATATTGCATTTCCAATCAATCACCAAAAGGATCGATAAATACGTATATATCCTTATTCTAGATGCTTGATGCAGCATGTTCCTTTTTTGCCGCCACAAAATTGCCCTCCAGGCAGATGCCTTTCAAATGATCCCACTATACGAGTATGATGATGTGAACCATCATTTCTTTTTTGCAAAAAATGAAAAAGTAATAATAATAATAATTACATATCCTTATACAGGAATAATATTCCTCTTGGCATATTATAGGTCAAAGAGGGAATTAGAACCTTTTTTTACTGCGCATTGATTGCCTTGATGCACCTGAAAGGACTTTTTATGTAACTTTGTTTTGCCAATTGCGAATGTCGAAATTAAATGTTCATCTCTATTGGTCTCTTTGTGTGAAGTCTGTCTGGCGTTTTTTTTCTTATTCATTTGCTAAGCTCAGTGAAAGGAACGAAATCGAAAGGAAAGGAACTCATTCGGCAACCCTATTGTCTGGCTGATGTCTGGATCTGTATGGAGTTGTTCGCTCCATATATGTATATATGACTGGTATGCCGCACCGACAACTTGGTCGACAGCTTATGAAAGGATGGATTAGGCCAATAATCTCGGATGAATGCGATGCAATGAAAGGGCACCAGAAGGCGATGTGTCAATACAAGTTATTCCCACCAGTATAGATAAATTCATATATATGAGGACAAACATATAGTTTGAGGCAATATTTTTCCCGGAAGGTCATGTCTATTAAATTTCAATTTTCTCCCACGACAAATATATTATATTTACTCCACTTGATCACCCCCTTAGGTTGAAATTGCTGAAGGGTTCTTTTTAGTTGTTATCGTCGTATGTTTGTTAAATTTAATTATAAATTGAAAGAAATTAGAAAAATAAGAGGCCTCTTTTATATTTTATATTTTATTGTTTCTTTTTCTTTATCTCTAACTAAAAACAAAATTCTGAAAAATGGAATCAATGGCACCTCCATAGAACCATATTTAAATTTACGAATTTTTCGAAAACTGGTTTTGATCAAACTTTTGTGGAGAAGTTTTTAAAAAGTTTTAACAGAATTGTGTACCAACATTTTTTAAAAATGTTTTTCGTACCTATTATACAAGTGTTAAAAAACCGTTCAGGAAATAATTATTTTTCTCTAAAATGACTACTGAGATTTTTATTAAATTTTTACAAAATTTTGTATACAAAGAATTATTTATACCGTTCCAACCGTATTTTCAGAAATTTAAGCTAATTATATTTTGTCTTCATGTTTTTTTCTCTCCGGTAAACAGAAATCAGTTTTTGTTAAAGGGAAAACATAAGGGGGGGGGGCCAAAATTGTTAAAGGTACTTTAGACTTTGAGTAACAATAAGATCTTAAGTGCGGCCCGTTTTTTGTTTTTTAATCGTATAGGTTCTCAATGACTATTTTAGACTTATTATACTTTGTACATCACTAAAGGTAATTTACTTAGAAACTCTGTGATTTTCTGACCAAAAGTACACATATAATTTTTTTTATTATGTATTTTGAAAGATTTTTATGTAGTTTTGGGCAGAAAATCACAGAGTTTCGAAGTAAAGGAACATACCTTAATTCTGTTTTATGAAAAATCGGGCTTTTTTTGATCACTTCCTTCTAACTATATGCAAATAAAAACTTTATTTCATACTTTTTCTCTACGTTTCGTCGTAATTTCTAGACTTCATTATTATTAATTCACCTTAATTCTGTTTATGAATTTAAGGTCCATTTTAATTGTCATTTACATTCTAGTTTCACACCAGATTGGTTATAAATATGACATAATTGTTTAATATTAAAGTTTTTCAATATAAACTTGGAATGATTTTAAAAAATCGTAAGGTCTGGAATAATCACAGTAATAAAAAATCAAAACCGCCTCAAGTAGATTAGCCACCGATTTTAGGCGTTTCCACTAAAAAGCCATCCCCGTCGGCATCATTGGATCATGATTTCATTAGATATTGCAATTATTGGTATAGGTATACCAATACAAGAATAGGACTGTTGTCCTAGTGAGGAAAATCCTTGTATTTTTGAAAACGTGTTGTTTGTGTTGTCATAATTGCCGTAGAGTGAAAAAATGTCACAAGATTGATTAAAGTCTGGAGACCTATAGTTTTTTTCTTTCTTCGATTCGAATGCAAAATACCAACCAGCAAAACAACATATCCCAAACAAGACGACAGTTAATAAATTTGATATAATTTTTTTTTTTAAATCCAGTCGCACCGCGCCGAGAGCGCGCTCACGTCTGATGATGATGACCGCGCGATGAGTAATATTCGGTAGGGTGGACACCCGCTGGGAGAACAACAAATTTGAAGAAACCACACGCCGCTTTATTACGCTAATAATATCGATGTCTCTGCTCCCTGGATGTTGTTGGTGCGTTGCGGGGAGATCCCTCATCTCGATCTCACTTTCCTTAATTCTGGTATTAGTTTGCGTGCTCGCTCTCCCTTTCTGATGTGATTTGGATTTTGTTGTTGTTGTTGTTTTAACTTGGAGGCATCCAAAAAAATGTTGGAAGTCGAAGTCGATGAGGATCCCTCCTTCTGCCGGCATTTAATAGTATACGAGTATATGTATAAAAGTTATATCCGTGACTAAAACACCTGGAACTCTGTCATGATTACGGAACGATGAAATGCTGAAGCTGGGATTTGGGGTCGTCTTTGTGGTATAAACTGCCATACGGAACGAATATACCTACAACAGCGACGTCGACAAAGCGTTGCACAGAAGCGCATTCAAGACACATTCCGGCCCTGATAATTTATGGCTTTACCGGCCACATATACCCCCAAGCCCTTGGCGAGCCTGCCATGCTCCTGTGATCTTTTGTGACTTATTTGCTTATTATTAAAACTGCTTCGAAGTCTCTGCATCTGGATATGCATTCGAGCTTCGGGTATGGTCATCATCGTTCCAAAAATACCCAAAGTCGCCACTGCGACTGCGCCGATCAAAGTGCGATCAAAGCGAGCAGCAGAACAAGCCGCACCTATCTCGCTCTAGCGCATTTTATTTTTATGTCCACAATGGCCATATTTTATGTTCACAATTTAATTTTGTTATTTTCGTTTTATTAGGGTTATGTGTCGTTGTTTTGTTTGGCAGGACGGGAGGACCTGAAGACCTGATGGCGATGGCAGGGAGGAATAGAAGTCCTTTTTCATAATTTTACGGGACTGCGGCCGAGCGCGTTGATGTGTTTGACTGTATCTCCGACTGGGTATCTGTATCTCTCGTATATGATGGTGTATCTTATTTTGTCATATTCGGGCTTTTCGATTAAAAAACTTTGAAGATGCAAATTTATGGACATTCTTCTGTTATTACCTTTGCACTGAACGCGACGATGATCTTCGAGTCTTGCTTCTGCTGGCGGCTCCTGGTGCTGGTGGTGCTACCTTATAAGTTTTTCGGCTTCTCGCTTATGATCTTTTGTATATATGACTATTTCCCTCCGCACATCGCCATTCCTCTTCCATATCAATAATGTCGCTTATTGTTGTTGCAGTCTGTTGTCTGGTTGTCCCCCTCTGGGATCCGCTCCTGGTATTCCCCGCTGCCCCCGCCTCAGCGCGGTATGTTGGCGTGGGACTAATTTTGCTTTTAAATGTTAATAACCGATATGCAAATTACAGGGACGGGAGTTGGGACATCCTGCGAATAATGTACTCATGTTATGTGCACTGAGTGGCATTTTTTTGTTGTAGTAAATATGCGAAGTTAATAAAAATTTTATTGCCGCCCCAGTGCAAGTTAATCGCCGACCTGAGCATATAAACTATATAAACGGATACGCGTTATACAACCAGTGGCCGTTTATTTATGATTTGAATCATTTGGAACGCGATGACGACTACGAGCTATACGGACACCACTACAACGACGATGATGATGATGATCAGTAATGTAATAAAATATTAGAATGCCACCAAGTAAACTCATAACTAAGTCATGAACATGAAAACATGGCTGATGGTTGTCATAGTCGTTAGAAAAGAAGAATTATTATTCTACTTTCAGTGTCTCGTGCCAGTGCTGTCTTATGTTTTTACTTATAATTTTACTAAAGTAGGTACACATAAGTAGGTAGCAAAAGATTTGTGAAGAAAAATGTGTTTCTCCTTTTGGTGAGTATATAAATCCACAATCAGCTTCATTTAATAGAACCAACTAAGCAACTAAGACTTCCAGCCCTATGTTTACTTAAAGATATTCGTGGAATAATAGAATATATATATAAATGATAAAATAGTTAATTCATATAATACGTTTAGCATCGTTGAAAAATTAAAGATTTTTGAGATGATGTTGTGATTGAATGTATTGAGTGTTGAGTAGACTGTTTCATTGGAGGGAAGGATGTTTTTAAATTGTGCGGAGATGTTGCATGACGTTTGACCAAGTAAATGGGATATGTCGAGGATGTTATCACATGTTGTGCATAAAGGCGGATTTTCCTTTTTTAACAAGTGCTGGTGGGTTGTAGCGGTGTGTCCTAATCGTAGACGGGTAAAGGTGGTGGTGAGTGAGTTTGACGTGGATGCAGGATAGAGCGGAGGGTGGCAGTCAGTGTTTATTCTTGAGTAGTGATTTTGATAGGAACGCCAACACTCAAGCCGCTTTTTTTTAATTGAACTATATCTTTGAAGGTCAAGCTTTGAGTAGGTGTTAAAAAGGTAAACGGGAGATCTGCTGGCTAGGTTCGCTTCGAGATCAGCAAATTCATTCCTTTGAATACCGATGTGGCTGGGTACCCACATTAGTTTGAGTGATTTTTCATTTTGAATTATAAGATCCCTTATATTATTTATGAGGTTAGAATATATTTGGTTAAATTAACGAAAAAAATTTGTGTCTCTCAAAACGTGAAGTTAGTGCTTAACTTGAGGTGCCATCTGTTGTTGAGATAAAAACAAATTCGCATTGATAAAAGGTGCGCATTTGAAAATTTTACGAACTTAATTTTTCTCTAAATTTTTGATTTTCCTAAAAATACAGGTTGTGCCGTTTTGTGATCAACTTTTGCTGCAATTTTTACCTTCATATAAAAGTAACAAATATAAGCAGCTTTTTTATTTCTACGTAACTTGTTTTTTTTAAGAAATTGAATATGATGGTAGCGCTACAAACAGTCAAGTTAGAGCGTAACAGCAGTTATTTGAACGGTTTAAAGCGTTGCGTGCTAAAATTTGACAATAAACATGCAACTGCTGTCGTATAATTGTATTTAATGTTTATGAAATTTTTCAAAAGAATTTTCAAAATGCATACTGAAATATAAAAATGAATAATGATTTTGCATATATTTAATCACATAATATCATTAATTTGTAAGACGACAGCACTGACTTCATTCCGCCCCTTCCCACACGCCCGTACTTTATTTAAATACACCATGCGTGCGGAAGCCAAGTGGAGCTAATTATTTGCGGCATTAATTGATTATACTAATTTATAATGAAATGAATTGCTGTTGGTATAACGTGTTTAAGTAGCAGGGACGGGCTGCCACTTTATGGAAAAATTACTAATGGAACTTTCAATGAGATTTATGACAACGTAGAGGCTTCCACAATTCACAATAAAATATACCAACCAAGCTCGGCAGGTGGGTTTGTGATGTGTTTTCTCGACGTGGTGATGGTCTGTGGTCTGATGTGGAATGATGCTGGTTCACTTCGCTTTGGCAGAAGCATCATAATAATTGATGTAAATCAGAAATGTTAAAATCCGTAACAATATATCTTTTTATTTTTTTATTTGTTTTTTTTTTTTTTTTTTAAGTTCGTTTGTGGAAATATTGATGGATTTACTTCCATTAGTTCTGAAGACAAAACGAAAACTGACCTAACCGCTATTCTCATTATCTCCGATCTCCCAGAGAATTGCATCAAAACTTTAAATATAGACGTTATCTTTGAAGGATCAACCTTTTTTTTGTTGACAAAATGGTTTGGCTACTTGAATTCAAATGAAAAAAAAATATTCACCTACTTTGACATCAAATTCTTTTAAGCCCGGCTTGATGTGATGGGACAGGGAATCGTTTCTTTTAATTTAACTTAATCAACCATCATCTCTTTTTTTGCTTTTAAAAAGAAGGAAAAACCCTTTTCAATCAATGTCCAAAAATCATTTGGGTGTGTGAATGTAAACTATAAATAAAAAAAATCCAAATGCTTTGTGTCGGGATGAAAGGAGTGCTGGAAGTCTGTTTTTTTTTCAATAAAACGAATACCGCGGAGATGGATATTGGGTATACTCATTGTCGTGTTTCTTACAGTACGATATTTTGTTTTATATCTTTGTCTTTGGAGCAACAAAATATGTATTGTATACAAAGGAAACTTTTGAAATACATATATAATTTATGGTTGTACGGGTATACAAATATAAGATATATTGGGGAATTATGAAATTGTTCTTTATTATGATTCTATTAGGTAAATAATTTTTTCAGAGGGTTAGAAGACTAGGCGTCTTAGTATCAACATTATGTACTATGGGAGCTTATGTCAAGATTTAGTAGAATGAGTAATTTATTAAAGGTTATTCAATATGGTAAAAATGATATAAATTAGAATAGCATTAGGTCTGATAGTTTTCTTCCCAGAAGTGCTAATTTCTATAAATTTTAGTTCAATTTTATATTTTGAATGTGAATTTTTGACCGAGACGAGAGCTATATAATTGATAGTGTATATACCTATGTAATGTATTTAGTTGGCTATAGGTATGTGCCCGTTAATTTTATAAACCAGTACTAACTTTCGGCATTTCTATCTATTAAAAAATGGCAGATTGTATAAACTGTCAGTGTCATTTTTACTCAGTAGTCTTTGCAATTTTATCGTGATGACATAATACACGCTTCAACAATTTCAGAAATTTGGTTTCAAAATTATGGTTCTGAACACTTGCAACATTTTAGACCCGACATAATCGACCATCTGATACCACTATTCGCCGTATTATTTACCATTTTCGAACAACATTTATTTTGCAAGATGCAGGTAACATCCGTTAAAGTGTTGAAGTAGAACTAAATTTATCGATTCGAACTCAGTCAAAAAAATACGATTTGGCACTTACTTTATTGTTTAAAAATAATTCGTGTTTGATTTAAGTTTATTAATATAGGGTTGAAAAAAAATACTTGATGTGCTACCTATACAAATAATTTTTTGATAATCTACATACAACTTTTTGATTTGATTATAATTTTTGGTGTCAAAACATTAAAAAATAATTGTTTTTTAGATTCTCCCTTGACATACATACATACAAACACATACACGTTATTTTAACACTTATTATAAATAGTGTGGAGGGGCTTTAAGGATAATCTTATTTTCTTTGAAAACTTCACTAACGATTTTGATTTTAAGTGTATCTACCTTCTCAGATAATGATAAAACAATTTTATAGTTTTTTTTTTATTTCGTTGTACGTATGAATACATACACACATTTTCACAATTAGTCACAAATTTTTATTTACTAACTGAATAAAGTTGCAACGAGAGATAACAAAATTATCCTCCCATTAAAAAACTTGTGCTAGTTTTTGCTTCAGAAATTTTTGTGTAGGTACAAGAAATGGGAGAAAAACCTGTCCAAATCGCCAATTGTAATTTTTTTTTATATTTCTTATTTTTAAGATTGTTGTGTGTCTGTAGTTGTAAAAATAACTCACTGGATCATAAAAAGTCAAAGATTGCGCAACTAAAACATTATCACTGATTTTTCCCTTATAATATTCTGTAAATATATTTCAGTCTACCTTCAACTTTCATAAAAATAATACACACGTGGAAGACTTTTATCAATAATATAATATTAGCAAAATATTTTGTATTCTGCCAAACAAAAAATATTTTTTTTTTTTAATATTTTTTTCCAAACTTTATATTAAAATTCTATATTATTGAACGTGTTGTAAATTTAAATTATTTACTTTTGGCGTTTTTCTTTTTTAGCTCTGAGCAGAGGATGAGCGATCAGAACAAAGCTCTTAGGAGATTAAATTTTGAAACACACTTGAGCACTGAATTGTCAGTTCATAGGTGCGTCTTTAGACATTTGGGGGCCCTGGGCCCAAACTGATATGATGAAATAATGAAAACTTCCAATAAATAAATGTTGCAAAAGAAGGTAGTTTTATAAAGATAGGTACTTTTAATAAATCTCGACTGAAAAGGTAAAGTATTTTTAGTCGACTTAAGATGATTTGCTTTTTTTAATGAACCCTATTAACAAGATTTTTGAAATCAATAATTTAAAATAAATTTAAAAAGGCAAACTATCTTAAGTCATAATTTGCCCTATAACTCAATAAATATTAACAATATCTTTTTACAATAAATTAAAAAAAAAAGTTCATAAAATTTGACCTCTAAAAAGTTTGTTCTAAGAAGTCTATGTTTTAAAAGTTTTTTGGGAAGCTTCTTTCGACAGTTTTTTTGCTCTCCTGAAAAATTTTAAAAATTGACTTAAGATACTTTACCTTTTCAGTCGAGAAATAATTTGTATGATTTGCACTTAAAAAAAGATATTATACGAGATTTACTTTTCTGGCTTTTTCATTAGCAAAATCATGAATTATTTCATCTAAGTTTATTTCTTATTCATCTTATTTCATTTTCTATTGACATAATCGATACACCGTTGAGTCTCTCTTGGAGCATTTTACTTCTTAGTTCATTTTTTATTCTTTTTAATTAGAAAAAGAACGCTTCCCACTGCAATTTGCCACCATTATGGATAAAAAGATTCTACGGGCTATTTCTACATTTGGAAAAGTATTTTCAAGTCTGGCTGTTATCAGATCATATAGTTCTGAAAATGTACCTAATTGTATCTTGGCGTCAATATGGCCACAGGGGGCCCCCAAAATTGCCGGGCCCTGGGCCCTGGCCCACCCGGCCCATGCCTAAAGACGCCTATGCTTATGTGCTCTGGTTTGTCTGAGGCAAAAAAGAAACATAAAATTAATTTTTGAAAGCTCAGTGATCTGCTCCTAGGTAAAAAAAGAAAAACACCACTTGTCGATAATTTTGTTTAACAACGTTTTTTTTTTTGTCGTATTTACCAAAAGTAAATAGATCTTTTTTTGTTGTTGGTGAAATTTTGTTTGTATTTCTTTTATTGTATTCAACAACAATAACACTGCAATTCATTTTGTCTAGGTATATAAAGTTCTCAAGGTGTAATATTATGGTTGTGATAACGTCAACTGTAAATTTTATGACAGTTTTGATAAGCCCGCTCAGTAGTTTGTTGATAAAGCTTAATATTTTACTATTTTCATTCAATTCCATTAATAAACTTGTTAAAGATTATTTTAGTTCTTATATCACAATCATCGTTAATGTTCACGTTTTGATTTTTTTAAATTTATAACTGCTGATATTTCTAAAGAGTAAAAATAACTCAATTCTCCAGACTACTCAAGAGTCGAGCTATTTCCAGTGTAGGACGTGTTTTTGTTAAATATTTCAATTATACTAAAAGTCAAATAAAAAAAATCATCATAACAACAACAGCAGAAGCAGCATCAGCAGGCAGAGGCAACAGCACAACAAATCAGGTATGTGCAACCTAATAAAAAAATCAAATTTCGGGCTTCTTTATCTGAACAAGTTTTTTTCATTTAAACTTTTTTATGGACTAAATAGTTCAAATATATATAAGAAAAAAAGATACTATAAAATCCAATTAGGATTCAGCTGAAAACAAATCGGAAATTCCAAAATTGCCTGCTCGAAAAGCTATAAAATTATGATTTACATGGTTGTTGGGTTTGGTTAAATTTTTTTTTAGTATTTTTTAGTAGAGTTACCAACTTTTGCTTTTTGAGCTGAGCTGTGATATCAATATTGGGGATAAAAAGAATTTATATAAAATGAAACAAATGTACTATCCGAATTCCCGAATTCTAAGTGAGAATAAAATTAATGTAACGCCGCCGCCACCGTGGCTCAATTGCGTTGAAATTGCTTTAAAATTGACATAAGAAGAGTGTTAACGTCACCAATTAACAAGGGGATCAACTAATATTTCAACAAAAATTGATAAAAAGTCGTTAGAAGTGCAATGTTTAAACATTTACACATATTTCACAACTTTTGTGTAAACAAATTAAAATTATTGCCAAATTCCTCTACAATATCAACCGCCGAAATATTTCTGTGATGACCACCACGGCAGCGAAATGGTTCCGTAACCATAGCGAAAAAATACCCACTGAAATTCTTTTCACTTGCAAAAACAAAAATGCAAACACACAACAAACATTTACAAACAAATGTCACTTTTCCGCACACAATTATTAATGATCAAAGGTTCGGGTAATTGATTCGGTGCGAAAAAACAGAAGTTACTCCAATAATATATTCTAAAATTATCAATTTCGCTCGACTAACAGCGTGTACTGCACTGAACTAAATTTTTTGTTTATGATTTCTTTACCATTTTTGTATGAGGTTTTTCGTACTAGGCTAAATGGGTGAAACATTGTTAGGGCAGTTAAAAAATGGTATATCTCTTGTCTCATCCAATTTTTACATATATCCTATTCCATGCAACATCTCTCTCACATAATTTTTTTCAATTACAAAGTCCCGTTAAAATGAGAAAAATCTTAGTTAAAATCCATTCCATATTTTTCCCTTTGTATATGCGACTAAAGTGGGGAATGTTTGATCATTTCTCAGAGTAGTCCGAAAAGCTTGAAATTGGTTAATCTATTTATTTCTCTCTGAGAGTCTGGAAGGTGGACCGTAATTACACCCTGACTTTGTTGGTTAGTTATTATTATCATTGACAGAGGTAGTAGAAGTGAACATTCAAATCAAAAGTGGTGAGGTTAAATGTAACAAAAAAAAATCACCACTTTGGACGGGTGGGTGTTAATTGGAACGTTTCAAAAAATTAGATCTCACAAATTTTACTCACTCAAAAGGTGAGCAAGCGAATCCAAGATTTTTCTTCCTCAGGGTTTTGACAGCAAAACTAAAAAATTTTGCTAAGGAATCCTGTTCATGTAACTGAGATTGCTGAGATCTCTGAGATCTCATTTTCCTGAACACGCCTAATATTAATTAATGCCCTTCGCGTATTTAGTATAAAATTAATAATTAATAATTTCAAATATTAAAACATGAATTATTTTTACCAGTGCAGTGCGAAATCTTATCTACAAAACAGATAAATAAAACAGTAAAATTAATCATCCAAGAAGGTAGATTATCAAGTAATTGAGTTAAAATTACCTAAGATATATTTGCCACCAACAATATATAGCTATAAGGGGAAAACAAATATTAGTTACCCATATGTAATTTTTTAGCTCAAATGAGAAAGTGTGTGTGTTGGAGAAAGCGTGAACAAATTTGTTTTTTTTATTTTATTTATTTAAAAAAAACTTAATTTTTTATATCACAACTTCTTTGTTTTATATATTAATGAAGCTTCATAAACCAACCATGTTTATAATACTCTTCGGTTCTTGTTAAATGTAGTAAATTTTCGTTAGGATTTGGTACTTAACGTCAATTTGCAGTTAATTATTTAATAATAAATATTTGAATTCGTTAACTAATTTTTGGTCAACGCTTAAGTTTATTATTATGCATTTTTTATTAATAGGGGTGTACTTTTAGAAACAAAACTGTTATAGTTGAAATTTCTTAAGTCATTTCCTTGTATTTTACCACTTTTATGCTATGTTTCATGGTTGAGTCTCGAGATATGCCAACAGTATATAAAAGTGTCACAATGTGTAATCGTTTCTGCGCTTTCTTTTTGTTTACAATAGAAAAGCCTATAAGTTAGTTTCAGTGCTTTTAAACGAAAGGTATTTTCATCTCAAAACTCGTTTGATAGATCATTTCATTTTGAAGATAAATTAGCCGTCAATCGCTTCCTTTTGTTTCTCTTTCTCTTTTCTTTTCTCTTTCTCTTTCTCTTTCTCTTTCTCTTTCTCTTTCTCTTTCTCTTTCTCTTTCTCTTTCTCTTTCTCTTTCTCTTCTCTTTCTCTTTCTCTTTCTCTTTCTCTTTCTCTTTCTCTTTCTCTTTCTCTTTCTCTTTCTCTTTCTCTTTCTCTTTCTCTTTCTCTTTCTCTTTCTCTTTCTCTTTCTCTTTCTCTTTCTCTTTCTCTTTCTCTTTCTCTCTTTCTCTTTCTCTTTCTGCTTCTGTTTTAATTTGACAGTTTCAATTTCCACGTTTAATAGTTTTCGTCAAGTTTTTACTTAGCTTTCTTCTGAATTTCGTGTAAATTTGGTTGAAACAACATCATTTCTAAAAAAGTAGATTTGGAATTAAATTTGGAATTTTTAAAAGTTATTACCTCATTTGCCGCAATTATAAATTTCATACGTTGAAAATGAAAAATATCTCATTTACAACTATGCACGAAAGGTTTGAAATAAATATTATGTACAAGGTTTTGAGTTTTCAAGGATTTACCTCCTGGCAACTCTGCATATATGTACCTATATATGCCGACAGTGGTCGGCACAGTGAATTTCACAATACCAAGGTCAAATATTTACTTTTTCTGAACAAAACTAATAAAATATATAATAAAAAATAAAATATTAAAATTTTTAGCTTAACATAAAAAGTGTGAATATTAAATTCGTCTCGGGTTGCTTGCACCTCTCCTATATAAATATGTGTATGTATTTATTTATATGCTTTTGATATGTTCGTGTTCGCCCAAATATGTCGATCTTGTCACATCACGATGGTGTTGCGAGATGGCGCGAATAAGAATTTAAATTTGAATAAACTCCCACATCTTGGCGCATATCTTTCAAACATATCTTAATAATTGTGACGTATAATTCCGTAAAATTGCTAATTAAACAAACATTCGTATGGGCAACGCCTACACGCCTACTGTTTGACAGCCACATAGCCAGCCACAGCAGCAGCGCACACCTAACGAACAAAAATATCAATCAGCCTGGCACTCAAACCATTGTGTTGACCTTCCATCAAAGCCAAAAGCCAAGTCAAGTCAAATGCTCAGCCAGAACTCCTCTCTAGCCGAGCCGTTCGTGGTGCCTTATACGTGCGGGCCATTGAGATACCTTGCAGACGGGACGTGTTGTGGTAATATAGAAATACGAGCGTAGCTGTCGCACATCAAACTACCTCCAGTCCATTTAACACTTCTCTGACACTAATCCTGGCTTGATGAAACTAATTTTTTATGCCCACAAACAGTGACTGGCTTTTCGCTTGGATCTGTTTTTGGCTTTCTGGCTATGGCTTTGGCTGACTGGTTGGTTCGACTTTTTCTTGGTTTCGGTTTGGTATATTCCATTTCCATTCCCCTCGGGATTCTGGGTGTCAATCAGGCGTTACGACCGACGATGCAGCGTCATGGTTGATTTCCTACTTGTCAGTTGGTCTGAAGTTTCATTCGGACGTTTGGTCATCTTGAGTAATTTAAAATAAAAAAAAAAATTGTTGTTGTCCGGTGAGACATTGATTGTCGTCTGTTTCGGTGCTGAAGATGGTGGAATAAGTGCGAGTAGTGTAGCCCTCCTGCGGTAGCAGTATGTGCCCTGTGGCCGCTGCTTGGATGGCTTGGCTTCATGCCGCTGACTGACGAGGAGAGATCTTATCCAAGTCTGAAAAACGAACGAAGGTAGTGCCAATCTTGTCATATTCATTTCAAATTCACTCTCTATTTTCTTGAATGACGACTAAATTCTGAATGAATTCCGACCACTAACAAAAAATTTTGGGAAAAGTGATTAACAATTTGAATGTCATCTCCCGGCCGGATGTGTCAGTATAATTTCAATTTTAATAAAAATTAATAAAATGTATAATTTTCGTTTTTTTATGACGAGACGATGCGACACGATGGATCTTCTATGTTCAAGGCTTTCGCAGGTTATAAAAGAATATGAGTCGTAAAATGCTGATTATATTAAAATCAACTGGTTCTCACAATTACTTTAATTATTCAATCAAGAAAAAATATAAAAAGACATCAAACTTTGTGTTTTGTGTTTTGAGATTTGACTGATTATATGAATGGTTAATCATGAATTCTTTGATTAAACTTGTGTCAAATGTGGCAATAAACTTTGAGTTGAATTTAATGTTTACCATTAGAGTTGAAGTTTTATGGTTCTTCCATAACCTCAAGTTAAAAATAAGTTGTGGATAAAATAATTAATATTTATTTTATTATACATATGTATGTATATGTACATACATACACATACATATGTACATACATAAATATAAAAAAACAGGGTTGAATACTTATGTAATTATGTATGCTAAAATAGGTAAATTGCACTACCGGATATCACCTAAACCGGCTGTCATAATCATAATGTCTTGATGCTTCTTTTTAAAATTAATATTAAATTTAATTTAAATGAATTTATAAATTCTATTAAGCTTTTTTTTGGTTTACCAAAGAAAATAAGCATTTTTTATAAAATGATTCTTTATTTTGTTTCCAAATAATTGCAGCCCTTTTCCAGAAAATTCAAATTGTGGTATAGCCCGTTTTTTATTAACTATAAAAGGAATCTAATTTAACTCTGTTTATTGTTACATTTGGCACAAAAGAATCCTAAAAACTCCAGTTTAAAAATTAAATTGTATGTTTCTTACAGTTAGGCAGATCATCTGTCAAAATTTATTTTGAGCAGGAAATTATTGTTCGGAACGAACGAATTCTGCCAACCAATGTTTTAAAAAGCTGTCAAACAGTATGCAACGTGCGGCCATGAAACTCTATAAACTTAAGCTTTCTAGGGTAGTTTTTTTCTAACATACTAATTTTATTTTTTTACTAACAAACGCCATCTATACGTCAGGTCAGGCACATCAGGGATTACCCTCATTAAGGTGGAAATTAATACAATAATTGTTGCTTCGAGGTTTTTTTTATCAAGTCATTTTTTATTTCACCATTTATCGTATTTGCAAAAGGTTGTAGGTTTAATTTATTACAATAACTCTATCAAAGTGCCAAAAAACTGGATGCCATCACATCATACGTATCTATAATATAGCCGCATTTTAGTATATCCACGAAGATTCATATGATGGATAATACCAGGACAATAGTGTTGTATACTTATCTATTTTTACCTTATGTCTGTTTATTTTTAATGTATCGGTTTTCTTTTTCCTTTCCACTAAAGTTTACCATTTTTAACACTGAAAAGCCATCTACCCGCCAGAATAAGAACATATTTTCGTTTCATTAAAATAGATACACATAGAGAACAGGATTCCAAGTTGTTGTATTTATTACGTGTTAAAAAATTATCCTGATCAAGATCCGTAGAGGAAAAAACACAGTGAATCTTGATTTTTAGTTAAAAAAAATAGCAGATTGATTATTTTTCACTTTGAAAATTTAAAAATATTTTGTACAAAGTACAATTGCAATGTGCTTCGAATGCGATCATGTTTTGCAAAGCTGCAATTGTGAAATATGTTTTGTACATTTGTATTTAATACGCTGACAATATTCTTATATAGAAAATCAGCGGACCGGCGAAAAGTAAGTAACAAAGCTTGTTAAAGAAAATGCATAATCGAACATTTTGCAATTTATGTTTCAAATCGAATTAAACAAATAGTTGGAGGAAAACTCATTCGCGTTTTCAATTTTCTAATGCGCGCAGGACAGTTTTATTTAATATGGCCCCCATCGATTTTCTCAATTTCTAAGTGTAGATTTATGATGTGTAGATTTAACAACTATTCAATAAGTTCTTAGATTCCAGTTAATTAAATAAAGATCGGGGGATTTTGAACTGAAAGAAACAGACATTTTTGTTTTAAGTGTGATTGGGAAATATTTTCCAAAAAATTGGTTTTAAAACCAAAGATTTGAAAAAAATTCTATTAACTCCAAGCCAATACAGATAATATGTCCGCATTATTTAAATCGTCAGCAGTTATTTTTGTTTATGAATGAATAATTATGGCGTTAATTTAACGATCTTTTCACATTATTTGGTCTTTAAAACAAAAACTGCCTTTAATCACGTAGCTATACCTAACCTAAAAGTCAAATACAATCAACCTCAAGAAAATTATTATTTGCCAACCTTTTTTACGACCTTTCAGGTAATAATACAAAAATTCTTTTGTGCTTATTTAAAACACATATATTTACAATGAATTGGCTACCGATTGGGCAGAGCATGGCGATATGGCATTAACTTATTACTCACACATTGACATCACCGTTGCCGCACTGCAATCCATAAAATCAAATTTGGCAAAATTAACTTGAGCTCAATTAAAAAAAAAATATCGAAAAGATGTAGGTTTATTCAAATTCAAAGTTAAAGGTACTCATAAGAGTTCCCTTTGCTTGGCATATAACAACAACAAAAACAACACGTTAAAATGTATTCATTTGATTTTATGATGCAATTACGAACCACGGTCGTAAAATTCATTCCCCAACTCTGCGGTGGTTAATCCGTTTATGGTGCAATCACTTTTTCTTTTTTTTTTATAGGCCATCTTGTTTGCTTTTTGTTCATTTTCCATTGGTTTTTATTGTTTGCGTTTTCTGAATAAAAATCCAGCACGGAAAAGGATCCTAATTAAGAGAGGGAGAATGTGTATAGGCCTGATGCATTCCTGGAAACACTAATGACCAATAAATCTAAGCCACTCGCGATTGTCAATTATACCTTGAATGATTGTCCCACATTTAGTAGATAGTCGGATATTTCCATATATACTTTTCCTAAATTAATTCATTAAATAATATTGGTAAAGAAATTCCATTAAACCTTTTAGTAAATTGGAGATTCAATTTAGCACCTTAATGCTTTTGTTTAGATTCTTGAATTCTTACGCTTATAATATTTATATAGAAGTGACAACAGGCGAATTAAAAAGGTATCTGTGCTCTTAAACGTAATCTATGTAGGTACTTCAGGATTATTTTTTTACATTCATCCCTTAAAAGTCTAGCCTCTTGTGAAAGAGTATATTATATATTACGTATATACCTATATCAGTGCGAATATCTGCGGTTTTATTTAACTAAATCCATCAGAAAAGATATTCAATGAAATCTATTCAATTGTATAGTTTATTCATTTTGATTACCTTGTTAATAGGCTTTGAGGGGAATAAATCCTTCTGGAAACAGTCGACTTATGAGGAGATTAATTAAATCCAGAAGTAGTAGAGGTTTATAGAGACAATTGAATTTTTTTTGTAAGTTTTTCTTTTAAATTGTTGCTTCAATGGAGATACATTTTGTTATTTTATGTTGATGAAAGAATATAATTCCAGGAAAATAAGACTTTTACTTCGGGAAAATTCCAAGAAAGCTAAATTTCGGCGGAAAGCTTTGTTTCGACCATTTATAGTACATCTTGAAAAGATTAAGTTAATTTTTCCAACACTCTTTTTTTTAAATAGATCTCAAAACACTCAAGACCTGAGCAAAAAAAAAAATTGAGGAAATCGTGTGCAACGGGGAGAATACCTTACAGCGTGGTAATGTATAGAAAAAATGATATTAAAACGAATAACTGGTATTTTAATATTTAATGGTTTTTTTTCATAAGCTAGTGCCTGAATCTTGTTTTTTAAAATTGGCTAAACTAAATTTTTATAGTTTTTCAACAAAATGATAGTTTTCGATATATTTTTAAAAAAATTCAATTTGACCCCTCCCCCATTGAAAACTATAGCCAAATTCAGTTTTTTTTCTAAAAAGTACTCAATGCATAAAATAAGGGACCTTAAAAAAATTCAGCCTTGTCGAAATTGGCGATTTAGAAAAAAGCGAAAGTATTATAGGAAAAACCAAAACACTTCGGATTTTTTCCTCAACACTACAATAGGAGGGAAAAATAGAGCTCGGACGAAAAGCATAGTACGACTAAAGAAAGGATATCTCTACTTGAAAGTACGTCTGAAGCGCTAGTATTACGTTTAGATTATTTTAGAAAAGAATGCAATTTCCGTAAAGCAATGTTTATAAAAATCTCGTTGCGATATGGTGCTTAAATCGACGTAATAGTTTTATCATTTATCAATGCGTTGACATGTACTGAAGCTTTGTACAAAGATACCCCTCATAAATTTACGGCCGGATCAGAAATGGCATCGAACAGAATAAGCCTAAACACTTTGCAGAGTTCTTGACCACGTCAAATTTGTTTACTTTGATGAAAGTAGAAGTATTTGAAGAATTCAATTCTTTTTTTATATGGACAATACTGTCTAGCAATTGTATGAGCTTACCATAATGTAACACATGCGAACGAACAACAAAGATGTTAATCTAGAAACAAATATTAATATCTTAGTTCTGAGATTAATTCCGTCTGCAAAACAATTCAATGGATTAGGAGTTTCAGACAAATAAATATGAGGAAGAGAGTCGGAGACAAAATGGAACCCTGTGGTACACCAATATTTATTTTACCGCGATTACGCTTAGTTTCAATTCTATCTAAAAGATCTAAAGATTGGTTTCACTAATCAGCAAGATATACCACGCGGTCTCTAGTAGAATTATTGTTATAAAAGCCGAATACCGTAGCCTGTTGTACTGTTGACTGTTAAAAACCCTTCGTTCTTGAAGTTATTTTCCAAGCTCAGCTTTTCACAATGGGGGAATGACTTTTTTCTTCAAAAATTATTTACATTCTTCTTTTATATGACTTCGTCCGCTGTGATTCCAATGTCAAGATGGATTACCAGAGCAGCCAAACCATTCTAAAAGTTCTTAAACAAAAACAAAACAAGAACAACTTGAGTTTACTATTCCCCACTGAAAGTCAGATGATCGGGAGGAAACAAACACACTTCTTTTTTTCTTTAAGACTACAAACATTTTTTCGGCAGAAGACGCGTTGATACAGCTAGTCTAGCTTATATCCTTAGCAACATTTTGAGATTTTCTTCCTGGCTGTCATCTAGCGCTCCAATTGAACTTTTGATATCAACTCATACGGATAAAATATGTCCTCCACAGCAAAAATATCATACAAATAATACATTTGTAAGCTGCTTTGCCAATTTCAAATGAAGTATGCGGCAAAGGCACAGAAAATACTTATAATATTGCATTGGACGATATGATTAGTAAATCTCTCTTCAAGATCTAGGATATAAAAGTCCAGAAATGAAACTTTTTACTTCAGTATTCGAATGATTCTTCTGTCTGCCAATTATTCTTTTGTATTCGGTCGCAATTTTGTGAACAAATGAGAATAATTCACGAAAATCATCAACAGATTAAATATCATTTTGTTCTTGAAGTTTCATCAGATTCTTCGATAGCTTTTTTTTGAAAATGAATCTTCTTTTTAGTGCGGAAGAACAATTCTTCAGAACATTCTATATTTTTCCTTCTCGAGATATTTAAAACTTAGAAGTAGTTATAAGAAAATTTACGATGATTTCAGCGTAAAAGACAGTGAAGAATGCAACAAGTAAATTGCCTTTTTTTTACTGAGCTAATAATAGAGTTGTCGTTGAAGATGAGCATATTGGGTCTTTAAAATAAAGAATGATGTTACGTCTAAAATGCATATTGCGACATATTGTTAAACGCAAACTGCAGAAGTCAAGTGTTCGAAAACCCAAACCCATAGTCATACGTTCGATGACATCATTCGTGGCGCAAATTTTGATTGAGTTGATATCAAACGATTCCATATTTGACGATAGTAATCTCGGCGTCAAAAAATGACGATAATTTGATGATCAAATTGACGTTGATTTTATGTCTCGGAAAACGGCCGAAGTATTTCGAATGTTTTTCATCAATGATCAAACATTTTTTATCCCATAAAATGATTGGTCATTAAACTGGATTCCCATTTTGTACGAAAAACTCCTTCTGCAAGTGAAGATGTTATTAAAGAAGCTTGAAGAAGCTTTATTACGCTCAAATACCAAACTAAATATATATCTGGAATGTTTCACTTTCTTGTAAGAAAAAGGATTTCTGTCTTGGTTGGGTTTAAATTATCTAAGTATGTCCTAAGGTACATGCTCAAGTGTTGAGCTTGTCAAGAGAACTTTTTAAAAATGTATATACATACATACATTTTCCTGGGGCCATCGTGTTATCACGATGATATGCTTCTCAATTTAAGACTTCCAAGGTGTCTTTGAATATTGAATATTGAATAAAAATAAAACCAAATTAACGACCAGAAGCCAAAGCAGGGGTGATGAGACTCATGATACTTAACGTATATGCAGTACCTTTAAGTATATTTAAGTGGAATGGGACATCAGGTGAAAATTCTAACGAAAATGTTATTCCAGTAATGAAGAACAGCATTTCTATTTAAGGATAACTAAACTTACATAGTAAAGACCTTCTTAAATTGTTGAAACTAAATAAGAATGCGAATGAAAGTAGGTATGTCCCATAAAGCCATCAGTATTTTAAATTACAGAAACAGTCGCTTTTCAAGAACATTTTTTTAAGAAATATTGAATATTATCTACCTATATCGGTTGGCTTTCTCCTGTTCTTAAATGACACTCTTAAAATTTTTCTCTTCAATTGGAAGATTTAAGTAACAGACAAAGAGAGAAAACAATCACACAGTGGCCCGATCTGCATTGATAGGCTAACCAATTGATATGATATGATACCAAAAGTAAGCGAAATGACAATATCTGTATTAAATGATTAAACTAATTCTTCCTTAAAAATTCTTTTTATCCTTGAGAGTTCCCAAAGATTTGTCTATAAGATGCTCTCTGGAAACAACATACATCCCTATTATCAATCCGTATTACCATTTCCTTACCTGTGGATAAAGATTTACACAATTTTTAATTTCTTCGGGAACACATAAAACTTTTATTTTGGTACCATCTTACAAAAATTGAACATTCCTCAATAAGATGCAGACAAATTAAAATAGACTCACCCAGTATAGGCATAGGTACCTTCGACTCCACTATACCAATTGCAGTGGAATTTCCTTTTCTATCAACTATATAGAAGCTTTTGGTTTGATAAATCTTCAAAATGGCACCCTAATGTTAGTCTAAGCCCAAAATAAATCAATTGATACCTGGAAATTCCGTCCGTCATTGATATATCACGCAACAAATTCTCTTCTTGAAAAAATTTCAACCAATCGCATTGGCTATTTTTGATACAAAGATGAATGAACTTTTGCAAAAACTTGTACACAAAAAACAAAACAAAAAAGGTTTCTATTCGTTTTCCTAGAATTATCACTCCTGTTCCAGGTATCAAATAAAAATCGGAATATCAAAGTTCCAAAATTAACATTCTTTCAGTATTGGTAAATAGTAGGTAGGTAGGTATTTTCATCAAAATGGAATAGAACTGTGAAGATTATAGTTGTTGTTGGTTGTTGGAAGAATTTTGATTTCCCTCCATCGTATTTTCATAAGCAATCAAAACGCATAATAATAATATTTTTTTATTTTTTGGTTGAGGAAAAAAACGACCTATTAATATATTCCATTGATACAATTCAATGAAACACCCAATGTTACGCACATCAACCTTCCTGTTTAACCCCGAATTCAGACAACAATATAAATCGCCGAGTAGTAAAATTATACTTTAAACCACACCGACTGAACGACTAAAGACGAACGACCGACTGAACGGCCTGGCATGGCCTGACAACGAAACGACATCGGAATGCGAGAGAGTCGAATCTAAACAAATTTCCGTTAATAATATGATATCGTTAGTTATGATAATTAAGGTGCATAATCATGATAGGAACACTGTCCAGTGCTGCTTTGACCAGGTGGATAAATTTGTTCAGGGCTGCATTTGTGATATTTGAGGCCTTCCGTTTGTTGTATTTTTATAAACAGCATAGATTTACTTGCTCTATTAGGGCAAGGTTACGATCAATTGGTTTGTGCATCTGTATATACTTCCGTGTTTTCACTGTAATTTGAGCTAGAGCCTAAACAGGTGGTACGATTTGCTTCATATTTGGTTCATTGCATTTTTAATATGATTTCCTATAGAGGGAAATTTCGAATTCTTGTTTTAGCAAATTTTAAATTTTCTCGTAATAAGCTCAATCTATATTTTAGATATATTATGTTGTGTCTATATAATGAACAATAAGATTGTGGGACAGCTGTGACAGGGTTATTGCCAAAAAATTCAGAAATAGGGTTTTGAGGATTTTCGAGAAAATTGTCATTTGTTAAATAACAAATCGGTTAGTTAATATCAGAAAAACATATAGGATAGCAAAGTTCTCAGGTTTTCGGTTTTTGTTTTTATGTCAAAACAAGAAAAATATAATAAAAAAAGATTTTAGATTATCCTGGTTTTATGCGGTTCTCTCTTGCAAACGACTTAGCCCATGCTGAAAATGAAAGCATAAGCATATTACTATTTATTTTATGAATCATAAAGAAAAATAAATCATTTATTCTTAAAAAAAAATCTTAGTCCTTTTTTAAGTAAACAGGAATTAATATAATTTTCTTAAATTATTTCTTATAAGTAAGTTTTTCAACTTTGCTGAAGCAAAACTTGACAAAAAAACTTGCAAAAAAAGATTGACTGAAAGGAAATTGAGACATTTTTGGTAATTTTTAATGTTTTTGAGACCTTGTTTACCTAAATATTTTGTACGACTCCGACTCCGAGTAGCAAATATAACTTAGCCCAGAGTTAAATTTAAAAATAAATAATAAATAATAAAAAAAATTTTTTTTTTTTTTTTAAATAACATTGTAAAGAAACTTTTGTAAACGCCCCAATTTTCTCACTCGCCGAATCCATCCCTGAACTATCAAATCGAGAATCTCTATTACATGCGTGAATAGCAAAAGATGAATTTATAATTTCGTTGGGTGCGCATAAAATCATCATATATCTCGGGATGTGTCGGACTGAATTTTCCCATTCATATATATCCGAAGGTAGAGAGAAGGAACATTAAATCGTAACAATGTTATTAGCCACTATGGGATTAGGCTACCGGTCATACCAACAAAGCATCACCACCAAACCAGCACATCTCCTCCTCTGCTCATCCTCATCCACTATATAACACTGCATCCATCCTCATCAACTTGTTATTTTTTTTGTTATTTTTGTTTAAAAGAACGATGCTGTGTATATTTCCCTTTTGAATGCATCAGATCAGAATCATCTTTTAAGGCCTAGTAACACAATATATACATTTACATAGCTTGTATATTCCTGGGGTATATTATGGTCTTTTTAGTACGGAAGTTGACCCAGCGGGGCTATTCACTTATAGCCATTAACCACTGAGTAGGAGGCTGTTCGAACTCATTCTTCTTTCGGAAAGTGATGATGCTGTGATGGGCTTCTGCATTGGATTTAATTTTTTGGGCGGGTTAAGCCCAATTGCCAATGTGCTGGGCTGTGTTTAGCTGTGCTGGTGCTGAGGCCTCGTTTGATTACAAATTAATGGTTTGGTAAAATGTTACAAAGTTTTATGATTTAAATGATAAATTATTGTAGCGGAATTATTTAATAATAGGCTACCTAGTTAGCTTTAGGTTTTTCATATTTCATTTATGGGAACTATACTATTTGAAAGATATAGCTATAGCTATCTAGTTGTGAAAGTTTTTACTTGATTGGGATTTTTCGTTACCTTTACCTACCAATATGTTAAGGAAATGGGAATATTGTACCTTTTTGCCTTTGAATAACTTATAAGTACATTGGATATTGCATCAAATTTAAATATAGGCATAATAACATTTGATAAATAAAATTAAAACAAATCATATTTTAGTTAAAATTTGATAAAATGATGAAGTTTTATTTTTCAAGAAAAACTTTAGGTTCATTTATATAGTCAGAGACTAGAAAATTTAGACCAAAAAAGACAATCTTCGAAAAAAATTCGACTGGCTGAATTTCGTTGAGAGCTTTATTCATCATGTATTTTGTGAAGTTTTCTTAAAATGCCCTACATATTAGGTCATATTCTGTTAAGGAGGGTGGAAGACTGGAAGGGGTGAAATTAATATTTCTAAATACATACGTATCTCAAAAACTTTGATTAAAAAAAAATAAAAATATATATATATATATATAAATGAGTTTTTAAGCTTATACAATTCTACAATTTCCGAAATTTTGATGGCGTTTCATTTTTCCTTATATATGCGGTATAAGTTAGCATGACCGTAACAAGTTTGTCAATTTATGGAAGCTACAAAATGTTAATTTTGCAACAAAAAAAATTTTTAATTTTTTCTTAAAGTTGAAATTAAACTAAACCAAACCTGTTGTCAGATTTTATTTATATAAAATTGTTAATAATATTCAAAGCTTAAATTTGAGGTGCTCAGCGCAAAAACGGCCTAACCCCAAAATTTTCAAACTGAGATAAGTAAGTTTAAAAAAAAAGCTTATTTTAAACATTCTGTAGTTTTTTTTTTTTAAAGAAATATTTCATCTAAGCATCTCACGCCTTTTTATCTGCGAACCTTTTTGGTAATTTTTTATAGAGTACAAACATTTTTCCCAAATAATAACAGCACTACTCCAAATATGACCGGTTTTTTTTTTCAAATATAAATATAAATAGCTATAACAATATATAAATAGCTCAAAACAATATAGTAGAACGTCAGTGTTACCCATGAATCTGTCTGTAAGATTTTCTGCTAAAAACTCTATACACGAGGAATAAGTAGAAACCCTAAAAAGGGATTGATTAAATGATGCTTCTAGTTTGGAACGTATTGTTAGTTTTGCAGAAATTCTCGGAGATCTTATACTTAAACTTGAATTAAGTCATCGGCAAGTTTGCGATGCGAATCGAAAAGCATCTCTCAAAAAACTTCGGCATTCGTCGATTTATCAATTTTAATGCAAATAACGGCAATGCTGTGAGAGATTCATGCCTGATTCACAATGCGGCGTAAAAGCGAGGCGTCGCGTCGTCGTCGCGTCTTTTTTCAATTTTTATAATTTTAGTTGAAAAGAATTTCGATAAACCTTATCAGTTTTTTAAACAATTATTTACAATCAATCCAATTAATAAAATTTTCTAAAACAATAACTTTGACTTAAAAAAAATAGACATAAAGTTAAATGGGCCCTTTCCATTGACGTGCTTCTGACCAACAATACAATTATTTGTATCCTTTGCTTTAACTGTCCAAAGGACATTGCCTCGGTCTGTGTGTGTGTTTATTGCTTTAATCCTCGCATATGGATGATTAAGGATACACCCTTATCCAGTGTACGAAGTTAGAAGCTAATCCCGTTCTGAGTTTATGAATAAAATTTCTCGAAATGAGATAATGATTTGCAGTAAACTGAGTCCTTTTCGACAAAAAAAGCAAAAACAAATAAAGAAAACAGGTAGCACTGACTTGCTTTGCTTGAAAACATCTTAAGTCCAGTTGATTTACTGTAGGTATACTATACATACTTCCATAGAGGTGATTAAGAGCAACCTTGCATACTTCCATCTCTCTTTCTCATTACCTACAAATATCCTGCCTGTAGCCTGTATAGTGCTGGCAGTCATAAATAGATAATCATGTCCTTTTGTTTCTTCTACATGTGAAAAGCACTAAGCGCGGATGCCGAAATTAGGGTCAGTGATTTATGCCGCTAAGGAAGGTCCTCAGTCCTTTAAGCTGCCACTACTACCACTTGGCTGAATATTATAAGATGGATTTTAAAGAAAAACAATGCTTTGCTAACCGCACAATGGCTGCGAATGCGGTTAATCCTTGCCCTCCTCCTATTCTTACTCATTCGCGGTTTGCATTGTTTTATTTTCAAGATAGGCACGAATTTGTTTTAGTTTTCTTGGCTGGTGGTAGATTTTAACTGGTAAATAGATACCTATGCTGATGTATAGAAGTTGAGTAAAATATTGTTCACCAAGTTATAAAGATTCAGGTAAAACTATATGCGATATACCAACAACCCTGTTGATTTCTTCAGCAAGGACTATACATTATATATTTATATAGCTAAGTTGAAACAATAGATTTTATTTTATCCTGATGGACGGTCGTAAAGCTATCATCATTACTTTTCTTGGCCCGAGAACAATTGCATTAGGTACCTAACCTACCTTCTTGATCCTCTATGGTCTTCCTCGTGCTATATACTATATATTTATACTTTTGTAAGATGCATGTCTTTTGTTATTGCGGTTTCTATTTTGGCAGAGAAATATAAATGCATTAATCTAGTTTAAGAAATTGTCGATCCATCGTGTTCTTCTACTTGCTATATTGCTACTACCTTACCTTTACTTTAGAAGATGCAAATTCCTAGGAAGAGATTTATTGTAATTCCCTCGAAAATGCGTGAAGAACAATAAAGCAATAAAATTAAAAATAGAACCATTATTATTTCGCTGTATATTATCCAGGGAAATATATTATTGAAGGAGAGATTTTAATAATTTGTGGCACACTTAGCTAAGACAAGCTGAAATTAAAATGAAAAATAATCAAATTAATTCGGAGACCTTTAAAATTCGGTGTAAAAACGAAAAATATTTTAAAGTTTATGTTTGTATTTTTTAACAGGTGAATTATTTATATTCACAGGAATTATTATTTCAACGTGTAAAACTACAATTATATTTCTGAAGTGTTTACACATAAAACAGAATTAAGTAAGTATTGGAATATAAGACTGAATTTGATTTGATCAAATCAACGATAAAGAAAAAGAGGAATAACAAGAACAAGCTTAATTATGTTTCAAACAAATCAACTATAAAATGAGGGTATACAAAATGGAAAATCTTGACTTTGATACTCCATTTAATTTTAAGTAGGTTTACTGAAACAGAACTAATTTTATCAAATATTAATCAATTAAAGAATTTTGGTATCAAAAATTGAGTTTGGATAGTATAATAAAAAATATGTATGTATAAACCTCTTGAATGATGTCATTATCGTCACAAACCCTTCAGCTGATAGTAAAGTCCAATAATATTCTTTTTATTTTTAAGTAGGCATAAGTACCTACAGTTGTTAAAAAAATATAGACATATTAGTTTTGTTGAAATTCCAAAAGCTATAGAAATGATTTTTAACTTTTTATTGGACTTACACATGTTATTCGTGTCACGAAATTTAATCCAAAGCAATTTAATTTTTAGATAAATGGCTATTAAAAAACTAGTAGGGCATCGTCCATGACCTTGTTAAATTGTGATGAAAATGACAAAAGGAAACAAAATAAAAAAGGCGTCAAAAAGCAAATTATGGCTTTAAATTGTATTATTTAAAGTGACGCTAATGACATGTGATGAGAATCACAATTTAAATTGATCACAAAATAATCTATCATTACAAAATGTTTATATAAGCATACATACATTTTTATTTTATTTAATCTACCGTTGACTTTTATATTCTTAACGAATTATAAACTTGAACTATTTGAGTGACGATAATGACCATTTCCGATCGAAGATTTGTCTGAATGATATTCCTCGTTGGAATTGTTTGGCCTAATTGAATGCGTGGAAACCTTCCTGTGAAATCTATAGAACAGTTAATATGCACTACATAATTCAAATGTCAAGTTTATATTTTAACGAAAAGAATTTGCTTTACGTAAATGAAAAAATATCTGCATAATAGATTGTTTTTTTTTTATATAATTTCAAAAATAATTCTAATAGTTAAACCAGATTTAAATAATTTAAACCCGACTTTGCTAGCATTATTTTTGTGAAGTATTAACTTTAACTTTCCTGTTATCAAAAATCTAACGAAATCGCTTTCAATATCGAAACATCAGGATAGGGCAAAACACTATGCTGCAGTACTAAAAGGGTGATTTCCAAACTGTTAACCTACCGTCATGTTCCGGTAGTGTTTTGATGCACATTTGGCAGAGATATCTGTTCAGTTCAGTTAATCCAAAGTTAACTCGTCAAATTCGATGAGTTAACTCGGAGTTACTGAAGAACAGTCCCAGTCGTAAACTCAAGTTTGTTCCTGTGTGCGTGATATTGGCAGGAATAGAGGAGACCTATAATTTTCTGGACAATCCGAACGGCTAAGGTGAGAAGCACTTTTTCATGGCAAGCGAAACTCTTGGAGAATTTTTCAATTCCTCGCAAGAGTCAGTAACCCGTGATAAACATTTCAGTTTCAAGGTTGCATGGGCTGGGAGTCAAACCCAAGATCTTAAAAAATGCATAGAAATATGAACACCAGTGCTGGCTAAACAAAACAGAAAATCCCATGAGAAAAGACGAGACCACATCAAATGTATTCCAGACAATACCATTTGTTTTTTGACTTTAGTGATCTTAGCCAAAAAAAAAAAATTAAAATATAAATATTGAATTTTTAAATAATGGGTTTTTAATATATAATAGTTTTTAGTGACCTTAATATTCTAATAATTAATAATGGGTTTTCTTATTCCTTTTTATTTTAGGTACTAATTAAAAATAAAATTTATATTTTTAAAACTGTAGAAAATTGATATAACATAAGTAATTCAATAAATAATAAGTATGTTGTGTTAAAAAATTAAATGTTTTTTATTTAGGAAAATATTTACAAAAAAAAGGTATGTCACCCACATTTACCCTAAGTATACTTAGCTTCAATAAATGTCCTAAAAACAAAACTATAAGATAAAAAGCCTATAATCAATTTTTGTCAATACAAATACTTGGTAGGTATACTGTTGCTAAGTTTATAAAACTTTAATATAGGAATACCTATACCTGGTTTTTCTGAGTATTTTATTTTTACATCTCAAATTTAATGAGAAAATTTAATAGATATCTGATTAAATTCCCTTATGGCCATAAGAGAGAGAAAAAGATAGATAGATAGGTCATCTCAAAAACATCTCATTAACTATAAAGGAATTCTTGTTTTATTTTATTTTTGTAGGTACATATAACCAACAAAAATACAAAACATGTTTATTTAATAGTCAAGTTTAATCTGAGTATTAAATGAGCTCACAAATACACCACCATCACCGGCTACAACCACCCTCTTTCCAAAGATGTGGTATAACCTCCCAAAACATATATATGGATAAATATGTGTACATATATCTAAATATAAATAGGTACCTATATATTTTCTTTCATATACCTATAACAAAGAGTGATGGCATGTAGAATTATAGATATAAGAGTAGGTAGGTGTATGTATGTAGGTAGGTATATCTTGTACTTTAATGAAACAATAGCCACTTTGATTGCATTTGCAACATCAATGAGTTTGCATCAAGTGAAGGGAGTCCTCTTGTATGTGTGTACATATATATATTTTGAATGCATCCAGAGAGTTAAATGGCGCCCAACCCAAGTCACACCCACCTATTATTTAGATTAGTACTTACATTCATCCTCCAACAACAGCCAGCACAAGCACAAGCAGCAGCAGCAGCAACGTGACAAACAAAAGCATAACCTAAAGGATATTTATACCTAGGTATATAGGTAGGTTGGTATGTAGATACTAGGTTGCCTATTTAACGATGTACATCAGAACTTCGAATACCAAAACCTGAAGTGCGCTCCTTCAGAACGGTTCTAGTTTTAGCCTCTATTGTCCCAAATGGAGGCAACCCCATATTTATTGGCACAAGTGGCTACCTCTCTGTAGGTATGTGTATAGGTATAGTACAGCTATTTGCTGCTCCCCCGATTGTTTGATTGTATGTTCATATAGATACGTAGGTATATCTGGTAGATACGTTGAGCAGCGACAACGACGACGACAACGTCTCCATGACAAAGAGATTGCGACAAACAAGAGTCGTTTTTTTTTTAGCGAAATAAAGAAAAAATTTAAAGGATACCCTATCTCCTCTATACGTCCCTACTTACAACCATCAGCGGCAGAACAAAAAAAAAAAAAAAACATGGCGAACAAAACAGATTCAGATGCAAATAATTTAAACATGACGGGACTCCACCGAAAGACTGGGATCGGGATATTTCCATTTCCACAGCCAACATATATGAGCTATACCTACCTATCTACCTACCTACAAGTCTTCACATTGCTATGGGGCACATAAAAGTCACCAACGACAAACGAACGCGCGAACAAACGAAAAGTGCCTCATCAAGAAGATATTAAAATAAAAATGGTAGAACCAACCAGCCAACCAACCAAAAAACAACAACAATCAACCGAACAGCCCTTGCTGCTGCTGTTGAATTAAAATACTTCAAAAATAAAGGTTGATTTTTCAACATTTCCATGTTTCGCATTGAAAAAAAGGAAAAGAAAAAAAAAACAATAAAAAACAAAATCAACCAAGAAGACGTCGAAAAAAATGCTGCACATTGATGACAGAGGCACAGAAGCTGAAGCCAAAAAAAAAAGCTAAGAAACAAGCCAAAAACAAAAACAAAACTAAAAACACGACCAAGAAAAAAAGTGATTTCTTCAAAAGTCAAACCCACTCCCATCTGGCTGGGCAGGGAGTTCTTCAACCGAAATCCCTTATCACCGAATCCTCCGTGTCTATTAATTTTACTCAACGAAGAACACGACGACGACGTCAACTCCCGCCGTGTTTATTTGTGGCATCAATAAATTTATATCTAGATAGAAAGATACGGCACAAATAATCTGTCTTTCCCACTTCTTCCCGATGCCAAATGTTTCATCCACCATTGTACTGTTTCACTCACATATCGAATGGTAAAATGAGGGTCGATATTCGAGGCGGAGCTAGCGACCATTGCTACGCAGGTATTCTCGAATCCGATCGAATCGAATGCCTTGCGCGAGACAGAGACCTCGCAACAAGTGTGGGTGCAATGGTGAATAAGCTATCCATCTCTTTCGAACTCAATTAACAGGGTGTGTTCTCTGTCATACAAAAGCCCAAGAACCGGTTTGCCGTTGAAACACAACCGATGAAGGTGTGTGGCCGAATCAAGTTTTAAGTCTCTCAGTTTCAAAGTGACGTTCGTTCGGTTCGAATATCTGCTCGATTCGCATTCGAATCTGGGAATACGTTTGTTATTTATATACCTATGATTATAATTATATGTCTGTGTACAATTTGCCTTAAACACGCTCCTCCGTCACCCTATAATCACTTGCTTCTTTTATTTTTGTTGTTGTTGCTGTGGTGTAAACGTCGCGCACTTGGATTAGTCATCATACGTGTAGATACAATTATTATATTTTTTGACAAAATCGCATCTTTAAACCGCGATTAGCATATACCCACCTAGATAAATATACCTACGAACTTATCCAGAGACTATCAATCACAGTTAACGGATATAACTGTAAGCATACATTTACCACACTTTCAGATAATAACTGACTACCGACGGACGGGCTCGATTGTTTGTTTGTTTTTAAAAATTTTAATTTTTTTTCGGGAAAACACCATTTAATCTCTCTCCATGTGTGTGCCAACCCTGTGCAATCCCATAAATTTGGATTAAAGTGCAAAAAATATCTCAAAAAACCCCCCTCAAAACAAGGATACCAACCTAAACAAGCTACACAATATCTAGATAGATACCATAAATCATATCTAAATCGATGTTATTTGATATGACAGTGAAGTGCGCGTAAAGTTGATCTAAATATTTTTTGTGTTGCCGAAAATAAAGTTAAAATTCATTCTATTTGATTTGTTAAATAAAATAAATATTCAGTAAATATATAAAGATACAAAATTTTCAACAAATAAACAAACATTTAAAAAAACGGACTTAAAGTTAACGCTTGGGCTATATTTAGCTCTAACTTTTGAACAGCACTTTTGGAATATTCCTCCAGCTATTTTACCTTCTGAAAAGCACAAGCGCTTTTACAGGAGCTATAAGCTGTTCTTTTCTAATTTTTTCGGTAAGTTAAATTTTGCGCTACTTAAATATTTCGTATCAAAAGTAATTACATATAGACAAATTTGTAAAAACCCGACGGTGTATAGACAGTTAAGCAATTTCAAAGTGGATTTTAGCTATAAGCTGTTCTAGGCTTGGCAGCAATGGATTTTTAATATCTTTGTGATTAATATAGTGTAGGTTCTTGTGAATTTGAAAAGTTTGATTTGTTGGTAAAATTTTTAAAGAAAATAGTGGTATAACGCAAAGTTTTTTTCCGATTTAATACAAGTTATTTCGTGATCCGTCTCGATAAGATTAGATATACTTTGTTTATAACGAGCATTAACTAAAATCAACTCATTTTGTTTATACATTAAACTTAAGAAGGTTCAGTTTTTCAGATTTTGCCCAAAAGTTTGCAATTTAATACCTACCTATCTAACTATAGAAATTAAATAAAGTTCTTGAAATTCACTCATTGGTAGGTATCAAGCATTTACTTGTTAAAATTGGAGTATATTCCCAATATATGTAGGAATACACTAAAAGTTAATTGACGCTTTTTTAAACAAATTTTAAGAAAGACAAAATGTAAGTTATGAATGGATACTTTGAAGAGATTTCTGAAACAAATCATAATATCTATGTATCATACGTTTTAACAAAAAGAGTTTTCACTTCACTCGATAGCAAGAAAAATTGATGTTGTAAAGCTATATCTATGTACAAACCATTAAAACCAAAAATATTTCAGAACTATGTTTAGTTTATTGTTTGTACCTATTTAATTCATTTATCGTTTGGAAACCAAAGTAGAATATAAAATTCTAAGGCTCTTTTCTTTGAAAGATGTGGTTTTAAATATTGACATTTAATTTTGAAACATCAAATCATTTCGAGTTTGTGTGAATAATGATATTTTGTCTGTGATGTCCAAAATGGTATGAGACTCTGAATTTATATAAAAGGATTTTAAAATAAATATATTTTGACAGCTCTATTAATGCAAAAGTTTTTTTTTTAATTTTGTAAAACAAACAAATCTTTGTTATGTGTTAAGAACTCTTCGCCTTTTATTTTTAAAAGGCAGTAAACAGAAATACAAAGTGCATAGGAGCCAAAGTATCTCCCTATAAATATGTGATTTCTTTTAGGGTTTTTTACCCGATAGTATAATGATCCCCTTTCGTTTTTATATTTACAAACGTCAAAGTTTACACTTTGTTGCGACTGACATTTAATTATTTTTAATTTCTGAAAGTAATAATATACCTTTTATCAATTAATAGGTATAAATTATTGTTATTAAAATGACATCTTAAGAAATCAAAACAGAAGATTTTGAAATTGACAGTCTCAAAAAGTAGTAGACAACGTTCGATTCGTAAAGTTCCTGAATTGAGTGATTGCAGCAAATTCAAAATGGATGCGTCCATAAATGTGTCATATAATAAGGATGTTAATAAGGATATGCGTAAATATTGCATTAACATTTTGGTTAAATTTGATATACATTTTTGACGTCACACAGAAACACATTTTAAAAAGATTTTAAGTTGTAAGTTTTGAAAATTTAAATTCTTTATTTTAATAGAACGACTGACGCACGTCAAAGTCTTTTCTTCTCAAAATATTTAGAGTAAATAAATTAATGGTTCGCTTACACAACACACATAAGTATGTAAATCGGATGTTAAAATAAACAATGAATAACTTCAAGAAAGAGAAAACTCAAAATATAGCATTAAATCAGTGTTTTTAGGGTCTGCTGATATTTACATCTAAAAAACACTTTGGGAAAATTTGGAGGGTCACTTGAATTCACCTAAACTTCAACTTTTTGTATAGTTTGTGTTCAATTCTATCACTTAGTTACCTTTTAAGACTTAAATTTATGTCTACTTTTAACAATTAAAATCACTAAGGTAAAACAAAGGTTACCCAATCTGAGCACATCATAAATTACTTTTACAAGTATGTATACCTAGGTATTATACAAATAAAGATTATTTGAATTGATAAAAACGTTTCCATTATTTTTGTGAATAAAATAAAGCTAACATAATGCAAGCAAAAGATGTAGATAACTTAACATAAACTAAGCTTAATTTATCCTGTTGATGTGCTTAAAAATAACTTAAGCATAGAAAAATAAAGGAGTGCATTTTCAAAAAAAGGATTTTTTTTAAAGATTTTTTTTTTATTAAATGTGAAGGTAGTTGTGTTTTTAATATTCTAATGTTTAATTAACAGCATTCAGTTTGAATATAAAGAGAAAACGAATAAAGAAATTGAACTATAAACAGACGTCTAAATCAAGTGGAATCAGTGTGTTTAGCTCATTTTAAAGCCACTCCTGAATTTAATCGTTGAGTAAAATAACGTTATATAAATTTAAATTGCTACAATATTTTTTTTAACTTTGTGAATTATGAAGTTATGTCTATTTTCCTAAAAATTCATTTTAACGTTAGTTTACTGTTGTTCCACGCGATGATTCAATTGTATAATAAAGCATCAGAAAAATTAATATTGGTGTACCTACTTCTGCCTGAAAGGATTTGTCTATTTGTGATTTGTTGCATACTCCTCAGCGTTCAGCCTTAAGGTAGAATTTTAAGGCCCAGTGTATTTCTTTCCCTCAAGTGCATTTTGAGTTACTTATAGACTTCTCCTTTTAAAAAATAAGAGAGCTAATTTTTTTATAGTTTTATACCTTCCGGCGAACAAATAGAATAGGTATCCTTTCTCTAACTTTGCAAGTCTATTGACGAGTTTTCTTAATGAAAACTTCCTAAAAGTATGTTAAGCTTTTACTTGAATTTTCAAGTTAAAACTATTGTTTAAAACTGCGTTTAAATTTTTGTCTAGAGTTTCACGTAGGTACATTTTATATAGGGATAGGTACTTAACTGAAATCTGATATTGCCGGTTTTAGCAAAAATTCTGCAATAGTGGATTATACTTTCATCTAGATTAATGACTCGATTGATTTTAATTATTTTTTTAAAAGATTATTTCAAGTTAATGGTTAAAGTTTAGTAAAATTACGTGTGGAGGCATTCTTGCTAGTCTTATTTGACTTTTATCTAAACTATGGCAATTTTTTAACAAACCTATATATAGCTCAAATCTTAAATGGCTTGTCAACAAATTAGCCTTTTATAAAAAAAATAAATAAGTGTTTTGTATTTCCGACCATATTCATTGAAGTCCATCAAACTCAGTCACTAAACGACATCTTCATCTCACGTGTATACAACTAACATAGCGTTAAATGATAATTTCTTTATGTGAGTGCTTGTCCCTACATATTATCTTAAAATTAATGATGAAGTATTAAAAAAAGAAAAAAGGTTCTATTATACGTAGATATATGTACATATATGTATAAGCTTCCGTATTTCATAAAAAGCTTAGGTATACCTACAAAAAAAAAAAAAATAAACTAAATTTATCGAAATCAACAAAACTAAAGTTTATTATGGGAACCTTCCAAATTTTCCACTTTTTGTCCCACAAAACTCTCATATATTACAAATTCACACAAGAATCGAGTTTCACCTTAGACAACAACAACAACTTAAAAGCAAAATCAAAAAACAACGATAAAATCGAAACCGTTTATTACAAAAGAATACTACAGTTTGGCATAATATCTAATTTATATTTCATTGTTTCTCTAATGGCAGCATATTATTTATGTCCAATATAACAGAATACATCAATTATTATTTTGTATATAAATCTACTTTATATATGTATATGCGATGCACTAGACTTTTGTCTAGACTCATTTAAAACCACACACAAATAAATGCAAATTTTACATCTAAACAGTAAAAAAGAAAAAAACGGTCAAATGCACAAGAGCACATATGGTGAAAACGTTTAATTATTATTACCTGCTATATTATTTAATCAAAACCAATAATAGTTAATTAAAATTTCAGATTTCACACTGATTAAAAAAAAAACACTCACCTTCCAATAAAAAAAATATAAAAAACAAAACTGACCACCGGAGAAAGGTTATACATCTAGAGATTCAATAAAGCCAGCCGGGAGTATATATCTATAGATAGATTTACGTATATATCGATACATAAACAACAGAAAAGTATAATTTTTATGAATACATAACTACGGTATAGCCTATATTTTGTCTCTAATCTATGGCTAAATGCATAAATAATTAATTTATGCACATTTAACACAAAATAATTAAGACATTTTAATTCATCATTTGTATTCTGCCGAACAAAGTGACAGCACACTATACGGTAGTAGACGAGTCTGTACGGCTACGGATGCAAATACAGACAAAACCAGTCTTCTTTTGCTGCTGTTTTTTTTATCATGTATCTTTTGTTATCGCACGACAACAACAAAATTATTATTTATAATTTGTTTTGAATTTTTCATCCAATTCCTTCTCTTTTATTTTTCTGTAAAACAAAATTCAAACATTTTAAAATGGAAAATCAAAGTATGTAAAATATAATTCAAAAATTGCTCATAAATTAGCAATCAAAATATAATTTATTGTACAAGTCAGTTGCATAAATCTCCAGTATTTTTTTTATTTTTTTTTTATTTTTTTTCGGTTTCTATTTTGTGAAGAAGAATAGGAAAAAAACCAAGAAGATGCATAATTTATAAAGAGTTTTCCTTCGGCATTGATTATGATATAATTATTAATTATTATTGAAAAAAATAAAAATGTATCTGTTCCACATGCGAGTTTGTATATCTGTGCTGTGTGATGTATCTTGGAGTTCTTAGAGTTAACCAAGAAATCTTCTTTCTTGGTAAATTAGCATAAAAACGCAATTTTAAATATAAATTAGTTACATTAATCTAACTGCTTGATTTCTATTGCTTTTTAAAAGATTCTACTTATGGGAAGAATACAAAACATCACAGTCGATAAAAATTAGTTGTTTTTTTTTTGTTTTGTTTTGTGTTTGAAGTTAGAAGTAGGTTGGTTGTTATGTGTACCTTAGTATGAAGTTGGTCGGAGGTACCTACTACTTGTATTTTTTTTTTTTGTTAAATGTTTTATTAATTTTCTTTTTTATGATGAATCGCTACTGCGGAGATAAGTTATATTTTCGTTAAGGAAGTCAACTGATTAGAATTAGATTGTCTTTTGAGTTTTTTATAATGTGTTTAGGAAGATGCGCAATATAAACACAAAAAGTAAGATATATATGTATAGAGTTACAGATATCTACGGTTTTTTTTTTGTGTTTTTGTTTTTTTTTTTTTTAATTTTAAGACGAATTTTAAGTAGCCAGAAAAAATAAGTAATCTGACAGCAACATAATTTTTATGAAACAAAATTAATTTGTTCGTTTGTTTATAAAAAAATCAAAAATAAAATTTATAAGAAATTACTTAAAATGAAGAAGGCATAAATATTTTGTTTTTGTTTTTTTTTATAAATATTACTGTTTTTGGATTTAAAAAATTAATTACCTTATGCAGATTACTTTCAAACTGTTTTAGTAGGTTCTTGGCTAAGTTTTAACGGGAACAAATTGATCCTCTTACTTCCTGACCAACTCGTATTTTGTACATTAATTCAGGAACTGGACAACAAAATCATTTTTCTATTTCTTAAATTTGAAATACTTTATAACTTGTATTGTGAAAAAAGTAACTAAACTGCAACAGAACATCCATAAAATAGTGACATTTCGTGAAAAAGAAAATAAACAAACCCACCTTTTTAAATATATTTATAAATGTCAAAACTGTCATAAGTGGAGTTCGATGGTATCTAAAATAGGGTATTCGACGAGAAGTAGATTAGCAAAAGTTTTTCAACAAATTAAGATTTACAGTTTAATCAACAAATTTTACGAATTAATTAAATAGATAGATATTTTTGACAGATCTTACTATCTGTGCGTGTTTAAAACTATCTAAATAGAAGAAACAGGGATTTCCATAGTTTCGCACTTCAATTTTCAATTTTTTTGACAACTTTAGATATTAAATTAAATTCTTTACTGAAAAACTGTTTTTGAGTTAACTCTTATTTAATTTTTGTACATGATTAGTTAACTCAGAGTTAAGTGAAAAACAATTCTCTTTCATTTTAACTGATTTAGATTTTTAGTTGTGCCGGATATATTTCTTTTGAAACATATTTTTACAGAATAAATCATGAAAATTTTCAACCACTTTTTGAATATCAATTAAATTGTCCATAAAAAGAGAAGTTAAACCAACACTTTCCTTATAGCTTTTTTTTTTTACTTTGTATATGTACCTATATGGCGAACCATCTTTTAAAATTATACAGCTATATTTATTAGATCTTCGACTACTTAGACAGTGTTTTGATAGTTGGAAACAAGTATTATTCAATTATATAAAACTTCACTTTAATCTAGGTTTACACAACCAATTACGTTATGTAAGTTAAATAACACTTAGAAAATATGGAGGTTTATTTCTAATTTCTAAAGTTAGACAACGTTTATAAACAAATCGTAATAGCCCTGTTTGTTAGAATAACGAAAAAGTATATCCATAATCTATGAAATTATGTAGTTAACGGATTTAAATAAAATACATTTTAAAGGTTTCTTTGTTTTTAATTAGGTGCCGTAAGCTTATTTTTTAAATAGTAAGTCAGCGCAAATTTTCTTTTTGCCAACAATATAAAAAAAGTAAAGTGAAGCAACGAATCCACGGGTCTGATAGTACCAAAGTGCCTACCTATTTTCTTACTTTTAATGATTAGGTCAATGTTTTACCAAATTTAATTACCAATCATACACATGACTGTAACTGATAGAATCTTTATAATTAAAATTCTGTTAGGTATAACAAGAAAAAAAAATAAATACAAAATCTTTTAATTAAAAACTTTAAAATTGATTTATTTATTTTTATGCAAATATATATAATATGTATTATGTACCTACCTATAACAACTTTCCATCAATGATTTTTCGATGTAATCAAACAATAAAAATGTCACCGGGAATATTGAAATTATAATAAACGTCAAACGCCTACATGAACCTACCTCATCTCTGTCTCTGTGATGTATACATCTACATGATGTTGATTCATCCGGTATAAAACAAGAAAAAAAATAATTTTCTATTGTGCTGTAACGCGTTCTTGATAAGTATCTTTTGAATGCGAGAGACGTAAAGTGGATTTTTAAATCATAAGTCAATCAAATTGAAATAATCTAAAATGTGAAATAGGTCGCCGCGTCGCCAAGAGTACAGTACCTACTCGCTTTATGGTCTCTCGTTCTCAAAAAAAAAAAAAACTAATTTCAAATAAATACGTTGTGCGTATTTAAGAAATTCAATTTGGACAATTTTTGATCGTTGAGTTCGATATTCCCAACATCAACAACAACAGCAACAACAAAATACACACAAGTTATTGTGATGGTGCAAAGTGACACACCAACAAAACAATCTCAACTCTCTGAACAGCAGCATATCATAAGTTATATACGTCCCTATACCCATAAGATTGAGAAGTATATCTTTGGGAAAATATAGTGAGGTAACCTAATTCACATCTCAAATTTCATCACAAAAGTATCTGAGGTAGTTCTTGAAATGCCTTAAAATGCTTGTTAGGCACACAAAATTCTATCTATTCACCCGTGTAATTACAAGTTTCCATTTCATCTCGGTTCTTCGCTGCTGCTCTTGCTGCTAATGCCGCCGCCGCTATCCACTGCGACGCACCGTACACCGCACCATCGTATAAGGTTTCGTCTCCTGTTGCTATGGTTCCCATTTGAGTGCCTCTTCAAATTCGAATCAGATCGGGATCGGGATCGGGATCATTACTTCAGTCGATCATTGTCGTTGTTATTATTATTTGTGAGTAGGTGTCGGGGATCAAGAGAGGACGACTGTGTTGACTTTCGTTCTCTGGGCAAATTTGAAGGATATTATAGGGTACCTACTTGAGAAATGAGCTCAGGTTACTTATATTGCATTCGGAGTGCATTATCCAATTCTCCACTTAACTTTTGGCACACGTCGTACGTCATCGTTGGGGGTTTCGCATGAAAAATTTTTTTTTTCTATACTTGCAGTTTATTAATTCGGTATGATGTGGTTGCGAAAGTTCTTCAATTATGATATACATTGTGCTGGGTTTTTTGGAATAAAACATTGCTTAAGGTTTAAGAGTTTTAATGCCTAACCATGACATTTTGCAACAAGCTGAAGAGATCTAGCAACTGCTAATCAGAAAAGTTAGAAAATATTGCTTTATCTTATCTTCAATTCATCAACTATTAGAAACGCAGTAAAATTTAACCTGAATTGGACTCAATGAGTTACAATTATTGTTCTGAAGTTTTGAACCTAATCCGTTTTTGATAATTTGTCAAAAACAAATGCGGCACTCCTCTTTTCTATAATTTGTTCATGCCAAAAAAGTCATGCAGGATATTTATCTGCCTTCAAAACTGCAAATGAATGACCACATTGAAAATTCCTAGCATGAGAAGTTGCTGCGTTAAGGACTGTTATACTTAATTCACAGTGAAGTTAGCAGCGCAATATGAAAATTTTGATTTTTTTATAATTAAGACTTCAAAATTTTCTTGAAATGCAAACAAAAACTTAAAAACTGCAAAAACTGCTTGTATAGATGAATGAGACAAATGAGATATAAAAATAATTAATAACGCAGCGCTTGTGATTTCATTTCAAATATGTATTAAATAATTTTAAATATATATTTAAAAATTTCAAAAAAATTATTAATTTATTCTTTTCGTATATATAAAATCAAATCAAGTATATTTTTTTGTTTTTTATATATTATTGTTGATTTAAATGGGAAAACCACTTATCAGTTAACAAGCTCACATTGAACTCCAAAAGTTAATAGATTCAAATATTTGTCTTTATTTAAAATTTTGTGATGTTATAAAAAGTTTTATACCCAAAAATACATTAGCAGACTGAAATAAAAAAAAACAAAAAACTTCAAAAACCACTTAAAAATACTAAAATATGAAGAAGAACAATAAAAAAATTAAATAATTTTATTCTAACAAAATTTAACCTTAATTTTGCACTAATAACGTTCATTATTCATATAACTGTGAGCTTGTTATATAGAATATATCAGATATTTTTTTTATTAATATTTATCATCTTTTTATGGCTTTAAAAAAAACAAGAAGTATTTTTGTATATTATAACTTTTATTCGATTAGCATAAATATTTTTATATCTACTCCCGGCGACAAAATAAAAAAAAAGATACAGCACAAATAAGAGTTAATATACTAATTTAGTCAAACAATTTAGACGCAAATTTAATATTTCTCCGTTGTGATAGAACTGCCGAATGGGAAAAGAATCGAAGTTAACAAATCTTTTATTTAAGACTTTTTTTTTACTTACCTACCGTTTTTTTTTTTTTTTTTTTTGAGTGGCAATTCATTAAGTGACATATAAAAATGGAAATTTAAATTGATGACAGCCACAGGGTGTTTAGTTTACGACTTTTATCTAAGGAGCTGCCGCCAACCGTTCGGTCGCGCCACCGCTGCTACGGCAACTATATAATCATATAATCATATGATATTTTTGCATTTTTTTTCTTTCTTTAACTCTAATTGAGTTTAGTTTCTTGGTCATTGTGATTGAATTCAATCAAAGTATTAAGTGTTATTCCAAATTATCATAGCATGTCGAGTGTTTGTTTTGATATCTAACGATGTTTTCTTGATGGTTTTAGGTACCCATCATCAATAGCGAGCTACTGTACACCAACAACAATTATCACACGGGATTTTGTGTCACATCAAGCACATTTAATTGTTAGAAATCAAATCACAACAAAGATTCATTAGGACTGTATTTTTTTTAAGTTGAACCAAAAATTAAAGAAAGTCATATTTGAAACGTGACAATTTGGGAAAATCTCGAATTTTGTATCTTTTCTTTATATTTTGTCATGTACTGTCATTTAACTGACAGGTACGCGTAGGTGAATTGTCATTGTCAAAATTAAAAAAAAAAATATGGCAAAACGCAAGCGGCACGTTTTTCGTTCAAATATGCCAATCATCATTGTTTAGTGTTTTTAGTGTAATTACATGCAAAATGAAACGAAAGAAATAAAAAAAAAAAAAAACTAAACCACTTGGGTGACCTTAACATATATTCATATAGTTACAAATTTTGGGTTTAATAATCCTGTCATCCATGTATGTACTTATATTTTCCTAGAACTAGGCTTAGCAATATAATTGTATTCGTTGACCTGTGAAATGTTCGAAAATTGAGTGCAAAATATTTTAAATTTCTTCCATTATTACTTATCAGGGAGGTATACGTATTGCAGATTTTTGGCGGAAAAAATATAAATCTCTACAAAGAAGTACCGACGGACAGGACGTTATTTGTCACTCTCTAAGATACATAAAAATACATAGGAAGGAATAAGGATCTATTTTGGTTTTCCATTTTGCCACAAAGGACAAACTCTTTTATCACTTGAAAAATGTGAATATTGGAAAATCATCGAACCGCAGGCAAAACAATGGATATGGTTTACCACAAACAATATATACATATATATTGGTCTCTGATGTATAAGAAGCGAGGTCTTTAAACTTAGATATTTTACGTTTGAATGAGTTTTACTTTTAACACATCACATCTGTCTATGTAATTTTTTTTGTTTGCGGTTTGTTTTCAAAATGATGATAATGATCTTTTTTTGAACGAAAAAAGGGGCGTTACTTATGAAAGTAGTCCCCTATTTTATCTACCCCTTATTTAATGTAATTCAAAGCAAATTTTTGTTAATTTTTATATTTTTAAAATTTTTTTATTTTTATTTACAGAAACACAAGGAAAATAAATTCGTTCACAGTGGCGCTGCATTCAACAGAAGCCCTCATGGCAGCGGGCTTTTTAAAATCTGGTGATTTGGGACCACATCCGCATAGTTATGGTGGTCCACATCCACATCATTCTGTACCACATGGACCATTACCACCGGGCATGCCAATGCCATCACTTGGACCCTTTGGGTTACCTCACGGTTTAGAAGCTGTTGGGTTCTCCCAAGGTATGTGGGGTAAATATCGCAATTTTTGTATAAAAAAAGACCATTTAGATAAGCTTAAATATTGTTGCGATTCATTATAACACATTTAGATAGATTTTTTTTTTAATTTTAGTTTATATATTTTAATGGAATTCATTTTACACCAAAGCTTATTTCTGTAGGTATAATAATTGAAATATTGCGCTAAAGTAACTTTTTATTTTTGAAATAAGAAATATTATAGTATTTGTAAAAAAAACCGAAAAATGACTGCACGAAATCTGGATCCAAGATAGAGGAATAAATTACAACGACGAATTTACTAAAAAAAATGATTAATTTAAACAAATTATTAATGGTGCTTCATTTCGCAAATTTGCCTCCGATTCTTGTTCTTGTTCTGCTATTGATCTATTAGGTATAATTTACAGTTTCAAAATAACTTTTAACTGCTTTTTTGTCCACACCATATATTCATTTAAATAAATCCAATTTCATATAAATGTGGTTTAAAAAATCTACAAAAATGTTTATTATTTAACTACGTTATATTACAAATTCCGTAACAAAAAAAAACAAGAAAACAATAAATATTATCGAGACATTTATACCTTTTTAACCAAGTAAATTCTTAAATCAAGTTTTAACCTCAGCTCTTTTGTTTATTACTTTCTTGTTAAATTTAATTGAATTCAAATAATTGCGTGTGGAATTTAAAAAAAAAAATAAAAGTTTATGAATAAAAAGCAAACAAGTTCACACCATATAACTTAGTATATTTAATTTGTTGGTGACGTTTAACAGGTTATATATATTTCTTTCATATTCATTGCCATGTTGAAAATATATTATTATCTATGAATTCTATCGTAGTTTTTGTGCAATTAACTCAACGCTTGAGGCAGCAACTTTCAAGGACATTCGTATATTATTTCGTCAAAACCAAGATAACAAAAGTTCAATGCATGTTATTTAAATATATATTTAAACAATATATAACAAAGCACTTCCTGATGAATTTTTGAAGAAACTTAAAATCAAAGTATTCATAAAGTCGAAGGTGTTTTGTGAGAAAACACTACCATCCTCATGAGGCTTTTTTCAATGTGAGGTCGTAATATGAACAAAAAAAAAACTTAAAAAAAAATTCCAAACAAACAAATATTGCAAATTAGGTCACAGGCATTTATTATGTAATTTCCTTCAAAATTCCATTTGATCTTATTTATTTTTTTATTCTTTGTATGGCAATCAAGTTCACACACATAACTCATGGTGATGTTGACGACACTCGGTCACAACCATACGACCGATCACCCGTCGGCTGGCAGTGGCGGTTGCGGTGTCAGGAATATTTATTGTGATACTCCAAATCGAAATGAATTACAAAAAAAAAGAAGGCCACTCCAAAAAGAGAGATATAACTAATGTATCTACTTATTGTTTGCTGTTATATTTTTTTAAAGAATTTTATTCATTTTTATCTTTATAACTTCATATATTTTTTTTTCTCTCATTACTTTTGCTGTAGGTACATTTAGTTTTTTTTCCTTTATAACTTTATTCTCTGCACTTCGTTGTATAGTGTCGTTCGTTTTTTGTTTTCTCATTTTTAGCTCTTGTTGTCAATTACATTATTTTTTATAAATTAAACTCATAAATATCTTTTATTTGTATGCTCTCTACGCTATACTATACCATTTTTTAACCTACCTAACCTCCTCTCCTGCCATAAACTTGCATTCAAAGTCGTGCATATTGCGTATGAGTATAATATAGTATCTTCTGGGTGTTTTTTTCCGTTTTGTATGGTGGTTCATTATTCATTATGTCAAAAAAATATTGATAATGATGCAATCCAATATATACCTTGATTTGACATTAACAAAGTAAAAAGAAGAAAATAACATAAACAAAAAGGAATAAAAATAAACTTGTGTGCTCGAGATGCAGAAGATGGAAGTTGATGTTCAATGTCATTTTATGCTAATTGAATTATCAAGACATCTTGTATAGGACTTTATATACGCAAATTCAATTCAGTAATAAAAAAATAAAAAAAAAAACAGCCAAACACAATTGTGACTTAGTGAGGACATTGTAGACATTTTACTTTATACTCGTAGAGTATAGTAAACTTCATTCACGATAAGTAGTTGTTTTTTTTTTTTATATCTTGCAAATCGGGGCATCTTGAAAGGAAACTTTTTTCTTCTTCTTTTTTTATTGGACTGGTTGGTTATCTGAAGAAGTCATCAATATTGACGTTTTATTGAAAATCGCTTGTCAATAATGTAAAAGGCAGTAAACATTGACAAATAAGATTTTGTACGAAACTCTTCTTTTAAAAGTAAATATATGTATGTATGTAAACGAAAGATGTAATGTATGTAATTTAGTAAAAACTTGTTTGCCTTGATTTTAGTCAAATCAACTCAATATCGCTAATAATAATATTGGGCTCTATTGTGAATAAATAATTTTAGAATTCACGACCACAGAAATATCCCTTGGTAAATAAGATTAGTTGCTCAAATGACAATTTAATAATTGTTGAGTTGATTTAAAAAAATGCGTATTGTGAACATTTAAAAAGCCCTAAAAAACCTTTCTCAGTTGATATCGGAATGCCATCGATTAAAGTTTTCTGCATGCGTAAAGTAATACAACTCTATGCAATTCCATTGACTGACTTTCAATGTCATTTCTTAAAAACATGGTAACTGTAATTGAAATTTATTTTCTTTAATTAAAATGTCTTCTTCATCAACTTCATTTTATATATTTTTTGATTTTGTAACAAAGTAGGTACATTTTTATGACACTATCGCTGCGGTTGTCTGCTATCTCATAAAGAATTTTGAGAGATAAGATACTGACACGATGTCCATCTGAATATTATCAAACGCTAATTCCATTAAAATAATTCATAATAATCAAGTACATAGTAAAATAAAAAAATTCTGAACGATTTTACATTCTGTTTGGAATTAAATAATGTATTCTAAAAAATAAACACTTTTCACTTGAAGAGCTATGAATAATTCACCATTGTAAAAAGTATTTTGTTACGTTTTTAAATTTACCACATTATGAAATTCTTGGACATTTTCCAGTAAATTTTTTACGTGCGCTGAATTTATGAATTAATATTGAAAATGAACAAAATACTTGAAAATTAAAATTCCTTAAATAATGCTTGAATGTAATTAAAAATTAAAAAAATTAAAAATAATCAATCTCTTTCTTTAAATTTCTCAGAATTTTGCCTTGCTTTCATAGAAAATGTAGGTGTTAATCATATCTCTTGTTAGCCAAACAAAATCGTACTTGTTAACACTAACATAATTTTATGTTTTTATTTATTTTCCATTTTTAGACTATTTAAAATTCCTAGCAAAGTTTTGAAGAATTTTGAATCAAAATCGGTTCTTTCAAATATAAAATAAACATGAACTAACTAACTTTTCGTTAGTTTTTACCCCTCCTGCCTATTGACAATCACAAAAATTAATAAAACAAGTCTGCTATATGTTTCGCTTGATAGAAATTGATTGATTTTGTGAAGTCTTTATTTTAAACTAATATTTAGTACATCATCGTGCGTGCGTCGGTATGAAAGAAAAGTTTTTTTTAGTAAACAACGTTATGTTGTGCTGGACAAATAAACATTGCTCTATATAGTTCAACATTTGGAACAGATCACATGTCGATTTGAGATTTTAACAGCACAAAGTTTTATTTAATATTCTTATTCTTCGGCGGAAAAATCTATTTATTTGTGTTGAACATAACGTCGGTTTTCTTCTGGAAAGACGAAATATTATGGAAATTGTAAAAAAGGAAAACTTGTCTCTACTTTTGCGTAACATTTTTTATTTAAGAAAAATAAAATACATCTAAGATCTACTTAGTAATGTCAGAAATATGTTTTTCTATAGTTTTTACAGAAACAAAGCAATTTAATACCAACTGTAGTTCAAGATGGCTCAAAAGTCGTCAATTGATCTTTAATCAAAAATGAAATGGCTTGTGGAGAACCAGGGCCCTAAAGTCTTTCACGAAAGTTCGGGAGATTTTCCAAATATAAGAGCATCTTCCGAAGAGCTTCTGACTTTTGAAAGACCTTGAACATGTGAAGAAAGCCTAAATTTATACCTTTTGGGGGTATATTGAGTGCTTAAAGAGAACTGATGCACTATAGTTCAATTCAAATATTTCGTTTATTTAGAAATTTCCAAACGAAATGTACAATATCCTTGTAAACAAATTGAAGTTGAACTTTATTCATTCATTTTATAATTTGAACTTTCTAACTTCCGTAAAATTAAAATTCAACAAACAAAAGAAGACTCACTCACAAGTCACAAGCTGACAGATGTGCAAAGTTAATTTTTCAAAATGAGAATTAAAACTTCATTTGACAGTTTGACTTGCAAGAGTATCTTCTGCTATTTTATATGACGTCTGCCTCACTGCCTGATGAGCCTTCTGTCTCATCTAAACAAGGCTTAAAAATTCATTTCATTTTTTCGTCATCTCTCTCATTATTTTTTTTCAATGAATAAAAAAAAAGTTAGAGCAATAAATTTTGTATTTCATTTAATTAATTCCATTATTTGCTGCTCCCACTTGGTTAGCATTATATAAATATATTGTATGTTTCTCTCTTTTTTTATTTTATTATTCCATTTTCTTTTTTATTATTATTAGTTTTATTTTCGAGAGTTGCTACTGCAGATGTTTATTTTTTTTTTTTTTGGTTGGGAAATGTGAATCCATTTTTGGACATTTCCCATTTTGAATGTGACTTTTACATTAAATATAAATGAGGGTTCTGGTGGCAGAATAAAAAAATAAAATATATCTATCTGTACATACATATATGGCAGGAGAGTGTTTTAGGCACGCAATACAAATATAAAACTCCTATAACATTCAGCTATGAAATATAGTGGCACCCTAATCGTTCGTTCTACCACCTAAAATATGCGACGATAACTGGCGTGAGTATTGTGAGTATATTTTTGGCCCTCTCCCTCCGTGTCGTCACCACCGTTTCAAACACAATGAATCGAATTGAAAATTATCAAAAAAATAAGTAAAGAAAAGAAAGAAAGGACGAACAAACGAAAAAAATGCCTACTTTGATACGTTTATGAATAGAGAAGCTTAAGTCTCGAAATGGGTAAGTGGGTTTTATGAATAGCAATAGAGCATGTTCCTCCCTATGTATGTATCTACATATATACTCGCGGCGCATAACACATTGCAAAGGGGTAGCATTACATAAGTTCCTCTACTTATGTATAACGAAAGAACGATAGGTATGTCCTTATGTACACTAAAAATATCTAAGCCCCTTGTTGTTTCAGGGAGCTAGCTGCTGCTCTCTCATTGAATTGAAGATGAGAAGGGTAGGTCGGTAGGATGATGGCTTGAATATAGGCAGCCGTTTTACGTAGGTATTGTGTGCTTTGACAAGTTAAGGGTTCGTTCGTTTTCATGGGGTTGAATGTTGAAATGGAGTGCGGATGAAAGAATAGAATGATGATGTATTCAGCCAGCCAACCAATTGTAAGTAGGTTGGAACAAGGGATGTTCTTCCAAAAAAGGATCTGAGTCGCATGGGGTTGCGGATGTAGACGAAAAGTGGGTATTGGAAGAGTCAACATCGAAAGTTAAGCAAACGTTTTGAGAGGGTTTTTTCTTTTTTTTTTTTTTGGATTTGCGTATACACTCACATTACAATTGCTTTTCTTCTTCTTTTTGAAAAGCCATTGTGTTCGTGCTGAGATTTCGTTTATTTTGAAGTCCAAGTGGAGATGGAGCGTGGAGGATTTTAGAAGAAAAATGTCTGAAAAGTTGAACAATTATTATTATGTCTGCGAAATTAAGTTTGGATGTTTTCGTTTTTTTTTTTTTTTGTGCTGCTTCCTTCCTCCTGTCAAGTGAAACCGGAAAATACTTCATTGCTCTTTAAAGCCCATTGAATATACATAGATGTAAGTTTCATCAGAGAGTGCGGGAGCAGAATATCTGTGGAATGGGGAGCTCTTTCATTTACAAAACTCGTCCTCCTTACCCAGCCAAAAAACATAAGCGGCTTATCTTCCTTTCGCAGGTCTCTCCTTAGTAAATTTTCGGTCGACGATGACGATGGGAGCGAAAAACGTTGGTAACCTAGCTATACTATATAGACTCCTTTTTGGCCCACTACCTTCGTTATTTATATTATTTATAGATTTTTTTGGTTTGGTTAAAGCCTCGTTTGGAGAATTTAGTATCGATATCTATGTCCAGTGAGGAAATTACAGCGATGATGATTTATTTATATGATGTATCCTTGTCACTATATAGCTTTATGTATAAGCAAAGTGCACACCATGAATAAATACAGTTTATATAGCATAAAACAATGTTTCATTCTGTTGGATACTTTTATCTATACTCGAATATGCAATTAATTTTTAAAATACTGTGCTGGAAACAGTAGTTTATCGATATAAATTATTTAAAAGCTTTTTTTTTTCACTGCAATAAAGGAATACTAGCTGATGGCTATTCCAATTGTTTATTCTACCCCCGCCGCACACTCAATGAAAAATTTGTCTCAAAAAATATAAATATTTTAAATCATTGGGCGCCATTTATTTCACCTTGATAATTAAAAGATGTAAACTTTTTAAAAAAATTTAAGTTTGTCGAGAATCTACAATGACAATTCTGCTTTGGTTTCAGGCCCCATGCTGGGCGCCCTTTAATGTAATTTCTTATTTTGTTTTAACTAACTTTGTACATATTTTTAAAATTTACACTTTTACTGACAGACAAACAGTTATATCTCCGAACCTTTTCATTGAATAACGCCTTTTTTAAGGAATCGGTAACATTTAAATCACTTTTCCAAGGTGTTCCAAGGAAATCTTTTTGTCAAAGTTAAAATTAAAAAAAGCCCTTTCCCAAACTTTATTGATATGTTAATAACTTATTGGTTTCATACTCGTACTAGGCTTTATTTGCAGAAAGATATTAAAAATGATAATAGGTAGTAATTGTGTTTTTTTTGTATCTGCTAGCGACAGTTTTGACTGATTAACATTTTTCAGGTCGTTACTTTTTAAGTTATAACTTCGCATGATACGGTTAGTTTGTTAAATAGGTAGGTAATCTGCCTCTTATAGCTTAAAGAAAAAAATTTATAAGTTAGTAAACATCTTCAAAATGGTTCATGTGTTGGGCGCCATTTATTTTAATAAATATAGCTGAAAATTTTAGTTATGGTTGAGCTCAAGAGATTTAAAAAAAAACGAAGCCTTAAATTCTATATTCACCTTTGAATCAATTCATCAATTTCATCAATTATTAAAAAAAATTAAAAGTTTTCCAAAAGTGCAATTTTAATTCAAAAATATCATCTACTCTTCTTAATCGTATGATTAATTTTTTTTTAATAATTACTATGTTGGACGCAATTTAGGAACAAAAAATCTTCCACGTATTTCTCTAGTTTAAAGTAATACAGATATTTAACTACTTTTTTTCTCCGGTTACATCAAAAGTATAGAATAATTTCTCTGTTATATTTTATGTGATAACAAACTTTATTTAATTAAAATCTAAATATTTAAAAAAGTGTTAAATCGCAACAATATTTGGTAGGAATAATTCTTTAAGACACTTTATACTAATTTTCTTTTTGTTTCTAACATTTCAGGCGTAAATACCCGCAAACAAAGACGCGAACGTACGACATTTACACGAGCGCAATTAGACGTATTAGAATCGCTTTTTGGCAAAACACGATATCCAGATATATTTATGCGAGAAGAAGTTGCTTTAAAAATAAATTTGCCCGAATCAAGAGTACAGGTAAGTCAAAATTAATTTTTTTTTTAATCTTAAATTGCACCAGAAAAAAAAAAAAAAAAAAAAAAAAAAAACAACTAGTAGAATTTATATAGCAGTCCCATGCGCCACCCCTGTATTTGACTTTCCGACTAACGGTCTCTAGCACATATGTCATCCTATATGACACATAAAATCTTAAAATCCAAAAATCTCTTACGCAAACAAACTGCGTATACAGATATAACGTGTCTTAATTTGGGTTGCTAATGGATGCGTTCCTGGGTCCAAAACGATCCATCTTTTGTCCCAATTATTTTCATATGACACTTTGAGGGTTTTGTTGTGTTGCCTTGCAATGTTTGCACATCCTATGTTTAATTTGAAATTGCGCCCAAAAACCGAATATTGAAAAGAAGGGCTGTTAAACAAGCTATATTTGTTTTTACCTCAGATAACAATACGGAACGAAATCTTTCCACCCGAACAACAACAACAACAACAAAAAGAGAAAATTATTTCCTCTTCCATGTTTGGTTAGGTGATGATGATGGTTGTTTGCGGGTATACATCATCATGCAAAATATGTTCCATGTCCTTTTTTTCCTTTACTTCTTTAAAAACTTCCTTAACTAGAAAACAAAAGTGCAACAATAGAGAAAAGCCAGTACATCAGGGTAAAAATTTTTGTAATTTCATCCGCCGCCGGCAGTCGTCATCCCTCTGGCAATTGAATATGTACGTACATACACATCTACTTCCATGACCGTGTTCAATTGAATTGTCAAACAACCGCTTTTCAGTTGACAGTTTATTGTCGATAATGATTTCTGTAAACACAGCCGTCATTAGTATTTTTGGTTTGCAATGAAATATTATTGTGAATAACCTTCTCTATGTCTGTTGTATGTATAGTTTTCTTTTTGTTTTGTTTGTTTAAAGAAGCAGAAACAAAGGACATCGTCCTTTTGGGAAATAATAGAGACATTCCATTACATAAGTGAGAGCGAGTGTACAATGACAATCGATTGAAGCCATAGATATAAAAAAAAAACACTGACACAAACCTGAAAGATGACACCTTTTTAGCAAAAATGTTCATAGTTTTGTATATACAGTTTTTCACCCTCCGCATCCAATAGTCCGTGTCCATTTCCAGTCGATAAAAAAAAAAAAACCTTCAAAAAGCCTGCACAGAAGTCATTAACATTCTTTTTTTTCTCTTCAATTCTATTTATTTTCTTTAAATTGTTATCCTACATAAATATCTACATATAGGTACATAGTTGTCATTGATTTTGCCATGAAAATATTTATTGTGAATTCAATAGATTTTGGCTTGTGACACCTACGGCAATGACAGTTCGAGTGGGTAGTGTTACTCAGAGTTATGCTTCAAATTTGTCAAATTTGAAATGTGCCTTTTTATGGTGTTTGACTTGACTATTATGTATATCCCATTCAAGGCGAACTATGCTGCGATGATACTTAAAACTAGACCAACAATTTATGACAGCTGATATAATTTTTAATCAGAAAAATATCGGATTTTAAAATAGGAAACGAAGAGGTTTTCTTTGTGTGACATTTAAATGCGTTTTTATGGTGAAACAGCCTTCTTCAAGGCGCCATTAAAATTTAAAACGTTTGCTGCATAAACAAAATTTAAAACACCTTTATAGCCATTGTACCCCATAAAGCACCATGCTAAATTGCATAATGCCGGCACAGATTAAAAGTTACGACGCATCCTAAATTATTGTGAACTACATAAACTGATGATGACGTTAAGAATTATTTTTACGAACACGAAAGCCTTTTATTCTAGCCACATATGAATAAGAACTAAAAAAAAGTGTAACTTTAGAAATAATTCATTCCTGCAGTTCACATATTATGTTTCATTCACAATAGTTTAAATTAAATGTAATTTCAAAGAACTATTAAAAACTCTGTTATGTCTCAGGCAGTTTTTCGTGAGATTTAGCTAAGAAGTAAAGTAAGTATAGCTATACGCGTATGACTTTGAATCAACTACAAAATGACATGATTGCTCAGCATAACAAATCTTTTGACAGATTATGAAATGCGTATTTTAAATCTAGAAATTCAAGATGTCATTTTTATGGTAGAACTTGTTTTTTTTTGTTTTTGTTTAAATTTTTATCTTATTACATTCCCTTTGCCTACGCCAAATATACATACATGTCTACATTTTTCGACCTGGTCCAATATTTTTTTTGTTGACCCTAACAATAAATTCTCACCAATTCATCACATTGTGATTATTTTTATTGTTGTTTGCTTGTTGCTGATTAATAAATTAATTTTCTAGCGCAATTTGCATCAAGATCTCTTATTTATGTCTATTGAAATAGAAAATAAAATCACAAAAAATTATTAATAAATCATGCAAATTATTTCTGTCATATTGTGATTTATAATATGTATATTGTATATAGTTAGTAGCATAAGCTTAATTATTTTTTTAGGAAATATTGTTATAAGTTTTCAACAAGTTATAGTGGCGCTAACTTTGCGTTTACATTTTTATAATATAACTTTTGTGGTATTAACTGATGTGTTATATTGGTTCAGGCTTAGTTAAATTTTGTGATACTATTTTAGACTTTGTGATATACCTTCATAAATAATTTTAATCGAAGGTTAAAAGAATGTTTTAGGAAAGTAAATTATGACTCGATTTTTTATTGTTTGATATTTTTGTTTTTATTATGTTTTTGTGCCACTTACGGGTGAAATCAATGCCGACGGAACTTTGTAAATTAAAAATATTTTGTGTGTTTCTTAAAACAAAAACAAAACACCGTGAGAAAGATGAGGATGTATGCTTCTGTTATATTTGTCAATTTGACATTTATCAACAAAATTGATAATAAACTGTAAATAGTATAAGTGATCTATTGTGAATAGTTCTATTGACTTACTCTTTTAAAGATTAAACTATGCCAACTGATTGCTGACTTTAGAAGAAGACTTTAGATTTTCAATAGCCGTCGGGATAAAGTGTTTACAGTCGTCGCTATCGCTATACTCATTTAAAATTTTTTAATATTCACAGTAATAGTAAGCCACCAATACTAAAAGTAAGCAACCAACACAAGACATTTTCAAAACTCACTTCTCATACTTTGTTAACAAAAAAAGTCTTAAGTGTATTCATCGTCTATAACTATCAACAAAACGTATTTGCGATGTCTTCTGCTTACTTTTTTTTAAAGAATTTTAGGAATATAGCAGAGATTTTATTCAAATAATACAATACACAAGCATAATGACCTTTTCTTTAGCTGATCGTGACCTAAACTGGGAACTATTTTAACTGAATTTTTTGCTTGTAAAAAGAAACCACAAAAAACTAAAAACATTTCAAGTAATTCAAATTCAAAAAATGAATGCTCTAAACTAAAATATTTTAAGAAACAAATCCATTCTTTAAGCACTAAACAAATGCATCTCTTTTATGGTTCACAATTGAAATCGAATTTTACAAAATGAAAAAATGTTTTTAATTTTCTCTTTTGTACGAAGATAAACATAAATCATTACTAGTTTATCAAAAAACTTATTTCGTTCACAATAATTTTGACTAAAATAATAAAAATTGTACAGAAATAGAGAGAATGATATAAGGTACTGACTAAACTTTAGTATCTATGTCTATTTTTTATAAAAAAACGGTGAAATATGTTTTTTTTAAACGCAAGAACTTATTTTAGTCATTCAAAATGAAAATAAAAACAACAATTTTTGTATTTACATTCCTTTGTTTTCTATTGTTTGACACTTAAGTTATCGTTCGAAACTTCAGATTTGTATCTATCTACTTGATAAGTAATTTTATTCACAATATAGCATTTAAGTTTGCTAGTTTTTTCATCTAATTGGGCATCAGAAGTGTATTTCGGTTCACAATAGTGGGTATATCAGTTTGACGGTGTGATTCAGAACTTATCTCTTAATTCGCAATAGAGCTATAGTTTTTGTTAAATTAAATTACTATATTCAAATAAGAGTCAAGTCTCCAAACTAAAAAAATATCAACAGTTATATCTGTTTTAAAACCAACTCCTCACGGCTTTTCTTTCCTTCTAAGAAAATCAATTAGGTACAATCCTATGTAATAAATTCTAATAAATTATGGCCTTGTTAGTTCTGTTTACTTATCACGATAAAACTCTGGTGTCATATCTTAACTGCCCTTCTCCGGCGGCGGTGTTCAATAGAGGGTGATTTCTAAATTTTCATATTGCCAATGTTGCAACTTGCTGGCAATAATCACACACACAAGGGTTACCTACGTTCAAACAAATAATATAAATTCATAACTTCTTTACAGTGGTAGATTTTCCATCACGCCCAAGTGATTATGATCCTTAAATTCGATAGCAACCCGAGCAGGGGAATAAACTTTTATTTCGAACAAGAGAAAAATAACGACGAGGAGAACGACAGAAGCAATTTCCCAAAGTAAATAACTGTGGTTATCCGAATGAATGCCTTCGCAAAGTCGCGCGTAATATAATCATTTTTATTTTTATTTTCTCTTTCTCTCTTTTACTCCTTCACAGTTCACTCCACTCCTTTTCATTTTATTTCTGGATTTCTCTTTTATACAGTTTCCGTTTTTTTTTGTTGTTGGTTTTGTTTGGTTACTTCCTTGGTTGGTGTTGCGGATAAAATTTTTTATTAATGACCGAGCGCACCGAGAAATTTTATTATTGTCGTCAAATAATCTCGACGAAAGTTTATTTTGTCATCGGTTGCTCGCACACAGATGTTTTTGGTGATAAATTTTCTCACAGAGGATATATAATATAATACACAATTTGTATCAATGTTGATAGATGGTAAATAAAATCTGTGCCGCATATTCAGGGGTTGCAAAATGGAAGGGCAGATCTATTGGCTATTGTGTACACACCTTTAAAGACTGACTCACAATTGTTTTTTTTAGAAGCGTTTGTGTAGGTAACTGAGTTTTGTAGCAATAATTTGATTGTATTTTTTAAAAGTTTTTCCATAGTTCCCAGTTAACCAAACTTTATTAAGGTAAATATATTCGAGCTTTTGATATGAGGCTGGGTACATCGATACATTACTACTATGAGTCTATTGTGACAGTTTGTTGGATTTGGAACGGAACGGTGGCGTTCTCTTAAAAATTTGATTGTTAAAAAATTAATAAATTGCTTAATGCTGACATTTTTGTATTTCAGAACTTATTTTTCCAAACATTTTTTCGGAACAATTCATAATATGCAGGGTATTCATTTTTGGTTGCCAAAATAATTACTTTCATCTACTAGGAGAATATTCCCTTGGTTAACAGATTAAAAGCTAAATCAGATATAAAGTAGGTACATATACCTTATCTATACAATAATTCTTTTGATGTGTTCTAGTCCTCATTTAATTACTGTAATTTCATAGAAATTTCTTTGATTCACAATCAGAACGAATTTTTTCAAAAACCCAAAATTCTGCTGATTTTATACAAAATTATTCTTTGATTTATGAAAAGTTTAAAATTTCATTAAAAAATCGTTTCCTCAATCAAATCAACTATCAGTTGACTTATCAAAGAAAAATCTCAAACAATGCTTCCCACTGTCACATTTCAAATAATTTCTTCCATTATATCAACTCAACTTAACTAGAATTTGAAGAAAAAAAAAAAAGGTTAAAGGAATGGGAATCCTATATAATGAAATTCGATACGCCTTGTTTAATGCTCTTTTCTGGCAATGATTTTAAAATTCAATAAAACGCTCGAACGCACGCACAGCGACACTACACGACACGACAATGCATATAAATATATCACCCTTGTTGTGAATGGGTCGTAGGTATATTGTTTGTGTAAGTTGCGGGCGAAGGACGACTACTCTACAATGGTTCTTTTGCATCCATTAGCACCCCCGAAATTGGAATCACTTTTCGTGCCTTCCCCCTTAAAATAGCAAATAAAGGCAAACAACAAGAAGCATTATCGTCAAACTACGGCACTTTGCGGATTGTTTTCTCTAGTGGGTGATGGTTAGAGGGAGTTCCGGGTTTTGTGTCAGTGATGATGACTTCACAGAGCAAGACTTCTTGAAAAGGACGAGGGTGGGCTAAATAAATATACTAGTTGTTTATTATTTCAGTGCGATTGCTTTAATTGAATTCACCACACTTGACGTTACGACTGTGTAAACTAATTTTTGTTCTTTTCTTTTTTTTTGTGTCTTCTACAGGTTTGGTTCAAGAATCGACGCGCCAAGTGTCGCCAGCAACTGCAACAGCAACAACAGTCGAATTCGCTTAACAGTTCGAAAGGCAATAGTGGTGGAGTGGGATCCGGCGGAAATTCCGGCTCCAGTCGCAATTCATCGAATAGCAATAATAATAGCGGAAACGCTAACAATCAAAATAACTCTAGTGGCAGCGGCAATTCAGGAACGAACTCATCAGGCACTCCGGCGAAATCGAGCAATAATAATAATAACAACAACAACAACAAATCATCGGCGAACTCGGCGCCCTCTGGTGCTGGTTCTGGTGGCCAATCTATCAAGTCACACCATAGTTCCTTCTTAAACTCGCATTCCTTGTCGTCTCATCATTCCGGCGGAGGCATGGCTGGCAATGCGGGAAATTCTGCTGGCAACTCACTGAACCTCGGCAGCGGGGGTCACAATTCCTCGCCCATTCTTCCAACACCTGCCACCTCCGTTAGTCCTGTCAGCATAGTCTGCAAAAAGGAGCACATGGGCGGTGGAGGCTATCAATCAGCGGCTGCTTCGAACGGCGAATCACTTCGTGCCGCATATGATTCCATGAAAGATACGTCCGGCGGCGATATTGGCTCGGGAAGTCATCACGCCAGCCTCTATGGCAGTGCCAGCACCAACCCAAGACTGGTGCAGCCAGGTGGCAACATCACACCAATGGATTCCAGTTCGAGCATAACCACCCCGTCCCCGCCCGTCACACCGATGTCGCCACAGAGCGCCGCTGCAGCACACGCTGCTGCTGCAGCCCAGTCCGCTCAATCGGCCCACCACTCAGCTGCCGCTCACTCTGCCTACATGTCCAACCACGACTCGTATAACTTCTGGCACAATCAGTACAACCAGTACCCCAACAACTACCAGACGCCCAGCTATTACTCCCAAATGGAGTACTTCAGCAACCAGAATCAGGTCAACTACAACATGGGTCACTCTGGCTATAGTGCCTCGAACTTTGGCCTTTCACCGAGCTCCTCGTTCACGGGAACAATGTCTGCGCAAGCCTTCTCCCAAAACGGTCTCGATTACATGTCTCCTCAAGACAAGTATGTGAACATGGTGTAGGAGATCCTACAATCGGCCGCCGGCAATGTGGCTCTAGAACGGATAGGTGGCGACACCCAGGCCCTCGAAAACACATATCCTAAAAATCCTCGATAAATTAATTTTGTGTAAGTTGTCATTCGCTCACACAGCCTGGATCAACGAAATTCATAAGTGATAAGCTAAACTTAAAAAACAAACAAAAAATATTTAATAAAATTTAAATTTTAAATTCTTCTTAACCGTTATGAATTGTAAATATGTATTTAAACAAAAACAAAAAAACAAACGGCCAGAGAATTGTTTCATTCATCTTACTCATGAATATGTACCTTGAATTTAAAAACAAAAAGTCAAAAAACCTAAAAATTCGTTATACTTTGTATTTAATTTTAGTTAAATCAAACAAGAATTTAAATTTAAAATCGAAATCCCCATAAAAAAAACACACACACACATCATCATATCTTTTTTGTATAGTAAAACAAATCTCTCTATATATACAAACTATAATTATTATTATAAATAAAAAAGAATAATGAACATAAAAATTAATTAAAAAAATAAACCACAAAAATATATATATATTTAAAATATAGTAGATAATTTGCATAGTTTTTAAGTAAAATATTATTATCTATAATTAAAACAAAAAAAGTGAGTAAGTTAAATGAGAAAACAATTTAAGAAAAAAAGTTATATAACAAATTGTTTGTAAAACATTTTTAATTTTATTATAATTGGATGATTATTTTTATTTTTATTTTTCCGACTATAGTTTAGATTTATTAATGAAACAAAAATAATGATAAAACATAAAAAATAAAAGAAATTTAATTGTATAAAGGCAAAAATAAACAAAAAGATAATTATACGAAAAAATCAAAATATTGGTATTTTTTATTTAAGAGAGATTATTAATTTTTTCAGCTCAATTTAAAAAATCAGGGGTTTTTGTAGAGTCTTATAAGTAAGTATTTGGAATTTCAAAGATGCTAATAAATTTTCAATTCGTATAAATATACAATTGGTTGGAATATTTTCTTTCGATTAACGCCATGATATCTGTTGGCCATGGTTGGCCATGGCATGCGCCCTCATTAGCCTTATTTACAAGAGATACTTTAAAAAACATGTCTGTAAGGCGTAGCCCGATCAATCCTAATCTTACTTTAATATCAATTCTTCGTTTCTAATTTCAGATCGCTTCTGAAAAATAATTGATGTTGTGGGAAAATTATTAGTGTCTAAAAAGTCTTTAAGTACCCACTCAAAACAAACATTTTCATAAAATCATTTGAGACTCAAACTTTAAGTTGTTTAAAAAAAACATTTGAATGGTTTGAAAAAAACTTGTTTAAAAGATATACCACCATAAGTTTTGGACCTTAATTAACATTGACAAAGCACATAAAAAAGTCAAATACTCCAAATCATTCTTTAAACGTATATAGGTAAACCAGTCCAACAAACTACGACAAACTCGATTTTGGTTTAGAGATTTGTTTTAACGTTTAAGGTCCTGTTTTAGAGTACCTACCTAAATAGTGCAAGGATGTATTTTAGTTTTTGGATAGTTTGTAATTCTTTCCTCGAAGAAATCTTATAGCCAAAATTGTCGCTATAATATTTTAAAAGAAAAACCATTTTGACACATTTTTTCGAAAGAGAATTATATTTGAGAAAACAAAAAATCCAAAACCCAGTTGAAAATTTAGGCTCTACTTTTTAGGAAGTGCTCAACACAATGCTCTTCGCCTAAATTTTTCTCGTAAAAACTGTTTTAACGATTTGAATTAAACTTCGTAGCTTTAACGCCCAAAATGATAAAACTGCAATTTTCCAGGTTTTGGGGTGTAGGTTTTTCCGAAACAAAAACAAATCGTGGAAGAGGAGGGTCTATTCCCTGCCGTTCAACCGGGAGGGATAGTTTTCTATAAAAAATTGACATAAAACTTGAAAGCCAGAAATCTGTTTTATTTTATTTTTGAATAAAGTGCTTTAGTGAATATGTTCCTGAAAAACTAATTTTCAAACTCAAAATTTTGAAGCAAAAATGAGGAAAAAAACATCAAATTAATTTTTTGTCTAAATTTTACGTTATTACGTACCTATTTTTGTTTTTTCTCAGTGTGTTTTTCAATACTCTTTTAATAATTTTACGTCAAGAACAGAAAATCAAATTTGCTGATTAAACTGAAGTTTAACTTTAATCTTGAAGTGAAAAACTGAGCCTTAAACATTTGAGGACATAAAAATTAAAAATCCAACTTATTACAAATTTTGGTGATTTTAAATCGCTGTTTGACTGTGTTGAGGCCCAAAACATTTTAATGGTTTGCATGCAAAACTATACTATAGTCTAATAATATTGCAATACATTTAAATAATTCCCCTCTTTATCAATCAACAAAAAAAAACCTGTACTGTACAATCAATATTTATTGTAAAGAGAAAAATAAGAAAAAATATTCTCAATCAACTCGGCTAGCGACAGTATCTTCTGGATTCCCAATCTCCATATCAGTTATTATTAGTACATCAGCGGTGAAATCTCATAACCTATACCTATACCTGCACCCACATTTTTTTATACCGTACATTGAGGTTGAGGTTTATTTTTTTAAATTTCGACGAGGACCATACGATATTCCAATTCCGATTCTACACATCCATATTATAGCCAGATGCCAAATGAAATTGATTGTCATTTACTTTATGACATCAAAAGAGATGTGCTGTGCAATGTTCATATGCGTGTGCTTATATGGCTGCTTCGATGTTGAAGTCAACCGAGAGGCTGGAGCTGAAGGTGCCACATTCGATGGCACCAAACCAAACACGTCATCTTGACACTTTTTACTGCATGCTTTTTCTGGGTTTGATTTAGAATGATGAAATGAATAATTCATTATGTTGGCTTGAAAGAGTGTTTCTGTACCTACTGTACCTATATTATAGTTCCAGGTAAAATGAAAAACATTTTTACAAAAAAAAAAGTTATTGAAAAATATGAATGAACTGGGTTCAATAATAACAGATGTGATCTATAAATGACTTGCTAAAAGCTAATTCAAGGCATCTTGCCAAAGATCTTGATAAGTTAAAGAAGAACGTCACAGTTTGCTTGCGCCTCGGTACGGTCATCCCATGGGATTTCGATAGAATTAAAATGAAAACATGTTTTCAAACAAATACTCCTATAAAATGCTGATTATGATAAAATTAATTTTGATATATTTATTAATCATTTTGTTGGTAAAATTTATCTGTAAATGAAGATTTGAGTATAACACCATTGCAACGGGTTCTCTTGAGGTAAAGTTTAAAGTTTTCATTTGTTTTAGAAAGGGGTTTAGTATTATTATTATTTTTTTACTTAAATTTATTTTAAAATAGTATTCACTTTTCATCAATAGCACCGGCACGTGAAGATTAAAATTTAATTCTTAATTTTTTCAACTAGAAAAAAGTAAAATAAGCTTAGTTTCTATTGAAAATTAACTAACAACTTGGAAAAGAACACTTTCTACATAGATATCAGATAAAGATAAGGTGCTTAAAAAGATGTATTACCTACTTGATGCATCTCATCGAAAACTATTAGGGAAATAAGAATGATATAGCTATAGGAACGCCATATTCCGCTGTAGGTAAAAGAAAAACATCTCAAACTAAACAAACTTTATAGATGTATTGTTGGGCATTTAACTTCTGCCTTAACTAGTTTATCCATTCCGAGAAGCTATCTAGAATCTTTTAAGAATCTGTCATTGGACACTAAAATTTATAAAATAATACCACAAATTTTTCGACTAGAATCTCGAACCTAAACGAAGTTGCGTGAGCGGGACAAAATACCCAAAGATGGAGCTAAATCCTTGGAAATTCTTCGAATTGAGACTTTTGAAAGAAAAATTAATTACAATCACAGTTTTGTATCCATTTTTAAAAAAATAAGAAAAAAGCCTGCGGGTGTTATTTCCTTATTATTGGCAATTCATATGTGCTCTTGGGTCAAACTCTTTGTAATAAGTGTCTAAAAGTAGGAAAAAGAGGAGAAGAGTTAGTCCGCAAAGTCTCGTAAATCAGTGTTTTCCTATTTCGAACTAAAAAAAATGTCAAAGAAATGAACTTCAAATGTAATTTTGTTTACAAAATTTAAAGGAATTTTTGTTGAATGATATTATATTATGGTGCACCAAAAACTTTAACATTTTTGGAAGAAGTCAACAATTTAGGAATCTTTGTAAGGCTCTGTTTCGTGGTCCTATAGTCATACTTTTGTTTCGGCGTCACTTCGACAGACAATTAAGGGCAAGAAAAATTAATCCAATGATATACATATGTAATAAAAAAAATCGATTTTATTTCATCTTTTGATCGAAAGTCAGTTTTCGATTTCTTTTAATCGTCAATATTTCTGTATTATAAGGATTTTCAAATCTCGATTTCAGGTCAGATTTACAGTCGCTTATTTATATAATACACATATCAAACGTAAAGTTCTAACGTGAAGCTAGTTATCTGTTGGTAAACTAAGTAGTAGTTCTAATCAATTAATTTTATATTTCAAAATATTTTTACATATATTTTCTTCACTTGATTATAAGCTCTTGTATAATAAATACGTTTCGGCTCTGGGATTTATTTCATTTAAATATTTAATTTTATCTGAAAAGAATCGACTTTTTTACAAAATCTTTCAAACTTTAAACAAATTTTATATGTTTAATGGCATAATCAACTCAGAACGTTTGAATCGTGAAAATTTTACTGTGATTATTTTCGACTTTGCAGGTAGGCAATTTGCAATTTATTCCGAAGAAAACATGATTTGTTCTTATATTGCTAGCTCAAGTACCTTCAAGATCCTGCCCTAAATAAAACCAATTTATTAATTGATTTAAATCATATATTCTTTGACAATCGGTAAAGACAAGTGAGCGTAATATTTGGCACTCTATTGTCACTCCTTCGAAAATTCATTATAACTATCGATGAACAGTGGGGATTCATAGTCACACTATAGCGAAGTCCTAGAAATGTCTCTTAGGGCAAGTTTTGGGTGTACTACGAGTACTTATATGTTTATAGGTACAAGTTTACTATTATTTCAATTGTAAAAAGTGGTGTTAGCTTTTGTGTAAAACTTTTTCCAACTGTTGCAACAACAACACAGCAAGGAATTCCAATATAAAAAAAACTGCAACTTCATCCTCACATATTTTTTTTGCTGGTTGTTGTCAAATGAGTGTTGTCTTGTCGTACTTGAGTGTGTGTATATCTAACTAACAGAAATTGTATGCAGTTCCACCCTGCTCCACTTCGATCCATCTACGTGTATTATATCGAAGTAATGGAATATCTACAATGCAAGTGATATACCCCGCACAACAAACCAACTGCAGGTCAATTGCTAAGCGAGACCTGCTTCCAGACGTGGTCAGTGTTTTCGTTGTTGTCGTCGTCGGTCCTAGTTTCTGTTTTAATTTTTTTTTCTTTACAAAACGGAAATAGTAGGTGGGAAGCCAATAGATGGCAGCATATATTAAATTTTTTTTTTTCACCGCTAAGGAAAGAAGAAGAAAACTAGTAAACAATGCAAAATGCGAAAAGGAAACCACTCGCAGCTATTTTAATCCAATTGTAGAATACCAGTAAGTTTTCATGTTTGCACAGTCGCTCGATGCACCGCACCGCACCCACTACCCCACCCCCACCATATTATCACCGGCTGGCGGTAGCCGGTAGTGTCATTGTCGTTGACGTTGTTGGTATAATTGCTGCGATGGTATAGCTGGCAACATGTAATGCAACAACGTCGTGTGGACGTCAGCAGCGAACTGAAGACCGGTGCGGCCAAGTAAAAAACTATAAAAGAAAAAAAAGTCATTGCAAAAGTGCATGCGAAGCAAAAACCAAGCCTAGCACCAACACTTAAAAATGTCGACCGAAATGTTTTTTTTTTTCAAATGTTCGAATACAGTGATATAAAATAACATGAACTAGTTCTCCTTTGCTGATGGCTCGGCCGGTCCGGACTCGGACTGCATGAATGCAAAATGCAAGCAATAAACAAAAGAAGTAAGGAACGCAAAGAAGCCCCTTGAGGCGACTGGTGGCTGTGGCACCACCAGCAAAACGAGCTAGGTCCGGGAAAATTGCAAACGGAATGTAATAAAATAAATAATTGAAGGAAATTCTATTCGATTGAAGAGGCCATACTTTGGGGCACAACATGAAGAGAAGACAAACAAAAACAACAAAAAAATGTTAAGGAAAACGTGAAAATGACCTCCCTAAGTAGGTATGGGTAGGTGGGCACAGTAGGGGAGGGGGGATAGTAGGCTATCATAGGACGCAGAGGACGTACAGTACATATACAATACTCAAATAACGTTGGCAAAAAACATTTACAACGACGAATATACTCTCTTCCGTGTACATTCGAGTACTTCGTTCCTATAGGTACATATTTGATTACATGAAAATTTAAAAATTTGTTCAGATTATATGACTACGTTGTATATACCTGGTGCATGTTAAGAGCTAGTATGATGGCAAAATAGATGTCGTCTTTCTGAATCGAATTCAATTATAATTTAAAGAGAAACTCATTTCGATTGAACATAAGGCTGCGAAAAGTTTCAATAGTTGTTACTCGTATAAATGTTGTCAGTTATCATTACTTCAACAATTTGACAGTTTAATTATAATTCTACTCATGTGGTCAAATTAATGAATTCACCTTAAATATAATAATTATAAGGACAAAAAGAGACTTTCCTATGCTCAATCTCTTTTTCTCCTGATATGATGAGCTTTGTCGTGTGAATTTATAAACAAAGATACAATATTTGGAGACCGAGACCACAGGATATATTCTTTTCTATATTTGGTTTCTTCCCTTTTTTTCTTCAAATTAGTTGTTTTTTTTCTATACCAAAATATCTCTTCGTTTACTTTTGTATTAAACTGTCAGTTTCAGCACTTTTTTATTTTTTATATGAACTTTTGAGAGACTTTTCCCATAACTGGCAGTTTTGGAAAAGTAAACTAACACAAATAAATGCAATTGACAAAGATGATCTTAAATGCAAAAATGTGAAGTGTTTGGAAACTTAAAACGAAATTTTCATGCAAAATAATTATTTTCGATAAAGCAAGTCATATTTTGGTTGACATCTTTTGCGACGCAACTCTACAGTTAAAAAATTTAGCTAACGATAAAAATATTGAAAAACCAAAAAGCGTGTTCGTAAACATCAAATGCGTTTGTAAGAAACTTGACAAATTTTGTGCAAGCAAGAAGATTGCATATTTTATACAATAGCAGTATCTGCGTCAAAAAATGAAGATCATTTGATGGTCAAATAGACGTAGATTTGACGTTTTCAAAAAACGCCATAAATAATGAAAATAGCTGAGACGCTGAGAGAGTTTGATTTGATTTGATTTGATTCCATTGGTGAGTTTATATTTCAGTCTTCATACATTTATATCTGTCAAAAATTGAGCAGTCGAAGATATATTTAAAGTGGTTCATCAAACTAAGTTGGTATTAGTAATTCAAAATAAGACTTAAAAAAATTAGTAGCTAGTCGTTTAGTGACAAGACCTTCATCAGTCAACTAAGTCCAAATGATATCACCGGAACGAAACCCCAATTTTCCTTTGGCAACCCAAAAACACTCAGAAAAGTATAGTTTGGTTTCTACAATAAAAAAGGAATCATCGAACCAAAATCGTTCCAACGCATGAGTTTCTGAGACATTTCAACCATTCATACAGACGTGTTATTGTCAGGAATAGAGGGGACCTACAATTTTCAATTCTTCGCAAGAGGCGGCAGTCCATGAAAAAAATTGTGTCGAGCCCAAAAACTTCAGCGTAACAGTCCTACATTTACATACTAAACATTTTCTGGTTCTTTTCCAGTAACCAGTCCATATTTTTATATTGCAAGTTTAGTTCTCCTCTTATTCGGCGTGTTTCAAGCCTGGGGGGAATCGGACGAAAATTATAACGTCAGTGTTAAACAATTTACAAGTTATATGTTACAACAACTAATCCCCTACGGGCTTAACTAAATCCACATAATTTTCAGTGCGTAACTTAATCGCACGGCAAAGCTGTGTTACTGGCGTGAATAACATACTTTTTATGGATAGTTTGTATGAAAACTCCATTTTGTTTCTGTGATGACGTCGCTAATTCCCGTTGTCGTTTTTTTCAACCAATATAGTCCACGGGATTGTAAAAAAAACACACCTAATAATCATGATGTGCTATCTTCACTTTAATCTTGTATATAAAGTCATTCTTAGTATTGGCGTAAAGTACAGCTTTACTGTTGATAAAAATTGGAATATTTGTTGATCTTTTTATTTGTAAGGTTTATATGAGTTAATGAAACATTAAGTCTCATATCCGATTGTTGTCGACTTTTATTCAGGATTTTGTTTTCTTTTATTTCTGCTTTGCTCAGTAAAATAAGATAATTGGAGTATGATTTTATCATTAATCGTGATTTCCTCCAACAATTTAAGAGAGCCCCTCGATTGGCAATATATTGCTATTTTGCTTAGCGTGGAATCTGTGCAATACTTTTTTAATAGTTTTTATCTTTAATAAATAGTAACCAATATCCATTATATTTTTAGAACAAGCATACCTTACATACATACATAAATTAATGTGATGACAACTTTTCTGTGCTCTGGAGTGGATTTCTTTGTTTGTATTTGTTTTTCCCAATGACATCTTAAAATCGATTTGGCCCACAAAATCAAAACGACGGCGTTATTTTCATGTACCTACACCTTTTGCGCTTGTAGGTATCCTTCAGTTATCATATACTCAAAAATGAAAATATTAATCAATTATTACGTATCGCTGGTCATATGAATAATTCTTTTAATGGTTTTTCAAATCAAAATCAACTTTAGCGATATAGAATAGTAGGTTCTATACATTTTTATTGAATTTTATTTATGTTCAAATATTTTCGCTTCCTGGTTCCAGTACAAACAAAATTCTAGACTATACATGAATTCCATTTACAATACTTTCTTAATTAGTTCTGCTACACTTGCGGCAAAGATGAATGCCCTCAAGCAAAAATTGCCGGTAACGTTCATATCTTTAAGAAATGAATTTTTACAATCACGACAAACAGAAAAAAAACTCGATACAAAACTGTCAGGAAGTAAAAACCAATTACCTCCCTTCATTATCAACACCTATTATGAAATAGTTAACAGATCTTTATGAACCTCCTGATGCAAACAGCTTCCACACTTGAAGGTAGTAAACGATAATAGAGAACATCGGATTCTAAAAATTACAAAAATTGTCTTCTTTTTTTTGACAAAAGGACGAAAATAACTCATTGTAACATTGTTAATATTTCAATGTTTTGTTATAGTTGCTGGTGTAAACACCAGCTAGGCAGGTTCAAAACGAGGGTGTTCATTACAATAGACTGGCCTGTCAGGTATTTTCTATCAATGAATGAATGGACCGTGTCTGGATTGAACGTTGGGAACTTCCTGGGGTTTGATGCTGGCCGGTGTAAGATGTTTTTTTTTTTACTATTCATCTACTTCGCTGGGGCAATAGTGTGGGAATTTTCTGTTCCTGGAAATAACATTTTTCAAATATAAACACAAACTATTTTCATAAAAAGAAATTATTTTTCATTGTATTTTTGTTATGAGAATGAACTCTCTTCTTAAATTATATTAATCATTTTGGGATGAAAAATGTTGCAAGCATATTTGCATAGCTGTCAGTTTTGACATTTGAAAATACAAACAGAAGTTAAAGATCACCAAAATATTTGGTCGTAGACAAATAAGTAGATCTTTTTCAAAAAAAAATTGTTTTGAATAAATTTGTTTGGATAAAATAATACATGTTTTATACGGCCAATAGCAAATAATGTGAAAATAATGCTCTTAAGGGGAAATTTTAATTAGTTTTTACTTTAATTATTGAAAACTTTTGATCAAAATAAATTTTGAAAAACAAATGGTAGAAAAGCAGGACATGGTTCAAATTAAATGGTTGAAAGTTGAAAATTAAGTTCCGAAGGTCTAATATTTAAATCAGATAAAAAACAAGCTAAATGTTGCTATAAAAATTACTTGGGGTTGTCATGTATTCATTATGACTACATAATGATTTTATGCAATTTTGTAGCCATTATTTTTAATTTAACACGACTCGAACATTTAATGGGTAAATTATTGGAGAAATAATGGCATTTTCAGTCGCGTCAATCCAGGTTAAGAATCATTTGCCTTCTAACTAAATGAGCTTCGCCGTCGCGTCGTTAAAAACTACTATACAAAAATTCACCTTCATAATTGAGGACATTTTTGGGAAATTTGTATCTTTAATCGAATACAAAAAGTAGCTATACATACATACATACGCTTTTAGAGAAAAAAATCCGTCCTTTTTTCGCTATAAGACACAACGAAATCATAAACGAAAAATAACATTCTGGTTTTCATTTTGCAGAACGCAGTTCGATGAGTGAAATTGATTATTGTAGGACATTATTTGGAGAAGTCTCCAGACCATTTATTATGTGCGGAAAAGTGACATTTGAGTTGAATTCGTGTTTGTATATGTTGTTTCTTTCATATCAGCGTGCCTCTCTATCATTTTTATGCGTTGAGTTTTTGTAATTGGTGTTTTGGTATCACTTTGATTGGGTAATTTTTTGTTGTCGTTTTCGTTGCTGTCGTGTTGGAGACTTGGAGACCAACGAAAAATTTCGTTTCGCATCAGCAGTGTACTAGGCTATACGGTGAAGTTTTCAAACCGAAAATCCCTCATCACTGGTCACGAATTCCAAAGTATCAATTTCTTTCGTGTATAATAATTTCATGAAATTGATTAATGTCATTATTTCAGCATCAGGAAGCTTTATCGAACAGAAATATAATCTCTTTAAGTTAAATGTAGATATTTTAAGCATAAAATTGAAATTCGTTACTATTGAAAGGAAGAAAATACAGAGTTTTTATTTGGCAACACTTTTTGGCAAATGTAAAAGCTCTTTAAATTGAAGATTGTGGTTTAGTAAAATAAAAAAAAAATAAGTGCTGCGTCTAATCAAAGCTTTAAATTCCATAAAAATACAACTTTGGTTAGGGTGAACTTATAACAATCCTTTAAATTTAACTTGAAATACAATATGGTTAACTCTTCTATATCTCCCTTTATATGGATAAGTATAGTATTAAAGACTCTTAACATAATTGATTCAATAAAATCAGTCTTTACATGCATTTAATTAAACCCTTGACTAAAGCCTATATATATACTCGTATACCTCTTCGATTATCCTAATTATTCACTCGAAATTGATCCATACACCAATCACTACAAGGCTTCATCCCTGATCTGTATGAAACGTTCTCAAATCACATTGAATGTCCTTTTTCCCAAAATTCCTACCAGCAAAAAAATAAACGACTAAGGCCGCCGTCGACGCCAAAGAAGAAAACAATTGAAAAAGGATTATCGGAAGTAAATACTGAAAAACCAAGCAAATAAATATCTCCATTAGACCGACAGACATCAAGTCACCTCACCAACCAACTAACTCGGCATGTGGCACACTCGATGGAATTCGATGGTATCTCCAAATCAGTCCAATAATCGCCATAGTTGTCGAGCTCGCACCAAAAGAGAAAAAAAAGCATGGAATTCCGAATTGAACTTCAACTGGTAGATTCTTCGCAGTGGTTGAATGCTGTTCTATATCGGATTCAATCTGAAGATTAACGTTCGTTGGTTTTCAGGATGTGGTTGGTTATAGAGAGAGCGTGCGTGTCTGTTTTTATTTTCTGGCAATGATGTTCCGCAGAGATATGAGATTTTTTTTTTGTTTCGCAAGGGAAGAAATAAAATAAAATTAGTACTCTATTTACGACGTTATCTTCTCGAAACACTATTCGCCGTCGCCGTCGCCGCCGTCTCGTATCGTCCTCAACGTATAGATGCCCCACGATCCCTTTCCCCATTTGAACAATTCAATTTACTCGGTTTTTCCCACATCAAAAGGACCTCATTTAGGAAGAAAATAATCTATCTATATGGGCGCGTGCACCTTATAAAGTTACACCCAATCATTAGGAATTAGAATTGAAACCAAAGGATATATAAGAGGCCCTGGTGCTAGTGGTACAGGATGAAGACGAGGAAGCCACTCACTCACTCGTTCTTCGACGACAACGAACGACTATACGACGAATTTCATACCTTCTTTGTTTGTTGGCCTCTTTTAATCTCTGTCTACCGAAACACGTGACTTAACAGATTTCTAATTCATTGCGGATTTCGACTATGAAATATGATTCTAATCCTGAAGACCCTGCTCCCGGGCGGTATGGCGGCGGCGGCCACGCTCGGCAGTGGAAGCATGGCTGACTGATGAAATTCTTTGTAAAAGAGGGTGCGTTTGGTAGGCAATTAGAATTAAAATATGCATTCAGAGTCAAAAATAAATTTGTAAATATTTATTTATGGATGTGAACCAAAATAAATAAAAAAGGTTTTGCTGATTTATGGGAATCTTTTCGTTTTGATTTTTTTTTTAAGATTTCCTAATTGATACCTGACCTGCTTAAATGGATTCATTTAGCTTTATACACGATGGTGAAGTTTTAACGCCTTCTGGTTCTTAGACCAAGAACCAATAAACAAAATGGAGTTTAGTGCCAAATTGGGTTAAAGTAGTTTACCCATATTTATTTATGCACTTGTCGAAAAACAGGTTTTAAGTGCAATTAATCCGTTGATATTTAAGAGGTTAGACAGAGAAAGTAATTTCATTTTTTAAAGTGATTTCAATAAAGCTATACACGGTTAAAAATCCTGGCGTTAAATTTAATATTTTTTGGGTTGCATATATGACCAGTCCAAAATGGTATTTAAATGTAATGCTTTGAATAAATTTAATTTTCAAATCCAATAAAAGACATATTGAATTTCAATACTATTTTTTATTAAAAAACAATTTCGTATTATTAAATAGTAACACAGATAAGTATTAGTATTTAAACCAAAAAAATAAAATTCATCACTTCTTGTATTGGTTTTAAGGGCATTTATATTAGAATTTAGTACGCTGGATACTGAAAACATATCCTTTTTCATTTAAATTGAATATCTTTTTACTCGTTTTAAGCCCAAAGAGAGTTTAAATGTAATACAAGATTATTTAATCTTAATACTATTTAAGATTTGATTGGGTTACTTTTGAACCCACATAGTATTGAAAATTAATACTTATTTATTGAATTTCAATACTATATAAAATTTTATTGTATTTGTTTTAAATCTACAAAGTATTAAAATTTAATATTAATTTATTTAATTTCAATACGCCGTCACTAGAGAAGAATCCTTTAGGGTATTTGTACGGTCCTACTCATCCAAAATGTATGCCGCTGTGCTTGTTTTTATAAATGCTTTTAATCCCTGTAAAATTAGGAAAATTTTATTTATATAGGTACATACATTAAATTTATTATTGAAAAAGTTACTTACTTCTTTGTATAAAATAAGAGAGCTCCCAATTGCTGCTTCTTGTTTTTTTTCAAATTTTCACTTATTTGATTAGGAGGCTCTCCATCAGCAGTGTCAAGAACCACAAGGAAGCAGGCACAGCCTGAATACTGCCGCACTATATCGCACAACGAATCCACTGGAATCAGCACACCGACTCGATCTTTTAAAGTAAATCCGTTCACCAGTTCTTCGTTTTCCAAGACTAAAACAAAAACAAATTTTAAATAAATTAGCACGGTTTGCACCCTCTAGGAAATATACTTACTTGAAAGAAGGATATCTTCATTTGAAACGACTAAGGATTCAGATGATTCATTTGTCTGATTTTTAATTTTTTTTAAAATGATTGTATTTTGTCCACGTTTTTCAATTTAATGTAAGTCCCAACTAAATTATCCATTAGGAACTCCATGTTGCCGACCGAAACAACAACGACCGTGTTGAAACAAACTAAAAGAGTTTTCTTTCGACGAAATTATATTCAATATTAAAATGTAATACTGAAGGGTTAAAAATAAATACCTGATGTATTAAAATCTAATATTAATAGCGCAAAATTTTAAACGATTTAGTACGATGTTAAAGCTATTTTGTCATAGTAAAAATGCTTTAACATCGTACTAAATCGTTTAAAATTTTGCGCTAATGTGTTCAAAATTAATATCTCGATATTCAATTCAAGTACGAGTTAAAAAGTATTTCTTGAGCATTGAGTCGAGAGTTTCGCGCTAAATACAAAATTTATTGAATTTTAATACAATCAAATAATAAATTCAAATACTTTATTTTATTATGCAGTTTCTACTTAAATGTAAATACTGAAATATTAAAGATAAGTATTGTTGTGTATTAGAATGTACTGTTCCATAAGTGTAATACAGTCGAAAGTTTCACGCTAAATACAAAATTTATTGAATTTAAATACAATCAAATATTAAATTTTAATACAATATTTTATTATGGTCACTTTTAACCAGATATTCTACTAAAATCAAATAAGAAATTATTGAAATATAAGTTTTCAATAATAATGGTAATAGATTAAAATATACAAATATTATATTTTAATATTTGAAGATTAAATTTTAGTGGAAAAGTATTAAAAAAACATTTTAGTGGGATATGTACTGAATTTTAATACTAAATTATTACAAAAAATGTTTAATAAAGTTGGAATATTAAAAACAAATTATTCATGTATTGCATACGACTGTAATACGAGGGCCGTATTAAAAAACAACCCAGAATTTTTAACCGTGTACGTTTCAGGTTTTTGCCAAAAAATTCACAAAACGTAAATATGGTTTCGATGTTTTTTTAGGAAATCGCCTTTTTAACGAATTATTGTCGTAATATCTCATTAATGGTTGTTAGAGAGAATGCAGTAATAATTTCCGGAAACAGAGAAAAAGGAAAAAGAAGCAAGAGCATTGAATTCAATCAGCAATACTACATCAGCGACTAAACACGTTTTTATTGTAAACTAATTGGTAATAAGTAGGTTCCTACCCACATTTAAATAATTGGCATTGGCATTCATCTGAATGAAAATTTTCGTACACACGTCGGCGTCGGGTTATCTGTATCTCGGGCGCCTATATCACCGAGATTCACCGTATCATTGTTACAGCCGATGCCTCGGTAGCTGCGCCCCTGCTTAAGGGACATGACATGACATGTAAAAACTAAAAATTTGCTAGAATTTGTTAATTAAAATAAAATATATTAGTGATGCTTGGAGAACCAGTGAGCCAATGCCCTACAGTGATAATTTTAAGATCAATGCATATAATTACAATAATATTACTAAAATATTTTGACGGTGCGCCCATTTGTTCTCAATTTGAATCTCAATAAAAATCAAGAAAAATACTTTTTCACTTAATTTTTAAAATGGAAATTTTGACATTTAATTAAAAAACATGTATTTAAATGCTTTCGGCAAATATAGCTTATTTTATTTAAGATTCTTCTGTTATCATCTGAGGATGAGTGACTCGTAGAGCTTGAAAACTAAGGTTGTTTTCGAAAACATCATGCAATTGCAAATGCAATTGGAAGTTGTTCTTAAACGCAAACAGCAAAAGTTTGAAAATTCAGAACGTAATGTTTATGCATTGTTTTCGAACACGTAGTTTCAAAAGTCATATGTTTGATAACATCATTTGCGGTGCAACTCTGCAGTAAAGTTGACAACGAAAATATTAGACAAAAATTTCAAATGTGTTTGCAATAAAGTTACTGACGCTTGTGCAAGCAGGACGATTGCATATTTAACGAAAGCAATATCTGCGTTAAAAAATGACGATCGATCAAATTGACGTTTAGGGCCTAATTCTACGTCTTTTTCGATGCCGCGCCTTGGAGAATTTTCGAAACTATTTATAATGCATATGTATATTAAATTGTTTAAGTATACCTACCTAGATCTCCAAAATTCCAAGAATATGTGCTTTTCTAGGGAACTAAGTTGAGATGTATATGTAGTGTATATAGCTTTATTTTTTACCAAAGCTTTTAATAGATTCAAGAGCCGCTATCCCGTTCTTTACAAAATCCAATGAATTGCAACTTTTTAGATCTTTCGGAGTATCTCACACCAATTTTGTAATCCTGGATACTTATTGGAATTTAATTTGCGAAATTGTTTATTATTAGTTGTTGAAAGCACAGCCCACTTAATCAATCTTAGCCTACTTAGTCAATCTTAGCAAAAGAAACACAAGTTCAGTGGATTCCACAACATGTGGTACATGCATGTTTTGAAAAAGTTACCAACCCTCCAAAAGTATTGGTTGTCTAAGGTATAATTAATACCTCACGATCAAATTCATTCTGTACCTTTTATGGTATTTTTCCTACTGCACCGATGCATTAACAACTCTAAATTTATAAGCTAAAAACGTGCCTTGTTTTAAATGATTCCTAAAATGAATTCATTATTTTTTGAAAATAACGCATTAGGTACTTCGTATTTCGTATTTTCCGTAAATTTAAATAAATATCTAGCAAGCGATATTCATAAAATATAGATATTTAGATAGTTTCTTTATTTTTTATAAAAAAAACATGTGATACAATATTTTATTTTGCAAATCATAACTTATGTCAGTTATAGAAATAATGTATATATTTGATATACCACCTTATTGCTTTATCTCCTACACATACATACATACACCTACATACATGATATGTGTATCTCAACAATTGGAGCTAATGAACAATTGATTAATTAGACAAATCAAACATATCACAGAATGACAGTATATATCTGTGATGTTATTCCACAATTTGTTAACAGATGAAAAAGAAATGACATAACACAAGTCAGCCATCACTGATTTTATTCCTTAAGGGGCAAAAAATGAAACAAAATATAATCAAACTACCTAATTAGTTTCACAAATCAAAATGTAACACAACTATATGGAGACAATTAGTCTGCAGGGATTATCCTGGACCGGACCAAGACTCCAAAATAATGAAAAACTGATGGAAGGCAATAAAAGAAAAAGAATAACAATGAAATAAAAACACATACACATTCACTATATTTCTATTCCTATAAAGCGATAGCAATTTTTTATTGATGACAATGTCCGATTGAAAAGTCACAAACGCACGCGCAATCCGATTGAAATAAAAATTAGAAATAAAAAAAAATAAACCAAACCATATCGAATAGAACCGCCATATTTTCCTCTATACATATTCACCCGCCTCAGCCTCATATATGTATTTATATATAGAGAAACTGGATGGGAGATGCATTTAATCTCCGCACAAAGCCGGAAGTATTGAGAACGTACATATGTGTAGAAAGATTCGATTGGGAACCGTGAAACGTGAACTAAACATTACGCTCCGAAAAAAAAAATGCTTATACTAGAATCGTAAAAAAAGAAGAAACCCAAATGAATGAAGAACAATACGAAATGACAATCGAAGACGGCCGACCATATACTCGCATAGAGGTACAAACTATACAAACGTAAAAAAAGGAACAAACATCAAATGGAATTTATCGAAAACATATAAATTATCGTTTTATATATTTAATAGGATCACGTTTAATTGTGTTAAATGGCTTCCGGAATTTCACCGTCAGGGACACCGAGGCGGAGACCTTTGCACGTCACATAACTTAGGTCGGTCACACTCGCTCGTATGTCGGAAACGTGCACTTTTGTATCCTGAAAATTGACAAAGCCAACAATACACCCAAGGACCTTCTTGTCGATTAGCGAAAATTAAATAGTGACATACTATGATAAGTATAGAAGTAGATAATTGGCCCCGGAGAACGGAGTTCAGAAATGTCATCATGGATGTGCTATAGATTGGCCACACGCACATATACCTGTGGGAAATGTCTATTCTAGAGTACCTTAACTGTCATTGACCTCATATCCTTTACGATTAATTTCAATTTATTAATATTGTGGGATTCAATTATTGCTTGAGGCCAGTGGCTTAATAAAGGAGAATATCAAACCACTTTAATAAGGCAAAGTTATTGCCCTTTCTTTATTAAGTGGTTTTATATATTTTTTCTAGAAACGGAAGGTACAACAGACTATGGACTTTGAAGTCATCAAAGCCCTCAGTGAACTTGGGTAACCTATCAAAGAAGTAGATATGAAAAACCCTCTTTATGGAAAGTAGGAAAAACGTTGCACTCAAACGACGAAAAAACAGTAAGTTTTTTGTTCCTGACTTTTTACAATATCTAGATTATGGTTCAATATTTGCAGTTTCAAATATATCGTAACAAATGTCACTTGATATGAATTTTCTTTTCACACATTAAGATTTAGACGGAAAGTGAGCGATACAAATAGTTACATTACACAACCAAAGTTTTTAGACTTTTGGTAATCTCTAATCTAATCTCAGCCCTATTAATACAAAATGCTAACTCACCTCTAATCATGAGTTTATTAAATCATGGAATATAGGAATTAATTCGCGAGTTTAAATTTCCTATGAATAAAAACAAAGCGTTCGTAGAACAGCAAGCTGATGTTATTTGAAAACCCTTGAAGAAAATTTATTACAAGTACATAAGTAGATATTACTTTTAGACCATTTAAATGTTACAATAACCTTGAATTTTGCTTAGGACAAGATTTTTTTTTATTGACGTGGAGGGGGTGAGTGTGAGTGGTTGAAAGCCACCTTCATTTGGCTTCTAACTTGAAAAAGGGACGTGAAAAAAGTTTGTTTTTGTGCAATCTTGAGAACCATAAGTCTGACAAATAAAGCTTAAGCACGGTTATTAACGGTAGTTTTATGATAAATTATATTTTATGTTTAATTATAACATTCTTTTTTTAATTTCTATGTAAAATATATGTAGTTTATATAAAAAAATAGTTTGTAATTCTCAAGATATAGTCAAAAATTTTGACACCCTCTTTTCCAAGATGGCGGACAAATTGAATGGGCTCTTAATCCAGAAAACGAGTTTTGTATGCTCAGGCTCACACTGGCCCTACCCTCCCCCCACATAAAGAAAAATGATTTTGTACTGTCCAAAATGAAAAGTTTAGCCAAATAATATGTCTGTTACTTATTCCTTCGCTAAATAACTTTCTTCGTTGAGTTAGCTTTTTAATAAACGTAAATTAGCAAATATTTTGTTTTATAAAAGAGAATATGCCTTGAATCCACGACTTAAACATAACTCGTCCCTAACTCGCGTTTACGGGCCTTAAAGTATGTAAGAGTATTAATCCGAAAGTCTGACAAGCACCACCTGGCTTATCATTTGGTCTCTCTGGAATCTGTTCGTCTATGCGTCCATGCGTCTGTTTCTCTACTGTAATTTGTGATAACTTAAGCGGGTTGTCCGATTTACTTAAAATTTGGTTCAGAGCATATTAATGTTGTTTCCTAAAGATAATATTCGAATTCTTGTTTCAGCTCACCTTAAATGGGTATATAATTTAATTATAGTTACAATATAAATGATTTCGGTTTTTACAAATTTTTCCAACAAAAACGGCTCAAGCGATATCGATTAAACTTCGTATTTGTAATAAACAAAGTGATTGTAGAAATACTGCGCTTCAAGTTTTTACCAAAAAAATCGCATTACGAAAATAGGGTTTCCACGTAATGTGAGAAAATTGAGTATATATGAAAGATTTGATTGACTGTATAAATCGGCTTACTCCAAAAAAATGAAACACTCGGAATTCAGCCTTTTTTGAGAAATGTTAAACAGAAAATGTATTTTTTTTATAAAAATATTTATCTATATATATATAAAATAAAGTTTTGTTTTGTGTACGTTCGCTAACCAGCCAAACCGGTTGACCGATTTTCAATTAAAGAGGGTAGAAGGTTTAAGACAAAAAAAAATTATAAAAAATGTCAACACATTCGCTGCAAAACAAATAAAAAAAACTATTTTTTTAACGCTCTGCGAAGCGGGCGGGGGTTTTGCTAGTTTAAATATAAAATATACTAGCGTTATCCCGTCTGTTTCCCTTTCATCACCGCAAATATAAATTTATTCCATTTTTCTGATGTTGAAATACATTGATTCTTCTGCTTCATCAAGTGCTGAGAAAAAATTAATTTTGGCCTTTACAATGCATTTATTATTGAACTCACTATAATTGAGTTGTTTGTCAATGCTGATATATCGTCTACAAAACGATCATCCTTTTGATGTAATTCTGGAGGTTTTTCCGTAGCATTCGATGGTGGAACTTCCAATTTTTCCGTAGTATCAATAAACGAATTATCGTCTTTTTCATATAATTCAGCAATAGTACTCGAAGGTTTTTCCGTAGCAGCCGACGGTGGAACTTCCATTAGTGACAGAAATTCTAAAGCAGTACCTACAAATAAAATTTTGCTTTTCTCATTAGAATTCTAATAAACTGATGAACTTGAGTTTATAGCTCTTTAACGTAATTACGCAAAAAATCCCGTTCGCGTTTTAAATCTTTAACGATTTTTATCATCCTTTTATGACACTGATTTTGAAGGTCAAGTAATAGTTTCAATTCTTCTACATCTACAGCCTTTTCTGAAATTTTTAAAGAAGCCGCATATCATAATCACAAATATATACATATAAAATTAAAATTTGCAAAAAAAGTAAGTGCAAATAAATAGAAAAATTATTTCATGCAAAATGAATAAAACAAACTAATGACTTTTTAACTGGAAAACCACTCACTTTCCCTGTTGACCGACACTATATGACAGCAACAATGGCAAACACTGCTCGCACGCAACTGCAACGAAAAGTAAAGTTTGGAAAACGGATTGCACGGTTTTTTTGAATAGAAGAAACATTTAAAAAATAAACAATTTCAGTTTCATTGAATTGTGTCTGATTTTCATTTGATACATCGTCGTTCAAATTATATTGCAAATTAGTCTCAATGTCTAGAAAAATATTTAACCGACGACGATTCAACAAATGTTAACCGAACACAATTTGATGGCATAGACATTTACAAAATTAACACTCACTTTCACTTTGGACAACAAAATTGTAAAGTTCAACAGCACTAGTAGTTAAGAAAACGTGGTCAGTGTAACGCTGTTCTTTTATAGCCAAAATGAACAAACGATGTCAATTCCATAGCTGTATAAATATAATTATAATTCACTTTGATAATTTTTTTAGCGAAACAAATAATCACGAAAACATTTTTTCCGGCTGTTTTTTTCTTTGTACAAATCGAAACGTTAAAAGTGCTGCACGTGAAAAGTTAAAAGTTGGTGAGCACGTACAGCACCGTTTGCAGCTCCGTGACAAGCTCAATGTGACAATTGTGATTTTTACTTCTGTGAACTTATCACCCTGTGCCAATATTTATGTGTCGGATAAATAATCAAAACTTTAGTTACATTGTGAAACAGACCCTGAATAGTTGAAGCAATTAGTCAGGAACGGACCAGGCCAGACCAGAAGCTATTTATCTTCTCAGAGCCAGCTCAGTCCCTATTTAGCTGTCTCTAGTTTCATAACGGAAGTTGGTTAAGTTCTTCTTCAACTTTCGTGTGTCACCTGAATTAAATTACAGATTTCTTTACACAACAAATTAATTCAACACTTAACCCCCTAACTTATAAACATTGTGCAACTGTTTAATATTTATGTCATCATCGCCTAAACTCAATCAACCCTTCGAATCAAAGAAAAGAAGAAAACAAAAAAAGTAAAAATGATTTCAATCAATAAGTGTTCTTTGCTGATGCTTTCCCCATAAAAACAAAGTCATAATCTTAGTCTGTCTATCTCGAGGTACACCTACCATACTAAGTGAAAACCCAATGTAACGCATAATCATGTTAAACCTGATATCCATTAGCAGGGTCATCATTGAATAGCGCACAGCATCTCATAATCATCATTTGGAGTTAAAAGCCGGGTGTAAACAAGCCCAAGCCCACATCAACCCGAAATATTACATATCTCTCCAATAAAACTTAACAAAAAGAAAAAAAAAACCCAAACGAACAAAATTTGTAACACATGTCAACACAAATAAATTACATTTCATTGAGATTTAATTTCGCAGCCCCTTTCGGTGGTGGAGGGTGGTATCGCATGGTATAGATGGTAGATGTGCGCCTTGGTTCGGTGGTGGCTTTTCAGCCTCAAAACCACCAACTTTCGATTCGGATAGGATTTCCCAAAGGATAAGTGCTTACTTCTGTATTATGATGTGTGCCACGGTAGCATAAGCGGCAGGAACGTTTTGATGTTAAGCGACGAGGACTAAATCAATGAAGGCGAATCGAATTTTCCACCCTCTCTCTTGTCCAATGAGGCGCAGCTTAATCTTTCAAGGGATTGTTAAGTCGCTAGACAAGGCCCTGTGACTCGACGTGGCACTTATGCTTCTGTTGCGGTGACGATGATAGAACTTTTATTATTTTCTTACGTAGATATACATAAATCGACTTCTTGTTCCAAAAGAAGAGTATAGGTACTCGAATAAAGCTCGAAAGTTTGCCTATATTATTCCTTCGTTTGGCCATAGACGAATTATAAACCCCAGCAGCAAAAATATCAACAACGTATTAACAGTGACACAGCATATACTTATAATAAAATTTTAACGGTGTAACCAATTTAGTTGAGCATTGGGGACTCGCTGGTTTAGAACTCGGGCCCACAGGAGCCCCATTATACAAACTTGAAGAAGACTATACCTGACAAGTCGAAGTAGAAACTCTCGCATATATCCAACAAAACAGTTGGTGTTTCATTTAGTTCGCCACGGGGTGGTGCTTGGGTGGTGGTTTGAAGGTTTTGGTTTTGGGTTTGAAAACTCGGTCGGGCGTGCAAGGTAATTACAAATCTATTACTGGTTTGGTCTATAGAAAGAAGAGATATTGAATTTCGCATGGCATACGGTCGATGATGATGATGTTGATGGACTCGAAGATGCGCTGTTGCGAAGAGGATTCCCAAGAGGCAATCTGTTCAGTGTTCAGTGCATCCTCTTTTGAATTCATTATTGCGGTGGTTGGTCATGTAATATTCCATTTGTTGCAATAATGTTTAAGCTGTCTCTGTTTTGATGGTGAATTGAATTTCATTTACTTTGGCTTTAATATATAATCAAAGGTTCTATGTCATGGTCTGTAAGTAAGGGAATAATTAATGAACTCTACGAAATGTTGAGCAGAATCGCCTGATGGCAGGTAATAGGATGTTGCATAAGAAAACTTTGTGTGTGTTATATAATTGGGCTCAAATTTTCCCAAGCAAGCAGTCGACCTTATCTTACCTACATACTTACGTTCATTTCGATAATTTCCATGAATTCATATCATTTTCCTTAAAACCTTGTACCTTGTACTGCTGGGAACTTTTCATGTAAAATTTTTTAGTAACTTTGTTCATCTTTGTACCAAGCTTTTATTTATGCAGTATGGTGCCTGACTTGACATTTTTCGACATCTTGTCGTCGATAGGTATAAGCTAATCGTAAGAGTTTTATTTTGCAGAAATTTTAAATCATCGATTTAGGTGGATTAACTAATGTTTACCGATGATGCTTCAAGCATGTCATTTAAAGAGTGTTTTTTTAGAATTTTAAATTGACAACACTATTTTCCGTAACAGCTGATTTGACAGATCTCGATTGTTTTGAGGTTAGTTTGGTTTGACAATTCATAACAAGAAAATACTTATTCCGAAGCAACGTTTGCAAATTGTTCAAATTTATTTTAAAAAACATGGTTCAATTCGAGAAACTCATCGGGCTTTTCAATTTATGGTGCGCGATAACATGTCAAAACACAATGAAAACGGAACTTCAACTGGGGCAGCAGCTGGAATAGCTGTCAAAATATTCAATACACACAAATTCAACACAACGCAGCTGCAATCGGAGCTGCAGACTGTGTTGCAAGAGTTCACCAAATTTGAACGTATCAGGTAAGCATTTTTTTTTTTACGTTTCAATTTGTATGAAGAAAAAAAGTGCCGGAAGAAAACATTGAACCACTTTTGGTATAGTTATTGCTGAAGTACAGCCTGATTTACTGCGTAGCGTTTGCCAAAATTAGATCAGATCACACCATTTACGCCTTGATAGCCACATGCCCATCATATTTAAACGCTAATTGCATAAAATCATTTGTCACAAAACCGATTTCATGCGATATATTAAAAACATTTTTCTGTGTTTTATTTCAATTTAACGTTTGCTGCCTCTAAACTCTGAACCATCGTTGAACTTTAACAATTAATCCGCCGAAACCGGATTAGTCAAGAAAAGTTTTGAAATCGTTTTAAATATATTAAAAATATTACAGGTGAACAATGGATTAGATACTCTTGGTTAATATGGCGCAACAGTTTGTGGTGGACCTGCGCAACCATCCGTGATTCACTGTTTCCACCCCTAGTAGGTACACAGCGAACCTAAATGTCTTTAAAAAAAACTCAAAATTGACTATATTCCATTGATTTATTTAAAAGAGATAATTTAGACATACACATTTAATAAACCAATCATTTTGGCTTCGACAACTACATCAAGTTAAGAAATGGTTCACTGTTGAATTGTTTACTCAAACACACAAGTTTATTTCCAAATAAACAAGAATAGTCATTTACGGTTGGGTTTTTTTCTTTTTTTAAACAGAAAAATTCTTTGGTTTTGTTTCCCAACTCATTGCTTTGAAAATTGAAGTTGACTGTTGCGATACCTTTTGCATTTCTGTAGCTGAAAATGGATTACAGATGGCGCTCTGACCCTAAATTTGCATTTCTCTTTTGCAAAGTCAAAATTTTTAAATGAAAACGCAAGATTTACATGTAACTCGACACAAATAAACAAAACAATTGTTGTTTTCTTCTTCGACTTTTATAAAATACTGGCTGACCCGGCAAACGTTGTTCTGCCATACAGATTTTCTCTTAAAAAAAAAATAACGAATGTATTGTAATTGTCTGGGAATTTTGCCCGATGACTTTTCATTCTTTGTTGAAGATCAATCGGATATGTGGGGATAGGATGACAGAAAGAGGAATGGAGCGCTGTAGACTTATACCATTCATTTTCTCAATTCAATGTATTTCATTAACCTTACAAACTCAATATTAATTTCGAAGTGCAATTGTGTGTACGATATTATTTTGTCAGTCCGTCTTTAGCCAACGCAAATAAGCTCGATGGTTTACCCACGCGAGAACATGCCACGTATATAATTGTCCGTGTGAAAATTATGGTGTGCCAAATTCTAAGCCGCAATAAGACATCATTTGGCCTTGCGACTTATTGATTGTCATTGCGAATTCCAATTTAATAGGAAATTGAATGCATTTGAATGTGCGGCAGCAAAATATTTTCCCCTCGGAATTTGCCATTCAAAATGGTAGCTTCGATAATGTTTTTCAATAATTTTTTAGTGACAAATCTTGCGCCATTGCACAGTCGTGGTTGGGTTCGAATTCCGATGTAAAATAACCGGAAATCTAACTTTCAGTCGTAGAAGGTGTGGTGGCATGCCTGGAAAATCCAGTGAGTTCAAAAAATCTGTTGGATAATTTACCTACAGATTCCTTGGCATCGTAAACTGTATCGATCGATTTGTATTTGTACCAAGTCAACTGGCAACGACCGCTATATCTTGAAGTTTAAGTCATCAACGTCCACATATTTTGCTGCCAAAACGGCTCTTTCTGCCAGCCACGCATGATTTATTTATTGTATACGCATACATCGGGGAATAAGCGGTCAAAGAGAGCATTTTGCGAATCAACAATTGTGCAGCCAGTATTTTAAGTTTTTTTATAACAATTCTTTCGATAATGTGTCAGCGGATGGATCTTTGGACGCGTATATTTATTTTTAGCTTGACTTTTTCAGCATTACGCCACAGTCACAAAACACGTATGCATGTATACATATATTTCTTTTAAATTAAATTAAATCTTGCAAGATCTTGCAAGTCGGATATGTCCCTTTTTTCGACATGTTGAGAGTATCAGGAACGCCCCCATTTAAATAAATATTTTAAATCCTAAAATTAAAGATAAGTACTGTGTCCATTCCATGTACTACCTGTAGTTAATTTGACTTGTTGTAATTAAACAAATTTATGCGGGCTTTGTGTAAAATGTGTTAAGTTATTCTTGGTTTTATAAACTTCCATTTATAGATGTAAAATACACTGCTCCATAAAAAAAATATTGAAATTGAATTTTTCAATACAGGTAAATATCTACAACTTTTAGAGTCAAACCCTTATTCGATCATAAATAAATGATGGCGTGAAATTCGAACTTAAAAAAGTTAATATAAGATATTTTTAAAATTATTTAAATAAAGGGCCTCTTTCAAAATCTCTGAGTAAAGTTCTTATTAGGAACTCGACGACGACGGTGTGAAAACACAAAACACAAATCTGTAAGGTAACATATGGCACAGGTTGTCAAAGTTTAAAGTGTCTGTAATTGAAAATAGCTATTTGAGTGCCCACAACAACGGCTCACCGCATTATTTTTGAAACCACTGTACCATTTTAATGGTAATGGCGCAAAATTTTAAACAGCCTGATGGTAAGGTATTAGCATGATACTACTTTACAATTTACTAACTTTGAAACTCTTTACGCCTTTAGGTTTCGGCCAAGCAAAGAGCGACAAGCGACTGGGTGATTGAGCGACGAGTCGCTCAGCGACGAATCTGAGGGATGGATGGCCATTTAGTGAACGTCATCGCTGAGCGATTAGTTGTGAAAATGCCATCGTCAAGTGCGGTCTGTCGTAGCTTTTTAGTTAAAAGTCGCGTATTTATAGAACTATAATAAGATCGAGAACACGTACATATGTACCTAGATTTGGTATGCACCCCAGAAATCGTGGAAAGGGCAAAAAAAATTTAAATCAAACTTTCTGCGTTTATTTTATCATGTTATTACTTCGTCGCTCAGCGATCGGCTGAAAAATTAAAACAAATTTCATTGCAGAGCGACGTTGTTCTGTCGCTTAAAAAAATCGTAAGCCGCTCACGGTTAATGTGGCCAGGTCCACCTCCATACGATTTCATGTGTTTTAATTTGTTTGCGTCACTCAATCGCTCAGTTGCTCGTCGCTCATTGCGTGACCGAAGCCTAAGAAAGTGACAGTTCGCTCAAACAAGAAGGTAAACATTGCATTTTTACTTTTTAACTGTCAAAGTGACATTTGGAGTTAGTATGATACTTAAAAGTTAAAAGAGCCATTTGGTGTTTGAACTTTAGTAAAATGTTAAAAAGATAGTACGATGCTATTCCGTTTAAGATTTGAAAAATCCTGTATTTAACTTCGCATCGTACTTAAAATACTTAACATCTTGCTAAATTGTTTGCGCCAATATCATTTGCGTTTTCTTTTTGTTTAGTTCTGCGCATCTGTCAAAATCGAGGAATATTGTGGTTCCAGTTCCCCTTCTCTTGTCTAATTTCAATATTTTGTTGTTGTTTTTATTTGACGCAGTGAGTAAATTTTTTGTGGAGACTCGAACCGCCATTTTTAATTTCTGACACTTTCAACTTTGACAACCTGCGAAACATATTTACTCAGTTAGGTTTCTCAGGCTCACTGATATATCAGCAATCTCTGAAATCTGTACGTAAATCTAATTCCTTAGTAAGATTCCTTGCTGTCAAAAAGCTGAGACTAATGTTTTTTGGATTCTTGCTTGCTCAATTATTTTTTGTCGCGGTTGATCAAATTATAAAAAAGAGATGGAGAGTGTTTTCGCCTACTAGCTATAGCTACTAACTAGCGGAGAAATCTTATTCAGGTCAGGTTTCTCTTTTTTCTCAGTGAAGTTGACAGAAGTTTGTTCAGTAAGACCGCAGAAACGTGAGTTGACTAATTATTGTGTACCTATTGTGATTTGAAAAAAATAACAAAATATTGATATTTATAGACATGAGAAAGGGCACTAGGTGCGCCATTTTTTTCTTTTGATTTTCCCGTATGCGCGGAATTGAACAAAAATGAAAACGCTTTTAACGAATGAATATGAGTGTACTTTCTGGTGTAAGAATATTTTATCGTATCAAGATTATCGGTTTTATGGTGTAAATTTTGACTTAGAAAACAACTTACATATATAATGTACTACAGCTACATCTTCATTACATTGCGTTCAATGAGTAAAGCTTCAATCACAACCAAAGCTTAGAACTCAAAAACCTGTGTAAATTAGTGTCTTCCGTTCAAAGCCATGGTATCGACTTGATAAAACCTCTGTTTTGTGTAGGAAAAATATATCCTCATTTTTTTTTTAATTTTCATGATATGTATATCTACGGTCCCAGGTGAAACTAATGCATGTGATAAAGCTAGTTTATGTAGGTACTATATCAACAAATAACGTGATGCTTTGCAACAATGTATCAGAAGTGGAATTTAACACTTTCATGGGTAGGAAGGTGTACTTATATTTTTTAGAATTCAGTGGAAAACAAAAACCTTTTACTGTCTAAAGTTTAATATAGAAACATATAAACCGTCTGTTTCCAGTAAAACCCAATGAAATATTAAATCTCAATACTCCTATACTCCTATAGTGATATCCCCACCTCCTCTATTCAAGATTAAATTTGCATTACCTATATTAATTTTCTACCCATCATCATCATCATCGTTGATAGAGGTAAGTAAAGGTATATTTATATATACATCAGCAGAGTTATATCGCCCGAGGACAATCGTATAATTTAATTTATGCATTTTTCTTTTACGTTTTTTTTTTGCATTTTGTTATTGTTGAAAGTATATGTAGGTAGCTGTAGCCTACCTAGGTATATCAACCTAGCCCTAACTACCTTTTCGTATTTTCTTCTCTATTTTGGTATTACAATTTCATTAGCCGGTGTATAGAGGAAAGCTATAACAATTATTTTAATGAAATTGCCGTGCCAACCAATTCGTTTTGCAAAAAAAATATATAAATAAAAAACAAAAAAAAAACACAAGCATCCTTATACCTATACCTAGGCACGTAACCAGAGGGGGGGCTTGAGGGGCTGAAGTCCCCCCCTCCCCCCCGAGAGTCTAAAATAAAAACTAAAACTTTCTAATATACTAAATTCAAATCTATAAAAATAAGGAGACTATCCAGGTAGGTATAGTTTATTTGAAGTTCTCAACTACTTGAAAACACTTCGTTAAGAAACGAGAGACTATTTAGGTATGCATACAGTTTTGTATTGAATTTAGGAGACTATTTAGGTATTTAATTCAATTTTAAAAGCTATTAAAATGAGAATATTCTAGGAACCTACAGTTTATTTGATTTTGGATCATTTAACGACTTCAGTTATTGCCAAAAAATTGCAAAATAAAAGTAACAATAAGTTATATATATGATCTCAGAATAATACAAACCACAAATACCTAAATAGAAATAGTGATACGCGGAAGATTTTTTCTGAGAGGCTTTTCAATACGCATCTAAATTTGCCGAGGACTTATTCAAAGTTGAATTAAGAGCTCCAAGAACTTCATTGAAACAAACAACGCGTTCCAATTCAGAAACCTCTTCTACTGAATCCTATTTTAGAGTGTCTGTATTGATTCCTTGCATAGATTCGTTAATACAAAATCTTACGGACAGATTCATGGTCAACTTAGACGTTCTACCATCGTTTCAAGCTCTTCTCCCAGGTTTTTCTGCAGTTGGGTGAGTCAACGAAATGGAAAAGCTAAAATGTTACTTTGATAATGCAATTTCGTGGTCAGCTGTGAAAGCAGAGTACATTCTCTGGTGCGAAAAAATATCATCGATCGATCCTTCTATCGAAGTTTTAAAATTGCTTGATATATGTGACAAGACATACTTTAGAGGTATAAACTTTTTGCTTAGGGTTTTGGCCCCGCTTCCAGCTAGTGTTGAAAGAACCACAGCTAGTGTTGAACGAACCTTTTCAACTATGAAAAGGATTAAAACAGTGTCCCGAAGCGTTATGGGGAATGCAAGATTAAGCTCACTTGTTATGATATCTGTTCATTTAGATATTAATGTGGATCCAGATAAGGTGATTGATCTCATGTAAAAAAGAAAATCAAGACGTCTTCTGCTTTGAATAAAATGTGTGTATAAAAAAATAATTCAAGTATATGTTCGTTTGAGTACATACAATTTAAAAACTAATAAAAATCTAATAAAAATATATAATTTTTTGTTTTAATAATTCCTCGTAAAATTTGGAAGCAAGCCCCCCCGAACCAAAATCCTGGCTACGGCACTGCCTATACCCTTACCACAACATCCCTTTTTATCTTTATTTCAAATTTATAACTAGAGGTAGATATGCATAGGTTTCTATATTAATATAAAATATTGCCTGTGGGGACGGGGGTTAGAAGAAAGCGGGTGCTAAAACAGTAACAACAACAAATAAAGAAGAAGTTAAATCCTTGACTACAAACTATACTATCCACCCGCAAAGAAAATCAAAAATGTATCTATCCTCCCCCAACTTATCAATAAAAAAATCCTCAAAATAGAAGAATGAATAAAAAAAAATCGAAAACATTAAATAACTCTTGTGTTTTCGATTTCAAAATGAAATTAAATTTAATGAGCATTTTGTTGGAAATATACTAAAGTATAAGAGTGAAATATATACATAGGTACTATAGGCATGTACAAAAAATATAGTAGATACATGAAGTCAGTCAGGCAAAAAAAGATGAAAAAAAGGAGAGTTCTGGGGTACCTACCTCTATCTATCTGTCAAGAAATTTAATGCTGCCTCTAAGACACAAAATATAAAAGTTGAAGAGAGACCACCCACCCACACCCACTATACCTACCAACCATCACCGAAGAATGTGCTCTAGGAATTCCCTCTGGGAACCTTTCCGATGTTGGTGGTGTAGGAACAAACTAATATTTCATGAGAGCTCTGGAACATACCTAACTGCAAAAAAAAAATATAAAAGAAGTATAGAAGAAAAAAATTGGCAACACAATCGAAATGCTAGCCATAGATACACAAGTAGTTACTTTTGTTAGAATGAAGAATATTAATGGGAACTGTTGTAGATACTTTATGTGTATCTCTCTGCTATATAGCTATAGCTCTTTAGATAGGTATACCTACTATATGCCTTCAAGTATAACATTTTCCGTTTTTCATTTCAACATCAACGTCGTACTCGTAATCGTAGTCATCGTCATCGTCGTCGTCGTCTTTTTCGTTGTTTCGTTTTGCAAATAACAACAAAACGTCCCAAAAAAAAAAATTCAGAAAAAAAAACTAATCTCTAGGTAGGTAGGTATATGTATCTATCTACGTATGTATCTGCATGTACATATACGAATCTAAAAAAATACCTCTCAACCGTAGGTATATGTACGGACGGAGCAACATCAGGAACTCCCACAGTCCTGTTGAAAAATAAAACGGGAAGCTCCGCCCAGTACCAGCAACAATAACAGCAGCACCAGCAGATACCCATTTCTCAAATACCTATAGATTCTCTATACCTTCTTATACACATTCGTATGCCCCCGTTTGCTCCAAGCAGCGCAGAACTTGCGCAGAGATACTTTGCCATTCATCTCGTTTCTGGACTTGAGCGAGTATCGCTACATCTACATCTACATATCCATCTTTTATAAAACACCAAAAAGTTGGAATCTATACATCGAGACCAGGCTATGTACCAAAAGAGGAAACCCTGATAAATACTGCCTGCTGATGTACTACCCTCTCGCATATAGGTGGACAATATAAATGCGGCACACACAAAGTAAATATGTTGACTAAACTTTGGCGTATCATTCGTGAAAGTGATGCTCATCATAGGTAGTCATCTCCTCATCATCCATCTATAGTGCGCCTATAGCTCCATCTATACAATAGATATAGAAGTTTGTGGAAAGAATAATTGTATCTACGAGTGCCACAACGACGACGGCCCAATAATGGTTACTTACCTTTGCTTATTCAAACACAAAACTCACTTACCGCTTGTTATAAAGTGAGATGCCATACCTATCCCATATACGAGTATAGAGCATAAGATGAGATACTTTTTGGACTTTGCCTCTGATGGTCTGGTAGTGTTGTGTACACATTACCTAATTGGATGTCGGAACGAACCTCCTATCTTGGATGATGTTTGGTAAAAACAACGAGATAAATACCGTTGCGTAACAACAATATTATTATTGTTACCTTCATCGATTGTGGCTTAAAAGCGCTTTCGAAATTCAAAAAAAAATTACTGTTACATTTTAACCGTCATCCGCCATTATGTATACGGTACAATCACCAACAACGGCCATTTTCGTGATAAAAAGGTTAGACAGACAGACTCACTACGCAATATCGCTGATGCAATTAATTAGAATTACATCTCTTATAAATTGTTATTTAGATACAAATTTATCTCAAACAAAGGACCACAAAAACATAACTATATCTACATATATCTACATTATCCTACCTTCTACCTATATTTTAGATATACTTACTAACCTTCCTTTGATGGCAAAGTGTAATCACATTTTCGAAAACTAGTTTTCAATGATTGTGTCTGGGGGCGCTGCTGGCGAGTGGCGAGTGGCGCTGGTGTTGGTTTGGCTATGCGAAGAGATTTTGGGTGGTAACTTTTATACCCCACCGACCGCCATTGCCATCGCATCGCATTTTCTCGATGTGATGCGATGATGATGGGGCGCATCCTTTTTGTATCCTTTTCTTTCTTCTTTCGATGTAGTGTAGAGATACATAAACAGAAAATTTTCTACCAGCAGAGATAGTTGGATATTTTATATTTGTTGTTGCAAAATTTTGTTGTTTTTTTTTTTTTTTTTTGTTATATTTTAAAATTTATTTTGTCGGTTTTCTTTTGCTGAACTTGCAAACTTGTTATATTTGCACACGAATTCGGGAATCACAATCGGAATCGGGTACTTGAACGCATGAAAACTTCTCTATACACACAGCCAGCGTGTTCAGTTAGTGTGTCCTGTCCTTGTTGCAAATTACTTTTTTTTTTTTCTACACATTCGCAAATTACTATATGACCGGAATGTTATAGGTACTGTGCTGGCAAATAACTATAACTACTTCGTCCTTTATTATCAGTTCGGTTAACTCTCTCCGCCGCGTGTCATAGTGTACCTATATCTACTTTAATTAGTTGCAGCATAATAAAAAAAGGAAACGAAATGTCTGTTAATTAATGTGAGTTTGTAATTTTTCTACCTAGATACATATAAAAATGTGCGTGTTTATATTTTGTATATATTTATTTACTTAAAAATAAATAAACACAACAAATACAAAATATCTATATAAGGGCAACACTTTGAGTATTAACTTTCGCTTGGATTTTTAATGTGTTTGTGTATTAATTTGTGCTTAATAGAGATTTATTAAAAAAAAAAAAGAAAACACAATAATTAAAGGTAATCGCAGGAAAGTGAAAAATTAAACGACAGAAACTATGCAAAGTAAAATATATAATCGAGGATAAGTTTTTATCAAATTAAGAGATTTAATAGGTAACTGCAGCAAATAAAAAAATTAAACGCCAAAAAATATGCAATGAAAAAATAATAAGAATTAATTTTTGTTTTATTTCAATAATAAAAACATTTACTATAGAAAAATTTTCATTTAAACATCACACAGTATGCAATAAAAAAAAACTAGAAATAATTGTTGATTTTTGTAGGGACCAAACCAAAACAAAGAAATGCCAATTTATAACAATTTTATTTATAAAGGTACTGATTTTGCGGCCTCGTATAAGGCTAGCGTCTCCGCCGCTGCCGACGCGTAAAATAAAGTATTCGTAACCTAGAAATGAACAACATCGTATGAACAACGAAATGAATAAATCATTTTTTTTTTGTGTTTTATGTGTTATTTAGGTGCTATATCTATTTATAACAAAATAAAAAAGAAACTTTGACATTGACAGGATAAAACAAAACAATAAAGGATTAAAATTTATTTTTGGTTTAAAAAGAAAAAATGTGTTCTTGCTTGAATATTTGTTTAATCAAAAATTTGGTCATCTATATTCCAGTAATGGCCAGTAAATGCATAAAATGCAGATAAAAATAATTTCTTTTTCAGAGAAATATGAAGCTGTAACTTTTCTTATTAAAATAATATTTGGCGCTTGGTTTGTTCTTCCACTCTCCGATTCAATTAATTTTAATGGATTTTGTTTTAAAGAATGTACCTATGCTATGCAGAGAAAACAAGGACTTTTGTGTCTCACAGAACAGTTAAATGAATATTAAACTATAAGCTATCACGAAATTATTTTTTAAATGAGTAATGTTATTATTTTTTATTGTTAAGATCAACTTTATATTAGGCGTGTTTTTTTTCTCATTTCTTCTCAAATCTATGTATATAGGATTAGAAAACAGTAGTTGCGCTTGAATATTGAATGTATTTTCTATTGAATTTGAAGCACAATAAATAATAACGTATCATTGCAACTCAGCTATACAGTCTATCGTTTAGCTTGATCTTTTGTATTGGGGTTATTTTTATAAGCTATATAGTCTTGTTGCTATGATATATTATTATAATTTATCCGCATTGAACTGTGAATGTATCTAGAATATTATTTTATATATTTTTATACAACTGTTGATAGTTACATATAGCGAAGAAAAAGGAAATTAAAATTAAAGGGTCTTATGTACATATGTATCTTAAACTAAAAAAATCCAATCCGACGTTTGTAGAAATATTAAAAAAAATGTGCAATAGGACATGGGTTTTTGTAAACAACAATTATGCAACAATTTCATATTTTCAATTCTTTTCATAATCGGCTAAAAGTCTTTGTTTGAAAATATGTAAAATTTTATTTATTATTTTTATATATTTTATATTTTATATTTTAAATTTTATAAATTAAGTGCGTCTGTTATCTATAGTATCTCCTTATTATTTGGACATAAAGGTTTCAGAAATTTTTAAGTTTAGAAACATGGGATCGCAGCATCTCAATCTCATACCAATTTAACATATTTCACACTTTAACATTTCCAAATTGTTTATTAATGATTTTCAGACATTCATAACTATAATTTTGAATTTCGCAAATTATAAATATCATTTTTACTAAAAAATTTAGACAACCTATAAAATATGAGATTGTTTTCCCGCCCAACAGACCCCGAATAAGGTACGAACCAAATTTTAATTTGTTATGACAAAAATTTTGTGAATTATAATCGGGTGAGAAGGTTTGATACAAATATGTAAAAATGTTGACGAACTTTTTTAACAAACCTAGAGGAACTTATTACAACCGCCCAATGTCCATGTCAAGTTGTACCTATGTATTTATACATAATTTTGAAACGTCGGATTGCATTTTTTTTTTGAAGATGAGTCCCTTTGATTTCTCAATTCGCTTTCATCGCTAATTATCAGTTGTACGAATTTAGGAGTATTATTTTGAAACATCCTTCCATTCTTTATACAAATTTAATTTAGTTTGAAAAGATTTTTCACACATTTTTAATATATTCAAAGTTTATTGATAGAATTTCAAAAATTTTCAAGTAGCTTTAAGTGCCGAAAGCACTCGTTCTGATCTCGTAGGGTTTTCAATGACTGACAGATCATTAAAATTATAAGTACTTCCCAACAATATAGAATCTTGTTATTTCGAACAACTGCTGGCAAAAATAAAAATAGTGTGTTCAGACAATAGTTACCTACCAGACAATTTTATTGTCAGTTGGTGGTCTATCTTGATAGTGATAATGACGTTTCAGAAAGAAGTTCACAAAGTAGTAAGACATTTGGGACAATTTTTTTTATTAACAGAGCTGAGCTTTACATAAAACTGTTTTCACTGATAAAGCGTACAAAACTTGTTAATGTTAAATGCGCAGTTGGCCCTTTGTCCAGTTGATTTACCCACGTACAGTCAAGTAGCTTACCATTGGAGACAAGGACCTCGTTTACCACATGTGACTTTTGTTTTTTTAATTTTATTTCATTGTTTTCTTTCAATTTTATCCCAGAAGATATACATATGTATATAAAAAGGGGCTTTTATTTTTTCATAGAAAAAGGAAAAAAAAAAACAAATTTCTAAGTGAACATCGTTGTTGAAACCTACCTATATACAACTCGCTTCTGAACACGCGCATTCTTATATAATACTTGTTCCAACAATTTCGTCCTTTTTTTATGAAATTACTCTTTTTTATTAGTTCTTTCTTTCTTTAAGTCAATTGTTAAATCGAAATAAATACGGCTTCGTAATAACAAGGACTTCTTCGTTTTCTACGATTCTCTTTTATAAGTCAAGTGTAGTTTTGTACCCGGAGGGCTTAAATATTATTTGCCCACCTTAGCCGCGACAAGGACACTTGAGACTTGAGTGTGGAGTGGATGTTGAGAAACGGGAGCTTTATATGAAGTCTTGCATAGCAGGGGGTAGTTAATATTGCCATTTTAAATATACATATCGAAATATGAAGTGTTTGCGTGGATGTCAAGTGTACAACCGCGATTTCCTATTATACGTATGTATATATGGTGACACCGATTGCATCATGGACTTTATGAGGGATATTGAATTCAAGTCCTTATATTGGAACAAAAAATGCGTGAATATATGTTAACTGTTGATATTGCATATTAATTTCACATCATTTGTGTGGGTTGAATTTAGGGTTTTTGATTAATAATTGCGGTATCCCGTCATGCTGATGGTATGTTATATTAAAAAAAAAAAACAAGTGCCGAAAAGGTGGTAGAAAATTAATTAGATGAAAATGATGATATTTATTTTTAACTTAGGTAAATATTTTCTGCCATCTGGAAAAAATCAGTTTTATTAGAAATTTATATTCAAGGGCAAAATTTCATAATGTTAAAAAAAAACTGGTGAGGAAGTGTTTTGAGAAAGTTATAAAATAATTTGTTTTGTATTTTGTTTGATTTCACATTCTGCATTTTCACAAAGGCAATTTCATCAAAAATTTAAAAAAAATAAGTTCTAAATCATCTCATTTATAAATTCGCATTTCGAAATGACATAATTTTGAGCGAATTTGCAGAAAATATGATTAAAAATTGTATAAAAACCTAACAAACACAACCATTTCGAATCCTAAATGTTTTGAAAAGCTTTTTAGTTTTAATTAGTGCACAAAAAAAAACAGCATGAACAGCAAAAAGAAACATATAAAATCGGAATAAAAATGAAATGCGCTAGTGGTGGCGCCCAATGTGGGAAGTCCTAAAACGTATCATACGTTTTTCTGAAGATATAATTAAAATACAAATTTTATACCATACCTACCATATTATTTCCTTCGGAATCTTTTGTATAGGTCCAGTAAAACCCATGGTCCTTTTGAAATTTTATTGAGCTTTGTGTGTTTCAAAATTTAATTCTTACAATGATTTGAAGCCGAAGCGTATATATAATGAATACAAAATTTAAAAGAATGATACCGATGGTTGAGCTTAATTGATCACTTGGGGGTTCGAGGCGTCAAACCCAAATAGTCGAAAATTCATTTGTTTGGTATATGAAAACTAAAAACTAGGTATTGTTTTTTTTTTTTTTAAATAAAGTTTGCCATACCGTCGCGTTGCGTCTTTTGTCGGTCTTTTTGTCTGTGAGTCCAGGTTGACATATAGAGCTTAAACCTTTAAATGGGTGAACGGATTTGCTTTAAATTCGGTATGGTGTATTTTTATGTATTTCCCTTGGAAGAAAAGAACCGATTTTTTGTTTAAAAGCGAAATCAAACAAGGCCCGCAATTTTCATATACCTTCCAATTTTACCAATATCTCTTAAGAATTGAAAATTTTATAAAATCTTTTCATAAAATGTATGAGTAATATTTCCATTTCATTATTTTTTTATATTTCAGATAAATATAACCGTCAAATACATCGTCATCTATGTTATTAATCGATATGTGGAGCTCATCTCTATCATCTGGGTAAGTCAATATATTTAAATTAACCGAATATTAAAAACAAAACAAAAATATTTAGTTCTTAAAATTTCCGAAAACTGACTTAGGGATTATTGCGCATTCTGAAATCTAAAACAAACACTTCCCATAAAAAGCTACCAAATACCATTTTATTATAAATTTTTATATTTTTGTCCCATGCATATGAAGATTATTATAAAGCTAAATCAGAACCCCCTTTTTACTCTCACGTTTTATAAAATTTGATTTTTTTTTAAATTTACTTAAAATTGATCTCATAATGGACAAATTTCTTAAGTCGTCTAAATTCTTTTATCATCGAAGTCTCGGTCCAGATTCCAAGATGCGATATGCATATGCGCATCATAAGATCAAATTAAAAAAAAAAAACAAGAAGCTCAAATATCGTCAACGTCGAACCAATCAAAAACTAATAAAAAAACACAAAATATTCGATCGGAAATTTTGTTTAGAAATTCAATATCTATGTATATACATGAAGTATAAAGTGAGAATCCATTGGTGGCCAAGAAAGACAGTCCAAAAATATTATATATGATGAGAAAACCCCCCATAACCAGCAAGACATATCAGAGAGACATTTTATATTGCGGGAAAGGATTAAAGTTAATACCTACCTCCGAGTCATGATGTTTCTGTTGTTGCATATATACATATATAAAGATACAATATCTATGCTCGTATATATTTATATAGACACATTTTAAATAAGGTATAAAAATTCCATCAACAACATACCCAAGATAAAGTGCAATTTGATAGACCGATTTCCAATTCTGTCAAAGGAGACACACAACAACGATCGACGAAATGAACACAAAAAAAAATCCTCAGTCGATAAGGATAAGATGCAGTCCCTTTGTCTGAATAGGTAATACAAAAAAATATACATCCATATATGCAATGTATTTTTTTAACGAACTATATTTTTAAACTTCTTATAAAAAGGAAAAAAAAAAAACAAACTATATAAAATGCAAGCAATTGAAAGGGCGTGAGGATTAAAAAAAATTAACTATACTCTTTTATTTTTCAGATCGAATTCAGTTTCCTTTTATTAATTCTTTTTTCTTAATAATCCTTTTGGAGTAGAGTGACACTTTTTTTTATAAAAAAAAAGTAAAAACCATTTATTAGAAAATTATTTCGTAATGATCTGATTCTTTTGAGTTTATGATTCCTTAACCTAATCCGAGCTATTTCATACTCTCTTCAATTTTAAAATAAGATCAAGGTAAAAATAAACTCTTGAAAATAAATCGTTATCCAGATTTTATCAAATATTTCACTAAAAGGAACTCGCGGCAATTAGCGTTGTATGACTCATGACTGGAGATGATCACCTTTTATATTCTATAGCCAATATTTTCAAGCGTACATACTTGAGGAAAAGAAATTAGACGTTCACTTTCAGTTTTTATTATTTTTGTCACCGTGGTCCGTGATTACTTGTCCGCGATTATTTCGGAGCGTTCTTAACTGATTTAATTTAATTCAAGTTTTATTGAAAAAAAAGTTGGTTTTTTACGACTTACGTCTTACTTGCTTACATAAAGTGACACACTAAATACAGTCAGACCCAATGCCTCAACCCAAGCATCAACCACAACAAGCTTTTTTTTTTAGCTTGCAAGTTAGATGATGTCCAATTTCGCACGTCGAGCTAATTTAAACCCTCTTCCACTTATCCTGCACTATACCTATGTTGTAATCGTCTTCAACTGCACTCTAAGGCCCGGGGGTAGACTCAAAGATTTTCTAGCTCGAAGCATTAATGTCCTCATTCGCTTTAAATGACCCAGCTTATACAGCCGTAGATGGGTTTTTACTTTTTTTGGCTAGAATTTATCTCTAGCGCCTAAAACCTTCTATGCTACGTTAAGCAGGACCTAGCTGATTTGTGCGTGACTGAGAGAGCTCCTCCAGAGACCTTTTATCCCAAATTAATTAATTTAATTGATTGCTTGGAGTTGGAGTTGGAGTTAAACTCCGAAAGCCGAGATTTTTTCTTTCATTTACCTCTCCAACACATAAAAAAAATCTTGTCGTGTACAAAATGAAAATTCTATGTAATATTTTAATTAACTAAAAGCTGCCAAAGGCGAGGACAAGCAACTTAAAGTTGCTACATATTGCCTGCAACTAAGTTTCGTAAGCAACTCGGAGCAACTATATAAGCAATTAAAATTAAAATGACTTAACCTCGAATATATTACACTCGGAAAAAAGATTATTGCATTGCCTACACTTTTGATCTCGACAAGTTTTACGCTAAAACCAATAATTTCGAAGATATTGATCAATTCACGTTTTTCAAAATGGCAGATTTTACCATAAATGTGGACTTGGTTTTTCCTTTATGAAAAATATTAGCTTTTCTATATTTCGTTCAATACGAAAAAGTCTCACTAAATGTGAGTGTTGAACTTGTTTCTAGAATTCTAAGTTTGCGATTTCCGCAACTGTGATGTTTGTTTTGAGACAGAGTTCATATATCTACAGCAGTCATCTCAACCGCATTTAAAACGTATACAAAGACTAAAAAGACAACAGGTATTTTGTAAGGCTAGACCATTTTAAGTTCAAACAATTGTGTCCTCTTGGAAACCAAACCATCAAAGCAGACAGTTTAACATACCATTTCTTTAAAAAGTGAGCCCTCCTCAATTGGTCACACTCACCTCATTAGAAATATTATTTTAGGCTATGAATATTATTTAGCCAAACAAAACCAGCCATATGGTCTGTTTTTTTTTTTTTTTGAAATTTGAAAATAAGAAATAAGCCGTAAGAACAAAATCAGAAGTTGCCATGCAACGACCCAGCGACGCACGGCACCCTCAATATTAACGAACCACATATCATCATCAGGCACGTTTTCTAGATATTTCAGTTAAGAGATTTAGATGCAACCTTTAATCTTTTTCCAGCATCATTATAATAAAAGAATGTATCTACTTAAACGATGATTTTTTTTTGCTGAAAAGGTTAATCATTTGAAGAGGTAACGGGTGACGCGACGGCTAGGCTATAAACGACACACCGTAGAGTTTATTCCTGATTAAATGATACTTTCGCAACCCCAAATTTAAGAAGGTATTTTGGCATATGCTCAATTAATCGCGAAGAACAGGTGATTTTAATATAAATGTTTCAACGAAATAGATTTATCTTTGTTGGCAAAATTAGATAAGCAATCTCTTTTATCTTCTCATATACCCACCTATTTTATTTTCCATTGATTGAAAGGAATATGAAAATTTATAAATATTTGTCATATGGCTGAGTTTTGATTATATTTGCCCCAAAATCTTTAACAAATTCGTATTCTCCGATTGAACTTCTGAGATAATATGGTTAGATTTTATCTTTAATGTTTTTACAACTGCTATTTATGTTATCTTCGATTTAAAAAAAAAAAGTTCTACTTTACCTAATGGGCTCAACTTCTGCTTCCATGTGCCGTAAATTAAAAAAAAAAAAGTCGCAGATCTCCATATTTTAAGGATGATTTTTTATTTAGATTTTCTTTTAAAAAAAGACCATCAAGCTGTGCTGTTTTATGTGTTAAGTTTTGACACATTCCGGAATTGTTAAATGATCCATGTTACAAAATGGTAACTATTAAACTTAACCTCATACATTTTCGGATGACATTTCGGTTTGACGTATTGTTTGTTACTGATTTCACTGTAGTTCTAGACATCTAGACTGTCTGAACAACTTGGCAATTTGTTTTCGTGAAAAGAAGTTGAAATTTGTTTGTAAGAGTAAGTTGGAAATCCTGGATTTGTGATTTAATTGAGAATATTTAACTAATTTTTATTACTAAAACTCATAGCACGTTATGGAAAGTAAAATAATGTAATCTATATGCGCAGTATTTTTAATTACAACAAAATGAAATTTTAATAAATCTGGTACGGTCAGTAGGCTTGTTTTTTTGCATGTCCGTATAGTGTTGGGGGAAACAAACGACATCGGGACTTACCGTCATCACAGCAAACAAATTCATCACTGTTACAAAATGCCATCACTAACGTCCATGACATTGATCGCCACTCGATGACTCTGAAAATTTGACGTTCCCATACAACATATCGATAGCAAAATGATGATTAGTGCTGCACTATAGTTAAGTACCGAAAGTTATCTGGACTTATGTAGCTAAGTCCATATGGACTTAAGTTGTTGTTGTATTTGTATTTCTTTATGGAATTGCAAAAAAACATGCCTAGTAGGTATAAGAAAAATATCGTTACCGTCGAGCCAGTCACGTCAGTTAAAAGCTATAATCGATATTGCATTTCAAAAATTATACTGAGTCCAAATTAACAGTTTAAGACTTAAAAAAACACCTTTCACCCGTAACAGAAACATGTTTTGAGATCCGCCCGTAAACCTTCAATATTTCAAATTGGATTTCAAAATTGTTAGAATACAATTTCCTAAATATCTTTTCCTACAGGATACATATGTACATACATTACATATATGTATGTATAAAATAAAATTAAGAAAATGTTAAATAAGCAATTAAATAACATGAAATCAATTTTGAAAACGATTATAAAAATATAATAAAAATTGGATTTCCTATAGTTTATTCCTGTGCCTTTAAAAGAAGATTTAACTTCAATTTTCATCTGGAAATAGTATTCACTTATGTTAATATGGTGCGCCACCACGGCTGGTCGTTAGAACAGAAATGTTTTCGCAAATTTGACTTCGCAATTATAAAAATTAATTCGCACAAAAGTCATCAACATGTATAACTGCCTAAAATATCGAATACCCGTGAGTGAGAGAATTCTCTCAATTACATATAAATAAAAGACGCACTGTCATTTAATATTAAAAAAATTTATGAACGGACCTAATAAATTGAACCGACCTAATGCCACATACAAAAATATTACCAATTGGAATAATATTTTTAAAAAATGCAGTTTTTGAACAAATTATTAACATTTTTTTTAAGTAAAATTATAATTCGTCAAATCAACATGTAATTCCACTTCGTTCGCCACCTCATTTGTCGAAATCCGGTGAAAAGGGATCCAAACTCTAGAAATGATACATATTTATATTAGCGAAGTACCTACATATTGGTAATATTACAGGAAATAATAATATTAGCGTACCAAAAACATAGCGAAATAAAAACTTGCCAAACAAAAATTGATTAATATTGACAATTTTGAATGAAACTGCATGATCAGATCCATTCCAAGCAGATTTTATTGTTTGTCTAATGTTCGAATTTCTGATGGCCAATAAATTTTAAATTAAAAACAAACACACTAACAGCCATATTATTCACTCGATACATCCAGATTAAAACTTAAATCCGGATGTATTTACATTGAATCTGTATAATTTTTATCCGGATTTAAGTTTTAACCTGAATGAATCGAATGAATAATATGGCCGTAAGACTACAAGCAAGACAATATATAATCTAATGATCGGGTTAGTCCCCTTGAAATTCTTATAACTCTATATTCCGATACTTATTTCATTTATAACACTGGCTGAACTAATCAAATTTAAAAATTTCAACTTTCAAATAAAATTTTATACATATGTATTTGATGAATAAAATTTTTCTTTCTGATTTTATTTAATCTTAAAATTTAATTTATGTTTTAAAGCTATTATCTATTATTATAATATCTATCAAATAATGCCCATTGTTTGCTTTGAGCTGACGAAGTGTTCTTTCCAGAACATTTTATATTACTTTCCTTAGAATTTCATGGCACTGGGAGCCGTCACTTCTTCTCGGATATTGGCCTTAAGCTGTTGCATGGTTCTTGGCTTATTGACATACACTTTACTTTCACTAATTGGTAGCCGCAAATGGGGCGAACGTGGAGGCAAGTTACAAAAATCAAATGATCAATGTTTACTACATTTCGAACTACATGATGTCTTCCAGCACGCGGAAGATCACATCAGACAAGACAGCCCCATGTTGCTGAAAACCCTTGACCAATCCGTAAATTCTTGGAGCACTGGGCGCATTTCGATATGATCTTTGCGTCTGAATAATTGAATCAAAATAAAATTGAACAAATTTCTTTATTCTGTGCTGAGTCTTTCCATCATAAATTTCCAATTTTTTCAAAGTTAGTTCTGAAAAAAAATACATACAAATTATTCAATAATTAAATCATAACGTTACTTATGCACAACCCTGTATAAGAAAATAACTTAAATATAAGGAAGTGGGTGTGTCAGTAGGCGGACAAACTTTAAGAGGCTCAAAAGACTTTAATTACAAAATTTTAACTTTCTAGGAATATAATCTCAGTCAGATGTAAGAAAGTGCACGTGGTAGTACTGTACACTGTACTGTGTCATTGTTTTGGCTCAAGAGATGTTCATCATAAATTTTCAGTCTTCTAAGGACGTAATAAAAAGGATGAAGAAAAGGTGTCTTGGTAGTGGACGGTGAATCTAATATATGTCTTGCTTTAGTTTTAAAATAATTTAATTCCAAAATTGTAACGTACTAAAACGTGCAATAAGTAGAAAACTAAAATAAATAATAAAAGTATAGGCGTGATGGTAGTTGGTTGATTTTTCTCAAGCTATTTTCTAAACCATATTGCTGCTAATTCGGAATTATTAAAATTTCAGCGAGTTTATAAGTCTCATTACATACATTCTCATTACATACATTCTTTTTCATATTTTTTTGGTGTGAGTGGGCGTAATTTTGTGATTACATTTGGTTGAAATTTGACCCAAAAAACATGCTACTTACTATGTGTATTTGTTGGCAAAATGGTGATTTTATTCCTATTTCGAAATGTTAGATACGAAAGAATCAAAACCTGTGTCTAGACCATGGATTTTTTAATAGATCGAGTATTTTTTCATATTTATTAACTATGAATTGAAAACTGAAAATCGTTAAAGGGGTGACGCATTTATTTATAAGCATTGATTTTTATTTTTATTCATGATTCATTTCGTACAACGAAATGACGGTAAATCAAAAAAAGACTCCACGACCGAACAATATTCTAGGGAAGTCTTTATTCTTAACTTCTTGATCTTGCGGTCACAGGATGACTATTAATGAACCTTTTATCAAAAATAACATACCTAACCTACAAATAAATTATTTGCAAATCCATCATAAATGCATATACAAAACAAAAAGTTCTTGAAAGGCATCATCAACATCAAAAACAATTTCCATTCGAATAATTGCGAATACAAACCAGTAAAATTACTTTGTACATCAATTCACGGTAAATATACCCATCATCACCTATTTTTTTTTTTTTTTTTCAAAAAGAAAAAAAAACAAAATTCTCAATTATCAATTTACAAAGTACAATGTTGTGAAAACACTTTTCAAATTGCAATCCTAGAAACCTCGAACAATGAGTGTTTATTGCCTCAGTGAGTGTTTGACAGTCTCAAATCAGAGAATTTGTCTAAAATCAAACGAACCCATATTTTCCTCTTTCAAAAAAAAAAAAAGAAGAAAAACCTTTAGAGATAAAAGTACCTACATCACATATCTAGGGTGAACCTATGTTCTCCTATACAATTTACAATCCTCATTCTTGAATTCAAAAAAAAAGAAAAAAACAGAGCAAAAAGGAAAAATGAGATTTCCAAATCCGAAAACAATAGCAATTTGCCAATTGAATCCACATTCGTATCTCTGACCATATTATTTCCAAAACACAATGCTCCTGTCGCTCGTCATCGGGATTGGAATTGGAATTGGAATTGGGATCGGGCGAGGTTCGTCTTTCGATTTTGGTTTGGCGTGTCAGACGTTGTCATTCATCGATGGTGGTGTTCCCTCACTTTGCTCTCTTTGGAAAATCAATGCGAATCGTGTGTGCATGTTTTGAACAAATGAAGGATATCTGGCCACTTTCGAGAGATCCTTCATTGTTGATAGCTGAATATTGCTAGCAGTTATACTGAAGCTGAATGTGTTTTTTGTTCTACAAATCTACAGAAACTATACAGAAACATTGCCTAGTTGTGCACGAATGTGTAAAACATTCTGCTATTTTGAACACGCACGTTTCATTTTCGGTCGGCGGCATTAGGAACATTGCACAGAGATCTATTGTTACGGTTATGTGTATGTATGTAGGTGAGTTACCTATATTTTTGGGAATATGTATATGTATACTTTCAAACAACTCTCACAAGAGATCTGGCAAATTAATCTGGCTTTGGGTTCGTTCTGTCGTCGTCCGTTCGATTCGATTCTATACTCCATAGACCTTAACAATGGGTGCGATATGTTTTGTTGTGCTGCACCGAAATTTTATAGAAATTCATTTTGAATTTAGAGATGGCAAGGGTACCTATAATGCTTCATAACATAAATGTACATATATATCAAAGGATTATATAATGTAGGTTATCCGTTATATAAAGCTATGGCTTCATATATTTATAATTGTATCAAAACTAAAACTAACCCAAATAATGAATTTAAAGGAACGTCCACAAAACAAGTCGGAATTCGAAACAGTTGCAAAAATCTTTACGCATAAATTCAAAAGAAATTTAATAGGTAATTAAGTTTGTTAAAAGAAAATATTCTCGTTAAAAATAAATACATTTACATTTTGTGCTCAGCAGCTATTGAAGAGCCAGTGTGCCATAGAACTTACAACTCTTAACCACATTCCTCTGTGAGTGTTGTTACAGTCAGCAAGAATCGAGGGGACCTACAATTATCTGCTTAATCCGAAAGGCTATATATATCCCTATTCTGCTTTAAACGTTCGTGTGAAAGTTTATATTCTGCTACCCGTCGGAGAAAAACTATTGATCCAAAATTTCAATTTTTATGAAAACAATATTCGGTTGAGATAGGTGCGTTCCTTTACTTTTAAACTCTGTGATTTTCTGTCCAAAACTATAGGTACACATTTTATTTTTTTATAGAACTTTAACAGACTTTTGTGTAGTATTGTACAGAAAATCACAGAGTTTCAAAGTAAAGCAACGCACATAATGTGAGGCAAGTTAAATGAAACATTTTTTAAAATTCAAAAGATGTTTCTTAGACATCAATGTACATATGTATGTACATATATCATTTCCCACGTCAATTTTTAATGAAAATTACCAAATATTAAATACATACAAATATACTTCGAAAAGATAAAAATTTACATACATATGTATGCATGTATGGAAGTGTCAAAAATTTTCTTAAATTAAATTAAATTTGTGAAAGAAATTGAACGATATTTCAAAAATAATATTCCTAAACTTCCTAACATAGAATATTTATTTTAAATAAGTACATACTATTTTACAACTGATAGTTAGCGATGACAGAAGAACTAAAAACTAGAGAATTTTTTTTAAACAAAAAATGCAATCAGAATTTTATGGAAACTTTTCAAAATATGTGCAACAAGACATTTGTTTGTTTAAAAAAATATTTGTACAAGAGTTTTATATTTTCATTTCTTTTCATATTCGACTAGAAGTCTTTTTGTTTGAAAATATGTACAATTTCAGGAAGAATGCAAAATGCAAGAACTGGAAAAAAAAATAAAAGTGCAAGCAAAATGATCAAACTCATAAATTCAGTCTGTTGTCTTAAATTTCAAAATTTTGGCACATCTAATACTCCATTCATGTCGTTAATTTCTATCAATGATTCTTACCCGATTATAATTCACATAATTATTTTCGTAAGCAGATGAAACAAATTCAAATTTAATTCGTACCGTATTCGGGGTCTGTTTGGCGGTTGGACAATCTCATATGTGATAGGTTGGCTAAATTATGTAGTAAAAATGATATTTATAATTTGTGAAATTCAAAATTATAGTTATCAATGTCGGAAAATACATAATTTGAAAGTGTGAAATATGTTAAATATGGTGAGCATATACATACTGCTAGAAGCCATCTTCACGTTGGTTCCAACTTTTATTATAAACGACACGAGCGCTTTTGATCTAAATTTCTTTTTTTGGCGATTTTCCACAGAAAATTCTTCGCCATCGACTTCCATCTTCGATTTCTCCTAAGCTGGAGTGGCTTTTCTGGCGTTGAAAGAAGAAAATTGCTGCAAGCAAATTTGAAGTGTAACAATTAAGAACTAAAAACCTCTTACGACTCTCCAAGAGTTTGAATTTTCAGATCTGTACTTTCACCGTCCTGATTGTCATCCTCCTTTTTGAGCTTTTTAGCTTGCTAGTGCTTATTAGTACTTGTTTTAATAATTATATGTTATTTTATTTAAATTAAAACTAATAACTTTTACTTTATAATTGACGCGAAATAAAAATTCCTGATGGAAGTTGTAAAAAAATAAAAAAAATACACCCAAACGTCAAACAATTAAATTCAATCAAAGCAGATGGGTCTGTTTTTAACATATTATAATAATAGATGTCCTTAGTTCCTATGGAACTAACTTTTTGCCACTTTTACACCAAAAGCGCTTATGTCGCTAATTAAATAAGGAACTGCTTCCATTGATACTTTTGTATGGGAATTAGTATCGTATTAGTATTAGTCCATATCTAGTATGCCTATGGGTATGAGATTGAGATACTGCGATCCCATATTTCTAAACTTAAAAATATTTGAAACCTGGTATGTTCAAATACTGATGAATTTTTGTTTTGATATTTTTTGGTGTTAAAGGGATAATAAGGAAATATTAGATCACAGACAGAATGAATTTTTGAGATTGATCATTTAACTTGCACTTTTATATTATGTAGTTCTGGTATTTTGCATTCTTCATTAAAATTTCAAAATTTTTTCAAACAGACTTCTAGCCGAATATGAAAAAAATTGAAAATATAAAACTGTTGCAAAAATATTCATTTAATAAACCTCGAGGAACTTACAATCACATACATACGTATATATGACATGCACATTATGTACATATTTTGAAATATAATATAATTATTAGATATTTTTAAAATTTTTAAAAATTTCAAGAACTTACGTATACATGTATGTACTGTACGTATTTACGTATTTAGTTGGTCAGTTTATATTTCAGAGTCCTCACTAATCTTGCTCCGTCAAAACTTGAACAGGCGAATCCAAAATTTTATTTCCTCAGTATATTTAACACAAAAACTGAAAAATTTTGCTGAGGAAATATAAACTGTCCAAGTATTTTCTAATTGAATAAACAGGTTTTAATTTTGGATTGTTAAAAATGTCATACACAATTAGCTTTAGGTAATTGAAAATGCGTCAGGGTGCAGTGCGACAGACGCGTTGGTTTTCAATTGCAATGAAACTGAAAGTGTGATTGGTTGATAATTTTTTTTATTTTTTCCGAATTGCAAAAAATTCAGAATTTTAGTTTATGGTTTTAAATAACGTTTCGGACAAATGGTACCCTCAGAGTTCATATACCTACTACCGAAGCCTTTCATTTTACTACACTGTTTTGAACGAAATTTTGGCGTTTTGTTCCGGATGTTATCATTTGAGCTCCTGTCCTGGGACCATAAATAAAAACAATTTATTTGTGCCTCATCTTCTTTGAAGCACGTGTTCTCAAGCTCCATTTCTTCCAATGCGTACAAGAAAAAATACCGGATCATGGTTAGGTGGCGTGCTGAAGTCACCGTGAAAGCTCGATCATTTTCTCATTAAATCCCATGGTTGACGTCCAGTTAAAACTACAGGTATACAGATGTTTGAGCTGCTTAAATTTAAATAGAGTTGAACTCCAACCCACACCTCAAGTAAAGCACAGCACTATACTATACATATCCACTTCACCATTGCCACCAGTTTTTTTTTTCATTTGGAAGTAAAATCAGAACAATCCCGTTATTTAAAGAACTTATCAACAGAAATAGAGAATCCCTAAAGCCTCATTAATTTAACAAAAATATTATGATCAACAAGAGTTGGGTATCATATCAAAGCTTAGCCACCTAAAATACAATCCAAAGTCAAAAGTTAGGATATAAACTCCCTTTTAAGCAGGGTATATTTATTTGTATAACCTGACACGCATTATATTTACATTATTAAATTGTGTTATACCTACCCATACTACATATATGTATGTATAAAGCTTATATATACCTATATATTAACTTAACATCCCTTTTTTTTCATTTATACATATATAAATATATAGGGTGTGTATGTTTTTATAATTTCAGCAGATGTCACCCTGATGCAGATTTGAGATTTTCACCATTTGCAACGACAAACCCAACAAATCCATCGGCAGTAGGAATAAATCCAACCCCGTGCGGTGGATCTGGACTTGGACCAGGACCAGGTGTCGGCGGACTCACGGCAGCAATGCCATATCTTAAGCCAGCACCCTACCTTATGACGGTGGATTCCTTGCACAGCATGGGTTATCCCACAACAAGTATGTGCAGTAAGTACGCACCCCTTTTATTCATTTTATCGTTTAAAAATTTTATTCTGTTACTAGAATTTAAGTTGTTGTTGTTGTTGATAAAATGACATACATTTTGGCACAATAAGGGTGTGTGTGTGTTATAAAAACTGCATACATCTTCCCCGCTCTTCGGTTTTTTCTGTTTACATTTCAACACATCATTTTTATGCTTTGGGAACACGAAGCAGAAATACTACTCTGTCAAGCCAAGCCAAGCGCTTTGCAGAGAATATCCTGTGAGAAATCCTGCAGTACAATCCTAGGGTGAATATGAATATATGTATGCATAGTGCCAGGGTATAAATTGCTTAATTGAAAAACCAACAAACCAGGCCACCCCAAAATGCAAACACTATCATTCCAACGAGAGAAGATGGCAGGAACCCAACGGCACAGTAGCGGCGGCGGCGGCATTGACGTCGGCAACGGCTTCACAAGCCTCCAGGATATTTGCCCACGATTAGCTCTTAAGAGTTTGACTCTCGGTGTAGTGGCTTTACGCAATTGCGCTTCCTTATTTGCCTACGCATTATTCGCTCCGTTCGGCCAAGTAATAGGCAGGTACGTGTGTGTGCTCCTTGGTCCTTGATCCTTGTTGCATGTTCACTTGTCTGCCTATATCCTATCTATGGATTCAAGCAACCGAGTCGTGCGTCTGCCCGCCTGCACTTTGCAAATAAGAAACAGAAATAACAATGATAATTATTATTGTTGTAGTATTCGGAATTGAAATGGATTCCGGTTAACACCATAAAGACGTTAACGACCAACTTAACTTGATGAGCTTGAGAGAGGTATATGCTCTATGATCATGGTAACGATGTGATGGCTTTGCCAACCCCATGGATGTGCTGCACGTGCCGCAGTTTTTATTAGGCAACAACCTGACGCGAAATGTTTGGTATGTACGTATATATTATTATCGACTGCTCCTTGAAAAATTCCAAAAGTTCTTAAAATCAATGACCCTTGGCGCTTGAGGAATTTACCGTCCGTGTCGATGTTTAGCTTAGGCGTTTTGTCACAATCAAAAGGTTATGAATAGATTACACATATACATTTCGCTTCATAGGCATTTTTTATTTATTTATGTTTTTGAACCATTGATCAATATTTTGTACTTTTTTTTGAGTGATTCTTAAATCAGATTAAAAATATATGTTTTGATGGGTGGGGGTTTGCAGATAATGCACGGAAGCCGAGGCGGGAGAGGACCACCTTTACCAGACCTCAACTAGACTTGCTGGAAATGTTGTTCAATAAGACAAGATATCCTGATATATTTATGCGAGAAGAAATGGCTCTGAAGATTGCCCTACCCGAGTCGAGAGTCCAGGTGAGATTTTATATTTAATTAATGAGTTTCATTTAAATGTATATGGTTTAAGATTCATCATATATATCTGACTTATAATGAAATTAGGGAACCCAACATATGCCAAAGGCTCTGATGTCAAAAAATACACAGCCCCTACTTTCTAGAGTGACAGTTCCTCTAGCACGGCTTTGCATTTTTGAATGCATCTGAAAACATAGCGTCGCACTTCAAAAAATATGCAACCTGTTTTTTCCACAGTCAAGAAGACTGTGATTTTACGTTTGCTCTTATATTTCAAGTGATTTACAATTTAAAAGATAAAAATGTGCAATGATAGGCAAAATAATGTACAGTACCTAGATACTGTCCGATTTAATGTGAAGACAGAAAAGTTTCTTATAAATATCGTTTATTTTGAATAATCCTTTTGTTTATTTTATAAATAATTTTTTTTCAACCAATCTTTGTAGATGGCTCATGTATTTTGAATAGATTTGTGTTTTGTAATGAATTAACTATAAATAAAATATTTTTTTCTGTTCGGTAAGGACTATCTCACTGTTGGAATACCTACACCAACAGTGAGACAAACGAGATAGGTACTTGAGTAATTTAATTTAAAATTTTTTTTCGGTAAATGTTAAACACATTTTTTTGATGGAAAAAAGAGCAGAATTACGTAATTGTCATTTGAGAAAAAAAAATGTCTCACTATTGGGTATTCTCTCCTTAGTTGAGTGCAGCCAGAAGTAATTGGCAGTAGAAGCTGCAGCCCAAAGGAACATACATAGGTACCTACCTTTTGTAGATATTATTTATTAACTCATTACTAGTAGATACATACATACATACATGTCTAACTCTTGACAGATGATCAACTCTAATCGATCGATTGTTAAACTTAGATACTACAATTAGTTATCCAAACCTATTCTAGTGCTCTTGAAATGAATAAAATGTTCAGCCCCGAAAATTGTATGGGTTTATCCTAAGGTCGTTGGAGGGGATTAGTTGTTGTTGTACTTAACATGATGATTGTTTAGCCCCAACGTGGCGTCGTTGTTTCGTTCAATTTCATTGGGGTTTAGAAAAAAAAAAACACGGCTAATATGATTCATATATAACTTAATATAAAGTCACTATGATAGATCTTTCCAGACAAACTATCAATAGAAAAATGAAAATTAATTCCATCAGTACTTAGTATAATTTTTATCGGGACTAGACTTAAGTCTCGTAAATTATCAAGACTTAGCTAGAACTTATATTAAGTTGTTGTTGGATTTACGTGTAAATTACGAAATATTGGTTTATCCTTTTCAGTAACATAGACACCTACCTACCTACCATTTTATTTAAATCCGTTTCAAATAACAACGAATATTGAATGGATTTTTAATCAAAAACTCATTATTTTCAAAATTATTTCTCTCAACAAAAAAATAAAGAAATGCGCAAGCATTACATAGGCGAACCGCACAAATGCTAATAGTCCACGCCCCGAATTCCTCAAAACACCCATCAAATTACGATTTTCCGCACCAGGGGTGGGAAACGGTACCCTCCCGATATCAATGCCACTTTCCGTTTCATTTTCAGTTTCACCCCATAAAACAAATAATGAGTAAGAAATCTAGCTGCGCACACCAACATGGTATTCTTGGTTCTGTTGAGTTGAGATTGAAACTGACTAAAGGAACCGTGGACATTTTCTATTGTAATGGATCACGCATGTGTTATACTGTTCCTGATATGTGCACAATTGGGCAAAGGGAAAACCCAAAGAAGTCACGTTTCCTGTACGTGAGTTGAATTTATGTCAGTCTGTTCGTAAAAAACGCAGTCACAAACAATATCGTCCCACAATATTAAACTTATATACATATGTACATAAATAGGTAGGTATAATGTCTCTTCCTCTTCCCGCTGCCGATTCTATTGTTTGATGGCATCATTAATGTTGACCCCTATCTGTGCGAGACTGTGACTCTAAGGAAGGATACAAATTAGTTTTTGATTTTTTAAATTAATTTATTATACCTACTATTCACACTAACACCCATTTATTTAAACAGGTCTGGTTTAAAAATCGACGAGCAAAATGTCGCCAGCTGCAGAAACAGCAACCGTCAGCCGCCAATCTATCAACATCGGCCACAAGAAACGGGGGCAGTGGCAGCAAGCCCATCCCCAAAGATACCAATCGCTTGACATCATCATCATCGTCCTCGTCGTCGTTGTCGTCCACAGCGATGACGACGACGACGACGGCATACAACAGTGGCAGCAACAGTGGAAATATTTTGGGGAATCTAACTAGGTCGGGATTGCTTTCATCTTTTGTGAAAGCCGAGGATAACCATCATCATCATCATGTTGGAAAAGTTCGTCCTGTCGCGACAAACAAGTTAAAGAACATAGATTCAAATATCGGCTACACTGACAAACTCGGCACAATGCCCACAACTGCACATATCAGGTGAGCATAATATTATTTATTAATGGATAACATTTGTTTGTACTACTCAACATTAATGAAAAATTCTCCCAGTTCCTTAACAGAAACCCCCTCTTCAAGAGGAGAAGCATTACCCCTTCCACATACTACTTCTCCAATTTATACCAAATCGTCCCAAAGTAACAATTATACTGGGACGGGAAATTTGCAACCTGGGGTGAGTATTTGCTAAGGTTTTAGTAAAGTCTACAACCATTGGGTAATTATGCTATAAAATGTATCTGAGATTAAACTTTTTTTAGCAGTCCCAACAACCATTAATTCGTATAATAAAAAAACGTTAATTTTCAGTTTCCGTGTTGAATTAATTTGAATTGTTTGTTTCCTAGTTTTTTAATGGTGAGACTAGAGAAATTCCATTTTATAACAGTTACAATAGTTTTTCGCCATTAAAGAGTGCTCGCATTAGAGCGCTTCGGGCGACTCGACTTGAAAAAATACTCTATGTACCAAAGTATGCCCACTGGGAGCGGGCCCTGGATCTGTGAATATGTATAGTCTAAGGGCTTTCATAAATATTAATTTGTTAAGAATTTCGTGTAAGGAACTACCGACCATTTAAAAATTTCAAATAAATGTGTTATGAAGCCAAATTTACCCTTTTCTCCTTGTACAAAGTACACAAAGTAAAATGCACAAGAATGGCCGCAGACCACTTTTTAAATATTCAAAAATTGGTAGGTTTTCTTTTCAGAAGATAGATCTCGCTATCTGAATGAAAAAATTCCTTTTATGTTTTTTTTGTATAGTCTTTTCGAGTTGAGAAGGAATTATTCATAGAAAGCGTAGCCGATATACATAGTTTCTGTTTTTATTTGCATAATAAGATGGAAAGAGGAAGGAGGAGTTATTTTCCCCAGTGGTGGGAGAGGCAATTTTCAACAAAAAAAATTACCTAAAATGGATGGGATTCGGGATTCCTAACAAGTTTTCGAATGCGATGAAAATCGTAATAGAGATGAACAACGTAAGATTTGAAAATAAATAAGCTTGAAATTTTTTTTTCCAAATATATTTTAATTTCTCAAAACCTTTTTATCAACCAATCTCTTTTAACAAAAAAGTTATAGCTGGATATTATTGCTGATATTGATGAAAAAGTACAAGCACCACTAAAAAGGAGCCTAATAACCGGCGCCACAATCGTGAAATAAGTATAACTCCAGCCATATAAAAAAAAACTCACCGAAGTCCATGTTGTTTTATTCAATGTTATGCAAAGCTTCTGGATAGCTTTGTGTTGTTGTAATCCCTTATGAAAATATAGCTGATGACATCTGATTCAACAAAAGCTTAAGATGTCTTGAATTTTTACTATCGTCTTTGACAAACTCGTTTAACGATAGACAACCGACACTCACAATAATGGCCATTTTTCTATTTTAGATCAAATTGCCCGTCCCAACTAAACGTATAAAATAAATTGAATTGTTTCAATCCAACCTATCGTTTTTATGCATCTTATATTTACAAATCACCCTGTATAATATTTAGCATGCTTTACCTTGCAGTTTATTTATAAAATTGAAGCTTTTTGGAATATTTGAATTTCTATCATTTTCTTTGGCCCTCTTTTTTCTATATCCTTGATCTACGTATATAACCGTTTAACCGATTAACCGTTCAGAAATTAAAAATATTGGTATTGCTAAATTCTATAATGATATATGATGGTATAATTTTATGTAGGTTTCCAATCAGAAAATTAGTTAAAAGTGCACAAAGTAACATGGCATGCCGTTTTATAATAATGATGATGATGATGAGATATTGTTACTTTCTGTAAAATATGTACATATGTATATGTTTTAAAGAATTTATATTTATTGTAGGTAGCCACACCATATTGCAGCAACAACTCAATTTGGTCACCGGCCGCTATAGAAGCTAACATGTCATCGCCCTCGTTAGATTCAAGAGCATCAGCATGGAGTCCAGCTTCAGTAGTGGCGGCTGTTTCATCACCCACAAATTCATATCAAAACTATCCAGGATACTATTCAGGTGTGGATTATGCTGGAGCAGCGGTAAGACAAACTTTTGTTTATACAAAATAATTAGGTATTTCATTTTGAAAGCATTTTTTCTTTATTTTTGGTTAAGGATAATGCAATAGAATCCGGCTGGATGAGACCCCGAGAAGAGAATTGGTTTTGTGGAAATGCAACACCTAATTGGGATAGCATACAACGAAGTAATAAATAAATTCATATTTTTTTTTTTATATATAAATTCTGTAAATAAAAATATAAAAATAATAAAACAACGTCATCTTTTTTTAACTTTACATTTCGCTTTTTTTTATTTGTTGTACAAACTAAATGATATCCTTACAAAAAACATTTCATTATTAATTAATTATATTTAATATAATAGTTTTAGTTTATTATTATTTATTTATTTTTTTTTTTTTTTCATTTTAAACTTATTTTTGTTTAACATAATTTTAATCATAATATCACTATAGAATATGAAATATTTACAATACTTAAAATATATAATTGTTTTTGTGTTCTTTTTTCATCAATTTGTTTAAGAAACTTTCACTGAAACATTATTTATTTTTTTATTTATTTTGTTTTTTTACTGTCTAGAGGTGAGATACTATAACCAATTTGCGTTTAATTTCTTTTCTCTAGTTTTGCCACTTAACTATTAGAAAAAGTCTTAAACAATTAACTAAGCATATAGTAAAACATCCTTACACACCATAATGTTGTAAAATATAATGTTTTTTTTTTTATTATTTTTATTATTTTGCTGCTGCTGGTTTTAGAAGAAGGAATGATATCATTCGAAAATTGGATTTGTTTTTTGTTTGTTACTTAATAACGTTATTAATAGTTTAACATGTCATTAATTGTGACTGCTTAGCCCTATTCTGCTATACCTAGTGTATCGGATCGATTTATTGTGTTCAAATTCAAATTCAAAGACAAAAGCCGTGTTTTTTTCAAAAGTATAAATTTTCTGCGCTTTTGAAGAAAAAACGACTTATTTTATCGACCGGGGTTGAAAGTTTAGCCTTCAAATTGAACAAATGACGTCCAAGCTCGAAAAAAAGTGTAGCCACTTTTTACAATTTTGTAATTAAACTTAATAAGGCAATCCATCAACGGTCGTTCGACTGCAAATATTTGTTAATACGAAACAAATTTATGAAAGTGTTATAGAATATGAACCCAGTTATTCGCTCTTAATCTAGCTTATTATATCTACTTTTTCTGATCCAAAGGTATAACAGAGTTGTAAATTGAAATGACATTATTTATTCGTTTTTTGATCTATTTTTTTGTATTATCTAAACGTTTATTTCGTCCCGATGGATGTCAGAATAACATATGTACATACAATTTAAAACACAAATAATGATCCCTATACGACGTATTCGCTACGTGTGAATAACTGTTAAAAAGAAAAACATAAAGTAGCTGCATATACAATAGTGTCAATAATAAATACTTTTGCACGTATAATTTGATAATGTAAAGCGGTACTATCTAGTGAATTGGCTAAAACATTCACAGGGTTTCTATTTATTTAACCGCTGATTGGTATAAATTTGTGTAACGCACATAGCGAATAGCAGAATAAGGTGTTTTATGTTAAGAGGAAAAAAAAACAGCATGATATTTGAAGTTGTTTTTTTTTTTTTTTATGCCTATCTATGCTGATAAATCGAATAAGATATTTAAATTCACATCAATTAGATTAAAACACGACAGATACATTTAACGATCTAGTCTGTTGCATTATAATTTCAGTATTAACAGACACAAAAATGTGTTAATTTTTTTGTTTTTCTTCATACAATGTACCAAACTGAATTGCTTTTTGCTTAATTCCAAGAAGAGTCTATTTAATTTGTACAAAAAATTTGTTTTACGTTTAATTTATATTATTTATGCACTATACGAGAATAATATATATATTTTTGTAATTTTTATTTTTTATATACATATATATATGTATGTATATTTTTTTTATAGTTTACGTTTTTATCACCAAAAATTTAAATCCCACTTACATTTTTTTTTGTGTTTATCAAAAATTCATTTACAAAACTTATTAATAATAATAGTTGCAGTTTTTTTTTTATAAATATTTCTTCACATTTTTTTTGGTTTTATATTTTAAAATTCAATGATTTATATTTTTTAAATTTTATGTAGATATAATAAATAAATCTCATTAAATCGCTGGCCACTTATTTCTGTTTGTTTTTTTTTTAATACATTTTCAGTTGAATTTTTGTTTTAATTTTCGATGGGGTTTTTGTTTGAAGAAGTTGTTTTTTTAAGCTGAAGATAAAAAAAAAAACAATAAGACACAGTTTGAGAAAAATTGCAATTAACCCAATTAATGTTAAACCGTTATTCTTAGACTTATGAGAATCAAAGGATTTTTTATTTTGAAAAATTAGCTTAATTTTTTCTTTAGGTACAGCCATAACTTTTACAGAATCCGATGAATGAACTGTGGAGGGAATCAGACTTAATTTTTAAATTTTCAATATTTTCGAGATGTCAAAGTTGAGTCCGATTCTGTCATTGGGTTCAATATTACATATTTTAATAGTAAATCAATATTTTCTTGTTTTCAGCATTTTGTATAATTTATAATATTAAATTTCCTATGCGATTAGCGTTTTATGATATGCCTTTAAAAAAATGAAAATTAATTTCAAATCGACCAATTTTACACTTCCTACCACGTGTTTAAGGACAGGTCTTTATTAATTTATTTATTTTTTTTTTTTGATTTTATATAATTTTGAAACTTTTTACTAATTTTTGAAAATCCGACTGCAGAATATATTATCGCCGCCGTTTAACGGAAACTCTCTAAGTTCTTCTTTTCCGAACACTGAGGCCAAATTCCTAAATGCAAATTTGCAAAGCAAAACACATACAAAGCAAATGCAAAAAGCAAAATATTTTTTACATTTGCAGAAATGCATTTCCATTTATGCAAGAAAACAAAAATCTACTACATTTTGGGACAATCTGCTTTGCAAGGATGTTTACGTTTGCATTTTAAAACTGTCTGCTTAGCATAATTTGCGCAAGTTTTGCGTTATGAATTCGGCCTAATATATGTACATATGTATGTACATCTGGTAAAAATACGAATAATGAAGATAAAGACGTCTTTTTCAACGAAAAATGTTAAATTTAGATGGACCTAATGGAAAAGTAAATCCATAATTTGTGGAAGTATAAGGTCATTTATAAGAACCAATAGTATTTATTTATTATACATGCTTTGTTTAGATTCTGAGTATATTTTATAAAATTTTAATAAATTATTATCAGAATTAAACGAGAGCTCGAAGGGAGAAAATGCAGTTCTTATTAAATAAATATTCTTTATTAAATAATTATTGGTTTCTTTCAAAGAATTAAGTCCTTTTTAGAAGAATGAAACATATCTTCAAATAGGGCAAGGCAAGGCAGGCGGTGGTGAGTTCAAAAGAGCTTTCTCTCAATTTTCGAAATGGTTTGGTGGAAATTATTGAGTACAGCAACACCTTTGTGCTCAGCCGGTTGATGTATTAATGTATTTGCAAATACAAAATGCAACACATTTTATCATTATGTCCGCATATCCCATCAAACTAAACAACAAAGTTCTAATTAAGAAGATTCTGCTTTAGGTTCAAAAAAGAACATTAGAAAAGGTCAAATTAAACTACATGAATGAAATATGATAACGGAAAATGAGGAGCTGAAAAACCTTATAATATGCATCAATAAAATATGTCCTTCATATTAGGGAGATTATACCTACACAGCCGCTGGCCAATTCAATTTATTGAAAATATGTTAACCTCAAGCTTTTCAATTTGTTTTTCGGTTTCTAATTTGTTTTTAAATTCAACCCACTCGATAAAATTATGACTCCTTCGATAAAAACAAATTATATAGTCATGGCATAGCATAAGGAGATCCTAGGTATTTACCTATTCTTTTCTAGCATTCTAGCTTTATATACATATACATGAAATCAATTAAGAAAAGATTGATTGTTGGATTTGATTTCTTAGAAACAATTAATTTTCTACAACATTTAACTTTTTGTATTGTTCTCTAATCTTAGTTTACAATTCCTCTCTATTCACACATTATTTTTAAGTCTATTTCGGTTTAAACATTAATATTATTTTAAATAATTTCAATTTTAAAGATTTGTGTTAAAATTTTAAAAACAATATTTATGAAAAACAACTTAATGAACCTACGTTTGAGTTTAATAATATTAAACAAAAATAAAACCATGCCATTACATAGATTTTGAGTTACAGAACAGATAAAACACATTAATAACCGTAAAACAATAATAAGAACAAAAAAATAGTAAGTAAATAAAATAAAATATTAATTCATTAAATGTAGAACAGGAATAAAAAAAACAAAATGGGATATGAAAATAATATAAAATCAATAATAATTATAATTATATTTACACATATAATATAATATATATATATATAGAAAAATATTTTGTTTTGGTTTTATGACAAGAATAATAATTTGGTAGGAGTTGTTTACACCTCGCTTCGTATATGTTTTTTTTTTTCTTTTGTTTTCTTCTTTTGTTTTCATCAGTATTTTGTTTAATTTTTTTTTTATTATATAATTTCGTAAAATAATTATCTAATTAACTTATTTACTAGGCTACTAATCGCCGGGATGTTCGGGACAGGAGCGATTTACTTCAAACCATCTATCTATACATCTGTGAGGAGAGAAATTTATTTTTATTTGTTGTGTTTGTTATTAAAATTTAATATTTTAAATTTCTTACCCTTTGTGATAGACACAAAGGCATGGCAGCCTTGCAATTACATCCCCAGGGTTTAATTCTTCTAGGCAGATCACACATTCACCTTTCGCGTCTGTTAAAACATCCTCTGCAAAATTTGATAATACATTAATTATTATTAAGATTAATATTTATTACGAATTAATTTGATTACAATACGAATTGAATTTGCCAAAATAAAGAAATAAATAAGTGGCGACACAGATCGTGGAAAGTCAGGGTCTAGTGACTCATAGTTTGAAGTTTGAACCATTAATGTAGGCGTTTTGTTAGCTGTCATTCGTCGATTTTATCGTCAAAATATGAACTCTAAAAACAATGTAATATATACAATATACTATACATTCATACATACATAAATAATTTATACTTAGCAATTGACTAATTTATACTTAGCAATTGACATAAGTGTTAAGCGAGTTGTGCATTTTAGTTTTGAGATATCATCTGATACCAAGAATTAGGTTTGTGGGCGAGTTTTTTTTTAATTTTTGTGTTAGTAATGTTCTTAGGTGCGTACTGCGCAGTATGTAGGTACATTGTACATTGTACATATCTGATAACAACGAAAAATTTAAATTGATTCTTTTCTATTCTTACAAATTATCAATTTGGATACGCCGGAATTATTATATTGGTAGAGCAATTTTGCCGAGATATCTCAAAAGACAATCTTACCAATTTTCCAATTTTATTTTGAATTCAGTATAATTTAATTTTTTATTTACATTTTGTTCAAATGCAAGATTATTTTTATTTAAAAGATGAATATTAAAAATAAAGCATTTATAAAAATTTTTGGATTACTCCTTTCGCAGTCCAAATTATATTGAACTCCACGAGAACAGATTCCTCTTTTTATATTTATTTTCTGACATTTACTTCAAATATTATTCAATGATCTCTAGTATTTACAGAGATTCTATGTACAAAGTATTTTCAACTCTAACATGTGTGTACTGTACATATAAAGGGTTTTTAAATAAGAGGTTTCATTTTGAATAGCCCGCTATTTTGGCAGCTGTCATCTTTTGACATTTGAAAAGTAAAAACTACGCCATTACTAACGGGTGATTTTTTAAGAGGGTTAGAACTTTAAAAAAAAAAAAACACAAAAAATTCGAAAAAATGAATGAAATATTTATTTGAATCGATAGTTTGAACCTTGCAATTTAATGTTTAAAGATAATTTCATGCAAATGTTGACCGCGGCTGCGTCTCAGGTAGCCCATCCGCTGAGTCCAATTTTGGCATACTCTTTCACACATATCGGCCGGTATCTCACGAATGAATGCATGGATGTTGGCTTCCAGTGCGTCAATCGAAGCGGGCTTGTCCCTATAGACATTAGCCTTGACATACCCCCACAAAAAATAATCTAATGGTGTCAAATCGCACGATCTAGGCGGCCAATTGACCGGCCCGAAACGTGAAATTAACTGTTCACCAAACTCGCCTCGCAATTGCGCCATTGTTTCGCGTGCTGTGTGGCATGTGGCACCGTCTTGTTGAAACCACATATCATGCAAGTCAAGAACTTCCATTTCGGGCAAAAAAAAGTTTGTTATCATCGCTCGGTAGCGTTCACCATTGACAGTAACGCTGCGATTCGCATCATCTTTGAAGAAATATGGCCCAATAATGCCGCCGGCCCATAAACCGCACCAAACAGTGGCTTTTTCGGGATGCATTGGTAGCTGTTGCAATGCTTCTGGCTGATCTTCACTCCAAATGCGGCAATTTTGCTTATTTACGTACCCATTCAACCAAAAATGAGCCTCATCGCTGAACACAATTTTTCGATAAACAACATTTCGAACCGAGCACGAATTTTGATAGTAAAATTCAATAATTTGCAAGCGTTGTTCATTTGTAAGACGATCCATGGTTAAATTGCAAACCAAACTGAAGCTGTTTGACAGTGACACAAGGTACTAAACACACGTCAGCTGTCAAAACCAGTGTTGCCAAAACCAAACCAGCTTAAAAATCACCCGTTATAAATGGAACGATACATTTTTCAACAACGCATTGATATTGTTAAAATTCATTACATAAATGGCGCTACGTGCCACACAAGCAACGAAACAATCGCAATTTTGCAAGAAAAGTTTCCTGACAGTGTTATTTCTCGAAGAGGTGATCACAATTGGCCACCGAGATCTTGTGATTTAACACCTTTAGGCTTTTTTCTTTGGGGTCACGTGAAAGATAAGGTCTATGCCAATGCTCCATAATCGATTCAAGACCTTAAAGATGGAATTGATCGTGAAGTTATTGAGGACGTACCAGTGGCGAGGCGTGAATAATTTCAAACGGTAAGTCGATGTAAAAATTAATTACCTGCAAACGTAAATGCATTCTAAAACATATTAATATGTAGCCAATATTAAATAATATATGGCAGATCTGCTTTCCAAGAAAAACTAATCCAATAAATAAAATTTTTCTATAAAAAATTATTTATCTGGATTAAAAAATAGAAAATATTGAACATTAAAAGCAACCAACTGAATTTTCATTTTTTAAACGGTAGCAAATTTTATCAGCTCATTTAATACCTACAGACTGCTGTAGTGCTGTTGTTAAACAACAGCGCAACGATAAGAGATACACACAGAATTCACCAAATAAGTCGAAGAAAAGCGTGTTATTTGTTTGCATAAGAAAGGGGAACAGAGACGAGTCAAACTCAGAAACTCATTAAGTAACTAAGAGAACTGACGTACTTAATTAATCTACCACAGCACAGCGCAGGCCGCAGCGGTAGAAGATACTCACAAAAATCACCAAATAAGTCGGAAAAAAGCGTGTTATTCTTTTGCATAAGAGAGCGTGTGTTAAACAGACTTGAGTCAAAATCAGAAAATCATAAGGAAGAAAAGAGAAAGGAAATACATTTGTTCTATCTAGCGACAGATTTTATAACCCGACATATTTCGGGTTGCTTTGCTTTGGCTATGCACAGAGTGTGGACAGAATACACATACTAATGATAATGAGGTGTGTGTGTTTTCGTGTGTGGCTTTTCAATTGAGTGGTGGAGTGTGCAGGTTGATGTATAGATACATATTAGGTTTATCCCGTGGGCTTTATGTTGCTCGTATTTAGTAAACATTGTTGTATAGCAGAAAATGTAAAAGGTAAGTCGGTAGGAATCGAGTTATATGGACGCCTCGCCACTGGGACGTACAGCCGCAAATGTGCGAATTGGTCATGGAAAATTTCATGAAAAGGAAATGGTGCTGCAACCAAGGCCGTGGCGGAAATTTGGCTGATATCGTTTTCCATTGTTAATGGCAAACCATCCTCTTTACAATAAAATAAACATCCATTGATTTCTCTTTAAAAAAAATACTCGTTTTTTTTAATATCAATAATGAAACCTCTTATTGGAAAACCCTTTACATTATGTATGGGAAGGGAATATCAGTATATTTGATAAAAATAAATAATAAATTTGAAATGAAAATTGTTATCACAACGATTTGTTTACAAATACATATTATGCATTATTTTATTGGTCTAACAATATTAACTTTGATGCATAACAACAACGTTTTGTTAGAATATTGATATCTTGTATAAAGATTAGGTACGAACATATGGAACCTGTTTGGTTACATAAAATAGCTATTTACCATTTGAGTACATTCGATATCAGTTGTTATAAATTTAAATAGAATGGAAAGTGATTTTCTTATTGCAAGCACTTTAACTTCAGAAACAAAGAAATTGTTATTTTTCTATTTACATAAGTTTTATTGCGATTACAATAAATAGGCGTTTTAATATATACATATAAATGTACAGAACATAGATAGGTTAGGTACCTACTATAAGGCAGGTTTTGGATTCGTACAAAAATCGAATACAAACTTTTATTTAAATCTGATATTAAGATAATAGACAGAGAGAAAAAAAGTTAGCCCCACAATTTTGTATTTTATTACTCTGATCTAAAGCCTTAATTGCTGAAGCGGTTTCCTTCAAACATGGCACTTAAGGTTTTTAGATGATTCCCATTCCCTAAAAAGAAATCGAAATTTGTTCAACTCTGAAAATAGCGGTACTTGTCATACAACCGGTTAGAAAAAGCTATTTTATCTCGAATACGGCTCTAACGATTTTAATGTTGTTTCTTGTATTTGAAAAAAAAAATTAATTCGATTTTTTTTTAATTTAATTCAAACAAAATTATGTTGGATAGTTAACTAAACCAAGAACCATTATATAAAAGAGCAATCAAAAGTTGCAAATATAACTTAAGCAATAAAACAAAGACTAAATTAATCGTTAACCTGCATGATACGATAGAAATTATTGGGTATAAAATAAATAATAAATTAAATTAAGGAATAAATATTTTTGTCAACTTACCATTATATGAGAGACGAGGTTTTGTTAGGCACATAACTAAATGACATTCTATGTCATCGGGCAGAACGAATTTACTACAAACTGGGCATTTGATACCTGTTGAAAGAATTAAAAAAAAAAAAAGTTATTAATAATTATTATGATTTATTTGTATATTTATAATCCTATTATTATGAATATTATAAAAAATGGAAAAGTTTATTTGTCTGTTTGTTCTCTTAATCTCTAAAAACACTAAACTGATCAAAATAAAAATTGGTAGAGCGAGACATTGGAAGTAGATGGCGGAGATAGGCATTAAAAAAAGGGATTTAGTTTGGCTGTATTCTTGTTTGTTTAAATAAATCTCTCAAGATGACGATGGACATAGAGTAATTTTTTTTTAATTTAAACAAATTAAGCTAAAATACAAAAGTAACAGATAGTTTAGCTGTATATATGTTTGTTCCACTTAATCTCTCCAAATACATAAATGATTCTCATGACTCATGAGAATAATTGGTGGAGCGAGAGTATCAAACATGACAATGTAAATAAGACAAAAAAAATACAATGTCTGCTTCGGATTTGCTTTTTTTGCAGTACTCTCTGGCGTCTACGTACTTTTTCCTATTTTATATGAAATATTTGGTGGAACGATATGCCAAAGGTGTGAAATTGGCCTATTGTACGAAACATAATTTGAAAAAATTTAAAAAGTGACAGTTACTTTGGCTGTGTGTTTGCTTTTTAAATCAATTTCTCAAAATACATCAGTGATTGTAATGAGAATTAATTGAACGAGGACAAACATTACAATTGACATAAGCTAATAAAAAAAGACAGTTTGTTTGTCTGTGTCTCTGTATGTTTCGGGTGAAAGAGTTGTTTTTTTTTTTTGGGCGTGTACGTACTTTTTCTTATTAAATTTTATATGAAATATGGAAATATGCAGTATATTGGAACTGGGTCTATTTTTGAAATTGACACTGTTGTTTGACAAAATTAGAAAAGACCATTAATAAGGCTCAAAGCCACAACTATGTATGTACGTGTTTCCAGGTAAATGATATAGTAAAACAAAAAATGTGGTTTACCGAAAAGTTTTGTTCAAAATAAGTTAGTAAATTAAAAAAATTAGTCATAGCAAATTTGTTATTATATACAAATTTGTTATTATATACAAATTTGTTATTATAAACAAATTACAAAAATGTTTTTCTTACTAATATTTTAATAGAAAAGTTTCTAAAATAAGCTAAGCAAGTCGACCACGGGCTTTCTAGTAATTTATATGGGTACAAATGTACATATTTTAAGGCCCAGTTCCAACGGTAACTTGGTGTTAAAACTACCCATGTAATGTACATAATATGATAGCTTTTGTGCGTGCCAGCTATTATTTTTTGGAATTGACTCTATTTATGAGAATTTCGTTTCTAAAAGCTTCCCCACATGATCTCTCCGCTCTCCGCTGTTGGGCATATTCGTGCACCCAGAGATAGATTTCTTTTTTTTTTTTTTTTTTTTTTTAAATGGCGATAAACTGTTATAACATTTCTCTAGTCTCTAGTATCGAAAAGCATAATTTTTTCAAACTCACTATTACAGAGATTTCGTTTCAATCATAAATTAAAAATATGACGTTTCAATTTGTCATAAACGTCAAAAATAGCAACTTAACAATAATTATAGAAATGTAAAAATTGAAGAAAACTAAACTGGCCATAATAATTTATCATCATTTGAATGAATTAGCATTTTAAATCATTTCTAGCATTATAATTTAGAGATAGATATAATAAAATAATGTAATTAACTTTCTATTCCAATTAAAATCCAGTTTTAGGCGCAAATTAAACTTCCTACATCTCCCATGAAGTGAATAGTCGAGGTTAACTTGTTTTTTAAGTCACGTAGAACAATATTTAAGTGCACGTTTAGAGAGAAACAAAAATTAAACGTCAACAACATGCTACCTACTACTACTACAGAGCAGAACGATTAAACTCATTCTACCATATTATAAAAGTTGTAAAGTATCTATAAAGTCTACAAAGTTACATTTAACATTTGTATGTACATTTGGAATAAATTAAGGACAGAAAATAAAAATGAAAAAAGAATTACTAGGTAGCTCCGATGAACTGAACAGCAGCGATCAGAAGGGTGAGTAAGTTGACCAAGCCAATACATTTTTTTTTTTTGTTATAAAAATAGAACAAACCATTAAAAGTTATCTTTCTGTAGGCAGGTGACTGTCTGTCTGTCTCCATACAGTCAATAACTTACCATAAATTCTTGTGCTGCGGTGCGATGAAGCATTTAAATGACGGAATTCTGTCTCAACATCCGGCATACACGTACTTACAACATACCCCATGGCAGGAGCGGGAGGTTTTTATATTGTTTCGGAGAGTGGGTGGTTAACTGTATAAGTGGGTATGTATAGACGTTTACTATGCATGTATATAGTTCTTGTTCCTTGTTCTTTCACTAAATCCACTTTTGTCGAACTGTTTGAATAAAACCCATTTCGAATAGCGATTGTGGGTTGTCTCCGTCGTCATTCACATCGAACACACCTCATATTTTTCATTCCCCTTAATGGCTCTACCATAGCGCTCCTCTTAACTTCCTCTCAGATTTATCGATCGCGACATTTATATTATGACCCCTAATCAAAGTGCCGTAGGGTATGACATGTACTCGCTTAAACTAATGAGTTCACAAAACACTCAGCCTATACGGCTGTGTGGATATGAGGGTGAGGAGTGAGTAGGCGATTGATATACCCACCTATAGTGGGGTATGGTTGCAAAACTTGTTGCGGATTCGTTTATTTATTCAGAAATTAGGAAACCTTACAAGATGTTTTACGGTTCATTGTTTGGGTTTTGGGCAGGGACAAGTGAGAGGGTGCGGTTGTCCGGGTTATTTATCTGGGACTGAGTGTGAAGTTTTACTCTTCAAAGATGTATGTATGTATGTATATTGTATACCTACATTCAACAACGATACAGCGTTCCACCTTAACATTCATACATACTTAATTCCACGTGGGGTGGTATTTTCAATTCGTTCAACTACTGGCATTTTACATAAATCTTAATTTATTGCGAAAAGTTGAAAGTTATGTCCGGATCAGGTTGTAATATTGAAACTTCTTTAGCCTGCCGTGATGCCTCATGAGAAAAAAGTAAGCATATTATAAATTAACAAACTACCTCAAGAGATGCCGACAATGATTGCCACTCATCTTTTAATATATAACGCTATGTACCAATTAAATTTTTTGTTATACTAACTTGACATTAATCATTTTAATTCCTTACTTATGGGTGGAATGGCCTCGCCTGAGATGGTAAAAAATTAAAGTTGCATGTGGGTATTTTTTGTGAAAATAACACAAAAATATAGAATCAATTCAATAGCGCAAAATTTAAGGTGCTTATTTTTTTAATTTCATATTAACCCCATATATGCCACTTTAACATTTTTTATGCCAAGGGTAGGTATGTTTGCTTAGTATTTGCACAAATCTTCACTGTTTTAGGCGTGTTCCACCTGGAAATTATTCAGAAATTGGATTTAGTATGCTACTGCCTACAAAAATGTCTTAAATTAACATGAATTTTAATAAATTTTAACATTTACAATTGCAATGCAAAGATTTAAACATTTTTTTTTGTCAGGTGAAAATTATATGCTACACCCTTTGAATATAAAATTCAAAATTTTCAATTTCTCATTGCACTACACTTTTAACGTTCTACCAAAATTTAAATTTAAGTACTTAATATAATTGATAAGTTCTGAGAAAGTGGGTTGATGCCACGCCCTCATATAGAAATATTAAAAGTTTTCAATTGTACAATTTGTACACTACAAGTTTTACCACTCTATCAATTTCTATCATTCTACAGCAATCAGTAGTGATCTGTATAACTTACAATAATTGTATGAAAATGGACAGAGACCATTGTTTTCTTTGTTTGTGTGGTACACATTAACACCGTTGCACGAAATAACAAAAAAGTAAGAAAAGTACTTTATAACTATTTATATTTCTGAGGTCAGAGATTTTAGAAACCTAAAGCAGCTATAGGTATATCATGTAAAATTTATTTTTTAAGATAAATTGCAACTAAACACCCCTTTAAAACTAAAAAAGCACACATTTTTTAACATTTATAAAAATGTCGAAGTGTAACTCTGGAGTAAGTTCGACAGTTTTACAAATCGAACAAACCTATAATTTAATTTCGCGCTAAACACATTCATTGGAAAATCTAATTTTTAACATTCATTAAATTTAAAAAAAAATAATTAATAATCAATTATAAAATAAATTACTGTCAAAGTTAATCTAATTTTTATTTTTTGTGCGATTGGAATTCCAGGTGATATTTAATTATTTAACCTAAATTAAGATAAACCTTGGGTGGAAACAGTATTAAACCAATTTTTTGGCTTATTCCATGAGGTATACATGATTTGTTAATAAAAACAAAAAAAAAAACAAAATTATCCATGACTGTGTCATTCACCTTTTATTCGATAAATTTTGTGAACTTTAAGCTTTAAATATCAGAGAATTAATCAATTTATTATAAAATTATTTTAATTAAAAACGCTTAATCATTAATCGACATTCTATGTAATCAAAATAGAACTACGTACCTATTTAGACTGGGTTTTTAAACTAATACATAACCGAAGATTTCATAATCACACATTACCCATTTACTTTTGCCAAAAACTTCCGCTGACTCAACAAAAATAATTTAAATACGAAAATGAATCCCAAAATAAAACAAGAACAACAACTGCTGATTAGATACGAGTATCTTATTAGAACACAAATTTAAACAGAATGGCAACCATCCGGTTTGTAACTCGTATACGTATACCACCAAACCAATCATCGAAAGCCCATCAATTATTATTATTATTCTCTATCTCTACAGTACATAGGTATTCTTGTTTTACGTACACGCAACGCTAGCGTCATATTCTTTATAAACTATAAATGCAAACAACTTATACGAAGAGATGACATTTCAAACATTTACCGAAACGAACAATAAATAGAAAAGATACATTCAACGACTGAGTTATAAGTAAACTGATGATACTGTTAATGATGCTGCGATGATGCTGATAGCTAGTACGTAAACATGGTAGTTATTCGTTTGAATAAAAGAATTAGATAGAGACATTATATGGGGGATGCTTGGCGCAATTTTATCGCAGCCTACAATCCCCACGTAGCAAAAAATTATGTGCTGGATATGTAAAGCCATACCCCACTGGAGCAGTCTGTTTAAAAAAAAACAGAGCCGCTGCAATGCGCCTAACGAATGTTGCGGCGAGCACCCTTTTTAATTTAAGGTTGGACTCTAGGTTAAGCTACAGACTATTCAACAGACAGTAAGTGTGAATCATAAGAAATAAATTGTAAATTAGCACATTTTAAATAGAAACGATGTGTTTAGTGTTTTTTGTTGTTGTTCATTGAAGTCGACATGATTGTGCTACACAGTGATGATTTGTATTCTGAATAAAACTCATGCGTGTGGTGGAAGCCTTTTATTTTGAGTTTTTTTGTCCATGACAAATTGTCATCTGACGTATGTAGGTTGATTTATTATTTCTATTTTTCATTTTTTTTATTTGTTTATTCTTTTGTTAGATTGTTATTATTATTCTCTACTAGATTTGCACAATTGTTTGAATTTGTTTTGTATTTAATTGGCAAATTGATAACATTTTAAAACTTGAAATAGATAAGCTTTTGTTGTCGGGCCAAAGTGAGTAAGTTAACCAAGGGTAGGTATAGGTCGGCATGTTAGTTGGGGGTTGCAATAATGATTGTGGATGATTATAAGAGTGGCACTCAAATTTTGAGTGGAATGAGAGTTATTATTATTTTTTATCAATGGGTTGTCATGGTAGCAGCCAGCAGAAATTTGTCATTTGCACAAGTGGCTGAGTTTTAATAGATTTCGATTTTATTTTGATATCTCTTTATCAAACAGATATTTACAAATATTTTCAAAAGGTATTTTAGTAGATAACTACTCAATCAAGAAGAGTGCTTTTGCAATTGTTCAATTTATTCATCAGCACAACATATCATACATACATAGGTAGATAGGTAGACGTAGAGGTACGTATTATTTGATTTTAGTTTTTATATAGGTACTAGCAAAACCCCCGCCCGCTTCGCAGGGCGTTAAAAAAATGTTGTTTTTTTTGCAGCGAATGTGTTGGAAAAAAAGATAAAATTATTAAAAATTAAAAAAAAATGTTGCCGGTGACAGGAATCGAACCTGAGATCCCTCACGTCTAAAGCGGAGATCTTTCCACTGCACCACAAACTCTACTATTTTTAAATTGCACAAATTACTAAATATTGTTCAAATTAGTGACCCATGTGACCAATTGAAATTTCATTTCTTTTTTTAACAGATTTTCTTTATTTTTTTATAATAACCTTCTACCCTTATTCCTCTTTAATTAAAAAAAAAAAAATTAAGAAAATCGGTCAACTGGTTTGGCTGGTTAGCGAACGTACACAAAACTAAACTTTAATTTATATATAGGTATAGGTAAGTTGTCTATGTATGTATAATGGCAAGAGGTCAATTGAGGAAGTCATGAAAACCTTCCAATAATTTTAAGGCACCCATTTTCTTGAATATCAAAAATGATAGGTAACAGGTATGTATTCATAGTAGGCATGTATTGTTTAGGATCAGTTTAAATCCAAAAAGAAGCACACAAAAATATAGGTCACACCACTTTTGCACTCACACGCACATACACATACATACATATGTAGATATGTATGTACATATGTAGGTATAACGAGCCCCCTTTGGCGAGCCCCAGTAGACATAATTCAAGTGTGAAAGCTTTAAAAAAAATATAAATGTTTTTTTTTTTGTTGTAAATAGAATACCAATTCAAATCACGTCAAATACTTCAAATGAACCAGTTCAGTTCAACACAGTTAAAAGTAAGGCCTACCACCCATCTAACAATATGTTAATTATACCGACGTCTTTATAAAACTTTAAAATGATGTGATAAAGTAAAAACAAATCACACATGTACATTGTACATTATGTAGGTATATGTATGGCTTTGAACCGTACCGCTTGTTTCATTGACAACATGCAAGTTTTCGCCTGTGACCAGAAATTAATACGCTGGAAAATGTATGGATATGAAAATAATGCGCATTTTAGTTAAATTGACGAAAACTTAAATTTTTGATAAGTTACTATAGGTACCTTAATATTTATGTAGGTACGTTTATATATGTATTTAGGTACTTTTCGAAAATTTAAGTTTTCGAGTAAATATTTCTAAGCGACTTCCATTTTATACCTACATTTAAATAACAGGTCATTTATTTCGTGGTTTCAAGTTGGTAGCGCTGGCATTTTACACCTGTCAAACTCAACTGTCATTTGAAATTTGCCATTTACGATAATGGATCGCATAACAATCGAACAACGCCTTCAAATTATTAAAACTTACTACAAAAGTGGTGATTAAACGTAGCCACTTTTCGCGCGTTACGCGATGATTATAGTCGTCACAATCGACCGACTACGCAAGCAATCAGTAAAATTGTGAAGAAATTTGAAGAGAGTGGAAGCGTTACTGATGTCGTAAGGCTTGTGCATCATCGTAGTGCACGCTCAATCGAAAATATTGCTGCTGCAAGTACAAGTGTTGCTGAGGATCCGAATTTATCGATTTCCCGGCGTTCGCAGCAATTAACCTATTTTTTTTTTTGGCCGGCGATTGAAGATCATGACTTGGACTTGGTTCCAACAAGACAGGGCAATAACCCACACAACACGACCAATATTATGGCTTTATTGTGTGAGAAGTTTCCTGGTCGCGTAATTTCACGTTTTGGCGACGTCAATTGGCCACCAAATTCATGCGTGCTAACATTGTTAGATTTTTTCTGTGCAGCTACGCAAAAGACCGTGTTTACGCGAATAATTCACGAACTCTACACGCATTAAAAACCAACAGTTCTCAAGTTATATTTAGTTATATATAAAACGATTTCTTTTATTATATTTTGTGCCAATGATTTTTATTTGTAATTTTATTGCTCTTAAAAATAAAACATATCGACGAACTCAAAAAATAGAAAAAATATATGCAGCTCTGTTCTGCTAAACGATTGGATTGAAACATTTGATTCACGCTTATTGGAAAAGCTTTCGCAGCTCATATAAAGCCATATGGAATCGTTTTTGAGAATGGGAAAACACAAATCCGCCATTTAAAGCTTTTATCAGTGTTGCGTATTCTGGAATAAATCTACTGATGCTAACTTAAAATAACAATATAAATAAATTGGCTTAGTTTTTCTGTTTAATTGACAGCACCTATGTATCATTTCAATCTATATTACTCAATTTTAAAATAACACTTATAACCTTGTTACGCTTTTACGCGAACCAGAAGGAATTGACATATGGCCACAACAAATGTCTACTTTTGTAGTTCCCATGACTTTTTGTAAAATAAAACTCAGAAGTCATAGTAAGCTTTATCTGCATTTTCATACATTCATTATATTATTTCTGGAGTCTGGATCCCTTTTTCGACTCTTATACTACACTGATTTTGACAAATGAGGTGTCAAACGGAATTACCAGCTGAAATCACGAATTTTAAAAATGTTACTAATTTGATCAAAAACTGTATTTGTTTGTTAAATATTATTCCAATTAAAAATGAACTCTAAAATGAACACTTCCATTTTACAATTGATAATATTTTGGCATGTGACTTTAGGTCGGTTAAATATATTAGGTCCGTTCATTTTAAAATAATTTGTGCGTCTTTTATTTTTATGTTATTGCGAGATTCTCTCAAAGGTGGGCAGTTATTTTCTATTTCGGTATATAATGTCAAAAATATATCTTATATATTTGTGTTACTTTAAATCTTTTTAATAAATTTTCTTAACTAGTATCATACTAAACCTATGTTTTAAATCACCTTCAACTTGAAACGCCTAAATCAATGACAGTTCATCCAAAATCATTAAGCAAGCATACCCTTTCTGTCATTTGTAAATGTCAAAGTTGAATTCAAGTTGCAATTAAAAGAGGTCTTTCAGGCATATAAGTACTTAGTTAAAATTATTATTTAAAAAAAATGTCATATGGAGTAAGTTTGGTAGTAAAAAAGATAATATAGGCATTTGGGAGACATTATGTTTTTCAATAAAATGCCAAAATCTTCTTTAAAACTTAGTATCATAAAAATGCTTTATCATCGTAGGTACTAAATTGAATATTGTTGTACGCCATTCATTTGAAATGAATTAAAAATTTAAACATTTCTATTGATGACCGAGAAGTTTAAATGTTTATTAGGTATACAGATTAATACAGTAAATAACTTAACAAGGTTACAACCGAGTCCACTAAAATAATATAAAAACATTTTATTAGAACTTTGCTTTGAGTTAACAAAAAAAGATTCACCTAGCTACACGCGGTGTTCTTTGAAGCTATAAAATATTCACCTAAAATTCTGACAAAAATTGTAGGTATTTGACTCTGAAAATAAACAAATGCTCTTAGGTTTTTGGTGCTATGTATAATGAATTTATCGCAACTTTTTATATCAATCGGCAACTACCGCAGGCGATTAAAAACAAAGCAATTGTATTTCATCAAAATTCGATCCACACGCTTTTATAGTTTCACCTTTTTTGTTTGTTTAAGTTACGTTTTTTTATTGTAAAAAATATTATAATTAACTGTTTACCGAAAAATGTGTGCAAATCACATTAAAATATAAAAAGTAATTTTTAAAATGCTTTAGATACATCCTATATGTACATACATATATACTATGCATGTATGTGAACTTCGGTGAATTTTGATTTAACCAGAATATTATACTATTCACGGTAGGTACCTGCCATAGTCCATATTTTTTTTTATTTTCAACTTTCTCGTTATTTGCGAAAGAAACCAAATAATATTGCATAATATACATATGTACATATTTTTTGGATTAAAAAAAATCAACTTTTTTGACTTTTTCATCATTCGAAATTTGTACTCGAAACCAATAATTGACCTTTAGAACAAGTAAAAATCAGAATTGCATAAGAGTTTTCCTACTTGTATAGGCAGTTGTCTAAAAACCCAAACAATTATCATACATACATATATGCTCGGCTGACGGCATAAGTCAATGTCTTTTTGTGAAAATTGTAAACAAAGAACTATGTAATTATTAATTTATTTTTATTTATATCTCAATAAAATCACACTTTACTAGTACTACTCATACAATTGGTAAGTATACCTACGCCTAAATTGCTTAAGTTTATTTATGTGAAACAATTTTTTTGTTTTCCATACAAAAGAATACTACAATAAATATAATTAAGACAAAACAAAAATTAAACAATAGAATGAAAATGTTATTCTAAGCACCTTATAATTATAAAAATTGTTTAGGTAATCTTTTAAATAATAATTAAATTGAACACCCAGTATCATCAAATCCATACCTAATAGAACCGCGAAAAAACACAATTAACTGTCGTAAGAAAGAAAACAAAAGAAAAAACAATAAACAGCTGCATTAGCGTGCCCAACTGTGCACACAAGTTATTATAGATATATGTACATACAACTCCATACATAATTTGAAATAAGCAAAAAAGAAGTATAAAACAAATAATTTAATGACTTAAAACAATAAATTCTAAACAACAAAAAATGGAAAACACCACAACCACGTCGTCGTCGGTCGGTTGGGCCAAATCGGAAAACTCGTAAAATAGGTCAGAATGCAAATCGGACAATCTAATACGCTTGGGGCCTGCTGAGTGCTGATGGAAGCAAATTTATATACGACCTCCCCCATTCCCAGAGCTATAATATAAGCATGTAACTGCTGCTTTTGCTAATACCCAAGAGTGGATTGATTATAATCAAAAACACAAATGTAAATCAAGGACACCGTATATGAATCCGAATACGACTTTTTGACCTACAATCGGGAAAAAACACAAAACCCTTTCTTCCACATTTCCACATTTTTTTTGGCAGAGAGGAGTAAATATTTTTGAACTTGTGTCCATTATGTGTGGAGCAACATAAAATCCGATCCATGAAAGGAAGAATTTTTTTTGTTTGTGTTTTAGAATAGTTTTAAATTTTATTAAAGTATACAACGAAAAGAAATTGTGGCCCATATCTCTTGCATACTTTTAAAGAAACACTTTCAAATAATGTAACAAAAAACAGCGCGACCGACGACCGACGACCGACGGCTTAAGGGAAAATTCCGCGCATGAATCAAAAAATGCAACCATGAAGCTAAAGAGTTGAAAACAAGCCCGACACGGTACAAAGCTTCTTTTTCACTGGCCAGTAGCAATCCATTCATTGGTAGTACAACCTACAGCTACCGGCAATATATTATGAAGAAGAGTGTATCCTGCTGCCATGTTATATACGGTATAGGTGGTATAAGTACCATAAAGAATAAATATCCTTGCATACGACCATACCCCCATTTGCGACCTGCTTTGGACTATGTGTAAGAAAATTGTATGTATGGAGATGAACGTGTACCTAGAACAGAAATTAAAATAATAACAGACCATTCACAGTCAAGTAACCGTAACTTTGTACACAACAAGGAACCTCTTCGTGTATTCAAAAGGATTTCAATTTACAGTGATGTGTAAATAAAATTCAATGAAAGTTTTTATTCACAAATTCGACACCTTTTTTGAATCTTTATTTCAATGAAATGGTAAATTGTTTATCAATTCTTGAGAAAAAAAAGAAGAAGCAAAAAAGCCTTAGAGTTCCCTGTATACAAATTAGATGCCCGCAAACTTTCCCATTCATAACTAAAATGGAAGCAAAAAAATTATCAAAATCATATAAACAGGAAAATAGATTAAAAAAAATATGATGGAATACTCTTAATCTGAATATAAAAAAAATATGCACAACTGGATCGCACGAACTTAATCTGGTGGTTAATAACTATAACTGAGCTACATTCTGAAGAAAAAATTAAAAGTCAGAAGTACTTAAAAAAATTTATTTTTATTACTTAATTTTAAAAATTTTTAAATACAATATTTTTTCAACTTTGAAGAAGCATTTTCCCTTTTAGTGAATTATATAAAAATGCACTGTTCCAAATTTGAAGCTATTTTGCCTATTTCGGATTTCTCCATATAATGTTCATTTTGATAAAACTTGTTGACTTGAAAAATTTAATGAATAAACTATTACTCATTTTCAAAATTGTATTGTAAATAAGCATAGTTTGTTACCCTATTGAACTGATAAGTGAAAGTTCCAATGATTTAGTCCCAAATAAATCCTATTTCGAGGCAAAAAGTACACAACTGGCGAGGGCCTAACAAAATTCAATAATAACACTTGTTAGGCCCTTTTAAGTCTCTCCATATAATAAACTTTTAAGGTCCACATTAAAAATTAGATTATTTTTCAGTGAACGTGGAGAACTTTTGTTGAAATGACGATATTTTTCCGGTAGACTATTCAGTTTTAGAAGTCTATCAATAATAATAAATTGTTTTAATCAAAATTTGTACACAGTACTATAATTTCAACGAAATGCATTCGTTTCAATATAAATAATTTGCTTAAGGGGGCAAAGGGAATAATTCGCTGTACAGTTTAGTATTTTTTTTATTTATTTTTTTGGAGACAGATACATATAACACTTTAAGTTAATGACGCACCATGTGCTAAAGAATTGAAAACAATTTGGTTTGTAATTATCTAAATTGTTATGGTATCTCTCTCTGCGCGTAATACTACTACGGCTTCGTCGACGACAACAAAATTCAAATTAATTTTATGAATCACACAGGAGTTTATTATGACTAGACTCGGATGGTAGGTGTCAAAAGCGCCGCCTTTTGCTTATTCATCATTATTCATCTTTGAAAACAATTATCGCTATATATTAACAGATTATTGTTGTTTTCGTTTTCATATTGGTAGAATAACGATCTTCTTTCGTTATGAATATAATTTGTCAACAAAACTTCAAATTCAAATAAATGACAAAATATTTGCTTTTTTCCCCCATCTGAGGGATATTAACTGATTAAATATTTTTATAAATAATACAAAAATATATAGGTATATAATATTAAAGCGGTTGAAGAATTTTTTGATTCAGTAAACAAAAGGAGTGTTTTTATTTTTGTTGTTGGTAAATATTAATACAGGTTTTTGGTTTTCTTTCACAAAACATTTGACTTGTTTTCTTGATGAAAAAATGATAATGGACCGTTTACTTTAACGAATTATAAATTTATTAACATTCAACTGAAGTACATACCTACTTAAGAGTTTTATTTAAGGCTACACTTATGATTTATTTGAGCAAACGGTCCTAAAATAATTAATGCAGCTTAATTTGGTCGTTTGGAAATTAAGAAACACCCAAATCATAATTATTATTAGTTTAGAATTTTAATGAGAAATAAGTATTAATTAACGATACTGTAGGTAGGTACAATTCGAATCGCCAAAAAAATATAACATTTTTTTAACAGTTTTTGCTAATCATATTTTTCTATGGAAAAAATTTCTTCAAAACAATAAAAATTCAATTTTTTCCATCGGATTTCTTAAGTTTAAAATTTGGACGATATGAAAATAGCTATTGGTTAAAATAAACTCTGGAAATGATTTGTACCTATGCAGAAAAACCCAACCCCATTTAAGTGACGCGGAGTGTATTAATGTAATTAAAATGAAAGTTCTTGTAATCAATCTCACACAAGTTTACAACAAATCAAACGCAACCACGAAAGAGAGAGTAAAAAACAGAACACATAATAAACTCAAAGCGTTCAAGGTGTTCAAGCTCATAATTCATAATCCAGTTAAGGGTAAACGAGGTTTCTTTTTCATTTTTATTGTGGCAACAGATTTTTTTTTGCATTTTAAATTAAATGATTGACATCCAGACCAATGATGGAGTAACTCAATGCACTTTGTGTTGCGCACATGCATAGTGTAGTGACTGACTATTGAATATTTTGTTGTTGTTGTTGTTTTTATTTTCCAAGCAGACGGTTAAAAAAAATCATAGGTATTTCCTTAAAAAAAATTACAAGTTTATGATGTTGAAAAATATGTTTAAGGAATGTGTAGGAGTTGGGGGCCTACTTTTGTGACTTTTTTGCTATTAAAGCAAGTTATCAATTATGAAAAGGATTTTATCTTGGAATTTTAATTAAACAAGACAAAGACATTAAAATAAAAAAGAAGTTGAAAAATGGGTAGTATTTAAATAAAATCAGTTTTTTTTTAATTCTCTTACAAAATATTTTGCTTCATATCTGTACCTTGGGTCTAATTTTCCATTGCCAATTTTCTAAAACATTGACTTCAGTATATATAACTGAATTCAGTGTAATATAATTTCAAATTTTACAATGCTGTATTTATAAGTGAAACGACCTATTTCTAGATCTAGAAATTGGACATTGGTCCTTTTAGAACCAAGGTACAGATATATTTATGTATGCTTTTAATTACGTTTTTCTATAAAAACGTTCTCTCCTTGTGATTTTGTGAGTCTCCCCTATTATTATTTATTTTTTTTTTTTAAGAAAAACATTAAACGAATTACTAAATTTAAGGTTGTTTTTTTGTCTCATGTTCTGAGAGTGATTTTGAATTCCAATACAGTTGTTGTTTTTTCCAGAAAGAAAAAATGCGAGAAATTTTAGGAGAGCTATACATCCAGATACCTACATAATATAGACGATTTTATGTCTACAAAATATTTTTATTTTTTTTTATTTGTAATTACATATGTATGTACTCAAAATTTTAAAAAATGGTTTAGAAACCTGTCAACCATATTCGCAAAAAAAAAACTATTTCTATGCAAATATGAGCATAAAATCATTAAAGAACACATTATTTTATTAGATTGTCAAAATATTTAATTTTTGTATCATTTAACTTTATTACTTATTCAAAAACATCAATTAAATTTTCAAATAAATTTATCATAGAAACTTTTCCATCAATCAACAAAAAAAGAAAAGTATTTAGTTAAAAAAAGTTTAGTATAAGTACCATAACCATTTACAATCGCGTTAATTGGCATTAAAAAACGGTCTTTGAGAGCCATTAAGATTAAGATTTTTTCCATTCACAAAAAAATAAAGAACTAATTAGCTTTTTTCTTTCCGATGAAAGCAATTTCCTTATCAATGTCGTGCTCTTTTCATAAAAATATATTTTTGAATGTGTTAAAGATTTATTAAATATGTACAAATGCAGAGATTATGATTCATGATGAATTCAATTAAATTATTTGAACTAGATTAATCAAAAAAACATATTTTAATATAAAATTGCAAAACAAAAAAATCTGAATGAACCAATAAAATTTAAGGAGTTTTTCGAAGAATTTCGGAATCTTCCGAATCGGCCATGAATAATTTTTATGTTATAGTACTTGAACTTTAAATGTGCGAGAAAAACATAGACTTGAAAGCGTTTTAAAAATATATTGAATTTTAAAAATAACTTTATAATTTTGTTGTGACACTTATAATGAACAATTATCTGTAGAAACTACGAAAACTACATATATTTTTCTAAGCACTCAATTCTACCTCATTTATTTAGTTTTTTTTTTAATATCTATTTAACTGGGTAAGAATGATCAACCCGGTGCAAAGTTGTCGCTATCTTGAATTGAAGTATAAATTCGTTTTAAAAAATATAGCAGGAAATAAAGTATGAAATTTTAGTTAAACTAGGTTAGGTACATACATAACTAAGAACTAATATTTTCAAATATTAAATTTAATAAACCTACAGAAAAGTTAAAAATAAAATAAATTATAATAAAATAATAGGTATAACAAACGTGTTTTTTTAAATATGGAAAAAAACACGCATAATATTTAACTATGTACATAGGAATTTCCTTATAGAAAAAAAATGAAATGCTACTTAAGAATTATCAAGACCGTTGGTGGTTTTTTCAAAGTCTCCTACATTCTACCTCCTACTTTTTCAGAAATATCAACAAAAATCTGGATTAGTATGTTTAAGGAATGTCGTTTCAACTGTTCGAGCTATAGTTATCATAGATAGTATAGGTACACAAAACCCGATACAAACTGATCAAGCAGCTTTTTTCGTCGTCTGTTATCTTCTTAGTATAAAATGTGATTAGAATACTTCACGTCCGTTTTGTTTTGTTAACTAACACTAATTTTGTCTCCTCTGTGAAGATTATCCTACACATTTTAAATATAACGTGAAATATATGAGTTACTCATACAAACTCTTTATCATCTCATCATATCTAAAAATATTATTATCTCTAAAAATATTAGCCCTGTATTGTGAATTTGACTGTTTTACGAATCCCAAACTCGGTGTAGGTATAGTTCCTATTCATAAATTGATTGCCTAAATTATTAAGTCAATAATTCACCCGATGTGCCACCAACATACATATGAATGCATGTACATAATTCAAAGGTTAAGTTACTGTGCCTGCATGAACGAAATCATTAACAACTTTTTTCAACAAAACCTGTCAATAGAAATTCATTCGACAAGCCTAACTAGTCATGGGTAAACTAGCTTTTTCCAACAAAATTTTTATGATATAAGTATTAAGGAACATTTGTTCCGGATATAGAACACATCACCAATGCAAAAACATTAATATGTAATGAGAAGAAGAAATATTTGAAGCCTTACAAAATTCAGAAACCATAACCTGCCTATGATAGGGGGGACAAGGTAAAACAATATAAACGAAAATAAATTGAACAAAATTTGCGTTATGCTTACCAATATATTTGCTTGTTTGTTGTTGATGTCCATTATGGGCATTTTGACTGCTAAAAGCTTGCCCCATTTTGAATTATTTATTATCAGAGTCTCCCTGAATCAGAAATGAGTTCACGAAAAAATTAGATTTCAATCCAACTAAATTGAACAACGTTGATTAATAATATATTATAATTAATTAGAAGTCGTCGAAACGATGCGATGCGGGACAATATCACAAAAACTTCTCGAATCAATGAATCCGAAAATAGGTTGTTAGGTTCTCTATGTTCTTTCTTATCTATAGGGTGATACCACAACCGAACAACAACACAATAACAGCAACGACATTAACGAGAAGACAATCAAAGTGCTGCCTAATAGCAAATATTAATCAAAACAAAGTATATATTAATAAATTCGTTCACGTAGGTATAGAAAATTAATAAACAAAAAAAAAGACCGTTAATATACAATTGCGTCGTTTTTTTGTCTTTAACTTAAAGAAGAATAACTTTAATATCGTTCACGTTCACTGCTAGCAAAAGATTTTTTTTTTATTTATTTATTTATATTTTATTAATAAAATATCACCATGATATTGCGAAGAACAAAAGAAGCGCAACAGAAGTGTTCCTTTTTTATTCAAAGAGAAGGAATGAAACCGGAAAAATGATTACAGCCCAACACGATAAAGAAGAAGGTACAACAAAGACACTCTGGGCTCTGTGCTGCTGTTGCCTGCTGCCTGCTGCAGTGTAGGTAGAGGAAGTCGCAATTCACAGCAGTCTCACTTTTGTTTTTTCTGTTCGTCGTCTGTCTGCTTTTGCAGTTGAATTATTTTATTTTAATTCTTGATTTTTTCTTTTTTTTATTTTCGCAGAGAATTATTCTATTTTTGGGATAAAAATCGGTTCCGATGACTTTTTATCGAAAAACAAAACTCACACCAAAGTGGGGGGTAATTTTGAAAAAAGAAAGATTAATAATAGCTCGGCCGAACGAATAATTTTTTTTAAGACCGATGGATTTTTTTTTAAACTCACTTTAAAACATAGGTACCACGAATAATTTGTTAAAAAAAACCTTTTTATTTTCTTTCGCAAATATTTTGTTGAATAATAAATTTGCGAACAAAATTTGTCTAACTCGTCTGTGACAGAAGTTATACCGAACAGCACGTAATTTAAACTGCTAAATAAAATTACTCATTTATTTAGAATTCACAAAGAGACGACCGAACCAACCACGAGTATGAGGAAAACGTTGGAGGAGCTTTTTTAGAGTTTCTGCTTGAGAAGTCTGACTGACTGACGGATATTAATAACAGCCGACGACGAGACGAGTTGCTTCGACTTAAACGAGTAATCTCGGAGCCCAGAGATTCATATACAAAGAAGCAATATTGCCTTGGTTAAAAGTGAAAGATTGTATAACTTAGTTTTCACCTTTCTATACGCAAAAGGTAGCACTTAGTTTTTATTTTTGGTTTTATCTCTGCCACATCTTCACTGTAATTCAATAAAAAATTTTGTGTCGTCTACTTCTCTGCAAATGTGAAAAAGCTTTACTGAGATAGAGGCTGATTTCGATTTTCAATGTCTATCTCTCACTTCTCAGTCTCATTCTCTGGGGATGGTGATGGTTGAGTTGAACGTCAGCCACGTTCTGGTATCTGGTTTTGCTGGATTCTCTTGAGTGAGTATATTTCCTAAAGCTTTTTCTTTCAAAAAAAAAAAAAAAAGACACAGTGGGGTTGGTCAGTCTTAGTTTTGATAAAATGTATAAATCTTGCCTACGATTAAAGCTGAACTTAATGCACTGAGACATTGAACCTGGTATCTTGAAGCACATTAAGAAGTATTTCAAACAATACATCAATAAATCAACTTATATCAAAACAAACAAATACCAATAATTCGAAGGCCAATCAAATGATTTTTTTTTTAATCAGGAAAAACAAAATAAAACCATTGTGGTTAAACAGGGAAGAATATAAGGAAGGTTCACAAAGGCGTTCCATTTGATTAAATCTTATCAACACAAACCGTGATATCAGTTATTGGCTTTCTGATAGGAATGTTTACCCTTTATTCTTTTATTTTTTGTTTGTAATGAAAGATTCAGAGTGTTCGTGTTATTGTTGCTGTAAATATTATCAAATCGTTTATTATGTACTTTTGATACTCACAAAAAGCAATCTATCTTCTGGAGATTATAGGGTTCTTATAAGACGCAGTTTAGTTAGGATATTCTGTTCCAAATGTAAAAATTCTAATCAGAAAACATAATATTGTTTAATAAATTTAATTTTGCTGTGTTTAACAAAGAACAGTGTCAGGCGACAAATCCGATATTATTTAAAACGTAATTAGGTAAGATATTTAACAACAATTTTAGATAAAATAAATGTATGAGTGCTGGAGTAGGTCATAAAGACTTTCTTTTATTCCGTATCGAAAATAAAGTTAAATAAGTTACTGTAATTATTGTATATAATAATATCTTAATTATTATCCTTAAAGGTAAGGCAACAAAACGGAAGATGTATCAGTCAATCAATACCTACTGACAAAAAAGGCATCATGTTCGAAGGAAGAAACATTGTTGAACAATCAACACGAATCAACTTTACCCACTTTTTATAAGATCGAACATTTTATTTGTGAATAAAAATGAAATCGTATTTTGAATTTTACAAATACTCAGTTTTTATTATCAAATATTTTGTATTTTATCTACATATGTATGCATGCATATGTATACTGAAAACAAAACGGAATATTTAAATTATAATTTTCTAAACATCAAGAGCAGAATTCACTAAACGGATAACTAAAATGGACTGTATAAATATTTATGTAGTAGTCCCTGTACAACGTTTTTATGAAACGTATCCATATTTATAAAACATTAAAATTAGTTATACAGGGCTTATGTCAAATAAAGTACCAACAAGGAGATATCGATTACATTTTACTTTCACAACTAATAAACAACCTCAGAACTCTGCTGGCGCACATTGGTCGATAATTCGAAAAAGCTGGTCATAAATGTATACAAAGAATTTTGTTTGATATTTGAAGACTTATATGACTGTATCGTCCAAAGTCAAATCAATGATGCCTTTTTTTATGGCAACACCTTACCGCACAAATGGCGTGAAATACAAATTTTGTGTGAACTTTGACATACCCTGAACTGTTGTTTTTTTAAGTTATATTATTTTGCACTTTTAAAAGTAGTTAAAAAAAACCTACTAGGTCCACAGTGTTTGGATATACCAACGTTAAATTATAATTACATTTATATTATAGCTACCACTAGTTACCGCTTTAAACTTGAGATTTCATTTAACAAAAATTAGGAAAGAATATGCTTGAAATTTGGGTTTCCTTTTGAAATACGAATTATTATCGGCTATTAGTGACATTTTTGGTCAGATATAAAATAATATCAAATTTGTATTCCGAGTGTCACTCGAGAATCGAGATAGGAAATGTAAAGCATTATATTAGTATTGCAATATATTAGAGCAGCACTTCAGCTGTGGAATAGCTATTTTTGAATTGAAAATTATTGATATCTTCGAACGGTTGTCATGTAAATTTTGTCATTGTAAATTGAAATAATTATGATTCAAAAAAATTTAAATTAAAAAATTTATTTTATTGAACCCAACTGTCTAACTACTTTTCAATCAATTTAAAGTTTGTTTTCGATATTTATTTTAAATGGCCTATTTATGAGAAGGATAAAATGTTAGTTTTGTAAATTTTGAAACTGAAAATCTTAGATTAAGACTATTCGATTCGATTTCAATACAAAATCACGCGTTTAATTATTTGCTATTTCTATCAATTTTCACCAATTAAAAAAAAATATTATTTTTTTCCTAAATGACATCATTACCCAACTGTCATGTCGAAATAGGACAGTAGTGTCAAAATCAATATTGAATTGGTAATTTGAAGAAGCAAACAAAATTAAATGGTAAATTAAAAAAAATTACTAACAGCACGCATACATTTTTTTTTAATTCTAAATTTTATACTAAGTCCTCTGCTCATTATTATGATTGTTATGTTGACATTTAAATGTGAAATATTTGCACATATGTATGTATGCGTGAATTTTTGACTAATGCAGTAAGAATGTGGAAATATGTAGTTTAATAACTAAAAATATCCTAATCTGTTTATTATTATGCCTTAGAGCAAACTTATTCAAAATTTTATGAAAAGAATATTAAAATAAATAAAAACAACACCATTAATTAAAAGTACATATGTTCGTAATTTTGTTAAATCAGTGGTTGTGTTTAGTTGAGATTCGCACTTAAATTGACTTAATGTTATTTCCTGTATCTAGTTATTGTGTAAGCAGCATGCTTAGTCATCAAAATGTTCGTTGTTCGTTCTAATTATTTGACTGGAAAAGTCAGAAAACTGAAAATGTCGAAATTGCATACTTTCAGAGGTGAATGATGCCAATATCTGAAATATGTACAGGAAAGAGAAAAGATTTGGTCAGTTATGTCATGGTTTCAGTAGTAGAGATTAGAGATTGGAGCACCACCGAGTAGTTTTTAAAGTGAATCGTCGTATTTTTATGATCCCAAAAAAAAATTTGTTTATATCCCACATATTTTTAATTAATTGCTGTTGTTGTCCCTCATTTTTATTTATGGAAAAATCTAAAGCGCCAACTAATTGGCATTGTATACAAAAATGTGTTGTCATGCTACCTCTTCATAATATAAAGTTAGCATGACAACACATTTTTGGGAGAACCAAATTTTGTATTTCTACGGCATATTTACGATTATAATTCTATAATTTGGTAGAAATATATTTTTTTTAAATTTATTATGTTAATTTATAACATTGAAGCTATTAATTAAAATATTTTTTTTTGAGACGCTTTAAGAGAAAAGTCAGTCATTGTTTTGATGACAAAATCTAGTGTCATAAGCCATTTTATACATTATTCTAATACATTGCACCCATACAAAATGAGTACCTATGCTTTAAAAAAAATTATATTTAAGATGTAATAGGTATAGGCTAAACAAAATCCCGTTTATATTTATGTCCTAAATGGTATCAACATTTTTCGCACTCAAAAGGACCACCATTAAACGAACATGTGAAAAAGATTAAATTCTTTCTTACAATGCAACTCATTACAAATCGTTTGGTTAAAAACATAATCTTAAATAATATAAGTTTAAGACCGCCTTTAAAAAATAAAAACAAGTCATTTCATTGTCTTCATATAACACATCACCACCACATAAACACATACGTAATTATTTACATTTTCCAAACCCAAATCAGATTCATCATATATTTCTATTAAAAAAAAAACAGTAAATCGTTTACCATGATTGCATAATCATAGTTTCATACGCAAATGACTTTATTCTCGGCGCCTAAAAAAATCAGAACTCATCATAAACAACAGAACTTTCATGCGACTCACCATCGCAACCAATCGTTGTGACCTTCCACGCAGTTAAAATATACACACTTTCGTAATTTCACCGTGCTTTTACAAACTATTGTCGTAGTGGTCGTGGTGGGTCACTTAAAAACCAAATTGATATTTCCTATCTGTAAAGCAAGCAAACAAACCAACAAACATTTTGATTTACTCACCGTTCAGCGACCATATATGAGATGGTAACGATGTGGCTGTGTACACACGACCCATGGCACTATTCGACGATGCCGCCATCGACGCAGCTATCCCATCGACTATTCCAGCTTCTTCAACCTGTTCCAAGCTAATAGCACCACCAGTTGTTGCCCCACCATTTAGCAAAATCGAATGGCCACCGTAGATAATGCGATCGCCGGGTCCGACGGTGTTGGAAGTGCTCGACGACACCACTACCCCTGTCGAGGAAGAACCTCCACGATTGATAAGCGCGCTGCGATCATTATGGCCGACTAAGTGTGGGTGATGGTGATGATGATGATGATGGTTGTGATTGCTACCGACGTTGTTGTTGTTGTTTCCAACGCCCCCGCCTCCCCCACCACTAGATTGATGCAAGTCTGGGACAGATGAGAGACTCCGAGCTCTCTGGCGATCGTTCTGTGGGACCTGTATGCTCGGCAGAGCACGCAAAACGTTGAAGCCGGGTCCGCTGCCCGGTGGGGAAGTCACCTCGGTACTGGAACTGCTTGAAAAAGTGCGCGTCCGTGGACTTTGGTGACCACTATTTGCTGGGGTACTCGCCTTCGCCCCCATCTAACTGGGAATGGTTGTGATTTTGCAGAAACTGTAAGAGGAAGACGGCGACGACCACAAACGGATAATCAAGTAATCGAAATACGAATGAAGTTTCCTTCTTTTTGGTCTCGCGAACGAACGAACGAACCCTTCCTTGTTGTCGTCAGAATAAACCGAGATCACACCAAAACAAAGGAACTTTCCAACTCGAGAAGAAGAAGGAGGAGGTGGTGTTGTGTAGGCGAGATGGCTCTTTGTTCCCCCCTACCTGACTGACTGCCCCAAAAATTAGCCCGCGGCGGAGTTTGGAAATAATTGTTCTCGTCTTATTTGACAGAAGAAAAAATAAGTAAATTTGCAAGAACTTTAATCGAATGTCATGTGCACTCAATTAATCTTTATCACTTCATCTTGGTCTTGGGCTCGGGACACGACGAGAGCTCTGATTCACTAAAAAACTCACCAATTTTTTTTGCACACCCTTCTCCGTCCGCGCGATGACTGTCTGAGTTTTTTTTTACGTTTTATTGTGGTTCGGTTACTTTTCTTCTGACCTGAGGCCCAAGATTATGAAGCAATTTTTTTTGAACCGAGAAAACCTTTTATTTATGGTAAAATTGCTCCCAAAAGGTTGGCTGGTTGATGACCAAGTCTCTTTTGTTATGGATTCTTGTCTTTTTCTTGTTTTTTCTTTCTATTATCACTTCTCTCGACTCACGAGAAAAAAAAAAGTTGAGGGGGTTGCTTAATCTGTATTCATCATTACTCCGAACAATTAACTAATTTATTTATTCGGATATTCAGAGTGGACAACAATAACACCAAATAATGCTTCCCTGTGTAATTTTATTGCAAATTCTTTCTTCTGCTCTGCTCCAGAATCCGAACACTTTAAATCAACTCTGTTGAAAAAACAATTTTTTTTATTATTTTATGTCGCCAACATGACGAAAATAAAATTTTGAAACTGCAGAATTTTCAGACTAAACAGACAGCTGTGTTTTGTGTTTTTTTTTTTGACGCAAGCTTTTTCGAGACGATGACGTTTTGACCTGTTTGATTTGCTAAACATGATATGCGCAGAGCTGATTGATAGTTTCGTCATTTTAATAGGGCCGTTGCATTTCTGTGAATTTTGGTCAAAAGCTATTCTAGAACTCAAAAAATTCGTAGTTGTGTACAGAAGAGGATCAGCTCTCGCGAGATAGCAAAGATAGTGTGGAATTCTGTGAATTTGCTGTACATTTTCAGTTTTGAAACTTTTTTATTCTTTTTTTAAACTCGCATTACTTCTTTACTGCACTTGCCTAACTACTCTGGAATGATGTACAAGAGTTGTCAAAAAGTGCATGAAACTAAAAAAAAAACAAAAACAAGCACACAAAAGAAAAATATGAATTTATATCGTCGGTTCGAAAGAAAAACAACATAACATAACATAACAAATTAAATTTCTAAGTTTTCGTTGGAAAAATGCAAGACTAACCGTCATATTATTCACTCGATATATCCAGATTAAAACTTAAATCCGTATGTATTTACATTAAATTTGTATCTCTATTGACAAATATAATTTTTGAGTTTAGTCGTTTTTCTTCCAAACCGAAAATAGGCGTGTTTTTTTGCAAGCCTGGGGGAAATTGCGAAAACATCATAGAAACAAAATGGAGTTTTCATACAAACTATCGATAACAAGTATATAATTCGAGTCGGTACACAGTTTTTCTGTGTGCTTAAGTTAAGCCCGGAGAATTCTCTGGGTTTAGCTTAGCCCTTCGGGGATTTATAGTTGTTGTTGTATTTAACATGTTTAGCACCGCCACATCGTTTTTCTCGTCCATGCGCGCTGGTCCCATATAAACCTATAAGACTCAAAATCGAAACCAAACAATTTCGAAACTAGCGCTGTTATTTTTTGAAAAAGAATATAAAATTTTTTTTTAAACCGTTTATAAGTTTCCCAGTCAGAAACACTATCCCAAAATGAGTGAAAATTTTCACTTTTGTACTTTTTCACTTTTTTTGGCCAATGTAGTTAAGGCTTTAAGGTAAGACCGCATTCGGCGGAACTACGCTTCAACGGAACTGAACGTCACGACTTATTAGCAGGAAATTGTATGAGCCATATATCGCACTAAGCGACTACACTTCACGGCGCGGCAATATTCGGCAAAGTTGATAATCTGACCAACTTTGTCGGAACATGAAGCTGCGTTTAGTTCCTTGCTGAAAGTGCGCACGGTGTAGTTCCGTCGAGTGCGGTTCTACCTTTAATCTGGATTTATCGAGTGAATAATATGGCGGTAACAGTAGGTTTGTACGATGTCCTCTGCCCCGGGCGACCTGTAGACTGTCAATCAACTGTCAAAAAACTCAGGGTTGCTCGGGTTTTTATTTTACATCGAACGCCTCAGAGCCACAAGTTTCACCATCTGATTTTTTTATTAATTTTTCCCCTTCCTATAGATAACAATTAATTCGCGTATACGAATATGATTGGTCTAAAATTCGTAATCAAACATACTTTTGAACTAGTACGGGAACAGACCTCATCTATAGACAGCAATTTGCCAAGTTTGCTTTCAACACAAACATCTCTGAAAAAATTAAACTTGGTATACCTTCAAAGTTGTCAACAATTTTGTTCTGTCAAAATTTTTATAAATTTTTGTACTGAAAATAAGAAATACATAATTATTTATTTATATTTGTAATCGCAATATTTTTTTGATAAGATTAAACAAATCAAATTAAAATAGGTAACAATGTCATCAGTAACGGTAAGAAATGTTAGTTTCGCATGCTTTCTTAGTCTTCCTTAATGCTTTAGAAAATAACATAATAACCAAACCTGCTCTTGAAACTGAATATTTGGCAATTTAAAGTTCTGGCATGCTTACAAACTCTAGAAACCTAGATGCATGATGTACTTACTAACACACTAAGTATAGCTAGTTGCACAATTTATTATCATTTTGTTTTAAAGTGTTCATCATGTCTTAAATGATAACAAACTTCTTGTCATTAGATACCTCTTCTGGACGACGATACAATTCCATTTGGTGAGGAAGAAGAACTTCAAAATAGCCCACCAAAGAAATACACGTAAGTCAATTTGAATCTCTTTTGTTTATCTTTCAGTATTATCTATATTTTTTATTTTTCACAGACATCCGTATGTTGCATTTTTCCATTTGTTTTTCCGCGGATTGGCGATTCTGGTTTATATCTTTTGCAATTGGTTTAGTGAATCGTTTATCACTAGTTTTGTTTTTATAACGCTTTTGCTGTCAGCAGATTTTTGGGTTGTTAAGAACATTACTGGAAGACTATTGGTGGGTCTAAGGTGGTGGAATTATGTGGACGAAGATGGCAAGTCACATTGGGTCTTTGAAGCGAAACAGGTGAGTTCTTCTATCAATATTAAAAGCATAGGAACAAATAATGGTTAAATATAGCAAAGTAAGCAAAATGCTCGGAAATTCCTTGTCCTCTTTCTTTATTTGAATCCCGAATACTTGAATAATCCTTAGGCTTGTTGTTTTGGAACGGAAACTATTTTCCGTGATAGGGCAGCAACCTGGAGAACTAGGACCTTAGTAAATCTCCATCGTTTGGAAAGCCACCGATAAACCGCTTCTTAAGGATAATATAGTGCTCACCTAGTCAGTGTTGAAAATACATTCTACATAAACTCACTTCTTTATTTATTGTTTGTAATTTTGTATTTAGCTTTGATTCTACAATAAGTTTGTTATTTTCATTCTAACTAAATCGTTCTCATATAAAGACGTATTGCTATTTCTTTATTAATTAAAGACTTCTAAACTCAGAAATTCCATTAGTTGGAACAGCAGCAGAGATCATTACACAAGGAAGAATTAACTTAACATACCTGTAGAACTTACAATACTGATAATTACATAACTTTAGCATTAATCCACGAACGACATTGACAGAAAACGAAGAAAAGAAATACAGATCATGTCGATTATGGAATCCGCAATGCTAGATCCACAGTGATTCGTAGTATAGTGTTCTCTTTTCTTTTCACGATAAATGAGTAAAATAGAAAAGAGAGCCCTTCACTGCGAATCCATAATCGACATGAATAAAAAATATCTGTGGGTAGCCCCTATTTGTTAATAATCTGCGAAAAAAAAACTTTAAAAGAAAATCTAAAATATAAATAATCTTAATTCTGATTTCAGACAAGAATCAACAATAACGAGGCACGAATCTTTTGGTTGGGCCTAATTTTATGTACGGCATTTTGGTCTCTGTTCTTCATCTTTGCCTTCTTTGGATTAAAATTCAAATGGCTGCTACTTGTGATGATTGCTCTAGTTCTCAACGGAGCTAACTTGTACGGCTATATTAAATGCAATTACGGTGCAAGCAGTAACCTCAATACGGCTGCAACAGATTTTGTTAAAACTCAACTCTTAAAAAATGCTGTCGATATTATGACTAAACCAAGTAGTCAACCTACAACAGCTAAACCTACGGGTATTGTTTAATTCATTCCCTATTTTGTAATAACAATCTATTTCAAAAACTTTAAAAATAAAATAAAAACACATTAGTTATCTAATATTAATAGTATATTATTGTTTTCTTAATTTACAAAATATGTTTTCTTTCAATATTTCAATATACATAAAATTATATGTATATATAATTATTTTAATACAAATTTATTTGAAATAATAATATTAAAATCAAATAATAGAGACTGTCTAGGATTATTTTATTCCATTTTTGTTTTTAATTTGGTTCCGAAAAAGGTTAAGTAAATTAACAAATACATTTTTTAAATAACATAATAATAATATCACCGCTTGGACAAACACTAACAAATAATGACACAAATATATTTCTCTTTTGATTCATCATTAAAATATTGCTGATTTTTTTTTTTAAATCAAAGGACAACAAAAGATGAAAGTGATCAATAGTGTTTGGGAAATGAAAATACAACAATTTGAGTGTTCTATGTGCAAAGAAACACCTTTTAAGGCAACTTAGAGCATTTACCGTTTTAAAATTTACTTAAAATACATAAAAATCCTTCAAATGCACATTGCTCGTAGTTGTTATTTACGAATTTAATCCACTGTTGCGTTGGCGTAACAACTCATCAATCTGTGCCTTGTACATGTCTTTGACGTCTTGCAGATCCAGTTCAAGTTCCTGTGCTTGTTCGACTTTTTCTCCGTACATCTGCAGTAGGGCATCATACTGCCGTTGTAGTTCGGCGAAATTCTTTTCTATATTTTCGTGCAGCTGAAGCTTTTCCTTGATCTGTGGAAAGAGAAATATTTCTATATTTATATTGCATTTAATTAACCGGTCTAAAGCATGTTAGGTGTTTAGCCAACATAAGAAGTTTAAAACTTAGTGATTGGCCAACTGCACCAAAATCTAGCCAACTTTTTTTTTTTATAAACTGTTAAAACAACCCAGGGCCATGATGATATTTACAACTAGAATAGTTTATTCATAATAGAGGCATTTTGTTTAACAAACCAGCCTCTGAGTTAATCTGTCAAAGAAGCATCTACTCAACTTTTGGCTTCAATGAGAATTGGACAATCTGAGGTTTTTATAAGGTTAAGTTAACTTATTTGATAATAAATTGATGCATTGAAGATTCCTCTAAAATGAAAATTTAAATTACATTTTCTAATTCCATGGATAGATTTGAAATTTCGGAATTCAAGACATCTCTTTCAACTTGTAATCGGGATAATTCCCATTGCAATTGATTGACTTCGCCATCACGTTGTTTAACCAGCGATGTTAAGTGTTCTATTGTACTTGCGTTATGGCTCATGTGTGGCAGATTGATATGCATTCCATACACAGATGTGGCTTGCCGACCAGAATTTGATATGCAGTCGAGATCGTCCTAAGAATAAAAATTTAAAAAAATAATTATATATATCTAATACAATTTATTAATATAATTATATTTATTTATTTAAATAATAATTATAATTAAACAGTTGGCTTGTGAAAGTAGTCAAAATGTGTATTTGATATTCAAGAACGATGTTCGGGATACTCTTAGGTTAAAAATTAAAAAAATTCAAATCCTTTTTGCAAATTTTAAACTAATCGGTACTCCCGTTTAGGCTGACGCCTAGACCGACGAACGGTATGCAGAAATCCACTTTTTCACTTCACAATCATCGTAGTTTTCATTTTATCACCACGAAATTCTTCACATACCAATACCTCGAATTTTTCTTGGTTTATAAATGAATATCATCTACGTTTTCTTTTCTAAGACTTGAATGACGCCAAAGCATGAACCTTAGAAAATTTAAAAGAAGCAAGCTATCGAGTATTGAGGAGATAAGTACCCAGTCAAAAATTGTTTTTTGAAACGTTTCAAGTGGCTACAACAATCAAATCAGACGGCATGGCCAGAACTAAGAGGTAAGTTCAGTCGATATACTAATTTAAAACTAGCTGTCTGAGGTTCTATCATTAAAAATAAATTATTAAAGAATTTATAAATAATTTTAAACCTACCACCTGCCAATCCAGTGATCCCAATGCATCATCTACCAGACTGAGTGTGGGTGAGGAATTATTCGGCCTCAATGTGTGATGTGCTTCGTCATAATTGCTCGCTTCACTCAGAGACATATCTCTGTTGCGATAATTAGCAGGATTATCACGATGTACCTCAACCGGTCTCTCTTCTTTCTTTTGTGTCTTCATTGTTTCGTACTTCTCTTCCAAAAGTGCATATTTTTGTTTTAATTCATCGTGGATTTTCTTCAAGTCTTCAAAACTCTCCGTAAGTGTTTTCAATTGTCTGAAAAAAGTTAAGTCAAAACAAATTAACCAAAACAAATTCGGACGCCAAAACCAATTAAAAACCTTTTTAAATTCGTTTCAATGATTTTGCTTTCAAGACCAGCTTGATGAAGTGCAATTTTTGTTTGCTCCTCTTGCATCAATGATGCTGAGAGTTTCTCTTCGAGGGTTTCAATTCTTGACTGAAGCAGGCTGACTTTTTCCTTAAATGAACTTTCGACATTCTCTAAGCTTTGAAGGCGGGCCCTCGAGATTTCTTAAAAAAATATTACAATAGTAGTTGCGGTTGCTGAAATTTGTTTGCATCATTGTTAGAAAATTACCTAATTTGGTTAAAAACTCCTTTTCTTGCTTGTCCCAATTACTCGTACGCATTGTGAGTGTCGACTGCAGAGACTCTAACTGTCGCATCAACGGAATTGTTGTCGAACTGACTTCTTGGGTAAGATTCTCCGCTCGAATTTCAGACTCTTCCAATCGTCTGATCAGCTCAGAGTTCTCCTCCCTGAGTTTTTGTTCTCGTAAAGTCATCCCGGCTTCAGATATGCGTAGTTTTTCGCGAAATTCGTTTAATTGTGCAGCTAATTCATTGCTTTCCAATTCGGCTCTCTCTTTTTCTTTCTTCAGAGTCTGAAGTTCTTGAGTGTTCTTTGTCAAATCAGAGTGAGCTTTTTTACGATTTTGCAGCTCAACTTTGGCCGCATCAAGGCTGGCCTGAAGTGTGCTTAATTTTGAATTCAAATCCTCTATTAAACTCCGTGAGGTGGTGTTCTCGTCTTCGAGTTTTCGCTTCTCGGATGATATCTTATGAACTGCTTCGATCTGAGAACGTTCCACTTCTTCTTTTGCATTTAATGTTTTCTTCAATCGTTCTACTTCTTCAGTTAGATCGACAATTTGCTCTTTGTTCCGTTTCATGACGGCTTCACTGGTTTTTTCCTTGGCACGAAGTTTTTTAATGATATTCGAATGCTGGAGTACTTCTTTGGACAGCTTCTCTCCCTCAAGACGCAGTTCGGAAATCATTTCCTCTTTTTCCGTAACAACTTGGGTGAAATCGTTCTTCGGAATCTTTGACTGGAGTTCCTCTTTTGCTGTCTTTAACTGCAAACGTAAAGCATCTCGTTCGCGAATGCTCATTTGGAACTTCTTCTCTAATGCAGACAACCTCTGAGTGTGCTCTTCACTCTCAATGTGTTCTGTTTTTCTCTTGATCATGTCCAACTGGCTCTGGTAATCGTTGTTTTTCTCTTGAAGCGCTGCATTCTGGCGTGCCAACTCCAGCAAACGTAATTCTCTGGACTCAAGAATTTCACTCAACTCACTGATGCGGTGCATGAGTTTTTCAGTATCGGATTGTGAATCTTCGGATATGGTTGACACTTCTGAAGGCTCCCGAAAGTGACCTTTTTTAGTTGGAGGAAATACTACTTTGGCCTGCTTTAATGGACTCGTGCGACTGGCGCTATTGACACTACTCGAGTCTCCATTCGGATTGGAAATTATTTCTATATCCGAGGATGTTGTGGTTTCAATTTCATCGTTCGAATTGTGGCCAGAGGATGATGGACCAGAGTTGATCTTTACCAAATCTTTGTCGTCGGAAGTGATAGAAGCAGCTTCCACCATTTGAACATCTTCAAAGCTTTGCGTTGAATCTGAATTTACTGTCTGCGATTCAAAAAGGGCATCTTCTATTGCGGTGTTTTGTGGTTTCAAGGGGACGATGAGTTTCGATTCAGGAGAGGATTTGTGTTCAGCTGTTAAAAAAGATTAATATCATTCTTTAAGAAATCTGAAATAATCATTAAATACATTTAAAATGAAATAAAAGAAAGAAATTATCAACATTGATTACAGAAAATTTTTCGATTACGAGTTTTCGAAATTTTAATTTAGAACAAAAAATAGGCAATTTTATTTTTGATTTGACCCTGGAATGGTAGCAACACCATCAGAAATGCTGCGTATTATTATAGATCGAATTCAAAAATAATACCGCTTGAGCGCAGAATAATTGACAAATCTGAACGTACAAGATACAAAAACTGCAGGATCATGTTGCCACAAAAGCCAATTCGTTTTCAAAGACTAAAAGTTCTGAGTGCAGAATTCGGTATTTTACAATAAATGTTTACTATTCAGGAATACGTAATCAAACAAAACAAGTCTTATAACATGGGTAACATGAAGACCGTCCGCACTCATCTCGAGAATGGCTTCATTGGACAGCTTTCATAAAATCAAATGTTCATTTTTTGTTTTATTTAACACCTATAATTAACTTTACATTGAAAATATTAGGATTTCAAAAGATTTTAATTTGGAAATTCAGCTTTAATAGAATCAATTTTTTTTTTTGTATTTTCTTTGATTAAATATGGCTCATTTTCTTTAATTTGGACTTTATAATTAAGTTACCCTCCATTTAACACATTTTATCAAAGTCCAAAATTGAACATACCTAAAGGAACAACAACCATATCAGTTGTTTTTGTGGCGCTTTCACCCATTACTGTGCTGTAAGACATAGAGTCATCATCCTCCTCGTGATCTCCATCGCTTCCAATGATAACAATACTCTCGGGAAGAGATGCATTCGAATCGGGACTCATTATCTCACTACATGTTGGAGTTGTTATCACTTCCACTGATTCAGAATTGTTGATGTTCTCTGATGGGGAAGTTGGTCCCGAACTGGGGGATGTGGGAGGTGACAATAGGTCAACAGAATCCGAATTCGAGGTCACCGACTCTCGCTTTGACAGAAGTGGCTCAGTTGTTGTGACTGAATGCCGTTGGCCACCACTCTTCGGTGGGGTTGTTATCATTTCCTTCGCATTTGGGTTCTCGAAAAATGATCCTGTAAATGAACCCCATGCTGCTTGAGAATCTATGGCTAGACCCAGCGGCTGCATTTGTTGGACAGGAGTAGAGGGAGCAGTTTTGCTTTTCTCCGTCGTAACTGCAGCAGCAGGTTCAACCTTTTCGATCAAGCGTTTCTCTTTCGTCGCGGGGTCTTCATCGATGTCGTCTTGAATGTCCAGGGCTTTGTCGATCTGTTTCTGAGCTTCTTTGAGCGCGTGTTTAGTTAAACTCGCCAGTCTAGTTGTATCAAACCAGCTCATTTCCAGCGAAAAGCATTACGTTTTGTACAAAAGCAGATAAGTTTGTAAATAGAGATATTTCCCAAAAACCAAGAGTAATCAATCCGTGGCAATAACAAAAACTTTGCGAAGATGTTTTTCAATGGACTAGGGGCGTTTTCTCAATTTTTTTGTGGTTTTACCATTCTAGGGAAAAACAAATGCAAAGAAAAACTTTCAGGGAACTTAAAACATAACTTAAATTCTTTTTATTTGAGAAATTTTGAAAAAGTTCTTTAATAAACTGCGGAAAATGAAAAATCGCGAATTTTTGTCACGTCTCACGTCAAAATTCTGACGGCAGCTGATGACATATCATGGGGTGTGTTCCCCGTATTGATTTGTTTACAATTCAAGATTTACACGCTTTATCAATTTTAATTGAATTTCGTGAAATTTTTATTTAATGGAAGAGCCGCGTTTTATTATCCATCAGGCCATGATCCATATGGACCATGGACGTATTATATATATATAATTGTATATATATATACACGTCCATGACATACCTTATCGATTTTCAAAATTAATACGCCAGAGTAAAAACCTATTTTCGGATTTTTAAAATAGATCAGATACAGAGCAGGATCCCAAATTGTTGTTGTATTACGTGTTAAAAAATGATCCTGATCCTTAGATAATAAAACGCGGCTGATACTGATAGCCGTCGTCGTTGTTCCAAATGTATTTTTCCGTGATTAAGCCTAGTATACAGTTTTCAAAGAAAAAAAAATTATGGTGAAAAAAAAATTTTTTTTTTTCTACAAGAAAAATGTGTTTTTCGCAAAACAATTTCATCAACATTGTTTTGCGCGAAAGAGTATTCGTGGTGAATATAAATTTTTTACAACAGGTTTGGCTCACAGTTCGATAATAAAACTTTAAAAGTCAAAAAATTTTGTTTGCGATTAAATCACTCCCATAAGAAGTACCTACGTGTATTTTTTTTTTTAAGGACTATGTGCAACCCATACTGTTTACTTCATATTAATGTCCTTCTGGACCCCCGATATTATATTTTGTTATAAGGAAATTCCTTATTCAAAAGCTTAAAATGCCCATAGGTAAGGTGTTCAATATGCGATCAAGTGAAAACCAAAGTATTATATTTTTCAACTATTTTAGTAATATTTTTGGCAGATTTTTTTTGTTAAGAAAATAATATCAATTGAATTTTTTTACAAACCTTATCAACTTAGTTATGTAACTACATCATTGTTAGTAAAATAAAATTATTCCGAAGTCGATGAAAGAAAGAATATCGCAATCAGTATTCAGTTGATTCACCAGTTATAAGAGAAGACACAAAATCCAACCATTTTAACTAAACCCTAAACCCTACCTACATATATTTTATTTGTTGTAAAATAAAGATCTTTAAAAACAAAAAGCATTTTTGAATAAGTTTAAGATTTTAGTTTTGTTTTGAAATTTTTCGCTTTAAAAAAAAACTCAATTGAATATTTTAATAATAGGTACCTATAAACTTTATCAGTTACTGAGTTCGTGATTGTGTGTCAGCTTTGAAGTCAGTGTTTGCTTTCAAGATATTCTAGCGGAAAAACATTTTTTCAACACTTTTTTAGTATTTTCTTGTTGTTATTTTTTTTTATTAATTGAGGTACATACAAACACACATACAGACATCTCTCTAAAAACAATAGATTCGGATTCTTGGGACCTCGAAACGGAGATATTTTTCAAAAGATTCGAAAAATCGGATCAAATAAATAAACCAAAATAACACCTTACAAATGTTTTCAATATAACACTTATATTTTTAAGAAAAAATAAAAAAGTTTTGGACTAGGTACTTCGACTTTTTTTTTAAATTTAATTTTCGAAAATAGGTTAATAAATTTGCTCAATTCAATTTTAATTCTGGATTGTAAATGTACTAGCTAGTAGGTACCACCTATTTACCATTTTTGTTACCTAAGCTACCTAGGTGTAAAAGTGCTTTCAATTTTTAGTTTAAGTTAAATTTTGTAAAACCAATGCTAATTTTATTATATAAGTTCATACCTATTTTATTTTTCTTAAAAACATTAATTTGTTAAAACAATTAGGTAGGTATAAATAATCTCGATATTTTTTCAAGGACAACAATCATTGTAGAATGTAGGTAGGTATACGTCATAGGTACGATACATAATTGGAAGAAAACAGAATTTTAAAGATTAAATTATTTTCTATTTAGAACATTAATAATTAGGTACCTACCTACAAAATTAATAAACAGTAGAATTTCAAGTTCAGAATTTGTCAACACTTAGGTAAATAATTTTTTCTTTCGATTACTGTTTTGATTTCTATCAATTAATTGAACGTGAAAAAACTTGACATCTGTGAAATGTAACATTGACCACCTCATTATTATAGCTCCAGTGGCGCAATTGGTTAGCGCACGGTACTTATAGACAGTATTCGATGAGCAATGCCGGGGTTGTGAGTTCGAGCCTCACCTGGAGCAGTTGATTTTTTTTTTTATTTTTCCTATTCCAATAATTTTCGGATAAGCAAAGAAAAAAAGGGTGGTTTTCAATAGTTTCCGTCGTTAAAGGAATTAAAAAAAAAAAAATCCTGGGTAACTGCTAATTATTCTATGGAAACAAAAAAAAAGAAATTCATGGGTATGCTAATTATTTTATGGAAACGACAGTATCCGGATCGCACGAACTTGCTCTTGTGGCTCAAATGTAAGTTTTTTGTATCCTTTGGTTCTTATCGTCCTTGAAGAGATCAAGATCTAGCTCGATGTAAACCTAAACACATAAAACGACGGAGGGTATGACGAAAACGTCATATCGTCGTATTTTTCTTATTTTACCTGGAATTTTTGTTCCAAACGAAACCAGATCAATACAATACAATACAAAAGACAAATAATATACCGACAGAAAAATGTTTTTTTCTTTTCCTTTTATTGGTTTTAATTTTAAATAAAGAAACAAATTATAAACAGCTACTAATTATTATAAATAAGAAAAAAAAGAGAGGTTTTTTTCCAAAATATTTCCGTCCACCTTCGCACCTAAAGAGACACTAGCTGCACTAGCCCCATTAGGAAACTCCGGTTAGAATAGAATTCAAGCCCAGATGCAGATGATTTACCTTCGATATCTGCACGCGCGGAATTCCATTTTGTTTACATCTCAGATCTCAAGCACTATTTATATCGGATTAGGCAGCACACAATTTCTGTATTTACAAAATTTACATGCAATACCCACATCCATTGCTACGATATAATTGAATGGCGATTGGCTTGCACTTAAAGGACGAGATACTCTATATGGGATGCGTTAGGCGGTGGCACGGTGGTTCCCGCATTATTTGTTTGTTGTTGGAAGTAATTTTGAATCATTTTTTTTTTGTTTTTTGTTTGGAGTGCTTATGCTGTGCTTCCAAACTTTTTTGTTTGTTTAAATATTCGGCTAATTGTTTCTTTGTTTGTTCTTTTTTATTTGTTATTTATATGGTTGCATTGAAGATGAGCCCCAGGACAACTCATGGTCCTACATGCATGGAGACTTTTTTCAGACCCAAGGGGTCCAGCCTTCGTACAAAACGGCCAGATTGTCGGGATTTGTTGCCTCACGTATCATATAGTCAACTTGTTCGGAAATCGTACAGCGACGATTCGGGTCAGGATCCCTGCCCTCCAATTTCATACGTATTCTTTTCCATACTGATACAGCATATGCGTTCCGCTTTTGCTCACGTTGGTTACCTGAAACGTCATTAGATTATTCGATTAGATAAAGTTTATTTAGCTTAGTTTGTTTGCTACTTTACAATTATTTCAGTACCTACATTATTTTCTTATTTTAAATTTCTCAAATTTAATAAAAATAGAAATAGTTCATAGTGTATTATATTTCTCAATATTTAAAATCACTCACCTTTCTTTGGATCATTTTGCATTGGACCGCCCACATTTCTGCGGTCCATGGAATCGGCATGAAAATCTTCAACTAGGTCGATAAGATCTGTGTGATTCTGTTCAACGTCTCGTATTAAATCGTTCGCCTGCTCGAACATCTGCCGCACATTAGCCTCGGCAAAGTCCCTACACAGAATTTTCATATTGAGATCATTAAGTTGGGCGAAGAATTGCCGGAAAATGTACTGAAACTCCCGTACCCGAGCAGTACTCTGGCTCTCACTGTCTACCTTCGAGAAGAGCTTGAGTAAATGCCGTATATCAACTCTGAGCTGGGTATCCATCAGGGATTGCAGATCGCTAGAACAGCAAAATACTTGCTCTTGAATGTTTTGGGCACACTTCTCTAGATCGGCAATTTGCCTGTGCACACCATAGGTCATCTCATCTAGTAGCCCCGATATATTGTCGATCCAACATTGGTCCACGGTACCTTCCGGATCGAGGAGCTGAACAATGGACTGCTCAGTCGGGGTGATTAATGAGGCTACTCGTCTCTCAGCGGCATTTGTCTCCTCCCACTGCGAAACTGCATCCAAAAATATGCTGTCCATCTCTTGGTTCTCGGCTCGGAAAAGTTCAAATTGAACTATTACTCCAGTAAACTCCATCAGTGTATTCGATAAACTTGTATGAGCTCGAAATTTTTCCATTTGAATACTGGACATTTCCTTGAATTGGTCTTTTACACTTATCATATTCGGATTGGCTCCTGCAGCCCAATTCAGTCGCGGAATTATGGCACAAGTATTTTCATCGATTTCTGCTTGAATTTTTTCCATAGTAATCTTCCATACTGAAAGACTTTGCCTACTGCTTTGCATCGTGGATAAAAGCTTTTCCCTGGAGATAATATGCCCAAAGGGCGGAGCATGGGCACGTAAATTTTGCTCATTCGCCCAAAAGTGCGCAGAGGCAATCAAAGTCAAATGTTCTACAATTTCCAGTTGTAAATCTAACTGTATCTGCATCAGTTGCAAACTACATTTACGCTGATGAAAAACAAACATGCTCTCAGCAAGATCTTTTGCGTTGTGAATGTGATTTTCAAGATTGTAAATGTCTGAAAAATCTTTCAGATATCTAGAGTTTAGATCTTCAATAACAAGTGCACCAGCTAGAGATGTCAAGCCATTTATGATTTTTTCTTGAAGGCCATTGACAAATGTCCTAATTGGTTGACCAATTGCCCTGACATCATAAATACTGTCCAGATGACTATTGCAAAGAGATTCTGTTTGTTGTTTGGCTATTGCAAAAACTTGTGACAACACAAATATTTTGTTCTGTTCGAAGTAATCTTGCCCGGGATTAAGTAGCTCTGCGATTACTTTTTGGAAATTATTGTTCACTTGGGCCGATAAAAACTGTTCCCAGTTGGTGGCAGATCTAAGACAATTCTTTGCGTCATTCAAGGCTTTTTGGCAATTCGTAAGGTAATGGTCAATCTCACTTAGAACATAATTCAGACTGGATTTCTTCAAACCGCCCATTTCATTTTTGAAGCAAACTTCTCGGTTTCCATCTGCAGCAATTGCATTTCCAATAATAGTAATAAGATCTTCGTCGTCATTCATCATAAAAAGTTCAACAATTAATGACGGTATTTTGCAATTTGAGGCCAATCTAAGTGTCCTGATTGCCAAGAATGCAGTTTCGAGAGTTGCGAGGATGTCCAACACATCGGGAGACAACTCAAAGATGTATTGTGAGTTCTGCAAATATTGAATGAAGTTGATTTGGTAATCGAGAACATCAACAGTTGCGCTCTCAAATAACGCCATATCGCTATTCGATTGAACAATGTGCTTAAGTGTGGCGAATCGTAGAGAATGTAATGCATCGATGCCTGTGTTTAAGAATCGATTTCTGTTTTCATTTAAGTTGTCTTGCTGATCCTGTAAAAAAAAAAATATGTCATTAGTTACCATTGTTTTTTTTTTTTTTTTCATTTTCAAGACTCACCGCTAGTATATTCTGCTCATTTGGAATATTAAACGTTCTCAACGTGAAATTAGCTTCAATCCACATTTGTTCAAGTTTAGTCGCATATCCCACAACCATATCAACAAATACTGGAGAACTTCTCAAACTAACTTCTTCATTTGCAAGAGCATGCAGTTCATCTTTGATTTGACCGGGTTCCTTGTGTCCTTCCAAGAGATCCCTATACAATCTCTCATACTTAACTAAACGAGATTTTCTTAATTTCGAATGCGGATAAAATCGCATAACTTGAACATATTGATTGATGGCATCGGTGCATATGAATGCAGCTTTTCCCTGTTGCTGCAAAGTGTTATCCATTTCTTTACGAGCAAAGTCAGACTTTCCATACAATATATTCTGAGCGCTGTTTTCTAAGAGTTCCTTGACAATATCAAATTCATTGGTTGGCTTGGTGCACTGTATGACTCGACGTAGAGAATTCAGCTCTCCCAGGCCACTAGCACCAAGTAGAGTATGGAAGTACAAATTCGTAGTAGTTCTTAGATCTTTTTGATAATCCGTAATGTTTGCTTTTACAGAAGCAAATTCATCTGCAGATTTTTTATATGTATTGTATCGTTGTGAGATAGTGTTCAAGGCATGGCTGCCCATTGCACTTCCCAGAGTTTCTAGTTCACGAATCATTGCCAATTGTTTAGTCAAAGCATCACGTTCCATTTCAGCTTGGTGTATACTGTCACGGTTGTCTTCGAGATCTTTCAGGGAATTTAGGACTTGCTGCAGTTTGCAAATAACTTCGTCCCTATAAATTAATTTGTTATCATTTTTTCTAATTCATGATTAAAAATATATGGATTACCTATACTGTGTCCAGTAGGGTTTGAGTTCGGTAAAACGAGCAAGAATTGTATTTCTCGTTACTTCTGTTTCGTTTTTCTTGCACTCGTCGGTTTTTTTCTTCTTCTTGCAGTCATCTACACTGTTAGAGGCTGATGTTGCTTTAAGGGAAGCAATTTTAGCAGCGGCAGCTAGAGCTGTTGTCGAACGTGTGCTTGTGTTTGTACCATCGTCACCAACTGCCCAATCAACTAGTGGGTCATAGACGAAAGCCTCTAAAAGAGTAAGTAAGGTTTCTCTTTCTTTGCGCAGAGTTTTAAGGACATGTTCACAACCCAAACGGAATGCACCCTGAATAAAATTAAAGTTGAAGAATTTTTATAAGCTGAGATTCATGCTTTAAATTATGGTAGTTTGTAAATCTGGGTTATTCTTTTAACGGAATTTTGCCTGTTTATGCACTTATTTGAATATCCACAAAATCTGCATGAAATTGAAAGTTAGGCAATTTGATGTATTGCCCGTCAGTAAAAAGCTGCCAGTAAACGTTTTTATTAATACAACAACAAAATTACATCATACTGGCTTAAATTTATTTCACTCATAGTTCAAAAAGATAAAAAAATTTATCATATTGATATCATACACTAATAAAGTACCTATTTAAAAAAAGTTCACTAGTGTTTAATCAGTCGCTCTTATAAAATCGTAAACACACCTTGGGTTATAGATAAGGCAGGATTTTTTTAAATGGGTTTCCTGAAAGAAGGTTATCATTGACAGTGTCATTGTTATTCAGTAAATATTATTCCCACGCAGTATTACCTACAAATGTTCCAAAAATAAAAACGAAAACAACACTTTAATATTTGTAATGTTCACGTAAAACAATTCAAAGTACTTCAATGCAATAAAAGCGGTATCCTACCTATAACTAATATCTACTGGTATTTATGAAAACCAGTGTTGCCTGGGTACACTTGAAATTGAAACCTTGTCATTGGAAAATATGTGATTCTATTGACATTGCATAGAATTTAAACCTCTAAATAAAAATTGAGATTTTAATGCAATAATTAAATTACGTCTTCTATAAAACTTCCATTTTGTTAAATACAATTTAACAAAAACACCAAAATGTGTACAAAATAAAAAGTATAAAATTAACAACACTTTAATTCTGAGTCTAACATAGCGGCAATACTATTCACCACCCCCAGTGTAGTCCGGAATTATCTTCCGAGTAGAAATACAAAAATAACAGCTTTATCATGCCCTCGTGTCTCTCGCCTCATCTTCATGTCGATACACCTTTGGATCATTTTTTTACTACACCGAAATTCATTGACTCATTAGACATGTCGTTGATAAAGATAAATCGTCGAAAACCATTTACAGTTTGCCATTGGTAGAGCGTGGAGTGTTAACGGTTTTTCGGTAAATTTACTTGATTTATTTTTCACTCGAAAATGAGGTTTGAAAATTAAGAATTTGAAATGGAAACAACTGTTTGTGAAAATGCAATTTGTATTGTTGAGACTGAAAATAACAATGGAATCAATCCGGATGCAGATTCGTATGTTTTTAAATTCGATTTGGAAATGATTATATGGATTGTCGTGCATGTGGTTCTATTGATCTTTATAATTGGCGGCAATTTGCTGACCATAATTGCGGTTCGGATATGTCGTCGATTACGGGCGGTCGTTTCGAATCTCTTCATTCTATCGCTCGCAGTTTCGGATTTAATTGTCGGCTTAACCCTTCCCTACCACTTGTCTTTTTTTCTGGGATTAGGTCTCGGGAATTCCCAGTTCCTATGCATACTTCGATTCTGGATTATAATTTTTGCATGTTGTATCTCAATGTGGAATTTAATATCAATAGCTATCGATCGATACTTTGCGATAATGTATCCTTTGCACTATCGACGGTGAGTTAGAAGCATACAAAGTTCGATTTTAAGTGTTTTGTTTTGGATTAACAAAAAAAAAAATATCTTTCGTAAATAGATTTATCACGAGGCGAGTCGCAGTTTATGTTATTGCATTGGGTTGGATGGTGGGAGCGATATTGGCTTCCATTCCGGTATTTTACAATCACTGGGAAACCGCAACAAAGTGCGAATTTCATGAAGTTCTTCCGTCGTGGTATATAGTGGGAATTATAACACCTGTGTTCAGTCTTGTTTGGATTTGTATGTTGTTTGTTTATTCAAGAATATGGCAAGAAGCAGCCAAACAAGCTAAGCAACTGCAGACGGCCACATGTTGTCAAGTTCTTCCATCAGATTCAAAGTCCGTACAGGTGAGATAATATTTGAAACATTAATTAATTAATTGAAAACACGAAATCTTTCGCTAACGCGCGTGTTTTATTTAATTAAAAAAATAATCTATTTGAATTTGTAAATGATGACCTAAGTAAAAAACCATTCCCATTAGATAGGTAAACAAATTTAAAAAGTGGTAATAAATAGACACACATCAGATAGTTTTTGTTTAGGCTTCTTGTCCGATAGGGTACGTATTGAACATATAAAGTTTTTTTTATTAGTAATTCTGTTTGCTTGTTTTGAGGTACACACCCTGGTGTGAAAATAAAACGATTGTTTTTATATACATAGAAGCACATAAAAGCTCATACTTATTGTTGTAGTTTAGTTTAACCTTGAAACCGGAATAATAAGACTGAAAGACTTATCAACTGTCATTCATAACACTTATGGTAAAGACAATTCTGGTTGCTTATTTTCCCAAGCTTTTTGATTTCTTGAACTTGGATCAGTTCTCAGAATTGCTAAATTCTTTGGAGATAGTCGAATATATGTAATAATTCAAAAAAATCGTTCTTATGGTACCTAAGTCTCATTTGCTATGAAATATGAAACGAAACTTAAGTTGAACATAAATATTTGAACTTCGTTTCACCCAATGAGCCTAACTTCCCATTTAAAATTAATGTTGAATCCTTCCAATCCTTTATATATTCTGCCTGCCCTATACTTAATTCCCGAACAACCCACTATTATAAAAAACTCACGAATTTCAAGTAAAATCAACATTGATTTTGAAGGGAAATTTATAAGTATAATGAGTGTTGGGCAAAACAAATTAATACCTTAAAAAACGGTGTTTTTTAAATTTCACATATCACGAAAACCACAGCCAATAATTGGACAATTCTGAGATTGGATGAGTTCAGATAGAAGGATTTCATCAATAAAAATGTAATGCAAAGAGTAGTTTAAAAAAATCGTTAAGGCAATTTAATTAAAAATAAATATTTATTATAAACATTTTTTAACATTGAAAATGTTTATAGGGTCGTTTTGATAAAAGTATGGTGTTACCAAAATGAACAAAGGTATAGAATGAACTCTAGCGTATAGGGGGAGAACGATTGAATTTTTGGTTGGTGTTACCAAAGAAACTACCAAAATGAATAAAATGAAGAAAAAAACACAAGTGATGAATTTCAGCCAGCGTACATAAATTTTGATCATCGCCAACGGACGAGATTCAGTGGAGGAATGTAAAATTCGAAAAATGCTCGATTTGAGCGCACTTAGAAGCCTATAACTTTAGTTATAATTATTGGATGTTCGATATTAAGCTAGATAATTAAAGCTTAAATGGCAAGCTACAAATCTGCATAACAAATTTTGCAAAGGCGTAAAAAAATTCATACTAGAAACTTGAAAAATTGTCTTTTTAGAACAAATTTCATCACGGCAAAAGAAAAAAAAAACAAACAAAATATGTATGTGAGTAGGTAGGTACGTACCTACAAAGAAGATATTGATAGAAGGGAGAAGACGGTGGAGTGTGTGCAATAAAAAAAAAAAACACCACGTGGCAAACAAAATTGGCTTTGCATCGGGCACAAAAATGATATATGTACATTATGTAGGTATGTAGAATGTAGATATGCATGTATGTACATATGTAGGTATGTGCATGAACATTATTTTTAGTAGGTATTTTACAAATAATAAAATCGTAAAGTTTGGATTTGGTTGGTTTGTTTGGATTATAACTTCTGTTCTAATAATCGGATGTTTGAGGTTAAAGTCTTAAAATTAAGGTAAAATGTCAGTCTAAAGAAATTATGTGACAAAAGTTGACTTTCTTTTAAATCAATCGATTGTTGAACCTATAATATGCATAATAGGACCTACTTGAACCTCTTTAATAAACTTATAACTTTAGTTCTAAGGGCCAGATGCGCGAGGTTAAGTATTTAAACTAAGGTAAATCAGGCTTGAGGCAAAATCAACATAGCTAAGCAACTTAAATAGTATATTCAAAAAGGGTCGATGTTGTAAGTCGATATATTCTGATCTAATTATCTATTTGACAAAACTTAACTTACTTCTGAATCAGTTAATTGTTTAACCTAGAATATGTATAAGTATTTACTTGAACTTCTTATATAAAATTATAACTTAAGTTCTAAGAAAAAAACATCAAGGTTAAGGTCTTGGTTAGCTTATAACTTCTTAGAATTAACTTAGCTAAACAATTAAAATATTATAATCAAAAAGGGTAGATTTTGTAAGCTGATATATTCTGTTCTAATCATCGGATCTTTGAGGTTAAAGTCTTAAAATTAAGGTAAAATATGACAAAAGTTGATTTTTTTCTAAATCAACCTAAAGAACCTAGAATATGCTAGACAACGTTTGGGTAAAAACTTTACTAACTTCTAAATCAATTTGATTGTTTAACCTAGAATATGCATAGCTACCTACTTGAACCTCTCATACAAAATTATAACTTAAGTTCTAAGGACCAGATCATCAAGGTTAAGGTCTTGGTTAGCTTCTAACATTTATTCTAATAATCGGATGTTCGAGGTTTAAGTCTCAAAATTAAGGTAAAATTAGACAAAAGTTGATTTTTTTCTAAATCAACCTAAAGAACCTAGAATATGATAGAAACGTTTGGGGAAAAACTTTACTAACTTCTAAATCAATTTTATTTTTTAACCTAGAACATGCATATTGCATAGCTACCTATGTACTTGAACCTCTTTAATAAACTTATAACTTAAGCACTAATGGTCAGATCTTCAAGTTTAAGGTCCTCAAATGCAAATAAAATTTTAGGCTCTATCTTAAAGTAGTCCATAAACTATTCAATTTGGTTGTCAACTAAATTGATGCTCGCCGCTCGGCCACACATTTCATAAACTCAGTTAAAACAATACAGCTCCAAGTGTCAAAAACATTATTTTTGTCTAAAAAAAATTACGCGACTCGATATTGTTAAATTGATTAAAAGAATGGTTCAAAATATTTTAAAATAAAATATTATATAGAATAAAAACAATAAGCAGTGAGGTTGGGCTTCGCATCAAATTCTTTGTAAATTTTGTCTCGATTTCAAAAAGGTTTACCTGGACAGTAAATCAAATGTCTTGGCTTTATACAATATACATAGTCCAATGATTTGAAATACTTGTAAATCAATTTGAAAAAATGCAAAATCTTTTGATTTTCTCATCAACCGTCAAATTGATCAAATAACAAGCCAAGACACGGGTTGATTTGAACAACAACCGACTGAGTCGAGAACTAAGTTGAACCGTATTATATGTATGCTTTAATCGATCTGTAATAATTCAGTTACCTTTCTGCAATGGTTAGCTATGCAAAAATGTCAAATACCTAGATATACGTTAAGATAGATGGTATGTAACTTTTTTTCGTGTATAAGTGCTATGCCGGTGCGGATGAAAATGAGTATGATTGTATAAATGCGAGTTAAGCTACAATTTAGACTAAGTTTCATCTTATTAAAAAAATTAACAACATTAATTTAACTGCCAACTGGGAAGTGACATTAAATATACAAATTGGTACTTCAGACTGTAGAATGGTTTCTAAGACAGTTTGTGAAGTTATAATGTTACAATAGTACACAAATTAAAAATTACAAAGATTAGACATGTTTTTGTTTTATCGACGTAATATAAGTCATTTTCAATGTCCCATATAGTTACTCTATGAGTGAAATCTGTAAATTTTTAATTTTATATAAGAACAAAAATTGGAATGCCTTATTGAAGTTTTTTCTAATATAATTTCGAAAACCTAATTTTAAACAAACAAACAAACTCATTCATTCTAGACATTGAATTTTTTTTAATTCCATTTTTTTTGAAAATTTGTAGATACATATATGAAAAAAAAAGCTATTAAAATTTTTTAAATTTTTGATTAGCTAAAGGCTAAACCTATTTAAATAAAAAAAAAAATTTAATTTAATTTTCAATTTAATTTCGGCCAAGTAGGAAACATAGAACTTTGTATTTGTACTTGTTGAATTATTAATTCAAAATAGCGTTCAGTAATATATATATATACATATATATATATTATATTTTTATTATAAAAATCTTATAAAAGTGAAATGAATATAAATAAGATCTTTTTTCAAAGAAACGTATTAAATAAAACCGTCAGAGACCGGTAAATTAAACGAAAAATACATAAACTGCTCATTTTCTAAAAAATAGTATTTATAGATGAAAAAAAACTTTTTTTAGGTCGAAATAAAAAAAGTTTTTAGTAATTAAATATTTAGATAATTATGCACACAGCTGTTCTCAGATAACAGTACCCTAAGCTAGACTATGTTTTGGTAGGTGTTTCCCATTACTTATTTATTTCATTTCAAGTCAGATGAGTTTTTTTTATACTCAGACTTTAAGACTGGGGATTTGCTTTTCAAAATCTTCCTTACTATATCAAGCAATAATTTGTGTTTTTTTTATTATTCTTATTTCTTTACAGGTTGTTCTTCTTATCATGGGTTGTTTTTCAATATGCTGGCTACCTTACTTCTTGGTTGCTTGTCTGCAAATATTTGTGGTATTCGACGCCTGTCCAATTCTGTACAGATCCGCTCTTGCACTGGCCATGTCAAATTCTGGATTAAATCCAATCATTTATGCTTGGAAAAACTCCAATTTCCGAAGGTCTTTCTGCCGACTATTACAATGCAAGGATCCGAATTGTGCCAACAATAGCGATTACAGTGTGTGGGAGCATTGTCCCCGGAACGGACCGCAACCCAAAAAGACTTCAGAAATATCTTCCACCAGTGAAAACAACATACCTCGTACCGGATCACTTAAAACTATGAGTGCAGTGGTAAATTGTAATCCTGATCCAAGAAATATCATAGATTCTCCAGAAACAAATGGACAGTTTGTATTTAGTTTAACAAACCGTAATCAATTGACAACTTTGGGTGTGATTCCGAATCAATCGTTTGTTCCAGCGAGAATCTTCTATTCACCATGTGAAGTATGCAATATATTGGTCGGAACAAAAATTAATTCGCCACAAAAATTTAATGAAATCATTTTGCCATGGAATTGCGAAGAATATAATCATAACAAAATAATAAATACTATAAAATGTAGATGGTAAAATATAATGTTAAAGAACAGCAGTTTTTTATCTCCCTTTCAATTGACTTTATGAATATATTAAGTGTTTCTATTTATTGTATGTGCATAAAAAGTTAAACCGAATGTGTTTTTGTTATAAATGAGAACAGAACTTATATCATTAAAAAAATTGTCTGAAATATGCAGGCTTATCGGAAATCTTTGGACAGGAAGAATCGCCCAAAAAATTGATAGCTGTATTCTCTGAACCCAGTACTTACATCATTATTATATCAGTTTCAGATAAATTAATTTTTGTACTGGTAGATGTCAAATCCGGTATATTGTTTAGAGAAATACCGATTTTACTACTCAAATCATTAAACCACAACCATTTACCATTCAGTGCAGTCTTCGACTACCAGCTTTAATTTAGTTTTTGTGACTTTTATCTCTGTCAAAAAATAGGGTCATAAATATTTCCATGGGATGACTAGAAGACCAGACCATCGCCCCAATGTCAGAAGCATGATCTAGAAGCAATGTGCTTTGTCTTCGGAGTGTGGATCAGAAATTTGAAAAAAAAAAGTTGTTGAGTTAATCAATGCAAGTCTCCACTAAGACCCGTTTTTTTCAAATTTTTGATCCATTGCGATCTGTGTATAGTGATGATGATATCCGAATCCAAACGGCTTATTTTTTAAGCTTTATGTTTATAATTTTAACTTATTTGAATAAAAATTAAAATTTTATAAACTACACTCACCTCTGTACCAGTAACGCCAAGAGCTTCCTCTAAATTTGGTGTCATACGGAATGGAACCTTCTCGGGCACTCGTAGTGTTTTTCCCTTCTCAAAGCAAACATTATAATCTATGTGCACAATTTCACCTGTAGTCAACTTGACCAACACATTATCCAAATGCCGATCACCAAGTCCAATGACATATCCAATTACCGATGTCACAGCCACCGACAGAGAATACTTGCGAATAGAAGCACGCCAGGTGGCACAATTATCACTGTGACACCACAACTCCTTAGCAAGTAAATCACGAGGAGTTTCTTTCGAGAGTTCATCTAACACTTGTCGTAAAGTAGCCAAAGGCCATGTCTTGCGACTATCTGTAACTTTTATGTTTTTCTCGGCCAGCAAAGGACTTAATTTGCTATAAAACATTTCCGAGGGTCTTAGCAAAACCGCTCCATTTCGGTCTTTACTGGCTGCCTCTCGTTGTTGCCATTTTTTGTAGATTCCAAAGAGTGGAGTTACTCCATCGACCCAACTGATGAGACCAGATTGTGGCCCCAATGGAATAACTGAGTAGTGATGAGCTCGATAAACGTTTGTGTTTGTTCGAGCCATCATGGAATTCGATATCGATAGAAACTGCATAATGCGTTCGTCTAAATGAAGATCCTCTAAGCCCTTGAACAAGTACGTGTAACGTTTTCCATTGCTACCGAAAAATGCCAACTTCTTGGGCTTTGTTTTAGTTGGCAAGATATAGACTGTGTTATCTACGGCTTTAATGAAAATTGGTTCGTTTTCAGTTGTTTCGACTCCTGGCATGGAGATGGCAGTATTTCGCATATTAGCCAGCACCGGGCTGATATCGAGCATCTTAAGCGCAGATTGAGAATTCTTTTGCAAGCGCTGTTGGAAAACAGTATACAATTGTTTGAGCTTCTGCCACGATTCATTGACTTTGGCCAAATTCAAAGGCTTGTTCAAATCTTCGATGGTACTCTCAATGATGTTGGAGTATTTTTCTTGGAAATTTCTCTCATAGTTGGTTTCTGCTGGCTTCGAGGTGACGGCAAACAGTTTTTTTAAATCATCTGCGATGTGTGTCATCAGGATAGTATGTTTTGCATTGAGACTGGAATAATTCTGCATAGCCGCGGGTTTCTTGGCTTCCAATTCTAGAGCATTGAATAAATGAGAATACTCATTGTACAACTGGGTCAGAGAGTGTATCCAGAATTCATCCCACAACAAAGTTACACGTTTTAATTCGCGAACGAGCAATTGTACCTGTTCAACCGTCTCGGCAGCTTGATTCGACAGAGTTGTCAACAATGAGTTGAAACAATATGTAAGAGGATTTACATCATCTGTGGTGGTTACCTCGTCTTTTTTGTGTTCTTGGAATGCTCCTACTACAGCAGGGAATATGATTAAATGTGGTGTGTCTTCGGCCACGCGACACAGTAACTCTGAGACTCTTTTTCTTACATAGGGTTCGTGATGGTTCAAACGACTGAATAGTTGTGGTACTATTACTTTCCATGGTCGTGTGGGAGTGTAACTGAGACCTTCTTCGAGAACTTCTTGCAAGCCAAACGCATGTTTAACCACTAAACGCAAAAGTCGCAGAGTAGCTGTCACTAACGAGCAATCTCCTGACTTTGCATCATGACTTGACGAAAGACTAAGGTACTTGAAATAAGCTTCCGCTGCCATTTCATAGTAAACATAAACACTCTTGTGAGCCTGCCTCCAAATTTGAATTATCGACATTATAACATTTACTGGTTTTTCCTTGAGAATCGGAATTTTCCTCAATTGATTTTCAATAAGTTCGGTTGAACTGATTTCATTGGCTTCTATGTCTTCATCTTCTGTAGCAGTTACTTGATGTTTGTCTAGCACTTGGACAATGGCAGCAACATCATCATCGGTAATATTTGCAATGAATTCTTTGATAAGTTCAATGTCTCTCTGAGACAATCCAGCTTTATCACAATTGTCCTCAGTCTTAGCTTCGACTAGTTTCTTACCCCATCTATAACACCAATTACCAAATGCTGACCATGATCTGCCTGAGTAATCACATTGCAGAACGCTTGTTTGAATAAGTTTGCCTACAGCCATATCGATTGGTGGTATGATTTCATTGAAGTCTTCATCGGGATGACCTGTAACAGTAGTGAAATAAATAAGTGGTGCTCAAAGAAAAAATAAAAAAACAAATTATTTAAATTTTGAGGGTTATAAGTGTTAGCCTATTTTTTGGTAAAATAACAATTAGAAGGAAAAGGGATCAGAAGCTAATAAGAAGGTGTGGAACTAAAATTAATTCAATTTGAAACAAACTTATGTATATGTATATGGAATTGAGGATATGCTTTTCCCTTCAATTGTATGGAATGGAGTAATGTAGCGTTTGCGAATATATTTTCAAAAAGAGAATTATTTTCTCAATTTGATTTGAAACGATCACTCACCTGATATATCTGGTACACTAATTAGAAGATTCCGCAAATGCTGTTGACTATTGCCGCCATTTTTGTCATCCAACATAAATTCATCGGAAAATTGTTGTGGCAGCCATTCGCTGAGGGTAAGCAACATTCGAGAAACAGTCTCAGGGTACTGCGAAGCTTTTTGTGTAGAAACCTGCTCGATAACTTGCAAACAACATGCAGATGCTAATGCTACAGCATCACTTTGTCGCTCGACATTAGTATACATACACTTTGACATCTCACTAAACCCTTGCAATATTTCCGTATCGCCAATATCAAGTCTTATTTCGTTTTTCAACACGCTCGTAAAGAGTTCATCGATATTCTTACCTATCCCTTTTACTTGGAAAAATCGTTCCAACTCGGAACGACACAATCTATAATTGCCATCCTTACGTGCCACAGAGGCTACATTTAAATACATGCTATGCTTAATGTCGCTTCCCTGTTTGCGAGCAAAGAACTGCGCCCAATTGACACACTTGGTGAGAGTTGCCGAATCTTCAGTAGCCAAATATGCATCGAAAGTATCGCATGCATCATTATGATCCAGCAACTTACAAGTCACATGATTTAAAATCGTAAAATCATTTAAATGCTCACTGTAGCCTTTTTGAATGCTCTCTTGCAATCCAGCTTTGATGAGTTTCGAACAAACAGCCAAATCATTACCGCCCCCACTTAAAGTCAAAGTAGTGAGCGTGCTCCGCAGAGAACTCAGCACTTTGTAGCAAGAAAAATTCGAAGGTAACTCGTTTGGCTTGGTTTCGAGATTCTCCCATTTCGATAGCTCTAGCACAGATATGTCTGCGTTGTAATCGTGATACAAGTTCTCCATCACCTCCAATTGATTGGGACTTATGCCAAATACTGGCAGAGTATCTCGTTTATCGGACTGCAGATCTCCCAAATGACTCCTTAGCCGTACCCATTGATTTGTAAAATACAAACAGTCAAACATTTGATCGCCCAAGAATTCCCGCACATGACTGTCGATCTTCTCGTCGCTTGCAAGCACATTGGCATATCCATCGGCTGCTATCTCCCGTCGTCCAGATGCATGTTCTGATGCATATTTGATCCATTGATAGCGTTTTCCGGTCTTCATCTTAATCCACACATACAGACCCTGCAGGGAGTCTGGTTCTTTGCATTTAAGAAGAGCCCAAACTAGAGACATTACAGTGTGGTCGAAAATAGTATCATTGGTCTTTCCCGATGTAACTAAACTTCGCAGCATTGTTTCAGAATAACGAACCACCATCTGTGGTTCCATGCAGTGAATAGCTATAAGATTGACTGCAGTGCGAATACGATTGAACCACTCCTTACAAGTAGGCGTGTTTACTCGGAAAAACGTCTTTGCAGGCTTTTCTGGAGCTTGAAGTGCAAAGGCAGTTCCCTCAGCGGCATTGTAAATGCATTTTTCCAAACACTCAAGGAACCCCAGCAGCATTCTCGCATGCTTTTCATTCGCGATTAATTCAGCATCAGTCTGAACTCTGTCGGCGTCTTTTAAAGCCAAAACTCGTGCATACTTCATAATGATCGATTCTATCTTCAAGAAAGTGTCCTGGGGCTTCCCTAACTTAGTTCTTAGTTTATTCTTCACACAGTATCGTGCTGCTTCCCACTGGATCCAGGAAGTTAACATATTCTGATTGCCCAACGTTGTTCGATAGTAATCGCCTGCCTTTTCACGCAATTCAGCAATCCAGCACTTTGGGAAGATGTCTTTTAGGAATCTTTCAACTGTCGTACACTCGCTATTGAGTGACACTTTGTCTATAAAATCGGCGAAATACCTTTCTTTGAGGCTAGCTGTCAGTGCGGTTGATATGTACCACTGTTGGAGTTCACTGGCTTTTACATGCTTCAACTCGAAAACTCCAAGCTCTTGGCTGGGATGCAGAAGGGATACATTGAGAGGCAGGCGGCCAAAAACTCCGCAATAGATCTCTCTTACATGAGCATTTGTTGATTGCAAATGGCTAATTGATGCTCCTCTGATCAGCATCAGTGTTCTGGATTCGAGGAACTCATAAGACAATAGAGTTGAGATGCATTCAGCACATTCGACTGGCTGCAGAATTGACGTCGTGCAGAGGGAATCACAAATTTCATTGAATGGCTGATGATCCTTTAAAATATGTGCGCTTTCCTTGCACTCCCTGAGGAGATTATTTACCCAGTTAAGAATGATTTTCAGATTCGTTTCAGAGAGACGACCAGCTTGTGCGAGAACATCTGCTAAAAATTGCAAAATTCGGCTGAAATTCTCCGACGTGGGGCTGGACTCATCCAAGGATAGCTTCGCAAACAAATTATCTGTCAGCAGTCGACTGGACATGCGATAGTTGTGATTCTTTTGGCAGTGAGCTGACAGCAGGCTTATCAAAGCCGTATGAAGGGTTGGATTGGTTGACCAGATTTTCATATTAGCCGATTGGCAGTTGGTAATAAGGAGTTCTAGAATCGATGGATTCAGAGCGTACATTCCAATTATCGAGGAAGTTTGTGTGGCAAGATTTGCCAATGCAGTGAAGTAAAAAGTGAGAACAGATTCGGCCTGTGCTAATGTATATACCTGTGGCAGGTCATTCTCTGTATTTATAGAGTCGATAGACATTTCAATGTCCAAGAGAATGTGCCGATAGGCTTCGAGTAGAAGTGGCACATTCTTAATCATCAAAATCTCATGATAGATCTTCACCAGAAGCTTGAAATTTCGATCATTTTGAGTGAGTTTGGTGCGAGTTAAGAAGTTGCCATCCATTTTCAAGAGTGTTGATACAAGATGCATTGGCGTATTGGCTTTTAGCTGATTTATTATGGTGAGAACTAGAAACAATAAGCTGCCGACTAGGGTAGCATCGAATCTATCCATATTGTTGATTTCTATTTGAATTATGTCTTCAATATTCTCGATGAGCATTGAGTCTTCCATTTTATTATAATTGCTAAAGATCAGTGTGAAGAACTCATTCACAGAATAGACTGTCTCTCCACAAGAACTGTTTTTCAAACTTTGCTTAGCAGCAGTTGTGATAACAATAACGGCGGTTTTTAAAAGATTCTCTCCAACTGTAAAGGCAATGAATTCTTTTGGAGTTGCCAACGATTTCATTATGGAATTAAATGCTCCTACAAATGCTCCAACGCTTAACTCGGGACTTGTCAGTGGAGATTTACTTATTGAATTAATATCATCACATGCTGCTTGAATATCTTCGAGAAATTGTCCCAACAACCCAAATGTGAAATCTAATTTCTTTACAAAATACTCCGAGAGACTTTGCAAGACAGTGGAGCAGTAGTGTTTTAAGGATTGTGATTGTTCTGTTTCCAAATGCCAACCAACGATTATATCAACGATGTCGGTAAAGTGTTTTTCGAAAGCACGTTTGTAGTGTTTGGAGAATTCCACAATTGTATCACTGACTGCCATGAAGTTATCAACGAGATCGGCATTTTCTAAATATTCTTTGAGGATGATTAGCATACGCTCACTGTAAACGGACAGATCTTTGTTGATTGCATCACAACTGTAATGAGAGAAGAACAAATAAAAATTATGTTAATGAATATTTATACATAGGGTGATGGATGGATTATTTTCGATACTTTTGTTTGATCACTTCGTGGTGACTTCCTTCTGAATGTATCTGATTTTAAGTTAGAATAAAATTAGAAATGCGAAAACCACAATAAAATTAATCAATTGCCTATAAACGGAACCGCCCATGAATGATGATTTAGAATGATTTCAAGTTTCTTAGATATTTGCAGTCAGTCAATTAGATGTTTCCCGACACCGTGGTATATATGTTAATACACGGAAATGAAATGGCACATGAACTGTCCAAAAACGGGTCACCCCTTGGCCAGAGAAAAATTCTCGGCACTTATGTATGTAAATGGACCATTTCTTGATGGGAATCCTAACTGGTCAAAATACGCATAAACACAATGATTTTCCAAGAATGCGAAGATTAAGAGGCGAAACACTTACTTACCACCTGAATGCCTCAGCTTTGCTCAGACTACAAAAGCTACGCTCGTTTTAGGGAGGTACCTCATATCTACATAACTTCCCTCTTATTCGCAGACTTTTCCTATGGAATTTTCATCCGGCGACTGGACGGCCAATTTAAAAAACATATGCCTTACCTGTGCTTTTCTATTTGACTAACTGTAATGGCATAATAATAGGGTTCTCATCAAATTTTTGAATCATTGCAAGTGAATGGAAAAGTGTTAACTTGAAAATCAATCAATCGAAGAAATAAACTAAACTAAACTAAACTAAACTAAACTAAATGCAAAGATGAAAATCATTCAATTTGTGCGAATCCAGACACATCAGCACAGAGCATAGAGTAGGATACGATTTGTATTAATTTTGTCGAAACGAATTTAAGCGTTAACTTTTTTGAAGGGAAGTCAGTCTCAAAACATGCTATCATGGCCACCACTAAAACGTGGTAGTAAAAGTTATCCCAGGAATAAGTTTATCAACAGATTATTTCATTAACACGTATAATTACGATTAATTGCTCACCTAAATGTCGTCTTCAGCGATAACATCAAATACTTTTGGATGCTTCTACTAGAGGTATAATGTTTAACGATATAATTCTTGTATACTGGAAAGTCTCCTCGATTAACATAACCCATTAATCCGAATATCATGGCCATCTGTCGTAAACATGGCAACGGAGCTTGTTTCAGTATAATGATAATTTGTTCGGCCAGAGTATCAAATGACCGGCAAATGTACTGCATGTTTGATTGGTTTTTCACGGCAGTCTCGAGTTTTCCGCACAATTCCAAAGCACTGGCGCTGGTGTTTTCGTCGAGCAATCTTCGAAGTATTTTCGAAATTCGCATATCCTCACTTAGGAGCATCATAAAAGGGGTTATCTTTTTATTTCGATTTGCTGCAATAAAAGTTACAATTAGGAATAATCGATCAGTCGTAAAATATAATTATCTAAACAAACAATTGCTGCTGCTCGGTCCAGGTCCTGATCCTCGATGTGTGTCATCGGGAATATAACGTTCGAAAGTCCGAGAGTTGAAAGTCTTCGGCCCATCAACTAAATCCATATCGGCCGAAGTCACAGAACTTTTTACCACGCTGCCGCTATTGTTTGTGGTTTGTCGATTCGGAAAGTCGACATTATTTGTCCAAATATACTGACCGTTTATCTCGGGCTTCGAAGGATTCTCCGCAGTTGATTTCTTCACGGCCACTTCCATGGTAGCCAAGGGCTTCGTTGGCCGCGGATTGAATATGTTTGGAAAAGCATAATCTGCATGGTTGTTGGATTGATATTGGTCCTTGGAAATAATTCGCTTCTGTGGCACATTTTCTGAATCCGAATCTTTTTGCATTACAAAGGCGAACTAAGAAACGATATCATTAGTTGGTTGATGTTAGATTTTGCTTTTTATAAAGTTTTAATATTGATTTATAAAATATTTTAGAGCGAGTTTTCTGGTAAATTAAAGATCAAAGAAAATCTCCAAGAGAAAGAAATTCGCAGTTGACAAGCAGTTGCTTTTCTGGACTTGACAGTTCGGAAAAAAATGACAAGCGATAACCATGCCATTAAGGTTATAACATAAGAATTTCAAGTGTCAAGTGTATTCGTTCAGGTTATCAGAAGCAAGAAAATATGTGTGTTCCTTTACTTTGGAACTCCAAACATGGATCCGCAAAACTGCGTTTGTCGTCTCAAATTAGTATGGAAATTAGAATCACCACGGACCCATTTTGTGCATGTGCTGTGAAAGAGAGAGCTTACTATTTCACCATTTTCAGCCTGAACCGAAACCAAATCGAATCTAGAACGGATCCAAAAATATGAACGAATCGAGGCAGACGTTGAAATTAGAGATTATCAGTCGTATTTATAAACCCATTCCAAAGTATGTCTAACTTTGGACAGCTGTCCAAGTCCAAAACCTTATTTATAATCATGTTCCATCCAGTGTCTAACTTAGACACTGAAATTGCTTGTCAAAACCTATTCTAAAGTGGGTACGTTCAATGAACAAAAAATTGAAAAATAATCTTCAAATGAAAGAAATGTTCATTGAACGTATCCAAATGCTCATGAAATTGACAGATTACAGGGATGTGATTGAGTGTATGAGAACATTTGTAGGCCACTGTTGGAATGCGTTTATAAATAAGGAGATGTCCAACTATTTAGACAAAGGACAACTGTCCAAGAGTGTTCTAAGGAAATCTAATAAATACGACTGTATGAATTAGTCGGATGGTGGTTAATTCATATTTTTGCACTAGTATCCATGTTTTAACGCACACTAGTGCAAAAATATGAATTCATCACCAAATAAATTGTTGTTGCAATTCACAACTATTCATCAACACGAGAGAAATTACAAAAACAACAATGTAAACAAATGGGTTTTAGAGGGTGGAACGTACACAATATTCCTATCTTTATGATTCATAATCTCTGGTTGAAATGCAAAAATCGAGTACCGAAAACATTTTGTAAAATTTTACAACCAAAATATAAAATTTTAGTGTTATTTTTATTTTCATTATTGTTTTTTTTAGAGTAAAAACTAATTTCTGGATCGATAAAGGAAACCTCGAAAGAAACCATCCAATGTTGTTTTTGTATCATTTGCTTGAAGTCTGTCAAAGTTCATATAAAAATAAATAAATTGTGTAGCTTCGTACGGAAAATCACAGAGTTTCAAAGTAAAGGAACACACATAACACGGTGTACTGGCCTCCAGTATTAACCAGTGTCAACTACCTAACCTATACTTCCGGCTGCAATCGTATTTGACGTATTTGAAAATAGTTTATTAAAGTAGTATCAAATATATCCACGCAAGAAAACGTTTAAAAAGAAATTCCATAGTTAATTATTTTTGTTAACGTTTCTCTAATGTAAATGAAATATTTAAAAAACAATATTACATTACATACAGCCGAAATAAGGTAACTTCGCAAATTACAGAAAAATTGTTTTCATCTTGAATAAGCTAATTTCGTTTGACAGCTAAATTCATTTTGATTTTGATTTGACAATTAATCGTGTGTTTTTTTTTTGTTTTCTCTTTCTGTTTCTCTTTTCATACATCGAAATTTGAAATTTTTAATGGCTTCCTCTTTGGGTGGTGTTCGTAATTTCTTACTTAATTTTGTGTAAATTTGGGTGAAATTCGTTTCGATTACTGAATACCTACGCACATAGACATGTCTATGCCTACGCAATACTGTATCAGTGTATCCGCATTGATTCTTAGTACAGTGTTCTCTTTTCTTTTCACAAAAAATGAGTAATTTGTTTATCCATTAGTGTCAGAAATTATTCTACGCAAATGTCAATACAAATTTTACGAAGACCTTTATTTTTACAAGTTTATTTTTGATTTTATTTATAAATACCATTTGGAATGAGTGAAAGTTTTATCAAATAATAATAAGCCCCAAATAATACATTTTTTAATAATTTCGAATGACAAAGTTTATTGGAAATAAAAATTTATTTCTTAGGACGGACAAAATTCAAAGCGCGCGCTAGAATTTTGTCAAGAAAAGGAATTTCCAGTTAAAGGCATATCATTTTGAAGTGAATAGAGTTATCGAGTTCAAATAACTACTACCGCAGTTATCGTTGATTGACGTTTTTTTAACAAGTGTTTTAAATTTAACTGAAAGTGAAATCAAATAATAAGTAAAGAAAAGAAAGAGCACTGCACTGCCAATCACTGCGGATTCCATAAATGGACATGATTACCTCATTACATTTGCTCTAAAGAAAACGTAGTAGTAACTTCCCAAAATATTCAATTTCTACCAATTTTAGTGTAAATTTCTGTCAAAGCTCATATAAAAAAGCTGGACTGAAATAGGAAGTTTTGGTAAATTAACAAACAAATTTTATATTAGATACATTTATTGGCCCCAGCTGATAGATTGATTCTCCAAAAATGAACAGTATAGAAATTGAGTGCAAAATTAAAAGAAAACTCTTTTGAAATAATTATTCCTTTTTCGTGACCTTTAATTCTTAATTCAATATATTTGAATCCTATTTCTGTGGGCTTCAGGTCTTTCTTTCTTTATCTACTTTTTGATAGACGATCGACGTTTCGTACTTGTTTAAGTACTTCTTCAGGTCTATTCTGTCCTAAAAATTATTTGGAAAAAGAATTGTTTTTAGATCTATTTTGAAATCTATTATAAAATTATATTTATCTTTTAAAATTTGAATATCTTGAAAAAGAAAGAAAGACTTGAAGCCCACAGAAATAGGATTCAAATCTTTTGAAATGTACATGTTCTTTTATTTTTTTTATAAAACGTATTAAATAAAGCAATTGTTAAGGGAATTCGTATTTTTGTATTCGCTACATATTTTGAAAACAGCAGGGAAGAATCATTTCTTCATCACAAGTTACGAATTGATCTAACCATTTTGTGAAAAAAAACATTTTTTTTTATCAAAATCTTTTTAATTATTTGGACAGCCATAATTGATAAAAATCTGTAATGACCTTGAAAAACTTTAAACATTGATTAAAAATTTTCTATGCCTGACCAATTTTTGATCAATTACTACCTTTGTAGATGACATACTTTTCTTTGCAAATATACCACTTATGAAGTGCTTAGATCCTGAAGCCCCTTTGTTGTATACGTATACGTATAATTAGACACTTAAAATTATTCTCATCCACATCACATGTACAAATTGTACATGCTGTGTTTTAGAAATTTATATTAAATATCTAGTAATTAACATAGGATAGACAATATATATTCAGATTATAGTGCAGATAATGATGTTACTAATAAACAAATTAAATTCTGAAAATTCAAATCAAAAATAAATAAATTAAAATTGGTGGTGCGACAGTACAATTCAAAAAAAAATTTATTCAATCGATGCACAGTGGGGCACCCGGCAGGACAAAATCGGTGTAAATAAATAAATAAATTAAATATGGTGGAGAACCAGGCCCTATGTGACGTACTGACTAAAACTCTCAACCTTTCCTGTTTTTAGTGAGCAGGAATGTAAGAGCCTACAATTTCCTGTCGAATCTAATGTCGATTTCCTTTCAACAAAAAAATCGATTTTTTCTTCCAACCAGAATCGAATTTTTTCTGATGTTGAAAGGAATGTTTAAAGAACCGATTTTTGTGTTTAATTAAATGATACTTATTGTTATTATCGAGAAATTTTTTTTTGTTTACTGAAAAAGAGCGCACAATTATTTAATATATATAATTAAAATAATTTGCAACCAAAAACACCGCTTGCCTTCTTAAAACACAGCTAAATTCAATGTGTGATTTAAAAATAATGTCAAGTGCTAGTGTGTGTGCAAAATATGCAAGATTTGTTTGACAGACAAAATTCAATTCTTTTTTTAAACACAATAGATAGAATCTTTGGTTGAAAGGGATTCCACATACCTAAGGTAATAATTGCGCAGGTTGTCAAAGTTGAAAGTGTCAGAAATTAAAAATGACTGCTTGAGTGCCTACAAGAACTACTCACAGCATCATTAGAAACAACAACAAACTATTAAAATTTTCATTATGACAGATGCACAAAACTGCAACAATGAAAACGCTTATGGTGACAAGAGATTATTGGATTATTTGTCACTTCCTCAAAAATTATACCTACCTCAAAATTTTTTATTTAAAATAAAATTATGGATTATTTATCAAAAGTTATTTCTAAAAACTTTTTATTTAAAATAAAAAAAAAAATAAAATAAATTAAAAAAAAGGTTTCTGGCTTTGAATGAAGCTATAGAATAATATTTTTATTGTTCTGGTTTTTCAATGTTTTTATTTATGCTAGTAAAGTTTTTAGAAAATCTCCCCTACCCTTTAAGTTGGGTAAATTAGGCAAGCCCACAGCCACAATTTTGTAACAAACAATTTCAGCCCACCTCTATCCAACCCAAGAATTGATTCCACTTAGCTGGGTATCTATGCCCCATTGTGTGTCTATTGTCTTGCTTTTTCGATTCAGAGAAAGAATAAGACATGAAACTGTGGGCGATGGGAGGAAGGTTTTTTTAAGCAACATGTTGACAAAAGTCATGATAGTATAAAATGAGTATGTAAATTTAATAATTATAATTCAATGTTAATGCAAATGCAGTTTGGGATGATATTCGTTGTTATAAAAGTCGTAGGTGCTTATTATTGCTTGTGTGAATTTTTAATTTGACAAAAATGAGGTTATGTTGAAGTTTTGTTTATTTGTTTTTATAATTAATTAATAGCGTGGGTATTAAATAATCAGAAGTTTGTATTTTGGGCCATAAAAAATCTGAGATTTCATACTTAAGATAAGCTTAATCTTGGGCCTATTTCATAAAACTATGAGTCTAATAATTATTCTTAAATTCAGCAGCTTTTAAGTTGTTATAGCTAATTTATGTTTCACAAAGCATTGAATTCTTTGTGAAACATTGAAAAATAATTACAAGTAGAATAATTCAAATCATAACCTTTATTTTGGTATCAAAATACATATTCACTGATTTTTTGAATTCACAATATGACTACGATAACTTAGGCGGTGAAAAATAATATAGAATTATCTTTTAACAGCCTTAAGTAAGAAAATAGAATTTCGGCCCGGCGCGGCTCGATTACATTTGGACTCACCAGTTGATGTGGACTAACGCAAGACGGTTTCTTTTAGAGGGACGAATTAAAAAAAAAATGTCACAATAGGAAGGGGATCTTAGTTTTGCTGTCAAAACTCTGAGGAGAAAAAATCTTGAATTTGTTTGTTCACCTTTTGGGTGAGGAAAATCTCTGAGATCTCATTTTTTTGCTCTCTTTTTGACGGAGAAAGAAATTGTAAGGTCTCATTATTTTGAACTGACCATTTGTTTCTTACTATGCCTAATAATAATTCAAATCGTTGCAACTAATAGTTTAAATCTATAAGCATACTTCGTTATAAAAGAATTATCGTGTATAAAAATACAATTTCTAAATAAAATAATTTCTGAACAGAACCTTATACTCGATTTGAATCCATAACAACTTTTCTGCCGTCCAGCAACAGCAACACGCTTGGTTATGAATTATTGATTTGCTTTGAGTTTTTGTAAGAGTTGGGAGTGGGCATGGGCAATGAACAGTCAATAAACCAACAACGTGACTATCTAAGTGCTTATTTAACTTTTTATTTGATTTATTTTTTGCCCCTATTTGTCAAAAGTTTTCAACTTGGACGTCAAATGACAGTTATTTTTTTAATTTGTATGCCTTTTTTGTGCTCCTTAGATAAGTGCGCACACTTTTGATTCCGATGCGCATTCCAGCGGACTGTCACTTTTATTTTTTATTGTCCTTAATTGTCAATCAGAGACTTTGATAGTGAGATAAAGAACCGGGTCTATGGCTTATTTTTAGTTAAAAGTAGAATTGATCGCAAAGAAATTTCTGCCGTCTGCCAATAGAAAAAATGGCCAAGGGTGCGCATAAACATGATTCATATATAGTGATCTTTTTGTTGTACCGGCAGGCAAGTGTTTTTGTGATCATAAATTACTGTTTGTGATATACCTAATTGAAAACAATTGTTTTTCGATTTTACACTCTCTTGAAGTTCCATTGTACCTGGCACCTATCGATCCTTTCAGAACCTAAATTACATCTGATGCTTTGTGACATTAAACTCTTCGTCCTTTCGCTGGGATCGTCCTTCTTTTGAGATATTATTTCTTATTGACGCTTATGGCGCTTCTAAGTCTGGTGAACAGACTAACAACAGACGGTTTGGTTCGTAAGTTTGGGATATGACTCTAGGGGATTCCTTTGTTACCAATTCCATAGCCACTCGAGAAAATTCTGCCCGCGATTTTTGGGTTTTATGACTACTTTTGTATTTGAGAGTAACCCACGATCTTCACACAACTCAGGTACTATTCGAGCATAACTCTAGTCGTAGTTGTTTTTCCTAGAAGTCATAGCTAGGACACACCATAACACCTTGTGCTCAATAAAATAACCATAGTTTTCATGGCATAGAAAAATAATTACAACTGGTGTCCTGCTGAGTTTTCGAGTGTTGTTTATTGTTCATTGTTCTTGGGATTAAATTTTTACGCCTTCACTGAATGCGAATCTGAATATACTCGCTCGGGTCGAGTATTCATTCTCAAGTGGTTATTAAGCAGATTGCATTGTTAAATTTCAAGTGTTTTCTTTTGTGTGCGAGCATTGTAGCCTGAACGCAGAATCTTTTGTTTGACAGTGTTGTAAAAGTTACGAAAAATCTTTAAAAAAAAAAATTCAAATAAAAAAAAAAATTAAAAAGAAGAATGTCCATTTTGAGAGTACAGAAGGTGCCAGGGATTAAAAGGTGTGAGCTATTTAAAATATATTTTTGATCTTCTCTGATCCTTGAAGCAGCTGATTTTTTCTTTTTATTTGACCTTAAACAAATAGGATTTGCATTTCATGAATTTGGTATTGAACGTTCAAGATGTGCTCAAAGTAAACATTGAACAAAAAAATACGCAAAAGTGTTAAATTATGATTAGATGAACTTAAATATTCAAAAAATTAGTCATTATGGTTGCAGTCGAGGTACTATCCAAAGCATATCCGGATAACCTATGTGTTGCTGTAATCCCTTGTGAAAAAATAGCTGATGCAACAACGTATCTGAAAATTTTGGGTTTTTTGTGCAATTCCCTCCGGGCTTACAACAAAAACACCTCTAATTGCTGAGGTTGAATTGCATAGTTATAGCCCTTTCTTCTTTGTGATTTTTCTTATTGTTCGAGACATAAGTGGACTAAAGAGTGTGCAGAGATGTTTCATTTCATTAAAAATCTCAGTGTTCAAAAACATCTTTGCAACCGAAAAAGAAAACCAAAAGAAAAACGAAGCTTAAAAATGTCTGTCCTTTAAAAGCAGTCATACAAACTATCGATAGCAAGGATATGTAGGTATGTACATATGTACATACTTATTTCCAGCCAGTAACACAGTTTTTATGTGCGTTTAAGTTAAGCCCCGAAATTTCTTTGGGTTTAGCTACACCCACAGGGGATTAGTTGTTTTGCCTTGAACATATTAATTGTTTAGCACGGATGTCATTACTTTTTCTAAAATTGTTGTTAAAAACTAATTTACTTATCTCAGTCACATGATAGATACGATAATATTAAAAACTACATTTATCTTTTTTAAGACTGTAGGTATTTATTGGATTTAAATACATTTAAAAGGTTTATAAATTGTAGTATTATTTTTCACTGGTATGCATATATACAAAAACAAATATCCAAAGAATAAGATCGTTCTCAATAGTTTGATGTACCTATAAACAATGTTATCTTTATTAACGAAGTGTCTGGCTCTGGCCCCTAACGAAACAATTATCTGCCAATTAAGTTTTCTAACAAATCAAAAAATGAAGGTGCCATAAAATCTAGGTTACAAGAGGAGTCCATATAGTATATAAATGTACCTTTATTAGAGAAAATACGAGCTGCAAAATCATACATAATGAACCCTTTAAATTAAATTACCACATCGTACATTAAAAATTAAATCATGCTGTAGCATAATAATACAATCAGATCTACTTATTGTTGGAATAGTACCTATCTATAATATGTAGCTATCAGTGCCGTAGCCAGGATTTTGGTTCGGGGGGGGGCTTGCTTCCAAATTTTACGAGGAATTCTTTAAACAAAAAACTATATATATACCAATTTATTGATTTTTATTAGTTTTTAAATTGTATGTACTCAAACGAACATATACTTAAATTATTTTTTTTATACACACATTTTATCAAAGCAGAAGACGTCTTGATTTTCTTTTTGACATGAGATCAATCACCTTATCTGGATCCACATTAATGAGCAGATATCATAGCAAGTGAGCTTAATCTTGCATTCCCCATAACTCTTCGGGACACTGTTTTAATCCTTTTCATAGTTGAAAAGGTTCTTTCAACACTAGCTGTGGTCACTGGAAGCCAAAACCGTAAGCAAGAAGTAGTTTATACCTCTAAAGTTAGTCTTGTCACATATATCAAGCAATTTTAAAACTTCGATAGAAGGATTAATCGACGATATTTTTTCGCACCAGAGAATGTACTCAGCTTTCACAGCTGACAACGAAATTGCATTATCAAAGTAACATGTTAGCTTTTCCATTTCGTTGACTCGCCCAACCGCAGAAAAACCTGGGAGAAGAGCTTGAAACGATGGTAGAACGTCTAAGTTGATCATGAATCTGTCCGTAAGATTTTGTATTAACGAATCTATTCAAGGAATCAATACAGACACTCTAAAATAGGATTCAGTAGAAGAGGTTTCTGGATTGGAACGCGTGGTTTGTTTCAATGAAGTTCTTGGAGTCTTAATTCAACTTTAAATAAGTCCTCGGCAAGGTTAGATACGGATTGAAAAGCCTCTCTGAAAAAATCTTCGGCTTTTTCTCTGATGTTCTCAAGAGAATTCAGAACTTCTTTGGTGCGGTCGATTGCAGAAACGAAATCTAAGGATTTGTTCTGTAGGAAAACTGATAAGGGCAGCGTTAAACTGTACAGCTTTTCGCATACAATGGGGCTAACTAGGAAATCACATTTTTGGACCGCTGCCAAAAGTGTTGATGCCTTCGAAGACATCGCCCACGTTCTGCTCGTTATTTCTTCAAGACTTATTGAGATGCATTTGAAGAGCTCTACAAAGGAAATAATACTGTATATTAGAAAGTTTTAGTTTTTATTTTAGACCCCCCCCTGGCTACGTGCCTGGTAGCTATGTAGTTGTATGACAAAGATGATGACGAATAATGAACACGGGACCAAGGAAAAAGAACCTCTGTTGCTGTACAATTTGATGACTAGTGAAGAATGCGTTATTGTTGATAAATAAAACAACAATAATTAGCGGCAATAATGATTCTTCATTCTTGCCTTTTGGTTCTGGGTTCCTTTTAAAATAGAGTATATTTTATTTTCCCTTTTCATGTGTGGCTCTCTTTTTAAATTTGAGTCCGTCTCCGTTTTTGAATTATGAGACGCAGACCGGCAGACGTAAGCTAAGACAGAGCTAGAGCTTTGCCTAGTGTAATATATGTACAGGTACACTCGACTTCTACTGACTATATGCACTAACATTTGTACGGAATAAAATTAATTACATACCTACCCATTTGTCATGAGATAAGCAATTTTCTTTTTTTAACCTTATATTATTAATTTTATTATAGTTGCAATGCAATCTTGTTTCATTATTTAAATGCATCCTTTGATAAGGTTGGTTTTCCTGCAAACCCCAATAAGTTTGAATTAAAAAAAAAAAAAAAACAATGTATATTTATGTGCATGTAAATAAAAGAAAAGTTGATTCTATATGGATTTACATTCATATTCATCTGCAGATTTGAAGAAAAGTAGAGCGGGACAAGTTCATGCTAATTGTTTGAAAGAGATATGAACCAGTTTGTCTTTATATCTGAATTATGGAACTTCCTATAATAATCTTCCTATAATGAAGATCTCTGCATTTTGGTCGTCCTTCTCTATTCAACGAATGTGAATTTTACATCTTACATCCCATTTTTTAATCATGATTCAAATTTTAACTACCTGATAAAGAACAATTAGGTATATGTTTGAACCAGCGTTGAACCTCCGCTAAAATCGTTCATTTAAAATCTTGAATCAAGACCACACATCGGATTGTACCTATAGATACATGTTAATCCAACATAGTCTTGATCTTATCAAAAACTCCTTTCATTTTTATCGTACATACCTCTCTCTGTTAAACAAGTACGATTTTATGTTACATTGAGAAAAATAAAACTTCAGTGTACGAGTTCGAAATACTATACCGTTTTGAAAGACAAAAATCTGTTCTTTAATCCTAAATTTAAATTAAATTATTTATTTCCATAGTTTTTGAAAAAGTCGCATGCAAACTCAAAATTTTGATTAAAAACATAAAAAAAAAAGTTATACCATTTTTTTTTTTTATTTGTGAAATGAAGTGTGGTCAATGCTAATATCAATTATGAATCGAACACAAAAAACCGAATGGTTTCTAGTTTTTAAGAAAATTGAAAATTTCTTGTGTTCGATTCAGAATTGATATAAGCATTGGCCACAAAAAAGACAATTTAGCACTTCATTTCATAATTTTGAAAAAAAATTGGTCAACATTTTTTTTCATTTTTATAATCAAAATTTTGAGTTTGCATGCGAATTTGATATTAAAAAATTTAATATAAATTTAGAATAAAAAACAGATTTATGGCTTTCAAAATCATTTTAAGTGTTGCCGTTGTTTTTTAATATTTTTTTTTTTAATTTAGTCATTTTTTTCTAAAATTGCCCCTACCTCCTAAAAGGGGCGAAATAGACCCCCTCCCATAGTAAAAATGCTTGTTTTTAACACCTCTACAAAAAACCGTTATTGATTTTTGACGTTATCGTACTCTTCCACACTTCAGATTGATGTTACCCAACTTTCCAAAATAAATAAAATAAAATTGTGACTATTCAATAGAATTAGAGTGTATAATTGCTTGTTACTCAAAGCGGGTTTTTTATACTTTCCTTACCCGTTGCTGCTTGCTATCCGATCTCCTTCTCCAATGTTATTTCTCCTACACAAAATCTCTAGTTGATCAAGTCGTTTATTTGGTCGTTTGATCAATGCTTAGAAATAGCCTGGTGCAGTATAAAATGTCCACAATCGTTGTCCATATTAAAAAAAAAAATGTCCACAATCTTTGTCCATATTTAAAAGAACTTTAGCCTGGCTGGACCCCTCCTGTTCCTTCTACTGTTGCATTTTCCCGCATATTTTACTGGTTCGTTTGTAAACATAAATGTGAATTAAAAAAAATAATAAAAAAAAAAAATAAATAAATAAAAAGAAAATCTGGAAAATAAACCTGACTATTTCATTTCGGAAGCCGGCTTTTGTTTTTTCCTCACTGCTTTTTCTTCTTTTTTTACTCTCACAAGATGTTTAATTTGGTTAGGGAATTAAAAGAACGAAAACGATAATCAAATACTTTATTTAAAAGCCAAAAGAGTAAAGCGAAAACAAAAGCTATACACATTAGATGAAGGTTCTTCTCTTATACTTGTTTATTATACAGTCACACAGATGGATAAATTACTTTTTATTTTAAAACAGTTCAACCTGATTAACAAAAGCTGAACTCACCTCTTACTATACCGTGGATAAAGACTTAACTCACGAGTTAAAGTTTCTTAAAATCTTCGTGCCATGCCATAGTAAACTAACGTTTATCAATCTCTCTCTAAGGTTTTGCTAGCTTAGAGTCCATTGTTATGTAATTATGTAGTTTCGTAAGCTGTTCAGGTATTTCTATAAATTCCATTCCTTGCTTTCAGAAATAGATACTAAAAAATATTGTGTGAGTGTTAACATATGTAAACATCAATGTTCGTATAAAAGTGCTAGACTTTGGTTATTGAACGTACCCAAATTTGATACGTAAGGTTCACGTTTTTAGTTTATCCTACCGCCATAGATATTTACACATCAAAAATAAGTTTTTCACCTCCGACAAAAGCTATTGGCCAAACCTAGGTTTTGCACATTTTGAGAGGTTACTGTTACATACGAGTATATAAACGTATAATTATTACACATGTTAGTTGGGGAGGAGTTTTTCTGCATTCTAACAACTCACGTCGTCTTTGTTCTTTGTAGCCTAGTTTACAGTTTCCTTTCCACGGGGAAACCTCCAGCTGTAATGACTAGGAATTATTATCTTGTTGTATATAAGTTCACAATAGATAATCGTCGCGAAATCTATGTAAGATGTAAGATGAGTCCAAGTGAGATCGCCGGGACTAAACGCCCATTCTTGTGGACTAAAGGCCATTAAAAGCTTCTTTAAATCAATAATTCAACAAGGCCAATTAAGTAGTGTTAAGTATTCTATGATGTATTCCAGTAAGTAGTATATAAAATTTGTATTATTAACAAAAAAACCTTCATATTCTTAAAGATTGATTACTTGTTCGCAAGTTAAGCTTTGTATTTTTTTCATATAAACATCATAAAAACAAGCCCAGCTGAGCAGTATAACTGTAGGAGCTTCTTAGTGTATTGTATGTCCCCTATGTCTTCTATAAGCAATATTTCTATGTATGTTTTATTCAAGTGTCGTTATGTGTACGATGTTATTATTTTTATTTTTTTATTCTGTCACGATCATATCGCCATCGGATCAGATCGGTTGTTGACTGTAGTACATATGTGGCCGTAGTAAGTAGAGTTGTAAAATGGTGAGAGCGAAAGGTTGGAGGAGACGTAGAAACCGAAGAAAAATTAAGATGAACTGAAACCGATTGGATTGAATAGAATTTTGTTGGTTTTTTTTTTTTTTTTCTTACTCAACTCACATATGGGATGGGGATTGGGTTGGTTGGTTGTTTGGTTGGTTTTGTCAGTTGCCGTGCCCCCCTTTAGACCGGCTCCTACAAATCACACACTGAGTACAGACTGGTCTACAGAGATTCTCTCGGCCGCGGCTGTCTTGTTCTTCTTATTTAGTGCAAGGCCGGAAGATATTTCTATAGCGCCCGGGTTTCAATCGAAATTAAATTTTTTATTCAAAAAAGAATTTAAATAAAAACTACGATCAGCCTGGTTTTCAACTTTTTATTTTAATTCAAAAGAAAGAAAATTAATGAATTAATAAACTAAACCTAGACTGAATTTAAAAAGAATTCTATTGCATATACGTTCTGTAACTCTCACATCGATACAATTCGTCCATTTGTTAAATTTTTTTACGTTTCTCGAACAATTTAATTGGGCAGAATAGTGGTTTAAAGAATCAATTTTGGGGAACACCTTATATTCAACTTAATTGTGAAGATGACTGCAATCTTCAAAAACAAAAATTGTAAAAAAAAAAACTATTGACAACAACGTTAACAGTTCACTGCTATTTATAAGAGTAAAGGATGAAAATAAAAATACAGAGAAACACCCTTATTAACGATTGTCAATTATATCAATTGATAATCATCGAAATTTGATCAACCATATTGATAAATATTTTGATCGGCGAGAGTAAATTAAGAGATACATGTACCTAGTTGATCACAATCTTTGTTTAAAATTTCAATATTTTTCAATTATCAATTGATTATTGTAATGTCCCTTTTCGTTATGGTTAGTACCTTGGACTGTCATGTTGGGTATAGAACGAATCCCAGCCATCTAAGGAAAAATATTTTTTTTAGGCTGCCTCTTTCGAAAAAGTGGCGAAAATTCTCCCAGAGTATCTCTTGTGACTAATACGAGTGCATCTCTCCTAAGACTTTTTGAAAAGGTTCCCTTATTTCTTTTAAAAGGAATGGTCATAGAAGTTGTAAGTCACTATAGATGGTGCTTTCTACGTTCAACAAAAGTCGCGTAACTGAATGCAGCAGTGGAACGTGAACGCAATCCACATATCGCGCACTGATCTCTATATATTACTTCTGATCGGTTTTTCAATGCATACAAATCTAGAAAAGAAAAGGTAAAGTAAAATAATTTGTATAGTACAAGAATGTTTTGATGAAATTACCTTTTTTTGTTCTAAAATAAACATTGAACTGGAAATTATTGTTTTTTTTTTTCTATCCCACAATGATTTGAAATGGATGGAAAGCAAAGTGGGCTTGGCTGAAAATAAAATAAACAATAATTATTATTTGACGTTTGGCAAATAAAAAAATGTTATACTCTTATACTGCTTGGTACTAACGCACTTATAACAGTTCTTCAAATGGAGTCAAATATTTTGTACGAATACACTATCCAGTAATATATAGAGATCAGTGATATCGCGTAGATGTGTGCCTCTCCATTGATTCGCATATGTGCGGCATCCATATTGTTATCGCGTCGGTTTTCACAATGCTTAAGAGTGGGGTTCTTAGTTTCACTTAAGTTTATTAGGGGTGACGATTTTATCAATTTGACTACTTTGCGTACATTTACGACATTAGCTTATGCAGTTAGCATCCATTTCTGTGAATGTTAAATTACCTAATAATCCTATTTTCGAATGTGCCCCTAATATTTAGTGCCTTACCCGACTATAAATTTTGCTTATTATCGATACCGGCTGTGACTTTTTGTGCCTTTAAATGCTTGATCGCCGCCACCACCACCGCCATCGCCATTTCCATCGCCACCGCTGTCGATTTACGCTTGTAGACTTGTTGAGTGTTGCTGTGTGTACTGCGGGACGGGCCACTCACTGATCGTAGTTTTGGGGCTCGCTTCCAATGTGTGGTGGTGCTTTGGTTTGGTTTGGTGGTACTTCTCTGCTCTGTATCGCGCTGCCTCTCTATATAGTTTGTTCGTTTGTTGCGTTCATTTTTAGGACTAGTTCTCTGACCGATTGTTTGCGTTCAGTATGCTCCATAGTTCTGAAAAGATATCACGATCGTTCGACATCGTATAACGTGCTACGGATCTTTTCATATTTTATAATTATTTTTTTTTTTTATTATTATTTTTATTATATTTAATTTTCTGATGATCTCAAAAATTCTTCAGTTTAAATTTAAGAAATAAATTTAAAACTAATATGAATTCGTGTTATTTAACTTGAGTTTTGTTTTATGCTGGTGGCTTAGCCATCGAAAAAGCGCTCGGTATAAAGTAAAAGGAAGCAAATTAAAGTTTCAAAGTGTCACAGTGGCATTGGTTACCCCAGGCATCTTTTTTTATTGATAAGCTTCATTATAACGAGGTGAAATAAATTCTCAATACAAAAAGAATAATCATGTGTTCTTTTTATATGTGAAAAAAAAATACCTACCTACATACATAAAATACTCAATTCATGATAACAATACCAAGCGGTTAAAAAAAAAATAAACTACACCAACCCAACCGGCATAATTATCAGGAAGGAATCTTGAGAAACAACAAAATTATAGGACAGAACTTGAGTAGAAGTTCACTATAAAGGCGAGTTACGAAGTGAGTTGTTATTTTTTTTTAATAAATTTCATTTTAAAAATAATAAAAGAGTATTAATAGTTTATTGCATGCCTTTTTTTGAATCTGATTTGCCTTGTATTTAAATAAATTAATTAAAATATTTGTTTGCGATGGGATGGTGATGATGATCAGCAGCAATTACATAATAGTCTGTATTGCTGTTCTAGTGCTTTACCCACAGAGTTGATTTGTGAGATGGTTGTGGAATGGTTGTTTTTTTTTACTTTAATTTCTGTCATAAATGAATTGATGTTATTTTTTTTGATAGATTGTTATCAAAAGATGGAAATTTTTTATCAGTTTTGAATATAAAGCTTATTTGGATTATTTAGTTTTTCCGTTTCTTATCTGCTTTAGTATATTAAACAACAATCAATTCTCATTGTAAAATTAGTAGGTATACCTTAATTAATATGTACCTATATAGTGTCTTTGGGGAAATGGTCACGAAGAACAAATAGGTATTCTATATATTTTTCAATGTACCTTTACAAGCCTAAAACCTCAATTATAAAGGCTGAAAAATTGTTCGGTTACAGATTTGCAGTAGGTAATCTTTAATTTTTGATTGAACAATGAATACACCTTAGAAATATGCCTATTAATCAATTTCAATAATATTTAAGGCAATTTCACAAATCATTGCTTTGCAGCTTATACCATCATATAATATGTATTTCCATAAACAAAGAAATGTTTTTGCTTTTCAGTCTGTTGATTTATTGCGGAAGAATTATTCAAATATCGAGAATTCAAAGATTCCATTAGAAGCCTCATATCCATTTGAAAATAAAAACTTAGAACAAATCTGAACTTTGTTTTTAGAAAAAAAAAAACACAAAATTTAAAGAGTAGGTATTTCTGTCAATTTATTTATCTTCTGTTAAAGAATATGTTTATAATTTGTGTATGGTACTTGGATTCACAGATTTGATAATTAGGAAGTCTGACTCTCAATAGTTATGGTCACAACTATTGTTGTTTGACCCACTTTACCAGTTAGTCAGTTATTTTAGATGAATCTTAATTCTTTTTTCGAATTATTCTTAAAAAATAATTCTTTAAGCGTGAGGTTTGCGTTATTACACAATGACTTTTGAGTCTTGACAGTTCTCCTTTAGTTTTTTCTATCTACTTCTTACCATACAGGTTTACATGTGTAGTCTACAAGTAACGTCAACTGCTTTCGTCTCATCTTTGTTCTCTTTTGCACTCATTAAGTTCAAGCTTCTTGAGGTCTGTTTGGTAGCTTAAAGTTTCGTGAAAATTTTACAATTGCTTTCAAACTGGTACAAATTTCGGTTAATTAACTCAAAAAAGTTAGAACAAATTGAAGGGGAAAAAATTGAACCTTCCAATAAAAAGAAAAATTTATCCACCGGTTAGTTTTCTTTTCGTTTTTATTTTGAAGTTGTAGTGTGAATGATGTGGAAAAAAATTATCCAAGAGGCTGGATAAAAAATTCGCTAAATATAGACCGTAAAGTCAGCTAGGCCACAATTTGCATGTATAAATACATGTAAAATCGTGTCAAATGGACTGTCTAGTGTCTAAGTGTGTATAAGGAGCTTAAAAATTTGTGGTTATAAACGTTGTCTAACTTTAGACAACTATCCAACTTTTGAAAATTTGTTCAAAAACCTTGTCTTACAATTTATGTCTTACATTTATTTGATTCTTTTGACTGATTTGTATGCTGGTTTGAACTTATGAATCTCAAATTTTCAGAACACTTCCTGTTCAAAATTTGCATACGTACCTACCTAACTTAACGTATATGTACGTGTTGAAGCTTCAATATGTTTGAGTTCCCAAAAGCCTTGTATATATTTTTAATACTCTCAGAAAGGCTTGAATTTACAACAAATAATATTTCATAACCATTTTATTTCTTCACATATTATAAGCTTCTTCCGCAATTTAAAGCTAGTAATACTCTCGTACATATATGTATCTGTTTATTAACAAATTTAACACGATCTTGAAAATCCCATGAATTATACTATTATTAGGTACCTAACTTTCTGCCTACTGTAATATAAAAAAAATATCTAATTTGTATTCTTAACCAAAAAATTCAATAAATCTAACAAGTGTAAGGTAGGTATACTCGTACAGAAAAAAAAAATTAAAAAGAACATATAAATCCTAATACCCGACAGGCTATATTCCAAAATGACCTTGACAGTGAGTATAGTGAGAGCGTATACAAGACTTATAAGAAGAAAGAAGAAACTCAAGTTTTGGCCATGTGAGCAACTTCAAGTTGCTTTAAATTATAGCCCCAAATGTTAATACAACAGATCCCAGCCAGTCAACTAACAACTTTACCGCAACACCACCACCGCCACCGCCACCGCCACCGAGTCGACTTGAGGCCCAAACACACGTTCAGCGGTGGTGACGGTGGCCTGGGTCTGGGTTGGTATGGCATGGCATGGCCCGGGCCAGGCCGGCCAAGCAACATCAAGATTCAAGATCTAACAAACATCGGATGGCTATATGGATGCACATAAACGCGCGTAGCAACTTCAGAGTAGAAACAAGAAATAAATCTATAAATGGGCTTGGTATTTCTTTCCTCTTTGTAGTTTGTAGTTGTTGTCGTTTGTGTTTATCATCTCGATACTCGTACTCGGTACTCTCGGGGCTCTTCCAATATGCAGTGCCAACGATTAACAAATAAAAATAATCAAATAAAAAAAAATAAATACCGTGAACTTATTATTCTATATGCTTGTTTTGAAACATGGTTGCCAGGTGAAGCTCTAGCTTTGTTAACTTTGCAACTAGTGTTATTTCGATTCTTCAAATTTAAAACACTTTTCAGTTAAAATTAAGTCAACTTCTATGTTTCCCTTTTTTTAAGTCATAAATTCGGTTGTAAAGCTCAAGAAGTTTTTGAATGCAAAATTCTAAATAATGGCACTGCATTTAAATATTTTTTTCACTGATATTGTAAATAATGTCGTTTTTCTTTGGGCACTCTAAAAACTGTTTTTTTTTTTGCTCCTTTTGTATTTCTAACCCAACACTCCAAGAGCCTTCAATTGGCTGTCATAAATGATGTTTTTGCTTTCTTTCAATTGTGTCGTTTTTCATTCCTGCTACTCCAAAAGCCTTCGATTGGGTGCCCCGAGTAATGTTTTCCGAATGTTTTTCTATTCCTAATGTCAAAAATGATTAGATGCAGAACATATAGAAATAGGTATATAAAGTTTTTAGTCGGAATATTTGTCAAAAGTGATAAATTCTTGAATTCTTGAAGCTATTCACTCTTGGCAACCATTTGCCCGATTTTTCTCTTTTTGATTGACTTAATTTTTTGTTTGTATTCATTTAAGAGCCTTTACTTTATCACGATCGTTCATAGAGTATTTTTTCTACTATCGCAATACTACGTTACGATTTACGAAGACACTTGTGTATTGTTTACTATACTATAGGCCTACATGAGTAATGACGACCCAAGAGAAGGTGTATATGCCAGTGAGATAACTACAAATACGGGCATTGAGGTGGGTAGATGCGAGATATGTAGATAGCTAGACAGAGGTATAACCAGTCTCTGCTTTCGGTCCTCCTAATCGCTACTTTACTATAGAAATAGTGGAAGTACCAGTTTTTTTGGTTGAACAGCATATCAGTCTTACTTCTGTTGGGAAGAAGTTGTTTTTGTTGTTGTTGTTGTCGTCTTCAGTTTGTATATCACCTTCACCATCTCTCTTGTCTCCACCCAGAAGCAGAAGTCAACGTACACCATCAGCATCAGCAGGTAGAAGAAACCAAATACCACTTTTTTCGTAGTTGTTGTTGTTGTTTATCCAGCAACTTCCAATTCCAATTCCAATGCAACAAGTAGACTCACACAAAAAAAAATCGAAAACTACTACCCAATCGGTGAACAAACCAAACGTGTATCTAGATACTATATGCGTACACATGACGAAAATTCCTTTGATGAAGTAGCAGAGCCCAACCGGTTAGGGTAGATTATGACGCAGCAAACGTAAAATATACGTCAATCCGCTGTTTTACGTTGCCGTTTATTCGTACACCTCGGTGCTATATAGGTTGGGATTTCTGCTCTTGGTCGTGGACTCGTGGTCAATTGAGAGCCCAAAAGTAGCAGCAACCACTAGCGCAATACCAAGTCTAAGTGGAAACAAGAATTACTGAAAAAACCGGCTTTTTGGAACGAACTTGATTCGGACGACGACGACGCCGCACGGTGAGACGAGAGATACAAGTAACTCCACAAAAGGAGAAGTGCTGGGTTTTGTTGTTGTTGTTCTTACTTCTGCTTGTGATCAGGTAGCATACCAAAATCTAAAATTGTGGAGTAACCAAGTGGTAGATACAATATACAGATACTATTTCTTTTTTTTATTGATGACAATGATTATTGAAAAATTCAACAAGCTGTGTCCTTAAATGGATAGTGATGCCGTGATGGTGATATTTTGGAAAAGTTGTCTTTTTATGTCAATAACTTCCTATATATGTAGATACATATGTATATGTCTAATCTTAATGTTAGATTTATTTTTTTGAAAAAAGGTTTGACTTAGTTGTGTTTTGCTAGTTAGCAAGGCAAGCCTTTTATTTTTTTACAGATCGAGGGAACATAAAAGTTATCAACCTGAACCTTACAACTCTTAAAATCCACAATCTCTTATTTCGAAACACAACAAACTAATCATTGAAAGTGTAGCAGCTATATATTTTTATGATTATAGACTCAGCGTGTATATCGTAAATAAAATTTTTAAATTATAAATCTTTATCACTTGATTCGCATTCTAGTGGTTTTATGCCCCCAAAATTCTTATAGGCAAAAATTATCTAGACAACACATATTTCAAGCCAAAGCTCAATATCTCCTTACAAACTTGGCTTCCAAAGCCACGAGTCACAAGTACGTGACAATTCATTTTAATTTAAATATTTTGCGGTTACTTCCACATTTTAATCTCTGCAATTATTATTTTTATACACATGTGGATTAAAATTTTAAATTTGTTTGTGGTAATTTTTAGCGAACAATCCAAAAACAAAAATATTTTGGAGGCGATCGCGCACCTACTTAAAAAGCTAGTATGTTTAATAGTAGGAATCTGATTCCAGCCAAGGGCGATTAGAATTGAAAACCAAGAGAACCAGCTACTTACTTAAAAAGTGTAAATGGGGTGTAACCTGTGTAGGAATCTATTTTTTAATTTCATTAAAGAAATAAGATTAAAGAAATAAAAAAAATTTATAATTTTCACTGTGGTTGGTGTTTGATTTGTTAAGTTTTGGTCATAAAAATTCAATATTTATTTCAATGAACGAACTTTTTGTTTATTGTGAGTTTTTAAAAAATCTTTCCAAAATTTCGCATACAATTACTGTTGAACCATTTTTATAGTGACATTTGGATAGTTTTGCTATATTTTGTTGGCCATACATCTCAATAAAAATATTAGAAAAAAACAAAACAAAACAAAATTATTTATGGTATTCTATGCAAACATTTTTAATGAAATTATTAAACATTTTTAATGAAATTAATAAAATCCTATAGGTAAAATTCAAGAATTTGATGTAAAACGTAATTCCTTGAACCCGCCCTTTTTCTCCAAAAAGTATTTATTTAGTGTGCATATACATAAATAAATACAATATATATACATACACATTACATACTAAATAATACTGTTTGGCGACAATAGAGTTCTTGTTGAATGTAGTAGACTTTCCCAAAGTGTGAACCTTTACACAAAAGTTTTCTCGTTTGTCTTGTAAATAAAATTGTGTAATTAACTTTAATTAAATTTGAGTTAGGTTTATTTACAAGAGTTCACATTTACTTCACTGATTAAAAATGATTCATGTTTGATTTGAGTTTTTTAATAGAGGTGCAGATTTTTTTCAGTGTGTTTTATCAAAGAGTTTTCAGCTTTCGGATTTTGTCACTTTTTGAAGCTTTTGAAAATTCTTCGATTTGCAAAGATTTATGTTCGAAATCCTATGAAAATCCTGCTTAAAGTAAAGCCTTTAATACCAATATCTTTTGTAAATGGGTTTTTGTAGTAACATACATACCTAATAGTTCGTTGAAATGGTTTTATCAATACAGTTTGACCATTTTTTTCAGGAAACTTTATTTCTTAACAGTTCATATCTAACTTTTTTGAGTTTAAAGTTTAAGGGAACTTAACTCCAATTAATTGAATCATATTCAATCGATCCACCTAAACAGCAGTCATTATTTATAAATTCATCTTTATCTTTGTTAGTAATTTTTTCCGCTTATTCTAAAGTTATGTTTAGCTATAGAATCTCAAGTTCAAGGTATTTATTCGAATAGGTACTAGATATCAGTTATGTATGTATAAAAAAATAAAACGAAAACTTTTTTACTATTTAAAGTAAGATAAGAAAATTAAAAAGAAAATATTAACAAATAAATTGGTAAAACCATAAGCAAATACAGCCATTCATCAATTATTCATAATGAGCTCATAATTTTCACTTAATTCTAATTTATCTAGTACCGTTTAACTATACCGTGGCCAGGCCATATACTATACGTTGTACGTATGTTTGAATATACGATTATAATACAGTAGATATCAGGGCCGTAGCTTGAGCTGGTGGGGCCCCTGGGCAATATCAAACATGGGGCCCTATTTCTCAATTATTTCCTAAATATTGATTAAATTAATTTCAACAAACAAAAATTTCTTATTATGTTTGTATTTGTTAAGTTGAAAAAATTATATGTTTTTTTTTGGCTTGACAGAAGCGAACTCATCAATTACTTTACTTAAATCTATTTGCCGTGCTCTTCGGTTTTCAATAGATATCCATGATAAATTGCAGAGTCTTTTCTGCTCCATTGTGCTTCGCAAGCAGTTTTTGATCAATTCTTTTGATTTAATTTTTTTTGTCTGCCTTTCTGGGCACCACTTGGGTAAATTCATTTCATTTTTGCGACTTGAAATATTTATGCACAGTACTTTTATCCATATAAATTGGTATATTTATAACAAAAGAAACATCAGATGGTTCACGCTCGTGAATTAAAAATTATATGCATATTGCAGTTGCTGGAAGTCATTAACAAAAACACTAGCCGCATACTAGGCACAGACATTGTGTGTGTACTGTGTGACTAGAATCTTTCCACTGGAATCTGGAATAAAATTTCATTTCATGTGGGTGGTTGGGCTGATTATTTCTGGCATTTACACACAAGGGTGAAGAAAACTAAAATCTAACACAAATAATGCACATTTCATGTGTCAAATGGACACAAATACCTACTTGAATATGATGAATATGAGTGGGCACAGTTCAAAACGGTGAAATACATCTTTAATTGAATTTTTTACATGCTTAATTTATTATACTTGTATGTAGGGTCTAAAAATAGAGTTGGATTAGAGTAGGGTTAGATTTTTTTGTCAGTTGAAGTTGAGTTGAAATAACTAAGAAAGTAAGATTGAGCTAAACGATGCTAAATTTACAAGGAGATACATAATGAGATCTCCGTTGGAGGCCCACACTGGTCTGGGGCCCCGGAACATTTTCCCGGTTGCCCCAATGGACGCTACGGCCCTGGTATATATACTCTTTATTTAAATTGCGAACAACTTATCGTTTTGAGGATCTGGAAACTGGCAAGTATCAAATTCATCTATATTATACAATATCATATACATACATATGTGTGTTGAGTACACATTATTTGTTGTTTGTCCCATATTGCATTTATATGCCCCTCAGTGCCTCACATTTGTTGCTTTGCTCAACATCCTAACGAACTACCTACCTAAATAATAATTCTAATTAATTTTTCAAATGGTTATCATTTGCTCTTGGATTTAGTGAAGAAATTAAATAACAACAAACCTGCAATCAGCAACAAGGCCGAAAGAGGAAGAGAGAGAGAGAAAAGAGGGAATTAACAAAATAACTTAACTTAAAGTGCAAGACCAGGTAGTACAAACTAGTTTCATTTTATGATGTATGCCTTAAGTTTTTTTTAGTAGTATTTTTGTTGAAAAATTTGGACAATGCAGTAGGTACATAATTTGTTTACAATTATTTTTTATCGATTTATTTCAATTGCTATAGGTATTATAGTCGCAGAGGAAACATTTTTAGACTTGAACTTCTCTTTTATTTACTCAGAATTTTATCATTTTATTAAGTTCCCAAAAAAAATTTAATAGTTTTCAAACATTTTTTTTTTAATTTTTGACAGTTTTCTTGAAACGTTACACATATAGTGTTACCAAAATATTAATCTTTAGTCCTGAAAAATTCGCTTAATTTGTCTAAATATCAATAACCCCGATAACAGAGTCCTGTGAGTCGGAGAGAGTCAGGCTCAATTTTGACATTTTTACAATTAAAAATTGAGTTTGACTCCCTCCACACTCATTCATCGGATTTGGCAATTGGGGTGAATAATTGCTTCAGCAGTTTATTGATAAAAATAAGAGAATCTCGACACTACCAGATAAAAGAAATTTATAGTTAGATTTTTGAAAAACATGAACTTTTCTTAATCAGCTAGCAGTGGTAAACATTTTTTATGAAATTCATTTCATCGTTCTTGTTAAACTCGTGTTTGATTCAAATTTCGAGGTCAATTTATTTACATATGTATATAAATATAGCTTGCCTTACTACGACTAAGAACGAGAAGAACAACTAACAAACACTTAGAAAAATTTAAAAAGTATTTATATGTGAACTTAAATTAGTGCTGATAATAATAATTTACTTTTTTTTTAACAATTCGAACGAGTTCTATTCTTCAAAATTAAATACATATTTTTTATGCATATGTGCCCCAGATGTGGAAGCAAGAGTTGAAGCGATATCAAATATTGTAGAGATAGCTGAAACGATACGATTTTATATAATGAATTCGATTGAACTCTGATGCACCCACCACCGATGGGCGATGGATGATGGTTGTATACAACCGCGTAGCAACTATTTTAATGATTCCAACCTGCTGCTGCAGGCTGCAACTGCACTACACAGCCGCGCCGCCGCCGTCACCATCCATTGCATTGAGTGATTAGTTCGGTTTAAGAAAATTGATGGAATATAAAAATGAAAATAGAATAAACAAAAAAATAAAAAAAGACCTGTCTGGTGGTAGGAATTTTGACAGCACAACCCATCATCTATAACATCGAGTTGTTATGTTTTGATTTATATTATTTATAGAACTTGATTATGGTTCTCTTGGAAATTGAAATAAAAACGAGATAATTTGTGTATTTTGAAAAACACATTAATGATCCAGGTGGCATTGGGTTGAGTGTTTTGATAAAAATTTATTTGGAATTATTTAAATGGTTTCTGTGGAAAAATACTGGATGATAACTTGTTATATTAAGAAGTTTGACGTTATATTTCTCTGTAAATGAATGTACAGAGACAAATTTTTGACAATCCGTTGAAACTTAATATTAAATCGGGATGTTCGGGACAGAACTCATGCCGGGTAATCAAAAATTCTGTTTCTGTGAATAAATAACTCTTTTGCCTAAAATTTTACAAATAAACCAAATTAATTTTGAACAAAATAACTTGAAGGAGTAAAACAGCATTAAACTATTAAATGTTTTTTCAAATTAAGAATCCTTATTGACCGCAAAAGATTATAAGAAAATAAAATCAAAATAAATAAATCAACACAATGACTTTTATAAATTTTAACTTTTATTCTCTAACTAACTAACCTACTAGTTAGTACGCGGATCGCGCTGATGATGGTCGGTCAATACCGTACGAAATGCATACACATTAAAGAGAATAAAAGTTAAAATTTATAAAAGTCATTGTGTTGTTTTATTTATTTTGATTTTATTTTCTTATAATCTATTGCGGTCAATAAGGATTCCAAATTTGAAAAAAACATTTAATAAAAATCGACCACAAATTTGTTCATTCAACAGATTAATTTGTTGAAAAAGTTAATTTTTTAATCAGCATTAAACTAATTTATACACATTTTTATAGACCCTTTTCTTCATCTTTTTTTTTTTTTAAATAACTGGGCAAACTTTGAATGAGTCTACCAACACAAATCCAAATTCGGCAAGCTAAGGCTATCACATGTTACAGGCTATTACACATTTATTAATAAGAATAACAAGTTAACAGATGTGCATAAGTTCTATATCACCTTTCTTCGTCGTATTTATTTATATAGGGGCGTATAAAAACTTTTAGTGAAAAGCCCTATAGAAGGCTTTTGGAATAGTAGGTATATAGGAGTGAAAAAAAGAGTGCAAAAGGAGTAGATACACTGAAAGTCTGATCGTCTAAATGAATAAGTCAAGTTATCATTCAGTCAATTTCTAGTTAACTTATTAGGGAATAGTTACTAGTTGATGATATACATGTTATTAACGTATGAATATCTAGAACATGTAATAATATTTATTTATTACCAGGTTTTTAAAACATAAATCTGCACTATATTAAGCACCATTTAAAGTTCACAGAAATGTAAAACAACATGATTGCTTATATCGTCAGGTCTTTTTCTCGTTAAAATTAAGATTAAATGACTAACAGTTTTTGCAATGATTATAAATAAAATAAAAACTTGCTTCAAATGAGTAATCTTGAAGATGATATATACTCATTTTATAATAACGTAATAATTACATTCTAATTGTAACGATTGCAAAACATAAAACTAATTGAACTCTATGGCAAAATTGACGATCATCCAAGCAGGGGATCCATGTGTATTATAGGTATACAAATATGTATATTTAAAGAGACAAACTATACGAGACCAGACCAGACAAAACAAAACAACTTTTGTCTGCTCTTCGCCTAAACTATCAGATAGACGTGCTAACAATCATGTTGATTATATCGTTTTTTTATATTATTAAGAACTAAATGCGTTGCAGTTGCAGTTTATAGATTGGACTAGAGAATTCAGTGGAAAACTTATCAAAGTGGCAGCAGCAACTATTGTCGCGACACGCTGCTGTTGCTTTTCTGGGTTGTTGCTTGTGATGCTAAATAGTGATTATTCGACTTCTGTTTCTCTCTGGGAGTATTTTTTGCCACATTCCCAGTCACTGACGACATTTCATAACACATGAAAATTCCCACTCATTTATATTGCAAGCAATCTAAATAAAATAAAGAGTCTCACTGAAAATATATTTTGCATTCAAGTGCCAAGTCACTATGTATATGAAAATATCAGGAGCGGATTAAGCTCTCAGCCAACCTCAGAAATTTGAAGCTAAACGCAGTTGTTTTGAAAAAATCTTTTATTTGACATAGTCATTGTACTAATTGCTTTTTTGACAATACATTTTGATATATTTGTTATTATGTCACTCTCATTACCTTTTATGTCAGCTGAACAATCGGAGTTAGAAAAAATCCAAAATCCAAAAATTCAAATGTCAAACATAATAGGTCTGTTTGGAAACAAAGTTTATATTTAATTATTTGGAATAAAAACCAGACGTTGTTAATTCATACCTGATCTCTTATAGAATTTCTCCATTTGCTTTAACAAGAGACATTGAGAAAAATTTGGCACGTTCTGTCACTTTAAGACTCAATTTTTTAGTGTGACAGCATCCTTATTTCTGGTTTAAATACAAGTTAACTCCTGAAACGTGTCTTTCAATTTAGATTCCGAGTTAAATCTAGGGTAACTGAACAAATTTGATTAATTAACTATGGATTAACTGAACAGATATACCTAACAGTTGGTGAGAGTCAAACAATTATCGAAATAAAAATGCGGGACTATGAAAATTGCGTAAATCCTCTACTGAAAATTTACTTTATGAGTTAATTTATTTTCAGAATTAACTAACTTTCATTTAACTCTTCATTGAAATATTGTCGCTAATTTTATAAAGATGAAAGTATTTTTTTTAAATGTTTGTCTTTTAATCTCAGAGTTGAATGAGGCCCTATAAGAAAATGCCCAGTTTCAATAAATCTGGCATTGTGCAACATATACAAAAGCCTATCGCGCAAAATAGAAGCAAATGTGCAACCACGCCGCGCCGCATATATGTATGTATAAATACTCGTAGTATCTGTAGTAAAATGCTAAGATAAAATTGTAAAAGATAAAAATAATTTCTTTATACAAAATTCTTGCTTATTTTATTTTTTGTTTGTTGCTGTATATTTTATGTTCTGCCATCTCTTGCTTCATCAATTATTTTACACACTGCGCAGAAATTTACTACACATTCTTGCGTAGATGCCTCGATTTATTTTTATTTTTATTTATTTTATTTTTTCTTCTTTATAACTTACGCTTTGTTACTACATATAGTTGTTCTTGGTTCTTTAGGATTTTATTTATTTTTATTTCTTTATTTCTTATTCTTTTAATTATTTTTCTTCTTGGTCTTTTGTGTTTTATTAATTTGTCAGCTTTTGTGAGGAAATGCTTGTGTTCTGCTGATTCTGATTCTGACTCTGACTGGCCGGTCGGTGCTGGTGGTGCGGCAATGCCTCTATGTGTGTTTACGCGCTAATAAATTCCATTAGTGTACTTAGTGGTTTCTATTTATAAATGTACATCATACAATAAATTAACTTTACGATGATTTATCCAAAAGAAAAAGAATGTTAAAGAATGTTCAGAAACAAAAAATTAAATTTTTCAACACTCATTAATTATTTATATTTTTTTTTTGTTTAAGGAAAAACTTGTATTGTTTTTGCAAAGAAATGAATCAATCAACAAAAGATCTTAGTTTTTTGTTTTAAGTTTACAAAAAAAAAAATAAGGTTGAAAAAAAAATTCTTTTGTGAATTGTAAAAACCAAACTAAATTCCTTTAGAAATAATTCACACAAATATTATATTAGTTTTTTTGAGGTATCGTGACAGGGCAAAAATATTTTGTTTGATAAAATTCCGTATTCCAAGAATTTCTTATTCGATTTTTAGAAATAGATAAATTATGAGCACAAAAAAAGAATTACTTAAAGGCAGTGTGCGTCGGCAGTATTTCCTCAGTATTTGACACAGAAATTGATAAATTTTGATAAGAAATCCTGTTAGTATGATGTTAATGTCAACCAAATTGTAATCCAAACTTAACTCCACCTTTCGAATAATTTTGAGCTAAGAAGGAACGTACCCATATTTACCCATAAAGAGAGGATTAAATTCGAAGGAAAGTTTGCCTTCATATACTTATTTTTGAAGAAGTAAACATGACGAAAGTGCATTATATGTCTTCGACATAGTCAATAAAAAAAATAAATTATATGTGTGTGTATAGTGTATACGCCTGTTACTGTTTATATGACCTTAGGGTCACGGGTGTCCGAGGGTAGGCATACTTCGGGGACGTTAAAGACGCGTGGAGCTCCCAATTTTAATGATTAGAAACTGTAATAAATTGGTATTTCTCTAATCTCACGAATATTGCGTGCGTTCAGTGTAATTTACTCACCTGTTCTCATTTTTGGTAGATACGCATTTGTTTTATTCATTTATTCATTTAAAACACAAAAGGGGAAAAAATTAATCTGTAAAGCTAATTTATGTGGAATAGTTCTGATTTCTTGAGCATGCTTTCCAATATTTCTATTTTATAGACTTATTTACAAAATACTCTTTACAATAAAACAAAATGTACCCTCAACTATATTATTCACTCTCTCATTTTTTACCCTTTTTAATTTTTTTTCAAATTATTTTTTTTATTGAATCAATAAAGACCCAATTTATTCTCGGATCGCAATCTTTTCTTGTCGATATTTTATCTTGTGTCCCCATTTTAAAAATTCTCTTAAATACTTAGGTTGAATAATTTACTTATAGTCTGACCAGTTTCAGTAGACTCTCAATTCCAATGATGCCGGATTATTCACCTCACAATTTGTTCTTAGAAAAAATGTTTTACTTGTTTTTCTCTCAATATAAAAAACAAATTTTTATTTCAAATTCCTAAGCATAAAAAAAATATTTACAGATTGTTGAAAAATGTTGTGAGAGATAAAAAATGTATATTCTTTATAGCCACAGACAATAACTACATATACACAATGGAATTTTTGTTTTGTTTATTTATTTTATTTAAAAAAAAATACAAAAAATAAAACATTCATACAAAAATCAACAATTTATGCACAACGTCATTTTTCATTCAAATTTTAAGAATTTTGATTTTCTTTTTCTGTCTACGACACGGGCACCGTAGTTTTCGAACATTTATTTTTGTTTGTTTTTTTTTTCATAAATTACCGGTTGTGAATAAAAATACACAGAGAAAGATTATTCTCAAAATAAAAATTGAATATTGTGTAATTCTTATTTTCGAAATGAAAACGTACATATGTACATATATATAAGTAGATATATGTACATACATATGTACCTATACTAACATACCTATAAACTTTGCATGAGCGTTGTTTGCTTGCCGTTTGGCGTTTAGCGTTTTGTATATTTTGTATACAAGCTATCTCTGCAATTTGATTAAAAATAGAATATTTTATTTACGTCCGTCGGCTATAGTGATTAAAAATAAGTAAAAAAAAACCTTTTTCTTCAGATAGCAACACGTTCTTGTATTATTATACAAATGATGATTGTTTTAAGAACTGCGAAATAAATAAACATTTTGAAATTATTTTACGGAGAATTGGCATTTATAATGCTGACATACCTCTATTTAGTAACGTTTGAATCTTATGGAACGGTGCAGGAAATATAAAAATATTTCTTTGTATAATTATTATAAAATGACAAAAAACTATAGCTCATTTTTGTTAGACCATAACTCAAATGCCTTTGTGATGCCAATTGTATTAAATTTGAATAAATTTGATAACATTAATAATTTTTCTTTTAATGTCAATATGTAGTTAAATGTTTAAATTTGACAGTGGATTTAAATAATATCAGTCTTTAGCAGATGATAGCCGCCGCCGCGCACCGGTTGTCCAAAACTACAAAATCCTGCGAGTTTTCACGAAATTTCTTCATATTCGCCCGTGGCTTCAGTAAATATTTCCCAAGATAAAATGCCTATTCGGTAACTTTTTTTTTAACAATTTCTCAAAACTGAGTATTTTCCTAAGGGTGAATATTAAATTTCCTGAAACTGATTACAAAATACTGACCCTTTACATTTTTTAATAAAAATCAAATAACGGCTTTACCGTTTTTCGCCTAAATTTATCGATGAGAAATTTCTTTGAAAAAAAAATAGTATATTATTTATTTATTATTTTTTTAATTTATATAAGTACAGTGAAATCTTCTGTTTTTTGTCCGATTAAGGAAATTTACCAAATAACATAGAAAAAACTATTTTTTTTATTTGGTGTAGAAATAATATCGATGTTTTATTCAAATTTACCATATTGTAGATATTTCTTATTTTGACAAAGAAGTCCATAAAAGTTTTTTTCGTTATACCAAATCATCTGTCTTCAGCTAAAACAATAACTAATCAGCCATGCCACATTAAAATAAAAAGAAAATTCATACTGTATGTACTTAATGAAATAAAAACGTAGAGATTAATTTGAAGTCACTGATAGGCAAACAAACTAAATTCCATGACAATGGCCGTCCATTTTGTTTTTCATAAAAAAAAATTATTTCATTCGATAGCTCAGATAATTTGACGTTTTTATCACATTATTGATAGCAAAATGATAATTAGTCCTGGTAATATATTTTTAATCGGGACTAATTTTAAGTTCCGAAAATTATCTGGAGCTATGAAGCTACACATGCATTTACATAATTAATTTGGTATCTACATTTTTGTATGTATTGAAACCACTTTTTTTATGAAAGTACCTATTGAAGTTAAACATAAATTTCTTGACTTTGACAATGCTTTGTGATTAATTTTGTGAAATTTCTTACCATATCATAACCTAAATTGAAAACCTAATAAATACAAAAGAAATATGCCGCTGAATTTAGTGTCCTCAAATTTGTATTCATTTATTTTGAAAAATGATTTTTGTTGCCAAAATTCAATAACTGTGCATCGCATTGGTTCCAGCTCTTTTGGTAAGGATACTAAAATAAAAAAAACCGTAAACCTTTGGCAATAATCTTAATTAGAACCAAGTGCATATTTAAAATTAAATTTTTGGTACCCCTGTGGATAAGTTCCGTTTTTCTTCATTCATACGACTGACGTTTTAAACTTAAAAGAACAAAAAAAACTACTAATTATCATTTATATTTTTACACAAAATTGAGCTCGAGATCAAACTTTTCAATTATTTTAAATTTTTAAAACAATTTAAATTTTTTTTTGAGAACTAAATATTATATATGTATGTATGTATATTGTATATTTCATTTAAACAATTAAATGCTTTTTTTAATAATTAGTAGGTATTGGTATATGTATTTATAAAGCAAGAGTAGGTACAATTCGGCAAGTTCAGCCTCCAGGTTAGTTGGGTGTAATAGCTGTGAAAAACATATTTTTAGTAATGATGCATAAATGATTCTGCTGTTCAACACTGACACTGTTACAAAACTGACGAATTGTGTTTGGGCAAAATAACAACTTTTTCATTCCATAATTAAGAAAAATATATATCAATCACTTACTTAGCAAAATAAAATAAATTAAAAAGATGTGGCAATTATAATGTTTTAAATTATTACACAATATTGTATAAATTTAAACAAAGAAAAGAAATACGAAAACCTGAAATCATATCAAAGCTTTTTGTACATGATCCCTCTTTAAAGAACAAAATAAAAATACATATATATATTTACACAAACCAATACTTCGACGTAAAAGTAAAAAAAAAAACAACATTTTATTTACTCTATCCTTTTTATGAGTCCGCATATTCAAATAAAAAAATAATATACACAAATTTGCACGTGACAAAAGTGCGCAAGAACATCCTGGAAGACCTTAACCTCAAGGATAGCTAAGGACCATATAATATACTATACTATACTATGCTACAACACTTACACGAGCTGCAAGTTTCACAAAGCATAAAGCAAGTAAGCGCCCCCATACTATAATTTCATTCAGAAATAAATGATTTACACACAAGGCGGCCCCACCATCATATCACTCTGAATTTCGTACCTAACTCGTATATACGTTTATAGCCACAGATATGTTGCGCTCTTCTGCCCATTCATCCATCTATCCAGTCCAGGGATGTTAAGCTTTACGGTGGCTTCTGTTGTTTGTGCTGGTGCTTCGCTCCTCCCGCCACCGTATACCCAGTCAGTCAGCACCGTATAGACAAAGACATTTATCTAGATTCTACAAATTTCATGGAAAAAGCTTTTGCATGCGCATTGGAGCAAAGTGCCATCAGTTGGAGCTGTGTGTATGGTGCCGTGCCAGCAATAGCTACAACAATTGGAATAATTCTGGTGTAGGTCAACCTCAACTCAGTATGACATTAAACAGCCGAAACACGCGTCATTCCCTTCCTGCCTTGATGCACGAAAAAAATACACAGGCAATAAATTTACACAATGGTGTACCGACAAAATTGATCTCAACTATTTTTGCTCAAAATTGATTCGGATAGACGTACAATTTTTACAAACAAATTTCTTTGAGGAAACTTTAAAGCTGTTAAAACTAAACAAAACTATTTTGTTTTAATCTTATGGCTTGACTTTATAGCTAACTGTTAAACAATTGTCGAATAGACTTAATATTTCTTAGCTAAACTAGAGTTTATGCTAATAACACAATTCAAACGCATGTAAATGATAAACTAAAGTAAAACGATAATCAAGTTTATTTTACATTTTTACTAAATAAATAAAGATAAACCAAGAAATCTACCAAATACAGATTCCGTAAAACGAAACGAACGACAGCTATTGCCAAAACGATATCGTTCGATCGTTTTCGTTTTACGGAATCAGGCCCGCAGGTACTTCCAGGTTTGCTAACCATGCAGCCAATTTCATTCGTGATTTGAAAAACTCTCGAATGTCCGCACTCTAATATGCGAAGAAATTCTTTTTCTGACTCAAACTAGTTTTCATCTTACATCTGCAATTATATATCTTTTTATATTTTAAATTTTCTTTCTTCTTCTTTTATATTTTTTAATTTTCTTTTAAATAATTATTAAAGAATTAAAATATATATATTATATAATTAATGTATGAAACAAAATTTGCTAACCGAGCTGACGGCAAAGCCATAGCTTTAAATTCATTAAATTGTAAAACATATGAATTAAGAAATTTGAAGAAATGAATATATCTATCTATCTATCTATATCTTTTTATATTTTTTGTTTTAGAATTATACAAGTTTATTAATTAAATTTCTTTCTTTTGTTTATGTAAAACAATTAAAAGAAAACAATAGCAAGACTATAGTTTGTTTTTTTTTTCTCAAATGGATTGATAGGAAATTGTAGTATAGAATATAATTCCATTCTAACTAAACAGTGCTGCCAAATTTTATATGTATAGCATGGCTCCCGGAAATTTCATATGAAATTATTTTTGGAAAAAAACGCCAGACAACATTTTTGGCATTTGCTCTTTTGCTCCGCTTAGGGTATATGCGGTTTCCAGTAGATGCCCTTAACGGGACACCCGATAAGGGAATTAAAATCATTTGAACCCGTGAAGCAGGCCATGGCCATCCAAGGTACTTTTCTCTAAGAAAACTCTAGAGATATGCCAGTGCCTGGCGACTAAACAGTGAAAATACTCTTAGCCGACCAAAAGAGTTGCGTGAGGGTGACGAATGACACAAGAAGTTAAAACCCTTTGAACACGCGAAGCTTTCCCCAATACACACATTTTTCTGACATTTTGTTTCTGGCTTTTTTTCAAAAAAAAAAATGTTTACCTTTCCTGGAAAATAAAAAAACACCATAAAATTTTTTGGAAAGAAAGCTAGAATTTTTTTAAGAAATCCAGAAAAATTAGTTTTTTTAAGGAAAAAGGACCAGAATTTTGAAAAATTTGTACTTAACTTTTCGCTCCAGAGAAGGAAATTTATTAACTTCCCATTGGAAGTTATTGTAATTGGTCCTATTTATCAAATCGAAAATTTTGACACATCTCATTGTTCAAAAAAGTAGTTAATAAAACAAGGACCCCCCTCTTTGTTAGAGCGTTAAAATAAACCAAATTTTGGTTGCATGTTTTTGCCTTTGAGTAACACTGTTACCAATATTTCTTATGTTTTTGTTTTTGTTTACTTTCACTGTAATTTATTTAATGACCATACTTAAAGCTCAGAATCAATGAAATTTTGATCGCAATGGTTTGAACAGCACTGTTTGTGTACATACCAATTTAACCCCCGCCATCAAAGTAACCTATAGCCATGTAGCCGTTATTGTAAAAAGAATGAATTACAACCTCTTAGCTTTTGTTTTATAAATGGATCTAGTGGGGCTCACTCTGTCATCCGGATCCGAGTCGCTCTCTGTCATGTCTGTCGGCCAGTAGAGTCAGCCTTTCGGTTGGCTCACTGGGTGCTTCAGCTTTTTTTTGAACAAAACAAAAAACATACGGTGTGACGTTCACAATAAGCCGGAGGTGGAATTATTTCCCTCTTCCATTCACATTGTGTGTTGAACCATGTTGTTATGTGGCTTTGTTCTTCGTCAAGCCATTGTTACAGAGGTAGGTACATGCGGCGGATAAGAAAACTAGATTCTTCTGGAAAGTTGATACCCTGCGTAATCATTCATCCAGTTGTTGGTGGTGGCAACTTCTAACGGTACGATGCCTTGAATGACACAAAGGCCATTCTCTCTCTTTCTATCTCTTTGTGCCTCGAGGTGTTTTTCAGCTGGAATTTGCTTTGTTTTAATTATGAGCTTATTCACGAGTGTAATTCTTGTTAATTAAGGTTCAATCAAGTAACTTTTTCAGCTCCACCCGTATACCTACAAATTTATACATATTACATACATATTACTACACACACATTAGTTATACGAAAAAGCCCTTTGATTTATTTTTAAATGAAATCGTCCTTGAGAGAGCACACGATAACTCTCCCATTCCTTAACAAAAGGGATGGCGAGGTTTTTATTTTTTTTTGTCCACAAGACAACCCCTAGCCCACCACCGCAGGCCTTCGAAGCCGGCTAATGACTAACACTTTGGCTCCTTGTATGTAGGTAGGTTTAACGCCAACGCAGAAAAGGGTGGCTTCGTATTATAAGGTTGCCTGCCACGCTCCGTTCGAACGACCTTCATTCTATCCATGACTGTTGAATTGTGCAATGTTGAAAGCTTTTTTTTGTTTTTGTTATTTTGAAACAACAACCCTTATTCGACACACTCAGTTCTACGGAAGAGAAATTCCTGGACAGACGACGACAACCAGTCTTGGGTAGAGGGTAGAGAAATATATATGAAAAAAGCGATAACAACGACGTTAATGCTTTTTTCATTCAGAATCTTGTTTCTAGCATTGGTATTGGTATTGGTATATGCACATATACACATCTAAAATGTATTGTATTGTATAGAAAGGTAGATATATAAATCGAGTCTTTTAGCAAAGTGGTTGTTGGTATTATAGGCTCGTGTGCTCCGGCAGATACTTACCTACCGCACACAAATACAATTAAATGCTCCAAAGTAGATAAAACAAAAAAAGTTCCGATACCTACGTGAATTTATTCTTTGTCTTTCCGTAGATTGTGACAAAAATAACACTGAAAAATATTTTAGTTAGCATATATGTACATACCTTCTCTATTTATTTAATTTAAGTTTTAAGTTTTTTCGTATCGTCAATACGTCCGGGGCAGGATTTCAAAACGATTTCGCATTAACGTGCAGGAGATGAATTACTTAATTAGGGCGACGTTGCAGCTTTTTTCGAAATACTTGCAATTAATTCTCTAGCTACTAAAAAGCGTATGCTTTTCACGAAATATCTCTGTTAACAGTGACTTTTTCCACAAAATAAAAGTTGAAGCTCTAAAATTAAAGAAATCAAATTTCTTTACTACTTGGGTTGGGAATTTTATGTTTTCGAGATATTGAATGTTTTTGTGGTAGTTTCGAATTCGTTGTTCGGGTTTCTATGTTTTTTTCCTGATTTACTAATTTGGCGAAACCTTCAAAAAACAGTAAAGATTTGTTATAGTGAATGGCTTATTGTTTAATAATTTTCCATTAAATCGTTTTTAATTAGGTAGTGGTGACAGCTTCATTTTTTCGTACAATGTTGTTTTTTTGTTCTTTTTAGGGTTTTCTGATAAATTCATATGAATTTAGCAAAGCACATTAAAATGTTTATTGCATAAAAGTAATTGTCAAAATTTCAATTTTATCGTCTTTCAAGTTACAAGACTTATAAAGACTACCCTTAAAATTAACTTTAAATATATATATACACAATTTTAAATAGATAAATTAATTAAGTTTAATATATGTTATAGGATATATGTTATAAGATTTGCAACAAGGTTATCAATTTTCTTTTAATTTCATTTCTATTCATATTAAAATCATTAGTGATTGGACTGTGCCTAGCATAACTTGTACTGTGATATGGAACATATAAAAAATCACCATTTCTTGGTCGCAAACTGCGAGCATGAATTTTTTCTATACGAAGGATACTTGACTGGGTGTAAGGATTTCATATAACGCTACAATACTCCAGCAACGGTCTTACAATACTCGTGTAAAGAGTTTTAAGTGTATAAGGATCCTGGAAACATTTTGAATTTCTAACTATAAAACTAAACATCGAGTTTGCCCTAGAAATTATATGATCGATGTGAAGCGAAAAAATTATTTTCGAGTCGAAAATCACTCCGAGATCCTTCTGGTAATCTACTCTTTGTAAAGAGTGACTACCAAGCTTGTATTCAAAACCCAAAGGATTTTTTTAGTTTTGAATAAGTCATTACACTACATTTATTATTGTTAAAAAAGAGTCCATTCAACTTACACGATTGAAGGATTTTATTTAGATCGGCTTGGACATTATTCGCATCTGATAATGATTTTATGCAGCTAAAAAACTTAAAATCATCAGCATACAAAAGGCATCTTGAAAAAGAGAGAAGACTTGGCAAGTCATTACAAAAAATGATGAACAGTAACGGTCCAAGGTGACTACCTTGAGGTACACCTGAGAAGTTCACTATTTCTTTAGATAACTCGTCACCAATTTTGACACATTGTTTTCTGTCGTCTAAATAACTTTTTATTCCAACTAAGCAGCACAGAATGAAAACCAAACATGTCAAGTGCATTTTCATAGTGTCACTCTTTGATTGATTTCGATAGAATTTCTACAATTGAAAGTTAAATTTAATCCTACACTGAAAAACTGCTTTTGAGATAACTCGGATTCAATTTATCTGCTTTAATTCATAGTTAACTCAAGCACTGAAAAACTGGCTCTTAAATAGCTAAAACAAACACCAATGGTAATGGTTGTAACGTGACGTATTATTGTGGATTTTAGAGAAAAAAATTAGTTTCTTAGTCAAGCTTAAAGCTGATGAGCTGTGGGATATTTGTAGCAATTTATGTCACCATTATTTTTTCTTATCTTCATTACAAACATACATATGTATATACAAATCAAATCAACCAGTATATTTCCAAATTGATAATTAATTTGCTTCTTCTGCATTAACTTGTTTTAATTTTAATTATTATTATTTTTTCAGAACAAGTGAATGGATTTTCTAAAATACGGCAAGTAAGTCTAAATTTAGTTTTATTTTATTCAAATGTATAACTTAGTTTAATCAAAAAAAAATTATACACATAAAATTGTAATTTATCTTTGAAAAGTTTCAATGAGTTTTAATTAAATTCCATTCATGTGATTTTTCTGCATTTATTAAGATAAGTTTCTTTCAGTTTCATGTCACTAAGTAGGAATTCAATCAAGTTTTGTTATATGACTCAATTGTGAATTTCATTTTTTAAAAGTAATTTGTCAGCGCAAAACGGTGGCCTTTCCTTTAAAGGTGACGCATAAACAAAAATATGTCGATTAATTATTTTTGAGCAATACTTTTGTTTGTACTGGAAACTTTAAAATTTATTTTTAAAATATAGCAAACAATACAAATAATACTTAAGAACATTCTACCACCTTATCTACGTATGTTTGTTATTTTTAAAAACTTCATCTTTGTATTTCTTAATATTTGTTGCTTTAATTACTTCTTTAACGTTCAGTGCTTTGTCGTATGATTGGTGAAACTTGTATGTTTATAGGGGATAGACAGATGTGAATGGTTTGTAAATAACCATCACCCGATTCTTGTAGTTTTCTTTTAAACTCGTTTATTGTATCGATATTTTAATCACAAGTTACTGGTTTTTGGGCTGCACAAATAGTTTATTCAAAGAATCGATGCGAAGCGAAAAGTGAGGCAAGAAGTATTTGCGTATGCAGCTGCGCACAGTAAAGCGTTATTTTGTTTAATCAACAAACCCGAGTTTCTCACATATATTTCGCAATCTTCTCGCAAAGCGAGTTTGTGCAGAAATTTTATTGTTGTTAATGAATTTTTTGTATTTATTTTGAAAAAAATCAAAAAGCAAGCTGATTCCGAATATATTGTTGCTCTTAGGGTTAATGATGTCAATCTAAAACCAGGTAAAGACAAAATCCCCAAGATAAAATCTCTTGAAGACAAAATCCCGGAAATAAAATCCCAAAAATAAGATGTGCAAGTAGTAAAATCTTTTTTTCATTTCACTTAATATGTTGGGGATTATTGGGGATTTCTAGAGATTTGGAGATTTTAAAAATTTTCTTTTTATTTTGTGCTTCTCCTTTCCCCATAGAGATTTAGTATTCTTGGATTCGATTTTTTCTAATGTTTAAAAAAAATCTCCATTTTACCCAAATTTTTAATTCATAATCGCTTTAATTAACTGATTTTATCAGAAAAAAATATACAATCACAATTTGAGAAGAGTAATTCTTTTCTTTTTTTTCGATTTTGACACAAATTTTAAATAAATTTAGCGTGTTCCAAAGATATTCTTGTTTAATTTTTAATTTTAATTTTTAGGTTCACCAGGTTCCAGTTTATCTTTAGAATTTAGCTTTAAAAATATATTTAAAATTGAGTCATTTCGTTATAACTTGCTCTATAGAAATTATTTAGTGTAGATATCGTATATTTTGATACTTGTTTTGCTGAACTCCAAAGTTTTTTAATATCTATATGTATGTGTACATAATTACCTATTAAATTTTTGATTTGCATTTTTAATGAAATTTTATTTAGAAGCAAAACAAAAATTAAATGTATGTATAAATAATTATTTAGTATTAAAAGCTTCCCAGTACTTTGTCATTATAACTAAAACAACCGTTCAAAAATACACGTTTGCCAATTTTTATGTAGATATATAGCTGATTACTTAAAAAATTAAACAAGATCTGGAGAACTTCCCTACAAAACAGTTTAATTATATATTTTGTTGTAAAATTAAACATTTATAATAAAAAAATTCAGGCGAAAAATATTCTGATGTCATTTGTTTGCAGTTAGACTATTAAACTGGAGTTTTGCTGAACTCCAAAAATTTTTAATACCTATATGTATGTGTACATAATTAACTATTAAATTTTTGATTTGCATTTTTAATGAAATTTTTGTAGAAGCAAAACAATTTCTCAGAAAAATTTCTCATTTTTGCTGTCAAAATTCTTAAAACAAAAGTCAAAAAAGTTAAAATTTTGAAAAAAATAAAAAAAAAACGTATTGGTGGAATGTTAAAAAACGCTAGGTATACGCAGTTAAACTAAGTAATAAATTTGTGAAGAAATGCAAACTCAATTTTAATTTACTGATCATTTTTTAAATTCTATACCAATTCTATATTTTAAAATAATTTCAAAGTAACTTGAGAAAATCAGTTTGAACACAATCAAGTTCTAATATAATTCCTCAGTTCTTCACTTGGTTTTAATGAAATTCTTAAATTTTATCATTTGTATAGCGCTTGCTCTAAGCACCTGCTACGTCATGTTTCGCATTTAAATAAGTTCAAGTTGTCAATCTAGCCCTTTGTATGGTAATTATTTTATTAATAATTTGCCGTAAGGACGTCCTAAATTATTTGTGACAGTTTTAATTTGTTCGTGCTGTATAATATATATGTAAGTCTTCGATTTTTGTTTATTGAGGAAAATAAACACAAAATAAAAACAAAAACAAAATTTTAGCACGAAAATACCACAACAATTTAGGACTACCTTACCGCAAACCGTTAAGGATATTTTATGGCTTTTAGAGGGGTGCTTCGATTACTTAATATCAACTACTTAGTTAAGCAGCAAATAAAAACATTTAACGACAAATTCGGAACTATCACAACTATTATAAGGAAAATTATTCACCTTAATGCTTTTTGATCGGTCAATCTTTTCAAATAAGTTTTAACTCCAATGTAAAAAATAAATTAAAAAAGGTTCCACATACGCCATAGTGTACCATTTTCTGTAAAACTTAAAATAATTGTTTCGTTGAGGTTGGAACTGTCTCTTTGGTATTTTTTATTGAAAAGAAATATAGGCATTGCTCTAAACTTATACATATAGCTAAGTTTATTATATAAAAGAGCTATGTTACCCAAAAAGCAATGAAATATGAAGACATTACATTTGAATTGACATTTCAACTTACAGACCTATATTGGTAAATAACTAGACACTTGTATGCATGTGTAGATAGTAATTTTGTTGTTCTTCTCAATTCATATTCCCTTTAAGTTTTTTTTTATGAATTCGCAGTTAAATCTCAAACTAAATTCTATTTCGAACCGTGTATTTTTGATAATTCCCTTCTATTGGACAAGTAAAAAAATATTATGTTTGGCATTTGAAAACACCCGCTTTGCCTTCGAGTGGTATACAATTTGAACATATACATTACCCACAGCAAACACAACAACTAATAGCCAGTGCCGTAGCCAGGATTTTGGTTCGGGAGGGGCTTGCTTCTTATTAGTTTTTAAATTTAAATTTAAATTTAAAAATCCATGGCGTAACAAAAATATCAGGTATCTCAAAATTCAAAGTTCGTAAAAAGTGACCCGAACTAACCCCGAATTTCATTAGATATATTTTACTATAACTATGAGAGCTTATACTTATTTTGTGGGATTCTTCCGTATCTATTACGACGGGATCTGTGGTTGATTATCTATTTAAAAATAACTGTTTACTTACTACAATGGTCGCCATGTTTTGGTTTTTTTTTTTAAAGAAGTAATGGAACTTTGGCGTTTCATTTTTCTTAAGGAATGACAAAAAACGAATAGGTACCTACTACAATACTTCGAAAAATATTTTCCGCAATCTGAAAGTAATTTTAAATCATATATGCATTTGTAACGCGCATATCACTATTTCTATTTAGGTATTTGTGGTTTGTATTATTCTGAGATCATATAAATAACTTATTGTTACTTTATTTTGCAATTTTTTGGCAATAACTGAAGTCCTCAATATCCTAGAATATTCTCATTTTAATAGCTTTTAAAATTAAATTAAATACCTAAATAGTCTTCTAAATTCAATACAAAATTGTATGCATACCTAAATAGTCTAAATAGTGTTTTTAAGTAGTTGAGAGCTTCAAATAAACTATGCCTACCTGCATAGTCCCCTTATTTTTATAGATTTGAATTTTGTATATTAGAAAGTTTTAGTTTTTATTTTAGACTTTCGGGGGGGGGGGGCTTCAGCCCCTCAAGCCCCCCCTCTGGCTACGTGCCTGCTAATAGCAAAAAAAGCAAAAACATTACTGATTCCGTACACAATATAATATTTTAACTTTATCTAAAAAAAAAAAAACATACAAACGAAATGAATTTATTGTGCTTTGCATGCAAACAGATGTGTATAGTATATACTTCAACATCAACAGCAACACCCAGCATTATTTACAATTCCATTCAATGTAGCTACGACACTATAGTGGCAGCCTAGCAGCTTTAGCAATTCCACCAGACTCGCTCATAAAAGCACTGCTGTTTTGGCCTCTCCCGACGCCGATGACGGCGGAGACGAGAACCAGTGACAGAGTGGGTTGTATTTGTAGTGTACGGTGTGAAGGGGTCTATCAGAGTAGTAGTATAGAAAATCCAAGAGAATTCAGGGCTGGATTGTGTTTCTTGGCACATAGCTGGCGAGTATTCAAAAATTAGTTTGGTAACATAATAAAGTTTTATGATGTCAATGAATATTTCGTTTGAATGTATGTAGATCCCTGCATCATTATATTTACCGAAATATTTTCGCTTGTTACACAAAAGGATTGTTTAGCAAATTTAAGGCCAATCATAATTTTTTGAGTGCGCGCATCTTATATACACAAAAATAAACAAGTTTTTGACACTTTCATTTACATATTGGCAACTTAATCGCCCAGAAATTGCCATAAATATATGGTGGCTTTTAAGTTTCTTCTCAAAAATAGTCAACAACTATCATTTTGAATTTGTCATGTAACACGCCTTTAAAAGATACTCTCTAGCTCCCATCTTTTTAAAATTTAAGCCGAAATGCATCGCTGATGAATAAAAAATAAATTAACCAAAATTTTAGGAAATATAATTTTCGACGAGTTGTAGCAAACAAAAAAAGAAAAACGATTTATTAAATTAAACAAAATTAGGAATGCGTAGATTTTCGATCTCTTATATTTATAAGGAATGTTATTTTAGGTTGTATTTTGGGAGTTTTTGTGCCATTGTGACGCTGGAATAGTCTAATCCGGCCCTGTAGAGTATTTTTATTTTACAAGGAGAGATTTTTGAGACTTCGTCATGTTGTGGGTGAGCTAGTACAAGAGATGATAATGGAACAGAGGCAAAGAGAAGGCTTGACAGCGCGCACCTCCTTAACCAGTCACCGAACTGGCTTCAAGTCCTCCAAGCTCGTAGTGTAATATACTATATCACGTGTACTACTATACTATACACCAAAGGAAAAACATTACGTATCGTACCGAACAGAACAGATAGCGAGGTAAATACTACACACCATCCAGTTTGGTGCTTTGCTTGGCTTGTCCATAGAGATACTCTCGCCGAACAGAGTATTTCTCGATGTTGTGGTTGTTGTTGTTGTTGCTTTAGCTGTTCTTGTTGGTTTTGGTTTTGTTTGATTCTGTGTTTGTCTTGTTTTCCTTCTTTTTTTTACTCGTTCGTCTTTTCCTTTTCAATTCAATAAAAAAGCTCCTCGTGTACAAATCTCATTCGGCTACGGTACTTTATGCTAACCGCACCGCCCGATCTCTCTCGATACGTTAACACGGGTGCACGGGATTCTAGAGAACTACTTTTTTATTATTGTTATTTTCGTGCGAAAAATGTGTTTCTTTAATCTTATGTCAGTCGGAGTGACACTGCGACGAACTGTCACTGGCCTTTTACAATAAATAATAATTCCTTATTTATTGTTGTTGTTGTTGTGGGTGGTATAGATATAGATAGTAAAGTGGCTGTGGTAGTTATTGTACGATATGTCAGTGATTTTGGAGAACTAAATTATGTAATTTTTTGTTCAGCACTCTTTCGATCGGTTTTTTCGAAAGATATTACAAATTTTCAAAAAAAAAAAATATATTCAATCTTAATCAGCACTAGAACGTGTTTGTGTGAGTGTGTGTGTTTGCATATGTTTGTGTATCGGTATGTGTTTTTGTTCAACACAAACAAGCAAACAATCAGGATTTTACACACAAATCTGACAAAGGAAAACGGAAAACTTTCGTTCAAGGCCATTTCACCGACATAGTATGAGAGGGTGGGCCAGCGCCAACGCCAACGCCAACACGGGCATACACCAAATGATGAGAGAGACAATAACAAAAACAAAAAGAAACAAAATTTTGCCAAATCAAGTGCAAGATAAATGAACATAGATTTTAACCCCATGGCCCATACCATGCAAATATTTAGACGCACACATAAATAACATTATAGATACTATATCTAGATGTCGAAAACTATACACAGTTCACAGATGAATGGAGTTTATCTCGCGACAACAACTACTGACATCTGTCACTTTTGTCATCTGTCAAAAAGTGTCGATTTGATTAATAAAAAAAAAATACCTATATAATATACGTACAAATACAAAGGTAGGTGCAATTTTATTTCCTTATCTTCTTGTCTCTCTTTTTATATTTTTATTTTGTTTATGTGTGTGTGTGTTTAAACACTCGCTGTGCTATATACAATCAAATACAAAATTAAGTTTAAATAAAAGGGAAAACAAAAAAAAGAGAAAAAAAAACAAAAGTTTATTTGAGCAATTAGCTTTTATGGGGTAAAAAGCTGAATGAATTTGAAGCTAGACATGTTTGATGGCTATATGAGGATAGAGTATAGCAACTCCAGCAATCATGGCAAGGGGGAGAAAAGGTAGTGTGCAAGTACATACAACATACATACATACATACATATTATAAGCTTCTAGCTGATACTATGAATGACAGTTTATATGCGAGAATGTATGTCGGTTTCTTCATCATCTGTCAAAAAAGGCTTACATTACCTCATTAAGAGCTTCGTGTTGTCTGTTGAAATGCCGTTACCATATGATATAGGCACTCATCACATAGATTAGATACAATATCTATGGTCAGGAGGGGTCAAGCTATCTGTCGATGGTTTTATTACATTTATACTTCTCGTTATTTCTCCATTAACTTCGTCTAATTGATATCATTTTACAATAACTCATCAATTCTAAAGAATTAATGGATTTTGTTTGAAGAAGCAATATCATATGTGTATGTACACGAGTATGTATTTATTTGTTGTAAAATAATATAAATTCTCAGTTACTGTGCTAAATAAAAAGAACACGATTCTCTGCGCTATGTGCATATGTTTGGTTTTGTTGGAAAGAGAAGAATACAGAAGGAAAAACACAAAAAAATATTGCAAACGAATCTAATTTAAATTTCTATATATAGATATCAATTTGCAGTGACGTAAATATTTGTAAAGGTAAATAGATACATTTTTTTGTTGTATATATGTTTGTGTATCTATCGAATAGTTCGTATAGATAGATTATGTTATAATTGGCAAATTGGTATAGCATGGTACTTAAATTGTACAGAACAACAAAAGTATTAATTTGTAACAACATGTCAGGATGTATGTATGTTGAAATAAAATGCAGCTTTATACATTATGTATGTTTTAACTTAAAATTATATATCAGTTGTAGGGATGTATGTATTTTTTCATTTTACCTAAACAATATTTTTTTACTTTGAAAGAAGGCCAATGAACATGAATTATAACATGAATACTAGAAACTTTGGATATCAAGCACCTACATAGATATGTTTACATTCACAGTGTTAGGTTCTCATACTTGCCGATTTTCACATGTTGAACAAGAACATGAAGTTCAGTTAAGCACTGATCAAAAATAAGTGTAGAAAGACTTTTCTGTGGATTTTATTTTTACAACAGAGTTGAGTTCTGACAAAAATCTTGGGATCAACGAAAGGAGAGCTAACTTCAAGTCATTAAAATGTTTGTAGATTTTTTTCGCTTCTCTTGGAAAAGACTATAATATCTTTATCTAATCCTACGCGATCTTGACTCTAGGAAATTCCAGCTTAATAAGGCATGTAAATATGTATAACGATTTTATTATTCCAGACATGAAGTAATTTCAAAAATAAAATAGTGTTTTGGTCTGAAGTTAGCATATTTAGCTTGACAGTTATTCACTTTTGAATTTGAATTGTTAGTTAAAGTTGAAAGGAAACTTTACGATTTTGTAAACGTAAAATATAGTAGCCATGATTATAAATCTGACAAATATCTTAAATTGAAAAGAAAAGTAAAAGGCATTAGCGATGTTAATGCATTTTTAGTATTATGCTGGGTTTAAAACGGGGTTTTCAAATTTTAAACGAGTTAGAATCGCAATCCCTATCTGTTATTAAAGTTAACATCACCATATGCATATTTTATATTTTTGACAATAACAAATGTGAAAATGGTATGTTTGTTAATTTTTTTGCATAAAATGTCACTGTTTTAGGCATGTTCAGCTGAAGTTTATTAAAAAAAAATAGGTTCAGTTGGTACCAAAAATATTTAAACCAAGGAAATTTAAGTAAAGAATTAGGTATATAAAGTTAGAAAATTGTTAAATAGAGTTATCCTAATAAATTTACATAAGGCAGTTTAAAATTTTGCATCATTATTTTATTTTTCAAGAATTAGTGTTTGCTCAGAATTTGACTTTAAAAGTATAATTTTAATTACAAAATGATTTCTTTTTTAAAGAAAAATACATCACAAAATGTAGGTTTTTGCTTTGAAAAATAGGTAATCTTATAATGTCAGTTTCATTAAAGTGAAGATTTTTGGTTGATATAGCATTACTAATTGGCTATACACACAGTAGTCAGACAGATTCTCACATACGGTGTGATAAAATAACAAAATGTGAAAAACTAGCAACTAAGGCTGTCCAATACAGTCTGCTAATATATAGGCGGAATACTTCGCTAGACTCCCTCCGTTGCATTGGACATTCTGTTCCATTTGAAACCCCTCGATACATTTTTTAAACAAACAGCACAGCAAGCGATCTTAAAGCTTCCTCATAATGGAACAAACAAAAATTTGGCTTCTCCATCATTCTGAACTCATTCGGATCACTTCGAAGTATTTTCAAGTCACTATACAATCCCTTCCAAATCTGGGAGGACTTGACTTTCCTGGAAGACGAATCGATCCACTTTTACACCGACAACGGATCAAAAACTGATGACGGATTGGTGGAGGTGTGTACTCTTATAGACTGAAATTAAGTCTCTCCTTTTGTCTTTCCAATCACTGTAATGTTTTCCAGGCGTAACTTTTGGCGACAAAAGAAGTTCTGCCTTGGCTTAGAAATATCCACATATTCTCAGAGAGTCAAGCCGGATTCTGTCTCTAAAAATTAAAAAAACAGATGGCACAGCATTCACTTTTGCTGGGTGCTGGGTGCTGGATTATAGGGAAATTCCAGGCTTGGAGTATTTTCTAAGAATTTCTGCAGAAGCTGTATGATGCATCTCAAAGGCGTATGCTCCACCTGGGAGAATTTTACTACAATGATCCTACTGATCTAGCAAATTATAGAAATGTTTCCTAGATTCTTGTGGTATCACAATCTAAGTTTGTCACCACGTACCCTACAAAAACCGTATTATTTATTTGCGAATAAACTAACTTAGTCCAAATCTTGAATTTTTTTTATTAAATTTTGGCTGCTTTAGGAACTTACTGAGACCTAAAGTTAGGCAAAACCTTTTATCTAGGCTCAAATCAATTTTTTCAGTTATCACAAATCATCTCTCAATCGTTCACTAAGAATCGTTCATTAAGAAGTTAAATAATAAAATAGGGCAATAGTTTTTACTTTTTCTCATAAGTTATAACTAGAAAACACGTTTATTTAGCTAGTATAGACCTAATATTATTCGCATAAAATCATGGTTATGATATTTGTTTTATTTACAAAACATGATAAATTTCGTATTCAACGCCTTTTATTTTTTCTTCCACTATTCTAATTTTTCCACACAACATAAATATGTACATATGATTTAAACGGTTTTATCAGAAATAATGTCCGGATAGTTTTATATTCCTATAATTCTTGATAGCGACTCGATCGATTTTAATCAAAGTTTTTTGTTTTAATATTTGATGATTATTTAAAATATCCTTATCCGTTTCTTATCTTTGAATATATCTATAAAACAACTTATATATAACTTTTAATTCCTTTATTTATATTTAAACAGGAAGTCGTCCAAAACAAAATCAATGTTAAAAAACTACACAATCATAAATTATTACTAATCTAATTCCACTTCTAACTTCACACAAAAAACTATTTTAATCTTATTTAGTCGTATCTTCTATCTAACAGCTTTAAATTAAATATTAATATGATAAGCTGCCTACCTTACAATTTATTATATTTGCTCATTAAAAATGGGAAATCTCTAGAATAGCGTGGTTGCTGTATGAAAACAAAATTTATATAAATTATATTAAATTCAGAATATGAATTAAAAGCAAAAAAAAAAAACAAAAAAGGTTAGGAATTGCTATTTTTAATGGCGAGTGTGTGCACATAATCGGAAAGCGACAACACAGCTTTCACCATCTAGGTGTCATTGCCAAGGCCAACAAGCTTTTTTTGGGGGGGGGGGGCACAAGGCAACGAGACAGTCAGAAACAATGCCGGATTTTGAATACTTGATGTCCTAAGGCTAATGGAATTCATTAGAACGACGCACGGCCCCAAAATTTTTAGAAGCTTATATGAATTAAATTATTTCCCTAAGAACATTCTATAACTTAGATAAACTATTTTTTTTTTTAAGAAAGAAGTATTTGTTTTAAATCAGGAATATTAGATACTTATTCCAAAAATATTGTTCTTTGAGTGAGCTTTCGAATATATGGAGTGGAAAAACTATCCTTCGTTAATGTTCTCTCTTTTAGTACTCTTAAATACATAACTGAGAGAAGCAAAATGTATTTTCTAAAACATTAATCAATTAGCCACCCTATGTGCGTGAGTTCCGTTCCGTTATATATCAGAGGTTTTTGAAATCACTCCCTTGACCGTCGAAAAATAGTATGAACCAAATATTAAGTGATACAATATTTTTGACCTTTTTAACTAAACATTCCAATTATTTTATAAAAAGCTCTTTAAGAAAAATTTAATTGCCATAGATTTATTTTAAATGCCAGTTTTCTTTTGGTTTTTGGTGTCATTTATCAGGGATTTGATCCCTTGAAAATTTACTCAGACTATTATGAGTGAGTTTTAATGAAATTTTCAAATGTTGTGGTTTTGCCCTCAGAGATCTGGTGCCCTTAGTTTCTTCTTGGTTTGCTTGTCGTAAGATCCAGTACTGAGAGCAAGCCAGAGCCTGCTCAAAAATTCAAAATTCCTCGGCATTTGGCTAGAGATTTAAAAATTCTGTTATTTTTTTATACATACATAAATAAATATATAAATATAATTTTTTTTTATACGTTTTCTTTGACTTAAACTTGAATAAAAGTAGTAGGGAGGTAGGTATACATTATCTACTGATAACAATGGCGATGATAAATTTTTAATTTTGTTTTTTTCATTCTCTAGCCGGTATGGTGACTATTTTTAGGCATTTTTGTATATGTGTATTATTTTAGGTACTCATGTTTGCAGCAATTGAGTTCGGATACAAAATGTGGGTATCTGAAGAATACAATATACGAGTATATTCAGATTCGGTAGCTGGCTGGTTTTTTTTATTATTATTATTTTTTGCTACGTGTGCGGCTTTGGCGTGTGGCGTCAAAGGAATTATTCATCGTTTGGTCTTGGTAGTATAATCGGTGGGTAAAACAACAACTTTAACAATTGCCAGAGTTTCGCATGCCGGTTGCTGGCTGTTGTCGTTGTCGTCGCTCGTCCTACACACGCAACTTTTTTTTCTTTTATTTTTAATTCAAAAGAGAGCGAGTAACTATATTATGTATGTTGTTCAAGTTGTAGATACATTTATTACAATCAGTGATCCCGGCAACGTAAAAGTATCTACGTGACTCAGTATCAGTACCCACAGAATTTACTCAATTCAGCAATTGTTGTTATTCGAATATAAAATGTTTCGAACCTTTTTTCAACAGAATTGTTCGTTCAAAGAAAAATGTTCTTAAAAAAAATACCAACAAAAAAAAAGATACGATTTTTTTTGTGTGTAATGTGCGAAGTTTTGTACTTCAACAAAAAACAAATAACAAACGTGTGTAGAGAGTTGTTTTGTTATAATAAAATCAAAATAAAAAAAATTGAGAATTTTTACTAAGCAATAATTTTACATATATGGATTATTATGTATCGGAATTAAATATGTTTGTATTTTTATCTTTATATTCGTCGTTCGTATCGAAACGCGTATCTATTACAAAAAGGTGTGTTTTCATCGACACCAGAATATGACTTAAATACAAATTGTTTATTATTTTATTATTCAATCTAGAAGGAGATATTGTGATGGATTTGATTTTGGATTATTTTTTTATTTATTTATTTTTTTTTATCTATTTGATTATTTTTTGTGTTCAATTGAAAATAATATAGAGATACCTATAGAAGAAATGAAATGCAAATTATATTCACAAGCAATTATTGTTGTTTATTTATTTCTTCTTTTTTTTTTGAAGTGATCAATTAAAATGTATATAAAAAGGTTATATTAAATTGCAAATTATCAATTGGGGTTTTAAATAAATTGTTGTTTTGTTTTAAACAATATAATGTGACATTGAGTATTACGAGGCTAGTCTGAACTGCAACAAAATAATTCGTGGGTGTTTGATTTGTTGAGAATAATTCGTATGTATTTACATATATAATACTTTGTTTAATCATTCTTTTGTATTTAGTTTTTACTATAAAGCACTATAGGTATAAAGAACAACACCACACACTTTCAATGTGATTGACAATTTTTATTGAATAAACTCGTATATTTCCATTAATTTATTGACCGTTTGTTTACTTTTCAATTTCAGATAATAAAATTGGATACATTGATAAGAAACAAAATCAATATACATTTTTTTTTCTCAAAGATCAGAAGGAGTTTATTTGAACCAATAGTCAGACTGGGTTTTAAGATCACAAAAATTTGTAACAAACTGTATTTTAGATGTTATTGTTTCTCAAAGGTGGAGATGGAAGAGCTGGAAATCCATCAGCACTTATGCTTTAAGTTTTGAGGAACATTTAAATCCAACTGTTACAAGTTTTGGTAATGTATCTCTGAAATGAGGAAATAGCTAAAACTAAGGTTTTTTTTTAGAAATCATTGCTCGATAAGATTAGAATTTTCACAACTAATTAATTACTAATCAATGTTAAATAATTAAATAATAAACCATTGATTATGAGAAGTTTGTACCCATTTAAGGTTGCTAAGATGATATCAATTTAGCGAAATGCTAAAAAAAACATAGAAACCATTGAACGGGAAATTCTTAACTGTCAAAACTATTTAACGACCACCTCGCTATTTTTCGACCAATTAATGTTGCTTCTCTAACTTGACACTTTGGTTTGTTTTATCCCATCGTATTACTATCTTAATATTTAAATATATGAAAATTAGACAGATGACATAGCCATAAGTCCTACAAACTTCTTCCATGGAAGATTGTATGGAAACATCAAAATGAATTTTTTTTTGTTTTCTTAAGGTTCTGGAAGATTGTAAACTACTCTTATATTTGTCATCTTTCCATTAACAGATTTAAAAGTAATTGTCCTTGAAATTTAAATGTTCTCTGTTTACGAAAATGCGTTTTTGAATTCTCTAATAACACATGCTGGAACACAGCATTAAATTAACACTTGAAGATGTCAACAATTGGTTTGAACTGGTTGGGCAATTGAATGTTCCCATTGTGTTTACTTTTGAGTGTTTCGCAATGAATTTTTAGAATTAAAACACTACAAAAATGTTGCACATTTGTTCAAAATATGCTTGTTTTCTTTTCATAAAATTAAAATGTGTTCTTCTTCGCATATTTTGTAGTAACTTAAATAATTCTACAATAAAATATTCATGTATAGTTACTTTTAAAAATACAAATTAAATTTTTCAGCATAAATTTTGGAACTCTACATTAGTTCCACAGATTTTATTTAAAAAAAAATTAATTGCACTAACGCTTTTAAGACATTAGCCATGTTCCTTTGGAAGTGGCAAAATACTCATGAGTTAATGCAAAAAATAATCTAGTACTTATAACTTGATATGCGAGTAGATGCGATTTGTATGGGAAATCAGTTCTGCTCTTTTATTTGGAAATGACCAGCAAAGTACTTATGAGTACTTCACCGCCTCCAAAGAAACATTGCTATAGACAAAAGCATAATAAGTTAAATCTCTCCTTCTTTTGACAGGTAAGTTTCTTAAATTAAACGTCAGAGTCTTAAAAATGACAGTTAATGCAATAATGAAATGCGTTAATTTATGTAGGTAACTGAAATAATTTATTATGATGATAGGTTTTTTGTATTTTAAAATTAACCAAGCCAAATTAAATTTGTTGCCGTTGACTTTTCGGGTTCTACCTATGTATATGAATTTTAATAGCTTCTGTGTGTCTTTTTAAATCATAAACTTTTTATATAGGCAAACCCTATTTGATGATGCATCATAAAACTTTATACCTAAATATCTTTATTAATGAAAAATGTTAATGAACTTGTTTGTAGTTTATAGTCATTAAATTAAAAATAAATTTAGATAACTTTTAATGAAAAACTCGAGTTTTTCTGATTTTTATACCTGTGTGTGTATTTTCCTCACTCATTGACATCGGCGGCAGAGGTCAGTACCTAGATTTTGTAATTCTCGCTAATCGCTTTACACCAAAATCATATTGCAGCAGTTTACTAGAATAAAAAAAAAACTATAAAGCTACATTATATGTATGTAGGTATACAAAAAAAAAAAAAAAAAAACAATATAAAAACATCAAAATATAAGTAAATTTTGAATGTGGTGTAGATATTGAGAGTTTAGAGCGCACGGTGCCTAAGAAGACAATAGAAGCCTTTGTTCAAACTCAAGTGTGTGCATCAGGTACCTTCTATTCATTCCGGATCGAGTATAAAAGGAATATCATAAAACACAAAAAGATAGATAGATGGATAGTGGGAAATTCAATGAACCATAACGAAATGTGTCCTTTATCATCATCGTTGCATTCGCCTACCTGTGTATTTGTTGTAGTTTTTGTTTTTTTTTTTTATTGTTGTTTTAGCGTTGTCCCTCTGCATATCCTTATGTTCAGGGCTGGATTATTTCCAAGACGATGTAGGTAACTCTATTACTAAGATCCAATAAGTTCTAGGACCCAATATATTTTGAATGAAATAATGTTTGATTTACTAAACTATGGCAGACTCTACTAGGTCCTGAAATACTCGTGAGATTTAAAAAATATAAAATGTAAGAAAACTTAAGGTTACTTCGTAAGGTGACATATAAATGAAGTCGATGCCAAGAAAAATTCTTTTTTTTAGATGCATTAATTTAACATTAACGAACACAATGCCCCAAACATTCACTGACTGCAGGCGACTACCTGTTGAAGCCCGCCTCTGTTCTTATTTAATTTCTGAGTTTATTATTTGTTGTTGTTGTTGTTGTTGTTATTTCTGTTATATTTGCCTACATTTTTATGCCTGTATGTTTTATTTTCTGACCGAAATATGAAGGTGCCATGGATGGGTGTGCTATCATATGACCAAACATCAGTTTCATCCATTTGTATACAACATGCACTCGCAGGTACAAATTTTGAAATATTTATTGAAGAAGTCCTGGAAAACCCGTAAGCGATACTCAAAATGAATGGATTGCCTTATGATGTTCCAAAGGCACTCATATTGAATGTTTTTTTTTTATATTTTGTATTTTGTTTGATGTTTTTATTGCTGCGCTATTTAGGCTAACCGAAAATTATGGGAATGCCTTAAGTTTAGTATGATTTTGATTTTTGAACAGATCGGTGATCTTTTTAAAAGACGAAATAGTGAATATTATTAAACTGTGATTTATAGTATACAAAAAATACTAATATTCCAATAACAAGTTATATTGTGTTAAGCGAAATATTTACAAAACCTTTCAAAATAATTATCAGCTAAATAATTAAAAGGTGATTTGATAAGCGATAATAGATCTTAAAGTATTCTCACATCATTACAAAGTGAAAATCGGCAAACTGAGATTAAACGGGTTTTTATTCAAAGTATTTGTACTCAAGTAAATCTAATTTGATAAGACTGATGCCTGGAAAGTGGAGATTTTTTTAATACAAAATAAACAGATAAGGATTTTCCATTAAACGGCTGGTATCTTAAGAGAGTTAGGTGGGTACCTACATATATATTTCTTTTATAAGTTGTGCAAGAAAATTTATCCTTAAATTGTTCATAATCAAGATTTTTGATTTAACTTTTTAAAAAATCTCATATAAAGTTATAAATATTAGATGAATTCATACAAATAACTTACTTAAAATAAACAGATATTGAATGATTGAAAAAAGAAATAGGTACAAAATTTAACATGAAATTGGTGCAGTGTAGTGTCATGTTTTATTCAAAATTCTGGCAGTGGATATATATGAACAACTATGTACTTTCGAATTTTATAATATTTAGAAAAACTTAAAATACTAACAAATGAACAAAAGCTTAATAATTTGAATGAACAAAGTATTTTGAACAAGTGGTTTGATGTTTCATTTAATAAAAGTTTCGAACAAATTATTTTCACAGTACTTCGGAAAAAGTAATAAATCTTCGAAATAAATTGTTTTTATGACTAAGTATGTCTCACCTTAATTATTTGGATCCTGGAAAAAATCAAAAGTGTATACCTACCATGGATTTCTGCTGAATTAATAACTCACACAAAGAAGTTGCGCACATCAGCGAATTACTTTCATAATTTTTAAAAGCTACCAATTCACAACCTCAATGCTCGAGTAAAAATAAATTTCATACAACTTGTATTTCAAAACAAGTAAATTTTCAAACTTTTCCAACACATTAGATATTTCTTTGTTATAGAAGCCTAATGCGAATTTAAAAGTATGTCTTCAAAAAACATGCAAAAAAGATGAGGGCTTTGCGAAAAGTTTATTATTTTTTCAATTGAATAATTTCTTAATCCTTGAAAAATGAAGCTATACATTATGTATGTACGTTCGAAGGGTCTCTTGCGAAAGCAAAAGTGAGCGAAAATTAGATGAAAAATTTATAATTCGCGGTCATTTACACTAAATATGATTTTTTGGAATATATTTGTTTCGTTTTCTATACGATAACTAGTTTCTACTATTATGGTTTTAGTTTTATCCAGCGAAATTTCATCGCTTAAACAGTTTTTAGCTTTCAAAGAGAAATTTGACATTTATAAAAACAAAAATAAACAATTGGAATGCGGTCCTTTAATTTGAAGCTGCACATTTTATTTGACAGACCCTTGTGTATTTTTGGACAGAAAATCACAGAGTTTTTAAGTAAAGGAACGCACCAATTACAAAAACAGTTTTAGTACGGTTAACATCCTATTACGATATCGGTCTATCAAAATATTTCAAAATTATATGTTCAACCATTCTACGTTAAGTTTTTTTAGTGATGTTGTTTGCATTATAGACTTTATATTGTCTTTTAATTATATTGATTAAATGAAAGCAACACCGGTTGCATCGAAAATATGAATAAATTTACAAAAATATCATATCACTTAAGCTAAAGTGAATACAAAAATGGCAGTCAATAAACTTAACGATACTTATTTTATAGCAATTCAACAATTGAGTTTTTCTGTATTTGTAGAGCTAAGGAAGTTTATAATTTTTAGGTCAAAACCTTTTACTTTATAACACATTATTCTTAATAAATTCTTTTTCCACTTTTATTTCAGATTCTTTTATGAAATTAAGTATAATCAATGATTTATCACAAATCCAAACCACTGATTAAGGATCTTTAAACTCCTAGAAGATACAATAAACAAATAAAAAAAAGTAGAGAAGAACATTTTAATACAAAATAATCCTGCACTTCCATGTCATCAGCTGTTGAGAGTTTTGGACCTGCATCTGCTGCGGCCGCACATCCATATGCTCATCACAATCATTTTGCAATTGCTGCAGCCGCCGCTGGTTCAGCTGCAGCAGCAGCTGCAGCCGTGATTCCTTCGCACCATCATCACCACCATAACCTACACCATCACCAGTCAATCAAAACGGAACCCGGACTTGAGCATCAATTTGTTCTGAACCATAGCTCAATATATAATAATATCAGTGTTTCTGCCGCAAATAGTCATATACCGAATTCTTTTTTGGGAAACGGCGGCGGTAGTGATCTCTTCCTGGCACCACAACGGCCACCAACATTATCACTGACAACATCGTCGTCCTCGTCAGCCGGCGGCGTCAATATACTGCCTACTCCATTAGCTCTTTCATCCAAGACCTGTTTACCACAGGAGCGGCCAAATTCACCACGAAATAGATCTCCACGCTCAAAAGCGACAAATTTTCAAGGTCAAGACGGTATTTGCTCCAACAATAATATGTCATCGGCGGAATTTGCTCGGCCACACCCAAAACAACCCCGTTACAACAACAATACCAACAACAACAATAATAATGTAAATACAACCAACAATAATAACACCAACAACAACAATAGCCATCTAAATAATACTAGCTACACCAGCAGCAATGCCATTCCATTACATTTGCGTTCAACAAAAACTGCAACTAATCTTAGCAAAGGTTACAACCACAACAACAATAATTGTTTGAACAACAACAATGTTTCGGCAAGTGATAAAAATAGTAATGACGGAAGTATTAAATTAAGCAACAATAATAACAGCAATCATCTGAATAAATCTACTTCAGTTGCATTGCCTCGAGCAAAATACTCAAATGAACAGTCTGGACCTGTAAATTTAGTCACAACCAATAACATCAACTTGATGAACCACAACAACAACAACAATAACAACAATTGTAGAACACCGCCAACTTCAATTCCATCTGATGCCTCTCAGGGCTCCCCATCATCTTCAGAGGCAAGCGATTGCAGTCGGAAGTCAGCTACATCATCCGAGATGTACCCTCAAAAGATGCCATTTACAGCCCAATCACTAGCTGTTACTAGTAATGCAGCAGTTGCTGCTGCGGCATGTGCTGCTGCTTACCAATATAACTATCCTCACATATATGCCAGTAGAGCCCTTTATGGGTAAGTTTTATTTCCAATCTCAAAGCCAACACATCGCTAACTATCACTATTTTATTTTTTTTAATTTCAGGCCATCATCAAACCTCTTCCCGGGACATCATGCACTTGTTCACCACAATACTTTAAGACCTTGCCCAACCTACTTGGGTGGCCAGCATGAACCTTTCTCACCTTACCTCCAAGCGGCAGGAGTCTATCAGTCTGGTGTGCCAACTAATGTCGCACAGCCACCAAATTCCGGCCTTCTCCGAACAACATCTTCACAAGTGCTTTTAAACAACAGCAACAACAATGGCATGGGTGTTGTTGCAACAAAACCTTCCAGTCCTTTGGAACGCAACTCTTATCCACCAAGCAATCCAAAGGATATTAGCAACATGAATGGCACTTATTTAAATGGCAAAGTTAATACTTCACCAGCTGCACCCGAATCCGTTAGTGGTTTTAAAGTGCCTAGTGGGAAGGAAGGATCTCTTAAGCATAGAATTCTAACACGACCAGCGCCATCTGATAGAGACGCGACAAAACGAAGGTCACCAATAACTGCTGCTGTTGTAAAGTAAGTTTGAATTATTTCTCATGACTTGAGCTTAAAAAAATAAAAATAATTTTTTTTTAATCAATAGATCGAATAGTAACAGTTCGACTAGTAACTTTACTAAAGGGGCCTTCATTGAACTAGCCAATGGTGCCCTGCGAAGAGTAGAAGATATGAGAACTGAGGACTTTATACAGTCGGCGGAAAAAAGTGCGTTCCATCAGTTGGCAGAATCTACTGTGGTGAAGATTTTTCCAACACAAAGCAGTGTGATAATCACGTTTAGCTATGACAAAAATCGCTCAAAGGTTAGTTTTTAGTTTAATCAAAAATATTTCGATGTGTTTTCTAATGTTTTAGAGTCATTTACAGTCGCATTTATTAGTGTTCCTTAGAACACTTTGCACAATTGTCCAGCTAGCCATTTTGTAAATAGTTGGATACCTCATTAATAAACACATTCCAATAATTTTCAAAATATATCTTCATATATTCACTGACATGCCTGTAATCTGTGAATTCCCCCTTTCACACGAGGAAACTTCTTGAGTTCCCAACACTTGACTTAACTTCTTTTAAACGATGTTATTTAACCTTGCGATTTTTAAGCCCGTAGGCGGGGACGAATGTGGTGTCCGGAGTAAAGAAAATTGCTGAGGTTGGAAAAATGGCAAGGTTATCGCTCTTTTTTCTGTGTGCCTTTTCTTTTTCTTCGAATTATAATAAACGCTGCCCCTGCGATTTTGAAACACGTTGGCGGGGGACGTATGCGGTGGCCAGGGTAAACAAAGTAGCAGAGGTTGAAATAATTACAGAGTCCCTCTTTTTACTATTGTTTGAGACATAAGCGGAGTAAAGAGTGTGAAGAGATGTTTCCTTCTCATTTAACAAAAATTACAGCTATTAAAATTTGCAGCGTTTAAATGGATGTTGAAATCCGAAAGAAACTCAAAAGAGAAACGCCGTTAAAATTTGCAGTCGTCTAAAAGCAGTCAATGCCAAAAATCTCCTGCAATTTGTTTCCATGTGTGAAAGGGAACTTTCATAATCATGACCTTTTGGATGCGCTAAATGAACATTTAATAAATTTCAAGATAACTCATCATTCGTAACTAGCAACTTGCCTTACTATTTTTATGGAACCCACTTTAAAATATTTTTGGACAACCAATTATAGTGTCTAAGTCTAAGATTTACCACTTTCAAACTTCTATTTCCTTTTTCTTATATTTTTTTTTATTTTTGTATGTTGATAATTTCTCAAAACATTATTCTATTTTATGATTTTATTTTTATATATTTTTAGGCTGACGTCGAAGTATCACATGAGCACCCGTTTTTCGTTTATGGACAAGGGTGGGCGTCATGCAACCCAGATCTAACTCTCAAGTCTTTCGGGTTAAAATGCCAGCGACTGCAAGTTGGTGATATATGCATTTCGTTGATATCGAAAGAACAGCCACAGGCTCTGCCACAAACCCAGGACAAAACCAGTCAGAGTCAAGTTTCAGTGAATTGCAACAATGATCAAGCTCCGTCCCAAAATTTTGACAAAAGCGAACCCATATCGCTTCCACAAAATCTGTCCAGAAAATTGCAACCACCAACAGCACCACTAACTACAGCTGAGAACACGATTGCTTTAAATAATGTAGTCAGCAACGTCACCAATAGACTTGCAAGCATGGGCGCTCCAACCTACATACCGAACTCCTTATCCCATCATCACTATGAGGAAGCAGCTGCTTATGAAAATACGATCTCCAGGCACCATGAATTTTATCAGCCTCCACTTCATCTTCATCATCCTTATCACCGGCTTCTGGGTCACACTGAGGTTACATCGAGACTTTCTCTTCCCCCACCACCACCACCACCTCCACAATCCCATTCCGCCCCAGTGCAAAAATCCCGCCCACCATCCAATCAGTCCCCCTATTACCCCGAACCTCATCTATCTCCACCAAGCTCCACTGCACAAAACAGCTGCAGTAACGAAACGCAACAACAGCCAGTCGACGCTTCCTTATCTCGCAAACGGCGGTGGTCAGCACCGGAGAGCATTTGTGACGATGACGAGAACGAATGCCAACCACCAACGACTCCAAGACTTTCATCAAACGTAAACGCTTACAATTCCTAGATAAGTCCAATCACAAAACGGGGTGAGTTTGAAAAACTCCCCTCCACCCCAACTGATATATAGCTATTCTTAAGTAAAGGACAAGGTCTCTTATGCCATGTGGAGCATGTAGCCATAAACTCTAAGTACCATAATAACGTTGTTAAATATTATAAGAATTTTATATAAATAGTGTTACATACATATAACCCTGAAACGCAACTTATAGTCCACTGTACATAAATTGTATACAAAAATAAAAATATATCTATATAAAATAATATAGGAAAGAGTCATATCTTTGGATTTCAAGAAAAATGAAAGACAAAACCGAAATCAGGAATCTTTAGGCTTTATCTGCGAACTATCCCAAGTATCGCTTAAAATATAAATAAAAATATGTATAAAACATTATTTTTTTCTCTCCTTTTTAATTTAGTTTGCTTTAAATTTTGTTCTTCCTTAAATAAAAAATAAACTCAAATTTATTTTCTAAGAAAAAAATTCTAATAGGTATATTAATTTTATTTGTTAAAAATTTCCCGATTGCATTTATGAGAAAAATAAAGTTTTTACAAAAAACTAAACCTAGCAACTGTAATTATTTTAAGTTTTAAGCGTTTGTTTTTTAAGTGTGTGCAAGAAATTATAATTTTATTTAAAAGAAAAAAATGTTAACGGAAAATTGTGATGAAATAATGAGTATTATATAAAAATTCAAAAAGTTTAAATTAATTGAAAACGTTTGTGCAACACATGGTGGCCTACGCTTAAGAATTAATTGTGAATTTATAAAAAAAAAAAAAAAAAAATAAACAAAATAAGAATTGTAAAATTACACTACACGAATGCACTTGTAACCTTAGATCTTCCTTTCTGGTGATTTTGTTTTTAATTTTATTTTTAATTTTATAATTGTAATTAATATTATTAATTATAATAATGAGAGATCTGTTTTATATTAGATTGTAATGAAAATATACTAAAAAAATGAATTCAACATTGTATAGTGTTTTTATTTAGAGTTCTTCTGCTAGTGTATAATCAGCCAAGTCGATAGTTAATTGTATATTTTGAATTTTCTAAGACTGAGTATATTTTTCATCTGAAATTTGAAAGACATTTTAAGCATTTATCATATATAAGGCATACAAAAATAATTTCAACAAATTGCTAATTGGCGCCCAATCGGAGGCCCCAAATACGAATAAAAATATCCAAATACACGGCTATTTTAGCAAACAAAGTAGTTTGCAGTAATAGTGCTGCTTTCATAAATTTGAAGTGGGTGGAGTAGAATTATTTTCTTTCTTAAAATTGGAATAAGTTTCTAACGCTGTGCCTGTGGACCTAGCTGTCATAATTATTTATCATAACAATATACAGGTCTCTTCAATTTTTCTCTTGAATAAAAATAAAATCTCGGAATTATAATACCTACATACCATCAATCTGTATCATTGGTATTTATTAACCGCGTTCAACCAAACAAATTGTAACTTGTATTTTAAAAGAATAAGGGTTTTAAGAAATGCCTTCGGTCAAAGTATAATACAAACATATCTACCTTGATTAACGATTTATTGGAATAATCGAATTTTACCATGAACAATGGGTACAATTTTAGAAAATATTATTGTTTTGAAGAAATTTTAATACATCGCAATATGGTAAAACCAAAATAATCCAAAGCTCATTGAAGCATAATACATAAATATAGGAGATTATCAAAATAACTATTTTTTCCTCATATTGTTCTTCCTTTTTCGAACGAGTTTTCTATGAGAGCGCTGATAAGCCCTATGAGCGCTCATTAAATAACTATTACTGCTTGGTAAATAGGTTTAAGATTTGTTCAAAATTATATATGCCTTGATTATAGTTAGTACATTCGAGAATTCCGTATACCATGTTTTTAAATCTTAATTACATCTTCCAAAATATTTGGATTTCTTATTCGTAATTGATGTCGATTTATACAAACATGGTTCAGCCTCGGTTCAGGATTTTAACTCACCGGTATCGTTGGATAAACTGAGGTTTTACCGTTCAGGGGTCAAGAATTTGCCTGTATAATCGCCAATTATGTACATCATGGGCCTATTATACATATAAAGTAAGTATGTATATGGTAAGTCAATGATATACATGCTTGAACCCTAGTGGAACCGCTGTTAAATTGCCGAAATCGGTGATTGAACCGACGCGACGCTGAATTATGTTTTTGCAACTAGCACTTCTACCTATCTACCCAAATACATTGTCAAAGTCGTAGTTTATTTTGGTAACACATGACTGGAACTTAACAGAACGTGTAGGCTCGGATGAAAACTTATGTGAAATAATTAAATCAAATTTAATTTTATTCACTCGTTACATCCACACTTTAATACATTTTTTTTTAATCTAATATCGATAAATCGAATTGGATTAAGGCCGTCCTCTGGAGTCCAGTTTAAGTACATACTTAAATTCAGACAAAAAATGTCAATGTCATATAATTTACTTCTTTTTCTGGTTTTTATTAATTTTTTACGGTCAAAAGAAAAAAAATGATTAAATAAATAAAAATTAATTTTAAATCAAGTGAAATGGCTTTTAGTCGTGCTATATTTTAGCTGTTGGAATCGCCTAACCTATTTATTTTTCATTTAAGAGAATTTTTATTTTTCATTTTAAAGAAAATTGCCATTTCTCAAAATTTCTGATTGAAGCATTTTAAATCTGTATTCAAGACAATTTAAATCCAGGGGATTTAATGCATATTTTGCATATTTTATGGACATAAATTTTATTTTTTGGATTTAAGATCCAAATTTATTAGTTAAATCCAATCTATACAGTCGTATATATTAGATTTCCTTGGACAGTTGTCCAACTAGCCATTGTCTAAATATTTAGACACCTCCTTATTTATAAACACATTCCAACAGTGGCCTACAAATGTTCTCATACACTCACCCACATTCCAGTGATCTGTTTAATTTCGTGAGCATTTGGATACGTTCAATGAACATTTCGTTCATTTGAAGATTATTTTTCAAGTTTTTGTTCATTCAACGACTTTAGAATAGGTTTGGACAACCAATTTCAGTGTCTAAGTTAGACACTCGATGGAACATGATTATAAATAAGATTTTGGACTTGGACAGCTGTCCAAAGGTAGACATACTTTGGAATGGGTTTATAAATACGACTGATAATAATTAGTATAGCCGTTAGTTAACCAGAAAACTGGTTATTTTAAAAACAGGGGTCTAATTCCGCAAATATGGATAATTTCTTACTTGAATAAATTTTCCTATACCTATGTGTATTTTTCAAAAAAAAGAAATTGAACTTCATCGTACTCTTGCAAAATTACAAAATGTCATGAAATTTTAAAACAGCGTCTGCATTTTTTAAGTTGATGTCAATGTTAATTTCCTTGTGTATCTTTTTGTGCGCTGGAAACAATAGAGAGATTAATGTATAACCTAAGATTATGTTCGGGTGAAAACTTTCACCTTAGCGTCAGTTAGTCTGAAATCTGTTTCACCCTCTTAAAAAAAAATTATAAATTGTCGAACGTGTCCATTTATCTTTCACAGAATGCAACCGAACACACACTGAATTCCACACTTCAAATAAATGAAAACTCATCGCCCATCTAAAGCTTTGTAAAAAAAAAAAGTTGCACTGTACGTCGTGTATACACAACCTGCAGTCGAAGTGTTTATCGACTTGTTTTTATTTAAATAAAAATCCAATAATTTCTTAATGCAAAAAACTAAATCGAATCAAACATAGAAGTGCAACTAATTTAGATAATGTGTGAATCAAATAGTTCATCAATCGCTGCCGCTGTTCATCATCAAAAGAACAAAACTAAATTCGGTTTATAGTGAAGATTGAATAGAAGAGGACGAGAAGAACACAATGCAAGTGAAAACATCGAATAAGTAGAATCTACATGCCTACGTACATACATATATAACAATATTTTTCTTAAGAACAAGTACCTACTATATACCTACCTATCTGTATTTTATGAATATAGCTAATAACATTTTTGACAAGACTTTCCTAATTTTCTTTTTTTCTTATTTTTCCACCTTTTTTCCATCAAGCAGTGTGTGTGCTTCACAAAGTTGACTTCTTGTTTATTTTGCTTTTTTTCTGTTTCTTTTCTTCTCCCCCAACTGTAGCAGCACATAAGATCGACAAAAGTTATTTAATCCAACAAATGAATAAAAACAAAATTAATATGTTAGCTAGTTCAAGTATCAAACAAACAAAAGCCAATTCCTAATGATTAGGAATATTTAGTTGAATTTATATTTTTTTGTTTCGAGTTGAGTCGAAGGCCGAGGCCAAGTTCAAGAAGGGAGCTCCACTCTCCACTGTTGTAGTGCTGTTGCTGTTGTGCTGCTGCTTATCTGCCTATTTAAACTACCATCTTGTGTTGCTGCCGTAAAAAAAATATAACAAAGGAGGCAGAAAGAGAACAATCCTCTGTAAAAAAAACAAACAACTTGAGCCAACAAGAAGGCAGTGCATTTTCCAAAGAAACATTTTAAGTTCGACGTGGGATTTTCTGGGATTCCAAGCAAACTTCCTTGAAAATTTCTCTTGGTCGAGATACGTTAGAGAGTTTGTGGAGAGGTGAGTCCAATTTAAAAATAAAATTGTAAGACATCTTATGTCGATATTGATAATCATATTAACAATCTTTTCAAAATGCTTACAGTTTCCTGCTTTTACTTAACTTGTTTACTTTATAGGTATAGCGTTTAGAGTCGCGGATGGCCTAGAAACCTCTGCAACCATTCTTTACCTAGCTTTATCCGGTTTGTTTAGATGACACTCCAACACTACGTGGAGTTTCTCTGCTGCGTTGTTCATTAGAACTAGATTCGAAGACTGGTCCATTATTGCTATCCATAACTTCCACTTGTTCCGAACCTTTTCACCTTTTCGGCTTGGCTGTAGTGAATACCCAATAAAGCTCGTTGTTAAATCTTCTTCTCCACACTCGTTCGATAAATACACCCGAAGAATTGTCCCTTCAAAGCAATTTAACAAGTTTTCATGTGATCTTGTCAAGGTCCAATGCGTCTGCACTATACATGAAACGTTCTAGGTTTTAAAAATTTTGACCTGACTAGTGATTTCGAATCTTGTGACCTTCATTGTTGTTTTAAAAGAAATTATACACTATGTAAATATTGACTAGTACTCTAATACATTTTTGGGGAAAAGATAACTTAATTTTGGTCACAAATATAATTCAGACCAACAAAATGTAACAGTTTTTCTTTTTTCCAAAAACAATTATGAAATGTTTTAATATATTCTAACCTAAAAGTTAAAAACACATTATTATGTTCGCTATATTCGTGGTTATGTTACGTCACGAAATAATTTTAATTTTTAAGAATACATGTTCATATGTATTTATTTCTCTGTAAAAAAAAAGTTGTAATTGACAAATAAATAAAACTTTGGTTGCGTCATCTAAATTAAAATTTTTATGTCAGTATACCATATATATGTATGTATATCAATATATATCAAAACCAGGAACTAATTGGCCACATTTAACGTTTAATTTTTAAATATACAAAAAGAATAACATAAATGAGCAACAATAATATGTAAGTTTAGGTCTTAAATATGAATACTTATTTTCTCAACATTGGAATCTTCTGAATTATCCTCTATTTATTTTGATTGTGTACCGAAATAAATACAGCTAGATTCCTGGCAATGGCAACAATCATATCTGCGAGCTAGATGATTTTTCTGCATTTAAATTCCATTGTACACTTGCAACGGATAATAATAATTAAAGAACCCCTAGAAGCTAAGGGTAAATCAGTTTATTTTGGAAAATACTCCTAAACTATGAATTTGTTACATAAACCATGTATTTGTTTTACCACAGGCGGTTAGTCTTAGTACTAATAAAATTGGTATTTAATTGATTTATATGGATGATTCGCAAACTGTTATTTATTGAGTTTGTACTACAATTTACATTAAATGTTATTTAAAAAATTTGCTACCCTTTCTCCTTGGTTTAAGAAAGTATAGTCAAAATGTCAGTACCGTGGCATGTCGAATCCTTGTTTTTTTCAAATAAATCTAATATAATGTACATACATACATCACTGAATAAAAATGTTGACGTCAGAGAAGTTTGAGGGAAATAGTTGCTTTATTAAATTTTGGCCATAGTCAAGTCAAAATATTTGCTCTTGAAATAAATAATCATAATTGAAAGTTGTCCCCAGATTTCATTTTATTTTTGAATTCAAAACATTTCCCACTGAACCGCCATCTTTTTTTAGTTTGATGTCGCTGTGTGGTGGCATTTGAAGGAGAAACTATTTGTTTATTGTTAACAAGAGTCAATTTATTTTATTAACGTACTTGTGCTGTAATAGTGAATTGTTTTTACTCTAAAAAAGTGTATTTTTTGGGGTGATTTTAAATTGTACTTCTTTTAAAGTCATATATGTACATAATGTACATAAGTTGAAATTATCTCGGAAATTATTTTTCTCAGAAGCCTTGAGTAGTCTGGCTATATTAAAGTCTAAATGGTATTACTTTTATAATGAACTTAAATTAAATTATTTCACGCAATAGTACTAAAAATCTTGATAACTTTTCCATTTAAAATGGTATCAATACTTTGGACAAAACGAATAAAACATCTGTGCAATAAATGTTGAGTAATAATCCAGCAAACAAGTCTTTCAACCTCTAAAAACAGATTTTAAAAACTAAAAAAGATATAATTTTGAAGAAAAAAAAAATGCCCTTCAAAGTTTAAACCGTCAAAACATAAGATGGGATTCAGAAGCTCATCAAAAATATTTTCAAGAAGAGTGAGATCGTATTAAAATTCAAAAACAAAAAAACCGTGTCAGTACTTACCATTTCTTCGAGATTTAGAACTTTTCACTATATTTTTTGTTTCTTAAAAGTTGTAGCAAAATGCTCTTACTAATACTATGTCTATGGAAAGACAAAATATATTTAAAATAATTTTAAATTAGTTTTAATTTTAGCAAAATTAAAAAAAAAAATCACAGTTGACAGAAAATTACCCATATGCCTGTCATACCTAAGGGCTTTTTAAATGCACGGAACTAATTAGCAGAAATGGGAAGAACGGAAGAATTTGTCTAGCCCAGTGAACTGAGAAATAAGGTGTTTATTATCTCACGGGTGGATTTCATTTGAAACTGGAGGTATATATAGAAAAGAATACTACCTGGAGTGGGGCTCGTACCCACACCTCTAAGTCAAGCAGTCAAGCACTACATCCACTGCGCCATTGCCACCCATAAAAAGATTGAGTTGTTATTCCAATTTTCCATCATTCTTAAAGATATACATTTTTATCCGACTGGATTTTAAAAACCTTCCAAAATTTTAGGAGTCGACGTAAGATGTTTTAAAGATCTAAATTAAAAAGAACCATTTCTTTGTTTGCTTTGCAAGTAGAAATAAAAATATACATTTTATTATTATTTCAGTTGAGTAGGTGAAAGCACTGTTACTAGTCGTTTAACACAGGAATTGGATGGCAGAGAAAATTCGAAGCCAAAAGAATCAACACAACAGTAATCGCCATAACCTTTTGCCACTAAAATCGTCGTCAGAACCATCGAAGTCGTCAGAACGATCACACCGCAGGATGTCCAACAATTCGGGCTATCAGAACCATTACAACTACCGCATGTCGAACCACCATCGCCATAACAACACCCAAGAAAATGAAGACTCCTACGGGGGGGGACAAGGTGGTTCGAGCTCACATGCACACATGAATGGTGGCGGTAGTGGCTCACACTGCCATATAAATGGTGTCTTGACCAATGGACACCACCACAATGGTCATGCTACCAACGGAATTAAGCCGATGGATCAAGTGGCATTGCCAGATATGTGCTTCTTCTGTTTTGAAGTGTTGTACTGTGAGCTTAATAACATCGAGGGTCCAGGACAGCCGCAGTTTACTAATGATCCTTTGTAAGATATTATTTGTTATTGAAGTTTGGTTTTTAATTTCAATGTAAGCTTTGGATTGGCTTGTTACATTTCAGCCCGTTGTTCGTGACTTGGAAAATTGGCAGGGATAAACGGTTACGCGGTTGCATTGGAACATTTAGTGCAATGCATTTGCATTCGGGATTACGTGAATATGCCCTGACTAGTGCATTGAAAGATTCACGATTCTCTCCAATTACTAGAGACGAATTTCCAAGACTGACTGTGTCGGTGTCCATTTTGCAGGCAAGTAGTATCTTTTTTGTTTTGTTTGTAAAAAATAAATTGTTAGCGTGACAGCTCGTCGAGAATCAGAACAAACTGAGACCTACAACTGTGTACGTGTTGTTTTTGTTGCCCCCTACTTAAAGTTTTATTTGAAAACCATAGTTGGAATTATTAGTTTAAAGTTCTGATTTACTTAGAAGGCAAAATCAGTGATTATTTTGATGCCAATATAAAACTGATTACTTAATGATTAAGTCTTGCGTAAACATTTTAGCCCAACCTTCCATATGAAATCAGTTTCTTTATTTCAACGATTGAACTGCATTGAAATGTTAAAAGTCAGTTTATGAAAAAGGTTTTACTTCCAGATTATTAATTTTGCACCTTCGTTCTTTGTATTCAACAGAACTTCGAAGAAGCGCGCGGGTACCTAGATTGGACACTTGGCATACATGGTATTCGAATCGAGTTCCTCAATGAAAGAGGGTGCAAACGGACTGCTACTTACTTGCCACAAGTGGCGACCGAACAAGGTATGTTATTTTATTTAGTTCTCATTTCCATAAATTACTTTGAACAACTTCAAGGTTGGGATCAAACCCAGACCATCGACTCATTACTCAGGAAGGGTGGCTATCGTGCAGCCATCACCCCGGATACACGTAAATCAATAAAACTTACACGCTATCGCTCGCAAGAGATCCAAATGAATTACAAGGAGTACCGCGAGGTTTTGGAACGAAAGGCGCAGTACGGAAAAGTGCAATGCTAACAGCAGACCAAGTTTTCCCACAACCTACTACAGCATTAATTTCATTTAAAAAAAAAAAAAAACTAAAAATATAAAAAGAAAACGTGCTGAAGATTCTAATGCAATATTTGTCGATTTCACTTAACTAAACAACAACAAAAAAAAGATAGAAACAAACAAATTATGTTTATGTATTGTTGGCAGAGCGTGGCAGCTCGCGTTGTATTTGCCCAATTATTTAAAAAAATGTTTATTCTTATATAATGTAATTTTATAATTTGGCTCGTAACAACATAATATTGTTGCAAATATTTTAACTTCATTTAGAATTCTTTTTTGGTTTATTATCTAACAAGTTATCTAAGTTAATTAGGTACGCAATCTCTCCGCGTTTTGAAAATCAATACAAAAATCTTGAATTAATCAATTGTAATCCGTAAAATAAAAATGAAAACTAATTAAAAAAAGAAAAATCTTCTTTAAACTCAATATGTAAGCGAATGTTAAGGCAACTAAACTCCAAAAAAGTTTAAATACGTTGATGCACGCATACCTTTAATTGAGCAAACTTGAATTTTCGTATTCTGCTATCCGTCGGAGGAAAACCAGTGTTCCAAAAAGCATATAAATTTCGATAAAAATAAATATCGTAACTAATTACGTATTAAAATTGAACAAAAATACATAATGACGAATGATAAATCTGCAATTTATTAAAAAGGCTAAATAGTTTTCAAAGTTGTGAGAAGAAAAGTAACGTTATTTGGAGGAATTTAATTTCCAGTTTGGACTTGTCAAAATATCGATGAGATTTCACTTATTCGTTAAAATAACTAAACGAAGATTCGCAAATTCACTTTTCTATGATATCACAAAGTTGTTGCTCAATAAAAAAGTAAACAAGCGATTCCAAATTTGTTTCCCCAGTATTTGACAGCAATACTGAAAAAATTAAGCTGAGATTGCGGATCTTAGAATCCTGAAGTAGCTAAACATGTTTGCACATTGAAAATCATAATTTTTGTATTTGATAAGGTACTTTCTATTTAAAAAGGAAGATTTTACAGTTCGATATCATTGTCAGCTATGATTTTCGCTTCTATTTGTTGCATTTTCTTCTGTACATTCAGATACTGCTGTGATTCCTTAAATGTCATGTACATAGCTAGAAGTGCATGGAACGATAACACTGCACCGATTGTAGGTACAATTGGTTTCGTCATTTTTCGGAAAAGAGCAACCACCTCCATAGGCTTTTCAGTCACCGACGGCAGGCGAAATGTATAATGCCGAGTTGCGAACATAAACGATGCAATTGGAGCCAGCAATGTTGGGTAAATGACACCGAGGCTCGTTTGAAAAGCAGCAGCTTTAAGTTGGAGGCAGGTCGGGCACTGGAACGGCTCCAATAAGAGGGTTTTTTGTATGAAAAACTTATGATAAATCAATGTGGTTATGCAAGGTAGAACAACAATTGGCAAATAGGTTGAAAGTTGCCCATACTTTCCCAGCTTTAGTTTTCCTCTATAGTAGTTGTTCATATAGATACCAGTGAATGTGCCACAAACTCCAAGGATTTCGGGGGCATATCTCAAAGCCCATCTTGAGGGTTAGAAGAGAATCTTTTTTAATACAAAATTTATGACAATAAATTAAATGACATACACTTCCGATTTTTTTTCCCAACTCTCGATAATTTTATATTGATACATAACTGCTTCTTCTGCGGATAATTCGACGGCATCTTTAGGAATTTCACTTAAATTATCTCTTGAAAGAGCCATGGTATTTGAATATTGAATAGTGCTTTTTTTTTAATTGAAATATTTCCAGCTGTTTTGGCTGTCACTATAAATGAAAGCGTTCAGGAACATCAACTTCCAGACGTATGATGGATACATGCAGAAAGAGTGCGGAATTAACAGAGAATGTTAAACATTTTGGTATTACTGTATGGTTTGATAAAAAAAATCTACAATATTTAAGGCCAGTTTGTTCACAGCTGATCATATTTAAAAAAATAAATTTTAATTGATGTTTGTTTGATTAGCGCCATTTAGTTTGAACCCTTGAAAGTCACGGTAAAGATTTAACCCACTGTGAATAAACTGGCCCATCTTTCTGAACATTGAATATCACCAAATAACAGTTTATACTTTGAAAAGAGAGCATATGCTTCGGGATTTGGTTTTAGAAACTGGGTTCTTGAAACTATATTATATTATTAGCGTTTTCATGTTTGTTCAGTTCTGCCCATCTGTCAAAATCAGGGAAAATGCTGTATCCAGTTAATTTTTAAATTTATTTATTTCAATTCCTATTGGTCCCAGAGAAAAACATCTAGAAACTGATGTTGGTAAACTTTACTACATATAAATATTAGATAGTCGGACTTAAGGCAGGAATTGAAATAAATCGATTTAAAAACTAGGATTCAAAATACGAGGGAAGCGCTGGAAGGTGAAATACGGAAATGTTCCAAATTACTGTGATGTCTCAACCTTCTTGGATTATAATATTACCTTCAATGTACAAAAAATATTGTTTAAGCTTTTTTCGTACTGTATTACATATTTTCGTAACTAATCACTTAAAGATATATACAAATATGAAGCAAAAAGAATTAATTTTGAAAAAGTTATGATGATTTGAAAATGATGCATCTATGACCACGTCACCCTACAGTTGATTTCGCACAGTCATAAGAGATTGTTACAGTGATTAAGGATTAAGAAAAACTCATTCATAGAATTAAAACAAAACTAAAAATCAAGTATGGTATTGAAGGGTCAACTGGTTTCTATAATTGGTTAACGATTTAAATTCGTTTTACCTATTTTTCAACATTTTAATGAAAACAACATAGAATGCTTCACATATCGTTCTTCTACAAAAAATTTCAAAACTAACTTAATGATTTTTTGGAAATTGGAAAAATAGTTCCATATTACGGCCCATAACTTTGGCAATTCGTTCTTATGCCTTTCTGATTTGTTAATTCACAAGACAATTTTCAATAACACAAGCGAACGCAACTTGATTCTGAAGTTTCTTTGAAGTTTTTGTATCACTGTATTTGTGAGAAATAAATTTAAGAAAATATCTGGAATCGTTTATCAAAAATCCAACATAAACACACCCTCTTTTAATATTCATAAATGACAAAATAAGGTCTGATTATGCAAACCTATGTATGTATGTATTTACAACTAAATCATTTTAAATTCATCATTGATAAAAGTCAAACGTTCGACTTTAGTGTATCGTATATGCCGAAAACTTACCTTATGTGACTGCTTCCAAGAAAAAAGTTAAAACGGTAGAAAAAGTCAAAAACATGCCAAATAATATATTTTAATCATGCATGTATAAAATTTCCATTAAAAAGCAATGAAATTCCATTAAAACAAAAACTAAACTTTGTTAAATCGAAAGAAAAAAAGGTTTATGGGCAGTGCTTTGGTTTTAATATCTGTATCGTTCTTCTAATTGTTTTTAAATATTATATTAAAGTCAGGTTATAGGAATTTATTCTTAATTTGGCATTAAGAATTCAAAACAGGTTGATATATTTGGGTAATTTAAAGTTGATTAACTGCAGATGTAGAAAAACGAAAAAACAAAAATTAAGTGTAAAAAAAAAAAAAACAATTTCATTGTTACTCGTTCCACTCTTTACTCGGTGATTCAATTTAGTTTAAAGTCTTGATTGCATTTTGAATCATATTTTATTCTTTACATTATTGTTGTTTATAAGGCGGAATTATTTAACTAATTTTATATAACATTGACATTGGTAAAATGTTGACATTCTCAAAATGAATAGGATCCAATTTCACAGAATTACGTCATATATGTACGTTTATTGCATGACAAATTGATTTCGTGAGTTTTTCATCGGTTTAATTTAATTGCAGGATTTAACCCAGAGTTAACTCAACGATGAATATAAGGTATTATTCGCTCCGTAAGTACTGGTTTTATCTGTAAAAAAAATAATTTTTACCACCGTTTTGTGAGAATATACTGATATGCTGATCTGTATAATGCAGGAGGTGATTTGCCTTAAATTTTATATCTACAGAGCATTATTGCATTAAATTAAGATGTACTATTAATGTAAAATTACTGAAGGTTTTTAGTATTGTTTAATAGATATCTTATAAGCTTTATGTTGACTTTTTTGTGCCCTTCAATGCTGCCCTCAATGGCAAAACAAAAATTGTTAAATAGAAAGCTATCATGACCTTTTTATTTTGACTTTCTATTTTGTCTACTCCTTTTTGATTCTAATCGAATATTCCCAAACTTACACACCGGATGTCACCACCGGATGTCGCCATTTAAGAAAATGGCTTCTTCAGCATCTATCATTTTTGACAAGTAATCCGACGAAGAACTTTATATTTCCATATGTCTGTGCTCCTCATCTACTCCTTTATGAAATTAGTAACAGAAAAACACTTCAAAAACATAACTCAGAACAGCCTATCGAAGACTCTGGGAGTAGTAAAAGTTAAAAAGGATTACAAGTGTATTACTCCAAACGCCCAAGCAACAAAAAAAACTTAGTTTATCCTGCGGTTATTCGAATGAATAGATTCCCACTATAGAGCGAATGTTCAATTGATTTCTCAGCGAATTTAAGAGCTCGAAAACAACTTTTATTTATAGCTGTGATATTTCTAATAACCAACTCATTAACCCAAAATTATGCTCAAATTCGCTGATGTTTGTAGATTGTTTGTTTGTTTATCTTTATAATTATATCATATCTGTATGTATGATTAATATTATAATATTTTGTCCGTATGTAAATTATTAATAGATTATTCGCAATAATGTACTTGTTTTTTATTTATTAATTTAAATGTGAGTTAAAATTTAATTTTTTTTAAAATGTAAAACATCATAAATATCCATGTTAAATACAAGATTGTATGGCAAGAAATTGTGCTTTTGATTCAATGCAATGTATAGAACTTGGCTAGACTTTGAAGTTGTATATGTAAGATAAATGCTCAAAACAAAATATATGTAGTTAACGAGAAATTGTGAAAAAATGGCCTTTTTATATTTATATAAAAAAAATTTGTAATTTCAGTCCTTCACCTATTGCCATATTCGTTTTCTTTATATGGGGATCATATCCCTAGGGTATCACAATGGATCTACATTGATCTTAGTGTGACAGTAACAAGATCAACTGTCAGCCCGCTTACCTAACCTAACCTAACCTATTGCCATTCGTTAAGGCTCTAGCTCGAAGTGTAGACATGGACGAACATAAAAACTCCAGATTGAAGAACTTCACTTTTTTGGACTTCTCCATTAACTAAATATTAGGTCTGATTAAAACCTTGACATTTTTACAAAACGAATTTAATACTAACTTGCCTTTATTGAGCAAATTTAATATTGAATATCAAAAGAAATCAATTGCGGAAAAGTTAAATAATTCGTTTTACAAAACCAAGGCGCGTTAACTTGGTGGTATTCCATTGGAATGTGGCTATGTTTTTTTAATTTTAGACGAAAGTGAATAAAGAAAAGCCTAGGCTTTAGTTCAGATAAATAGTATACTAGTACAAGTAAAATACTACTACATAATACTAGTACAAAATATCCTTTAAAAATGGTGAATAAAGAGGAGGCGAGCACTAGGTTTGATGTTTTATGAAAATGTATCACTTTCCGGTGAAATGAAAAAAAAATATACGTTTCATAAGCTTAATTTATACTTAGATACAAAAAATACATGATGTGGCGTGAAAAGTATATTGACATTTTGTGGATTCATTTAATTCTGTTTCGAAATAAAACATGTGGAATGTTGTAGATTTAAAAATTCACACTCAAACTCAGCTTAAATAATAATTTTAATCAAAATTTCTCAATTATTAGTGATGAATTTGACTTCCAGCTTTTTTTGCAGTAACAAACGAGTTGGTAGATTTAGGCAAGGAAATACATAATCCAAAGACAATCCCATATTATGGGATTTATCATATTTCAAGGTCGATTGTTTTTAAATTTATTTTTTCATAATATCAATAACAGAAAAAAAAACTTGTCCTTAAGACAACAAGTCGATTTTGCCATCATCATCAATCGTTCATTACCTCTTTTTAACAAGAAGTGTAAAAAAAAAACAAAACAAATAACTTTCCTTAATTTGGATATACAATATACATACCATATTTCAAGTACATATACATACTTGCATGAAAAATAAAAATACCTGTATCTCACAAATAGGTAATTAAACAAAAAAGCAAAAAAATAAATTGTTGTATAAATATATAGAAAAACCGCTTGTTTGTCCAGAATATTTTAGAAGTTTCATAAAAAAAATATGTAGTTAGTTATACGTACATATGTACATACGTGGCGTGGGTGCCATGCAGTATTTAAATTTAGCTGACATTTCTATTGTTACATCCAATTTACTGTCTTTAAAGTAAAAAAAAAGAGGCTTTCCTGTCGATTCATCTGCACTTCTTGGTTTTGTTTCAAGACTTCTTATAACCATTGACATACCTGAATGTATAAAAAGTTTGCATTACCTACAAAATGCAGCTCTCGAGGAATTACCCACTGACGAAGACACACAGTGAGACAAACAATAGCACAAAGTTGGAATAAATTCAAAAATTAATTGAAAGAAAAATAAAAAAATATGTGTTCATAGTTTTCAGTCTCCCGGACTAAAACCATAGTAAATGCGGAGTCAATCAGAAGCGGATAATTTCTTAAAGTTAATTTTAACATTTAAATTTTATTATGAAAATGGAAACGGAAACGGAAGAATACTCCGAAAACTTTACTACGGACAGTCAATCGAAGGCCTTTGGGAAGTAAGATTATAAGAGGAGTACAAAAGGAGTACTCCGAATCTCCGAGCGTAAAGGACAAAAGTAACATTTTCTCAATCTTAACCCATTAACTGCTCAGACAGACATCCGTCGATCATGTCTTTTTAATTGTTTGTAAGAAATAAATGTATACGATGGTTTTCTTTTTATCTTATAAAACAATATAAAATTAAAATCTAAATGTAATTATGAAATCAAACTCACCACCTACCGGAATAGGCTGGACAAATATTTCAATTTTTTATTCACAAATGCAAATAATTTGAGAAGAGTAAAAAACAAAAATGCAAACAAATTTTTCGTATTCACCACATAAATTTTTAGCATGCAAAATAATTAAAAATTATTAAAGACTATTTCCAGTGTGTTTTGCTCCACTATGCGATAATATGCCAACAACTAAACGATCCCCTCCTACTCCAACAAAAGAGGTTTAACTTCTTGCTCCTCAGGTGAACCAGCATAGCCAGAGCGCTCTAGCACCATTTTACCAGTCTACCAACAAACTAAACCAACCAGCCAACCAGCCAATATGTTAATTTTCTCGAAAACCAACTATACAAGTTTGACGAATGTAAAATTGTTTCGTTAGTCTTCTTAGTATCAGCAGTCGATAATAAGTAGTGAACGTGGTCTGACACTACCAAATAAAGTCCATCCGCGAACAGACGAGCCGAAACAGTTTTCTTGTTTTCGTTCCTTTTTATAATTTTTGTCTTCTAAAAATAACTTAAAATAAATAAAAATGAAACTTCACAGCAAGTGAGTAAAAAACAAACAACATACATTTTATTCCCTTTTAAAATGAGAAATAATTGACAATGATCCTGAAAAAGTGCTCACAATATAATTATTAAGGCAGTGCGATCAGCAGTGATCCAAACCGTTTCAATCCCAAAATTGGGTTTGGGACATTTTAAATTTACTACCCAAACCTTTCTGTTAGTGTCAAAGTAAATATAAGATCTATGCTAAGTGCTGGAACGATCAAGGTCAATCCAAAGTTTTGCAGCATTCTCTGCTCTTAAGACTTAATCGAAATTGATACCAGATATGCAAATTAATTCTGCATGGAAACCCGATGGTAGTAGATGTCCCAAATGACACAAATTTTATTCAAAATCAATATTATGTAACATTCAATTTGAACAAAAAACCGGTCAGCTATAATATAATATTTATTTTTTGTATTTTTTTTTTTTTTTGTATTTATTCTTTTTATTTGTGTGAAATAATCACGCTGAAAGACTTGTTTAGTTGTTTCTACAGATATTCGTTTTATGCTTTATGTGTGGCAGAAAAAAGAAGCAAAGGTACTTCGGCAGAGCGAAAGAAAGAAAAATGGTTATTAATTACAATCGAGCAGTATGGTGACTGCATGACGGGGTGGCAGTGGTAGAAGCTGTGGCAGCGGGGACGACATGTTGCACAGGCCCATTAAATTGTCGGTGGTTCTCGATGACGACCACAACAACGGTGGTGGCGGTGGCAGTTACGATGACCTTTTTGCCACCACCTGTATTGCAGTATTATTATTCGTATGTAGACTCGATGCAACTTGAATTTTTCTTCTATGCCAACCGCATTCAACCATAAACTGACCATTAACTTACCGTTATTTAGAAAATAGCACATACACATTGGTATGCCCAGTTATGGTATAGCTAGGTAAGAAATATCAAATCCGATCGATCGATTGCAAACGCGATCCACCAACAAACCAGCCAGTCACGTATGAAAATCGTGACAGCTAATGTCATAGGTGCATTTTAGACTTCCTTTAGCCGGTAATCGCAGTTTAATCGGTATCTATATTGTGGACAGGGTTACCACCATTTGCTTTTTTGGGTGTTCATTCGATCCTTAAAATTATTGATTTTTAGACTTTAAGGTTAAATCATCTTTGTAAACAATTTAATAATTTTTCATTTTTTTAGTTCGTATTTATGCTAAATTTTCAATCTATTTTGTGTGTTTCTTTTCCAAATAATATTATGTGGAATGTAAGTTTATTAATTTCGTGCTGGAATTTTGAATGGACATTTCATTTTCACGTGCTTAGAGTCTAAGCCACGTAAACAGTTCTTTCTCAGGTATAGATACATATGCACATACGTATATCAATACATATTTTTTAATTAATTTAGCAACCTGCTACCGTAATACTTGTCCATCATACTTGAATTCAAATATAAATAGATTTCGTAATGTCAACATTTTTTTTTTTTTTTTGAAACGTTGCTACGCGTGATCTCGAAAATTAGTCTGAAGTAATAGTGGGGCCTGTTTAACTATGTCTGACAACGTTCCACAAGTTCCACAAAAAACGTATTTATTTGTGGATCTATTACCCATTCAGGTAGGTCAAAATAAAATTCTGAGTTTTTGTCCTGTGAAGTAAATTAAAGGAAATTGTTTTCGTTCACTTTCAAATTTAAAATTAACTGAACTAGTGTGGAAAAGATTGGCATCACTGTCAAACAATTTGTTCATCTTTTTTCTCTAAGTTTTTAATTCTAAATTTTTGGTATAAAGTTAATATATAAAAATCATATTTTTTTAGATTAAATAAAAAAATCGTAAAATACATTTCTTTTCGCTTTTCGAAATAACTTGTTTAAAAATGCAATTTAAAGTACTGATGTAAACTTAAACAAAAATTATGGGATTTTTTTGTCTTTTGTTTTTGAATATTATAGTAGCCGTTTTTAATTAACCAATCTTGTATGAGATCTTAGAAATATTGATAAGTAGTGAATGTAGAAGTAAACCTAAGGAAATTGCTAAATCGAGCACTACACTTCTAAGGATATCTACTTTTCAACAGATCTTGTTTTTGCTTTTTGTTTGTCAGCATTATAGTTCTTTGAAGTAGAAAGGCTCTACAGATTGAAGGAAAGTTGGTAACCCTTATTATGTGCGATAGTATAATATAATAAATCTTTGACATTTATTTCTTCTTTTTAATTCTCATTACTGGTTTCTATTTTTTTCTTTGTGTTTTCCATTGCATGGCAGGATCAATTAAAGACACGATCAATCTGACTCTAATACTTGAAGCTCTACTACCGGCTTTGAGTCTTGTTTTATTATATGCCTTTTTTCTTCTCAAAGTGAAAGTTCTTCTTGAAGGACGTCTTAGCAACCTCAGACTATAAACTACTTGTTATTCAGTTGAAACAAAAAGTAAAGAGGGCGACCACAGAAAATTAAAGATATATAAATAAATACGCAGAAGTATATAGCTATATACGCCACCGCTAAGCTTATAGGTGAGATAAACCTGTTTACGAGATTTTTTTAATGAACAATTTATGCGCAAACGACGAATATTGGTGGATAAAAGCACTTTGTGTTAAGGTTTCTTGAAATTAGTTTTTTTTTTTTTGGATTAGCGCATGCATTTTGACTTATAAATCAGCCAAGGCGTACAACAAGTATCTCTAGTGAATTTTCGTTGTTGAATCCCCCGACTATAATAATGAGTGTATCTCCATTAGTAATCTACTCAAGCGACCTTTTAAAGCCAACCGATCTTTTGTAGATCCCGGTTGGCATTTCGGCATCATCAGTTTGTTGTTTTTTATCGAGGCACGTTTCTTCGTTATAACAATTGACACGATTGTCCCCGCACTCGGCCAAAAAGACCATAAAAAGCTTCTTTATGTAATTGCTTATATATGAGGCTCATAGATTACCAATATAATGGATGATAGTTGGGGGTTATGGTAATTTTTATTTTTGGGACGTGATTGGGCTCTTTGAAAATGGCACTTTTTCATCTTTCTAACAACTTTAAAGACATGAATTTATTTTTACTTGTTTATCTGACAACAATGACGTGACGATCAATCAACTTTTAAGTTAGTGTGAATAGCTAATTGAACCCAACCCACCCAATTTAAAAATTCAAAGAAATTCAAAACGGATTTAAACCTGCTTGGAATATTTGTGAATTTTGTTTGGACCGGTTGTGTTTCATAAGAGTTTTATGTGTATAAACTTTTTTCTAATACCCATCTATTATGTCTATAACTATTAAAAAACCAACTAATGCGAATAATGTTTTTTTTAATTTTTTTTTTTTTAAATATATTTTTAGAGTCTTCTTCTTCGTTTTGGTTGTACTTGTGATTGCCTGCACATCGGTGTTCGCGGAGGAAGAACCGAAGAGAAATGCCATCTTAAAGAGGCCAGCATCACGTGCCGCCCCTAAGACTACAACCACAACATTAGCGCCGAGTGAAGGAGATGAAGAGCCCATTGGAGAAGAGGAATACGATAATCAGGAATACGGCAATGAGGGCGAAGGTGAAGCTGCTGATGGTACATCAAGCACAACGACCACATCAACAGAGGCACCAAAAAAGATTGGACCCATGATTAGGCCTTTCCGTACAAATGATGATTTTCTAACATCACTTAAGCGTCGCCAGCAAAATGCTAAGAAAGCTTTAAAGGGTAGGTTTTTAAGATTATATAAATATATGTACATACTTAAATTAAATTACTTTACTTAAATTTGTTCAAAACATTATGAAGAAGTCGAAGTCTCAAAGTGAAGTTAAAGAATGCAAAATTTTGATTTATTTCAATGAGTTATTTTTAAAGACTGCATTCAAAAAAGATTGCGTTCTTGTACAACCCTGTTAAGAAGTAAACCACTCCACATTTTTGCGATAATACAAAAATAAAATAATATTTGATAAGAAAACATATCAATCCTATAATTTCTTAAAATTGGTAATAACTCGTGAACCACATGATTCTTTAATTCAAGATAGCCGTAACCCTTCAAGAGATTAATGGCCAAAGATTTGCATTTAAGATATTTATTTAATCCTAAAACGATACCAAACAAAAAAGTTTAGGTATTTCAAACGAATTGCATTAATATAGAAATTTGATTAAAAGTACTGGGATATATAAATTGTAATTGAGTTTTTGAAGCAGCTTGCATAGCAAGTAGGTACATTACTATGAATGATACAATAAATTAATTCTTAATTAGTCTACTTACTGTCTATTTAAATTCGAAATTAGAGAATGCACGTACTTAATTAAGGCTCTAAAACTACTAATTTGCTAAACCGTACGTGAGGATCGATTATTTAATTTATCCGTTCAAATTTGTTGATATATGTATGTACATATGTATTTATTACTCTTCTTTGAAAAGATTAAATTTAAATTAAACCCTGCGATATAGTTAAAAACTCAGATTTAATCTTTAAATACAAATGGTGTTTCATTTTTTGTTATGAAGTGTAAGTGAGATAGAAAGTTTAATTTATGTCAAAAATTATGAAAACAAGTCGATTCTCGATTATTGTATTCTCGATTCTCGAATGTTGTACTCAGCGAAATATTTGAATAATTTTGTTTCATTTATAAAACTATTGATCCTATGAAGATTTAACAAGATAAATTTCAAATCATCTACAGATTAGTTACAATATTTCCATCTACGAATTTAGGACTTTTAAAATAAATGATACCTATTTGAAATTAATTTATATAATTTTGATTTATATTTATAGAAAAGCCAACCCCAAAGGTGACAAGAAGTGATGAACCCAAGAGTAATGATGAGGAAGAAAGTGAATCAGCACCAGCACCAGCCGCAGCTCCAACTTCACAGTCAAAATTCAAGAGCAACTCAGCTCGTAAGTATTGAATTAAAAAATAAGCCTACGAACTTACATGATATGTATCTAAGTTGTTTTTTAGTTGACATAGTTTTGTTTTTCGTGAAGTTAAACAATAATTTACAAAACTGTGAAGGAACAATTTTAGAAATATTCACCCTTATTAAGATTCGCAATTTATCAATTGATAGTTGATAAATTTTAAAAATTTATATTCAAGAACTCAATTGATAAAAGATTTGATAATTAAGAAAATTGTAGTGCATTGTGAATTACAAGAAAATTTAAATTTAATGCACAAAATTTCAATATTTATTAACAGTCAGTTGATAATTGACAATCGTTATAGGGGAGATTATGTAGAAATGATTACATTTGTCAAACAGAATTTAAAATTAAATATTAATTGTTTTGCATAGAAATATAAATTATTTATAATTTTCTTGTAATTACAGTTAGCCGAAGAAAACCATCCAAGCCTGTTAAGACCGAACCTGAAGAAGAAGCTGTCCAAGGTGAAGAATCAGCACCAACACCATCTCCTGCTGCAAGACGTCCAGGACGTTTAGGATTAAAGCCACGAAATTAATTTTTATTTAGAATTTAAGACTTAAAACATTTCTATAATTTCTTTTGTTTATAATATATTTTTTATGTACATAAAGAAAATTTAAAAATATTAATTTTTATTTTTATTTCGACTCAATTAAATATTGAATAAGACTCTCGGATTTTTGCAAAGAACGTTTTTGGTAGACCACATTATACACACATCAGCATATATATAAATATTCCTGTGTTTTGAAGAAAATTCAACTACATATGTATATTTATCTGGCACATTACTACTTTCAAATTAGATGATGAAATGCTTTTCTTGTGTTTCTGAAAAGAAAGCTTTCATCCCAAAAATTGGACTATTTTTAAGACAGTTTTTTTAATTTCTTCTCAGCATTCAAAAATATTCTATTCGTTTCTTAAAATCAAAGTGCTCTGATAGGTTTGCATATTATTCAACGTTTGCACGAACCACGAAACCATAGTTTTTAGTTCCTTCATTGTCAAACTTACAACAGAATGCAAGTATTTTCAAGATGCAGTACTGCATGCAGTGATGCACTTATATTTTATATTCAAAACAAAATGAAAACAAATTAAAAGCAAAAAATATTCATTTTTGTTCTTATTTTTATTCATCATTAAACGCAACTTTTATACAAATACAAATTCCTGAACAATTTCTTTCCTTGTTTACAATTTATTTAAACTAAACTATTACAAACAAAATTAATATTAACATTTATAGAATATAAATACATAGTTTCTTTTCTATATTTAAGAAATTTATAAATAAAAAAGTGCACATACGCCCAAGTGTACGCATTAATCAAATTGTACTGTTTCCTACTAGTTGGAAGGAAGAATGATTTCTAAAATTTTAGCTGTGTTATTCTCCTTTTTTGTTTAGACATAATTTCAAAGATCGATAGTATCTGTGGGTTAAGCTGCGTAGACAACACTCATAATTCATGAATAATATTAATAATACACAATACGGCAGTAAATGTACATATGTATGTATTATGTTCTGCGCTGAATACCAAAATTTCAATTTTTATATACATAAAATATGTATATAAAAAAATATAATAGTGAAGCGATTTTTAAAAGTTTGTTCCAATGAGTAGCGGAAAGGTTTAGAAAATAGTTTTCGTAAAATCCATCTCCTTACGACTTTCAATCATTAAAAAGCTTAAATTTTCTAATTAATATTTCTTTTATATGAAAAGTGGAAGGAACAAATTACACATGTTATATGCTGCAATAGCATGTGTAATTTGTTCCTTCCACTTTTCATATATTTGAATTTTAACTTCCTCAAAAAGCTGAACATTTGTAGTAGGGCTCTTTTGAACCTGAACATGTAGTTTTTTTGGAAATCGAATTGCCAATCACAGGCGTATTTCACAGATAAATTTTATTGAAATCAGATTAAACTCTTAATTGAGCAAGACAAAACCACTGTTTTCCTTTTCTTTATTTAAATTGAGGTGATGATAAGGAACTTTATTTTGTGTGTCCGGTTTCCATCTACTTATATCTATATTCTATATGATGTATTGATTTAATGCATCATAATTTATTATATCCTTTTTCAAATATTTAAATTCCTGTTAAATTTTTTGTAGCATATACATTTTGCTATTTTTTTAAGGACTTTTATGTAGCATAGATTCGCCTTGAATCAAATTTTGTGACATTAAATAATTTTGCATCAAACTGACTGACATTAAAACAGTTACCATTCAATAATTGAGACCTGTCGAATCTTGAGACTTCTGAATTATTTGTCTGAAAAATGTTGTAGTTTTGAGCGTCGAATGCCTTGGCATCAAACTGTGAAGCAGTGAAGTGTGCTACATTAAAATTTGAAAAATCGAATAGTGTTGCAGAAAATTGTGACACATCGAATTGTTTTGCATCAAATTGTGCAGCATTAAATTGGGTTGTGCGAAATGGTGCAGCAATAAAGTCCTTGGTACCCCAGTTCGAGTCATTTAATCCTTCAGACCCAAAATGGGAAGCTACGAAATGTGCTGTGCGAATAAGTGCAGCTTCAAAGTCTGTAACATCCGAATTTTCAGCGTTTTGTGCTTTCGAAGTGAAATTTGCATTATTACTTTGATTTTCTGTTTCGCCAAATGGATTATCATGAAGCTTTCTGCCATTAGACCGTAAAGCTTTAAATTGTGTTGTTGCATCTAATTCCGATGCATTGAACTGAGATTCTTTAAATCGAAGATTTTCATTAAGTTGTAGCGTTGAATCGAGTTTCGAAGCCCTGATTTTAGATTCTTCAAATTGATTGACAAAAAATGGTGTAACATCTTCTTGTGTGGCATTAAAATATTTGGCATCAAATTGTGAATCATTAAATAATAATCCATCAAATTCCGTGTTATCGATTTGTTTGGTATCAAATTGCGTAGCATTAAATGGAATAGGTTTATGTTGTACATGAAACTGTTTCTTTGATTTTCGACATCGATATTTTTTATTACGAAATTTTACATCATCAGGTTTAAAAGATTTCAATTGTCTGCCAGGCAACGATGTATTTTTTGAACTTTTGCAGATTATAACATCAAATTCTTCTGAGCTAGCAACTGTGTCATAGAGATGTGTTTCATCAAATAATGTGTCATCGAACTGTAGTGTTTCATCAAATAGCTTTTTATCATTGGTTGATGTGGAACTTGTTTTTTTGATATTAAATTGCGTTGGAACAATTTTTAACTTCGTATTTTGCACAAGTTTGTCACAATCAGAACCTTCTGAAATCGCAGGATAAAAGAACATTTCATCTAGAGTAGTTGAACTCAACAGCGCACTGTGTTCCAATTTTTCAAATACTTCAAATATAGAAATAAACGAATTATTATCATCGTCTTGCATTGATTCCGGTCGTTTCATACTAATTTCTGAGGTCTCCGATTCAAAAGCATCTGTAATAACTTCTTGTATTGATTCCGGTCGTTTCTCACTAATTTCTGAAGTCTCCGAATGTTGGAAAAAATCTGAATCATCGTCTTCTATTGATTCCAGTCGTTTATTATTCATTTCTGAAGTCTTCGATCGTTGAAATGAAACTGAATCACCATTTTCCATTGATTCTGGTCGTTTCTTAAAAATTGCTGAAGTTTCCGATTCAAAAGAATCTGTAATAACGTCTTGTATTGATTTCGGTCGTTTCTTACTAATTTCTGAAGTCTCCGATTGTTGAAAAGAATCTGAGAGTGCATTTTCAAATTGACAATTATCATTTTCTGATTCATCAAATTGTTGTGAACGGTTTTCATTTAATTTAAAAATCTTATCAAATTTCTTAGCATCAAATTGAGCACCACAAATTGGAAGATTTAAATTTTCTATGATACCCCAATGACCGCTGTAAATTGACCGTTTTCCATTTAAACGATTTAATTCTATTTCTTGCACGCAACCAGACATACAATTCATGCAAGTTGGAGTTGTTGCGTCAGAAGGAAACATGTTGCATTGACATTCTTGTACATTAGTTATGCGTCCGCCATTATTTTTTTTTGACTTCTTTTTATTTTTAAATGTCCTTCTGCTGATTCTTGTGATTCGATTTCCCATATCGTTGTGATTTGAACCAAAATTTGGACAAATAATAAGATTAGATCTGAAAAGAATATAAAGTTTTTGTTCAGATTTGGATTTATGGACAAGTTATTAATTATTTTGAGCTGCTTCATGAATTATCATTATATTTTTTTAAATTAAAAGATTGGAAATAGATATTGATACCAATACAATAAATTTACTTTACAAGTCTATAATTGTTTCGGTTAAGGGTATAGCTATTGAAAGTGTGGGTGAACGCTTGGCATATACTCATGTTGTCCAGAGGCGTGTTGCGTTGCTATTGCTTCGATGTAATTATTTGTAATAAAATATATGTTCATTTCATACATACATATTATTGTTTCGTGCCGGGTGTATTTCAGATTTGTAAATCACCTTTTTCCTAATTTAAATATTATTTTGAAATCTATCACACTCAAAAATGATCTAACACATTCTTGACTGAGTCATGTTTCAAGTTATTGTCAAGCTCTATTTTTACCTGAAACGGTGTTTTGAACTTTTAACCCGTTGACACAGCTGATGTTCATATGAAGTTTAAAAAACTAACGGACACAAACGGTAACAAGTAATAACAGTATATTTGCACAAAACTTTATGAACAGAATTGATATTGCATTCAAATATTTATTGCAAAATCATCGGGCAGTCAGTTTAAATTTCAACAAAAAATTCAGATCACAAAAAAGTTTGTATACGAATTCGTTTGCAAAAAAAATTCAGACACAAAAAATGTAAATGCATCATAGTTGGGGTTGAAATATCACATTTCCGGTCTTTTGCGATTGTTTTTTTTTTTGTTTTCAGCAAACCATTAATAATTAAATTAACAGATATAAAACAATGTCAAAGAGACAAAATTTGCAATAAACAAACTGCATATTTAAGTGGAACAAGAATTAATACAAAATAATATCAATGAAGCATTTGACCTAGCTCTCATAACCTATTAGCATCATGACATTAAGGTTTGATATATATTTTGAATCAAGTTTGATTTGAAATGGTTTTTTTTTTCAGTACATATTCTATTTTGCATAAAATTTAAAAACCCAAAACAAGTCAAGATGATGGTTGAAATTAAACTGACGCGAATTTTTTTTTCTAATTCAAAGTAGTAAAAGCTAGTGTGATCAATCGGTCATTAATCAAATTGACATAGTTCTTGCTTCTATTATAAAATTTGAAGATTAGTGGGAAACCAAAAAGATTTGATTTTAGATTTTTTTTGTTTTTATGCAGTATTGGTAATTAATTTCAAAATGGGCATATATTATTTTTTTTTAATTTATTTTAAGCTACCTGACTTTCTAACTATATACCAACGATATTTTTATTGATGAGGTTGATGAGGCAAAAATATTTAATTTTTATATAAAATATATACAGCTTCATACAAATGCAAGTTTTATTAATTTATCTTATCACTGAATACCGGTAAACATTTTTGCCAGCCCTCACAAGTAATGTTGTTTTGCATTTTTTCTTTGTTCCTGCTACTGACGTTCGAATACGGTAAAATGACATACGAATCTGGTGAAATCATCTACGAAACTGATGAAATCGCAGATGAATCCGATAAAATCACATATCAATGTGGTAAAACCACGAACTAGAAGATCGTTTGTGTGATGTCTGTGATGAGGTTTGATATCACATTTGACTAAAATGTTATTGATACTTTCCAATGAATTTGACGTTTATGCCGCGAGAGTTACCAAAAGTCATCAAACATTTTTTTAATTTTTTTGAGTTTTTTTTAATCACTCAAACAATTAAAATCAAATATTCCGTTACCAAAAACGTTTTCTATTTCAATCTGGATCGATTATTTCGATAGCTCATTGAAAATATTTGAAGATCTCACTATGGCATAATTTTGATAAACTTATATGGGAAGAGTTCAATTGAGTTGAATTACGCAGACGGAAAACTAAGCGACAATCACATGTGACTATGATTAATATGGTAATCAAGAATTATCAAACTAGCCGATACCACCTCTGAAAAAATTACCGACGAAAATGGTCAAATTACATACGAATCAGGTTCAATTACAGACGAATATGTGTATATATTCAATAAAATCACAGTTGAGTTGTTAAAATCACGGAAAAATCAAAAGCAAATCTTGGTTTAATTTAAGACCCCTTACCACTGATGGTTTGGACATTCCTCCTAGAAATTTATTTTCTTAAATAAAATACACAGTTGGGTTGTTAAAATCACGGAAGAATCAAGAACAAATCTTCGTTTAATTTAAGACCCCTTACCACTGGTGGTTTGATCATTATTCCAGAAATGTATGACCCTTCCTGGCACCCTCTACAATAACGTTTTTAACATGGTTTTCCGAAAGAGGCTGAAAAGATTTAAATTTAACTTCGGACCAATAATAACCAAAGTATAAGAGAAGTACGTTTCAGGTTTTTGCGAAAAAAAATCGAATAACGGAAATAGGGTAGGTACTGAGGTTTTTTAAGAAAATTGCCCTATTTTTTAATGTTATTTAGCTAAACGTTGCTTTTAAAAAAACTTTGTCGATTTAAATATAATTTGCAATCAGGTGCTTCCAAATATTTCGTACAATATTGCATTTTTAAACATTTTTTCTAACCTCAGCAATTTTATTTAACCCGGCCACCTTATACGTCCCCTGCATTGCATTGTTTAAAAGTCGTTCAGTATATCATATTGTAACTTGTTTTGATTTTCAATTTTGCTTCGTGTTAATTTTTCTTATCATTAAATTAACTTGTTTTATGCTAATTTTTGTCTTTTTCAATGTGAAAGTTCAGACAGTTCCTCATATATAGGGGAATGTTCTGCTTCAATGACAAAAGATATCATAAAGTTTCTGAAACATATAAAATTCTACGCGATTTTTATTTCCTAACCAGATCAACGATACAGTTGAAGTGAACGAAATGTGAATCTTGAAATAATTATGAAAATATTTGATCTTAGATCTTAGGTATTAATCGTCGTCAAAACAATAATGCAGTCGATCCAAAGTATCAAACATTACATCGTTTATAAATATGTTGAAGAGATTTGTTGACAATACGGAGCTCCGCTCCGTACCATTTATTTTGTGAATTTTAGACATCAAAACCATCCAATATAGCTTGTATTGAATAATCCGAAAGGTAATTTCTAACCTAACAAAGAAGAGATTCAACGATAGAAAAATTACACGCATTTTCGACAGAAGAGCATTATGCCAATTTCTATAAAGCGTTTTCGAAATGTCAAGTGCTTCTTTTTTGTATCAAGGAAGCATAGTAATGACGATGAAATCATAGTAATGACGGTTAAATCATGCCAAGCTTTGGTTGATAAGAAAACGTAATCGATTCTTTTAAGCAACGTCGAGATATGACGTGAACTGGCTAGTTTAATAATGAGGTAAATGCGTCTAATTTAATCGTTTGTTTTTTAAAATAATATTTAGCTTTGTTTATTAAATTTTCTGTACAGTTGCGATTTCAAAAAGTCGATATTTTATCTGCCCATTCAAAAAATAATTAAAGCAAAAAATCGATATAATCGACGTATATTCAAACCATTATTATTTGTTCGTAACCCTTTCAAAACAATTAAAACTGTATTAAAAACTTGCGAAGAATGTACATAGCTACGATTTTTGTTTGCAAGTTAAATTTTTAAGTGGGTTTTTTACAAGGCATAGCTATTTCTATCTTTCAACATCTACATAATGTATTTCAAGTTATAAACCGAATCATATCTGAAAAAAGTCTTAAATCTCTTAATATTAATATATGACGTAGATTTAAATGATTTGTATACACCAAAACAAAACAATAAATGATTTATTTGTGATAAGATTCTAGTTCCAATTGTCAAACTTATAGAAAATACCGATCGTACTTAACATCTCTCATTTATGACAATTATACATATGTTCATATAGTGGAACTGTTATCTCTCTCTCTATCAGCCAATTTATAATGAATAAATTAAATAGCACTTCTATTTTCTATATATACGTACATATGTATGTAACACTTGAAGCTTAGATAAGATACAAAATACCTCCTATACAGAACTTTGACTATACCTCCTATACAGAACTTTGAGTTATTGTTTTCGACTTGTTTCTGCGATCCATAGCTAGTACTTCAGTTTCAGTTTGGCGCTTCCAGTGCGAAGACCAATCTACTTTAAAAGTTCTATAATCTTCTGGCAGTTAAATAAAAAAAAATAAATAAAAAAGCAAAAAGCTATTAAGTGTGTTTAACAACAAATACGTAGTTTTCATCAATATAAGGTTTGATTTTTTATTTAAATACACTTTTTCTTTCTTTGGCCCAAACGCTCTTGATATACATATCGAGATATAATGAAGTCAAACAGCTTTTTAACTAAATGTATATTTGATCAGTTTAATGGACAATAAATATCTTCTTTTTTTAATGAAATTTGATTAATACAACACTCGTAGTTAATTGACAGATAGTACTATGTTCAACATATGATTATATTAATATGAAGACATTTTAGTGACCCATTTTGTTAACCACTTATGGTAGATGCTAATTCATATATTGTAATGTCTATAAATTTATAAAACAAGTTCATGAACTTGTTTGATTTAATCACATGATATCTATCGGAAAATATGTGTGGAACATAAAAAAAAAAAATCTAACCTTGACTGATAAAAAGATACACCACAGATTAATGCCTGTGCTTAATTTTTGGACCTAGTATTGGCTTTATTTGCATATAATGTATAATTTGTTTCTATTTAAGTGACACTTAGTAAACATCCAACTGGTTACTCCAGATATACCTAAATTTAATGCTTTCTCGAAAAAAAATTATACAAAACGAGTTTAAAATTTTACCTAGCAGGCAACAATGGCAGAATGTGACAAATGCACCATAAATTAACATATACTAACATGTCGACTAACAGTAACATCTATGGAGGTATGTCAATACAACTATTTTCTATAAAGAATGGAGGTACATATATCAATCTCTCTTTTTAATTGGCATTCATTTAGTTGTTGATAAGAGAATCTTGTATTTTATTTTATTTTTATTACTTACTGATAAACACACCTACACTCAGTTAAAAAAAACTTAAATATCAACATGTTTCGCATTTTTAATCTTGGGTATTTTAATAGATGATAGGTACATACCTATATTTCACCGTGAAAGTAATGAAAGTGGCATTTTTTGAATTCGATTACATAATTATTCGATGTTTGATTTGATAATATTTATAAGTGGAGGATGGCTGCTTATGTGGGATTTGGTAATAATGAGGCGGTATGATAAAAGGCAAAATTTATTTCTTAAACATTAATTACGTACTTGACGTCAAGTTTCAGCTTTTTTTTATTGCAAACTGCGAAGCTTTAAAAGATCGAAAATAGTTAATATTTTTTTTATTACCATGAATTTATCTCATCTCATAATTTAATAAAATTTACACTAAACCACAGGATGTAAATTAATTATTATTTTTAAAAGTAAAAAGAAGAAGAAAATTAAAAGAATAGAAAATGTTTTATTTTTAAGGACTAGATACATACATATGTATGTATGTATGTATATTGATTAAAATTCAAATGGAACTTTTTTGCTATCTTAAGTCCAAATGCGTTTCTTATCAGTTAGATTAGGTCATATATTTCTAAGACCAAGATTTTATAGTCGATGATTACCGACATAAATAGAATTATACCGGCGTATTGCAATAAGGTCTACGGAAATAAAACACGTGGATCTTATTTCCCTAAATAAAAGTAGGAAAGGTCTGCGAGTGTTATTTCCTTTAATTTTGGGAGATATCATCCACGGGCTTCATTTCCGCAAGTCTTATTGCACTGCAGCAAATATAACATCATTGAAACACTGCAAATTATATATTTTTCTACGAGAATTGGGTCAAATTAAGATACCTTTTAAAAAGTAAGGAATAAATGGTGCAGTGCAATAAGACCAACGGAAATAAAGTCCGTGGGTGAAATTTCCCAAAAATAAAAGGAAATAACACCTACGGTTTTTTTTTCCTTTTTGGCGTGGCAATAACACCCATCACTAAAGAGCATTAAGACCCACGTGAGTTATTGCCTTTCTGAATTGGCATTAAGACCCATAGTTAAAGTATGATTTTATAATTCATATGCTTTAGTTTAACTTTACTAGAAAATTGTTAACATTGGCGCCTGCCTGAAGACGGTACATACCCTAAGTGGAGTTTCGATAGTTGGACAGAGGACACTAAGAGTGATTTAAAATCCTTGTAACCCACAAAGCGGGTTACTGTTGTCCAAGAAAACTTGTGGTAAAGTCCAAAAACATTTTTTAGTGAATGCGTTTTATTTCCCTATATTCTTTGAATTGAAACTTATAAGAAAACGGAATTAAAACCCACAGCTTTTATTTCCATTTTAAAAAAGAAAACAAACCCGGGGGTTTTATTTCTTTTTAATTAGGGAAATAATAGCCTCAGCCTTTATTTTCGTGAGCCTTTCTACACTGCACGTTGATTAAAATTGAAGAACAACAACTCGTATATAAGGTAAGAATTAATAAGTGCAGTTTTTCCAATCACGGAGGAAAATGGATACAAAAAACGACATCGGGGATTAACGACACCATCACAGACAAAAAAAACTTGACACTTATATTCAAAATATCGATAACAATTATGTCGCCAATAATACAGTTTTCTTTGGAATAGGGTTAAGCCTCGAGAATTCTCTGGGATAAGTTTATTTTAATTTAAGTGCATTGTTATGACATTTAATTTTCAGGTTTTGTGCAAGACTTGTGGAGTCTCTACCAAGTATTTGGGAAAATCCCTTAAAACAACAATTGTTCTGTATATACATATCTATTTCTCCATCGCTTTAGACTAAAACATAAAATAGAATCGATTGTGCGATTGTGCTCAGATTTTATAATAAGTTCTCATCAGGATATAAATTATAACTAACTTAGCAGTGACCTTGGCACTACCAGCGTATTGATACTTAACGAGTTTATAAGACACGCCTCCAATTCACACACATAGAAAAAATGCACGACTGGGTCCATGTCCCACGTACTTGTTCTTATATGTCATAATAAATAGTTATATATCTATATATATATCAGATAAATAGTTTTTTTATACTCAAGTTTTAAAACCACTACGTCCATGGAAATTATGTCATCCTACTACTTAGAATATTTTTTCTAAAATATGGGTTGTCAGCTCTAAACATGGTACATATAATATTATGAACGTTCAGCCACGTAACCAGGGAGGGGGCTTGAGGAGGCTGAAGATCCCTCCGAAGTGGTTTTAATTCAAAGAAGAACTGGTATAGTCCGACAACAATTATGTTTGCCTTCAAAACCCAGGATAAATTTAAATAATCTGTTTTCTGGTAAAATTTACATTTTTATCGCTTCCATAATTTGGCAGTTAGTGTTCAATATGTGACAAAACTTAATTTACTATAAGAACTTGGTGGTAGTTAACCCAAGTGTTGGTTTTTTTTATACAAAACATTGAACAACAAAAATTATTGTTTGTACTTTTTTCTGGTTAGAACTAACTGTTTTTGTACATAACGAGAAGCTGCCAAAAAACCCCATCGAAATGAATAAAATTTACTAGAAATTCGTAAAAGTTTTATTGCGTTACGTTATATAAAATACAAATATAAAATCGACTATAGGTAAGAATTTAAGTAACCTTATTCAAAAGCAAATTAAATATTAAAGTAAACTTAATTTATCTCTAAAAGAGGTTATAAGAAAATCTAATAAATACGATTGTTCCAGTATTTATTATTCATATTTATATTTGTAACTAAAGTTGTAATATTGTTATTGTTGCATTAAATTTTTTATTAAATTTTATCATTTCAGACCTAAGAGTAACCAAAAATAATAATGAGTCCACCAGCATTGTTAAGCAAAGAAATTCCCGACATCGAGGTGAATTTTAAACTTTATCTACAATAATTAAAAATTAAAATTTAATATAGAATTTCTGTATCGCTATAGAACTTATTAAGTTTGAATCCGCGTGTAAAAAGCAAATGTTCACTTGTTCCAACTTCTAAAACGAAAGTTATTAAAAAGCAGTGGAAGAGAAATTCAGATCATTCGTGTGCGGTAAGTTTAAAAAATTCCCTTTAAGTCATGCGATTCAAAATTGTAGCACACAATCTATACCACTCATCTAACGAGTATTCTTAAACACACATATTTAAGGCACCAGTAAAATTGAAGAATAATTTCGAAGATATTAAGCATACAACTCTTTCGGAACGTGGCGCCCTCAAAGAAGCTGCAAGGTGTTTGAAATGCGCAGATGCTCCTTGCCAGAAATCTTGTCCCACCCAATTAGATATCAAAAGCTTTATAACAAGCATTGCCAATAAGGTACATTGACACTTAATAACGCCCCACCGTTTCTTTAATATTTCGATTTCTTCGTAGAACTATTATGGAGCTGCCAAAGCTATTTTCTCAGACAATCCTCTTGGGTTAACATGTGGAATGGTATGTCCAACAAGTGATCTATGTGTCGGTGGCTGCAACTTGCAAGCCTCCGAAGAGGGACCAATCAACATTGGTGGCTTGCAGCACTATGCCACAGACGTTTTCAAGCAAATGGGTGTGAAACAGATCGTTCCACCAGCCCAAAAGCCATTGTCAAGTCCTAACAAAAAAATTGCTCTGCTTGGAGGAGGGCCAGCATCTTTGTCTTGTGCGACATTCCTAGGTCGTTTGGGATACAAAGATATAACCATCTATGAAAAGCGTTCGTACTTAGGAGGTCTTAGGTAAATTTAGTATTTATTTTCTTAATTTTTCAAACTTTAAAGTGACTCCTATTTCTAGCTCATCTGAGATCCCACAATATCGACTTCCAGTTGAAGTGGTGGACTTTGAAATTCAACTAGTAAAAGATCTAGGAGTTAAATTCGAAACCGGACGATCTTTATCTACCAAAGACTTGACCGTTTCGGTAGGCTAGAAGAGTTATTTTTTTGAAAAATGTTTGTTTTTTAAAAAAGATTTCAATTCTTTAAGGGTCTTCTTTCATCAGGCGTTGATGCTGTCTTCCTTGGAATTGGATTACCAGAAGCAAAACTTGATCCAATTTTCAAAGGTCTTAATGAATCGAGTGGATTTTATACTTCAAAAAGTTTCCTTCCGCTTGTGGCAAATGGAAGTAAGCCTGGATTATGTGCATGCAAAGCAAGTCAAGCTTTACCTGAATTGTATGGCAATGTAATTGTATTGGGAGCTGGTGACACTGCCTTTGATTGTGCAACATCCGCTTTAAGATGTGGTGCTAAGAGGGTATTTGTCGTATTCCGCAAGGGCACATCAGGCATTCGAGCTGTGCCAGAAGAGGTTGACTTGGCTAGAGAAGAGAAATGTGAATTTATGCCATACTTGTCGCCACTGAAGGTTATTGTTAAAGATAATAAGGTAAGGAAGTTTTTAAATTTTATTTTTATTCGCGATGCCTTGTCTACTATATGGCAAGTTATGGATTAAACAAAATTGAACTAGAAATTTTGAGCTGTTTAAGGCTAGATTAAATTAAGCAAAAATGGATTTCGGAGGACATAATGTCGATGGACATTAATTCAGTAAATAAAGTCCATAGACATTATGTCGAGAAATCTCAAACGGTCATTAGGTCCATACTTTCATAGACATATTCTGACCAGATCAAAGTGTTAATAGACATTATATACGTTTGAAAAAAACTTATTGCACGTTAGGACATTATTTCAGTTGAAGAAAGATATCAGCGCAAAATTTTAAACGGTTTAGTACGATGTTAAAGCATTTTTAGTATGATAAAATGGCTTTAACAGAAATCGTTTAAAATTTTGCGCTATTATATTTAAATGGACAAATTGTACATTTGGACATTATTTCCACTGGCAGCAGACTTATTGTCTATTTGAGAAAGATATTTAAACCGAATGAGCCTTATGTCTGATTAAAAAAAAACAAAAACAAATAGACACAATGTCCAAACTTAAGAAACACAAACAAGGACAGTACGCCCGTTTGTTTTTTTTTTAATAACATAATTTACAAGCTGCGAATATTATCTTAGAATGGGCAGTATGTCCGTTTGTTTTATTTTAAACTGACTGATAATTTCATCCTTTGTTTTCAAAATTTAGCAATTTGTGAGGCACCTCTAAAGTACCTACTTCAGTATTTCTATATTTTCAATGCAAATAGCGTCAATAAGACGATTAGAGGATAAAAATGCAAATTCCGATTGCCATATAACATAATTATCATTTTTATTTCGATTGTTGAATTGTCTTGAATTAAATATTGAAAACCAATATGTATTCAGATCACAGGAATGGAATTCTGTCGCACTGAGCAAGACGAAAACGATAAATGGATTGAGGACAAAGAGCAAACCACCAGATTAAAGGCTAACTTTATTATTTCGGCTTTTGGATCTGGTCTTTATGATCCAGAGAGTGAGATCTTAATAATTAATTTAAATCAAATCACTTATTTATAAAATTTCTCAATTTTTAGTTACTAATGCTTTAAGCCCCATAGAGCTGGACAAATGGAGCTTACCTAAAATAGACTACACCACCATGCAGAGTTCCCAGAAGAATGTTTTTTGTGGTGGGGATTTGGCTGGTATTGCCAATACAACTGTTGAGTCTGTTAATGATGGAAAGACTGCTGCCTGGCATATGCATTGCTACTTACAGGTAATTATCAGTACTATATTAGTACAGAAAAATTATTTAAAAAAAAAATTAAACTCGGTATTTCAATAATAGGGACTTCCACTTACAACACCACCAGAGTTGCCCCTTTTCTATACCGATATTGACAAAGTTGACATATCTGTGGAAATGTGCGGACTTAAATTTGAGAATCCATTTGGCTTAGCTTCAGCTCCACCAACTACAAGTGCTGCAATGATTCGTCGTGCCTTTGAACAAGGCTGGGGATTTGTTGTGACGAAGACATTTGGACTGGATAAGGATTTAGTGACAAATGTTTCTCCTAGAATCGTTCGAGGTTCAACTTCTGGTTATAACTATGGCCCTCAACAAGGTTCGTTCCTTAATATTGAATTGATTTCCGAAAAACGCTCCGAATATTGGTTCAGGTCGATTGCTGAGCTTAAGAAAGACTTCCCAGAAAAGATTATAATTGCTAGCATAATGTGTTCTTATAACGAGGCTGATTGGATTGAATTGGCGTCTAAAGCAGAAGCGTGTGGATCTGATGCGCTTGAGTTGAATCTCTCATGTCCACATGGTATGGGTGAGTCAGGAATGGGTCTGGCATGTGGCCAAGATCCAGTATTGGTTGAAAACATAGCCAAATGGGTAAGGAAAACAGTCAAAATCCCATTCTTTGTTAAACTCACTCCGAACATAACGGATATCGTGTCAATCGCAATGGCGGCTAAGCGCGGTAATGCTGATGGAGTTTCAGCTATAAATACCGTTCAAGGGCTTATGAGTCTCAAAGCTGATGCTACTCCCTGGCCGGCTGTGGGTGCTGATAAAAAGACAACTTACGGTGGAGTTTCTGGAAATGCAACACGCCCCATGGCATTGAGAGCAATTTCGACGATAGCCAACAAAATTCCTGGTTTTCCTATTCTAGGTATTGGTGGCATTGACTCAGCTGAGGTGGCACTGCAGTTCCTTCATTGTGGTGCAAGTATTCTACAAATCTGTTCATCTGTTCAAAATCAAGACTTTACCTTAATCGAAGACTATTGTGTTGGACTTAAAGCTCTGCTCTACCTGAAGTCAAATCCGCCTCCGAAAAATTCACAATTCTGGGATGGTCAATCACCGCCAGTTTCGAAGCATCAAAAAGGAAAACCAGTACTTCATTTGACCGGTGAAGGAAATAAGGTGAGAAAAAAAAGCTTAACAGCCGAGTTTTTTACTGTGAGATTATACCAGTTTCGAAGTTAAACCCAATATATAGACGTTTAAGTGACAGTAAATTTAACAAAACTATAGCTATTCTAATAACTCCTTCTTATTTTCAAGACATTAGGATTTTTGGGCCCTGCAAAGAAACAACGTGAAGAAATTATGCATCATATCCGCCAAGAAAAGGGTCCAATGTGGAAGTTAAACGATAATGACGTAACATCCATGAATGGAAACGTACAAACAAAGCCCGCACCAGCAGTAAAAGATATAATAGGACGTGCGTTACCACATATAGGATCTTACAAGAGCTTGGATAATACTAAGCAAGCCGTTGCTCTGATAGATGATGTAAGCAATGTTTTAAAATAACATTTTTCGTGCTAAAAATTTTGTATAAGATTCAGCTTCGGTTCAAGATTTAAGCTCATCGATTAAGGTAGGATTAACTGAGGTTTAACCAAAATTTAAGCATAAATTTGGCTATTGCCACATACATTACTTGAACCAAGGTTGAACCTCAGTTAATCTTCCGAAATCGTTGGGCACGAATTAAATGTTTACACAACAAGGCCCTAAGCTATAAATGTGGAAGACTACAAAATTTCACAAGCAACAACATTTCCCTGAGTAAATAAGTTAATTTATATTTCTTCCAGGATTTATGCATTAATTGTGGCAAGTGTTATATGACTTGTGCTGATTCAGGCTATCAAGCTATTAAGTTTGATTCCGAAACTCATATTCCCCTTGTGACCGACGACTGTACTGGTTGCACACTTTGTGTATCAGTCTGTCCCATAATTGATTGTATAAGGTAAGGATTGTCAAAAAAAACATTTCAGTACTTATGTATTTTTTGGTTTGTATTTATAGCATGGTCCCGAAAAAAATTCCACACGTCATAAAGCGAGGACTTGGAGAGGAAAAAAAACTCTATACTCACGCATTGATGCCAGTGCAATAAATTGTTAAAAAATTGTTAATTTTGATTACCTAAAAATCACTAAAAATATAAAATGTTTAATATATTCGATGAATGTTTTTTTTTAATAGTTCTGTCTTCTGCTGATGTCAAAAAGGTCCAAATCAGATTCCCATTTGAATTTCTCGTTGATTACCCCCTTGGTAAATGGTGAGGCGACGTAGTTACAGTTCATCTGTGACGTATCAGAGTATTGTAAAAGCTCCACTAGGCACTCGGAGCTTCCACTGGTATGTATGGGTTTTTGGTACCTACATACCTTTTGCGTTATTGATGAATTGACATGACAATTTCTCAACATACATAAGTGATTGCAATAAGAATTGGTGGAGCGAGATCATGGAACATGACAACAGACATAAGCTGTCTGTCGAATTGACACATTATTTCCTTTTTTTTTGGAATACACTCGGGCGTATACGTAATTTTTCGTATTTTATATAAAATACAGTGGTGCGATATCCCATAGGTTGGAACCTTGCCTATTGATTGAACTGACTTATTGTTGTTTGACAAACTTTAAAAATATAAAAAATGATTTCAATCAATAAGATTTTTCTTTACTTTATTCTATTCACTCAATAATTGGATAAAATCAAAAAATATTAAAAATACATATTTTAAATTAAGAGGTAAATGAAAAAAATAGAAAAAAAGTTGCCACCATTGGAAAACTTAAAATTTCTGCTTCAATTCTGGCAGGATGAACTGTTCAAATCACTTTTAACTTGCTGTGAAGATAAATCACTCATCCTTCTTATCCTACTCAGTATTACAATTATGAAGTAAGGTTGTTTGAATTTCGATTTAGGAATAACTCGACTCAGGAATAACTCATGCCAATTATAAAATCCCCAATCCCCAAACGGAGAGCGAGGAATTTTTTACGATACTTGGGTTTGTCAACCCGTGCGAAGCTGGGATGGGCCATCTAGTTTTGTAAATAATCATATTTTTATTAAATTATTAGAGATTTTAAAAAGAAATAACCTCAAAACACTCAAATTTCATAAAGAAAATTTAAAGGCTTTATAATTGCTGAAATCAGTTAACCATTTAAGATTATTTAATAACCTTTCAAATGAAGTGCTTACAAAAATGAGAAATTTATGAAATTGATGGACCTTTTATGACTTATTACTATAGACTTTCAGATGGTTCACTTTTTTTTAAACCTCATAACCCCAAACTACATTTTCATTAGATCCGAATTACCAACCGAAAGGTCATAAATATTGCTCATTTTAAAAGCAATCGAACTCTTTTAAATTCGTTTAAATTTGGTTGAAATTATTTAAATTTGTATGGGAATCGAATTTGAGAATTTTCAACAAAATTACCTCTCGATTCAGTCGCAAAAAATAGAACATTAATTTATGAGTTTCAATGTAAACAACCACGCGACGCTTAAAATACAGAAATTTATTTCATTTTTCTGGCGATGTGTTTGTCGCAAGTTAAAATGAATCAAATGCAATTACACATTTATGATGTCACTTGCGATTCAAATTTCGATGAATAAAAAATTGTATTCGGAATAAGAATCATGCACACACTTGTGCAAAAGATAAGACACGGTTTTAAATGTTAATGAGATCAAATGGAAACAAATGAGACTGTACGGCACATTTATTTTACTAGCAAGTTACAAAATTTTTCTTCAAACTCTCCAATCTTTCGACTTTAAAGCGCTATCAACAATAATTTTTGAAGTTCTTGAGGGAATTCAATTGTTAAAATTTCATTTTAAAAGCAATTTATATGCTTTTTGGAACATTAGTTTTCCTCCGACGGATAGCGGAATATGAAAATTCACGCGAACATTTAGCAGAACAGGGATAGTTAAAAAGTCTTCACCGATAAGCCAGCTACGATTCAGGACTTGGAAGCCAACATTACTTGCGTAAGAGAGATTGTTCCAAAATTGATTTTGGGTCATAGTAAATGTTCTACCATTAAATTGCGTTTTATATTTTTAATTTAGAATTTAAAAAAAAGTTATAAATGAATCACCCATGTTTTTCTGGTCTGTTTGGTAATTTGAAACTATTCATAAAACAAAACTAGGGCAAAGGTAAGTTTATGTGCGGGCAGCGTTGCCATAAACGCAGACTTCCAAAATAACGAAATCTGCGCTGCAGATTTTGTCTGCAGGCCTTTAAAAAAATAGGGTTTAGTGAAGGGACTTAAATAACAAATATCAAACAAAATTCAAATTCCACTTTCACATAAATTCTCTTCACGCTTTTACAATTCAGCTTCATTTAATATTACCTTTCCTTATACTGAACGCCACCAACGTGTTCATTTAAAGCAGCTGAAGCGGAACGAAATTTGTCTGTGCTCTTTAACACGATTGTAAAATGCTAATGGAAACCGCACAATTAATAGTTCTTGCAAATAATTCTGCAAAGACTTCTCCAAATAGTCTACTACAATTATCAATTTCGCTCGTTAAACAGCGTAATGTATAACAAAAATGGGAATGAAATTTTTTGTTATTGATTTCGTTGTGTCAATTCCGTTTCGCTTCAGCTGAGTACTCTGCTTAAACTAGTGGATGGACGCGAAAGCTTCACTGTCCTTAATAAATTTATTTTGTCTATTTTATCGATACCTATACACAGCAAATACTTAACGCATTTTCCCAAATTTCAAAATTTAAACAAAACAAAAGTTCAAAATAAACTGCAACCTTCAAAACCTAGTGGTACCTAACCTATATTGCTTTGGAAAAAGATTATATTAAAATAAACAACAAAAACTGTACAGATTTTAAAATAAATACAAATATGCTTGATTAATTTAATTTTACTATGTACCTACAAAAACAATTTAGAAACATTGTAATTTTAAGATTAAAATACTAAATCAGTAAATACGTAATAGTTTACGAACATTAATCTATTTTTTTATTTAATGTATAAATAAAAATATAAATGGAGTATCTTCTTAAATTTTGTGTCTTGAAAATCTGCAATGCAGACTTTTTTCATCGAATTTCCAGATTTCGTAAAATGTTTTCATGGCAACACTGTGTACGGGATGCCAAAGAAGCATAAGCATAACTATTTTTCTTTGGATCCTGCTTTTGTTAATTACAAGTCGAGTTACCAAAATGTCAACAACTGTCAAACCAAACGCAATTTGCTTTGCTAACTACAGGTTCAACTAAAAAACACATGTAGTGCAATTTTTGCGCAAACGAAACGTTAGAAGTGAACAATTTTTCTATTACTAACTTTTTTCTAAGACCTTCAAATAAAAATAAAACATTAATTCTTTTGGGGATAATTATACAATAAGTATTTTTATTTTATTGATATCAACTATTTTTACGTTTATATAAATTAATTTCATTCTTTTTTATTTGTGGAAAAAATGCACAATAAAAATTAAAATAAATTTCTAAAAAGAGTTATGTATCCATATAAATATATATATATATAAATAATTTCGAAAAAGAATATAATGGTTTTTGCACAATAAAATTATTAAGGAGGTGTGTAAATATAACAAATAGATTTTTCTTTAAAAATATAAAAAAAAAAAGAATCATACACTAACACAAAACTGTAAATTAATACTTAGAAGAAAAAAAGTAATAGATTGAGATAAGGTGGTTAGAAGTTTTGATCTATCTTAAAATTTATTTTATTTGTCGTCTCTAAATTTATAGGAATATAATGTGTGTGTGTGAGTAGTTAAAAAATATTTTTGACGCATTTTAAATTAAAAACAGCAGCAGAGGCGCCCGGCTTTACGAAAATAAAAAATTTACCAGCCATTAAGTAATTAGATTTTTCTTAGATTTTAATTTAAAATAATTAATTTCTCCAACTTCAATGGATATACATATAATATTTATTTTTTATTTTTATTTTTTTTATATAATTAATTACGTTGCATGCATTCAAAGGTTTTGATAAAAAATTCAAATTAATCACTAGAGAAAGAGATTTTTTTAAATTGAAAATACATAAATAAAAAAGAAAATTTAGTCATTTGTATGAGTTGTTTTTTTTTTCTACTCTCAGTATTTGGCAATGGAGTAGTAGTATTTGAGTTTCCTAGTGCTTTTATATAATTAAAATATCGTATAAATGTATAAAATACTATTTTTTTCCTCCTAGTTTATCTCTTTTGTGCGGATGTTTTTTTTCCTTTTTCTTGTATAAAAATATATAAAATAGAGATAAAATTATTATTACTGTTTTTTTTTTTTGTATTTCTTTTAAAATTATTATTTTTCTTCTAAATATATTGCAAGGGTATCCTCTTAATGCTCGTGAAATTATTATGATATTAATGATTATAATTAATATAAGAATCTTTTAGTATAAATTACTAATCAAAGAAATTCCGGTTTGAATAAAGGAGTTTTTCTTCTTCTGCGATCATGACTCTCGGACAAGGACATTGGCTGATTTCGGAGTTTAGAATTCCCACTGTGTGGCTGTGTCGGTGCCATCTTCAACTAATTTGAATGCACCATTTTTGGTGGCACCAAGATATTTGCCATCCAATGTTCTATAAAGAATATTATTTATTTTAAATTTTATTTATTTAGTTTATTTAAAAAACTAATCTTACCGAATGCAAATTCTTGTTGGTTCTCTAAGTTCCAAGTAGAAACCATCGACAGGAATGTCAGAATCGACTGAGATACCATCACCATCAATTCTCCAATATTTACCACTGTGTGCCTTCAGATGAACCAAACCTTTCTGTGCTCGTTCTACTAGAATTGTCTCGTATGTTGCTTTATTGCATTCCAGTTTAAGATTGCCAGGTGTTCTATAGCCGACGAAACCTTGTTCGCATTTAAGTACTAGAATTGGTCTTGAAAAAATAAATTTGAAATTAAATAAAGAATGTAAACACACGAATCCATATTGTTTTAGTTTTCTAGCAATTTAAAACTAAATAAATCTTAGTGTATGTCAATAAAGGCCAACGAAACTATTTGGAAATATCGCTTAAAAATAAATATTTTCCCAAAATTACTTTTGTTTTAACTTAACTTTGTGATAAAAATATGTTTCAGCAAGAGCTGTACCGAACCAAGTGTTTTACAATGTCTGATTAAAGTTGAAATTATTCGACAATTAACAACCTCAATTACGATATCTGAAAAGGTCTAATTAGCAATTAAAGTTCTAAATATTTTAATGGCCAGATTAAACTGACAATTAAAATATTCAAAGCTGTCCTAAAATTTTATTGATTTAATTGATTTTATTTTTGTATCGTTTACTTAGGAACGAAACACTTTCTGACTAAGTTCAGATCGTTAAAAACCTGAAGAGTTAAACTTTGCGCCTAAGATTTGGGCGTCATTTTTCAGTTGTTTTTGGCAGTATTAATTAAAAGTTCAATAACTTGTTTTTTAATTTCCGAACAAATCAATTATGTTGATTTTTATAACGGCCCAAGAAACAACATAGAGGGAAGGTCAATTACATTGAATGACACCTGATTTGATGGCACATTGTGTTAAAATAGCAAGCTTAGTCTCATCATTTAAAGCAATTCTCTTAAAATAGTTTTGTGATTTTCTAAAAACTTATTGCATTTGAGTTGCAAAATAAAATAATTACCTAAAAAAGGAAAAACTAAATTTATCCTTATTTCAAGAGTCTGAAGAGTCACTTTAATTATATTTATCTTTTTTTTTCTCTCACCTGTTGATAAGATAAAAATAGAATTTCGTGATTTCCTCAATTGCTTCTGAGGTGGCAAACAAATGACCGGAACGTTTTGTTGCCAAGAACTTTCCATTGTTTGCTCTAAACGAAAGAGATCCATCGCCGTGCCAAATGAGCTCAAACAGTGCATCGGCACATCGTCTATTGCCGGTTGCTTGAATTCCACCACCGGTAGATAAACACCAATATCGATCTTGTGTAGTGCGCAGTGCCCAGCGGTGTGCTGACCAATCGAATTCCAATTGGAATGTCTCATTTTCACCGACTTCATCCTGATTAGCGGTCACATCAACACCTTGTTTCACAGAAACATATCGCGTATTTAATCCAGCTATAAATGAAGCTTGTGGCAGTGAATCCTCCAATGAGAACAATTCATCGCGGGTAACAGTCGATGAGCGAGACTTGAGTACGGCCTTCGAACCAATTGGCGAAAGATATTGACTTTGTCTAAAAGAATTAAAAAAAAAAAAACAAATAAACAAGAAAATGATGATTGAACTTCTCTCAATGCAAATCTCAATTGATATTTACCTATCCCTAAGAGCCAAATGGCCTCCATGGTATTCAGCGCTAAATAAACAATCTTCGTTGCATTGCACCTGGAGTTTTCCATTGGCATTCAAATACCTAAGGAAACATAAGAAAACCAAAACCACATTATTTACCAAGCATTACTTTCAAGAGCCAAAGCAAAACGCACTTGTTGTTGCATGTGTGCAGCGCATACCGACCCCCCTCGTCGGCACGGAACTCCAAGGTGAACAGAGTATCCTCACCCCATGGAATGTTTGCGTCCACATGAATCTCATCTTGTGTCTCGGACAAGTGTGCGAACCGTTTTCTTCCAATCGAGCGCAGATTCACCTGAGGTCTGGCTGCCAAATGCACTGTCCAGAATTCCCCATTGGACGGAGTCTTTGCTGTGCATACGAGCTTGTCTGGAGTGCCACCTAAGAAGTAGCCGCGCGACTCATTTTTCAGCGCCCATCTGCCGGTATTATCCTCGCTTATACTTATTTGAAATCGGCTTCCAGCATCGCGTTCCTCAGTTTCGCAAAGCACATTGCCGAATGAATCGACCGAGAGATATTTATTGAGATGAGATCGAAGGTAGATAATACCTGTTAATAGAGAGGAAAATAGTACATATAGAGCAGAGGTTAGGTGACATAGAAAACGAGGACATGATGCAGGATTATTCTCAGCTGGGAACAAATAAATGCATGCACTATAATTGGCACTTCATAAGTAAAAAATCGAAGATTCCCCGTAGATTGGTCGAATGCCACTGCCACTGTCACATTCTCCTCTCTTTTTTTCAAGTGAGTTTCTTTTTCCAGTAAATAAACTTCCTGTTCGATAAAGTTGTTTAAATGAAACGATCCACATCGAGATCGAATCACATTCTGTGATATAAAATGCTTTTGCGATTTATAAAAAAACGCACAGCAACAAAAAGGATCATTTACATGTTGCTGTGAATTTATAGTTTTTCGTGTGGAATGAAACAAGAACACAACTATTATTATTGAAGCAGCACGCTGCTGATAGGAATAAAATTAATGAGAAACTGCTTGTGGCAGTTTAGGAAGACAACATTTAGACATAACGTAACGATGCATTGTTAATGAATGCGATTGTCGTGAAAAATGGTCTGTTAGTTGAGATGCATTACGATTAGTAAACTTTTTTGATTGTTTTCTTTTTGAAATATAATCAATTAAATTCAAGAAAAACGACACATTTAAGCAAATCAACGAAATTATGTGACGTAAATTTGCGACTAAGGATAAAAGATTAATGATGGAAAAAAGTTAAGCCTCGCTGATTTATAGGAACAATAATGCCTACAAATATCACAGCAGTTGGTGTAAATTATTTAATTATCCTCTTTGAGTGATCGTTAATTTTGTCAGTTGGGGTTTTGTTGGATTGAGAGGAGAATTGATCAAGGCATTATTATTATTAGCTTTGAGTGACATAAAAATAAAGAATATTTTTGAATTGGTTACTTTTTTGTATGTAAAGGTTTGCTCATTGAGCCGTGGTCACCCTGGGGTCGCCCTTTTAACTAAAAATTAATAAATATGAGCATTGAATTTTGAAAACAAAACTAGTAGATTTATAACTACGCAAAATTTTGAAAAAAAAATTAGTTTGATTTTTTTTTTTAATTTTGAAAAAAGTATGGCATTGTGTAAGTAGTACCGTTTTTTTAATGTTTTTTTTTCTGTTTTATGTAGGTAATTAAAAAAAAAAAAATTCCCCTCCCAAATAAACGAAATAAAGGAATTAATTTAAAGACGGATGAAGAAAAATGTTCCAATGTATCCCAAAAGCAAAGCATCCTTGATGCTATATTTCGAAATGTTTGTGATGACTATGTGGGTGAAATAAGCATTACTTCCACGTGCTATATTTGCTACCAGCATTGCAGTTAATGCAGTTAATCGACCTAATAATGCAGCGTGTTTTTAAAGAGTTTGCTTACAATTATTTTCTATATAAACACCTGCATTTAGGTGGACAAAATTGCCGGAACATTCACAATAGGTATATGGAATTCAAATTAAACAGATTTTTGAATATTCCTTTTTATCAATTAAATTCTTTTATGTACATTTATAAATTCCCTTCTCTTAATTATCTCAAAAAAAAAATAAAAGCTTTCAGATTTGCTTTTGAAATCGACTTTGAAACAATCACTTAACTTTCAAATGCAAAAGTACAAAAATCTATATTCGTTGAATTACAGTAGCGGAATAAGATTAAAAGGAATACAAATTGACTATTAATAAGAAGAAGTGATTGATGTTTCAATAAATCATTTATGAACTCAGATCTAGGAGGAAATCGATTGAATAATAAATACAATAAAAAATATAACAACAAAACGGTTCAACTAGTCGCCATCACCGCCGATGCCGTTCACTCCCAGACTCTTAGGTCATTCCCCTTTACAATTATAGCAAGACGGGCACCACCATTATAAAAGAAGACAAAAACAAAGTATCTTCATAAAAATCGATTACTATATTCTTCGCTGACCTAGTCGTAGTCTTTGTCATGCAATTTAGCTTGACATTGTATTTCCATCACCCGCAGCACAGCAAACAGTAATCATTAACACTGATTGGGCAATTTACTTTCAACATAGAAGTAGAAGTGCAGACGATTGACATGATGATGATGATGCTGATAATGATGATGATGCAGTATAGAAGAAAAGTTGGGAAATGGGAAATGCTGCAATTTCCACAAAATCGTGACAGAAGGAGTTTCTTTCATAAGTAGATAGAAAAATGGCCTTAAGCTTATAATTTTTATAAGAGAGAGAAGTTACATGTATATACAATCATTTTTATCATTTAAACTCACTTTCTCCGGTATTGGAGGGCTCCAATGTCCACAATTGTTTCTTCTTTAGACTGGCTCCATTTGCATTCAATTTAAAGCCAAATGTCTCGGCTGTCATGTACTTGTGCTGGCCATTAATCAGACCAATAGTCCACCAACCTTTTTGTTGGTTCTGTGCAATGATATCGCCATTGGATCCATTCAGTTCATACCCAGTGCCGTTCATTGTCGTTTTTGTTTTTGTTTTTTTTTTTTTTTTCTTTATGTCACTCGCTTCTCTTGATTAATTACTTTTCAATAAGAATTTATGTTTCCACTTGGCACTCAACTAGAAGATAGCCGGTCACAACACTCTGAAATAAAAGATTGCGAATGTAAAATTAGAAACGTTTATTTTAAATTTTGTTGACGGTTTCAAGAACCGAACCGACAGAGAATAAGAGAATTTAAAATTAAAAGACAGCTCCTTTGGTTTTTTTTTTCTTCATTTAAACACCAGGTTTTGGATGACAAACAAGTTTTCATATTTTTCTAAATATTTAAAAATAATATTCTTTATAAACAAACAGTTACTCTACTTTTTATTTAGTTAGAAAGTGCTTTAACTTATAATAAAAACCATACATTTCCCGCTGTTCAACTTTCTTCTTCACTGTTAACTCTTCAAGTTAATGCTTTTGACTCGGACAACAGCATCTGTGGTGGCGATGAGGTGCGCTGCGCTGTGCTGTGTGCCGATCTACTTGAAAGTGTGGATTGCAGCATGGTTGATTTTGATTTTAATGGGGCAACGTTAAAATGCGACTAACGGTGATGGTACGCTTGAAAAATTCACTAGGCTAAACGATACAGTTAAACCGAAAAACCAGTATCCACAGATTAATCATCGACCGTCGCGTTCGTTCGTTTAAATAGATTTTAATCCATCCAGCTAGCGCGCATCCACACGAACCACACAAAGCAGTTAAAACCGAAAATCGTGCCTTGGACGCAGTAATTATTAGAAAAATATTTGCTGGGTCGTTGAGGATTGAGGAGTATGTTGGATACTTTGGCAAAAAAAAAAAAAAACAAAAAGCAAATGACTCTTGAGATTGTATCTTAAGTCAATTGGAATTGATTGGGTGGTATTTATCATAAGACCAACAAAGGAGGCGCACTTATATCTCAAAACGGAGTGGCTCCTCTTTTGGTTACTCTTCTGTTATAGAAGATGAATGAATAACATATTGTCGATATAGTGTTTATATAGCAACAACAAGAAGCTGCTAGCGTGCTGTGAATTGTGTATAGTTTGATAGTAACGGGGTGCTTGAAAAGAAATGTTGTATCGGAGACATATACATACATTGTATATCTTTCATCTACTAAACAAATGCTATTTTTTCAATCAACAATGTTGACAAATTAATGCAGTTCTTCTAGTTATAGTTGCGCGTGTGAATTACAAACCGGAGAGACTACTAACAACATTGTAAGATTGATGCATGCCAAAAGGCCGGTCTAGTGATTTTGTTTACTTATCTTTTTTTTTTGTTTACACAAAAAAGAAAAAAACGTAATGGAAAGGATGAAGATAAAGGCAAAGCGTCTACCACGCTGTCTTTGAGTAATTAAGTTGAGAGATTTGAATGACTATCTTTGTTCAAATGCCTTGATTGGAAAGGGGTTTTTAAATATTAAATATTTGCATACTGTTCTTAGAACTAACAAATTAATGAAAAGGATTCAAATATCTAAATATTGAGTGCTGTTGATTTTGACCGTATGTACTTCCCGTAAAGTTAAAGAGATAAAGATAATCTGCTTTACACAGCAGAATTCCACAGTACGTACAAATGAAAAAACATGATGCTACCAAAACTAACTCTAGCTTGTTCTAAGTTCCAATGAAAAGTCCTTTCAATAACCAAAAACATGAAAGATTCTAGCGTTTCGAATTAAGACGTCAAATAAAGAAAGGTGAAGAAATTCCTTATAAAGAAAATAACAAATTTGCAGTTCCTGAGATATTTGTCGAAAAGCGTTCAGAATGCAGATTAAGTATTCAGACCCAGTTTTTTAGTGATAGATCATCATCAATAACGTCAATTTAAATTAATTAACAGTTCATATGAGATTTTTTTTAATGTACTGAAACACTTACAAATTCTAACCATAGGTTTGTTCGATGTCAGCCCTGAAGCGCACTGGGTCACCCTGAACTCACTCTGTTCAGTTTCTTCGTATTTGTCTTATCCTGTTTCTTCTAACTTAAAATCAAATCCATTAGAAGAGTGGGAAGACATGAAGGTATTCTTCCCTTCTTTATATAAACATGCAAGGATGTTTTTTGTGGTTGCTGCTTCCTCTATACCTTGTGAAAGATTGTTTTTTAAAGCGGAAGCAACATTCAGCCAAACCAGGAACCGCTTAATTGGAAAACATTTAGACAAACTTATGATTTTAGGAAATATCCCACAAAATGATTTTTTCGATTCCTCAAATTAAAAATAAAAACTTGAAAACTTAATTGTCGTTTTTATCTTGAATTTTGATTTGATCCAAGTAGCTATCGATACTTTTAATCGCTACCAGTATCGAGTATAAGTACCTTTGAGGTATCGTTTCATCCCTACTCTCACCCAGGTTTATATATGTATAAATAAAAATATAAATTTGATTTAATTCATTTAATTATATACGAAATGTCAAAATATACGGGGTACCTTTAAACATGGCTAGTAAAATCTTAACAAATAAATATTTCAAAGCGTACTTAATTTTAAACATGGTATTACTGATATCTTTAAACGTCAGCGATATTGCGGTGTCTCTCTTATGTTCATCTGACAATACATATGCAGTTTTTATGTGTTGATTGTATTTTTGAAATATTTTTTTGTAAGAGTTTAGACTAGAGCTTAGTTTTTTTTAATTTTTTTTTTATCTAAGTGAAGTTCTTGATAAATGGCCGATAACTCACAGGCCAATAATTCCATCACATTGATTTTTGGGGACTCTATACTAAAAAGTGTTCAAAGGTGCCCCTCTCTCCTCTATTTATTTGCTAAATTAAAAAACATTTTTTTTCTTTCAAATGAATTTATTGTAATTGTAAGGCTCTGTGATAAACAATATTTTTGATTTCATGTGCAAACACAAACAAATCAGCAGGATTCCCTACATGTGAACAGGTTATATACAATTGTCTATGTGAGATATAATTAATGTCCAAATTGAAACCACACACTTGAAAAGATTATCCCTGCGCTTTATTGATGGTCATTGCAAAAGCCAGTCGCACTGGAAACTGCAAACGTTTGAATTCGAATGGCATGACTGTTAATATCACGTGCAATTAAAACGTCTTCACCTTTGAATTTCCCATTTAAAATAGTGGCTTCAATAACGTTAGCCATTAGCGTCTTAACCGCTAGTCTTGTAGTACCATTGCACAATTTTAGTTGGTTGATATTACGAAACATGATGATAGGTGCTCCAACTTTCAATTGCAATATGTGCGGTGGCAGACCTGTTAAATCCAATAAATTTAAAAATTTTGAGAGATAATTGACCACATCATCTTCATTCAAAACGGAAACGTTCGACTTGAATATGAACATTTCTCCGATGTCAAATCCATAGAATTGTAATTGATACTTTAATTTTCAATAAAACTTTGAAAACTATGTACGTGAGTTACACGTAAACACCCAAAATATTAACTTAGTTTTATATATATAGAAGATACATATCGTCGCTATTCAAGAAAACTGGCATAACTAAAAAAACTCGATTTTTTAGTTAATGATGCCAATCGGCTACAAAAAAAAATTCTATTATTTCTGTTAAGTCGACATAACTCTAACCCTTCAGAATCCCGAGAAACGGATTATTAAAAAATTTATTTTGTGTGAAATTAGCTTAGTAAAAAAAACTTTAAATCAGTTTTCTGAAGATTTAAGTTTTTTGAGTTATGCCAGTTTTCTTTAATAGCGACGATATGTATGTATATACAAATTAATCCCTATTTCCATTGGTCACGCCAATGTTTTCTTGTATCTTGTTCTTACGGAAACAAAAATTCAGAAAATTGCGTAGAAAATTGGATAATTTCAGAAAACTTAACGACTTTCTTTTTTTTTATTTTTCAAATGACAATAATTTCAAAATTTTGAAAAAAAGGTATTTTATTATTTTTTAGTGAACATTGCACAATCTAGTCGATTGGAATGTTTATCCAGTTTTCAGTTTGTTCAGTGATTTTTTTTTAGGAGTGTTTGTTCATCGCAATCGCGCCTTATATTAAAAGTTTATTTTTTTTTCAAAATTCCACCAATTAAACGTATTAGTTTAGGTTGCAAAACTGGGTTAAATGTCATCTAATTTGCTTGTGGGTTATTTTTAGAGATTCGTATTAAAACAGGTAAATAATACAACCGAAAATTGGAAATTTTGACCGGAAGAGTCTGAGAATCGTGAAAACCCGAAATTGCATACTTTCATGGTGAACGGTTTGTACATATATCTAAAAATTCCATTTGGTTCTATGGACTGACAAACACTACGGAATTGAAAATCAGATAATTTTGTCCATCATCTAAATGGGATCCCCAATAGATGGCGTTACGCTCTCAGACTGCTACATTTGTTTACAAAAATTATTGGACCAGTGCAAAAAAATTCATTACACTATAATTTTATTTTTCACATATTTTTAAAATTGATAAAATTCCGTGCGAAGCTGAGTGGTCCAGCTAGTATATTAAAAAAGACTAATTTATCTCGTCACTGATTCATTTATTTCATAATATTCAAATCGTTCATTTGAGATGGAATTTAAGTTCAATGTTTGAAAAATTTACTATTATTACACATAGAACCTTAATTTAAGTATGTTTTATAATAAATCGGGCTTTTTTGGTCACTTTCTGCTCTATGCAAATAAAAACTTTATTTCATACTTTTTAAACTTTAAATTTTTAAACGAAAAATTTAATAAAAATCTACCAAAAAAAACCGATTTTTCATAAAACATTCATAGTTTAAAAAATTGGTCAAATTATTATTAATTTAATTTAAGTAGATAGCGGTTTATTTTAAAAGGGCCTTAAAATTAAATTTCTAATTCTAATTTTCCTTTTTTGATTACTCATTAAATAAACATTATTCCGCTTAAGCATTGTTTTCAAATTAATCATTGTGATAAAGTGAAAATAGTTTGGGATATGATGTTTTACATACAAGCTGTGCTGCAGCAATACCTAAACTTATCAAGATACGAATACACTACATCATACATTACAGGCATGAGCAATCTTCTTCGCAAGCCTATCACAAAAGCAGTGAGCTGAGCTGCACTTATTACCATAATATCTCATTTTATCGCCAACAAAGTAAAGAATATGAATTCATCCGTAGATACATATGTACATTGTACATATGCCTGTGCCAACCTCTCCCAATCGCAATCCCATCAACAGGCAATCATCAGAGGCTGGTGGCTGAATGTTTTTTATCATTTTTTAGATTTTCTTTTTATGTTTCCATTTCAAGTAATTCAATGTCGTCGTGCGTCTCAGTCGTAGCCGTTGTCGACGTTGAAATGACAAGCGTCCCGAAACTCAAATGAAACGCAAGATAATACATATTTTCTGTCTAAATTTAGAAGCGTTTTGTTAAGTGTTCTTTCTTTAATATTCACAGAGCATCGCAATCGCAACGCGCCTTTTTTTGTAGTTCTTATATGATTCTACACTATAAGCCACTGGAGAGGAAGTTGATTTGTTTTACTGTCTTTGTTTTACCAAAAAACAAAACAGAAAAAAAGACGAAAAATAATAAAACCTAAAGTGCGTGTCATTGAGCGCATACTTATATAAAAGGTGGTTCTGAGGGTAACAACTCTGCACTTAAGAAGAAAGATGTCGATGTGTTATTTATTATTTATACAGTGGGAGTTAAGAAATTTACAACATTAAATTTTTGTATTTGAAATTTACTGCAGGAGTGCGTATATGCTAGGTGCTGGAGGTCATTTCACCTTTAGAATTAGGCCATCGATATTTCCTAAATACTGTGCTTCAACTGAACTCAAAGCTAATTGATAGTACTTAACGCACATAGAGATTTGTTTAGTAAGAATTTTCGGGAAGGGTTGGACTTGTAAAGGGCGATTTAATCTTTTATTTTACTTATTTATTGTAATACCAAAATTGAGTCTTATTGCTGAACACAATTTTTCTATAAAACAGCTGTATAAAAATGGGGCACAAAATCATAATTTTGGCACCAATTGTAAAGTTTTTTAAGTGTGACTATACATAATGTCTACGTCATGTGTATAAAATTGCCAAACTATAAAGACGAACTCTCAGTTTATTAAAAATGTTATTTTTGTAAAATAATAAATTAAACACATACGGACTTTTCAAAACACGTCCCTAAACAAAAGGAACCTTCTTTACCCTCAAACTATCCCCTCTTCATAAAAACGCTAATTAGTGGTATCCTATGAAGCATCTTATACAACAATGCTCGATACTTCCATTTGAAACTTGCTTTAAAGAAAATAAATGGCCAGATAAGAAAGAAAAATATTTTGTATCGTTTATTATTAGTTATTCTTATTTTATTGCCGTTGAAAAAAGTGGTAAGTGAAATGTGGTTTTATAAGGGATAAAAGGCTGCAGTTGTTTTCTGAATTTTGTAAAAAAAAAAACCCAAAAATTTCTTATCGTCGATAAAAAATGTTGCTATAGCCGTTGAATACTCGTACGTCTGTGACTTTTGAAACATTTAAAACATTCTTTTAGATTTATATGAATATACATACATATGTATGCACATTATGTAAGTATTTATGTATGTAATATCAAACATTTCCCATATTAAAATTTTTAAATGCCTGTTCTCCATAAAATGCTTTTAAAAAAGACAACAATATCTATAAGTACCCCCTTGCGTAATGGTTAGACAGTTAGAGCATTGCTGTTTTATTTCTTATATAAAATATATAGTAATTATAATTTTACAAAAGTTAATTCAATTTATACTTTTTATTTTTTCTAAGAACGTAAGTTTACTAATTGTTTCAATTTTTTGAAAGTTGTTATATTCATTATTTGTTTTTATGTGTAATAAAGTTCCCCTGAAGAAGGCAGCAACCCCTGCCGAAACGTTGGGAAAAGCTAATGTTAACTTAATTGTTTCATTGCCATATCCATTGTGACCATAAAGCCGACGGAAAACGAGATTTTTATCTTATCCTTTTTTTTTAATTGGACTATCACGCCGTAGGTCTGGGTTCGAAATCACCATGTTCCAGCTTGAATTGTTTTCTTCTTGCAATGAAGTGACAAATTCTCCAGGAACAATTATGTATGTGATTGCAAAGTAACGAATTACTCGATAGAAGGTTAATGTTCATTCATTTGATAGTTCTAAATCACATTCATTCATATTATTTTCTTTTATCAAATTTTTCACTCGATATAGTAATTAAATTTCAATCGATATTTCTTTTTTAATAGTAATTCTCATTCTGGACTCGTTCTAATCAAATAAAGAATGGCATTTTTAATTATTCGGATTAGCCGCCTTATAAATATTTAATATTTGTTGTAACTGGAGTTTCCCGATGATCACACACAATGCAATTTAAAACGAAACATTCGGAGTGGGTACTGTAGTGAACTCGTTAAATATTTATAACGCGGCTAATCCAAATAATTAAAAATGTCTTATTTAAACAACCGCGAAAACCTTAAAAGTTATATAAAATAAAGCGTATTTTCAACTTTTTCAGAATGTCAAGACACACCTGTTGTTCAAATTGCTATCACCTGAAATCACTTAAATCACTTGATTTCCAGGCGACCGATAAAACTTGAATTTTTTTTATTTTATAGGGAAGTTTTTAATTCATTGGCATCTTAGCTATCCTTTGAAGGAAGTTAACAGTTTATGGCTGCAGGCAAATTATTTATTGACGTTTTTTTCACAAAATTAAAGACCTAATATTGCATACCTAATAACGCGCATAGAAATGCTTGAGAGTGTAAGCCAAAAGGTGCTGACTCTTCACAAGCTGTAGCACCATTTATTAATTTATTTTGTATGAGAAGTATAATTTATATAATGCATCGAGTTTTTTTGACGTTTAGGACCTCAGCTCACTTTTCTGTGAAATTGATTTTTATATCGTTTTACTTAAAATTACAAAAGCTTTTTCTCCTCTCTCCGTTCCTCTATTTCTTCTCTTCCCCCTCTCTATCTCTCTCGTTATGCAAAACACCATATATGTAGTATTATACAAAAATAGTACCCAACGCTTTTCCGAAACTAAAGCCTATGATAATAATTCAATAAATGAGGCTATAAGTTCAAACCACTATAACTGATTGTCAATGACTATCTATGTACCTATCCAAAAGCTCTCGAATCGTTCTTGCATCAGCAGTAATAAGCTTTGGATAGATACCCGAACGCGACCACTGCTACTGCTATTTTGAACATAATCTGTGACAACTGTCACTGTCAAATTGTATGAAATGTTCAACACAACCTGATTAATTCAGGATACGGGTAGCAAAATTATCAAGTGGACATATTGTACAATATACATACATCGACGTAAATCAATCTTCATCAAACTACGCTGTCAAGGTTAAGTTGTTTTAAAAACTTAAAAAAAAGATAGGTACCTCCAGAACCTGACTTGCACAAAATAAATTTATAATATAAAAAAAGTAAATTGGGAACTCTACTAGCTTGTTGGAAAAATAAACTTATATCTCTCAGTGTACATTGACAGTAAATTTGTTTATCCAAGAAACAGACTATACTCAAAATGTACACACTGAACAACATACACATATTTACATTTGTATGAATTTTTTAATGCAAAAATACGCTTTTGAGACACATATGAATGTATGTACTGTACTGCACATACATCAAATTGTATGCAAATAAGAAAGTGGCGTGCAACGGTTTCCCGAATTGAATAAATGCACCACCAATCCACTAAATCTGGCTCAACCAGCAACCTATTTAACAACTACTCATCTCTCATTCTTTGTTCATCGTTCGCCGTTGGTCGTTTGGCGAGGTTATTTTTTGTAATTTCTCTATTACATACATTTAGCAAATTTTAATGCATCTTAATGCTGACGGCAATGACAAGAGGTATCAATTTGGCCAATTATACTTGAACAGGCGAAAGAAATGCCCGCCTTCAATCAAATAATTATGAATTTTAGTCATAGTTGCGCTTACAATTATTATAAGAAAGAAATAACAGAAAAAAAATCAGCGCTCACGACATCAGATCAAACAAGATACCAAGCCAAGAAATAACACAGATACAATACAAAAAGTCCTCGTATAAGGTTGGAGAATGCAACACCGCTGCAGCAACATTATAAGTATATAGAGATGAAGATTAGTTTATTTTGCTGCATCTCGCTGCTACATTTCCAATTCATCTAGTTATTCAACTTTCAACGGCAAACCTTGGAAAATTCGGTCGGTCGGTGGGTCGATTGTTCGCCGTTGTGGTCTTGGTAAATTCTTGCAGTTCTTCCTAAAATGGCTGTGCCTTTATCTTTACTATTCCTGGGTGCATTTGAATATCCCACCAAATTCGGTCACCATATTAGTATACAGAGATCTGTCCAGATATCCGGAGGATGGAAAAGCAAGCGCAAAAAAAAATTATTAAAGCCTTGTAGTCGTAGTCAGATGATTGTCAGTGAAATTTTTACTCAGCTAGCTGAGCACGTAAAAATCCGTTTTATATAACTGGTTTCTTCTATTATATTTTTTTTTTCTTCTTTTTTTTAGATAGTTTAAATCAGCAATTTACCTGTGGCCAGTCACTGCTATCATCATTAGCTGAGGCAACACCAAAAGCTATATTAAACCTTCTCCAGAGCATGCATCGGTACAATGGCAAAGGAGGACTAGAATAGTTGTTGATGATGAATAAGTGTACTAAAAAAAAAAGAAAAAAAATCACAAACGGAGACGACGATTACGAAGTCGACGACAACGATGATGTCGATGTCGACAAAGAGCCCAAGACGATGAAAAAAATACAAGAAGGTTGCAATTTAGTCGCATGTTAAGCTCAAATGTCTGAATGGGGAACTACTCACACTCTGGTGGTGGTGTTCCGTTGTTTTGCTGCTGTTACTTCTGCTGCAGCCACTTTATCTTGCTCTTGCTCTTGGTGCTGGTTTATCTGTGTGTTAAGAAGCATTCAGAGCATTAAGAATGCGCCGTGTCTATCTAACAGGCTTTCTAGCTGTTCCTTCAAGTTATTCCGCAAACACAATAGACACTATACAAAAAACTACAAATATTTCCACTTTTCTTTCCTATTAAATCTTGGTATTCTCTGCCATGGCATGGGTACTCACTACTCAGTTTAGGTATACGCAGCATAATAACCCAGGCACTCGTTTAATTGTGTTAATTAGTTTTGATTTAAATGCGATTTCGGTAATTGCCTGAAGAACTGTACTTGGATCTTGATAAGTAATATCTGACAGACATGCAATTTAATTTAGCATCAAAATATATAAAATATTATACACAATCATCAAAGTAAGTGCTGCTGCGGGCATGTGCGGTGATGTGGTTTTTTGATGATGATGTGCTAGCTTGTACACTTAATAAATTCATTGACACATCTTTTATTCCAATCACAATCTTAAACGTCTGGCCGGAGATGGACCAACAGGCCACATTGTACAGTCGATGTTAAAATTTCACTTACTTCATGTGTTAAAAGCTATTACTTCTACTAACATGTTCCTAAAAATAAAATGATGACTCCAATCAATAGAAGTTTAAAATAAATGTCAAAATTTATTTCAGCCCTGGTTACAATGTTTTGTGACAACAGTAAAAATTGTTTTAAAAGTTGATGTTGTTTTTTTAATTATTAGATATTATTATTGTTTTCCCCCTTCTTTTAATATATTTCTAGCAAAAAATTTCCCCCACAGTGGCTTTTACTTGCTCGAAAGGGCAATTAAAATGGTATTTCTTGTAAACAAAAACTTTTCAAGGTTTAAATCAAACATTTCATGGGTATGGTTACGGGATTTTCATCATACTGTCCTCCAAGGCTATATGTATTTATGTATGTATGTATGTATGTGTAGTGTATGTATGACCTATGGACATTAATTTCAATTTTATTGCATTTTTTTAAACTTTTCAGTTTGAGATGACAAGATTTCTGGTGGTAAACAACTAAATTTGGTAAAGAAACTCCATTTATGTTCATATTCTAATATGTACATTGATACTATTAGTCACAAGATATTGTGACTCCTGACAAGGGGAGAATCGGGCTGTAGCCTTTTTTACCGCTATTTTTAAGGTTAAAGAAAGTAATTTTGTTCAACAAAATTTTTAAAAGTTCTTGAAAATACTCATAATTCAGTGTGAATTCGGTCACTTCCAAGTAAGATGATGCAGATCTTAAATGCCAACAACTTAAAACATCGAAATTTCATATAAAATTAAATGGACTCCTTTACTCTCCTAGGTTTGAAATGAATTTCATTTCATTCACATATGTATGTATGTATAAATAAATGTATTATTTAAAGCAGGAATTTTTTGCACTGCACATGACATATGCAAAAAACCAGTGCAATGAGCGGTTTGTTCAACTGGCTATTTAAAAAAATCTCAAATTAAATTATCAACAAAAGATCAAACTTCTCAAAAACGAAAAAATTCGTTTTTTTTTTTTATTTTACTTCGGTTACTTTTATTTCAATAACATTTTTTCCAACAACAACTATAATCCAAGTGATCCTAAGGTCTAGTTTTCTTAAACGGTTCTTATTGGACATCATCTCTCTTGTGTATCCACATTGGCAGTCAATAAAACAATAATCGGCAATAATAACAGAATCAGTGACAAGACATTTTCTTGCCTGGGACTCTTAAACGCACCTTAAAAGGACCGAAAAGTTGTTCAATGCTCAGGATTTCCTTATAAATTGTTCAATATAATTGATGACGACTTGATGAGTTAATCGATGCCCCCACAAGCGCGGTTATAACATTCTAAGGCTTTTGACTTTGCTGGAGAACTTCAAGGAAAAATTTAGTAAACCGTCTGGATGTTCACAGCGAATAATAATTGTAGTTTTCTAGTTGAACATAAATTTTCTAATTGTATAACATTTAAGCTTGGATTGTATTTTTGTCAGTTACAGGGTTATGACTACATTTAAAACGTTAAACACAGTTCGAGAGTAACGCCCATAAATAAATTTAAATAGTTTTCCAGATCACCACACAGCACCGGTACAATTGACAGTCCTCAGCCAATCAGCTACCAGCTCTACAGAAAACCAAAGCAATATGCCACACATTCAATAATAATAATTTCTACTCATCGTGAAAACCCCTTCAAGGTACTTTAACAAAACTCAGAAATCCAAAAAAACAAACCTTAAAGTAAATGCATCCGTCCGTTTAGAGTGTTGCTGCTCAAACATACGAACGGACTTCTTCGAATTGTCTTGAGTTCAATTTAATGTTAAAAAATATACCTACTTGCTCGTATGGATTTGCAACTTTACTTTACAACTTTTATTTTGGTAACTTAAAACTACTAGCATTCCAAATAAATTTGTGATCGAAACCAAATTTACATAAACAAAAGAAGATAGTACTGTACATAATTATTAATTAATATTATACATAGGCAGTAGGCAGATATCAATTCAAAAACTAACATGTCTTGCAGGTGTCTTTTGATGAAAACTAAGTTGCAAGGAAAGCGATTTTTAGATTTCTTCAAACCCATAGTTGTTTAATGCCAAACAATTTCAATTACTGAAATGTAAAAATTCTTTAAAACCTCACACGGAATTGTTTGTTTATATTCCCTTAAATGGGAACGCAGATCATGATCGCACAATTCTTTCATTTACATATTTTTTTTAAGAGTTAATTCTGTAGTCGCACATAATCCCATCACTGAACATAATATATATAGCTAAGTTATACACACACATCCGATGACAATAATTTGTTAAGCTTGGCTTGCGTGGTGTAGACGAATGAGTCACATTATTGGCTGATCCAAGGAAACTCTACATATCTTCTCGAAGGGTCATTGCATTTGTGACTTCATTTTTGCCTCTGCACTACCATACGGGCTCAATCCCCCGAATATGTTAAAAACACTCTATAGTAGGTACGATTGAGTATAAGTATCGTATCAGCAGAACCCAAAAACGCGAAAGGAAAACATGAATCATTCAAGTCATGTTGTTGACGTTGGGTACTCGTTTTTTTTTTGTTCCCTGAAGTCAGGAATATGCGATGGGAATTCGAGAAACAGAATTCAATACAGAAAAAGAAACAAAAAAAAGTGAATACAATAATATTTTTATACTTGTTTTATAGAAGCAGTTGAAGAAATGAAGAGAAGCTTCTTTGATAAACAGCAGCGGGTGGTGGATGGAGGAAAAGCCACAAGGCATCAAATGAACTAGAGGGCAAAACATGAAGAGTCTGCCTTTTGGCGATAAAACAAAAAAAAAGTTCACTTTATTGTTTCTTCGCGCTGTGATTTTTTTTCGATATTCGTTTGAATGTATTTTCTTTTTTTTCTTCTACGAAATAATACCTAAGGAATACACATAAAAATGAAAACATTGTTAATAAAGAGGAAATTAGCTAATTAGTCGAAACATGCCTCTTTTTCTTTAATTTTTTGTTTTTTCTTTGTTTTTAATGTAAAAATATTGGTTGTTCGACTTCTGCTTAGTTTTTGTTTCGTTTTTTTTTTAGTTTATCTAATCAATTATGTTTCATTATGTTTTTTTTTTATTTTAGCTTGATTGTGAGGAATGTTTCTTATTATTTGTCGAAAATTGTTGATTTTGAGTGGTAACAAATTACGATGCTTCTTAGGAAGACCAATCTTGCTTATCATCGCACAAATATGTTCATACAAGTTTATGACAATTTCTTTTTAAAACGAAACAAAAAAAAAGAAAAGTATTTATTAAGAACATTCTTGGACAGTTCAGCTAGTCATTTTGCTAGCATAGTAGTGCTTTTTATAATAAAATTCACCTGATGTCTAAGCATACCTATTTTATAACGAATATTTGCCATTTATTCAATTTCGACTTATGCACGTGTGAAACGTGGCAAATATTGTCATATGCATCCCAACACCCAACTACTAACTAACTTAATTCTATTACTAATTTTATTTTAAGTGGCACTATTTGTGAAATTACAATCAAATGTTATTATGTACTATGTACCAATTTTTACTAAAAATTTTGTTTCCCTTTTTTGTAGACTTAAAATAAATTAGTATGTATGTATGTATTTGTATCTAGGTACACAATTAGTCGCTGTTTTAGTGAAAAACAGAACCGCAAAACGGAAACGGAAAATTGAAATGTAATGATATCCATATCACACGAAATTAATGCTCTGAACAATCAATTGTGTGCACAAATATGTGAAAGACTTCTTCTACATTATAATTTGGTTTAATTATCCTGCGGCGCCGCAGCAGCAGCGGTGAAGCAGCGAATTGCAGAGTGGAGAAAAAAAAATAAACATGTTTGCTGTGAGATTCCGTTTTCATTTTTTGTTTGCGATTTTTATTTACGCATCAGTTACGTACTAAAATGTAAACTAAGTACCTCAGCGATAATAATTACCCCTTTAAAATGAAAGTAAAATTTCAACATAACCGATCCTCAATCCTCATCAATGAAACATTCAGTTTACTTCTATAGGAGTAAACACATTTTGGGTTATCTGATTATCTGATGTTTAAAAATTGTCCTTAAGAAATTAAAAAAAAAAAAATCAAAGAAACCCGAACTATAGCAAGAAGTACGCCCGACTCAAACGTTCATTTTATTTTTCTATTCTTAAATAAAACAAAAATTAACATCAATTTGAATTACAATAGGGGGATTCATGCAACGTCGTAAAACACTAGATAAGTTTATTTTTTGGATAAATTTATCTTTTGGTAAATGAACTGTCAAATTTTGTATGGGAAATGTTTTGCGCAAATTAGATAAAATTATCTAACGATTTTGTTGCGGAAACTTATACAAATTTATTTGGATAAACTTATACAAACGTCATTGTGACTTTTACAACTAGACGTTTAATATTTGACATTTAACGAACAGCTGATTCAATTACGCAGCATTTATCCAAATAAATAAAAAGGACGTTCACGCAAACTTTTGCGTAAACTTATCTTTTTACACAATTGGTAAACTTATCTCGTTGCATGAATACCCTTAATATAATGTAAATATTTTAACAACTTCCAATGAAATATGAGAAACAAATCAAACTAAGCACTAAAAAAACTTAATTTAAAAACACAATTAAAGAATGAACTACTGGCTTTGAAAAAGCCGTTGTTTTTATTTTCATTTTCTATTTTATAATTTTTTTATTAATTTTTTTATTAATTTGAAGGGGCGGACATATAGAGCAGGCCAATATCTTAAACTCATGTTCATATAATGTATAATCAATTGCAAAAATGCACCGCCCAACTACATAAAAAAGTAAAACCCTTAAGTCTTCCGATTGGTTTATTTCGAAAACGATTATTTTTATGAAAAAAAGTATGTTAATGTTTTTTGTAGGAAATTTTCTAAGCTACAAATTAGTCCTTGACATTTTTTGTCTAAAAGTTACCATTCGCGAGTTATTACTGAAAAACCATTTTGGGTGACCTTTAACCCCCCATTTTTCCAATATGGCGACGCGAACGGCAAAGATACAAGGTGGCTAAGTTGAAATTCTGAAAGAGCACATCGAAATCTATGAAACTGCCAATTTTCAAAACTAACGAAAAACTTTCCACGTAAAATTACCAAATGACTGTAGGTACTAATCGTAGGTATTACACTTTAGACTAAAAAATTGTTCAAAAATCAATACAATTAAAAATAAACCAACGCAATGTACACCATCTGATTTCTTACACAAATCTCAATTTATAAGAAAAAAAATTTAAAATCGTTTGAGCGGCTTTTTAAAAAATTAATTTTGTATGTACAGTGAAAGCTCTACTTCCGGACAGCTCCAATAAGCGGACAATTCCCTTAAACGGACAGATTTTCTTTTTCGAATTTTTCATACAAATTACTTTTTTATAAATGGCTACTCTCATAAACGGACGCGGATACTTTTTCTTGGTCATTCTAGATAGAAAACCTCCCATACGCGGACATATAATTTTATTTATGAATTATTTTTTATCAATAAATGAAGCAGAAAAAAAACAGAAGGTCCGTTCTCAGTTTAGTTACTGTTTCTTTTTAAAAATACGTAAGCAAATCCATAGAAAATCTCCGATAACTGGACGCGAAACCCTAATAACCGAACAGAGCGAAGTTATGTTAAAAGCTTTTTTGGGGATTTCCCGAGTAACAAGTTGGTGTAATTTGCTCTTGTGTAAAAAATTAAAAATTGTTCAACAGATAATCAGATAGTCAAAAACCAAAAAGCTTAGGTACCTATGTAGGTATATATGAGAGATACTATTTTTAATCTATATACATATATAAAATTTTGTATTCAATAATATTGGAGATCGTACTAATATTAGTTCATAATACAAATTTTAATCAAAATCGTAGGAGCCGGTTTTGAGAAAAATGACATTCTCCTTTCAGGTTTTTAAACACTTGTATGGAAGGTACCGTTATTTTTGGTAAATAATTTTAAACATACACCAAGTCGTTTTCGAATTATTAAGTTCGCAAAAAATTATTTTTTTAAATCCAAAAGAAAAATAGGTATTAAAAAAAAATTGGTGTACCTACCTACAAAACTTTTAAAACTTCTTGAAAGATTTTCTACGTAGGTACCTACATATATACAAAAAAAAATGGCCAAAATCAGTTGAGCCGTTTTTGAAAAAATCAAAAAAAAAATGGTTCTATGGGTACCTACCACTTATTACCATTTTACTGAAAATAAATTGGTAGCCTTTTTGTAAAAAATTACTGTTTTTTTTTAAGTTGTGGCACGTTTTTGAGAAAAATTAAATTTTCATAATTTGGTATAAAAAATTGTACGGCAGGTGCCGTTATTTTTAGTTTTGAAAAATATATGAAAAAAAAACGTGTTCCCAAAAACCGCTTGTACCAAGTATAAAGAAAATCGACCCACCCGTTTAGGCTGCAGCAGATAGACAGACAGCAGACAGAATTACGAGACCCACTTTTTCTGACTTCGCTATCATCGTAATGTCAATTTTAATAAAAATCTCGAAGACAAAATCAATTCAATTTTGAGAATCTAAAAAAACATTTGGCCTGTTATTTTTTCTGAAAGGATCGTTAGAATTGTCCTTCAATACAATTCCGACACAGCCAACAAATCTGTAGGATACATATTTGCGTAATTATACCTATGTATGTAACGGGTGATTTTTTGGCTGGTTTGGTTTTGGCAACACTGGTTTTGACAGCTGACGTGTGTTTAGTACCTTGTGTCACTGTCAAACAGCTTCAGTTTGGTTTGCAATTTAACCATGGATCGTCTTACAAATGAACAACGCTTGCAAATTATTGAATTTTACTATCAAAATTCGTGCTCGGTTCGAAATGTTCATCGCGCGCTGCTTCCATTCAGCGATGAGGCTCATTTTTGGTTAAATGGGTACGTAAATAAGCAAAATTGCCGCATTTGGAGTGAAGATCAGCCAGAAGCATTGCAACAGCTACCAATGCATCCCGAAAAAGCCACTGTTTGGTGCGGTTTATGGGCCGGCGGCATTATTGGGCCATATTTCTTCAAAGATGATGCGAATCGCAGCGTTACTGTCAATGGTGAACGCTACCGAGCGATGATAACAAACTTTTTTTTGCCCGAAATGGAAGTTCTTGACTTGCATGATATGTGTTTTCAACAAGACGGTGCCACATGCCACACAGCACGCGAAACAATGTCGCAATTGCGAGGCGAGTTTGGTGAACAGTTAATTTCACGTTTCGGGCCGGTCAATTGGCCGCCTAGATCGTGCGATTTGACACCATTAGATTATTTTTTGTGGGGGTATGTCAAGGCTAATGTCTATAGGGACAAGCCCGCTTCGATTGACGCACTGGAAGCCAACATCCATGCATTCATTCGTGAGATACCGGCCGATATGTGTGAAAGAGTATGCCAAAATTGGACTCAGCGGATGGGCTACCTGAGACGCAGCCGCGGTCAACATTTGCATGAAATTATCTTTAAACATTAAATTGCAAGGTTCAAACTATCGATTCAAATAAATATTTCATTCATTTTTTCGAATTTTTTGTGTTTTTTTTTTTAAAAAGTTCTAAACCTCTTAAAAAATCACCCATTATAATAGTTCTCAGGGAGATCTTGGTAGGTATGTATGTACATACGAACACTGCCTAATGTTTTTTACTTAAATCAGTTGTGATGAAACAACAGCTAATTACGTACGTAATTGGTTCTCTGAACCAACAACTTAAAACATCTTTAATTTTCGATGATCGAATTTGTGTATGGTGTAAATGGAAACAGTTTAAGCATCGCATTTATAGCAACGACGAAAGGTGAGAGCTCGAGATAAATACTCGGAACCACCTTCCCACCAGTCTTCCGCCCAATTCCACGGTATCAATTCGTTCCACTTCCGACTTCATCAACCTCCACCAAAAAGTCGGAATTCAGGAACTCCAACTCACTCAATTCTTACACAAACACTTTAAAATGAAAACTACATTATTTACCTACGTAAATGCAAGTACAACAACACAAAGTCATATCGATTTATAATTAGTACATTCATCCTTTTCTATTATACCAAATAAGGATAAGTGCACATGATTCAACTCATGCACTCGCTTATTCTTCCTTCGAAAACATCACTACACTACACATCTACAACAACTGAAAAGGAGAAACTGACATAATTCAGCACCCCACACGGACAATATTTTTGCGGAATTGGGTGGATCTCTGTTCTCTGCTGAGTGCTGAGCTGACTGATACCATGGAATATGGAACATTGAACAAGAACCAGAGAATTCATCATGATTCATGATTTCATACACGACGGACGTGCATACCAAACGAATACCTAGGTACTTTCCTTTTGTTCCAGCATGCGGGGGTGCGAACAATTGCAACCCTCTTTTCTTCTCATTTTGTTGATTGTTCCTTTAAACTTACTACCGGTGTTTGTGCCTTCACTTCAGGCTTCGCAGGTTCGCGAGCTGAGAGAAAAAAACTCAGCCAGCAGGAGCACATATGTGCGCAACGTGTTGGAAATACATATCCTATAAATATATATATATGTATATACATAAAAGGGGAAAGTGAAATCCAGGATATTTTTAGGGATGGGTTCGAATAGTTGGTTGGAGTTTGAGCAATTTTTTTTTAACTTGATAGGCGCTCCTTCAATATATTAATTAATAATTTTAAAAGTTAATCACTCTTCTTATATAACTGAGAAAATGAGCCTCAACCAGATTTTCTTTGTGCAAATAAAAACGAACTTCCAATCCCAATAACAAAAAACAAGAATGAAGAATGAACCTCTTCTATATCTGAACTGCAAAATGGAACCAAGAAGGGTCCATGCCCTTTTCTTATTCAATTTTCCTGCCATTTGCTATGGCTGCGCCTTGGTTAAGTTTGGTAGGTATATCGTTCTCCTTTTTAACAACGCATTAATATGAAAAAAAAGAATGAACGAATAAAAATAACTATTTTTCTGTTTTCGTTAACAAGTTCTTGCGAGGAGATAAGAATTTTTTTTAATGACTTTGGCACTCCGTGAGTCCATCGTCTTCTTCGTTGTAGCAAATAATTATTTTTCTGACTAGTTCTTCTGACCGGTATATTTGCTATTCCCAAGAGCAAGACAGTTAAATATAGGTAGGTACTAACTTAGAAAGATTACAAGTAGGAAGAATAATTAAAGCCGGTTAATTTAGCACTAATCAAAGTCTGCACTTACATTGTTTCTGGAAAATGATTGCTTGTTGTTTCTGTTGTCCGTTGTCGTCGTCGGCCGCACTGGTAAATCCAATTTTCATTTATAATTTGAAATTGTTAACTTGATATTGAAAATGTACTAATAATCCACTAGGTTTAGTTTGTATATTTTAATACTTTTTTGTGTGACTTAACTACACCCTTTTTTTAGAATAAAAATAACAAAAAACTTATAAGCTGAATTGAACAACTGCAAAAAATGGCGAGAGAAATGAACACTCGCGGTAATGAACTGAACACGGCTCCGTCTCAAACACGAATGAGTTTGTTCAGTTGATTCTTGTTCGACGAAAGCCTTTCCAAAAATGGAACAAAGGCTTAAACAGTGATGGCAAAGAAATTTCTATAGAAAAAGTACCTTAAGTAATAAAGTAGTGAATTGTCGCAGCATTTTATCACAGATCGCAGTTTATATAATATAGATTATATATTAACGACCTAATTTATTAGATATTCTCAAGACATAGACAGTACATTGAAGTGAAAAAATAAAACGAACTACGTGTGTAACAAGGAGGTAGAATCATAAAAACGTTTTTATTTTAAATACATTTTTGGAATTCTTTATACCTATGTATATGTACGTAGCATAAAGAAATCATAAACGAAAAAAATTGTTCTATAGTAGGCTGTTCGATGAGGAAAGTTGAAAGTAGCAGATTATTTGCATAAGCATCCACTCTGTGTGCGAAATGACATTTGAGTTCTATTCGCTTTGTTTGTTTGATTTTGTTGTTTCTTTCATTGTGTGTGGAATTAGTTGTATTTTATTTTGCCCCAGATCTGAACCAGAGAAACAACACAAGAATTTGAATTTGGATTTCAAAATACATTTTTGAACACACACCCTTATGTGGAATTCCTTTCAACCAAGTTGAACTGTGCTGTGTTTTAATATTGCAAGCTGTGGTTTTGGTTGCAACGAATTTTAATTTCAGTGAATATTTTAATTATATGTATGTATATATTAAATATTTATGTGCTCTTTTTCAATAAACAAAAAAATACATTTCGCGATAATAATAACTTTCATTTAATTGCGAGCTATCAAGCACCACACACACAATCACAAAAAATTCTATCCTTTACACATTCCTTTTAACAACAGAAAAAAATCGACTCTGTTTGGAAAAAAATGATTTTTTTGTTGAAAGGAAAAGAAAAGAAATAACGGCTACATGCAAATAAAAAAAACTAAAGATGGGTATAAATATTAAAAAAATGTTTTTACTGGTGAGTTTCTTGGTTGTTTTATTTTCATGATCTGATCTGGATTGGATCTGGGTGAAAATAAAATTCAGTTATTGTTACTCATTAATTTGTTATCGATTGTTTGTATAAAAATCTTTATAATGAAAAATTAAATACCATTTGGGGAGCTAAAATTTTTGGAACTCGCGAAATGTGCCACCCAAGGACCAAGGCATTCTGTTGTCAAAGAAAATTGTTGACAAAAGTTAGAAATCAATAAATTATGAAATCAAAATATTTCAGACCTTTACCATTGTTTCCTGACAAATTCTAAGTTCAACTGGTAGGTAAATTCTAGAATATTTACTTTTCGGAGTTTTACACTAACATTATATAGGCACACGAAATTAGTTTTCACTGAGAATAGGCACAAACTAAACTCTGATACAATCTTGTGTATATGTACATTATTTTCAACCCTGTACTTTGTATGATTGAACAGCTCGGTTTGTTTCGAGTTGCTGTTTTAGCGCGTTCGTTGGCTTGTCTGCTATTGCAATGCAATACAACTGAGCAACCTTCACCTTCACACTTTTTACAGTGGTGTCTTCTTTCAGAAATACAACTGAAGTTGATTAAAGGGAATATCATTAGCGGTTTCATTTTTGTTCAGTTCTGCGCATCTGTCAAAATCGAGGTATTATGGTGACAAAATGGTGGATTCAATGCCCCTTTAATTGTCTTATTTTAATAGGTATTTTGTTGTTGTTTCCAACGATGCATGCTTATCACAGTACACAAATCTAAGGTAATATATATTGTTAAAGTTAAAAGTGTCAAAAAATTAAAAATGGTTTTTGAAGGAAGGTTTATGAAAGAAGAGATGATATACATATATTAAAGTAAAGACGAGCAGTAAATGTAACAAAAAAAGCTCTCTGCTTCATTCAATTTACCACACCGTCTTAGGTGCTTATTTTATGTTAGTTTGTAAGTAGAGTTAGTGATAATAAAGAAAGCAAAAAGTAAAGATCGTGGGTGTTACTTTTTATATTTAACTTTTCTAAGTCTCTCAAATCAACGATCGTTAGACATGCCCCCGAATCTATTTCCATTTTCACTAAACTATCGTTGACTAACACATCTACATATAAAGGATTATCTTCTTTATCTACAAAGTTTATTGTGCTAATTCTTAACTCATCAAGGTCAGGCTCTTCCTCATCTTCTGTGTCATATTCATCAACATAATTTACATTTCGCCCTCTTCTTTCCGTTTCCCTTTTCGTTTCAGCACGCGTATCCAACTTTAATTTACACTTATCGGAATTACATTCCCTTGCAAAATGCCCAGATTTGTTACATCTAAAGCAATTTTTGTTTGAGTCTTTACTACTGTCTTTATTTACATATCGTTTAGAATAACCACTGTTTTTGGGGTTAGACCTAACTATATTCACGTCTGTTTGCCCAGGTTTAATTTGTTTAAGCTCTTTTTCGGTAAGTTCAAAATTCATAGCCTTATCAATCGCGGTTTCTACAGTTAGATCCCTTTCATTTAAAAGGGTGCTTCGCAATTTATCGCTTTGAATACCACAAACAATTCGGTCTCTTAGCGCCTCATTTAGGAACGTTTCAAATTTGCATTCCTGTGCCAGAGATTTTATGGCCACTACAAAATCACTAATTGACTCATCATGCTTTTGGTAGCGTTGATAAAATTTATACCGTTCGGCGATAATATTCTTCTTTGGTTTCAGATGCTCCACCAGCTTCGTACATATATAAAATTTCATAGGTAACCACCATTAGAGATTCCGGTGCAACTAAAGACTTTAGAATTTTATATAATTCCGCACCACCTAACGTTATAAAGTAGTCCCGTTTATCATTGCCTGCAGTAATTTTATTCAATTTGAGATATAACTCCATGCGTTCTAACCAAAGTTCGAAATCCTCCCCTGGAGTATATTTAATATATGTATATCAGACAATTTCAACTTTGACAACCTGCGCAATATATTATCTTAGATTTGTCTACTATAATAATAAGGGTATTCATGCAATGGCGTAAAAAAACGTTGTAAACTGCGTAAACCTGTCTATCAACATTTGACAAGTTTACGCAGTTTACCACGTTTACGAGGACTTTACGATGTTGCATAAATACCCCTAATGTAATGACTATTTCTAAAAAAAGGCAATGAAGGCACAACACAAAAATCAGAAAAATTGAAATTTTTTACCACCCACCCCCACTTTTCATATTCCATATCAAAATCAAAACTTTTGTTTTGGCTAAACAAGGTGGAGCGCGGAACGGAAGGTTTCTGAACAATATGCATTCATTTAGGATTGGATTAAATAAACTAAGCACGATTTAGTAAGAAATTTTTATTTTATTTTTTGCTCCCTGTGTTTTTGAAGTTTTTGTGCTCTCTTTCTAGAGCTTTGACTGGCATTCGGGTGATTTCATTGACTGCTTTTAAACGCTGCAAATATATGCTGCAATTACTCTTGCAATTTTTAAGCATGTAGGCGGGGGACGTATGCGGTGTCCGGGGTAGACAAAGTTGCAGAGGTTGAAATAATTGCAGAGTTATCGCTCTTTCTTCTTTGTGCTTTTTCGTATTGTTTGAGACATAAGCGGAGTAAAGAGTGAGGAGATATATTATCCTTCTCATTTAACAAAAATTGCAGGTATTAAAATTTGCAGCGTTTAAATGGATGCTGCAATCGGAAAGAAACTCAAAAGAGAATTGCGGATAGAAATTGTAGTCGTCTAAAAGCAGTCATTACGAATTTTTATCAGAGGTTTTTCTGTGTAGGTATGCGTTCTGTAACTCGCATCGATAAAATTTGTTGAGAAACGTTGAAAATGGAATTTTATGACAAATATTCATATTCATTCGTTACTTTTTTTTAGTTGTAGATTTAAGGCACCTCTCCAGTCTAGCCTTTCACTGCTACATTTATCCCAACAAAACCTATGCAGAGATGGATATGGTGGAATATTATTTTTCAAAAGAATTTAATTGTTCATCAATTTTTGCATTTTAAAAATCGAAAATCAAATTGCTGGCGAAAGCAATAATCCGTCCAGTATGAAATTTTTTGGCACTTCCCAAAAACTTTTATTTGGTTTTGGAAAAATTATAGTAGGTATGTATCTATAGAAAAGTTATAATTATAAATCGAACATCAACTATTCATATATGCTAAGGTGAGAAGTTTTAATATCAGAAAATAAATGGCCTTACCAAAGACAAATCTGAAGCTGAACTCAAAAAATGAAACAACATAAACCAAGATGGAGCTGCTTTGGTTTGGTTTTGTTTCTTTACCGGCGGACTTCACCAAGTTTGCTTCTCTTTCTCTCCTCAAATTATTCGTCGGCCACGTTTAGCTTTATATATGTGTATGTATATATCCCATATATCCTATTGCAAAAATTTAATTCCTAAATTATTAAAGATTTAATTTAAGACTTTCCCTACCCTGTCAGTTACACCTCTTTACATACGGCAGGATGGCATTTTTATCCAATTAATTAGCTATATTCTTTATTACTTTATTTTTCAAGTTGAACTTGAAAGATAATGTTAACACAAATATTTAATGAATTAAATAGTATATGCATATGCAATCAATTTGTAATTATTATATACATATTAATAATGTTAAATAAGTTACAAAAGTTGGAAAAGAATTTAAGCAATTATTTTTGCATTTGATCTTAATATTCCAAAATCCTAGTGTAAGTCTTCTTTTTCTAATTTATCTTTAAAACATTTAATATTTTTAATATTTTTTTAACAAATTTGTACGCATAAATCAATTATTTCACTTTCTTAAATATTTATGGCAGAATATTAAATCCATGACAGACGGCATTAGCTATGCTTGTAATGCTTTTTACTGTTCTTAGATTATAATATATTTTTTTGTAAAAAATTAATAAAGAAATTTCTAATCTATCTACTACATATACATACATATGTTTATTGAAGAAATACGGATTTCTTTGAAAAATTAACATACCTACAACTACATGGGCCCAACGACTTAACTAAACTTAAATAAACTATCTCAAACCTCTTTCAAGAAAATTACGCCTGTGATTTTTTGACCTGTGAAAATACACCAAATTAAATATTTATAACAGATTTTAAAAAACATCTATTACGAGTACTTGGTGATGAAAGGAATTAATAAACCCTTTCCGGTTCGAGTTAAAAATGTCAAATTAAATAAGCTCATTTCAAAGTTACATCTCTTGCAGCTTGCTATTTCCAACAGAGACACGCCAATTCTTTTGTCTTTTATGTTCCAATTTTTCCGAAATACCAAAAACCTCCTGCAGACGTTTGGCATCTAAAATATTAAACTCGTGAAATTTGGGTCCGCACTTGATTTTAATTGCAATTGCATTTCAAACGAAATGCAGTTTCACACTCTCATTCATTCGCTGCATAATTTCAAATTCCCGATTAGTAGATACAAATCGTGCAGAATGCATTTAGCTCTGCTGGATACCATCAGGCACTTCCGTGGATCGTGGATTCGCAGATGGGATGAGCTCAATAAGCACTAGCAGAGCAGGTGTGTGCGGTCAGATGAACATCTTCGAAATTTATTAGACCGTGGATTTGAGTATTTGGTGCTTAGACATTCTCAATGGATGTCTGGTATATGATGCATTCTTTAAGTTGCAGTTTGCAGTTAAAGACAAATTTACTGTACTTTTAGGCTAAGGAAGACCCGGTTGAAAATACCATAACTTATGGGGGAGTTTAATTGTTATTGTGTTGTTGTTTTACGAATGCAACTGCCATAATTATATGGTTATGATTATCAGTTGAAAGTTGGTTTTGTTTGTTGGATTAGGTTTGGATAGGTGGTAGTTAATAATGTGTGATTTATCAAAGTTAGATATTGTAAGTATTTAATGGCAATAGTTAGTTTAATTGCATGACATGTTTAACGAAGTTGAAAATTATCTGTTAGCATCTTGAAACAACTTACTGTTGTTTCCATCTCGAAACTTATATAATAAATTACCAGATATAGATTAGGAACTATAAAAGTATTTTCAATATCCAAAAATCTTGTCGCGCTATATGAAAAGATTGATAGAAATTTTCTTTCAACGTTTTTGAGCACTATTCTTTCAACCTGTCAACCTGTCTTAGTTTTGAACAATATCATATACAATATGGTTTGTCAGGCGGTTCTTTCTTGTATTTATATGATCATATAATGATGGCTTTCAAAACATGCCAATCCATATTAACCCCGTTATAATAAATTACCAATTTACATTAAGTCATTATTAATGGTAGGGCGTTATTAAACTCTATATGGAACCATTTTTTTGAATTTTCAAACATACATATAATTACATACCTACATACATACATACATATATATGAGATATTTGAAAATCAAAAAAATAATTCCATGAGAGCTACCTATCGTTAATAGTGCGTAAGAACCCTTCCACGTTTCATTAAACTAAATAAACTCTTTATTGAGTTTTTAGTTTCATCAACGTTCTGTATTTTGTTTGCACGACCGACGCACGCATTTGTACGGTAAGTAACTTCCGTTATTTTTTGGCTACAATATCAATTTTTGTTTAAAATTTGCTATTCATATGGTTAAAAACCGCTTAGTTTTACAAAAATTAGACCAAGTCGTTTTCAAATAATGTTTTAAGTTTCAAAAAACAAAATTGAACCTTTTCCCATGACTGCGTTCCTTATTAGCGAAATCTCATACACCTATACGCAAATATGGGTAGGTACCTAAGATGTTGCAATTCGAAGAAAAAAAATTACAAAAATCAATCCATTAGTATAAGTATTGGTTAAACCTTAGAATGTGTGATAAAAGTCATGAACTTATGAAAGAATACATTACTTTTCTTCATTGAAATCCTCATATTTCTCGTGTCAGGTAAAGGAAAAGGGCGGTCTTATATGTATTATCTCTTCTTTTGCTCCGGAAGAATTGATTACTTCCCATGAAAGAAATCATAACATTATGTTATCTTTGAAAACGTCGATTGTAATTTAGCACTTTTGTCAGTAACATTTTATTGGGCGAAATAAAAAGGAGAGCAGCATGAGAATCTTTACAAAGCAGACGAGTGGATTTAGACAACGGACTGATGAACTTTCCATTATTTTTCAGAAATTGAATCATCTTATAATTTAACCTACTAAAATAGATACTTTTAATTCAATATGGAAATTAAAAATAAAATAATAATAGCTGTTTTTTTCTCCAATCCCGAAGAAAATTGACTTAAAAAAATACTACATCGGGGATAAGCAGAAAGAAAATGGAGTTTCCGCGCAGAAAAACTGCCCCGGCGGCGTCATGTTCTTTATATATGTATATCGAATTTGTGTCATCAATTTACTATATCTTTGTTTTTCGAAAAATAAAGATTTGTTTTTCTTATAAAATTTCAAATTGTATTTTATTACAAATATGTAATGTAAACCAGATTGAATTTGTAAACGAAAATACATTTACCTATTACAAAAGCAACACAATATCCAACTTTGTTTTGAATTTCGATTTCCAAATGCATTTGAACACATACCCTTAATGTGCAAATGGCCTCAGTAGGGTAAGGAAAAAAAAAGGGTACATACATACAATGTAATCAAATGTAAAAATAGCAAACTTTATCTATCTAACCTATTGAGCGTATAGAATTAGTTCTTTGTTGCATTTAACCTGTAAATTTCTTAGTCCGAACCTCATACTATTCGTCCAATTCTGTTCGTGTATTTTATTTTTGTAACGCTGCCACGACAAATGGCATATAAAATTATATTCTACATCACTCTAAAGTATCCGTTGTTATCTGTCTATAATTTTTTGTATTTTAAATTTAACGGCCGGATGTGAAGTCGTTCTACTTCATAACGAAAACGTAACGTGACGAGAATTAAGCAGAAACAAGAATACTTTACGTTACATGGCATTTAACACTGACACATGTCAAAATCAGAAGCCGTGTGTCGTTGAGTGTGCCCGAAACGAATACGCTCAAATTTTCCCAGAAAGAATTAAAAAAATATATTAAAATTTGTGCCAATTATTGAAAAATATTTTCTTTAGAAACCAAGAAACCATAATAAAGACACTCCATGGCGGATGCTGCAGCTAGACAGCTTCAGTATGAGTACAAAGCGGTAAGCAAAACCAAAACATTTCTATTAACCTACAAAAATAATGCCTTTTTTTCTAAACGTTTACGCTTGCATTGGACGCTAAATTCATTTAGAACTCAAATCTTGTGCTTCAAGCTGATGTGCGTCTTATCGAACGACCTCGACGTGATGAAGCCACTGGTGAAGTGGTATCGTTGGTAGGAAAGTTAGATGGCACTCGAATGGGAGATCGCTATCAGAGAACTAAGCCTGAAAAGACTGAGGAGCGAAAGCAAAAGTTTGTTTATTATTTATGCGAAAATGAATAAAATATTTAATTGTATTCCTTAATAAATTAGACGGCAGAAACGCGATGAAGCCCAATATGACTTCGAACGGATGAAAGGTGCCACCTTGCTGTCGGAAGGCATCGACGAAATGGTTGGTATAGTATATCGGCCTAAGACCCAAGAAACTCGACAAACTTATGAAGTTTTGCTGAGTTTCATTCAAGAAGCTCTGGGCGATCAACCACGGGATATTCTTTGCGGTGCTGCCGATGAGATATTGGCCGTTTTAAAGAACGATAAGTTAAAGGATCGCGAGCGCAAACGAGAAATCGACAGCCTTTTAGGAAATGTTGCTGATGAGAGGTAACAAATGAATTGAATACATTTAAACATCGAGCATTTATTAATGTGTATTTTAAAAAGGTTTGCTCTGTTGGTCAATTTGGGCAAGAAAATAACAGATTTTGGGGCAGATGCATCGACTGCACTCAATGTTACCAACAATGAAGAACAAATTGATGAAACATACGGCATTAACGTACAATTTGAAGAGTCTGAAGAAGAGAGCGACGAAGATATGTACGGAGAGATTCGTGACGAAGATGGTCAAGAGGAAGGCGAAGAGGCGCGCGTTGACCATACTTTGCATGCTGAAAATGTAAGTTAATTTTAATAAAAATATTCATTTTGAAATATTATAAACGAATAATAATATTAATAATAGAAATTCTATAAATTAATAATAGAAATTCTATTCCAATAAATAAGTAATCTTTAAAAGGAATATCTTAAAATTCTTTAATACTCCTCCATTCATAAGAATCCGTTCTATTTATTTAATTTTATTTTTCGGGGTCTATAATGAATAAAAATCAACGGACTGCTGTTTTTTTTACTACCCTTAGGCCAAATGCGCCATCATCAGTTAGATGCTGTCGTACCCTTCTAAGACGCACAATTTTGGTAGATGGTAATTGACACAAATATATTTTGCAGCTTGGACGAAAGGTTGACTAACTAGTCAAATACCTACAGAATGTAGGTTTTGCTTGATGAAAAAATTCTTCACTTCCGATAATTTGAGGTTCATTGCTTTCCCAAAAAAACGTCAACTCTGAAATCTTATTTTATTGCTACCTCCAACTTATGCATTTTATTCAATAATCTTATTATAATCAAAAATAATAACATATTTCATTAAAATAATTATTTCAGCTCATGACTGAAGAAACAACCAGCGCCAGCGTAAAAAAAGAACGAGGTCTACATCCCCTCGATATCGATGCTTACTGGCTTCAACGCTGTCTAAGCAAATACTACAACGATGCAATGGTATCACAAAGCAAAGCAGGCGATGTTCTAAAGATTCTCAAAGACGCAGCCGATGATCGAGATTGCGAAAATCAGCTGGTATTGCTGTTAGGCTACGATTGCTTTGACTTCATCAAATTGCTTAAAAATAATCGTCAAATGATTCTCTATTGTACGATGTTAGCCTCAGCGCAAACAGATGCCGAACGTCAAAAAATACGTGACCGAATGAAAAGTGACAACCATCTGTCGAAAATCCTTCGTCAGCTGGACACGGGTAAAAGTGAAGATGACGAATACGGAAACTCATCCCGTTCAAATAAACGCAATAAGGAAGAAAATGATGCTGAAGGTGGTCAGGGTGGTGCCGCCGAACAGGTGGCTGGAGTTCGCCAAGTTTTAGAACTCGATGAATTGGCGTTTACTCAAGGATCTCATTTTATGGCAAACAAAAGATGTCAATTGCCTGATGGTTCATTTCGAAAGCAACGTAAAGGCTATGAGGAAGTTCATGTGCCTGCATTGAAGGCAGCCCCGTTTGATGATAAGGAGGAATTGCAGCCAATCGACAAACTTCCCAAGTATGTTCAACCCGTTTTCGAAGGTTTCAAAACACTCAATCGCATCCAAAGTCGTCTGTGGCATGCCGCACTGGAATCCGATGAGAATCTGCTTCTATGTGCGCCCACTGGTGCGGGAAAAACAAATGTTGCTCTATTGACAATGATGCGAGAAATCGGTAAACATATAAACGAAGACGGAACCATTAATGCTGATGATTTTAAAATCATCTACGTAGCGCCCATGAAATCTTTAGTCCAAGAAATGGTTGGCAATTTTGGGCGACGTTTAGCTTGCTATAATCTTACTGTATCTGAATTGACTGGGGATCATCAGCTGACACGAGAACAAATTGCCGCAACTCAGGTAATTGTTTGTACACCCGAAAAATGGGATATCATAACTCGCAAAGGAGGCGAAAAGACATTCACTACCCTCGTACGCTTGGTAATTATCGATGAAATCCATTTATTGCATGACGAACGTGGTCCGGTATTGGAAGCGTTAGTAGCTAGAACAATCAGAAACATAGAAACAACACAGGAAGAAGTTCGATTGGTTGGTCTTTCGGCCACTTTACCAAATTACCAAGATGTTTCGACCTTTCTACGAGTGAAACCCGATAAGGGACTATTTTATTTTGACAATAGCTTTCGGCCAGTTGCTCTGGAACAGCAGTACATTGGAGTGACTGAGAAGAAAGCCCTCAAAAGATTCCAAGTTATGAATGAAATTGTCTATGAAAAGACCATGGAACATGCCGGTCGCAATCAAGTACTGGTGTTTGTCCATTCCCGCAAAGAAACAGGAAAAACAGCTCGAGCAGTGAGAGATATGTGTCTGGAAAAAGACACCCTGGGAAGCTTTTTGCGTGAAGGTTCAGCCAGTATGGAAGTCCTTCGAACCGAAGCTGAACAAGTGAAAAACTCAGAACTGAAAGAACTTTTACCTTATGGCTTTGCAATTCATCATGCTGGAATGACTCGAGTTGATAGGACTCTGGTTGAAGATCTCTTTGCAGATCGACATATTCAGGTACTTGTTTCCACGGCTACTCTGGCATGGGGTGTGAACTTACCCGCACACACTGTCATCATAAAAGGCACTCAAGTTTACAATCCTGAAAAAGGACGATGGGTAGAACTCAGCGCTTTGGACGTTCTACAAATGTTGGGTCGTGCTGGTCGACCTCAATACGACACCAAGGGTGAGGGTATTCTCATAACTAATCACAGCGAACTTCAATTCTATTTATCGCTTTTAAACCAGCAATTGCCAATTGAATCACAGTTCATATCAAAAATGCCTGACATGCTGAATGCCGAGATTGTCTTGGGGACGGTTCAAAATGTCAAAGACGCAGTTAATTGGCTTGGCTATACATATTTGTATATAAGAATGCTCCGCAATCCCACGCTCTATGGGATAGGGCATGAAAAAATAACCGAAGATCCCCTCCTGGAGCTGCATCGGGCAGATTTGATTCACACTGCAGCACTGCATTTAGATCGCAGTGGCTTATGCAAGTACGATCGAAAGAGTGGGCACTTCCAGGTGACTGAGTTGGGACGAATTGCCTCGCATTTCTATTGTACTCACGAGACCATCATGACTTACAATCAACTATTGAAGCCAACTCTAAGTGAAATCGAATTGTTCCGTGTATTTTCGTTGTCGTCCGAATTCAAACATATTGCAGTTCGCGAAGAGGAAAAGCTTGAACTTCAAAAGCTTATGGAACGTGTGCCTATCCCAATCAAAGAATCAATGGAAGAAAATAGCGCTAAGGTGAATGTCCTTCTACAGGCTTATATTTCTCAATTGAAACTCGAAGGCTTCGCCCTGATGTCGGATATGGTTTTCATAACTCAATCAGCATCTCGTCTGCTTCGAGCCATATTTGAAATTGTCCTCCATCGAGGTTGGGCTCAATTGTCGGACAAAGCATTGACCCTGTGTAAAATGATCGATCGCCGGATGTGGCAATCGATGACACCGTTGAGGCAATTCAAAAAAATGCCCGATGAAATAGCAAAGAAACTTGAGAAGAAAAACTTTCCCTGGGAACGCTTGTACGATTTGGAGCCCAATGAGATTGGAGAATTAATTCGTGTTCCAAAATTGGGTAAAACTATTCATAAGTTTGTTCATCAATTTCCAAAATTGGAACTCTCAACTCACATTCAACCCATCACAAGGTCGACTCTGCGGGTTGAGTTAACGATTACCCCTGACTTTCAATGGGATGAAAAGGTACATGGTCAATCGGAGGGTTTCTGGATTCTGATCGAAGATGTTGATTCCGAGGTAATATTGCATCATGAATTCTTCCTGCTAAAAGAAAAATACGCCGCCGACGAACATTGCATTAAATTCTTCGTTCCTGTATTTGAACCTTTGCCACCGCAATATTTCCTCCGCATTGTTTCTGACCGTTGGATTGGTGCTGAGACACAATTACCGGTTTCCTTCCGGCATTTGATACTGCCCGAGAAAAATATGCCCCCCACAGAATTGCTGGATCTGCAGCCGCTTCCGATAACAGCTCTGAGAAACCCAAGCTATGAGACATTCTACGTGGATCGTTATCCACAATTTAACCCCATTCAAACGCAGGTATTCAACGCTGTCTACAATAGCGATGATAATGTCTTCGTTGGTGCCCCAACTGGGTCAGGAAAAATGACAATTGCTGAATTTGCTATCATGCGTCTTCTGCTCCAGAATCCAGAAGGAAGATGCGTCTACTTGATATCAAAGGAAGCTCTGGCCGATTTGGTGTTTACCGATTGGCACAATAAGTTTGGTGGCCATTTAGGGTTGAAAATTGTAAAACTCACCGGCGAAACTGGAACTGATTTGAAACTTTTGGCAAAGGGACAAATTATTATCACTACCGCCGACAAATGGGATGTTCTATCACGTCGTTGGAAGCAGAGAAAAAATGTCCAAAATATACAACTTTTCATTGTTGATGAATTGGAATTAGTCGGTGGAGAAGACGGTCCAGTTTTGGAAATAGTTTGCTCGAGAATGCGTTACATTTCGTCACAGATTGAGAAACAAATTCGAATTGTTGCTTTGTCATCGTCCCTGGCCGATGCACGGGATATTGCCCAGTGGTTAGGATGCAATACCAATGCCACTTTTAATTTCCATCCAAGTGTCCGTCCGATTCCCTTGGAGTTGCATATTCAGGGTTTCAATGTGACTCACAATGCAACGAGAATATCAGCTATGTCCAAACCGGTATATAATGCAATTGTTAAGTACAGCCCACATAAGCCTGTGATTGTGTTTGTGTCGTCGCGGAAACAAGCTCGTTTCACTGCAATTGATATTCTTACGTATTGTGCGTCTGAAGTTCAGCCAAATCGATTCTTCCATGCCGAAGAAGAAGACATCAAGCCGTTTTTAGATCGAATGCAGGATAAGACACTCAAAGAAACACTCTCACAAGGTGTAGCTTACATTCATGAGGGACTAACAGCTTCGGATCACAGGTTGGTGGAGCAACTTTTTGATTCAGGCGCGGTGCAAGTAGCTGTGGTGACACGGGATCTATGCTGGGGCATGAGCATCTCATCGCATTTGGTAATCATAATGGATACACAATTCTACAATGGCAAGAATCATTCCTATGAAGACTACCCCGTAACTGATGTTCTTCAAATGGTGGGCAGGGCTAATCGACCAATTGAAGATGCGGATGCAAAGTGTGTCCTCATGTGTCAATCGTCGAAAAAGGATTTCTTTAAGAAGTTTCTGAATGAACCTTTGCCAATCGAAAGCCATTTGGATCATCGTCTACATGATCATTTCAATGCAGAAGTTGTGACGAAGACAATTGAAAATAAACAAGACGCTGTGGATTATCTAACCTGGACATTCCTCTATAGACGTCTTACACAAAATCCCAACTATTATAATTTACAAGGTGTAACACATCGTCATTTGTCAGATCATCTGTCGGAATTAGTTGAAAATACTCTCGCTGATTTGGAACAATCCAAGTGTATAAGTGTGGAGGATGACATGGATACATTGCCGCTCAATCTGGGAATGATTGCGGCTTATTATTACATTAATTACACAACAATAGGTAATTAGAATTTTTATTCGTCGCATGAAAATTTCCATTCATTAAACTCTGTGTTTTGTTGTGTTTTGCAGAACTTTTCAGTTTGTCACTTAACAGCAAGACAAAGATTCGAGGTTTATTGGAAATTATATCATCTGCTGCAGAGTATGAGGACATTGTGGTAAGACATCATGAGGAAGGAATTCTCAAAACTCTTTCACAGAGATTACCTAATAAAATCACAGGACCTAATGAATCTACACCCAAGTAAGAAATAAAATTCCATCTCGTTCCAAGATTTTGAACTTTTTTTCATCTTTTTTTTTTTTTAATTTTAGGTTCAATGATCCACATATTAAAACGAACTTACTGCTTCAAGCGCATTTGTCGCGACTACAATTGGGCCCAGAACTACAAGGTGACACTGAGATAATTCTTGGAAAGGCTATACGTTTAATCCAAGCATGTGTCGATGTTCTCAGTTCGAATGGTTGGCTATCACCAGCTGTAGCTGCTATGGAATTGGCTCAGATGGTGACACAAGCTATGTGGAGTAAGGATTCATATCTTAAACAGCTTCCGCATTTCAATAATGATATCATCAAGAGATGTACAGAAAAAGTAAGTAGTTTGGTATTCTCGCTTGTGACGCAACAGCATGTCACTATAAACTGAGTGATTTAAATTTATTTATTCAAATAATATTTAACTGAATTTTGTTTTATTTTTATCAAGAAAATCGAAACAGTTTTCGATATAATGGAACTGGAAGATGAAGATCGAACAAAATTGCTTCAGCTTTCCGATGCTCAAATGGCGGATGTAGCGCGTTTCTGCAATCGTTATCCCAACATTGAGATGAACTTTGAAGTTGTAGACAGCGAACGTATTCATTCGGGTTCAGCTGTTAATGTCGTTGTTCAATTGGAACGTGAGGATGAAGTAACGGGCCCAGTTATTGCTCCATTTTTCCCTCAGGTAAGGTTATTTATATTTAAAATTATAATTTATGATTTTTTGCTTTTTTATTTTTATTTTAGAAACGAGAAGAAGGGTGGTGGGTTGTTATTGGTGATCCTAAAACAAATTCATTATTATCAATTAAACGTTTAACTCTGCAACAAAAAGCTAAAGTTAAGCTGGATTTTGTTGCACCTTCACCGGGACGACACGAGTATACTTTGTATTACATGAGTGATTCATATTTGGGTTGCGATCAGGAATATACATTTTCTATAAATGTTGGTGATTTCCAATCGGAGAGTGAAAGTGATTCAGAATAATTGAATATAATATGCATTCATTAATACAAGATAGGTTACTTGTTTTTAACAATTTATATTTATATTTTATTATCGATTATTGTGGTAAATAAAATATTTGAGATAATGTATGCAATGGTTTTAAGGAACAAATGGTGTGAATTTTGTGTTCGATTTTGCGTCACAAGTTTTCGTAAGAGGTATGTACATATAACTACGAGGAGTAGTCGTTCAAATTTTTTGATAATTTAGTATACCTAAGGGGCCAGTTATAGCTTTAATTGAAAACGATCATTGAAAATTTTAATTTCTTTTTTTTAGTCAGTTTAAAAGAAAAATCAGTGATTATTTAGTTATTATTTCTAGACAAAAAAATATTTTATGCTGGCCCAACCTTTCACGTAAATGGACTTCTAAGATTTCAATGATCAATGGTAAGGTAGTTCAATCATTGAAATAATTTAATTTATTTCATGTCGAAGATTGGGCCAAAATAAAATATTTTTTTGGCAAAAATTAATATTAAGGTCATCAGCTTCATAATGGCATCGAAATAATCACTGACTTTGCTTTTAAAGTGCCTCAAAACTTAAAAACAAAAATTCCAATGATGGTTTTCAATGAAAGCTATAACTGGCCCCTAAATAAGATTAACAAAGCCATCAGATGAAAATGTGCCTCATTGCTGAAAATGATTTTGTTCAAAAATCACTACCAAACCTTAATTATTTTTTAAACTTGAATAACCCTAGCTGTTTTTTTTATTTCTTTTTGCATTAATTTTAGATTACCTGCCTACCCTTATAATGTTATGAATAGTAAGGGTATTCATGCAACGTTGGAAAACCATCGTAAACGTGGTAAGCTACGTAAACCTAACAAATTCCATACAAATTTGACAGGTTTTTTGAAATTGGTCGAGAACAAATCTCATGATTTGTTTCAATTTTCACGGAACCCTCTATAATCCCCAAAGTGAGGTAGCAGTGCTCTCGATTCTACATATAAATGGGGTACGTGTGAATAGGGTATAAGAAAATTCATCTCCGAACCAGCCCAATCTATTCGAATGGAATTCCGTATGAATCTCTGACTTCGAGTATTGAACACAGGGATGTTCAATTCTGCAAAATGTATTCTAAAAAAATAACAAAACGTCAAAAATGCTGTCAGCTGGGCTGGTTCTGTTCTGGCTGTTTGAAAACTCCAAACTTGATATTTTCAGTGCGAGAGTAGTATTCTATTCAGTTATTTGAAAAGGTTGCCTTTATCTATCTCTAGTTTGTTTTTGCGTGAATTCTATTTATTTTCTGCATCTGCATACATTTTTATATTTGAACCCCACGGCCCACACCGTTAACAACCAGGAAATAGTTTTATCTTGTTTTTGTTGTTGTCTTGCCAAAGTCAAGTTCATAAACAATAAAAATTGTTATCAATTAAAATTGAAAAAAACAAAACTGATAAATGCTACAAACATAATTAGCAACGCTAATCGGAAATACGATGTGAAAAAAAAACTCGAATTTTTCTGATTTCTTTCAGTTTCGACTTTTTCTTTTTGTTAAATTTTTGCATCAGATAAAAAAAATCATATTTGAGTCCACAAATAAAACATCAAATAATTAAAAGAAATTACACACAATGGATATTGTTGGATTAATTAGATCTTCGTATAGAGATTACGGAACCATATTTTCCGATACGTGGATTCATTACCTTTCGCTGGAAATCCGAACAACGGTGAGTTATTTTCTTTTTGTTTGCGCAGTTTTTTTTTGTTCCTCATCTTGAGGTGCGCTGGTGCGTGGTGGTGCCTGGTTTGGCAAAGCATAGCAGCTGGTTGGTGGCGCTCCGCCACCACCTGCCACCCACACCCCCACGCAAATAATAAACGGCTACAGCGGGTGGTTTAATGAGTAAACAAAAAGGAAGGCCAGCTAATTCCCAATCATTATGTAAGCTGTTGACAATATTTAAGAACCTGCCAATGTCGTCAACGTCGTCGTTTGCCGCTCGCCGTCGCCGGGCACACATTGTTGTTGCAAAAAACAACAATATCATCAAAAAATCATTTATTTTATAGCTTTGTAAAATTGTTTTTTTATTCTGGTTCCTATCATAATTTTGAGAATGTTTCTTCATTTCCCACGTTGTTTTTTTGTAAGAATTTTCTTTTATTTTAATTAATGTTAAATTCTTGATTGAAAATTGATTTGCCCTGATGGGTCAATGTCGAACAGCACCAAGTTTTCTATGAACTTTGATTGATTTATCAAATCTGTGGAGGATGAAAAATTAGATTATCTGCGTGCATCCAAGTTTAATTAAAATCGATTGCTTTACAACTAGCTAGGTCTAGGTAGCCACATACAGTGCGGCTAACTTTATTAGTCCCAAAAATATTTGTTTTATAAATCTCAATTTTTCGATTCGTAGGTACATAGGTACCTACATATTTAGTACCTAGTACATAGTTACTTTGTACATTTGATTAATAAAATTATTTAGTGATTTATAACTCTCAACAATGCCTTTGTGCGTGCCGGATAGCCAGGAATTATTATTTTATTTACCAAATCCGAACAACTAAGATAAGAGGGACTTTTAGGGGATTTTTCATTTTCTCGTAAGAAGAAGAAGTAGTGGCCCTGATATTTTTTTTTGTTTTTAGGTCTAGGCTAAGATGCGATTAGTTACGTTTCGAGAAAAAAATGCCTTCATATTTTCATTACAATTAATATCTCTATCAAAATGGATTGCTCCATCTAATCAAGTGAGCTGGAATGTAGGTATGTAAGGTACACGCTTAAATTGTACATATGTATGGCTGGTATAATACGACAGTGACATGCGATGGTATTCACTTGAAGTGGGTTTTAACATAGTATAATCAATTTGTAAAAGTTTTTGGAAATACCTACCTATTTATCTAATTTATTACGAAATGATGTAATAATTAGTGAACTGAGTTACCTTTTTAATAAAGTTACCGATTTTATATCAATATTTTTTGCCGTAATCAAGTTATAACTGTGCTGGGAATGTTAGAATTTGAAAGAAAAGAGAAATATTACATTGTAATTCTATGTAATAGAAATTCATTAAGTATTGCTGCCATAAAATTACAAACATGTGTAGTTTGGGAGTCCGATGACAACGCCCCAATGTTGAGGTTTGATATTAATTAATGTTGTTTATCACAAACCGTCTTTCGCAACTATATAAAGAAACTATTGTCAAAGCTTAATTGATTATAGAGTGTCCCTTTGGCAAAAGAGTCAGTAACTTAATGAAAGAAAAACTTAAATGTTTTTTAATTTTTTAAGTTTTATTTCCCAACTTTAATCACGTGAAATTGTAAATATAAGTTGTTGGGAAAAAGATAGATGCAATAGATATAATTTCATTATCCTTAACATCTTTTACAAAAAGGGCAAACAATAACTCATAGAAGTTTCACTTCCTGCGCGTTTTTACATTTTATTATATTTATTTTATTTTTTACAAATAGGTACTTTATTGCCAAAAGGAAGATTTTTTTTGACAAACTGCATTAGATACTATTGACAAAAGTTTTCTTTTATCTAACCCCACTGCTATAAGGTTATGAACAAAATTGAGCATCTTCTCCCAAATATAGCGGCGGTGGTATCAAGTGGAATGAAAAATCTTGATTTTATGTCTGAAAAAAGGTCCGCAAGGTTAAATTTTAAATCCACTAATTTTCGATTTTTTATTAACTTTATCAAAAATCTCCCTAGAAGCAAATCTTTCAAATAACCTTAAATCCTAACAAAACTTCAACCCGATTTGCTCTTTGAAACCTTTAGTTAACCCTTTCTTGTATTCCAGGTGTTTTTATGTATATCTATCGGTATCCTCACATCTATCCTTATCGTTTGGTATGTTCTTTATAAAAGATGGGAACGCAGCAAAGAACGAGACGCTTTATTGCTGGCGCAAAACTCAGACCTAAGTCGCCTACGTTTTAGAAAACGAGATAAAATGCTCTTTTACGGGCGGCGCATGTTGCGAAAAGTAAAGAACGTCTCTGGACAAGTATACAATGGGCAGGGTCGTAAACGAAAAGCGGTAATGGGTTTCGCAAAAAAGATCCTCCAAATGCGAGGAGAAAATATGCCAATGCAACTTAAGACTGTTGAACCTCCAGCAGAGTATCTGGAAGAAATGATGGAAGGTAGCGATAGAGTGCCTCCTGATGCTCTCTATATGCTTCAGAGCATTCGTATATTTGGTCATTTCGAGAAGCCCATCTTCCTCAAACTGTGCAAGCATACAGAAATTGTTAATCTTGAACCAAATGATTATCTTTTTACTATATCAAATGCCGATGATAGTGTGTTCATTGTTCAATCTGGTTGCTTGCATGTCTTCATCAATAATGCAGATGGCAGCACATTATCTTTGAAGACAGTGAAGAAAGGAGAATCTGTAACATCGTTGCTGAGTTTCGTAGACGTGCTGTCGGGAAATTCGAGTTTCTATAAAACCGTTTCAGCAAAAGCAGTCGAAAAAAGTCAGGTTATCCGTCTTCCCATGAAAGCTTTTAAAGAAGTATTCGATGAGAATCCAGATATTATGATACGTGTGATTCAGGTGATTATGATTCGCCTGCAACGTGTCATCTTCACGGCTCTGCGCAACTATTTGGGTCTCACATCGGAACTCGTCCAAAATAATATGCGTGGCAAGAAGAGTCATGTCAATTTGAAGACATCGCCCGTGCATAAGCGTTCGGAACACTTCCAACACACACTCTCGGATTGTTTTGTGCCGCCAGATATGCTTGCCGACCTGGGTGATCCACAGCATTCGAATGCATTGGGTTTGGGTGCCAGCAACACAGCTAACCGTCGTGGTTCAGTATCAAATCCAGAATCTATCGATGTGAAATTAGTTCATTCATCAGCTGTAACCAGTTTCCTTAAAGAACTTGGTCTAGGCGAAGATGACCGTGGCATGTTGGACGGAATAGTTCAAGTTCGAGAAGTCGAATCCGGTACAACGATCGTCTCTGAAGGCAGTATAGAGGTAAATTTATGATTTGTGTTTAAAAATATTTTTTAAATGTATTTATCATTTTTAGGAAGTTAGCCTTTGTTTTGTAATGACCGGTTGTGTTTCGGTATATCAGAATGCCGCTGATATTCCTCGAGTAGCAAAGAAAAAAGATCAAAATGAGGTAGGTTCAATGATTTACCATACATGAGAACTAAGGATTAAGTAATTTTCGCTAAAGGTATTTATTCATACGGTTCACCCAGGAGAAATTGTTGGGGGACTGGCTGTGTTGACTGGGGAAGGAAGTGACTACACGATCCGAGCTAAATATCCCAGTCGAGTTGCACTTATATTAAGACCAGCTGTTTATCAGTAAGTACAGTTTCGCCGAATGTATTATTTTGCATATTTAACGAAAATTGATTTTGTTTTACAAAAAATCTTGTTCTTTTTATCAAATAATTCTTTAAAAGTAAAAAAGAAAAATCAGACAGTAAACAAAATAATTAAATAAGACGAGGGCATAATTTAAAATTTCCTAGTTTCTAGTTCAAATGAGAGTTTTTTTGGACCTGCTCCATAGTATGAGTATAAATAATATTTTGAAGATTTTATCAGGCTAAAAATAACTTTTAATGGTTGTTCTGAAAAGTATGACACATTTTTGATTTTTTAAGAATCACGGAAATTAAGAAAATAATCCCACTTGCCTCTGTTTTTTTTTTAATTTCTTACTTATTTAAGGATAGTGAGTGAGCTCGTTCTTAGATTCCCCCTGCTTCGCACACTTAGTGGAATGAGTCTCAGTCTACTTAAAGATTGAATATATAAAAAAAAGTTAACGATTCATGTCCTCAGGTGTGGATTCAAAGATTTTTCTATCTCCCCATTTGTTTGACTTTCTCAAAATCTATTTTCTGATTCTTATGAAGATGTAAACATTTTTTTTATCATCACTTAATTTTACAGAATAATGCGTGAACGTCCAAACATCGTTCTCGATATGGCAAATGGTGTAGTTCGACGTCTCTCACCCCTTGTACGTCAATGTGACTATGCCTTGGATTGGATCTTCCTCGAGTCGGGTCGCGCAGTTTACCGTCAAGATGAAGTTAGCGATAGTACTTATATTGTGTTGAGTGGACGTATGCGTTCAGTTATAACCCAATCAAGCGGCAAGAAAGAAATTGTCGGTGAGTATGGCAAGGGCGATTTGGTTGGCATCATCGAGATGATAACAGAAACCCCACGAACCACAACTGTAATGGCTGTACGTGATACTGAACTAGCAAAGCTACCCGAAGGACTTTTCAATGCAATAAAACTACGTTATCCAATTGTAGTATCGAAACTCATAAGCCTTCTTAGTCATAGAATCTTAGGAAGCATGCAGTCACGCACTGCAGGTTCGGCTCCTTTGGAGGCTAATCCTGTCACACACAAATATTCAACGGTGGCATTGGTTCCGGTGAGCGATGATGTGCCTTTGACTGCATTCACCTATGAAATATATCATTCACTATGTGCAATTGGTAAGGTTTTTTTTTAATTTTTTTTGTTAAGAGAGTGATTTTATGGTTTTGTTTTGAATAGGGCCAACATTGCGCCTGACATCAGAAGTTGTGGCCAAACAGCTTGGCTCCCACATTTTAGAAGCCAGCAACGAATACCGAATGACCTCTTGGCTGGCACAGCAAGAAGATAGAAATATTATAACTTTGTATCAGTGTGACTCTTCGTTGAGCCAATGGACACAACGATGCATGCGTCAAGCCGATGTGATATTGATCGTTGGACTTGGTGATCGTTCACCGACTGTGTGTAAATTCGAACGTGAGATCGACAGACTGGCATTGAGGACCCAAAAGGAACTTGTATTGCTTCATCCCGAAGCAACGAATGCAAAACCATTTAATACTCTGCAGTGGTTGAATGTACGTCCCTGGGTTACAAATCATCATCACATCCAGTGCCCCAAGCGAATGTTCACACGAACTAGTCAGTACCGAATTGTAAGGGAGTTCATAGATGTGCTGTCTTGATTTAAAAAAAAAAAAAATATTTTCTTGTAGAATGATCTCTACGACCGAGTTCTTAAATCAGAACCAAACATGCATTCCGATTTTTCACGACTCGCTCGTTGGTTGACTGGAAATTCGGTGGGCCTAGTTTTAGGTGGCGGTGGAGCCCGTGGTGCTGCTCATATTGGCATGCTAAAGGCCATACAGGAGGCTGGTATTCCCATTGACATGGTTGGCGGAGTAAGCATTGGTGCCCTCATGGGCGGATTATGGTGTGGTGATAGGAATATTACAACAGTTACACAAAAAGCCCGTGAATGGTCAAAGGTAAGTAATTCATTATGCAGTCAAATGTTTTTTATATATTTTTGTCTACTTCCAGCAAATGACAAAATGGTTCCTTCAATTGTTGGACCTAACCTATCCAATTACATCCATGTTTTCGGGTCGAGAATTTAATAAAACCATTCGAGGCACATTTGGAGAAGTTTGCATTGAAGACTTATGGATTCCATTTTTCACTCTAACCACCGATATAACAGCAAGTTGCCATCGAATTCATACGAACGGTAAGTTTTCGCTCACTAAGCTCGCTAAGCTATAAACACAATAAAGCCACAATCAATAAATTGTATGTATTCTATTAAACAAGCTTTTTTGCAAAACGACACAAAAATTATTGCCAGAGTCCAGTGTCCATTTTCGAAAAACAAAAATACTACCAAACAAAAACAAACATTCTGAGGTTTTTACATTTAAGCAAAATTACTTGAGCGCTACTAATTTATTTTTATTTTTACTATTTATATTTTTGTTTTGTTTTGTACATTTCTGTTGCATTTTCATGGGACAGAAGTAGAATTTAATTTTGTATTTTGTATTTTATATTTCCATGATGTTGATTCATCATTTATCATCTCAATCAGTCACTTTAATCGATGTAAACTTTGTTTTTTTTTTGTGCCCTTGTAAGGTATAATACTATTTAGCTTCTGTAACGTGAACACAAAATAAGCTTATTCCATAAAATCAATTTATTATTACCATAAATTACCTTAAACAGATTTCATTTATTTCTAAATACAATAAAATAAAAATGTGTAACATAAATAAAAAGGATCTCTGTGGCGCTTTGTGCGGGCATCAATGTCTCTCAGTGGTTACATGCCACCACTTTGTGATCCAAAAGACGGTCATCTATTACTGGATGGAGGATATTTCAACAATTTGCCAGGTAATTGATTGGTGATTTTTTGTTTTGTAAGTTTAAAAAGCACTTTCCTGGTGTTGAGAGGCAAATTTGTTGAGAAATAGAGAGAGAGAGAGGGAGAGAGAAAGGGAAAGAAATAAAATAATGTAATAACTTTATCTCTAAATCTAAATAAAAAATTGTCGATTGTGTGATCAATAGTGGCATTCTTTTGTTTATTTCTTCTTTCTTTGTTTCAAATTTAATTTAAAATATCATATTTAATATTTAATTTAATTTAAAGATTGCATTTTTGTGTGGATATTATCAATGTTTTGTCTAAATAATTTTACAGTGAAGGCACACAGTTTAAACCTAAAAATAAAATTATGAAAGCGTCATCCTAATAATTGAAAATAAATATTTCGTATTTACATAATGTTAATATAAGAATAATACTATTTTATCAATAGCAGTTATTGAGCCTTTGCACCAGGCGTGCACTATTCTAGTTAAACTGACTTTTTACCTACGGCATAAATTGTAATTTCTTTCGCAATTAATACACGTTAATAAACCATACGTTTTACTAGGAAACATTTCTTATAAAAAAGTTACATTTTATTCGCAAATAAATTTGTCAACTCACAAAAGTCCCGTTGATAACGAGCGATTGAAAAATCGACTTTGTGGATCGCAATCTACACTTAGAGCTACCCTCATTACTGTTTCCCTTTTAGTTATATGACACTGCTCTAGAAGCTACAATTAGCTTTTCAAGAAAAAGACTTCTACTTGTATCGTACAACATCTAACAATCATATATCTGGGCGACCGACCTTCGCTCTGCTACTTTTTTATTTTTTTTTAGCCACAACATACCATGTCTTAAAACAGGCAATTATTAATACACTCTAACAAAATTAAAAGTCTGACTTTGAGCTTGGTATACTGTCATGGGAAATGCAAATCTCACTGGAAATTGTCATTGCATGTTGCACTCGAGTTGACCTTTCGATAAGTCAAAAAGGATATAAAGGTTTCTTTCTAATACACTTACATATAAATTATTTTAACTTATCATTTTACATTTTTATATTGTTTTAAAGAACATATTTTTACTGTATGCATTATGACCAACTCTTCAAACTATAGGACTTACTTATAGCAATACAATAGTCACTAAACTCCATTTACTGCCCCTTCTCAATACCCCTAGATAACACCTATCTTCATAAACTTCAAAACTAAATTATTATCTAAAATATTGCGGCCCTTGGCTATTACCCTCTATAACACGTACATATCTACATACATAGACTTGTAAAGTGAAATATTATCTAAATACAAAATTGTATAAAAATCAATATAGCCGTTTGGGAACTCAATGTTTCTTGGCGTCTTCATACCTACGGACCTGAATAACTCTTAACTAGATCAACTTTAAAAATATTATAAAATTTCATTATATTATTATTACTACATAAGAAAATGAAGAGTGAGTGGTAACGATGGAGTTCTTTGGTTGGAAGATGAAAAAGGATCAAAATTAAATGTTATTCTATATCTATAGCTTGCGCGTGTATAAGAGTTCGCATTACAAGGGAAAGAAAAGAAAAATTTAAAATGGCAAAAATCTGTGGACTTCGAAACTGCTCCCAAAACCAGTTGATACAATTTTTGGTATTTTGTGAAGTTTAGTCGAAATCGGTGCAGCAGCATTTTTAGTAAGGCAACACGTATTTCTTTTTTTTAGGCACAGAAACGCATGTCGCGACGCCGGGTACCAGCTATCACCTATAGACTCGAAAACTACTGAACCGAATTCGCCGAAATTTTCAAAGTTTGTTCCTTTTGTCAACACTCAACGTAATTACAGCAAACATTTTGTAATTAAACTAAACCATGAAGATATCTAGGAAATTGAAATATTTATTCTAAATAACCATTTTAAACAAGATAATGTCTGTAATTTTTTTAAGAGTCCCCATACTTCCACACCACATTTCTTTAAAAAAATTTTTTTTGCAATTTTTGTTGTCGTTGAAAAAATAAAATTAATTCTGATCGTATCGTATTTTTGTATTTTGTAGCGTAACTTTTTTGGTCCTAAAATATTTTTGTTAAAAAGGGTAAATATAATCTATCTTCTATCTATGTACATTAATATAGCTAAAGTCTTGCTTTGTTTGTTCATTTGTTCGCGTTCAGAAACCACATGTACGATTTCAAAAAATATTTGTGTGCTTGAAAGGTTATTCTAAGGGGGTGGCATTGAGGGTATTTTTTTTTTTTAATTTTGATATTTATAGGGTGAAGTGGAGTACAAAAATTCCCATATATTGGGTAAATTTTATTTAGAGAAGAGACATTTAGAATCACTTTAGTGTTAAATATTTTTCAATATTAAGCTATTTATGGGATCTAATGACATTAACAAAATAGCATTCTATTTCTTAAAATTCTTTTTGGGTTTTAACAGTAATAGGCACTTTATGATGACAAGAAATACTTTTGTAAAATTTATCAATTTCGCACAAGAAGAAATGCCCTAAAAAATAAAAAGGCCAGGCCCAACCCTTCGACATAACATTTCAATAAACTTACTTACTTAAATTGTTGTCATCACGTAATCAATCAATCACAACTACACAAAACCTTTGAATTTTCTCCTATGTACTTTAACGATCTCTTCCTGATTTAAAAATAAATATAATTAAATGACTTCTTTCTTCAAATGATTAGGAGTCGAATACAATTAAATACATTTTCTAAATTTATTTTCATTTTTTTGAAACAGTAAAAAATAACATTTAATATCTTTATATAATTTGTTTAACTGATTGTTCTCGTAGTAAGTATGTACAACTAAAGTTTATAATAATTCTTATGTTTTTCCCCTGTTACCACCTAAAAGTAAGTACATTAATATTCGTATCTATTGAACCGAATACGTGTTTAAATTATATTATTTTTTTTGCATATGCATGCCTTAGAATATGAATGACTTTACACGTTTAACTTCTTTAAAATTTCCGAAAGTGTAAAAAGCCCAGAATGTAGCTCCGCTCAAAGTTATACAAATATCATTGACATCTCTATAACATAAATTGGCACGTCGCGATCTTATAATTAAATATTATTTAAAAAAAAAACAATAATTAAAACATCAACGGCAACTCTTAACACACACTCAATAAAAAAAAAAAAAAAAACAACAGAAAATAATATAACTTTCGAATAACCATTAGGGTATATGTGGCGCTACATTCGTGCCAGCATGAGCATAGCTGGAGTATTTCCTCCATTTTGCGACTACAAAGATGGCCATTTACTCCTAGACGGTTGCTACACAAACAATGTTCCAGGTAAATTTAAATCTTTCCAACTTCTTTTAAACAAAATTATAACTTTTTATTTGATAAATATTCTGTTAATCGTGTCTATTCCTATAAAGCATGATATAATTAATATTCGCACGCATATAAATCATGAATTATCCTGAAAGGCAAAAAGAGTTTAAATGTTTTTTTTTATTTTTATTTTTTTTTTTGTTTCTGCCACGAAAGCAAAATACAGACAAGAGTTCTTGAGTCTAAATGTAATCCTTTCATTCCCCTCTCAAAAAATGGCACACAAACTCTTCAAATTTGCTTCAAAAAACGAGTAATTAAAACAAAAATGTCTCTCACTTGTTATCAAATATAAACAGAGTCTTTTATCCAGATCACATATATATGTACCTAGAAACTAACTAGATTCTTGATTTGTTTTTTTAACAGCGGACGTGATGCGGAATCAAGGAGCAGCCCATATCATTGCCGTGGACGTAGGATCTCAGGATGACACCGATCTAACAAATTACGGAGATGATTTGTCTGGCTGGTGGTTGTTGTACAAAAAGTGGAATCCATTCACATCGCCTGTAAAAGTGCCCGACTTGCCCGATATTCAATCTAGACTGGCTTACGTCTCTTGTGTGAGGCAACTGGAGGTAAGCTTTTCTCTTGAATTTTTGTGAAATTGAAATTGCGTTCAACAAATTCTCTTCCTTTTCTTTAGGAAGTGAAAAACTCCGACTATTGCGAGTACATTCGACCACCTATCGATAAGTACAAAACATTGGCATTTGGTAGTTTCGATGAGATCCGTGATGTTGGCTATGTTCACGGGAAGAACTACTTTGAAAATATGGCTAAGGCCGGGCGACTAGGTCGCTTCAATCAATGCAGCAAAGAGCCACCAAAGAAACAGAATCACTCGCTTAGCGAATATACATTCATCGATCTCGCACAAATTGTTTGCAAGCTTCCCGAAACCTACACCGAAAGTAATTTCCTCTATAGCGATGAAGAATTCGATGGATATATTTCAGAGCCTTCCACGTTCCACACAGTAAGCTTTAAAGCAAATAAATCTCCTTTTTATTCGTTAAAAACAATTCACTTTTCTAGAATGTGGAATCTGCAATGAGAATCAAACGAACTGGAGGCTCTCTGTCTCTGTCTGAAAACGAAATGGATTCGGATTTGGAAATGGACCTTGGCATAAAGCGGAAACGTGAGAAATCACGCAGCTTAACGCAAACACCAATATCAGATCCAATGACAACTCCATCCTCTGATCAAAGTGACAGTTTTTCGCAGGGCATTGCTCAAGCTGACGCAGCTAGTAAAATCGAAGACCTTCCTTCCGACAACGACCCAAAGGCAAACAGTTAGGTGATAAGAGAATATATAGTACATACATAAACCTAGTTGGTAACAACCGTTGTTGGAAAAAGGACGGTGTTGATGGCAGAAACGATAAAAAACACATGTATGATGTAGACTTTATTTTTTCAACAAAATATACAAATAGTTTAATATAATAAAAATGGAAATGTAAATATTTAGAAGAAAGACTTTATTTTTTTAATTAATAAGAAATCTAAATAGAATGTCGAATATTTGTATTCAGTTCATTTTATTGTTGGATAACACTTTTTATTTATATAACATTGATATTGATAAGTTTTCGAGATTTAATTCTGATTTCCGTGAGTCAAGAACAGTAACATCCGGCAGCAATTGTAACCGTTTTGAATTTCCAAACTGACCGTAGGGCTTCGGGTAAGAGAGAAGCTGTAGGATCCTTATGCAGATGGTCGTTATGGGAGCGATGTGTTAGGACACGTACTTTATACTCCAATGGTCTGCATTGAGCTCCAGGCAAACATTTCGGTGGGTATTCAAAGGCTATATCATCCTTATGGCAAACAGCATTGAATAGGTAACGTGGATAGTACAAATGGCCAAGGTCAAGAAGTTCATTCTAAAGAAAAAATATAGATTTCATAAATCTTCGTATTTCTATGTAATCTCCTTGGGTTAATTAGGAGAAACAAAGAGAACTAAACGTATATATGTATCTACTTTACAAGTGTCATAAATATAGAGGGCGTTTAGGTTAGTGAAATTATTTAAATTTAAAACTGGTCTACAACTTTTTCCTGATCGGTTATCGGGTTTTTCCGCAATTCATTACCAAATATAATTTTTTTTAATATAAGTTTTTTTTTAAACTTGAATATCATTTAATTAAAAAATAATATTTTATTGGTAGAAATTTTTTATTTTGAAAGCTAAATTTATTTTCGTAAAATTACCGACCTATGTACATTCAACGGAAAATAAAATTCTATAGATTTGTTACATAAAAAAACTCAGATTCACACAAGAATAATAATGTTTATATCTTTTGACTCGTAAAATTGTCTTATTGACTATTAAAATAGTTCTTTTCAAGTTTGAGTGCAATAACTAGGTAAATTTGTTTATTCCTTGAGTGAAATTGCTTGTTCGCTATAAAAGCTTATATCCTAAGTTATATTGATCGAGACGTCAAGAATAAAAACTTTGGAAATAGAATCATTTACCATTTAAAAAAAAAAATATTTTTTGCGATAAAAAATAAATTGGTTAAATAATGGAACAGATATTAAAATTTTTAAATAAAATAATAATATAGCCATTTTTGAAATATGGAAATATGGTTGTATGGAAGGTACTGTCAATTTTGGTTATAAGAATAATTTTTGTTTAAAATCAGCTAGAATGTTAAAAAAACGCTTAGTTCCGAGTTAAGTAAAGATCGGTAAAGTCGTTTTCAAAATACTCAAGAAAATCAAAATAATGCTGCCTATTTTTTTTTTTCGCCAAAAGGTAACCCATACCATTTCAAATTAACTGAATTTTAAACAAACTGTGCAAACATTTTTGAGAAAAACAAGATTTTTCCGAATTCATAACTTGCCATACACACTTACACATAGAAGCTACCTACATTATATACCGCAAGTACATACCTACAATTTCCCGCCAGATTTTCATTTCATAAAGTTGTCGAGAACAGTTAAGTAACTACAAAATTTTTGCCGAGTTATCGAGTTATCTTCTTTTTTCTGTTTCTTCTGCTTTTTCTTATTTTTTGAGAAAAAGTGGAGTAGGGAGTGTTAAGATAATGTATGTTTCCTTTTCAATTAACAAAGTTAACATCTAATTAAAATCACAGTGTTCAAAAGCATCCTTGCAAAGGAAAGAAAACCAAGAGAGAATTGGAGCTTAATAATCGCAGTCGTAGCAGTCATTGTCCTTCCTGTTGCAAAAAAGTTGCAGTGAGAGAGCACAATGAGGAAGCAAATAATTTCCTCTCCATAAACATAATATTATACAGGATGTCCCCAAATCACCGCCACAGAAGAAAACCATTAGTTCTTGAGGTCATTTAAAGTCGAAAAACTTAAGAGGTAATCTTCTCGTTTCCGCTTCGTTTTCGACTTAAAACGGTTTTTATGATTTTTATTCTTTTTTCCTTTGACTGGCTAACTTTTCCAAACTACAACCGATTTTTGAAATTTTTTTCATTTAAGCATTTTTAGGCTTTGATAATAAATTGCGGGAAAACCGTTATTCACACAGAAAAAAGTTGTATGGTAGATACAAATTTCCAACTGTTCTTGCTTCTAAAATCGGTTGTAGTTTGGCGAAGTTAGAGCCATCGTGCGTCGGCTCCAAATTTTAAACATTACAAATGATTTGTCACTGTTAGACCGTCTTGTACACAAAAGTGATATTTTATACAAAAAGTGGTTCAGTGCGTTTGTTAACTCTTTGCCAAATTTTACCTCTCTGAGTATATTTTGTCCCTCTTTCAAAGTTTGACAGGTTTTACAAATTTTTCATAAAAAAGATACCAAACAGACCTCATGTAACATGCAGCTGTACTTTTATGTTCCATCTTATTATAACAGTTTTAACACACTTAGGCCTTCTGCACACGAAGCGTCACGTCACAGATAAAATACTGAACATTTTCAATCGATTTCACACAATCTTAGCAATTGACATTTCACCAAAATGTTAAGTAAATACATCAAACTGTATGCCTAGCGACTGACAGTGCTGTACGCCCGGCGACATTTCTCCAATGGAGGAGATGAGCAAAACTTAATTGATTTTTAAATTTAGTTTATAATTCTGTGTAAGTATGTAGGTAGAATTAATTCAATAATAACTATCACAGCGACTATAAGAAGAATTCACAAGCACTTGATTTTCACTTAAGATTTAAATTATTTATCAGAAAACTTGCAAAAATTTACCTTATGATTGTGACATTTTAAATAGGGGGATGGGATGTGTACTAGGGCTAATGCCTCTTAGTTTCGATTTTGAATTCAAATTTTGTCGGATTCAGAAGACTTCTGGATTGCCACAATCGAAAACACCATATAGCTTCTGATGAGTAGTTGTCAGTAGTTCTAAGTTTTAAAAGCTATTAAGCAATTTTTTTTTAGATAAGCGGTTATAACTTTCCCCAGTTTATCGAACAATTTTGGTACGGAATAAGTTATTTATCTAGACATACCTTTACTTTGCAATCACATCCAGTACTTGGCAAACTATTTCCTCTCTTCATTTCATCAGGTTTAAAAAAGTCCAAATCATCGTAGGAGTTTAGAATATTATCATTCCTGTCGAGATCTTCGAATATTAATCCTTTATCTCCCGACGTCATTCCACTTTCCAAACTATCACTTCCTTCAAGAACGCCTGATTCCAGTTTTCTGACAACAGAACATGAATGAAAAAATATAAATTAAGTTAACACTTTTGATTTATTTGTTTAATTTTGTTTATTTTCAAATCACTTTTTCACTTTTAAATTGTAGTTTGTAGTTTCAGGTTGGATATTAAAACTATCCCTTAGGGACGTTAAAATTTTACTATATCGACAAAGGGGTACTTTAGCACAATATCTTTGAAGTTCTCTTTGCATTAGGTCGATGGATGATGAAGAAATCATTTGCAAGTCATTCTCCGTTTTGGCACAAGTCAAATAGCTTAGGACAAGTATCACAGCAAAACGAGTCTGTAACTTTTAACGAAAAAGAATTCAATGAGTCGCTGAAGAGTCCTATTTTTTATTTTTTAGAGTAACTCTAAACTTACCCATAGCACCATCTTGTACTATGTATACGTGCAAATAAGCTTAGGAATTGTACCTCATTGGCATTTATATACTTTTTGGAATTATGAGATTCAGGTTGGCGTTAATGGGTTTCATATCTGACAACGGCTCTAGGATTGCCAAACATTGTCACTTTAATGAAAAAACATCCCACATTAATCGTCCTTGAAGAGAGTTCCAGTAGGTATACAATGAGGGATAGATCGTGTTACCTTATACACCATCGTGCAGGGTTGGAGGCAGCCTTATGACATCTTTTTTTTTTTTTTTGTTTATTTCTTCGAGACAAAAGAAAGGCATGACGAGGAAACACACAAAAGATGTACCATACATCACCAGCATCATCTTTAGCAGCATGTGGGTCTTTTGTTTATTTTTATACAATTATACAAGACCTGTGGAAAAAATGTCCCTAAAATACCATAAGACATCAAGTTATTTCAATTTAACAATAAATAATGTTACAAGTTAAAATAAGACACTCTCCTTGAAAACATGGATAAGTCTTAATGTGAGATAATTATTGAAAATTATTTGGAGGGTATGGGGATGTGTGAAAAATTTTCATAAATATTACGTGTTCCCGGTATACATATATCCCAAATTCCAAAAAAAAGTTATTACAGAAATAATTTTAGGAAGAAACAAACGTAATTTGCGTCAAAAACGTAATAGCAGTTGCAAAAGTCAACTGCTCGAAAATCTAAGAATTATTATGCAATAAATCATTAATTTCGGTAACACAGTTTACAAAAGTGATATATATATGCTTCTTGGCAGCACTATTCATGTGGACAGAGGTTAAGAAAGATATACTTTGTAAATCCGTTAACAAACTAAAATGCGATCTGAAAAATAAAGCATCTGAAATATTTATTCAATCTGTCGTATTATTTATTTAATTATAATTAAAGACGGTTTCTTTAATTACGTAAATACACAATAAAAAGTCTGTTCGAAAAGATCGTTTGCGTTGCAGTAATCGAGTTGACGACAACCATTTTGAAATATTGATCGTAAACGTTAATTGCGTTTGCCAGAAATTTGACTGACGTTGATCAAAATGATTTTGTGGAAGCAAGACATATTTGACGATAGAATTATCTTCGTCAAAAAACGATCAAATTGACATTTTCGACAACGGCCTTCGTTAAGATAAACATTACGTTGCGAAATTAACGATTAGATAGTAGGTAGAGCCATGCAATGCTATAAAAATGGAACCCACTCACATAGATATGTAGGGAGAAGTGAGTTGAACAGAAGAAAAAGAAGGACTTGAGAAGTCGAAGAGCGATCAGAAAAAATTGTGAAGAATTTGAAAGATCTAAAATAATTCTCCAGAAATCGTAAGCAAAGTAGTGCACCAGCGTTGGTTATAACTTGGTCCTTAGTAAGTATGAAATATATGTACATATAAGGTAGAACTAAACATTTGATATTAGTTGATTTGGCCAACTAAATTGAAAAGCAACTCGTCTTTCAAACAAATTTGAAGCGATCAATGTTTTGGATTTAGATTTTACAAGAGGGCCTAAGATGAGCCCTTTCCTGTCAAAATATTTTTTGAATTATGTCATAAGTGTCTAACCAATTTTTTTTTCTATTCTGTTAAGAAAACAATGTACCAGTAAAATGTTTACAACCAAATTACACTCTGAATGACCAATACTTGTGTCAATCTGGTTCTTTTTAAGTATCTGGTTTACATGCCAAGATATGTTTGGATAAAAAAAATTTATATGTGTACCTACCATTGTACATACATACTTACATATATAGTCATTTTTTTCCTTAGAATACAATATTGTCTAATAGCTCTGAACTATATTTACTATTGTCACATCGAATACTTAGGAGAAAGCGCTAAAACAAAATATTTCTAAGGTTTCTTTTCGAACTTCCAAAGTTCAAATCGTAGAAAACCATCCCTCTAATTCAGTCTAGCTAGAGCCTTCGCGAGTGCAGTTTAACATAAAACTATATATTTATATATATAGAAATTTAAACTTAAAACAAAATATTTAAACAAAAATCATTGTTTTATCTACACATATACACAAACACACATACTTGTGTATAAAAATTCAAATTCCAAATATTATTTAAAACAAAAATTGAAACCAAAAAACCTTAAAATTTAAAAGAGGGCTTTTACTTGCATAAATTTAAATTATGTGAGATATCTTCGGAGTGAGAAACGTTTAGTTCTGTAGAGAGATTAAAAAAAATGTGCCACGCATCCGAAACCTTCTAAGTGTCCGCAGTGTTCTTATATAGTTCAGGCTTAAGGCATCCCACAAATACATAAATAAAAAAAAAAAAAAATAGACAAACCAACTCAAGACCAGGAGCTGTGGGATTTAAGGCGAAACCCAGTTGGGTCAATATTCATGGAAAAGGTTTCAATGAAGCGGAAGCAACGACGATACAGGTGCGAGATTGAACATATGTACATATATGAATAGTGTTTTCCAAAATATTGATTAAGGTTTTTTTTTAATAATAACTTTGTATTTTATTTTAGAGAAATATTTCAAATGAAGATTATTTCAAATTAAAATCGCTGTTTTACTATTCAAGTGTGTTCTTGATTTATCTGTGGATACCTCTTTAAACTTTAGTTTCCAATATTAATTTTGTTCGAAAAACTGCGATTACATTTAATTATTGATTCACAAAATCTAACAAAATTTCTGATTAGTTACTAGATACATTAATATTTGCCACAGGTTTATAAGTCCACAGCTGTCTTTTAACCCATCTGAATAAGTTATAAATCTTGATCTTATTAGCCAATATTAATGTGTCGAGTAACTCATCAGAACTCTACTTATAGTTTTTAATTGACATTGTGAAACAGGCCCAGAGTCTCAATCTTTATGATAGACTAGCAGACCCGTGCTCGCGTTGCTTCGCAAAATTTAAAGAATTAATATTAAAATATTAAGACAGGGTGCTATAGGGCTAAGTACCCCTAATTCATATCATAATATTAAAAAAAGTTTATGCTTATGCTTAGCTTTTGAAAAAAAACAATGGCCTTTTTTAAAAAAATAATTTTTTTGTATATTTAATTTTTTTGTTAAGTGGGTTCATGTTCGTCAGGCAAACAGAATCTGTACAGAATACACCCCTTTTTTTCTTTTCTTTATCAACACAATCCTATGTTCGATTGCAATCTCCCGTTCAATTTTTTTAACGAATCCATGAATTGCCTCAGTTCTTCAGTAGGTATATGCAGAAGAAAATAAAAACAAATATTGTTTTTTTTTTTTTTTTTAAATCATCCTTTCACTCATGCTCATTGTTGTATTGTTTGATTCGCCTATATTACTCAAATTTTGTGTTTGTTATCTCAAGTCGATTGACAGACATACACACCTCAGCACCCACTATTTCATATTCTCCGTCTCACGTTTGCCGAGTCCATTAATTGTTCTACTCCTATTTTAATTTTGACATATATGTATGTACAAATATATCACAAACCAGTTAAAACAGACAGAAAAAAAAAGCACATAGAAAAATTTTAAAATTTGGTTAAATACATACCTACATATTTCTCAGCTTGTACATTTAGAAGAGATGTACGGCTTAAAATTTGCGTTTAAATATTGACTTTATGAAACAATCTCTATTTTTGTAAAGTATTACAGGTTTTAACGGATAAGGGAAAATGTTTATCAACCTCAACCTCAGAAAAATTTGAAGAAAAATAAAAAAAAAAAAAAATATTTTTTTTAATTTAACAAACAGATTAGACTAAAAAAAATAGCCTTAAACTATGTTAAAAAAATTAATAACAATTATAAAATTTGTGTCAAGTAAATGAGTTTAATACTTTCTTGGTTTTATTTATAAACGTTGTCTAACTTTAGATAACTGTCCAACTTTGGAAAATGTGTTCAAAAACCTTGTTTATTGTTGGCTTATAGCTGCCTAACTTAGACACAAGAGTAGATTGTCTTAACCGTGAAAAATGTGATATTTATTTTTATTAAATAAAACATATTTCCACTAATTTGAAAATAGTTAGACAGTGTTAAAGTAGACAAAAATCTAATAAATACGACCGTCTGAGTTTACGTGTGACAAACTAAATTATTGTTTCGTCTTTCTATAATACTAATGATGTTCTTTTCCAATTGTTAATAAAAAAAGTATATCTCTAAGAACCCCGTTTCAAACTCTTAAAATAAATCTAGTACGAAATTTTAAACTGTCAAAAAATACCATAACAAAAATTGCAAACGCTGTTGTGCACATCGACGCACGGTTGCGACGTATTCCAGAACTCTTACACTGATATTAATAAACATGCGTAACGTTTAAGTTAAACCCAAAACTCATTAATAAATCAAAATTTATTAAATGCTATGTAAGCTAACTCAGCGAAAAAGGTGGTTTAGCGAATCTTGAGAATCATATGCATAAGTATGTAAACAAAAAAATATTTATAATATTCATGAAATTGGCTTTATTTGAAAGATAATTTTTCAAAATTTTTAGAATGTCTTAATGCTCGAATATGAATTCGGGCATTTCGCTGCTGGGGCTGACTTTCACACACTTTTCGCAGTAAATCGGGCTTTATTTCAATAATAACGCTTCCAGTACTCAATAAATTTATCGGTGTAGACTAGCCGCATGTACATATCATAAATATACATAATGGCATCAAATCGCATGAACGAAGTGGTTAGTTTACAGGACTCTGTACCGATCACCGTTGACTATAACGTTCTGACCATAATCATTTTTAAATACATATTGATGAATTATTCCACCGGTCCATAAAGCGAATCTAACTATGAATTTTTCTGGATGTGTTTCGTGATTGACTTGTGGATTATCATCGCGTCAAATGTGACAATCCTGTTTATTGACATAGCCATTTTTAAGTAAAATTGTGGTTGATGATTACTAAACAAATATGTTCAAACGTTTATGATGAATTGCTAAAATAAATTAATCTCAAAACAACAGAGAATTATTCAAATCGGATGAAACAAAAAACAGTGTTGCCAATTTAAAGTTCTCCGCCTCTTAAAAAACTTATAAAATGTAATAAAATGCTAATGTTTAAATTGTACCAGATTTGTGAGTTTTCTTGCTTCACGGCAGAAAACGATCATTCAGTTAAGTATCCATGAAAAATCGTATATTAGTAATATGAATTGAAATTACGTTTGAAATATATAAGCAAACTTAACATTATACATAGTTAGTAAATGTTATTTGAAAAATACTTCCATTAATAAAAAGCTTAATGCAACTTCAAAATTCTTTTAGGTTAAAGGGTTTCATAATTGGGATTTTCAGAATTTTGATCCTAAGCTCCTACTTCACAATGTCCAAGTAAAGTTCTAATTAGTTATTTCGAAACATTAATATTGACATAGGATCATAAGTTCACAGGACTAAAATTGTTAGAAATTAGCAGAAATATGTCTTCAAGCTGCGTTAAAACCGTTTTGAAATCTATTAACACTTGTGGATCATATAAGCACAAGGTCGTGAGTGCGGCGGCCACGGAGCAAAAACAGCCGACTAAAATACGTCAATTAATAACGAAATATTGTAAGCCCTTTTTACCTCTCTTGAATCAAGGACGTAACCTAATTATTTTTGTTTGTTTTTGCCCCTATGTGGGTCCATGGATGATGTATTAAATGAGTACACAAAAATGAAGTAAACCTTTACAACTATTAATCGTGAATTTTATTTAGTGATGTATCGTAGAAGAATACACAACCCAAGAATAAGGATGGGTTTTCCCAAAAAAAGGTAAAGTACTCATACAAATTGCCTCCATGAGTGAAGTCCTATATGAATCCGGGCCTGCTTTTGCAAAACCAGAACTATCAGCAAAGCCTAAGAACATAATATCACCTATTCACCTCTGTCTATCACAACTCAGAAGAAATTTTATGGTCTGGCTTCCACGCCTGTCATCATATAGAATTCGGTTCATTGCACTTAATGCTCGCGAAGAATCTTCCATTCCCACACATAATGGGACATTGGAAAGAGAATATTATTTAAAAAAATAAAATGAAAACACAATATCGATTGAAATAGATTATTGGGAAAATGAGAAGCTACATATGTACAAAAGGTAAAACAAAAATAAAGGAAAATCAAAACATGAGCCATAAGGGCGGATAATTTTTAACAAAAGAACGAGAGAAATTATATTTTGTTTAGAACATTTTATTCTTTTATTTAACATCACAGAAACAAATAGGCATAGGTTACATACATTCGAAATAATTGTGGAAGTTTATTTTTAACAAACCCAAAATTATTTAAGACACTTTTAAAAGGGTTTCCTATTGAAATTCTGTTTTATTTAAAACCATTATGGGGATGAGTGGGAAAATATTCTGTGAACCTGAATGTATTGTATTGCTGGATTTAATGTATTTTGAGAAAAGAATTAAATTTTATTTATAAATAAGGATAATATTTTATTGGTATTTTTATAACTGTAGGAATTCACAAAGAACTTTTTGGAAACCTTTCCATTCTAAATTTTGTTAAACAAATGTTTTTCGTTTTGTGTTCATGTAGACGAAATCATTACGTGTGTGTAGGTTTGGAGATACATTTACGATTTTGTTTCGAACCTATTAGGTGATTCTTTAGAAAACAAATTACAAATATTAATTTAAGATCGACTGGAACTGCTAAAATTAAAATTCATTCTTGACCTGCGTCAAATCTTTCAAATCCCTCCTTCTAGATTAGATATTTATTCAAATTTCGGTAAAGAATATATACATTTCTTGTTTCTTAAAATAATATAATTATAGGCATGACATAATAATTGTCGTCTGCCAGATTGGCACCTAATTTTTCTATGATTTGCGGTTTACATTTTTTTTATCCTTGTATTTTAGTTTAACATTTTTTCATTTTTCATATTTCTAAAACAATTCGGAAATAATTCTATTTCTATAAATAACTGCTTCTTTACAGAATTCAAAAAGTATTCTCCAATTTTCGCCGTTCAAACTATTGTGGATTTCAAGGTCACTTAATTCATTTTTACTATAATAAACTCTTCGAAGTTCCCTCAAAATCGGGCATCTTCCAATAAAATGTGTTATGTCCTCGCGTTCATTTAGATTGCACATAGTGCACAACTGCATAAGGTCACTTCTGTGGGGCATGAAGTTCAAGCGAAGCATTTCCACTCTTACTCTAAATATTGTAGATATCATTGAAATACTGTATGATGGGTTGAAATAATTCCTTAGTTCCAAGTTGTGGTTTAGATTTCGATACACTAAGCGTTGACGGGAAGATTTTGCTTCTTCCAAAAATAGCGTTCGTTGTTTTTCGTCGTATTCTATTATGTTCAACGAATTGTTGACTTATAAATCGAGTACGGAGAAAAAAACCGAATGTACAACATTCGGTAAAATGCTGGTTGATTCAAATGCAGTTGTCAAAAAATTGATTCAAAATAGCTTTTAACGGCCTTTAGTCCACAAAAAATGTGTTGTGGGTTTGAGATATCTGTTTTAATACTTTAAACCAAATTGTCATCTGAGGCTGTCCCTATGTAAATATATATGTGAGTTTAAGGTGCGTCATTTTACAATATGGTTCGCTTGACAATCACGCAACGTGTTAAAATTGTGTAAGTTTTCACAAAATAGTGATTCTGTAGTAGGTATATACATTACGGACATTACAAACAGAATATGGTCGACAAAATTGTATCATTTTTCACGCCAGATCCTTATATTGGGAAGTGAAAATCTACATGTAACTGTCAAAACGCAGTTGCACCCACGGCGAGTCACTCTATGATGTGCAATTTGATCTGATGGTGGTGTCATTTCTACATAAATCTTTGAAAGTGAAGAATTCAAAGAATGTTTACCGAATTTTGTTAGCCTCAAATCGAAAAAAAATACAGACGTTGGAGACATTGTTATTTCAATAAGGCGGTGCCACATCTCACCACAAACTGGATAACTCTATATATATGGTCGAAATATTGATTTAACTTCGTCAACTGTGAAGAGAATTTTAAAAATTCAGGGAGACTGGATTAATTGGACAGGCTTATCTTAGGTCAGAGGTCTATGCCAACACAACCACAACTTCCCGTGCATTGATGCAAGGCAGCATCAACGAAGTCAGCCACATTTAAGCAAAATGATCATCGAATATTTCGACAAAATAATACGTTAATATACCAGCAAAGCCGGGAAGCTCATTTGTTTGATGTGCTACTTCATACATAACCCTATCCTGTGTTGTTTATGATTCAAATAAAAAAAAAAACAACGATTAAAAAGAACATGTTTCTATTCAATTTAAATATTGCGAACATTTCGGGACACCCTTTATGCACTCGTAATGCAGTAACAAATTTTGACCATTGGTGTTTAGAACTCAAAATTTTAAAATTGAATTACCGGGAAGGTTAAATATTTCCGTAGGTATCTTACTTTCAAAAAAGTCAAGGTCACATACACATTTTACAGTCAAGATTAAAGTCACTACTAAATTCTTCTTGTTAAAATTAATAATTTAGGTCTTTGAAAACCTTCTATTCTCAAAGCGCATCCATACCTCGTTTAGGTTTAATTCCCCTCAGAGTGACCTTCAAGGACAAAATGTACCTACATACATATACATATATGTACCTAACTTTAGCCCACATTTGAACGTAAAATGTTGCGTCCTACGAATTATTAGTATTAAAAAGGGTGTTTCCATTAAAAACAAAAAGTTAACCTTAAACTAATCCTTAGAAATAATTTTGAGAAATATTTTAACTATAATTCAATATATTTGAATAAGAAATAAAGGTCACGAAAAAGGAATAATTATTTTAACTATAGAAATATTCAGCGTACATTGACTTTTGCGACACCCGCAAAAAACGAATGTTGCGAAATATTAAAAATGTACATATGTTAATTGTTCCACAATTTAATAGACGAAAAAATGTTAAAAAAGTCAAAAGTATTAAACAAATTCATTTATTTGCCTGTTTTTTTTTATTAAAAAAGTTATTATCTATCTATATATATAAAATAAAGTTTTGTTTTGTGTACGTTCGCTAACCAGCCAAACCGGTTGACCGATTTTCTTAATTTTTTTTTAATTAAAGAGGAATAAGGGTAGAATGTTTAGGACAAAAACAATTATAAAAAGTTAAAGAAAATCTGTTAAAAAAAGAAATGAAATTTTAATTGGTCACATGGGTTACTGATTTGAACAATATTTAGTAATTTGCGCAATTAAAAAATAATAGAGTCCTTGGTGGAGTGGAGAGATCTCCGCTTTTTTTTTTTAGTTTAATTTAGAGCGCCCGCATGGGGCCAGTAAGTTAGTTGTAAGTTATTGATAAGTAGGCTAGTTTTTATGAATTTTTGTCTAGCTTTAAGATAGTTATAAGATTTGGAAAAAATAAAAATGAATTAAAAATGAAAAAAAAAAAACAAATGAGATCTCCGCTTTAGACGTGAGGAGTCTCAGGTTCGATTCCTGTCACCGGTAACATTTTTTTATAATTTTTAATAATTTTCTCTTTTTTTCAACACATTCGCTGCAAAACAAATAAAAACAAATTTTTTTTAACGCCCTGCGAAGCAAGCGGGGGTTTTGCTAGTGTATTATAATTATATGTGAGAAGTATTCGAAAAAATTGAAACAAAACAGGATCGTTGTATGGCAGCTACCCATTTAAGACAAGCTAAAACAAAAATTATAATTTCCCCATAGAAAAAGTATACATATATGTATAAAGAAATTAAACTACAACTTCCTACAAAAAAAAATGGTTTAAGAGTGTACATATATGTACATATGTATGTACATAGATACATTAAACGTGACTCTAATTTATTGTTAAAGTTGCTGCAAACAACACGCCTAAAAGAACACAATTATTCAAAGTAACTGAAAGTTTTTTTTTTGTTAAATATGAAAGCTATTCCTTGTCTATTTCAGTCTATGTACATATTAGTAAACATCCGAACACTTTTAATAATTTAAGAAAAGTGATTGGCCATCTGTCAAATGACTACTTAAACTTAATTTCCTTCCAAACACATTTTGTGTATCTACAATCATTTTCTCTATAATTCTACTTGCAGAACAACATTTAATTCACTACAACTGCAAGAATTGGAGCGTGCTTTCCAACGAACACATTACCCGGATGTATTTTTTCGCGAAGAACTGGCTGTTCGAATCGATCTGACTGAAGCCCGAGTTCAAGTTTGGTTTCAAAATCGTCGTGCCAAGTGGAGAAAACAAGAGAAAGGCTCGTTGAAGGATAGCGGAGATCCTGATATGAACAACACACCATATGATGATAATGTTATGACACAATTAGATGGTACTTTAGGTAATCATAAAAAAAGATCCTCAAAAGTTCTATAAAATTTAATTTTGTCTTTGTTGCAGGTAATACCCTTCTACCAGACACCCCACCACAATCATCGAACTCTCTCGATAACGAATCGAAGGTGAATTTCGGTTCAATGTCTCCATCCAGGATGTCACCGAATATCTTCCTGAATCTCAACATCGATCACATGGGCCTTGAAAGGGGCGGCGGCCTTTCCATGGAATGGTCGACGTATCCTCCAACACCTACATTAAATGCCATGCCGCCAATTAGCCGATCTACACCCCCTCATCATGATATATCAACAAACAGCGTTTCCACAATCAGCCATTCGCTGGACCTCGACACGCCCACGTCCACTTACGATGAGATGAAGTTCCTCAACGTCGACCAATTCACAATAGATAATTTTAAGGCGGAATGCATTCTCAATCTTGATCAAGCCATCATGGACGACAAGCAGGTGCACATGCATTTGCATCATCCGTCCAATCACCATCATCATTCGCACCTAAGTCAACATCAGTCGCAGCAACAGTCTCATGACTCCTTAAGCCTTGATATGCAATCGTTCGGGATGTCTTCGATTGACAAATCATCCCCAATGATGATCATGGACAAGCGTATGCTTAACATAAATGTGGACGGAATGTCCGATCTTGTAGATGATAAGTTTTGAAGATCAAGACCTCTTCAAAATTAACCGGGCACGAATGCAATCTGTAACACAAATATTGTTAACTGGTATTTTTAACGCACTAGCATCTACTTAATATAAGAAATCTTAGTTAAATCGTAGCAAAATATAGAAAGCAAATTAAAAAAAAAAACTTTTCCCAAAAAATGCAAAATGAAGGAGCAATTTTAATAGGACAACCATCAGCAGGAAACAAGAGGCTTAAAGGTTGTGAATAGAAAGCCATGTTATGTACTCTTAAATTCTTTCGCTTTTATTGGAAATTTAAAGAAAAACTTATAGCACTAGTTATTTTAAAAGTAGAAAAATAAATTTAAAAAAAAACTTATTGTAATTTAAACAATCATTAAACGTTATGTGCAGGATATAATTATATACATAGATACAATTTGTAATAAAAAAAACTTTAGAAAATTGAATTAGTTGAATTTTATTTTTAATGTTGGTATCTGTTAAAAAGTTAAGTTAACTTGTTGAAAGTGTATAACATCTTAGCATCTTATTGTTTCACCTTTCTTATTTTTACAAAATCTTTATTCATTCAGAAAAATGCACGCGACTCCGTTACTCCGCTTAGAGTATGTCCAGTCGTCAGGCAGTCAACAGTTTTCTTAATAAACAGTACCTTGTTATGATTTTAAAAAATTCCAGAACTTCTGGTTCATTAGGGTGAGTTATAAGTCCACAATTGATCTGTGGACTCGTTACTCGCCAAAGTGGGTCAAAAGTCCATTGTGGACTAATGACCCTGTGCCGAAAAAAAACAATGCGTTTTTACCTCAATGCATGATGTACACCATGGCGTATGTGGAATATTTTTTTATATTTCAAAACATGATGAAAGTTATAAGAATTACTTTTTCATTCCATTTCATTTTATTTATTTAAAAAAAGCCTCATTTATGGCTTTAAAATATATATATATATATTTATAATTACATTACAAGTTGTAACCATAAAAAAAAATCAAGTTACAAAAATTAAAAATTGAAAAATAAACAGAAACATTTTATTAAAGATTATAATATTTGATTAATTTTTTATAAAAATACTTTAGAAACACCTAAGTATTTTCTTTTTATTTTTCGATATTTTAAGTTTAGTTTTAATCAAGCATTTTATCTGATATATTATTGGACTCATGTTTATTGGAGCTGTATGTTTGGTGCTCCTTCTTTGTAGCAATTTGAGTTGTAGAATTGACACGAGTTTTGTAGATTCTAAAATGCTTATTAAAACGTAATTTTTCTTTGCTTATTGAATCAATTTCTGAAGAAGTTAGGCCTTTTATAATGTTGCCCATTATGCTTACCTAGAATTTAAAGACATCTTAATTGAAAATACATAATTAAGTAATAAAATCAATTTAACATCGAGTGTTGACCAATTAGAAGGTGGCCCAAATGCATCATCCTGAACTGCTAATCTGGCAAAAGCTTGAATTCTATCGGCAGGACAATTTTCTAAGTTTCCAATCCATTCTGCAGCAAATCTTAAAGAAGCACTTAAGGTAAATTTGTGTATTGATGGGCCCTACATTTTGTATATGTATGTGATTTTACCTCAAGGCCACTGCATGAATTGTAGCTATATCCGATTGATTAAGATAACACACAACTTGACCCATCGATATTAAATCATACTCAGAATATGTTCTGGGATTCTTGTTCGGCCATTCGTTATGAACTTTTTGTGCTATCAAATTCATTTGCTCATCGGTGAAACCCTTTCGGACAGATCCAAATGCTTTGACGATTTCTACAACATCTATGGTGATGTTGCGTAAATCATCTAATGGAATACCCGTTATGAGATTTCCCATATTTTTGTAAGCCAAAGGAGAAATATTCTCTATTCCGTCATTTGCCTGCATAGCAATACTATAAAAATTAATTCAAAGAAAAAGCTATTTTATTTATGTACATACATTTTTAATTAATTGCCATATACGTTCACTTGAGTTTCTATCAACAGGATATCTTCCAATCTCAATTATGCACTCTTCTAATTTTTTCCAATTAAGAAATTTGATTTCGGTATCCGATAGAATTTGATTGCAGTCGAATCCTGATGTTAAATCCATTGTAAATGTAATAAGCACTAAAAGAAGCACAGAAGGTCCTCTCATGTTGGAGAAAAATATTCAACTGTTATGCTTGTTCAAAATTAAATTAAAAAAAAAAAGCATGTAAGAGATAGCCTGAATCGCATTTAGTTTTAATAGAATTTTTAATTTAGATTAAAAGTCGTAATAAATTTATCGATGATCGATAAATGGAAATTATAAAGAATGCAGGAGCCGGTCAAACATACTTGTTCGTTGACCTACTTACTCAAAAGAATACGAATTATTACGATTGTTTATAAATCCTTTTCTATATACTATTTATGCTACATTTGAAAACGACAAAAAGTTAATAAGTTAATAAATTTAGGAATTAGGGAGACTAAAAGAGATAAACAAAAATCATATCTTCCGGTTCTCGGATAATAATTTTCCGTTTTACTTAACTTGTGCTACTTTTTCTCCACTTTGCCGATAAAATGATTAAGAAAAAAGAATGAAAAGAATATTCTGGACTTTTACCAATGTTGCTGAAAAGTAAGTTTTACTGATAAATTTTAGAACTGCCATATTTCGTTGTTTGACATTCCTGTTAATCGTTACTATTGGATATAAGTTTACTATTTCTAAATGTAAGGACATAGCGAAAAATATTAAGAATTATTTTATTTGATGTTTATTGCTGATAAGTTTTTCGTTTAACTTTTCCACTGTATTTGGCTTTTTTGGTCTATTTGAAATAATTGCTAATAAAAACAATTTACATATATTCAATTTGAAAAATTTAAACATGGATAAGTTCTTTTTCGCCATTATTGCGTCATTCAATATAAATAGGCGTGTTTTTTTTTGGAAGTTCATAAAAAATTGGATGAAAAACACGAAATCGGAGCAAAACAATTTACACGTAAATACAACAACAACTTAATTCCATATATGTAGATTAAGCTAAGTCCAGATAACACATAACTACAAAGATTATTTTCCAGCAAAATAAGTTTTTTTTTCTGTAGATATTCGGCATCCTGAAACTGAAAATAAGTGGCTGAGATTTTTAGCAAAATGTTCCAGATGAGAAATTAAATAGTGGAGCTAGATGCTCATGCTACACCCAAGATCTTTCAGGCATGAAAACATATTTTGGACTAAATCGAGGTAGTTAAGTAGAGTTAAGAGATGTTGATGGTAATGCTGGTTGTAAAGGGTTTTTCAAAAGGGACGCTACAAAAGTAGAGCAACAGGGACAGCAAACGACGCCATATTTCTTGCCGCTCTTTTGACATTTCTCTTCAGTTAGGTTTGCCATTTCATGAGGGAAAGATATACGAGCCAACAACGAGTCGAAATTATTAAAATTTACTACCGAAATTCGGAGTCAGTGGCCTTAACGTTAAGAGCGGATTTTCATCCAAAAATCATCTTCAGCGATGAGGCTCATTTCTGGCTGAATGGCTTCGTCAATAAACAAAATATGCGGTATTGGTCAGGCAGCAATCCACACGTACTCCATGAGTCATCATTGCATCCCGAAAAAATTAAGGTTTGGTGTGGTTTATGGGCCGGCGGCGTCATTGCGCCGTACTTCTTCCGTGATGATCACGTTACTGTGAATTGGGATCGCTACCGTTCAATGATAACCGAATAGTTTTGGCCCCAATTCGATGATATGTACTTGGAGGACATGTGGTTCCAACAGGACGGCGCCACAAGCCACACAGCGAATGTCACAATCAATTTATTGGAAACCAAGTTTGGAGAACGTGTTATCTCACGAAATGGTCCAGTCGCTTGGCCGCCTCGGTCGTGCGATTTGACGCCGTTAGACTATTTCCTGTGGGGCTACGTCAAGTCTATGGTCTATGCCAACAAGCCAGCGACGATTGATGAACTTCGTACGAATATCGAACGTGAAATTGCAGCAGTATCGGACGATTTATGCTTGAAAACCGTCGAAAATTGGGTTCAGCGTCTGGACTTCTGCAAGCGTGCCCGTGGTGGCCATGCAAAAGAAATCGAGTTCCATACATAATGGCATCGAACGTACTTTCACAGGAATAAAGAATTTCATTGATATCCAAAACCGTTTTTGTTTTATTTAAAAAAAAACTTTTGTAGCGCTCTTATTGAAAAACCCGATACAAGCTCATAAGCTGGGCTTGTTATGAAAGTTTGTCGTTTGGCATGATAAATTAGGATAAATTCATTTATTGCGGTTATTTGATTCATTTATTGCGGTTATTTGAGTAAATTTAGATTGACATTTAATAACAATTTATTAACAAGGCAAAAATAACAATCATCATGGTGACTTTTTGGTTCTCGCCAGATAATCGGGGTTTTGGGCTTCAAAAAACGTCTTGTTCCACTTGACCATTGTCGCAAACTAACAACAGACAAACAGTTTTACGCACCTACAGCTTATCTTAATTACACATTCTTAGTTATAAAAATGAGCAGTTTTTACGAATCCTGTCATTTTCTAAAATTTTCCTGGATTTTCTAAAATTTTTAACACATCTTCAACACAAAAGTAACAAAAACACTGCGAATTATTTCAACAACATCTCTGTGATGTAGACATTGTAATAATTCCATCATAACTGATGTCGACACTGCACCAAAGTGGAAAATGTGCGACAACATTCACTAAAATACAATGAAGCTGTGTTAGCAAAACAAAAGCTGATGAATTAAAACGGGTGGTAGGTTTAAATTTACCGTTTCAGTATATAAGAGTAATTATTCTTTTAGAAATAAGATATGTTATGGAAGACGACATCAGTGAAATCGCGTGGTATTCTTTCGAAATGTATTCAATGCAAGAAAATAAAAATCAAGCCATAATTTTAAATTCAATTTCAAGTCTTTGAGGTCGCTGCCCATATTTTCGATATTATTTTCAGCGTTGGAATGCAAATTAAGGATGAAGGGTGCGGTAAGGAGTTTGGCAGAGAAGTTGGAAATTCTATTGGCATTTTTTGAATTTAATTTTTTTCAAATTATATTTGTCCTATGGCAAGAAGCAGAAAGATACTGTATCGAATAGCGTACTGTGAGATTTAACATGCTTTTTTCAGATATGGACAAGTACCATACATTTTGTATTTAATATTTGTTACAAACCTTTTATTTCGAATCGTTATTTTTTTTAAATCATTGTAATCAAATCAATTAAATATCCGATTTTCATAATTTTCTTCATTTTAAAAGTTTAATAAATTGCTAGCATTACTTTTACGTTCTCCCTAGATGAGTCACAAAGTTTAACTTTTATTTTAGATTTTCATTTCTAAAGTTTTTTGGACCAGTTTCAGTTTTTCTATGTACAACCACAAAAAATCGAACGAACGAAAACAGTTTTGAGTTTTTGTTTAAAAATTTCGAAACCATTAATTTGAACTTTTTTCACTTTTTCCACGTACCTAATCTTAATTCTGTCTGTTTTTCTTTTGGCTGCAAGTATTTTTTTAAATTATTAATGAATACAATTCTCTATTTATGCAACATTTTAAAAATAAAGAACATGATAGGCAGGAAGAGTTATATCTTTGTCCCTAAATTTCTCAGTTCAAACTTGGTTCTATTCCTTTACTTTTAACTGTATATAAAAATGCTTCTGAATTGTATAGGCAGCACTTTACAGTTGTTTCATGTGCACCGTGGAATTAGTTTTTAAATCTATGGGCTATTTTTCTACAATCCTTTTATGTTATATATAATAAGTGACCTTTTTTGTTTGAATATTTGTTTGTTGATTTGTGGGCTTCAGGTCAAAAATAAAACACTTGTTTTTTTGTTCACGACGTTTCGTCCATGTCTATGGACATCTTCGGGTGAAAATCAAAAAGATCTATATTTGCATTGATTAGTATAGAATTACAATTTGTTTACATGTTTACACTAACAACAATTACTTACAATAAATATTACACAAGTTAATTTTACACAATCATTTTTTTTTTTTTTTTTCTAAGGAAAAACAAAAAGGCTGGACTTCGTACCAAAAAGTTAGACTCACAAGTAACAAAAAGAAATTAGAAAATGTTTATAAACATGAATCATAATCTAAACTGTCTCCTCTTTTCCAACAAATGTTTGTATTGCGGACTTACATTGTCCATGTCTGTTTTTTTATTCATCGTGTTGCTTGTATTTATTATGTGAAGAGTTTCGATCATAAATCTCTTGCTTTGATTCTCTTCCCTTTGCAGTACTTTGATTTCATCAAAGTTTGGAGTGTGGCCGTGTGAGAGACAATGTGCTGCCAGTGCTGTCTTCTGCGGAGCGTTGTTTTTTATGTCTGATTTGTGTCCCGAAAGTCTCTTTTTTAATTTTTGTTTCGTTGTTCCTATGTATGTTAGGCTGCATTCTTCGTTTGTATTTCCATTACAATTTATTTTGTAAACAAGGTCAGAATGTTCCATTTTGTCCGTTTTTGTTTTGAGTTTAGCGTATAGTTGCGAGGACGTGTTCGTGGATTTCATAGCTAGTTTGTATTTGTCTGCGTCAAAAAGTTTTGCATGTTTAAACCTGTCCGCTATCTGTTTTATGTATGTGAACGATTTGTACTTAATGTTCTGTTGTTGGTTTTCATGTTGTTGTTGTTGTTGTTGTCGTTTTTGTTGTTGTTGTTGTTGTTGTTGTTGATGTTGTTGTTGTTGTTGCGGTTCCTGTAGTTGTTGGTGTTGTTCTTGCTGTTTTATCAAGGAATTGATTATATTTTCCGGAAAGGAGTTTCTTTGTAGAATGTCTTTTATTCTTATTTTATTCTGTTTGTGGAATTGTTTATCGCTGATCGAAAGAACTCTATAGATGAAGTTGTTGGCTGTGTTGAGGATGGTGTTTTTTGGGTGTTGTGAAAAATAGTTTATAATTCTACCCGAAGACGTAGGTTTTTGGAACCAATCCATTTTTAAACTATTTTTTTCCCGAATTATAAGAGCGTCAAGGTATGATAATCTGCTATTATTCTCCATTTCGCATGTGAACTGAATTTTTCTGTGAAAACTATTCAGGGCGTTCAAGGTTGCGTCAATGTCAGTTCTTTTCACAATAGCAAAGAGGTCATCCACGTATTTTGTTATTACTCTTGGTTTGTTTTTTAATTTTACAAGGCAATTATCCAAGAGTTCTTCGAGGATAATGTCTGCTATTATGGGTGAGGTAGGGTTACCCATAGGCATTCCGTCTCGTTGTTGGTAGGTCTTGTTACCATACACCAAATAGTTGTTATCGATTATGCAGAATCGGACGAGTTCGATGAATTTATTTCTTTTAATAAGGGTGTGGTCTTTTAATTTTTCCCAATTTTTATTTATAAGTTCAAGTGCCAATTGTAAAGGGATGTTGGTAAAAAGGGAAATCACGTCGAACGAAACTATGATTTCGTCATTTTCAATGTTAAGGCCTTTAATTTTTGTTTTGAAATCTAAGGAGTTCTTTACGTTGTATTTGGAGTTTATGGTTAAATTTTTCAGAATAGATATAAGATATTTTGCGAGGTTGTAGCATGGAATCTTGATCGATGAACAAATAGGACGGAGCGGCATTCCTTCTTTATGAATTTTAGGAAGTCCGTAAATTCTTGGTGCAACAGGGTTGTACGTAGTCATTCTTTGTCTTTCGTATTCATTTATTATATTGTTGTCAAATAGATATTTGACGAAGTTATTATTCATGTCTTGTAATTTATTGGTTGGGTCTGTCCTTATTGGCCAATAAACTTGTCTGTCTTCCATCATCTCTTTCATCTTTTTGTCGTATTCACTTTTGTATATAGCCACTGTTACATTCCCTTTATCAGCTGAAACTATGTATATTTCTTTGTGTTTTTTGAGAAAACGTCTTGTTTCATCAAAAATCTGTGTTATGTATTTGCTGAAATCGCAAAACTTCCTCTTTTCCATACAACTGTCTAGCATATTTGCAAAATTAGCTCGAGCCTTTTCTCTCGCCTCAATGTCAATAATTGTTTCTATGCAAGATTCGCCATCAGCAATAATTTTGAATAAGGTGTTAGAAGTGGAGTGAATTGTACTAGGAAAAGAGTACTTTGGTCCAAGTGAAAGTAAGTATTGAATGTCAACGGGTATGACGGCACTGGTTTTGTTTACAAACCATCTCTCATTTAATCGTAAATTATATTTGTCTCTCATCTTTTGTTTTAATGCGTTAAGTTTTTTGTCGTGTAATAGGTTTTGTTTTTCTTTTTTGTTCTTCGTATGGATATTTTCATGATAGATGAAGCTTAAATATTCTTCATCTGTTAGGTTGGAAGCTATTGAAATTCGTGTGTTATTTATGTATTTATCTGTGGAGATTATGCTTTGATGTTTTGCAGAAATAAATATATTAAGGATTTTACAGTGGAAGTTGTGTTTAGTTTTATGTAAAGTGGAAATTAAGGGATGTTTTTTACCAAGATCTTGTTGCAGTAGTTTTTCGAAGTCTTTTGTTGTGTTGGTGATGAAGTTTGGTATTAGTCCAAGTTTTCTGCATCGAAGGAGAAAATTGCGGCTAGCTGTGGTTTTAACTTTCGTGATACTTAGTTTTTTATGTTGCTTAAGCGTAGTGCAATCCTTTTATACAATTTGCAATAACTGGATATCACTTAGTCGAATAATTTGAACTTATTTTCTTGTTGTCGTCTAGTTAAACATAACCGTTCCTTTAATTATTTAGGGCCAAGTATATGCATATTTGACACCATTTTTGAAACGAATTTCGCTGCTAGAATCTTGAATATCCCCGCAGTGCGGCATATTGTTAGTAAAAGAAGGTTTATAAAGTTTACGTTTTAACAAATTTTTAAAACACGAGCACAAAATTAGAATAAATGTGGACATATTTATTTATTAATGGATAAAAAACGAACAAACACAATAACAATGATATATATTCTCTCAGAATATCAACTTTCATACTTTTTCTTTCTTTCTCTTTTGTAATTAAAAGATTGGACATACATTATATATTCGTACATTTAGTAAAATAATTAGTTGATTTTTTTGTCTTTAAAAAGATATAATCTAAAATGATTTAATGCTTTAGCTTGTAGGCGATTGCTGCGTTGTACTTCCACTTGAGCTTGGTCGTTCAATTGTCATTGTTTGTTGGGGTACTTGACTATCTGGACTGATTCCGATCTCATTATAGATTTGCTTCATTACAAATAAAATTGTATCCTCAGACTCCCTGAAAACAAAACAAAACAAAAAAATGTTAGATAAATGTATTGTCAGTTCTTGAGGAGTATAATTTAACTTACCAATAACAAACATGACTGCTCAAGGCAAACAAATACTCGTTGAAGAATTCCAACGGAGCCTCTTGCAGAACATAGTCAACACGTTTCGAGTCATTCAATTTGCCCAATGGGAAATCAATTTCAATAACATCTGTATCCGATTGGTTTGTAGAATTTGAATTGGCTCGTGATCGGGATGTTGATGCAGTGCTTTGTGTTTGTTGCCCTTGTTGGGCCTGTAATTCCAAGAGCTACATTCGGTTAGATTTGGATTTGAATAATTTCTTTGCAAGCAACTTACCCTATCGACTTCCTCCTTCAATTCCTTGGGATCATTTTTAGCCTTGGGAGTCAAGAAGTTCACACTATCTAGTGTAGTTCTAAAAGTTTCGAAAAACCGCTGCTTCAAATCGGCTCCTACTCGACTCATTGTTTCTTTTAACTCTAAATGCATTCGTTTTCTACCTTTGTGATGGGGGATCAGCACTGGCGGGATACCATTCATGTCTGGATTAACTAGTGCTTCAAGTCTATATGCAACTGGATCGTAAGGATGGAATATATTGTAGAAACCTGGACACGTTGGTAGGCGGAAATCCAATCCAAGTTTGTCTATTCCTCGAATTGTGACGAACATGCCTGATAAGTAAATAAATTGTATTATCTTGAAATGCATCAGCTTAAAGAATTTAATTTCTTACCGATCGGTGATCCGAGTGCGAAAAACTTTTTCGGTTGGAAAAGGAGCTGTGGGTAACTTATAAATGGTTGACCAGTTCCAGCCTGTCCCATTTTATATGTGATATTTTTGCCTTCTTCTTCTTCTTTTAATTGATTTGATTCTACTGGAAAATCTGAAGTCATTGCATCAGGATTTTCCTTAAAATAAAACGATAAAAATTAATATACATACATGAAATCTTAAAGCTTTAGAAAGTCAAGATTACCATATTCTTTTCTTCGATTTGTTTGTGGGGTCTTTGATGACACAGTAAATCAAACATTATCAAGGAGCCCAAACTATGACCAGCCAGAGACACTTCACCATGAAATTCTGGATTCCTTTGCTTGTATTTCAAAAAAATTTCATTCATTGAGGATGTGACGGTATTTATGATTCTTTGACAGAACATTGGACTTGTGTAGAATAGAATATCCAAAAGTGTGTCATTTGTGAAGTTTCGAAGCTTCGGAATGGATTCAAGAGTTATGGATTTCAATTTCTCATCGATGCCAAATTCTTCGGAATGTAATTCACTATGCCATGAGACTGGTAGAACTTCAACTCGTCCAACATAACCACTTTCAACTGAGTTTTTATAGTGTGATTGGACTAATTGTAAGGCAATGCTGCGAAACTCATCCACTAAAATGAATCATCAATTAGAGTTTTTATTTATAAGTTTTATCTACGTTAATATACTCACCAACTTCTTCGACAGATCGCATTTTAAGATCACATGCTGATCCTATGCCATGAACCATAAACAGTAAATGATCAACTTTGTGCGATTCACCTTGATCGATGTTAAAGTCGTCAAGATCTCGCTTTACAACTCTTGGACGTGTAATAGTTTGCTGTTTCATATAAGAAAGAAAACTTTCCGAATCAAGCTGATGTTTGGACATCAGGAAGAAGCATTGTGTTAGAAGATTTTGAGTGAAATGGGGTTAAGTTATGTGCAAATGAAAAGTGACTTTGAACGACCATGCAATTAGACCAGTTAGATTTTTTTAGTTATTAATTGGAATGGAGTTTTTTAATACGCATAGGAAAATGATGATGCAAAATCATAATTGTCAATTAGATTTTGGAACATTTCTACTCCTTTTTGTTTCTAGTGAATACGAAAACATCAAACTAGACCGTGTGTGACTTGGAATAAAATCGAGTTTAATTTTATCCGAATTTGACATTTATAAGGTGAAACAGTACTCGGAAACGTCAAAATTTAATGTCGGATACAATTTCCATTTTAGCATACGGCCCTAACAAATGTACACACACACACACACACAACGGAATGCTGCCATTTAACAAAATGACATCTTCAAGCATTTTTCTTACTAATATTTTAGTAAATCAATTTCTAAAACATGCCAATATTAAAACTGTTGCATATCGCTCCACCATAATATTTTGTATAAAATAAGAAAAAAAATACGTATACGCCCGAGTGCATTCCAAAATAAAAGCAAATCGCCGACAGGCAGATAGACAAAAAAAATTGCTCTCTTTTTTAGTAAATCTACTCCACTTTTCGCAAAAACTAAATCTACTGCCACAAAATTCCATCTACTGCACTTTTTTATGTTTAATGAACCTTCTCTTGGACAGCTTTCCAAAAAACATGCAAACAAAAAACCGCTGTAAAAAACGTCTGAACGAAGCCAATTCATTGTGAACTTGGCCACATTCTCTTATGACATATGAAATTAGTTGGATGCTTTCATTCATGAAACAAATCTCTGTCTCTGTCTCTGTTTCTATTGTGTTCCCGTTTTCTGCTAAACTAACGGGATTCTGGGAGTTTATTTGAATTCGTATTTGTATTGTGTGACACTGACAATTCCTCATTTTACAAGAATTATTAAAAAAAAAAGACATGGATAAATATTTATTGAAAACCATAAAAAAAAGTAAAACTGTTCTGACAAATCTTTGTTCAAGTGTTAAAATTGTTTTTTTTTTTATATATATAGAGATAGAGAAACACCAAAAAGAAAATGAGAACGAAACTCAGTCTGCCGTAGAACCATACGCTGGCTCTAGCCGAATATCGTGAGTGTTTTCTTTTAGTTTAGTTTTCAAGTTTTTAATTTCTTTCTTTTTTATTTACTAAATAATAGAAAAGAAAATGAATGTACGAGCTATTTATTTTTATGTTTTTTGTTTAATAAAAATCTACTGCGGAAAAATCCAATCTACTGCATTTTTTTTAATGATCTACTACGCTCCTCTTTTCTTGAAGTGGCAACGCTGATTACCATCACTTATGTATTTAAAGAGATTGATTTGAACAAACAAACATAGAGCCAAACTAAGTGTCATTTTTTTAATTTCTTAATTTTCAAAAAAAAAAAAATAGATTATGTCCAGAGATTAAGAAGAACATACAGACAGCCAAACAAAAGAGTGTTCCGTGTCCACTCTTTTGTGAAAAACACTCCAAAACATAACTCGGAATAGCCACTGTAAGGTTTTTAGAGCGATAGGAGTGAAAAAGTAGTGCAAAAGGAGTATACTCTGAACGTCCAAACAAAAACGACATTAAGATTCCAACTCCCATAGCCGTTAAGGGAAAGCTTATTAATCTCGAAAAACGGTTGTAAAGGTTTTTTTTTGTGTAGGTATGGTCTATATTTTGGTAAAAGAATAAATCCAATACATACATAGATACTCAAAAATATGAAAAGTGAACAAGATGGAAATGAGTGTGAGAGAAAAAATTTCTACTTACTGTTGCTCCACCCCACGAGTCAATTTGCTGCTGTGGCTGGAAATGAACAATTACCGTCGGACCATGAAAAACAACAATGTCTCCAGCAGAGATGGGAATTTTCTTATGCCATTCACAGCTCTCCGAAGCTTTTTTATACTCTTCCTCTAATAAATCTGCAGTTTCTTCTTCATATGGTACATACTTCGAGTCACTTGCTTTATAGAACCATGAGCAACGCTTCACTTCGATTGGCTCGCCTTCCCAATAGACAGGACTTTTTGTTCGTTCTGAGATATTCACATCGAATCGACCACCTTCAACTGCGACTAAGTTAGGACCTTCATCTACAAAACGCAAACAACATTGAAATAATTCAAAAAAAAAAAAATCAATACGCTTATTTAATTACTAACCTCCTTTCAAAAAGGCTTCCTCAAGCAGGGCCGAGTCGTGGAAAGAGAACGGTGTCCACAAGCATTTGACATCAAGCTTTCTCTTGTAGAACCAATGTTTAACAGCTGGCTTATATGCCTGGAAAAGGAAGACATAAAATCAAAAAATGAACTAAATGACAATTTTTAAAACAAACCTCATTTGTTGGACTATTGTTACTTAGCAAGCTGTTAGCCATTTTAAGCTCATTCACTATCTCCTCGGGCAAATCTTGGTATTCTGGCGATTCGAAAATTGCCTCCTCCTCGGGAGATACTTTAGTCGAATCTGCAGCTTGGATCAAAGGCTGCCTATTGGCAGCTGACAGAGAACTATTTAGCTCCGAGAATTCCGAACAAGAAGACGATGGGGGTTCGGCTAAATTCGAAGCCGGTGTTAGCGAACGAATTTGTAGATTTTGCACCGCAAGTCCGCTGCCTACTAAATTGTAGTTCAAATCACCAACAGTATCAAGTTCTTTAGGTGGCGGATTGTTAAAGAAGTTCTGTATCCGCTGACTGTTTGGATCTTCGGTGGGAGGTGCTGGAACTCCCAAACTTGGTACCAAGCTGAATGAATCGAAAAATGTTGTCGGATCTGGAAGTGATGCTCGTTGGGCAACTACGGGGTTGGGGGCAGCTACTGTCGAAGCTGCTGCTTGATCAAAGAAACCGGTTAATATATTTGGCACAGGTTCGGGAACAGGGATATCCTGGGACTTAAGTGGTGAAGCAATTTTGGGATTGTCTTCTGGCTTCGATGCCACTGGTAATTCTTTCGTAAAAGGCGGAGCACTATCCGGCTTGTAAAAACTTAATTGATTTTCGGCTGGTTGGGGTGAAACAGATTTCTCTGCTGCCTCTGGTCTCAACGGTTCTTCGCTAGATGTGGGTTTATCCTGTTCTGGAATAACTGGTTCTTCGATTGGCAAAGTAGATTCTAGGTGAGTTTGGGGTTGTATGTTCTGTGATTCAGTTACAGTCTCTTCTGAAAGTTTAGAAGCTTCTTGAGATAATTCTTTCGGAGTATTTGTATTGCACGTTTCCGAAGATGGACTCAGGGACTTTTCTTGATGATCCACAAAGCTTGTTTCAGCAAAAAAATTTGCAGCTGGTTGTTGTGGTTCTGGAACTGGTCCCGAATTGATTGTTTGAAAAAAATTATTCCCTTGATCGATTGGGGTAAAGAACGATGACAAAGATGTAGGAGCTGGCAACTGTGAGTGTGCTGGCTGTAGACCCTTTCGATAAGGGTTTGAAATTGGTTTGTTTTCAAAAGAATGCTGTGGAGGTGGTGGCGGAAAGTTAGCTGTTTCCTTTGATTGTGTAGATATTCCAAAATTAACCGCTGGAGGTGGAGGTAAGATAGTGTTTTGTTGCTCTTGAAGTGATGTTATCTTTTCCTGATTGACCTCTGATTCTGGATTGATTTTCGATGCTTGCTCTGATGGTGGAAATTTGGCTTGTTCGGGATCTTCGTTAGATAAATAGGTTTCTTCAGCAGATGGGTTTTTATCCGCAGATGGTGATTGTTCGGTATCTGTATCGAGTCCAACTGAAGGAGGTGTTATTTCTTGTGGATTGACCCCTTCTACATACGTTGGACGCTCGAGGACTTTATAAATTGGTGATGCGTTGGTTGATGAAGGAGAACTTGGAGGTTTTGTTGAAACTGCAACCTGGTCAGTTAGTGGGTGTAAAATGTTTAGTGGGTCAACTTCTTTTGTAGGTTCAAGAAGCGCTGGAACAGAATTCAAAGCCTGTGGATTGAAAAAGTTAATTGCTTCCGCAGTCGGTTTAGAAGAAAATCCTTCAGGCGCAGCAAGAGGTTCCAAAATATTCAATGAAGCAGCAGTTTTTGTAGGATCAAAAAGTGCAGGACCTGAATTAAATCCTTGTGGATTGAAAAATTGGACCGCTTCAGCAGTTGGAGGATAATCTGGAGCTTTATTGAGTGGCGGTGCGGTGGCCGATGGATGCAAGACAGAATTATCTTTTGGAGGGAGAATCGATGCCTCCTGAACAGATCTTATGACTGATTCTTGAGCTGGAATTAGCTGTGGAATTCTTTGTCCTTGAGGTTGCGCAAATCCTTGTTGTGGATTGAAAAAGTGGACTGCTTCAACAGTTGAAGAATGCTCTGGAGCCTTACCAAGTGGTGATGCGATGCCTGACAAAACAGAATTATCTTTTGGAGGGAGAATCGATGCTTCCTGCACAGGTCTTAGGATTGATTCTTTAGTTGGAATTGGCTGTGAAATTCCTTGTCCTTGAGGTGGTGCAAATCCTTGTTGTGGATTGAAAAAGTGGACTGCTTCAACAGTTGAAGAATGCTCTGGAGCCTTACCAAGTGGTGATGCGATGCCTGACAAAACAGAATTATCTTTTGGAGGGAGAATCGATGCTTCCTGCACAGGTCTTAGGATTGATTCTTTAGTTGGAATTGGCTGTGAAATTCCTTGTCCTTGAGGTGGTGCAAATCCTTGTTGTGGATTGAAATAAGTGACAGCTTCAGGAGCTGGCGGAAAGATATCTTGAGTAATCTGAACTTGGGGTTGCTGTTCAGGTGCAACAACTGCAAACGGGCTCTTGTACAATCGAGTTCCCTTCTGTAATCGGAAAGATGACGATAGTGGCCCAGCCGATGGGGGCTTTACTTGTGGTGGCAACTGTGTTTCAAGAGAAAGAGGCACACCTTCAGATAATGAAGTTGGTGGTTGACCTGAAGATAGAGATGGTGTAAACAGCTTGAATGGCAAATTTGCTTCAGAAGTGGCGCTCTCGGGCGGACCTGCTAAGTTAACTCCAGGTTGTAAGACTTGCTGAGTGGTTTGCGTCGGTTCAGAAACAATACTTGCAGGAAGTGGTCCTGACAAAATAACTCCGGCAGTTGGTGGAGGTCCAAAAATATTGGTGGTTGAAACCAACGGAGCCTGTTGAGAAGCTAGATTCGACTCAGGAATAACTCTTTTAGGCGGTGGTCCTGAAAAGTGAGATCCAGCTATCGGTGGAGGTCCGAAAAAACTTGGATGTGGACCTGAAGCAGTTTGTTCTAAATTTAAATTTGGCAGCGAAGCTGATTCAGGATTAACACTTTTAGGCAGTGGGCCCGAAAATATTTTTCCACCTGTGGGTGGAGGTCCGAACAATTTTGGAGATGGACTTGTATCAGCTGTTGGTGGAGGTCCGAGCAAATTTGTATGGGAACCTGCAAAAGATTTTTCTGAATTAAATTCAGGTTGTGAAGGTTTCAGAGGCGCAAAAGCTTTAACAGAATGATTTGTATCTGGAGTAAGACTTTTAGTTGGCTGACTTGCAAATTGGTTTTCTGCAGAGGGCGGTCGAGATGATGAAGTTGTTGGTTGGTAAAACGTTTGCTGTTGTGAGAAAATTGGCTGTCCTGCTTCTGGAGTTTTGCTTTTGGGTGGTTGGGTTAAAAAGTGAATTCCAGTGGATGGCAGACCTTGTGGAGCATGTGCAAATGAGGCAACTGGTGTCACTAAAGTTTCTGGCAATTCCGAAGGAACTTGTGTTGGAACAAATGATGTAGATTGCAACGCACTCGAAACAGGTGGTGCAAAGAAATTAGCTGCCGATGGAATCTGTTCTATGCCGGTTAAGTTAAATTGACTTGCTTGCGGGTAATAAGCTGGCTGAGGAGCCTGTCCAGTTTGAATTGATCCGAATGGTTGTTCTTGTGGTCTCTGAGAAATTCCAGTGGCAGATTGCACGAAACCTGACAAATTCTGCAAAACGTTCGGAACACCCAGATTTGACAATGAAAACAAGCCTCCTTTACGTTCTTCTGGTTTCTCGTATAATGAATGTTCTGAATAAGCAGGTGCACCCAAAGATTCAAAACCTATTGGAGGTGGGAACTCAGTTGCTGATATTGGCAAAGATGAGTCTTGATGTGACGACGACAGACCAGGTATTTGGGCGTATATTTTCTTTTTGGCCGATAGTCGATAGGTATTTTGCCCAGAAGCTGGTGGTGCACAAGTAGGTCCACTTGGAGCAGATGGAACCTCAGTTGGGCTGTAGAATGTTGGTGGTTCAGCAGGTGGTGCTTGAGGTTGACTTTGAGGAGGTAGCGCAATCTGTTGTTGTTGATGATGTTGTTGGTTTCCAAAATCACTTGGAGGTGGTATGATTTGTGTTGGCTGTGACACAGAAGGCTGGCCAACAAACGGTGTTGTAAACGGTTGAATATCTAGTTGAGGATTCGAGTTGAAATCTTCTCTTCCTGAAGATGAATTGAATTTTTTTGAGAATGTTGAAAATACAGAAGAAGCAACCGATGGCAGCTGCGAAAATGACGATGCTGCTTGACTGAGAATTGAATTATCTATTTGATTTGTGGATTCTATCAGGCTGTTGCTGTTCTCATCTGATGGATCGGCAATATTAGATGATGAAGATGTTACCGATGTGTCATTAAGATTGATTTCACTTAGGTTTTCTGTATCGATGTCGGATGACTTGCCAACAGTCACTAGAGGTGTTGATTCTGAAATGAAACAGAGAAAAAAAAAATAATATTAGTTCAAGAACTCATATCACAAAAAGATTAAGCGAAATATGAATCACAAGTTTTGAGTACAATATAAGTGCAGCTGCATATTGTGCTTCTGTGATTCGACTGCCTCAATCAATATATCAACTTTATAAATCTGTATGACAAGCTGCATAAAAATACATTTTCTTTTCACGGAAACGTACATATGTATAATATGTATGTAGGTAGATGTAGATAGATGTAAATGGCATCATACATAAGTATTTAATTATTTGATTGATTATTTTTTTAATTGTAGACAATGCCGTTGTAAAAATTATAACGAAAAGGGGATTGTAATGCAAGTTCAAAGATCAATAATTATTTTATGGAAAATATCGATAAACAACGATGATGGTGATGATGAAGATGACCATGCTGAACTTTGAACTGCTATACTGATAAAGTGATAAAAATGCTTAAACTAATATAAGAATGGAAGGTAGAACAAGTATGTTTTTTTTGTAAGTTCAAATTCGGATAGCATCTGTTCGTATTTGTTTTTCAAACAACATTTGTATTATATTAATCCACATATGTATATATGCTCGAGTATTTCTTTAAAATATTTAATTTTATCTCATTATACAGAAAAAAGTTTTTATTTGTTGATAATCTGTTCTACCCCGGCCCCCGGGTTAAGAGTAGAATAAAGTGGAGTTTATGTGTGTAAGTATTTGTATACACGATTTTAAAGCGCTTTATGGAGATGGAAAAGGTGTGCAGAAGATGGATAGCAATAGAACATAATATATTTAACGATGTTTTTTTTCACAATTATGTATGAAACATTGGTCAATCACCATACATCTGACACAAGAGAAATGTCAAAACAATAAGCGAGTAGGCTCCGAAGAAGTCCGAAAGACAGATTTAATCGCATAGCATTTCCGCAATACAACAGTTTGTAAACGTTATTTGTTTAGGGAAGGGCTCTTCAAAAATTTTCTATTTATCTTTGTAGGTTAGGTTTAGTCTACCTTTGAGTTAAAACTATTTTCCTTTACTTTTATTTAGATCATATTCTTTACATAGGAGCTTCTAGATAGACTTAGTTATACATAATATATGACATTATTATCAACTTACTTATTTATAATTTCCTTTTCGATAGAATCTATTAAGACAAGGGAACGTTGATCAGAAGAGGTTTTGATCAAAAGTTAATCATAAAGAAAATATATTGAATTCCATAGGCACTCTAAGACCTGCCTTCATTTATTCAAAACAGAATAAAAAAAAAATATCGCTGAATAGAATGATTGAACTTTGTTTCCAACGTGTACTGTTTACTAAGGCGTATGTGGAACATTTTGGAATTTTGGTTTTGGGTGTGAACAACAGAGCTTTTTATAAATTCTATCAAAATGCCCATTATGGGCAATCATAATATCAGATCAGTCGATTGGATATGATGCTCTTTTGATTGTTTTATAACAAAAGACGAAGCACTAAAATTCATTTACAAAAAAAACTTCGAATCAAATTTATTAGAAGGTTAGACAAATTTATGATAGACAAAAAGGACAGAATCCGAAGGTATTTATCATTAGAAGCTAACAAATTTAAATAACTGATTTTTCTTAGAACCATGCTTCACCTAATGCTCATGACTTGGTAACAATTTTTAAATTCCATTACTCTATTCCACTTCTCAGATATCCACACAATTAGATATGACAAATTTAAATACGACCTTGAACTATCTTTGATAATTATACCCTCTTTGCACTTGGCAGTGTGAATTTTTATTCACAATCTATTACCAGCATTATTTCATGTTACACCCTTTATAATCAGGTGGGCGGAAGCTGAATTAGGTATAATAGACATTAAAAAGAGGGTATTATATCTAACAATTAAAATAGCTGTCATGTTTTATTTTAATATATAAAGACATATTAACGTCAGTAAATGATATAGTAACAACATGTCAACGTTTATAATATTGACACTTTTGATCTCATTAGAAGTCAGCTCTGGTCTGGCTTCAATTCCATCACGCATTGTTAATGGCACAGACGCTGAAATTGAGAACTTTCCTTATATTGTTTCGCTTCGGAGCTCTAAAAAAGGTTCCCATCGATGTGGAGCATCAATTTTGAATCCTATGTGGATTCTTACTGCTGGGCATTGTGTTTCAAGGGCAAAACCTGAATTAATTAATATTCAATATGGTGTAACGATGATCAATACCACCGGTCCGAATGTAGTAAATGTTTCGAAAATTATTGTACATCCTGGATATTTTCCACCAAATCGATTTATACACGACATTGCACTCTTGAGGCTTGTAGAGCCTGTTAAGCTTGGCGAGTTTGTGCAAACAGTAAAACTGCCAAAAATTATGCAACTTACCGAAGGGAATACTTCAGCCACGTTGATTGGATGGGGACTTAATGCGGTAATAGAAAGAGAGATCTTTGCATACTTAAAATGGCGAACAAAAATAATTAATTTTGATTTTTGTTTTAAATTTTAGTCTGATGGCGATTTGCAAAAACATTTGCAAAAGGTCGAGTTGAAAGTTTTTTCGAAGAAAGAATGCAGTGAACGTCATCATCAGATGACACATAAGACGAATATTTGTGCTGGTGTTGAAGAAGGTGGCAAGGGTCAATGCAGTGGTGATTCGGGAGGCCCATTAATTGTGAATAACACACAAATCGGAATAGTTTCTTGGAGTAGGAAGCCATGTACCATTGCCCCTTATCCTGGTGTTTTTACAGAAGTTTCCAATTATATCGATTGGATCATGAACACTATCGAAGATGACTTAAACACATCAGATTGGAGTTAATCAGATTTGGATACTAAGACAAAACCAGAGTCTATGTATTTGCAATTTTTTTTTTTGTTTTATTTTATTTAGTAGAAAAATATTATATCTATAGTTTAATTGAATGCAAAATAAACATTTACAAAGCCTAAATGCATTTTAAGAACTATAAGTGAGAGATTAATACTTAAACTTTACTCATTTAAAGGCACTATGCAGACTACCAGCTATCTTGTCCTTAAAATAGCACAAATGTAAGACCAACGCACTTCTCACCGATCCTGATAACCCTGAAAATCAAACAATCACAATCAATTATCCTATGTTTCAAGAATTAGTAAGTGTTATGACATAACCATCTTATTCGAAAAAGACTGTTGATGTAGGATTCCATACCCGGATAACGGACATGCTTTTTCGTCCAAATACTTTGTAATAGTTGACTGTGAGAATTTTGTTTACTGTTGCATATCTAGAAGGGAAGAAATAAGAGCTTATCCTGTTCGGAAGTACCTCTCTTATTCATCTAGTTGTAATCGGAATAGTGATTTTTTCATTCAAGAATTTTCTATGTTACAGCCTGCACTTATCAGTACCAAGGTTGCCTGTTATTTCTTACAAAATTTTAAATCTTAACCTTACGAATCTCATCGTTTACATTTAAGATGTTTTTCTTTCATTTTAAATTTTGTTTAGTAGTTATAAATGTCTTTTTATAACCGCTTGACCGCTTACCTTAGCGGATAAACACAAGAAGTGGCTATTGCGTTTTAAACGGAAATTATTATAGTGAATTTCATTCCCATGAAAAGCATTCTGCCATTGTGAACAGAAGACCGGAGACAGCATATAGAACAGAACGAGAAATAAAAATATCGAAAACAAAACCACTGCTAGAAAATTGAAAAATTTGTAAGTGGTGATGAATGCATACAGTCTCGTTTTAACAGACTTTGTCTTTTTGATTTTTAGTTTTTCTAATTCCAGAACCGGATTCTAGGCTCTTGGTAAAATGTACAAAAAAAATCCTAATCTTGCCTTTGGGATAATTTTAAGTAGGTTTGCCTCCCGATAACGAGACATTTTAAAAAATCATCTCACGTAAGACTTCCAATAAATCAAACGATATAACTTTAAAATGCTATTTAACCTAATGGAAGCCAAAATACAAGACAAACGTTGTTGTCGTGTTGCAAGTCATTCAATGCACTCTTTAAACAGTTAAAACACTCTCGAAACTAACCAAACATGTTGTCTTGCACCTAATAGCATTTAGCTACAGTATAAATGTCAAAACAACGTTCATTAGCTTAGCAATGCTAATCTATCGTTGTAATGCGACGAGAGTATGCTTTTGCACGACCTCTAATACTGGTTTGCGGATAGATACTACAAGTTGTGTTTTATTTTTAAAACAACCAAACCAAACTAAAGGTATATATTTGCAGATCTTAAGCCATTCATTATTATAACTAACTTAAGGTATACCTAAACTTCTCTACCTGGCAGTCTTAAAAATGTGAGAAAAAAAGGTTAAATTAATTCAAAAATATGTCACGTTTTTTTTAGGGGTTTCGGTTTATTGATTCTTTTATGCGAGGATAAATCATAAATTTTATAACTTTTCGTTGAAAAAAAAGTCTTGAGAGATATCTTCTCTGGCATGCAAAATATTTTTGAACACATTGTTTACAAGGCAATTTGGCATCTCTGTTTTTTTTTAATATTTTTTATTCGTAAGTTCCCAAAGCAAATCAAAGTAAATTTGTTTCAAACATTTTTTTCGAGGTCGACTACCTGTTGAGTGGGGAAAAGCTTGAACTTCAACAAAACAACAACAAAATATGGAACCCAGTGGATTACTTAAGCATCTTAGAGAATAAAACAGTGATGGTGGCGTCCACTATAGATACCACTTAAAACCACCTGGTCAAGTGATTACAACTTTATTTTTTTATCGCCTAGGGCTACGAACAAAAAAAAGTGTGTTATGTTTGAATTTTGCGAAAGTGGCACGTCAAAACAAATGAATGTCATTTATGCGGAATAAAACAAATTAAATGTCATTAAGTTTAAAGTGAAATTTGGGGCGCAGCATTTTTATGATTTTTTTATTGTTAACGGGATGTGAGCCATTTCCCTTCAATCAATCAGACAGACTGTCAACTACTTAGTAACAACAGACGTAACTTATCAAGTCAAACTGAAACGGACAGGTGATATCTTATATGTCAAAACCATTTTTGGCTTCAGTATTTTGACAGATCCTATAAAATATTCAGCCAAGCTTATCAAAGTCTGACAGTTTTGATGAATAATTTAACTGTATTAATGTTTTTGATTGAAATACAAATTGGGATTGGGAAGTTAAGCATTGTGGGCCATGCTTAATGAAGTACAAAAATTATATTTAAATTCAGGATGACTTTAGTGTAGTTTTGAAGCTGTTGGTGGTCTGTTCAATACAGTGCTTCGCGATATGTAAATATAATACAATATTGAATGAAACTACAGCGGTGCCTACATATTCATAAGAGATGTGCCGTTATTATACTTATAACCTATATTGAACAATTTACCTTCTTCTTTTTCTTTGAAGTTGAAAAACTGTTTTATTTTACTTGTGGGGTTGCAGTTTATACGTTTGAGATGCATTAATTAATTTAAGTAGTTCAATTACATTATATTAAAAAACATTTATCTTCAAATTAATAAATGCAATTACTAAGTAGATGCTATAGTGGTTTTAAATTTGATAACTACCTACTATGATCAATTTTACATTTTGTTAATTAATATATGACAATCGTAGTTTTCAATGTGACAACTAAAACCACCATTTCATATTAACGGCAATTGGAGCTGTTGGTTAATGCATAATGCGATATTTATCAAACAAAGTAAAAGTAAAATGTAATCAATCAGCTAAGTGTTAAATATACAGAGAAAGAGTTCAAATTTAAAGTGAAATGAGATGTCAAACATAATAAGCAAATTTTAGATGTCTTTTCACATGTCCTTTTTTTATTTGTTTACCAAATACAAGAACAGTTACAATGGACAAATGTCAATATTTTGTCTGTCACTTGAATTCAATCTTATGAAGACAAAAACCCTCTTCAAAATTTCAACTTTAATCAATTCAACTTTTCCAAAACCTCAATTAAAATTTTTCGTATTTGGTTTTTCATTCAAGAAAAGATTTGATATTTTCCTATTTGTATGTTTTATTAAAGAAAAAAACATTCTACAAACAGACCTTTGCAGGAAAGATGCATCCTTTCAAATTTGGGAGAAGTGCATTCACTCACACATCTCAACAGACTACTGTCAAATTCAAAATATCATTGTTCAGTTTATTGTTCAACAACGTTTCACAATGTTTTACTTATAGTGTGAATTGTTTAGTTAGCGATACTACTAAAAAAAGAGCCGACATGTTTTATTAAATAGAATATAGAACAATTCTCGATTTTGAGAGCAGATATTTTACATTGCAATGAAAAACGACAATAGTGAAATTTACACATCATGCAAGTTTACCATGAGTAAATAAAATGGGTGTTTAGACATAGTATCATTCGGGTTTTAAATATGTGTTACTTCATAATATGATAAAAATATGAACCAATAACTTAAATTTTAATATTGACTCACACATTTCCAAATAATTAATATAGACAAACAATCGTTTATTTACACGCCTAAACAAAATTCACATCCAATCAACCTAATCTTCGAAATTGCTCAACCTTTCTTTTTGAAATGTTTGCAAACATCAATACACAATGCTTTGTTTGTTTACAAAATTGACAATTAGTAATTACAATAATGGATGACTAATCGAACTCATTGACAGATAGACAAGCTTACTACACTGCTTGCCGGCGAACGATGGTAATTCCCATTACCTGAATATAAATAAGCAAAAATTAGAGCCATGATTTAACTACAAAAAAATAAGCTCACACCAACTACAATGAAAAAATAAAAAAACACCGAAAGGCACTTCCTTATTTATTTTGATTATCTTGAAACAGTTTTGTCAAAAATGCGACTTCATGCAATAATTTTAACCACTGCGATGTATGATATTGACATTGGAAGGGTGGTGAATTGTAATGTGTATACGCTGCTTTGATTTTATCGGTGAAAATTTGTAGAGTGTTTTGTTTTGTTTATTTTTGGATTTTTTTGTCCAGCCTATAATAGCGCACCGGCTTAGCTTAGTTTACATAATCGTTTCAAGCCTTTATTTGCACTTTTTTTTATTTTTCTTCAAAATGACAGTTCGAATTGTTTTTTGTTTTTTTTGATTGCGATTTTGCAATCACATAACAATCGGAGACAAAAACGTAGCCACAATAATATATTTAATGGCTAATGGGTATGGACTGACAGGGTGGAGACAAAAATATAATCATCACCACCTTCGTAACGACTCCTTTCAGTCAATTAAAATTCAAGGAACGCAAACGTCAGTTCATAAATTTAGAGAAATTTTTCATCTGAATTTGTCTGTTTTGCTTTTTTCGAAAAATACTTGTCTGGATTCGATTTGTAAACAAACAATCGAGTTTTTATTTTGTAAATCCGTTAATCGATGCGATGAGTTCAACGAAAGTTTATTCTTAAGCTGTAAGCGACAACTAAAATTATGGTATTATTTCATTTTTGACAACTGGGCAACCCCTAAAACATTTAATTATATGAAAAAATATGTCTTTTTGTGAAAGCAAAATCAATCAAATTCTGAAATTTCTTCCTCTGTTAATAGCAAACCTTTTTCTGGAAAATCATGGTCAAACTATGTATCAATGTTTGTAAACACTCCATAATAAATCTTACTGGAAATTAAGCCATTGCACTTTCTCTAATTGAGAAATGTCAAAGTTTAGAGCTGTCAGTAAGATTATTATTCTGTCATTTTAAAATACCTTGTGTCTTTTTTAAAACTGATCAAGACAGCTTATATTTAATACCTTATTAAATACTGTCATCCAGCTAAACCGATATAACAATTTAAGTATTCTCGAGACATTAAATTAATAAGTTACAAAAAAATAAATTGCTTTCTTATTAGCAGAGAAGAATGTTATATGAAGCTAACAATTCACAATTATTAATGGAGTAATATATGTACTTTCAAACAACCTATACCTTTAGGGTAATAAATTTTTTGCAAATAAATAATTTTTCAATTTATATTCCATGTTTAATTGAAACGTGGGCAGCAATTTGAATTAACAAAAAAAAATAATAATCAATTGACTTCTGATAGACAATGCGGCACCTGCCCGATGGGATACGTATACACATACGTATACATATAATTAAAAACACTGTTTTTCACTGTCTATCAGTACCTTGTATTTTTTTATTGACTTGCCATTTGTTAGGTGATTTATTATATTTTTTCATTATATTAGGTGATTTTGTATTTGGAAAAGAAATAATAATATTATATATATATTTTTATAGCTTATAAAGAAATGTGGTTAAACTACATGGCATGGCACAATTTACATACTGGATTTTCTACCCGCAATATGACAATTCCGGATGTGGAAAAATTCCTGATTAGTAAAAACAAAGAAAATTGATAAAAAAGTGAGATTCAATTTAAATATATGTGTTACATACTTTTGACTTTTCGGAAATAACTTCAATATACAGTAAGCTGTAGGTCCGATCGATAGTATTCTTTATTCCTAAGTTAAAATTTAACGAAAACTGGACTTAATTCATTTTATTCGTTTAGTTTCGTATGACCATTTATGTGGCGTTCCGACTTATTTATAGCTCTTATTAGTGAAATTAAAAGAGAATACTTCAAGAATCAACCATTGCCATTGGTTTTTCGGATAGTTTTACCAATTTTTGTATTCCAATTGAGTAATGAAAAATAGTCTTTATACACACACACCACCGAACGTCAAAAGTCTACAAAAATGGTTTCTTCAAGCATTTATCACTTTATAATATAGAACTATGTATGTATGTGGAGTTCAGAGTGCACTCCAGTGAATGAAATCGGCAAGCGAAAAACAATTCCCAAAACATCGCTTCGAAGACTGAAATGATCACGACTCAGTTAAAGAATTGACATCGCTGCTATCGCTTATTTTTTAAATAAATTCAGGCTACAAAAAGTAATTATGATAACATACTTGATATTTATTTATACATACACAAGACATACAAGTATTAAGGAAGAAATGCCTCACAAAAGTTTTATTCAATAACTTTTACTTGATTTAAATAATTGAAAAACCACAATTTATGGGTTAAAACTTTTTTAATTTTGTAAAAAAAAATGAATCGGACAACCAATTTCAGTTTTTAAGTTAGAACATGATCGTAAATAAGGTTTGGGAGTTGTCCAAAGTAAGACATACTTTGGAATGGGTTTATAAATAAGACTGAGCATACGAATATCAAAGAGATTTTAAAACTGTTAACTTGTTCACTTTCTGATAAAAAACTTCAAGTACATTTCTTTTTTCAAGAAAACCATTTCATTCTTCGGAAAGTCCGATATAACTTCGGCAGTAAATGGAAGGAGATAAATATTTGTTTTTATTGGAAAAATTAAGCGTATTTAAGAAGAATGACAATTACTTTTTATAATGCATTTATACTCATAAATTCTCCACTGCGCTTTTAATCTCTGCATTAATAAAACATCATTTAGATTCAAATTATAGAAAATAACAAACCGAGTATCCATTAAAATCCTACTATTCGTCGCGCATTTAAAACCCAGAAGATGAAACATAACTAACAATTTCTGACCTTCAAAGGATTACCCTATCCGTCTTTATAAACTTGACCTTCAAAGGCCACACACTCTTCACAAACAGTGCGAGACAAAGCTGGAATAAAAATAGCTTTGAAAAAAAAATACATGTGTACGTATACATCACCCAATCAATTCCTATTTATGCCTTTACGTGACACAAAATATAATTTATCAAACGCTAGAGACCGAGTTCAGGCCTCGAACGCAGTTCCTTATGTCTATTAATACCTTCACAAATCGGTCTGTTGTCGGCTTAAATCCAATCCCAGCTACAAAGTACATATTATTCTTTAGCTATAATAAGTGACGTCTTCTTGTTTTCAAGATACGCCTCATGGAATAATAGAAAAGAAACAATTGCGGTTAATAGTAACCATAACAGCAATATCAGACCTCGCGTTCTGAATGCTGAAAATGAAAAAAAACAGAGAAATACAAGTAACACTGCAAACATTAAGCATTACTGTCAGGTGCCGGATTATCAAAAACAAAAGTTAAGAAAAACCAAACTGACCGTTGTTAGCTTTTGTTGTTCTTGACGTTTCTTATATTTTATACCTGCTAAATGTTTTAATGTCATAATACGGATGGGTTATCTAACTTACATATCTGGTTTGTTTATACTTTTCTGAGGCCTATAGCATAAGCTGGAGTAAAGTGTTTATATGTGATGTGGCGAACTTGCAACTCAAAGGTGTACCTACCTACTACTACTGAGTTTGAGTTGACCCTAAATATAAGATATCTTGGAGAAAAAATTCTCACCAATACTTCCACTTTGTCGGATTTTAGTTTTTATGAAAAAAAAAAACACAATATTCTTACATGGGAAAGATTTGAGACTTAACTGGATCATAGTCTGTCTAGTCATGATTTTTTTTTTTTTTGCAATCCCAGAGGGACTCGGGAGAAAAAATGACTTAAGGAAATAATTGCAATTTTCATACAAACTATCGAAAGCAAAAAGCTAATTCACAACGGTAACACAGTTTTTCTGCGGAATAGAAGTTAAGTCCCGAAAATTCTCTGCTTTATTTAAAATGTGCATTCTTTAGCACCGACCTCGATTTTTGATCGAATTACCTTCGACCTCCGCGCAAGAAGTGAAACTTCAATGGATTATTGTTTATCGTGTAAACAAGATTACTGTGAGGTTGAAAATTTAAGTCAAATTAAATATAATAATACAAACACTGAAAATAAATTAAGACGCGCAGTGTAAACATAAAACATTTGCGCAGTGTAAACGTTACACATTCGTAGCATAAGCCAATCGAGATCATTCTAAAGTACCCTCATAAAATCAGTTCTGATTTATTCTCCTTCTCAGTTTATTCATGGGGATATCAATTTTCAAGATGGCTGCCAAAGCAAATGAGCTATAGGACCCCAAAAAAACACCACTGCAAAACTCAACAGAATATGGTAAGTGTGGTTCCGGCTTAAGAGTTTAAATAAAATGTTTCGTTTAATATTTTTGTGGATGTATTATTTTCATTGAGGAAAGATCTGGTCACCTTTTCCCCGAGGGACCGGAAGACCGCGACTCAGGTGGCGCATCGCAAGTAAAATGACAGACAGATGGCTAGGAACTGAGTTGGTTGGAGAAACTTATTGGTTGAGGCCTAAGTTGTCACCGGACTATAGCCTGGTTTGGAATAAGAAAAAGAGGATCTATGGGACAAACGCTCCGCTCGCTCTGCATTGAAAAAAAATAATAATAATACAATTGGCAACACTAGTATTCGCTATTTATAATAAATCAGTACAAAACCAAAAATCTAAAGAAGGAAGTGTATGTATGGTCTTTGTAGCGTTGGTTATTACCTCGATCTTGATACGTGTTTAGCATTTAATTTACCTACGTCTTCAATAATATATTTTTTTAACTTTTTGTTCAGTTTTTTCTGCGGTATTTTTCTTGCCCTTACCACATCGCTATCGGACGAAATCATCTTCGTTCTCTGGTATTCGCATTCAGAAGAGCTTCTTGTACATTATGATGAACTCTATGTAAATTAAGGCTCACAAAAATGATGTGTGTAAAACATTTCAAATTATTACTGTGCGGTGGTATTTTTTGTAAACACTAACTTCTTGTTGACTCTTCTAGTGTGTGGTGTGGTTAAGTTGGTGGGTTGGCTTCTGCTATTAATTTCTGCGGCTCCTGCAGGTATAACTTCATTTTGTCTTTCAAAAAGATTCTAAATATCGAAAGATCTCTCTCACCCAGCCATTACCACGAGATTATCGGTTTAGTGGAAACGCATTTTATGCCACTGCTATATAAGACAACAAGTAATGTTTGCGAACCTTGTGAAGGTCTTTTAAGTATATAAGTTGCATAACTGAAAAGTTGTTTTTATATTTTCAGCAAATAAGAAAAAAAAATAAATTTGGCAGTAGGTATAAGCATGAAACAAAATAAAAATAATATTTATGGGTACAAATTCCTTAGGTACAGTTTTTCAATGCAAGATCATCCTGATTTTGGAGTTAAATCGAGTTAACTCCTGTGAAATAGTCAATTTAGATCCCGATTAAAATAATCGAATCCAGTGCGTTATCTCTGGATTAACTGAAACGATATTTCTGACAGATATGTGTCAAAAAACTATCAAAATAGAAATGGCAACACTATTGCCCATAGGTCCAGTATTTCAGTGACTGTGTTAGCTGTGAGTTAAACCAGAGTAAGTTAATCCTGCAAATTAATTGAACCCGAGTTAACTCAGAAGCAGTGTAGGATTAACTATAAGTTTCAGTTGTCAAAAATATATCGAAATCAGTGAGCGACACATGTAAATCCGCTTTTGATATCTAAACCGAGATGGCGACACTATATGTGGAAATATTTGAAAGAGTAATTTAAAAGTTAATTTTTTAGGATTTAATTGTAATGAAATATGAACGAACACATTGAAATTGTGAATACGATGCAATATTGTAATAAAATGATGTCATAATGCAAACTCTCTTTGCATAAAATTCACAACTTTTTCTGCCTTCATATTTGTAGATAAAACGATAACTAAAACTTTTTATCACGCAGGTCAAACAGCCTCGCCCTGATAGAGGTATTTCAAAATAACCTCCAAACTTTCAAAGCGTCCGTTGTTAAAATGATAAACAAAAACGTAGCTTACTCACTTTAAACCACACAAAAAAAAACTGGTAATTCCCAAAAAAGATTCCAATAGAACACAAAAAGTTGTTCATAGAGACACAACAATAACCAAACAAAAATAAATAGGTCAATCAACTTTGACTAATTCGGCATAAATTTTACAAGCCCCAGCAAAAAGGTGTTCCATACCATAAAAACAAACCCCTGTTGAAAACTTCTTAATTTCGATAATGTAATTTCTTGGGACCTTTTCCGAGTATTTATTGCGGTGTACGTGCCAAATATTAGTAGGTATCAAATGTGAGATATTTTATGATGTCATTGTGATAAAAATCTAAATATGGAAACAGATTTATTGCAAGTTTTTTTTGTTGTAAATTTTGTTATCCTCTTTTTTTTTAAAGTGTTTTTTTTTGTGCAATAAAGGCAAGTAATGCATTCGCAAAATAAAAAATATTCGGGCTTGAATTTTTGTTGTTCAAATTCAATTCTTAATGTTTATCAAACAAAATATCAAATGGTTTAGCCGTTCAGCCCTTAAACCCTAGTATACGAATACAGAATCATCATAGAACTTGTTTTGGCAGCTGGTATTTTGAATTAAATTTAATAATTACCCCCCAATGATTTTCACTCATAAATGTAACCTAGTATTTGTTTAAAATTCACTTCCGTCATCATGAGGTAGATAATTGACATGGATTGGATACCTCTAAGCTCTTACCATTATTTGATGGGGATCATAATTGAAAGGAATTCTAATTTGAATGGAAGATCTTTTATTATTTTTTTAATTTTTTTTTTTGCTTGATGGTTTCTTGAGATATAGATTCATAACAAAGGTATTAGAGGTTGAGAGCAGCACACTTTTGTGTTTTGAACAGCAAGTGGGTTTAATTATCCTTGAACAAACAAAAATTAAAAAAAAAACGATCACAGGCTAAAGAGAAGGCATGACATAGGTTTTGACCAGAGAGGTTTTACTTTTGTTATAACAGAGAGCACACGGTTTTAGCAAAGAACATTTGAAAAGAAAATGATGAATAACAACAAAATTATACTGGAAAAAGGGAGTACAAAAAATACTAATAAAAACCACTCCTAAGGTATCAGATTTTTGGAATTTAGCAAGAAGTTAGAATGGAAAACTTAAGGAGGTAACAGACAAAAGTTGTATCGATGAATTTTTTTTTTTATAAATTAAAATTCATTATATAGGTTGATCCGCATAAAATGCGATAAAAAGAGTGGAGAGTGATGTATATTGAGTTTGGACAAGAAGAAATCGTACGGGAGGGGCGTCTATTTAAGGCATGAAGGGCAATAGAAAAAAAAAACATTATTAAAAAACAACAGCAATACTTATGTACAATGTCATGCTATGTAGATTTTTCAAAGCCAGAAGTAATCAAATACTTCTTTTTAAAAGCTCTGTGGATGCAGGTTCGGAGGGCCAGAGCCCTTACCCTCAATTTGGTCAAACTTTACAGATACACTGCCGGTCATAAGGTTAGAAGCAGGCATTTTTGAGAAGTAAAATCTATATTTCTCCCGTTACATGATGGATTAGAAAAAAAAACTATGGTAAATGAGAGACTATTTTGTTAACAACAAAATATAAAATTTGGGTATAGGAGAGATTTAGCTAACGGAACTTTTATGACAAATTGTTAATTAAGTCAAGAATATGCGAAAATAAATCGGGTCATTAGATTAGAAGCAATGAACAAATCAACGTTGTTTTGTGAAGTGAATACATTTTTTTTCGGTTTAAACGGTACATTTTATAAATTAATTGTTCTTGATTGAGTGTTAATAAAAATGGGCAAGAAAAAATGTTTGACAGTGGAGGAAAGGGCAAGAATAGATGTTTATTGCTCTGAAGGTCTTTCATGCCGTGCTATAGCCCGAAAAATAAATTGAAGTGATCATTGTGTCAGCAATTATTTAAAAAATCCATCGTCTTACTAGAAAAATTATAAAGGAAACACTTCCTCCGCCTTAACACTTCGCGAAACGCAAAGTATCCTTAGAATAGCGTCAAATTCAGCTTTATCGGCAGCTAAAATTAGGGAGAAAGCTTATGTTAAGGCAGATTATCCACTGTTAAACGCATGATTCGCCATGTTAAACACTTAAAGCGCCTGAAGCTTAAGAAAAAACCACCACTTAATGACGCAAGGAAGAAGCAACGCTTGTGTTTCGCGAAAGATCACATGAGCTGGGATGTGCAAAATGGAATGACCACAAATGATTGGCGGGAGGTTGTTTTTTCCGACGAAAAAAAATTTAACCTAGATGGGCCAGATGGTTATAATTATTATTTCCATGACCTGAGAAAAGAGGAGCGGAAAAAATAACCATCCGCCAATCATTTGTGGTCATTCCATTTTGCACATCCCAGCTCATGTGATCTTTCGCGAAACACAAGCGTTGCTTCTTCCTTGCGTCATTAAGTGGTGGATTTTTCTTAAGCTTCAGGCGCTTTAAGTGTTTAACATGGCGAATCATGCGTTTAACAGTGGATAATCTGCCTTAACATAAGCTTTCTCCCTAATTTTAGCTGCCGATAAAGCTGAATTTGACGCTATTCTAAGGATACTAAGTGTTAAGGCGGAGGAAGTGTTTCCTTTATAATTTTTCTAGTAAGACGATGGATTTTTTAAATAATTGCTGACACAATGATCACTTCAATTTATTTTTCGGGCTATAGCACGGCATGAAAGACCTTCAGAGCAATAAAGATCTATTCTTGCCCTTTCCTCCACTGTCAAACATTTTTTCTTGCCCATTTTTATTAACACTCAATCAAGAACAATTAATTTATAAAATGTACCGTTTAAACCGAAAAAAAATGTATTCACTTCACAAAACAACGTTGATTTGTTCATTGCTTCTAATCTAATGACCCGATTTATTTTCGCATATTCTTGACTTAATTAACAATTTGTCATAAAAGTTCCGTTAGCTAAATCTCTCCTATACCCAAATTTTATATTTTGTTGTTAACAAAATAGTCTCTCATTTACCATAGTTTTTTTTTTTTAATCCATCATGTAACGGGAGAAATATAGATTTTACTTCTCAAAAATGCCTGCTTCTAACCTTATGACCGGCAGTGTATGATTATTTGCATGATGCACAAACCGCAAAAAATGGATCGATTTTGATCGGAAATAAGAATGTTCCTTTGACTCCTTGAAATTTTCAATGTCAGAGAGAGGTTTCAAAATGGATGTGTTCGTTGATTGCAATATGACAATTTACACTTGGTTTACACTGAAATTAAAGTTTATCTAATAATAATTGTTTTTTTTTTTTTTAAATTAAGGTTAAGTTTTTGAATTATTGAATGCATTTAAAAACCAGTCGCCTGGATTTGTATTCCGTTTTCAGCTAACGACAATGAAATCAATCAGTCCATTCTAAATCGATAAAAGTTGAAATGGAAACACTGTGTAAATATGATCTATGGAATTATGTTTTCCATCTTCTATTCCAGTATATACTTTCTGATTGCTGCCAAAGATTTTATATTCGAAAAATAACATTAAATAACTATATGTATATTCAAAGTTTCTACTAATAAATAATAAATGAAAACAAATATTAAAAACACAAACATTTTTAAAATAAACAAAACATTTTTTTACAACAGAATCTTGAATCGACCTAATACAATATTATGTAGATATAATACATATAGATACATAAATATATTATTTCCTTTATTAATAAAAATATCTCAAAGGCTATTTAAAAAAAAATAAATTTACGAAAAGTGTGCATGGCAGAAGGCGAATTCTCTAAAAAAAATTTCTCATGTCATATTTTAATTTCAAGTAGATGGCTTATTATAAAAATTCAAGTTGACGAAAAGTAGGCGTGGCAGTGGGAACAAATTGCACAAATTACTTGCCTTAAGTTTAAGATTAACCTTCTTACTACAATATTTTTGCTTTTTACGGACGTTGAATTAGGAATGGCAGTCAGTATAATTGGCAGTCAATATAATTCCAGAAATGTAATGAAAGCAAATACTTGTTTAGAATTTCCGAAACGCGGTTGTATTAATCAAAATTCTTGCAATTTACCTTTAACATTTACAAAGCAATACAAATACGTATGCAAAAAAGTCATAACTATTTGTTTTATTTTTTGTTAAAAAATGAATTTAAAAAAAATTATACATTATCTGAAAAAAAAAAAACTAAATTCTTCACTTCTCTCAAATTTTTAATTTAAAACTTTCAAATAATTCTCAACAATTGCAATTCTCATTTAAAACCATCCATTATTCTGAGAAAAAAGTTATCATACCATACTTTAAAAGGTACGAAAACCAAATGTTCCATTTTTCAAACTTTAAGCCAGTTATACTTGCCAAACAATATAAAAGGGGGAAAAACCATGAACTTTTTACATAACTCCCATGAGATAAAAAAAATATATCTAACCGCGGCCATCTATTACTTAAGCCGGGAAGATACCGAATATATGTATGAAAATATATGAGTACCCGCATTAGGTACTTCAACGATCATACCACATATTCAATCCAAAATAATCCCAGCGCCGATCAAGGGAAACCAACATTTCTGAAATACCGCGGCGAACGACGAAGTCGTCGCCGCCAACGACGGAATTACCTCCTCCTTTTCAGCTCACACCTCCACAAGGAGGTAAACATGTGAGCATTATCTTTACCCCAAAAAGTAGTTAGAGATATAAAATCTATATACAAACGTATATGGTTCTTGTTTTTGTGTCCCCATTGATTTGTTATTTTTTCGCTCTCAACAAAAAGGAACACTTTAAGATCTAATTTTAGTCAGTCGAGTTTAAAGCGCGTTATTGACCACAAGTCTCTTTTCTTACACCAGCACCATAACCCCAGTTCGAGATACTGTTACTGTTGTTTTTGTTGTTGTTGCTGCTGTGGCTGCCTGCATTCATATCTTGAACTATACAAAACATAAATGACCATCGCGCGTCGTCGTTATACCACGCAAACATTTGCAGATTCCAAAAAAAATCAGAAAAATTTAAACCAAACTTAACGTTAATGGTTATGGTACTTTTTTTTATTTTTGATACGTGCAACTGGAAAAGTGAAAAGTTTGCGATAAAAGGTGCCAAAGACGCACTTTGGTAAACATGTCATTTGCTTTTGAAATATTATTGCAGCGTTAGCAAGAGCTTGAACTTACACTTTTCGGGGTCTTTCTTTTGGAGATCGAAAAACAAATGCTTTCGCGGTCAATTTTCTTGTTTTTTGTTATTATTTTTATTTCTTCTCCCAGTCAATTCTGCATCATTGAATGAAAAAAGATAAATTTCAAAAATTAAAAAAAAAACATTATGTAATTGGTTCAGTGAGTTAATTTTACGAGTAATTGAAAGAAAACAAAAAAATAAACCCCAAAGTCACGACACGGCCAAATGAAATAGAAAGTGTTACACCATTTAAGCAACGCGTCGCGCAATGGACTTTTCCCAAAGAAAAATTATTGTTAATTTGTTGTAAGAGTAATTTTAAGTAAGTTTTACTGTGGGAACCAAATTTCAATTGGACGAATAAAGTGTTTGTTACTGTCAAATTAAAGCGTCAAAAATTGGCACAAGTTCAATTTACGCAAAACAATATCAGGTGCACATATTTATAACAAAGTAAGTAACATTCAAAACAAATAAGTATTTGTCTTCAATAAAATGTATACCTACCTTCTATTGTGAATGACTCTCTATGGTTCAAACCTTGGTTATGCATAAGTACTGTTGAACAAACAATTCAGCCTTTTATTTTTTATTTTATCACTTCCTTCCACTTCATTTTACCGGAAATTTACTTGAAATTTTATGATTTTATTTTATAGTAGTTCATTCGTAGGTACTATACATATACGACTACGCAACGACGAGACGCGACGTCGTTCGCATAATTTTTGCGAGAAGTTAACGAACTTCAAAACATAACAACAACAAAAAACTAGACCAAACAATAATTCACCAGTCAAATCGAATAACGGATTTAATGCCAAATGTCAAGATGTTTACTTAATGTCTTAATGCCAATCAAAATCACACCCAACGGCGTGGCGGCGGCGCGGCGATGATAAGTTGTTGCTGTTGTTATTGTAGTAGTTTTGTTTTATTACAAAAACAAGTTCAACTACACTTGGGCGTGAGTCCTTATTACTTTGATTTTTAAATCATTTTTTTTTTTTCTTTTTGCCGTTTGCATTTTGAAATATTTCTGGTTTAAACGAGATTTATAACTAACTAATGTTGTTGCGTAAAAATTGGTTTAATTATACCTGGAGTATAATTGGTGCATAAAGTTCATATTAAAAAATATTTTTTAATGGGCATGGGAAACAATTGGTCGAAAATCCCAAAAAACTTCTCATAATTTGAAAATGTTCTTACATCCGAAAAAAATGGTGGATAAAAAATGACGGAATTATGTCTTTTTATAACAGAAAGAATCCTGGAGACCAATTCAACAAGTGTGCATAATTTTTGCTTTAAACATTCCAAATATACGTGAATAAATTTGCCTATCTGTGTACACGTCATCTGTGAAAAAAATTTGGTTGTAGAACAGAAATTGAAATATTTCTCCACGTTTGGGTGCATCAGTACCTACAATGTCAAAATTCCGATAGATATTTTTGATAAATATTCCACTCCCAAAAATGAGCTATAGGCTTAAAGGCAAAACATATTTACATGTGACTAATATTTATTGTTCATAATATCGCTGTTTTGCCTCCTGGACCCTTCCGCATCAAAATACGATTTGTAAAACTCTGAAACTCTTAATGTTCATTAATTATTATTATCAACTCAACGTATGCTCCTCAAATCACCATGTTTCATAAAAATGCTTCCAGTTGTTTTTCATTATGCGGAACAAACTGACAGACAGACCAGTTATATTATCATTCACATTATATAAATAAATTATAATTTACCTTTCATTTTATGTCTGTTTAACAACACATAGATATAACAATTATTATTTACAGAGCTGCTAACTGTGTTGTTATTTATACTATTCGTATACTAATAGAAGATATAACTCCGTTTTAAATGCACTTAACATCTATTATATTGTTAATAATTTTTTTTGTCATAATTTAAACAACCGTGTTGACCTTTAAAATTTTATTACAACTTATTCTCTCTCCAATATGTGCACACACATGAATAAGTTAGAAAAAAAAACAAATTGTATAAAATAACTTCATTACAACTTAAAAAAAAAAACCAACCCAACTTCAACCTATTTATAAAGCGGAGATCAAGATATTTTTTTTAAATCGCCATATGATCAATTGCTTAGAAAAAAAAACAAACAGGTCCACGACGATGAAGTTTAACTCACGCAAAATCTAAAATTGTCTTCTCTTGCAAAATGTCACAATTGATCGCATTTGTTTGATTCACTTTCGGTGGTTTTTTGTTTGCTTTGTTTTAGTCCCCGTATATCGTCGTTATGTCTTCTCCAAATGGTCAAATGAGTAAACTTTTCGTCTTTCACATCAAAGAGGATGGAAGCTTTTTTAAACCAAACATAAAAAAAAATATCAAAAATGGTAAAGCTCAATCGGAGGCACCCGCACAACAAACATCTTGAGTGCAACTATCAGATTTTTTATAATCTATTTTTTTTTACTGCTTTGGTCTACTGTAGAACTAAGCTAGTCTGACTCTGAATCGTCTCGAGTGGAGTATGAACCCCTGACCAGGGATGAAATGTAAAGCACACATTCGGAGTAGTTGGCTTAATTCTCTTCATTTTATTTGGTAGTAAGTAGTAACCTTTTTAAGATCTTATATCACGAATTTCTTAATATGAAAAAAAAAACAACAAAGAGGATTTTAAACTGAGTTGCAAGTTCGTTCTTCATATTCTGTTGTTCAAATTGAATCTTAACTCAAATTGAACTCTAGAATGGCGCTTCTTAAAACAGGCTTTTACCTGAAATCATATGGAAAATCCCGATTTCGTATTTTTTTGTCAGTTTTCTGAGAAATTACTGAATGACTTTTAACCTGTATTTAAAATGTATACCTTCATTTTACAATCAAGTCAATTCAAGTTTTAATTGAGATGTGGAAAGTTTATTGAAACAAGTATGGCACAATTATGCATACTACTACTACAGGACTTAATAAAATGTTAGATTGATTAAATAGTACAAAAATTAAATAGTAGAAAATAAAAAGAAAATGAAAAAATTAATGGGGACTCCCTAGTCCTAGTTTGTTGGATTTTTTCTTAATTTAATAACTTCAAACTGACATTTTTGAAAGAACTCATATCTGGCCGATTTCTGCCTATAAAGGAATTACAGTCCTATTCTAACGTTGTTGGTTGCGAGGGCTCACAAGTCCCAAGCTCTTGTGAGGTTAATACATATATTGAGAGGTTTAGGTTTTGATTCGATAATATTTTTGGTATTCTAGGACAATCCTCACAAGACACATCACAAAAAACTCACCACAGCAAGGTGATTTTTTTATTTGATTGTTAATTTCTGAATTTAGAGAAATGTCAAAACTTGTGAGTTGTGCGCTTCACAAAAGAAGATCACAATTTGGATGGTTCTTGTAAGGCTCATAAGTTGTGACGGTTCTACCAGAATATGAAAACCTCACAAAATCAATTTTACTTCACCTTGGGAGATTGTTGTGACCTGTTTTCTTAAACGTCACCCACACACATGTATATTTTTCATGAACAACTCATATTCATATAATCCAATGTCCCATTGGAAAACTATTCTCTCCACCTTAATTATTTTCGTGTTTCTGCATTGGAAGTTTGGAATTTATAAATTGTCTCTGAAAATTTATTTTACAAAATTTTGTTTGTTCTCTCCCCCTTGTGAGGAGTCACAATTCACAAGCTCTTATGACTATTCCTTGTGAGGATTGTTATGACTCGATAAAATTTACAGAATATTCCCCAATCCTCACAAGAAAAGTTACAACAAAACTCAACACAGGAAAGGTGAATTTTGTATTATCATATTTGGAACAGCTGGGGTGGAATCGGCTAAGGTGATAAGTGATTGTCAAATTAATCATTGTCACATGTGATTGTCATTGAGTTTTTCGTCTGGGTAAGGTGATTCAAATCAATACAATTCAATTGAATACTTTCCAATGACACTTGTCAAAAACATGGTTGCCATAGTGAATGTTTCAAATGTTTGAAATGAGCTATTGAAAATATCGTTATATTTTTGTCTTCTTCTGGAATGTAGTAATTTTTTTGGTTTGTTTATTGATTATATATTTTATATATTTTATTGATAATAATATAATTGATTTGTTAGAAAATCTGTGCCATTGTGGAAATCTTATTTTTCATTTTCGGATGAAGATTATCACCGGAATCAAATCCACTCCAATTTTTACTGTTTTCTTACTCGAAAGTCGGGAATCAAAGAAAATTGCAATTTTTTTCAAAATACGTACATAATATGTACATATGTATGTGTATAGAATGTCAAAGAAAAATGAAAAAGCACAAGCAATTTGTTAGTTGTGCCCTTCTCTGAAGGAGATAAAAATATCTAAAATAAAATTAAAAACAATTTAATACCTTAACATTTCTTTAAATACTTTTAAACTGCAACTTAGTGAAAAAAATAAATAAAATTGTTGAAAAAAAAAAAATAAAATTGTTGAAAAAAACAAATAAAATTGTAGAACAAAATAAATAAAATAGTTGAAAAAAAAGTGTGCGTGGCAAAAAATAGGTACTTTATTTGAAGGAATTTTTAATAAAAACATTATGTATGCTTTCGGTATTTCCCGATTACCGAATTAACCATGACTAAATTTGTAAATAGGACAACTTTATAGACTATTAGCTCTATACAAATATATATTTTCTTTTCATATCCGCACCAAGTCTTGTGGATAAAAAAAAATACTACCATTAATTTGGAATGCAAGGGCCCCGACTTTTCGGGAGTAAAATTTTGCAGATCAAAATTTTCAAAACACAAAATCCAAGTTTTTGTTACTTTGGGAATTATATTTATTAATATGATTCTTAAAAAATAAAGGGTGTTCATTTCTTTTCGTTTTTGAGTAAATAGAAAATTCAAAATATAAAAAAGAATAGGTGACAAAATCTAAAATCTCAATTTTCTAGAGTCGTTAATAACGGATAAAACTACAATAACATAAAAGTTGGCGTGGCAATAGGTAGTAGGTATTTTACTTCCGGGTTAAGAATTTATGTACCAGATGTAAAGTAGTGCGTCGAGAAAAACTCATCTTACTGTAATCACGCTAAAAAAAGTTTCACTCCAAATAACTACAAATATACTCCCACCCATATGTAGGTTTAGTTTTAAGTCTATTTTAAAATTCCCCTGGAAGTCGAATTTCACTTGATCGATTACTAAAATATTAGCTTTATTTTTCTGCCCATATACTCTCCCTTCGTTTTATTTTCACAACTTGTGTATGGTTCCAGCCTTTTCATCCCTGACCACGCGGCCCACAATATACCCGCATAAAACTTCATAATTAATGTTCAAGATTTTGGTTATCATTATTATGCTGAGTTTTATTTCTTTTATTGATATTTGTGAGACTCGTTAGTAATCGACTCGAATTTTTTTTCGGCATGTCATACTATAGCTATATATATATAGTATCGCTTTAAGCCTCTCACTCACCTGAGACCTGAGCCACCTGAGTCTGTCTGAGTCTAATATATGTATGTTATGGAAGGTGGTAGGGTAGGAAACCAACTATACCAGAGTGCCAACTGCCAGCCGCAGCAGCTACGAGAAGACGAAAACAACGCTTCGCGACGCGACGGACGGTTTTGCGAGAAGAGCAAAAATCTAAAGCTCTTACTGAGCTGAGCGTATAATATAGTAGTAGGAATATTATTTATCAAACTAAAGTGTGGTACAGAAACAGACAGACAATATTATGGGTTTTAATAAAAACACCGCTTTCAGTTTCATTTCAACCGTCGACGTTTGGCCATGCGGTAATCATTTCGCTTTGAATCGCGCACGCGTACCAAGATTATTATATTTCCTATAAATGTCTGTTTCGTTTTACACCCCGATGTACTTTTCTTGAAAATATTAACTTATATGCCTTTGGACGTGAACATTTAACTTCTTAATTTTTTTTAAAGCTTTATGTGTGTTTTATTCAGTGTCAAAGAGTGTAATAGATGTTGATTAATAATATTTCTGTTTGTGCCGTTAAATTTGCCCATAAATAATAAATTAACAACACCAACAAAAAAAAATACAAAATAATAATTTTCTCTCTTTGCGAGCTTAAATTTAAAATTTTATGTGAGAAAAGTGTTTTGTGTTGTTGAGGTGAACAAAAAAATATTATAGTTGATGTAATTTAAGTGCAACAAAACTATAAAGTACATTCACTTGACTCTGACTGATAAATTTCTGTTTTTGGATTGTAGGATTGCAGCAGGATTGACAACATTTTTGAAAAAAAAAACAAAAATAAATCGCATCATTTTGTAAGCGTATATAATCGAAGAGAAAATAAAGAGAAAAGAAAAATAAAAAGAAAAAGGCAAGTTTTTCTTTTTTTTTTAATTTTGAATTTTGCATTCGAAATGAAAACAACAATTTCGAAAGGGCATATGTGCATAAAGTAGGTATACAACAGCCCCCCAAGAGAGAGAAATTTATATTTATTAAAATAGTTCGAAGTATAATTTCACAGCAAGAAATATGACATTCACATTTGGAGTATCATTTTTAGACAATTCTCACTCTGACGATGGGAAATCAGCTGTAGCTTTTAATTATTTGCATTTAAGCAGCAAGAGAAATGTCAAGGTTTTAACAGAGAATATTAAAAGTGGGAAAGATGTCAAAAAAGGTGCATTTTTATTATTATAGCTTAAGGCAATTAGAATAGACAAGACTATAAGAAAGAAAAGTAACGGCGTATAGTTTGAGAAATAGGATAACTCTCTGGTGTGGAGTATTAGAACCTAGTGTGATAATTTATTATGTAGATTGCTATCTACTTAACTGTATCATCAGTGTATCTGTATATACTCGTAGAGTTTTATTTTGAAAAAAGTTTTTTATAAAAACAAAAACTGATGTGGCCTTGGGCTAACTATTCAGGACGAATAAAAACCGTTAAATGCTATTTTTAAAGAATGATTTTTTTAATTGTTCCAGCAAGAGCAAGTATGCACTTTCCATAGAAATACATACTAACAATATCCTCATTAAAATTGGTTTAAACTGGTCTTCTGATTGTTTTTTCACGGATTCATTGATTCATTTTTTTTTTTTGAGACAATACAATGGAGTTATGTAGTTGTTGAAGTAAAACCAAAAACAATCAAAATATCTGCCGTATTATGGTTGACCAAAATGAATTTTTCAAACTTTTGTATTTTAAATTTCGAATTAAAAAAAAAAACTTCGGCGGTAAAACACCAACCTGAATTTTTGTTCGTCTTAAAAAAATGCAAGGAAAATTTTTGAGGACTCAAAAACTTTCATTGCACGCCACTTGCTTGCTTGGTTTGTATAAACCCACCACGCACCCCCGCCGCCGCCGCGCCGATATATTAAACAAATATCCTTACAAAGGCGGAAATAGAGAGCAGTTAAAAATAAAGCTTCTGGAAAAAAAAATAAATTCTTTGTATCCTTAAAGAGAGTGCAGCTTAAGGCTTAAAGCGCAGCTGCGATATTTTGCCGTGTCGATTAAGAAAAGTCAAATTCATGTGTTCCATTTTTTGCGTCTGATTAAACTCGCGATCGAAATCGAATGTGCATCGCTTAAGTTATGTTTTAGCTACAAAAAAAATCGCATATAATTTAATTTTGTTTTTAAAAACATGGGTTTGCAAAATTATTTTCTTTGCCCGCAATCTATTCTTTTTTCCATACGACTGGAATTAGAATTTGACATTATTTGTCATTATTTCAGATAGCCCAAAATGTTTACTTCGTTTGAATTTCGTCAGTATTCGATGGCTCATTTTCTGAAAAACTATAATTCTTGACTTTAGGTCCTTACTACTTAATTTTAAAGAATTTGCGTATAACTTTTTACAAATGCTTATGATATGAACAAATAAAATAGCAAAAATAGGAAATCTTCTGCAGTGTATAAAAAAGCACCTTCCGAAAAGCAGGTAATTTCACATTTATGAACTTTTAGTTTAGCACTTCCAAAAAATTACTCGAACCCAAATAATGTCTTGCAATTCTGAAGTCAAATAACTTATTGCCATTAACCATAACATTATATGTATTTAACTAGACCAAAAGTTTGTTTCTCAATAAAATTTAAACACCCTAGAGGCATTCCATTCAATATATAGGATTATATTAAGACAATATTCATGAATTGCCGATTTTTTTTCTTTTTGATTGTTTGTTTTGATTTTTTGCTCCAAAAGTGACATACTGATCTAATTAAGCTTGTATATATAAGTTTACCACATGCAAGAGTACTTTATTCAAATCAATTATACTATTTTTATCAATTTGCTCTGGGCTTGGCAATTACAAACATTAAACAAATATTTATTAGATTTTTTTTTTATAAATCTTTATGGCAAAGTTCAATCTAAGTATAGGTAGGGATTTTTTTTTATCATTTGTCTTGACGATGTTGTTTTTTTTTTTTTCTTTATCAAAAGGAATAATTTGCACAATTGGGTCGTATGTTTTTGCTCTTACTGAAAACTCACAAAATAAAAAAAAATAAAAAGATAGAGACAAGCGTAACATTACCATAGACTTAATTTAACAAGGGGTCATGCTAATTGCATATGTTGACATTGTAAATATTATAATTTGCCCTATCAATGGATTATTTTTCGTAATCAAGCGTAAAATTGTAATAGATTTGATTTGACAAGGGATTATGTAAACTACATATAGGTGGACATTCAACAATGTTACAATGTGTCATGTCAATTAATCTTGGTTCACATGTAAGTGTTTTGAGGCTACTAGTTTGACTGAAGTATTGCAGATTATTGACAGATAAGTTCTGATAGTTTAACAGTAAGTCAAGTTAATTTACCTAGATTATCGTGTTATTTTGAGAGGATTACTATTTTAAAAAGTGTTAAGTTAAAAATATACCATATTGATTTATCAAATAACTTGTTTTAGTTTAACACGACGCAATATTCTTGTATTTGTTTTTAATATTTTACTTAATGATCAACCGTTTTGAAAAATAACAACTTGATAACTGATTTATTTCAGTTTAAATTTTAAATTTTATTCAACTCGTATTTTATTTACAAATCCACACCTCGACTTTAAAAGTACCTTATTATATTAGCAAGTATAAAAATCAGACAAATGCAGACTATTTATTGTGTTATTTATTTAGAAAAGTCTGTTTGTTGTTTACCTTTTTTTAAATTCAATACTTAAAATAAAACGAACAAAAAAAGAAACTCTGAGCTTGAACAGTTTATTGTGCAACAACTGCTTACCTACTGCTTGTTGGGATCAAGTCTGTACGGTAATTTTCAAACAAATAAGTTATGACAGAATGATAATATTTAAATATCTGTTTATGGGATTAAACTATAAATCAAATGAACAAGTGTTACCTTTCATGGAAAATAACAAAATTGGTTGGTTGTTTTATTTTTTCTCATAGGATTTTTTTTTTTTTTTTTGCGAATTGATTCGTCTTTAGCATATTGAGTAGGTGAAATATGTAACTAGAATGCTAATCAAAGCGATACTTTAAGGTTTTTGTGAGGATCTTTTTAATATACTGTGGTAAGTTGTGAAAATAATAAATAGTTATACATATTTTGTTTGTTTAAAATTTATTTACTGATGGGTATTTAAATTCTTTGAAGTCTAAAGAGAAGTCTAGAGGGATGAAACCAAAATTTTAATATTAAAATTCTTAAAAACAATTGGTATACATAATGAAAATTTACATTCTTACATTCTTAACATTCGAGAGTTAGAAGACAAAAAAGAATTAAATTTTCTGTTTCTTATAGTTTTGTGCATGAAGTCCTTCAATAAGTCAAATAAGTAACGAATTCTTCAACTATAAACTTAAGGGTTAAGTTTTTGGTAAAGCCAGTTAAACTCATCTTAAAGAAAATTATGAGGCCAAACACACGACACTTGAGGCCAAGCAACTTTGAAACATGCACAAACTACCTTAGGCGGAAACAAAATTTAAAAATATCATAATAATTTTAAAAATTTATTACAAACAGAATTACACAAATTTCATGTGATAAATAAAAGCTCACATTGTAACAATGGAATATTTTTAAAACGCCGCACCGTCGCAATTAAGAACCTGAAATGTCAAGCTGACCATCACAAATTTGCATGACAGTCGCACCATACAAAATATTACACTAACATATACTCGTAAATGAATGAATCATTTATCAAAATTTTATATTATAACATTTTAATTGAATAAAAAAAATACTCTTCTCGCACTGACAATTTAATTAACCTAATTCATCATCATCATACAAAATTTAAACATTCCGAATAAAACAAAAAAAATGTGTTTCACTGTCAAAAATAAAAACCTACGTGGTCAACCAACAACTAAAATAAACGAACAAAAACTAGAATCACAACAAAAAAAAATTGACTAATTATAATACAAGTTTGTTTACTTTCAATCTAAGAACCTACAAACTCAACGTACATAATATGTATAGACGTAGGTCATTCAGCTCAGTGTGATGGTATGAAGAAAAAAAAAATAAGAAAACGGCGCGGCGCGGCGGTCAGATAAATTGCTAAAACGTAGGCAAAACAAAAACTGAAACAAACCGATGATTCTATAAAAATTTAAATACGTATGTATAATATTATATGTACGTAAGCAAGAATGGTATAATCGCTATAATAATAATGACATCAATAAATATATTCGTTTAACTTTTAATTCACACAAAGTTGTTAACAAATAAATTACACTGGTTTCCGATACCTTCTGTTTACAGCAGAAGATAGGTGGATTGATAAGGCTACTTGTGTTGTAAATAAGTTTTTAGAACAAATAAAAAAACTCACATGGCCATGTTTGTTTAAGGAGTAACCTTTATTTAAGCACTTGGATATGGATTGTAATCGCAGGATGTATGCACATGTTAGTTTAGAGACCGCAGAATTTTAGATGAATTGTTTATCCCTGATATCTCGGAGGCAGAAAAATATTTATATTGGAAAAATTAAAAATTAATTTTGAAGGAGAAGATACATAAGTTTTTGTCGTATGCTATTAAAAGTTTTCTTTGAAAAAATAAAGTATCGATGCAGCCATAGCGAGGTCTTTGAGCAATCACGATGTAATTTGTGAATAATTTGTTAACGCATATTAACTATCAAAGAAGTTTCATCGGATACAAAACTGACAGTACCATCATTGAGGTGGTCAGAGTTGTCAAAAATTAGTTTGCAGTCTACATGGACTTGTATCAGCTTTAATTTTACTCTAAAAAATAGTATGCCAAAGTATAACAGTTTGCAGTATAAAAGTAGAACAGTTTGCAGTATAAAAGTATAACAGTTTGCCAAAGTATAACAGTTTGACAAAGTATAATAGTTTGACAAAGTATAACAGTTTGACAAAGTATAAAAGTTTGACAAAGTACACCAGTTTGACAAAGTATAACTGTTTGACAAAGTATACCAGTTTGACAAAGTATAACAGTTTGACAAAGTACAACAGTTTGTCAAAGTCAAACAATAATACTTTCAATTTCGGAAACCTATTAATATATGGTTTCTCTAAATTTCTATTAAATCTTCTTTTTTTTTTATTTTTACTGAGAAATGTCTTTTTTTTATTGTCGTCCAACGTTTACTCCCACACATCATTTCTTCATTTAACCGAATGGCTTTTTAAAACATTCATCACTTTTTAATAAGTGGCTAAGTAGGTACACATCAGAACGCACAGAAATGGCTTTGGTTTGTAGTAAAATCTACTACAATTTTAAGCGATGTCATTTGTTCATATTTTGTGGATTCTCACCACCAACAAAATCGAGAACACAATTGAATTGGCTTCGGTAGCAGTCAAAAATGCTTAGTGTTGTAGTAGTATATAAACACTACCACAACAATAACCTATGTCATTAATAACCATTAAATATAATCCAAGGAAGAAGTCTGTTTTCATGAGCAGATGGTGACTTCCATTAGAGACCTCATGTCATGCGGAGAGAGCAGACAGGGCCCACTGGAATGTCACTTACAATCTTGAAAACCAAGACTACTGTCGACAAATACAGCTAATTCAACTTAGCCACAGCAAAGGCTTTGTACCACAAATAAGTTTTTTCACATACAATGATCACGAAGGTTCATGATTAGTTGAAATTGTATTTAATCTTCAAAAACAATTGCGAACTGGCTTGAGTCCGATATCTAGGGCTCCTTTTGTCTTTAGGTTAAACTAAAAGTGGTTAAATTATGCATTCGAATCGAATATGGGTAACAAAACAGGATACCTACTTAGATAAGAAAAAGCTAAACAAGAATTTATTTATTTCCTATAAATCAAAAATAAAACTATATTTTCTCGACAAGGTAATGATAACTCGAACTTCAAAGTTGAAGGGCGTAAAAAAAAACTCCTGTCAGGTTAACATTGTACCAGACAAGAGGGCTATTCGAAAAAAACCTGTCAGCAACGCATCTCAATATAGCAGTGACAGGATGGTTACACGGTCAAAGTGAATGAAAAAAAATGCGTATACTCCAAGTTTGCGTCACTCGTAAAGTAAATACACATGTCATCACTTTGACACTATTGACAGGCATTTTACAACATTAAATTCTCGTAGCATTTTGACGTCAAAAAATAAACTTTGATCGATTAAGTCGAACTAAGAGTTAAGACCCAGATTTTCATTGTGTCATCATTCTAATTTTGGGGTTAAATTCGAGTTAAGTCCCTTAACATGTTTTTCTGTCACTTTAGATCAATAAATTTTCTGGATTAAATGAAGAGATATTTTTGACAGATCACATGCTCAAATAGCAGTCATAGAAGTAATTTTCATTTCATTTAAGACATTTTACTAATTTTATTAATTATTTGATGAAAATGAATAAATGCTGAGTATTATAATAGGTTTTCGATAAAGTAAGCAAACCTTTAAAAATTTAAATTTAATTTTAAAAAATTTAAATTTAATTTAAAAAAAAAATTTAAATTTAAAAACTATTGTGTTTTGACATTTGTGTTTGAAGTTCTGTATACGTTTACTTTATTTACTAAAAATTACAACAGTCAGAAATCACATTTTTGCCCAAAGAAATTTCTTGGACAGGAAAGGAAAACAAAATTTACCCTCTCATAAGAACTCCTTATACACATTTTTTGGGTAAAAGAACAGGATTAGTCTAAATTTATAAAACTTCGTAAAAATTAGCATTTTTTTGAAGTAAACGGGATCTATTTAGGGCAAATTCGTAGATTTCGATAGTTATTTGAAACTTTATTCGATAAATTTTTTTGCGATACCTTGAGAACAACAAGTCTCACAAACATTTTTTTTTGTAGAAAAATAAATTCTATACAATTTTGGTAGATAATTCTTAATTTAATTCTATACACAAATTGATTATGTTTTGGATACTTGAATCAGATCATTACTAAGCCACTAAGAAAACAGACCTCAACTTGCGAAGTAGTTTTCATTTTATATATATTTTTATATAAAATACTAGCTTACCCGTGCGAAAATTCTCGCAATTGCATAAAAATAAAAGACGCACAAATTATTTCAAAACAGAACTAATAAATTGAACCGACCTAATGTCAAATGTCGAAATAAATATTACCAATTGGAAAGTGGATGTGTTCATTATAGAGTTAATTTTTATTGGAAGAACAATTAACAAACAAATGCAGTTTTTGAACAAATTATTTTTAACTAAAATTATAATTCGTCAAATCAGCAGGTAATTCTGCTTCGTTTGACACCTCATTTGTCAAAATCGGTGTAGTAGGAGAGTCGGAAAAGGGATTTAGACTCTAGAAATAATATATATGATAACAATCAACAAAATTAAGTTGGTTGACATACATAAAAATAAAACTTTTACACCGTTTTGTTATTATCTGGTTTGAGCAATATAAATAAAATTTACTTGCTGCTTCAATAATAAAGCAATTACTTTATTTTAATATTTATTAACTCTCTTAAGAGAAGTTTTAAACCTCAATGTCGCGTCGTCTTATACTTTAAATAATGACAGAAATTTAAAACACGTAATGCTTATAATATTAATTGAATTTAGCGCAATCAAAAACTGAGGAAATTTACTTGATTGTTTACTGTTTGGCTTTTGGAAAGTGACAGGATGGAGAAGTGTGATTGTTGAGGAAACAAACAAATTTGCCTTCTACTAAAGGTTAAGCAAAGCTGCCTGTTTTTTTTTTTTATTAGAATACTGAAATGATTCCGATTAAATTCTTGCATTTTGTGTATATTTAATTTTTTTTAATAGAACACTAAAGAGCCAGTTTATCAGGTTTTCCATTCACTTGTAAGCACAAGCGGCAACAATCAATCGCAACTACAACCAGTCCCAGCACCAGCAGCAACAGCAAGCACTTGTAGCAATTTTTTAGTACAGACAAAAATAAAATTATGAATCTTAAAATGCGCTTGACTTTGATTATTGTGATGAAGGAAACAATACAAAAGAATTATATATTTACATACCTACAATTTGTTTTAAATATTCAAATCGACAAAAATTAGTTAATTTGAATAATTTCGCAGTAATCAACCCAACCGCAAGGTACATTAGAGAGATCTGATTAGATGAACTTTGAACGAAATGTCGAGACTAATAATAATTATTATAATTCAAAGTAGGTATTATTTATTCTTATTTTCTGAATATTGAATTCAGCAGTTTACTTGTTTCTTTTTTTACATCTTATTGCACATTGTTTTTATTTTTTATTTTCATATAAAAAATAAAATTGAAAAAAGTGAAAAAAAGCAAAGCTATTAAACAAGATTGAATTATGGAAACAATTATATTACAAACATCAACAATCCACACAAGTCGATTGCAATTTATTTGGAATTTTGAATTTTTCTCACAGGAAATGATAGAAAATTGCATTTGCGGTGATTAAGAGTAACCTTAGTCCCAGAAGAGAGGCAAACTAGCGCGGGTTTAAAAGTATACAATGTAGATTTCAAATCAATTGTTAGGGCCACTCTTTCAGTGATGAGTTAAATCAGTGTTATTAAATCCTTTAAATATATTGAACCTGAGTTAACTTAAAAGCAGTTTTTCAGTGTAGGATTAAGTCTAACTTTCAGCTGTCAGAAATCTTTCGAAATCAAAGTGCGACACTATGGGAATACATCACCCTCTCTATTTCGATTGTGTTTTGACACGCATTTTTCAGAAATATCTATTTAGTCAATTCAGAGTTAACTACCCAAATTGGTTAAGACTATTAAAAAAATTCTAACTAAGTGAATTTTTGTATTTTTACGACTTAAGTACATTCGGTGATCATTGATCATTTACAGTTATTTTCGAATAAATGCATGTTTTCCTCAAAATGTGTTGCTCCGACAAAAAAAAAATTCATAGGCTATAATTCTTGTCTTTACATTTCTTTCAAAAAAATGACAGTTTGCAAACAATGCACAAAAAACTGAATTTTGCTCACGAATTTTCTGATTTTTTTAGTGTAATTTTAATAAACTGAGCTAAGAAAACTTTTAGCATAATTTTAAATTAAGTTTTCTTCAGTGCTCCAAAATATTTAAGTAATCTCTATTAGGTATTAGGTACATACATGTATCTTAACTTAAGTGGCCGATGATGAGTTCTGTTCAGTTTTCTTCACGTAGGTGCATAAGTTGCAAGGTTTTTTTATAAATTTTCCATGGAAAATTTACAGTTTCTATTGTGAATGGACCTCGTGCGCCAAACAAGGACGTTGAAAATTTCTACGAACCCTACGACCAACGTAACGGCTGTCTGAACGTGAATGGCTCTTACATAAGATCCATCTTACGAAAGTGAGCGAAACAACTACTTTACGCAGCTGAGCATACAGTAATAGTTTCCAAAAAATATTTATTTCTTGTATATTCACAAAAAATATATATTTCTTGTATATTCACAAAAATAAACGAAATAATTATGCAATAATATTTAATGTATTATAAATTTCGTGGTTCAAAAAATATAGCCTTATAATTTTGACAGCTGTCAAACTGAAACTTGTAATTTATTCAATTAAAAGAACATTTAACCACCGAACAACGAGTGTTGTTCAAAGTTTATTTTATTTTTTTACAAAAATGGTGATTATGCTGTAGCAACGTTTCTTACTTTACAAACAAATTATGGATGCTGTAATTGGCCTTTTGACTGCACAATTTAGAACACAGTCATAAAATTCAAATAGAAATCGGAAGCAAAAATCTTTTTTACTGGGAAATTTTCGAAAACGAGCGAATTTCATTTCGCGTGAAATTTGATTTCGTTATAAATGCAGAACATGGGCAAATCCATCTATTATCCACAAATAACTCAATTGAAAAAATTGACAAAGCAAAGAAATGTTAGACTCGTCAAAACTTTTACAGACTCTTCTTCAGAAGTTTGCAGGAACATCTCGAACGGTTTTTGAAGAAAACCAAGCTACATATGTATGTAAATATATTCACTGAGCACAGAAAAGAATAGTGCCGTTTGCAAAGGCTCCAGCAATTGAAAAAATCATATTTCATTTTTTTAAAAAAAAAAGCTTATTTGAAACATTTTAGTTTTCTATAAAATGATTTAAATAATTTATATATCAAATATGTATCACTACCTTTAAAATAGAAGTTCAACGTACCCTTAATTCAAACTCTACCTGTCAAAGACGTTCCATTTGATGTTTAAAGAAAACGTTCTCCAAAAAAAATGTAAAACAATAAAAAGTTATGTAACAAAACCCTTAAAAAAACGATAAAACCATCTCTTTTCTGTTTTTTTTTTTTTTTTTTTTTTTTTTAACACACAAAGCAATAAAAATAAAAATTAATAAACCAAGAAGCATAAAAAGAAAAGAAAAAACAATTAAACTAAATTAATTGGTTGCAGATTTTTACAAAGAGATAAATTACTTCAATTAGCTGAGAGTTTAACAACTAGAGGATAGGAACAGTCAACTTTAATTGATTTTTGTTTCTTTTTTTTTTACAGAAAACACTTTCAGTGTCGGTATACATATGTAGGTATAATTAAAAATCAGATACGCCACACTCCATACCAAATAAAACAAAAAATGTTAATAATAAAGGTGACAAGCCTCTTGGTGGTGAGGTTTCTTTGGCAATTAATCAAGTCAGAAACGCCTCCAGGCTATACAAAGAAAAAAAAAGATATCAAAGATACTGGCGATTTCGCGTAATGAGGTCGAAATTTATAAAAATCTAGAAAACATAACAACAAACCAATAAAAAAAATCTTGAAAACTTGTAGGCCACGTTAGACACTGTTTTCCTGTTACTTGATGTCAATGCTGCTAAATGCACTGAGAATTTATTATTATTATTATTATTTATTAATCATAATATAAATATACAGATTAATTAAAATTAACAGCACTAGCTTTATGGCTTTTGGCTGATGCACTGAGAAAAAATATATACATATCGGCTGTCATATTGACAATCGATTGTTAAAGTGAAATCCATGGAAAATGTCAAAATTCAATGTATAAAAGAAAAAAAACAGAAACAGCAGGATAAAACAACAAAAAAAAGTGATAAACAGCCAAATCAAATTTTAAATTAAATGAGCTGTCAAACGAAAATAGCCAATTTGAGATAAAAACACTTTCTCTTTTTTTTTGCCAAATTGCCTTATTTCACAGTTCTAATGAAAATTTATTAGTAGCTGCGGCTGGCTTACTTATGAAAAAAAAATTGAACGAAAACTGGACGAAACTTAGCATTGCGTATTGATGCTATGCAGCTCTACCTTTATAATTTATTTTGACAAATTTTATAAAGTTTTATATATTTCTGCTTTATTATTAGCTTTGTTCAGTGAGGCTATAATAGACTTTTGTGAATTGAAATAAATATTTTCACCTTAATAAGACCTTTTTTACATTGTAGTTATTGCATTGTTAACTTTAATGTGTCTAGTTGGAATGACAGTGTGAGTTTTTCTTGTTTAAATTAGAACTTCAAAATTTGGACATTGTTATATATTTTATATTTTTCTTGTTTAAATTAGAACTTCAAAATTTGAACATTGTTATTATTTAATTAGAAATTCAATCCATTATTTAATCAGTATAATTAACATACACAGATGTATGTATGTATGCATTTATATCTGTACCGGGTCTCTAAGCCCAGTTGGTTAGTTGTTTGCCCACTATTTGCATTTTATTTACAACTTGTTTGTCTGACTCTACCAATTCAGTTCAGTTCAATTAAATATTCATTAATTTTTATTTACATTTAATGAAAACTTGTAAATTTGTAGAGAGGGATATTTCATAAGTCACATTCGATATTTAATAGAGAGGTTAATCAAATATATCAAAGCATGAAGCATCTACATATAACATAATCCGAGTATTGACCTTGACCAATCAGTTCCAGCTATATGGACGTTTACAAATTGAAAGACAAAAAAAAGTATATAAATAAGTCTGCAACATACCGGTAGAGGTAGCAGCAGCAACAGCAAGCAGCAGCAGTATTTAAACAGCTTAACTGACAAAGATGAATCTTATGGACATTATCTCCATGTTGGAGGTACATATTTAAAAAGAAAAAATTATATGTATATGCATCAACATATACGGACTGGGCGTGCCTCATGAATACTCTTTTGTGGCACACTTGGAATCTCCGTATAGAGTGCCAAAACTTTCAGTACAACACTAGGCATGAGGAATGAGTTGAGGAATATGTATAATAATATAATATAATTATCAATTTATCTCATGTTTAACAGTTACTCTGAGTCAAGGCCAATCAATTTAAAACCAAATTAAACGCCAGCTGTGGGTTTTTATTTTGTACTTATTTAAATATGCACATTGGCGTTGCTTTGATCGTGTGTTATGCTTGAATCGATTAAAGAAGGAAAAAAAAATATAAAATTCTTTTAAAGTCCGCGCGTTCGTAAATCATAAAGAAAATAATTATAATCTGCACACGAACGCTATCATAGAAATTTAAATGAGATGTGATGCAATTGTATGAATATACTCGTAGACAACGAAGAAGACAAAAGACAGAAAACCCAACTTTAGATGCATGGGAAAATCTTGACTTAGTGTCATTAATTTCACATTATGGTCTGATTACATAAGAACAAAATCAAACAAGTCTCGAAGCAGTACCTCTCTTTTACAGGGCACTAGGCACCACAACCACTCATTCCCTAGTACTCACTCACTAACTCACTCACTCATTACTTGGGGTTTGTTAAGCTTTTCATATATGGAAATTAGCGCCTAGAGGGAAATAAATTTATAAGTTTGATGTTGTGTATAGGTAGTGATTGCAAATTATGTTATGAGATAAATATTTTATTACAAGTTAGAAATTATGAACAGAGGCGGGGCGTGTGAAAATGGTTTGTTTGTAGTTCGAATAAAGATTAACATCGGTATGTGAGAAAAAAATCATATCTTTTGCAATGGAGCCACGAGATACATCAAAAAAGCTCATATGAATCAACGTTAAAAGGGGCCTAGCCTCTGAAGGCAGATTTGTTCATGAATTATATTCGAAATGAATATCATAAAGATTTTGAAAGAAATTCAAGAACAATTTATATCACAAGTTTAATTTATGTTCAAAGCAATAGTTAAAAAAACAGCTTGTGTAGAATCAAGGCCTAGTGACTTACAACTCTCAAACACTCCTGCGTTATTAACAGCGATGGAGGGAGCTTACAATTTGCCGACTCCCAACGGGTAGATGAGTCGCACTTTTTCATGATAAGAGGAGGATTTGTCAATTCCTCGCAAGAGACAGTAACCCGTGAAAAAACATTATGTTTCTTTATATGGCATAGGCTGCGGATCGCACCCAAGACCTTCAAGAGGTGTCGTCAGACGAAGTGGAATTACCTGCTGATTTGACGAATTATAATTTTATTTTAAAAATATGCAATTATTTTGTTTGTTAAATATCATTCCAATAAAAATGAACACTTTCCAATTGGTAATAACATTGTATGTGACATAAGATCGGTTTAATTTATTAGGCCCGTTCAAGATTTCTCGCACGGTTAGACTAGTTACATATTCAGTAATGTACATAAGTAAAACGTATGAGAAATTGAGCAATTTCGGACTCTACTCGCGATAATTATTTTGGAATTTTTTTTTTTTGGTTATTTTCGAGTTTGCAACTCAGCTCTTTTATCTAAAATTTTGCCACTACAATAATTATCTGTTCGATGCTCAATAAATGATGTAAACCTAAATTCGAGCACTTAACTTCCATTAAAAAAAAAAAAAAACTAAATAAATAATGATAGTTTAAGTTTTTTTTTTTAAATTTAACTTTTTTTAACCATTTAAAATAATGTTTATCCTAATAAATTTTTTTTATTTTTCTTTTAGACTAAATTACGCACAATGACAACGTAGAGCCTGCCAGTTTTCATAAAGCATTAAAAACAAACAATATAAATCCCTATAAAATATTTACAACTTAACAAAACGCACAAATCAATACAGAAAAAAAAACACACACACACAAGATGATTCTGAAAAATTATAGTTGTCTTACCGTTAAATTAGCACTATTTGCCTTCCTGATAAACAGTGCAGGAAGCAGTGCAGATTATGGTTCGTCGGAGAATGAACAATTTTACACAGGTGATGCACCCGATGACCATGAAATTTACGACCCCGCGCAACTTCAACAAGAAGTCGAGGACGAAGAGGGCATAATACATAACACAAATTTGGACACAGACCATACGGCCTACTACGATTCACAAGAGGAAACAACAGACACGATGCTGGCCGATGCCAGAGATGATCAAACTATCAAAATATCCCGCACCACAATGGTGCCGGAGTATGTGCGCAGACAAAAGTCGTACGAACAACATTCCTCAACAGAAGACTATGACAGCACGCCTTTAAGTGCCAGTGCTGAGGAAACCGGACCAGACACAAGCTACATAGATATGGGCCCCATGGAATTAACCCAAAGAAACGAATCCGTTCCCCTCGCCATGAAATCCAATGTCCTCTATTCGGACGAGAACGACTTGCATGACACCCAACACCAGCAGTTGGAAAATTCGAATAGCAGTGTGGAGGGCGAAGACTATGGAGACGGACCCGAAAGCATCGAGAGAGTTTATTCGTCCAGCCTGGTCGGCACCACAACAATAAATGCCCCCCCACCCTTAACAACAACATCATCGCCTCCAATGCCACAAATAACACAATCCACGCCGGTTGGCACTGCTGCGACCACGAATCGGGCCAAACAGGGCAAACAGATTCACATAGCACACAGAAAGCTTCAGCCGCACGAACAATTACGCAACTACATAGAAGACGCTTACATCAGAATGCCATTGGCGGTGATTGTCGATCCGTCGCCAGAGTCCCTCGAGAAGACGAAGGCACTTTGGCGAGAGGCGCTAAGATCAAATTTTGCCATAAAGATTGTCTTGGTCGCGCTGAATGCTTCAGGTAAGAATATCTTATTTTCATATTTTTTTTTTTTTGTATCTTCACACATTCGCAGTTGGCTCCACAAAGATTTTATGAATATTTTATGCATACTATATAGATGCCTACTTCATTTGAGAGAGTTTCAAATAAAGCAATTGGGGTCAATTAGAAACTAGTTTGTGCTTATGAATTCCCAATCGAAGGACGGTGTTGTTGTATTTCAAATAATGTTTACCTGTACAACGCCTCACAAGATGAAAAGATGGAGATGCACCACAGCATTATTTTCCATCCATCATTTCGATCAAGTGCAAAGATATTCTTGATCTCTTACGTTTCTTGCCTTGTTTTCAACGTCGCGTCGCGTACGTCGCTCGTCGGGAAGCCACCGTCGTCGTCGTCCAAGTGGATGGTAATTTGAGCTTTTTGTAAGTTTGTTTATTTTTTTTTGTCTTATTGTGGCAAATATCACGATGAGTTTTAGAGCGTGCCAAATAATCCACGACCGTGTGTGGATGTTACGCCAACATTATATTCAAATATAAAAATAATAATAAATTTTTCAGCGGCCATAACGACTTTGACCATGTTAAAAGATATTTACCTTATTCATCTTTTTTGTTTTAAATACATTATTCTCTTTTTATATGACACTTCGGTAAAAAAAAAAAAATCCAAGTTATGTGGTCAAAGATTGGTGATAAATATTTTTATAATCTGATTATTATGGTAATGAATTAATTTTGATAGCATTGTAGTTTATTTTTTATAGAAGTTAACTTAGACTTCCTCCGTTCTGGTCAACAGAATACATATTTTTCGTTGAACTTAACTATGTAGTAGCCCCTGCGTAATGGCGCGTATGATTGTTACACCGCCGCCGCCGAAGGTCTTAAGTTCGATTCCCAGCCTATATGCTAACTAAAAAAAATGTTTTTCACGGGTTACTGCCTCTTGCTAGGAATTGACAAATCCTTCAAGAGTATCTTGTGTCATCAAAAAAGTTCTGTTCACACTAGCCGTTCGGATCCGGCAGAAAATGGTGGGTCCCACCATTCCTACCAACGACACGCACGTTTGAGTGAGAGTTGTAAGCCACTAGGCCCTAGTTCTACACGGGCTTTTTGGTGTTGCATACATAAAAATACAATAAATGCTTGAACTGCGCTGCCGAGAAAATAAATCAGATGGTGAATTACCAAACAACTTAACTGAAATGGAAAACTTACGATGAACGGTACAACAAGATGAAACTGGATTAACCACCATGGCTGGGACCGAGCCCAGCGCGGATAATCGAAAATCCCGCAATAATAGATTTTTTTCGTTTTCTTAAAAAAAATCATTTCATATTTGACGTTTTAATGGCACTGTACCAGCAAATTCGCTTACAACATTGTCAATGTTCATTGGGCGGTGTGGAGGCTTTTTCACCACTTTTTTTTTTATTAAAAACCCGTAAATAGTACTTGACACAAAACATTGATGCTGTGTAGGGCCCTTTCAGAAAATGCAGAACGGTATTTAAGTTTTTTCTTATGAAGTGGAAGTGAAATTGAAAGTTACATTTGTGTAACGAATGTAACGATGAACAAAAAGACGATTCTCGAACGAATGCGTTCAGAAAACGATATGGTTATAAGTTAGTTCGATTTGTATTGATGGTATGAAGATTTAATTAATTTTTACAACTGAATATTTGAAATTAATGAAAGCCCCGAAGTTGACTTTTTTGTCCAATTATCTCCGGGCTTGGGAAAAAACACACACCTTTTATTAACCTCAATAGAGATGATGCTACAAAAGCCTAATTACCAAATTGAACAATCGTTGATTGTACATAATATACAAATGTCAAAGTATCTTCGTGCTATCGAAACAAATAATTTCTTAAAATGCCGGCTTTCGACGAGTCCCTTTTTGCCGGGTGTAGTGTACATTATGTAATTCTAAATAATTATAAAAGATCTAGGGAGACAAATATAACAAACATAACCCGTCTGACTTGACGCAAGAGAATGGATTAACTTAAGGATTAAAACCACATGCAAAGAAAACAATATAAGGCTTTAAATTAATTAATTTATTATAAAAGAAATGACTTTTTTTTAACTGAGCTGATTTCAATTTTTTTTTTTTAATTTCAAGTTGCTTGCATTGTACACATTGAATCCGACCGCAAATCAGAACAACGTTTTCAATCCTTTTGTATAGTTTTTAAATTCGATAGGAAATCAAAACAACCAATTAAGCCAGTTTCTACAAATTTTAGTCCAAGTCCTGTCAAAGTTAAAAGCCAATTAAAATAATTGAGATTGACTTGAAACTTAGTTCAATCTCGCTTCAACTTATACATAGTATGACCTGAAGTATGGTTCGTCACGCAACTTTAAAGGGCATCAAACATTTCATGTTTGGCGTGGTGTCATGATGTCAATAATGATTCTTTTATTATCAAATCGAATATTGAGATCGGATATTTTTGATAACCCTGATGTTGTTTTTAAAAAGCTTCGAGTTTATGTACATACGTAAATTTGTTGCCATGAAACCAATATGAAATGTTAATGACAAATGTTTTTGTTTGACAGCTTAAGACCTTACTGTTATGTTATTTTTGTTCTTACTTGTTCTAAAATCTGTTTCGATCTGATATACATAGGTACCTTTTATTATTCAGCTTATTTCAAGGACAAACAAAATATGAGGAAAAAGACAAGAAATACATAAAATATAAAAAAAATAATTATAATGTAATTATATTATAATATATAAAAACAGATATCAGTATACAATACTGTTATTAACATAGGATGATCTACAAGGATCTTTAGAGCTTTGGAATTATGAATACATCATTTATTATTTGTTAGTTTTATTCTACATAGTCTCACATAATCCCCGGTTTTATCGAATATATTCTTTGTTAAGAAAATTCTAAACTTAACACTTCATTGATTTTATGATTATTTTTTTTAAATATCAAACATTTCAAAATATTTTCGATAACAATGAAAATAAAACAAAAAAAAATAACTTTGGTTTATTATTTTAAAAGTCTTTTACGTCATTTCACTAACAGCTTAAATTTTAAATTAACACCAAAAACAAGAAGATATTAATAACTTGTTAACTCACATAACAGGTTGAAGTTGGAATTCAAATCAGATCACTCTTAGTCTATTTTGACCACATTTAAAATTTTAAATTTGAATTTCAAATTTCTCGGCGGTGAATTTATTAATTTAGCTGTTTTTTTATTTAACGAACCAAATCTTATTTGTGTCCTTGAAATTGATTTTTAAACTAAATCCATTGCACAGTTTTATTTGTTTAATATAATTTCATTTGCTGCACAGAACAGAAAAATTAAATGAAAACAAAAGTGTTGAGAATTCGAGATGTTTTGAATTTAATGGCATATCAATATCAAGAACTATACTTTTACTACTACTTGAAACAAGATTTCGAATAAAATATACACATACTTGAATAAAATGGAACTGAAAGTTCATTTCTTATCTTTTTGAATTCACTTACAACAACAACAAAATATTTATAAATGACGGTCATGATTATTTTAAATTTGAATGATTATGATTTTTGTACTATATTTTTGTTTTTTTTTTTAGGAACACCAACAGCGTATAGTTTCAATAACACACGTCAATTCCTAGCCGGATTGAATAGCATTAAAGAGAGCTCTGGTGGAAATGCATTTATTGGAGTTGTCCATGCATCTGAACTTGTGCCATACGATAGTGCTGTATTCATATCGACCGCATCCATTCCAGCTCATACAGAATTGGTTCAAGACGCAGCGATAACACTTCTCAAAAAACGAATAAGGGTTTGTTGTTTGCATCAATGATAAGGGAGGATTTCGAATTGAGGTTTTATTATTTGTTTTTTTTTTTTATTATTATTTCCAGTTGTACTTGGTGTGGTATGGAGAAAGATTGGAAACAGAGAACGAGACACAAGAAGCAGTAGGAGGTATACTGGGAGAAGTGGCTATCAGGTCGGGTGGTGAGATACTTCACGTGGTTGGAAATGAAACATATCAAGAACTAGAGGGAATCACAGTAAGTATACATAGGTTTGAAGAATAAAAATCGAAAACGAGAACTTTCAGTATTTTTGTTTGTTTGTTAAATGCAATCCAATTCCAAATTAGTACTATACGATTGTAAAAATTTTACTAATCTTTTTCATAATTTTTTTTTCTAGTAAAAAATAATTGATTTTTTAAACAGCTCCTAAGATTTCATTTGTAAATTGTTATGTGGACGTAGTGAAGAGAAACTACATTATTAACTCTTTTCATCTTTTTGGCTTAAATTTATTTCAAATGCAGTCACTCCTAATGGATTATTTGTGTTCTCTGATTTCATTATCACATTTTAAGGTTTCTTACTGGGTGTTTGGTGAACGCATATAAAAAACAAATTAAATGCTTCATAATGTCGCTATAAAGCACAATTACAAAATTTCAATGATGGTCAGAAATTTACAAAGTGCTCCTCAATCTAGTCTTTATTCCTTACATAAATTATAAACATATGCGAGAATAAATTTTGTATCCAAGAAAATAGTAATTATACTGATAAATTATTTATCTTCCTAGTTGGCGATTCTGGGCTTCCCGAAAAAAAAATCAAAATCATTTTAACATTGCTTTTTGACCGGGCTAAATCGCAAAATACTAAGGTATGACACTTATGTGATGCGATAAGCACAAATTTAATGCAAAAATAGCATTATTTGAAATAATAAGACTATAATTTGCCAAACAATTTAAGAAAATAGTACAAGTCAGCGAAACTCGAGATCTTATTCTGACACACGTTTTATACTCTATTGATTTGAAAATGTAAATCTCCTAGCATCAACTAAGTTACATAATTCAAAATGTCCGCCTCCCACAATTTTTGTTGTTTGTAATTGAAATGTGCCTTACATTATTTTAATGTAACACAAAGTAGGTACTTAGAATCGAAAGCAAAGTACATACCTACTTTTACTTTTCTTTTCGAGTGTAATATAACTAGTAGCAGCATTCACTTAATGTTGTAATCCAAAAATGTGGATAGCTGCTATCTTGTTTACACAGTCAGTCTGCGATTCTTTCAAGCGTAAAACCACTCTGGATGGACAATAACACAACGTAATTGGATCATAGTTATGTATTGCAGCAAACAAAATGTAACACGAGAAACTCAAAAGAATGTGTTTTGTAAACAAAAAAATACAATTTCTTTCAAAAGATTCTCCTTCATGTATAGACAGAGATACAATTGACACATTTCTAATTCTTAACATTACAATAATTTTTTTTTTATTTTTATGTTTGTCTTTTTTTAGCTAACAATGGTTGCTGATACTTATTTGGGATCACAAGAAATCGATATACCAGTGGACACGACTTTATCTAGTTTACATGTTAAAATCGATTCATTAATGAGAACAGCAACATTGGAAACTCCAAATGGTGGTTAGTTTGAATATTCACACCCACTCACACACATACACATATATATTATTTCTATTTTTTAACGGTAAACCAAACAAAAAAATAACAACTTTTTTAAGGCAAACAAAAAATTAATATTTGATCTCCTTACACAAGAACAAATTTGGTCTTTAACTCTTTTATGCCACTGTTTCCTTTGCTTAAATTTACTTAAACAAAAATTGAAAATATACACGAACACACTACATACACAAATACACACACACACATAATCTGTACATTTTGTTCTATGTTTAATTTTTGTTTGTTTAACAAATAAATTTATTTTATGATAATGAATGTTTAGTTTTAAGAGAGTAATTTTTTAATTAATATTATTTATTATTTCTACTATATGCACTTAATGTTTGTAAAAAAAATGTCCTTAATGTTAAAAAACTAGCATTAGTCGAGAAAAAAAACATCACAACCAATCCAGTTAGAACGAGTTAAACAAAAGAACTCAAATTTCCAGTTTTGTCCTTCTATTTTTGTATATGTATGTATTTTTTAGTTTATAAAATGGAGAAAAAACTTATCAAATAATTAACCGTAGTACAAAACCAATTAATAATATTTTTTTTTATTAATAAACTAAGCTGAAAATGGGTATTGTTTCAGCAAGAAAAAAAAAGTTATATCAAATAAATTATAAATGTATGCTGTGTATTTTATTATTGATTAACATCTTCTATTTGCAAAAAATTTTAGAACATTTTGTTTTGTCCAAAGCTTGATGACTAAATGTGCGAGTAAGTATATTTTCGTATTAACTGTGTTGTCCTCTCTTCTCTATTTTTCTTTTGTGTAAATAACGCACTGGGAATATACTAACAGTAATAGAAATAGAAACCATACAACGGGGTTAGATATGTAAACAATAGATCTGGAACAACTTAGACACTAAAGCACTGAAACAATTACACGAATGTGTACTTATTTATTTTAATGCTTAGGTTTAATACACATTTTGAGGAAAAAGTAATGATTATTTTTATAAATGATTCATCTGTTGAATATAGGAACAAATCTGTCACTGTCTTTTTATTAATAAAGAGGTTGTAATATAATATAAAATTGTGCAAACAAATCGAGTCATAAAAAACTATGACACGCTTTGCACGATTAAACAAAAACATGCACAAATTTCTAACAATAATAACAAATAACACTTTCAATAACAACAAGATTAGCCATGGAAATTTTTATCTCTCACAGACATTCAATTTTCTTGTTTCGAAGTTCGAATGCGATTTCAGAACTGCTCCAGCCGGTCAGTTTTTCAAGGTATCCCTACTAACAAGTATGAAATTGCCTTTTACCAGTTGATATTATGTTTGACGACGAAATATTTTTCCGAAAAAAAACTAACTAGTACAGATATCTAAAAGAATGGACTATATTAGCTTTGTGTCTAGTGGTATTGAAATAAGGTCTAGAGACACAACGGTGTACGCAAGTTCAACACCACGAAACTTTTTTCTTTTAATTTTTTTTTTTTAATTCAGAAACGATAATTTTCAAAGCTATAAGATCTCAGACTATTTTTGATGACACAACGCGAGTGGCGATTCTGTTTATGAATTTATCATTTAGGAAAGAATCCACAGTTTAGCCAAAAACTACCATGTCGTAGCAATCGTTAGACTGGTTTGGTACACATTTATCTTAATACAATATTTGTATACTGTAGATCTTAAAACATACACAGTTTACGTGAGTCAAAATGAACTTTTCAACTTCTATTTTAAAAAAAATAATAAATTGATAGTCACATTATCAAAGAGTTTCAAGTTTTGGTATCTCAAAAATATGTAAGAGATTCTAGAAAAAGTCCACTTGGCCATCAAAAGTCAACTTTGAAGTTTAAGTTTAATTTATTTCAGTAGTAGTATTTCAGTAGAATTTGCATTATAAAAACTCAATTATTAATTTAAAGTAGCTACAGCTCGTGTAGAACCAGAGCCTAGTGACTTACAACTTTAAAACATTCATGTGTGCCTGCTATAAGCAGGAAATTAATATTAAAACAATTTATTCATGCGCCAAAATTTTTAGCTTAAGTGATTAAAAATTGTTACCTTGGTGGATATACATACATATCTCACATCGGATTTTTGTAAACATTAGAGTTCAATAGTTAACTGATTATTCAAAGTAAATAACTAGGATAAACCAGGATAGACTTAACCAATGAGACTATTTGAATCAATAATTTAAGAATTCCAAGTAAATAGTACAAATAGTAAATAAACAGACAAAAATGAATATTTTAGTATAATTGAGTTCACTGAAAATCTTTCATATTCAATTTATTTTTTTTTTTTTTAAATAATACACTAGGTACATAAATGCTAACAGCTTCTTATATTCGTTGTGATGCGATATCATTTACTTTTGCATGTTGAAAGCAGCGCAGAAACATAAAGAGCTCACTGATTATCAATTTTTTTAAAGATAGGAATTAAAAAAGTTTCAAAAACTAGGTCCTTTAGACCTTGCAACGTACCGAAGGAAAAATGTATCAAGTAAAGGGCTTATCCATAACGTACCCATCGTTCTGAACAAGGAAAGCTTATAAAAGAGCAAATCTAATTGGAAATTTGTAGCAGTCTACAAAACAAAAACTCAATGCTACAAACTAAATCATCAGATGTGTTTCTCTTTTACATTAAACCTTGGACTTGACCTTGGTAACTAAACTATATTTTTTGTCAGTGAGTAATCACCACGTCATATTCAATTGTGTATTGTGTACTTTGAACCATAGCAAAAGCACAGACCAGGCATGATTCCATGATTTATTTTCATTAGTCAAAGGTTCCTCGCCGCACTCATTCTAACTTCAAGCCACTTAAATTTATTAATCGTAAATAAATCAAACCCAAATATAAAAAGAGCGGCATACAGTTAAAAATAAAATAAAATTTGTTTTGACTGTAGGTAATTACATTTTTTTTTGTTATGAAAAAACATGCGCAACAGAGCAAGCATGATCATAAAAACACTGACGGAATACATTTTCCAATTCAATATTAACTTGTAACCTTTATCAATTATGTCGTACATAAAAAAAGAGTTCATAAATTAATTAATTTATCAATGACAAACCTTTTTGCAATCAAAATTTCACTCCACCGATGAAAGTGAAATTCTGAAATTTCCTGGGTCGACGTCGCCCGTAGTTGTGGTCGGTCAACGTTTTGTGTTTCAATAAAATTTATCTCGCACAACACAATTAATTAACTTTCAAAATTTCACTATACCATGGATGATATGCTTTGTATTTGGATGTTGTATAATATTAAACAAATCTTTATGTTTTCTTTTTTCGTTTTTTTTTTCTTTTTGCTAATTTATTTGGTGTAATAGTTTCGGTCTAGAAAGTCGAATTTTTGCCAACTATTTTGATTTGACATTTGACGCAATGTTTGTTTTGTTGTTGTTGTTTTTGTTTATATTTCTTTTTCGCGCATGACAAATCGGCAGTCAGCTGTGAAAACGTGGATTACTTGATTTGTGTTATAAACTGTTATACTAAAGTGGAACACAACTTTTAGAGACCGATTACACTTTTCTTTAAATTTTTTATTTATTTTTAGATATCAATTTAAAAAAATTGGTAAAATTCAAATCACGTCTTTTGTCCCAAAGCGATGGTCAACTAGATTCATTTGTACCATTGACAAAAATTATGAAGTCTACAACATTCACACTGAAATTGGTTCCTGATCTTCTGGATGAGGAATATAACGTTTTCGTAAGAGCCGACCGGAAACCTGATATATTTCTTGGTGAGTCAATTAAGAAAAACATGTGTCTTGAACTAAATCTACAAAAAGACTATTCACAAAAAAGAGATAAGTTGCTATTTTGTTAAAGAGCTTTTTTTCTACTGATAATAAATTTAGGTTTGATAACTTTTCAACCCGATTCGTTGTTGTAAGCCAGATGCACACGTCACTTGCAATCATTTGTTTATGTACCTTTGAACGTAGAATAATCTAATTGGAATTTGAAAATATTGAGTTCGTGTTGGGAAATATAAATAAGTGGGTAGTATAGTACGAGTAGTATAGTATTTATATATCATTTCTAGACACCTTAGGCCAGCCGCGTACGCAAGTGCGCGCTGTCCCATATAAACCTATAGGACTCAAAATCGAAACCAAGTTTCGAAACTAAAAGTTGCACGTGCTTGGCCTTAAACTGATAAGCTTAGTTTGTTTTTTGTTTACTATCAGTCCTATTTATTAGATTTTCTAAAACGGTTCACAGTGTCTTAATATTTAGAAGTTGTTGAAAAATAACAACAATTAAAATTCGTGTCTTTCCTAAATATATTTAACCAGAATTGATTGTTTAATATTTTGACGTCGAATACATACTTATGATGTTGACTTTCATTTGAAATTTGAACAATGTAAAAAGCTTATGTATATATTAAAAAAAGGTTACGAATCATTTTACTACCGTTACTTTATTTTGTAACAGTTTTTATACAAGTTTTTCGTTACTTCTATGTTCCATGCCACTTTTGATAGCTAAAGAAGCATATTATATTGAGAGGAAACAATAATTGGTCAAAGTTGGTAATCAATCACATTGTACCAGACATTTTTTATATTTAATATTCATTTAAAATGTACCCTGTGACTTGAAAAAACAATTTTCTGCTTAATCTTTCACCCTAATTCACAGATGATATGATTCGGCGTCTTAACTATGGCTACATAAATGGTTTACATTATACTCGTGGAGGACGTGAGCATATCATAACAACTCACGATAGTTTACGCTTCCCTGAAGAAACTGCCGATCCAGATTCGGAGATATTTCCTGTGCTTTCAATAAATGACACAAACAAAAGCAATATTTTACATGAAAAACAAACAACTTTGACTAATAGTGTGTTAAAGCAGGGAATAACTAAGATCGATATGGGAATTCAATCACAAATCCTGGTAGCACCTGGAATGATGGCCAGTATGTATTTTGAAGTAACAAATCTTCGAACGGAACCGATTTTCCATAACATACAAGTTACCGACGAACAACGATTTCTAAGAACACTGGCTCCCCAAAGGCAAGTAGATTTTTGAAAATATGAATCAATTAAAACTGTTTGTTGATTTTTTGTTTTTAGTATATTTCTGCCTTCTGGACAAACTACCACCGTAACAGTGACTGTGCTTATTCCTAATACAACACCCCAGGGTACTAGGGATACAATCAAATTCACCTGCCTAGGATCGGGACAAGTTTTTCAATCGGTGGAACTTAGAGTCATTACCAGCATTGATGCGGAGGTAATTTAAATAATTTTTACCTAAAATCTGCTCTAAAATATTTGTACATTTTAGGACACAACTCCTCCAAGTGTCACGTGGCAATTTGGAAGCAGATGCGAAAATGTCCGCACCGACACAGCTGCCTGTTCCGAAAAATATTGGTCTTTAGATATAGTTGCTCAGGATTGGGAAACGGGCCTTCTCCGCCTACAGTCTACACCGTCTGGATTGATTAATCGTAATTCATTTACAGTCGGTACCAATCAACCACTCCGGACAACCTATTCTGCCAGCTGCTGTCAACCCAAAGTAACACTGATCGCCTACGACATTGCAGGAAATCAAAAGACTCACAACATAGATGTCAGAGATATTGTTCTTTCGGAAGCATCGATTGCGGCAATAGTTCTGGGAGCTTTGTTATTAATTTTATTGATAATTTTAATTGTTATACTTGTCATGTGGTGTTTGAAACGAAGAAGAGCATCGCACGATTTGCATTCTTATAGATCGCATTCACAAATTCGATAGACCAAAACGTACTTATATTTCAAACAGACATTTGAGTTAAGTATTATAAAATAAGGGTGTTGGGCGACAAAAAAAAAAAAAAAAAAAAAAAAAACATTGCCAAATAACTTTAGTAATAATTAAGGTACAAATTTTAAATTATTATATTTTGTTTTTGAAACAAAAAAAAGATTATTTATGCTCGTAGAAGCAGATGTAATAAAATATCTGTCCATTTTATGTATCATACCTTTTTTTATTAAATTTTGTATAAAAATTTAGACGAACTCAATGGATTGTGACAAGCTTCGTAAAAACGTTATAGAAATGCCAATAAGATATTTTCAACAATTCGTTACACTTTTCTTCAGATCTTCAAACATAAGCCAAACAGAATTCTTTACCCATATGGATGTCATCCACGTTTTAAGCCTCTTAAAATTTTGTTAAATATTTGATTTATTCCTGAGCTTTATACTAGACAATAATCTAAAGAAATTTTCCAAAATGGGTCTCCTCAAATATCCCTTCCTCTGAAATTATTCGTTTGACAAAATTGGTCTAGCCTCAACATTTTCAATTCGATTTAGTTCTGGTCGAAAAATGTTCTATAGAACTAATATTAAAAAAAAATTAATGGTTTTACATATGTGATTCGTATTTATTAAATTTATATACGTTATTATTTTATTATATAGTATTTTATATATTATATTATGAAATCAGATATTTTCCTTGCTATATTTGCAAATAAAAAAAAAAAAATATTTTATGGCAAAACTGGTTTGTATTTAAGTTTTGGGTAAATAAGTTTATGAGTTGAAATAGTTCAAAACGAACGCAAAGGTCCTTTTGTTAAGCCATCCAAAAAGTTATAACGTTTTTTGTGAGATTAGCAAACCAGCAAGACATTTTTTGAACTCTCCTCAGAGAATACTCAATGAGTAGATATACATATAAGGTTTCTTTGCGAGCAAAATAGCTTTGCCTAAGTAAGGGCTGCTGTGGAAGTTAGGCGTTCAAACCGAAAAAGTAGAATTTGAAATGTTTTATTATAAATGACCAAGTAATTTGAAAATCTTTGGGACTGAAAAAGATTTCGCCTTAATAAACTCACTTTTGGAACTTACGTTGATTACATTATGTAAGAAATATTTATAAATATCATATTAATATTATTCCAACTGTTCTGTTTTTATGTATTGAAGGTTGTTGTCGCCAGACCTCCTTAAATGGAACCTTAGGATAGTATTCAGTAGTATTTTTGGAAAAATCGGGGGTGAGGCAAACATGTTTGTTGAATTGTTAACCCCATTATAAGAGACGCGACCTTTTTTTAGTTTAGAATGATTTAGTTTTCTACATACTCTTAAGCGCGAAGGCAGGCGATTCTTATCAGTTAATAGGGGTTTCTTATAGGCGATAAATAGCAACAAGTGCTTGCCATTAAACATAAAATACAAATAAAGATCGAAGTTCACTTACCACGACTAACAACCGGTGTTAGATGTACTATTGGAGGAGCTGCTGGTAAGAGAAGTGGTTTATTTTGGAAGTCATCAAATGTCAATCCAGTAACAGAGGCACTCAGCAACGGATTTTTTACAACTCGTCCGGATGTTGGTGGTGCTGCTGTACCCAACGAGGACGACGTGTCACCTTTTGATCGTTCTGACATGATTACTTTCGATTGTTTGTCGTTCAAATAAATTTTTTTATTTAACAACCACTTGAATTTTTGTCACGAGTAGTGATAATCTTATAATCTTTTAAGTGAAAGGTTTCAAATAGTTTTGAGCTAAGTAATTAACTTGCAAATAGGAAATAAATGGGTCAACTTTTTAATAAACTTTTAAGTAAAAATTGATATTTTGAACTTTGCCATTTTGACGTTGCGGTGACAGCACAAAAAAAGCAGGGATGTTTGAAGGAGACCTAGTTAAGTGTTATATTTATAGGCGTTCCGGGCTGAAAAATATTTTCTGGTTCAGCTGAAATTTTACTTTTGGTGATTTAAGGCCTAGGTAACTAGGATATTTAAAAGTTGTTCACCCAGCTACTTTGAATTGCTGCCTATTCAAATTTAAGACTCAGGTTAGAAACAGCTGCTACAAATAAAAAACAAGTCTAAGGATATTCTACTACAATTTCTTTTCAACCTACAGAAAAAACACTGACCGTGAAATTACAACCAGCTGTTGTACTGTTGCTTTTATATTGTTGTGCATTCTTTTTGTAGATAAAAACATAAACAAGGTAAGATGATTTATTAACATGTTTTTGATAGGTATTAAAAATAAAACTTTAACATTAACTGCTCTTTATTATCCACATGATCTGTGCCTACGTTCTGTAACTCTCACACCGATAAAATTGGTCTAAAAACGTTGAAAAATAAAAAAATCGTATGAGTTTTGTTCCATTTTGCAACGTTTCTCAACCAATTTTATCGATGCGAGAGTTACAGAACGTAGGCACAGATAAGATCATTATCCAATTTTGTTTTTGAATCCTTATTTTTAAATAAATAAAATGATTTTTAGTGATGAAAATCTTTATTTGGACCTTTACAATTTGTTTGCTTGTCTGTTTGTATACTACAGCTGTCAAATATGATTGACGTACGACGCCATTTGCAAAAATTATTACATCCGATAGGATGTAATTCATGTCACTTTTTATCGATGTCGTTTTTTCAACAAATTGTATCTTTTAATTAAAAACACACCTACTTTCTGTATTCGAATACTTAAGTACTTTTTCAAAAGCTAATGTGGAATTCTTCTTTTTAGAAAATTCATTTTAAAAAAAGAATCGAATTTTTCTGTCAAACAAATTTTGCAATATTTAAAAAAGAATTTACAACGATTTGCACACCTACTAGCAAGATTTGAGAATTTTAATTTAAGTGAATATTTTAATTATATATATTAAATATTTTTGCGCTCTTTTTCAATAAAGACTGCTTTTAGACGACTTCAATTTCTATCCGCAATTCCCCTTTGAGTTTCTTTCCGATTGCAGCATCCATTTAAACGCTGCAAATTTTAATACCTGCAATTTTTGTTAAATGAGAAGGAAATAATATCTCCTCACTCTTTACTCCGCTTATGTCTCAAACAATAAGAAAAAGCACAAAGAAGAAAGAGCGATAACTCTGCAATTATTTCAACCTCAGCAACTTTGCCTACCCCGGACACCGCATACGTCCCCCGCCTACATGCTTAAAAATTGCAAGGGTAATTGCAGCATATTTGCAGCGTTTAAAAGCAGTAAAACAAAAAATACAATCACAAAAAAATTCGATTCTTTACACATTCTTTTCAACAACAAAAAATTCGATTTTTTTTAAAGGAATTCCACATAAATTAGCAGTTGTTCTTAAAACAATCAAGCATATAACACCTCTGGATAACTGACATTTATCGAGATTTTGAGGTTATTTTTTTGTTTTTGGGGTTTTGGCGGCGGTACAACGAAGACCAAACTTCTACGTCTCTTTTCCTAATAATTTGTTAAAAAATATTTATGTTAAACTATTTACTAATTAAAAACTAATCTAATTAATTCACAAAAAAACATAATGGAAAATTTTACTCTAAGCTACCGTGAAGTTATTCCTGATTTATCAGCCGAAGAAGATTGGAATGAAATTACATTAAACACGGGTAATATCGTGCATTTAAATGTTTTTTTTTTGTTTTATTAATAAAACAAATTTTAATCTAGGGGCAACTCAAAGCACCCTACAGGATATCAAAGTCGCAGAAAAAGCCGGTGGGTACTGCTACAAAAATGCTACAAATAATCACATTCGAAATCGCTTCATCTACTGGTAAGGGTTTGCAGGACAATATTCTTTCACTCAAAACCACTATTCACTTAGGCGAACATATCAGGATATCTTGGAACTATCTGAAGTTAGCTTGGACTTCAATCTCTATCAAAGCAACGTTCGTTACAAGTTCACTGACTCGCCAGTACTTTCTTTGACTATAACCGAGCTAGAAGAATCAATTGCTATTCTTGTGACAACTGTCTGCAGCTTGCATCGCATCAAGTTTTCACATCCCAATGTTCTAGCTGGAAAACATGAAATTTCCGACACGCAATCGTTTTCTATATTTCGTGATGCAAGCACTAATGCAGCTCGAGATCCTTCCACTTTCTATGTCATCGGCCAGAATACATCATCAAGTAAGTATAAAGACTCATTTAATCATTCAATCAATACTTAACCAATTTTTCCAGCTAATCCAGTTCCACATGCTGCTGCAAGTTTTCTTTCTCCAAATGGCGAAGAAGCCTACTTCGCTCTTGCATATCAAAACCAACTAACATTGTATTTAATGAACTGCCACTCAGGCCAGACATTAGTTAATATTCTTAAGGAGCACTATATTATGCCAAGATTGTTTTCAAATTTAAAAGGAGCTCTGATGTTAGTAGATTAAAATAGCCGATTGGTTATTCGTGATATACTCTAATATTTTTTTTTTTCTGTTTATTTTAGTGGAAAATCTAACTCTTCCGATGCCGAATATGCTAATTCCTTGGTATTCACTCACATAAATGGACACATCTTTCTTGCAGCTCTTTATCGAGATGATCAACTGCGAATGTGGTCGACGACTTCGTTGCAAAACGTTTGTTCTATTAGTTGCATCCGTGAAGGAGCGGAATCAAGAATGCAAGGACGTAAGTTAAAGTTTAACGAAAGTAGAATAGAAGAAACACAAACAAATGTTGGATTTTCATTTTAAACATTCGATAACTCTCCCTTTTGCTTAATCTTTTAAACAACAAATTTGAACTATCATTTAAATTTTTGTTTTTAATAATACATATTCTATAGACAATTGAAATACATTAGCCAAGTAAAAGACTTAGCACTATTTTAATTGGACTTGTTGAATTATTGATTCAAAGGTCGTTAAAAGCTATTTTGTACCATTTTACTATGTTTTCACTTTAAGCTCAAACAAACGCCCTACGCAAAATCAACGAAACAACATTGTGTGCATTCCTATCCCATTCAATGGGATCTGAGTTTGTTTGCATAGAAATCAATTCTGATGGAGCCTCCAATTACTATCTAACGCGTAAAAAAATTATTTCCGCGCCACAATCCGATTTAGCTGATTTCGATGCATCTGAATCAAGAATCTGGGCTCTGTGGTGTAACGCAGAAGGTGAATTTAGTATATCGAATTTCTGTCTGCAACGTGGAACTGGCATTAATTGGGTATCGGCTGCAATGGAACCACCACCAGATCGTTACTGTGTCGGCGTCGAACAAGGAATGGATCCACGTGAAGCTTACTGCTCATATGTTTTTCGAAAGTTCGAACGACCAGTAGTCACAAAGGCCCTTTTCGTAAGAATTTTATGACTTTTCACGATTTGTTGAATATAACTTATAAGAAATTGATTTGTTTGTTTTGTTTTTAAAGATGTTTCGTCGCTCCAGTGTTCGATTCGACTCCAAACTCTCTATTGTCGCGCTCAAGGAACAAGTTTGTCAAGCAGTCGAAGATGAGATCCAAAATGAGGTCAAGGATTTCGATATAAGCGATGATGAATATCTGGAAATCTCGACACGTTTATGGGAACGTTTCTATTCCTGCTGTGAACAATATCACATCAAAGCTTGTCAACCAATTGGCCTATTGATTCTTGATCCTATCGATGCCTTGTGTATTATTAAGAAAAACACATTTTCAATGCTTCGACCATGTGAGACACTCGAGCATTTAATGGTTTCTGGCGATAGTGTAGAAATGGATAATGTTATATCGGTTCATTTTGCCGGCAACGAACAAGTCGGAGAAGATTTGGTCAATTTGGTATCAATGTTGGCTCAAATAGAACAATGGCTACCAGAAGATGTCAAAATGGATTTGGATAAAAAGTTGTATCAATTGGAAATGCCAAATGTACTTATTGGAAAGTTAGTCGATGATATTCTGGCTGGTGATCACGATAGAGAGGTTAGTTTGTGTTGGTAGGTTTGCTAATGTATAACTAATCTTAGTTTTCTTTGATGTATTTGAAGATTCTGCCAAACAATTTTATAGTTACCATTCGACAGAAAATTCAGGCAATTAGCGATTTACGAACTCCAATGGCCATGCTCTTGGATAATCTACGAATGGACAATGGAAGCCCTGAGAGCATGCAAACTCATTCAAGTAAAAAAAATTCAAACAGATATTCTAAAATTTTAATTTTGTTTTTTCCGTCCAACAGGTCTTACACAATCATCTCGTTTTCTTTTGTCAATCGGTGGTCTTTTTGGAAGTCATGTTGGGATTTCTGTTCTTTCAGAATCCGTCCGACAAATGTCTTTAATTAGGTATGAACTATTTATTTGAAAAACTATTTTTTTTTTGCATTTTGTCTATTTCAGCTTTGCTTTGTGTCGTAATTTGCTGATCTTGCAACAGGTTCTAATCGATACATGCTCCTTGTCACCTGATATTCTCGAAACCATTCGTTCTCAGTTTATGCCCGACACAGTTATATTCATGCAGTCTTACTACGTAATGGTTTGGATCTGTGAAACACCTGTCAACCTAGCTGCATGTTCAACACTGTAAGTGAGAGTAAATTCCCTTAAAACAGCGATAGCATTGAAATATTTTCAGAGATAGTAGCATTCAGCGTTTGAATATGTTGCAATTTACAAATGGAGGTCCCAAAATCTTTCTAAATGGTGGCAAAAATCATACAGCCCCTCTTCTTCGGATTTTCCTTAGTTCGAAGGGTCTCTACACAGCTTTGTCTCTTTATGGGGAAGGATGTAAATCTTTGAAATCCCCACAGTGGCAACAGACTCTGATTCCTCTCGTCAGAATCATAAGTCAACTCATGTAAGTGGAAATATATCTTAAACTTTTATTTTTATTAAGCCCATTTTTCGGCAGTTGGGCAGTTTCTTTTAACTTTACTTTCGGGGAATGGTTGTTCAGCACTTGTCAGCACATAATTGTCGAAGACTACGTCCGTCTTTTGAATAGCTGGTGTGAATGGAATGTCTGCTCCAGTAAGTTCTATCACATAAGTAAACTTTCGAAATTCTTATCAATCTTTTCGCAGGACAATTTATATTGGCAGTATCACTGTTAGACAATGGAGAAACTCACAAAGCCTACGATCTGTTCCTTCAGAGCGCTAAAGGAGTCCTTACCGAACAGTTTATGCGAGAGAAAATCCTCAAAGGCACCGAGGAAGAACTATCACATAACCAAGCCATTGCTCGGTATTATCTAAAAGTTATTCAATTATTTGAACAGCATAACGCATTAGATCATATAATTTCCATGGCGCAAGTGGCTATTGGAATTCTGGAAAAAAATGATCCACAGTTGCCGATGTTCCAATCGATAGTGTTTAATAATCATCTTATACTCGAACACTATGAAGAAGCATATCATTCGCTAATATACAATGCCGAGTTGTCGAGGAGAAAGGATTGTTTGAGGCAGTTAGTGGTGACGTTGTTCAATAAGAAACGCCTGGATCTACTAATGCATTTCCCTTATGTTGGATTACATGATGAATTTGAAAATATTGTAGAATCTAGAGCTAGATCTCTGGCCATCGATAATAATGAGATCTATGACTTTTTGTATGCCTTCCATGTGAATAATGGGAATATGCGAAAAGCTTCGTCCGTAATGTATGAGCAGGCCATGCGTTTACATCTAGAAAGTGATTCTATAGAAGCAATGAAGAAGCGTTGTTCTTGCCTTCTTGTTTGTATAAATTCGTTGCATTTAATTGATACCCGATATAGATGGATTGCAAAGCCAGTAATAGGCGATGATTATGCTAATAATTCTATGACCAACGAGAACATGGAAACCGATGAGGTTTACTATACCTTCTTAGTTGATATTTAATTTTTTCTAAAAATAAGAATCTCTTTCAGGCAATTGGCAAGGAACAAGTTGTTGTTTTGGAAATCAAAGATATTCGCAAAGAACTCCTTCAAACCGAGTCACTTATTGTACTATCGGAACATCGTAAAGACATTGGTGCTTTCCTGCACGCAGGCTCTCAAGAATTAATTGTTATTCTTGCGAATAGTGGGCTTTTCACTCCCGCTCTGAAACTAGCAAAAGGATTCGGACACAGTGTGTTCCCTGTATTTGACAGTTTGACAACAGCTTGTGTAAGAACAGCTGATGAGAATCCAAATGAAGCATGGTCATGGTTGCAGGAAAACGATTTAGCAGGTAAATCAAACATTATAATTAATTGAAATAATTAAATAAAATTGTGTTTTCTAAGATCTTCCACATAGAAGCAGTGCCGCAGACATGGCTTGGTCTTTGCTACAGAAATTAGTTGAAGACAATGAAGAAGATGATTCAACGTTAATCAGGAAGAGTGTTGTTAACAAACTTTTGAGTTTGAATGCATTTATTCCGCAGTGGTTGTATTCCGCTTATAAGGTGAGTGAGTTGTTTAAATCAGGATGTAAAAAGGTATAAGGTATAAGAATAAAGTGTTATTTTATTTATTGCTTTATTTCGAACAATATCTAGCCCTCGAATGTTCCTCGAAACTCAACCTTCATCACTTTTCAAACACAAAAAGAATCTCTTTAACCTAAAGCCATCCTCTAGTTTGTATCTACTAAAAGGTTATATCTTTTTTGTAGAACATTCAATTTTCTATGTCGATGAATTTCGTTTAGGAATTTCGGTTAGCTATTTATAAGATTCCATTTTTTTACACTTTTTCCTATGAAAATTTGTATAGCATTTTAAAATCCTAAACTCTTCCCGATTTCAATTATTGTTACCATTTTTATTATTATAATCGTATAAATTAGTTAGCTTTACCTAATACTTCAATAGATAAATAATTTGTCAAATTTTGTTTCCCCTTTTCATAAGACTTTATAAATCTGCTCTTCCAGGCTGCCAACTCTTCGGAACTTCTTCGCTTATTTGTCAATCACGGTCGTCTGCTAGAAGCAACCGAATTAGCTAAAGAAATAACGTGGGCCATGCTTGGCGCAGGCAGCGAATATTTCGATTTTAAACGACCAATAGCAGTGACCAATCGTGAGATGTGTCTACCATTGCAATCGTTGGATCTTCTTATGCACGGACTCAAGCTGAATTCAGACATTGATGTCGAATGCAAACAAGCACATGTTGAACTAGCAGAACTAATCCAAATGTATATTGATACCGCAGTGCGAACATCGGATGATAAAATCCAAATGGCCTACCAAATGGAACGGGATCGTCAAAAGCAGAGAAATTAAATGTCAATAAAATAAAATCAATAATTTTAACTTAGTTTTTTTTTTTTTTTGTTTATTGAAATCTTTTTAAAACTCATCCATCATAAGAGACTCAGAAATGAAACGCTTGTAAATGTTCATGAAGTGCGCCACAAACGCTTCCAAATGAAATATATGCTTGGAACCGTTTTGCATGCGATGCTCGTACAGGGTAGCAAATTCCAGCGTCTTAGCTTTCAATGACATATCACAATTCTTGACCAGATTTTCAACTAAGCCCTTGAAGATCATATCTGGTGGAACTCCCTGTGCCAGGAGCTCGTACAACCGCTCGCGGATCTTTTCCAACTTGGCTGGAGTCTGCTCAAGGATTATTTGGTTAGCTGTTTCCTTAAGAAAAACTTGCCAATCTAATTCGACAATATCCTGATTTGCGGAGAACGGATACTGCTGGACCTTAGCCGCTTCCAGCATAAGAATCGCACGTCTGAGGTTCCTCTCAGACTTCTCGCCTATGCGGTGGGCTAGTTCTATAGGAAGGCTGAGTCCTTCCTTCTTGCAGGTGCTCTGTAGTATCCCAATAATGGCATCTTGAGAAGGAGCAGAGACCCTGATTCCTAAACAACGACTACGAATGGCTGGAATCACACGGGAAGTGGAGTTGACTGAGAGAATAATGCGACATGTTGCAACATATTTTTCCATTGTGCGACGCAAAGCATGTTGCGCGTCTTTGGTAAGTTCATCGACTTCCGAGAGGACAATTACTTTAAAATCTCGTTGACCGTGTGGATCAATTTGGTGTGTCTGGGCAACCTGTTTTATCAAGTCTATTACCACGACACGGTCGTATATTCCAGCATCAGAGGGATTAACTTCTAAGTGATAGTTGCTGCTCACTGTCATTACTTCCACTTTACGATTGGATGGAGTTGTAAAGGTCATAGTTTCGTTTCGAAGGCGCTCCACGCCCGTTCCATAGAGCTCGCGCAACAAACACATTATGCGTGTTTTCTTTCCAGCTCCTGATGGGCCATAGAACATAAGATGTGGGAAATCTCCTTGTTGGCTAAGGTTCCGCAAGTGTTCTGCTTGTTCCTGGAAGATGGTTCCTATTAGATATGGGAGTAATTCAAGTTTGGAATAAAATTACTTTGTGATAATCCAGCTTGGATAACTCTCGTGGTCGGTGTTTATCCACCCATAAAGACATGATGACAAAGTATTTTTAACAAATGGTATTTTAATAAACAAAGCACAATAAACGATCCTTTTTTAAACAAATTCGCCGGTCCCGCGTTTTTATTTGAAAAAAATTGACAAATGAAAATGACAACTTCACTTTTGACAAATGACTTTCGTTCAGGTTTCTAGTTTTATTTAGGATGTGTTCAGTAGTCGGCGTATATTAGACCCCTTTTGTATTTGTTTCAAGCTACTTTCAGTTTTTTATGGAGGACATGAAGCAAAACTGCTTTTAAACGATGCAATTACTCTTTGCGATTTTTAAGCACGTAGGCGGGGACGTATGTATGTGGTGGCCGGAATAGATAATACTGCTGACCAACCCTAATTAAATAGCGGTAATCAATAAAAATCAACTGATTATCGATTTCCATGATTGAGAACTCAAATTTTGGATTCTTTGATAACAAAATTGGTACACATCATCCGCATTCGAAAATTTACCCGTTGCGATAATCTTTGATTAAAGATGATCAACTGCGAATAAACTGGCCCTAAGGAGTGTGGATATTTGTTTCTTTTTCATTTAACAAACCGAAAGGAAAGCAAAAAAACACCGAAGCTTAAAAATCGCAGTCGTCTAAAAGCAGTCTAAGAAGGAGAATGAACAAATCTATAAAGTTACCGATTTGAAGAGATTTGTTTAACAAAAGACAACCAAGAGACTTTTAAACTTTGTGCCAGTTGCCTAAACGTGGTCTTCTTTCGGCTGTAAGTATGTTTTTAAACACAGCGATTTTTAATGAAAAGGAAACATCTCTTGACATGCGATGACTCTGCAATTTTTTCAACCGTTAACGATTTTGTCCGCCTCGGCCAACACATACACCCTCCACCCACGGACTTAAAAATCGCAAAGGGGTAACTGCATTGTTTAAAAGCAGTTTTACCGATATGGGCAGATAACGCGAGGTTCAACTGTGTAGCTTGGCTGTTAGGTGTGTTTTTTCCAATCTTGGAGGGTCAGTACTAAGCATGGTTTAAATAATTGTAGAAATGTGCCTAAAAAATCTCTTACCATTTTCATTTGTAAAAGATAGAAAAAAAAAATTAAAGAGAACGTCAACAACTAAATTCCATTTACTTTTTTCCTTGCGTAAATGGGATCTTAAAAACTTTTTTGTATACCCCACAACCGCATTACGTTTCGCAATTGATCCTAAAATTCGTAGTTTCAAAAGCAGTATAAAGTTACAGTTTGCTTACGGTGGGTTAAATCTTTACCATAGCTGTCACAAGTTCTAATTAAATAAATAAAAATGATTTGCTGTGAAAAAACTGATCCCGAGTTGGGTGAAGTATTCATGGTTAGAAAATATTCGAAATTCAAAAAGGCTCAAAAGGTAAGAAATAATTTGGTTTTGTAAACAAAGTGTTAAAATTTTCACCGCATATAGTTAATTTAGCAGTAAATATTCCTTAAATGTTTGTATTAATTGAAATCTGATTAATTAAGGCGGTATTTAATTGAGAATTAAATACAAGGTGTAACTTGTAACGAAACGATTACTAGAGGTTCAGTTTGCTGATATTTCCGTCAAGACAACATTGTGTGTTCTTACTATATACATAAGTAATTTTGCTATAGCTTAACCGTCCACATAAATTGAATGTTTTTAAAATATCCAAAAATTGATACAAACGAATGAGTAAAAGAAGCCATTATACGTACAGCTTAGATAATTCTATTCAAAGTTTAAAACAAAGCAATTGTAATTTATTTTTAATTATAATTTGATCTATAAAGCTGAATTTCTCAGACAAATGCTACAACTCAAAAATAAATACATACACACATATTATATTTCCGAGCCCAATTTTGAATTAAAATAAAATAAAGCAGAAATTTTCTAATTTCTTTTACAACAAATAGCGCTATTTTCGCTACTTAATTTCTTTATTTCAATGCTTTTCACTAGACTTTATCCCTCGAATAAAGACCTGAAGAACAAATGAAAAAGAAAACCAAAATATAAATGAGAACCCTTTGCCAATGGCATATAACATAAATAAACGTACGATTTTTGATATCGTACTTTAATATAATAAATCTTGTTATTTTATATTAAAACTAATATCGTCATTTCATAGAGTCATACAAGATAGAGATAATTGTCATAAGATTAACGATAATAATTTTTTAAATATAACGTTTTTTAAACAATTAATAAAAGAATTTATTGAAATAAAATTATGCGTCGGTTTCGAATTATTAAAAATTAATTTCATTCTATACTTTTGGTTTTGTTATGAAAAATCGTTTGACATCTCCATCTGCGATATGGCTAGACTCGTGTGCCTGCAATTTATCTGAGGCAAACAATGAACCACAATACTGACAAAATAAGGCACTCTCTGTCGAGAGACAGGCATGAGTTTCAAGTACTGGTATCGAGTCACATTCAGTTCTCGGCATTACTAAACGTAAATCTTCAGTAATTAGTTGTTCGTCAACATTGGGTTCTTTGTTTTTGAATGTCTGACTCTGGCAACAGATTTCTTCTTTGTCATTTCCATTGACTTCCATATTAAGTTTTCTATTCTTTCTTCGATGAGAAAAGCGAATATGCTTTTGTAAAATACTTGCATCGTTGAAGTGCTTATCACATGATCTGCATATGTTTTCGGGCGAACCATTCTGCTTTTTGAATTCATCCGGAGAATGATACCGAATCATATGACTATTCCAGCCAAGAAAGCTGGGAAAGATTTTTGAACACATCTTGCAAATAAAGCTTAGTTTTTGTACTATAGGTTTAACTACTGAAGAGGCACGTGGGGCGGGTTGAGTTGGCATTTTGAATGTCGGCTTGGATATTATTGCCTTGGGAGCAGCTTTTTTTTTTGCTTTCTGCGCTGCCTTCTTTTCTTCCTCCTTTTTTTGCCGTCTTTTATCTCTTCTGGCTTGCAACTGTTGCTGTTTGCGCAATAGCGCTTTTGATTTGGATTTTTCACTTTGACTTTGCAGTTTATTGGCTGCGGCAGTTTTCGACTCAGATTTGTGAAGCTTTATGACCAATGTTTTATTAATCTCATTCGAAAGATTGTCATTGGTTGTTTTCATCAATTTCACTCGTTCGTCGGAGGCTGATTTATTAGAATCATTGATCTCATCTAGTGGGCGTTTGAGATTTTTAACATTGTTTTTTTGTTTTGGCAGGATGGTAGATACTTTATTATTATTACATTTTAGAGCATTTTTCAGTTTTTTTCTATCATGTGTGGTTATGTGCTTTCTATGAGGCCAAAATCTGTCATAAATTTTCCCACATTCTTTGCATTCGAAAAATGTCCAAAGATGAGCAAATATTATTCTTCTAGTAAGAACTGAGTCACCTACTTTAGTATCAAAACGCAGGTCTTCTCCCATATATTGCGGATGTGTTTGACGAATATGAAATACAACTTCATATTCGACACCTGAATGATAAGGGCAAAGTGGACACTGCTTACTTTCGAAAACTCTGCCTCTGGGGATGGTGTCTTCTTTTTTGTTATTCATTGTGTTCTGAAAGAAATTTTTACAATTTAAAACATCAGTGGAAACTTTTTATAAAGATCAAGTAAGCGCATTTATTTTTGAACTTTATCAGGTAGGTTATTTTTGGACAACAGAGATTTCAGTTTTTAAAAGATAATTGGTTATAAAAGAAAGGCTCTTAAAGTAGAGATTTTTAAAAATTTGTTTGCTGCTAATGCAGAGTAGCAACAATGATTTTAAGACGTTTTTAATAAAAACTAGAAGTTTTTATTATGCTGGAAGTGTTTTAGGAGAAATTGTCATTTTACTAAAACACTTCTGGAAACATAACGACTAATCGATAGACGCAAATATTACCGAAATGGTTCCATTACATACCATTTTAAACAACTTTTCTGGATTTCAGAGAAGGATAATCGCAAAAAGGACATATATCGCTGAAACATAAACACTTTGCCTTAAATCGCATGTGGTATTTCCTTGGAAGGCGGTCACCCGTGGAAAGAATAAAGCTGTTTAGTTTTGATACAAGTTTCACTTAACGATAGAAAGTAGTTTAGTTTAGAAGTGACGTAGTAAGGCACGTAATTGGATAGGAACGGGAAGGAAATAAGAGAAAAATTATGTATGGCGTGCCGTCTGAACTATCCTGAAATCTGAATAAATTTTAAGATGTTCCTTAGTGGAATTTTCGACCGACCAGTCGTCCAGAAATATTGTTTAAGGTCTGTTTTCTATACTGGGCTAGGCTAGAGCATTATCATAGGTAGATGATCCCCCTTCCGCCTCAGGGAGATGGTAGGTTCCACTTTAAAGTGGAAAAAACGTAGTACAACTTTTCATTTCAACAGGAAGAAATACAGTAGTATCGTTGATAAAAAAATGGACGAGTTTCGAAGATAAAACGAAGCACGGGGACACTATAGCACTTTTCGTGTTTCAAATTTGAATTCATACGATAAAGTTCAAAAATATGGCTCTCTCGAAAACGAGAAAAACAGTGATTTTAATTTTCCGTTAGACCGACTGCTATTTCTAAAGCGCATGCCTATGGACATAGCCCCCTGAAAGAATGAAACCTAGAAAACATTATATAACAATATAATTTAATCCTTATTGACTACACTTTTGTAGTGTAGTCAATAAGGATTAAATTATATTGTTATATATTGATTGAGATTACACAAAGTTTACGTTATAATTATACTAGAAAACATTCACTCGGAAAGAAACCAATTTGTGCCCTAAAACGACAATTTTTGTGAATATATCCGTGAACTGTGTGTGCTGTCACTATCATTAAACATTGACCATAGCTTTTCAAAGGGATTTTTCTTTAATCAATCAATCAAGTATATTTAAGTAGAAATAAGAATCACATAAATTTTACAAACGAAATGACAAATAAACAATGTGCTGGACTGGTGCATTGGCAAATTTTCAAAACAAATTAAGAAATAATCAATTTTGTAAAGGGAAACTAACCGAACTTTAAGGAAAAAATAATCTTATAGCTTAAAAACGGTATGTCATCTCATCTGATAGGCTAGTTATGAATAAGTTATGATTTAACAAAACCATTTTGGAATATAATTACCTTTTTTGCAGATTTAATATTTTTATTCACGCCTTCGCTTTGTTTTCCTGATTGCCGACCAATTGTACGTGCAGCTTCTACGTTAATTATTTCTTCTTCTAGGGGAACTATCACAAGCTCTTCAGGATCTGAGTCAGAAGAATCAATTTGAATAATTTCAGTTTCTTTGGACAGGCGATGAATTCTTTTGGATTTTTCTAAACTTTTATAAAGAATTTCGTCGTCGTCAACAACTACAGTTTCTTCCTCTTCGTTATCTTCTCCAATACTTTTGTGGAAGCCCAGCAGTGTTTCCTCACAATCCCAGCAAATATTTTCGGAAACTTCACCGCTTTCTGCGATCTGTAATTAAAAAAAAAAAATAAAAATTCAATTAAGGATTTTTTTCATAGGTGCATTGGAATTTATTTAGGTCGTTGTACCCGAACAGATATGGTGCGTGGAGGAATGGATTTTCTATTTGCGCTGTCAACAGCTGCTGGCGGGTACTTCAAATTAAATCTTCCACGGCATATACGACAAAATGAATTTTTCATTTTTCGATTGGTGAGTTTATATGAAACTTAATTAATTTTTAATTAATTGCGGATTAATTTATGTTGAAAATAAGAAGCGCCAGTGTTTTGATTCAAATGCTAGCATTATTCGGCGGGCGACTCAAAATTGACAGATGTCAGAATGATTGGCGTTCAAAAAAGCGTGTTTCGTACTGTTCGATTTTAAAGTCTAGATATAAACCTTGATGACAGGAATGTGTACAATAGGTTACTTCGAAAGCACAGTACACAAATCTTAAGTCCTCTTTTACACAAGGAAATTGAGTTTCCAGCAACTTTCAGTTTTTAGGTGACAAGGACACCAAGTAAGGGGAATGAAAGGTCTACGATTGGTCTAGTAGGTCAATGATTTTTATTCAGAATAGTGTTATGGGATATGAAATAAATATAATTTATCAGAATTTTTAAATTATATTTTTGTTCTAAACCTTTAACTACCATTGACCACTTTTTGCAAAATTGCAAAAGTAAAAATATTTTTTTTCCTACTAGCGCTAATATTTTGTGAAAAAGAATATACAAATTTTTATTTAAACCGAAATTTAAGCTTTCTGCATCATTTTCCCAGTTTCCCAGTCAGAAACACTATACCAAAATGAGCTTGAAAATTTTCACGTTTATACTTTTTCACTTTTTTGGCCAATGTCAGAAATCTCCACAATGACAAAGGTTCTAATAAAATGGAGCTTTAATCAACCAAAATCGGCTGATTAGCGATTTCCATGATGTACAATCGATGATTTACGGGTTACAATATAATCCTTGATTAAAGACTGATCATCTGTGAACAAAATGGCCCTTAGGCGTCAGTTATAGCGATCAGGAAAAACCATCAGGAAAAGTTGAAACAGATGGATACGATTTTTTTTTCCTTTTACAAATCTGTCAGTGGAACAAGTAAAAGCTGGAACGCAAATAATTGGAACGATTTGTTCCATTTTGTGTGAAGTGACAATCAGCTGGCACGAAAAATGAATTTACATCAGGAAAACACATTAATGCATTTTTAACAATAAAATAATTGTTGAGTTGAAAATTTTATTTGCATAAAAAATTCATTGAGTTATTTGTAATAGATTAGTACATAATCTATTTGAAAGTTTTTCCTGTTTCGTTTTCCTGATCGCTATAACTGACGCCTTAGTTCAAATGTGTTCGCGTACGCACATTTTGTGTAGTTTCGGGCAGGTGAGAGCGCTTATATGAGAGAGAAAATTATTAGCCCTTGTTGCTAGTTTTTACCCGAAAAATTTCTTCGGACATAAATTAGTGAGTCTCTGTCAGTCATTTGAAAGTCAAAGAATACTTTTTCGTTCAAACAAAAAAATAATTTGGAAAATTTTTCAGATTTCCTTGCTCACATAGACTGCTTTTAAACGCTGCAATTACCCCCTGCAATTTTTAAGCATTTAGGTGGGGGACGTATGCGGTGTCCGGGGTAAACAAAGTTGCAGGGGTTGAAATAATTGCAGAGTTATCGCTCTTTCTTCTTTGTGCTTTTCTTATTGTTTGAGCCATAAGCGGGGTAAAGAGTGAGGAAATATATTCCTTCTCATTTAACAAAAATTGCAGCTATTAAAATTTATTAAATGGATGCTGCAATCGGAAAGAAACTCAAAAGAGAATTACGGATAAAAATTGCAGTCGTCTTAACCCTGGGTCTCCACTAGAAATAAATCACCACAAGATATGCGTCATGTAGTCAAATCTTCTTGTGGAGAACCCTTATGTCGGAAAAATTTTTTATTTTCAGACATAAATTTCTTTATTTATGTCTTAAGTGGATATAAATTTTGACGTTTCGTGATTGACAGCCATTTTCTACAATAAACGTTTGATAAATCTGTGTAAACACAACAAATCTCGTAGTGCAGGCAAGTTTTTTTTGTTAATTTTTGACTATTATCTTTTGTTTATTTTTATTATTAACTATCAATTGATTAATTTTGATTTGTTAATTATATTCCTTGAACAATAGAAAAATTATAGAAACAATTATAGAAGCTCTGAAACTAATAAGGGCATTCAGGGATTTTGAATGCATCTGGGACTACTCTAGCCACAAGAGGAATGATTTAAAAAGAAAGCGCTGGGAGGATCCCTCCATTCAATTTGGAAAAAGAGTAGACACACTAAAAAAAAAAATAAAATGCTTGTGTTCGGCTTATGTTCTCGACAAAAAAGAGTTGGCGGGGTTCACCCAAAAACGATGTTTTCTTGTAAGTTAATTTTTTGTCCATTTTTTTAATTTCCTGCAAAATTTTCAGAAGCTGGAATTGTTTACGAAGATAGACGTAATCGTTTGCTACCAACGAATGCCGAAAAAGTAGTTTTTATTTACCACAACTTACCATTAGTAGATTTTAAATACTAAAATAAAAATTTTTGAATAAAAGAAAACATTTATTGTAAGATAATAAGCCTTTTTTATTCTCCATTTGTTATTTGGTATTCGGCCGAATGTTGTGAACTATTCGGCCGAATACCGAATATCAAAAATATAGGCCGATTAGGCCGAATGCCGAATAGTGGTCGAATATTCGCGGCATCTCTATGAAATAGTTTGCCCACTCAACGAAGAAATAAATATTTCTGCAGTTATTTCTGAAATAAATTAAGTCATAAATATGGCTTGTGGAGCCGGGGCGTAAAGCAGTCATAGACTGCTTTTAAACGCTGCAAATATGCTGCAATTACCCTTGCAATTTTTAAGCATGTAGGCGGGGGACGTATGCAGTATCCGGGGTAGAAAAAGTTGCAGAGGTTGAAATAATTGCAGAGTTATCGCTCTTTCTTCTTTGTGCTTTTTCTTATTGTTTGAGACATAAGCGGAGTAAAGAGTGAGGAGATATTATTTCCTTGTCATTTAACAAAAATTGCAGGTATTAAAATTTGCAGCGTTTAAATGGATGCTTTCTATCCGCAATTTTCTTTTGAGTTTCTTTCCGATTGCAGCATCCATTTAAACGCTGCAAATTTTAATACCTGCAATTTTTGTTAAATGAGAAGGAAAGAATATCTCCTCACTCTTTACTCCGCTTATGTCTCAAACAATAAGAAAAAGCACAAAGAAGAAACAGCGATAACTCTGCAATTATTTCAACCTCTGCAACTTTGTCTACCCCGGACACCGCATACGTCCCCCGCCTACATGCTTAAAAATTGCAAGTGTAATTGCAGCATATTTGCAGCGTTTAAAAGCAGTCATACCCAAAATTTCCATCTGGACGAAATAAAATAAATAATCAAACAGATTCCTTTTTCTTTTCTACTTTTTGACACTTTTTTCCTTGTTGACGTTCTGTTGCTATCGTTTCGAGTATCGTGCAGTGCAGTGTGCACTCGGACTGGTGCACTCTGTCCTTTTCTTAATTGAATGTGGCTGTGTAGCTCCTGTGCCTTTTGTTTATCAAAAAAATCATTTATTAATTAAAAATATACAGAAATAATTATTCATTATTATTATTAATTAATTAACGCTTGTAAATTGTTATCAAAACGGCTATGTCTGCAATGTTTTGTAATGCATGTAACGTAAGTAAATAAACAGCATTACCAAAACGATTTAAATGATAACATTTCTTCTAGAAGGAAAATCACTACAATTCCAGCAAATGCGAGCAATGCAAAACAACCTTATCAAAGGGAAATTTGAATACCATGCATGATGATTGGGAAAATGACTTTCTTTACATTGAAAATGCCGAGGTAAACGGAAAAATATTCAAACTTGAAAATTTGGAAGAAACTGATAAGGCCCAACTAGGAATTAACCCAACAACTAATATCCAAATTGTTCAAGCTATAAAGGAAGAACCAGAGTTTCAAATAGAACCTGAGTTTCTAGTCGAAGAGGACGTAAGTTCCATTATTTACTGTATTTTTCTTGATTCAAATATATAACGAAATTAAGTTTCAGAGAGCTGAGGTTGAAACTAAAAATCACCCCTATCAGTGCAGTGAATGCAACAAGTGGTAAGTTGGATTTCCTAAACAGAAACGGATACAAATTGTTTTTATTTCATCGGTTTCCTGCTTGATTGAAAAATGTTTGGCTCAGCATTTCTGCCGTCAACCCCATTGACAATCCATAGGTATTTCAATCGGTAAATATATTACTTTGATGGAGTTATTAGGCTTTAAAAGCCGAACTTATTAAAGAAAATCGTTGCGGGTAGCTCCAAATGATTAATAGACGCCTTGAATTGCCCAAAGAGTGGTTTAGTTAATTTTTTTGTTTTTCACACCACAAAATCGGCCAATATATTGATAATAAGCCATTTAATGAACATTGATTCTTCTGATAATTTTATAAAAATTAAAACATCTACAGCATAATACATTTATCTGAATTATGCGTCTGTTTTGATTTCTAAACGACGACCGATTTAGATCATATTCAAACAAAACATCCGTTTTCTTTTTTTTTTTATGTTGACAGCGGATCACTTCAGCTGCGTTTAGTACATTTGTCTAAAGCAGACAAATCAAATCAATACTAACATCCTCACGCTCAAATAATTTTTCAATCAAAGTAATACCCAATTCATATTATCTCAATTTCAACCGAGTCACTTAATGTTATTAAATACTCAAAGTTATCGCGCTACCTATCGAAAATCGCAGAACAAAGTCTACCGGGCCAGTTAATAAATTTAGATTGTATTTTATAAGTTTCGGTCCAAATGAGAGCAGGGTGATGAAAAACACTGAAATGAATTTCATCTGTTCGTACTAAATTCTTGAAGGGAAAGCTAACATAAATTTATAAATTATGCATTCAATTATTATTTTTATTTCAGTTTTAAACGAAAGGCAAGTCTTTTATCTCACACAAAAGTTGTTCACTGTGTGAATGGTTCCGATATAGATTCCACCGATAAAAATACGAATCAGTCGAAGATTAAATCTAAGAATTCTTCCAAGAGCTCTAAAGTACATTTAAAGTATTTGGACAAAAATGAAAGTACAGATTCAACAGCGCATAGTGTTATTTTAAAATGCGATCTTTGTAATGATTCATTTGCAAACAGCAATGAGTTGAATGCCCACCGAATCACATGCGTAACAAAAGAAAAATTCTTTTGTGATGTTTGCAAAATCTTCCTAGGCTGTAAGGGTGCTTTACTTAAACATGAAAAATCGAGACAACACATATATTATCTAGACAACCCCCCCACACGAGAAAAATTAAAATTCGTTTGTTTATTTTGTGGTGAAAGGTATAGGTATATTGTTTGAATTTTATTTAAAATCTTGATGGACGAGTTTTAAAATTTTCCAGATTTTCTCTTCAAGTCCTATTGACCAACCACAAGAAAGTTCATATAGAAGAATCTAAGCTCCTTAGTGAGACATCACGAATCGAAAGGGTGGATGGTCGAATAACATATATATGCACAATTTGCGGAAAATCAACGACAAACAAATCGGGTCATACCGAACATCTTCGAGTACACACCAAGGAAAAGCCAGTTAAATGCGATTTATGTGAATCAGCATTCACAACACGTAGTTCATTAGTGCGTCATATGAGTCTTCATACGGATGAACGACCATATAAATGTAACATTTGCGGTAAAACCTATAGACACAAAAGGAATCTGAGAAAACATTTATTCATGCACACTGGCCAGAGGCCATTTAAATGTACATACTGTGATAAAACATTTGCACTGAGATACACCTTCAATGATCATGTAAGGCTTTCACATACAAGAGAAACTCCGTATCATTGCGAAGAGTGCAAGGAATCCTTCAAAACTTCATATTTGTTAAATTTTCATCGGCGAAAGGACCATAATATTGATACTAATACTAAACCTAAGGTCAAAATATTGCACAAAAATTTAAAATCAGCTCAAAGTACTGAGAATAAATAAATTATTAATAATTTGTGTAAACCTTTTGTTGGAATTTCTAAAGCAGCCAGAATATATGACGAAAAAAAAAGCTCTTTGTCTTGAAAGAGAGACAAATTCTATAGAGAAAACAGAATAAGTTTGCGTGACGACCTTGGGGGATTTGTACAGATTTTATTCGGTCCGAATTTAAAGACCTTAACATTGAAAAAGAAAATACTGATAAATCGCCGCAGGCATTTTTTTTCATTTTTGAACTTTATTTCTTACAATTTTTTAAAAATAATTTACAATATTTGAAAGAAATAGCTTGCTACAATCTTGCCAAAATAAAAGTGGCGAATACACTGTGAACATTCAAGAGTTATTTGCTTATGTATAAAACAACTGTAATATTCCCATTGTTTTTTTTTGTTCAAATGTAAACTTTATACTAAATATTCAAATTAGTTATGTGTATAACCGGTGTGACTGCAATTTTCAAACTATCAACTAAAATGATTAAAATTAAAAACCACAAACATTTACCTGAAAATGATTTTCTTTTTTTTTAAATTCATTGCGCCGAAAAAAAATGAATTAAATAAACCAACCTTATTTTGTATTGTATAAAATATTTCAAATACATTTTACATTTATTAATGGTGAATTATTTTTTTCTTTTAGCTTATTTTGCAATTGTTGAATAACAAACCTTGGTATAGAGATTTCTCATTTGTTCCCCAATTTTCTGATGCAGCCATGATATTCTTATGTTAATTCTATTATTTATAAAAAACATCAACTCTTTGCCACCTTTCTTTTAAAAGTAGTTATTCGACCGTTACCCAATTTAAGTCATATTTAAATTTCTTAAAACTCGTCATCTCTCCTAATTTAAATTTGACCTACCCGCTCAACCAAAGGGAAGCCTTACCGCTGAACAAATTTTTGTTTTTAACGCTCGTCACGTGAACTACGATTTTCAGACTTAATTTGCCAGCGTTATATAAAATGGCAAAAACTACTGGAAGCAAATCATCTGCCAGCTTTTAAATTTGATATCACTATATAAAATGTTTCCAATTTAAAAACAAACCTCGAAAAATTGAAGAGAATAATTTGTGACAAATTAACAATTAATGCATGTGCATAGAAACATTCATTAGGATCGTTAGCAGAATAGGGCTGATTCACACAAACAAAACTAGTTACAAACAGAACGCTAGTAAAATGAATACAGAATTCAACGTCTAACTACAGATATAATATTTCTATGAATTTCGCATTTAAAGGAAAACATGATCACTGAGACGTAGACGAACATCCCATTAATTGATCAAATGTTTGGGAATTATATGCTATTCAGGGTGATTCAAATAAGATGCGACAAAAAGCTAGAGCGTGCGGACGAGTCGAGATAAGAAGAAAGTTGAAAAGAAAATAATATGTAGATAAAATCTTATTGAATGTAAATTGAAATCAACGCAAGAAGAATTTAATCAGTTCAATCTTCCGAGATCTCGCAAATTTTGCTGTATTAAAATTTATCAAGTGATTTTTTTACTTGAGTATTTACCAGAAGAACTGAAGAATGTTGAGATTTCGAATATCTCAGAAACCTGAACTGACTTGTTAAAATTTATCAAGTGATTTTTTTTTCTTGAATATTTATCAGAAAAACTGAAGAATTTTGAGATTTCGAAGATCTCAGAAACCTGAAGTGACTTGTTACAATGAAATTAAAGACAAACAATTGGATTTTTCTTTGGAAAAGAAAATAATTATTTAAAAATATATATGTATGTATATGTAATTCAATAGATAAGGATAACATTTTTTAAATATATAATGCGACGCATTTTATTGCTTATATGTTGATATCTTATATTATATCAATTTTCTCTATATCTGCTGAACTTTCTTTCTCATTTGTGACCAGTTCCGCTGGTCTATCTTGTGCTGAATCTCTGTTCTCGTTTTCACTTTCAGTTGACGTCTTGGCTGAATTTCCCTTACGTTTTCGTTTCTGTATGCGAGACGTGCCACCCCCTATGTGGCATTTGCGTTCATGGTCAGCCCGTGTATAGTTAAAGGCAAACGTTTTATCACAATGACGACACTCGAAGGGCCTCTCGCCAGTATGCAGTTTCAAGTGTTTTTTCAAACTTTTCTTGTGTCGATATGTGGCATCACAAACATTACATTCGAATGTTACATTCTCATGAGTTCGCATGTGATGGGCCATTGCATTTGAGGTAGCAATGCCTATTCCACACTTTTCACATTTGTAGGGTTTTTCTTTTGTGTGAATTCTTAAATGTTCCTCGTGCCTGAATTTGTTATTTGAAGTTTTTGCACATATTTTACACACGTAGGAAGTTTTTCCTCCGCTTCTATCGATGATGGTCATCTCTTCGATTTTCTTCATTACCTCAGTGTGCTTTTTTCTGTGCTGCAACATAAGTAGCTGAGACTCATATCTGTAAGAACAATTCAATTTAATGTAAAACATTCAACAAACATATTTTACTCACTTTTCATTGCAAATATTACACTCAAACAATGTTCCCTTCCTGCTTGATCTTTGCCGATGCATTCGAATTTTATGCTTCCTGAGACTTGACGGAGTTAAAAGAATTGTCTTGCAAATGTCACACTGATGAACTCCTTGATGGGACCTTTGATGAATGTTATATTCACGCTCACTCATGAATACCCCTCCACATTCTTTGCATTCTAGGAAGCCACTCGGTGTTTTTTTGAGTTGCTCCAGAGAAGTCGTTACTGTAAGACTATCATCTACTTTTTCGTGAATTACTATGTGCTTTAAATGCTCTTGGTAGCTGTCTGTGATTTTCTCACACGCTGCACATTTGTAGACAATTTCATTGGATTTATTTTGTTTCGAGTTAGAACAAGGACTTAGTTCGGTTTTGCACTTTTTGGGGTATTTTTTTCGTGAATTATTGTTTTCTGAATCAGATTCATGTTTTCGTTTTCTTTTTCGTGTAGAGCTTGATTGTTTTATAGGGATTGAAGGTCTTTCGGTTTCGTCACCTGAGTATAAATATTCGGATTCACAGGATTCGGAAAAAGCAGTTGAAGCGTCGTGCGCATTGGATTTGGGTTCAATCTCAGAAGCATGGCCAGCACAGCAGGCACTTACATCATCTGGATTGTGTATTCGGTTAATATGCGCTTTTAGAGTAGCTTTTCTCTTGAAACTTGAAAAATAATTAAGTTTTAGTTTATTAATAAAAATTAAAGGGGTATAATAAAAATTTAAACAAATCTTTATATATAAAAATATAAATGTTCGTTTGTTCCTAATCTTAAATATCCGAAAGTTCTTTACCGAAGTCTCTGAAATTTTTATACAATATTGCATTCAAATACGAGTGTGTTTCTATAAACATATTTTTTTTAAACAGTGCCATCTGTGGGCATAAAAGCAACACCCACTATACTGTGATCTGTGGCAATCTCATTTACATAAATAGAATTTCTGTGAAAAATGTCTGAGTTTTGCTGTTAAAATGCTTGCAACAATATTCGAGTTCATTTGCTCAAACTGTTATAGGGTGAAATGCGGTAAAAATAGAATTAGATTTAAAAAATTCTTTTTGGAAATAAAATCCTCTTTTTTAAGGTTGTATTTTGGGAATCACTTAAGGGCTCATTTATAGGATTAAATGGAGTAAAGGCGAAAAATAACGTCCGATTTTAAAATGTTTGTTTCTATTTTTTTATACATAAGGGTTCAGAGATTTTTTTTAATTAACAATTTATGGTATAAAAGAACATAAAATGGAAAACATGATGGTGGTTATAATTTACTTGAGGATTTTTGACTTCACCCAAAGTCTTTTTTAACATTGTAGCTAAGACCCAAGGTCTGGGACGCTAAGATTAAAGGCCAGTTTCACAGCGCACACTTAAAACTTAAGATTTCCATTTTGGACCATATACTTTCTCCAATCTTAAAGTATTTTACAGTTTTCTTTCGATTTAAGTTACAAAAGTAATTTAAGAATTGAACAGGTGGTAACTCACCTTTTTGAACATTGTGTGCACTGGTATGGTATGCTTGGGGTTGTTGTCTTGCTATCCTCTGTGGCAATAGATGTTATCTTCTTCTTAATATTTTCTGCCCTGCTAGATTTTATTTTTGGAATCTAGAAATCAATATTGGCAAACCTTTATTTAGCTATAATCTTCTTTATAGTGTAAAGACTTACTTGACTCTTCTCTGTAGCATTGTCATTTACATCTAAATTCTTTTTATAATCAAACTGTGTTTCATTTTCAACGTCAACACTTGATTTCGGTTCAACTGTTACAATTTCGAATGTTAGATTCTCAGTGTCACCATCTTCCAACTTAACAATGCTCTCCACATAAGCATTAGGAATCTGGGATGGATATTATTATAATTTTCATTAGTCAAATATGCTCGAGAAAATACCCCGACTTACATGACAACAAATATTTTCATCAAAACCAGGTTCAGATTTTATGTCTTGCTCATTAATCACTTCTTCCAATTCATCTAAATTCTCCAATTTGTACACTTCCCCAATAAATTCAGCTTCTTCGATAAATCGAAAATCACTTTCGCACTCATCTTCTTCCGAGCATAAAGGTTCAGTTGTATTAAGGCTTACTTTGCAAGTTTCGCACTTAACAGCATTAATATCGTTCAGTTCCTGCAATAAAAATTTGTCAAAAATATGTGCATACAAAAAAGTACTTTGTTGAGTTGAACTTACATCGCAATTATTGCAACGAACTTCAGTCATTTTTTTGAATAATTTTTTGTTTGCTGTTAAGAATCCATTAGTTTTTCTCTGAATTTTATTGAGATTTAACAGGATTCCAAGTGTTAAAATATTTTCATTTCGTCAACAACATGCCATTCACAAAATTTTACAAAACTTGCCAAAACCAAACGCCAGGACAAACGTCAAAATGAGAGCTGTTTGATTTAATGATAAAAGCACAGCTATTAGTTGCGTTCGTTTCTAGCTAGTGAGTACAAGAATCCATCCTCCTTTGTTCAAGCGTGGCAAAAAAATCAAATTTTTGTTTTCGATTGAAATATTATACAATAGTCGCGTTCGGGGATCGAAGCTATCCGGAGAGGTTTGTATTGTTGTAATCCCTTGTGATAAAACAGCTGATGCAACAACAACCCAACGTATCTGAAATTTTTTGGATAGGTGGATAGCCTATCTAATAGTTCCTCAAACGCAAGGAATGTTTTTATTAGAACCGGAAAAGTATTTTCATATTAAATTAACTAATTTCTTTTGACATTTCATTTTGAATTTGATTTGACATTTGACTAACTTTCCACTAACTTTCAGTTTTCGGGTCAGAAGGACACCAAGTAAGGGGAATGAACGATCTACGATTGTTGGAAATTGGAAATTAAAAGAAAACGTTAAAAAATCTCCAGCAACTTGTTTCCTTGTGTAAAATGGGACAAAGACTGCTTGCAAACGAAGCAATAACCTTATGCTGCAGTTGAAAAATTGCAGAGAGCTATGAGTGTGAATAAATGTTCCTTTTCATTGAAAATCGCGGTCTTCTAAAAGCAGTCTTAGCACAAACTTAACTTTCGCATCGATGAAATTTGGCGATAAACAAAACTCATTTGATTTGTTTTAATTCTCATCGTTTCTCGACGAATTTTATCGTTGGTTATGTTACAGAACGTGGGCACTGCTGGTAACAGAAATAACTATAATAGGGGCATTCATGCAACGTCGTAAAGTCCTCGTAAACGTGGTGAACTGCGTAAGCCTGTGAAATTTGTATGAACATTTGACATGTTACGCAGTTTACAACGACTTTACGCCATTGCATGAAACCCTAATATGTAAATAATCACGAGCGCGGGTCTATTGCGTACAGCCAGTTATGTAAATTTAGCTTAAACCTGGAAAGGCTCCAAGCAACAAAAAACTCTTTTCACATTCGAGTATCGATCAGTTGACATTTCGATTTGACGTATTTTCATCTTGATTTTGATTTAGTCACCGCGTTTTGAATTTTGCTAATTATTATTATAAAATTTTGTATTCATTTAAAATGAATTTAATTTGTCTACCTGGACAGAGACTTTGTCTATCTGATGAAAATACAGTTGCAGGGCAAGGAACTTTCGAAAGACAAGGCTATATTTACTCAACACTCGCGGGAACAGTAAATGTTCGCGAACAGGATAATAAGGTAAACATAAATAATTCTCTTTTTAAAATAAACTGGTTTTCCTAGCTAAAAATCAATTTTATTAGTTCAAATTTGTTGAAGTCAAATGCGTTGGTAATCAAACTATTGTTCCTGTAACTGGCGATGTTATAACAGCACAAGTTCAACAAGTCAATCAAAGGTTTGCTAAATGTTCCATCATCTGCATTGGCGATCATATTTTAGAAAGAAACTACCGGTGAGTGTAATTGGACATCTTATTTCTAATAAACAAAACTAAAAAAAAACTGGTCCCGATAATTAGGGGAATTTTAAGAAAAGAAGACGTTCGAGCTACCGAGAAAGATCGCGTCGAGATGTATAAATCATTTCGCCCAGGTGACATTATTTTAGCGCGAGTGGTGAGTGGTGACATTTTATAAGAATTCTCTGTTCTGATTGTCATTTATCATTTAAAGCTCCCACAAACAGAACTCTCTTGCTATCAACTAAGTACTGCTGAAAATGAGCTTGGTGTGGTTGTTGCTTTGGCCAATGAAAGTGGTCCATATGGTGTCCCGATGGTACCAGTGAGCTGGACGGAAATGCAGTGTCCTGAGACACTCGTCAAAGAGCCTAGAAAAGTTGCAAAGATCGTTCCGGAAAGTGCCCTTAAAACAGATAATGAATAAAATATATTTAACACGATATTTTTTCTTAATTCAATTCGTGCTTCTGATTCTTTATACCTACTTATTTAGGAAACACAAATCTGAGATAAAAATAAAGCTAAAAAAGTTTTTTTAGTACTCCTTTCAACAAAGAGGAAACGATTTATCTGGGAACATAATTCTTTTGGCGCGAGGTGTGAGAATTTCATATGTGGAGGGATATCTTCTTTCTTGTGGATAGTTGAGGATCTCAAATATTTTTTTTTAAATAAGAACATTTCTTGAAAAAAGAATCGTCGCATATGGGTTTTTGTCAATTTCATAAAAAAAATGAAAAAGTCGATATCTTAAGTTCTATAAATCAGATACTCAAGATTATTATCCTTATGTCGGTTTTGGTTGGATTTTGGGAGAATATGAATATTTTATTCACTCCTACTCCCAATTTTCCAAACTTCGATAACGATATTAAACTTATGCGGTATTTCTCTTGGAAATTCGTATTTTCCTCGGTTAACCTGGATCAAGTAGCAAATATCAACAATATCGGTTGGAGATCGAGAGAACCCTCGAATTCGTAAAAATAAATTTGTATGTCGAATCACTTACACAAACAGGCAGTATGTTTGAAAAATAAGATTTTTCATTGCTGAGAGCAAACATTAAAACTTCTAAAACAGTTAAATTAAAAATATTCCAATCGGACAATATTTGCCTGCAAAAATGGGACTTGAATGTGACAGTGTTTCCGAACTTTTACTTTTGTGAACTCGACAAGCCCCTTTCTATACTTTTGAGCTTTCCGTTTATTCTTATTCGAAGTCAAGTTTACAGCAATTTTATTTATACATATGTACTTCTGAGTTGTGTTTACAGTTAACATTTACTATATTTAATAAATATGCAATATTTAATGCATCTGTTGAGTTCTTATCCACAAGTAAAAAACGACTATTTTTTTTTATATAATCAAACACTATAACTTTTTATTTATATGCTCCAACCGTAAGAAGACAATGTTCCGTAATAAAATTATCCACAAATAATGGCATCAGAGTGTTCTTGGCTCGTTCACATAAAGTCGATACTCTCTTAGGTTCGCCTTGATCACGTTCAAATTTAATATAATCTATCCAAACATCTGTGCGTGTTTTTCCAAAATCTAACAAACTATTTTCGTAACAATATCTTATTTTCTCAATGTCAGGCTTTAACTAAAAAAAAAACGAAAATAAAAAATCATCAATACAATGAATAAACGATTCTACTAAATTTCTAACTTACAGCTTGAGATTCCAAAAGAATCATTTTCTGATGCAACTCCAAGCATGCGGGTCTAAGAGCCTTCAGTTCTTCATATAAATTGCGAGTTGCCGACAAAGGTTGATTCACAACTGACCATTCCAAAAACTGTGGCCGGAATGACAAAAACTGAGGCGTATCAAAAGCGCATGCTTCTCTCATGATAAGCTGTAATTTTGTAGCTTTGTCTTCGTAGCATGTCATAAAGAACTGAATAGTCAATTTCCATATAGGATAAGAATTAGTTCCTAGCAGACTTGTCGCTTCGCGAAAGATTTCAAAGACTTTATTACGATTGTTTTCCATTACATGGAAGGCCAAGCGTTGTTCCCACAATTTCAACGAATTAAAGCGTTTTGTGGCTTCGGCCATCATTTTCATGATAAAATCTTTGTTGGATTTTGATTCAGTTAGGAGACTTATATACGCGTAGTAATGTTCCTCTGACATGCAATTGGCTTCGTGTGCTCCCCTAAAAGCACTGGCCAACTTTTTGCGCTTCAACACCGGTTGGGTGGATAAATCGTTGTTTAGTTCCATCATAGATCGGATAAACAACGACCACATTGCTGGGGTTTTTATCTATAAAAGTATTGATTTAATTAAAGATTAAACGAATTTTGAATTTTATTAATACTTACAATATTAACAGCAGTTTGATAAACCTTGAAGCATCCTTCGATGCGCGCTTTTAGTGTTGGCTTTGGTGCTGTAGCTTTATCCTTGTTATCTTTGTCATCTTTTTCTTCATTATTTCGCTCTTCAAGTTCAAGTTCAATAATCGCGTCTTCGGGAAAATCATTGATAGGTTCACCGGCCAATACACGACGTGCCAAAATATCCCAAACAGCTTCTTCACGTGGATACAGCATCATCATGTCGTTAACGATAAGTTTTTGAAGAGGCGCTGTAAATCTAGCGTGTTGATCTTCTTCGCATTGTTTGATTAGATTCACCAAGAATTTAATATTGCAAATCTTCTTTTTAGCTGTATTGTATATGGCAACAACTCGCCCTAAGCTGGCTGCTTGATGTTCTTCTGGCATTGCTGCTGTTTCCGACAGGAGTACACGAAAGAATGACGTGAATAATAATTCGCTATCAGGATGCCGCTGAAGGCCCCGGAAAAAGATGCTTTTTACTTTTTCCATATTGTTGCCTTGTTCGTGGAACCACATAGCCGCACTGTTCCAGATTTTTGGTTTATCGCCACGTTTCTTTAAAGAAATATTTAAAATAAATATTGTTACTTAGATGAGGATTTTACCAAAGGATTTCTATAAATTGGGCATCATATGAAAGTTAAGACTGTCCTCTTTTCGAAACCAGTTGTCATGCAGACTATCGTCGCCGGAACGACCACTTTTATGAAAAGAACTTTGGGTTACCATTGACAAATGTTTTCCCACTTTGTCTTGCCAGAGCCAGACCATTAACTCCTATTTTTAATTCATAATATGAAGTGATTCTTTGTATATCCTATACACAAAAATCGAAAAAATAGCGCAGCCCAAAAGACTTCTCCCTATATATTTATTTGAATAAAGAAGGTCTTTAATTGAGCTTAAGGTATAACTTCCAATCTATACGATTTCTTTCAATACTATATCTGATGAGTGAATATATTTACCAAAAAATCCGAAAAGGAACAAGGTTCTTCAACAATAGAATATATTTACCTGAATTAACTTTTCGTATGCAATGGGCACCTCGGATGGAAAATTGTTTTTGCAGAATTTCAAATATGCATCCCATAGACGATTCTCATCCGGATAGAAGCGTATGGCTTCCTTGTACAGTCGGACAATACGATTTGACATCGCAGCTCTTAGACCAGGAAATTGTTGATTTCTGGAAATTTCAATTGATTTGACCATTTCGTGTAGTTTCTTTTCGAAAATAACAAATGCACCATAATCCCTTAGAGTTTTTGCACTTTTGCTTAGTTTATATTGATACGCTTCTCGTGTTCTGATGATAGCCCTACCATTCGAAATTATATTTCTTTTTTTGAGTTTATTTCAATTTGTTTTTGAGAAAATCTTTTACCTTAGTCTTTCTTCAGTCATTATTTGATGTTTTCGAATCAATTCATATTCGGGAATTGTTCGTTCCTGGTGACAGCCCACAACTTCTGCCATATTTTAATTTTTTTATTTAAGTAGAAAAAAATTGTATTTGCCTATTTTTTTTTAAATATCATAAATTTTACAAATTTGTAAAGTTAACAAGTGGGTACTTTGAAGAAAAAGAAAAACAAGGGGAAAGAAGCATGCTACTTCATCTGTCAAATTCGTTCAGGGATGGATTCGATACTCAAATTTAGAGTCTCGATGGCACAGTACCAGTGTTACCACTTTCGGAAAAAAAAGCAGAAGTAGATTTGAAGAAAAAAGCGAAGTAGGTGGGGAAAAACCGAAGATTTCAAAATGACCCTTTTTATATAAACCATATTTAAAAAAAAATTTATTAAATTTATTTAATTAAACAAAAGAAACATAACACTTAAATATAAACAGAAACATAAAAATTCTTTCAGATTTCATTTTAACATAAATATTCAATATATTGTTGAATATACTGTTTAATGCCTAGCACTTTATAACAAAGAAAAAAACAATAGGTCAAAAAATTATCTCAGACTTCATGTTTGGCTACTTTAATTTTTTCCATGTATATGGCTTTATTGCGCAAAAGATCGATTGTGGCATCATCCAAATCTATGTCTGGCTCTGTTACGCCCACCGTTGACCGAAACGTTTTCGAAGAAAAATGGTCCAATGATGCAACCACTCTACAATCCGCACCAATCTGTGACTCTCAGTGGATGAATTGGCTTCTCGATAACAACGTGGGTTTTCTGAGCCCCAGATGCGACAATTCCTATCAGATAGGCTATCCACCTATCCCACAAATTTTCAGATACGTTGGGTTGTTGTTGTACCAGCTGTTTTATCACAAGGGATTACAACAACACCAATCCGGATAGCTTTAGATTGGGCTTTTCCAAAAACTATATATCTATAACTATATTATATTTGGCGGTTCTTGTTGGGGAGAAAACAATGCAATACAAACAAATATACTTACAAATGCAAACACTTTTCCAAAGGTGTGACTAGTATGCACATTATGATTTATAGTAGTATATGTATGTGAGTATATTTGTTTGTATTGCATTGTTTTCTCCCTAACTAGGGAGAATTGTCACATTGACTTATGGGGGAACTTCCCAATTGATCCCCGAACGCGACCTTTTTGTTTGTTAACGTAGCCGCCGAGATGAATAAAAAACTACTTTTCAAAAAACGTAATGTTTGGGCTACACAACACTCACTTGGAAATAAGTTTTCAATATTTCCCAACGTTATTCAAAGCGTAAAGCGACTCATTTCGTTCCGTGAAGGTATGATACTGACTTCCTGTCAAGATATGGAGCTGGAAACAGCTGTCAGTGTCAAAAGAAACCACTAGATCGCCCACCCGTTATAGAGGTTTTAATTTTATAGACATAACAAACAAAAAAGTGCTCTAACTGAAATCAAGTTCAGTACCATCAGTATTTTAAATTAAATGTGAAGATGTAAATTATTCATCTGCCCGATCTTTAAAGGTTACGGCTAGAGAAAACAAAAACACAAATAGCAAATTTACTGAACAAGAAGAAGAGTATTCTGAGGAGGTTTTTGCTGCAGAAGATGCCACAGATTCCATGGATATACTTCTTTCAAGACGCAAATATTTGCACTTTGCCTTGAGATGTAATAATTCACCAATAAATGTGCTTTCATGTTGTATGTGTTATCGTACAGTTTAGACTGGGACGTTTTTATTCAGATCAAGAAGAGCTTCGCTACAGATTAAGATCGCACATCTTATGTCATAACGATGGCGTTATTTCTGACGCGGCTAATTTTAGCGCTGACGATACTTCAGAGATCAAAGTGCCACTCATAAGAAAGAAGTTGATGAACTTTTTTTTATACATGTATTAGTATGTATTTAAAAGCATAACTTGGGAAACTGAAAAAGAAAACAATCTAGATGCCAACCAAAAACATGAAGAGCTTAAGATTTTAGAAAACGATTGGCTCGAAAACATGGCTGGATATAATATATGCCATAAACTGATAGATTGAAATTGAAGATCAGCACCGGAGCCGCTTGTAGGGGTGATGATGAATATTTTTAACTTAGACTTGTTATATTGTCTTTGTTTTTACTGTATTGGGTCCGTTTGTTGGCGTATTTCATGGCGCACTCAGAAGTTCTTAATACAAAATTGGAGAAATTTCCCCCTATTCAAAATACAAAAATGGGCTTTTCGTTTCATATTCGCAAAAATATTCAGGTTGCTGTCTGGATATCCCAAATAACAATGACATATCTTATTTCTTTTACAGTCAAAAGGACCACCCTATACATTAAATTAGGCAAGTTAAAATTAATTTGACTGTCCTCCTCAGAAGTCAAATATGGGGATTTCATAATCGGCGTATTTACATTAAATTTTCATCAGTATCCATAATTAAATATTTCGTTGAGGATTTTTATGAAATCCTTCAGAATTTAGATACTATATAAACAATTAACGTGAATGAAACCGATATTGCGACTTTTCAATACACATTTTCTATTGGTCTACATCTACATTTTTTGGTAGTATATGTATGTATATTTACCTGAATCAACTTTTCGTACGCAATGGGGACCTCGGATGGAAAATTGTTTTTGCAGAATTTCAAATACGCATCCCATAGGCGATTCTCATCTGGATAGAAACGGATGGCTTCCTTATACAGGCGAACAATACGATTTGACATCGCAGCTCTAAGGCCAGGAAATTGTTGATTTCTGGAAATTTCGATTGTTTTGATCATTTCGTGGAGCTTCTTCTCGAAAACAACAAATACTCCATAATCCCTTAGGGTTTTTGCACCTTTACTAAGCTTGTATTGATAGGCTTCTCGGGTTCTGATGATAGCCCTGTTATACAAAATTTAATTTAATTTTTTTTTTATATTATTTATTAAGAGAGTATTTTACCTTAATCTATCTTCGGTCATTATTTGATGCTTTCGAATCAATTCATATTCGGGAATTGTTCGTTCCTGATGACAGCCAACAACTTCTGCCATATTTAAGTTGTAATTTTAATTAAAAACAAGTGGATTTGTTTTTATGTTTACATTAAAATACCAGCAAAATCTTGCAAATTTTCAGATAACTAACAATTCGCTACTGTACAAGAAGATGTGAAGAAAAACAAAAAATACACGAGGAGAAAAAACATCTGGCAAATTAAACCGATAGTCGATTCACAAATTTAGAGCCTCGATTATATTTGGTCGATGAGGTAGTTCAGGTGCAGTCTCCTTCACACGAGGAAACAAGTTTGACTGCTTTTAAACGCTGCAATTCCCCTTTGCAATTTTTAAGCATGTAGTCGGGGGACGTATGCGTTGTCCGGGGTAAACAAAACAAAGTTGCAGAGGTTGAAATAATTGCAGAGTTCTCGCTCTTTCTTCTTTGTGCTTTTTCTTATTGTTTGAGTCATAAGCGGAGTAAAGAGTGACGAGATATATTTCCTTCTCATTTAACAAAAATTGCAGCTATTAAAATTTGCAGCGTTTAAATGGATGCTGCAATCGGAAAGAAACTCAAAAGAGAATTGCGGATAAAAATTGCAGTCGTCTAAAAGCAGTCTTTCTGGAGTTTATTTGTTGACATTTTCTTTTAATTTCCTTAAAAAATCTCTTGTACCTTTCACGAGAGCAAACAAAACCATAGAAATTTAAAGCAGCTTAGTTGAACACACTACAACATATGTAAGGAAATTTTATGAAAATAAAAATAATTTAAAGAATTAAAAATTAAAAAACTTTGTTTTATTTTTATTTTTATTTATATTTATATTTACATATATTTATTTTTTTTTTAGTATTTTCACAACATTTATTGTCTTATTTATAAACGTTGTCTAACCTCAGACAACTGTCCAACTTTGGAAAATGTGTTGTTTATCGTTGTCTTATAGCTGCCTAACTTAAACACAATAGTTAGATTGTCTTAGCCGTGAATAATGTGATATTTATTTTTATTAAATAAAGCATATTTCCACCAATTTGAAAATAGTTAGACAGTGTCTAAGTATACAAAAATCTAATAAATACGACTATTAGTTTTTATAATAGCGACGCGTTTCGGATTATTAATCAATCCATCATCGGGCTAATGCTAACGGACTGCAGTCCGATTATTAATCCAAAACGCGTCGCTATAATAAAAACTAAATATTGTGAAAATACTAAAAAAATAAATAAAAATAAAAATAAAAATAAAACAAAGTTTTTTAATTTTTAATTTTTAATTCCCAGACACAAACACTACAACAGTGCGTGAGTGTGTGTATGAACAGAAATGTCAAACAAATCTACTCGAATCGTTGGCCGGGGAAAATTAGTTCGTTCGATAAAATTAGTCAATAAACAATAAATAAAATAAAATACATTTCGCGATAATAACAATAATAAGTTTCGTTAATTTAACAAATAATAAGTTTCGTTTATTTTAACATTTATAATTATTTTCGTATTGTATTTTTTAAGTCCCCTTTCACACGAGGAAAGAAATTGCTGGAGGTTTGTTGACGTTTTCTTTTAATTCCCACCATTCGTAGACCGTACATTCCTCTTACTTGTGGTCTTATTTATAAATGTTTTCTAACTTTAGACAACTGTCCAACTTTGGAAAATGTGTTCAAAAACTTTGTTTACTGTTGTCTTATAGCTGCCTAACACAAGAGTAGATTGACTCAACTGTGAATAATTTGATATCTATTTTTATTAAATAAAGCATATTTCCACCAATTTCAAAATAGTTAGACAGTGTCTAAGTAGACAAAAATCTGATCATGATCACGGGCAAAGAGCATTGGAATCTTTGCAAGAGAACTCCATTTGATTTCTCACGTCGCGATGTAGACCAATAGGCCAACCTAAATAAAGAAAATGAATTCTACAATTCACCTATCAGTCACCTGACACATTTTCCCTGAACACGCTTATTAGTTGGACTTTCGATTTTTTGGTTGAAAGGAATTCGACATAAATATATCTTCACCCTGTGAAAAATGAATCAGAAAATGAATTCTACAATTCACCTTTCTGTCACCTGCCACAAATGTATGTCATTTGTTCTTGTTGCTTTGCTTTTTGCTGGTCAAATTGTTTAATGTTAAAATGCACAAACAAAATCTTTCCAAAACAAAGAATTTTCTTTAATTTTTTTTCGTTTTCATCGTTATAAGAAAACGTAAAAAAAAAAACTTAGTATAAAAATGACTTTGGAAATATGTCGCATTTGTGGCACGACAGAAGATTTAAAAAATATTTTTAGCGAAGGAAACGATGAACTTGTGAAGCAGATCCGTCTATGTGCAAATATCCAAGTGAGTATTCAAAAAACTCTAGGTCTTAAGTGATGTTAGTCCTTTAGGGTGCAGCTTCTCAAATCTAATTGAATTCCAGATCGATGTCTATGATTGCTTGCCAAAATTTGTTTGCAACGAATGCGCAACCGGATTGGAGTTCTCTTATCGCCTGCGGAAGCGCGGCGAAGAAACAGAAAAGAAACTTCGGCAAGATCTATTGCTCACCAGTATCGAGCCCTATTCAATGGGTGAGGAAAGTATAGTCCATACTGAGGACAAGAACTTAATGGAACAGTTTTGCGATGAAGAAATTTGGATAACGGAAGAGGGTGCTGTGCCTTTTAGCGAAGAGGACAGTTTGATCGAAGGAGTCACCGAATCGAAGAAAGATATATTAAACGGTTTACCAGAAGAAAAACCAGATGAAACAATGGATGAAGAATGGATCGCCGTAGAGAATGAAGTCTTAGGCGAAACTGTAGAGCCCGTAGAGATCCTAGAACACACCGCTATTGAACGAGTCGAGGAGGATTTGATAGGACTTATTGAAATCTATGGGGTCCAAGGTGAATCGAAGCTAGAGGAACTAGAAGTAAAGTCTTTTTAAAGTTTGATCTTTAAGTATTTGATCAAAAGATATAATTTTAAGGTGGATCCGACGAATGAACACAAAGACAACTTATACAAATGTGAAGTCTGCAATGTGGTTTTTGACAGGAAATTACAATACACTGAACACATAAAGATACATGGTAAAAAACGTTTTAATTGTGGTGTTTGCAACAAATTGTTTACATATCGGTATCGCTACGAGGAACACTTGAAGAATCATTTTAGTATGGATAGGGCTTTCCCCTGTGCCCAGTGTCACAAAAGCTATACAAATCAGGGCAATATGGAACGGCATGTTCGTTCGGCGCACAACCAGGAAAGGAAATTCCAATGTGTTCAATGTAAAGCAAGTTTTGGTAGATCTGACATTCTGAAGATGCATATGGCAAAACATACTGACAAAAGGACGATTGAGTGTGAAGTTTGCAAAAAGACGTGAGTATAAATTACCAATTCATTCAATTCGATTTTTTAAGGGATAAATACCATTATATAGGTTTAAAACCAATCAAAGTTTACATTACCACATGAGAATTCATGAAAACCGACCGGAACGTCGCAAAAAGCCAAAACGTCTTAAAACGAAGTCCAAGCCCAAGCCAAAAACCCAAATCTATCAGTGTGATCAGTGCGACAAGATCTCAAATCATAGAACAACACACATGAACCACATTCGAACCCACACTGGTGAGAAACCATTCAAATGCAGCACTTGTGACAAGGCATTTCGCACGACACATGCCAGAAGTAATCACCAGCTATTGCACACAGACAAACGTCCTCATACCTGTAAAGAATGCGGGGTCTCATTCCGCCAAATATCCCACCTTAAGTCGCACATGCTCACTCACACTGGAGACAAACGTCATGTGTGTAATGTCTGCCATAAAGCTTTTACAATGCGAAGTAATTTGGTTGTGCATCTTCGAATACACACTGGCGAGATGCCCTATTCTTGCAATAAATGTCCAAAGAAGTTCCTTCTATCTAATCAATTTAAACGACACAAGCTGAGCCACGCCAGTGAAGATGATTTGCGGATTGAATCCTGCAAGGAGAATGAAGTAGAAATAGGAGGTGAATTCCATGGTTCGCAAATAAGTTTTTACATCGATGAGATAATCGAAAAGACTCCAGAGGATGAAGACATTGTTATTGAATGAACATCGTTTGTCTAAGTCCCAGTAGAAAGTTAATGAATATTTTAAGTTTTAATAAAAAAATCTATTTATGCATGTATGTATGTACATATGTATGTGAAAAAATGTGTGTTTTAAAATTGTTTTTTTTTTCGTGAAGCGTAAAGTATAGCAGTAATCCACTTAATTTGTTTTGAATAAAAAACGATACTATCTACATACATATGTATAAAATATGATATAAAAAATTATTATTAAATATGCATATTTGATTTTGAATATTTGAAATATGTAAGAGTGCGTATTTTTATTCAATATTTCATCCAAGAATATCGTTTCTTTTTTATAGACTGGAGTTATAGCTATCAACTGCCAGGCCGATCATCAGACTCCTTTTTATTGGAGCCTGGTCATTGTTCAATTTTAATTTGAAAAACTTTTATGCCTAGCTCGGACTCAAACTTCAATTAAGCTCCCTCCGAGCCAATGCACTTCGCATTGCGCTACCGAGGTCACGTGATCAAGTCCATCCCAATTTAGGCATTACACACAAGTTGTTGAACATTCGTCAAGAATTAATTCTTGACCTGCGTCAAATCTTCTCTATTTTTTATCTAAAAGCCCTAAAAAAGCCTTTTTCCGGAGCAAAAAAATTAATTTTAAAATTACGGATTTTTTAGAGTTTTTTCTGGATCTCATTTTTTTTAACTGCCTGCCACACAATATATCGCATTGATTTAAGCAGGTTTTTAAAATCAATTTTATCGCGCGATAAATGTTATCGTGACCGCCACCGCCATCGCGTCGGTTTGCGCGAAGATTTATATTTAAAGTTTAATTTAATATAGATTTTCAAAATGCCACCAATTACACGAACCAAGTAAGTTCGCAGCAAGTCAAACTGACGAGGAATGCAAAGCCTGAAAAGAAGTTAAACGCAATCGATGGAATCGAAATCAACAACGTAGAAATGTTGCGTTTGATACGCATCGAGCTGCATTCAGTTATAGCGTGGCAATTGATTAAAGTTCACAGGTAATGTTTCGTTTCTTATCTTTAATGCTGCAAAATATACTTGAAATTGCACTTAATAATTCGAAAATTATTTCCTTTACGGAGCAACAATAGACACCCTCTCCATTGTTATATTTCTTTATTGCAATACTCTGCTTTAAGCAACTTATTGGAATCATCCCTTATAACAGATTATCTGGAATGCCCTATCCTTGCCATTTTAAAAATATTTATGGTTATTACGTCACAATGAACTGTAACAGGCTGGACTTTCCTTTTATTGATCCTATTCCCACTTCCAGCGCTTCCCACCCCAAAATTGACATCAAAAGTCTTAGCTCTAATTTGATACCATATTTCTAGAAGTTGCTTATAAGACAGGTAGACTAAGTCCAAAATGCATTTTCTAACCGTAGTAGCTTGTCCGACCAATGTTAATGTTTGAACTAAAGCTATCGGTTGGTATCTTATATGTATTTCAAAAGCCGCAATGAGATAAATAATCTTACGGTCGCCTCCCGGAATATAAATTATCAACTATTTTTGTTTTGTTTTAAATTTGTAACATTCAATTAATTGGGTAATAAAATGAATGATTGCATGTACATATATTTCTGATATAATTCCGACGCATCGTACAAAGCTCCGATTTCCAGCACGGTCTTGTTTAACCCTTGATTGATGGTTGACATATTACATGAGGGAAATTTAAAAGAACGAATTTCAATTCCCGAACTTATTCCTAAATATGCCATCAATAAAACCTATCAATACATCATGTCTTTATTCCAAGCATCACAAGAGCCAATATATCGCTTCATTTGTATTACACTACCATGCTGTATGCCACCAACCGCACGTATCATGGAAATGCCAATGAAAAATTACCACTACGATTCCAGCATACACAATTCGGGCATAGTTCCTTTCTGCCAAAGGACATTTTTCGTTAGCTTGAGTCTCCGCTTCAATGCTGCTTTCACTACTTGAAAAAAATCACAGATTCAAAACTATCACGTATATTACGAGCCCTCTGGAAACCCATACAAATTTTCCAATTACCACTAACGAGATTATTCCAAGCGCATAGCCATGGAACTATTGTACCTACCTACACTCCTTGTCATTAAGGGTATATAATATGTACATAATGTACATTGAAAAGACAAAATTGAGTCTTCTGTTATGGGCTTTGTTGTATAAAAATTTGCATCTGAACGTTGAATTTACACCACCCCGACGACAAGAGGACTTTACCCACATCTTTCAAAGTATGGTTTATTGGCGAACTGGGTATGCAAATCGAACCTAACCTATTTACATATTTGTCTTGTTTTTAAAAAAAAAAACGTATCACATACCCCGCAGCCAGTTCACATTTATAACGGAAAGGATTGTGCTATCAAAAGTCATTCCTATTGTAAGCATATGAGGATGATAATGGTGTCATTGAAAAAGATAAATTCAAGATTTTGACATGACTGCAAGTAATGGCATGTTTGAAGGGCACACTTAAGCCATGTGTTTGGCAAATAGCAAACAGGCTATAGAAATAGGTCAAAGTTGTAATCCGACGAAATGGTTATGTTCTGTTAATATTTCAATAAATTAACCATAGAATCAGAATAATAGCCCGTCACTTAAAATTAATGAAAGCATTTAACTATAGGCAGCCCAGCAATTTGAAAAATTTCTACTCCGAAAATGACAAAGCAACAAAACAACCACCAAATTGGATATAAACGAAACAAAGACGACTTTCATAAGTTCCGTTCAAGGATAACCACGAGTACAAAATATAACCATCCCTATAACCAACGAAGAATTTAGATAGAGTGGTGGGGCTTCAGCGTGGAGGGGGTGAAATATCTTCATCTAAAATACATATTTGAGGTGAGCTTCTAATTTATAGTGTAAAAAAGGAGGCAAAATGTGGGTAAAGTTTATCTCCTTAAAATGTCATTAAATAATTTTATATCTCTATAAGGATTACCAGCGGTGGTTAGAACGAAAGCGAAGGATTTAATTAACCATTAAATGGTTTGAGGAATAAAAATAATATGTCGAGATTTGTTAGAAATAAGTTATCAACTATTTTATTAAATTACAAAGTATGAGATTTTATAGGAAATTTAACTTTTAAAATTATTTTCAGTGTTATTTTTAGATTTCCAAAGATGGCTGGCTACAACATCTGGTTTACAAACTCATCTCCATAATATCGCTTACAAGATCTTATTTTAGTATTATGATGTGAACGTCTGAAACCTTTCATTGCTCGCATATTTTTTTAGGTCAAACCCGATTTTTAAAAATTTCGCTGCCCTTTGTCCTTTTCAACACTTAGCTTCCTATATATTTTTGAACAGTTACGACTTAACCCAAGTGTGGCTAGAATTTCAAGCAGAATATTTTGTGTATCAACACTTTTATTTCTTATTTTTTTTTCTCCCTTATAATATTTGAAAAGCTTTCATCATAAAATTTAATATGACAACATGCAAGCTGCTACGAACAAAACACAAAGAAACGAAAAAATTCACAGCGATTGTGTATTATTGCTTTATTTTCGGTAAAAAAAAAAATCTTCCAAAATATTCAAAGGGTTCGGAAATAAAATTTTTACACCGTGATTAACATCACATTTATTAACATGGCCATTACCGCAGATGTATACGATTTATATATTTCCGGTCTGTGAATGGATATCGAAAAATACACCTCATTTACATCCTGATTCATGAACCAATCGAAGGGTACAAATATCCTCCGGAGGATTTATGTGTTTAGATTAACTTGAATACAACAAAACAATGCTGATGTATCTTTTGGGTGTACTTAAATGATACCTATAAGATATACATTTCTAGCGTATCGATTGAAAACTTTAAATATTCAAATATGTAGATAAAACAAAATTTGAATCTAAACTTTTAAGGGTACAATTTTATTTGAGGAAAAACAATTTGCATTTAGAATGAATAATAACCAGTTTTATGAAATGGATTTCTGAATTTATATATCGCAAATTTTAAGATATTCAGTTATACTTTAAGTTATTGTATTTAAATTGCACATAGCACATTTCCTTCATTAGTGATTTGCGTAGATACATACAAAAATATATGACTGCAATTATTTCCATTAAAGGGTTAACTGCCCAATTGATCAGAGAAAAAAATAAACTCCAAACTCATAAATCATCATTGTATTGTGTCAATAACGACTGTGTTATATTATTTTATAAGAAATTATCATAATAATTGAAGTAAAAAAAAGTAATTTAATTAAAAAACTGAAAGAATTATAAGTTCACTAGGGCGTATGTGGACTATTTTTTGGTCAGAAATAAAAAAAAATATGGAAAGCAAATATTTTACCCTGCGATATATGTATATACTTATACATATACGCATACATACATGTACATAGATTCATATGATAACTATTTGGCTAGTTATTGATTCGTTATTCGTAATCAAACTCAGGATTTCGATCAATGATAGTCGGGTCTCGCAAGTCATTTCGTCTTTCTGTCTATCAGCTAATGCCTAAACTGAACCAAAAATATATATTTTCTTTAAAATTGCTTTACATATTTTTCTAAAAAAAATCCCAGTTAATATAAGAAATATGAGCACATATAATACACGGCCGATTAACTTAATTTTTTTTTTTAAGGTTTAACACTTGGTGGGAAATTAATTTTAGATAATGTTAAAAAAGTTGATGAAATTAAGCACTTTTTTTAAACATTCAAATTTTTGTTTTAGATAAATAGATAGATAGATAAATAAGGTCTTTTATTTTTTCAAACATGAACATTACAATATTTTTTTTTACTTAAAAGATTTACAAAGCATGGCTTAATAACAATATAGAGAGAAAACTATTGACAAAGATAATTTGAGAAAATTGCCTTATTTTAAGGTTGTTTCTCGTAAACATACATTTTTTATTTATACCTGGAATGATTTTATTACTATTTTATAAATATATAATATTATATAAAATATTACAAACAATTTTCGTTATATTTTTATGTTATAGTTTTTAGTCACAAGATCAAGTTTGTGCAATCCAGACGTGCATTTTATAATGGTATTGGTAGGTACAGATTATTAAAAAGTCTAAGTCCAAGGCCAAATTTCTGAATCTTAAACCTTATTTTAATGGAAATAGACTCCTACGATATTAATAAAAAGCCGTTGTTAACATCAGTACCTCACATAGAAATATCAGATCAGTTTTTCTTAATTTTCAACTTTCGTACTATCGGCTATAGATTTAAATCATAATTTTATGCAAAACTTTCTTAAAAGATAATAAAGTAAACAGTTTTTTTTATTTAATTTCAAAATATTTATTTGAAAATTCGATACTTCAAAAACCGGTGGATAAATTTTTTTTTAAATTTCATATTTAATTCCAAATTATAAATAACTTCAAATTGACGTACCTACCAATTTGTTTTTAATTAAAAATGGTTAGTCAATTTTATTATAAGTAAATATATGCATGTATTTTTAAAGACAACGAACAATTTTTAATATTTTTTGTTTGCATACATTTATTTTTATTTAAAAAATCCTATGGTCACGTTGGTTTAAAAAAAAATCAAAAGTTCTTTAATCAGTTTATTGCCTTATTGCCTTATTTACGAATTTTGGGTTTCCTTAATTATTACTTTAAACCACTAGTGCCATGAATATAATGTAATGAGCATATAATGAGCAAGAAAAATCGACTAGTTGTACATTTTGTTTCCCATCCAATTTTTCACTTTTTTCATCAGTCATAAAGTAAACCATCCATTACATATACAAATAATACCGGAAAGGTCCTTTAACAAACAGTTTATAATCTTTCAAATCCATTGTAATGAGTGACAAAGTCACAAGGATTTTATGAATTTAATTAAAAATATCTTTTTTTTTCTTACAAAAGAAAACCAAACAAATAAATGACTGAATTTTATTTAAAAAGTTCCCCTCACTTTTTTCTTAAAAAAAAAACATGAAAGAACAAGTCATCAAAACCTACAACAGCACCATTCCATTAGGTTAATCATTCAAATGGAAAAATTGCGGGTGAAAACGTTTATCTTTTCACCAAGGCCAACATCATCACATTTCGTAGTTTGCAGTTTTACTACAGCAACGTGTTTGTCATCGTCGTCATCATTATTGTCGTTTTTTCATTGAAAAAACCAAAAATGTTTCCCGCCCAAAATTGGTCAAAACAAAGTTCGATGTTTTTGCGATGATTTTTCCCTCCAATACATTTTTGGTATTTGTTTATCAACAAAATTAAAAACAATCTGAGTAAATAATGATAGACAGAACGGCACATGGCGTGCGACGTGATTTTGTTGTGTGGCAAAACACGCATGCTCCGGAAGCGCATCGAAAAATGTTTACATTTTCCCAGCTGAATTTTCACTTTCCTCGTATCGTTGGTCAGGGTTCTACTCTCAGTTAATAACGGTTCTTTGGCGAGTTTGAATGTCTCAAAGGGGATGATCAAATCAGTAAAGGATTTCGCGATATTTGTTAGCAGAGTTCTTCCTTAAACGCATCATCTAACAATATTGAAACATATGTTTAAAAAATTCTAGGATCTTTGAAACTACCGGATTGTTTTTGCTTAAAAAAAATATCAAACATCGGAATAACAAGGGAGTTAAAGGTTTGATATATATAAATAAAATTTAAAAAAATACAGTGAAGTTTACGAGTGTCCTTATGGTGCTATATAATGAATGAAATCTTGTGGCTTAAAGAGCAATTTTCTACCCTTACTCCTTACTGTATGTGTTTTATTTTTTAAAATACTTGCTAATTAATCTATGGTGTAATACGTGTAAAAGATAGTAATAAAATTACGAGCATCCTTTGCACAAGAAGAAAGAGGAGATAATATATAATTTTTAAAGCACCAGAGTCTCTTACGGACGACATAATTAAAAGGTAAGTTTGCAAAGGATATATTGAAGATAATAGTTCCAAGAATAGTTTACATTATGATGCGATAATCAGGTGGCAATGGATAACACATATTACGATGGGATTAACACTCGTCTTCCTTCTTCGAAGAAATCGCATGAAGCTTAAGGACCGTTAAATATACATTTTCCATTTTCGAACTGACAACGGAAGGGTGTTATTTGGGGCTAAGATTTATTTTTAAAGATAAAATCCGACTCGGGTTCAAATCTATTTATGGATCTTCAATGCGTGTCGTTGTCCTCTCAGCCACATTTAGGAATTTATTAAAACGATTTATGGGCCAAAACAGGATTTTTATTTATTCAAACAAGGGTATACGAGTATGTTTGTAATGTATGTAAAAACTGTGTGCGTTTGTATAGCTCCATCACATTATCAGGGAGTTATGATATATAAAGGGGTTGTCTTTATTGAATTTTTAATATTAGCATAAATAATTATTAAGGCAAATATTGTACTGACAAAAAAGGGGGACATTGTCAATTACCTACATATTATATCGATCGATGATGAGTGTGTTAAGGAAGACAAATTTACAAAAATGCTTGTAATAATCGGATGGAAATTTTAAATTGAAGCAATATGTTTTGAATATTTGCGAAGTGGTCGTTATGTTATGCAAACGCGATGTGTGAAAGGGGCTAAGAATTAAATATGAAACAATTTTTCAAGTGCACCGCGTGATGAATAATATAAACGAAGACATTTAGAGTGATGTACTTGAGTAAAAGTATAGTGCTATAAAAAATAGAACAAAAATAATTTTAAATATCGCCTTTTAAAAACATTTTATAAATATAGCCAAAAAATATCTATTACCAATTAGAAAGTGTGATTGTTCATTTTAGAGTTCATTTTTATTGGAATAAAATTTAAAAAATAAATGCAACAAATTATTAACAATTTTAAAATAAAATTATGTCTCGTCAAATTAGCTTCGTTTGATCGGTTTAGTATGAGAGTTGGAAAAGGTATCCCGAGAGTAGAAATAATAAGGGTATTCATGCAACGTAGTAAGTTTACAAATTGTGTAAAATGATAAGTTTACACAAAAGTTGGCATGAATGCCTTTTTTAATTCATTTGGTTAAAATGCTGAATCAGCTGTTCGTTAAACGTCAGATATTAATTTTCAAAATATGTATAATTGTATAAAAATGAAAATATGTAAAGAAGTTATTTTTATTTTGAAATGGAGAACCTCTACCAAGCCAGTTTGAAATTAGAGCCGAGGTTTTTTTAAGCCCGACGGAAATTAAATGAGAAAACGATTTTGGGGCTAAATGTAAAACTAATAGTCACAAACTCACGGCAGTGAACGAATAAAAATGAGCGAATACAAGAAAAATCATATGGCGCGCCCATAATGGTGATATCTACTTTTCCTTCAGTTAAGTTCACTTTCGTTTTCGTTAGTAAAAGTTGTCCCGAGCTTAACTCAACTGAAAATTGGGGAAAGAGGAATCATTAAAATAAATGGTTCCTTTCACTTCGATAACAATCCGGAAAGCATAACAAATACAAGTAAAAGTATTTACTTTTGTTTATCCATATGGCCCATTATATGGATTTCTGTAAATAAACAATGCTGATCAATTGGGCTGAAAAATAAAACAAAGTTTTTTCTTTTGGAAATCTTTAATTTTATTTTTATTTTTTACATAAATTTCATTCACATATCACACAACATGCAGACAACACTACACACTAATATTTCACATTTGTGACATTAGGTCAGTTCAATTTATTAGGTCCATTCACAAAATTTCTTGACATTAAATAACAGTGCGTCTTTTATTTTTATGTAATTGTGAAAATTCCCGCACGGTTAGGCTATAGTTATTATTATTTTCCCTAGACACACCATACAATTAAAATAAAAAACTTGAGGCACAGGCAATGGATAAAACAAGAAAAATAAATATAAACTAACAATTTATTGCACTGCAAAAGATATGAACTGTTGTATGAATTTTTCGAATGACATGCTACTACTTATAAATACACTCTCAGCTAGGTTCCAACGACGACGCGACGCGGATGGAAAAACCTCTGGGATGCATAATATTTTTTTAGATTGCATGAAGCACGTTACAAGATTCCTACTTTTGTTTGCTGGAAAGAATAAGGATAGGATTTGTGTTAAAGTTTGTTTTATTAGGGTAAAAGTCTAATAAAACGATAATATTCAAACTGATGTTTTGTTGCTTTTTCAGAAGATCCATGGACACCAACTACCCAACATCGACGAAAAAGCATCACCAAGCTTCCGTATCATTAAATGGATTCACATTTTAAAATCGATTCATTTTTAACGAATGTATATAAGTTACACTTATAAACCCCTCCCTTTTAAAACATTCTAAACCCATTTAGCGTGCCAGTAGGTTTATTTACTCTATATTTACTTTTACCGAACCCTCTTAGTAATTTCTACAGCCTGCTAGTGAAATTTATTTTATGTTCATCCTCAAAACGACTAAAAGATTCGAATTAAGATCCCCGAACAAAACATCCTTATTATCCGACGACTCCATTAAAATGAAAATGTTTATTATATGTAATATGAACAAAATAAATCTGTTTTTGAAATTGAGTTATCATGTTGTCAAAAAATAAAATGCTTTCAGTTTCACGTAGGTATTTAAACCACTGAATAAAATAACTTGCCAAAAATTTGATGAAACAATATACCAAAATAAATAAAAAAAATAACTAAATTATACACCATCAGCCTTAAAAGATTTATTTTTACTTCCCAGAAGACAGGTGGAGCTCAGACAGATTTGCTTTGACTCAATAAAAAACCAAAACCAAAAAAAGCACCACGGACATTATGATTGATTAAATTCAAGTGGGAAGATTTTGTATTAAGATCATTTTAAAATTTACTTATACATATGTAGTACATATCTGTATAAGCTATAATATTGATTTTTTATGTGATTTCAGGCTCATCACTATATGAAAATGTTTTTCACTTTTATTATTTCAATTTGATTGACATTGAAAAATGAAAGAGATTAAATTTGCTTCTTGATTTAGAACTCACTCAAAGGTCGAAAATATTGAAACATTTTGTTAAATAAAACATTTGTCTGTGTCAGCAAATATGTAAAGATATTCATACATACATACATATGCATATGAATATGTATGTATAATTTTCTGCCATCATAATATCAATCAAAATCTGTTGCTAAAGATTCATTGATTTGTGTATTTGGATAAACATCCAGCTGTCGTTATGCATCTGTTTGAAAAAGACCTTTAATTCTTTAAACAGCAAAGATACAAAACATATTTGTACATACATATGTACGTAGATAAAATATATAGAAAGTTCTTTAATTTTATTGTTTAAAATTATTTAATGTACCCAAAGAATATTGAATGCTCTTATAATGTCGGATTTTAACACAGCGCAATTGAAAAGAATATTTCGATGCACATTAATTTTGAAACAGTCATTTGGTAAATTGAGAAAAGATTGATATTAAAAATCAACCGATAAAATCAGTTGGTTTTAATATGTACAGTAGAGCCTGAAAGATTATTTACACGTTCGTCGTACATACATATGTATCTTTGTATATCTTTTCTATAAATCATATTTCCTGCAACGCACAGTTTTACTCTCAGCAAATTTTAGAAGTTTAATCCAATTCCAATGTCATCTAGTTTGTTCGGAGTGTTCTTATTCCATAGCGAGATAATTTGTGGCCATCGAATCTTCACAATGCACAGTTTGCATGACCGATCAATAAAATTCTGTCTGTGATCTGCTCGAAATATTGGTGTAGTGATATTTTAATAGAGTCTCACAAATTCCAAATGCGCAGTGGAATTTCTTTATTCTATTTCTAACATCCAGGGCCCTTTTTAAAAAAAAAATGACAGGTGGCAATTCTAAAAATTTGTCACACTTATCTGACAATAAGACGTTTAGAAAAATGAGATTTTAGTCAAAAAATGAGCAAGCGAATTCAAAACGTTTTTTCCTTCAAATTTTGACAGTTCAGCTCAGAAATTCTACTGAGGAATCCTGTTCATGTCATAATACATTTATGGGTCTTATAAAAAATTGTCAGATAATTCTAAGAGGATTCAAAGTCATGAAAATTTTGTTATCCAAAAAGAAATGACATGTTTCGCATATTTTCGGACAATTTTCACAAATTTTCACCTGTCACATTCTTATGAAACATATCTATACCTACAACTGGCAGATTGTTAAACTATATGATGTCATTTGCCTAAAAACAAGATTATGGTGGTTGCTTGTCTCACACCTTGACGTGCCTCGAAGGAATAGGAAAACTGTCCATTGTGCAAAACATAGCAACTTCCGTTATTGTAGGAATCCTTAATAAAATCAAGTAGATTTAAAAGATACTTAAGGTCATGCTTTTGAAAATTTCGCCACCTTATTGATTATTACTTAGAATTGCTTCTTAGTATTTTAAACAATTAAAGCAATAGATAAAGGTTAGTACGCTGTTGATACGACACCAACAAAATGACAAAACGTAACCATGAACAAAAAACTTCCTTTGGACAAGCGAAATTTAATAATTGTAGCAGATCATTTGGAGAAAGCGTCTTATTTTGTACAGAATCAATTGCCCGGGCCATTAATTTTTTGCGGAAAAGTTTTATTAGTGAATGTAGGTGTTTGTTGTTTCATTCAATGTAGCATGTCTTTCTTAACTTTGTTTGTGTTTATTTTTGTTAGCAATTGGTGGCATCGGTATTTTTTCCCTTTGGTTTTCGTAGGAATTTCGTTATCGTATGGGAGACAACAGACAAATTTTGTCTCGAATCAGCAGTATATTATACCTAAGCTTGGACATAAAGCTACAAGATTTCATGTAAAAATGTAATAGATTGCAGGGTTAAATAATTTAATATCTTACTAACACTCGTACTTGCAAATCAATGAAGACCAAATTATCTTTTTTAAAAAAAACTGTATTTCGAATGCATTTTTCTGATATTTGGATTTGATAATTACAAATTGGCAGCATCCACCCATTTTTCTGCTATTTTTATTTGATTAAATACGTTTTTAAAAATGTTTTTTTATTTAATTCTCGATAATTATAGAAATCAGTCTACTTCAGCTAATACATTCCAATCAGTTAATTTAAAAATACAAAAAAATTGTCTACTGCTAATAAACGTTGCTTGGTTTTTATGTTTATATATTAAAAGAAAAAGGCCCCATAGAAGGCAATAAAAAAGTATTCAATCAACTTAAATGTTGCATGCAATTTTCGTTATTGTCAACGGCATGAAAACACCTGTAAGAGCCACCCATACAACAACCATATAACCACATCATACTTCTAAGCACTCACGAGGCATAATCGCAAGTTGAAAAACTTCTGACATAAAATCAAGGCTCTGCCTCTGTTTCAATGCCTCAACCTGTCTATATGTATATGCCTATGTTTGTATGTAGGCATGTTTGTACAAACAGGCAGGTGGGTAATCAGGAAAAATGTAATATTTCCACAATATTAAATCAGGGACTGTATTATTCTCAGAAGAAACTCTCTCTGTCTTCTATGGTTCTGGCCTGGCACACAAAAATAAATGTATAAGTGAGTAAAACGTTTCCTCAAAACAAACTCTTACTTAGATATACATAAAAATATATCGTCTTTGTTCGTCCTTCAATTTAGATGACAGAAGTAGTTGTACGAGTAATATTGATTACGATTCCCCACTTCACCCTTTTTGATAAGTTCAGTGGTAGTAGTAGTATTATAGTTGTCATTGTCATAAGGAAAAGATGATTATTAAATGAAAGAGGAAATTTTGTATTTTCTTCCCACATTATTACAAAGAGAATATTTTTGTTATGATTTTATGCAATATACTTTAAATTATACGCTCTAGTTTTGTTGAACATACAGTAATACCATTGTGTGAACTTAATTTAATAAAGTGGTGTAACTCAGAGGGAAGTTACTATTTGTTATATGTATTTAATTTAACACTTTTAAAATGGAAAAGCATAGTTTTTCATTGCAAGATCATCAGAGTTTCAGAGTTTACTTGGGATGTGTCCTGCAGGGTTTAACTTCTCTGGTCTAACTCAGTAATGAAAAACTGGGCCTAGGTATAATTTCCGCTAGAAATGAGATTAGCGATTGCTACATACATATATCAATTTAATAATCCTTTAAGTACTAATCCATTTGTCAACATCTTAAAACACAAGACAACGAAATCAAAACGATTTAGAAGAATGAATGTTTGTGAGCCACTTAAGTGTATAATAAGTAAACAAACAAATTTTGAACTCATAAAGAACTCTGGTGGACCAAAAGCTTGTATGAAATTCCTGTAAACTTCTAGGTATTATTACACCGACTTCTGGGAGTTGAAGAGTCCATTATACACTTAAATAATATGATATATGTATACCTATTTGGCATATGATGCTGTGAGCACATCGGTCGTTGAGTACTTTTGTATTTCGTTCATGAGACGCTGAGAATATTTTGTTTTATATAAACAAAGCTTGCGTGCATTTTGTTTCCTTGTTTAACAGTTTAATTAATTCATTCATTCTATTTAAAAGGGGTGAAGGATAATTAACACGATTATATAAGTATTAACAACCCTATATTTTATTTCATAAACGCAATAATTCATTTAAATTTACTATACCTATACCAATAATACCGGTGCGCTGACCTAAACTATAAACTATATTACCGACACACCGATGTTACTGTTCTATTTGTGTTATATAAATTTATTCTTCCTTTTGGGTGTGAACAGAATGATTTATTTAACAACTAACCCGACTGGGCTCGTATTAATTTGCTTTTGAATTGAAACGAATAAAAAAAACATCAATGATACTATTTTATATTGCCTCTGTGGTAATACCGCTATATCATGCAAATGGAAATATTTATTGATGACTATATCCATGGGTGTTTTTCCCCTTTATAAAGATGCAATTTTTGCATCTGGCGAAAAATTTGCATTTCGGTCAGGTATGGATTTAGAGAAAAATACAATAAATAATTTCCTAGGGCTTTTGATTCCAAGGGGCCCTACTTGCTAATGTTGTTTGATTCATTTAGGAATCATAAAAGGAAAAATGTAAATTTAAAATAAAATGAGCAAAAAAATTCATTTATTAAAATAACATTAAAATGCGACTTGCTTACATAATTTTTAGGCAATAATCGGTACATTCGTCCATAGATGACCAAAAACGAGTGTAGCTCAATTTGAAGACTCTATACATCACAGACTTAAATTCAGCAGATCAAGTTAAAAACACAACTAACTATTTCTAGGGTTAACTAACGGTATAATGCACAAGATAACAAAATACCTACCTGTTGCAATACATTCCAAACTTTTTGATGTTTGACGTATAGCAGGTTTGAGAGGTTAACAAAATGACATCGGGGCTTGTCTTTGGCATTGAAACTGAATGTGATATTTGTTATGAGTTTACGACATTCTATAATAGCAATTGGTTATTTTTACTAAACTAATTATACAAACAAATGTTTTTGTATTCACCACCTTAATAATTTTGACATTCAAAATTATTTTCATAGTTTTTTTTCGGACGGGAACTGTAACTTAAGACATTCATATCAAAAATTAGTGTTAAAACTTTCTTAACAAAAACCTCACCACAAGAGCCTAAAAAAGACATTTATTTCTTGTATATTAATCCACCTCTGATTTCAACGAAGACACTCTAGAACAATAATTGAGAAAAAGTCAACACAAAATATGCAAAACCTATTTACGTTCCGACAAAAAAAAAAAAAAAAAAGATGAATTAAAAATTCATTTGCTGGTGCACTGGATTTGTAGTTATGACATCCCTTTTTCTATGGCTTGCATAATGTAAACTGACCTCAAAAATGAGCTGTCAGATGGTCACGCACTCGTTCATCTTGTGCGTGCTTTTAAAATGCAAAAATTGGATACGAGACAATTTTATCGGAGTACCCAAATATTTTGTTTATTTATGCTACTGATGCTGGGAGCATTATGAAAAGCAAATACATACATAGGTAATGTATTTAGTTAGACAGAAAAAAGTATAAAGCTTCAGTAAACAAACAGTAAAGATAAAATAAATGAAAGGTACATTTGGCAAAATACCACAATCAATTATTATTAAATGAAAAATTATTTGAATAAATTCTGCAATGTATCATACGTTTTTCATTTAGTTTACACAAATTAGCGGTAATAATTACGTTGCGATTAATGTTTAAAACAAATTTTGAGTATTGGCATCCCCATTCTCATTAACGCAAGCAGTAGGTATATTGTTAAAGAGGAAGGTTATATCTTTTAAAAGATAGGCACTACATATGTTATGTAGGTAAATATTATGTTAATTAGATGATCCGTTAGTAAGATTAACGCCGCTATGCCGGCTGTAGGGTAAACTAAAAACGTGGACATTTCTTTAGCACATTACGTTGTGCTGTTACTCGTTCCGATACGGTGATGTAATATATTATAATACGTTCAATATTAGGTACGTTCCTTCGTAGCTCAAACGTAGCCACGTTCTGTGGTGTAAAACCAGCACTTGAATATTTAATTTGATGTTTACACATCTTAACCGTGAGTCCCGGCACTCACACTTTTTTTTAAGGTAAGTATGTACGATGATGCAAAAATTTGTATAAGATAGTAAAAGCTGGTATCAGGTCACAATCTCTCAAGGAATATTTACTGGAGAGCATTTTATTATTAAATAATATTAACCTGTGTGTATATGTATGCAATAAAATAAAATAAAATAATATTATTAGCCTATTAATTTGGTCTTATCTTTCAGTTCAACTTCCTAGGAAAATGCGAAAGAATATATTGTTTTATTATGTTTTCTTAGTACATAAATTAGATAATTTGTTTATTTTTTGATTTGACAGTGTTTTTTTGGGAGCTACTCTAGGCAAAAACCAGGAGCAGGTCAAAATCAGGAAAATGGTATAGGTAGGTACTGAACATTTCTATGGTTTGGATGTCGTAATATTAAAAATGGATATATATTATATTATATATATATATATATATATATATATTTTTACCTGGAAATTGTTTTTTTTCTTTAGCAGGGTCCATATTTTTCTCGATAAAAATTTTATTAATTTTAAGTTGTGGTCAAGTTGCTGACCACAACTTAAGATTAATTTTATTTTTATAGCTCTTTTATGATCTTGAAAATAAAAGTTACCTGTGTGAACGAGCTTAGCTCAGTTAGGAAGAAGTTATGTAGGTAGGTACATACTATTTTTTTTTCTGTGAAAAGGAATTTTCTGAGAGATGTCATCTTTCTAGAAAAAAAATCAAGGCGTGCCAGTGTAGGCGGATTTCAGCTAAACCACTTCCTAAACGCTGAATTTTATTCACGCTAATAAACAAACTCTGAAAATTCTGACATTTTCTTTTCCTAGAAATAAGTACATTATGTATAAATTATAGGTTTGAATGAAACAAACAAACAGTTGGATGAGCTACGACCAAGTTTTTAAAGGCTGGAGTTATAGCTGTTTCACGACTGCCAGGCCGGCGAGGCCGCCGCCTAAATATATATAAGATTATCGGTCACCTTAAACCATCATACAAATTAATCGATTTGATCCCAGTTTTCCCAAAGGAGGCTCTTTTTTCCCACCCAGTGACTTTTCCGAAATTCGATTTGATTTTATAAATCAATGTATGTATGTAGGTATTCAATATAATAGCTTTCTATTAAAATATATTACCCAATTTTGTGGTCAAAATATTTTTTTAAACAATTCATTCTCAAACATACCCCAAGGACTTTCCTCTGTCAACAGAATAAGCTTTTCAAAAATGAGAAAAATGACTGCTCCCAAAATATAAAGCCTAAACGGAAGGACTTTTTACTTTGGTTCAAAAGAATAGCAAAAACAAAGTACTCCGGAAGTAGACAAGGTATAGGTATGTATGTATCTGTAGCCTCTGCATGACATTGTAGGAAGGTATAATTGATGGAGTAGCCAAAGTTGCAAATTTAAAAATATTGATGTTGTTAACTTTATTTAGAGGCAAAAGTTAAAAATTGTTGTTGTAAAAGCCCAGATTTGATTCAGGTCATGAAATTGTAGACAGGGGAGTAATTCATCCATCAACTCTCTGTTATCAAAGTCAAAAGGGGACAAAAACAAAACATTGCGAAACTAGCTTTGTCCTGAATTTCATAAAATGCGATGCTTGACCTAAATAAATTTGACATTAGTTGACTGGTAGAAAAGTTACAAAGGAGAACATTATTTCTGCTGACATTTAAGTAAATATTAAAGAATACAAAAGAGAATAGGAAATTTTTGGGTAGACCATCATTCGGTTGATTAAGCTTTAATGATTAAAAAAAGGATATACAATTTGTGATGGATGATTCGTTTTGTTTTGCTAACTCGGAAAACATTTTTCAAAGTCAATTTTTAATTATAATTAAATAAATTATCCTGAAAAATTGCTTTGATTTGTATCAACATCAAACAAACAAAAAGCGTCATGGTGAAATGTTGCAGTCTTTAAACAAGAAAAAAAAATATGTAGAAAAATAAATATTTAAATTAAAAATTGATGAATTTTATGTCAACAATAACTAACTTGTTTATATTCATAAAAATAGATTTATCATCTCATAAAAATATCGATTTGGAATAAATGGATTTTAAAAATTTTTTTCTTTTCTATTTTTAATTTAAAATTCAATCCTTTCAATATGGTATGGGTATACAGCGCTGTGCAAATATTTTGTTTGCGGATTTTTGCAAATATTGTTTGAGCCACAGTACACAAATCTGAGGTAGTTTATTACGCAAGCTGTCAAAGTTGAAAGTGTCAGAAATTAAAAATGGCGGTTCGACAAGAGCAAAACATTTATAAAATTATTCAACTCAGCAAAATTACTAACTCACAAGTTTATGTGTATATGTTATAAAATTGAAAAAATGTTAACTTAAACATTGAAATTAGATGCACAGAACTGAACAGAAATGAAAACGCTCATGATATTACCTTTAATATGTGTATTGTGGTTTAGGATTTTTAGAATGCTTATTCGATTGTTAAACAACGTTTTAAGTGGGGGCTAAGATCAACGTAATGCTGTTGAATTAAACTTTGATTCGGATGTCCTTTTATCAATCCCTAATTTTATGCAAAGAACACTTTGTTCTTATCACTTAGCTTTATTACAAAACCATTATCAGAATTTTCTTATTTAGCCAGTTTATGTTTCTCAGATTCTCTGAGCTCTCAGCAATCTCAGATATCTGAACGAAACATTTTCTCAATGAGATTCCTCACTTTTGCTGTCAAAAAGCTGAAACTGATATTTTTTGGATTCGCTTGCTCAATTATTTTTTGGTGCATTTGATCAATTTATAAAAAAGAGATGGAGACTGCTATTCTAGATTTTTGAATGATTGTTGAAATTCATCAAAAAAAGATTTTGGAGGCACTGTTCCTTAGTCGCTAACGTTTGACGTTTCTCTTATCTAAAATAAAACACAAAAAACAATCACAATTACATTTATATTGAAGTTAGGCTTTACTTTCGGCTTTTGATGCATTTGATCAATTTATAAAAAAGAGATGGAGACTGCTATTCTAGATTTTTGAATGATTGTTGAAATTCATCAAAAAAAGATTTTGGAGGCACTGTTCCTTAGTCGCTAACGTTTGACGTTTCTCTTATCTAAAATAAAACACAAAAAACAATCACAATTACATTTATATTGAAGTTAGGCTTTACTTTCGGCTTTTGATGCATTTGATCAATTTATAAAAAAGAGATGGAGACTGCTATTCTAGATTTTTGAATGATTGTTGAAATTCATCAAAAAAAAGATTTTGGAGGCACTGTTCTGTAGTCGCTAACGTTTGACGTTTCTCTTATCTAAAATAAAACACAAAAAACAACCACAATTACATTTTATATTGAAGTTAGGCTTTACTTTCGGCAAAATGAAAGCGTTTTATTCGTCATCTATATACACTGGGAAATACTAAAAGGTATGTTGCTAGACCTCTCAGTATAGTCCTAGTCAATAATATTCTATTACCTAATTTTCAATTGAAACAAAATATCTAAAAGTTCGAAATATTATTTTTTTTTCACCTTATAGTATTCGCATAGATATAGACTTGAGTTACACTCGTATTTATTTATGCAAGTTAGTGCAAATTTATTGCTTGTAAATTATAGCATAGTCAATATAGAATTTTATCGGAATGTATAATGTGTAAAATGGTTAATTTACTACTGCCTGAAAATGTTTTTCCAAGGTGTTTTTGGAAATTTATTATATCAGCGTAGGTGTGCTTTGTTAAATTTATATTTTCATTAAAATATCTGTTTAGTCTCTAAAAACTTTGTTCGTAAACATCTTTGGATTTATGGGTAAATTCTTAAGTATCTAAGAGATCACCATGAAGACTATCGACGACGCAGGAGGAAATTTTTTTTTCCCAGAGAAATTTGAAATAAATCTTTTGAAATCATGAATAAACAATTAAATTTTAAGGTGTAACAGCTGTTAGAAATCACAGCAGAACATTTTTTATAATTTTCTTTAGGACTTGATACCTGCCGGAAATGCTTTCGTATTATTATAATATTGATATGTACTCTGAATTTTGAATGCAACAATAAACTGCAAATTTATATGGGAGTTATATTACAGCTACTTCGCAAGGGATTGATGTTTTATAGATTTTTTAACTACTTAATTAAAATTGTAAAATCAAAAGATTGCATGCATGCGTTTTCCCCTATTAAACTTCCATCATCACTTTTGCGAGGTTAATATACGAAAAGAATTTGTACATATTTTTTTATTATGAATGGTTAAGAGTTATAAGAGGTCCTAATTCTGCACGAGCTGTCACTCCACAAAATGTACATATGTATTTATTTTTATCATTTAATATCTTTAAGTTGCCGTTATTTGCTGTCAGTGGGTGCGTAGGTATACTTAAGAAAAACACAAAACAAAAAAACACGAATCCAACTGTCAATTTTACGTTTAGTTTCATTATAAAAGTTTTGTCATTCCCGAAGAAAACATCAAAAGATTAGATTGTTTCTTTCCGAATTGGAAGACAAATATAAGCCTCCTAAGTCTTGCATCAATTTCCCTGAGTTTATCTGTCATTGAATATTTTTTAAGTCCTTCATGTGATTGATTTATTTTCCGGATGTTATAGGCCAAAGAAGATATTATAGTTTGCCGCGGAAATGGGCACATCATCACGAGACGTTTTTATTGATTTCGCATGAAATAATAAAAAAAACTGATGGTTAGAAATGTATCATTATTTATGCTTTTTGTTTATTTTTTGTTTCTTTACAACAAAATTGTCTAGGAAAACTGTTGCCATTTATTATGATTTGATTTTAGGTATCAAACTCCCTCGCTTATTCCATTAATCATTAATATAAATTCTCATAGGACGTAATGGCGACAAAAATATTCCGCGGAATCATTTTGCGTCTATATGGCGAGCATTTTAATTTGTCTAAATGTGTCTGCATTATTCTTTTTTTTGGTAAATGAAAGGAGTAAGGAGAAGCTCACAATCATAAAAAGTTTTTAGCCAAACTAATAGAACATCATTAGAATTGTGCAATTTGAGTTGTGGGTTAGTTTTTCAAGTATATATCAAATAGTTTTTTTTTACAATGGTCTTTAATGCCATTGCTTAAAGCTCAACTAGAAAGTCTTGTAAGCTTTGTTCTGTCAGATTTGTACATTGCTTTTGTTGGTTAATTTCTCAAAACTGTGAATTTTTTACAGTTTTATTACAAAGTTCTGTCAAAAATGCTTGACTAATTTAGGTATTAGGTATATGTACCTATTAATTAATTTATGCCGTTTAGTTAAAATCCGTTAATAGAATAGGTTTGTATTTGATGTTATTTTTTTTTTTGAGTTGGTGTGAGCCACCACGCACGTCTTTTCGGTTGTGTGAGTTTAGTCCATTAAAATATTACAATGTACAGGGTCAAGAAAATATATCTTTTTTTGATGTATAAACATCTATGCCGGCGGTAAACTAAAAACGTGATCCTTACGTGGAATACGTTCCGTGTCACACATTACGGTAATTGGGTGCCTTCAATTACAAAATCCGGCACTTGAACGAACATTGGTTATTCGGGGTTAAACGTCCCCATTTGGCTGCCATCTGGGAAAAGATTGTGTAGTTAAGGGTTCTCGCCATATCTTTTAATTATGAACCATAAATTCTTCAAACAAAGAAACTGTTCCAGTTTTATCGCACGGTTTTCGAAAACACAAAGTGCAATGTGCTCTTCCCAACAACGACATTTTTGTAGAAAATTGAATTCTCTACAATTTGGGTTAAATAAAATACTTTTAACCGAGAAATTGAAAATAACAAAATTTTAACTTTTATTTTGAAAATAAATAGAAGAACGTTTTACGCAATTCAAAAGTCCTCAATTGAAGACGGTAATAACTATAAACCACTGAATAAAATCAACCAAAAGCAACATACCATTTTGAACTTGAATAAAAGCAATGCTAAAACTTTAACGTATGTTTTGTATGCGTATACAGTTGCATCTCAAGGTAATCTAAAAATTCTTTCTTACTTTCATCCATTTCTCTCCTATTCTTCTATTTCTTTTTTATATTTATATACAAAATGTTTCTATAAACTAGGAATTGTCAGCAACACCAATTATGTCTGTTTATTTTATTGTTTTGAAATTCTAATTAAAACTTTTAATTGTTTTGACAAAAACATAAAATAATTGAAACTAGCACCTGATAAACAATTTATGCAAATAAATTCATTTTTTTCTGATATTTCTTCCCCTCCGGGTATTGTGGGCACATATGTATGTATTGTGTATTGCCAAGAATGCAAGGAAAGATACATTTTTAGAAGAATCATATTTGCTATATACAAAATTCAAATTTGGCTAGTTGAAATATTATAATTAAATAAATTCCGAACAAAATTATTTTATTTTCTACATTTTAGGTTTTAAAAGAAAAGAAAAAACAAAATAATATGTAACAGTTTTTTCTTCTAACTGTGAAAACCACAAAATGTTTGAGATTCTTTTAATTTTATTTTATGTAACTTATGTATTTGATTTAAAATGTATCTATTTCATTATTAATATTATTCAAGTTGGTTTAAATCTAAAGTTATTTAATTCTACATTTTCGGAACGGTGAATTTTTTCAAGGAGAATAAATTGTTCCGACTCTTGTTTTGTTAAACAAAAATAATTACCGTCAGTCTTTATATATATTATATTGCTTTACAAGTTCATTCAGGCGTATGTGTGAAATTATTTATGATGCTGGAGAAAGCAACAAGTAACTGTGTGTCATTTACCACCGGCATTCCATCAAAATGTATTTCATGTCACAGAAAAAAAAAACAAGTTCTATAATGTAATTAAAAAGGCTCACGATAAGCCTACATTAATTTATTAACAGTTGACACTGCTTAACTAAACTGGAAATTTGACAAACGTCTGTTTCACTTAAGCTATATTTTATACTGATATTGGTATTTCATAAACTTACTTTTAAAAGAATACAATGGCAGTCCTGATTATTTGCTTTTACTGATAATGATGAAGAACTGCTCTTTTTACTCAGTCAAATTACTTCAGATCTCAGGATCAATGGTAATCTTTTTTCCCGTTGGAAAAATTTTGTTTGTGGATTAGTTAGTTTAAAATAAAAGTATAATTAAGAGCGGTTTATCCGCTAGCGAGTTTGCTTCATTTTGAGTTTTGGTGCCATCTTGGTAGGAAACCAGTTAAAAACTTACAGTCGCATTTATTAGATTTTTGTCTACTTAGACACTGTCTATCTATTTTTAAATTCGTGGAAATATGCTTTATGTAATAAAAATAAATATCACATTATTCACGGTTAGGACAATCTACTCTTGTGTCTAAGTTAGGCAGCTATAATACAACAATAAACAAAGTTTTTGAACACATTTTCCAAAGTTGGACAGTTGTCTAAAGTTAGACAACGTTTATAAATAAGACATTAGTTTCCTCTAGAAAAGACGCCGGCACCTAAGGCCAGTTTAAGAAACTTGATGCCACTATCACACTGATTGGATACTCCCCATAAACAATGACGCAATGCTCCTGCATGTTCTCCCTTACAAAGGTTTATTAGCAATATTCCAACTAACATACTAATGTATTAATTTTAACCACCAATACATAGTTTTTTTTTTAGGAATTTATAATCTGAGCCTAGTCTTGTGACTTGTGATGTACCCTAAAGAAGAATCTCCGGCCGATTGATTTTTAAAATAATGTTAACTACCTTATCAAGGACTCTTTGAGATCATTCTATGCCGACGAATAATGATTAACAAATACAAATCTACAAATGCCTCTTGTTCTCCCAGCATTTATAAGTTTATCGTAGACTATAAAGTCTCGCACTTCACGGCGTATATCTTATAGTCTGATAGGTTCAACTTCCAATCCTCTTAAGCTTTTTGACATGCAATCTATTGATAATCGTGCAAATTAAATTTTATGAAAATTGTTGAAAAGCGTTGGGTGATAAAATTCTTGTTTTCAGTTAGCCGATAATTTGATTGAGTGCATATATTTCCAATAAGCGGACTTGACAGTACGATAGGAAATCTATCGTAGGCATCAACAAAACGTGCACATAAAATTTATGGATAAATAACAACAATGTTCTTGACTGGATAAATGTAGTAATTTTACTTTTTGCGCTGAACATTTACACATTTATATACATGTATACTGACACGTGAATTAAATTATTTTATTCTCCATGGGATGTGATGAGGACCTCAACAAGATACTAATTCAACTTTGATTGCTATCTGCGGGAGGACTATAATTTAGGTTATGATGTGGAAAAATAATAAGAGAACCGCAATGGAATGTATGCCTATACATAGCTTAGAAAGTGAGTGTTAAGCTGTAAAAGTTATTTTATACATTATTAAATGGATATATAGTTATTGGTGGTATCGAAATTCTATTTTAGTATTTTTATTGTTTTTTTCATTTACTAATTTACCTCTAGTACTATGGGGATATTATATAATACACTAACATTTTACTGTGTCTGAAGTAAGGATATAAATTCACATAGAAAACTATTATGCTATAAAACTACATAGTAGAAAAAAATTGTAGCAATGATAGCTCTTGAACCTCTACGGCAATTTTGCTTATTGAACAAAAAAATTTTACTCGAAAACTTTGGGTTTGGCTTTTCAAGAATCCAAAGGCTGAATATGTGTCGGTCTGAGTCCATGACAGTTGGACACGTTCCATCGGTTATCTGTCATAAATCTCTACTGTACCTCTAAAATAACAACTTTTTATGTATATTTATCCAAACCAAAAAATATCTACTTAAAAATATATTTACATATATATGTTTTTTTTTATTTTCATGAGCTCCCTATCTAATATAATTTTTAGGTCGAAAGCCAAATTGATTAAATTCTTTCATGACCGTGGTTCTATAATATGTTATAAAATATTATTCCTCGGTTAAATCATTTCAACCAAAAAGGATCCTTGTCATATTTTGCATGAAGAATTCATATAAATATCTGTGTAATTTATTTTCCCCTTTGGAGGTTTCACCTTAAAACTTAACATCCTTTTGCGGTTTTAAATCCTTTGGGGTTACTGTGCTAACAAAGAATGCTTAAAGAAGACCTCTAGACTAAGCTATTATTTATAATAATAGTCAAAAGAAGATATTAATCAAAACAACAGCAAAAACACAATGAAATCCATTCTTGTTTCTTAATCATTCAAATTATTGCCAATAAATAAATAAACAAATAAAAAAAGCCCGAACCAAATAATAATTGCTCGCTCATATTCAAAAAAAATAATCAGTTTTGTTTTTCTTTTGAGAATAAATTGATCGGTCAACAACCATCACAATTCACAATGCGTGTCAATTTTTCATTCATAAATATTTACACGATGCGATGATTTTTATTTTATTTGGCTTTGGATATGAGTAGAAAAAATGCCTGGGGATATTTTTGAATTTTTCGAAATGAAAAATGTATTTTTGGGGAAGAACAACTGGTGAATTTGTCTGTCGACAGGCGTAATAAATTTAACTTTTTATACTCGAAATATTTATGTAGCTATGTATATGAAGGAACTTTAAGGGCATGTTATGTGCATTTATATAGAAATATTAAACCTGAGATATAAAAAAAAGTTATTATGGCAAGTCTCATGTGTCTTTACGTGAACATAAAAATTAAACAGCAAAATAATGTAGGCTAGAAAGCAAAGTCAAGGAAATTGGAAAAATTGAAAAAAGACGGCGCGCAGCAGTTTAGGGTTCGAATCTAGCTTATTCCATCTAGAATACAATCACTTGTTAATGAAGATTTTCAAGTTATTGCATTTATTGACTTTTTGTGATTCGATAGATATAAATAAAATTGCAATCATATATTGTTTTAAAGCGATGAATTGAATGCAATATTTGGAGATTCTTGCATTCTATGCATTATTTTGCATTTATTGCAAGGTTTAAATTTCATCTGATTAAAATTATTGCATTATTATTTTATAAAACGACATTATTATGAACAACTACGTGCAACCCTGTGGGTGGTTTAGGTTTTAGTGAGAATGATTGGATTTTTTGATTAATTAATTTGAATCATAAAAAATGAAATTTAAATTGATTTATGTTCTTCAACTTGTTGAGCTAAATTAAAAAAATTATATGTATTTATTTCTTTTATTCAAGAAAGACCAAGGAATTTTGTTCCCATGTCAAAGGAAATGTCAAATAGGAATAGCCTCTGGCATTATCTGTATGCTGCAGAAAATAATCTTTAATTTTTGTTTTGAATTGAAAAAAGCAATAAATTAGAATCGGAGAAGTTTTTAAAGCAAATGATATGAGACATATCTTGAAATTAACGGCATTGGGTTCCTTTTCTTTTGTTGACAGATTTATCCCTCTGATAACTTTGATTTCAAGCATATAATATGAAAGGAAAGTAGTCGCCACATTGAATGAATTGTCCTTTTATTGAATAGATTTTTTTTTATTTAACAATGGCACAAGAATTCATTAAATTGAGCTGGAAAAGTAAAGAGATAAATGATTTTTATTTAAAATACTTTTTACGATTGTATCATATTGAAAACACTTTCTTAATAAATTTTTAGTTGAACAGGTCTAAAACATTGACAGTTCATTCCAAAGATACTGAACTATAAAGATGTGAATCCTAGCAGCCATTTTCATTTGCCAACAAGCTTAAACTGACAGATAAGAAATGAGAAATAATGCGTAAAAACCTTTCACATAGCGTTGAGATCCATTCATGGACGTAAAATTTAATTACAAATAAAACAACGTAAACAAATGGGTTTTGGATGGTGAAACATACATACGTATATATGTAAGGTTCATATCTTTATAAGATACCTTATCTTTGGCTCATGCTAAAAAATCTTATAGACTGCAACAAAAAATATAATTGGATTACGACAAAAATAATAGAGCAAGCGAATCAAAAAAATATTTGTCTCAAATCTATACAAAGTACAGTAAGAAATTACCAAAAAATGGATCGGCAGTAGCCGGGTTTTATATTTCACATTGGTACTATTGAACACATGAAAAAAAAGTTTGATAATAAAAAAAAATCAAATCGAAAAATTTCCGTAGATCCAGTCTAGTTTTTTGTTTTTCTTGATTTCTTTGTTATTATAATATATTTTATAAAAACTTATATAAAATAAAATTATTTTTTCATTTACCTTTTTGACGCTCTTAGATTTTTTTGGGTTTACTTATTTCCCGCTTATATTTTATTTTGAATTCATTATTTGTTTAGAAAACATCCAAACATCACTTAACATAAGCGTTGTAGGGAACGAAGCAGTGTTTGAAAGCAACTTTTGTAACCGAAAGGGAACCGAAGAAAAAAACGGTAAAATATTACTGCCGTAAAAGCTGGACACTTCATAGTTCTGAGAACTTATAAATTATCAATCGTACCAACATCAAAGAAAAAAACTAACAAAATCTAATGCATGTAAAATCGTACTATAAAACGGATAGCGTTTCCAATAAAACACGCCTATTGTCTAGATATCCACAATTTTCTTGTCTTTTCTTTGTTTAAAATCTTGGATATTGTTTCACAGCAAAAAGGCAATTAAAATTTTTGTTTTTTATCGACTTTGCAATATGCAGATGATGATGCCCGTTTTGTAATAAAAGTCTCTGCCATTTCAAAAAGGGCAAAATTAAATTACAATGTGGCGTGCAGATAAACAGAGGATTAATTTCCGTTTTCCGCCCAAAGGACTGAACTGCATTTTCTTTATAAATGAGAATAAAGAACAAAAATAATTATTTAAGTTGATGGCGGTTATAATAATCATTATACCATAGCTACTTTAATTATATACAGCATAGCGCAGTAGAAAAAGAGCATTAAATGGTTTCCTTTGCTTTATAGGATAGGAATGGAATATATAAATGGCCAAAAGCGTGAAGCTTGAGTTATGAGTGTCTTTATTTTTTTTTTTCATTTTCTTTTCAATAAAATAAGAAATAAAAAAAGGAACTGGGATTGTTATCATTTCCCTTTTTTGTTTGTTAGATGGTGTTGTATATTTTAGCTTTAATATGATAAAATGAAGTAGTATGGATACACTCCAAATCAATTGATTAGTAACATTTTCTGTTCACATTTGATATGTTTTTGTGATTTAAAAACACTTTAGAATTTTAATCTGGATCTTACTGTCTGCAACTTTTTTAAGTTTTGAAAAAAAAAAATTATTGCTCATACAAAATATACAGAGCGTATGTATGTATGTATTTAACCTCACAAAACAATTCAATTTTCCGATTTTTCTCACGCTAAGTTGGTTGGGCCTCTCTTTCAATCCACTTGTGTGCATGATTTGCTTCTTTTTACAAAAAAATATTTTTTTAAAACAGTGCGAATCGATAATAAAAACCTATTTTTTTCCTTTTTTTTTTACAAAAGTTTAATGGTTGATCTTGTACGCGGAGATGACTTCCGAGCATCCTAAATATACTATTTTAATCCACCAAGAGTGAGATTCTTGGGGAAGTGAGCCAGTGCTTAGGGGTCGATCATATTTGAGCAGCATGCAAAGGAAGAGATTAAGAAGATGAAGACAGGAGAGTAGTAGCTATCCTATAAGATATGCTTTGTATAGACCGGAGTAAATAGTTGAGGGACGAGAAATTCTGCGTTACGGTGCAAATGTAATCCCATTGAGCGCAAAGTATCAGATTCGCCAGATAGACATTTGCTGCCAGAACAAATGACAGACATAGGTACGTTAAGCCTCTAAAGACGGATGAATTGACTTGTGGTTCTGGATTCTAATAAAGCCATTGATAACAGTTCTATTCAAGCTGTCAGTCTCTCATTTCCGTTGTCTAAAGTCGAAGTTATCGCATCTGGCCTTCTTAACAAAGTTTTTGATTTAATCTGGCGATTCTCTTTAAAATTAAAGCTTTTGACCTTCCAAATTTCTTCATTGCATTGATTCATTCTTATTTAAGTGAACGTCAGTAATAAATCGTTAGGTATACTTATAGTTTCAGAATGTGATTTTTTTCTTGCTGCTTCTTATATATAGTTAAGGCATAATCCATGACGTTGCCATAGGGTTGTTTAAAAATGCTCTTTGTCTTCAGTTCAAGGTGGTTTTCAAGCACCATATTTAATAAGAATATACATACTTACCATTTATTAAAGCTACCTATATGTTTTACTGCATCCTTTTTATTTTTCTTAAAGTATATATTTAACTAAAAGAAGCAATTTAAGAATAACGCGTGTGCCATATTCAAGAACCTTAAATACTTGCCTACGTGCTAAGTTAATGGATTATTATTTTTCAAGTAAACATGGCAGTGCCTTACTTTCTGACAGTTTTTTTTTTGTTCTTGGTGAGAAATAAAACTTGATACGGGTATAACTCTCCACCCTTAGCTGGAGCATCCCATTATTCATTGAGGCTCGGACAGTTTATGATATTTTTTTTTTGTCTCATAAAATACAGTACAGGTGTCGGTGGCAGGAGCACACCAACATAAAAAAAAATGTACGACGACGACGCGACGTGCGTCGCCTACACTTTACAGGGGATTATCTTACTCAAGAGTCTTTGGAGGGTTCTTTTAGCTCTTTTGACATTTTTTCATGTTGAATTTGGTTTTATTAAAATAGAACAGAGATGCGAAAATAAGTTGCGAAGGATTAAAGAAATCAAACAAATTAAAAGGTAAACAAAAGTATATGATGACATTGTTTTTTGTTATAAAATAAATACATTAATGTATTTTTTTCAAATTTATTAAACCCATTTTAAAATATTTTTAAAGCATTCTGTATTTCCATTCAATATTTCAAAAAGGATTTCAAATTATATTTAACTACAACCCACATCCGGGTTACTATATTAGTTTTCTAAAAACACATTCATGAGTGTGATATTCGTAATGGAATTTTAATATTTATGGCGGATGTAACCAAAAAAGGATATTACTGTTCGTGTTCATGTTCCTATTTATGCATGAATACAAAGAACGTTCCTAAACCAAATAAACCTTTGTGTTCCGGTCAGTCTAGATATTTTTATGCAATGTCTGTCTAATAATTTTAATTATTTTATGGGATGTATTTGGAATTTGTATCTGTGCCAAATTGTTTTGTCATCCTTTGGGAATAATAAAAAAAAAAAAAACAAAAACAAGTTACTTCTAAGGTGTTATGTTTGTAATTATCAATGGCGTTATCCTTTTCAAAAATGTTTATGCGAATGTAATGAGCTGAGATGTGAGAAAAAAAAACAAAGCCAAACCCGAAATGACTATAGCCAGTGGTTGAATCCTTAAATATCTATACGATATGCAGTAGTTAAGTCATTAAAAATATTTCATGGTAGGAGGACAGACACAAAATAACATTTTGTTGTGCGGTCGGTCGTCTGAAAATGGTTCGATTTTCTATAATTTTTGCAGGAACTCATACAAATAAATACAACCTGAATGTCCTGCAGTGTATGTTTGCTCAAAGATAAACGTCCTTCGTCGTCTATTTTGTCTGAATTAAATTGTATTTTGCAGCAGTCAAATGCAATGTGTCTGGCAACAAGGAGGCTGGAGTCTATAGTTTAAATGCTTTTGCAGTGTAATAGAAATGCCAAAGGCAACTGTTAACTAAGGATTCAGATTCAGAAGTGATATGATACTAAAAATAACGTCATGTCGACCTTTGGAGATACATACATTCAAACAATTTTATTGACTCCTTTAGATGCGATCTATATATGTTATTATTGTGGTTTCTTTTATCATTGTTAGCAATATAGGGTAGTTTTTTTAAAAACAATTTTAAGATTTATTTAGCTTATTAGAATATTTGTAGAAATTTGTTGATAAAATGCAAAAAAAAACATTTTTTTCAAAGCTAAAATACGTATTGGATTGTTTTTCATTAATTAAAGTTTTTATTAAATGATTATTGAAGACAGGAGAAGAATAAAATGCTAGCTCTTAGTGTCTCCATCAATGTTTAGGCGGGAACATGTTAATCACAAAGGCCAATGTTTTAAATGAATCTTGGATCTTGTGAACAAGAAAAGAGTAACAGCTGTTTTTGGAGGAAGTTAAAGCTAACATAGTCATAGCTTTTACTAGTAGCTTCAGATAGATAGTTTTAGCTTAAGCTTTGTTTTATGTGAATAAAAAAATGATTACGCTAGAAAATTCTAGCTTTAGCTTCGAAATTTAAGGTTTATTTTGTTTATTCAAATGTTTCGACTTAGAAAACTTTAGCTATAGAACTGATTTATATTGACCGAATCGCAAAGCAAGTGCGGTTGAGGATTTTTTGTTGTGAAAACTCTTTATCTGCACTATAGGGCAATTATTGGTGGCTGATACAAAAATGTTTTTTGTTATCTAATATGTCAGCTTCTGCGTCTGTACGTCCAGTGGACAGTGGACGTACAGACTCATTTCTGTATCTTCTCTCAATTACATAAAATAAAAATTAAAGACGCACTGTCATTTAATATCAAAAAATTTTGTTAACAGACCTAATAAATTCAACCGATCTAATGTCACATGCCAAAATTTTACTAAAGTGAAAGTGTTTATTTCATAGTTAATTTTTATTGGAATAATATCTAACAAACAATTTTCAATTCTCTTTTAAATCCTTTCCTATTAGTTATAAGGTTTGTTAACCAAATATCGAGCATTTATGGTCCTAGCAGGACGAATAAACTCACAGTATAGCTTAGGCATAACGGATTATAATGAAATTGTTAATGTTTAAGTTCCAGTTTTAAGAATACATATTGGATATTAAAATGTTAAAAAAAATACTTCTTATATATAAAGAAATAAATCTACTTTTTTCAAAATTTGGTATTTCAAAAACAGCTTATTTACAAAGCGAATTGAACACCAAGAGTGCTACCTTATTTAGTTTCCAAACCCCAATATCTCTCAAGTGTACTAACATGTACGAAACAATCTTTTGCAAAAAAAAAAAACATTGGATCTTCTAAGCAAGATTATATAAGGAGATAGACTTTAATTACCTTATTTACAAAACTAACTACAACGACATCATAAACAAACCTTCCATACATTATAAAAAAAACTTGATGCCAAATATAAAGCGGACGAAAACAATAATAATTCAGATGTTCATATGTACCTATGTATATTATAGAGAATAATATTCCTATACTACAAGTCATCCAAAATAGCATGTGGTAGGGTAGGGATATAGGCCAGTTGTCACTAAAAAAGGCATATTCACTCTCTTTATAAACGAAGTTCTATAAACACCCTTCGCGTGAGTTGCTTACATTAAACCTCTTCCTTGAAATGATGATTCCACAAATAAAACTGTAAATAAATTCAAACCACTTTCCAACCAAAATATTATGAATATTTTACTTGTTATGTTATTTGATGGTTTTAATTTGTCTCTTCGTTGCTCTACTGAGCTAGCGATAATTTTGGTATTTAATTTTTTAATTTCTTAAAAATAATAAATAGCCCAAGAATTTCAATTGAAATTTTAAGAGAAGGTAGGCTAAAAATCAATTTCCAAATTTGCCTGACATAAAAAGTTGAAAATATTGGTTTATCGCATATGCCTTTTAAACGGTGAACTTTGGAGAATATGTGGTTAAGGCTAAGGTTGTAGATCAATTGATTATCTACAAAATTGAATCAGACATTTTTCTTTCTGCGACTAATTTTTTTTAGGCCATTTAAAAAACTAAACAAAACTTTAAAATTTCGATTTTTCACGTTTAGCATAGTACGCAGATGAAGCGAAACGAAAATTTCCATATAATAATTGAAACAACGAAATCATAAATGAAAAATTTCGTTCTCGTTTTTGTTTTGCAGTACGCTGTTCAACGAGCGAAATTAATAATTGTAGATTTTTTAAATTTTTTGTTCTGCAATTAGTGACACTTTCAATCGGTATTTTTGCGTTGTGGTTTCAATTAGGATTTTACTATCATGTTGGATCGTATCATTTGTATCGTATCATCTGATAAAACTCTCCATTTATATTTTTTCGTTTACGTTTTGGCTATCGATTTGGAGACCACAGAAAATTTTCGTTTTGCTTCAGCTGCGTATACCAGGCTTATAGCTCTTAAACGATGAGTTATTTGGAAAATATGTTTTGTTAAGGAGTTATATACAAAAGACCAAAAATTTCGTCATTTAACGTTTTTGGAAATGGCTATGTCATAAGTGGAGAAAGAAAAGTATCGAAACTTTTTTTCTATAGAATGTTATATTCTATACAAGATGTGACTGAAGTACTTGTCGGTAGTGTTCAAAAGTAATAGTAATAATTGTTAAGTTAAATAATGCACATAATTTATAAGACTAATCAAGATCCTTAAGTGAAATTTTGAAAAGTGTTGGAGTTCTCGAGACACCTCAACTCCTTTTTCAGCAAGTTACATTTAAAAAGTGTACGGAAAGAGCTTGCTATATCATTCATTAAGAATTGTTTGCTTCCTTATAAACTTGGTTTATTAGTAACTTTGGTGCAAAATTTTTTTAATCTCAAAAGACCCCTCTGTTTAAGATAAAGGAGCTTTAATATTTAAATATTTAATATTAAATAAACATTGCATTTATTAAAATTAGTATGAATAAACTTAATCTTAATGAAAAAAAATTACAAGTCTAAATTCACGCCACCGAAGGTTTGGGGATAGCATCAAAAATAAATTTTTTAGGCATACTTCCTCTTGTGGAAGGAAGTTACAAAGCCTTGAAGAATATCTCTTGTTCTTGTTCGGAATTAGAAGGAAATTGTAGGTCCCCTACATTTCTGGCAACTAAAAATACTCACAGGAATGATTGGAAGTAGGCCCTGGCTCTCCAAGAACTGCGCCACCAGTTTATTTATATTTTTTTATAAACGAAAAATAAAACAACAGCAAGAGCTACATTGTTGGTGTTCCCTTATTTTAGGTTTAATTAATATTTCGACTTCGATTTTGCTTTAATGCAAAATTAAATACAAACAATAACAAATCAGTTATAGTTTTTTTTTGATAAACAATAACAAAGTATTTTTCAATAACTTTTTTTTTACTGTTTGCGTGTAAGAATCTGCTGAGCTGACTAGTGCCACTTTTTCAACAAAAAAAAAAACACGAATATTAATATTTTTATGATATCTAGAAAAAAATCTGTTTGAATTTTAACTCATAAAATATTTTATAAACGAGACTAAATTTATCTAAATCTTATTAATCAAACAGCAGATGACTAGACTGTTCATGTCAATAGACAAACATATCATAAACTGCAAATTTCGTAATCAATATTAATTCAAATATTGAAAAACAAACAACATTATTTGTTTTTCTTTGAAGTTGGTTTTTTTGATAAGAATGTCACCAAAATAAAAACATCTACGATACATGTCTGTCTATTGTCCATATCAATAATAATTGCTAATCGAATTGTTATTTCCTATGAGAAATCTTCAGAGAACAACATCGTAAACATTTTATTAGCCTTCTCCATTTGAGGCATAGCTTTTAGAAACACATCCCTTAGATTCACTTCACAAACGTTTATATGTATTAAAAATGCACCTGATAATTCCAGCTATACCTGTAGCCCTCGCACGTTCTGTTTGCTTGATCCCTTTGCCTACCTGCTCTGGTGAGTTGTTTTCGAAGTGAATCATGCAAATCCTGCCCCGCGAACGACAAAATTGACCTGCTTCATTATGCGTAGGTAACATATCATGCAAAAATGTATTCCTTAAGCTGACGAATATATAACGCGAGTTCGTGACAGAACAGATTATAGTCAACATCAGTGTGTCAATCAGTGAAGACGTGCGCTAAGTGTGAATATAAATAAAGCAGAAAAACTATACAAATATCGAATAAAATGGGTTGTGTTACAAGTTCAGATAAATCACCGAACAGCAGCTCCTACCACCCAGAGGGATGCTTCGGAAAGCATTCCTGGATAAATCGGTCGAAGAGAAACTACAAAGTTAAATCAATCCAGTCGCCACCATTACCCAACAAAGGACCCATCACTCGATCCAAATCCAGCTTACCAGTGGCAACAAGGACGACCGAGGTCCTATCCATATGTGATGACTTCCAAGAGGGTTGCGACGATGAAAAAAGCTACGGATATTTTTCAGAATCAATATCCACTGCCAACACATCATCCATAAGCTTTAACCCGAACGACTGTGATTTGAAAATGGAAATGTACATGATGACGAAAATCACCAGAGTAATGCCAAAGACCTCATCGCCCATTTTACCCACAAAGTATGCTTCCAGGCATTCTACCCCATCTTCATCGTCCACATTGAATTCGGCAACTCATGAGATGGACAATGCACAATTTGCAGACCAACAGAAACGTTCGTACAACAAATGGAAACGACATCTACATAATACTCCAGCATATGTCCTTAACGATATTACAAGAATTCCTGAAGCAATAGCTGGCCAATTTAGTCCAGAAGACTTCCCCGCATACACAGATGTCAGACAATGTCAAAGAAATAATATTCAAAAGAGGCTGGCCATGGATACTTACATTATTTAAAATCTTCAACTTTGAAAATCTGTAAAAAAAAAACTGTGAAATATCTTGTAAATCTTGTACAAATAGATTATTATATTTATTATTTATTTTAACAAAAAGGACAATGTGTAAATTATATATGCAAAGATCGTGTAAATTATTAGCTTAAAATAGTATAAATTTATTTAATAAATTATTACCTTATATGTTTTTGAAAATTTAAACAAATGATCTTTATTTATCAAAAAAAAAAATAAAATTGATGTTTTAATTCTAAATATAAAACTGTTTATTGAGATCCTCCTCACCTACAAAGAATCGTTTATTCATACACGTTTTTGATTGTTTCAAACATTTTCTTTTAACTAATGGTTCTATTTGTTGAAATATAACCATTCAATTTAATAAGCGAGAAATTTTTTTGAATTAAAACAAAATTAATGTTTAAAAATCAAATTTAACATTTTAATTTCTAAGAACTTTAAAAGATATTTAAATAAATGTAAACCTGTGTAGTTGACATAAAATTATTATTTAATTTTTAATGAGACAAAATATTAAAAAAAAAAAAAACTAAAATTGCGTTGAAATTTTTTTTATGAAGCACAAAAATCCATAAAAGTCAGAATACCTTTTTTTCTTAGAATTGTTTTTCAATTTCAAGTTTAAATATACATAAATGAATCCTTTGAAATGTAAAATAAAAATTATTCCAAAGAAAGGTAGGTATAAAATTTTGTCGGATATTAATTATAATTGCTGCCCTAAACTATGCATATTTTCATTTTCTTAGAAATCGAATTTAGTTTAAATTTCCAGAACTACAATAAATCCGCTAAAGATCTGTACCTGAGTAAAATTCTAAATTCATAGAAAGAAGTATCATAAAAATATTTTTTTGTGGGATCATTCAAGGATTTAAATATTTCATACATAAATCCGCGGTAATAAAATAGGACAAATCAGACAGGATATATTATTTAATATTCATAGTTTGCAAAGATTTATTCACGGATTTTGGGATGAAATTATACTATATGAAATCTGGCTACCTGTGTGACTTTTGGAATATGTAAGTGTGGATTCAAAGAGATTATATTCGGGGAAAAACAATTCAAATAAGGGATAAAGTCAAAAACACTTGTTGGGAAAACTCTTGGAAAACTTTTGTAGCAGGTGTTTATTTAATTAAATGAAACCTTTTAGAAGAACCAGACTATAACACGTCCTTTCAGTTGAATTTTCATTGGGAAAACAGTTAAATATAAATATTCGTGTCCATAATTTGCACGGTTAAAACCTTTTTAATGCTTTTTATATGCATACATATATGTATAAAATTAATGATGATTATAAAATTAGGAAAAAAAAAAAAAACTTTTGAAAGACATGTAATCTCGTTTTTAATTAATTTAGTAAAAAAAAATTAAAAAATAAAAGTTAAACCATATTTTGTAAGGCTTCTGTATTTGTTTTTTTCTTTAGTAAAGATTGGTTTAGCATTATGCCAGTAAAATTAAATTATTCTGGTGTTCCACAAGGAAACCATATACAGAGCCTTTTTCTTCTTTTCATAAATGATCTTCCAAAATTAATTACAGATGCTCAATGTTTTCTCTTTCTACTTATAGATAATTTTATTATGTTAATATTTTCTAATCAAGTCGACTACGACTTCAATTTGACATAAAAAACTTGTAAATTGGCTTAAGCTTAAATATTGTCAAGTGGAAATCTATGAATTTTTTACCCTACTGTTGTATATTATTTATTTATTTATTTTATATTATTTTATTATACCTGAATTATTAACATTTTTTTAAAAACTATAATACACAATATACAGAGATTCGGTATAACTCTACCTTACTATACCGAAACATAATATATATTGAAAAATCGAAGGAAAAGCTACAAGTCAGACAAGCTATTGTCTATTCTTATAAAATCATTATATTTAATTACTTAACACATCTTCGTTATGTAAGGTCTAAATTTAAATCACCAGTATGATCAAATCATCTCATATAGAAGTAATAGATTATTAGGTTTTTTTTCAAGAGAAATTTTATAGGTCCTTAAAATGTCCCTCAAAGATTAATTATATACATATGTAAGTTAGCTTAAATATTTGGTTCGCCTTTAAATAACGTTTTTTTTTTTTTCAATTCGATTTTCTATTGGTACTTAACAAAACAAACTCAGTATAATACCATAACGCAAGAAGTGTTACAAATCTGCTAGAAAACTAAATGAATCACTAGTACATTTTTTACATCGGGGATGTATAGTAAGTAGGTAATATTTTTTGGTAGCCATTATTAGCTACTGTATTTTCCTTATATAATACAAAAGATAAATTATTATTATAAATTATTAAAAATGTTGAATGCATCATTCTCTAAAAGAATTAAATTTTAAATTTTAAAATAAAAGAAACCCGTCAAAAAAATAAACGAGTTCTAGACTATTCAGGAAAATTATACACCAAAGAGTTTTTTTTTGTCATCATCTACTAAAAAATTAAAGTCGTTTTTGTTTTAAAAGGACACAACATTAAATGTTAATCATAGCATGAAATAAACCATGAGAAGAAAGTGAGTTACTTTTTGCATTTAAGTAGGATGCTTTCAGCCCGGAAATGTCTGGGCACAAATCAATGAAAAAATAAATTCCTTTTTTCTCTTTTTTTCTTTTATTTTTTAAAGGACTTGAGTTGAGATTTCTGTTGACATTCCTTGACTTGCAACAGGAATTTTGAGAGGAAAAACGAAAAATTAACGGAAATAATGGTAGTTGTGGTTGGTAAGGTATATAGGTACGCAGTTCTGATTAAAGTGAGGAACATAAATTCCTGAGGGGATTTTCTTCAAAAACAAAAAAAAAAAAGTCGACTCTTCTTAACTGAAAGGACAATATTTATTTATTCTTTTTTCACTTTAAAGTTATTTATTTTAATTGAATTTAGAAGAACTGTATTCATTTAGAACAGAAGAATTCTAAACCTTTCTTAATAATATCGAAATCAACATAAGCAATTGGTATAATAAAACGTACACATATAATGTTATAGTGGCAATATCGAAAGATCAGCAACAGTGAATTTTAAAGTTTAGTGGATCTGTTTGGTTGCTTTTGATTTTTCTTAAGTATTAGGGTATGTTTAAAATATATGTTGGAGCTACGATAAACGATTCGATCAGCTTTTCGAACAATGGCGAAATCGAAGCTTGAATCGTAGCTATAGAATCACTGGTCGAATCGTTTATCTAAGTTTCAACATAAACACTTCCTTAGCTAATAGGAGCCGTTCTTTTACTTTCTGCGACAAAAAATTTAATTTTGACCAGTCAAAAAAATACAAGATACTTAAAAGGTTTTTGGGTAGGGTATCAAAATATGTTCGATTTGTAAAGAAGTAAGTTAAGATCTAAATATAAAATTTTATTTCATTTATCATCAAAGTTGATATGAATATAAAATTGCAGAAAGTATTTACATAGGTTTTTTGCTTTCTTGACGTATAGATTTTCTTTTAAATTGAAAAAGTTAAAGTATGTACACTTAATTAGTTTTGCTGTTTTGTTTTAAATGATTTCTTTTCTCCCTTATACCTACCTGATGCTTAAAAAAAAACAAGTGGTATCAAATAAGCGGAATTGACTGTTAACATTCTATACTGGAATATCTCTGTTGAAAGAAACAAACTTGTATTATACACATACATACATAAATATCGCTTACTTTGTTATAGATTTAAAGAAAGAAGGGGATTTGAATTAAGAATTAATTTGTTTCTTCGCTGATTTACGGTGACATCCAGGAGTGAGCATTATGTATATAAAAACAATTCTAAGAAAATACATTTCATACTCAATAAGCTTATAAAGACGATGATTACTTGGTAAATAAGTTTGATTAAGTTTTCAATAAGACTGATGTTATACGCTATCGCTGTTTTTTTTATTATCTTTCCCATTTCAATTATTGGTTAGTGGTTACACAATTTTTTCTCATACTCAGATTTTATTCTCAGAGACAAATAATAAACTTAAATAAACTCTCGTAAAAAAGAAACAAAATTTATGACTTCTTTTGGCAGGGATAAGAGAAGGCATAGAGAAGTCTTGGAAAGAAATAAGAAAAGTGATATTTTTTGGTTTATTGGAAAGATTTTATTTATATATACATACATAAATTGTTTTATTTTGAAAAGAAATAAAATTGCGAAATAAAAACAATAGACATTGATCTTCTTCTTAAATTTCAATGCCATCTTAAAATCTTAATTATATAATTATTAAGCAATTTTCAGAAAATACAAAAATAGTCAATTATGTTCATGATAGCCAATCTTTCTAAAGAAACTTAAATTTTTTCATTCCTTAGTAAGTGTTTATTTTGTCGCCCTATAGATAATCAGCCTTATTATGAGTTTCACCCGAAAAATATTTCACCTTAAACTTTTTTGTTCGCCCGGAAAGCTATTGTGAGTTTCGCCCGAACGAAATTTCGTTCGCCTACGAAAAATAAGTGAACATTTAAGCTCTCAGTGGCATTTCATTCCGATTGAAATTAATGTTCACAATAAGGGGTATTTTTCAAACATGAAATTTCAGGTGAAACTCACAATAGGCGAAAAGTGAATGTCAAATTTTCCGGGAGGAATTTTGTTGGCGTGAAACTCACAATAACTGAAACTGGCGTGAAACTGCAATAAATATAGATATAATATTTTTGGAATATAGGTGTGCTGAGATTGCAATGGAAAATTATTTGATTTTTATTTTAAAAACGTTTGGTTCCACAGAGGTTTCACATTTTATTCAGCTGAAATGTATAAGATATGCCAATAATAGCCTATAATTTAGGATTCATGTCGACCCTTCTGATTTTTTTCGTACTGAGAAATCGATAAGAGCAGAAAATCACCATTGCGTTTTGCTCTCTATTAAAAAAGATTCCTTGTTTTATTTAGAAATTTTGTAAGATAATTATTCCAACAGGTGGTATGCATCGTAATGTTTTTATATTAGTTGGCAGTTTTAATAACCCATTATAGGTTTATTTTTGTTGGGCTTTCAGCAAAGTATACCTACTCTTCTCATTTATCCTTGTTGTTGATGTGGGGTATCTTCGTTGTGCTTGCTTTTAAATCGGGTCATTGCTGTGGCTATTTGAAATCTTATAAAAATGTGGTTGAAGTATATAATATCTCAAATGATATGCATGTTAGAGATTAAAGCTAAGTACAGACGATTGTCAGATCTTACAGTATTGTCAGATCTGTCAGTGAAAAAACTGTCCCGAATGTCTTACAATCGTCTGAACACACAATTTGGTCTCACAATATTGTCAGAAACGTCAGTGCCAGATCATTGGCAGACGACAATCTGACAAAAAATTTTCAGGTATCTTACAATCGTCTGAACACACAATTTTATCATTGTCAGACGATTAGAACATTGTCAGACTCATTGGTCATTGTCACATGTTTTCATTGAAAATATCTTACAATTGCTGACAATTTCTTCATTGTTCGAAATGTCAATGAGAGATAAGAGATAAAAAAAATTTACCCGATTTGCCATTCCAGCATAGTTGAGGAACATTAGAAATGAAAAAAGCTTTATGTATTTATGTATGTACATTGAATGTCAAATTTAAATGTTGAGCAACTTTTCTGAACATAGGTACCAACATCATAACTTTCCTAAAAAGGGTCAAATACATGCGGTTTGAAAAATTATTGTTTTGTATTAAATTTTTGTTTGTATTAAATACGCAATTTAATAAGGTTTTTCATATATAGTTTTATGTGACTGTGCAATGATATAATACAAAAAATGTAGTCCGATATTCTAGCTAAATTTTAAGACCTTAATGAACGGATTATTAGAACCGAAGTTATAAGCAAGCCAAACCAAACACAATGTATCTTTACAATTATTATACCGACTACAAATTTAGGTAGGTACATATGAACATTTAGCATTTTTTTTCCGACGCGAAGCAAATTTGCCACGATTGTGGTTTTTTATTGCACAAACTCCGCCGCCGCCGGCTTTAGAATACTATAGAATACTATATTCCTCTCGCCAATTGGTGGTTGAAAGTATTTTAATGCTTTTTTTTTTTAATCAACTTCCTCGTTGAATTAAATTATTTGTCCGATATTTATTTTCATGTTTTTAGTATAAAATTTTGAATGATTTTGAAAATTTTTTGCTCTAACACGCCAGTCATTTTTCCTTTAATTATGTACCTTAATATTGAAAATCGGATAGTTGGATCGAAAGATATAAGCATTTAAGTAAACGCAAATCGGATATTTTTCGGATTTCGCAAAAATCATCATCAAAAACATACCCATTTTTTTCCTACGAACATTTCTCCTTTTTTTCAGTCCGTTTTATCATCTTCTTCGTTTTCTGTTTCCTCAAACTAGTAACAACAAAGCATGAACGAAATAATTTTGTTTATTTTGTTTATTTTTTTTATTTTGTTGATTTTGTTTAGTTTGTTTATTTTTTTTATTTTGTTGATTTTGTTTATTTTGTTTATTCCCCTCACGTTTCGCCCCCTTTGTCTACTAGGCGTTTCATATTTTTTTGATTTTTTTATATTGTATGCCTTCGTTTAAACATTTCTAATGTTAAAACATTGGTGTTGGAAATTTTTAGTTTTTGCACAACTGAATAAATAAACTCAAAAAGAAAATATCTATATTGCTTTATAAATACTTTCTTTTTGAGTTTATTTATTTATTTATTTATTTATTTATTTACCAAAAATAATCTATAAAATAAATTTATAAAATTATTTAAAAACTAAGACATCAGGGCAACAGGACCATAGATGTCATTTTTGTAGATTTACATTTTATATAAACATACGAATACATACATACGTTTTTTTTTTTTTTTTTTTTTTTTTTATATAATAGGTGGTAGTAGAGTTTATATCTCTTTTATTTTACCATGCAGGTTTATAGCTTGCTTGATGCGGCGGATTGTTAGGACATCGGACGGATTTAATATTTCAGCTAAGCGTTTCTGCTTTTCTTCCACTGAGTAGGATGTTGGTATTTATTTATTCAGTTCACTTCAATTACATTTTATATTGCATTTCTGAATAAAAATAGATAAAAAATCTAACAATGGAGGAGGCATCAATGGTCGAAAATATTACATATTATATTAAAAGGAGAGAAGAAAAAGATTCTTTATTTAATGCAGAGGAAATCGATAAGAATGCTGCAGAACATCCGCCAAGTAATGATGCCTCCCCCCAAAAGATGTAAACAATCAAACAAATTTTGTATAGATCTGCCAACCGTTTGAACAGAAAATTTTCAAGCTGACAATTTTTTCAGATATATTATTGTCCGAAAATTGTCAGACAAGAGCTGACAATCAAATTGTCAGACTTTGGGATGAAATCTACCAACCGTGTGAACAGACAATTTTTGATTGTAAGAAATATGTCAATTGTTAGCTAATTGTCAGCTATTGTCAGACCATTGACAGTTCTGACAATATTGTAAGATCTGACAATCGTCTGTACTTAGCTTAAGATTACTTAAGAAAAATGAGCCATCAGGGTAAGAGGGCTCACTAGAAACATTATAAATCAACACTGAGGTTATGGTGAAGAATTAAATCAAAAAAGAATTATGTACTTTGTAAAAATTTGTTAAACTGGCTTTACACTTTTTTAAGCAGACGAGCATAATATATTATTTAAAGTAATCGATGTACTATTGAATTTGAAATATAGAGATCTGTAATTTGCTGATGATTCTAATTGACCGACCACTATTAAGTTTTATTGCTCGCAGTACTTATTTTAGGGCACCCAGACTTCAGCATATAGTCCGACTTTACGCCTTTTTCGTTGATCTTAAAGCAGCTTTTGACAACGTGAATAGAAATGCTCTCTTTCATAAACTAACTACACTGGGTATTTCAACAAAAATAGTTAAAATATTAAGATCGATCTACCAAGATACCACTGCAGCTGTTTGGGATGGTAAAAAGAGGACCGATTTCTTCCCAACGAACAAAGGCGTCAAACAAGGGTGTGTACTAAGCGCGTTACTTTTATTCTTTTCTTGAATGACTTACATGCTGAGCTACCAACTGGTATAGTTATAGAGGGACTAAGGATCAACGTTCTTTTGTATGCTGATGACATAGTCCTTCTGTCTGACAGTTCTGCAAAACTGCAACGTCTTATAAACAGTTTCCACTCCTATTGCCTTAAATGGGACCTGACAGTCAATCTGGATAAATCGGAAATTGTAAATTTTCGCAACAGAGGAAGACGTGCAGCCAGTGAAAAGTGGTTTTTTAATGGTTCTGAAATAATAGTATCAAACCATTTCAAATATCTTGGAGTTATTTTTAATTTCAATATGTCTTGGACGGAGCACCTCAACAACAGACTCACTTTGTCTAAAAATTCCATCAATTCAAAATGGTCCAAGTTGATAAGAAACAATTCGGTTTGCCATTCAGCAAAATTCAGGATGTATGATGCCGCTTCCAGAGCAATAATGCTGTACTCTGCCCAAGTGTGGGGATTTAAGGAACACGTCCAAGTAGAAAAGCTTCAACGTTTCTTCCTGAAAAGATGTTTCCTACTTCCGGATAATACTCCAAATTATGTACTTCACATAGAAACGGGATTACCTAAAACATTTTTTACTACCCTGAAACTGCACTTTGAATTTATAGCCAGAGTTATGAAGCTACCTAGTAACAGACTTCCCAGGATCCTTTCGGAAATTGTTATTAGAAAGAAAACTTACTGGGCTAACGAATGGATGGCGCTTTTTTCGGAGGCTTCAATCGCATTTTCTTTCACGTTAACCATGCCGGAGCTGAGAAGCGCACAAAATGCTGTCTTAGCGAACCTCAAGGAGAAACACTGTAGTATCTTTGTCAGTAACGCACGGCAATCCCAGTTCCACGACGAGTACTGCAATTTATCTTACTGTGATATCCCAAACTACTTTCACGATACGTTCCCTCAAGAGATGATCAGTCTGGTATTAAGAGCACGTAGTGGACTGTTGAATCTAAACGCTAGAGCTTTTCAAACCAACACCACAGGCTTCTGTACAATTTGCAATCTTGATGCAGCGGAGAACACCTTTCATTTTATCGGAGTTTGTCCTATATTCAAAGGTTACCGAATGAAATTTCTAGGAAGCTATGAGTTAAACAGGCCCCAGTTTCTTGATGTAGTAAATGGAAAAAACTATCGTAACCTATATCAATTTTTAAAATCTGCATTCAAATATCGTTACCAAATACTTAATGAATTTATTTAAATAACAAAAAAGCTCATATTTAATTAGTAAACTTTTTATATCTGACAGGCAACTTATATAAGTTATTGTCATACTTAATTTGACCTACCAGCAAAACTATGTTTTTATAAAATTATTTCGGTAATAAAATTATTTATCTATATATCTATCTATCTATCTATCTATAGTCCGGCGTAAGTACTTATACCTCACCACTACTAAAAAAGAGGTAGAAAGGAGTTAAATAGACAATGTCTGTGTTAAATCAACTGATATTTACATAATAATAAAACATAAATGTACCTACATATTATTTCCTAATAAAATCAATAAACGCTTAGAACCATACAACATCTGCCATATATGGAGTTTTCCCTTGGTGGAAAAATTTCTCTTATAATATACATATCTGTAACAACACATGTCAAAGAACACGCAGTTCCTTTGCAACAAAATCCCTCTTCTCACTCGGATTTTTTTGTGGGATTTTGGAAACACCTTGTAATTAATCGTATATAAAAACAGAGTATAAGGCCGCAATAATTGTTATTGTTTTTTTTCAACACAAATAAAACCCGCAATAATCGATATTCGCAGTGTGCATAGTAAAATACATACATTCATACATACCTACTCCAAATGTAATAAAAATAATGTCGTTGAAAGAAATTCCTTCGTTGTATTTCTAACCATATTTCAAGAATTCGCATCATGCTCTTATGTGATGATCTTGTGATTCACGCGATGGGTTTATTTCCATGTGATATTCATTATCGAATGGAAGTAAATCTTCACAAATCACCCAATGCAATTTTTGAGTAACACCGTGAGCAATTTTGTGGAGGAAAAAAAAATATCCACTGGGAAAACACATAAGGATCTATATTTGGAATTCACAGAGCCCTTGTTGTGGTTTTAATGTCTTAACTGTTAAATTCAAATTTTTGGTTAATTTGTCTATGTCCCTGTTGAAATGAATGAAATTTATTAAAATATGTCGGTTTTCTTCCGAACCACCGATATTATTTTTAGAGAATTTAATATGAAATGGATATGAAAAGCTGAGGGTACTGTCGCCTGCAAATCAATTTCATGGATTAGGAAGCTTTAAACAAAAGAATTTTGAACATAGAGAAAGAGACTCCGAGTCTCTCACCGCCACGTTGGTGGTATCGTTATATGAGTAGATTGCAGTACCTAGGTATAGACAAAGTTCCTTACGACCTCAAAGTTATAGCAGGTATGCAATACCTAGACATTACCTTATACATACATAGCTCGCCTCTGTAGATGCTGTCATACGTGGTTTTGAAATTGATGAAAAGGTGGTGGGTATCGATTTGGAGTTGCTGGGCTTTTTTTCGAAGATTTTTCGTAATGTAAATATTTTATCGTTAAAAGACTTTTCAGCCCACACTGATATGAACTTATCAGGTTATTGACGAAGGGTTTTAGGACTTCAATTAGAACGGCAGAAAAGATGTTGTAAGCAATTTTGAGGATGTTATTGATGCACATTTTCGACATTTATCTCTAAAAATATTTATGTATGTATGTAAATTAAACAACAAAAAAAGGAAAAATGATTCGAATCTCAATTAATTTCAACAAATAAGTTGATAATTAAAGTTCCTGAAAAATAAATCACTGAAATATTATTCAAAATTCAATTTACATATGTACATACATACATATGTATTCACATAATATGTATACACAACAAAATATATCTATGTACATTAATATTGTAATATTGTATACGTATACAGAATACAGATCTCATAATAAAATTGTCGATGCACCTAAGAGTACAATTTTGTTTAACACTCTTAAGAACTTAAATTCCAATCGAAATGGTCTAAAAAATTCATTAAAAAAAAAAATTCAAAAATGATAACACAGTGTAAATGCATATACATATGCGGTTAAGGGCAATCCCTTTCAAATGTATTGTCAAACCACCCTCCGTTCGGTGAAAAGTTTTCATCCTCCTGCAGACATATTATTCCCATTTGCCTATCAACACATCATCATCGCTATATTGGGATTGTACATTAAGGCAAAGTCTCAAGGACTAAGGTTTAACCATTTCTATAAAGGAAGATACTATGATGTAAAAAGACCGATTAAGAGGCTTTTCGAAATGGAATGTTAGCCAAGACACGGTCTCAAGTGGACCCTAGAGAGAGAGAGAGAGTTAGAGGGGAATATCTGCGTATATAGAATGAAAACACCGCCGGACTAATCGATTATCCTTATCAAGTTGCCAGAATCCGGAAGGAAGCACGTTCTTCGCATTTAAATACAGATTCTGGTATATATGTACATATATCTGATGCCTGAGAGGTGACGTTGATGGAACAATATTCTCGTTAAACAAACTATTCATATCCACCTATACTCCATGGTCTTGTGTATGTTGGATACAAGTAGTGATATTGACTATCTAAAGCTAACTTTTACTTTTCCAGCCCAGCCATGCAAGACAAGGACTCTCTGATTAACTCTCGCACAAAGTGCTCCGGAGGGTATAATTTCCTCAAGTAAATCAGTATAGTATAGATGCGGCAATAGATTTGCTTTTGAACTCTGAAGGATGCACTTAAATTTCGTTGCACCTTCGAGGCATGTGCACACTTAAGTGGCAAACTGCCCCTTAGCAGGAACTTTAAGATGTTCATGTCAAGGATAAGAATTAATGTGGCTCATGTTTTCTATATAGATACGCCTGCTTGAATGTCACATGGTTCCTCCAGCTTATAAGGTGCAGAGCAGTGGTGAAGGAGTTTGTGTTGAGTCTGTATACAATGATATAGTCAAAAGCTTTTGTGTGGTTTTCTAGGGCAATATCAATTAGGTCTTGTCTGCTGTGCTCATGTGGTTTCGCTTTGATGGTATTTTTGTTGGTTTGTTTACACAGTCGCCGCTAATAGATTTTTAATTTCTGTGTCCTGGTGCTATGGTACTCGCTCAAGCTCATTGTCGACAAACATAATCGTATACCAACGCATTTTAAGTCAAGTGAAATCATAAATTCAAACAATAAGTGTTAAAGTTCAGCTAATTAAAGGTCAAACATCGACCACAAAAAAAAAGGATAAATCATATTTGTCTTATTTTTGTTTTTTTTTTTTTAATAATACACACACATGTGACTACAGAGGGTCAAGGATAATTTTATAATAGTGGTTATTGATCCCCTACCTTGAATGTGGCTTAATACGCTAGGGGTATTCATAATGAATGGTACGCATATATGTAGTAGTAAGAGTTAGCAGTACCACTACTCGTTTAACAGATAATCGATTGGAATTAAAATTATTGATTCGTTAACGAAGGGCTAGGGCTAAGGCTGGGGGTATGTTCAAGTTAATTATTTATTTAGGTAAGCCTCCAGGATTAAACTTAGCAAGAATCAGAGCAGCTGCAACTGCAACGCGAAAGTATAGATATTCACTCCGATTACAGAATCCGATAAATAAGCTGCAGAGGAATTCAGACTCAAGTTTGACAGTTGCACTATTGCCGAAATGTTAAAATTGAGTGTGCATTATAAATCGTGCAAGCTTGTATTGTTTAAGAACTGTCTCGGTGTTTGCATCTGGTGCATCCAACTTTAGAATGAGCTAAAGCTACAAGGGTACAATCAATGCGTATGGAAAGATTTTTCTTAATTCTTCCAAGCAAGCCTGTCGCTTCATTTCCGAATTTAAAAATTTTAATATTTTTATAGTTTACACATCTATTTTATTTAAAACAAAAATATTATTCAACCACATACAATTATAATACCATTTCCACACACTTTAGCTCTCGGACGGCGCCGCTGCTGCCTTACTTGTTTAGTTGTTTTATTCGTCCTTAAATTCCCTCCTCGTATAAGTCTTCTTGATGATTTTTTAGGTTCAATTATTGAGTCCCATGGAATCCTATCACTATATGAAGGAAAATGTGAAGGACTAAATTGGCCAGCTACAGCTTCGGATAATCCGAGAATTCGAATCGGTCTCACTGGCTTAGAGGGAAATTCAAATTTATTTTTCCACATTGCATATTTTTTGGCATTCGATTTTGATTCGCCAGAGAAGAGGCAGCAATTTTTCAAATGACGATGTTGACAGTGCAAACAAGTTGAACTAATAATAAATGATGAACATCTAGGAAAACTAAATGAATCGATTGGAATAATATTCTGTTTGTTCTTCTTTTCGAATACACTGCGACAAGTTTTCTTTATTCTACAGCGTAGATTTTGAAGGGTGTCGTATGCTTTGTTGTAGTTTTCAGAACAACTTTGTACTGCACCCATTTTATTTTCAATTTGTTTTTTTCCAAATTAAATTATCTTCCACTGGCTGAAGTTCTCACAGGACTGAGCAATTTCTTACAAACTAGATGAAGTTTTATATAGAAGATTATCCTTATTGATAAAATACCTGCTTGAAATGTCAAAAAATTCTGGGTAATTGGAAGATTGTCCAGTGTTTTTTTTTTGTGACCTGCTGAAGAGGTGAAATAAATAGATTTATTATGATGTAGATGATTGCTAATTAGAGGAAATACTTTATTATACATACATACCTGCTACTGCTAGTATAGGTTATAGTTGTAGATGTGGTTGGAATTGAGATTAATGTATTTTGAAAATAATAGCTTCGTTAGCAAAAATAATCTATTCCATGAAATGGAGATAATCTACTTTCTGCTGATTTTATTGGTAAACATATTTATTTATCACCTACTCCTGAAAAAAAAATTCTAAGAATTTTATTACTTGGACATCATGAATTATTAAAATAAATAATATGTTTATTTGGTTACTTGTGCTTATATTTTAAATTTTGTATATGTAGGTTTAAAAAATACAGATTCATGAATTAAGATAGTTATAATTATTTACAATTATATTTTATTTTTGAGAAACAATTATTATTTAACTTGGCTAAAATAGAATTTCATGAGAGTGTTGGGCGCCATTTAAAAAATATTCGAAACTTTCCCTTCTTCAGAAATTGATTTCTCATTATTTATTATTTGACAGCAAAATTAAAAAATTTGGTTGAGTAATACTGTTTATATTCCTGAGATTAGCGTGATCTCACAGTTCAGAAAAATATAAACTGACCAATTGTCTACATGACTTCCATCTACATTTTTTGAAACAAAAACCAACACAATTTTTAAAACTGTAAGCCTACTTCTTATAATTATGTATAGTTTTCTTTAAAAAAATACATACATATCTATGTACCTATGTACATATGTTTGTACGTTTTAAATTCTTAATTATTAATATTTATGATTCCTGGATAGCTTTTAACGAATTGAATATATTGTCAGTTCGATTGGCCATTGGGTCCCTTTTTCAAACCAATTTAGGCTAACTTAATACTTAATTTTGTTTTAATATAAAAACATCAGTAAATCCACACAAGGAGTTGCGTTAAGGAATAGTTTTGTACTGGTACTGTAAGAAATCTGTTGTTTTTACGAAAATAAATGTGAGAATCTTTTTCGTTTTACAATTTTGGGCTTTTCGCAACAAAAAATCTGAAACAGTGGTTTAAAATAAGACTTCTTTTTATGATATGCTTATAAAGAGTCAAAACAATGTCTTACATATAAAATTCATCTCTGTCAGAATTTTTTCGAAGATAAACTTTTTAGGAAATGTTTTCGATAAAAAGCAGTTTGGTAATTTTTTATCTTATTTTCTTGATATCACAATAATTTTATTGTACCTTAATGACTAAGGCAAAAATACAACAAAAATTTGGCGTATTTGCCCTCTTAGTGATTTTCCCCCATTATAACCGTTGTTATATTTTTGATCGATTTATTTCGATTGCTATTTATCGGATAGAAAAAGGGTACAGACAAAAAATATTCACCACACAATTTTGAATATTTGTTGTTTAAGGTCCAACTCCCTCTTGTTACTGCTTAAAAAGATATAGAAAGTGAAAAATTTTCCGAAAAAAGCAATTAAAATAAATACCTACTTTAAGTGAAAACTTATTTGATAAACTTGAAGTGCTCTAAATAAAGGTACTATGCTCAAATTACACTGTTATAGTTATGTGTGTATATCAATTAGAAAAGTTTAAACTAGTTTAGGGTTCGCAACTTTTATTGGGTATACGAAAATATTCCTCCAATCAAAACACAGGTCCCATTTAATGACGATGGGACATTAAAAAAGAATAAATTACGAGTGAACTTGGACGAAGTACAAGCAATTTTCTTAATTAAAGTCAAGGTAATTATATTGGTCATGGTTTTGCTTTTCTCTGGTGATTAATTCTTTCGAAAGTTGCAGTTTAAATAAGTTACTATAAAAATTGATGGTTCTAGGTGTGGCATTTATTTTCATTTACATTCAATTGTCTTCTTGATATCAAAATGAAATTAGTGTTATTATTTGTTAAATTAGATTTCTCGTTTAATTAAACTTAAGATGTAGGTGCAAAATAAAGTAAATAACAGTAATATTGTTGGATTCAATACAAAAAAATTTTCAGAGCGGGAAAAAGTGTTTCTAAAACTTTTACTGCATTTGTGTGTTTGATAAGGTGGAAAAAAAAAATATAAAATAAAACGATAATAATTATTTTAAAACAAATGTAATGATTCTATAGTGGAATCGAGGTTGTCTTCATTTTATAGACTTTTATAATATTTTCAAGTTGGGGATACACGATTTAATTAAAATAGAAATAATTTCCTTTAACGTATCTTCTCTTTGGTTTAGTTGTCTGAAATTGTACAAAGCGCAACAGAAACATCATACAACTACATATACTCTATTATGTCTGTGATAAAACTGTAAACAAAGACAATTTTTGACCTGCAGCCCACTAATGAATTATTATCTTTTTTATAACGAACTATTAAACGCTCACGAAGAAAGGGATCATTTAAATACTTTTTATATTTCAAATTCCCTGGCAATAAGCCTGACAATTATAGAGCTACCTCTTAAATTAAATTGTAAAATTAGACATTTTCTTTGTGAAATGTTTTTTTTTTTGCGGAATCGAGGGGTTATGACTACCCTTAAAAGGTAAAAATACAGTCAAAGCGTTTTGCCAAAATTAAAATAGATTCAAAAGAAGATAATATACCTGTTGCGGTTTGGAATGTCTGAACATCGCAATGGGTAATGAAAAATCAAGCCGTCTAAAGCATTCTACATTCGGCTGCAAATTTCTTGTATCGCATGCAAATTCCTTGTATCGTATGCAAATTTCTTGCATCGTTTTTTAGGAGATCTAAGTATTTTTGGCGAGTTCAAATATGTGGGCATTCCACAGAAAGTGGTGAGTGATGAACATGCCAAGATGGAAAGTTTTTTGGTTTCCTCAGCGAAAATGCCATCCCTGGATAATGGCAGACAACAAGCAGTACTGGGTTTTGAATGCATTAAATTACACGCGTTTATTGTTTTCCCATTGGATAATTCTGTCAGATCGGAATATAATGAGCTTATCATAATCTATCATTGCAGTATCATATCCAAAAAGCAGGGATGTGAGTATGTGGAAGTGAATATGAAAAGTAAACAGTTAAGTGAACTAGAAGTTTTTCAGAATATAAATATAAGAAATAGAGGTGGAAACAAGACGATGCATTGTGGCACACCAGTGTTAATTTTTGAATTTTGGGAATATCAGAATGAAAGCCATCAATTTTTGTACGTATTTTTGATGCGGAGAAAATTTCACACAAATCTCACCGACAAATATCTAAAATTTGGCTTGACTAAAGGTCATAAAAACATTATTTTGAATTGCATTCAATACAGTTCACAAAAACAAAAATTATAATTCTCTTATTGTTTGTGTTTTTTTTTTCTTCTCATTGGACAGTTGCCTACAGTAAGACAACGTTTATAAATCAGACCACATATGCTTCGAGCTAAATTAATAGTCAGTGTAAAAGAACAATAGCAGATGATTACATTACTTAAGTGAATGATTTTTTTACATTACTTTAGCATAACAAGTTTCTGATCTCTCGAAATATTTGAAAATCTAATTTACGACTTGTAAAACCAAAATCACTAACATAACATGAAAACCAATTCAAACAATTCAGACCATTTTTTGCTCTTAAATCATGCAAATATTGTTAAAAAATAAAATTCAGAAAATTCGTTTAGGAACGAAAATTTGGAAAACAATCACTTTCACAGAATAAATCGACTCGTCATCATCGTGGGATTGTTCACTTTATTTCATTTGCCCTTTTCTCCTCCATTCCATGCATTTACCATCAACTTCATGTAATGTCATCTAACAAAACCACCTCCCAATCATACCTACTCCATCCAATTTGATGACAGGCACGACAATCACATCCACGCAGTCACAGTAGTCAGTGTCTGGGTTTACTTATTCGTACTCTTATAATGTTCCCATAAAATGACATTCTGGATCCTGCAAGTTTCCATTTCTTATAGATTTTTATTATATTGGAAAGAATATTTCATAAATTTACTACGACTACCAAGAACATGATAACATTACGAATGAGAATTCTCTTTCCATGCCGTTTAGTTCGTTTTGAAATGCTTTTGTTGAGCAGCTAAGGTCTGGCGATCAGTGCTGTCGAAAGTGTTACTAGAAATCTAGTAAAGTTAAGCTCATTTATAAATATAGTAGAGTTGCAAAGTTTTATTTTTTTTTAAATTATCTGACTGTGAAACTAAAAAAAAAATATCCCTATCTTGCTAGATTCGTAGGTTCTGCAGTGTGAATCTCTACAAATATCACTTTGGCAATTACAAATGTGAAAATGGAATGTTTACTTACTTTTTTGCATGAATTGTCAATATTTTAAGCGAGTTTAGATAAAGTTTATAAAGATAATAGGTTTAGTATGATACTAGTTAAAAAATGTTTAAAATTAAGAAATTTTTAGTACTACTATGCTTATAACTTAACTGTTTAAAATTTTGTGCCGTTGATTTTAGCGCCCACAGGTTTATTCATATTTTCGATTTACTTATATTTTTTATATTTCTCATTTTTTCATTCCCAATCTTTGAAACAAATCGACAGCACTGTTTGAAATTCCTTGCCTTCAAATCGCACATTGACAAGGAATGAAGAAAAACACTCATTCCAATAAAATACAGAGAAGCAGCGCCAAAGGGTTTAGAAAGAAGGTTTTCCATTGTTACTGACTTTGAAAACACGAGAATATTATTTCATTAAAGGCATGGTGTGATGTTGTTTCTGATATTATAAGAGAAAAATATGACTCGTGAAAAATATAATCGTTATTTTATTTACGTTTTAAAGCATTTTAAACATTTTGATAAGCAATTTACATGCATACCAGAAAAAAAAACATGTGACTTAATAAGAGAAAAGAATGTTATTAAAGTGTTTTTATATATAAAGCAATATTATAGTTTTTAATTTTTTTTATAATAATAGCTTACGCGCATTCCATTTGTATTGCATCTGTAAATAATGTGTTTTGTGCAGATACTGAATTTAGATTAAATAATATTTTCCCATTAAATTTTTATTTTTCAATGAATTTTTTGTCAATTTTATTCCATTTCCTTTAGAAGAGAATTTTGTATTTTGACAAATGATACAAATGTATTTAAAAAAAAAAGATGTAGAAAAGGCAGAATTTAATAATTTGAAAGGAGTCGCTTGCGTTGCGTCAACGGATCCGTTGACGGATAAAACAGATAGATTTTGAAACTAAACTGTTTGCAAGTAAACTAGGGCGAACTCAAGAGGAACAAAAAACAACAAATCAGAAGGAGTTGAGAACACTTTATTTTGTATCAGTTCGTATGAGGAATATTTTGCGAAAAGATCGCAGTATACTCCCACCCACTTTAAATGTAGCTGATGCAATTAAACCATGGCTTTCATCATGTGTTTGAACGAAAATTTGAGTTTAGTGACGAGGTGCTCTTTCGGCTTCATATTTTTTAGAAGAGCAAATTCATACATTTTTGATGAAAACTTTATTTCATTATAAAGTTTAGACTTTGCCATTAAGTGTAAAAAACAATATAATTCAATAATTTGAGTAATGTTGGTTTTTAATGCGTCTTGAATTCGGGGATTATTCGCGTAAACACGGTCTTTTGCGTAGCCCCACAGAAAACAAATCTAATGGTGTCAAATCACATGATCTTGGTGGCCAATTGACGTCGCCAAAACGTGAAATTAAGGGACCAGGAAACTTCTCACGCAAAAGTAGCTACGTTTGAATCACCACTTTTGTTGCAAGTTTTAATAGTTTAACGCGTTGTTCGATTTTTAAGCGATCCATTATCGTAGATGGCAAACATTCAACTAATATTATGACACTTCAAATGACAGCTGAGTTTGACAGGTATCAAATGCCAGCGCTACTAACATGAAACCACGAAATGAATGATCCGTCATAATCAAAACAAAATTGACTTAAAACTAATATCTAATAATAATATAATTAATATCTGCTTTTTAAGTTAATTTAACCAACAAATTAAGTTTAATTTTTTTATAAACAATTCAGACTAACTCAATTTGAACCATGGAAAGATACACAGTCGTCAATGGTCAGAATGGTGGCAAGAAATGGCAACATTGGATGATCAATTTTCGAAGAAAATCATCTTCAGTGGTGAGGCACATTTTCATCTCAGTGGATTCATCAATAAGCAGAATTGCCGCATTTGGGCGAATGATAGTCCAAGAGTGATTGTCGAAAAAAACAATGCACCCACAAAGAGTGACTGTTTGGTGCGGTTTATGGGCTGGCGGCATCATCGGGCCGTATTTTTTCCAAAATGAGACCGGTCAGGCAGTTACTGTGAATGGTGTTCGCTATCGTGAGATGATAAGGAACATTTTATGGCCCGAATTGGAAGATATGGATGTGGACGATATGTGGTTTCAACAGGACGGTGCCACTTGCCACACAGCTAACGAAACAATGGCTCTTTTGCACGACAGATTCAATGGCCGTGTTATCTCACGTGGTGGCGATGTCAATTGGCCGCCAAGATCATGTGATTTGGCACCGTTGGACTTCTTTCTTTGGCGTTATTTGAAAGAAAAGGTGTACGTCGATAAGCCAGCAACAATTCAATAATTGAACTATAGCAATATTATCATAATAAAAAGAAATGACAATAATTTCTTAAATAATTTGTGTTTTATTCAAAATCAACATCGGCCCTTAAAATTTAACCACCCTTTATAAGTTACCCTCTTCTATATTTTAACATTTTCCGTAGATTATATCAACGTTGAATAGTTGTGGAGTAGGTAATATGTACTAATTGAGTACAACTTCGAAATGTATACCATTATTTCTAACCACATATGATGGTTATTCCAACGATAGAATATAGTGTGGTAATTTAATATAACTCACATGAAATCGCACATCAATATCTAGTTGATTATCCTGATGTAATTACATGCATACACATAAATGCTTCCGAGATGATCACACAAATAATATAGCTTAGTCCAAACTACACATATAGTAACCTCATCAGGACAACGATAATACTCTGAAACTTCAATTCACTTAAATTTATCTTTAATGAGCTCCTAGGATCGTTATATCTAATTATCTAATTAATAAAGTGAAGCTAGAACCCAATAATTCAATGCCACACATATATGTACACTATATAACCCCATAGCATTCCTCACTTTATCAAGGATAATTATAACAATAGATGGATATTGGATATTCACCCTAACAGCTTTTGTCATCAAAATCAGAATCAAATATATAAGAGAAAGTGTGAAGCTGACAAGGGGAACCTATACCACAAGTTTTATAGCCTTCTGAAAGTCTGGTGCGGAATGGAGAAACTTATGTATTCTACAAGAAAGGTGAAATACTTTCTCAAGGATTCGCTTATGTTAAGTTAAGTGCGAGGGTATATAAGAAGGATAAATTGTGTAAGTTACGTTCAACGTCGGTGTGGTAATAGGATATTGTTATGAAACTATTTTCCTTCTGATTGATTGCAAATAAAACGTGCAAAATTTTGCGTAATGATATCCATGAACTTCTCATTAGACTAATTGAATTCTTCTCTGGTCGTGATAACAACAGTAGGTACTATACCTTCTTTTACTGAATACACAAAATTCTTGCATGAATCCTTTTATTTTTCTATGACAGACAGTATATCAATATTATTAAAGTTCCTGTTTGCTGAAAGAAAACATCAAGTTACTTTTTAACTTCACCTTCTTACTCTGTGGAAACAAAAAAGAAAACCTTAACTTTTATGTATCACTCACAAGTGCAGAAGTGGTTGAAAAAAGAACTTTTACTTTCAATATCAGACAAAAGTTTTTCGATTTTATTATGAATATTTATATTGGAAAGTATTTTATCGTGTTATGCTTTTGTAAGAATCAACATAAATTTCGAGTTCAATATACATACAGATACAATATAACCAAAGTTGGTATCTTTTGGTAAAATTGGCGATATAAGGGAAAGTTATGGGTTCCTGATATTACAAATTTGAGCCGCAAAGAGAAAAAATGGTCTTTAAATGGGCAAACATGCAAGTTTTTAATATAAATTGTTATAATTTATATTATAAATTATTGTGAAATAATCTTGTCATAAACACTAAGAACATTTGACTTCATAGTTGAATTTTGACAAAATCACGGTCATTTTACATTATTGTTAATTTTCAATTAACATAAATAAATTTTATAAATTTTGTATGAAGGAATTATATGGAATTACATATATTAATTATATGCAGATCATAACTACACGTTTCTTTTTCACTGATACTCAGTTTATAAGAAATAATTTTCACACCCAAGGCCGTATACAAAGTTTCTGAAAAATAAGAACAAAAACGTACAACCCAGCCGTGCACTTTATTTTTTATTCATTGTACTTTTTATATGTGCTTACGTGTCTTCTTTGTTTGTCTTTCAACTTTACGGTGACGATGACTTATAAATCTAGGATAGGACTTTGCAAACTTTTGTCGAACAAGGACACGAGACATATTCAGAATGATTAATTTTTTTTTTTCTTTTTGAACAAGGAACTGTGCGTTTTTGTTTTTGTATCAATATATGTATTGTAAGAAATTAAAATATTTTATTATCAATTCACAAATTGTATTGTAATTCATAAATAATAATTTTTCTTCTTAATTTCAACAGATAATAATTAAAAAAAGTGTATACACAAAACACATACCTATATGGTACCAGAATGACGTGATTCATTAATGATAAAGTTCCAAGGTTCTAACAACGAAATTCTCTTGATCAAATTCTGTTTTGTATATTATTGTTATTGTTTTTGTTCAGGTTTCACGAACTTCTTTTGATCCATGATTAACTGAAATAACTTATGTACATACATATATTGAAGAAATAAACTTTTTGAGCTTTGAAAAATTTGTGATATTTTTGATTTAGGCTGAGATAAGTTTGTTTTTGAAAATTTATTACGAGAAATCAAATATTTTCTGAAATACACAGTTTTAAAAACCATTGTTAACAGTTAATCCCCTTAGATTTTTTTTATTTTCGTGTTTTTCGTTGATTCTTTTATTGCTATATATGCATGTATGCATATGTATATATGTAGGTACAGTGAAACCTCCCTTGGGCGCACAGCGAAGATCGCAAATGAAAAAAATAGATATACAAGAAACAACAAGAGACTAGATACAAAAACAGACCACAGCTGCAGAAATCAAATCCGTTATGCATTTGATCACAAACAGTGACATTTGGTGGCATGCACCACCCACAAGCTCGGAGCTATACGTTGTTGCAATTTTATTGATTTCATTATTTTAGTTAGTTCATTTATTTTTATCGTTTACATGTATAGCTGTGAACGTTTTTAATGCAAAAGAAGATATGAAAAAAGTATTTCTGAAAATAAGGGTTAAAATTTATAAATTACAAAAATTTGTGTCCGCCTAAGAGAACTAAAATTTTTAAACAGCAGCGCTTGATATTCTTCTCCACGTCCGGATAAGCCAGTGTCCGCTTAAGGGATCATAGAATGTATGAAATGTAACGGTTGTGAGAATTTTTCCGCTCAAGAGGAGGATTGTTTGCAATAAGAAGTTTTGCTGTACTATAAGACAAGTTATGAATTCGTAATATTGGACTTGAGGTTTTGATCAAACTTGACATTAAGATGATAGGGAAGGCGAAAAAAGTATGTCTCAAAATTCTTTTCGTCTATCTTCTATTCGTTTAGCTACTGGCCTTAACTGATGAGTCGCTTTTCTTTTAACTTGGTACCTAGCGTGGTTTTTAGGACCACAACTAACGGTACCTGCTATGGACCTTCCAAAAACCATTTTTATGATTTTCGACTATCTCATTATCTATTTAACCGATTTTAATTATTTCTTTTTTATGCAAAATCTTTTAATTTGCCAAAATTTTAAAATAGTCCAGGTGTGGATTTTTTACAAAAAAAATTTAAGTTAATTTTTGAAAATTTGATATTTCAAAAATGAGTAGATGGTCTTTTTCGATATTCAATTTTTAACTCCATATAATTAAATCCTAGAAATTGGTGCACCATTTTTTTTTATGTTTACAAAATTCTATTTATTTTAAATATGTTGGTTTTTACGAAATTTTTCAGTTTGAACTCTGTGTTAATTTTGTACACTCATATAATAATATAGAGACATTTTATATGATGGGAGTTTGGAAAACTAGTTGAAGGCAATTTATTCAGTTTATTTTTTAATTAATAGGACATTAAAAAACCAAAAATCTAAAAATTAAATACAAAACCTACAATATAATGCAATAGCATTTAAAGCCAGAATTCTCCTTAATGTTTTATTTTGCTTCTCATAAAAAGTAACTAACACTTAAATTTTATTGTCATCAAAAACATACAACTCACACAACAAATTCTGCAGCTAACTTAAATTTTTTTATTTGCATCAATTTATTGAGCTTGTTAGATTTTGTATTTTAAATATATGTACGTAGGTTAGGTACCTATGTACATATAAATTTTTTTTTTAATAATATTTGCTGACAAACAAAAATTTGTATACAGATACCTAAACTCACTACTTATATTTTTTGTGGTTTACTGCACTGGCTATTAATAGCACAACACACAAAATATTTAAAAAAAAGATATCGAATCGTTTTTAATAAATGCTGCATACTCTAAAGTACCTACTTAGATATTTTGTATTTGTGGTAATTTTATGATTCCATAAAATATACTGCCTGAAAATGTTTGATAAGAATACAAAACTCATAAAATAATATGTAAATTGTTCTTTGTACATTAAAAAAATAATAATGTGTACCTTTATTAAAATCGGATTTGAATTTTCGATCAATAACAATTTTTCATATTATTTGTCCATGTACATTTGAACTAAATATATATATGTATAACAAACCCCCAATTAAACTACATATATTCAATCCACTTGCCCTAATCCAATTGACGATATATGTATATATTTCGGAAACACTTGAAAAGCCAAAGCATTTGTACACAAAACAGAACACAAGAATACAAAATAAATAAAAATAAAAACAAACAACAAAACAAAACAAAAACTCATGACACTCAGTGTTTATTAATTTGCTGCGTATTGTTATGCACTATTGTCTTGCCAAATTTAACAATTTTTTGTATGTATAATTATATTTACAATAAGAAATTTGGCAAAAGTTCATGCTTTCTTAGAAACAAATTAGCCAAAGTGTCTTTCTACTTGCAGAAGAAGAATAAAGCATGATTACTCAAGGACGCACGCATTAAAGTTTCATTCAACTTTTGATCAAACACAAAATTTTACCATACCACCCCTACGGAAATAGTATTTTTTTGTAATTTAAATAAATTCGAGTTGAGTATAGTATTTGCCCATATATCTGTATGTATGTAGATCTATATTACTCCTCATTTCTATACGAGTAGCTAGGGCTTTAATATATTTTTATGTCATTGGCAGAGATTCAAATAAAATCAAATAACTTTGAAGAGATTTAAAAGTGAAGTGAACTTAAAGAAATACATCTGATTCTTTTTTTTAGATACAAGCTGGATCATCAATTACCCCAAGTGGATTCAACACCAGGAGTTTCAGAAGGTATGATAATTTAAAAAAAATATTTCAATAATATAATCTGGGAGGTTGCGTTGCATTTTGTGTATTATGGTTTCTTATAATAACATCAGCTGCTGCAAGTCTGTCGCATATATTTTGGATCTACGGTTCTAGGATGTATCCCAGTTTAAATGAAACACATCAGAGAAATCTCAATGGCTATAGTATTGGCTTTTTTAAAAATATATTTTTCTGACATTCGATTTTAAAATGATCTTGGGCATATACGGGCACCCTCCCTGGCATCTTATTGAAAACCTTGTGTCTTATATTGGAAATTTGCAAGTGTTGTTTAGGCGACTGGGCACTAAATCATCTGATATGTGTTAACTGTCAAATTCCTTTGTTTTTTGTTTTAGTAATAATAAAAACATTAGCGCAAAATTTTAAACGATTTAGTACGATGTTAAAGCCTTTTTTAGTATGATAAAATGGCTTTAACATCGTACTAAATCGTTTAAAATTTTGCGCCATTATTTTCTTTACGTAAAAATTAAAAAATAGAGTTATACAAAATTATTTTGAAGTTTGATAAAAATCGTTGAAAAATAAGTAATTTTTCGGACATCTCCATTATCGTAGTAATTTTTTGAACAAAACTTTAATTATAGAAGCAAAAATTTTATAGCTTGAATTTAAGATGGTAAATCACCCACTGGCTACAAACAGTTAACGAAGGAAAAATATGGAATTTGACTTTTTTGTTCATTGACGGAATTGTCAGATATCAGCTGCTGGTAAAATAATGTTCATGACAATTGCAACACCTCATCATAGACTATTAAATGTTTAATAAAGATTAATGATATTTACTGTTTTCAACAGAATGGGGCTCTGGGTGGAATGGACTAGACTTTATTGTCGAAGTACAAGAAACTACGTTAGGAATGGATCTGCGCCACGGGGACACAACATTAAATTCAACAAATCACACAGAAGAAGGTAATATAGTATAGAAACACAATATGTTTTCTCGTTTCCTTTATTTTTTTTATTATGAAGTCCATTAAGTGAACTTTTAACTTAATAACCTACCTAAGAGTGAGTTAGTCGAATCGTTAAAGGAGCTGACTGGCATAGCTGAAATAATTGGTAATTAAATTGCACTTCAACAAAAATAAAAACCAATGTAACTACCTATCAGGCTGTTACGCCAATTTCTGACATCCTTGCATCGTAAAGCAAAAGCATTCGGCCATAAAGCTAGATAAATTGACCAAAGCGAAATAAAAACCAACATGACTATGAATACATCAGAGCTGTTCAATTATACATAGACATAAAAGAGAAAAAAAAAGTAATATGAAAACGGAAGCACTGGAGGTGTCAGATGTATCAGCAGCTACGCCACAAATTGGTTTTCAAAGAACCCCGAAATTAGAAGCTTATTTTTACTGTTTTTTATCCTCATAAATTATTCAGATGCATCTTATATACCTTTCTACATCACATGATACTGGATTGTTTCAAGTTTTTTTTTTCGATTTACTTAAATGCCTTACTTTTTAGATAAGGTATAATTCATAAGGAGAGTTTTGAAAAATCATTTCAAAATTATGGACAACTTCCCAACAAGGGTGTTATATCCGCCCATTTAATTATAATTTTATAACTTACCTAGAATTTTGCAAAATAATCAAATTTAGTAGAGAGGTTATCCACCAACCCAAAATTGCTATCAATTGTATGAACCACTTTCGATATTTGTAGAATAATGCAACTTGTTAGATAGGTAGGACTTTTAGTATATACAAAGGCAAATATTGAAAACTGTAGTTTTTTTATTTAGGGGACGTGGCATCCTCCTACTTTTATACAAAAACTTGTAATATTTTATATGGAGCAATTCTAAATGTTGTAGAATGATGAAATTGATAGAGCGCTAGGATTTGTAGCGCATGCTAAAGTAAAAACTAAAACTTGAAATTTTTCAGGTGTGGCATCCACCCCCTTTTATACGGTTACGTTATGTTTATTAGAAAAAAAATACAAATTTCCCAGTAAAAAAAAGTTTTGTTAAAAAAATGTTTTTAAAATAAAATAAAAAATTCTAATCAAGTAACTTTGAGTGTATCAATTTTATTTTTCCATCAGCAGGTCCCAAACTCATCATTCGCACCGAAGAAGTTCTCATTGTTGGCGTTGTACTGATGTTGTGGGTGGGCTCAATAGTTTTATTCTTTAATCGTTGGGGAAAAATTCGTATGCTGGAACCATATCAGCCAAAATTCCAGCAGCAGCATAGGTCTTCCTGTCCGCTAGTTGATTTGGACTCACTGCATTCACATCCGGTAAGTTTTGTTGATGTTTAAGCCATATCATCATAATATATACATAGAATCGAGCTTTGTTTTGTTTCAATTTGTATTTATTTTTTTGTTACATTTCACGGGCTGTGAGTTTAAACTGTATTTTAAAATTCTATTTGTTCATGGAAGATGTCACGCAAAATGGTGCTTCTTGTTATATTTAATATTTTGTGTTGTATTTGGGATATTATAGAATAAAAATGAGACAAGATGAGTTTTAAAATGGTGTGCTGGGAATACCAACTATGAATTTTATTAACCAAAAATTAAATCTCATAAATATTCACTTGAGGCGAAAAATGTTTTAAAAACAAGTGCAGTTTGAGACAAACTTGTTAAATTCAATGTTTTAAGATTTTTGATTAAGGGTGTGTGTAATGTGTTAACGGGAAATAGTTTTCCTCAAAAAGTTTGTCCTTTTCAATATAGACGTCTGCTAGTAAATAAAGTAATATTCTCGTGTTCGCATATTTTTTTGAAAATTAAATATCTCGAAAACTGGTAAATGAACTTAGTTATTTCAAGTATTTTTTTATAGTGCATACTCAGAAGGAAAAACAACGTAAAATAAAAGAAAACGATGTTGTTTTAGATATTTTTCGTAACGATTTGGTGCAAACGCCGAAAATTTTTAATCAATTAATCAAAGTGGAATTCTTAATTTGACTTAATTTTCGGTTAATTAACCTTTAATTAAAATTCATCTATCATAAAAATAATATTTATCAATTTAAAGTTGAGTTGGTAAAATAATAAAAATTAAAATTGTACTTCGTTCAGCGCTTTTTGATTTAAAATGGCAACCACCTATGAAATGGTGATGGTATATTATGCATTTGTTAATCAACAACCAAATTAAAAAAAATTAAATAACAAATTCCTATAAACACAAAATAGGAAAAGTGTCTATTATTTTGCAATGAACTATTTTTATTCAAATTTATCGGATTTCTATAACTTTGACAGTCGATAACTTTATCGACTGAAACACGTGGATTAGAAATACTATAAAATGCGTTTCTGTATTTTGTTTTTGAGAATAGATATATTTTTTATAATAAATAAATTAATTTCAAGAAGTGCAATCGAGAAAAAAAAAATAAAATAAAAAATTATTATAATGACCAAAAACAAAACTAAATGTTCAGTTATATTTTTTATTTTTGAATGCATTTGGCTTGGATACCGTTCAAATATTTTATAAACTGACTACTCACGTTTCAGTGTTTCTTCTTTTTCTTTCGTTAGCGCCCGGGTGTTCTTTTGTTTTTTTTTCTGTCAATACTTTGGGTATTTAAATCTGTTTATTTTTCAAGTGAAATTGAATACTACGTCACCAAATTTTATGCAAATTAATCAAATACGATGGTTTTCAATTTTTGATTGAATTGTTTCCTTGTTTACCAAAATTTTTATTCATTTTTAACCCATTTTCATTCCAATTTTCCGACAACAGTTTTTTGCTTTTGCTTTGATATCACGTATTCTAAATAAACACAATACACCTAACAAAAGGATTTTTTCTATTAAATCCTTTCGAATGCAAATAATATTTTTTTTGTTTTCTCTTTAAAATGCAATTTCAACTCTCCATATATACGTACCTATATTTATTTGTTTTCCAGCGAGCATCCGTTTCCAGAATGTCAATGGGGATGGTGGGAAATTTAAATATACCAGCTTGTAAATTTGCGACGTACAGTCCAACAATCTACACAAAAGGTAAATTAAAAATAATAAATCTCAAGTTTTGTTAACGACAACAAAAAATAAAAAAACTCTTGGTATGTATTTAATTTTGCTTGGCTGTCATGCTAAGATTTATTAGTTACGCTAAGTATAAAATGCAGATCCCTTATTTAGGTCATTTAATTGGAAATCACCATTGTCAAAGGACTTCCCACATACTTAAAAAATTATACGAAGAAAAATCACCTTTAGATGATGACAAGTTTTAATTTTATTTTGCAAATCTTTTTTCTTTTTTTTTCTTTGTATTTCTTGAATACATGGAGCTAAAGTTACCCAAGTGATAAAGTACAATAAAGAAAATTACCTGACGGTGAAAAATCTCTTGTGTGACCAAACTGCTTTCCGGTATATCCGTTTCCCAGATATAGTCGTAGCAATTCAGTTTAACCTTGTTGTTTTTATGAAATTGTATCGCTGCAAACTTAACTACAACAAAATATAAACACGGATGCTATATTATCCTTGGGGGGATATGGTGGCTCGTTATTTTACGTGAGAAAATTTCATGGTGAAAGAAGACGCCATTCCAAAAAATAAAAAGTGGAAGAAATGTACATCCGCAATGAAATGAAATCTTGGATTCAGTACAGAGATACAGTCACTTTGATTCAATGCGACAACATGTGACTGCAGTTTGGTAAATAAAAAATGCATTCATGTTATTTAATGTGAGGGTAAAAGTTTTTGGAATTGTGGTTTATTTTCTGACCTTATTTTGTTCAGTTAGAAATAGAAGATTTAAAAGATGTAACTTTAAAATCCTTTCGGGATTTTTGTTGAAAATTCATGAAATTTTTAAAAAAAATATATATTTTTTGTCTGTAGAACTCTTCAAGATACAGTTTTTCAGTGCCTGAGTTAAACGATAATTATCTTTAATTTTTAGCTGTCAAAAATTTATCGAAATCAAAGTGCGAAACTATGGAAATACACATTTTCTCTATCGAAAGAGGGAGAGCTCTATTGAAGGGGGATTTTCATATAATAATGTGAGCAAGCAAATCCGAGATTTTTTCCCTCAGAGTTTTGACAGCAAATCTGAGAAATTTTGCTGAGAAAACTGAGATTACTGAGATCTCCGAGATATCATTTACCTGAACACGCCTTATCAGTTACGCTGTGGCTCCATTCGCAATATTTCATGGCAGTTAATTGCTTGGGTGGGTATTGAAAAACTGAGCCTAAATGTCGAGGTTTGTAACCCAATTCCAAAAAGCAAAAATAACCAATAAAACGTACAATCAGATTAAACAATAAAATAACCCTATCTCTCCTCTCCAGCTCATATATTTTTTACACGATAGTTGAATGCAGTTTATTTTGAAAGGAAATAATTATGATATAAAATTAGCAAAGTGTTTCTTCTACATAAACTTCTATTTATGTAAGAACACTCAAAACACATTAGATAAAACGCATCATATTGCAAAATTCCATTTAAAATAAAAATTCAATCTGCAAGATAAGTGCTTGTTCATGCTTCATCATACGAGATAATGCTCCTATATGAAGCAGCAAAGAAGTACAAATTGCTCAGTAACCTTGACCATCATCATCATGCTATTTTATAAAATCTATATACGGTAGGAAAAACTTTCATTGTTTTGAAATCGTTTAATGTCATCTTGACATCAGGATATAATATTACAGAAATTTCATCCCCACAAAGTGACTATGGACTTGTTTTTTTATGATTATAACCTTGTGACATTATGACACAACGATAAATGTTTTTTTAAAAGAGGATTTATGATCGAAAGATTCAAATACTACTTAACGAAGAAGTTTTAGTTTTTTTTTTATTGCAATTAAACTGCAAACTAAAGCATTTTGTTAAGACATTTAACAATTTTATTGTTATACTACATACATACATAAGTTTGATGAATGGTAAAGGACTTCAGCAAGAAGTGTAGGCAAAAAACATCTTAATGTGTAATTCTATCTTTCTGTGTTGTGGTTGAGTTCAATGTCTGTATAACTGACAGCAACATCGTTAGTATCCCCATAAAGTCTATTTTGTAGACCATAAAATGTATACAGAAGTCTTCCGAAAGGTTGTCGATGCCTGTAGCAGCATTTATCTTTTTATGGTTACTGGTTGAAAAGTTATATCTTTTAAAGTCTTCCAACAGAGTCCTTTGTCATTCTTATATTGATTTATTAATAATAATATACATATATAATAATTTAATTCACAAGAATTTTAAACTCACAAGCATAGGAAATAAATTTATTGATATAGTCTTGTTGGATAAAATGTTTTTTCATTTCTCTTTCAAAAGCATAAAACATTTAAAACTTTTAAGCCATCATGCGTATAAATACCACTTTGGATTACTGCCCAATCACTGTCCTTATGATAGTACAATTGGGTGATTTATTTTTACGCATAAATTTAGATAAGGTTTTCCAGTTCTCCATCTGAGTTAAACCAGAACTGCAAATGAACTGAACCCGCGTTAAACCATAAGCAGCTTTTCAGTGCTGAATTAATAGAATTTTCGATTGGTCTAGGTTCACACGTATCAGTTTTCAGTTGTCAAAACCTGACGAAATGCGCTTTCACTATCGTCAGAGCTGAGCACTGAGCTAAATCTGAGGGAACAGAGTAAAGTTCTGAGCGGAGTATGTTCAACGCTCATTGATTTAATTATGAAACAACAACAACAACAACAAATGTGAATGAAGTGTCTATTCTTGGTGTTTTGTTTGACAAAAAACTTGAATTCACGCAACATATTAATATGATTTGCAATAAGGCTAATTCAATATTAGGATGGATTAAAAGAGAATCACGTCAGTTTTCCGACCCCTACGTTATCAAACAACTGTTTATTTCATTTGTTAGACCCATCATAGAATATGCTTGCCAGGTGTGGTCTCCCTATTATACTTGCCATAAAATCAGAATCGAACAGATTCAAAAAAGATTTCTGAAATTTGCTCTCAGAGGTTTAGGATGGCAGAATCCATTGAATCTTCCTTCATATGATAACAGGCTCAAACTTATTGAACTACCTAGTCTAGATAGTAGACGTTCTTATTTATGTTTTGTTTTTATTGTTAAACTTATTGATGGTCAAATCGATGCTTTGAACCTTTTTTCTCGAGTTCATTTTAATGTTCCAAAGCGGAATCTAAGAGGTCTACCTGACCCTATTTATATAACGCACTATCGTACCAACTACGAAGAAAGTTCACCACTAAATAATATGTTGAAATTATATAACGTCAACCATAAATTATTAATTAATACTTCTGATGTATCAAATACCACTTTTAAAAAGATTTTTAATAATGTATAGTTTTAAGAAAATATTGTTCGCTAGATATTAATTAGCTTGTTTCAAATAAATAAATAAATAAACTTAAGCACTATCCTGTCATAAATAAACTATTAGTTTTTTCCTAAATTATTGTACCTTCCCCACTAGAACAATCAACCTCTTCCGCCATTTTTATCGTTTTGACCATGATGTCAATGTCAACTCTGAGAACAAGCATTTTACTCCATTTACTCTGCTATTTTATTCTAAGCTCACAGAGCGCGCTATGAACATGCTCAGAACTAAAAAAAGAAATACAAATTTGAAGCTCTGAACGATCAGGGCTAAAAAAGGAACACAATTATTTTTTTTGACAGTTCAGGCTCTGCTCTGAACTAAAAAAGAAAAAACACCTATGGGGTCCATAGTATGGACTGCTTATACGTCAATGATGGACGTTGTTTACATTGGACAAAGTGCTCCTTTCATAGTATCACCCTCTTTTTTCGATATTGGAGAAGCACTCATGTGTCAGTCAGAAAATATTTTCAGTTATCCAAAATTTGGCTGAAAAACATGTTTCAGTAATGAACATTGCTATAATTCCGAAGCTGGGATGGGATGATCTCGCACTGAACTGAAATTGTCAACCAGTTCAGGACATTGGCCCTTTGATTTCGAGGGGCAGTATTCACGTTATACTTTCAACACGACTATACTCTGTTTTTTATGAGAACAATTAATTGTTACTACTCTAACTCTTCACGTTCAAATTTCACAGAAATAATGGATTTTCTGTTATAAGTTAACTAACTAATCTTCTCTTCTTTTTTCAGCGTACACACCATATGTTCGACCTCGCCAAAATTCTGTCTTTGTGGGTCCACAAGTTGTTATCCAAAAACCACCTCGAAAAACAAGATCAGCTATGGATATACATTCGATGGTCCTAGATGAATCAGCTGAACATGTATAAAAATATAAAATTCATATAAAAGGACATCTGCATATCTAAAAGAATGTCCTTAACCAAAGTAAAAAAAAAAAAAAACAAACCGTCTTAATAGAGTTTGCCAAAATGTGACAATGACATTTGGCATCAGATAAAATTATATTTATATTAACATAGCAACAACAAAATCAAATCTTTTAAATCGAGTGGACCTAACAAAAAAAAAAACAAATCTTTAACAAAACAAAAACATTGAAAGCTTTAAAACAAAACTGGACCTTCAATTAAGTAACTTAAAAAAAAAAAGAACAAAAAAAAAAAACGAAAAAGATGAAACAATTTTGTATTATCTCCCGCATACCTTTTTACAAAAATCTCCTTCATACATACAAATGAATATTTAATGTTTTTTAAAGCAAAAGTATCAGGAGGATTTCGAGTTGTTATGAAGCAAAAAGAGAAAGAGAGAGAAAAAATATTATTATATTAGATTATAAAATGAAACAAAAGTAGCAAGGATTTCCTTTTTGAAATCCCTTTATTTGTAGTATAAGCAAATGATGTAAACACATCGAGTGTTTAAAGGGAGCATGGGGTTTTGTTAATCTTAAAAATTATATTTATATTCGTTGTTATTGAAAAAAGTACTGTCTGATACCAAAAAAATAAAAAAGGGAAACAAAAAAATTCGGTTAAAAATTAAACCTTTTAAAAGGAATTTCCTACATTTGTTTGGATTTATTTATTATATTATATTGATCTAGCCTTAAAGGGAAATTTTTTTTTTTTTATATGCATATTTTCTTGTCAATTGCCTCTGTTGCTTCTGTTCTGAACAGCTTTGAACTTGAGGACGTGGGTATCAGAGTTCATGAAATATTTAATATGGCAATTTTGTCGTTGAGAGTCATTTGAAAAGGGTTTCACAAATTGGATATAAATGAATTCCTTATTTTTGTACCCTTGGGCAATGGTGTTGGTTTAAAAAAAAAAAGATTATTATTTTTACTTTTGATATATGTATGTACATATATATGAACAAATAATGTACCTAGGTACTATAAGACAAGTTTTGGATTTGTGAAAAAAATCGAACTCTTGGTTTCAAGCAAATTATGTTCGCCAGTCTGTCTTTTTGTTTTTATTCCTCTCTGCACCTGGACGATCTCGCCTTAGATTTTTAGGTGGTTTCCTAAGGAAAAATAGAATTATCTTCAAAAATAACGGGTCCTGCCATACAACCCTTAGAAAGAGATTATTTATCTTGGAAACCGCTTTAACGATTTTGAAATGAAAAATGTATGTGTACCACTGTAGGTATTCATATGGTCTACATTTCGGTGCAGTACAGTAAGCCCCACGGAAATAAAGCCCGCAGGTCTTATTTCACAAAATAAAAGGAAATAACACATACAGGCTGTTTTTCCAGTTGTTTTGATTGATTAAGGCTAAATGGCTTAAATGATTTCGACCAAATTTTATGAATAATTATGCAGGCTTTTTTGGTCGATTTGAAATTAAATGCAAATAAAAAACAAACTTTATTTCATCTTTTTCCCAACGTTTCGTCGTTATTTCGACCAAAATTTGTATGTAGTAGGTTCTTTCAATTCAAAATTATATTGTATATGCGAATTTTCACAAAAATATTTTTTGGATTTAAAAGAACAATTATTCCTTTTTCGTGACCTTTTTATTCAAAAGCCCACAAAATTAGGATTCAACTATTTTAAAAAAGAATTAAAATTTTTATTCCTAAAATCAATATTTTGGTAACGGAATAGTGAATATTTTAAAAATTTGGATTCAGAGTGTAAGTTTTTAACCTTTAAATTATTGGCATACATTTTTTTTTTTAAATTACCTTATTTTTTGGTTATTAAAATATATCTTTTTATGGGCTCTACCGGTTTTGTTCTGCTCCTAAAATCTAAAAAGTTAAAACAATATTTCATTTTAAAATTTTGAAAATACATATTTAATATTTAAAAAAAAAAAACAATTTATTGTGCTTTTGAGTTTTTGTAAAATATACTTTTTAAAAATGTCTCATTGAACCATTAATATCCATCTGTATAATGTGCAGCTTCCTTACAATTATTAACCACAAAAGCAAGTACCTGTGATCTCGTCACGTATATTTTATTTTTTGTTTTATTTCAAATGTTCCAATGCATATGGTACAAAAGACCTTGTTTAATTCTCAAAAGATTTTTTTAAGTTCAGATATAGGTGTGGCGCCGGCTCTACTTTTAACGACAGAATAAAACATTTCCCTTCTCCGTTTATCCGTTTAAACGTAGAACCGTAGAACTATGTACATACATATATAGAACATAATTTAATAGGTTCAAATCGCACAAGCGAAGTGGCCAGTTAACAGCTCCTGAAATTAATATTCTTTCAGTATATTAATTGTATCGCGCAAGCAGGCACGTAGCCAGAGGGGTGGCTTGAGGGGCTGAAGCCCCTCCCCCGAAAGTCTAAAATAAAAACTAAAACTTTCTAATATACAGTATTATTTCCTTTGTAGAGCTCTTCTAATGCATCTCAATAAGTCTTGAAGAAATAACGAGCAGAACGTGAGCGATGTCTTCGAAAGCATCAACACTTTTGGCAGCGGTCCAAAAATGTGCTTTCCTAGTTAGCCCACTGATGCGAAAAGCTGTTCAGTTATCAGTTTTCCTACAGAACAAATCCTTAGATTTCGTTTCTGCAATCGACTGCACCAAAGAAGTTCTGAATTCTCTTGAGAACATCAGAGAAAAAGCCGAAGATTTTTTCAGAGAGGCTTTTCAATCCGTATCTAACCTTGCCGTTGACTTATTTAAAGTTGAATTAAGACTCCAAGAACTTCATTGAAACAAACCACGCGTTCCAATCCAGAAACCTCTTCTACTGAATCCTATTTTAGAGTGTTTGTATTGATTCCTTGAATAGATTCGTTAATACAAAATCTTACGGACAGATTCATGATCAACGAAGACGTTCTACCATCGTTTCAAGCTCTTCTCCCAGGTTTTTCTGTGGTTGGGCGAGTCAACGAAATGGAAAAGCTAACATGTTACTTTGATAATGCAATTTCGTTGTCAGCTGTGAAAGCTGATGCGAAAAAATATCGTCGATTGATCCTTCTATCGAAGTTTTAAAATTGCTTGATATATGTATGTGACAAGACTAACTTTAGAAGTATAAACTACTTCTTGCTTACGGTTTTGGCCACGCTTCCAGTGACCACAGCTAGTGTTGAAAGAACCTTTTCAACTATGAAAAGGATTAAAACAGTGTCCCGAATCTTGCAATTTGCAAGATTAAGCTCACTTGCTATGATATCTGCTCATTCAGATATTAATGTGGATCCAGATAAGGTGATTGATCCCATGTTTGTCAAAAAGAAAATCAAGACGTCTTCTGCTTTGATAAAATGTGTGTATAAAAAAATAATTTAGGTATATGTTCGTTTGAGTACATACAATTTAAAAACTAATAAAAATCAATAAATTGGGATATATATAGTTTTTTGTTTAAAGAATTCCTCGTAAAATTTGGAAGCAAGCCCCCCCCCCCCCCGAACCAAAATCCTGGCTACGGCACTGCGCGCAAGTAATGGCGTTTAGAAAAGGCTTTTGTGATTATCATCGCTCCAAGTGAAGGAATCCTGTTTTTTCACAAAGCCATTTACTAGCTGAACACAATGGATACGGAGCTGCTGGAATAGCTGTCAAAATATTCAATTCATACAAATTAAATGTTACGAACACAACGCAATGCAACTGCAGTCGGTGCTGCAGTCAGTGCTGCAAGAGTTCACCAACTTTTAACTTTTCACGAGCAGCACTTTTGACGTTTCAATTTGTATGAATAAAAAAAGATCTTTGAAGGCTTTTGTGGTTATTTGATTGGCGAAAAATATTATTAATTAAAAGAAAATTATTAGAAATAAAAAAAGTGAGTAATAAGCCCGCGATTTTTTTTTTTCTCTAAAATATACAAAAAGCTGTACAGTTGCATTGTGGGCACATACAAAATAGCAGGTTCGACACTTTTTCACAGCTGTTGCATCTTCAGCTCCTGTTCCAGTATCAGCATAATATTGTGTTCAGGCTTAACTAACAATATGCTTCATCATGAGCATCTTGAAATGCATTTAATTTCTGATAACTTTCTCGAATTTAACCTTCTTTGTCAAAATAAATTTGATCAATTTGCAAACGTTGCAAATCAAACTAAAGCTAAGTATTTCTTATCTATTTTTATTCAGAAATGCGACAAAAAATCAACAACATGCTAAAAAGAATTAATAAAAGACAAATGGCGGCCGAGCATGAGCACTTCATTTATTCCGAATAAAACTACACAACACAAGGAATTGATATAAAATGTAATTGAAGTGAACTGAATAAATAAACTCAAAAAGAAAATATTTATAAAGCAATATAGATATTTTCTTTTTGAGTTTATTTATTCAGTTGTGCAAAAACTAAAAATTTCCAACACAAATGTTTTTTTATTTCTCTTTAACCAACTCGACTCCAACCGATGGGTTTCATTGACATTTCGAACAATGAAGAAATTTCAATGAAAACATCTGACAATGACCAATGAGGCTGACAATGTCCTAATCGTCTGACAATGATAAAATTGTGTGTTCAGACGATTGTAAGATACCTGACAATTTTTTGTCAGATTGTCGTCTGACAATGACCTGACAATGACGTTTCTGACAATATTGTCAGACAAAATTGTGTGTTCAGACGACTGTAAGACATTTGGGACAGTTTTTTCACTGACAGATCTGACAATATTGTAAGATCTGACAATCGTCTGTACTTAGCTTAACCTTTAAGAAAACTACATTATGTAAAACAGATTTCAAATGTCGGCTGTCATAGAAAACAGTGTTGCCAATTTAAAGTTCTCGGCCTGTACCTACGTGTATGTAGCAGCCATACATAAAATATATTTTTTAAATGGCTTTTGTAATTTGTCCTTTGTATTACTGTATAACAATAAGAGTCATTGGTTTAGGAGATAAACTGCGAGGTCAATGTGAACTATTGAAGCTGGAGCCAAGGCACTCTAGAATTAATTAAATGCTCGCTAATTGCTATTCTGGTTCTAGCACACCCACAATTTGAATTTATGACTTTGTACTAGACCAAATTATTTTCTCACTTCCACTATCAGTTAAAATTGTTAGAAACATTGTTCAAGGATTACTAGAGCATGTCAATGGCCTTAATTTTTATTTAACATGCTCAATATGCCTATGTTCATATTTGTTTGGATAAATAATAAGGATATGAGAGACAGAGAGTTGGTGAATTAAATATAATTAAAAGAAATACAACATTATATTTGTAAAATTATATCCGAATATACTGTGAAGTATTTGTTTGACCATTTGTTAAAATTCTGAAAATGATTGTCATCAACGAACATTTGTATACAAAAAAGGACACACAGCAAAATGATAATATGTTCCGTTGATTTGTAGTCCTTGTTATTGGAGGCTATGTAGTATGGTAGATATTTGTAAATGTGAAGATAAAACTAGCCAAGCACGTCCAATATCTAATTTCACAGCATTAATAATATAGTGGCACTCTTCTGTTGAAGCTGAAGTTTATACGTGAGTGTGTATTGAATTAAATACATGCACATATCACATAGTCTAATATGTTAGTTATATCCAGGCGGCAGAACGAATCCTAAAGAGTAGAGTAGAAATGAAGTTCTGTTTTAATTTATGGATAGTCAAAGTATTTTGGGGTGACAAAACTTTCTGTGTAGGTATAATATATGACGAGTTTATTTATGCAAAGATGAAGTCAAAGTTATAATAACATAAAACTTTCACTTCCTCATATTATATGAGATGAACATGAAAGTTGGGTCAGCAGTTCGAGTTATGCATTTGAAAATTGATGACAAAATATGAAGAAAACCAACCAAGTTGAACGAATGGTTTTCATATTTGGGTTGCTTCCGGTAATGTTTTCCAAACTTTGGAGTGAAACAATTTTTTCATTTTAAAAGTAATTGTGGTACTTTTTATTTTTAAATGTGTACACACATTTATCTAAATTTAGTCAATTTAGTTAGATATAAAATATAAATGATTGTACGTGTCAATTTACACTTTGAGTATAATTTTTTTTTGAACTTTTCGAAAAACGGAACTGTTGCAATCTGTTTAAAATATTTTTAGTCCAAACGATTTTGTGTCACTCTTGCTTTGTAAGTACACAGAATATGTTAACGTTAAAAGGTCACCAGTTTTAGATATGATATGATTTTGATGTTTAGACATGATCTACATTCTGCAGTATTGTTTGTTGTGTGAATTGTAAATGAAAGGCTTTCAGTGAACTAAAAAAAGACATTGGTCTTTACTTTAAATATGATTGAATAATTAACACTTCTTGACTGTTATATTTTCTTTAATTGATTTATTGTTTTTGTTATTTATTATATGTTAAATGGTCATTTTGTTTTTGTTTAATAAAAGTTTAACAGAGAAGACGATTTTAAAGAATTATTTATTTAACTTTTTCTAGCATTTCTTTTCAAAATTAATAACGCGATTTTGAGTTTTGTGGACTTTGGATTTTCTAGATTTAGGATATTTTGAATTCTAGGCATTTTGGATTTTGGTGTTTTGACTCTTCGAAATAATTCAATTTTAAAAAAAGTCGACAAAATCCTATTCATATTGATATGGAAGAACGGATTATCCCACGATAAATTTTTTTTTCAATGTAATGACTTTTTAAGGATCTAGATATGTTATGTATGATCTGATATACGTCAAGCCCATTCAGGATAGAACCTGTCATGCCCAATCAAAATCTGTTAGGACTGTCCTTACGAGCATCTCTACTTCAAATGATTCCTTTAAATTATTCAAAATCTACACCGCAGATTTATTGCAATAGTTTCATATATTTCTAGTATGAATTTTAATTTTAATTAAAATCTTTAAAGCCGTTTTTGAGAAAATTAAAAAAAAAAACACTTTTTTTACACATTGCAAAAGATGCTCATTAATTCAATTTTTTAAAGCTGTGAAAGGAACATTTATTCATTGACCATTGAAATCTCAAGATGTTTTCTTTTTCAAAATAAAGATATGAAGTAAAACGGATTGTGGAAATTGTATGGTAAAATTAACAACAGAATTATAATTCGGACGTTCATACAATACATATGTATGCATATATTCAATTAAATTTAACATTCCATTTGCCTAATCATCAGAAATTGAAGCTCATCAAAAAAAAAATAAAATAAATGAAAATAAAATAAAATATTTACCTATCTAGACAGAGCAATGTCCTCGCCATAGCTACCCTTTTGCTTTTCATTTAAAACTCTTCCTTCTCGATATTAAAGCAAACAAAATCGATAGAAAAACAAACTCATCAACGCGAAGTTTAATTTGAGCCAGTCCCTTTTTCCATTTCAATACTAATACATATTCATGTATTGTAATGCCTGACCTCTTTAATTTAATTCTTTTATTATTCCTTTGTCATTTATCGAATCAATCTAATTGATTATTCATACTAAAAAAATACAAATAATAATAAATATGTTCGTGATTCAGATGCAAAAGGAATAATGTTTTATTTTGTGTTTTTTTTTTTTTTTTCGACAAGAAAAATCCTTTGTCTGTTTAGTTTTATACACCACGAAAAAATCTCAACTTAACTGCTTTTTTAGTTCTAAATTGTGGTGGCGATGGTTATGGTGGTTTTCTGTTGACCGTGCATTTAAACAGCACTGTGCAAAAATTTTAAGATAAACTTTTAATGGATTTTGAAACACTGATTGATTGATTTTTTAAATTCAACTTCAAAGAAAAAAAATAAAAATTATTTATAACTCTGGTCTAAGTTTAACAAAATATAACCTCAAACATTTATACTTTAAATCGTGATCCCATAAAAGAAAATTTAATTTTAAGACGTCATTTTAAACGAACCAATGAAACCTATTACGTACGTTCCTAGGGCGTATGTGGAATATTTTTTGTGTGAAATTAAAAAAAATCAAAACCAGTACTTTCATACAAATTTTTTAAAAAAATAAATAATTTATTTCTTTTCATTATTTGAAGAAGTAAGGTCGATTTAAATGCAATATTTTTGGAATGAGTTTCATAAAAGTTTTAATAGTTTAATTTATTTAATAGTTGAACTAATTTTACATATAATGGCAAAAACGAAAACGGCGCTCAATGTCAAAATTTTTGCAGCGAAAGCATTAGCTCTTAAATCACTTGTGCATACTTTTGTGATTATTTGATGATGATATCTATATAATTGTATAGCTTTATTTTATTTACTATAAATTCTCAAACAAAAAAATAAAATAAAATTTAGCTAGGAAATATTTGAGACTAAAAATTGCGAAGTTCCTGCTGAGCACAATGACAAATTTTTAAAACTTTACTAGAATTCTTTAACTGAAAAGATATTTCTGACAAATGTTTGTAAGATTTATATTTTTTTGCTCTTGCCTCTTTCCATACTGTCACTTATTTTCGCCCTCTGTATTTCGATTGATAGTGAAAGTGTCACTTTGCTTTTGATAGATTTTTTATTTGCATGATTAACTAATTCTGGTGTAACTCAGTATTAAGACAGGCACTGAAAAGTTGGTCCTTAATTCTTCAAATAAATTAAACTTGAGTTAACTTTATAGTAGTTTTTGTGTATGGGTACACAGTACACACTCGTTTTCATGTACATCCTGGCTACACTCTTCTTTATGTCTCGTCCTGCAATTCATCAACCTCTTAATTAAGCCGGAACCACACATATCTCGTGTTGAGTAATGTGTTGTGTCGTTGGCTGTGCACAATAATCAGAGTTTTTTGTTGCAAATTTTAATTTTTACGTTCGCTATTTGCTGATTCTCTTCTCTGAGCACTCTTTAATGTTTCCCACGGAAAAAATATGGCTCCGACACAGAGTGGAATGGCACAATCGGTAAAAGATTTATTCCGACACAACACACGAAGACCACGACACATCAAACAAGACAAATAATAATAATAGGATAATAGGATGAAAAACTAGGCTTTATATCGATTAATTGACTTAGAAGATAATGGTGATTGTAAAAACTACAACAAGTAAAAATTTTCATTTGTGGTACATTTTTATTTTTATTCAATTCTTTAATCACGTATGTAGTTTAGCAAAACATGAAATTCTTATAGCTTCCAAAAATTGTTCCCCTGGAAGGATTAGAAAAAAATCAACAAAATTTTACTTTGCACAACTCTGTATTAATATTGTTGGCCCAAGGACATTGTCCGAAAAGAATTGTTTTGGAAACAGAATTGTGTTCTGTACGATTGAATGTCTTTTATTACAAAATCAATTTAAGTTCCTACATGAAAAAAAAAACAGAAACAGAACCTTGTAACATAAAAAAAAACTATCCCCATATTCCATATGGCAATGCAAATCATATTTGCAAGGACAAAATAATGTCATAAAAGAACCTTCTGTTTGTCTCTTCTATTCAAAGCAGAAAGATTCGAGAAATATTTATTAAACTTTTCATTGCTCTTCATAAAGTGCCAAATATGTGGGGAAATTTTTGTCATCCGAAAGTTGTATGGTGACTGAGAAACCTCGAATCTCGTAAAATGTCAATTTTTACGAGGTGTGCTTGCCTGTGGGTTGCTTCCCTTTTTTGTGTGTAAAGCCACCAACAATATTATAAATACAGCAGCTCAGCATCCAAACCGTCAGCTATACCATATTATGCTTTATTGCAAGCAGAGCTGCCATAAAATATCTACTGAATTCAGTGGCACTATTTGCATTTTAAGCACGTTTCAGCTTTTCAATCGTATAAACAGTTTTATCGAATTGACTAAATATTCTGTGGTATAATGATATCACGTGGGAGCCCTCGATAAGCAAGGGACGCCTTGATGTTTATTAAATTTAGCTGCCACAATATTCCAACACAGAATTGGGGGGTAAAAGCATAGCTCTTGAATTGGTCACATAGCAAAGTTTTCGCAAGTCGCAAGCATGGCATCGGTTTGTTGATGGTAGTATGGAGATTGTGTGGTTCCGACGTTAATTTGATTTGTGGCAGAATGTTATTGAATAAAATTTCTTGAATATTTTCTCAACCTCTTGAACGTTAAAGAGAAGTTTACTTTTTAAAGAAAGGTGGCAAGGTGACAGAAATTAACTGTTAAACAAGTCACAGTTTTTGTGCCTTGCCAAAGGACGTCAAGTTGTTTTTTGCTACCTTTTACTGGTGTCATCGAATAATGGTATCACGCCATTGCCAGGAGAGAGATCCTTGACAAGAATGGAACACAAAGTTTCATTGTTAGGGCGTTAATGCTAGTTAAGGTCAAGGCAATTACTTTTAATAAATTCGACGTTGAGAAAGAGAGAGTAAGTATATTTAGAAGCTTTTTGCAGACTTTGTTTTGTCTGATGGCTTCTGTTATTGCTGTGGCAGCACTTTTACTCACTGAATTCAAATTAAGGCACAAATTATTAGATTTGACTTGTTCTTAAGTAAAGACTGTATTTTGGGGAATTTAGTTAAGAAAATGAAATATTACACACAAAATTTACCAGAGCTAACATATATTTTCTTAATGAAATGTCAGTTTCTAGGAATATTGGTGAGTTGTGGGAGGAGAAGGGAAAGAATTAGCATGAGGTATATGATTGGCAGGTACTTAGGTAAGTACACAAAAAAGAACACATTTTTTTCGGTTATAAAAAAAAGTTATTGTTTGAGTTTTAGACAGCATATGCGTACATTATTATGTTGGGAGAAAATGTATGATAGGATCTTAAGATGTTTTATTTTGTGTGTGGTTTAAATGCTTGATGACTAAAAAAAAACAATCAATCTACTCGTTTGAAACCATTAATTTTATTTATTTTCTGATAAAATTTTGACGGATTTTTCTCTTGAAGATATTTTTTTTAATTCTTGTTCATGTTTAAATCTTTGTGATTTATTTTTGAGTAAATAATAATAATAGCGCTTTGGGGATGGCACTGGCAATATTGCATATTGCGCATATTATAAAAGGCAGCTTTTGATTTCCATCACCGAGGCAATAAATTTTGCCGTTTCACCTTTTTCAAAATGGTTTCTCTGCTAATTTGAATGTAAGAAATTTAGTGCAATTGAACCTTTCTTTTATATTTTTTATATATTGAATTTAAAGAACACAAGAAAATTTGACGTTGGTCGCCATTTCTATGCTGATATTTGACAACTGAATTTGCCTTCTTATGAAATGCCTACCCAGCCACTAAGTTGCCTTTGCCATTGAAATTGACATTGACATGCCGACGTAGTGTCTGTTCCTACGAATATTCACTATCATGATACTTAATTTAGATTATCAAATATATATAACTCGCGGCGGCGGCGGCGTGGGGGCCGGGGCGGCGTAATTGTCATCGATGGCGTCGCTAACTCCTGACGTCGTTCTTTGAACCAATTTTCTCCGAAATTAAAAAAAAAATACCGCTTATAATAAAATAATGATTTAAATATAACTGATTCCGAGATATTTTAGTGTGCCACAGATTTTCAGAAAACAATCTAATTTGTTTGAAATATACGAATCCTCTAAAGATTTCTATAATCTGTTCAAACTTTTTAATAAGATATTCCTTTGACGTTGGTTTTAACATTTTTAGTAAATATTGTTTCCCTTTAAATCATAAGATAAATAAAAAAATTATTTATTTACAACGAATGTATGTATATTTGCTGTTATGAACTAAATAAAATTATTTTTTTCCAAATGATCGACCAAAACAATGATCTATAATTTTTTTTGATTTAGAAAAGAGAGGCGCTATCTTTAATCTAACTCAGTAGTTTATACTATATTCTATATTGTAGATTTTTTCTAATAATATATTTATAATTAACGAATCTAAATCTTTACTTACTCTTGAAACTAAACTTCTCTAAAAAAAACTCTTTAACTATTTTTTACTCTAAAATTATTTAAATAGATTTTGGCATGATGTTTCAAATGAATAGATGTTCAAATTTTCTAAAAATACCAAAAATACAACAAAAAAAACTAAATAATAAATAAAATAATAATGAAAGTGGATCAACATTTTTGAATATTTATGTTAATGTAAAAACTTAAAATAAAATATATAAAAGAGATTGTAACTATTTTTACTAAAACTGATACATGATGTTAGTATTGCTATAAATAATATAAGTATTAAACCAAAAGTTGTTTAGAAAAACTTAAAAACATCAGAAGCAATCTGAAATTTTGTATATATATAATATAAAAATAATAAAACTATTATACAAATTTCAATTACAAATGTTAATTTATAAAATACAAAAATAAATCCCTACAAGATGTTGATGTTTTATAATTAAGAGTTTCATTTTATTTAGCGTTTATTTTCTATGTCTTGGATCAGGATCAACTTTTAACACGACCGACATAATAAAAAAAAAAAGAAAATGGTTGCATAATTTCCATCTAGATCATGGATATTTAGTTTCAGTTTTAAAATGTTGTCAATATAAAAATACTCAAATACTCCGATCCAGATTTTGTTTGCTCATATTTGTTAAGGCCCACCTGTCTTTTTAGGGTCTAAAAATCCCACAGGTTATGGATAGTATGCAGCTAAATTCTTGATAAAAAATATTCAAGCAAATTATAATTACAATTCCCAGCTGAGATAATTACTAAATAATTGTACCTCAAAATTCTTTTATCTGATTTCAAAAACTTCTCAGACACAAACGACAAATCAATCTCATTCCTGAAGTTTATTCACAATATAAGAATAATTCTACATCCCTTAACGTTTTATCCATGTAGGTTATCCCATTTTACTTGTAATCACAACAAACGTGTACTTAATTTACAGTTCAAATATTCTTCCACAGCTCCATTATTGTTACACCTTCATCCTTTGCACCGATTTCAATTTTACCAAACAATGCGATGAAATCATCTGTGAAATGGGATTGTTTGCAAGTTTACTTCCCATGGTCAGGACCAAGGAGCCACCATCCAGCTTCAAGTTGTAAAGATGACACACACACAAAATTTAATTCCATAACAGCGCTACAAGAATGTCAAGTTCTTGGGAATTTCACACATGCTTTCAATAAGTATAGAATGAGACATCGCCTCATCAGCACAGAGAACAGCTTCAAATGAGATCCTGGTTAAATTGGATGTGTTATTCTTTGCTTTAAATATTATTGTCAATGCGGGAGCATAACTTGTCTTCCGCTTTTCATTCCACAGAAGATAACGACGACAAGAAGTTTTGTTTGGGTTTTGAATTTCATAAATTCGAAAACATTTTTCCGTCAATTTAACTAGAAGAAGATTTAATGAATGGAAAATAAATTGTCAAAAGCACAAAACGCTCAGGGTAATCATCTTAGAAACACCACACAGATAAGTTCATAAGGGGTCGTTTCATATAAATTTCATGTTAAAGAGAATAAAAGTTACTTTTTGCCTAGAATGAGATCTGAATTTGAATATCCTTAGAAGGTTATATCTACTCTACTCGGAATTGGAAGGACCAATAAACAATGAAACTTTATCTTGTCTTTGGATATTCTTTGAAAACTCCTCGTTGAGAAAATATCTTTAGTAGGATTCAGTGTAGCTTATTTAGGTAAGGTAGGTATGCAAATTTTTGCAAACATTTGTTCAATTCTCCCAAGGTAATGATTTGACACCCTAATAAGTAATTTAAAGAGAGAGAGAAAGAGAGATATGGCAATTGGCAACTTATGCTAAAATGATATGAAACGGATTGTTTACACTTGAATTATGCGATGATGGCCAGCATTTTTGTTTGGGATGATATTGTTGTGTTTGAAGAAATAACCAGGACATTTTGCATAAAGCAGATTTTATTCTGATTTGAGAAGTTTCATTTCAATTATGTTAAACAGCATAAATGTGTTCTTATCTTTTGTTAAATTTGTCTGTAAAATGTGAAATAAAGGATTATGTTTATAAGGGTCAGCTTTACTTTCAATCCAGTGAGCTTAAAAAATCTTACAACAAAAGCCAAGAAGTTTCCATTTATAACTGATATGAATATTAATGTGATATATATCCATTCATATAATCTCACTTTTGAGTGTATGTAAATATGTAAATTTGGGGTATATAACACCCGCTGTGTTCGTATGTATGTACTTATAGATGTATTTATTTGGAGTTTGGCATACATAGGTGCGTCGCGTCTTGTTGTTTGGGTAAAACGAAAAGAAATTACAAAATGGTTACAAATTTGTAAATAAACATCAAGCTTTAATATTATTCTCTTGAAAGCACTGCTATAAATTTTAAACAGCTTAAATTGTTACTTGGGCTTTTTGATGGCACATACCCATAATAGCTAGCTCTACAAATAAATATTTTCTAGATGACAAACTTTGGAATACAATTGTTCGATGTTTGTTTTTAGGTTGTAAATAAAGAATTCAATAATGATGATTTAAAGCCTTTGGGAATAATTACGCAAACATTTATTTTAATTTGCAATAATTTCAATAGATTTTAGTTAAATATAATACTAACTCCAACAATATATTAAGGGTCACTATGAAAGAAAACTTTAGAAGTGGATCTCCTGGATTTAGCCGGTTATGTAGCTACACAAAAAAAATTAAGTTTATTTTCGAAAATTAAATAAATAAAATTTGTTAAAATTTGTCTACAGCAAAGACACTTGTTCAGAAATCAAATACGCTTGAATTTTCATTTTGCATACAGCACAAATTTTTAATGCTGAATAGCTAAACGAAATTGCGTGATTTTTTTCAGCTTTTAAGTTTGCCTTACAAGCATTTAAAAATGTGTGCTAAATGCAGCAAGAAATTTTGTGTCGAAAAATGAAAAATGGGGCCAGAGGAAAAATGATGACAGAAAGGATGCCGAATGGTTCAACTCTCATAATGAAAGACATGTAACATACCTTAAATTCCTTCAGTCCAAGGGATTTAATCATGTTACTATTAAAAAAAAAAACTCGAATTACAACAATTTCAAAAGAATTTGAAAACCATTATGAAATCAAGACTTTCAACGCGGAAAATAAATCTTATGCCAATATCACCTTAAAAGGTATACGTGAATACAAATCGTACAATCACTTTGGTCATTATATGTATAAAGTTTCATCAAAATCGTTAGAGCCGTTTTACAGAAAATTCAAATTTCGAATTAAAAATATATGTAAATGCTCTGTACGAATATTGAGAAATGGGTTTATTCTTTTAGGCTCTAGCTCAAATAACAGTTGAACACACAGGCACACGGACATACAGATCGACGAATGGTATGACGAAACATAATGTCACGTAATTTATTGGTCACCTTGTGTAAAACCCATTTTGTTGTTGATACAAAGGGGAAGCTTCTTTTCAAATTTAGCTCACCAAAGCAAATTATTTGTTAGTTTAATGATTAGGTTTGATTTGCCATTTTTGCGAACAATTGACCCCTGTTTTATATGTACCTATAAAAGGCTATTGAACTTGTCATCTATCCCTGAACATTGGAATATAAAAAGTTTTTCAATGACACGATTGATCGAAATCGCTGAATATCCTTACTTTATTTAGAAACAATCATTGAGTCTTCAAATAAACATAAAGATGTTCAAATACAGAACGTGAATGTGTAGATCTTTGTCCTTAATCCATAGCTTTCACCTGATTTAAAACAAAATTGACATTGTAAGAAGAAAGTAAAATAAAAAAAACCATCTCTCGCTTATGTATTTTGACGACGACGCACGTAGGTACGTGTCTTCATTGTTTGCACGTTTCTAAATTCTGATTTAGGATTTAGCAAACAACATTGTCATTTTGTTGAAAAGTAACAAAATATATCTAGATGCTATACCCATCGAATATTTTGTGGGAGTGTTTTACTGGAAAGTACTTTAACATAATTTCCCCAGGGACATAAATCAAAATATGTCATTCAGGATTGCTTCGCAGTTTAATCTGATAACTTCTGAGACTTTGACTTAACTAACAACGTTTTAACAACTTTCTCACATCATCATCAGCATCGTATGTGATTTAATCAGTTTCGATCGATTTGGGAATTATTTTATAAGCTTATTTCTAACACTGGAGGAACTACATATGTAGCAATAACAAAGGGAATATCTAAAATGACTTAGGCTTACACAACTAATTATTGATGACTTCTATTGTATTTATACTAATTATGCTCCTTGATTATAAATTCAAAGCACATTTGGCAATTAGTTAAAGCAAATCTTTTTTTTCTGCTATTTTCAAGCCACAACAAACTTTTAATTAAATCGCCCGTAGTCACAATATTAAATCAATACAAAATGAATTGATATATATCGTTCATCCTTGTTGGTATGCTGCTCTTCACGTAGTCTGTCTATTAGATGCTGTAATTTACCTATAATGTGACTTTGTCTGGTCAGAGTCCATTACCTTGATGTCATTCTTGAGCCCTTGACCAAGCATTTTATCAGATTGCCTGTGAATGTTGTTTTTGTGATACAAATACCTAAGTTGACATGTTGCATGTTTGAGAGTAAAGCACAACATAACCGGAGGTATACTCATATAATGTTCATGTTCTCTAATTAATCAGAATTCAAAATAGTAAAAGGTGAAAGGTAAAAGGTAATCGGATCAACTATATGTATATACCTACCTACTCGTAATACCTTCTCTTAGTGCAAATTAATGATTGCATGAATGTATAAAAGTAAGCTTTTAGTATAATGTGATGCCGATGACATAAGCACATAATATTTCCAAAAGTCGAAAGTGAAACAAATTAAATATGTACGTAAAAAGAAAATAAAGGCTACGGTTCATTTGATATACCATATACATATGTATATAGTATATTTTTTCCTCAATTATGTTTACCAATTTAAAAAAAAAGGTATTACGATATTACCTTCCTTAATCGTACATAAAATGTTAAGGTGTAAAGCAACCATTACAAGATCATTTTATAATTATTGAATGATTCATTCACGGGCATGAGTGGGTATGAGTGGGTTAAAAAGTTAACTTAATAAAAGATACGTTAAACGATATCCCTATATCCCACTATTACGCTTATATTTTGAAAGTGTACATTAAAAAAGCGGGTAACAGTAACAAGAATGTCAACTAGTGAAAGGCACTTAGGGACCAGACTATAGCTTTCATTTAATACTATCATTAAAAAATTTCAATAGTTAATTTTGAGCAAAATATAACTAGCTGATGACTCAATTATTATTTCTAGCCAAAACAAACTTTGCGTTCAGCTTTCAACATAAAATGACTTTATTTTTTTTCAATGGATGAACTACCTTACCATTGATCATAAAAACCTTAAAAGTTGTATGTGAAATGATTTTTTTGGCTAAAAATAAAAATTAAAAAGTCGTAAGCTTTATTTAGGCCTCAAAATAATAACTGATTTCGCTTTAAAAACGTCTCAAAATTAATAATTAAAATTTTCAATTTCGTTACTAATGAAAGCTTTAACTGGTGAATATACAAGATGTCGCAAAAGTTGTCACCAGTTGCAAATGGCGGCAAATGTCAATTCTACTTTTATTTGTGAAGTAAACAGATACAAAATACGTCAACAAGGAGGGTCACCATTGTTTGGCAAAATTCATTTTGCATTTCTTTGTTTCGCTTTAGTTGTTTAATATTTCGTTCAATTCGAAATTTTTAACTGGCAATTTACGTTTTCTTTTCTTTTTAATTCACTGTTTTTTAATCATTACGCAATTCACATTCGGCTTTTTTGTATTTCTTTTTTTTTATATTTTCAATCATTTCGCAAAAATCATTTGGCAATTTGCTGTTTAGTTATTTTTGTAACATGGTTTGATATTTGGCCAATAACATTTCGCTGTTTCATTACTTTACAAAATATCGCCAAGCCGTTTTATTATTTTGCTGATAGGTCATCATCTCGTTGTATTTGAAAGTAATATTAATTATATTTTCCTTATTAGGGTTTTTAACTTAACTTCGTGTGAATTCGTAAGTTCATTAAAAATATTAAATTCAGAACGTTGATTTTAAATAATTTTTGAGCTTAAATTTTACGATAAAATTCTTTTGAAAGATGTATGTATTCTTCAAAGAAATATAGAATATGTAAAGTGGTAATACCGACTCCGACTACAATAATTCAATTGGTTTAAATAGAAAAAAAGTTTCTCATTTTCCATTCCCTTCCCCTTCCTCGACGAAGTTTAATTTGTACTTTTTTTTATTTTATTCTAGTTTTTATTCTCCTTCCTAGATGAAGAGAGTTAAACAATCAATAGAGGATTCTCGGAAAATCGTAAACTTTTAAAACAAAACTACTTGAGATTGAACTTTTTAAATGAACACCGCATTACCACGCCAAACCTACTACAGACAGCTTCTATTTTGTTGTCCTTGGCAAACAAATTGAAAAGAAATAAAATTACTTTGCTGGATTTGGTGAAGCGCAATGAACTTTTCTTTATAACTCCTTTTTCATCGAACAAAAAACTTATATTCGTATTTGCCCCCATTTTTTGTCGTTAGCTTTATTATTTTTATTTTTCTCTAAAGAGTCAAATCAGACGATTTATATCAACTTGAAAGTTCGGTGCTCTATATCCGAAGCATCGAAATGAAACATTAAATGCTCCCACAAAATCGCCCTACCTAAACCATTGGATTATGTGTTTATATTGGGTCACAATGGTCTAGCTCAATAAATGAACGACAATGGAAAAAAAAACAGAACATTAGAGTCTTGGTATCTAATTTTCTATGGTTGATCAATAAAGATTGAAGGAAGATGATGGGTTGAGGGCGGATTTAAGGACTGTACCATGACATAAACCACGAAATAACCAAAGGGAGGTGGAAAAGGACATAAAAAAGTGCGCTTATCTGTATCAAGGATGCTGGTGTAATATGTTTTTTGTCTGAACGCAAAGCGATAGCATTTTCGTCACCAAATTCAGGGTGTACCTACCTACCTTACTCCTGGACTATAAGATTACGAGAATTTGACGATAGAAGAGAGCATTAATCAACTTAAATGTGGGTGGGAGTAGCAAGTTGATTGAATATGTGTGTCAAGGACATATGTTTTGTTCTTAATATCTTCTTCTTCTGTGTGTCACTGGAGCTGTCGAATTCCTTCAGGCTTTATATGTAACTAGGTAAACATATACGTTAATGGGATGCTTACACTTGTACATTTGCGCGTATATAAAAGAGAAGTTCATTTAATGTGTCTCAATGATCATTAAGACACTAAATTATTATAATATATGTCAAGAAAACACTTTTCTGAAGGGACTCTATTTATCTACGAAGATGAGTTTCAGTATAGCAATAGCATTTATTCGGGTAATGCAACAAAATGTCTTATGTAAACTGAGGATGATATTAGGATAAATGATGTGAGGGCTATGTAAATAAGAGCACCTACTTTAAGAAAAGCGATAAAGACTACATGTCTAGTAAAATCTACCTACATATATACTTACTTTAAAAGTTAGACTTGGTTTAAGATCTCATAAGGTGCGTTTTGTACATATTTACAATTTTATTAAAGTTTTTAAAAGTTTTTACGCGAAACATTGGTAAACAAAAACTGGAAATCATATAGAATTTTGCTTGCAATAAGTTTCTTGTGGTAAATTAATAAATAATAATAATGCTATTTATTTGTAAAGCACTGCCATTTGAGTCATAAAATTTGTCACTTTGAAAGTATTAGCTCTGTTTGGTAACGTGAAATTTATTGCAAAATTGTACAATACAAAAAAATTAATTTCGGTATTAAACAACTTAATTACAAATCACCTACGGCCGAACTCGACGTGTCGCAATCGGTAGTTCTGTAGTTTGTCCAAACTTAACAATTCAAAAATTACAAGATTCAAAATGATTTTTGTCACCGTTTGACCGTCTTAATACAAAAAGTGGTTCAGTCAGTTTTTTTAACTTTTTGCAAAGTTTTCCCTCTGACAGTATTTTCTCCTTCTTTCAAAGTTTGACAGGTTTTACACATTTTTCTTAAAAAAGATACTAAACAGACCTAGAAATTTGCAAGTTATCCAATGGAGGGGAAATTATTTGCTCTCTCATTGTGCTCGATCGTTGCAAATTTTTTGAGTTAACAAACACTAAGTTTAGACAATTTGTGACATTTTGTGAAAATTTGTGCAATTTTGCAAGAAATTTCACATTATCAAACAGAGCTTCTGTGTGCAAGAAGTGTAAAAAACTATTAAATACACATCTGCTAGTGTCTGTCACTTTGAAACTTTTTGTTTTTAATGCACTTATGTAAAGAAAGTGGAAATGTTTTTCTCGAAAAACGATCAATGTGATTGATTCTGGAAAGAATAGTGTTTTGTTATCTTTGCAAGAGAACTCCATATTATCATAAGAATTCTCACGTGCGTCGGGATGTAGAATTGTAGACCAATACGTCAACCGATTTTGTTTTGCTTTAAAATTGCAGCCAGCGCCAGCTGTCAACTACCACACGTACAATCACAAAAAAAATCTATTATTTACAAATTCCTTTCAACGACAGAAAAAATTCGATTCTTTTAAGAAAAAAATCGTTTTTTTCGACATTATTTTTTTCGTTTTTCTCTCGAGGTGGGTTTCTTAATAGTTAAAAATCTTAACCCTCAATGTTTAATTTATGAATTTTGTATTTGTAAAGAAACACCTTCAAATGGAGCATATGGAAAATGGTTAAATTTGATTTTTTTTTTCATAAGCACATCAACTGGTTCACTATGTTCCAGGCTGTGGAAACATTAAATGAACTGATGGTACATGACTGTAAACTGATAGTGTTTATTTATTTTATAAAAATAAAACCCTTCCCTTGATTTGGGGAGAAAATCTCTACGACATTGGTGAAGTGGTAACTACGGAATTAACACAAAAGGTTAAATTCGCATTTGAATTTTAAAGGCAGTATTTATGAGAGGTCTTAGGTTTTTTCACAACCCTCTCGAAAAATTTTATTCGAAAATAAATTGTGTATAAAATAAAAATTTTCACAAACTTAAGAGCGCTCGTTAATGACTGCCCTTAAAGTCTGTTTTAAAGGTAAAACATTCTTTTCCCTCAACACTCCTTAAATGTTTTATCTCAAGGAATTCTAAATTACCTTTGTACCCGAAAAGCAATCTTAAAAATTAACACATCAAATGTGTGACAAATTTGTTGCCATCCATTACCTTACGGACTGTCTTGTCTAGTCTCTAACACTCTAGTCATTTGTTCAATTTCAATGTTCAGCAAAAATATACATCACATTCTCTACATGAAAAAAAAAATAATAATAATAAGTAATTGATGAAAAAGCCAAACATCGTCAGACACTCAATAACCATAAAAAGAACCTCATGCCTCTCGCATAACCGGGAGGGCGCATCATGATAGAAAGATAAACGATTTTAGTTAAGACAACGAACGAAAACAGAGTCAAGTGCCTAGCAAATGATTCACATAAATCGATCTCAAGTGTTTTGACAATGACCCAGAATCCAGAGAAAACGAATCCACCCATCATAACCCACATTCATATCCTGCGGATGGGTGAGAATTTTATTCGGCAAAAAATGGCAATTCAAACACTCACACGAGTAATTTTCTCAATGAACATACCTACCTACTACATGCTTATAATAGACTATTCGTTCCGTTTGGAGTGTTTTTATTTTGTTTTGTGTCTTAATTTGTATGAGAGATGTTGAGTGAGATGACTTTTGTCTTGGGAAAGTGGAGCAAAAGAATATATAGTTCTTGGTCAACGCCAAAAGGGATATCCATATTCCATTTGATAAATGTTGGGTCATATTTGTTTCCATATAAAGAAATTGAACTCGCATCCTCCTACATTCACCACACCCACACATTTTCTCTCCAATTCATTTCCTTTATATAAATATATAATCTTTAGTTTAGGGATCACTTTTAAAGTGTTAAAGTTATTCTTCTTTTCATTTTGACACTAGGTGTGTTCCATTAAGCCTTTGCAAAGTATTTTTGAGTGCTTCCTAGTTTAACATAGTAGGGCTATTCATGAAACGTTGTAAAGTCATCGTAAACGTGGTAAACTGTGTTAACTTGTCAAATGGTCATAGAAATTTTACAGGTTTAAGCAGTTTACAACGTTTACAACGACTTTACGCTATTGCATGAATACCCCTAATGAATAGAACGCTTTCATTTTGACATTTTGGTATTTTATTTTAAATAAGAGAAACGTTAACAGCAATAATATACTATCTGATGATATCACTTTCTTGCGTGGATACAATTCATCATAACCATATTAATGAACTACTTTAAACTACTTCGACCACAGAGTAGAAGAAGTTGACTTTAGTTAGAAGTACTTGGCAGTACCTAGATACTGGAGCCCAAAGGAACCACCTACTGTAGAGAGTGGAGACATGTACAAAATTAAGTCAATATTTTCTTCTCGCGCTTGCATTTGTGGAACGATATTTGGTCGCAATCGCTAGGATTACATGTAATTGTTTCTGTAACAAGCTTATTCTGTTATAAAACATCAAAATAATTAATAAAACAGACTCTAAATTTAAAATAAAAGAATAATGGCTTAAAAACATTCAAATCAGTATAGTAGGTACACAAGTAAAAAAGTGGACATTTTAAGGGAACAAACCTTATTTTTCAGGAATTGCTAGAGTTTCTCAAAGAAATGGACTAAAAGGATGCAATTACTTACCCCTTGCGATTTTTAAGCACGTAGGCGGGGGACGTACATATTATGTTTAGGTTAGGAGAGTTATCCTGATTCTTCTTCAGAGTTATCCTGATTCTTCTTCATGCTTTTATTGTTTGAGAAATCAGTGGAGTAAGGAGTGTGGATTTTCTTTTTCGTTTAACAAAGTTAAAATCTATTAAAAATCGCAGTGCAAAACAAAGCATCCTTGCAATCGAAAGGAAAGCAAAAGAGAATTAAAGCTTAAGAATCGCTGTCGTCTAAAAGCAGTAGATTCATATTTTTAGTAAAAAACACAGTTTCTGTTTTGGCAGACTTTTTGCAAAAGGGTATGAAAGTAGTTAAGCCCACTCATTGCTATTGTAGGTACATATACCAATTCTCTAAGTTAGGTTTGGTTATTGCAACAATTTATAGACTTTTGATAAAATATGTCAAAAAATTCTTATAATGTTTATCTAAAATTGACTTAATATTCTTTTAAAAGCTCAGAACATAAGGTTTCACAGAGAAAATGCGTTTTTGGAATTGTTAAATGCACAAGATTTATAAAATCCAATTAAGAAATATATTTATGACCTATAGAAATGGCGCCCAACCAATAACTTGTAGATGATTATTCGCAGGCAAAATTCAAATGATTGTGAATAAATGTGTTGAATTCTATGTCTATCAAAGACAAATGAAATCAAGAACTTTCATGGGGACTTAAAATGAAATAAAACGAGGAACATTAAGCAGCAAACTGAGTGATGGCGCTATAGGAATTTTCTATTCCCACCCAGTCGTTATTGATTTGTTTTAAGTCTATTTCTTATTTTGAGATTTTCATTTGATGGAAAAAGATAAATACATATATACATCTAACCACTTCGCTTAATCAACGAATAGAATAAAAGAATTGTATTGAATTTAATTTCGCGCCTTCCGAAATGATAATGAAAATCCAATGTTATGCAGATTAAATAGATACAAAACTTTACTTCGGTACAATCAAAATGAAAACAGCAGTGGAATCTATGCATAAATTGATATTTTATTGCGGTTTCAGCCGTTCAGGGATTTGAATTAGGACTCAGGAATGATTTTGAATGTGGATTTTATTATTTTAAACCTTTAAACGAATAAGTATGGTAAGCATATTAATTTATCTTGAAATTTATTGGTCTAATCAATATTATTTTCTCAATTGCTAGTATTTAAATAAAACGTCAACCTATCTCACAAAATATCAAAAAGAATACAAATCCTCCAAATTTCTGCATTGTTCTATTTTTTATATTGTTTAGTTCTCAAGTCATGGAGAATTGCGTCCTATTTCGTTCAATAAATCACTTATGTATGCACATATCTTATGATTTTTTTTCAATTTTGCTAAATTTCACAAGACTGAACTATTTTTCCTGTACCAATGCTTTCTCTTAACGCTCAAAATATGCGTGAGTAAATTTGACTATCAGTGTACATACTTGTACTGTTCACTTTATCTGTCAAAAAATTGGATCTCACTCTTGTAGAATCGTAAAATTTGATATGATAATACTTATTCGTTTGGCCTCAGGGTTAGAAATTCGATGAAAGAATATACCCTCTCGTAACTATTTTTGTCATAATTTTGTACTGCTAATAGGTCTGTTTGGTTACGAGAAATTTTTCAAATTGTCACAATTTGCTGTCAAAACCTAAAGGAAAAAAAACCATTTTAAGAAAATTTTAAGTTTCTAGATAGATATAATTTGCCCGGAAAAGTCCGGAACTTTATATTTCGATAGCTTTATTAAAACATTTATGGCAACCCTACCTTATGTTTAATGGAGTTAAGGTATGATGCGATTTTCAATTATTAGATATCTATACTTTATTTGTTGGTTTCAATTTTAAAATGTTTTTCTTGAAAAAAATCTGTAAATAACTTGCCAAAAATTGATAATCATCGTATTGCGCTGCTTTTTTAATGAAGCATGAACAAACTAATTTCCAAAAAAAAAAAAATAAATTAAATGTAGCAGCTATCAAAAATTTTGCCAGAAACTATTGCGGAAAATTTTTTCTCGCATGATATACATGCATATATTATATTCCTCTCGCATAGTATTTTGTCTCATGATATATCTTTCCCATAGTATTTCTAGCATGATATATTTTTCGCATGATATGTTTCCCTGAAATTCATAGAAATTTTCAAAAACTATTACACCTTGGAAAATAACAACGGGACTTCGCCATTATGGAAAAAAAATAGTTTCCATTAAAAGTATGTACCTACATAATTTAATTATTATTCCTTTTTCGTGACCTTTAATTCAATATATGTATTTGAATCCTATTTTTGTGGGCTTCATGTCTTTCTTTCTTTATTCACTTTTTGATAGACGTGTTTACGTACTTCTTCAGGTCTATTCTGTCCTAAAAATTATTTGAAAAAACAATTCAGTTTTTTTCTCTTTTTTAGATTTTTGAAATTATATTTATCTTTTAAATTTGAACGTCTTGAAAAAGACGTTTCAAATTATTAAAATTTAAATAATAAAAGATAAATATAATTTCAAAAATCTAAAAAAGAGATAAAAACACAATTCTTCTTTCAAATAATTTTTAGGACGGGATTCAAACCTACATAATTTAAGTCGGCAGGTAAAATTTTTTCCCGCGCTTAAGTTTAGCTCCCACAATAAATTGTTTTGAATTTGCTCCAAATCGTTTTTCATCCCATTCACTTCGGGCTTGCCAAAAATAAGGCTTTAATGTGATTAATCTCTAGCGGAACACACATATATAAAAAAAAAAGAAAAGTAGTTTACAAAATGAAGTGCGAAAACTGCCGCTTTAAGGAGGGTAGACTTAAGAAACGCCCACTGGTTCCTTAACCCCGATAGAACTGTATAACCGGCATTAATTATCACTTGGCATAAGATAATACTGCTTTAAGACGACTAAAAATTTTAACGGTGTTTCTCTATGAGTTTTTTTCGGATTGCAACATCCATTTAAACGCTGCAAATTTAAATAGCTGCAATTTTTGTTAAATGTGATGGAAAACATCTCTTTACACTCTTAACTCCGCTTATGTCTCAAACAATACAAAAAAGCACAAAGAAGAAAGTGCGATATAACTCTGCAATTATTTGCTTAATTTCGCAGGGGGTAATTGCAGCGTTTAAAAGCAGTCATAGCAAACAATTATAACAACTTTTTTACTCGCATGAAAGGATACCAATTTGTTTCCTCATGTGGAAGGCAAAAGATATTTTAAAAGAAAACTTCAATACTGAATTGTTGACTCGTGTGAAAGAGGGTTTAGCTGAACATGCCAGTGTGTTAATAGCTTAATGAAATATAAAATAGAAAAGTCCCCTTTCACACGAGGAAACAAGTTGCTGAAGATTTTTTGACGTTTTCTTTTAATTTCCAATTCCCAGCAATCAATATACTGTTCATTCCCCTTACTTGGTGTCTTTCTCACTTAAAAACTGAATGTTTCTGTAAACTCAATTTCATCGTGTGAAATGGGGACAAAGAGCACTGAACGCATTCATGTCGATAATACAGGTTTTCTTGTCGATAACACGTTCTAAGAAAATTGACATGTGCGATGCGTGCACATATCAAAATGGAAAAAAACATACAAAATTTTGACTTTTATCTCGTCCGCTGCAAGGTGTCGTTTTTTCGTTTGTCGCTGTCTCGTCGCAAAAAATTTCCACACACAAAACTTCTGTAGATTCTCGGAAAACTTGTGAAATCTAGCAGTACGATAAATAGTTTATTTCATCAATTATTAGAATTCCAATCAACAAGAAACAAAATGCCTAACGAAACAATAAAGAAGGTTAGTAATTAATTGTTCAACACCACAAGCACAAGCCCAATTTGATGAAACAATGCGACAGCGACGCACTGCCGCTTGTTCTTTGCTTGGTTATGTTTTTCCGCATTTCTTATTGTGATTTATGTTTATTCTTGAATTTAACTCTCAAACCAGGTGCAAGACTACAAAGACAGCCTCGTCAAGAAGGCGGAACAACTCATTTTCCAAGGCTTCCCCGAGAAGATTGTCGAACTCAATGAAATGCTTGCCACGGACATGTTCTGCGAACGCAACTTCAACGAGGTACATCAAGATTTGAACATTCCAGTTCCTGAACCGATTGCTGTCAATCATGTTGATGATGTCGTTGCCGATGAGCCACCATCTGCCAAGAGACCACGCAATGACTTCTGTGTGCCTGGGACAAAAGTGATGGCCCTGCCCACGGGCACAGTGCCCTGCAACGCTCCTCTATGTGAAATGATCAAAATAGTGAAGCCCATCATCAGGAAACTTGTTGAAGATTGTAAGTTTCTACCTGAGGTCAACTAATCATCCAGAATCATCAAGAATCTCCCTTCTTATTTTAGCAAATCTCTTGAAAATGTGGATCTCGTTTCTAATACCGAAGATCGAGGACGGCAACAACTTCGGTGTGTCCATCCAAGAGGACACTCTGGCTGAGATCCAGGCCGTGGAATCGGAAGCAGCCGCATTCTTCGACCAGATTTCCAGATATTTCCTGTCGCGCGCGAAAGTCGTCTCCAAAGTTGCCAAATACCCGCACATCGAGGACTATCGGCGCGCCGTTGTCGAGCTGGACGAGAAGGAATACCTCAGTTTGTGGCTGGTGGTGTGCGAAGTGAGAAATCGTTATTCCTCGCTGCACGACATTGTCATCAAGAATTTGGAAAAGCTCAAGAAGCCCCGATCGTCCAATGCTGAGAGCTTGTACTAAGATGACATTGTCTGGACGATGGCTGAACAGCTCCTCGTTCTAGACACAACATCGACCATCCAAACAACTGCACCACCACCAACTCTCAGAAGAAAAGACTCCATATCGACGATCGGAAGAATCACGCGTACAACGTGTGAAAACTTACGTCGTTGTTGTGGAAAAAATCCGCAAAACGGAAGAAATTTCTCTTTCTATTTAATTTTTTTAATCCAAAAAAGTTAACATTTAAGACGTAGAATTTGAATTTATCATTTTTTCCAACTCTTTTAAATTTAATGCATAATTATTTTTTACTCATTAGAGGAGCAGTTACAGTAATAAACAAATTAATATTATAAACAAAAAATGCAAATACCTACAAATAAAGACGAAACAGCCTACGGTGAGTCAAGGTGTCTTTTTCGAGAAGCTTTCATAAAAATAAAATATAAGTATGTGTACAAACAATGAAATCATGTTTCAACATGATTGGACAGGAAGGAGATAGCCGTTGCGGCTAAAAATGCTTATGGATAAAAATAGATTTATGCTGTAGGTAACTTGTATTAGTTAGGCTGGCCGTTCTTTTCTTTGATTTTTCAAAATGTATGCTTTGATTTTTTTAAATGGGGTAAAATTAAAATGGGAGTTTATTTATCTTTACAGATAAAAATTTTGAAATTCGGTTATATTTGGTATCTAGTGTTGTAGGATTCTTCCTGCACGAAAACCATCTGCGAATGAAGAACAATCTATGGAAAATTGCAACAAGGCCGATACATAATTTACCAGTCGGGATGTGCGGAAAAGTAATGGAAAATTGGGTCGTTATTGCGGTCACTTGGTGGACCTGGGGCCTATTTCACCAAACACTTTTCACGTTGCAAAACAACTTCCTGTAAAGTAAAAGTGAGAAGAATTGCACAAAATTTGCAAAGTGAAAAGACTTCACTTTTCAATTTTTCAAACTTTATTTGAAAAGTGTTTCACCAATTTAAAATATAACTTTGCATTTGAATTTGTATTTTGTAAAGTTGCAAAGTAAATCTTAGATTATATCTATAAGGGCATTGAAACAAGAAAATCTTCCTTGAGAAAAAAATGCGAGGCTATGCCTGAAGAATTTTGTGGCCAGCAAATGGTATTTCGGAGAAATTATATTCGGTGAACTATTCTGAAGACGGTTGCTTTGCTTATTTCGTGCATAGATGCAACACATTGATATAGGTCTCCATTACCATTCCCAACCCAATTTAGTGTACCCAAAAGTTGCTGCAAAGGACTTAAATACAATTCCTTTCACTGTTGAATTGTAGTTTATTTCCAATTTAAGACAAAACAAATTCGATGGTAGTTTTTGTCAATCGAAAACTCTCTTTTGACTAAAAATTATTTTTGATATCGAAGTTTCACTACTCTTTGGTCACTATTATTTACTTCCTCGTTTTTTTAAATATTCTCCAAAACGGTTAATTTATTTTTAAATTATTTTACAACTTTTTAAAAGATTTGAACTTTTCACTTTGCAAATTTGCATTTGGTGAAACGTATTTTGAAAAGAGGAAAACGTTTCAACTTTTCATTTCAATAATTTCCTCTCTGCAAATTTGCGTTTGGTGAAGCGAACTTTGCAAAGTTGTAAAGTGAAAAGTGTTTGGTGAAATAGAGGTCGCTGGGACATTTAAATGATGTATTCACATTTAAATTGCTAAGTTCGAAAAAATGAAATAGGTTTCATTAAAATCTTAATTCTTAGTTTTTACTTGAATTTTACTTTTCGAAGTTGAAATTGGATAACCCGATATAATTTTCCAATCATTAAATGCACGGAGCCCTTTTTCGAAAATTAGATGAACAATCAGCCCTATCACGAATTCCATCGTAATCGGAAACTTGGTATGAATCCGGAAAAAAAACTATCACAGATTCCATTGTAGTGGAGAATCTCATACAAATTGTCATTACGGACGGATTCGGTGATAGTTTTTTTCGTGATTCGGAAATGTTTCCGATTACAATGAAATTAATGATGGGGCTGAATGTATTCAATTCTATGGTACGAGAATTTCCAGTTTCAAATAGCATTACCTGCCGTACAAACGTAATAAAAAGGTTACTTATCTCGGAGACGGCTCTATCGATTTTAATAAACAATTTTGTGTGCATTATTGTAGGTATGGTCTGCATTATGGTAAAAAAGATTTTACCAATAACTTGTATTAACGGCACCTCCTATAGAAAATTTTTTGTTTGATTTTTCACTTTCTTGTTAACGACTGAATCGATTTTCATCATTATTCTGTAGCACAGCGTACCGAAAGGGATAAAAATAAAATATGTATACATATTATATGTATGTAAGCATACAACTCAATCGATTGTGTTTCAAATTTATGGGTTATGTTCGACACATTACTGCGACTTGAATCGTATAATAGGTACTTACGTGGTACCACTTGAGTAGCTTTTAGTTCTTTAACGCTTGAAAAGGTATTCAGTGTCAGTCTGCACATACCTAATACTTTAATTTTCGGAGTGGTCGTACATGGAAATCATAATGATGTGCCCATGATTGCGGATTTCTATTTTTCGTTCACTTTTGTTTTCAAAATTCAAGAATATCCTAGACCTCAGGTCACTTAAGTTAAGCTGACCGTAATAAATTAGAAAAAAAAAAATAAAACGCTTCCATTAATTTAAATGTATGTATTAACTTGAAAAGCTACTTTTTATTCTTTTATGACAGTTAGTTTCAATCTAGATATATTTATTCCTTCATTCAAAAGTGTACATAATGTACCAAAAAATTACTAACCAGTATAAATTGTTGTAGAAAGTAGTAGGTGGCAAAAAAAGACGGAGCTTTAATTTAAGTAAGCCTGACATTGGGCTCCATTCAAAAGTAGAAGCTAACCCAGTGTCTCAATTGGCAGAAAATATTTTCTTTTTCTTGGCTCATTTTAGTTGCCTTGAAAATTGTCAATGGCAATGGCTCGGTAAATGGGAGGCAATTATAATAATCGATGCAATGCATTTTTTACGTTTTCCATTGACACATGGAGCCACAGTAGCGGGTGCTTTCCCATATACATAAATTGAATCGGATGTGCATAAAATGCAGGTAGGTTAAAAATACTTATTAAAAGTTTCATTTTAAACCTGAATCCTATACATCTGCATCTTTTATTGAAAGACATTTTGAAACATGATGTTCGCAATTAATCCATCAAGTGAATGCTTTATTTAAATCAAACATCAAACCTCTACAGTCACCACCAAAAATATATACTCACTTCATTTGCAACATCAAACATTTTCGTAGTTTTAACCGAATATCACAAATCCACAGCCACACATCCATGAAGTAGACTTGTATTTCCCTCATCAGTTGAGGATTATTCGTTGTCGGAGGTAGTTAGACACGGATTCATTCGTTTGGTTTTTTTTTCTTTTTTGAAACATTTGAAGCGTCGACTTTGTGTACAGTGTTTTCCTATAAGATTGTTCTATAATTCCCTAATCTGTCGATTCTATCGAAGCCATTTGACCTATTTTGTTATAACTTAATTGTCTGAAAGTGCTTTCTTTGCCCATCTATCCATTTACCATTTTGTATCTTCTGCTTAAGAACAGCTGAGTGACGGTATTTTTGTAACTAACACCAAAGTACTGCCAACTTCGCTTTCCAGTTAAGTTCAGAAAAGAGTTGTATTGGTACTGCTTGGAAATTGGAAATTGGAAAATCTGCATAACGTAGGACAAGACAAATGACAGTGTAGTGAATGTCTTGTGTGTGTTTTGTCGTCGTGTGTTGTGGACTTGTGATCAGCAGCGGCGGATTGCGGAATGCGATAAAAAAGAGCTAGGTCGTCCGTTGTCGTTGTCATTGTCGATGTTTTTTTTTGTTGTTGTTTTGTTATTGTCTTAGCTTTAACAATAAGTTAAGGTGGGCCCTTGGTCAGCACTATAAAAAAAAAAAAAAAACAGCGAACGTGTGAAATCATCCCTAAGTTTTGCCACATTCTTCGGCTCAAAAGGTGTTTGGCCTTATTTGTTCTAATTCTGTTGCGATTGGTATCTGAAATAGCTCTGTGGTTTATAATAATAACCGCGAACGCGACCCAGTGATTGAGATTGTTAGTTTGTATTCGTTACGTTAGTTGTGTCTATTTTCAAATTTTCGCATGTTTTTCAATAGCAATAGGAAGAAGAAGATACAATACGTTATTTATGCAGCACGATGATGTAATTTATGATAATGATAATAAATATGGAAAGAGAGTGTGCGTCAAATAGTAGTGTTTGGGCGGGAATATTATAATTAATTCTGCTAACAGTTAAACGTATTGATTTTTGTAGTTTTCCCTTGAGAAAATAAAGTAGATAAACATTGTGAGTTAATAAATAGAGCGTATCTAATTAAGTGATATTGCTTTATGTATGTATATCTGTGTGCGGGTGTACCTACGTCATATAGATAGATAAGATATATACCTATACACAGGTGAAATTTGTTTCTACAAAAAAAGCGTAAGAGTATTTACGAGTATACAAAATGCATTTCGAATGTTGCGAGTTGATAAAGTTGGAGCAGAAGTCCACCAGGGAGTTTAAAAAACAAAGTTTTACAAAATCAGCGGATCAAGTGAAATCATCTCACAGAAGTGCCATGTCTTTTTTAAGCAATTATTTCTTAGTGTTTAGTGTTGTTGTGTTAATTGTTAGCAATAGCTATTGTGCATATGGATTTAACTTGGAAAATCGGCTTCCGATCGTTAAGTATGGAGACAGCTCAACCTATTTTGGATATTCAATTGCGACGCATGTTATTGGAGAATTTGACATTGTGAATAACACTAAATGGTAAGTTATTAAATTTCAAAATAACGGTTTTTTAAAAGGTGTATATACTTAAGTACCTACATATTATGTATATAAATTGGCGTGTTACAAAAAAATTTAATCAATTTCCTATGTATTGTAATTATCTGATAACTTATACATATACATACATGAAGGTAATATCTACAGGAAATAATCCCTCTATACACGCAAGTCATACCCTTTTAATAAAGGATCATACTACATAATAAATGCTTCAAAATTCAATAAAAACAAGGTTCGATAAAATAAATGGAAAAAGTTGGAAGAAGATGGAGTAGGAAGCACTGGGAGTAGCGTTTACCTTTAATTTCTTTAAGTGTAAAAACATAATCAATGCAATTTAGGTAAATAAAGATTGCCACCTAAATTCCGATTCAGATATTTTGCAATGATACATTTGAGTATCGAAAATTTACAGCATTAATCTGAGCCACAAAAGTTAAGTTATCTCCCAACAACATTCTGCAACTTACTGAAAGTTAAATTTTAATAATTCATAACAATGGGGTTTCCATTTCCATTTCCAAATCAATAAATCAATAATAAAAATTATAATGTGTAATAAGAAACTAGAAGTCATATCTAAAACAGTACCTATTTGAATCATATTTATCAATAAGATATCGAAATTGTAGTATCATATAGGTACATGCTTAAAATTATCTAACCGATTACAAAGTTGATTGTTATTATTTATTTAGATTATCAGTTAAAAGAGTGCAAGTTAATATTTATTATACCTATTGATAAGAAATCTTTTCTGACTACCCATAATTTATATTCGATGTAAGTTCGCATATCCTACATAGCTTAAAATCGAAAGTAATTTAATCCACAACCTCTCATTCTTCAGTGCTCAGTAAAGCATTCATACTTCCTAAGTAAGATTCAAGGGTAAAATAAGTGTCACGGTGGAATTATTTTAACGGAGAAATACAGCTGACTGTTTCACTAGAGAATTCTTTGTAAAATTATCGATGGAATAAAGAGTGACATGAAACATTTAGTCGATGTTCAAGAGTGGAACTCGTACTTACAATTATTTAATTTAAAGTTCTACTTTGGATGCGATCTCATACATCCAAGTTATACAAGTACCTGAGTCTCCGAACCATAATGAATCAATTACTAGGTGTATTTTTTCCAATCTCGGAAAAAAAACCACATCGGGGATAACGCGACTCCATCACAGAAAAAACCGCATTAGGCATTGAATTCACAAAACCTACAAAAACAAAAATTTCATTAAACTGATAATTTGGCAAAGTAATAAGAATATTGTGGTCTTCAGTCACAGAAATTAATCTTTCTGTTTTTCAGCTCATTTATCTTTTTTTATAGGTATTCTGATCATACCTAATACTTGGTAAGATTCCTAACATTTACATGTCACACCCGTAACAATTGTTTCTCATTACTAAACTATAACTTAAAATCAACTTTTAAGCAAATAATTTAAAAAAGAATTAAACAGATGTAGTTTTATGCAATGTTTTACACAACGTGAAAAAAAAAGAAATAAGATTAGCCATTCACAAATAACCAGTTTTATCAATTGACATCCGGTGCGCAATTGAAATTAACTATAACTAAAACATGTTATTCTTAAACTTAGTGCCAATGCTAATTTATTTAAAAGACATCAGGATTTCTTTAGATTACTGGAGTTTTTTTTATTGATTAGAATTAGAACTACTTTTAAAATCAATGTTACATACGTAACAATAAAAAGATTCATTATGTCATTTTATTTAAATCGCTGAATTAATTCTAGCACGGTTTATTTCTAGCTATTGATAATTTTGTATGTACAAACATACCTGTGTCAAACTCAATACATTTCTTTTGTCTAAAGTAATCCCTTTGAACTACATGTAACAATAAAGTGTAAGATTAAATTATATTGCCTGAAGGTTTTAGTTGTCTTGTACCTGTTTAAACAATCCTAATCCATGCTTCGGTAAACAGAAACACGTGTAATTTGTTCGACCTTGTGATAAAATACAGAACGAAGTACAACATGCATCTTATTTGACAATACAGAATTTAAAAGAGATCTTACGGTCAAGTGCATAAGCATTTACTTTGAGGAATAAGTACCTATTCGCAGGTAGTAGGTAACCTACAAAATGGTTCCATGAAAGAAATCTATCCTTTTTGTATTGTACTCGTATATACATATTTAAAATATGCACAACAGGTTGTTTTCCTGGTAAAGTAAAATTGTGATTTTGTAAATTTTAAAAATACAAATCAAAAATAAATAAAAAGAGCAAAAATTATCTTAAAGAATTTTATTTCAAATAAATGTTTATGTATGTAAATGTTGATTTATGGTGAATTATTTTTTAAGCATCTACATATTTTGTAATTTTTGTACTTGCGAATGTACATACTTTTCTCGATTTTAAATTTTTAAAATTTTTCAATAAACAGGATTTTTTATAAATTCATCAACTGTCAAAAAATAATTGATCAAGCGAATCCAAAAAATATCATGTCTCGGCTTTTTGACAACGAAAGTGAGGAGTCTCACTGAGAAATTACGTTCAGAATTTTAAGATTGCTGAGATCTCTAAGATCTCATAGATCCTGAGAAAGCTGAATTGGCTAAATGTATGTATAATGGCATTTAAATTTAAGTGACACACAAACTTTAAAATCAATTAAGCTATGTTAATCTGTTCTTTTCCTCATCCGGATAACTAATCAAATCAGATAACCTTTCAGTTCAGAATTCATAATCTACAAAATTTATAATAAAGTTGACGAAATATTACTGAAAGTCATCCAAATCCAAATTTGTATGTCAACTGGGGCTGGCCAATCCAAAAACTTGAAAATTAAGAAATTTGAACAATAATTATTATTTTTAGCAACAATGAGGGGTTGTTTGGAAAACGATGAAGGTGCATTATATGTCTTTAAACCCACCCACAGTCAAAAATAAAAATAATAAAAAATATAAAAATTTATTTTATTGTTGAAACATTTTGTTTATGTCAAATCATGTGTCAACAAAATTTATTTTTGATTGAATTTTTGAAATTCTTAAAAAAGAATATTTTGGAAGCACTGTTTTATATTCGCTAAACGGAATTGTTGTTGTGTTTTAAATGACAATAATATTTTCAATCATGGAAAAAAAAAAACGTAACTTTTTGAAACCAAAAACAGTTTTTTTTTTGTCACCGGATATGAGTCGGTTTATGTACGGAATGGAAATAAATTTAAAAATTATTCTGTTTAATTTGCAGTGTAACAACAATAAACCCCTTCCATAAAATCATATCTAAAGCTAATACACAAAATTTTGAAAGCAAATATTCTTCAAAGCAAACAATGTTTCAAAGTCATATTTGTAGGTACAATGTAGGATATATCAATATTCGATCAATGACCGACCATTTAACTTGATAAGATAATGCTATCAAAGTTTTTTTCTTTTGGGACACAAATTCCAAGGTTTCCAATTTAAAACATTCAAAAATTATTCTCTCCCAGCATGTTTACCCAAAAAAGACATCGACAACCCATATATTTGCTGATTCGATATAATCACAGCAGAAATGTCAACTGATCTTTTAGCTTCGTTTCGAAAAAAAAAAATAAACCTTATGGCTACATATTTATCTGCTCCGCGATATTATTATTTTTTTTGTATATCGTTTTTGTAACCAAAATATCTACCTACATTGGTATTCGTACATATGTATATTATCTGATGAATACATTTGAATTATGGTAATGTGATCGTAAAAAAATAAAATAACGAACTTCTCTATAAGACCGGTTTCAAAGACTAATCTTGTTTCATTTTTTTTATAACTTTTTTGCATTCCAACATTTTAAAGGATTTAATTTCGATTGAATTTGCACAAAATAATTCTATGACAAATTTGTTTGTACCGATAGATGTCTGTTTAAGAATAGATATCATTTCCGGAAATTTGATGAATTTGTTAATTATTTGGTGAATCACTTTGGAACTTTCTATCTGTTAGAATCAATATAAGGCGAATTCGAATTATGAATCATTTCTCTTGGAAGAACCCCGTTTATTTGACTATATACGGTGCATATAGAGATCTTTATTATCTCTCTATTTTAATACTGGAAATGTAAACATTAATCAGAGAAGTAAATTAAATTTTAGTCAGATATTTATTTACATACACAGGTGAATTATTCATTGTTAAATGATTTTTTATTCAAGTGCCGGTTTAAACAATAATGGAGTACTGAGGCCGATTTTTTCATTTATTCGTTTTACTTCTCTCTCATTTATTTACAAAAACTATGAAGTTTAATGAGACCCTATTTTCGTATATTTTGTGTTGGCGAGCTTACCCATGCGAGAGCTCTGGGCATTTTTTCAACAATTATAATTGTAGCAAATTGAAATAGGTACTTGTAATATATTGTTACGAAGTAATTTTAACTTTAATTTAATACAAAGTTACTTTACATTAAGTTGCTTGGTATCCAAAACTAGTCTGACATTTCTCCTTATAATTTTCAATCAGCCTGTGAAGTATTCATCTCTTTTTTTCGTCACAATAATGATGATTATTATGATGAGTTTGGCCCCCTTAATTTGTATAGCCCAAACGAGGCCTACCCTAACGTCGCTACTGTTCACAGAGGCAATTTAAATTTACGTGCTTAAAATTAAACATAGAAGAACATTAACATTAATATTAAATTATCTATCTTTGGTTGTTGTAAGAGTTAAGAAAAAGTGTGTTTTGATAGATAAGAAAGTATGCAACGCCATAGACCAAGTGTTCCAGCCCAAGCCCAACCCAGAATTTAGTGTTGAAATTATGTATTTATTTTTTTCGGTAGACTACCTAATAGATACTTTTCAACGATTCATTCAAATAAATAGTCGTTGGTTTTTTTTGTTTACACTGTCTGTTGATTCCGTTGGGACTGGGAGGCATGTGTAAGAATAACAATGAAATAAAAGTAGACAGATAATACGATGAAAGATTATGATGATGATGATCAAATGAAATTTATGTGCATAATATTGTTATGTTTTAACTTATTGAATATTCGATGTAATCTAATTTGATCGCAGTGGGTAATGATAATAGATTGAAACAGACGTCAGATATGGTTTTCTTTCATTGAAATGCAACTAGAGTTTATTTTACGTTGTCAATATAGTTATAGCTTTAACTTGGTGTTAGCAATGTTTTAAAAAGGTGAGAAGAGAATACTTTATAATGATCAACATTATGAATAATAAACAAATAAACATACCTTCATATACCTACATACATAATATACTCGTAGGTGAATACGTTTTTACACCTGAATCAGAATAAATTTAAATTATTATTTGTTTTAAGAATTTCTTGTTTGCCTTTCTTAAAAAAAATTAAGAAAATTTGTTGAAGGTTGATGGTTTTCAATATTTCATCACTTAGTCGTATTTATGTATTGAGGCGTTTGTTTACTATCTGACTCAGAAACTCAGATGATAACCTCAGAAATTAAGTCAACACCATCTGAAATTTGAAATTAATGATATGTTTTGGAAATTCAACTATAAAAGCACTAGAAAAGTCCTTGTGCAAGTCGATAGATTGCCCATTTTTTCAAGAGCGACGAACTTTAACCTTAAGCGATTGAGTGGCTGGTAGATACTGAATTAGTACGATTATTTTATTGTCTTTTAAGCAAAATTGAGCTCGTATAAATATTGAAATTGATTTTTTAAAAACAATATTATGATATTGGCTTTTGCCTTTAGAAATACAGAACTCCATACAATATTATTTCTATTTGAAAAGGGGATAATACATAACACACACATAGTAAAGGCTACAAAGCTTTTGCACCATCATATTAATATTGAATGTTTTAAATAAAACCAAAGACACTCGAATTGAGGTATCACAATTCACAAAGTTTTCATAAGTTTGAGTTTAGTTTTTTGTTCACGGCAACCAGACTGGTTATCAGACTCCAAAACAAAAACACAACATTTAAAAAAAAAGTCAAATCTTGTTTCCGTAATCGTTTAGGATTGTTTGGATGTAAATATTTATCAATATTTTAAATCCCGGACTTTCCCGTACAAATCAGGATTAAAAACGAACACAAAACAAGGACAAAAACACAATCAGCCGGATTTATTCGATTTTTGATTAGTTAGACAGTTTCTCAAATGTTCGAAATAGTTGGAAATATGCTTTATTTAATTAAATTAAATCTCAGACTAGTCAAAGTTTAGACAACTAACCGATTTATTTAAAAAAATAATTTTACTACTAAAATAATTGTACTTCCGATTAAAAATATTATTCCTTTTAACAAGAACTGGTGTTAAGAATTTCGGATTAAGACTGTCAAAGTTAGTCCCTTTTCACATCAAGACGAAATAAAGTATATGGCGTGCTAGTTTCATCAAAAATTATTTTACACGAAACATCTAAATCGGCATACAAGATCGATAACATTATCAGAAAGACTTCTTTTATAATTGTATCAATAGGAGAAAGTATCTATGTAAGTACCTCAATTGTTTCAAATAATAACAAGTATATAGAAGCAGAATTTATTTATATGCTAAATTAAATAATTTATAAGACCAGAGCTCTCTTAAGATAATTAATAATTAAATCGAAAAAAATTTGAAATATTTCAATTTTTAGTAGATTAAGAATTTAAATGGATAACTCCAAAAATATAGCAGCTGTACCTAACATCTTAGGAAAACTTAATTTTTAACCTCCAACCTGCTTATAGTGAGTACATACGTTTTTAAGCCCAATTGATTTTAAAAAAAATGAATAAATAATTCAGTTTAAATGAAAATGCATCCCAAAATACTGAATGTTTGTTTGATCAGTTTATTTGAAGATAATAATACTTAAGTGGGTTTAAGAAAAATCCACATTCACTATAATTGTTTTCAAAATAATATAAAAACATATTCTCCTTTTTATCATTCATCTCATTTCCAAGGTCATTTGGTATAAAAAAAATCATATATCTTTCATCAAATATGAATAGCAATTAATATTTCAAAAAAGATTTTTCAAACAGACCACGACCTTCACATAAATTATGTTAAGAAAAAAATACAATTCTTTCTCGTCGGAAACTGTAAAACTAAAATTAATTTTGTTTCAAAACAACGCCCCTTTTATTGTAGAGTTAAATTCTCATAAAATTATGGCAATAAAATATCATTATGACTAATCGTGCGTTTTATTTCACCGCAAATAAAACAAAAAATAGGAAATATTTATGTATGTCTAAATGAGATGCCTCCACTCCACAAATTAGTTCTGAATGTTCTGGTTCTGAATGTCGCATCATATCGCCACAGCCACCGTCACACCAACGATATTTTTCCCTACCGGAAAGAGGTCTTCGGTTACCATTTAAAAGTTTTCATATAGTCAAACAATGGACAAAGCCTTTGGGGATATATATGGCAATAAATTAATGTTACACATTAATTAATTTTTTTTTATTCTTTGAACAAGATCTACGATAAACTGGTTGTAAACTAAAACAGTAATTCTTTTCCAAAAAAAGTCGCGTTTAAAAATTGCATCAAATTAAAAAAAATGTGTTTGTTTATAGCATTTTATTATAATTATTCTTTCGTTTGATTCCACATACACCCTTGAAACAAAACATACAAATTTAAGTTCGAAATAAACGTATGTATGTGACATTTTAAGCAGATGGAAGAGTTTAAGTTGAACTTGAATACATATTAAAGTTTTGTATATCAGGGACCTAGTTTCGCAAGCAATTGCATTTATTTTGACAGAAAACGTGTTCACAACAGCCAAATTTATGGGTAGATATTTTAAGTGTGAATAAAAAATGATTGCTCCCTAGCAAACTGTTCATGTACCTATTAAATATTTATTCAAATAAATCACATAAATCTATGTAAATGCAACTTAGTGGAACTTAGGGCTAAACATAAGGCGTGATTTTTTTTTCAATCCTGGGTGGGGGAGAGAGGGTTGGGGTAAGCGGACGTAAAAACGACGTCGGTGTTAAACAATTTACATGTTAAATGCAGCAGCAACTAATCCTCTGCAGGCTTCGCTAAACCCAAAGAATTTTCGGAGCTTAACTTAAGCGCACAGAATGTGAGGGCGTCGCTTATATTCGTAAGACTGCTTTTAAACACTGCAATTACCCTCTCAGTGGCAATTGCAGAGTTATCGCTTTTTCTTCTTTGTGCTTTTTCCTATTGTTTGAGATACAAGCGGAGTAAAGAGTGTGAAGAGATGTTTCCTTCTCATTTAACAAAAATTGCAGCTATTAAAATTTGCAGCGTTAAATAGACTCCCAGATAAAATTGTGGAACCTTTTTCCTTAAGGGGTTTTTGTGTGATAACACACTTGCACGTAGGCTGCATTGTTTCAGCACCATCATATATTATTATTATTGAAGGTTTGAATGAAACAACAACACTTGCACGTAGGCTGCCAAGCTTTCACACCATCATATTGTTATTACTGAAGGTTTGAATGAAACAACAACACTTGGGTGAGCTTCATTAAAATTTCAATTAAAATTTGGAGTTAATTTTTTTTTACGAATCAATAACTTGGCCTAAGGTATACCCCTTCATCCCAATTAAAAAAGAAGTGATGAAATAATGGTCAGTAATTAAAGTTGTGCGCCACATCTGTTGTATACATAGGTTACCTACACTACACAATTTTTAAAGCTTGTTACATTGTGCGCAACGTAGCGTTGCCACCGCTCACTACCTCCGCCGCCGCCGCCACCGTGCCGATCATATCATCTTCACTCCGTTTTGTATATAGTCTTCTGTTGTCATTTGAAACCCAACCGTAAAGTGATCTTTTGTTAAAGCTGATGGAACAATGCCAACCGAACCGCTTTGAATTTTGTATTTATAATTAATTAAAAATTCAGTTGCCACTCATCACGTTCATCATCACAGCCACAGCATAATATCGCCAAACTACAAGAGTCATGATCAACGTACAACGTTGCTCTCAGTTTAGTTGAGCTTGGGTCTGGCTCTGGCTATACTTGAGATCTCTTGCCACACAGCTTCAATCTTCGTAACCTTGTCCTATAACAATCTACCGTGAAAAGAGCAGCAAACCCATTGACAGCATATACAATACATATAGGGTGTCTGGTCTGGGGAGCTGTGGTGTTTACGTATAGTATAGAGATGGAACTTGGTAGTCATTCTTCTTAATTTTTTATTTTCTTCCAATTCATTGCAAACAGCGGTAAAAGTCGAGAAAGTATGCCGAAGAAACCGAAAACAAGCTGAGATCTGTGAATCCGCCGCCGCCATTTATGCTATACCATCAAGCCATGCATCGGAGTGGATGAAAATATGAAAATTAATGAGGGATCACGTGTAGCTCTTTATCCATCTATACCTTAATATTCATATGTATGTATACCTACCTACTTACATTATGCTCTACTCCGCGTCTGCGTTTTAAATAACAAAATAAAAGAAATCAAAAGGGGCGTCGTTATATGGATCTATCTTCACTTCTTCGGATGCCGATCTCGTGGTGTAGAAAATATTTTATTCCTTTAACTGTCCACAAGTTTTCATATAATTTTATTTTTCTGAGAAATTTTTAAATCGGTAACCAACTCTCGGACCAAAAACTGACCAAAGCATTCAGAGCTTATCTATTAGGCTCTGGGGACATAATATCTCGTATATTATATACTCGTGGTCTCGGTGGGCGTTTGCTTGATATCGTCTAATCCGATTCTAGTTGTTATTTATTGACGAAGAGGGTTGGAAAAATAAATTTAAAACTATATCAGTTTTTTTCTTATATAGATGAACAATTTTGTAAAGTTCATTGGTTTACTCTTCATAAATAATCATATTACAGAAATCTTATTTTAGAAAGAATTCTTTAATATATACATGAATTCATGGGTACCCACAGACACATTTTTAAATTAAGTTCAAATGATTTTAAATCGTTATTTAAATTGGAGATAACAAAATATTAACCTTTAATAATGGTTGCCACTTTGCATATTTCGTACTTAAAAAAAGAAGTGTATATCTAGTTCAGAATATTCAATTGTATAATAACTGAGGATGCGAGTTTTAAAAGTGTTTCAATAAAATACTTATTTATATTGACTAGAATGACAAATTCAACTGAAATTTACTTTTGTAGAATTTATCATTTTAAAAAATGAAAGCCGTCATCTTTGAAAAGGGGATGAAAATCTTGAGAACCATAAGTCTGAATACATAAAGTTTGTACTTTTTTAAAAAGAATTAAATTCTTTACAATTTTGGTAAACATAATTTTTACCGATAAACTGAAAATAAAAAAGTTATAATTAAAAATAGGCGAATTAATTCCAAAAAAATATTATTCAAGGGTTTTTTACTTTCGTCATCTATTTTTAGTTATATCTTTTTTTATTTTCGATTTCTCGGTCAACTTTCTCCGGGTCATTTAACCTTCAATTCAATTATGACTTAAGCCTTAGTAATTAAATATTAGTAATTGGATCTTAAGATCTTTAGACTTAAAGCTCCAATTACTAACACTAAAGTTATAAATAAATTTTATACAAATTAAAATCGATTTGTTGGTGAAAAGCTTATAAAATATATTTTTTTCAAAATTCTGAAATTGTCTTTCAACTTTTACATTTTCAAAATCGAAAATTAAATTAAATCAAAAACTTTAACCTCGATGATCTGACCATTAGAACTCAAGTTGTAAGCTTCGTAAAGGAGCAATATTGAAATAACGTAAATAACGGTATCTTTCTACTGAAACTAATCGTTTTCAAAAGATCAAGCAAACAATTTCGTTACATTTTATTTTTAACTCCTCTATAAGAAAAGCCAACCAATTGCTTTAAGAATTTAAACAATGTGGTAACTATGCTCAGAAAAAATGTAAAAGTAATAGAAATAATATACAATTAATTTATGGTAATTTTTTACTCCCCCTGATATGGTTAATCGTATTTTATTAGTCGATTTCAATAAAGACTTTTTCAAAACTAACAAAAAATCTTTCCTCTTTTTCTATTCCTCTTAACTAGTGCCGTGCAATTTAAAAATACTCTAGGCTTTACTTGGCATATAGTTTAAATTATAAAAACCAACAAAGTCTTTAAAAGGCTAACAAATAGTATTGTAGCTGTATTTTATAAAAGTATCGACCATATTATCTATGTGATCTTGCTTACTTCAACACATATTTAATTTTTATCTACAGTTGAATCAAGATTAATTTCATCTTTTACCTTTGCAATCACACCATTTAATTCAAGAATACTTTTTGCAATAAATTCTTAAAATCCTTAAGAATCTATGAAATCAGATTCACATATTAACCATCATGGATTTTCTGGCAATACCTATACGAATCTTAAAGACCTCTTGAAATTCCTAGCTATTAGAATTTTTATAAACCGCTTGAACCAATTTCAATTTATTTATTTTGTTTCTACTTTAAGTTGAATAAATAAATAATAAATTCATCTAATTTTTTTTAATAATGTCTGTATGAGAAATCAAAACATGTTGTAAATCAACGATTGAAAGTGGGCTTCATGAATAAAAATCTAATAAAAATAAAATAATAATAAAAAAAATAAAGTTCAAGACCATCTCAACAAAACGATGATGGTAAAACGTTGTTTTTTTTACCAAACCACTTGGGATTAAGATAGATATATTCTAAAAGTTCGCCGATTAATGTGTACCTGAGCTTAAGAAACCAGTTGAACGAGGAGACTTAGTCTGTCATTATTATTCGTCATCAAGACGTGCAGTTTGGTGACTTCATTTCTTACTTCATGTATGTACATCATGATGTTCGATTCGGACGCAATGAAAACTCACCGCAAAGTCATCATCATTTGTAAATGTCCAAGAGAATGACAGCAACCGGCAATCGTATAGACACATCTAGGCATCATAAGCTCCTTTTCTATTTGCTAGCAGCTAGCTATATTATTCAGCTCTCTATAAATATCTATACATATAATGTTGTAGTTTGAGGTTATGAATATGATGTGCATTAATTTGGAAAATGCATAAATTCGTAGGCTTCATCGAAAGGCAACAGAATAGGTATATAATATACATATATAGAAAGAGGTTGAATGGTTCGGTTTACTACGTGTAGGTGTCTAAGAAATCGCTAAGCAATCAAGCTATACATCATTTTCATCGAGGATACCAGATATGACGGAAGTGAACTCTATTAACCCATAAATAAAAAAGAAAAACAACAAAAACAAATTCACACATAATGTAAAGAGTTTGAATAACTGATGTGGGCGAGACATACAAAATCGAACACGAATATATTTTGGAAAATCGTCTGTTTTTAACAAGATTTCAAATATTGTAGGCTGTGAGATTGCAAAATTTGGTCAGGTTAAATTGAATACATAAAAGGTTAACTGAATGAAAAATAACAGTTAAACTCAATGTATGTGCTCTGAGGAAGTTTCAATAAAAATCAGCTAAGGAGACTTCAGGTTCTTATGACTGATTATTAAAATTTCAAAAAGGTTAACATAAAAAGTACAATGACAGAAGAAAAATTCAAGTTTTAAGAAAAATTCAATTTAACATCAATTTATTGGTTTAAAAAAATGGTTTCTACCTGAGATATAAAAATACACAAGTTCTTTTTCGTTTTTTGACAAAAATCGAACTAATCGTGAATTTCATAGCTTATGATGAATCAAATTGATGTGTGTAGTTTTCTTTTTGACATATTGTCAAAGCAAAGGGAAAATTAACCAAACAATTTATCAAACATTTACCTTTAACCACTTTAATTTTATTACCTTTAATCCATTGATGTTAGTCGTGTTTTTTTTTGCACTACGATGATATTGGATGGAAAAAACGACATCTACAATATTAGTGACGTCATCACGATCACTGAAAAAAATATAGTTTTCATACAAACTATCGATTTCGATAGAAAGTTGTCGATTGAGGGCGTGCCTCGTCGCGTCAGTTCAGTGATTGTTGTTTCTGAGTTTCATACAAAATTATGAATGCTTGTTTAGAGCAATTTTAAAGTGGAAGTAGCCAAGGTTCTTATCTGTCACCGATACTATTTAATCGAATTTAATTAAGACTAAATAAATTATACACTTCAACATAACATTTCACTTGATATTTTCTATGAAAAAGTTTTTTCTTTTTAGAAAATGTATATCAAATGAATAACTACTTTACCTGCAATGTATCTTAACATAATTCAATTTCAATTTAATCACAATATTTGTTGTTTATACACACTTGATATTATTTTATAGGTAAATGTTTTCAGAAAAACCGGTGATATCTTATCAAAGTCTTCTCTTAACTTATGTATACGTTGATTTACTGTTGACCTTATTTTCCTGTCTCGTAAATACATATTACAAAATCAACTTCAAAACAAATATAAATAGTTGTGATAAAAAACATTTTGAATTAAGTTTAATAGTCATTTATGTTGAAATAATAAAAAAAAATGTATTCAATTAAGTTACCCATCTTAGATCACATCTTTCAGACAAATGGGTGAAAGTTTTTTTTTTAATAAAATTTTCAAAGATAAATCAAATCTTTAAACCACATACATACATATATAACTTTCACAGAGGGAGTAATAACAGATACTTACAATAAGATGAAATAAGTTTTAGATCTATAATTGAGATTTTTGTTCACTTTATTAAGTTTTTATTAAGTAAAGCACCTATTTAATTTTTTAAAGGCATTTAATTCATAATGTAAGTCTTTTAATTTATGTCTGTTCCTTTATGTTTAAAATACAACTATCCACCTTAAAGTAGATAATAATGAATGATTGCTTAAAATTATTCCTGTTTGGTAACTTTTTCTTCACCGAATTTCCCAAAACCCTACGGGTTTTGACAGCAAAATGTGAATATACTGCGACCTATTTTACACATGATGTTTTTGAACACGCCTATTTCGAAAAGTCACAATAACGTTTGCCAAACACATTTCGAAGCAAATTCCTTTGCTAATTTTATCCAATTTGTGCAAATCATTTCCAATACAAATTTTGACAATTCAAGTAACCAAATTGTAATTTTACGAAAATGCTAAACTTAACAATTGTTTTACATATTTAAATGAATGCTTGAATAGAAAAAGAGGATCGCATAATTCACTTGCTCATTTCCTAAACTCGCTTCCTACGATTATTGTCAGTGATGCCATTTACACAACAACGGAAAGTGCTGAATAGCATGTTTTTCGGTAAAATAATGGTTTTTCTGCAAATGGTTTTCAAAGAACAATCCATACCTATACTTTAATCAATGCATTTATCCATTTCTTTTTATAATTACAGTAGAGGGAGTAGGTATATACGTAGATACGTATGAAAAAACTATACAACTATAAACTTAGTTTATTAAAAACAAACGAACTAAAAAGTCTAGACCCTTATAAACTTAAAATTCAATAGTTTTAATAGCTTCAACACACGCCATTGATGATGATAATGATGATTTGAAAAAAGATATTAGCGCAGACACACATATCTGATACTCATAAGCATATACATTTGTATACAAAACGCACTAGCCTGCAACTGCCCGCATCAATGAAGTCAATTTATTACACGAGAAAGAGTTTTTTTCATTTTTCATTTTGTTTTTTCCATCATTCTTATTGTACGTCTAAAATGTGACATAAATGCATTGGAGGGTGACCGTCAAACTAGTTTTTAGGTCAATTCTGTCATAAAATTTTCTCCATTAGTATAGCTTAGCTATTATGTGATATAGGTAGGTATAGAATTAAACTCTGAAGTATAATATAGTCTAGAGATATATTAAGCCCCTTCTCTTGGTGAATTGATGAAAATTAAAGGCTCGATAAGATACACACGTCATGTGATTGATATTTCCGCGTATATTTAAATAGGTTTCAGTGTCATTTTCAACACCTTAAACTTAAGGTTTTCACGTATGAAAAATTTACAATGATTTTCTTGAGAATGCTAATTGGTGTAACCAGTTGTCGTAATATAGTTGCAGCTGCAATCACGTCTTGATTACACTCAATTAGAAGAAGTTGAAAAGCGAACAGTAAAGTTTGTGATTTAAAAATTTGGCTAAAATAGAATTGATATTGACACAACTGGTGTAGAGGTGTACACAGACGACTTTCTAGAGCTATAACTTTGGACTGTAATATGGTATATCAATACATGGAAACGCTGGAAAGAGCAGTTTTTTATGTTTATACATTTTTCGCAAGGTTAGGAGGACTCTTACTGGAAAGAAATTATATCTTTTAATAAAATCATGAAATCATAAAATCCTTATTTTAAGTAAAAACCACGTACCATCGAAACTCGCAATCTGTTCTCGTCTATAGGTCTTCAACAATTTGCGACCCCATTTTATATAAAAATTAATCCACTGTATCGTGAGTCGGTATTTTTGTATGCATCAGAGAACAATGCACCTCACAGAGACACAGAGTAGTTATTTAGTGTTCAATAGAACTGGTGGTAATGTAGTACCGCATAGAGCTGTCTATCTATGCTTACTCAATTAAATCCAGATGTTTATCAATGAAAACAGAAAAGACAGGAGGTAAAAAACAACATTTAAAATAAATAAAAATTACAACAAAAAGTGGAACGACTTTAATTTAAAGTTATTGTTTCTGGTTTCCAACTGAACGCGCGGCGCCGCCGCCGCCACCGCCACCTCGTTGTGCCCCGCCGTGTGTGTTGTGTAGGTAGACCTAAAAAAAAGCTTAAAATAATTGTATAGCCATTGCATAATTGTATATAGATATACCATGTTGAGATATTTGATGTGAAAATTAAAATTAAATGATGCGTATCCACTTAACGTCCTACCTTATACTTGCCGCCCACTTAAAGTACAACAACAAAAATGATCATTTTACCATGACAGACATTATGTAGACACACCTTTGGAGTAAACATTTTTCTTTATTTTTCAACTATATACAATATTTAAGGCAGGGAGGGGAGTCCTTTGTGGTCTCGTCCACCTTCTCTGTGTTAATAATAAAAATTCGTGAGCGACAATCCTCTGATTTACCAAGAATTCACTTAGGGAGTGAAAACTATATATGTACCTTGTCCCATACTTGAAACTTCGTGGTTTACCATGACAAAAGAGTTGTCCTTTTATTATTATTTTTTATTTCTTTTTTTTTACGTTTTTGTCGTTTATGGATTTTTTTTACCTCCAATATGGTTTTTTCATAACAATGAAAATGTATGCATATGAAAATAAGGTTTATGGAAAGGTATGCCACACAAGAAGTAGCACACAGGTATACCTAACAGAAGTTTTAAAAGTGGAAAAGAATATAAGGTTTTGTGACCACTATACAAAGGTTGAAAGGACAACATGGTCCTTAACTAAAATTTAAATTCCAAAAACAAATTACCGTCCTCGTCGAGGGCTATTACTATCACCATCATCATCAACCATCATCATCAACCATCAACATCAAATCACACAAGGAATGCGATATAAAATTAATTGCGGTTGAGCGTTAGAATTTTATTCTAGCACTTTCGTCAGTTTGTTCTTCATCATCTGATTTGGTAATGCATCATGGGTACATATACCTACGTAACAAACATTCTCTAGATTCTATACCGTACTGTGGTGTGTTGATTCAAGATTCAAAAGTGTGAAAACACAAAAATTTATCTATAGGGGTTGAGAAGGAAGAGACAATAGATCAATAAATTCAATGTTTTGATTTGTCGGCGGAATTCTAAGTATTCACACGTTTCGGTAATTAACGCTGTGATATTCGAATCCTCTTCAGGAAGTCGAAAACGAATACCTTAAAAAAAAAAATACATTGAGGAGGGTTGATCAAATATTTAGCCATATATCAGCCGTTTAAGGATGGATTCATTATTTGCTTCTTGTTCAACTTAAAAACCTACATACATAAATAGAGAAACACATGAAAGAAATAAACAAAACCGAGAGTTTTGTTATTTTAAGTTTAGATAAATAAATAGGTCATGGGAAATCGGTGTGGTGTTGTTATGAAGATATATAAAATCCCCTCAGCTTTTTAAAGAAGAATCCTAAATACCTACCTTTTTTTAAAAAAGATGGTACAGTTTTATGATCTTTATAATGGCACTCAGGGTTACCATTTTGTTAAATATATTTTTTCTCCCTGTGAGAATTTCAATCTTATCTATAACGGGTAGCTGCCATGCAACAATTTTTGTACTATAAATTTTTCTCAAAAATGGCCCATTTTGAAAAATCTTCGTACTTGTTTCAGATACTCTTCTCGAACAAGAATCGAGAGGTGAGACCTCTCAAAACTTTGTCAACATAAGTTGCCGAGTAGGTACATATGTATATCAAACAAAGAATGTCCTTAGCTATTTTCAGTCATTTTCTTTAGGTCCCTTCGCTGCTCATGCTTCATATTTTTAAAGAAATTTTGCCGAATCCCGCCACGTTTCGCAGCAATATCTATAGAAAATATTTCAAACTATTTCAATGTTCACTTTAGTGAGATTATATGTATTTTAACTTTTACAGATATATAGGATGCGCGCAATGACGTATGCCTAATGTCAGTCAGTTAATGACATCTATTTCTATATGTGTGTTCTGGATTCCAAGTATCTGCTACCATGTACCTACTTTTTTGCAATGGAACTTACTTTATTATATAATTGAGGTACTTTAAATTTCTTCAATCAATTCCAACTATTATATTTTGTATCCAAGAGCATCCAAACTTCTATCTGATGTATACTTTAAAATGTGATTGATCCACATCAATGTCATCTATCAATGACAATTAGCTATTTATTAAACAAATTGAATAATTATAACTATTGCATGTTACAAAGTCAAAGGAAGGTATCTTATAAATAGTTTTCAAAAATATCAGAAACTTCCAAACAGAACCTAGTCCCCCTTGTTTTTAGTTGACCGCGTTAAAGAACTTGATATAATTCAACCATAAAATTAACGCAAAACCCACCCAAAAATACATATCCATACAAACATATCTCGGAAGCTTGCCAATAATCATTCGTCGTCGCCAGACTGAGTGTGGGAATTTTCAATGATGAAACTATCTTATTCCCTTTAACTTTTCCTTTTCCACCCTGGCGAGACATTTTGTTATTCTGCTCTGACTCAACGAAAAATTATATAGAAAAATTTTCTTTTTCATCCAAGTTTATCTTATGTGTCTTTCTTTCTGGGAAATAAAAAAAATAATAGATAATTTCCACAAAGTAAAAATCAAACAAAAATGGAAAAGAACTCAAAAAAGCTATTTTTGCAGGTCAAACAGAAGAAACTTCAAACAACCGGAAAGGGAAATATATTTCAAATTCGATATAACAGTGGCGGCGGCGAGTTTGAGGCGCCAACAAAACTTAAGTATAATAATTCCCACGAATATGAGTAAGAGTCGGAGTAATAAAATATGTATATCTAACTACTGATGTGTTGATGTTGGAGTGGATTCTTATTTCCTAATGTCTTTGCAAAAAGAAAATTGGTATCCCTTTTTATTATGAATTTATGTATGAATGGTTTATGAGGGTTAATTAAAACATGCTGGCTATAAAAAGAGGAGTTTTATAAAAAGAGAGAACTTAACTCTTTAATTGGTTAAACAAGATTTATTGTTTTTTATTTGTGACACAGCAAATTATGTTTTATTTTTTATCAATGGTGCGGGTCCTAAACAGAGCAATTACCATAGATAAATTTGAAAAGAAGTCATCGTTTAGATGTAGGTAATTCTAGAACCGACCTAACAGAATCTTCAAAGGGCGTATTTTTCAATTATTTCGGTACTTAATGTTTGGACAAAATACTGTGATTTTTTTTTACCGAATTCGCGAGAAAAGTGCTACTGTACAGGCAATCTATACCTCCAAGCAAATATAGTGACACAAATGAAGTTTTACCTCCAAGCAAATATATAGTGAAACAAAAGAAGTTTGGGAAACCCGGGTAGTATGGGCACCTTGCGTTAAGGTAAGCAAGGAACCCGGATCGGTAAATCCTTTATAGCACATTGTATGCTAGACGATTGCTGACAGACCTTGGTTACGCTGCTATATTTGCGGATTATAACGTTTCGTCCAATTTTGTTTTCGTGCAATGAAGAGCTCTCACAATTTCACCTCGCTTATGAAAAGATGATAATAGCTGATGGCAATTTTTTGTGAACGATATAAAAGGATACAAGTACTTTTCGGCTGTTAGGAAAGCAAAAATGGTCTTTCTCTGCCCCTCTGGGAATTCTATAGTTCCACTTTAGTTTCGTTAAGTTTTTTATCACTTTTGTGCTCTATTTTTTCCGTCTACTGCGCTTCCTTTTAAAATTATTGATAAATGGATGTGAAACAGTCAAAGAATCTACATGTATAAAGTCATTTACTATGATATAAGCTTTCATTTTGTCTTTCGTATTTATTTTAATCTGTGTTCATGTTATAGGTACATAATAATATAAAGTATATCTAAATAAACTAACGGAATATATGTATCTTTGAGAGTAGGACTTAATATTTGATCAAACGCATTCAAGAATTATATACCAATCTTTTTTAAATAAGTTTGTATTGTTATTCATACCTGACAACCCTCCTTTTAAGCCCTTTTAAATGTCAGCTGAAAACACCACAAACTTTATAATGAACCACTGTTTACACAGAAAAAAAATGTTTTCATTAAAACACCGTACCTTCAGATATAAATATCATAAAATCCCCTTCTTTGGATTATGTTGTGTCAACTTTAAATAGAAACTATAAAAGATATTAATCCCATCAGTGACACCGTAATCTTAAATTTTTCTCTATGCTCGGAACACTTCTTTTATAAACATTATTTTTTTTTTTGACAGCAGTTAAGTAAAGAACCTGTTTTCTCTTTAAACGAAATAAGTGATCCACATTCGAGACGCTAACTAATCTTGAATTTTATGTTCAAGTTTGAAGTCTGATAAGAGATGCATAGCTTCAGTCCATCCAAAGAAAAAATAATAATAAAAAATATCAGAAGTAAAACCTTAAAAGAGAAGACATTTTTTTATTGCTGTTATTAAAGTTCATTTATTCAGTTACTAACTTCAAACACAAAGTGAAAGACAGACGAACAGCAGAAGCAGCATCCAGAGGGTATAATACTATACGAAGTTATGAAGTGTGATAAAGTCCACAAGCCATGGGCCATGGCTAACCTGAACTTACCGCTGCCGCTGACGAAGCTAATGTAGTACCTATACCTAACTATAGAGCATGTATAGGAAGGTAGACTCTGCGCACAGCAAATGGACTTGTTCAAAGGTGCAATGTTTGTACAGGTTGTTTTTGACTTTTCGGTATGCTTTCAACTTTTCTTTCCTCTTTGGTTGTGCTGCACAATACACCAACACTACACACCCAACTGTGACATGTTTGTATATGCAGCAGCTGCAGAAAGTGCATCATCTTCTTTCGTGATGATGTATTTCTTATGCAAAGGTGCAGTTGATTGACGTGTCCAAAATAAAACCTGGTTCATAAAAAAAAAAAATAAAAAAAATCGTACATCAACTGTCAAAATAAAGTCCGAATAAGAGGAATTTTGACACTTGTCATGTTTTGGGACGGATGACATGTCCGTTGAATACATCCATCTAAATGCATTTATTTCAACTAATGCATATTCATTTACTCTGCCGCGGATGGACATCTTAACCAAACACTTGACATTTACGAATGGACCACCGAGATGAAGCAGTTTATTTATTATCCCAACGGCAACAACTCACTTGATGCGCTTTCCCAACCCAAGCCGCCATTGCATTGCTTGCATTAACACAATTGCCATTCCGCAATTCCATAGGCGGATTGGAGACCTCTAATGTGGTGTGGTGCTGCTGTTCTGCCCTCATGGTGGAGAGATGTGTAGTGTATTCATATACATATTTCCTTGTCCGCGGCCCATTCAAATGTCATCTCGGCATGGTGAATTTTAATTTAAATATCAACAAAAACTGATGGTGACATTAATTGGCATCCAGACAGACAGACGCATTATGCAGAAGATACGAGTGTATAGAACCCGATATGGTCTCCTCTTGACTTGTTTGGGCTATAATAATAAGTGTGTTCCAAGTGATCGGTTTCCTAACACCATTCAAAGATCACTTTGCGATGTACATTTTCCTATAATTAACTCCTTTTTGGGCTTGAACATATACCTCTATATAGTTGAAGAGGAGTCTCTTTTATCTGTTTAACTACTGGTATCGAACTTCAGGCCATTTATTCATATGCATGCATATTTTCGACAGACCAAGTTGCACATTTCAATATTCAAATCTGTCTGTTTACACGTTGAGATTTTATTGGAAAGATAGCAGTTCTATGTGGATGGAGAATAGTGCAACAACTTAAGTGTTTCCAACAACTAACTCATTGCAGTAGGTACCTATCTTTGTACACAATCACGATTGTGTTACAGTGAGAGGTTGCTTTTCTGCTTGATGGCCTTCTTTGCCATAATTCCATTGACTCAGTCGTAGTCGTCGTAGTCGTCCGGATCGTTATAATAAGCGATTTGTGTAGTTCAATAGACCTTCTATCGGATTGTTTTCATTGTAAATACTATTCATAGGTTTTTGGTACTCCTAATACTGTGATCTATCTATTCACTTATAATGGATCACCAAATAGTTAATTTACTATCTTATTTGACATTTCAGGCGGCATAATTATATAGGTTCATATTCCACTTTAAGGTTTGAAATCTCAATTCACAATTGCGAATGTGGTGACTTTAATTTTTTGATTTTTTTAATTTTCATAATCAATTTCAAAAACAATCATTCAAAAAAATGTGATTGTTGAATAGTTCGACTGTCGCCATCAACAATCAAGCAAATTGTGTAAATAAATGCATTCAATCAAGCAAAGAATTTAGCACCAGATTGCATTTCAATGAATCACAAAACATTTTAATGTAAGGTTTGAAATTATCAAAGAGCATTACGACGTTTTTTCAATGTTTTACTAACTTGCGTTTAACGGCTGTACAATATCCAGTCTTGTCCTATTTTTCTATTGATTTTAGAGTCATATACTCTCAGATATAATGGCACGTCTCATAACACAACCACTCCTCTAAACTTTTAAAAACTATAATTAGCTAAAATTAATATTACGTACGACGCACGTACGTATGTAGTAAAAGAGAAACATCATCAAGAGAGGGGTGATTCGAAAATTTGTGCGAACATCTTTAAATAAATTCGCATTTTGGCTATTCCGTCACTGGGACTGGATATTATTTTATTTATTCGAGAGCGAGAAAATGCATTTTTGAATTTAAATTAGTTTGTTTTCGGACCTTCTCAAATTGCAAACCATCTGTCGAGCGCGTAAATATAGCAGTTTTTTTTTTTTAAACAAAAGATCAAACATTATGTTGCATTGTCCTTCGCATGAGGTCAAACAAAGTCTTTTAAATTGCCAATAGGACAGATGTTGTGGTGATTTTTAAGTGCACATCACTAATGCTTGGACTATTGATATTTTTATATTATTATGTCGTCAGTTAGATATAGGGTAGGAATGTGCCTTCTGTCAAATGATCTATCTAATTCAGGGGCTTCTGTAAATTGTTGAACAAAAGTATTTAAAGCGGTATACCTAAATATTATTAAAAGAATTTTTGTGGATTAAATTTGTGTGCAATCGGGCATGAAAAAGACCGGGTGTGACAAAGCAAACTAAAAAAGTCAGAAAGAGAACTGTAGTCCGATATGTGCAATAATAAAAGAAGAATTGTCTAAAAATAGAACACCTATTTGTGTGATTGTAACAGAAAATACACGTATGACACACTTTTGCTATCCTTTTTATATCCAAATGAATAAAATTTTAGTCAAAGAACCATGCTAATTGAATAATAACAAAGATTGCCAGAGGCATATATTCCTGTTGTCTACATCATTTTCAGAGTAAAATTTTCTGTAATCCCATAAATGCTTAGATATGTTTTGAACTGAATTTTAAATGAACCGAAAATTGGACTCTATAAGGAAGTGAAACTTTAGAATTCACAAGTACATATTTAAAGAGTGTTTTTTTAAAGTAATTGGCAACACTGTTTTCTGAGACAGTTCTTAGTTTTTTTGAGATTACATAGTTTGGTAATCAAAGCACCGGAGCAAAGTTTGCAAATTGTTTAAATTTAATTTGAAAAATATGGTACGATTCCAAAAACTCATCGGGATTTTCATTTGAAATTGTTCGCTAGTGAATCACATTTTTCGCTAAATAGTTAAACAAAACAGAAATTATATATAGACGCCAAAGCACAAAGTGGACTAAGTTTTTTTTTGGCATCGATCTCTTTTAACTCTTTCGTCAAGTTCCCTTTTTTTATGTAACTTTGTAGTTTATTTTTCTATTTTTCTATAAGGCGATACATGTTATAGGGATAGTTAAAAACCAATAAACGGTACCTAGCTGCGTTTTTTAAACTCTATTTGAGAGAAAAAAACGACATTAAAGCTTAGCAACGCCAATCAGCAGATGCCACATTGAAATAAACATAACATAACTCACTTAAATTATAAACATAAACATAAATTATAATAAAAAATATTCCTTGTATCGACTGCAATAAAAAAATCTGAAATAAAATATAAAATTCAATTTCAAGATGGTCTTTTCTTTATTTAAAAAAAGGAATTATTCGCTGAAGATGTATAGTTAAGAGTTGCCAGAACAATATTTGATGTTTAAATTGAACTTTTAACTGTACATTTGTCCATTATAGTGTGAACACTATTTAGGTTTGATTTATTTAGGTTTTATATGCAATTTTAAACGAAAAAAATACCATTTGACATGAACACCCATTAAGCATCTCACCCACATACTCCTAAATGGAGAATTATCCAACATATAGGTATAAATTTCGAATTTTATTTTGACACCTCTTTGCTCGCCAATTATACCACAGGGAAAGGAAGTATCTTAGGTATGTGTAGTAGGTAAAAAAAAACATCCCGATCAAAGTGAAATTTATACATCCTCTTCCTCTTTTGATAACACACACCAGTTTTCCATCTGCCTTTATATAAAAAAAAAACATATCAAACAAAAAAACAAGCGAAACAAATAAAATCTCTAATTAAGGGAACAAACAATGACTTCCTCAAAAAAGAAAAAAAAAAACAAAATTGCCTCCCTCTGTGACCACATGTTGTTTGCTATCAAACTCAAAAAAACAAAGCCTCGGCCTAAAGCAAACATCTGCCAATGCGGAGCCATACTGAGAAAAAAAAAGACGCCTGAACTCCTTTTGCAAAGAAAACAAACAAAATCCCATTTGAATTGAAGTGAATGTACGTTCTCATTAGTCGGCTTATTGTCTTAACTATTGCGGCACACGACTTGCATTGCATTGTATGTATACCCCCATCACCATCATTCATTCACCTCCAGCTAAATTCAATCCCACAGGACTGTAAAAATCGCGTTGCGTCGCCAACGTTGTTTATCAGGGCATTCTGATTGAAAACTCACGCTCTTCGGATTAAAGCGAATCAAAAGTCACAGGCGTGGGCGACCGGCAATGGAGCGGCAATACGATGAGGTTAAACTTGGTACACATAGAAGAATTCAATTAAAATGTCAGTGCGGGTGATTATTAGGAAACAAACCTGAACTACGAACAAAGAAAAGTGATTGATTGGATAGACTATTCGACGATATATAATCCGATTCCAGAGCGTCTCATTATCTCCACATAAATTCATCAGCACTTGCTTGCACATTTTCTTATTCCCCCGTTTGCCTGTCACTCAAACAAAATGTCCTTTTCAACCAGCAAAAACAACTGTCACATAACTTACTCCCACGTACCTACACGAGAACCTACTGGCATTTCATTGCTAATCAGGACTCGTGCAGCGCGCAAGTTTTGCTGTACTCGTATAATACTTGCGGACTGCATGCATAAAGACAGGCATACCTTGGCTACTGTGGCTATATCATGAGCAGCAGATGTTCAGACAGTAGTCCGCAAGGGATTCCAAGTTGGCCAAACACTGTCTATATTGCCACCACACCACCTAACATCGGGCTTAGACATTAGACAACAAGGGAATAGCTCAAATGCCCAAGTAACCGGTTGAACGTGTGTCAATCACTCAGCGTTCAGCGAGCCATAGCTGTGCAAAGGTGTTGCACATAGGGAACCATCTATGCACGTCGTGTAAACTATAAATTCGAAATCGTAGCACAGCGCACGCTTGAACAACCAATAATGCAGAAGGAGGAAACGCGCGCGTTCCAATGTTCGTTTTGTGACGGAACAAGACAAGTTAAATTATGGTCAATGGAAATAGGTTTTGTGTGCGCAATTTTCTACTGCATCATGTCATGTAGCCCGGTCAGCCAGTCCATGCACCAGTCGAACTGGTCGTATAGGGATTGACTGAGACGGTTGGCCCTGTCCGTGGGCGATAAATTCCAATAGCACTCCCATATGCACAAATTTGCGTCGCTGATTGCGCGGTGCCAATGTAGTTGCAGTAGGCTGCTAAAAGACTAGGCGTAGCGCACCATCAGCACCCGATTCGATTCCCTTTAACTAATGGAACATATGTCTCCCGAACTCTGATTTAAATTCATAGCGTGAAGTGCGGAACTAATTCCCAACCCGATGTTCATGTCTGGTTGTATATAAAGTAATCTGGGAGCAATCGGCTGCGACTACGACGTTATCCCCAACCTTGTATAATAATATATTATGTAATTACGATGTCGAAACAGAAATGACCTCTAGCTAAATTACGAAAGATTGTTCTCAGAAATGTGTATATCGCTGAGATTTCGAATGAAATTCATATAACAAAACAAACAGAGACTAAGGGGCCAGTTAAAGGGCATCTAATATGACAGATGAGAGATGACAGATTGCTAACCTAGGGTGTGTTATATATTACACAACATAGTGCATGCTAAATGATTATTTGAACAAAACTTTCAAATTCTGAACAAATAAAATTAGATTAGGATCATGGTCAGCTTCTATTTCAGCCCAATAAATGAAGTGAAATGTATATTATTTGTTTTTCCACAGAGATCGGAAGTGTCAGTATTCTGACGCAATTCCTGCTTTTAAATGTTTTAAAGTTATTTTCATTGCGAACACGTTTCGCATTTCGATTTAATGTACATACTCATACATAACATGTGGAAACAGAAGTTTTTAATTGATTTTCGAACTAAACACATCTGATTTCATTTTTTTTTTAATGAGAAGTCAAATAAAAAGTTATTATGACTGTGCTCTTATAGATGCTAGAACGGAACAGTTTTTTACTTTTTATAGCTGACACATGTCGCGACTATGGTAATTGAAATATTTTTATTGAGGCATGATGTAAGATTGTCAATTTGAAATAGAGCGAGGAGATTTTTTGTTGGAACTATAAGTGATTAAGTACATTTATACACTATTGAATTTGTAGGTATATGGTGTGAATGATTAATGTTTTTGAAGAAAAGTGCATGTTTGAAGTTAGTTTTGTTTATGTTATGTCGATTTACTTCGACAGTACTTACCTTTCAAAATGCAAATGTTGTTTCATTTTTTTTAATACATTTTTTTGTAACAAACCACAAACCAAATCCACTTTCCGATGACAGCGTTCAGCGCGTTATGAGATTTGTTAAATTTTTAACTCTATGAAGATTGAACAAGATAATTTTCTTATCCTAAAAATATTATTTAAAATTTATTTTTAAAATTAACTTCATTCAGGTGTGTTTTTATATTGATTTAAAAACGGTTCATTTTGAAAATATTAAAATGCCATATCCTCCAGATCCTCATCGTCATACTCATCATCTTGCATTACATAATTTATCCAATCTATATAGTTGGCAACTTCTGTGTAAACACCGGGATATGGAGCTATACCACATGGCTTCATACTCCATGAAGTAATTCCAACTTGTCTGCCATTAACAATCAACGGACCTCCTGAATCTCCATTACATTGACCCTTACCACCACCCTCAATTCCAGCACAGATATTAGTTGGATGGATTTGCATTATATGACGATTATTGCATTCTTCCCTTGAAAATACTTTGAGTTCGACTTTTTGCAATTTTCTCTGGATTCTTCCACGAGACTAGGATGTTAGATAAAATATAATCAAAATCTTTCCCGAATACCTTGCTTATAGTTTCACTTACCGCATTTAATCCCCAGCCAATAAGTGTTCCTTGTGAATTCTCTGGAGTAAGTTCATACATTCTAGGTAGTCGAATGGCTTGAATCGATTGACCAAAATTCAAAGATTTTTGTAATCTCAAAAGAGCTATGTCATGTATGATAGACGATTGAAAATATCCAAAATAAACCACGATTTCGGAAACACTCACGTTGTTTAAGTCATTTTTCGTTATTTTAGAAACACCATATTGTATATTCAAAAACTCCGGACGCAATCCTGCAGCACAATGTCCAGCAGTAAGGATCCATATCGGACTTAGAATTGTACCTCCACATAAATGGGATCCATCTCTAGTGCGTATGGAAACCATAAAAGGAAACTCGTTAGATTCAGCTCTGGTTCCATTTACTACTCGAAAATCTAAGGATAGTGCAAGAGCTGAATGGAAAATTATTACAAAGAATAATATAACCAGCGTGAACATGATGATACTGTGTACTCTCAGTGGGTGGTGTTGTATTTTTATATGCGCGAAAACATCACCACATATTTCAAATGATTTAAACCTTGAATAGCTTCTAAACCTGTCGTTGGCGGCTAATAATAGTTTAGAAAGAAGATTACATTAGACACCATGTCTTATGCTAGAGTAAATTTTTTAATTATAATGGCAGTTAAGTGAGTATAAAATTATATTTTACCACAGCTGCACTTGACCTAATGAAGATCATAATGATATTTATTTGTCATATTTTCTTTGTTACTGCGACTGCGAGTAATAATATTCGATTTTTTTATCCATGGAGAACCTTCTATGCTAAACAGAGTTGAAGAATTTCATTCAGTTAGTGGTTATTTTGCCATCCACAATACAAAGAACTTAAACACCCGTAGTTTGATTTATTTAGGTATACATTATGGACCACTTCTCTTTTTGACAGTTTAGAACACAACTTGCAAATAAATGAATGAAAAATTAACGACAGGCCCATTTAATTTCGTTCATATATTTATAATTGAAATGAATCTTTGAACGGGGTGGTTTTTTGGAGATTACAAAAATATATTGAATGTGTCACTTCGTATCGAGATTGTATCAGCGACGCAAGATCGTGGGATTTATATTTTTTTGTGGGAATTTCACGTCTAAAATAAGCTACATAAAAGGGAAAAATTAATTCTACGAACCTCTGTACAAAAAAGGGATTTTACGATATTTTTGAATTTGTTGCTAAATTGCTCATTTTATTAAGAACAAACAAAATTGCATTCAAAAATGATCAACAAAAAATTGTCATGCATAGAAAGAACTCATTCCAAATATCTGAATACGTTCATTTCCATTTTTTGCATTTGCATATTAAAGCCTACAATTAATTAAATGACATTTGAGTTTTATTGGGTTTGTTTTTGTTACTAGTATAACTAAATGCTCAATTAAAATGTTTTTTACCAATGCGGAATGCATATTTGTTTCTTCCAATGATATATATATTTTTTTTTTAATTTATTTTTCCGTGGGAGAATTATGGGCTATTTATCACAAAGACATGGAAAAAAGGGAATTTTTGGGTATTAGTGTGGGAAAACCTACTCCCAAAGTCTGACATCACTGGATTATATTTGCCATTCAATTCCAACAATTTCAACTTGAATGCTTCCAATGCTTTGTATTCATCTTATGAATATATACGTATAGATTATTATTTATTCGTCATTCTTAATAAACATCAATATATAAGGCATGCATGTTCGTGCCCCACATATGGAGTATCACATTGTTTGATTTTCTGATATGCAATCACATCTCATTTAACTCTTTGTCACGAACTTTCCTTCCTGCTATATGTACCTATATACCTAGTGTGTTGGTGTTCAAAAGCCCTGCCCGTCTTAAAGTGAGTTACGTACTTCCACTTCCTTGTAGGTTGTCTCTGTATACGACGTACTTGGATATATTGCGACAGGGAAGTATGTCCCAGTGTCCCTATACATTATACCTATACACCGCATTGTCAAGTCGGTTGGAAAATCCAACTTTATCGTGTCTAAATTACTATCTGATTGTGTTCTCTTTCCTGTTTGCTAAACCGAAGTGTGTCAAGATATATGAAAACATCTCTTATGCCTCTTTTTGATAGTTTTTGCGTTGCGTTCAATTTGAAAAATAAAATACTACAAAAACAACAAAACCCGCACTTCGGCATATAATAATATGAGAAGTCGTAAAAAGTACTTGGAACAAAAAGCCTGTTGTATGTTCAACCGAGTTGTCGTGTTATTGCCATACAGCAAGGTTATCCACTTCTGAAGATCTAAAAACATATTTTGAAACCCGAACCTACGATGCCGAACAAGAATAAAGCGTCAGAGATATGAATCTTTAGTATAAGTTCGATTTTTGTTCTCTTTTTTTTTTAACATCCTCAGATGAATGGTGAAGCAGCTGGATATACAGCAAAGATGATGGAATCTGTGTACCTGTTGTATTCTTCATGCTCAATGCAGTATGCACCTTTACCATCTTGTTCTTTTCAAGCCGGTGATTTCGAATGTGAAAACGTTTTTCCTCGAAATAAAAAATAAAAAGAAAACTACCTTCAACACGATCCCAAGGGAAAATATGTCACACCTTTCTCTATACCTGGCCAAACAAGGATGTTATTTTTTTTTAAGAGGAATCAATATCAGATAAAGGGTCCTTCTTCGTTCGTGATTTATGCCCAAGGCGGGAGATATTAATTAAACCAAAAACAGTTAATGGTTTCCACATTTTTTGTGTGTCTTATTAACTCCGTGTTTAGTGAATTATGTACACCGCGAAGTCATTGAGATAGTGAAAGGAACATTCATGTGTGTCTGTTTATGGGGCTGAAAGGAATTTCGTAAATTTACAGTAAAACCTGGTTAAATGCGTATGGTCAAAATGTTGACAGATTAATCGGTTTTATTTGATATGATAGGCGTGTTTTTTTTTCCAAGGCCAAATGTAATTGGATTAAAATGACGATGCTTTGCTACACAATTTACACACATGTTAAAGGTAACAACAATTAAATCCCCTTCGGGCTTAGCTAAACTCAGATAATAAAACTTAAGCACACAGAAAAAGTGTATGTATAAGCGGCGTTAATTACATTCTTGTTATCGATAGTTTGTATCGAAACTCCATTTTCTTTTCTGTGATGACGTCTTTTATCTCCAAAGACTTTCTTTTACCAATCCTCTCCGGGATAAGAAAAACTCACGACTATTATTCTTATCTCGGAGAAAACGGTGTTACTGGCTTACATCATTGCTATCGATATTTGGCATTGAAATGCCAAATGGAATGTCAACATTTTTTTTAAAGGTTCTCATGTTTTCTTAATTTCAGACCTTATTTATTGACTTCTACTGTTGCCCCAAAAAAAAAAAAAAAAAACATCTTCAGAAATTCAACTAAAAAATAGGCAGACACTCCAAATAATTTCAGTTTTCTTCTTATTTTTCAAATTAAGGAACCACAGAATATAAGTAAGGAAGATGAAAGATTTCAGGAATTCCATACAAGGATCGAATGGAATTTCATATGTGTTGTGTTGCGTTGTGTTGTTTCACTAATTAGGACGTTATTCCTAATTAGTGTTTTCAGTACGTATTATAAATTCTTTTTGTTTACGTTAAATTCATTAGCGAGAAAAATACTGCATTTTAAACGCGCTGCCGATGCCGCCTCCTAGTCGATGGTATGTAGAGGTATGTGAAAAATGTTGGCAAATTGAAAACATAAGGAAACACTATAGATAGATATTCTATGAGAAATTGTCATCAAATTTTAAAATTTTTATTTTTACAAATATTTTTTTTAACAAAACAGGGTAACTTAAATGTACCAAAATTAGAGCATTATATGGCTTTTTATATTGATAATCTGAAACGTCTGAACGCTTCTGGATTCGGTTCTGACATCAAATCAGAAAGCATTTTCTATTCTTTTCAGGACTTAAACTGCCATTCTGACTTCAATGAAAGAGATTGAGGTTTTGGTTTGTTTCTTTATAAATAAAAACAATTGAGATAGAAAAACAGCAGTTTTTCAGTGTTAAGTTAGATAAATCTGAATTAAGTTAGTTTGGCTCAATTTTTCAGCGCGAGATCATCCTAGTATCTGACTTAAATCGGAAATTTTGTTCAGCCATTTCAGTAGCTCTTCTTCTTCACTTCACGAGATCATCCTAGTACCGGATTTAAATCCGAAAATTTGTTCAGACATTTCAATAACTTTTACTTTTAGTTGTCATTTTGAAAAGGACTTTCACTATCGAAATGGTGGGAATGGTACTATGGAAACTGTGAATTCCATAGTGAAGCATGCATCTATCAGAAATATCTATTTATGTCAATTAAGAGTTATAAACTCATCAAATTCACTGAGTTAATACCGTTTCTAAATTGACTGTAAAAATACTCCGAATTTGGGATGAATATAACTACTAGAACCTTGACAGATTTCTTAAATGAGATCTGATGTTTTATGAATAGTTTGAATTCGAAGGTCTCATTATTAAAAATAATTGTCAGAAAAAATTTTCAGTCTTTGGCTGTATTTTCGATGAAAGCTGTATTTTCGTTTGAACTAAGCAAATTAAACGATTAATCTCTATAGAAAATAATATAAAAACAGGATTCGCGTGTTTTGATATAACAATTGACACCAACATTACGACTCTTCAACATGGAATGTTCGATACAAAATAAATGATTGGTCTAGATGGTTCTTATCAAAAATATACATAAATGTACATAATTCATCTTTGAATACATAAATGTAATTTATTTGCAGCGACTAGAATCTATTCAAACCACACCACAAAGCCAATTGTTTGGTTCAGATGAAATTTATTGTTCGTTATACCAACTTCCATAAAAATGCCTCTCTACCCTATCCGCTTCACTCAATTTTGTACCTGCCAGCCGCCTAAGGGAAATCACGAAACAACACGGTAACTCCGAACGATTTGGTATTCAAAAACAATTTAAATTGAAAATCTAAATAGCCTTTTAGATGTTAGTTTGCTGTACCGACCATACCAAAGGACATATCGAAAAAAGGAGAAAAATTGTTTTTACGAAAATCATCAAAGATAATGATCCGCACTCCAAAAATATCACCATCATCATTGGTCTTCGGTTTGTTTGGTTATGGTTTAGTTTGGATCTTAAAGAGTTGCACCATTGTGATAGTATTTCCCATCTCCGAACTCCAAACTCGAAGTCCTATAAATACAGAGCTCTCACTTCCATTCACTTCACTTCACTCTTCTCTGATTGTGTTTCTGAATTCTGATGCAACATCGAATACAAAACATTTTCGGAAACTCCTTGTTATATTGCCAGTTAGACTTTAGAGCGCACTAACGAGCTCTCCTCTTTACAAAAAGAACAGTCGATCAATGGTTGCGATTTTCATAAAAGGCAACTATACCAAATGGAATCTACATTAAGGATGCTGTGCCGCCTGCCACTGCCATTGCAATCTTTCTATATTGGTGGCTTAAGCAGAAGCGGAAAAAAGGATTCATTTCAAAATTCGTTTCATAGCTGAGCGCACCTCGTTAGTGGGATATGTTTCTTTGTATTAAAAAAAAATAATAAAACAGTGAGCAGTAGATGTTGCATTGGAATGCAAGTAGTTGGCTTGGCAGTTTTCTGTTAATTGGAATCGAATTGTATATCTAACTTTTAATGATTATTCCCTTTTCCCTGTTGTGCAATGATGGGCCTTGAATTCAAGCTAAAATTCTAGTCAAGCTGATGTCAACGTTTTATAGAGAACTTGTTCTTGAAATGCGCGTATAGTATCTTCATCAAGATGATGATGATGATGATGATGTGCTTAGTTTTTTTTGCTCATTTTATAGTTTTATACCAGTATTTCATTCTTCTTTATAATTCTGACTGTCCACATTTTGTTGGTAAGAGAATAAAGTGCTTGAGCTCAGAGACAATCAAAAGTCTGTCTTTGTGGTTAAGTGGCTGAGCGTAGGAACACAAGATAGATAGATACAGACAATTCGAATGTATAGTCTGAGGGTTGACGTTGCATTTAGATATTATAACAGATCTGACAACTGAGTTGAGTTTCAAGACTTTTTTAAAAACTCATGGGGAATAGTTATTCTCAAAAACTATTGAAAAAGGTCCCCACAGCCTTCTTGTACCACGATTAGATATGTATTAGGACAAATATCGGACTTATACAATTTTGCTAAATACCATCACGCAAAACGGTCTGATTTTCAAGTCTCAGCTAGATACTCTTTACTAAAAAATTCTTAGTTTTAAAAACTTTTTAACTCGTATCATACTATAAACTCATTTTTTCAATAAATTCCAGCTGAACACACCTAAAACAGATACAGTTTGTGCAAAAAACTAACCCAACATACCTTTTTAAAATTTGTAGATGTCAAAGTAGTGTATGGATTACTTTGATACTAAAAAGATAAAATAAGCATATTTATTATGATTTTAACTTTAATAATATGTCAAAAACGTGCTAAACTTTTTTACCGTTAAAGACTGACATGGAAAAACTCAACAATTATTTGCAGTTCTACTTCCTTGGCTATAATAAGAAGAAAAGTATCTCATTTTCGTTCTTCTTTTCTTATAAGACTGCAAATGATTCTGCGGCGGCAGCGATATCATCCATCCACTTGAACCGTTGCACTATATAAACAAACAATTTGATGGCCATGGAATGTACGAAAGGAATATAAACAAACACACTTGTTGTTTTCTTGCGGGGTGGTATTACCGCGCTGCCGCCGCCGCTGCCGCTGTGTCCATGTCCATACTCCATATTACTATAGTCATGCTAGGGAGGTGTACGTGCTAGACGAAGTTGATCTCAATCTTATCAGATCACTTTATTTCGGGAAATCAGTAATGTAATAAGTAGATGTCATTTATGCCAGTAGTCTGATAGGCTTTATTTGTAAACCTTCATTTGATTCCAAATCGTGTTCAATTTTCTTCACATGTACATGTACTTGTACATAACATACTTCTTCAACGTGATGTTTGCCCGATATTTAAAAAAATATTTATTAAGTCTATTCAGCCTTATATTTCACCTTAAAATTTTTGTTTCACGCCGAATTTTAAAAAGTATTGTGAGTTTCGACCGAACGAAATATCAACCTAAAAAAAAAAAAAAGTAGAGCCCACCTGAGGGAGAAGACGAGTGGTGCCAGTAGCTTGAGATCACCGAAGGCCATACCAGATCCTAGAAACAAACTATGGTAGTATGATGAAGCGGAAACCGTAGGAAAGTGATAGAAGATTCAGTGCAAAACGAGAGGGACAAAGAAAATTTAACGAACCAGAAAAAGATATGATGAGGACATTCTATGTAGAAAGAAGAAGGCTAAAACTTCCTACAAGGAGATCAAATGGTCTCGATATAGAAAAAATACACGGTGGTTTAAAAATAAGCATCTTTAATCTTCTCTATTTTCCTAACGCTTGAACTGTGCTTAAAAACTTTAGGGCAATCAAAACCCCTTTAACCAGTATACATGTACAGTGTATAGTATATAGGATAGTCCGGCCGGATGACTTGAGTTTCAGGTCCATATCCCCATTAACAGAAAAAAGGCTTGCAAGAAGTATTGAGGCATATCACTGCTAATCGTAGCGTATTCAACGTACTAATACGTGAGTGCCTGAAGCCGTTCTGTTCTGATCCACAGTATAGACAAATTTGAAAGATTAAAATAATTAAAATGGCTGCTCGATTGCCCCTAAAAAATGCAAACCAGTATTAGAAACTACAAACAAAAAATGTCAATGCCATTCTCTTTCATTTTTGGCAGATGCACAATACTGAATTGATTTAGAAAAGCTGATTATATTACCCATAATATGTGTACCTTATATGATTTTGATCGACTTTAATTTAAATTTTCACACTTTTGCAAATTCTGAAAAAAGAAAAAAATTCAAGCCGAAACAATTTTCATCAACATAAGCTCTATTTGGAAGCTGTATTGCGTCACATAAGAAAAAAGAAAAATCGCTGTGAATCGTACAATGTCTCGAAAGTTGCCATCTCTCAGGTAGAGACTCTTCAAGTTAATTAAAGTAAGTTGGCAGTTTCCTTGATTTAAAGAAAGAAATTCCTTGACTAACGTTCCAATCTTTGAATGCATTTTCAGACAATTTTTTGACAGTGTTGTTCAATTATAGACTAAAAATCTTACCCACATTTTCTATTCGCCCAATGCTATTAAGTTTAAAAAACCAAACGTGAGTGTCAAGAGTTGTACGGTTTTTTCGATAGGTGCGACTTCTATTGATGTATTCTTATAGACAAAACAATCGACCATATGTGTTCTTATTAAAGCAAAATTTTACAGTCTGAGTGAGTGGAACTTGAGAGGCAATAATGTGGGGTGACTTCAGTGCCACTTATGCCAGATGAGTGCGCACTATAAACTGGGACTGAGGCCCGTTTCGATATATAAATATATCGATTAAATGTTAAATAAAATTCGAACAAATAAATCAATATAATCGATTCTTATTAATTATATTCTTATCTCCATAGTTCTCTGTCAGATATCATACCATGTTGAGCTTTAAGTTGCGCCTTCTCCTCGACATACCCACACCACACACCATTTATATAAACCACACGCAATCGACCAACAATTTATCAAATTAATTAATTTATTATTATTAAATTTTTATAAATAAATAAAAATCGCTAATTGGACAAAAGTGCGTAAACAGTCTTGACAGTTCTACCAAGAAGGTAATAGGTAGAAATTAAAAGTGAGGTATGAACAATTTGTTTTTACCGCAATGACAGTTCGCTTATACACACATTCATCGGACGCACTCAATAGAAGTTGGCCTAACTCAGTTACCTAGATACAAAATACGACAACTGGTATTTCTACCGCCATATCTCACCCAGTCCAGTCGACTATATAATTTATAAGGCAAACACTTCCATATCCCGCTGCTGGCTGTCTGGTTATGCTTTTATGGAACTCTCCAGCCAATCACTCACCATTGGAAGAAAAGCATAACTTCGCACAACAACCGGACTGAATGTTAGCTGGTGTCTATGAACTTTCATTGCACGAGTTCACAACACTATAAGTGCTATAAAATCCACATGTTCCACATTGAAATTTGTGTGACAATTATTACCTTCGGATGTATGTATGTACAAGTGTCTGCATATGTACATACTTTGTATGCTAGTGGTCACTATGCTGCTAGATGGCTTAATATGCTAATTAACTGAATGAACACCCAAGATGGCTTTAAGTACTTATTTTAAGTAGACTTGCAAAGATGCACTCTGATTCAAGATTCAAGGGCAACAAAATATTTCTGCCAGCGGCGGGGATACAAGTTTCTCTTGTGGACTTCAGTCCGCCCCTTGTAATTGTAATTTACGATTTTGGTTGGTATTATCTCTTTGGCTGCAATTGCAAGTAAATTATGTAGTAATCAGTTTTTCCAGCACAAATTGCTGGCGGCCATCTAAGTCCGATTTGCATGATCATCCATTGAGCCCTTGTGGTTGGTCCTCCTGTTGAATCTGCATCTTCTTGCGCGGATTCATGTTCCCAGATAGATACCGCAGTAAAACATGCAAACGGCAGAAGAAGACGTGTTTTTTTTATATTTTCCTGAGAAGAACGAGCGTGCAGCCTTGGGACATCGACCGAGAAAGTCAAAGTCAATGGCTATGTGAATCTCATCCCAACCAATTTCATAATAATTGGACTTTAGTGCCTCAGAGGTATATCTTAGTAATTTGTTTACCTGAACTATAGGTGGCGCTCTGCTGAGTTTGTCATTTTGCATTTGCAATTGCGTGGGTTCTGTGCATTCGTTTTATTCTGACAGATTGCAAGCGCGTACGATTTTTCTATCTGATCTGACAATCCAATCACGTATCTGTTCTGACTGAAACAGCTTTATCATTCTCGCTGGACGAAATTACATTATTGTTTACTTGATTACTTTATGCCAAAATACAAAAAAATAATAATAATAACAAATAATAAAACTAATTTGCATTTTTTTCCTTTCGTTTCAGGTGAGTAACATCAGTTTTAACGCACATCAAAAAATACTTTTTTTTTATGGTGTTTCACACGTCGTCATCATCATGGGTCTGGGGACTTCGGGTTTGATGTAAGTATTTGCGGGTTTGTGTCACATGAAAAGGCTCATTTGCATCTTGTTAGTTGTTACGACACCATGATACAGCGAGGGACATGTTGTCATTTAAATGCTATATAGCTGCTGCTGTTGTTGCTATGGCACTCAAGAGTTGGGTGTCAGTGTCATTCTTTTTCTCAAGACAACATTCCTTGGGAGTAAGTTTATGTGCATATGTGCTTGTGTAATGTGCATATGAGCTCATGTGATGTGATCCTCAGTATATTATGCAGAAGTAAAAAAAAAAAAAAAAACAAATGCAATTATTATTACCAGGAATTCCCATTTCAATGCTAATTTTTCATCAGCGAACTAGGTATTTATGTGTGATGCATTTATGATAATTTTTCTGTTGTGACGAGGGAAGAGGGTTTGGAATTTCACTCGAAGGCTCTCCGCCTTGAAATATGAGAGTTATTGATGATGTAAAAAAAAGTTGTAATGACTTTAAAGAACGTTTAGCTTTTATATTTGTACATATGTTGAAAAGTTTTTTGTATTCAAAAGATATAAGCATAAGCGTAGGAATATCTTATTCGTGCTTAATTCCTTATCTCATCAGAAAAGACCGTCAAGATATATTTTAAGGTCTGACCTGTTGGGTCACAACATTTGAATACATATTAATATTCTTTCGGTATGTGATAACTTACATTTATGAGAAAACACAGTTCAACTAGATATAGTTTAAATATACATAGTTTGATAGATTTACACGAATCACATATGTACCTCTTTTATTTCTCCTATATTTTAGAGTCACTAGTTGTCATTATATGTGTTTCGTGCAATCGTGTTTTCACACTTTTTTGGGCTCAATAGATTTAAACCAGCATAGAATAAAACGTATTTTTATTTTTAAGATCTCTTTCAACGATGGTTTTCTGAATATACCTTCTTTAATGTAATATTAGTTTTGTATAGATAAATTTGTTTATAGGTATACACATTTTCTGCAAATTTGAAATAACATATGTACGTTCATTTCGTCTCTAATTAACTAGTAGTATGTAACTGTAAACTATTTTTTTTGTATTCCGAAATTCTGTAAATTATAAAAGAAAAATTGTTTTGATAGTGAAACAAAAATGGTAAATTATTTAAAGAATTTTGGTAGGTATACAGAATTATGAATTTCCAAAATTTTAAAACACAGAATTTTCAGAATTTTTAATTACCTAAAAATAAAAATAAAAAAAAAAATAAAACTTAGAATTTTGAAAGCCGAATGAGGCATACACAGAATTATGACACTAACCCGTTGAATTATTCTCTTTTTTTTTTCAACCGAACCGAATTGAATTGAATTTTCTTCAATTTGAAACGTCAAAATTACTGTACCTTAAAAGTTAAAAGTTGGTAAAGTCTTCCATCCCGATTGCAGCTGCATTGCGCTTTTACGATTTTTTTTTAATTTAATATTGTGACAGTTATTCCAGCTGGAGTTCCTGTTGCAGAACCTTCACCACTGTGTTCAGGCAGTTATTATGCAAATAATACTTTTCAAAATAAAAATTTATTAGAAGAATTGATTTAAAATACCAAACAAAAATTCGTTTAGGTACTACTACTACTAAACATCTGTCGACTATAATTTACCTACTATAAAGTCTTTTATGTAGTTTTCGTTAAATGGATTGGTTGGATTTATAAAATGAAAGCAATTGTCGATCGTTCGACGCTTTTGTTGTCGATTAAATTCTGTCTTGTTAAGTACGTGTCAGCAATTAATGCCAACCGCTGCGCTACATAGCAACACTGAGGCTGACACACATATTTTCAGTATACCCCTTGCGACTATGATAAATTACCCAGAAAGTATTTTCTGTCTGCAACTAACTTAACACAAAAAAACTCTTCGCTTTCAAATTACATATATAATATATACATACCACATTATTAATCTCTTTTTTCCAGAACTCAAACCACGTTGGGAAACAACCCTCCCACGTACACGTGGTTGCGGTTGCAAACTGTACTCTAGCAATTACAAAATAAATAAAAATAAAAACAATCCAAACCTACTTACACAACCCATGCTGCTGGTAAACAGAAAATCTAACAAAAAACCACTTCATTCTGCCTTCTATATGCATTATGGTGTAAAGATCTTAGGATTTGTCTTAAGAAAAACAAATCAGATTCAGGTCATTAAACTGCATGCGTGAAATAAAACCAGACATAAACAATCTCTATAATAGTGAAGCCTCCACCAACTACATTTATGTAGTTGCACTGAGTTCAACAGGCGTTCGCGCACTTTTCCCATCAAAAAACATAAACCAGACCAATAGTTTAGTCCATGGGCCTTCATAGGCCACCTTTAATGCCTCAGGCTTTTGAATATGGTGTTGTACTACAGAGTAGGTATATGTAAATGTTATAAGAACGATTGCAGAGATTTCTATTATAAGCCCACAATCACTGCACCATCGCCAGATTGATATGGTTCTGCCTTCCGCCAAATGGATCTTCTCGACCAACACCAGTGGGTGGTGGTGGATATTGGCTCATTGCATTTTGCAATCAATTCTCTATTATCCGTATAATAACGATTGTTTGCTTTTCGGAAAATTATATTTCTTTTTGTTATTAATTAAAAAAGTTGCCAGAAGATAAGATTTTGCACATTAATTGCAGTTCCCCATATGGAATGAAAACGATATCAAAATGTAAAGAAGGAAATATTTATATTGGAGTGGTTCTAGGTAATTTTTTTATCTAGATATTAAACAAATATTTAACAAAATGCTTCTTCTTGAAGCAAATAAATTTGAATATTAATTGTATTTGCGAAAAGGTGTTTTTTACGCTCTGCATTGCACTTGTTTTAATTTTATGATATCAAAGAACATAATTATTAAATTAAAAGTAAAATAGGCATACAAATGCACTTACTATTTCAATCTACCCAATTTAGTTTGAATTTTATCATTTCGCAATTCCAAATCTTTGTTTGATAAAATTTCAATTAATCATTTTATTGATTTGCAGAAAATTGTAAGTAGATATGCGCTGCAAAATAAATATTGATATCTTAAGAATATTTTGTTTGCACCTTAAATGACATCTGTCAAATTCATCATTTGTCAAACTTTTGTATCTTCACTTCTTCTTTTATATTTCGACATAAAAGAGTCTTAATAAAGTAATCCCAAAATATTAAATAAATCTTTATTCTTTAATTATAATGAATGCTAAGTTTATTTAAAAATAACTGGGACGAAATAGGAAAAGCAAAACCAATGCATATTATTCAATTGCTTGTTAATTCAAAAAGTGAATGAAAATTAACGAAAAAAGTAAGTCAAAGAAAAAAAAAAAGAAAAAAAAATTCAAATAAACGGAGGATGCTCGTAAAATTCATCCCGATTCATGATATGAATACAAAATGTGCAAAATCATATTTTCATTGATTTTAAAACAAGTCATCCATCAATTTTGATATAAGAACTGGTAATTCTCTTCGTTCCAACATTACATCAAACAGGATCTAGGTGCGCAGCGCATATATGCGGAGGAATCGATATCTTTGATAGATGCAAAAGGTGTTTAGGAACAACATAGGTACCCAAATGATAGTGGAGTCACTCAATACATACATATACTCTGCATAATAAATCATCTTGACTTGGCGCACTTCCATTCACCCCCTTTCCATTCTTCACTAACAACGCCCTCAGATGCAGCAACAAAGTGCAATGACAAATTGCCTGCAGCGTAAAAATTATCATCGACGTAGAAGATCAGGACGACGACGAAACCAACTCTCTTACTGCAAGGGTGAGATTTATAGATCAAGAAGAACCAGCGCAGTGCCACAAAAAATTTTACAGGAGGCGTTACAGAGGAAGAACTTTTTTTTTAGCTATGGAACAGCGGTTTGGATCATAGTTTAATACGAATACGAATACAATCATACAAAACTGGAAGAGACATTTTTTATATACCTACTCGATCCAACACAAAATCGAAGATCTTTTAAAGATATGACGAAGACTCAAAGGCGAAACGAAACGGGTAAAACATCAACAAATTCGCCTCAATTATCGCGTAGGCAGACGGGATGAATTTCGCTCAATCTCACTTTGATATACAAAAAATATATTTACCAGCAAGCAACTCATTATGTACACTGCATACAGTGCAGTGAACAAAAATGTCTCAAAGGACAGGGTGTGTATGATAGCGTTTTCTTTTGGTCATCCGGAAAAAGTCTTTGGAATTCTGTGAACCGGAATTCCAAATGAACAAGTTGCAACACTTTTTTTTGATTCTGAAGTTTCTGTTTCGTTGTTAATAACGCAACAATTGCAACTTTAAAGTTAACTAAGCAGAAATGACATTTGACGATTTTGACGTTCAAAGTGCGCGCATAATGTGAGTGCTTCTGGTTTTATTTCTTTCTACAAAACAAGAATCGTGTTTCTCCACTTTTCAGAAGAAGAACTGCCAAACGTACGATTTCAGAAGCCTTCGAAATATAGGAATGGCGATATTTCGATTTTCGAGTCCAACTTCAAAAATGAGTAATTGTTTCGATAGCAGTTTTTACCATTGGTAAAGTCTTTTATTACAAGTCAAGTAAACGTTCCTATTTTGAGAAAATTGTCGTATTTTTGGGGGTTTCCCGCATATCTAGTTTAAACCAAGCGATTCTGTTCCAATTTTACACACAGGTAAAAATATATGCATAGTACAAATACTATTACAATCCAAAATTTTACAAAAGAAATTAATTTTGTTAGTATACTTTTGATATTTTCAAAACTTTTCCGTCAGGTATATAATTAAATAGTTATTTTGGACTAATACTTCCTGTATTCAATGCTGGAACAACGTTAAGTCTTATACCACAAAAGCAAGAGTTCATGCGATCCAGTGGTGCGTTTTATTACATTTTGAAAGGAACACGATGATTTCGTAAATACCTTTTGCACATCACTGTAAGTAGGTGTATTTGATTGGCTTTTGTTATTTTTTTACATTTGATTGTACCCCAAAGGGAAAGCAGATATGAGGCAAAGATCACTGCACTTCGCCATATATTTGCATTTTAACATCACATCGACGAAAAAAGAAAAACGGGCGCTTAAACTGCTCACTAACATACAAAATGGGAACAGCAAATAAAATATTTACTTAACTTAACAGTGATTTAGCCCCTTCCGTTGGGTGCCTGTTTGTATTATGTATATAGTATGCCACTCACTACCTTCATGATATTCTAGATTCAGCACACCAAAGATATATAAAAGCTGCACTCAGCAAACAGGAATATCGGCTCTAAATAGTGTTACTGCGGCTGCTGCTGCGCGGCTGATCGTGATTTTTTGTCATTAAATTTTATGTCATGCTTCTTCTGGCTCTTCGCCGTCATCTTCAAGTTTTATTCCAAACAGCAACTACGTACCTACAGCCAACACCAAGGTGAGATGTCAGTGAACGGTTCAGACGCCCACCATGCCGCCATACAATATGCTGCATAATTTATGACAGACGCAAATTACATATTGCAGTGCTGCTGCGCCGTCAACCAAAATTTGCTTTCTTTCTTCAATTCTTGAGAATGAGATACAATATGTTGGGAACTTAAAGGTGACAAGATTGAGCGGCAGATATGTGAAGCACAAAAGTTGAGAATGACGCTTAATGATCAGACTTTTGCACTTCATGAGTGACGATTGATTTTAATGACTGCATATTCACTTTTTTGTTTTGTATGAAAATGAAACAGCTTAGTCGAAATGGTTATTGTCTTGGGCTTATGGTCATACATTTTTACCTATCTATTGAAAGATATTGAGAATTTTCAATGTAATTAAAGTCGTATTTTTAATCAGTTGCAATTTACAGTTAAATTTTAAGATTTAACACATTTTAGATGTGAGTTGTGACTTGCGACACACTCTTAGCCAAGCCCACTTCTCTGTCATGATGAAAGAAGTGTCAGCTTATAAATAGTAGGGGAAGAACATTATTCTAATGACAAGTAGTGAATTTGTTGCGTTTGTGTGGCTCCGGTTATGATTATGAGCTGCAGCACAATAAAAAGTAGTAATGAATAAATTAACATTTTATAACGGATAACTATTAATGAATAGAATTCTAATCGAAAGACATTATTATTGAAGTTAAGAATAGGTATATATTCGACATCAAGTAAGGTTTTTTTATATTCTGAGGAAATGACAGGTAGACTATTACGCAAATCATTAAATGCAGCCATACTTATTTTTAAATCTTTTTGTTTATGATATTTGAAACTTCTAAGTAAGCTTTTTTATCGCCCATCTTTGTTCGAACAGAAAAGAATGATTTTATCGCATTTTGCAACTGACAAAAATTTTAGATGCAGACATTTAATCTAAGTGAAGTTAGGTACTTGTAAAGGGACATTACAGTCATCAAGAGATAAATCAGTCATTTATCAACAGGTGCGTAGTAAAAACAAATTCTCCTTAAAGTATCGTGTATTCTATGTAGTTGCTGATGCGAAACAAAATGGTACGACAAAATAATAAAAGAAAACTTTTGTTATGCTTTTTGAAATAGCAGATTATTTGGGGAAGTGTCCACTCTTTTTTGTGTGCGAAAATAAAACAATTGAGTTATATTCGTATTTTTTATCGTTTCCTTCATTACATCGTCGTTTCATGGATTTTTTTTCAATTCAATAAAACTCTCCATGAATATTCTTCCGCATTTCGTTGTAATGTTGGAGACCCACAGTACTAGATTAACTCTTTATCTGTCAGCTTTTTCAGTTGAAGTAAATGTGCAAAGGGAAGGTTATCCTTGTGTATAAACATGTTTATATACAAAATTGTTACAAAAAATCTGGTGTCAATAGAAGAAGAACATGAAGAAGGAGACAGCGAATGGGAGAAAATGTTGATACCTGAGGAGGTGATTTCCAAAACCAGTTAACGGAAAAAATCCGAAAATGAGATATGCACACCATTTTTTAGGTTTTTTTAAAGCTTATAAGTATAACAAAAATCTAACGCAATCAAAAATTATTTACTAAGCAGAATACAGAGATATATATAGATATAGAGATATAATTCAATGTCAAAAAACGAGTTTATTTCCAAAACAGCCTATTAAAAAAACTGACAACTTTCTGTTGCAATTGAAGCAAAACAAGTTGGCAGCAACATTTGATAAGACGATTGAAAAAATTCAATTTTTGCCATATTTTATCCATTTATTGTCATAATTAAAAAATTTTCAAGTTGTAATTTTTCTTTTACTGTAAATATAAAAAAATCTCCTGGTTTTGCCTTCCTCGAATAGCAGCTTTTAATTATAAGCTTTGTTTATCTTTCTGCCATTCAAAGAAATCAACTTTCAAAAAATGTATAAGAATCTAATCTAGGCTTGTGTCAAGGTTATTTTCGCTCGTGGTTATAGGAAACTTATAAATAATTTTTAAAATCACAAATGTAACTTGTGGAAATTTCTCTATATTTATAAATAATGACGAGTACTTCTTGGACTATCCTAATTAATTCCATATCAACATTTAAAATAAAAAAGAAATTCCTATTTCTTCTAAGAAATTAAACTATAAAAATAACTCTCCACTCCACATTTTCTTCCATATCAGTATTAGTGGTTTGTCTTTTTGTTCAATAGTATAAGGTATGTCCTCTACACGCTGAATTAATGATCTTTCACACAACCATGATTGCTTATATTACCACACCAATGGCGGCGGCGTGCATTAACCCAATGAAGACCACGTCCACAATTACCTTACATCAACCATCGACCAACTTGAGACCGTGATTAAAGTCCCTGATTAAAGTCTGCACTTAAAGAGACGCCAAATCTGTAGAAGATTGGGTCTAGGAGAGGCGACACTATAACTTTAAAAACAAAAAATGTTTAATCAGCAAAGCTCTCATCATTGTGAGCGCATTGCGCACGGCTGCTTGTTAAAACAAACCACCAAACACGACTCCTTGCACACTTGCCAATTATATTTGACATTTTCCCCCCCAAAGTGCTGCTAACACAACTGACAGCCAACATATCTCCTCTTAGAGCACACATTAGGATGACACGAGTGAGAAAAAATAAATCTCGAAACTCCAGACGCTCAACGCTAATAGGACACACATAGTGACGGGACGGCCGGTGGTGGTGGACAGCACAGCATGTACAATGTATAGATTCCTTACCGGCGAGTACCACTGATCGATGGAACGACCAACTCCGGCGCTTGAAACAAAACCATTAGGTCCCAGCTAATCACCCCTCCCCTTATAACTTACAATACATACTGAACTTACAAATACGCACTTTTATCGCGAGGAAGTTATGCTTACGCGGGCTCATTATATACACATGGAGTTTGTTATGGTGAGTGGTAGATTACGTATACCTTACCTATGTCTATGCCTACGTTCTACTTCATTGGTGTGCAGCGCACAGAAGGTAAACTCTCCCAGCGGGAAAAATCAAAAAATTCATTGAGGAAAAACCAGCTTTTTCCTTGAGGAATGGGAGCTGCACCTGCTACTTTTCAGCCTATTCCTTTGATGAATTTAACATGGGCGTGTCATTGGCAGGAAGCACATGCCACTTTATCAATGAAAATTCCACATCTAAATCACTACTTCCTTGGAAGTGCTTATTCACCAGTTGACTTAAAAAAAAAAAAAAAATGTTAAAACACCGTGAGATTTAAACCGGCATCCACTGATAACCCAGCCGGCTACTCTTCCAACGCACTATACTTAGTTATAAATTTTGATGGTCGTTGGTTGATTTAAATTCAGCACTTATTTCAATAACATTTCGTTAAGCGAAGTAAAAAAGAAAGAGCGTCGTGAGAGAATAATTTTTTTCCTTCTCTCCCATAATATACTTTACAAAGCAGATGAGTGGATTTAGACGATGAACTGATGAACTTGTACATTACTTTTCAGCAGTTTTTTCATCGCATAATTTTCCCTATTAAAATAGCAATTTGTAATTCACCAACAGAAAGTTTTTTTTCTAAACTCAAAGCAGAAAGTGGTGTCAAATCTATGAACTGAGGAATCTTTGCATTACTCTTCACTTACTAAATCATTGCATGTATATTTTCCTATGATTTGGCAAGTGAATGCATTGATGAATTCAGCTATAAAATTCATTGAGGACGATATTTCCCGCTGGGCTGTGTTTAGCTTGGAAGTAGTGATCACCATCGTTGCCCGTTGATGTCGGTCTTGTTATCTTCCATTTATAGAAGATTTTTTGAGTTTAATTAAATTTACGAACTTCTCGCTCATTGTAAGCAGGAGCGCAACAGCAGAATCTATGTGATGTGTGCATGTTGAACGTGTTGTACACGAACCGACCCAATGCTCCGTGCCGGCCCGTATTTGGTCATTGGTTCGTGACTAATTAAAATAGTTAAATATATCTAACTTAGCGCCTTAATAATTAACATCATATAGCCTACCCAACGTTGCTGAACATGATCTTTCAAAAAAAATAAACAGAATCGAACAGTGCTTTTTATTTATTTTTTTGGGAATAATAGTAAAGTTGGGGTGTCTTGAAAAATGGTTTAAAGTATAAAAATTTCCAGTTTAATAAAAAAAATTAGTCCTTCGTACATATTTCAAAAATCGAAAGAATTCAGAAGCTAGTATGTATGGAAATTAATTACTGATGATCACTTTAAGTTCGGTTCGATTATAGAGTGATTGATAAATGTGAAGAGTGGATATTGAAGGTTGCCGTTTGTTCCCTGCGTAGCTTAAAATCGCTCGGTAGGAGCCCAGTCAAATGCTCATTTTTTCCATTAGCTAATTAAAAGTTCGTCTTGATATACTTCAAAAGTTGAAAGTTCCAGCCATATAAATAAAACCAAGCAGGACCTGCGTTCATCTTTCAATCTGGCTTTCAATATCACTCGCTTTACTGCTAGCTAAATTCAGTTACACAGAGAAGACATTTATTTGGTCAGTCATTAAACTGGTCTACAAATACGGCAACAGTTATGGTTTCTTTACTTAACAAAATAAAAAATGCAGTACCGACCGCCCTGAGTATTTTACGAAAATGAACTATTTCCTTATTGCTAATTAAAAGAAACATTTTAACTATGTTCGGAAAGAAACCTTAAATGCTATTGAACTATCCACTTTCCATATAAGTATTGTTGGTTGATAAGATCACTGCACCCACATCATGTATCATGCGGCTTCCAACTATATATGTACCTCCCAGCAAAATACAAGTAGTAGCTGAGAAAATCTCATTAAATTTTACTACTTAAGCCATTTAGTGTGGAATCAATGGGATAGATTGTTCCGTTTTAGGCTCATAGTCCATAAAATTCTGTTAGCGAAAGCAATAAAGATTTTGCATGGCTTAAGTCTTTTCCTCTGGCAGTTTAAATGGTACTTACCGCCCCCATATAATTGAATTGATGTCCTATCTTAGCTCTGGTCCTCGTCAAATTGCAGTTTGACCTAATGGTCAATCACGGTTCTGCAAAAAAATAAAAGAGAGGGGCGTTAGGTCAACCAATCAGTGTAAATTGCTTCGGCACACATAATGTTCACCGGCCAACATCTCAGGCCATGAGAGATCCCATATATACATAAGCAGATAGGATGAAGAAAATATTAGGTATCTATCTATACCCGATTTAACGATGCATTTCTCACACCCAATGTATTTCTATTGATGGGACCATTGTCTGTCCTTATAATCGTTGGTCTCTTTGCCAATGAACTCTTTGTTATATCTGCAGAAAAATTAAAAAAAACTTATCGATTTCTTTTCATCGAACTGAATGAACCGAATGATTTTCCGCAGGAACAACATCGCAACGACAAATATATAAAACACGAAGAGGGTGTGCGTTTGTAATCTACAGCACGACCGTTTTGTTTGCCACACTATAATCTAAGTTACTTTCCGGTATGTACATAAACTAGTACCTAAACTCGAACCGTGCGGATGCTGGTTGGAATCAGGATAGGGAGTAAGTGCATCAGCAATACGTTTTAATGGTTCACGATTTTTGCATTCTTTTTCTGGCACTTTTTTGTCGAAGGGCTTTAGACGGTGCATAGGCAAGCGGTTGTTGAATAGAAGCACGACTCGACTAAGGACTAATTTGTTGTCGTGTTTCGTGTAGCTCCTTAATTTTTATTTGATTTTTGTGTAAATATTCACGCCAGGAGAAAAAAAAACTATTTTTGTGAAGAATACAATTTGTTGTACCTTTTTGCATGAAGAGCTCCATTAAGAAATTTAAAGATTTAAAATTTGTTGTTACTTAAGTCTTATCTCTGGGAATTCAATCTCGATAAGAACATCCTGATCAACCTTATTGACCTTTAAGCGTAACTGTTATTTTTCTCAAATTTAAATTAAAAGTTCTTTCTTAAATCCTGGCATAAAATTTCTCAAATTGTTTTTCTTAAACTTACAATTTGTAACCGCAAATGCTTATGTGTGTAAAGAATTTTCTAAAATCAACTACCGGAGTTGCTAAAGCGTCTTCCTAGCATTATTTCTCTTCCTTAACTCTACCAATCATATAATATTAATCGTTCAACTTCAACTTGCCTAGTTTATTCCCCTTGACCATGAACTTGTTGAAATTGAAATACGAGTACACATAACACATACATTAATTGAAATCAATTCCCTCTGCCGTTAAATAAAGCCAGATGAATCAGTGCTGAACAAAGAATGTGACCAATTCCATAAATGGACCTCAGGCACCGAGATGTCTACCTTATAGTAGTCGCGACTTAGTCACATTGCATCGGTTACACGCGATGAATAAGGAAAACCTCAATTTTTTTACAAACATATGTTAAAGTAGCGGAGGGAATTTGTGAACAAACTGCAAGTAAGCGATTAGAGATTATACAAACCTCGAACAGCAATAGCACGACAATTTCTATTAAACTCTGTAAAAAAAACCCAATGCAAGTCCACTATGTAGAAATCTCCATAAGGTTGAGACATAAGAAAAGAGCCAAAGCCAATGTCGTCGCGTCGGTGGACATAAAAAAAAGGAAAAAAAAAAAAAACGTTTTTGAATTTGGTCGCGTGACTGTCTTTCGAAGGATGAAACAGTCTATGGATAGCAATTAGTTTTGATTCGATTGTTGACACAAACTAATTTAACAGTCTGATCAGCAACGTTCATCATTCTTAATCAGAAGTTTCTCATATTTTATTCAATTGAAGAGTTCCACTTAACCAGAAAATGCGTTTCAATAAAAAAAAGAATGGTTTTACAGACCACAGAGACCCCGAAAATATAATTGCATCCGGTGCGGTGTTTTGGTTCTGTCGGACTTAAAAATACAAGGAGAAGAGAATCTGGAACGAAAATGTGGTACTGGGACGCACATGTTGAGCTATAAGTATATGACTGATAAGGCCTCAAGTCTTCAAGAGGCTCCTTGGTTCTTGCGCAATTAAGAATTAGTGTGCGCAGCGTGTATGCACTTCAAGATAACACCAGAAGAACAAACATGCGTTTGCTTTGGATTTAATTATGCATGCATCTGATAAAACCGGAGAAGTGCATTAGGCTGTTCGTTCGTTTGCTGCAAAGCAAGTTCAGTTTCGATATAAAGGCAGTTGGTAAACACAGATGAATATACCAAGATAGATACATACCTTCATATGCCTACAGTTGTGATGCTGGTTTTGAAAAAAAGCACGCTTTAATTTGCTTCTTAACGAATCTGGTTTATTGACAGTTTAAAACAAACCTATAAACCCTGTCATCTTCTGAGTCCAATTAATACCGCAGCCTACAAGAAAATAACAATCTAGAATATCAACAAGATAGCAGATAGCGGTATATAAAACATTCATCAATGTCAATAATAATACAAAGTAGCTATAGAACCTATGTATATGTCAATACCAAGTTCAATGGCATTCAAGTTTGTTTCGTGCGTTCGGAAGTTTTGTTAATTAATTAAATTCTATACTTCACTCTTTTTAAAGAATAGAAGACTAGAGTTCGAATTTCCCTTTCAATTCAATTAAATAAAATTACGAAGCAAGTTATAGTGAATTAAAAGTCAATTTTGTGTTTCTGATGTGTTTGAACCCCAAATTACAAAAAGAATTGTTATTTAATTGACCCTGCTTTCCGGCCATGGCCCTATAAGTGAGAACTTTATTACTCATACTTTTGGTTTTGCTGGGTATTTGAGTTTTATAATTTAATTTGTTGTTTTCTTTTTATTATTTTATGAGTTGTCTAAATAGAAGAATACCATTAAAAAAAAAGAATTAAAATATTAACGGCACGCTTCGTCTGCCAAACATAAATGTATAGATTTTAATTTCAGTATACACCCCGCTAAATGGTTCTATACATATCGAGCTTAAGTATTTAGATTTATAATTATTTTGAGCAAAATCGATTCATACTTTTAAAATAAGTGGACATGAAACAAGAAAATAAAATTTAAAAAATTGTGCCGTTTGTAAGATCAAGCATAAAGAAGCTTATTTTTTTAAATTTAATTACAATCTTTTCTATGTTTAAGTTAACTTAAACGCTTTATGTACTAACGTGTGTAACGTATAATAAATGTTTTTATTTTATCTTGAATATTTAAGTTTTGTCCAAGTGAGTGCACCTTAGTAAACATTCAAATTTACGTTAAGGTGAGATTTCTTAAATTCCATGTACTCAACAAAAAATTGTTAATCAAATATTAAGGGAAATGTTTTCAAACGTCATAAAAAAATTGTTTTAATTGAAAATATGACGGTATCGTTCTCAACAATCGACATGATTATAATCAAAAACCATGGTTCGAATTTAAATATCTGCCGTATGTCTTTCTACTTACATACATTCATAAATACACATATTTTTATTTAGATATCCAATTATTGTTGAACATTTTTTTTAAATGTTTTATGGCCATCATACTCTTAAGTCCATCGTATTTTAAATTCCTTTTCATATTTTTGTTTAACCTTAAGCGAAGCAAACACTTCAACAAAAAAAAGACATAATCTTTTACGTCAGATACTCGTATTTAGCTACACATCACTGTTAAAACAAGTGGAAGAGTGGACCTATTCAAGTGGCAATCCACTTCAAACCATTCAAACTCAAAATATATACAACGAAAAAAAAAACTCTTCAAAAATAATGAAAATAATAATAAATAAAAACGCACGACTGGCCATAATGTCTTAAATTTTAGATATAAAAAATAAGGTAGTAAAGTAGAAAACAGAAAATTAAATTCGATATTATTTTTAGTTTTAAGCGCAATTTTATGCTGTGGTTTTGGGGCAGACATTATATATGTACATATATGTAAATATACTAAAGTGCCAAGTAGGTCGTGTGCTTAAGTAAGTACTCATAAACTCATAAACAGTAGCTGAGAATTTACGAACTAATCGACTACACGATTCGTGGCACCAAATTGAAATACTTACCGCACTTCGCGTCGTACGGTGGGGTTGAAGAAACTGAAAATAGGATTAATTATTAAATTCAGTTATCTGGCTAATTTTGAACATGTATGAAAACGCCCATCTGACACGCCCAATTTCTTATATATCTTGTTGTGAAATTTTATTCCATTTTGATTTTATTGCTGATGTCATTTCTTTATATCAACTTAAAAACAAAATTATCATAAAAACCTAGAATTTTAATTTAATTCAAATTTAAATTAATTAAAAATTGGCCTGGACCAGAATATTAGATATAAGCATCCTATTTTCGAACTTTCCAAAATGTTGATTATAGAATTGAAATATTGAAATATTTGTACGGTAGATATTGATCATAATGATAATTTTTGTCGATTACTTGAATTAATTCCAACTGTGCTATAACTGCTTCACTGTGTAACGCCACCGACAACAAAAATTTAGATCAGATATCATCTTACAAGGTGTTACAAACTTGTGTGTGCTCGCGTTAACTATACAAATGCAGCAAACAAAAAATAAAAACAAGATCGTGTAAAACGAGACGATAATATAATTACTTAACTTTATTTCTCAAAATTTAGGTATCTTCAAGACACATTTTTTTAGGATTACACATATAAATTTAAAAAATAAATTAACATGTACCTTTTATTTTTTATTCAGGTTACTGGTCGGCGCACCGCTGGGGAAGAATCTGCAGCCACAATCGAATCTTTCGGGTGCATTGTACAAATGTCCGATCACGCAGAGTCGAAATGACTGTGAACAAATTATCACAGACGGTCGTCGATGTAAGTATTGATTTAAATTTAGTTTTTTCTTGTTTTTAATTTGTATAAAATTTTAATGAAAAGAGTCTCATTTGTGTTTTTTATTTTTTTTTTCTAAAATTTTATTTCAAACTGGTGAAGGTATTTTATTTAAAAAAAAACCCTATCGCTAGAATATTTGTTGCCAGTTCATATGTAAATGTCCAACATTTATTTTTTGGACCATAGATTTTTGTTTAGTATTTTTTATTTCCATAAATTAAAAGATTGAACGAGAAATTACAATTTTCTTTTGCATAAATAAAAATTTAAAAAAAACATGTAAATAATATTTACTAGAAAACATATAAAGTAGTTTTTTTTTTTACTTAAAGTTAAAGATTGAAAATATTTTTATTATTTCTGTAAATAAGTGAGTTTAATAAAAATATTTTTATTTTTATCAATATTTTTAAACAATTGTAAATAAAATAACTAATAAAGATTTTTTTTTCTAAATTTATTTGTAATTATTAAGTAATTGACTTTATTCATTTTTTTCTTTCTTTTTTATATATATTATCCCTTCCCTTTTCGTTTCCGGTATAATGGATTTCTGAAAAAAAAATATCTACAAATTATACACAAAAATATTAAATGATAAAAAAAAACAAAAAAAATATCAAAAAAAAATTAGCGCCTGGCGGAGCTTATGAACCTAGTAAGTGGTATGGGTGCTTTATTTGTCATTAACTTTAAATGTTTGAGTTTTATTTTTTTTGGCTAACAATTTTTTTATTTTAGTTTTTTTTTTTTTTAATAATTGGCTAACATTAATTAACAATGCATTAAAATTTTAGTTTTTTTAACAGTTTTATTGAAAAAATCTGTTTTCTTCGAAAGCTTATTATTTCAAAAAATATTCAAAATTTATTTTAAATGTTATTTAAACCACCTCATACAGCTCCATTTAGTTATATTGTTAGTGCTTTTAAAGCAAGCATATATAAAATTTATTCCAAAGAAAATATTTTATGAAGTATATTATCAAAGTCAAACGTCAAACTTAAATACAGTTTTCAGTTGTTTTTTTTTTTTAAATAAATCCTTTTTTTTCAATTTAATAACCAAAGTTACAAACAAAAATCTGAAGAGCTCACTCTGTACTTCACAGCTATCTATATGTTCATTCCAGCTTATACTCATCGAATGCCTTTGTTTATAAATTTTAATTAGAGAATTCATGATTTAGTTAATTTATTGAAAGGATTTTGGTTGATTAACACCAATTAATCGTTTATGCTTCGTTTTGGATATGCTGATCATTTCACTGTGCTTCTGTTTTGTAACCAAAAATCAAAATTAAATAGAATTTAAGGTCTCTCCCAAACGACTAAAATTTGTTAACAGCGAATATTCGCTATTTATTTATCGCATCATCTGATCAGTGTGGATGCTCTCTTTATTAGCAGTGTAAATTAATTTTGACAGGCGGAAGCAGTGTTGCCACCCAAAAATTATTTTTGCAATTTGTTTTTTTTTTTTGTATATACATATGTATATACAGGAATTTTTAAGTATGCGAACAACTTTTTTGACTGAAGTTCACAGCTTTGAACAATGCTCTTGGTCACATTGACAGAAAATAAAATAGAATTAAGTACTCTATAAAAAAAAACAGCACCACACTAACTTGTCTATTGATAAACTAAAATCAAACATGAATTATCTTTAATTAGTGAAATAAGTCAATCAACAAAATTAAATTGAATATTGTAATGTTGTAGAGTATTGTTGAATGTAGTAAATTTTCGTTAAGATTTGCTACTTAACGGGAATTAACAGTTGATTACCTATTAATTAATAAGTAACATATTTTAAATCATGAAATAATTTTTTATCAACGTTTAATTTGATTTTTGAATTAAGATAATTAAGCATATTAATTAATTATATTATTATATTTAAAATAACTGGACAAAAAATTAAAAAATTCTTACTTTAGTAAAAACGTTTCATATAAGAATGAAAATTGAACAATAAAAAGAGTCTATCAAAACATGTAGGGTAAACAAGTTTTTTATTGTGTTGGGGGGAAAGGGGAGTAGTGTGGGTCCCTCTTTATTAAAAATGTTTTTACAGAAATAATTCCTCACCTTCAATGCACATTGTACGTGTCCTACTCGCTCCTCTTTCTCCTTCTACAATGATCCAACTTTTATCTATCACACATAGTTCTTATAATGGTCATAAAGAAACAACCAGCATTTCCCCCCCCAAAAAAAAATATCAAAATACAGAGTAAGGAACTGAATTTTAATTTGTCAAAAATTTACCAAGAATTAATTTGTTGATTTCCAATGAGACTACCCCACACGTGTTCCACAGTCTATACATTTTTTTTTATCCATCAGTTCAAAAAAGAGTTGCCACAAGCATAAAATTGAACCGATATGGATTGTTGTGGGCGAATTGAATCATTTTTTTATATTGAAAAAATTCTATAATACTTACATATTTTTAAGTTATACTGCCTTTTTTATATTAATTTCGTGATTAATTTTCCTTCCTATGGAATATTTGTAGGCATTTATAACACACTATTCAGTTTTTTTTTTGTTAAAAATCCCTAATAGACCCGTTATGTTCCGACTTATAAAATTCACTTCAGTCGATAAAAAACTGTAGGTACAAAAAAATAAAATTAATATTATGTTAAATTCAAATTCATTTTTTTATTTAAATGGATTAATTTTTGTAGACAAACGCAAACATTACAAAAGTTTGTCTAAGGCAACACTGCCACTGCTTGAAACATCAACGAAGTGATGGAGCGCGCCACATGTTCATCCAGGCGGCAAGAATTTCCCAGCTAACACAGAATACTAAATACAAGTCATGTGAACTACACCCTGGAAAAAAAAAAAACATTATAGCAAAGGAGACGAGGCGCCGAACAGGGCAGCCGCACCAACCTCCCGACTCCCGACATCCAATCGGTGCTCTTGAAGGCGATTAACGAATTTGTGAAGACAAAATCCTTGTGCTTTGCTGCAAATGACTATACGACCGAGACCGACGCATTTCTATTTTGTTCTCACTACATCAGGCTTATCCGCATACTTTTGGCGACGGGCATGGCTGGGGCTGCTAAGGGAAATTATATTCGCCTTCAAATGATTTATGGATCCCGCGTCCGTCGGACTCCCCGCGAACCAACACCCTTTAGCTTTTCGGGATGGAAAAGAGAAGAGTTTTAGTTCTCCAACTCACCCAATACCCTGAGAGTATTTATGTCATGTGTTATTTATAGATATAGGATGGGATTGGTCTTCGGTCGTCGGCGGCGGCGGCGAACTATTCCGAGATCCAACAACATCTTGTGTCGGGTCGGGACTTGGAACTTGGAGAAGAAAAACAAAACAGAAAATAAAAGTAGGACGATATGGGATCGTTTCCAACGAAGAGTGTTAGCGCATATGAGTCATTAGCATGCATTAGCTGCTGTGCGCAATGTGATGTATTTGAATTTTTGTCAATTTGAATTCTGAAAACAACAAAATGATGAGTCCGTAATTTTCTGAATTTTCAATAGGCAATCCATTAAGATTTTAAAGTTCAAACCACAGAGATAGTCATCGGTCAGTCATCATCATCGGGATTTTTGCTTGCAACGAAAAATAAAGAAAGACATACATACACTTATTAAATTTAAAAAAATCAAGACAAAGAACATTATTTCAAAAATTATTTTTGTCTCTAAGGAAGGGTATTTTCCTAAAAAAAATCTTAAAAATGCAGAAACTAGACGTAGAAAAATAATTGTAAAACAATCACTCAAGTTCTAAGAAAAAAGTTTCTTCGTGAATGTATGCTCGCGGAAATAGCTGGTCATTATCCAAATAACACTGTTATTATTTATACATATATTAATCCACAACCTTCTGCTAAAAGTCATGCAGTCTTATTTATAAACCTATCCTATAGACTATAGAGTATGTCTAACTTTAGACAGCCGTTCAATTTCAAAACCTTTTTTATAAAAATTTTTAATCGATTGTCTTAGACACAACTTAGACACCGCAATTAGTTGTAGAAACTTATTCTAGGGCTGTTACGTTCAATTAACAAAGTATCTAAGGTTAGTTTCTAGATATGAATTGGTTGAATTATATTGAAATGAATTAAATCTTTATTGAACGTATTGATTACAGGGATGCCAGTGAATATACGACCCATTTCCTTACATACAATACATTGTTGCTCTGAAGTAATTTTCATATTTCTATTCATTAATTTATTTGTCAAAAATGTCAACTCATTCTGCACTCCATGATATCATTAATTAAAAGTTGCAAAAATATTCAATTAGTCACTGCCAAATTGTCCCGGAAGTTATACCACATTTTGCATTACATTTCTCAAAAATCCACTCAAATAAACAAACACTGACATTTTACAAGTTTAGAGCGCGCACGCGTCTAGTTGCAGTCGCTCACAGCATCTAACGTCAGCTGCTGGGCGTATAAGTTGTTGTGCATTGATCCCATTTCCTATAGTGCTGCTGCTGCATTCGACTTCAAATAACTTCAGCTACTCCAATCTGCACTACAAAACACTTCGAGAATGTGAGCCGCTTTAGCTGCGGGCTGGTCTATGTCATAGATACCAGCAAGTTGTGTGCCATTATAGAATTTATTACCATATGATGTTGCATTAGCAGCGCGGCGGCGGCGGCGGCATTGGGTTAGGAACAAATTTGCTTATCGCTACTGCTGCGACGCGACGACAACAAGCCGAACGGAATAATAATAAATCCAATGGCATTCGGTGGCCTGCGCCAGATCCACTTCTTCAATATTGATTCCTGTTGAAGGTTGAAGACTTCCCCTTGCGGCTGGCCACATGCAGATGCAGTGTGTCCCAATTGGCGGCGACTCTTGTTTTCCAGTTTGTATAGATCGAAGTGAAAGGTCTGTTTGCATGATGCCAGTTGCAATGCATTGCAACTACCGCTGCCGCGCCGCCGCTCGTTGCGTTGTCGTCGTCGTAACAGTATGTTCAAGGTTCATTAAATTCGCGACTGGGCTTACTTCATTTTTAATTGGATTTCAATAGACCCTATCAGGAATTGGATATACATATGAAAGAAGTTTCTGCCACGACCAACACAGTGGTCATTACTCAACCAGCTGTCACTTGGATTGTGGGCTAGAGATCTTTGAGTGTGCTCATAAAGCATATCGCACTGGAACACGCTTCTCTGCGTGCCGCGCATATGATTTGCATCTTGAGTGCACAATAGTTGACATGTGTTTTACTCAAACGCCCACGCTTAGCTTTCTACTGAGTATATTCGTAGTATAGTGTAGTATCTAGACCTTTCAGCGATTAAGTTACCATGAGTGGCAGATCTTTTTACCGGTTGGTGGTGTCCGCAATTAAGTGTTTGGTCGCTGTGAATTTCAATCAGATTCTGGGAAGACGAAGTTTCTTTACAGATGTTGGCTGGCGCGCAATCCGTATACCGGATCAGAAGATGTGGAAAAATAATCTTTTCACGCGTGGGCAGTTAACATGAGTGTTTATGAGAGTCACCATCATAAAGAATTGGTCCAAAGTAACTATCGTATATAAGAACGTCAGTGAGAACTGAGCTGAATACGAAAACTGCTAAAGAATCATTTTTATTATTATTTTTTGTTTTGTTTTTGTAAGATGAAACTTTAAGAGTGATGCAAAATACCATGAAATTATTCATGTGCAATAATTGACCAAGATATCTTTAAAATATTACGAATAAAAAAAAAAAAAAAACATGAAATTTGGGAACATTCAAATAGTCTCGAATTGCTATATACATATGTATGTATATGTTTATGCATGTTAGGGACAAGGTTCTAAAAAAAACTTTAATTTTCGACAATCAATGTGAAGGCTTTAATATCTAAATTTAAAAGCTATGTATATAGAGATTAGAGAGTAGAAGAAGTAAAAAATAAACATTGGGACAGATTTGTATATAAAAATGTATGTGGCTTATGGTATTCAGACAAATTTTTTATCGAAGTACATAGGTGTTCATCAATAGAAAGTTCAGAACAGCACATGATCTTGAGTGCTTTAAAAGTGTTATGTCCTCTTAAATTTGAACATGAATGACCACTTCTTTATTGTACTTTAGGTGAAATTCACGCTCATAACTTTTTGAAAACTGGTCAAGGTCGTAAGCAAAGCAAGTTTAATAAGCCGTCATGAGCGAGCATTTCCGTACCCTGGTTGCAGATCAATGCACCAGCAATTTAGTCTTGTTTCTTAACTCTGACATAAATACACTATTTGTATATTATCGCTTCTGCGCACATCAGAAAATTGTGTCATATCAAAAAGAGAAATTCAAAGTGAACTGTTTGGCGGACGTCTTGAGAATTTTTTTTTTTTGTTGATAGGTACGTAGAAATCACCTACTGGCTGATACGAATTTCTAAGCAATAGTTATCTGATAGTGTGACACTGGCACAAATTTTTAGACAGTTTTGCGGAAAGTAGGAAAACATGAGTTTGAGTAGGTATCAAGCTCTCTTGAAGAATGATTTTTTTTGGTGGATTAGAAATTACTCTTCAGATCTGAAATTTACAAAATAAATCCTGGTTTGTGAAGGCTTGATTGATTGAAATAATTCAAAAATCACACATTCAGAATTTTAGTATTTGTATAAACTTTAATTGCATGCTTCCTGCTGACAAAATTTCTCAGAACAAAAATATATGCCATTCTTTTGAAAAGTGTCAAACATTAAAAAAAATATATATACCAAACCCTCAGAATGGTTTCTTAAGAATCGTTGTTTATTTGTTTTTGTTTTTTATTGTCCTTTCTGTTTGTGTGCCATCCCCATCATTGCAATCATCACATTCATCATATACAGTAAATATCTTCTTCATCTTGTCATCAGTGTTAAATGCGGGACACAAAATTGCAAGTCCTTCATGGTTGTTGTGTTTGAAATTCCTTTTAATAAAACCAGGGACGGGTTTTACAAAAAGCAAATTTAGCTTACTGAAATATAAGATCTCAGGACAGATTTCGTAGGGATGATAGATATATGTATATTTGACTTAAACATATTTTTATTTAATTTCGTATAATAATTTGAATCAAGTGGCCCAAAACGTATATTGTCTGAACTGATATAACTATCTTATAATTGAATTCTTAAATTGATCCACTCAAACTAATTTATTTTAATTAGTTTGTAATTTTTTTTAAATTGTGTTTTATGTACATATGTATGTAGTTTTTCTAATTAACATAGCGCTATTTATACTAACCACACTTTACTTTTCTTGTTATTATGTAATTTATGTTGTACCTACATATTTAGCATTAACCAGCTTAGTTACTTCTCCTTCAATCATCTCTTTGCCTTCCACGACTTTTTGTTAAAATAGATGTTTCACTTTCTCATTATTTCTTGTTTTATTAATAAAAAAATATGGTATAAATTAACAACGCAATAAACAATCACTAATGTTTCATTTGCAAATATATAGCTTTCGATGATGACATTGAGGAACTTTCCCCACCATCTGACGACGAGATCAAGGAGGGACAATGGCTCGGGGTGACAGTTCGATCGCAGGGTCTTGGAGGCAAGGTATGTATTTATGTTTTCTTTTATCACTATTCGCTATTATTGTGGATGAGTGAATTTCACGATCAATATTAATTCCCAAACCTTTGGACATCCGTCTTTTGTATTATCGATGATTTCATTGTTTTGTTTTATTTATTTGGATGTGCAGGTTCTAGTGTGTGCTCATCGATACATAACAAAAATACGAGAAAACCAATACGGGCAAGGGTTGTGTTATGTGCTGACGAACGACTTAAAGTACGATGAGGTCTATGAGCCCTGTAAAGGCCGCACCGTTCAGAGGTTTGTATCAAATTTCTTCTTTTTTTTTTTTTTCTTTACGCATTGATTGTTGTTGGAAATAAAAACAGTCGGTGTTGATTTTATTGACGATTACTCTTTTATAGCCATGACAATTGAATAATAAAAGTGATTTATTTAAAATAATTGTGATGTTTTTATCGGATGAGGGTGAATATGTTGGGGTCATTTAACCTTTGATTAGATATTGGGGAAAAGTTAATTCAATATTGATAATTCAATTTAATAACCAACAAAATTTTGTTGAATTAAAAGTTCTTTTTTCCAAATATGTATTTGAACACTTATGCATATACAAAGTTTTATACCTACAAATGTATAAGCATCTATCTAAGAAACAAATAAATTTGATGGTGCGATAGCTCGTGTTGAGCCAGGGCCTAGTGACTTTCAATTCTCAACCATTCCTCTGTGCGTGTTATTGGCAAGAATGGAGGGGACCTACAAATTTCTGCAGAATCCGAACGGCTAAGTTGAGAACCACTTTTTCATGACAAGAGTTACTCTTAGAAGAGTATCTCCGTGCCGAACCTGGAAGTTTTGCCGCCCTAGGCAAATTTCATTTTTGCAAATCGTGTAGCGATTTCTTCTTCTTCAGAGCGATTAAGCATATCTTTTTCAATTATTGAAATAGTTGCAAGACCGGTTATTCGCTCATGTTGAGCGAATATATGTAGGGGTTTATAAACTTAAGCTTCGAGAAGCTAGCTTCACCTTATACAACACTTACAGGAAACATAAATAATATCTAAAATGCCGTTAGTAAATTTGGATGCAAATTTGAAGCGTGTAAAACTAAATAGTTTAAAATTGAGAAAGGTTTGACATTAACAAAGCAGACGTTTGGTTTAATACTTACATACATATATTAATTTCATTCAACAGATCTTTTGCTGCTGTTAATATTGCTTCAACTTGTTCGCCGTCTCTTAATTCCACCTTCTTTGAGATACGACAAATAAATCCGAAATCTTGGCTGAGAAATTGATACACTAACCAATAAACGCTTATCGAGAGAAGATAGCTTAACATCGACAACGTAAAAAAAGAAACCAGATTTAAATTTAAATTTTGGTTCGATTGTATCAAGAGATTCTTCAGATTAGTAACGGCGGCTAAGTAGGCTCATCGACTACACAACAAAATCCACTTGAGTGTTTATTTTTGTAGCAATATTTACAGCATTCTTTTATAAACAGAGATTCTTAAGAACGGTTTATATAAATAAGTACTGTCGCCATTTAACTAAATGCTCCAAACTTGCCACCCTAGGCCTGTTTGTTTTGCCTACAGGCATCGTATACAATAGTGAATATGAATATAAAAATTGTATAAAAATTATAAGCAGTTTTTTATATAAACTGTTACAGAAACACTGGTTCACTGGGGCGTATGCGTACTTTTTTTATTTAATTTTTCTTTGATTTGTGTTGCTCGTTCGTTTGTTTGAGGAAATTGCTTATTATTTTAATCACTCCTGAATAACGTTGTCGCGTGAATAATCACTTCAATTTCATTAATTAATTTAGTAATAGTAAAATTAAAAAAAAAAAACAATCAAATCGTAAAAAAATAGTGAATATGTAATATGAAATAAAATATTATAAATACGCAAATCACATAAGTTAAAGAAACGTGCAGAAACGTACACCATGCTTTGGAATGTCAACTGTCAACTTTTTAAGTTATTCTTGTGTTTACAAAAAAAAAATGTCATAACTTTCCATGTACTCAACCAAACTAGAATAAGTTATGTACTATTGCTCACAAGAAGATTAAAATTTCACACACCCTCACGAAATTTTCATTAGCGCGTGACTTTCATTCTTTATATCTCAGTATACATAATCCTTGCACGTGTTCCTAGTTTTTCTATCCTATCCCAATATAATGTACAAAGAAAACATGACCTCGACAAATCAAGTGTACATAATTGTTTCCAGTGCAAACTTTAATTGCTATCCTGTAGGAGTGGTTCCCCGACAAAAAAAAAACAATATGACAACGCTCTATGTGTCGTGCATGTCTCAAACTCAGACACATTTAGATATATAACTAAGAGAAAATTAATATAATTACAACTGTCGACTTAGACTAACTTGTGACTACTTAAATTGTTAGAAATGCGTTCAAAAATATATACGCTACCTTTACATGTTAATTAAACGGCATACTAATGAATCATAGTGAAAAGGGTGTGTTATGCATTTTTGCATGGCAGCAAACCCTTACTCGGTCAGCAGAAGATACAAAAATAATTAAGAGAATGAATTGTGTTTTTTATTTGCAGAGCTCACGAAGACTATGGTTTTTGTCAGGTTGGTACATCTGGGGCATTATTGGACGATAATACAATGGTTTTGGGAACACCGGGTCCTTTTACGTGGCGTGGAACAATTTTTGTTACGGAAATTGGAGGAGAATATTTGGAGCGTGACAAGAATATGTACTATGGGGACCATTCGGAGAGTTCATCGCCCGTGGACAAGTACAGCTATTTGGGAATGGCTGTTACCGGGGGGCGATATTTCGGCGAGAGAATGTCATATGCTGCTGGAGCTCCCCGCAGTAATGGGCATGGTCAAGTTGTGATCTTTAACAAGGCCAATTCAAACCCAATTCCTGTGGAAACGATCCTCGAGGGTGAACAATTCGCCTCAAGTTTTGGCTATGAGCTGGCCACTGCTGATATCAATGGTGATAGTGAGCCAGATCTAATTGTGTCGGCACCGTTTTACTTTTCCAAAAATGAAGGTGGCGCCGTTTATATATATCAAAATCAAAAGAGCCGTCTGCCATTGAAAGCAACTCTTAAACTAACAGGTACGGTAGAGAGTAGATTTGGTTCAGCTTTGGCCAATATTGGCGATATCAACAAAGACAACTGCGAAGACCTTGCCATTGGAGCACCATACGAGGAGAATGGAGTTGTTTACATTTATCTAGGATCCAGAACAGGTCTTGTAGAAAAACCAGCACAAATTATTCACGCTTCTGACCTGGGAAACATACCAATCCCGATAAATACCTTTGGAAGCTCGATCACCGGTGGAACTGACTTGGATGATAATTCGTATCCGGATATTGTCATTGGAGCCTACAACTCTTCGGCAGTTGTTGCCCTTTTATCACGTCCAATCATAAGCATTCAAACCAAGGTCAGAGGTTCAGAGTTAAAGAATATTGATCCAACAAAAGAGGGATGTCTTACAGACGTTTCAACGAATCTTACATGGTAAGTTCTTAGCTCTTCCTTATACATTTGTTATTTTATGCTTTACTGATTTAAATCCTTCCAGCTTTTCATTCGAAGCATGTTGCTCTATCGACCCTTATGAACAGACAACCAGACCAACCGATCTTAAACTTATGTTAACAGTAGAAGCCGAAACATTTTCGAACTCGAAAAAGTTCTCTCGCGTCTTTTTTGATCGAGACAACAAACGAAGAAATGTAATTAAACGAGAAGTTACTGTACGAACCAATGGAATGCTAGATTGTCATCGGGTGACTGGTTACATCAAAGAGAATACCAGGGATATTCAAAGTCCTTTGAAGTTTAGACTTAACTACACAATTGTCGAGCCTGATTTGCCTGATTCAGGATTAAAAGCTTTGAATCCTATTCTCGACAAAACGCAGGCTGATATTGAGTTTGAAGGTACATTCCAAAAAGATTGTGGAGATGATGATACATGTGAATCGAATTTGGAACTCGATGCTGAGATCGACTTGGACAAACAAAGTAAGTTATTAAAGGATTAACATTTATTAGAGAAATACAAATAATCCGTTCATTTTTTAAAGATGACGAATACGCATTGATCCTTGGTGACCGAGACGAACTGAGATTGAGTGTCAATATCAGCAATTCAGCTGATTCCGCCTATGAGTCACAATTGTTTATTGTACATCAAAAGAGTGTTACGTATATAGCAGCTTTAAAAACTGTAAGCTATTCTTTAAGAAAAAATGATCAATTTACTTAAAATCTTCAATATTAGAATACAGCGATGTGCAATATATTCAATGAAACCGTTGTTGCATGTAGCTTAGGCAATCCAATGCGGAGGGGATCAACAATTCATGTGTCAATTCGTTTCGATCCAAGTGGCTTGGAAGATGAGGAAACCAAATTGACTTTTGATATTTTCGCAAATACCACTTCAAAACTGGTTGGCGGTATTCCAGCTACCAAACAAACAGTTAGAGTAGTTAAACGAGCCGATCTTAGTTTGCGAGGATGGGCAAGTCCTGAACAATCTTTCTATGGTGGAGAAATTAAGGGTGAAAGTGCTATGCAGTATCTTGAGGATATAGGAACACTTGTTACACACACTTACCAGGTGATTATTTTTATACTTATAATAGCACATAAAAGAAACTGATTAAAAACTTTTATTTTCAGATATACAACGATGGTCCATGGAAGGCGCCAAAGGTCACACTTACTATCTACTGGCCACATCAAGTTGCCAACGATAAGAAACAAGGCAAATGGTTGCTCTATTTGGAAGACCTTCCAATAATTGAAGGTTAGACGCCTATTTCTTTAGTAAACAAATTTTATTCATAAAGAATCTATACTAAAGTTTTTTGAAAGCAAGTTTTTGAAATTCTTGTGCACTGTCGATACATTTCAGCGGTTCATTAGGGAATCTTTTGTAACACTCTATTAGCCGGTTACGACATTGAATAAATTCATCAGAGAGTGGCACTTTTTTTCGATGTCCTAGCATTGCATTTATTTGACCCACTGTTTTTTCGAATTGCTTTTCCATCAGTTCATTAGTTTCATTATTGAAATATTCTAACTCTTTGAGCCTTTGTTGAAAAATATCCTCTGATGATTGCAAATGATGTTTGTTTTCGGCAAAATCTTTCAATTTGTCAGCAACTTCGGATGAGATGGTTATAACATTTTCCTGGGGTTGAGTATTTTCTATGCAAACTGATCTTGATTTTGCATTACCCATTCTTAAAGTTTGAATTATAATCTGAAAACCCAATTGATATAAGTTTTTATTTTGGAGAAAGCAACAATTTTAGGAACCCATCTACCTGAAAGCGATAAAAATTTCAATTTTTCGTTTTTATAAACTTTTCTTGTCAAATATCGCAAATGTTGCTATGTATGAATGTTTGAATTGTAATATGCGTTCCTGATTTTCTCTCCAAAACTACACATTTTATTTTTTTTGTATATAAACTTGGACAGACTTTTGTGTTGTTTTGGGCAGAAAATCACAGAGTTCCAAAGTAAAGGAACGCATCTTTATATAATGATAAATACGTTTTTGCCAAGATATTTTAAAAATAAAACATCGAATTACATATTATGTAGTTCTTGAATTCAGGTGGCGATATGCTTTATTGCTTATCGCTTATCTACTTGTTTCTATTATTACTACCAAGAGTCCAAAGATACATACATCCACATATATTTATGAAGTATTATTTTTGAATAAAACAATAAATATTTAAATTTTTTGTTTGTTTAGGTGCCCGTCAAGGTGAGTGTACTGTTGGTCCAGACATGGTAAATCCTTTAAAATTGGCTCGCAAAGCAAAGGCATCTATGACACACGAAGATCTTCGCCATATTCCAGAACCATATATGCTTAGACCAACAAACAAATCACATTACTACAATCGTCATACATATTTTGAGAAAACCGAATCTTTTGAAAAACTACCCACATCCAATGATGCTCATCTTAATCGGGTGCGTCGCGATAGAGCCAAAATTATTCGGGCCGAAAAACATACAGATAAAGATGGTAAAAAACACGATGTAGTCGTTATGGACTGTGATAAAGCAACTGCTTTCTGCATAAAGATCAATTGTGAACTCTATAATTTGCCTCAAAAGACTGAAGCGTATGTTCATGTTAAAGCAAGACTGTGGAATTCAACGTTCGTAGCTGACTATCCTAGAGTAGATCTAGTGAAAATAGTCTCAAGAGGTCATGTTCGAATACCAACTGAATATTCCGTTGAACAAATCGATTCAGATGATCGAGAAATGGTAAGTAAAATATTTTGATTCAATAACTATATATTGATGACTTTTTGACCTTTCAGGTGGAAACACGAGCCTATCCAGAACTGTCAGATCAGGCACGTGAGACGGAAACACCATGGTGGATAATAATTCTTTCCATTATTGGAGGACTTATACTATTAGCCATTGTCACATATGTGATGCACAAATGTGGATTCTTCAAACGACGAAGACCTGATCCAACACTAAGTGGTAATATTGAGAAAATGTCCGAAGAGAAACCATTTTTGGGAGCGAAAAACAAAAATCGGATTTTCTAACGAACATGTCAGATGGAATTACATACTTTTAGTGATACTACTACAAAGTAGAATCCTGTTGAGTTAAAAAAAAGGACATTATGCCATTTACGCACGATGAAATGCATAAGAACCATCGCGCTATCTTGGAGTTATTTTCTTAATATTTCCGATCAAATGACCATTAGACTTTTATAATTAAAAATTGTATTGTTTGTAAATATGTATTAGGGTTTAATATTGTTAAACAAAATATTAAAGAGAAAGACTTACATTATTTTTCATTAAAAACCACTGTCCAAACTGTGAAGTTATAGATTAAGTTAATTTTCTCTCAGAGCCGCTGGCGGTTATGGTAGTTTTAATAAACGATCATTTATATGAAAAAAAAAATAATTTTTTGGCTCTGATAAAGCCTTATAAAAAAATTTAATTTTGCGAATGTGATTTCAGCTTAATAATAACTGACCGAGATACTTTTAATGAAACAAAAACAAAAACTGCTTGAGTTTGCTATTTCCAAGTTTGTAAGTTAAAGTTTTAGCTATTGCAAGTGTGCCAAGCCGATTATCAGGCTCATTTAGTGGTGCTCAGTGTAGTATTTATGTTCATTTTAATTTAAAAATTTCCCTTCATTAAATAAATTTGAACATAAACCTAGCGTCTTTAGAAGCATATAGGCTTTAACTGTAACGACATTCTTAAAAACAGGTGGAAGCACATTCAAACCTTTAATATTTATATGACTTACGCGAATAACTTAGCAGTTTTAACTTCAAGCATATTATCATATACAAAACCCCTTAATTTAAATTTTTCTGACTCTTATCAATTCCGTGAAAAGTTACACCTTCCTTTGTCTTCAATTTTACATTTTCTTCGAAAATCTAAAGCTATAACTTGCTAGCATTTCTCTAGCTTAAGACCTGTCTAGTAGGTCCACTTGATTACGTTTTTAAAATCACCAGCAATCGATCCCAGTAAAAAGCCAATGACTGGATTGATTCTTATATTCATATAATCATAAAATTTAATTTAAATTCACACATAATTCGACAGTCGTTATTTTAAGTCCACGTCTCGAAAACTTTTCCGAATAATCGAGTTTGATAACAAGAAGTTGAATACATTTTGAGGACTTAAGTGGGAATAAATTTAAATATTAAAATTAATAAATAATAATACATAATTTTTTACAAAATTAAACTATCGAATTCAAAAACCGTCCGTGTTCATACAGCTGAAAAAAAATCTCATTGAAAATTAACAAATTTTAGAAATTTACAAACAATGAATAATTTAATAGGTATTTTTTTTAATAATACGCATTCAAATAAAAGGTAGCTACCCCTATACTCTATAGTTATAATACTGCTATACAAAACGATACATTTAAAATATTTATTATATATACAAATAATTTTTCTTACAATGCCTTTCAAAAAAAAAATGTAACGTTGTAAATAAGCATTTATAGTTTTATTATTATTTTTTTTTGTTAAGTTTAAGTTTGTAAATTAAATTCAAAAGTATTATTTTTAATCTTATTTAATTTTTAAATATTATTAAATTTTTATCAATTAAAATAAACTTGTACATAGATTAACGTTTATTTTTTAAACCGAAAATAACATACATTTATAAAATTTATAAATAATTTAAGTTTAAAATAAAACAAAAAGTTAAGATAAAATCTTGTGCTTACTTAAAAATTGATTTAATCTTGTACTGGTGTTATATGTTAGTTGCAGAAAAATGTATATTTTATTAAATAATAAATTAAGTTACTTTTAGACTATAAAAACATTAAAAGGATAAATTAACTTACTTAATTTAATTTTAATTTTATAATTTGTTATACATATTATGTATATGTATGTGTAGTAAAACGAAATATTAAGATGTATGAGGCGTTTTTTGTTTTTTTTTTTTTTGAAAATGTGGAATAAGGTTCCTTTCCTTAGGAAAACAAAAATCGTTTAAAAATGGAATTATTCCACTTCCCAAAATAATGGCTCATATACTATGTCGGTTCACCAGGAATATAAAATAAATTATATGATAATTTAAATAAAAAAAAGTGAATAAATCTGTTTCTTATTTTGTTTATAATATTTTGTTTATATTATTATATTCATTGATACTTTTTATAGCAGATCAGATCAAGGATATTTAAAAATCTTCATCATACCATTTGCTTTTGCATTGGCGTGGCTCTTCACTGTAGTGATATCTTGGCGAAAACTTCTTACCACGTTATTCACAAATGCACGATTTACACGAATTACCAGTTGTTTCTTCCATTTTTTTGATCCTTGCCATTTATTTAATTGTTGTTTTATATTCCATGTGTTTTCGGCACAAAAAAATTAACGAGTGCAACTACTGATATTTAATTTTGTCACCACACTGGTATTGTGCAAATATTTAGCTGACAATTTTGTATTCTCCTTATAATAAGTAAGTATTACTTAACTATGTTTTATAATTTTTTATTATAGGTTCTTAATGATGATTGATGCGGGCAAATACGTGTGGAGACTTATAAAAGAAATTTTCGACATTCAGAAAATGAAACCAGGGCAATATTTTTTGTGTTCGTTTATGTGACAAGCTATACAAATTTCTTTACTTTACTTTAAATTTATATACACGTACAAAATTACGCGGTGAAACTATTGTACGAGTTTTCAAATTATGAATAATTCTCGTACAAGAATACTAATTTTTTTTTAATTTATTCACTTACTAAACAAATCTACCAAATGTTATTCATTAATCCTTAAATAATATTTTTATCTCATAATTTGGAGTTTTTTTTATATTAATCTTTTAATATTTGTTATTAAAACTTCATAAACTTAGAACTTGGAGTGGTTTTATACACAAGTTGTTTTTATATAAAATCAACTTTGCTCTTTTTTAACATTAATTTAATTTTCAGTGAGATTTAATTTTTTTTTGCAAAGTTTTTGTTTGGATTCCACGCCCTTTTAATGCACATACAGTTCTATAGCTCTATCAAATTTCATCATTCTACGAAAAAGTATTCAATATAATTAATAAGAATTCTGAGAAGCCCTTTGAATGGGAAATCTCAATTTTTCGTTTTTTTGCCTTTGTATGCCATTCGAATTCATTCTACAAAAATCAGAAGTAATCCATATAAATTATAAGAATTGTATATAAGAGAATTAAAAATCTCAAATTTTCGAATTTCTCATTTTTTTTTGTGTACTTTAAGTCTTCCAATCTTTATGACCCTAAAACATATAATCCATCCATATAATTTGATAAAAATTCTGAAAAATGTGGGTGGACGCTGATTGTAAAACATTACATTTGTCCTTTGTATGCATTACAAGACCTACCGTTATGAGAAATTACAAGATTCTACGGCGGTGTTGGGAAATGCTCCATAACTTTGATTATGTGTCTGTTAGTGAGTCAGTAAGTTACCGTTTTTTTTGCGATTTTTAAAGTCCTGTATCTCAGGAATCAATAAGACTAAGAAGTTGAAATTTGTTCAGGTCAGGCGACTGTGTTAGCTCAGCTTAGCAAATACATGTACATATGTATGTATTGCAAAGTTTCTGACTCTGAAGTTAACCAAATTGGTCGAAATCGCTTGAATTTGTATTTGAATTGAAATTGTAATAACTTTATGCAAACTTGTTTACATATTATTTTATACTATGTCATTGTACTTATTAAAAATTAAATATTTTAAATCCTTAGCCACTTTGAATCTTTTTTGCTAATCATCAAAGTCTTAAACAAATTTTCTACAGCGAGTAAATTCCTGATAAGTAGCATATTTCTATAAAGTTTCATTAGTACTTTTCTATCTACAATGGCAAGTCATAAATGGCTTAAAGTCTTTGGGAGCATTCAAAGCTTTTTTTGCAATGTAATGACGTCAGTGAAACAGCTGATAAATAGCTTTGTCTTTGTTATCTTAACTCAACGTTTGTTTTACAATGAACTTTCTCTTGACTCGGCATTTGGACAGTTAGTTTGAGTTCGTCGGTGTGGATTATCGTCGTACAGCTAGAGTGATGTGACTTTGTTTGAAAGGTATTAAAATAATTCTTTCAAAATGTTTCTATGTACTTATAAATCGATAGAAAATTACTTGTGATACTTTGAATTCATCTATCTTACCGGTGCTAGAAATATGAAATATAATACCGAAGACTTATTACAATTTTATTACGAAACAATATTTTGTGCGGAATTGTAAATTTAGTATCAACTTACCTAGTTGTGTAATAATTATACTTATGGATTTTATTATTCTTATTTATTCTTAATGTTTGATTTATCGGAAAATTCTGAATTAAATATGTGTATGTACCTACCAACTTACACGTTTGAGAGGGTAGTGAAAAGTTAGAATACGTAAATGCAATGATTAATGAATCAAAAAACGATGACTTATGCGTAGCGCACCTACCTATATTATAACAAAAGCTATCATTAGGTTTAATATATCAACATTGTATGTATCTCAATCTCACCTAGTATAGAAAACTGAATATGTTTCACAAGGTCAACGTCATAGACACGTGCTAGAGCTTTTAAATTCTACAATCTACACACTGCTTCCTATCACTCTTTTGTTTACATTTTTTTAATTTTTTTTTCTGTTGCCAGAAACAAAAGTAAAAGAACTTGAACTCTTGCCAATTTGATTTGGACTATAAACTAAAACTAGGATGAGTGTATGTACATGTATTATATAGCGGATGTGACGTAATGAATAAAAAAAAGCGCGCTAGTTAAATCTTTTGTGATATTTTATCCTTATGAATCAAATAATAATTAAACGCAGATATGAGTAAATAAAAAAATATATACATATGTACATAGTCATCTTCGGATGGAAAAACCCCTCAGCCTCACGTATCAAAATATTCGTCTGAAGTTATGTACATAATATAATCTCCCATGCACACACTCGAAGTCTATAGATTCTAGATACTTTATTTACTGTTGTGCGTAAGCGTTATTTTATTTTCTTAAGTATACCTAAATAAACTACAATAACTCGGTTTAATTTTGGTCTCAAATTGTTTTGTGAGTCGCGGATCAAACTCAAGTGTAATTGTAAATGACACAGTATTTTAGGTATTATGTGAACGCCATATTCATATGCTTTAATAGTAAAATAATTAAAGAATTAAAACGTAAAATCACTCGGTATCAATTCTGAATAAAATATGTGTACTTTTTCATTACAAGTCCAGTTTCCTGTGCATAGTTCTTTTCAAACGGGGTTAAAAAAAAAGCAATGTAAACAAACTATGTATGTATGTACATATGACCAGTACAAAGTCTTCCCCGATAATTCTACTTAAAATTATCATAATTATGAGTCATTTTAAAAATGCAAACAAAATACCTAAATTGTGAATTTTATATTGTAAATGTAAAGTACTCCTATTAAGGTTTTGAATTAAAATAATATTTAAAATAAATTTCGTAAATGGATTGAAGCAATTATTGAAAATTAAATTTAATAACAAAATAATGGATCAATTAAAAGAATGAGAACTAACAAGAACGAACTATACATATTACAGAAGCATTTTTAGATCAGTTTAAAACTATGGTTAGGCGCCAGTTACGTCTTTCATTGAAAACCATCGTTTTAATTGTTAATTTTGAAACGCTTATAAAACAAAAACAGTTATTTTTTTTTAATCTTTTCTGACAAAACCTCCTTTAATCTTAATATTTAAATGATAAGCTTGATCCAATGACCACACTAAAATGTTTAAAGTCAATTTACATACATAAATGGAGGTTTGAGCCGGAATCCTGGATGAATTCTTTGCCGAAAATACAAATTAAATCCAACAGTTTTATTTTAACAAATAATTTCAATGATAGGTTATAACTGGCCCCAAAAGATCTTCGTCCGTTTTATGAAACGGAAGTCTTATACATCAATTAATGTTGTCGGGTCTACTGATATCTCATCATTGAGGATTACTTTATGTTTATGTGAAACCGATAAAAAATTTTGCAACCCAATACATTTTTTTCTATCAGCGATAAAGCTAAAAATATTTCCACCGTTGCATTGGTTTATTTCAGAAAATTCGTATTCTATTACTTGATTTGATCGACGAACTCCTGAATTTTTGTGAATGAAAAAGAATCAGTTGCATTTTTTTCTTTAAGATTCTTTTCTGTTTATATTTTTTTATTAATTTTACTAATTTTATCTCGTAAATCAAAGTACATTTTAACAGTATCTAGAATCGTTTTCAAAAACTGTATTTAAAATTTTAAATAAAAAAATGTCTAGTTTATTCCTCATGGAACATCTTTTTATCGACCTGCAATTTAATAGATTTATTTTGTTAAATTTCTCTCAGGTGCATTCCTTTTCAGGCCACAATAGTTCGTAGAGAAGAAAAGTTTTCGAAAGAAATAAAGAAATTAAAAATGGCATACGCATCAATGGCAGGAAAAATAAGGATGCTCAATACCCGGCATCCGATAATAAAGGGTATGGTTTCGTATGCGATTCTCTGGCCGTGTGGAAGTGCTATTCAGCAAATAATCGAAGGAAAAACACTTGGTAAACAAATAATTCAACTTTATACTTTAAATCTTTATGAATGCTTTAATTGAACTCATGCTTATTTGCTTTAATTTCCTTGAAGAAACCTTTGACTGGAAAAAATGCTGTCGCTTTAGTGTATATGGAGCTTTTGTTGTAGCACCTATGCTTCATGGATGGGTTCGTTTATCAAGTACAATGTGGCCTGCTACAAGCCTAAAAATTGGTCTTATTAAAGTAAGTCAAAATGATTACATATTTACGTATATTATATTTCTTAATTTCTTTTATTTACAAATTCACATCAGGCGGCTGTAGAGCAGGTCTCTTATGGTCCCTTTGCGATGGCATGCTTTTACGTTGGCATGAATTTATTAGAGTTCAAAAGCCTCAATGATGGTATTGACGAACTTCGTATGAAGTTTTGGCCAACTTTTAAGGTGAGATGATTTTTTTTAACGTTATAATAATACATAATTATCTTTTTGTTTTTAATTTTGTTTGTAGGTTGGTATTTGCGTTTGGCCCATTGTACAAACAATCAACTTTTCCATGGTTCCAGAAAGGAATCGAGTAGTTTTTGTGAGCATTATTAGCGTTATGTGGACAACATATCTTGCATATATGAAATCTCTGGAAGATAACACAAAAGTATTACAATTGACGCCATCGCCGGCGCCGCCATTGACAGCGACTTAAGAGACAAAATTGAATACCACCGGATTGTTAATTTAAATCTTTTATCTACTGTCAACTTGGTCATACCAGGTCTAACATAAGTTGAATATTTAGTAAGTAATTTTTGTAAGGTTTCTGAAAAAATCTAGACAACTTTTATAGTTCATATTCAAAAACTGCTTTACTAAATATAAAGATATACCTGTGACAATAAAATAGGTACAACGAAGTTCATTATGGTGTTTCAGTTAAAGTCATTAATAATAATTGTATTTATACGAATGTTATATATTATGTAAGTTTTAGGCTAATATAGAACAATTTATTTTAATTAGAAATTAAAGCATTTATGTTAATGTTTTTTAAAAGTATGTGTATATAGTTTGGTATTATGTATAGAATACATAAATTATATTTCTTTCCAAACTGTTTTCATAAAAAAAAGAATATAATAAAATAAATGAATATTTAAATTTAAATTGAATTTATTTTTCTTAGCCTTTCCCGGGGCGAAACATTTGGAGCGAAAACACCATCAAAACAACGATTTTCGCAGAGTTGAACCATCGGTGAACGACAAAGATGTGAAATGTCAACAATGAACGTTTAAAGATTCGCCGGTGAAATACGTGCGTTTTACATCTTCATTCTACTCTTATATAGACGATGATGGACGAGATTAGCCGGGATCCGAAATTACTCTATATAGCTCGTCAACGGAGATGCTAAGCATTCCCGTTTTTAAAATCGATAAAAAATGTGGTGGGTGATGTTTGAGGAATGAATATTTGGTCGATGATTGACTTTTCAGGTCTAAGACCATCAAACTTCAAAATTAAAAAAATTAAAAATTAATGTACCGTTAATAAAGATTATTAATAATAATAAGTTTTCCCCAAAAGACAAACCGCGCAATGGTAAATAGATTTTTTTTACCAAAATCTTTTTTAGTCGTCTTCGATAAAAATAGCATTTTCTTAACATTAGTAGGGCATGTAAGGTGTGTTTTTTTAATCACTCAAAAATATGAAGAATGTCCAAAAACGCTTTTTGTGCAAAGTTTGAAGAAATACAAAATTTCGGAATATTTAGTTTATGGCTCGACCAAATTTGTTACAATTTTGCACACAAATTTCCTATGCAATTATTATTAAAAATAAAATTTTTGAAAACAAAATTTCTAACCCTGCTAAATAGATGCATTTAGTTCCTTTGCTAAAAGTTGAAAGAAGTTGCTTATAATACAAAAGATTATTTTTTTTTTATTTCTGCGCAAACAGTTAAGTTATAAAATTAATGTGCCGCTGGTTTACTTACTTTTTAAGAATAGGTAGTCATAACAGGTAGTCAAAGCCCCCTGAGTCTAAATTATATTTAAAAAAAGGCTTTTAATGTTTACAGATTGTTTAAGTAAATATATTATAATGCATATGTTCATTAATCATTACATACATATGTAAATGTATGTAAATGACTGCTAAAGTTTGCTGGCGACTATATGTATCGTAAATTGTATTTGCCAATGTCGAACTTTGTATCCGTATATGCCTAAAAAAAAAAATTGGCGAAATATTTTTGTTTTTCAATCCACCCACGATTTTTGTAAGAAAAACAGAAGAAAAATAAATAAAATTTAATTTCCTATTTGTATGATGATTATTATGTGGCAAGGCCTTCATTATTTTGCCACCCAAATTTTATTAAAATTTCTATGGCTTCATAAACAACATACATTTTTATGTATAGCAAAATTTCTGTTGTCGAACTTTTCCGTTCTTCTAAATTAATACACTAAAATCAATTAAAGTGTCTCTCAGTCTGCATGGCGCGGTCTATTATGTAGTTTATACAAGACCAAAGCATCATTTCCTAGAACAAAACGGTACAGATGCACCACCTTGCAGCATCATAAGCTTTTCCTATAGAAATCGCTACATAAACTACTACTGCTATATAATATCAAGCGTTTATTAATAAAATTTACAACAATAAATTTAAAAGAATAGAATAGTTGTTGTATAATTGGCAAACTATCTATAAACTAAAAAAAAACTTTCGCAAGCTCTCTTTATTTTCGCGTGTAAATAAATTCAAATTAAGATAAAATTTGTGTTGTCGACCAGTAGGAGAACGTCGCCGCGAGAGTGTTTTCGCATTCCGTTAAAAATTAATAATAAATAATTTTAAAAATATCAGGTACAAACATAGTTTTACTACATAATAACTGTGATTAAGTCAAAGCTTTAATAGTAAAATTAAAAAAAAAAAACTTATAGTGATGTAACAGGAAATATAACAAAACAGTTTTTCTTTCCATTCATTGGAAGGAAAATGGAAAACTTTATTAAATTTCTGAGCGATATTTCAAATCATTTCAATTGTTTACGGCCTTGAGAATTTACATTGCACCTGACAAAGTAAATAAACTATCAGTGGGACATTGACAATGAATGGACTGTCTAAAGTTATGGTGACCATCCGTATTGGTTGTGAAGCATTAATTTGTTTAAAAACAGGAAATATTTTAGTCGGTTTCGCAAATTGATAAATTGAGTAGAAATAAAATGGCTTTTAACTCGAATTAATAACGGCCATATTATTCACTCTGTATTGAAATGGATTTAAGTCTAACCATTAAACCCGGATTCATTAAATCCAAAGATTTAAATCCACGTCCATATTATTCACTAAAAAGAAAAACTCAATTTGAATTAATAATTAAATAAAAAAGTATTTAAATTGTCTTAAATCCAGATTTGAAATGTTTAATCTAAATATCAGTTTTGAGAAGTGTTTAACTTCTTTAAATTGAAAAACAAAATTTCTCTAAAATTAAAAAATACGATACAACCAACTTACATATAGCATGTATTTCAACGTTATCAATTGCTTACCTCTTAAATGCAAGACATACATACATACATATATGTTTGTACAACCTTATTCTACGATCCGTGATTCCCTTTCACTCTACCTTTTATTTTACTATCCGTCGAGTGAATTGCATTATCATCTTGATTTGACATTACGCTAACGGTGAATGTGAAAAAAAGTGTTAGAGAACCTGATCTTTAAGATTTTTAATGGTGGATTAATTTACATTTATCTTCATCTGCAGATTTGAAGAAAAGTAGAGTGGGACAGATTCATGCCAAACATACGAATGTATGAAAAAGAAATGAACATGTTCGTCTTTGTATCTGCATTATGGCAACAAACAACAAATGTGAATTTTATATCTTGCATCCCGTTTTTTTTTTTTGTAGAACTTGTATGAAGATGTAAATCCACTATAAATCTTCTAAAAAGAAGTTTGATTTAAATCCGTTTTTTTTTCAAATATATATTAAGTTTGAATAAATGTATGAACCTAAATACCTACTATATATATTGCTTTTTATGTATATACATATATAATATATATTTGTACATACTTTTATAATAAATATTTATAAAGTTCAATTCACTATGGGAGTTAGATTCCTTCATTTAGATATATTATATTTGTTTGGAAGTGAAAACTAAAAAAAGGAATTTGTTGTTAATTTTTATTAATTTTACTTTAATTTTAATAATGTACAATATTAAAACAGATTCTATTTACAGTATGAATATAGCTTATAGTTTCGATAAATCAAGGTAATTAGCTTTTAAGATATAGAAAGCATAATTTTGACGACCCTAAACACGATTTTTTTTCAAAAGTTCTGCTCTCTAATTATTTAACACTTTTTTCTGAGCATACCGATTTATCAAACCTCGAAATTAGTATGAATATAAATTTCGAAAAATATCTTTAAACTATTTTTAAACATAAAATTATACATAATATTTACAGAAATATGGTCACCACATCCATGCATGCGTAGTGCAATACAATCACGAGCTATTCAAATTAGACTCATCGGTTTGATGTAGGAATAGTTTGTCGAAAATGGGGATTTTTTTAGAATTAAGCTAAAAACACTTATCATTATTGTATAATGTTGCGTGCTGAACTGAAACCATATGTTTTAAAAGCAAATGAAACGTTGCGTCGGTCGTGCCATTTACGTACGATATTGAGTGTATAGTGATCATTTATAAACCTACTATGTATACATACTTGTGTTATATTCAAAACTTAAATGTACTTGATTATAAGGCACGCAGTTGATAAAACACCCCATTTATTTTTTGTAGTACCTAATGTTTGAATACCCAAAAGATGATTATTATCAATCAAGTGGTACTTATTTTAAATAGGTAGGGCATATTATGCCTATAACAGGTTAATACTGACTTCTAACTTTAATAAATAAATAAAACTTAATCAGTATTTTAATTTTCGTTTTTAACGTGTTTCAAATGAAAGGGCCTTCGACATGAATATTAATTCCAGTTCTTTGTAGACGATTTTAGAAAAAAACTTTCCTTTATCTCAATCCAAAATGTAATTTATAATAAAATATTTCGAGCTTTTTTGCTTTATGACAAAAATGTTCAAAACTATTTTTTTTTTTTAATTTAACTAATACAATTTAAATCAATAGATAATTGCTTTTCAATCCCCTTTCAGTAGTTATAATAAGCACAAATAAATTCAAAATGACAACTTTATTCAGCAAATTCAAAGTATTAACCACAAAGTATCCAATGTTGAGGGGTATGGTGTCGTACAGCCTCATTTGGCCAACAAGCAGCATTATTCAACAGACCATCGAAGGAAAAAGTTGGGGTAGAATTTACACAAAAATTGAAATCATTTGTTTGATGACCAATACTAAAATCGTATTCTTTTACAGGATCCTATGATTGGTGGAGATGCTTGAGATTTAGTTTATATGGTGGATTCTTCGTTGCACCTACACTCTACGGATGGATTAGACTATCCACTGCAATGTGGCCGACAACTTCACTACGCACGGGCATAGTGAAAGCAGCTGTTGAACAAATATCCTACACTCCAGCAGCTATGACGTGTTTCTTTTTCATCATGAGTTTGTTAGAGATGAAAACTGTACACGAAGCTTTTTCTGAAGTTCGAAATAAGGTTCCTCAAACGTACAAGGTAATTTGTTTATTTATTTTTTGTAGTGGATGCAATTTCGGAAAAATGACTATTGCTATAATTCAAAAAATTGTGTTATACATTATGTACCTTATTATAGTTCTTAAGATATTTGCTAAGTGTTAATTAACCGAAATTTTAAGAAGAAAATTAAGTTTAAAAATCCAAACGATACTGGATGGCAAACAAAAAATAAGAACCACATTATAGTTCACGTTTAAATATTCCACTACACGTGCATACTCGACACGAATACGCTTGTATGAATACACCCTTGAAATCGAGAGCTCTAGTAAAAACCGATGAAGGAAAGATGTTTTTTGTTTATAGATGAGACAGGAAAAAGAAAACGTATTGAGCAGAGAACGTTCACAGTGATGTTATTTTATTTACATGTTTGATTAAAAATTCTATTGACCCTTAATAAATCCGATCCCAAGTTTATAAAAGTGCACTTTTTTCTTCAATGTTCCATCAACTTCAAAATTAGTCCTTACTGTATTTCTACCTGAGTTAGAAGTTTTTAACATAATTTAAACCGATTCAGCCATCACGGTCAAAATCCTTTGTTTCTTAGTCTCCGGGTTGTGAACCCATTGACATTGTAATCTATTTAATTTTAGTTTAGTAATATTGGCTTCGATTCCAATTTCACTATCTAAAATCCCACGAAAGAGAGATCTCTGAACGATCAGAAATTGTTTAAGTGCGACCAAAAATTTTCGATTTTGTATTGAAATTTCTGCGATGAGATATTTTTGAATTCATTTTTTACTAAGGTTATATTTTGTGGGACACGGCTGATATTTTAAGACTTAAAGCTTAAAATTACAATGAAAATTAATTTCTCTTACTTCAATTAACAGTTCTCGATACCGATTTATCAAATAAAAGAACATAATTATACAAATTATATAATTCCGATATGCCTGGGATTTTTAATTGTATCCATTTTAAATCTCATTTGATTGGGATGAAATACTTTCAACAGCTAATTGTAATTTTTATGTCTTCTTCCAGGTGGCCTTGTGTGTTTGGCCCGTTTTAGCAACAATAAATTTCTCACTCATACCCGAACGAAATCGGGTGCCTTTCATTAGCATGTGCAGCTTAATGTGGACAATATTCTTGGCTTATATGAAACATCTAGACAAAGAAGGAGACCACCCAATTTCTAATTAATTAAATGTTTTTGTATCAATAGAATAACCGTGCCAGAAATAATTCTAAGTTGTGCTTGTTTATTTATTTAACTAAAAATACAAAAAAAATCTTATTTTTAACTAAAATTTAAAAAAAAATAATAAATCCAATCTCACTACTCATAGCTGTTCTACTTGTGCACACGTCTCACACACTTCCGATTCTAAATCCTTGAGAGAAACCTCACAGAATTCATTGTCGAACATCCTCGAACATAGCAGCACTTCATCGACCTCGGCGATCATTGCCGTAAGCGATTCTATGGAGGCTATGTCTGCCACGAGGTTCTGTTCATTCATCAAACGACTGCCGAGCAAGATCTTTACTTCACCCTGGCAAGAGATCGAGACCATTTTCGTTGTCCGCAGCATACTCGGATCGACAAAGGAGAAGAATATTGAGCTATGCTCAGGACACCGATGGACGCCCCACAGGGTGTTGGGTAGAACCACTTCGTATATGTCATCGTAAAGTGATTCGAAGAGTTCGTGAACTTGGGTTTCACCCTCCTCGGTTTCATTTTCTTCGGGAGCCACTTCGAAGGGTACAATTGTCTCTGATGTGTCCGGAACTTCTTTCAGGCAAATTTCTGTCATTTCCTGCACCTCCCCGTCCACTTCCAGTTGCTGTTCTTCAAGGGTTATCGAATGGAAGATTTGAGGGTCTTCTGGATTAATTTCTTCAACTGGAAATTTGTTTTTCGTGTTGAGGACGGTATTCTTCAAGCGTCTTGTAGCCTGCAAGTTAAGAATTTCATTTTATCAGACTTTTCCAGTATTGTCAACTGTCCCTACCTCCGCACAATCAAAGTTCCGACAGGGAATAGCTTTTGGTTTCAGCTTAGGTCGTCCTCGTTCCATTTTATAGAGTTGGCCATTTACAATGTTATCGTAGGTTGTGCTGATGTCCTGTTCGTCAAAATGCCGTTCGCAAACTTTGTCGTGTGGTTTAAGTTCTCGTTGTTTTGGCAGGACATCCACCCAGGCATCAAATGTTTCTTTATCCTTATTATTTTTTTAAAATTGAACAATTTTTGAAACAAAATAAAAATGAAGTTTTTTTCTTACCTTTGGAACAACAAACATTTTTCGTTTTACTGTTCCCTTAATTCGACAAAGTTTGTCACATCCTGGGATGAAGCAATTTCTCATTTTGTTTTTTTTTTTAATTCTAATAAGGATGAATAATTTAATATATTTGGTTGATTTTTACATAATTTTTTAGGAGGAAATGTTTAACTTTTAACAATTTAATTTGATTTGTTTTCGATGTTTTTTGACAATAGGCTTGTTGACTTTTGTCAGAAAAATCATAGATTAACGGAACCACGTAATGTAACGTAATGAATAATCAATTACAGCGTTAGCAATTCTCAAACTGTATTTAAAATAAAAAAGAGATTCCATTCTACTACGAAAATATTACTACTGGGGACCCCTTTTAATAATAAATTGACTTAAAAAACAACATAAACTTGGGGCTAGCACAAAGTTTAGGACATTACGAAATTGTGTTAAATAAAACCTACAGTCTTATTTATAAACCCATTCCAAAGTATGTCAAGCTCGGGGAGAATCGGTCGAAAAAAAATGACCACGGGAATTAGTGACACTATCACAGAAACAAAATGAAGATTTGATACAAACTACCGATAACAAGTATGTAATTCTCTGGGTTTAGCTTAGTCCGTATGAGGATTAGTTGTTGTTGCATTTTACACGGTGATCATTAAGCACCGACGTCATTTTTTTTTCGTCAAATTTCCCCCGGGCTTGCAAAAAAACACGCCTAAAATGGCTACCTGGAGAATACTGACAAAAGCTATTAAAATTAAATTTCCTATATTATTCATAAATTATGGAAATGTCCTTAGATTTTGAGAATACCTGTGAACACTTACCCACATTTTAAGCGCCACTGTTTTAATGTAGTAGAATTCTTGTACGCAACCGTTTGTTTTGATTGAAAAATTGAAATGATTTGAAAGTTGTCCAACCAATTGCAATTACCAAGCGAGCTTGTTCTCTCTGAAATATTTGTTGTATTTATAATTTATTTTTGATTAAAAAATAAGTTTTAATGGACAGTAATTATAAATTTGTAAACTTGGTGGACCCTTCTAAATGCCGTGCTAAAATTAAAGAAAGTAAATGAAAGAAATGTCTCACTAAATGACAAAACTTGTAATATCCTTTGAACTTTCTTTTTGCAGAATTCGCCAAGCTCACCCTTTCTTCGAATAAAAAGAAGCAAGAAGATTCAGAAATGCCACAGGATATACGCGAAGAAGTTGTAAGTAGACGAATAAGTAGAAATCTCTTGAGTGAATTACTCACTGACGACGAATCTGACAAAGATGATCAAATAAAGAGGTCTTTAGGGAATCTTCTGATGCGAACAGATTCTTCTTCGAGCATTGAGAATCGGGAGTCGGATAATCGTAAGCTTAATGCAACAGACGTAACACATTGTTCCCAAATTGAACATGAGCCGGAAAAGTCTCTCGAAATGGAGCCACTTAGGGTTAGTTTCTTGGAAAACACTGAACAACTCGAAGAAGAAATCGAAAAACTCGCCTCTCAAGTCAGTTCTCTAGCTATGGCAGCCCCTGCTATTACAATAAGTTCAGAAAATAATCACCACGATGTCAGTCGTATTGTTTCAACAGAAAATCAAAGAATGGGCAGTGGACAAGTTTGTTCTCCAGTTAGACTTCGAGCTGAGTTAAAAAGGGAGCCAGATGTTTCTATTTGCATCTCATCTTCTTCTGGTGATCTCCAAGAAGAAAGTGACGATCCAATTACAATTTCCGATTCCTCAGAAGGCGAGGAGGAGGAAGAGAGTGAAGAAAAACATGAAAGGAAAGACGAACAAGAAGAAGAAGAAGAACTAAATGTATCGTCCATTGTCGTTGCTCCAAGTTCATCGCAAAATATTTCCACAGCCAAGGCCAACCAGATGGCTGCTTTTCTACGCGATGTCCGAAGGAACTATGGTCTGCCCGTTGACTCTCCAGATAGGGAATTCCAGAGGAGACAACGAGAAATAGCCACCGCGGACACAGAACCTATGACGGTAGAAAACGACTCCCGAAGTGCAGGAACAGCCCGGAGAATCGCGACAGCTGATACTGAATCAATGACTGAAGTTACCGAAAAGGACCCATCCGCCGACTCAAACCGAAGACTGGCTCTGGATGACACCGAAGACATGACAAAAGAAAACGAGTCCATGCGGAGCTCTCTGCATTACAATCCCGTAATGAAAGTCGCATCAAAGCTGCTCGATGAGAGTGTTCACATACCTTCCGATCCTATTCCTGATGATTCACTGACAATTGCTGAAACCTCGGAAGAAGAGGAAGAGAACATTGACCACAAAGAACCACCACCAGCTCCTCCACAAGCAGCTACTCCATCATGCGGGATTTCAAGTGCCTTAAAGAGAAGTGAATCGTTCTCTCAGATTAGGTCGATGAATTCCTCTGTGTCCAGTGGTGATACTCAAGTTCAAATCAACATTTCAGCTAAGATCAACATTAAGATCCAAGTCTCCCAGCAAATGGAAAATTCAAGCTCCTCGGAATTAACAGATTCGTTTCAATCCAATGACAAGTCGACAAGTCAATCCAACGAAGAACAACAGCCACATAGTAGTGCACAGAAGGGGAGTTACAATCAGAGCGGAGCTATCGAAGAAATTCCACACTCTCCTCCTGAACGAGACTTACCCGAAAAGGCACCAGAAGTTGCAAAAACTCCTGCGGCAGATTTTATGGACAAAGCTCAAGAATTGCTAAATGAATTGTATGGCAATCAATGGATGACGCCAGAAGTCATGAATTCTTTGAAGAAAGTTACAAATAATTCAACAAAACGAATTGCACGGCCTGTGGTATCAAATAAAACTCCTGTTAAAACAAAAGATCAAAGTTTTAAGATTAGAGAACCAGTTGAATTGAATTCTCGAAATTCAGTACCAGAACCGCAAAAGCTAGAATTGGAACCAACGAAAACAAATTCCGAACCGACTGACGAAAGTGTTCTTGCTGACTTTTCCATTTGTAAGTATTTTATTAAATGATATTGATAGTTTCTTGTTTATCTTAGCTAATTTTTTCATCTTCAAACTTAAAAAGCATTCTTCAATGCAAATTCAAATAAATAAAAGTTGAAGCTGAAAAGTTTGATTTGCTAGATGATAACAACGTTTAAGAACGCACATCTTCTGAGAAACAGCTTTTCAGTTACATCAAAACGAAAGTACCTTTTCTTCTTTGATTAAAAAAAAAGAAGGGTTTTGAATTGAATTCAAAAATAGGTGTGTCCTGAACAAATTTCGCCCAAAAAAAGTAGCAAGTTTTTTATGTAATGGCTTTCTGTCAGCATTAAGTTAGAATTCTGTTTTTAAATGCGCTTATAGATCCCATACACTACATAGATTCGTTTTTGCAAATTTGTAAGGTTATACAAATAATCAAAGGTCGGAGCAATGGCTAATATAAAACTGTATGTTGACGTTTTTATTCATTTTATAGTCTGAATTTTTTTCAGCGCCACCAATCATAAAATAAAATTCCAATAAGCGCGACTGCGTAACTGACGGACAATAGTTTAAAATGTCACAAGTGGACAGCCGTTTAGGCTCTTCTATTTGATTAAAACGTCTGTTTTTGTTTTTACACAGAACCCTATTCGCCAACCCTTGAATTATTGGTATATTCATTTGCTAAACTCATGTTTTATTAAACTGCAATTCAAGATCTATTTGATCAATATTTTATTATTTCTTTACAATTAGTTCGAAGAAATATTCCACAAGAATTGGATTCCACACGTTTGCCATTGACGCCAATATCGAAATTTAAGGCCCCAAAAGAAATGACCTCTAATCCGAAAACGATTGGCAGACAACGCAAAGTAATCGCTCAAGAACCCAAAATTAAAAAGACTGATGTAACCAAGACCAGGAGTGGAAGAGAAGTACGAAATAATTGGCGAAAAATTGTTGACAGTGATACGGAGTCTGAGGCAGAGAATGCTTCTGGAGATTCCGATCGATCTTGGGAAAATTCGGATGAAAATGAAGAAATTAAAAACAAAAAGCCATCAAAAAATCGCGGGAAGAAGAAACAAGACGCTTTAGCTAGTTTGAAAAATGACGATGAATTAGTGTACTTGGATCTGAGCAAAGGAGAAGTAGAGGTACAGCGCAACGTTTCTGCATGTCCAGCAGCGAATAATGGTAAATCCTAATAATTTTTTTCCCTGTCGTAAAAATAAGCCATTTAATCCTTGCAGATGAAGGGTTCAATAGTCGTCTCCAAGAAATTCTTTTGACCTGCAAGTATGAGGACAAACCCAAAATCACCACACCAGGAAGCAAATCCAAGCGAAAATTATTCTCGGCGTTAATTAATGAAGACCTGGACAATATCGTCGCCCCGTTTGATTCTCCCAAAGAGCGAAGACAAAATATCGACATCGATGAGGATAGTGTATCGATCTCTGGAGCTCGTATGCCTGCAAAGTTTGAACCCTTCAATAAGTATTTGGAGTCAGTGAAGACGGGCAAACCCATTTTTAAAATTCAAACCCCAAAAGCAAATCGTGAAGGAAAAGTAACTGATGCACCAAAAACCCCAAAATCAACTAAGAAGGAATTGAGAGAAGTAGGAGTAATAGTTAAGACGCCACTAGACAAATATGGATTTTTGAAGTCATTAGACCGTAGGTTTTGTTTTGTTAGAGTATTTACAATGAGAGCTATTTTATAAAGAAGTATTTTCATTTAGTATGCGTGGGAAAATCAAATTGCCATCCAGATGCACTTTATTACAGAGACAACTTTAGACTGAAAAAGGAAGAACTAGCGACGAAGCTTTATGAGATTTACAATAATAGGTGTTTCAATGATATGCTTAATGTTCCTCTGGTTTGGAATAAAAAACTTACGAACACGGCTGGCCGTTGTATGAATAAGAAAAGGTAAGTAGTTATATGATATGTAAGTTTAGCCTATAACGGTTTTCCAGCAGTTTATTACTATTTTTTTTTCAAATTTTAAATTCTTTTTTTGAATTATTTTTGAACAAAATATTCCGGTGTTCCGGTCTTTTTCATTTATCTTTAATTTAAGTTAATTAAGAGTGGTTTTTTCATGTTATTGCCATTCATGTGTTTTTTACAGACTAGGAGAACGTACTTGTGTCGTTGAACTAAGTGAAAAGGTATTGACTAGTGCCGATCGATTAAGATGCACTCTTATTCATGAACTCTGTCATGCAGCCACGTGGATTTTAAACGGCGAGAGTGGTCATGGTGCAACTTGGAAAGCGTGGGCCCGCAAAGCCAACAACATATTCCCAGAATTACCGAAAATCGGAGTTTGTCATCAGTACGATATCGAGTATAAATACACATACAAATGCGTTCTCTGTGGAGCAAAGTAAGTTAATAATAAACGCAGTTCCTTAAAAAAATACATTTATTTTTAAATCGCCTATCAAGGTCCCATGCCCATTCAAAATCGAAGAAGGTTGAAAACATTCGGTGTTCCTTTTGCCATGGAGCCATTGAAGTTTATTTAAACAAAAAAGACAAAGAAGGCAATACAATTCAAACGCCAGTAAAAGAACCAACTGGTTTCGCGAAGTTTGTAAAAGACAAATACAAGGAGTTCAAACGACCCGATCTCAAGCACGCCGATGTCATGAAGTTGCTCAGCAATGAATTTGCTTCTATGAAAGTCGATGGTAAATCATAAACATAAGTATTGATAATTTTTTATTTTGTATATTATTCTTTAATTTTATTTTGCAAATTTATTTTAATATTTTTATAAAAAAAAATTTAGTGCAATTAAACGCATTTTGTAAAGACAAACATAATAAATGAAATAGAAGAATAAAATATGTGACTCAAATGCAACATTAAAACTATATATTTGTGTTTTTTTTACTTTAAAATCTTATCGAGATGTTTTGGATGCTGTTTGTCTAAAAATATATGTTCAAATTGAATAAGTATATTATTTGGGTTTTAAATTATAAACTTACTTCAACATTTATCTAAAAGAGCGATATTTAAAAGTTCTTGGCCGATCAGAATGCCTGCTTCTAGTTCACATTGTGGGCTGTGAAAAATTAATTAAATTTATTTGTTTTAATTTTAAAAAATGCTATTATTAAAACCCAAGTTATAAGCCTAAATGTAACCAAACTTATTTTTATTTAATTAAAATCAATTTTTTTTTGTTGGACAATCCAATAAAGTGCCCCTATTGCCTTTCTTGTTAAATTTTCTATGGGTGATAAAATTATTGAAGGGGAAGAAATTTTTCATCAACTTTTGTAAAATACACGAAGGTAGCCTAACCTTAATTTAAAGACGCTAATCTTGAAGACCCTCTAAGCTTCTCAAAATCGTAAGCCAACCATATCGTTTGTTTTTGAGGTTTTGCATAAATAAAGGGATTCTCTTAGTTTTGAATGGTGATTAGAAATCCAAGGAGCAATTTGAATTGAACCTTTTCTCAATTGATTTAAAATAAAGATTTATAATGCTTGGTAGCACGTAGAGACAGTAACGTGTGATATACCTAAATGATCTCCAATCAAGTTATTCAGTCATCCATACAGACATCTAGAAATGTTGCAATTGATTTAAAATTTCGTAATGTAATTTAAAATTGTTTTACCGATTAACTTGAGACACGACCCAAGAAATTTGAAATTTCATTTATTAGAATTTTATGTTAATCGTTTAATTAAGTTAAATAGGCGTTTTTTTAAATTAAAAAAAAAACCTAAAAATGATAATACGATGGTAACCTCATTTAAAATTAGCCAAAAACCGGAAACTAGAAAAATTCGAATTAACTTGTTTATGTCAAGGGAATTTGCTATGCACTCCACCCCCTTGATTAATCTATACGCTGACTTGTTTATTAATTATTAATTAAACAAACATAAACATATATTCCTAGAAAAAAAGTGGAAGAAAGTTTTTTCATATAAAATATTATCAATTTTTGAACAATTTAATTCAATTGGACACTTAAATTTGAATGTAAAAATAATAATAATTAACATAATGTATTTTTTAATAAAAACAAATTAATAAGTAAAACGCACTTCTTTGCAAATGAATATTTTTAACATTCAACTTTGGATTTATTTCTATCGTGAATAGTACATTTTTAAAATGTGACAAAAAATCTCATTTCTTAATTTTCTTTCTGAGACGAGCTGTTTGTAACAAGCAAACAATTTTTGTGTTTTAAAAATAAAGATCCGTATTTTTTAGATTTTTTACTAGTTGGGCTGTGTCTTATGTCGATTTCCTTTTGCCATTATTTGGGATTTTGATCCGGGATTGTGGATTTTTCATTGTTAAATGAAAACAAAATGGGATTGATTCTTTTTTGTCATTGTGTGTGTAGCATGTCAAATTTTGCATTATTTTGTTGATGATGTCAGGGTAGGGAAAAATTCTTATATATATATTTTTATATATATATATTTATATATAAAATAGGCCAATCATTGACCTACTAGATATAATAGGTCAATGAGGCCAATGATCTTAATAGTATGAAATTGTTGGAAATGAAAATAAAATGTCGTTGGGCTAACCAAATGTAGTTCAGAGTTTAACGAAAATATCCAGACCAGAAAAATCACATTCTAAAATCAATCGAATTTAGTTTCCAGGTTAGTAACTAGTGAGACGTTAAAATTTAATACACGGAAATGATGTTTAAAACTGTACACTAGACAAATAGAATGAAATTTAGCGTGTTTTTTTCAATCTAAGATTTTTCCAATCGAAAACGTTTTTGGAGGATTGTACTAGATGAATGAAATTCTATTCACTCACTACAATCCTGTTCAAAAAAAAAATCAATTCTGACAGCCTATTTGACACTGACAATTCATTCATTACAAAAAATTGTTTCTATCGTGCTAGACGCAGAATTTTATAATTTTAAAATTGTCGATTTTAAATTAAAACAAATCTATTAAAATGGGTCGCCGCTCGATAAATACCACAAAAAGTGGTAAATACATGAATCCAACAGATCAAGCTAGTAAGTTAACACAATACCTTCGAAAAGTTAATTTTCTTATTATATTGCCAATGAACTCATCTTTTAGGGAAGGAAGCTCGCAAAAAGGAACTAAAGAAGAATAAGCGCCAGCGGCAAATGGTTCGTGCTGCAGTTCTTAAAAACAAAGATCCTGGCCAAATCCTAGAGGAAATGGAAAAAATTGATGAAATGGGTAAGGTTCTCATTAATCAAAACGACGATTCTTATTGAAACTTTTTCGATGGCTCTCACTATAGAGTACAATGTGATGCAGCCGTCTCCATTGAATGAAAAGGTTCTGCGAGATAAAAGGAAAAAGCTCAAAGAAACCTTTGATCGTGTTATGCGACTTTATGTAAGTAGCAAGCTATTCCCATTTAAGAAAAAAGAATTTTTAATTTTGTTCTACTGCAGCACACCGATGATCCCGAGCACTGGGCAGAGTTGAAACGAAAGGAAGTCGACTATGAAAAAAAGCGGCTGAAAAAGCAACAATACTACGAGAGTGTGAAACACGCTCAGAGCGTTCAAATCGATGAGATTCCTCTTCCAGCCCAGGTGAGTATCTTCTATATACCTATTTAGTAATGTTTTATTTTATTTATTATTTAAGGGAGCTTACAAAATATAAATATCAATACAGAAATGATTTTTTCGAATTTCCTTTATTAAAAGCAAATATTTTGTTTAGGTAAATGCGACTCCGGGTAGTGTTATATCATTTCCTGGTCCTCCGAACCGATTCCCACCGCCTCCAGCCGCCTTGTCTCTACCTCCATTTGCCCCTGGTGCGCCACCTGGTGTTCTGCGGAAACCAAACGAAATGGTAAGAGTGGTGTTTACATTAATTCCTGTCACTCAGCTCATCCTATTTAGCCATCAAAACCCGAAGAAAAACCTGCAGATACAAAAAAACTCGAACCACCTGGAGTGCCACCTGGTCCACCACCAGATTTACTTGAACTATCGGATTTAGATACCGATGCTGAGAACGACGAGCCTCTTCAAAGAGACCCCATCAAAAAACCAAGAATAGACCCAACCAAGGGCAAGGATGGGGAAGATATTCCTAAGCCTAATGCTCTACAACAACGGATGTTGGCCATTTCTGGACAAAATATTGATGAATTCATGAAGGAAATGGAAAATGTCCACAAAAAGAAAGAAAAAGAACGCGCAGCTGGGCGCAAAGGCAGCGAGAGTGACACCAAAGACGACACCGATGAATCCGACGAAAGTTCTGAGGAAGAAAGTGATACAAGTCAATCGAAATCAGATGAAGAATCACCAGAAACTACTCATGTCGCTATTCCGCTGCCTCCAGCGATTCCCGCAGCTGCTGTTCCGGTTCCCCCGATGGCACTTCCAGGAGGTCCACCGCTTCCGCCACCAGCTGGCCTACCGCCACCAATGATGTTTAGGCCTCCACCGTTGCGTCCTGGAATTCCTCCGAACTTTGGCATGCGAATGCCGCCTGGACCACCACCTGGAGGGCGTCCTGGTATGGGTGGAATGCCACGAATGAATATTCGTATGCCACCTGGACCTCCACCAGGGATGCCACCACGTATGATGCATAACAAGAATCAACCACACAAGGACACTAAGGGAGTGACGATAATCACAGCCAAACCTCAAATTAGGTAAAAAAAAAAAACAAATTTTAAATGACATAAATTAACTTAATTTAAATCCATTCTGTATTTTCAGAAACTTGAGTGCGGATGTCACCCGTTTTGTGCCATCTGCATTGAGAGTTAAACGCGAAGACAAACTAAGGCCACAAACCAAGATTAAGCAATTCACACAAGAACCAAAACCAATTTCAGAGATAAATAAAGGTGCCACGAAGGATGATGCCTACATGCAATTTATGAATGAAATGCAAGGATTGTTGTAGATTTTTGTATGAATAGCAATAAGAAGAATCAAAAATGTATAAAATATAACATAACAAAATTAAAGTCTTAAAAATCATTTTTTTTTATCAGCGAGTTCACTTCTCAAATGAACTAATGACAATACCAAGCTTAAGAAATCACACACAAGGCTAATAAAAAAAATGGGTTGTAATAGTCTACATAAAGATTACATTGTACATTGGCATGCATATCTTTAAAATTGTTGTGCGAGAAAAAATGGAACTCTCAAAAAATCAGAGAAATTAAAAAAAGGATATAGAGTTTGTATCAAATTGATTGTTGAACCGCGTGAAATCCGATAACAATTAAGTAAATTGACACTCAATGTGTTTTGTGCCACAAGTAACGAACAAATTGAAGAAAAAGTTCAAAGATCATAGCTACGATATTGTTTATAAGAACAATAACAAACTTAGTAATTTTCTTGGTTCGACAAAAGACAAGACCGATGATTTAGATAAATCAGGGTATTTACGCGGTGAAATGCAATGACTGCGAAAAGGGCGAAAAGGAATACTTTGGACAAACCAAATGAAGCATCAAAAAGAGATTCAACGACCATCTATCTTGCATTCGTTTAAATCAACCAAATCGTTCTGTCGTTGCAGCGCACATATTAGAAGAAGAACATAATGTTACCGCAGACAGTGTACGTTTAGTCAAACAAGTGCGTAATGAACAACAATTAGATGTATATGAAAGCTTCTAGGCAACAAACTTTTGAATCAAGACAACGGGAACATTGAGTCGTGCTTATTCCAACAAATAACTATAAACAATGATCTTTGCTTCATTATTTGTGATCGGTGAATTTAACCGCTCCTTTTCTTTTTATTTTGTTTTTGTGGTATAATATTTTCTTCGCCGTTGATGCTGTCTAAAAAAACTACTGCATTCCACACATAGCCAAAGCTTCAGTAGTGCAATGCTGATGATGAAGCGAATGGGTTTCGAAATGCATTTAAGGTTTGTTTACGTTGTTTAATTATTTGTTTTTTTTTTTTTTATTTCGGTAGTTAGTAACGTTAAAAATAATCACCTTAAGTAGATTTCAATTTTTTTAATAGAGTTTGTTTTTATGAAATCATTTTATACAAAAAGTGGTTCAGTGTGTATTTTCTCCTGTTTTCAAAGTTTGACAGGTTCTGTTTTAACAGACCTAATATTACCAAAAGATAAAACATATGCCCCAAATACCTGAAGGAGACAAAATTAATTTTACTTTCAGCTGCAGCTAAGTACCAAGCAAAGTCAATTAACTAAAATGACAAGTTAAAAGCAAAAACTCGTTAAAAAGGCGAGTATTAAATTTAAATAAAATAATATGATAACCTTTATTACAATTTTCAATTGTTAATTGATAAATATTGAAATTTGGCATTTTAAAACTGAATTTAATAAAACCCATTTATTGGTAGGATTAATAATTATCAATTTTTTATGAATTAACAACATCATTTCTCAATGATCAAAACTTTTATCAATTGGGTTATGATTTATGAATATTAAATTTCAATAAAAGATGAATATGTTTAAGAATCCGAAGAACTTGTTTCTTTAACATAAAGATACATAGGTATTATGATATTTAAATTAGTCTAGTGCGGTTTTTATAAAATTCTTTAGTGCCAAAAAAAAAAGCAGGTGACTAACAATCAGTTGATGAGGTACCTAATTAAATATTAAATGATAAAGGTGCAAAAACCAGCTTAAAATTCTGTGAATGTTAAAGGAAGCCAAAAAAAAAAAAAAACTTGAGTAAATTGTACGCCAATTCTCAAACAAAAAGTTATTTGTTTTCTATCGTTAACAACACTGACAACAAATAAATAAAGCGTAAAATTGGCATTCCGTGGAAACAATAATCGCAACCGCAACTTTAGCGCAAACTATGGCTGGAGGTAATAACTGGAGGGATAACCAAAATGCTGGAGCTGGAAATTACGGAGGTGGCCAAGGTGGTGGTGGGGGCATTGGCGGAAGTCAAGGCGCGAATGCCCAAGCCATTGGTCTTGCTAACAAACTGCTCAATATTTTGCTCAGGAATCAGAATCCACCATCGTTGCTTGATCTTCCACGAGGCAGTGGAGGAATGGCGGGAAAACCGTAATCAACTAGCTGGACCGGTATGTATTGCTTTAACGGTTCAATCTCATTTATTTCCCTTCAAGGAACATCATTGGTTTTAAAATATTGTTGAAAGGAAAAAGAAAATACAGTGTGACCACGAACAACCGTCGAGTGCATCGTTTATTTAAAATCAAAACATCTAATCCAGACAAAAAATAAAAATAAAAATATTGCTTTGTTTCAAAGTTATAAATTTATAAAATCAATTAATATTTATGAACTTATTTAGTATTCATGGCCCCTTTTGACCCATCAATTAAAAGCCAATCGAGTCATTAGAGCTAATTCAATTTTATAAAAATCAGTCATCGTGTAGTGTATTCCTAATTGCAGGATTAATTAATGCTTAAAAGCTATAATTAATTTGTGTAACACGTGTGCACCATTACCGTTAGTCGCAGCAGATGTTCTTTATTTTTCAATGAGCTTTATAGTTAGAAGAATATGCTAATGGACAAGGGAAGTAATAGCCTGGGTAAGGAGAATTTCTAAAAAAAAAAACTTTCTGTCCATCTGCTTGTAATAGCCCTTATTATTTTTTTTTGTTTTAAGCAATGACACGTTCTTAATGATAATTATTATATTTTTGTCTCTTTTAAAACAAAAAATCACCCAAACACCAATAGAGACGTATTCAACTGAGTACACACATTTAAAAAAAATTTAATAATGTGATACAGGTGGGACTCAGTAGCTAAGGTATGATTTATGTAATGAGGATGGGACGCTACCTACTTATCTTATTTTAAGAATTACCTAAAATTTCACGAATGCAAGGTGACACCTTTAAAATAACAGTCTTGTGTAAAACCCCCTTGAATTCTTATAGTATTGAAAATATAAAAAAAGAAATAAAAAGAAATTCGTAGGAAGGAAAGCATCTAATTGGATTTAGGTAATTACCCCTCAATTTTTACAACAAAGTGTAATGGTACCCCCATTGCACAGGAATAAGTGTTTTTTTTTTTTATTTTTTTCTCCGGAGGAGGATAGGTAATTGAATATTTAGGTTAATTTAAGAAAGAAAGTAGGTACGTGTCTGGAATCAATTATAACAACGTTGAAAAGTCGGATAAATAATAAGGAACAATATTCACTTAGCACTGTGGTAATCTACATATTTCCTTACTTAGCTTTCTAACCTATACTTGTCCACTTAAACTTAAAAAAATGTGTTCTTAAAATATGATTAGAGATTAAAGTAAATCCGAAGTACCTACATATTCCTCTATCCTATACGTATATTTGGATACCTAAGTTAATCTTTGCCCTAAGAAAAAACCAATATCTAAGAACCAACTTACCCAAGCAATACATAAACATTCACCACTCGTATTAAAAAAATACGAAGAGTGGTCCCTATATATTAAAGTCTTTTAAAAGCTTGTCGAAAGAATTCGTAAAAGACAAATAAAGGACTTTGTAAAAATTTAAGAGGAATCTAACGTGAGTGTATTACATTCAAGGCATCAGACGTTAACGCATATTTTTGTATAATAAAATTAATAAATTATTCAATCTTGACAAAGTTTGTCCTCGCCGTAGGAAAAAAGTAAAGAGGGTGTGTTTAGTAAGTACTTATAACTCATACTTATAATAATATCCAAAATGGATTTATTATGATATTAAAATAAAGAAAACATGACTCCTGCTTCTTTGGAGAATTTAAAATTTACTCATGGAATATAATTAAATACGTACATTACGTATCATTTGATTGAGGTGTTATTATCTGTAAATCCACTCCCGCAAACATTTTCAGGGCGAAATACTAAAAGATCTCAACTTCCTGGGTTGGGTTCGAAATCCTGACTGCAAAAATCATGCGCACGAAATTTTAAATGAACTTCACGTCACACGTCGAACGAACCTGCTCTTATAGTTGAAATTTAAGCACGAAGAGCTATGGTGTAATGGTTTATTAATCAATACGATGACGCTGATAGCACAACTTGCCTAACAAGTCCTTAATGGGAAGGTCCTTACGGTTATTTGACAAGTTTCCTCGTCTAGAGTTTCTCTACTAAAACATTTTCCTTGGCAGCCCCCATATATGTATTCAAATACGACCTTAATTTAGCGATATGGAGTGTACTCATATAAATAAGTTAAAGCTACTACGTAGGTACCTACGCACTAAGAAGGGAATACAAGTTTGTAAGATTTTAAGCATTATAAGCTTGAGTGTGAAATTTAAGCTAGAAAAAGTAGGCATAAATTTGTGTTGAGAATTGTGAATTTAATTTTCCGGTTTTCAGGCTCGGTATTAATTATTCAGGCTAGAAACTTTTTTTTAACGAAAATCTTCCCCTTCATGCTGTTCAAATGTTTCTTATTACTTAATTCAATGTGGGCGCACTTCCACAAAACCTTATATTTTATGTTGATTTCTGGTGCTAAATAAAAATAAACGTAGAATATTTAATTTGTTTACCTTAACAGTAAAAAAAATCGAACAAGAGACTTTGACGAAACTTTACGTTACGAACTAAACTATTTAACGGATTTTGATCAGTTGTTTATCCAGAGATATAGGTAAATAGAATTATTGTATATTATATATCAATATCTTTAAACTGATATCTTTTAAATTTCTAAAACTTTATTTCAACAATAATTTGGTCCATTTTTCTGATCCTTAGCGGTTTCTATCACTTTCCTAGAAACAAATAATAAAGGTTTAGGTACATTACCGCAGTCAAAAATCGTTAAGGACAGTTATTCCCATAGACGCGTTTTATGACAAAAATGAAAATATGATGATAAATACGACAAACCTACAAGGCTTTATGAATTCCGTTTTAATTGAAACAAAACTTTTAAATTATTTTTCATATTCTGACATTGATAATAACGCTCGTTAGTAAAATTCACTTCTATTGGGATTTTGCTGAAACATAAAGTATGAATTTAAATTTGCATCACTTGAATGACACAAACATGTCAATCGAGAATCCCCTAGTGGTTGATGATTGAAGGAGTATTCTATAAAATTAGAATAATTGGTGGACGCAAACAAATTCATCAGTTTAAAATGAAAATGCATAAAAAAAAGATTTCCCTGGTGGATTTAGTATATGTAGGTTCCAGCTCCAAAGATATTGACAAAGATGAACAATTTTGCATCACTATTTATATTTGTCAGTCAAATTGAATATAAATAATAATTGGAGAGGTTATTTCGTATTTAATGTCAAAGGTGGTGAAATAAAAATCTTTAAAATTAAGGAAATTGTTTTTCGATTTAGAAAACATTTTAACGGCTTTTAGTTAACAAAAATTGGCATTTCATCCCGGCGATCTCATTTAGACTCATCAATACGCAATTTTTGTTTAAGTTCAGTTCATATTTCATATATTGCATGTCTAATATCTAATGTGAACTAAATCTAACCAGATTATACAACTCCTTCTCATTAAAATTGGATGTTTCTTTGCCTATGGCCTAGCATTGTTTGTATATAGGAAGGAAATAAAATAACCAAGTAAAAGTCTATTTAATCACTTGTTGAATTATTGATTCAAAATGGCTTTTAACGGTCTTTAATCTACAGAAATTGTTTTTCAATATTTTGAATTTGCAATGACGGCTATCCCATTAAGGAATCATCCCTTTAGAAAACATTTTCCTTCATAACTTTATCATATAAATGATTTACATAAGTTAACAAAACCTTCGATTCTGACTTCATTTCTGAATCGATTTGGGTCGAAACTCCTGGGTAATGATACCTCGCATATGATTTTTTTAAATGATTCATAAATGATGAATAAATCTTGAAGATTAAGTGAATGTTAAAAAGGTGCTAGCTATGTATTCGTTTTGACCACATTTGATGAGACTTTTTTTGAATCATTTAAATGATTCACTAGTAAAGTATCGTTAGTCAGAAGTTTGGATTCAAATGGATTCAGAAATGAATTGATAATCGAAGGTTTTGTTCACTTATGTCAATCATAAAAGATAGATACTGCTCTAAATATTTTCCTGGGTTATTTAGCTTTCAAGTTGGTTATAATAGATAAATAATTCTATACATTTTATAAGTTTCCATATATACTTACCCCAAATTCATTGAATACTGAATTAAACTGACGAATTTTGTCTTTGTATACCTTTTGTCTCTGTCTCAAAATGGCATTGACTTTCCTTCAATTCTTATGAATAAAAGTGAATCCACCCTTTTCATTTCTTTGAAGGATTACTTGTGTACGTTCACTTTTATTCACCTTAATTGAGAAGATCCTATATAGTGTACTGTGCATATTTCTTTCTGAGTAATAGTTTGCCACGCACATTGGCTAACAAACTTTTTTGCGAGCATGAATGATTTAATCAAGACTGTCCGTCATGATCGATACCTATACCATACTTTAGGGAGAATCATAGCCAGGTTGTCTATTCGTTTAAACAGCACTCTAATAATAATGCCAAAGTCCGTGAATAATTTGTCCATCGTACATAATAAAATGTCTTGAGCATTGAGCATTTTTAATAAACTTTGGCGAAGTAATATCTTTATAAACTTTCCTTCTTCGAAGGGCTATTTTTTAATGGTTAGGACTTTATTTCCAATATAATAAACTTTTTCAAGCAAAAAAAAAAATCTCTTAGGAAATGGCCCTTTTGAAGAAGTCAGCACAAAATAATATTATTTTGTTTATGCTTTTCGTTTAATTTAAAAGACTTTAGTTAAAATTCCTCTTGACGGATATTTTGGTAATTGACTGTTTGACCAGAAAAAAGGTTTCTTTTAATCTGAGAAAAAAATACTGTTAAGAGGGTTTAAAAATTATTTTTTACATTGATTATACAAGGCGGAAAGTGTGTGTGTTTTTTTTAAATGTTATTAGGTACTTAGTCAAAATGAGATAAACAAAGGATCTTTTTGTGAGTCTACATTAGTTAACCTTATAGTAACCTCCTTAAAAAGACAATCTTTGAATTAAGATATACATTTATAATATAATAATCTTAAAAGGTACAGCCGACTCAGTGGGTGCTTCAAAGAACTTAAAAATGGTAATTTTTTTTTGTAATTACATATTTTGAAATTAAAAACCATTTTAACTTAATAAAAAAGAAGGCAACATGATAATATCATAATTGAATAATGAAAAAAACAACTTTGGTTTGGAAGTCATTTTTATATTAGGACTTTAAACTGTAAGACGTATAGAGAAACGTCTTTTGTTTAAGTTATTTGTCAGATTCATAAACGAATTCAGCAGAATTTAAATGTAAGAAATACAGGTATTTTGTTCTTAGAACAGGGTTAGAGGGAGTCAAACTTGATTTTCGCAAAAAAAAAAAAAATACCAAACTAAAACCCTATAATGTATGACAAATTAAGTACTTACATACATACCTATGTGCGAAGAGGAAAAATGTCTTGATTGAATATTTAAAAATTCAGACGTAAACGGAAAAATAAATCATGAAAACTTAAATTCCAAGCTTAAGAAAAAAATTAAATGAGTAAAGTTCACCATTTGTGTATAAAACAAAATGTGTATGGTTTATCCTTGAAGCAAAACAAATAACACATTCATTTCTTATTTGGTCCTCTACAGCAAGCAGTGGCGGATCGCGTTTGCGGTCGCCTTAGGGATATTTGAGTACAACGCCCCCTTGTTTTTTTTTAAATAAATTTTATTAATTACTTTCATTCTTAATCGTTCTTGCAGAGCCTTGTTCCTGTGCTAGATGCCGCCACCACAAATTTTCAACTTGTTACTATATTATCCGTTTTATACACAAATTTAATTTATGTGATTTATATTTTATTTCATAAATTCTCAAACTTTGAGAATCAATTATTTTTCAGCATCCCCAAAGAAAGATATGAAATAAAAATATTATTGTGTCATTTTTTAAATAAAATTGAACTTTTTCAACAAATTATCCATCGTCCCCTAAACTACATTTTCACCACAAAATATTCATAGATCTGTGGCCGCTCCCTCTTTGGGCCACTTAGCCTCACGGGCCGAAGCCTAAATCCAGCACTGCTGACAGCAAGAGTATTTAATAAACTATTATTTTGCATGCAGTGCGTTCTAGAGCTAACACTATGGAAATTATCATTAGAGATATTTTATGTAGTTGACATGTCCTATTGGGAACATTATTCTGCATTAATAGTTTTAACCTTTATAAATTCCAGTGCTTGCTGATTAGAGTATAGTTATTTTTTGTGGGAGGTAAACCAATTTCAAATGATGTAAATGTTTTGAAAAAATATGCACGACTGGACCGCCACCGCATAAACTTGGAATCATTAGAAAAATGGTCTGTATATACCAAATTTAAAGCAAATCAGTCCATAAGTTTAGGCTCTGACTCAAATTAAAGTATAGAAGGACGCACAAACGCAAGGACCGACTGCATTTTGCGAGGAATTGTTAAGACCTCCAAGAGTAGGTATCTCTTGAATGGGTGCGAGTTATAATTATAACTATAAGTCACTGGACTTTGGTTCTGTGCGATTTTTGTTAGGTCAAAAAAAGTTACTAGGAATTTAATATTCTCTATAGGTACGACAATATTCATCCCAAGTCCCAACTAATTTTATGTCTGTGTATTAAACTATAATAGACTGTTTGGACAAAAAGACTTTACCTGTTTATTCCAATTTTCATTCATTTTTGGTTTTGCAAAAAAAGATGACCTTGCGCATTATTAATAATCTCTATTAACAAGGGCGCAAAATTTTAAACGATTTAGTATGATGTTAAAGCATTTTTAATATGATAAAAATGCCTTAACATCTTACTAAATCCTTTAAAATTTTGCGCCAATTTCTTTATTCACTCTCATTTGTCTAGTGTCAGTTTATACCATCCTTTAATTCTTTAATAGCAAGCATCCTTAATTATGTTGAAATAAAAAGCGATTCTCTCATTAAAAAAATATAGTATAGAAATGTATACCTGTATGTATGTATGTACATTTCACAAGGTTTTATTTGCGTTCCGTTTAAGTTAAATTTAAATAGGATTCCTTTCGATAACATTTTCTTTGAACGAACAAAAAACCATCTTCATATAATGGTTATTTTGGTAATTGAGTGTTTGCCCCCAACAAAAGGTTTTTTTTTACATATATTTTAGAATTCTTCTTGTACATAGGTACCTAAGAATTGAAAAGAATAATTCGAACATTGGAAAATAAATTGTGTTCTGTTTGAAAGCTATCTATATACTTTAGCCCAGATTAGTCAAAGAAAAAATTCTTTGTTTATATTGAAAAACCTTATACCTAGTATATAAACTCCCTAAATATATATATATGTATATATATATATATATATATAGAGAGAGAGAGAGAGAGAGAGAGAGAGAGAGAGAGAGAGAGAGAGACATCTATCGAATTAGGATTTCAATTTAATATAATAATCTTAAAAGGATCGGCGCGCGGCCGATTAAATAAACTCTTATTTTTTTGTTGGGTATAACCATTTTTTTCTTACTTTGAAGTTTGAAATTGACCATTTTAACCCAAATGAAAGGATGAGCCAAATAGGTATTATATAATACAGTTGAATTTATCATTGGCTAAGATATGATTAAGACATTTGACAAAATGTATCTGGGTTTTCCGGTTGAAAGATTTGATCAATAGCCAAAATTTATCAAAGAGCTTTATTTATTTTTTTCATTGTTACCTAATATTTTATAAGAATAACGGAAACTCTACGATTTCTAAAGAGTCATTTTTATTTTTGTAAAAAGCGTATAGAAAAAGCATGGAAATTTTTCTTTGGTTTTTAAATGATTTGGAATTTTTCACAACTGAAAAGTCGAGAGGTACAATATAAATTTCGGTGTATAATGAAGAATGACTATACATTGATACGTGATTTTTAAGCACGTAGGCATGGGACGTATGTGGTGGCTGGGGTAAACAAAGTTGCAGAGGTTTAAATAATTGCAGAGTTATCGCTTTTTCTTCTTTGTGCTTTTTCATATTGTTTGACACATAAGTGGAGTAAAGAGTGTGAAGAGATATTTCCTTCTCATTTAACAAAAATTGCAGCTATTAAAATTTGATGCGTTTAAATGGATGCTACAATCCTAAAGAAACTCAAAAGAGAAACGCCGCCGCCGTTAAAAATTGCAGTCGTCTAAAATATTTCATATACATATGTACCTACATAAGTTTTCTCAATTATTCGGCTGATTGGGTTTTCCCCCTAGAAAATATGTCAATATTCAAGATTCAACTGAATTTTGTTTTCTTCACAGAAAATAAATAGAAATAATAAATTGCGATTAGTAAGCTGTAAGTCCGTGGTATGTTTAACAGAAAAATATCTAACGGTAGAATAGACTGGCGGGCGTTTGGTTCTAGAACTCCAGCGTGATAGTCCAACGCAATAACTTTTACGTCAAGGGGAACTATTTTTGAGAGAATTATTGTTTGTTATTCATGTTACTCTCCTTTTATTACTTAATATTTTTGACCATTATAGGTATTTTAAGTCCTAAAACTAAAAACTCTAATTGCAATGAACTGCTTCGGTTCACGCAAGCAATTATGGAATATTTACTTAAAATTTGGGCGTAATTAATGTCTTTTAATTAGTTGATTTTGTGAGTGAATGCAACACTTGCATGGAAGAGCACCTACATACGTACATACCTACTTAGGAATATTCATATAACTATAAATACATTTTTTTGTTAGGTGTCCTCTCCCGTTCGAATACAAGTAATTTTTAATGGGTAATTTCCCGGTTGTCGTGCTTTCAAGTATAAAACGTATAATAATATACATGCTCAACATGATGTAAAATGTTATTCCAAAATGTATAAGAAAACTGCATGCACCACTGCACTTTAAAAATACAAACATCCTGTAAAACATTTGCATGGTTATCTTTATTAAACAGCACACGTCGGAAATGCGAGAACTTATTTGTGTAAATATTTAGTTATATAAATAATGTGAAAATCATTAACTCATTTAGTTTGAGGGATATAAGCTAAGCACATACTGATAGGCACTCAAGCTATTTATTATCTTGCCTTTAATTAACCCTAGAAAGATAAACTTATTTTTTAGTACTGAAAAGATAAACATGCGCCTGGGAGGCGCAATTAAAAAAACAGTTTTTTTTTTGCAAAAATAAATACATTTTTTTTATTACTTCATTTTATTGTTATAATATTAGTTATTAAGTAAAAGATAAAAATATACTATTAATTTTTCTAAGAAAATTAGGATTTTATATATCGATAACAAAAAAGAACAAAAAATTAGAAATCTTCGGTGTTTAAATTTCAATTATTTTTAATAAGTGATGTTGCGCTTCTCGAGCCAAACGCATTACCATAACTAAAAAACGGTAGTACTTATCGAACCGGAACGACCATCTCTCGCAAGTGTTGATCGACGGCCGAGTTGGCTTAAAATAAGAAGTTTGTCCGAGCGTCGGTTCAAAGAAGAAAGCAATATATATATTTCGCGGGAGCCTCCGAGGCGCCCGAGGGGTTAAATTAAACATTTAAATTTATTTAGGATAATTATTTGAATTGGAATAAATAATTTGGTTATTTTATATAAAATAATCGCATGATAATTGATAGACCACTCAACATCAAAAATCATAAAGAAATCTTCAATAAAATATTTATTAACGATTTTTGAAATGTAATAAAAAAATCTCAAAAACGTTCGTGTTAAATGGTTTTGATTTATTTGTGTCGGTTTTGCGGGTCAATTAAAATATTCTATACATTTTTGAAGTACATATGTACATATTTATGAGTAATTATTTTTTCTTTGTATTAATCAGTAAATAAATATAAAATTGTGGTTGTGGTTTTAATGTGAATTTATTAAAAACTCATACAAAAGAAATCCATCTACTTACTCATGCCTATGACCAAAGATAATATAATGAAAATAATAAATAATAAAAACTTTGCTTCAGCTATTAAGTATACTAAAATACTACTCGCACTGCATTACTGTCAGACAACTGAGTATACAAATTATTTATCGATAATTTATGAACCGTCAACTGCATTAAGGCAATAAACCACAACAGTATGATTTATATATGTATATTGTTAGTCGCAACTTCAAATAAAAGTTAAAATGTTTAGTGAAAGTTATTTGAAATAGGTTCTTTAAAATGCTCTTCTTGTTTTTAATGTATACTTACCTATATACTCTCTTTTATAAAATGCGCAGTAAAATATAATCTACGTTCCCAAATATTTTCTTAAAGAAGTTGAATTTATTAAATATTCATACTTTCTTTTTAAAATATTTGTATAAAACTTCATCAGAAGGTAAAGGTTAAGTATCTATAGTTCTGTGCTTTTTTGAAAGTCCACGTCTCAAAATTGGGTGACTCGAAAAGAACGACATTGAGGCTATCATAGAAAAAATTTGCATCCCCAAACCACTCCAACTGTATAGCTCGCAAAAAAAAAAAAAAATCAAAAATTTACTTACATAATATGTTTACTGGATGTAATACATCAGCCCCAAAACCGACTTTTTCGCGAAAATGAAAAGTTAAATAGAAAAGGTTGCACTTAGAAATCAAATGAAAGATATGCAAGATTAATTTAATTCAAATGTTGTGACCCGGCTGTTGTATTTTGTACGGTCCTGCAGATTTAGATTTATCAAAAACTTTGAAATGACTTTTTTAAAATACATATATTGAAATCAGAGACTGTGAGTTTGTTTTTGTTTTCGTGTCTTTTATTTTGTTGTTGAAACTCAACTTTATTTTTTTTAAAGAAAAGTAATGTCATGCGAAGGAGCGTCGGTTATCAAAAAACTTTGATAGCTGTCGGTGTGTATCTATAAGTAGGTAGAGAATCACATCAATCTTTTGATTCTATTTAAATTGCTTTTAACTTCTCAGCCATTTATATACCGACTTGAGTATACCTTGATATCTACCTATGTATGTATATTTTCTAAATCTCTGAATGTTTGCTATAAGAAAGTGACTATATACAAAATCTCCCGTCATGTCGCGACAAAATACACACAAACAAACATTCCTTGACACTCGCAGATAATTAAATTGACATTTTACAACAATAAAACGTCAAACACTGAAGATTGGGGTTAATTTAAGTTAAAATATATTGTTTTTCTTGTATTGTAAAATAAAAAAAAATAAATAAATTTGAGATAGAATTTTCTTCTTATTTTGATTTTATATCTGATCTGTCTTTTTAATATTAGGGAGATTTTTATATCAATTTGGCAAATAACAAAAGTTTAATTTAAACTTAACTTAGGTATAGGTACTTTAACGAAGTGTACCTATAGATATTCTAGATAAAGCTTAAATATTTACATTGATGGTTTGTATATATGATAGACGGTTTGTAGTACAGCAGTAAGTTTATAGGCTGAGGTTATATGTTTTACTGCGTCGTCGCCAGCCCGATCATCAGACTCCTTTAGTGGTACTTGGTGAAACATTATAAAGGGTTTTCTAATAGGGACGGGTCGATGTCCACAGTCCGTGCCTGCCATGTGGTGTTTTTTGTGTGTAAAGAAAGAATTATACAATGTCGAGTTCTAAAAGTAAATGTTTGGGAACGGAACACTGTAAATGTTTTTAACAGTGATTCAACATGTTTACTTTTACGAACTCGGTGTTACTTGGCAACTTTACTTTACTCTACAATACATTTTACCGCAGACGCGGTAAACTCTCCAGCGTTTTTATGTCAAATTCATTAGCACCTTCAATTCTATTACTTTCTTCAATTTTGTTATTGTATTAAAATAACTGTATCAGTAGGTACGTCAAAGAAACGTCAGATCGACTAAGAACATCGCCGCTCTTTGTGGAATTGTTCATGAGAACCCGAGTCAATCGGTTGGGACTTGGTCCAACTGACCCAGAAGCTAAATGTTAATGAACCATATACAACGTCGTTTGTTCGCAGACTGGGCTTCGGAGCGTTGTTGGCGAGCTTTCTTCTAATTTTGTACAAAAAATCTTCTTAAGCGACAAGGTGCTTTTTTTGATGAATGTTTGCAAACGAAAATGCTATATGGGACTACGCGAACCCCACAAAGTTCACCAGGTGGAAAAATGCATCTAAAATTACACATGTAATTTAACCCCTTTAGACTTTATCTTGTGGGATTTTCTAAAGAACCTGATTTATGCCAATAAATCGCATGTCTATAAGCCGACGCCCTCATAGTTATCATAACCCACAATTCATACTATTTGGCATTTGCATCATTTTCGTTTAGATTTGCGTGATTTATCCACTCTTAATCTATTTCCCAGGACTTGCATCATGTTTTTTTTTTTGTTGAATTGAAAGACATAAAAATACATTTCCCTCGTTTTATAGTCCATAATCCTCTCAAAACCATCAACTGGACGAGCTCATTAAATAAAAGGACAGAACAAAAAAAATAAAAACACACCCATCAACATCCTGTTTTTGTTTAACTATAAAAGAGAATTTAAAATAAAAAAACCGTTAAATCGTTTTCCTTTTTTCTCAAAAGGTTGAGATAAAATGACAATAAACAGAATTTTATTTACATTAATCGCCAATCTATCTACATATGTACATATATGTATGTAAACATGCTTTATATTTTTATATCCTTCCAGAAAATCTTACAGACTACGTTTAATGTTAAAACACGGACATCAACCAGAAATAGTTTTTTTTTGTATTTTTATACTTTTGAAATAAAATCCTAGACTCGTCGTATGGAAAGACTTATAAAATGAAAACTTATATTTGCAAAACAAGTTGTTTAATGGTTTCTTGCAGATATATTATCAATAAAATGCGCGCCTGATGGATCGCTCTTTTTCTGTTAAGTCGCTAAAACCACAAAGTTTTAAGATATTCCATAAAAATAAAAGGAAGATTATTCTTTTGTTTTCGAGAAAACTTGAAACTTGAACCAAAATATTTATATGGGAGCTATCCGTTCTATAAGATAACAGATTTTGTGTTCTTAGGAATCAGAAAAAAGGTCTGTATCTGATTTTAAGACCATGTAAAAGAAGTTTGTGTACGGCTTATTTCAGCAAAATCGTTCAAGCTGTTATGAAATTACGCCCAGTAACAAACTAACGTTAATCGAATTTTCGATTGTAATTTGTACGAGTGTATGATGTTTATATTTATTCCTTTAAGTTTTATTTATTGATAATATAATAAATTATTTGAACTTAACTAATCTCATAATGGCCGTTTATTTATTTCGTCTGGTCGTTTGATACCTATCTTTCTATAAAATTTGAATAAGATCTTGAGTTGAAATTTTTAACAACTTAAATAACAGACCTTTAAACAATATTAAAACAAGGAAGTTTTTTTTTGTTTTAATTTGGCCTTTGGTGTTACTCAAATGTTGGATGGACTAAAATTATTTCTTTTGGTATTTTTATGTGGGCCCCTCTAGACACGTTTCCTTTGAATTGTTTCATACTATCTTTTGGTTCTGATATGCCTTTTTTATTTGATAAATTATTCAACATTGCATAATATGCTCTTGCCCTGGAGTTATCGTATGTATGAATTTTTAAGCAATAAGGGTCTTTGAATTAAATACGCACGAACGAAGTAAAACGAGATGAACTCAGGTGAAAATTAAATGAAAAATACATCCTTGAGAGCCCATGTAACAAGATGTGTGGGCATTAAAATCTGAATAACATATAAAGATTATGTCAATATTGAAGACGGTTTTAAATGCATAATGTGTGGCTTAAGAGACCTCCACCCATAATCGTGGTACAAGGAAAATCAAAGAAAAAAAAATTGCCTATATATGATTAGAATAGTCAGCAGAACAAAAAATTTTCTGAGTTCACTCTTCATGGCTTAAAGGTCATGGAGTATGTGTGAAACCCACTTGTAAAATATTTCCATATATATAAACTTATAATTATATAAGGTGTGTTCAATCTTATTTTCCTCAAAAGCGTCCCAATAGATTTTAAAAAAATGTAATTTTTACTACACATGGGCACATTTTGATAAACATACGTAAATTTCCAAAAATGAATATTAGTGGTACGTTCCACAAAAATTTTTTTGATTGCCGATTTTTTCGAAAACAGTTGAACTGATTTTGATCAAGTTTTGTATGTTTTAAAAAGTTTTCATTGTACATATTGTATACCGAAATTAAAAAAAAAAAAATGTTGTTCGATTTTTTTTACAACTCATTTCGAAAAAAAAATCAGTCGATTTTTATTAAACTTGGAGGATATGTCAATTACTTGCAAGAGACAGTACCTATGAAAAACATTGCTATTCTTAAGTGGTATAGGCTGGGAATCGAACCCAAGACCGAGATTACGGTCTACTACCAAAGTTTAAAACGCGTTAAAGAAAATTTCATTTTTCTCGAAAAAAAAACTCGTTCTAACGTTTCTAACTTTCCAAAAGGGATGGATGCTTTTTTTTAAATTGAACGTTTACTTACAAATGTTTTTTTTTTTTGTATTACAAAAAATATTTTTTAATATGTGTACATCTTTAAAACTTTGTAAAATTCATTTGCCAGTTTTAGTAATTAAATTCTAATTCTATTTCTGAACAGTGTTACCATTTTCTCAGAAATTCATGGGAGTTTTACAGAAATAATTAAAAATCAGCCTACCCGTGCGAGAATTCTCGCAATTACCTACACACAAATAAAATACGGACAAATTATTTAAAACTGAACGGACCTAACAAATTGAACTGACCCCATAATGTCGCATGCCAAAATATTACCAAATGGAAAGGAAGTGTTCATTTTAGAGTTCATTTTTGTTGTAATAATATTTAACATACAAATGCAGTTTTTGAACAAATTATTTACATTTTTAAAATAAAATTATAATTCGTCAAATTATTAAGTAATTCCGCTTCGTTTGATAATTCATTTGTCAAAATCGGTGTAGTGTAATAAATATGATGATCCTTTGGTGTGGTTATGCAAAACAAAACTTTAAATTTCTCTTCTATAGCAAATTCCATAAAAACCATTTGCATAATTTTCAGCAATACCCTCCAATCGTGTATGGTTTCGTTCGATGTGTACCTGCAAGCACAGAATAATTTTGTTTAAATATTAAATTATGTGTGATAAATCTCCACCTTTTGTTTTATACATGAAATTAATATATTTGCCCTAGGTTAGGTACCTATATATGTACTCGTATATCGCAAGTAAAAAATGAGTCACATGCTTTTTTTACAATATACATACACAGCTATCATTCAAAAATGAAATTACATCCTAAATGAATTTCACAATTGTAATATGCTTATATTCCCATGAAATATCGCCAGGCTAATAGAATGGGAAATTTTGTTTATAATGTTTCTAATTAGGAAAGAGATTATATTTGAAATGTCTGCTTCCAAAAGAAAAATTGCCTATTTAACAAAAGGCATCATGTATTCAAACCTTATTTACTTTTAAAACAAAACAGTATACCCACCATGTGCATGTTTGCGTATCTAAAAACATGAACCTTAATGCCTATTTATTTATCACAATTCACAATCACAAGCCCACTGAATTAATTTCGTCGCTAAAGTTACGCCGCATCAGAAAACCAAATTTATATTCATAAAAGGCTCATTCCGTGAAAATTCCCTTTTTATGAATGGAAACCCTTATAATAGGCGTGAAGATGTCTGATGTGCTAAGCCCACAAATATTATGACCTTGTTAGCAAAAATCAGGTCAACTACATTGAACTTGGTGATCCTTTAAAACGCTTATATTTATATTCAAAAGAAGGCAAACATTAGATATATTTGTGATGAAACGAGATAATTTGATGCTCCCATCTTTACTATTTTTGTTAGATGTGAAGGATGTGCCTACCCGAGTAATAAGGAGATCAGTTTTAATAACATAAGTTATTAAAATTCAATTACTAAGAAACGAAGTCTACTCCCATCACCCACGTAGAGTCTATTACAAACTTTGGTAAAACTGAAAACGAATTAAGAAAAGTCCCAGGGTGTTCCTCTTATTTCTTTACGAAATTTACAATCTATTAGTGTTGTTAGCATAGCACGTTTGACTTTTGCCGCATCGTCTCTCAATTCTAGGTTCGATATCCCCGGACTTGAGGGTGACTCCTTAAATTGAAACCATTGTCACGTTTATACAATAGGACCAAAAACACAGTACCAAGTTCAAAAGTTTAGGACTGGGTATCCAAGTTTAAAGAGTTTAAGCCAAACCAAATCAATACCAATTCAAGATAAAACAAGCAGACAAATGACAAATGGCATACAAATCTATACAATGTTACGTTGGAATTCGAATACTGGGAATGTATGTGTGGTGTGTGTGTGTTTCTAATCTTAATGAACTATACCTATTTTATGGGTTTTCAAATTATTGTGGCTGTAGAAAGTGGGTTTCGTTTCAAGTAGTTTTATTGAAGGACTTTAAAGGGTAGCCATTTGGCACTAATTAAATCAGGACACATGGATAAGTCTCGTTGGTTGAAAGTTCTATGAGCATTATTTCTATAGAATTCTTTAAGTCAAACATAGTTACGTAAAGTTGATGTTTAGAAGTAGTATTTCAAGTGATTTTATCGATGAAAGTTCAAACCATTGAAAGGGATATAAAGGGCTTTGTTAAGTTTGGGGGAATGTTTGTGCGTTTGACCGCAATAGGATTATAATTAAAATGAATGTAGGTATAAATTACACCCTTAAGTTAATTAAATATATTTAACGAATATTTTATGTTGAAAACCGACAGAGCTCTTAGACCATAATAAAGTGGTTTAGAATTTATAGGCTTGATTTACACTATAGTGGCGACACCGATACCAATCGTGATACGATCTTTGCTTCCCCTTCTATTAGCTTATTTTGGGCATAAGGCATAACGTTGCGACTGCTTCGCAATAATTGCATTTTTCCGATAGGTTATAGTGAAGACCAAATTCCAAAGAGAAAATTTCTTGAAAAAGATTAGATTAGAAAACTTTGGTTATTTCAGGAACATTAGTAAAAGTCCGAAATGTTTTCATTCCAGACTTTTGTAAACTGTTTTTTGGACAACAGTACCTTGGGTTGCTCGTATAACGCATGGTGGTAAAAGTTCAGAATACAATTTTTATTTTTGCCATACATTTTCCTCCAACTAAAAATTTTTATTTTGCTATGTTATTGGAGATTTTACAAATACTCGCTCTGTTTCCTTCTTCACACCATTTTCATGATTGAAAATATTCTTTCTGTGAACGTTGAATTACGTTTTTGATTTTAATGTTGATATTTGACAACAAGACTGAGGCGCGTTCGGGACGTTCGGGTACATGCATAAAATGGAACCTTAAAGTGCTACTTGTTTCTATGAATTATGATTGATTAATCAAATTGAAATATAGTATTTTGCGTACTATATATTATACCTTCAATAGTACACTTACCCGAAATATAGTTCAATACTGTATATTATAGTACAGTTGGGGTTGCATTTTTGGGGATTTTATTCGATTGAGATTTTAGTTTATTTAGATTATGCTTGTGTCCCACAAAAAATGAATACCATTGATGAAATGTATATATGTTATAAAAACGTTAAAGCGCACAAAAACAATTTTATAAGCCCTAACCTGATATCATATATGAATAAATATATTATTTTTTATTTATTTATATCTTTATTAACAGGTAAGTAAATTACAATGCTAATATATAATTAGTGAGCCTTAGCTACTAGGACTACCAGCTCGAGGATGAATAGATATAAACCAAATTATACAACCAAAATTCTGTCGGGTGCTACATATTACAATTTTAAGAATTGGGGCAATGAGACAGACCTCCATCGTCATATTATATTATATGTCTTTATCCATCAGATTTGATCAATGCATATCTTAAATCTTCAATACATATCCCCTTTAACGCGTTGAAATTTAAGAGCACGTATATGATGCGATTATTCCTTGAATTCATATATATGTATGTAGTATATATTATATAAAACTGATTTATCATTGCGATAAATGCATCATAAAAACAAAATGTTGTAAATAAAACAAACCACGATAAAGATTTATTGATTTTTCTCTTCAAAAAGAAATCATATATATTTACAACAATCACAAGCACAGCTGGTTAAAATCAAAAAGACCATCTTCATTAATTTGCTGCGGTTTCAAATTCGCTTACGCTTTAGCGTGTAATTTGATAGGTATAGGTAGGTATTTTCACACATTTGTTCCACTCGAACAGTTGATTTATTGTGTCAACCATTAGAACATTCAAACGAGAACACCTGCTAAAAATTGATGCATGAGCCAATCGTTTATACAATGTGTCTTGTGAGAAAAGGCAAAAGTGAAATAATAATTTGCCATAAATAAAACTCAATTTAACACAAAAACCAAATTTTGTTTTACTTACATATTTCGTTGATATATAGATATATGAGCAAAATACAAATTGAGGGTTATTGATTTTTATTACTTTCGCATTTTCGTATCTAGGAGCTTGCTTCGGAAGGGGGCATGCTATAGATTAAATAGTTGAAAACCATAACGAATGGTTGACCTTCGCAATTAAGTAATGGGAACAATATTTTCCCTTTTATTGTCCTCCAATAATTTAAGCTCTTATATTTATATTTACTAAAATTGGTTGGATATGTTTTGTTGCATATTACTGAACTACAAAATCATTGATTTTGTAAAGTGTTTGAAAGTTATGTATAACGGGTGTTTTTTTAGAGGTATAGAACTTTAAGTTGGCAACACTATTTTAACTGGCAGCCATTTTGTCAGCTGTCAAGTGATTTATTTTTAGTTTGGTTTAGCATTTTAACATAAATAGACTGACGCCTGAACAACGCTTCCAAATTGTGTAAATTGGGCCCAAAACAAGATTGCCGTTGATCCCAATTTTTATAAGCGAATTTTGTTTAGCGATGAAACTCACTTTTGGTTAAATGGATACGTCGATAAACAAAAATATTTGAAGTCGCTAGTCTACGCCGATAAGCCCGAAACGATTGACCACTTGGAGGACAACATTCGCCACGTTATTGCCGATATACGGCCACAAATGTTGGAAAAAGTCATCGAAAATTGGACCTCCCGACTACGCCATCCGTGGCGGTCATATGCCAGAAATCATATTTAAATTATAATGCCAGAAGATTATCTTTCGAATTAAGATTTCATGTCAATTTAAAAAAAATCATCTTTGTTTTATTCCATTTCAAAGTTCTATACCTCTAAAAAAAACACCATTTATATCCTTAAAACATTTGATAGCTGTTAAATTTAATTTATATTATTTTTTGCAAAAAAAACTTCTTCTGGTCTTAATTACGCTTTTGCAAAAATATCCGCTTAGGGCCATCAATAGATAAAGCACTTAGATACAAGTTTCTTCAAATTAAGAAGCTTTAACTGTTATCAGTCATTTAACTATGTGTGCAATACATAGTTCTGTTATGAATTCTCGGGTTAACCACAAAAAGTGTTCCATAATTTCGTCAAGCTTTTAGATCCTCGATTTTTATCTCCGGACATGATATACATTAGGTGTGTATGTACATATATATTATATTGTACATGAATAAAATTGGTACCCAGACTCTTTTTAAGATGCTTCCTCAGACCTCACTAATTTAGATTAAAGTATGGTACTTGTAGACACAATGTAATTTATGTTGATAAAATAACGAGCACTTAAAATGTTGCACAAAGGATGAAATATGTGCTTAAACATATTAAGGGTACAAAGCATTTATTAAATAACTTGGCTTTTTGCTTCGTAAAAAACGAATAAACTTTGACAGACTTTAAAGTAAATTTATATGACATCTGCGGTCACAAAGCATCCATCTCATTGAAAAGAAAAGTTTTTGATGCTTCAAATAGATTTAGGTAAGAGTGTGAATGGGTAGAAAACAAAAGTTTTTATTATGACTAGACTAGTTCGAAAGCAATTATAATGGAATTGAACTGATTTGTTTCATTTTGAATTGTTATTCACATAAGTTAAAACGTTATTTAAGATAAACAAAACTTTAACTACAGGCTACATACTTATCAATTTCTTAACTAATATAGGTACTGGCCTAGTAACAACTGTCAGCTCTTAATACTTAATTCCAAAAAAAAATTGTTTTAATAAAGAACTTATAAAAACATAATTGTATGTTTTGATTTGTAAATCTATTTATATGAAGAAGATACATCATATATTATATCAATATCAATATCAATATCAATATCAATATCAATATCAATATCAATATCAATATCAATATCAATATCAATATCAATATCAATATCAATATCAATATCAATATCAATATCAATATCAATATCAATATCAATATCAATATCAATATCAATATCAATATCAATATCAATATCAATATCAATATCAATATCAATATCAATATCAATATCAATATCAATATCAATATCAATATCAATATCAATATCAATATCAATATCAATATCAATATCAATATCAATATCAATATCAATATCAATATCAATATCAATATCAATATCAATATCAATATCAATATCAATATCAATATCAATATCAATATCAATATCAATATCAATATCAATATCAATATCAATATCAATATCAATATCAATATCAATATCAATATCAATATCAATATCAATATCAATATCAATATCAATATCAATATCAATATCAATATCAATATCAATATCAATATCAATATCAATATCAATATCAATATCAATATCAATATCAATATCAATATCAATATCAATATCAATATCAATATCAATATCAATATCAATATCAATATCAATATCAATATCAATATCAATATCAATATCAATATCAATATCAATATCAATATCAATATCAATATCAATATCAATATCAATATCAATATCAATATCAATATCAATATCAATATCAATATCAATATCAATATCAATATCAATATCAATATCAATATCAATATCAATATCAATATCAATATCAATATCAATATCAATATCAATATCAATATCAATATCAATATCAATATCAATATCAATATCAATATCAATATCAATATCAATATCAATATCAATATCAATATCAATATCAATATCAATATCAATATCAATATCAATATCAATATCAATATCAATATCAATATCAATATCAATATCAATATCAATATCAATATCAATATCAATATCAATATCAATATCAATATCAATATCAATATCAATATCAATATCAATATCAATATCAATATCAATATCAATATCAATATCAATATCAATATCAATATCAATATCAATATCAATATCAATATCAATATCAATATCAATATCAATATCAATATCAATATCAATATCAATATCAATATCAATATCAATATCAATATCAATATACACAATCAAAAAATATACCAATTTAAGATTTCAAGTTTCGTGACGGAATTCATAGCAGTACTACCTATTTAAATACTTTTTAATTCGGCAATATTCCAAGCAATTAAAGTTGGTGTTGTTAGAAAAGCTAAAATAAATTCAATTTCATGATTATTATAATAGTTCTGGATGTTTGTGTGTTTTCCTTTTTTTCTGCAGTAAACAAATCCCAAACTAAACGAATTCAATTCATGAAGTGGCCAAACATTTCAGCTCAATCTATGTGCAGCAGAAAAGAAAACAAACTAAATGGAAAAACTAAAAATAGAAGAATGATATTAGATGTTTTAATCGGTTGTTTTACATTTTACACATTTTTCATTCAACAAAGGTCGTAAAGAGGCACACTTTCGAATTCCTGAACAAATTTTACGAGTCACTGAATCTATGTTTTTCATTAAAGATACTGTATCTTCTTGAAGCGAAACAGACATTCATAACCTACATATGTATACTGCCTTGTTACGTTGTCAAAGACAAAAATTCATATCTCGCAAAAGGTAAACCAGAAAATACCTTCTCTTAAGATGATTTTCTGTGTAAACCCATTTTGCAGACATTAGGTAGTTTTCATTGTTCATTCTGACAACCACTATCTCTGTTGGTGCTAATAGTTTTACAAAAAACAAAGACCAGGGCCGGACCTGTAGAAATAGTAAAGAGTAGTGACCTTTTTAGGTAAAAAGCTTCGAAAATGTCATATACTTTATTTTTATTACAATTTATTGAAGATCAATTTAAAAAAAAAAAAGACTTCTTCCCTTTCACACGAGGAAACAATTTATTGGAGATTTTATTAAGTTTTCTTTTAATTTCTTTAAGGTATCTTTAACACAAAGAAACAATTTTCTATAGTTTCCTTTTAAACTCCGAAAATCATGATGCTTAAAATTTCATATAACTTAAAGTTTTTTTTAACATCAAAAGGATCTTAAAAATATTTCCCGTTTATTTTAGAAACATTTAAGAAAACGAAACATTTTGAAATGTTTTATTTTTCCTATCAGGCCAAATGATGACACTACTAATTCTACTGATTATTCACCACTTCATGCTCTGAAGCTAATATTGAAAACAAGAACTGGTTGTTCAAGAAATGATGCGCGCCTCTTAACAGTTATCATCCCTGAATAAATTTAAATGTTATCATGAAATCCGGCACTTCTATGAAAAAATTACAAAAGTATGTATTAGGTACACATGACATGTTTAGGGTTTACATTTGTGTCCTACAAGATTACCATCTCAGGATGTTTGTCGAGTTTGGTGTTTCAGTCCGACAATACTCAGTATTGTCAAGAACATTTGAATGAATAATGAACCACGAACTACCACAAAGGAATTAAACAGTGTTGCCATGGTTCTTTGATGAAATTTTGAATGTTTGGTGTTTCAGTCCGACAATACTCAGTATTGTCAAGAACATTTGAATGAATAATGAACCACGAACTACCACAAAGGAATTAAATAGTGTTGCCATGGTTCTTTGATGAAATTTTGAATGTTTGAAATTTATGACTAAATATCACGTGTTTGGTTGTAAAATAAAATCTCAGTAAGACTAGTTCCGAAATTAATTGTCTCGCTGAAAATTAACGTGAATGCAAAAAAAAGGAACTCCTAATTAGGATAATGCTAAAAAACAAAAAATGGAGGTCCCGTCCATTACTGCAAATTAATAACACGCTTATAGGATTGGTTAAGAGTTGTAAGCCAGAATCCTTACTACTTGGTTCTGTCTAATTATATGCGATATAAAAACTGCGAGGGAACTTTTGCGAATTGATAGGTTTGAAGGTTGTTATTTTGTTCAAAGATGTGTCTTGAAAATTAAAATTAAAATATATATTAATTTCTGTGAAGAATAATTTTCCTGCGCTTAAAAAATTTAAAATAATCGGTCAGATTAAACTTTAAACATTTTTCTTTGCCATGCCTAGGAATGAACAGATGCTGTTGCAGACTAATTAAGCAAATGCTTAATCGCAGACAGAGAGGTGAAGTAAAGATCGAAATTCATAATAGAATAAAGTGTATTCGGTTATGATTTTTTTTGTGTCACTGTCTACCTTAATTGCAAAACACAATTTGCTAAAGAATAAAAATAACAATTTGCATAATATTTTATGTGAGCTTAACACAGCTCAGACAAGTTTCATAATTTCATCACTCCAACCACTAAAACTTTTAACACAAACCCAAGGACACTTTAAGGGATGGTTTTGGTTTTTTAAGATTAAAAACTTTGATATAAGTAACTTTTTTGTAGATGTATATCCATGCATTGCATATGCATATTAGATTGAAGTTTTGCAGTCAATGGTATGAGGTCTGAGAAATAATTAGCTATCTTTGTGAGGTAATAAAGTAAAAAAAATTCTTTTCGTGCACTTTGTCTTTGAAGATGGACCAGTACAAAAAATTAATCTGGGTTGTGTGCTTTCATGATGGATATTTGTTGCATAATTTACTGTTTGTGCAGACGTTTCAGAAACGCTTTGTCTCTGACTTTTAGTAGGTTGAGTTCCAAAATGTATCATAATAGGTATGATGGAAGGTTATACTATTTTTTAGGACATCTGAAAGTTGTATTTTTTCCCTGTAAATTTTATTATGAATCTTTGATTGAATCCTTTATTTCCTTTGTGAAATCGTTGATTGTCTTCTTTCAAGAAATTGGAATTCTTTAAGGGGGGGAATGCAACTGGCTATTTCATGAAACATTACAGCGGTGATCGAGAGATGTAAATGTTTCTGTTAAAGTACCTACCATTTATCATTTTAAATTCTATCCTATATCTATCCAAAAGACTCAAGCATTTGCTCAAATTTTGGACGTAGTAACGCTTTATAGATTTCAGCCAAATCAAAAGTGGAGTTAAAGTTCTTGCATTGGTCAAAGAAAACCTTAAAATTAAGCAGGGTTGACTATGTTGTGGAGATTGAAATTCAATGAGCTTATTATAAGCTGCAACTCTATTTTTACATCCGAGAACAAGTGTGGTATGAACCGCATTTTAATATCCACGAAGATCCATGTGGATCATCCCAGGAAAATAAAACGAAAGGAAGCATTGCGTTTTGTAATGCTAATATCTTTTCTTCCTTATGTTTATTTATTTTCCATTTATTGGTTGTCTTTTTTTTACGCTACAGTTTAAACCATTTTCAAAATGAAAAACCCACCTACCCACCAGAGTAAGAACTTATTTTCGAATCCTTAAAATAGATCTATACATAAAGAGCAGGATCCCAAGACGATGTTGTATTATTTCTTAAAAATTATTTTGGTCCACATCCAGATCCTAAGAAATTAAAACATGGATATTTGCGCTTGAAAACGAAATATATTGTCGTTTTGTCTGTAGTTTGTTCCCATACAGATTTGATCAAAAGGGTACAAAACGAAAGGAAGAACCTTTAAAAGTTAAAACGCAATTAATTTTAAAAAGAATCTAGCTTGAATGCTTTAATTATCCATTATCGATTTAACCATTAAGTTTATCATTCATTGTATATTCGGAATTTATGGGATTAAAGATTATGGGATATGATAATATTTTTGTCATCATTTTTTTTTAAATTAAAATTCTTGCTTTATCTACATGCTATGTTAATGTTTGACTTGTAGGGTATGGCAGATATGAATGGACCACCATAAAAAATGTAAGTTTTTGCATAAATATTTACATATATTTAAAAATTAAATAATACAAAAAATTATAAAAATAAAATAGCGAAACAACTCAAACATATCACTATAAAAAACAGTCATCCTTAGTATAGAGTTCATTAGGAACTTCAAAATTTACCGACAAATATTGAATTTACTGAGCCTGTCATGGCTTCAAAGGTGGTGAAACGTGGGGAACATAAAGGTCCATATAAAAGCCACAGCACGTGGTTTGGAAAGAAAGGCTTTTTACTAAAAAATTCAATTTCTTTAAGCAACTTTTTTTAATTTATGTAAATATCCTATTTCGTTTTGCATTTAGGTATGTATAGTCCAAAAATAAGTGCCTTAAAAGTAAATATTTAATACAAGTAGCCAAAAAAAAAAAAAAAAACACTTACGGACAAATAATAACTATCACACAAGCCAATATGGTTGTTGAAATGAATATAAGAAAAGTTTTACTTGTTCGGGTATCATTCCAGAAAAGCTGGTCCAAGTGGTAAAAGTGTATAAGGCTCAATTTATATTTAATATTTATTTATTAACAACTCATGGTAAATAATTATTGTGACAAGTTAATATTGTCCAGTAAGGTAGAGCAGTATAATAAAAAAAAAACATTAACAACATAATGGGAGATTTGTATGACTTGTAAATCCAGTATAAAGCAGGTAAATAGGTAGGATTTATAGGAAGGTACGGAATCAGTGAATCTATGTATAGGTATGTAAACGAAGGGTTGTTTTAATTATTTTTGTGCTTACAGTTTTAGGTATATAATAGGTATATTTAATGTAGGCATACATTTTATGGAACACAACACGTATCATATGAATAATTAATACTACCGAATTTGGCATCACTTAAATCCAATCATCTAATTACCAAGGACTTAAAAGTTATTTTTGTCTAGTTAAATATTGACGGTGCATTCGTGTTTAACATTACTTTAGATTTGGCTGGCAGAAAGTAAGAACAACAAATACCGATTTTTAATTAAGATTTCCTTTATTATAATCTTTTTATTTTCAATAATTATTTTCTTCTATTTCACAGAAACAACAAAACCTATCTTCACGAACATAAAAGAATCTTCTGTTTGTTGATTAAGATATTTTGAAGAGACCATCCTTATTTTGGTGACAAAATACGACGGAAACATTTTTTGGATCGCTAATTCCTTTTTTTTACGGAAGAAAACTTATAATAAGTGTTCTGAAGACAAAAATTCATATAAACTGAGTAAATATTTTACTACATATACATACATATGTATTACAAGATGCCTGAAAAAAAGCTAATAGCTCTTTTAAAAAAAACACGGCAAACATCGCCTTTGTGCCCAATCTGTATTGTGGCATGGAATGTTAAAATGAGGTATAACTGCAAAAAATGCAATAGTCCAATCAAACCAAAAGCTGAATCTGAATCTATACCAGAATCAAAGAAATTTGGAGAACATTAATTAAAAAAATATGCCAATAATATGGATCAATAAAATTACTCTTTCTTAAAAAAAATTATTGTTCTTTACTATTATGACAGAATTTGTAGTAAGTATTGGCACTAGACCAACGCAAAGGATGGTAGGTATTACGAAAATAAAAAAACTTCTTCATAATCGATTAACTTAAGCTTCAATTTTGCTTACACGATACACCGAGTAAGTATGAGATCTTAGCAATCTCCTGCAGTAATTTTTATGAAGAAAAAAGAGCTTTCTGTGCTTATTTATTTCGCGAACAATATTATTAATTATAAGAAAAAAGATTAAAAAATAGGCCCGTGGTTGTTTTTTGTTTTCTTTAAAAGCTGTACAAGAGCACTCAGAAATATTAAAATAAATATTTCGTTTCGGCAACCTCTATACAAACCCTCAGGTAAAGGTTTTTTCTCTCAACAAATTAACGCGACCACAAGCAAAAGAAACTCAGTTCTTTGTTGTCTCTTGTTATGGAAAACAACTCAATTGTGTAACAAAAGTGTTGAAAAGACTTTAATTTTATTACAGGTGAAGGTGATTTTGCTGCCCACTTAAAAAAATGTGGAAGCTCTCAGATTCTTATAGAAATCATTCCTTCGTCGGACAAGCCTATAACACTTTACCTAAACTTTGTTGCCTGTCATATTATGCCAATTAAATACTGACAAAGTGACCAATACGTAAATTGTATATACGTATATTTTTGTTTGTCTCATGACTAAATTAAGTTCGTAATAATATGTCAGTCATGAATACTCTGGTCGCAATACTCTGGCCTCTTAGTCATGACAAGTTTCTTTTGATACGACAACTTGACAATTGTCGCATGTTATGGACAGAAATTCGACAACAACTGTCAAGTTGTCACTTTAAAAATTTATTGTCAAAGGGGTCTGCTCTGCACTAAAACAAAACGCCCATAGGATCATTTCCCAAACAAATAAAAGAGATAATTTAAAAGTTTCTTTTCTTAAATTTATTCAAATACATAAAATATTATAATTTATTATTTATTTACAAATATATTTAGCTAAGCTTTCCTTAAAATTAAAATTAAAAATTATTACATTACAATTTTGTTTGTGATTTATAAGAACTCGATGTTTTTTTGGATTTTGATGATGTAGTTGCTTCTTTCTCTAGTTTTTGTTTGAGTTTCTTTTTATAGATAATGCTTTCAATCAAATGCTCCCGTTCCTCCTTATTATAGCTTGTTATATTTTGCCATGTTGTAGCTACTATATTATTAATGATATTATATTTCACCGTATAGAGGTTCAGTGGTTTTGATTTCCGACAACGCAGTTGTTCTTGATATCGGAACAATTGATATGCAACTGATATTTTGCTTCGTCTTTTTGATTGTCTCTTTAATTCCTCAGACATTTTGATTGATGGAAATATATTTTTTCTTGATAAAGTGTGCGTATATGTAAAAGGTTATTTGCAGAGTGATGCGAAGGATTGCTTCTTAGTTAATATTTATACTTATTTTTGGTTGATGCCCCACTTAGGTATATTATGTATGTATATACCTGATGTATTTATAGGCATTGAAGAAGGATTAAGATTAATGCCTGACTATAAGTATTTTATTACCTCCCGTTACTTATTAATAATATTTTTATTACGTTAGATGGATAACGCGATTAGTGTAATTGTTGCTTTGTTGGTTAATCCCTAGATAGGTACTCAAATATTTCCCATATAATAAAAATATCCAATATTTTTAGAAAGCCACTTAAGTAAATTTAGTTGTCTTTCGGCTAACTATAACCGCTTGTAATGAATTTTTATCCAATTAACATAAACAGTAGTTGGAGAGTTGAAGGACTAATTTTTTAAAAGTTTATAGTTTTATGTTAATTGGGAAAACCAGGCTTTAGAATAAATGTTTTTTTTTCTATCAAACAGATTTGATCTAAAAGGATTAATAGGACTAACCAGTCATTTTTTTATAGACATATGTATAACATCCGGAGAAGTTTAAAGAAAGAAAAAGCTATATTATAGCTTCCCTATATAGAATAACCAACCATAACCATTTGTCACATTACTACTTCCTGAATGTGAATTAATGTGACAATAATGTTGTGAGTGACGCAAAAGACATCCACAGCGACAGACTACCACTGTCAGTTATAAGTCAGATAAAATGTCTGTCCCAATAAAGATACATAGATTACCTAATAGACGTCACTTCATATGTTTGGAATGTACAAGGTACATATACAATAGACACATTCTTATAGTCTGGAGCGTTTGCATGACAAAATACAAATGGTTATCAAAAAGTTTAAACATATAAATAATGCGAAAAAAGTCGAAAATTTCAAGGGTTCTTACGATTTTTCATGTAATTATTAAAAAAAAAAAAACTATTTATGGGAGTTCCATGGAGAATACTTATTTCAAAAATTTCTTTTTTGTTTTGTTTGGAGAACGAAAGTGAATTTTCCAGGAAACTATAAAAGCTTTTTCAAATAATCTTTTTTATAAAACTCCTCGTATATGAATAAAAATAGTCATAATACAAAGTGAGTTAAAAGAAAAAAATGATTAATTATGGAGGAGGTTGATTTGCAGTTTTAAGTTGTTGGCAAGGCAACTCATTGTAAATTTATAACATTCTAAGTGAGTATTATAAGCTTTGGTATATTGGCATAACGAATTTTGAATAAGCATAAGGTAATACATTTATTTAATAATAATAGCGCAAAATTTAAGACGATTTAGTTCGATGTTAAAGCATTTTAAGTATAATACTAGTGTAGTGTATCAAGAGACATGCCAGCAACATGAGGGTTCACTATGCCAAAACTTTAGTGTAATCACTTATCTGCATTTAGTTTCAATTTTCATTTAAAGTGCATTATCGAATATGTCATAATTGTATGTCCCAAATAAAGTGAATTGTCGATCATGTTTCTTGATACATTCATCGACCCATTGACGGGATACTTTTAAGTTTTATTTTATTTAATTTAGAATAAAAAGTGTTTCTTTTCAACTTATTACAATAGATTAAAACCGGATTTTCAAAATTGTTAACGATTTAGTATTGTCCTATCTTTTTAACAATATTTATTTAAGTTAAGATCACCAAATGCCTATTTTATTGTTTTAGTATCATACTAACTCCAAATATCACTTTGACAGTTAAAAATGTGAAAATGGTATGTTTGGTTAATTGTATGATGCATTAACTATCACTTATTTAGGTGTTTTAAATTTAAAATTAAGAATATTTGAAAAAAGATCTTTAAAATTAGAAATTAAATATAAATTCCTGTCAAAAAAATTCACATAGGTATATAATATCTTTTAAGATTTCAATGACCCATAGTAAAGTAGTTCAATCATTTAAATAATAAAAGTTATTTTATACTGAAGACCAAATGAAAACTTTTTTTGGCTAGGTAAATATAATTACTGAATCACAAACTTTAAATACTGATTTTGCTATCCAATTTTCAATGAAAGCTATAACTGGCACCTAACACTGTTATTTTTTCCAATTGTGCCATTCTGGATAATGGTTTTATACAACAACTCTTCGCTTCATTAACATGAATCACTGAATCGAATTTTATATTGATGAATAACGTCATCAATAATCACAATAATTATTTTCGCCCACCCACACGCCTACTTTGAACAAAATGTCGTCAAAATTAGTAAGAACTCGAGTTAAGTTCTTTAAAAACTTTATACATACTTACAACGTAAGTAATATTCTTCTTAACAATTCGGAATACACAGTTTTTACCCACGCCTTTTTTTGCTTTACAAAAAAAATTCGAGGTTTTAATTAAAATAAACACTAAACTAATGGGAAATTCCGAAAAAATGGGGTTTTGACATACTATCTGTTTGATCCGTCTGTGAGTGCGTGCGTTTACTGTAATTCGGTTTTGAGCATTGAGCTAGAACCTTTAGCTCCACAAGTCTGAAAACGAAGCAATTTATAAAAACTATCTCATTGTAACAAGAAATAAAAGAGAACTTCCTTCTTCAAATTTAATAAAAATAAATTAAATTCTTTTATTTACAAAAAGCTTAGTTGTTATATTAATATTAAATTTTCTATAAGTAACATAAGTATTAACAATATCTACATATAACTAAAATCCTAATTGTTATTAGAAATTGATTTCCTTTTACATTTCGATGAACTTAAATCTACTTTTTGAATCAATTTTTGTTTCAGTTTTTCTTTGTAGATAATACTGTCAATCAAATGTTTCTGTTCCTCCTTGTTATATCTGGTGATATCATCTTGTCTTGTCGCCATTCTTATTATATTATTAATAATATAATATTTCACATCAATTTGATTATGTTTCTTTGCTTTGCGACAGTGTAACTGTTCTTGATATCGAAATAAATGATATGCAACAGATATTTTGTCACGTTTTGATTGCCCTCCGAGTTGTCCTGACATTTTGTATTTGTGTTTACTATTGGCAAACTGATGAAATGAAATAATTTACTGTTAGTATTTATACTTGTTGTTTTATCCTGATGCAGGTCAAGCGAAGGATTAAGTTTATTATACACCTGGTGTTAATTGGTTAAGAGATAAATGGAATTGAAAGGATAAATCAACCTGACACGAATATATAATTAGCTATGTACCTGCTAATGTGGGCTTCAATAAAAGGACTTGTGCTATTACTTATAGGTAGGTAGGTACCTATGTACGTTATTTTATTAGTGTTGAAGTGTACTGAAATAAAAAAATGTTTCTATAGAAAGCATACACGTCCCATCAGGGACTGGTTTTGTGTTTTGATACTTTATTAATCCTTCAGGAATCTTCAGATTAACATATTTCGTATTAATAAGAGAAAGCCGTAACTTATCAGATGTTAGATACAAAATAATTACATTCTTTTAAACAATGACTCAAATACGTTGAAGATAAAACCCAAATCTATAACAATTCAGACTCGGTTAAAATTGATTACACTCAGAAAAATTCTATTCCCTTAAGTATTACTTCCTTCTTCTTTGCTTCCTCATGACAAAGACAACAATTTCTATAGATAATTTTAAGAAGGCATTTTTACAATAACAAGCTGAGTTTAAAGGAATGTTGTCCTTTTTATTTTTAGAGTTTTAGCAAAAAAAAAAAATATATATGTATATATAAAAAATAAACATCGATTCGACTCAAATTGATTCCAATTTGCTGCCACATTAAATTATTCCCTACTCCAATAAGGAATGTTATTTATATTGAAGAGCTTTCGAACTTTTCGGATTGATTTCCAATGAAAGAGGAGGCTGCCAATGTGAAGGATGAACTCCCGCTTTAAAACGTCAGAGTTCCTAATGGATTTCCTTGCGGTATAGAAATATATAATGTTGTTTATAAACGAGATACGATCGACGAACGGCAGAGGCAACGGGGTGGGTGGGGGGTGGGGTTGATTTACTACAATGCAAATAAGACAATATTTTTTTAGAGAGCATAATTTCATTTTCTACGAGGAAAGCTAATAAAGACAAATGTTTGAAAGAAATTTATTAGAAAAAGGCTTTATTTTTTTAAGAAGTATATAATATTGCTACACATACATAATATGTACAATTCAGTTCTTCAAAAGAAAAAAAATTCAAAAATATTGGCAGAAATAATTTACTTACTTAGGGCGGTGTTACCGACAAGCTTCTTCCAGCCAGCTCGATCTTTAGTCTTGTACGCCAAGTTAGTTCTTTCCCTCTTTTCCCCTCTACTGCACCGTCTCCAGGGGGCTTAAATTCCTTTCATCTTTCTGCCGACCATATTTTGTATTTGACCTGGTGCATATACTCCCAACCAAGTTATGTCAGTATGAAGGCTGTCAGGTCAAGCACTTTTTTTTGGGATTTATGTTTATAAATATATGGTCATGGAGATTACGTATTTTTTGTCTACATAGTCTAGGTTGAATGCGGTACAATCTGTCTGAGAGCGGAATTCGATTCATCATTGGCAGAAATTCATATACGATATTTGCGACTTACTATAAAAATTTGTTGTTTGATTTGCTCGTTGACCATATTTTTTTGGAAGAAATATTTATAAAACGCAAATTATAACTTAAGAAATTCGACACAAAAAAGATTCTAAAACTTAAGAGAGCAATAAGAGCAATAGATTTTTAGATTTTTATTTATTGTAGCTGAATTATTACATTATTTTTTCATTAAACCTATATTGCACAATTTACAGAGATTTGATATGGAGCTACCTTACTACTGAAAAATTTATAACAATGTTTTTAAATATTACCTAGATAAATAATTGATTGAAGGAAAAGCTACAGAAAAAAACCTTCTTTTAAAAGTTGAGATAGAGAGAAGAGGAGGAAATGGAAAAAAAATAAGAGCAATAGATTTTGAGAAAAATGTGATTGTTTTTCAACGTAAATAAAAATGTCAAAATTGTTAATATGTAGTTTAAAACATAAATAAAATGTATATCTCCAACGGAAAAGATTTAACAATATTTTTGTGTAGGATTGCATAAGCTAAAATTTGTATCTTCAAATTTTTTTTTCAAAATTTTGTTAGTTTTCCAGATATTTAAAAGAATTTTAACCCCTTGAAAATTCTTAATAAAGCTCTCTGCCAAATTCAGCTTTTCCGGATTTTTTTTTTAAGAGATGTTTTTTGTTTGTTAAATTTTTCAGTATTAGATCAAAATCATAATTTTATATAAAACAGCATTCTTTAAACATCTTCTAGGAAAACGTTGTTGATATGGCGTTGAATGGGCTGAATCCCATTTTTCATTACTTTTTCAAACAAATTGGGAGAGATTCCAGCGTTTTATTTTCGCTTAGAGATCATCAGAAAATTGGCTAAAATTAAAACTGATATATTTGTTAACAATCCATCTTAGACGATTCTAAACAACTCAGATCCGGAATTGTCTAGTTTTGAGCTTGATATTTCAACCTCGACTTTTCTTAAGCAGTTAGTTCTCCATACTGCTTGATTTTTTTTGCATTACTGTTATTATATAGTACCTACCATAAGTTCCTATCATAATAATTATCATTTTGCTTTTAATGGATGTCTTTTCCTTAAAACCTTCAACACCAAATGTACGTTTTACAATATACAATGTATTTAAAAAGTATGAATAATTTATTTAAAAGAAACAGCAAAAAAAACAGAAACTTTTAAATCCTCAAGACCATAATATTATCCTGGGACTTAAGTGCTATGCTTTTTCATATCTTTTAACATATTTTTAACTTGAATTTCAAGAATCTTACTCATATTTTGTATTTCCATTTTTGCTGCGCTTCTTAATGCATATATAAATAGATTTAATTTAAAACCTAAGAAAACTTGTTTGTCCTTTACTTGAACATTGTACAATTATACCAAACGAAACATAAATGTAAACAATTTTCAAGCTTGTTTTTACGGTTCGCTGATTAAAGTAAAACTTCATTTTTTATTGACGCTTGTATTAAATTAATTTATGTTAAATTTATTTAAGATTCTACTCTGCAGGTCAAGTTCAATCAATTGTAGAGCAATGCAGTGAATGCCTTTTTGGGGATAATTTGCACGTGGGGCTGATATTTATTTTAATATATAGGACTTCCAATGCTTCGTCGCAGTAAAGAACATAGAATTATACACGTTCTCAATTTGAAATGTCCTTTTGCGTGTGTTTTCTTTAAAAAGGATATTCTATCTATCTTTTTATCTTGGATACTGAAAATGACTGTTGCATTTACTTTACCATAAGACTGCAAGGCTAATAAAAGAAACGAGTAACTGAAGAAATGTGGTCTCATGTATATAGGATTATGTGTAGGCATACTCTATTCATGGATGTGAATACAATTTAATTTGTAATAAATGTTGGTGCTGATATTTTTGCAACTATTTTTGTTTAAAATATGTCCTTTTCTACTACTTATGTATATTGCATCTACTCTCAAATTTATATTGAAAAGATATTCATTTAACAAAGCGCAATTCTACTTTCTATTTCCAAACGAAGCACACATGGGTCGTATGAATCAGAGATTATAGTTAGAAAAATCAGATGGTCATACAAATTAATTCTGGGTATTTATTTTATTTATTATGATCATTTTTGTACAAATAGAATGGGTAGCAAAAAAGAATCTTCATCAAAATCATATCTATCATTGATAGACGAGGATACTTTGTTATGTGTAGAAAAACATCATAAGACTAGTATAACATACATTTCTGGGTATCATCCTTTGTTTTTGCTTTGATGAACTATATTATTCAAAAAGAATTAATGTGAATATATATGTACATTCAACAAAAACTTATAACGTTCTTATAAAAATGTGGAAGTAGCAAAATTTAATCCTTGAATCAATGAAAGCGAGAGAGTAGAGTATAGTACACATCCATTATGCCAGTGAAGGCTTGAGGAGTTTTCGAACTGTTCAGTCAAACAGGGCGACCACTAATATAAGTACATATAAATGAATAATTCTATCTGCAAACTATTATTTTTAACCTTCAGCCCTTTCACAGGGTTAACGTAGGTATATATAAAAAAGTCATCAGAGCCAAAATTATATTTCACTTCTCCGTTATGGGTTGAAATTTTAATGCTATGTATTTCAAATTATAAAACAGTGGTTTTAGACAAAAATTAATAGGGCGCCAAATATCTTCGAACCAGCACTTCACTATACATTATACAATCTTAATTTATATTCCTATTTGATTTGTGATTATCGGCAAAATAATTTCGAATAAGTAAATACAAATAAAACGATGTTATAACTTATAAGTTGTATAAGGAATATCGCTCCAGGCACACATGATTATGTAACCAAGCAAATAGTTCATTTCCATTTAATTAAATATCTTTCCTCCAAAGGTGAAAATTGCCATCAGTTCATATACCTAATGAACATCTTTTATTAGAATGACAAGCATAATGAACTTCATGCACAATTTTAAAACTAATTTTTAAAGTGAATACTGCAAAAGCTTTTTATTATTTGACTTTGAATGAAAAAATAAAGCAGGACCATCTTTTCCGATGGGCGAATTTCTCAGATATTCAAATATTAATTTCATTCGCAAATTTCTTTTCAAAAAATTTCCAAGAAATTCGAAGAAATACATTCTATTCTTCATGCCTTGAACAAGAATATTATTCTAGATAAAATATTTACCTCAGGCAATATCTGTCAACTGTATTCTATATACGCAGGGAAATTTACCATGTTTTGTTTGCCTTTCAGGGGCAAACACTTTTGAATTAAATAGCATCATTCAGATTTATTTCTAAAACCCAATTTGGCTGAATAACCAAACAAGAAAATACAATTTTGTTTACTATTTTGGGTTAGTAGCAGTGCCATACCTTGGATATGCTATCAGCTTCGTGCCAAAAATTCAACGATTTTACTTGAGAAGATATACAAAGGAAAAGCACAGATAGTGAAGTATATTGAACGTAACTTAAAATATGTGCATATGTATATGCAATATGCATATAGCTATGTTTTTTTAAATATAATAATATTTCAGGATCTGTCTCATATAAATACAGTCGAAAGCTCCTATTCATAGAATTCGTATAGGTAAGTTATTTCTCAGCCATGAAATGAAAAATCAAAATTTTCAAAATCAAACAACCACAACTTGAAATGTCGAATGAATCAATGATATTCAAAAAAGGGAAATGTTTCGTCACTGATTATTTTCAGAAATAAATAAATTGAAATAGATAAAAAATAAAAATTAATTACATATTAATTTTGCGCGCTTAATTTGTTTTCAGTTTCCAGTCGTAAAATACTAGTTTAATGAGATGGCATGAAACTGATTGGGACTAATTGCTTTGTCTTAACTATTCCCAGCAATCTTTGTTTCATCTAAATTTAAATACACTCATTAAGATAATTTGAAACACGGATTACTTGCAAAAAGCAAAAGTTGATAAAGTAGCTATAGTGGAAATATAGCGAGTGGGCCATCTAGTGGTTTCTTTTTAAATCATAGGTTATTTTGACACTGACAGCTGTTTCCCGCTCGAAACCTTGAAAGGAATTCAGTATCATACCCTTACGCTAAAACAAAGTTGGGAAATATTGAAAATTTATTTCCAATTTTGTATTATCTTGTACCACGTAATACAAAAACAACATTGAATCTAGGATACTTTCGGGGTATCCTTTATAGATCCAGAAATTTGTTTATACTCTGGCCGGTAGATGGATTTTAATGTTTTTTAAGCTAAGAAAAGTGTAAAGAAAAAAGACAGTATCTACATGAAAAATAAATAAACATAAGAAAAGAGAAAGAGATAAGCATGCAACATTGTTTTCATTTGGATCCGTATCGTTTTATTATATCGGGGTGAACCATATGGATTATTGGCGATAATAAAACGCAGCTAATGTGGCTTATTAGTATTTATATTAATGTAAATAAAATAAGAAGTGCTTGAGATATCTTAGATACTCGCACAGGGCAAATTTTGGATTCGTAAGAAAAATTTAACAGACAATCTACACAAAAGTTTGTCACAGTTCATATAAATAAAAATAATATGTCATGTTTTGGATAGAAAATAACAGAGTTTCAAAGTAAAGGAACGCAAAGTATGATAGAGAATATGAAAAATGTGGCACCCGAATTTCGTCTGTCTGTGTGTTTGTTTGATCCTAAAGACTAAAACACTGAAGTAATTAGCGCAAAATTTTAAACCATTTATTAAGATGTTAAAGCATTTTTACTATAACAAAATGGCGCAAAATTTTAAACGATTTAGTACGATGTTTAAGCCTTTTTTAGTATGATAAAATGGCTTTAACATCATACTTAATCGTTTAAAATTTTGCGCCATTGTCTTTAAACTTAGGTGGTTCCCTAGGGGGAATGAGATTTTGATTTAGCTCCAAAAATAACGGTACTTGACACAACCGTTATGAAAGAATTGAAATTAAAATTCCGTGCCGGTACTATTGTACATCTTTTGTAATTGAGAAGTGTTCATCACCATAGCCGTTCGGTTATAGTGCGAAACTACATTTAATGGTCAACGCGTTGACTTTCTGAAGTCAAATTAAATTTTTTTTTCAATATTTATTGCGGTCAGTGAGAAAAATGAAAGAGGGCGCCAAAGTTCCCAGAAGTCATATAGTCACTGATAACAAAACTAAGAATTTAAAGTTAAGATTTTCAGATATGATTTTCATTAATAGCTACATATATAATTGGTTATATTATAATTATGTGAAAAACCGATATTTTTGACACTTGACTTTAAATAAATTCGCATGCTCCCGTGGAAGGGATGGGGATCTGCATAAAATTTCCGCTGGACTGCATTTTTTTCCGAAGTAAGCTTTATTTCTTTTCCTTTTTGACTATTTTGACTGCGGTATAAACCGTGACAATCAAGAAACACTTTTAAATAATCCCACGCACCTTGCAAGTTGAAGATACGAGATTTTCACTGTTTGGCAATGACATTTTGTAGCTGCGACAATCAAGGACAAAACATCTTTTATCTGCTACTTAGACATGAAAGATAGCTTCTTATCCTTAAATTGGAATACTTACTTGAGTGCAAATCACACATTTTTCACATTTTGCTGGCGCAAAAGGAAAAAAATACTTTTCATTTTATAATTTCAACTGCTAATATAAGAATATAATTTGCATACAATTTATGTAGATAAGTGTGCTATTTTGCCCAGGACCTACTTTAACTTTCTTGCAAATGAGGAATCGTTTATTAAAAAAAAAAATAGGTCAGAAGAACATTTTTTCCTTTTTTACTTATTGAAAGGAAAAATATTTCACCTAAATTTTTTTTTCACAATCGAGATGAAGCACGAAATCAACCCAAATCAAAAATAACTTTTTGGTTACACAAAAATTCCCAAGAATTTCAAGATTTCTTCGTGTACGGAGCCAGACATTAGATAAATAGGTATTTGATTTGTATCTTTTTTTTTTGTCATGTTACGAGATACTTATCCCAAAAGATAACAAGTGGCTATGCTTATGAATTTATTCAATTTAGGTATATAAGCAGCAAATTAACTTTTTTTCACCATAACCGAGAAAACTATTTGAAAATACTTGTAATATATTATCCTTTTTTTCTAACACGTGGTTCGGATACCTATAATGTCAATCAAGGTACAGATTGTAAAAAGTTTATGAATTTTATTCAAATATGTTTTTCTTAGAATACTTCTAAAAAAGTATTTTTTTTTTTAGAGGTATAGAACTCTAAAATGGAATAAAACAAAGATGATTTTTTTTAAATCGACATGAAATTTACTTTATTCGAAAGATAATCTTCTTGCATTATAATTTAAATATGATTTCTGATATGATAACGCGGCGAATGTTGTCCTCCAAGTGGTCAATCGTTTTAGGCTTAACGGCGTGGACCAGCGACTTCACGTATCCCCACAGAAAATAGTTAAGCGGCGTTAAATCGCACGACCTTGGAGGCCAATTCACGGGTCCGTAACGTGTTACCAAACGTTTCCTTCAATCAATTGTGGCACGAGCTGTGTGACATGTTGCACCGTCTTGTTGAAACCACAGCTCTTGCACATCATGGTTGTTCAATTAATGAACAAAAAAGTCAGTAATCATGGCACTATAGCGGTCACTATTGACTGTAACGTTCTGGCCAGCATCGTTTTTAAAGAAGTACGGACCAATTATTCCACCAACCCATAAAGCACACCAAACATTAATTTTTTGTGAATGTAACGGTGTTTCAACATACACTTGAGGATCATCATCACTCCAAATACGGCAGTTTAGTTTATTGACATATCATGTTGAAATGCCAAACCAAACTAAAAATAAATCACTTGACAGCTGACAAAATGGCCGCCAGTTAAAATAGTGCTGCCAACTTAAAGTTCTATACCTCTAAAAAAAAACACTCTTTACACACTTCTACATAATTATGTAAACTTGATTTTTGATATGAATTCAGGTGAAATAATTAAACAAGTTGGTGTTTTTGTTTGAAGTTATAAGAAATAATTTTTTGTAACATAATTATATGTGCGATATATAGACTTTTTTGGTCAAATTATGATTTTAGCCTTAAGGTAAAACAATTCAAAACAAGAACATTTCACACATTTTAAATGGCTAAAACATACCTTATACATATGTATATAACAAAATCAAATTCTAAAAATTTACTATATAAATAAACTAACTCTCACTAACCACCAAAAATTCAAAACAATGTTTTAAACGCAAATCAAACGTCAAATATTGCACACGAACTAAACTGGATAGTATTGTTTTAGACTGATCTACCACCTCAGGTCGACCGGATATTTTCTTAATTGGTTTCTTAAATTAGTTGACCATCTGCGGATATACGGAGGCAACTTTTCAATATCTAAATCTAAATTTAAATCCCCTAAATCTCTGTCAAGCTCAAACTGTGTTCAAAATTACTGTCGTTCCAGTTAGAGTAAATGCTGTTCAAGTCGTAGATGTATGCGAGAAAGTTAGTTATGAAGTGGGTTGGGCTCGTTTCCGCATGACACCATGCAACGAACTACATACAATAATTTGCAGGTGAGCTGTCGAACGAACAAGAAGTGTTCGGATATAATGAAATCCTGAATCGGAAGTGAATTGAGTACCTATACGGGTAGCTGGATGAAAAGCTCACTTTATAACAGAACTCGCAAAATGCATTCATTTTGACATTTTATGATGACGTGTTTTAATAAATATATTTGTATAAATGTATACAATAATCATATCGCACAGGGCAGTTGTTCCTATAACTCACTTGGTTTAATTGGTGTCTGTTTTTAAAGGCAGAGAACTTTAAATTGATATAAAATACAACAAAATGTTTTTGATTTGCTTTATCCAAATGCAAACAAATCTAAGATAATAAATTACACAGGTCGTCGAAGTTTCAAGTGTAAAATCATTAGAAGCAACAACAAAATATTGAAATTATACAAGTGAAGGATCCACCATTTTCTTCGACTTTAACAGATGCGCAGAACTGAACAAAAATAAAAACTTTAATAGGGGGTTTACATTCAACGACGACGTGTCGCCCGACCCGAGTCATTTGGGTAGGGTTAGCGTTCACATTCAACGACGGTCGTACCAATTTCATTTGAAAATAAATTTTCAAAAAGCGAATTTCATTATTTGCACCAATACAAGCGCTTTTATTTCATTTGTTTTCACTTTCGTTTTACTATTTTACTTTCATTTCAAACCATTCTCTTTTAATCTTACGCTAAAGATAGAAAGAAGATGTAAAATAAAATTTTAGATCGTCCGACTGGAGTTCACATTAAATTTACTACACCTGTCGTTCGACGAAGAAAATCATCTTCAAATTTGAACTACAGAGATAGCTAGATTTACAGTCGTTCGACTGGTGTTCACATTAAAAAAATCTTACGACACGACAAGAGTGTTGATGAACGTGTCGTTGAATGTGAACGCCCCTAATGTTATTTGGCCACATTCATAGTCATATTTTAAACCCAAGTCTAACTGAACCTAAATCTAAATTTAAGACCCGAGTTAGACACAGCTGCTATTCATTAAGAGATTTCTGTTTAGTTAGAAACACGTCTAAGGATATTCTATCACTATTCTACTACAGTTTCCCTGAATCTGTCAAAAAGAAACACTGACCGCTTTCAAATCAAATTTTAACAACATCGAATATTTACGAAAAAATGTGTACCTAATTGCATATGAGTGAAAAGGAAAATTTTAGCTTTATCGAATGATACTTCTCATAAAAATCATCGTCGGCGATTTCAAAGGGGTGGATGTTGTTCATATAGCGTTTTCGTTTTCCATTGGGTTTAGTTTAGCAAAGACAAAATCAGAACTTATCGGAAAACTATGAATATGGCACATTACCTTTAATATTAATGTAGCTTGCTTAATTATTTCTGCACTTTTATCGGTGTAAACAATTTTCTGTTCATTTTTGAAGATACATATATATAACAATTGATTCTATAGGCCTATCATAAAGCTAACCAAACGATGACATTTTCTAGATGTTTCGAAGATGGCTTGTGAATTAAAATTCGCTCCAAATGCGGCAATTTTACGTTTATTTATCACTAAACAAAATTTTCAAATGAAATGCCCGGTAGAGTTTAAAAAAAAATAAATCATGATTTTTTCAAAATAAATTTGACCAATTTGCAAATGTTTGTCGGCATGAGTCTGTTTATGATGAATTGGAAAATCAAACTTATATCAAAACAAACGCTATCACAGAAAACAGTGTTGCCAATTTAAAATTATCCGCCTCCAGAACTACACCTTTTACATACATTTTAAAATAGTGGTTTGAAAGGAATAATTGTAAATAGATTATATGAAACACTTTTACTATCATAAAATTTTTAATCAATAAATAAGTAAGTAATAAATAGAAAATTATCAAGAAAATGTTAGTTATAGGTAAGTAGGTACCTATAAACCATTAAAGCAGGATCATGAACATACAATTTATTCGCATTGTTAAACTATGTACTATAAGACTAAGTCTTATTTGTATATTGGATTTAAAAAAATTAAATCAAATTCACATTATTTGTTATTAAACTCTAGATTACTAACAGCACAAATATTACCTACTGTGTTTTAATGTTCTTGGAGCTTTTCTTCTTGTAGAAAAAGAGGAGAAAAGAATATATTTGTTAAATTGTTTAATAATTGTGTTTTATTAATTTTAAATAATAAATGATACTTATGTATGTATGGAGGTTGTGCTGCTGTTGCGACTGCTTGCTGTGGTGGTTGACTTCAAAAGAAAATGGTTTTGGGACAAGTTAAATTACAATTTTTAGTTCAGTTTTAGTAATCTTGAACAATTACGTTAAGCAATAAAATCCTGCGTTTCTTTTAACTCATAAAATATTAAATATTCCAATTCAAACAAAAATCAATTAGATATGCCTAATGCTGTTTACAATCATTCAATTGAGTCTTTCCATTACATCATTTCCCAAAACTCAATTTTCGAATAAAAAAAATCCTTTCAATCAGTGTTATTTTTTTCTTTTCCTTTTTGGGTTAATTTTTGTAAAATACTTTAAAGAAAAATGCAAATAAGGGAATTTCATAAGGCGTGTGATTCACTTCGTTATTCTGTATAATTTCTGTCTCAAAGGGATTGAGCTTAATGATGTTTATCGACAACAACTTGAGGCAATTTCAATGATTTGAAATATTATCATACAAAGCGTTGAGGGGTGTATTAAAGGTCATTGAATATTATAGCAGACACAAAAACAGCTGTAAAAAGAACGCTGTTGAGATCTTCCTTCGGAAAGACTTCTTGCAAGAGTATTTTTTTTTTATCGTTGTTCATTCATTTGAGGGTTCAATTTTTGTTTAATAAAAACAAAAATAACGGACAAGAAAACAAAAACGAAATACTCAATATTCTTTAATGGCCTTTGGGTTATTTTGTTCTATTTCATCTCTCTTAAATGGGAAGAATTCAGGGGTATTTTTCAACTGTATAACGTTTCGACGGAAATAAAAATAATCTTGTCATTTTTCCATGATTCACGATTGTCGTCTATCCGACTTCAATTGATAAGAAATTTTCATATAGCGAACATGGTGATGGTGAGGCTGAGGATTTTATTTCTTGCACCAATATTAACGCAACAATTTAATTTTTTTCCCTTTCTTTTTGTTGTTTTACTTAAATTTCAAACTAATTCCTTTAAATCAAAATTTAAAAAAAGGTACAATAGGTACAACATTGAAATCATGCGACAAAGCTAAATATGTTCAAATTTTATCTACCACCTTATATCATTCGACTGCTATTCACATTACAAAAATCTTTCTCTAGTAAAATCTCTAGAGTTTCTCTCGGGTGCCTGCCCATTTAAGAGTAATAATTTTTTCGAGATTTTAATATCGTGAGTTCATTTGTAAAATTTAGATAGTTAATTTCCTGAGAAATATATCAATTGGACACGGTGTCCAATGTGTCGAAAAATGCGAACAGTGTTTTGCGATTCTGCTAGCCTATCTCATATAGGCTATAGCTATCAAAACATGTGTTCAATTGCGATTAACTATCATAATTTCGAATGTCGAGAGCAAAAATTCAACTCTTCGCGAGCAAGTCTGTGTCCACTTGCTAGTTTACTTTCGAGATTGGCCTGAGACTGAGAGCTACTCTCAATGGTTATATTCTCAAATGGACACGCACCTTTAAGTTGCCTTCTACAAAAAATGGCTGATGGCTTAATGTGTTGACCTTATAATGGCTATACAAGGTTGATTAATTGGTTGATGTTTCAGTAAGTGGTTGCTTCAGTCACAAGCGGCTCTCTACCTACCTTCCTTTTTAATAAGCCTCTCGAAGCGGAATATTTTCCACTATACCAGAACAAGTATCTACACTCAAAGCATCTTATAAGATTATGAATCATTGTTTCTCTTATTTTTCTAGTAGGAGAAAACTTCGATACAAGTGATTATTGGTTCATTCAATTTGCTTCAAATTAGTTTTTTTTTTATCTTTTTCTATCTTTTATTGCAAAGTAAATATGTATTATACCATAATATTTTTTTTTTTTTTTAAATTCTCAAGAGTCTTTTTGTTTAAATTCCATTTGAGAGCTTTACTACGCGGTATATTTGATTAAAAAAGACACCTATAGCCTAAATTGCCAAGAAGTCATAGCGGGATATTCCCGGAAGAAATTAACATTTTAAATTTGTCTTTTTTCTTAGTTGTTTTTTTTTACGCAGAGTGCTTTCATGAATATGCTAATTAAAATGCTTTTTAAAATTAGTTTTTAGTCCTTATTTAATTTGAAAAAAAGTGTTTTTACTTGTGAAGGCTTTAAGGTGAGCACTTTCATTTAAATTAATCGGCAAACGTTCCTTTTAAAGTGAACTTATCAGCAAACTTCGGGTTGGGATCTTGAAATATTTTGAGATTATTAAAAATTTTATTTTACATAATTCGGAAGGTCTTATATACATACATATATATATAGTACATTTGTATCTAGATCATCGTATATAGAAGTCGTTCAATGAACTGAGGGATATTTTTTTTTGTTTTAAGACAGCATCTCTAAACTTAATAGGTTTGCTGAGCCCTTACATAGCCAAAGCAAACTATAAAATTTTTGTGATAACTTCATCAAATTTGTTTGTTTTGCGGATATGAACGCGATAGGCAATTCAAAGAAAATATGCTATTGTACAAACTACAAATTCATCTCATATTGTCCTTCTCGCTTTCACCAATATGATTGGTTTTATTGCTTAGTACATGGCGGAACACAAAGTTTTTATTATTTTCCATACCATAAGGGCATTTTTAGACTCAATTTAAATTTTCAGATGTGCATTGTTTAAGACATATCTGAAAATGGCTGACAATTTCTTTATTGTCCATTTAAATGTTAAAATTTTGGTAGAACCGTGTATGTAGGTGCTTCGGAAAGGACAACATTTTTTCTCATATTTGCAAGGGAAGTCAGCGAGAGCATTTATATACAAACCACGTACATACATATAAACAAAATATTGTATTCAACCAAAAATGAAAGGTCAATGTAATATGGATTTCAAAATAAAATTTAAATTTTTCTGACAATGAATGTCAACAAACTGAACAAACAAGCATCTGCCTCAGCTGTGTCAGCTGACTTTTAGTTTACTCTTGTCATTTATTTGTAATTATAAGTTTTTATTTTCAATTTGTTAATAAATTTTTTATATTTTTTACAAAAAAATTCGTTGTGAAACAATGAAAAACTTTTTGCACAACTTTTTCCAAGATGTCGGCCAAATGGAAGGAATTTAAAACCCGAAAATGTTTTTTTATGCTCACACTGACCCTCCTACACATTAAAAATAAAATCCGCGACTGATTTCCATGAACTTGCTTTTATGAACACACAGTGAATATTTTTAATCTATTCATCCGATTTTAAGAAGTGAATTAGTTATGGGAGCTTATATTTTATCCCATCTGCCAAATATACAGTTTACAGTTTGATATGCAGTTAAAAAATATCAGCATATCAGAATAAAAACAAGAACCAAGCAATACGAACTTCTGTTGAGCTTGATGCAGGATGGGTATCTTGCATCAAGTTCACCAGAAGTTAGTATTGTTTATGTGCTTATTTTTTTTTCATTTTCATTTGAACCTCCGAAGGAAAACTCGCTAGGGCCGATTTTTTAGTTTAAAAAGGAAACTTTAAGCTATGCCTCTCTTTGTAATCCTTCTTTTACACTATAAACAGATCAGTAACATTTTATATATTCTATAAATAGTAACTTTACACTTTAAGAAAGAAACGAATATTGGTGATATTCGTTTGCAGATCAATTTTATGTTATTTTTTAATTTTATTTTTCATTTTTAACTTGTTTTTAATCATTTTTTTTAACACAAAACAATTCTTAGATTTACGTGGGACAATAAAAATGTAGGTATAAAGGTATCCAGAGAAAAAAAGCAATGAAAGAAAAAGGGTATTCGAATATAACCTTTTTTAATCACATTATTTTAAGTCCAAAGAGTGAAAATGGTTTTATTAGGCTTTGAGATATAATTTAAATTAGAAAGCGTAGGAAAAACATATTTAGTTGATTTAATAACTCTCGTTGTCTTGTAATAATATTTTTAAGTGATTCCATTTTTTTAAGGGTTTAATGTCGATTGCGTTTGTTTTATTTAATCCTTAAGTAAGGATGCCTAGAAAAAGAATGTTTAATCAATCTCTAAAATAGATTAAGGTAAAAAAATACAACCTTTTGTATAAATACTAAGATATACCAACTACTAATTTATACAACTAAAAGGCATTGCCATACATTTGATTAATTTTTAGTACACATATTAAAATATATACTACAGTTAATTTTTAAATTTCTCCATAGGAATGAGACATATGTACAATGTACATAATATTGTATATCGATTTTATGTAAAAAGTAAAACTGGAATCAAATTTAAATCGATTTTGAATCAATTGGACGCACGAGCTTAGTGTAATTTTAACTGCCTTAATTGAGTTCAACGTAGGTGTGATTATATTGTTGCAAATATATTTGTCTCGTCCTTGTCAAAATTAATAGATATGGTGCGAGTTAATTTTGTTTCGCTTTACGTTTACGTCGTACCTTAAACAACAAAATATTTAAAATGGAATCAAAAATAAAATGTACAGCAAGTCGATTAGTATTTTTTAAATTTAATGTAACAATTGTATATTTTCATAAGTTGAAACATATTTAAAAAAATATAAGCTCTCATTTCTTCAATCAATTTGAATGTATGAGAAAATTAAATGCAAGACTGGATCGTACGAACCTGCTCTTCGTTGTATAAAATACCTACACACTACACAGTATAACACCCCTATGTGGGTGCTAAAACGGATAAAACAGCTTAAGTCATCTCTAATCTAACAATTTACTAAATATTTATTTCATGGTTGAGTAGAACTCTCAGATTAAATTTTAGTATTAATAAAAACAAAACGTTTGTGGAAAAGCAGACTGACGTTTATTGAAAATTCTTTAAGAGAATTTTCTACAGTAACAATGAATTCCCAACCAAGGACAAGATTTCGGTTTTTTTGTGTAGGAAGTTTCAGTGAGATTATACAAAAACAATTTCACAATTTCAAGGCCGTCTTCGTTTTTTTTTCTGATAGTTTAAGCTTACGCTGACCTCCCCTATACATAAAAAACAACCTATTTCTGTCTAAAATGCAAATTTGACACATCTCTTGCTTATTAAACTACATAACTTGCGTGAGTTAGCTCAAAAGTAATTAATAAACGTCAATTAAAAGAAATTTGAGTTTTTTTGAGATTTTGCCTTTAATCTACGATTTAAACATAACTCGTCATTAACTCACATTTATAAATATGAGTGTTAAAGTTTTAGTTTATAATAAAAAACTATTATTACAATTTTAAAGGAACTCTATTGAAAAATTCAAAACCAAACAAATTATTGTTTTGTTTTTGATTCTTTACAATCAAAAGTTTTTACAGTAGAAAGTTTTTGAATAATTTTGGAATGCTGTATATTTGTTCTACTTATAGAAGCCTTTTTGAAGAATTGAATCTGCTCCATTAAAGAGATATACACTATTTACAAAATCGTCAAAATACCATTTTCGTTATGTTAATTTTTCGTTATTAAGGTGAAATATAGTCTTATTACAATTATTTTGGGCATTTGATTAAAATCGGTACGTCCGTTTTTTGAGAAATTAAAAAAAAAAAAAAACAAAATCTTTGTATGCAAGCAACCCGGTTCGGATTTCTCTTCTTCGGATTTATAAATTGATTTACCCTTTAATGTTGTTGTATATGTACATAAGTCGAATTTAGACGCACGAACGAATAGCATGTTATATGTTATATTTAGCTTGAATTTTCAAAATTGATAATTAACGAAGTCCTATAGTTTTTAAATAGCATTAAGGCAATGAAATCACCCGCCGCCGTACTAAATCAACTCTAATGTTGAGATAGTAAAAAAAATATTGAATAAGCGCAATATTATCAATTGGTAACATTTTTTTTACGGACACTGTAGTTAAATTTTTAAATATTATATTGCCAATTGCACGCCATTTTTTTACTGTTAATAATTTTACCCGAAGCCTTTTGAAAAAAATATTATCTAATATACGAATGTGCACTTTTCATGACAATTTATTAGTCTTTTATTATAAAAGCTAATAAAAATGAAATTCAATTTATACAAATGTACATATGTACATATGCCCGCAAAATTAAAAGTTTATTAAAATTTGAAAATCCTAGAAATTTTTTTGTATTTAATTTGTATGTGTCAAACACACAAAAGGGATTACATATATTCAAAGAGTATGCCTGTGTAATATGCTTGTGGACATACTTTTCCAAATTGAGTTATGATGCTTTTTCTTTTTGTTTGGATGTTATTCTTTTTCAATGTACCTATGCATACACAAAATAGATACGTGTCTAAACTTTGTGGGAATTTAACTTTTTTTTCAATAAGTAACAAATGGATAGAAGTTCTTTTTATTAGTCGAAATAAATGAACTCTCTTTGAAATGTTTTCTGTTTGTGAAAAAAGCTAAAGCTATAAGGTAAGCTTTTAATAATTTTTCTATTTGAAGAAGAAGTTAATATTAAGGTTGTTTCAGTTCATAAAAAATGAATAATTAATAATTGTATATCCCATTGAGCTGCGCAATCCGTATTCGAAACAACATTTAGAGGAATGAAACTCGATGTTATTTTGTTATAAACAACCAAATAAAGCCGATTGCTTTCGAGATATTGGATATAAACAAATTAATTGACGTTTCTTACTAATTACTAGTTTTGTTCGTTTCTTCAATAAGTTTGAGAAGTTTTCGTTTGATTTAAAGCATAAGCAATAGGACAGTTCCGGAAAATTAAAAAAATTCATCCCGGACAGAAAGTTCCCGCATTTGCTTTAAAAAAGTATTCACATCTCCGGGTAATCCTAACTAGTGCGAAGGCCCTGATCCATTCTGGACTGTTAGTGCCATCTAGTATGAAGCCTATACTAAAAACTGAACCCGGACATACATTTATGTAAATCTCCAGCTTTAATTGACATTGAATTTTCAGCAAAAATCGATTTAATTTGAAATGGACTAAAAAAAGTAGCATTTTGCAAATTCTTCACCTGTTAACTGATGACGTAGATGTCGAAATAAAAATCCTTCAACTGTGATGTGTTGCACTGTTGTGTGTGTAATAGTGAAAAGGTAAATATGTATACATATGTTTTGATATCTTAAAAGATGGAAGATGAGATACTTGCGATGTTGGATTTGTTAACCAGAAAATGAGTGATCCCTTAATTAAGTTCATCAAAATTGTTCGACAAAGTAAAATGAAAACATAAAACAAAATGAGCTCTTACTGTCAATCCCTTAAGCCCAACAGAAAAATTCTCTTCAACAATTTTAAGATATTTTCTTTGCCTATAAGTCGTTAATCTTTCTGTTTACAATTGTGGAAAATTAAAAAAAAAAATTACTATAACCGCATAGTATATCCCAGACGTCTATATGGGTATACGCTTCTTTTCTTCATTCTTTATTATAATAGTAGCTAAGGTATTATCATTTCAATATCACGTTTAGTTGTCATGACAAAGACCCCATCATATTTAAAGTGACAGATCAAAATTTGAACTTTGACAAAAATACAAACCTATGTTCATTTAATATGTACATACATTTATGTGCTTTTATGTGACCAAACGAGTCTCCCTATAAACAAGTAAAAGCCATATAAGATACATCTTTCCTCCGGCGCGGCGACGGCGGGCGGCGGCGGCGCCAGAGCTTCAATTATGTTCTAACCCCGATGTTGTATTCTACACCTCAATAATATTTTATTTGCGAGGACATTCAATTAAAACCGAACACATTTAGCCCTTAAGCTTGGTCTTATAGCTTTTACATTTCACCCTTGATGTCATTGTATGCTTCGTGAACGTATTATGTCCGAACATAAGAATAATTGCCATTGATGTATAGTATTATATGGTGGTATGTTCAGTTGAGGCATTTGCCCATAGAGTTATCCTGAAGCTTATTTCAAACCTAAACTCAGTACTGTATTATATAGTTCACAATTTAGCTGCGAGTCATTTCTGGTGCCCGGGTGTGATTTTATTATGTTTCTGTTGAAATTATAAAGAGAAGAATGAAAGCAAAATGTATTATTTTTATCACATAACACTTTAACTCTATCAGAGATGTTCTTTTTGTTTTTATGGTCATTTTGAATTGTGGTAAAAGTTGAAAATGATGCCTACATTGTATTTTAGCTTGGGCAATGATACAATTTTATTCGTCCTCAGATAGGAAAATTTGTTAAAAAAGTTTAGATCCTTGTAGTGTAGGTATACAATGTTATTTTTATAATACAAAGAAATAATCAAGGATATCCCCATCAAATCGACTGCCTCCATATCTATGACGCTGGTGCTGAGATGATTGAGTACGGTATCACGTCAGTTTAAACGTACCTCCGAAAAACTGGAGGCAAGGCTATTGAATTTAATCAGCAATAATTTTGTGAGTTTCTTAATCGAATAAATTTCCTGCATTTCTAAAATTAAAAAGGTTTTTGAAAGCAATTTATTGTTCAATAAAGATCAACTGTCAAGTCTTTATTGAATTAACTAATCGATTTCTTAAGCTTCCTTTTAAATAATATGATTTGAAAAGAATAAGATTTTACACGGTTTAAAGATTTCGAACATATTAACCACATTTAAAATAAGATTCAGGATACATATAACAGAACACATTTATGTACTTCGTTTTCCATTATGTTTGCACTCCAGAATTCACTCATTCTGAATAATGGTGATAAACCCAGAGCTGCTAACTGGACCTTATCTTTAGTATTTTTGGTATGGCTCTGAAATAAAGCAAATTCTGGAAAAAATCCAATTGCAACCACTGAAAATCAATATCCTAAAATAATTTCTCTTTGAAATTTAATTCATAAAAATCTCATAGTTAAACAAATTTTCAACCCAATAAATATAATCCAGGAATCTTATTCCAAATTTCATATGCAAAAAAATAGCATTATAAATATTTCTTCTTTGAGTTTTATAACTAAACTATGATGTCGGTAGCTCGTAATTCCATAATAATGTTTTGTCTCAACGCGCATTAAGAAGTTTAACGAAAAGTGTCACAAAAAGAAAGCAGAAAATAAAAATGTTATTTTAAATTAATTCCTTTTGTCTTTCTTTTAATATTACTCTCTCTATTTGTCCGTACCTATAGACAGATCTTTAACTTCCTAAACTTTATAGCAAGTAACCGTGAAACATTCTTGTATTTTAGAAGATTCTCTGTCAAACTAAAGTAAACTAATAAAAGTAAAAACTTTTATAAACTGCAATAACCATCTGGCTTTTATTGCATCCTTTTTTTTAAACTTAGTTTGTGTGTCTCTCTTTTGTTTCACTTATCCTACTTAAATACACATTTTTATAGATAAATGCTTACACAAGGAATTACATACTACATAATATACATTCATATATATCCCTTAAGCTCGTCGCAGTGTTTTCGGTTTTAAGGGGTGAAGTATTTTATTTTTAAACAAAATACACAGATTTTATTTGACTTTTGAAAGGAAGGAAGAAACTTTTTTTGTTGCCATAAAATATTTGCCAGGAACAAGTTTGCAAAATGTTAAGAAAGAAAGAATGACAAAATTTATTTGACTTATAAAGCTAACTAAAGTATAATCAGTGCTACCTTAAAGCTGAAGAATGTGGTTTTAAGAAATATTTTGCTTGATAAATCAAAATCTCGTTGCATGACTTTGATTAATCAATAAGTTGAAAGTTATTTTTAACTAATTACTTTAACCTTCATTTTTGGTAGGTATAGGTACCTGTATCGAATGCTTCACTACATTCACATTGTAATATATTATATTTGTATTAATTTTATGCTACATTCATATGTTGATAAAAATAACTATGAGTGTGAGTAGTACAGTCAGAGATGCACATAAGCACTCATTATTCTTGTAAGAGTCAGTCGTAAACGCAACCTTGTACAGAACAGTCAGCATTCGAGTTTTTTGAATAAAAGACATTGATAGTCGGGTTTTTAATTATTTTCCCGACTTTAAACAATCACTGTGTTTTAATTATTTGTTCCTATGGAGATACAGGTCCGCGGATTATACAGTACCTTAATAGGAAGGTTAGTAGCTTCTCATTCAATACGCTGAAATAAATAGGATTTTATCTTTCAATTGTAAAAGAAACTAAAAAAGTTGAAAACCATAATTTTTGGAATACAAAGGTACGAATCCAAGTAGAAGTTTTAATCAAATATTTGTAGAGTTTCATTATTTTTCAACTTTGACAAAGCAAAAGGTTTTTTTATAGATACGGCTGATAATGTCTTGTTTTTCCAAATCTCCATCAGGCATCGTATTCATGCTGTGCAGCTACCTACTAAAATAGTTAATTCTAAACTGTTTTATTATAATAGTTATAAATGAAATTACTTGTAATCATTTCCTGAATAGTTCTCACAAATAATAATGAAAAATACAATAAAAACAGACGACATTAGAACATTGACACGAAGTTCTGTTTAAATGATCATCAGGCCCAGCGCAAAGTTACCTCAATACCAGGTTAAGTTCATCAGGCAAACAGTTGCAAATACAACTCTATGAAAAGTTAAATCAACAGGTAAATGTTGTAAAATTGAGATGCCGTTTTGAAATACCCCGAAATTGGCAAAAACTTAAACATTTTTATTTACGAGAATTTCATGTTGAAACAACATGACTATCTGGGTTTAGCTTAGCCCGCAGGGGATTAGTTGTTATTGCATTTAACATGTAAATTGTTTAGACCCGAAAGCATTTTTTTCGTCCAATTCCCTCCGGACTTGCACGCACTGACTCACAATCACAAACCTAAACACAATTATTCTCATTTCGTTTTGATAATTCTCTTTCATTTCACCCACAACCAATTAATTTCCATCTTAATTTAAAAAATACGATGGATATAGACAAGTAAAAGAATAAAATAATTGATGCCACCAGCTGCAGGCTAACTTAATCCTAGTCTACTTTGCATTTCAAAGCGCATCTAAATTTATACTGTCTCTTTGAAAATTGTATATAACCTCATTGCATGTAAAGAAGTATATTTTTAAAAAATCCAATAATTCCGTTTAAGTAGGATTTAAAACTACCAATACAACTTAAATATTGCAGCTCCTATAAAATATTCATACATTTTACTTTATCTAACAGTGTTTTAAATATTGCTAAAATAATATTTTCTAGATTTAAATTTCATTTTAAAAATATCCAACGTGAGTCAAGCATTAAAAATTTTGATTTCCCTTGGGTTTATAATGTTTCTGGTTAAGTATATCAGTTTCAAAGTTGATGAGAACAAAATTCTAATTTCATTTTTACTGACTAAAAACATATTTATAAAATGTATATGTATATCTCTATATACAGCTTAGTAAAGAATCCAAAAAAACATCCATAATAGCTTCGAGCATTTGGTAATTAAGTTCTCTGTTGACCTTCTAGTCTGGAGCCTCTAATTTATATGCAGGCAAAATGCTTGGAATATTAATTTCCCTGCAATCATTATATCAAACAATGACTTTGACTATATAAAATATCCTTCGCTATTAAGTTGAAAACGCGTAGGCCTGCCATTATGGTAGTATTGGTAGTGCTCATTAATAATTGAAAACTATAAAGCATGTTGATGCCATAAATGAAACAGATTATAAATGCGATTATGTTGAACGTCGTCATTTAAATTTTAGGATTGGTATGGTGCTTACCATATTATTGCTTCTAAATAAATTTGGGTAAACTAAATTCTATTGAGCTATTTATTATGTTTTAAACTTCATAATAGAACAAAACTATAGATTAACACGACTCCTTACTGATAAATAATAATCTCAATAAGTCTTATTAAATGTGCTTTAGCTTCAATATATAGTTGTAATTCTAAAATGAAATAAACAGCGTACATCCAAAACAAAACTATTTTCGTTTATGATTTCATTGTGTCATTCTTGTATAAGATTTTTCATTTCGCATCAGCAGCGTACTAGGATATTATTGTATATATTCGCGATTAGAAAAATTTATTTTCAATCTGTAGGGCAAATGAGTTAACACAATGGAATGCTGCAACTGGGACTGGTGCTGGAACAGCTTTGAAAAAGTGTCGTACATGCTATTTTTTAATGCAGCTTGTAGTGACCTGTATTGACATGCTCATATAGATGTAGTGACCTGTTCATTAAGATTTGGCATATAGTATATACCTTAAAGAATTCCGATATTCTATAGTTAGTCGTAGAACAGCCGTCGTTGGTATAGACGGACGTGTCTAGGCGGACCGGCTACTGCACTGCTGTACAGGCTTTCTGTAGAGGTATTTTAAATTAATAAATTTTGCTTTTAATAAATAATACATATATTTTTCGCAAGTAAGCACACAAAACACACAAAACTTCAATATTTTTGTTTGCTGTTTTTTTCTGCATACAAATAATAAAACGTCAAAATTGCTGCACGTGAAAAGTTCGAAGTTGGTGAACTTATGCACTTAATAAAGTGTAAGTGTAAGGTGTATAAGATTACACATCATGAGCTCCTACTTTCCAATGGCAAATAATAATCGAAAATTCTATATTTTGCAATAAATTTACAAGCTTTGTGCTGAAGCTTGTTATAAGTATAACATTGAAGCCCTTATTTCTAATGATATCCGCATGTTCAAATTCCTTAATATATATGTACAATGTACATAATGTAAGTACATACATCAATATTACATTTTACATGATAACTTCGTTATTTTATTGAACAAAATCGATGAGGTACCGAACCAGTAGCAACAGCGAAGGAAGTGAAATGAAAAGTGGATTTATTTTTTGAACAGAAATATTATAAAACAAAACGAAAAGAGAAACAATGATGGGATTAGAATCAGTAAGTCTCTGGGATTTCCTGACATTTTATCCTCAACTACAGAACAGGATGTTGACTTCTTTATAAATCATTTTTTTAAATACCAATTGGATTTGGATCGCTATCTAATCTCTAGGAGAAGGATGAGAATTTGATTGTTAACATATTTAGGATTCCTTTAATATGTTTGTATTTACTGTAGTCTACGTCGTCATGTCGTACATGCATTTGAACATTCACATCCGTAAAACGCTTCGATTACCTTGGACCTTGGTACATTATTCTCATATTTTTCGAATCCGTTAAGAATATTGCGTGGCTTCGATATTCCGGAGGTCCGTTTTTAAGATTTTCAAATAGAAATTCTGTTAGATGCATTAATTAAGGCAGTAATTAAATTCCATAATCCTAACTTTTTCTTAGATTTCACATATATCGCTTGCTGTGTATACCCACTGGAGGAAAACTTAAAATTTCGGTAAAAATTCAAAATAATGGATGTAGAGGTTATATTCCACTTTTATCCTAAATACAATGGGTCCTGCCAATAACAAAATTTAGAGACGACTTAAATATTTAAGTAAAATGGACCATAATGGTAAATAATAATGGTAAATTATATAATCAAACATTTTATCGACTTTAATATTTAAGTAGACCCTAAATAATGAATATTGCATGGTATAGACCCTTTAATATGAAACATGTGATGTATGGTTCATTATTTATAGTCCATACCATTATGGTTCATTTTACTTAAATATTTAAGTCGTCTCTAAATTTTGTTATTGGTAAGGCCCAATGAAATTAAACAGTTTTTATGATTCATTGTGAGATATAATTAATAGTGAGTGATGTTGTGTGAGTTTTTCCACCTGGTGTAGAAACCCTCTCCAACCACAAAAATAAAATGAAAGCTGACATTTTCAATAAATTTTCTCTTTATAAAAATTGTTTTATTAGTATGAAATTTTTAAATAAAAAAAAGAAGATGTGCTCAAGGTATATAAATTAATATTAATGAGTTTGTAGAATTTAAGCCTGGAAATCTTTATTCTTATTTTATATAAGAAATATCACCCATAAAACATTAAATAAGTTGCTAAGTTGATCTTTCTTAAGTTAGCGAAGCACCCCTTAAAAAGCGGTAAAAACTTGTTATAGTCAATGCTTTGTGACAGTTTCTATTTATTCCTATTCTAAAAACATAGCGCGGCATAATTGAAAATGTCTTAAGGACTATAGCTAATGGAAAATTTAAAAAAAATAAACGATTCTAAGGAGTGCTTTGCTAGCTTCATTCTAGTTAAGAAAATACCAAAAACACATAGAACATTTTTCAGCTGTAATTTTTACAACTATAGATAACAGAATATTTTGAAGCAATAAGTCATTAACTTTAAAGAGAATTTATAGCTTTTTGATATCAGATTAAAAAGCAAAAAAAAACAAAATTGCACAAAAAATTTAAATTGCCACAACTAATTAAAGAACAGCAAATTATTAAGCTACAAACTATTTATTATAAGCTTGGTTGACTTTATATTAACTTAAAAACGCAGCAAAAAAAAAAAATACAAAAGGCTATTACGAATACAAAATAGCTCAGATTTGTACCAATTTATTTATTTATTTATAATATTAAAAATTTATAAGTTTTACAGTATATTCAAGAATTTCTACATTAAGGGGTTTCACAGTGACATATCATTGTATACTACAACTGCTTAGTTTAACTTATTTTTAAGCTTCAATTTATGAAATAAAAACAAATTCATAGTTAAAATCAAAATTATTAATATTTGAATTTTGTTTAGTTAAAAAAACTCCTTTGTTTTATCTTTTTTCCAAAATACTTTACATACATACATTTAATATTTCTTGTCAGAATAAAATGCATGGGCAGGTTGCTTTTTCTTTTTTGTAAGAAACTTTTACACTTTGTTTGGATCTCCCAAAGCAGCAAAGAAATAAAAAATAATATTAATAAAACCAATTTGATGAATTCCGAGAAAAAGAATATTTTTTTTATTGTATGACAGACAATATGTATTATAGCTACATATAAGATTCTAAATTTATCAATATTTGAACATAAAAACTTACAAAGTCACATCCAGTATATCTTTTGTTTGCTCAAAAGTCCGCTTCAACTAACAACAAAAGAAAAGTAAAATAACAAATTATAGATGAAATCATAATCTGGAACCTTTATTTTCTCAAAGGGATCCAAAGAAAAGCTGCTAGTATATTTTTTTATCTAGCTCATGTCAAGTATTAACTTTTAATATAAATTCAATTTCTCATTATAGAAAGAAAATAAAACTTTATTATACCTCATAGAAATCATAATAAGCAAATAATAGACTTGACCAAGATTGAAGATGTCATTTATACGAAACTCTGTCGTTATAGTTCACACAAAATTATAAAAAAATTGATTTTTTTTTTTTTTTTTTACTTTCCTCGCAAATCCCAAACGATTGAATTTCATTAGGGTCAGCGATATCACTTTGATTCAATTAAAGTAGATCTACTTTATTTTTCGCATTGAAAATCTGCTTCCTACTTCGCACAGTTGCTAAATTGTAACTTTATACGAAAGAAGTTAAATTATGAACTGTTGAGCGAAAAAACATGAATTTCTCATACAGCTCAAAAAACATTCGCAGTTTTAAGAAGTCCTTATAAACGCTTTTATATAAACCCGGTTGTATGAAAGAGAAGGCAAATATTTTAGCTAAAATATAGAAAGTATGAACGTAATTAGGTCGCAAAGCTCACAATTATTGAATCGTTTTGCAAATTTAAAATTTAAAACAATATTTTTTATTCATAAAATATAAAAACACTGGCGCAAAATTTTAAACGATTTAGTTCGATGTTAAAGCATTTTTGTCATTACTAAAAATGATTTAACATCGTACAAAATCGTTTAAAATTTTGCGCTACTAATTTTTAAATCTACTTCCCTTTTTTTTAGTTTACGTCAATTCTACTTGACTCTATTTTTCTAAAGTGGAATCGTTGATTATAGGGCAAGGAAAAACTCAATTTAAGAATTTGGGAGCATATTTAAAAAAAAACTTTTATTAATTAAAAAAGTTTTCCATCTAATTTCTGTGTTTGCCGCACTCAACAGCATTTCCTCATTTTTGTTATTTTAACTCAAACATTCATCAGGATGTGTTGGATTTTTTAAACTATTTGTTTTTTTTTTTTTAATCTTCAGAGAACTGGGTGTATTATTTTTAATTTAGTTTTGTTCGTGAATAAATTAAAAATTAGAAAAAAACAAATGAAAATCTTGCTAAGCTTAGAACAAAATATAAATTCGGATAGAAAAAAGGCTAAGAAGAATTTACGTGCCAAGTCGCTTTAACGTAACCTTACGATTTCGCTATAGCACCATCAGGACTTTGCTTCGGTTAATGTTCCTAGACTCAGATTAATTAATGTTAAAACATAATTCAAATTAATGAGCACCTTAATTTTCTGCATGAATTCGCGACAAATGGAGAAGTACATATATATATTTATAAATATGCATCGCCATCAAAATTATCCATTCAAATATAAAGCACAGCCATAATAGCTTTAAGGCAAACATAATAACTTATGCCTTCACTGCTGGAATTCATTATGTGCGTGCAAAATGTTTTGAATTCAATAAATATTCACGCAATTTATTTCTAAGGCAATTTGAGCAAGAGCATGTTTTCAAACAAACAGTGAGGATTTCCATGGAAGTGTGCTCGTCAATCAATAAAATCAAAAAGATGTTAGTGACATTGAAAAATGGCTTTCCATTTTGAGGAAGTCTTTGCACTTGGTAAGTTTGCTTTTCACTTTTCACATAAACTGGATAATATAATCTGTTTTAAAATGTGCTTTAAAATAATCGATATTAGATGCAATTTAAAATATGCGCCCACTAACGGGGTTTTTTAATTACTCTTAAAATGTTCAAAGACAGCGTTATGAAAATAAGAAATGATTTAAAAGGAGATACCGATGCACATTTTGGTTTTGAAGTTCTGAATATCAAAATTAAACAAATCCGCATTCGTGTTGTGCGGGAAAAGAAAGAATCTTTTTACTTATAAGTAATAGTAACAGCCGATAGTTGGGATCAAGGTTGAAGTGATGAGCACGAGTATTACGGTTGAATTGTTTTAGGGGTGGAATGCAATTGGATATTTCGATAGAACATTGTTTTTAGAAATTGCGATTAAAAGAGACAACGAGAGAGACATGAAACACTGCCTCGGTGTTTTGTAATTGTAATTATTTCTGCCACCTATCATTTATTTTTCCATCAGAAAAAAAAACAAAAGTATCATACTAACTTCCTGCTATAACAATAAGAAAAATAAAACATTTGAGTTTGTAAATCGAACATAACATTTATTTTAATTAAGTTCCGAAAGAATTTTTTTTACATGAATTGTACCTATTGTTTTTTTTTTTTTGGTTTAGTTTTTTTTTTATTTAATTTTTGAAACATACAATCGATACAAAAATCCGTAAGAAATTAATTTGAATTTATAATTCAATTTTAATATTTCTGATTCATAAATTGGTTTCGAAGCGACGGAGTTTTGTTAAGTTTAATATCTGCTGCGTTAATTGGTTTCGTAGCAGATTCTTTTGATTAAGGTTCAATTTTTGTTGTCAATTTCAAAGGACGTATCCGCACTACCCATGTATACTTACAATGTTTACTATTATAACAGAATTATATTGAAAAAGTTAGTGCTGCGGTGAAAAAACCCAAAAAGGCAAAATCGATTGTGCCAGATGAGATTCCCTCTGAGTTCTTGAAAAAGATGGGAGATATTGGGTCTATTCTATATGCCTCAGCCTCAGTGGTAACCAAATGTTTAATCAGTGAAGGGAATAAGTTATATCCTCCCAATGAACATGAAATTGCAATAGCTACCGTTTCTCAAGCTGATGTCGTTGAGCAGGTATCCGCTCAAGAATGCGAACCCACCACGTTAAAAATTCCATCATCTAGGACAAAATACAACTTTGCTGATACTGCCTTGTACAAATAGCCGTTTGCGAAAAATAATACGTCTTTCTGACGACCAGTACCGGTTTGTTTCGGGTTGTTGCCTGAACACAAAATAGAGTGCTGCAACTGAAACTACATATATAGGTAATATAGATGTACAACTTTTTGTATATAGGTATTTTAAAGATATTTTTTTTCTGTATTTTTCCTTGAATTAATAATTTATTCGCGCAAAAAATAAGCACTAATAGCTTCAATATTATTTTCGCGCTCTTTTTTTCTTCATACAAATTGAAACTTTCAAAGGTGCTGCACGTGAAAAGTTAAAAGTTGGTCAACTCTTCCAGCAACAGCACCATCACCAAACTTATTTATTTTCGATTACGCGTTCGAGGATTGGTTATGACTTCGGTAATGGTTGGTTTCCAATTCCTTGATGTGACTTTTATTTTTATATTTCTTACCACACTCTCCCACCCATAGTCCATTAACTTCTTGAAATTAAATTTTATTTTGTAGGTTTTTATAGCAAATTGTGAAAATTCGATTTGAAAACAAATTTCATTTTACTACTACAACTTCAAGTGAACCGGACGTTTCGAAAATGCAACCAATCGGTAATTTAATCTCATCTGTCGAGCTGGTCAATGAGATTAAAATGGCAAAATCAGGTCGATTAATGTAATTGTAACTGCAAGAATCAATATTTATCATTATCAATATTTAGTTGACTATAATTTATCATCAAATAAGTTCCTGCGTTTTCGCAACGTACACCGAAAATAGTACCTAAGCTTTAACACCGCAGATGCTCACGAACATACACATATTTCAATTATTATTACCTTCAATTTAAGAGAAAAATTCTTAACAAATTTATATTTTTATGGGTCGATACATATTTTTCATACTTCAACAAATGGAATTTTTTACTTTCATTTAACTATATACACAAATGCAATTTCATTGCTTGTGATTTGTTTTTATTTGAATGGCTATGAATTATTTCTGAAAATAAAATTTAATATTGACATGAGTTGAGGGTATGAAAATGAAATTTGAAATCACGATGAATTGATATACTGCAAGATTTATATTTTATCCAAATAAATCAAAAATGCGTAACTAGGGCGAACAGACTCGCTCGTTGGTTTGATGGTTAGAAATGAGTGTACATATTAATTTTTAAAATAATATAATAATAATTTTTTCTTATTAAAAATCATGTTTGGAATGATTTTGTAAAAAAGATTTTAGGTGAAATTAAATTATTTTGAACACGATTTTTTCAGAATGGAAGAAGCTCTATACGTCAAATATTTCTATTATGTGCGAAATTTTATACCTATTCTATGTAAAAAATTAGTTCATTAGTTAATGTAGATCATTGGTCGCATGATCATAATGGAAGTACAAACATTTTATACTGACGGCAAGTATGTGCAAATTTATAAGTTTTGGGACTTATCCGTAAAAGTATTTAAATTCATTTGTTTACATGAAACAAATACAAGCCTTTTAGACAAGTAAAACTATTTCAATTTCACAAGCAATGCGAATGAAATGCAAACCTTAAAAAAAATATTACAGACAATTTCCAGATAATCTATTTGAAAAAGCAAATAAAAATATGAAATTGATTGAAACCTATACGTGATATAGTTGTATAAAAGTAAACAGTTTTTTGTTTTAATATTTTATAATTCATAACCATTGTGCAATAGCACGCGTCGAATTAAGGGAATAATATTGTTTTGTGTAATTGAGTGTGAAAAAATCCTGCTATAAGACATAATATTTACAATATCTACATACTCCCAAAATAAATAATTGCTCAAAGAGTTTTTTTTTTAAATACTTAAAGGATTTTTTAACATGAATTGTTGAATGTTGAATGTGGCTAAATCCACTTCCACCACTCGCCTCCATTTAAACCGCAATGTATGTATGCAGGTATCGGCCTAAAAAATTGAACAAAAGGTTAATCAAAACCACGTTCCTGAATGCATTTCGGGTTGATTCTCTCACCTGATTACAATTATTCAGGGAAATAAAGTTCCATATTTGGGCCAGTCAGTGTCTTAAAATTCGTGATGCTGATGATGGATTGTTAACATAACGAAATGCATTCAGCTATACGTGGTTTTGATTATTCGTTTGTTCCGTTTTTTATGATTCATGTAGGGGAGAGGGAGATACCTTTTGGTTTAGAGTCTCAAAAATTCAATGTGATAGATAGGATATAAGATCTTTTTTGAGGTATAAATCAGTAGTTAAAAAGTAGACTTTTGGAAATAAATAGATTAAAACAAAATTTTTGAAGCTAAAAGAATCTTTGAAGCTTTAATTTAAATGCCTTTAACATTCCATCTATCTTACGAAGAAAAATCAAAAATTTTTTTAGTACCTAGTTTTAAACCTGTTCAAAGGTGCCCCGACCGTTTCGTTCAAAACTGCCCAACAAGTTAAACAACATAAAATTCGGCCATATTATATTTATCAATAACTTTACCTTTATGTTAATCAATATGAATTCAATAATAATTTTTCAAAAACGAAAACCTTAAGGTAGCCCTAAACGACGAACATGCTCGCCGAAGTTGTTCGTGCTCGTCGCATTTTCGTCGTGTATGGGCTGGTTCGCGAGCCGCTCGCTGTTGGCGAAAAATTTCGATTTTGTCGTTTTGGTTGGCTTTAATGTTCGCAGTGTAGAGCCATGTTTGCGAGCAAACCTCATTTTTGCTGTGAACGTCGCCGAGTGCATATCGCGGATTAAGCACAATGGGCCTTACTAATAATCAAATTTAGCGTTAAGATTAAACGAAAATCTTCAGATTTTAGAAAATCCGCATACCAATAACGAAATTAACCTCCAGTTTAGTCGTTAGCAATATGTCAAAATTTAATAAGTGGAAATCCATGTTTAAAGTCGAACACTTAATAAAGAGTGTTGCCTTTGTGCTGTCTCATGGTACTAAAATTTGTATTTAATACTTTAATCTATTCCCATTTTATAAGGTTGATTTCAATAGGGTTGGTTTCTTTCTTCAGATTTTTTTTGAAAAGAATTACTTTATTTAGAAGTAGGTACTTTATTTATTGTTTGTATGTTTATGTAGTGCAACAGAAACAAATTATTTAATTTGTTGATAAATATTTAGTACGTTTGGACTTTACTTTAAATACGTGAGTGGTTAATTTCTTGATTCCGTTTTATATATTTCAATAATTACGCATATTTAAAAAGTTTTTTTTTTGTGCTGAACGGGAATCGATTAAAGATTTTTTTGCTATTGTATTGGTTAAATCTTGTTTATGCAAGCATACAGAAAATATAAGTGTCGAATACAATTTTCAAAGCCAATACCAATCAACCATATTTGAAATTACATTTGTGTAACAGGTAGCCGAAAATTGTATTTATATTTAGATTTCCAATATTGGTTTGAACAAAATTATCATTTTCGTGGACCAATTATAGAATATGAACTTGACGAAATCGGAATTTCGAATAATCTAAGTTGAAAAATATAAAAGCGTACAAGTCGTCGTAAACGTTCGTAAACAGCCGTAAGCTTAATAGTCTTAAACAGGTACCTATATGTACGTTGCAAATAAAAAATATTAAAATAAAATATGAGGAATATGTTTCCTTTTTAAGAAATATGGTGCCATAATTAAAAAAACAATTCAAAAGTCAACTCACTCCGACACTTCAAATAAATAATAAAAGTACTATAAATACTAAAATATTTGCTGTTAAAAAAGAATACGGCAACACTTAACTTTGAAGGTATAGAGCAAATTATGACAGTTCCTGATTTGTTTTATTTTTTTATTTATGTTGTGACTGTCTGTCTTATTTCTGTGCAGTGATCATATTTGTTTTTAATTAGGAACAAAATAATAATAACCAAAAAAAAAAAGTATCCCGCAATAAAATAAAAACAAAAAATTAAATATTTTTGCACGAAAACAAAACATTGAACTTTGGTGGAAATTCTGACAGTTCATTCAATTATGTTTCTTATTTGTAGTAGATTTTGTAATAGATTCAACGAAAGTCTGGAGACTAGTTAGTGAAAGGGTTAAATTGTTTATTGGTAGCATTTTGTTAAAGCTCAGCACTTTGTTTTAACCTTACAGTTAACTAATAGTCGACATTAGCGTCTGATTATTAGTAAGGCCCAATGTCAACAGTCAGCCACGATATTATCGAGGAATTCATTGCGCTCTTGCAAAACGAAAGTGCGATATGGGATTCAAAGAGTGAATTTTATAATAATAAAATTGAAACAAATAAATCGCAACTACTTGCGCTTCCCTATCACACATGTTGACGGTTTGAAAAAACAACACGAAATAAACGTTCGCCAAATGTGTTCGCCGCACCGCTGTGGGGATAACGCAAACGAGCAAGTTCGGCGAGCATGTTCGTCGTTTAAGGCTACCTTTAGCAAAGAAATTTTTAACTCTTACAAACAAAATATTATAAAAATACCATTAAAGAATAAGAACTGCGTATTTAGCTACTGTCAGGTGAGCGTAAGAGAGGCACCGCAAAATCGTTGACGTGTAAAGATAAAGGTATTTCCATGTATAAAATTAAGTTTACGCTTTGAAATATTTATTTGTTAAGATTTTACTAGCCGTATTCAATGGTACCCCGCATTCAAACGTGCCCCCCTCTCCTCTAATTGCCGCCTGAAAATGAAAAAAGTGTAAGATATCTAAAAATAAATAAATTTTGTGGCGCAACAGCTCGCGTAGTACCCAGGGCCTATAGTGACTGACGACTCTCAACCCTTCTCGTGTGCGTGATATTGGCAGGAATGGAGGAAACCTAAAATTTTCTGCAGAATCTGAATACTCTTGGAGAATAAATAAATAAATAATAAATTAATACAACAAAGTAAAAGATTGTAAGTAAATAAGAGAGCAGAAAAAACAAACAATTAAGTTTATACTGGTTTCCGAGAGGATTTATTTATTTTAGAGATTTACAGTCGTATTTATTAGATTTTTGTCTACTTAGACACTGTCTAACTATTTTAAAATTGGTGGAAATATGCTTTATTTAATAAAAATGAATATCACATAACTTACAGACAATCTACTCTTGTGTCTTAGTTAGGCAGCTAAAAGACAACAATAAGCAAGGTTTTTGAACATATTTTCCAAAGTTGGACAATTGTCTAAAGTTAGACAAAGTTTTAAGTTCCTTTATAACAAACAAAATGCAAACTCCCTTTTGTTGATTTTGCACGACTTTTTATGACGAATTCAAGCATTTCCAATGCGTTCCAATCTCCACTGCAACATTTCTGGAAGTTTTCCCATAGCGGCCATCTTCTTAACAAAATGTCAATCAATCCCGAGTAAACACCAATAAATAAGATTTTCCGGTATCGCTTTTAATTGGATTTTGTCTGCTTTCATTAAAATTTCCGTAAATTCCCTTAAATTTAATGGGCCATACTTCTAGATTTGTTCGCACGTACATATACTTTAAGTTTACACCTGATATTCATTAAATTATTGAATTAATTATCGGTCCAGTCCACCTGACTGCTTCCCTCCACCTCTTCAGCTTATTCATCACATTTCTTCTTTATTCAGCGTGTGCTGGATAATGTGGAGTTTGATTCAGTTCAGGTGTGCATTGGACATTTGCAGTCAATAATTCTACCAAAGGTAAGGGTTTTCATCAGGTTTTCATTTAAATTAAGATAAAATAACTGAATTGAAATTTGTAGAGAATTTTAAAAGTTAAAATTAAAATGTATGACTCAAAATTTTTGCGAGTAACTCATAGTTTAAAAAAAAAAACTTCCACTCGAAAGAATATCGAAATATTATAGTGACAAATTTTAAATTTTTTTTTAAATATATTCATACCTTCGATCGATGCTAAAAATATATTACTTATTTAAAAAGAAAAACTCTTTGAGCAATTATTAATTGGAGAATGTTTATTGTAAATGTATTTTTCATACCAGGATTTGTTCACACTCAATTAAACGAAACAATATTATTCCCTTAATTCGACAATATTCGACGCGTGCTATTGCATAATGGGTATGAATTATAAAATATTTAAAAATAATTTTTTTTTCATACAAATATCACGTATGTATATGTCGGTATCCATCAATATCAGGATATTATTTGAATTTTTCAAAGAGATTGTCTTGAATTGGGCTGTAATTTTTTTAATGTTCGCATTTCCTTCGTTCTGCACATAAAATTAAAATATTTTTTTCTTTAGTTAAAGGTTTGTATTGGTTTCATGTATCAAAACAGATTTTAAAACTTTTATAGACAAGTCCCAAAACTTATTGATTTGCACATACATACTTTTCGTCAGTATAAATGTCTGAACTTCCATTATGATCAGAAACCAACGATCTATACATAAAAAATGATGAACTGATTTCTTACATAGAATTTTTACAGTGCCGCGAAGACGGTGAGCATAATTAGGGCACTCTATGTTTGTTTTTCAAGCTCAATCTGGCAACCCTGTGAATAATCTGTTATAATTGTTGTTAATCCGAACGTCTCTATTCGAGAGAAGACGAGTCTTAGCATGTCTTGAGCAAAGACAATGAATTATATTCAGTATCTTTGAGCTGAGTACCTTCCCGACTTGATTGGGTCCATTCTTAGTATAACGGTTTTTTTTTTTTTTTAGTTTATGTATTAAGCTACTTTTAATCTTTCTTTATATTTTGTCCAAAATAATTAAAGCCCACTTAATATGTCATACAAAAATTTTCATTAGAAAAATCTATTATTTAAAAAATTAAATGTTACACATCAGTTGAGAATTTTTAATTTATTTTGATAAAATATAAATTCTGCAGTGTATCAACTCTTGGTGATTGCAAATTTCAATTTCGTACTCAACTCATAGTCAATATTAAATTTTATTTTCAGAAATAATCCATTTGTCATTAATTAAATAAATGAAAAATAAATGCTGATGCAATGAAATTGAGTTTGTATACATAGATAAATGATGATGTTGGAAAAAATACATTTTTTTTTAAATAAAAAAAATATGCGTTTTAAAATTTTAATATTAAATAAATTAAAAGAGATATTAATAAAATAAAAATATTTTAAAAATTAATTAAAAATAAAAATATGTGATTTAATACTTTTAACATTAAAAAAGACAGAGACACATGGTTTATTAATGGCATTTTTTAGATTTTGGGGCATTTTTTCATTTCAACTCTTGGGGTCTTATTTCCTAGGACATATGTAGGTCTTAATTCCGCCGATCCATGGTGAATGATGCAAAGAAGTGCTATTTATACTGTTTTATTTGCTCTTTTCACATAAAAAAAAAGATATTAACATTTTTCATGCGTTCTATTCAATTTTCTCTCTTATCTGTATAAATATCTTATATAAATAACTAGATAGAACTTCGCACAATTTTTTTCATGTTCATATTTGTTGGTTTAGGTAGTTAATCATTTCTTTATACAAACTTCATACAACAGCTGATTCACAAATTTTAAAAATAAACTGTTCTTTTTTTTTTTTTCTTTTTAAACTTCATCCACAAGGCAACACTTCTTGCATGATTTCAATTTAAAGCTTCATGTCTCCTCATCTGAGAACAAAAGTGTGGGTTGAAAGTGATAAGAAAGAGACTTTTTTTCAGTTTTAGGGAATATTATCTTCTTCACAAGTTTTTCAAGAAAATGAATAATTTTGAAGAAACTCCCGCTAAGATAAACCAAAACATTAAGTAGATGCAAACTACAAAAAATATTTGGTTCCTTTTCAATTTTAAAAATGATGCTGAAAATAGTTAAGTAAGTGAATTTGAACATAAATTCAAAAATTTAATATTCTGAGCGTCAGTCACTCTTAAAATAAAAAAAAATAATATTAAAGTTTTGCAGGATAACTTAGTAATCCTATTGATTCGTGTGGTACATTCTTCTACGAGCATATATTTATATTATTTTCTGTTGGAATAAAGTTCCGCCAAAGTTTTTGCGTTACTCTATTTTTTTATAGTTAAATTGAAAGAATGTTATATACTTTCTATTTTGCCATCGCATGACGCTGTTATGTTAAAAATATATTAAAAGACTTACCATATCGACAACTTCAACAGATCTTACTTAAAATATAGTCTAATAGCTACATTTATAAATTGAAATAGATGTGAAGCTCATAGACCAAGGGCCCGTGGATATCATTGGGTGTGAAAAATTCCCAAAAGTTAATGTCCTATTACCAGAAGAATACAAATTTTAAAAGGTTTTTAGACATGTAATTTTGTTTTTATTTGGAAATTCTTTTTTTTTCTTTTTTAATTTAAAGTTTAATATAATTTTTTGATTTTTCTTAATTTTAATTTTAATATTAATTATTTATCTACAATTTTTGTTTTTTTTTTTAAATATAATATTATTTGGGCTTTGAAATGTGTGAATTTAACTTTAAATATTTGTTTTTATTTCCTTAAGTCTAGGGTTTTGAACAAAGCCCAACTTTAAATTTTGATAAATTCTATAGATAATAAAAATTAACAAAAATAATTTTTTTTTTCAATTTTTCTTTTTCTTCTTAAAGTCGCTATCACCATTTTGTTTCTTATATATTTATAAATATAGAATAGTTATTATTTATAAAAAATTACAGTTAGAAATACAAAAATGTAATGTTAATATTTTTTTGAACAATGATAAAACGATTTTTAGGTTATAATATATTTGTGATTTGAAAAAAACCTTAAATACATTTGAAATCATTGTCTTTGTTCTGTTTTTGATTAAAATATGTTTAATTCGATGGTACATTGTTTTATTTTAAGAGATATGGAAATCGAACTTTTACTTTTAAATACATAAGTTTTATTAAAAAATAAAGTTGGTTCGTTTTGACAAATTAAAATATAAAACAAAAAGGCAACGTTAATCGGTTTGAAAATATACGAGGAGTGGCTGTTTTTAAACTGTTCCTTCAAAAAATGTATGCCCCATCTTTCTTTATTCACAAATCATGGGTATTTGGCTACAAAGTTTTCCACGGTAAATTTCATTTCTAACTTTTGTTCGTTCCTCGTAGATCTTAAAGAATATATTAAATATATTATATATTATATATATTACTAGCAAAACCCCCGCCCGCTTCGCAGGGCGTTAAAAAAATAGTTTTTTTTTGTCCTATACTTTCTACCCTTATTCCTCTTTAATAAAAAAAAATTAAGAAAATCGGTCAATCGGTTTGGCTGGTTAGCGAACGTACACAAAACAAAACTTTATTTTATATACATATATATTTGCATAAAAAATATCTATTGAGACTGTACAGTGTATACGACTTTTACCTTTATGCCTCATTATGTGAAGCGACAGGTTTTGCCTCGAAATGCTCATTTAAAATCAATGGTTTTCTAATTACACGGATGAATAATTATAATAAATTTTAAATTAAATTAAAAAAAAAGTTTTATTTTGGAATAAAAATGTTAGAAGTGTTGAATATATTTATTAAACATAAACCATAATATACCGCCCTATTGACAAAAAAAAAATACTATAATCTCGTTAACATATTTGTTAGTTGGCACATGGATATAAAACTTGTCTCTCTGATAACATTTCTTATAAATAAACATTTTTGCGCATTATGATATCTTTTCATTCTTCACCAATGGAAGCACGGGTAACCCTTAAGTTATCCCACTAGCTATTGTATCACATTTCACAAAATAATACACATATTAATAACAATTAGATTCAAGTTAAGAGATTTTTAAGTTCTATCTCACCTTTTTTCGTCGTTTATTTAAAGAGGAGTATGATTGTGCTATTTTTATAAAAATTAAGAATTAGTTATGCATTGAGGTTCCTAACCTATAATAGGTAGGTGTTTATTTAAAAACAAAAACCGTTATAACGTAACAATAATCAAGTGGCTAAGAATTTTAAAACAAGTGAAAATTATTTGAAAATATTTTTCAAAAAACATGAAATTTATTATTTTAGCTGTAAGAAGAAATAACGTTAGTAGTATCAGAAACAAAAAAAATGTGAATACGATTCTATATTTCATATCTTTTAATTTAAGATTTACATAAAAGTTTTATAAACAAAAAATTTAAGGAATTTAAACTCATTAACATGTTAATGAAATATGATATTTTATAAAAAAAATTATCATAGAAGATCCTGCATAAAATTATTTAAATCAGTTCAGTCGATAATAAAAAAGTCGGAAATCAGTGCAAAAAGACTTAAACAATCTTGGCGTCACTGATATTTTAATGACATAGCTGTTAGTTGTTTTGAAACATGAAAAAAAAATATAAATTGTGAAGAATACAATCAATCAAAAGAATATTTTGTCTAATTTGCTTTGAAAAAACGAAGACAAACCAAGACTGGATTAAATTCGAAGGAGAATTCCTCATAAACTTTTATTTTTGGCAAAAATGGAAGGGGTCGTTGAAAAATTTTAAAAAGTCTTAAAGTAAACACGACGAAGGAGCATTAGGTCGTCGATCCAATGAATAAAAAAAGTTATTTATTTTATTGAGTCCTAACCAAATTCCCTACCTAATTTCTTGTTCTGGCATTTTCTTACATCAAATCATTATTCAAATGGATGGATTTTTGATTGATTTGATGAAGTTCATCAAACAAAATATTTTGGAAGCACTGTTTTATATTCGCTAAAATTCATAAGCGCAGATGTTTGCCACCGCTAACTAAACGAAATTGTTTTTATATTTATAGTATACATTTATTTATACTGGAGACATTTAGCTAGTTGGCTGGAAGAACCTTGTTGGTAAGTAAGTACATAATTTATTACTTTTAAAGCGAATATAACACACTCCTTATATCAGTTGTTTATTTTAATGTTCTTTCTAATCACTGCGGTTTAAGATATTGGTCTTGTTTAAACACTTTTTTCTCAAAATCTTTTACTTTTTGAACAAAAATTTTAATCATTTTTGTGTAGAACTTTTATCGCAAGAATTTTTCCAAAATATATATTTTCTGAATAGTTAAAAAAATTATCTTTTCGTTTTCATCCCATAAAATAAAAATTTTAGGACCAAATTTTTGGTAGGTATTACTTGTTAGGAAACACATAATAATTTTTTGTTTCGAAAAGTCTACTTTTCCTAGTCGAATTGGTCAAATGAATTGGTTTTATGTCTCGACCTTTGGGCCCTTGTTTTTGAAATAAATAAAATTTTTACAAATAACAAATTTTAAATTTTGATTAACTAGTTATTTGGTTATCAAATATTGGCCCTTGGATATTTTTTTTAAATAATGAAAAATGGTGGAACTTCGTAGGGAGAATTTTTTAAAGAATATTGTCTATATATTTTCCCCAACATCACAACCTTACTTTTTGTCAATTTTGGCTACAAAATAAAATGGGTTGTAGAAAAATTTCCGAAACCATAGTTTATCATATTTTCATCAAAATCAATTGAGTGGTTCAGTTTTAAAAAATAAACACGGACTCTCCACAGCTTGTAACATAGCACGATTTAATTAGGGTGCCTGCGCAATGTCAACTACATGCCACTCCACAACCAAAAAAATATGATAAGGTATTGTTTTGACTTTCGTCAACAAAAAAATAAATAAAATCAGTTTTTTTCTTTACAAATGCGCCAGTAAATCCATTAAAATTCTTATGACATGTTAACCCAACAAACATTTCATATACGAAAGTAAAAAATCTATGTACATGTTTTCAAAAGCTTTGTTTTTTTTTTTTTTTTTTAAGAAAATGTATTTTTAATAAATATTTAAACATTTAATTCGATTCCATTCTTTGTTGCGTCAATAATTTTTATTAATTTATTTTTGATTTGCAGTCTCTTAAAAATGTGAGCTCTGAGCCAGTTCAAAATTATTAGACCTTAATCAATATGACATTGTTGAATCATTGCATATTTGCTGGAATTGCAGTTTACTTATTTCCAAGTCAGTGTCTTGAGTGGCAACATCTCCAATGCTGATTTTTCGTTTTGGGGAACGAAATCTTTTGAAGCAACGAAATAAATTCAAAAATGCTTTTCGAAAGCCACGATTCATGAAACAATAGGTAATGGGATTGCAACAGCTAGATGAGTAGGCCAAGAGTTGAAAGAAAATCACTCCGGAATATCCCAAATTTTGATATACCAATGAAGGATTGAACATTGAGATTGTATTGATAGTATAGAGTGGGGTCCAGCAGATGAAGAATTCTAACACAACCATAAATAACATTTTTATCACACGTTTCTTGTTCTGCAGGCTCTTTTCTATGTTTGTCCTGAGAAAAGAGGAAATTAAAAAAAAATTTATTTATTTATAAATCTACGTAGTTTTCATTCAACTATATGTGTGTTTTATTGGGAAATTTCGGTTAGCTAGCCTATTAAAACTTCCTTCGGTATGTACTAAAAGAACCATAATAGCTATCCTCTTTATTGCTTGCTTAATGTTGTCGAAACTCTCATAGTTTTGTTGTTTACCGAGGGAGTTTTTACTAGCCATAATAGTTTCCAATAAAACACGCCCTATGGAAGCATGATTTTCAGAAATTACAATTTTATTTGCACTTACCTTCGAAGACCTTGTTTCCTTCTTGTTGAATATGAGAATTCCTTGAATGTAGTGGTCGGCGTTTGTACGCAATTGTTGGTGTATTGAGTATAGTTGGCAAGATTGTCACGAGATGTCGCTCGGTATGACATAAAACTCCGATTGCTTGGCGAACCATTTTTATTAATGAAAACCTCCATAAGATTGTCTGCTGTTGCAAAATAAAATAAAACAATAATATAAAATGCTTAAATATAGCTTATGAATTTTATTAAATAAACTATTTTTAAACTTATGATCGAATAATCCCCTTATTTGTAATAGCATACTGAAATAAATGCACATGCTTGCTGCACGTATATCACAGACTGTTGAAAATGTGACTATAACCTCTTAGTGCGGTGGTTTATTTAAAGCTGGACATCAGTTAGTCGATTCATTATGGGCAAGCCAAATAACGGCCGATATATCGCCGAAAATGATAAAAGAAATTAGATTGATAGAAAATGCAATTTTATAGAAAAGAGGTTAATCTGTTACAAACACAAGTCTAAAAATTGTTGTAGGCTCGTTACGAGTCTATACTGATGGTGTGAAAGAGGTATACTAAAAGAGTTCCCCTCCTCAATGTTGAAGGCTGAACTCTGAAGATTATGGAAAAATCATTATTGGAATTCCGAACGCAAAAATAGGATTCGGGAGTATCAATTCTGTTTCTACGATGCTGGCACAAATATTTTTCATGAAGAGCTACCGAAGTTTCAAGGTACCAAACATTCACTATCAAATTGATATGGCTTTCTGAGGGTGGATTGCCTTGCGGAGAAATTTTACATTTTCAAATCAACACGGCATGTAGCTCTTTTTTATTATTTCAAGCACTCATAGGGCTATGAGTTATGAATATAAATTTATGATGCAACTAAGTGAGTGCGATAAGAAAAAGGCGAGAGGATTAAATAAGCAATGCTTATGCAAAATAAAACTGCTCTTTTATATTTTACTTTTTAAAAAAGTTTATTAGAGGCGAGAACCTCTTTATTTTGCTTTCTTCTTAAAACTAAAAAATACAAAATACGATGTTGATGGTTTAAGATGATGATGTATGTTTTCTATCCCTATTATCCTAGGAGTTGGAAGAGGGATTTCTTTCCCTAGCTTTTCCTCTGGACATACTCTGCAGTTGATAGGTCAATCATTTCTGTATTTATTGATATTGATTTTGTTTTAGTTTTCTTTGATTTGAGTTTACCTTTCAGCTTTATTAGACCAAATATGGATAGTAAAATTAAAAGGACCGTAATGCAAATAAAAGCCCCGGTGTTATATTTATTTCGTGTTTCCAGGAAATTAATGTATTGCGAATTGTTAGCATGTAGTTCCTTTATCATTTGTAATGATAGAAGCTCTTCTGTTTGCTTTTTTATTGAAGCGGGTTGTAGGACAGCGGGTAGTGATTTAAAAGAGGACATCTCAGTAGACTTAAAAATGTCATTTTCAATTCTTATTGATGTATTGTGAAAATGGATATTGTAGGTTCCGTCTAGGGATATTTGTTCTTCATTAACTTCGATACATCCGGTGTTTTGATTTAGGAATAGAATACCAGGAGTGATTTCTGCAAACGACGGAATATGCTGGTTGTTGACTTCAGTGCAATTTGAGGCTCGACTATTCAGTAGATGTGGAATACAGGAGGAGTTAGTAATATCTATAATATTGTTCCTAGGACATATGGCCAACTTATGAAAGCTTAGACAGGAGGTCAAGACTCCATAAAGTTTATTTTTACATTATAAGATATTTTCATATGGAATTTTTTTAATAATTTTGCCCCTCTTTACGGCTTTAATTAAGGTTGTTCTGCACGATTCTACAGCTGTAGTCGGCAAACTTATTATGTAGAGAATTAGTGAGCTATTGGAGGCTATTTTTACTTGGGCAAATTCTAATGCTTCTAGAATATTGATATATGGCATTTCTTCTTTAATTAATAATTTTTCGATCGTATTTATTTCTATGTTTGAAAGGATATAGGTGTTTACAATGTTGGCTTTGGCCCAGTGTATGGCGTATTCCATATTAACAATTTCTTCTTTGATTAACTCTAATTTTAATTCTATATTTAAAACTAATTCGTCTTCGAACTTATTACTATTCTTAAATAGATTGTGACGTTATTTGTCACATTTACAATTTCATCAATTTTTTTTATTAGCATTTTATTTATAATGATTTGATTATTGTTATTACCTAATACATTATTTAATTTCTCTTTTATAACATCAAAATCATGGGCGTCGGGACTTCCTGCAATAAATTTCCAAGCACTGCCCAAAAAATCTACGTTTCAGTTTGGTTGAGGGCATTAATCGGTTTAGGTGGGTTTTTATTAGGGAAATTTGGTTTTTTAGGAAGGGTAGGATAGTATTATTTTCCCTTATGTTTCCTTCTAGTATCGTCTCCAATTCATCTAATATATTTTTATACTGGTTGAGGTCGATTACGTGGATGATTTTAAAAGTTCCAGTTTGGACTTTTGCCGTCCCCGTGTCTATGGCTATGGATTGCGCGCTGGAATAGTCCAGAATTTGTACCTCTGCAGTGTATGTTGCAATTGCAAGTATTAAACACCAAACTATCATGCTGCTGGCCAATGGGATGTCTTCCTTTTTACCTATGACGGGTAACTAATGGATCCCTCGTTGACTCCTTGCTTTTTAGTTTAGACGAATTTAATTTATTATTGTTTTTTTTTTATTTTGGTTTCAAGTTCTAACTGTTCTGTTTTCTATTTTTCCGGAACACCGATTATTTTATTAATATGTTATTTTATTAATATGAGCACGGGGCTACTTAAGATCACTGGCTCGATATTATTATTATTATGAACACACACTTCGGTTTTCTATTTTTTTACCGGAACACCGATCTGCGCGGTTATTTTATTAATATGAGCACGGGGGTTACTTAAGATCACTGGCTCGATATTATAATTATTATAAAACACACGGAACGTGTCTCTGCTCGGGCGCCAAATAAAACTGCTCTTTTATATTTTACTTTAAAAAAAAGCTTATTAGAGGCGAGAACCTCTTTATTTTGCTTTCTTCTTAAAACTAAACTACAAAAGATTTTCTTAAAATTATCTAACCTAATGCCTCTATGCTGCTGGTGGATGTTCCCACAGGTGGTGCTGTGTTACTTCCATGCTACGTGCTGGAATGTAGCTGTTGGTTCGTTGTCAGATGCCGCGTCAGCGAAATTAAGTGTGGGAATAAATCATTCTCCACAATTGCACACCTTAACTTGCACAATGCACATTGGTCTTGAATGTCGGTAGAGAGGAAGGAATTTAAGGAAGTTTAAAACATTCCACATTCGGGTAGTACGGCTAAGGAACGAATCTCTGTATTTGATAGTATGCCCGAAGTTAGGGTCAATGGTAAACTGTTGAGCATTCACAGCTAGACGTGTAGTACAGTATTGTTTAATAGCAATAATGCAACACATTGGCTATTCTATTTGAGTAATTTTGATGGAAAAAGCTGTACAATAATGAGAGAAAAAAAGTTTTCATAATGGATGTTGATGGATTTGTGTAGGTAGACACTTTAATTTTATAAAGTCTGGTCTCTGGATCGGAACGAACATTTAACCAATCAATCTGAAACATAACACACTGTAGATCTACTTCCACTTTACACAAAATTTAATGAATGGACAGAATAGTATTACCAACTCTTATGATAATCTGAAGCGATGAGGACTGCTAAACGTTCAGTTCACCAAAGTTCTGGAAGCGAGTACAAGAAAAAAAAAATGTATTCACTGGCGAGGAGTGCGAGGTACTAAGTTGATTGAAAAATTATGGAGAGCTATCTTTCCATTAAACATTTCACGAAATTAAAGTGCACATAGTAATGGTAGAAGAAATAAGTGATGGTTGAAGACTCAATTATTTCGAAAAAGCCGTACAATGTCGGATTAAGACTTCTCTGGTCTTTTTTAAGGTATTACATTTAAGGATATAAAATAAAACAACATGTTTACAAAAAGTTTTTCGAGATTTCAGTTAATTTAGAGATACCGCTACACAAATCAATATTTTTTAGTTAATCATTTTCTTTGTAAATTAAAATAAGGTCATTAAGACATTTGTATCCCATTATATGTTCCTTAAGTCTTTGGTTTTAGATATGTCATCTAGAACTTGTGTAATTGTGGTAAAACCTCATAAAAGTGCATTTTTTGTTACATTACCTTGGGCAGACTTAGTATCAGATATTTTTGTTCAAAATTGAAATTTTCAAATTGGTATCTTTGTAAAAAGACCCCATCGATAGTTATGAAGCAAAATTGAAAAACTTCTTTCTTAAATTTAAATTTCTTCATCGTATGTCTTTGTTTGAGTATGCGATCTTAATTGATAGATTTTTGTACGTACAAGCACTGGGCCCTTAGCACTTGCTTCATACCTTACCCGTCACTGCATAACTGTATATAAAGAAGTTTTAGTAGCAACCATCCATTTATAAGGATGTTATCTCTTATTTCCTACGGACATGGATACCATGATGGCCCGTTCCCCATAACCATCAATTCATCGAACAATATCTGGATGGCTGTGGTTTTATTTGAAGCAAATAGAAATTGATCAGAAATTTTCGACACCGAAAGTCCATGCAAATATTTGTGGAATTTAACATCTCATCATGCAATCTACCAACATACAAAATATTTATAAATTTTAAGTCGCCTACAAAAAAAAATTATCAGGATTGCTACTCAGACAAATCAATACCTTAAATAGACTCCAGGGCATTGTCTGGCTTTTCGATATAAGAATGGAAAAAGATATTTGTGGTATACCTAACCGAAAAAAAAATATTGCGTCTCTACATACAATTATTTACCTTGAAATCCATACTTAAATTATATGCCTGCAACTCTTTGTAAAACTTAAACTATCATATAATTCAGGATGGTTTTAATTTAATCAACGAACTTTTTAAAATTGAGAGTATCAGACGAAGTAATTGGGGTTGAAGGTGATGCATTCACATCACTTTACGAGTTACGCCAGTTATTTAAACAACTTTAAATGCCAAGCATGTTCATATTTCATTTTTGTATGTTTGAGAAAGTGGATATGGAGAAAAGGCACAGACAAAAGCTAGAGTTCCCTGAATATTGAACTTTCCACCCAATTTAATATCAAAGAAGAAAGATAAGCTAGCCCTAAAATTGTTTGTGGAGGGAAAATGGAAAAAAATTGCATGAACAAAACGATACTGATGAATTTTTTTTTTGCTTTTACTCTAGAAATAGAACAATTCAAAAATCGGAGGGTTTATTGATTTAGAAAAATGTATTAAAATATTCAAGACGAACGAACAAATAAAAAATAAAAAATTAAAAATGCTGCAGTGAAAATTCGCTTAATTTCTTTTTTTTGTTGGGAAATTAAATTCCTTCACTTCCAATTATTATTATAATAACATCTAGATTCCTGATTGTATCCTACTTCCAGTTCCGAATTAATAATGGTTCTATCCTGAAGGCTGATATACATGTTTCCTTATACAGTTCGCAAAGCCCCTTAGTCTTTAGGATATACGCTTTATTGTAGTCAAGTGACAACATTCATTTAAGCTATTATAAAATTGCGTAGAATGAAGTAAGGATCTTTTTTTTGACAGGACGAAATTATTGAATTTATCAAAGACGCAACAATTTTAATTAAATCAAATTTGACGTAACACCAAAATTAAAGGTTGTCATTTTGGTGAGCAGTTGGTGCTATAAGAACAATGAATAAAGCTTTGAAAGATTGTGATAACAAATCTGTCAAAAAAGGTTATAATACCTATATAACTTTCTTTGTCTGCTAATGTGCTTTTGTGACTTTTCAAATTATTTATTATGCTATTATTCAACCCCAAAAGTATGTCGAAGGAATTTATAATTAAATAATATATATAATCTTAGCCTATACTTACTGGATTGTGTGCTTTTTGCAACTTTCTCAGCCCGCATTCCGTGCCAAAGAGTCCTTGAGATGAGGGAATACGTTGCCGTTAGCACGACTACTGGAATTATTAAGAGGATTAAATCCAAGAAAATGTTGTAGGCTTTTTCGTATTGTTTAATACTGGGAGGCCAATATTCGCGGCATTTGTGGTGACCTGCAAAAGAAGTTAAACAAAGAAAGAGAAAATGGTGTAGGTAAGTAGGGATTATGAAGCAGTTTTTTTTATTTTTTTTTGTTCTAAGTGTAATAGGAATTTTTGATCCCTGATGTCAATAAGTAGAGAAAGGCTATTGAGGTTAAAAATGGTAAAAGAGATGCTATGTATTAACTTGGTATCAGCACACTTAAGTTGTTGGTGTTGTTTCGTTCAACCTTTAAAAAAATGTATTAAAAATATTCAATTTAAAGTATGTACCTACATATGTTTGTATATAATGTACGTTTGTAAACGAGTAGAAGAATTACACAAGAATAAATATAGGTATACTAAAATCTTGAAGAAGAAAACAAAAAGGTAGATAATGATGTTAATACCAAAAGATTATAGTCAATTAAGAGCTATATGGGTGAAGCAATGTTGGTAAGTATTATCATGGGAAGATAATATGTCGGTTATGCGCTTGAATGCTTTTTTTAAAAAAGAATATTATGCCTTTATTTTTACATAATTATCTTACACGCCGTTTCATTTGATTAAGGGCTTACGGACAGGCTTTTTTTTATAAATATTCTTAAAGGAATTTGATTATCCGATATAATTATTAAGTTTCTTTATTAAATTAAATTATTTTTAAATTATATATTCATCAATCAAACAATGGATCTTAAAGAAATACTTTTGAATATTTTAGTTGATTTCTTAGCTAAAGGGGGATTTTAATAAAAGAAAAACTAAATCTTAAACTTGGATTTTTAAGTAAAAGCTAGGTTTTGGGTGAATAAAATAAAGCTTAAACTAGAACCAAGGATTTTTCTCAGATACATACTATATTTTAATTAAAATTACGAAAGTAATCCGAAAGTAGTCCGTTGACTTTTAAACGAGGTTTTCTTTTTTTTTTACCAATTTTAAGAGAAGGAAGAATAAAATTGGTTTGCTCTAAATTTCCTCTTAAATTAAAATACAGAACTAAACAAATTGGCCCACTATTACTATTATTATTATGAACGCCTTATGTATGTATATGCAAAATATTTATTGCAGAATACCACATATGTTGTAATCGGAAGCACATTTAAGCACTAATATTTCAAATTCATATATTATGAAAACATTTATGGTTCTCCTTTCGTTTGTATCTGAGAAATTCATCTCATTGAACATGCTATGATGCCCGAAGTATTTTATTTGCATAAAAAACAAAGATATTTTGGAAAATGCAGACCAATACAGATATTGTAGGTGTATATTGTACAGGAGTACAGGTCACAATTAAAACGTATTCAAAAGACTTTTTCATTTGCATGGCTGCTGGCTAATTTTGTTTGATTCAAACTAAATCATCGTTAGTCCGTATAGCTTGCTTGTCTATCGAAATAAAAATCTCTTCTCAATCCAGGGTTACCAACTCCTGCAAAGTACTAGGACAGTAGGTGTGATAAATTACCTTATTTAAATGTTCTTATGTTAATTACATTTGGATTTAAACTTCAGATTTGACACGAACAAGTCTTCAAATACCTATATCGTATTAAAAAAAAACTTGGTAGTATCTAGTGTTTCATTCAAACCTCCAATAATAATATACATATACAATAGTTGGTAACTCTACCTATATCACTGATTGCTTTTCTTGTTTATCTTTATGTGACAAATAGTTTTCATCGACCGGAGAAGAATAGAGAAATCAAATCTTTAATTAAGATTCACCTGTTTGAACTATTTGACGAAACAAATCACTCGTATACGTTGTTGAAACAAGAAGTTTCAATTTCAGGTCAAACTAATTAGTTGACAGATTTGTAGGAAATCATCTTCTTAATATACTGATGGTGCAAGCTTTATTTGCAGTGACATCCAAATTCATAGGGGAAATTTGAACACCTTTTAAATGTACATATTTTTACAGGCTTTGTATATAGCAAATTACTACACGTTTTCAAACTTTGTTTTGGTTTACCAAATTTTGTTTTGCTATTTGCAAATTAATCCCCATGCAATAAGTAAAGCAAATTGGTTATTCCACGTAGTTAGGAACTTACAGCACAATTCTTTCATAAAAAAAAAATTGAAAAAGTTGTTTTCATTCAGTGAACATGGTTTTAAAGTATTTTGTAATAGGTACATACATAAATGGATCTATTAAGAACAAAATCAAGTCGTTCAAACTAAATTTACATTAGATATAGTTAAAAATTAAAGCAGCAACAGCAATGCTTGTACTAAAAAGTTAAAAGACAGCCATGCTCGTGAATATTGATTAGTTTTTCGTTTAATGCGTCATAGTGTGTGCCTAGAGAGTAAAGTGCTCTCTAGACACTTAGAAAAGGGCTGTGATTAGTGAAATAGGTATTTTACTTGCTTCAAAATCATAATATTTTAAATTGATTGTTGTTTTTTAACTATAAATAACCGTCAGAATTTTTTATTTGACTCCAGATTAAAATACAGAACTGAGACAAAATAACTACTTATTAAATAATTATTAGTTTGTCTCTGTAATGACATTCATTAGGTCCAGTCTTGGTTTGCATATGCTTGAACCAACAATTTACGTACTTAAGATAAGAGAAGCGAAAAAGAGAGAAGATATTCAAATAAAAGTCAGAATAAGCAAATATATTTAAATATAGAATAAATATAGAAATATTTAAATAAAGAAATATTTTGCTATAGCCACATCACCTATACAAGACCACTAAACATGATTTTATTAAAAGCACTTGTGGAGATACTCATACCCCTAAACAAACTAACTAAACATGAGTAAAGTGTCCTCAGAAAACTCTCGTGCAGGTCAACATTAATGTGTTTTTATTCCTAACATTTTTCACATTTTTTTTTTTTTTAATGTTTTTGTGTCCCATTGTGCGCCGAGTTGACTTTTTCCAACAAACACTTTATAATATAATCCATTTATGGAATTAAATTTTAATTTATTTTCTCAAACCAACACACGCCCATAATGTTAACACCTCTTAAAAATACTTTAATAATGCCATGCCAGTACCCACTAGACTACTCCTACGCAGATACACCTTAAGGTAGGTAAACTGAATGATACTACCCAGCTCGTGTACAAAAAAAAACAGTAGTTATATTTAAAATTATTATGCTGTGGATTTGTATGTATCATCATCATTTATAAACTTTTAAACTTACCCTTTCCAATGGGAATTAATTTACTCAGAACAGCAATTGGCACCATAAACATTAAACTGCAAATCCATATCAGAGCGATGAGCTTGTAAGCGTGTTTTAAAGTTTGCCACGTTCGAGAGCGCAATGGATGGCAGATGGCGTAATAACGTTCACAGGAAATTGCAACCAGTGTCCAAGCGGAAACGGATACGGAACAAGCTGCAATTAGAATTTGATGAAAAAATGTTTAAATTAAATTTAAATTATAATTCTTTTCAATCTCACTGAACTGAAATTAATATAATGTCACATGAAAATAAAATAAAGAGTAAATGTTAAATTAATGTCAATTATTATAAATCTATAATGTATGTATGTACATATTAATTTTCGATAATTGCTTATTAATTTTATTGCTCTGTTTGTTATTTGTTTTGCATTTTTGTTAGTATTAAAATTAATTATAAATCCGCACAGTATACATATACACACGAAACGAGAACAGAATTGCTTTCTAAAATAATAATGTGATGTTTCTCAATTTAATCAAATAATAAAAAAATACGAACTAAATAAATATTAATATACAAGGTGATTTGCATAGCATAGATCATGTGCTAGACCAGATTCGGTCGAAAAAAAAAATAAAATCGTATTTAAAAAAAAAAAATAAAAATTTTGATAAAAAAATTAATACGAATTTTTGAAATAATTTTTTGTTAAAATTGTGTAGTATAAGTTTTGTTTTTGATATTCAATGAATTTATTAATTTTTGGTTTAATATCAAAAACCATACCGTCTTTCTCAAAACTTGAGAAAAAAAAATATAAACTGATTTTTTTAGAATTTACCATCTTATTTTTAATCATAATTCTGAAGTCGAAGATTTAACATCTGTTTTTTTTTTCTGACCAATAAAAATCGAAATAACTCGTCAAATCGGTTTAAAAAAGGTTCTAAATGGCGGGCGCGCTGGGGTATTTTTATATTTAAGAAAGAATCTAAGGAAATTGTCTTAATCTTTTTCAACTTCTTTTTTGAGAAAGTGTCAAATTGTGCAAATTGTGTCTTGTTAAGTGCCACTCGATCTAAATCATTGTAAATCTCCCCCCTATTTTTACAAATTACCAATACGCACATAGGAATGATTAGGGGTTACAAGTCTCCACGAGTGGCCCCTTTATCAAATTTATTTACTTTTAAGACCGAAGCACATTTTTTGTACTTTCAATTTTCTCGAAAACTTAAATAAATAAGAACCATCTGATTTTGAATATCAAATTGTATTTTAAATATTTATAATATTATATCAAATATGGAAAAATGTACTTTAAATATTTATTTGACATAAGGAAAACTGGCTTAAAATTCCATTGCCAAATCTAGCTTGTATACAAAGTCATTTTTCGAAAGTTGCATTTCTCAAATATCTTTTTTTTTGCAAATAACTTTAAGAGGGTGAAAATTACCGAAATTTACTTCGTGTGAAAAATTGATATATGTAATTTTCGTCTTAATTTTTTCTGAAATGGCCATTGGCCATATCTTCAAAACTTTTGGACGTAGGAAAAAGTGTCGAGATCTATTTTGTAGAAAATCACATGACCTACAATCCGTGGGCATAAATACTTTTATCTATAGCATTTACCGTTTAATAGATAAATGCGAAAACCACTATTTTTCAGATGACACCTTTTTATTTCGATATTCCCTACGCAAAAATTAAGATATTTCACTTGGAATTTTTCCGAATGTTGGCCTTTTTTAAAATTTTACGCCAACGTAGAAAAATAATTATTTTTCACGTAAATATCTGTTGGAAATTCATTTTTATTATTATTAATTCGCAAACTCCCATGTTGTATGCTTAACTGTTGCCTTGTATGCTATTTACTAATTACATAATATGTGTAATCGCCCTAATGTTGTTTACTAATTTTAGGATGAACAAATTACATTAGCGTTAAACCTCATCAAGGGGTAAATTAGCTCTTGAATTAATAACAATGGCGCAATGCACAGCAATTAATTAATTCTTCCGTAAGTTATTAACATTATTTCAATGTATATCAACATACCTTCAACCCATATCAAAGAGGAAAACTAAAATTCCACAAGCACCACTTACCTTGTAAATAGGGCAATATTTTGCACATGAATTCACCGAAAATGAAATTCCTCAGCATTGCTCCGACCAGAGTAAATGGTATGCACAACATTCCCAGCAATAAATCAGACACCGCAAGATTTAAGAGAAACACGTTTGTTATCGTTCGCATCCGGCGATTCTGGACAAGTGTTAAAATCACAAGTATATTTCCAACAATGGCCAACAAGAATATGGTTGCATATAGACCAATTTGTATTTGTCCCATAGCTGCTGGTGATGTTGGTGCCGATTGAATTGGGGGCGATGCAGAGATTGCAAGGCCATTTTGAGAACCAATATCCGAAACTGTCGTTGTCAAGATTAATGAAAGCGTTGTGCTTGTGACATTTGCCAATTCGTAAATCTCGTTATCTAGAAAGGAGCTTTCAGTGGAGGAATTCATTAGATCCACAGATAAATAGAGTGTCATTTAAAGACTCTTCGCTTTGATGGAGCTCATGTGACTAATGGACTTTCAGGTTCCTATAGTCGTTGATATCCTTGGGATCATATCTGCAACAAAAAAAAAGATACAAATAAAAGGGGAACCATTAGATTTTGCATAAAGAAAAAATTTGAATTTTTAAAAGAATTCAGTTTTGAAATATTTATTTAAAACATTTTGATTTTCAAATATAAGTGGTACGGAGTGTTTTCCATAAGACTCTCATGCTCTCAAATGCTAGAGTGGGGGTCTTTTCCCTCCTGTTTAGACTGAATGGGAAAATTAAAAAAAAAAATCTTATAATAGAAGACAAATTGTTAAACAACAACGGCAACTCTTAAAATATCATGCTATAATATAGTTTGATTTAAAGCCAAAAATGCTTTTCTAGTTATATTTTTGAATTAAATTTTTGTTTATATAAATAAATTATTTTTGAAATTATTTTCAAATTCAAAATTAAAAAAATTGTTTCTTTTTTCTTGTTAGGTATTAGTTAAAAATAATATTGTTTTAAATATTCAATGGGTAGTATGAATAAAACAGATTTTGCTATACAAAATTTTAGTATCAAAGAATTTTATTCATATAGGTACTAAATGGAAAACCTATAACTCCAAAAAGTGAAGTCCCGAGCAGGTGCTCCGGTTTTATTCACATTCTATTTTTATTTTTTGAGAAAAGTGAATTTTTTTTTATGGTACAATGGTACATTTAAACCATCAATAGTTTAATTGAAAAAAAGACTTTAAATCTCCTAATAGTGTACAGCAATAATTTCGCTTTAATTTTCGTGGAATAGTAGCAACACTTTTGTGACCTAGACTATACATAGCATTGGTTACCTTTGCAAAACACTAAATACCCCTCAATCCTCATCCTTTCAACTCTTCAAATTTTGTCATAAATAAAAAAAAATATATATAGGACAGGTGCAAGTTTATTGATTTTCGTCTAAGTGCTCCTTTGTTTGAAAATAATCCTCCTGAAATATTTGAAAGTGTCCAATAATTGTTTTTTTTTTTTTAATTGATTCAGTTCAATGAATTTTGAGTTTCCTGTAAAAGTAGGTGTATTAATTTTAGAGTGCACTCATCTACTCAAAGTGGTTATGGAAATTTGTAAGAAAATCAATGTCAAAATTATTAATCTTTTAAATACCCATACTCGACCTGTGTAGGTTTTTGATGTAATTTTAATAGACCTGAGTATTTAAAAGGAATGTGATTTAATACCAGGTGCCATTATTGAGATTTTCTGTCTCAGAGAATTATGAAGTGGTGGATTGAAGCCAATGTCATAGTGTTGACCTTGGCCTAACATTTAGCTCGTCGGTAGTTTCTTATTAAAGAATATAGCTATACCTAATTACTAAGAGATTGACTGAAAATAAAGTGTGAAGGGCAATATTTGAAGATTATTTTTTAATATATTTGTATATAGTTACAAGTTACCTTGGACAAAGCTTATTCCCTCATGATGCTTTGTAAAAACGTTTTATTTACAATGAGAATGAATAATGAAAACAACTTATACAAAAATACCAAGAAGGGGAGCGTGTTTTTGTTTAAGGGGAGAGCGAGATTTTATACGTATAATATATCAAACGGAATAATTTACTTTGGCACATCTTAAGCATTTGAGTCATGACTTTAAGGTATAGTTTTACTTGTGATGTATATGTAGGTTTAACTTTCGTTAAAATCGTTTCGTTCGTTCTATTTTCTCAATAAACGATCTATTTTATCGATCACATTCGATCAATTTTATCGATCGTTGAAACATGCAAGCATACCCAGAATACATTCGTTATTTATATATAAACCGAAATATTAACTAGAAATAATTTATATGGCAGAAAAACCTTTGCCTTGTAAAGTAAAAGAATTATGAAAATAAAACGAAAACTATCAAATGTTGATTTTAAATGAAACACTATTTTTGTTTTATAATTTCATGTTAAATTTATTAGACCAATGGAAATTTTGTGTTAATACTAAACCAATTATTGTTAACAATGTCAGCTCAAAACGAAAGTTAAAGCTAAGTAAAACAAAAAAACTGTTATAAAGGAAACAACAATTTTGTATTTTGATTAAATATTGAGTTTTTTTCTGTGTTTAGTGTGCTGTTGATAGTCATTTTTGAGAAAAAAAATAATACTTACCATTTCATCCTATTTCGTTGCTAAATCAACGTATATATTTCCAAGTTTGTTAGCATAAACTAAGATTCTACTGTCGCACTGTCGTTATTTAATGCTGAATAATTTCTACTTCCAACAAACTGAATGAAATGCCCAACCATAAAACTCTCGTTTTCACGAAATCAAAATGAAGATACAAAAAAAATGTATAGCATAATGCATACCTACATATATCCAGGTACCATGTTAAACAAACAAAAAAAAAAAAAAATCCTTGAAATGGAAAAGAAAAAATTGCGCTTCTCTTCTATACCTTTAGTCAGCACATGAGTGTGAATTCAGTTTAAGCTTATTTTCCAACTATTAACCATAAAAAAAACAAAACCATTTATTCAAGTGGAACAGTACTTGAATGCCTTTATTCTCCGTGTCAGCTTTGGATGTCTTCTTTTATAGTCAGAGAGAAATTGTTGCTATTTGAAAGATTTTTGTATGCAAATAATTAATATTATAAAAATTAATTAAATAAATTGGTAAAGTATAACTTGTGGCGTTATTGTCACGCCGAAGGTTTCGGTATTTGATATCTGCCAATTCCACCTTTTTTAGAAGGAACAGCCTCTTGCAAGGTATGACAAATGCTGCAAGAGTATCTCACTTGACATTAAATACTGCTTCTCATCTTACCCGTTTGGATTCGGCAAAAATATGTTGGTACCCGTATATTCTTATGAAATAATAACACGTCCAAAGGAATGGTTGAAACTTGTAAGGCACCATCACTAGGCCCTTATTCTCAAGCAGCTGTCACGCTAACAATTTATTTTTGTATAGCACTTTGCAAAAAACCCAAAGCTTTTACGGAAAAGAAAATTGGGCGCGTAAAGTGACAATATTTGCAACTGGACCTCGCTGACTGAGTGACAGCATAGTCAATTTACAAAACATAATTGATACCTATACAATTTTGTGCTCAATGCTCCTCTTGTGAATGAAACTGTATTCATTGTAATAAAATTTAACGCACGAAGATAATATAAAATCTGAAAATAGGGGCAATTAAGTGGGTCGAGCGAATACGCCCCTCCACAGTCATCCAATTACAGTCTTTCAATCTTCTAGTAGGTAGTATAGGTTGACGTTTTGTTATTCATGAGTTCGTGGGTATATGGTGATTTAATTTGCAGTTTAATTTGGATTTTACAGATATAGTTATATATATACATCTATTAAAATTTCAGAATAGTCTTCTTTTAAAATATATAACACATAATGTTTTCCGCATGATGATATGACAATATTAGATTACTTACCATCCTTAAATTCAGTAGAATTTTAAGAAATTCGAAACTTTGTAAAGATATTCCTGTGCCATAAAAGAATATTCAACAGAAAGTTCAAAGTAACCTATACCTATAAAGAAAAGAATTCAGTCAACAAGATGTTTGAGTAGATGAGGACTTTTTTGTACTTTTTTGAATGTTTTATATGTTTATGCATTCATCGTTGGTCTTAGTTACAATTTTCACAATTTTATCCCATTTCCGATGGTCGTCATCTTATATTTTGGGCAAACAAATTTATTAAAGTAAATAACGGGACCTGTCATAGAACTATTTATTTTATTTTTAACTTTCTCGTTAACCGTTCAACAAAAAAAATAATTAAATTCTTTTGATGTAGAAGCTCCTTCAGAGTTAAAATAATATTGCACAGGTATCAAAATTGTGATATGATGATTTGTTGAGAGTAAACAAAACCATTTTTGATGTTGAAAGCTCCAATTTAGCCGCTAAAATAAGGGTGTTTTTGTATATTTTTAGATCCAAAATTTTGACAAACAAATTTTTAACACGATTTTTAAGGGAACTGAATTCTCTACACTTTAAAATTAAAATTTATAAATAAAAATATGTAGATATAGACAACAAATTTTCAAGAAAAATATTTTTCAAAATTGTGTACTTCCCTCATATAGGTACTTTTAATTATAACTTTTTGTTTTGAATTTCTTAGTAAAAAGTATCTATTTTAAACACACAATTTTTTTGTGTGACTTATATGATTCTCAAGATACATTATATAGCGAAAATTCTTACAACCCTTTTCCAAAATTGTTGCAGCCAAATAGAAGGCCTTTCAACCTCAAAAACGGTTTTGTAAGTTAACACTGACCCACTCTATACGTTAAAGAGTAATCTTGTCCTGTTCGAATTCAACCCAAAAAAAAAAATAACCAACATATTTATTTATTAACTTCGAACCTGTAATAAATATAGTGGTTGTAGGAAAACTTGACTGTGAACTGAACTGGCCTCTAAAGAGTATAAGATGTGTTTTACCAAATGATTGTGTGTAAGCTCTGCAAAGTTAAAATCGGAAAATATGTAAGTAAAATCACTTGCACTTCTGACTACGCGTGCAAAACTTAAAGTCGCGGATGTAGAAAACATTTGCAAAAGAAATAAAGTCAAACTTGCAATAAATCTAAACTAAATGACTCCCGCAGATTGTTATTTTTATCAAGCAGCGTTACCACTTCCGGAGAAAAAGTAGAAGTAGTTTTGAAGAAAAAAGCGAAGTGGATTCAAAAAAATCGAAGTAGATTTCAAAATGACGTTTTTATAGAAATATCTATTAAATTAAATTCATTTACTTTAGTAATTATTTTTTGTTATAAAAAAGAACATAAAATCATTTTACTATTTATAAGTATACCTATTCTTACAAAAATAAGAACACGCCATTAAAAATAAATAAAAAGATTTCAGACTTTGAAAAGCAAGTTTGTGAATATTTTTGTTCATATTAATTCTTGGGACATTTGTTTAGAGGTCAAATTTAAGAAACTGTTTTGCAGTGTCATAATGTTATATTCTAAAAATGTTTTTAATAAAATATTATTTTAAATTCGATAAATAGATTTTTCAAAAACAGTTTTTTGCTTGTATTTTAACAGTCTCCGTAAGTTCTATCCTTTAGTTTAACAAAAAAAATAACTTTGTAGATTGTATTGATAGGTAATTAAAATTGGCGTACCAAATTCCTTTTTTTTTTCATTTATTGCAAGAGTTATTACTGCAAAATTTATTTTTCAAAAAAACTTGCAGTGTGATCGTCCATTACAACAGGTACGACATGTGACCCAGTCGTGATAGTTTATGAATTTACATGTTTTATAAATTTAGTAATTCAAAAGATACAATGCAAAAACTAAAACTATATAAAAAAAGATATACAAGAAAAAAAAATTATGTAAGTAGTTTGTGCCATCGAAAACTTTTAGTGTTGGGATTACAGGTCTTATGGATATTTTTTTCTCTTCTCTGACCCCAATCCTATTAATACAAAAATACGTTAGGCAGTTAAGTAAACTTTTGGTTGAAATTCAGATTTTCTGCAATCACTTTTGTCTGTCCAATATTTGACGTAGTTGTTACAGAAATTTAAAGAAAAATTCATAGGTTTAAATGAATGGTTTTTTTTCAATTTTGTGTGGTTTTCTGGTCTCCTGTAAAATTAGTCAAAGTGGACTTAGCAGTTTTACACATTTTTAAAATTAATACCTACTACTATTAAGTTTGAAATTAATACATTTTTGACATTTTTAACATCACAATTGAGCAACATTCAAATTTGACATATGTAAATGATAGTTGTAAGACTTGTTGGCCATATAATAAATAATGAAAAAAAAAAAACCAAACATTACCAATTTTCTGAGTACATAGTTTGTTCCTTGTTGACATAGCCTTGCAAGAAGAATCTCATTAATAATGCTTCGAACTATGTCATTGTCATCGAGAGTATATTTTTCAGCAGAGTGAATAAATAAAGTTCTGGCTCCCCATTCAAAGCCAAGAGGCATTTTTTATTTTCCTCCTTTTTGCGTTTTCCTCAATCCTCTTCACGAAAAGAATAATATTGCTCCTCATATTATTTCCACATCACCATCATCTCTTTCTATTTTATACTGTGCGTAATATTTCGATATAGGAATATTCATCATCTCGAACGCAAAAATGAAATGTCAAGGACACTCAACTCAAGGCATTAGCTTCTGTGTTGTTTCAAGTGTTGATTCTAAGACAATTCCTTCTGTTCTCTTCTGAATTTACATCACAAGCTGTATTCTCGTTTGTTTTATATTTATATACAACTCCATAAGCTAAAGGTATATTCTTTTTGTTTTATTATGTGGAAAAATATTGCAGAATGCAGATTATTATATAAGTTTGAAATAGAAATTGTGAAATTATACGAGGAAATAATATTTATTTATGAGTGCATGAATGCGCTACCTACATGCAAATTGTAAAAGTTATTGGGAAGGAATAAATTGAAAATGAATTCAGTTTTCTAGAACTTAATGGAAAATTTATTTTCAATAAAAACAAGTACAAATTACAGAAAAGAACCCACGAGGAATATATTATGTAGATGTTTTTGATGTTCATTAATTAATGTACCTAATCTAATTAAAAAGTTTCGTATTTTGAAAAAAATAGTCTTTAAATAAAAGCTTCATTAAAAATATTAATTGAAATATTTTTGAGCACAAACAAATTTCTGTTGGGAAAGAAATCCTTGAATGTTTTTGCAGTTTTTTATTTTATTTAAATTTTTTTTTTGTTAAGAGAGGAAAGCTACGAAGAGATCTCATCAGATAAACGCACGTCTCGCATTCACACTGCATTGTGATGCCTGATTCACAATGCGACGAGAAAGCGAGACGTCGACGTCACGAGATCTCTTCACAGTTTTCCTCTCTAACGAACTTAAAACAATGAAATAGTACATAACTAAACATTTCTCGTCGTCACGTTGCGTCTTTTTTTCAATTTTTCAAACTTCTGACTTGTGACGTGACGACGAGAAATGCCTTTGGTATGTAATATTTCGTTGTTTAAAGTTCGTGAACACGCAATGGTTGAAAGTTGTAAGTCACAAGGCCCTGTTCCATATAAGCTTTCGCGCCACCACTTTCCTACCCAATATACATACAAAATTAAATTTCTATTTTTTTTTATTTATGTACAATAATAAGAACATTTTTTTTTAAATACATTTTAGGAAAGCTTCAAGCTAAGAATTTTGAAAAATTGAAAAATTATAGGCAATAATGATGAAGAAAATACATTAATGCCAAAAGAAGTCAAAAATAAAAAAATGTTTATATGCAGTGTTGTGCCATGTAGACTATAAATGTAGTCTACACGATTGTCTACGTGTCGACAATTAAACGTAGACAATTGGTAATTGTCTACATAGCAACGTCGACAATGTAGACAATGTAGACAATTCATAATTTTTTTTATTGAACACACATTTTTGTTGAACAGAGTAGGTATAGCTGCCAAACATTCCTATTGTAGCATTATTCGTTTATTCAACAGATTATAGATATTTTATTCTAAAACAAAAATGAGAATTTATATTACCTATGCCTTCGAAGACGGTTTTCAGCTGCACACCGTGCAAATAGCTGAACATTTGTTGTTGGCTTTTATACCAAAATAAAGCCTAGGTCATCGAACGCTTTATTCTTCGGCCATCCCAACATTTTAGTTTTTGTTTTTAAATATTACTTTGACTTAAAAGCTCTTTCTGCGTCCAATCCACGCGTTGTTCTGGAATTAATTTTATTGATTTGCAATTTCACAAATGTGACAGCAATTGTTTACATCCATGTTGATGTTGTAAGGGATAGGATCAAATTATAGGTACACCAATATGAATTAGAACTAGTTTCATAGTCGTAAGTAAGTACCAATGTGGAAGATTAAGGCCCGATTTTGCATTGTAAACTTATCCGAATAAGGGACACTTAAGACCCAAATATTGGCTACTTATGTGCGCTTTACTCAGAATTAAAACATGTGCTTAAAATGCCAATATTGAAACTTTAAGTGTCAAATGGTTAAATTCCTTAGATATTTCCAGAGCACCATTTTAAATAAGAGCTTGCTTGCTGAATGATAATGATTTGTTAAATATTGTCTAATTTTCAATCCAACTTAGACCCATTATAAATTTCATTCACACAAGAAAAAAATTTAATAAAATATTCAAGTCCTGTCCAAACTTAAGTGTGAAAATAAATGTTGCCATTTACCTCAGATAAAAAAAAAACAACATCAATATATATTATCTTCCGATGTGTGTATGTTTTCAAATTACCTTTTTATGTATTCTGAATATTCTGAAAATACCCAATATATTTCAATATATTTATTTGTTTATAATGTATACATGTTGTTGTTTTCATATTTAATTAATTCCTTAAAATGCAAATTGTTCTTATTTCAATAAATTAATTGTATCAAAGAATTTCTTTATAACATGTAAGAATAAATACGTAAATGGAAAACCGAGAGAGGAAAAGCACTTTTGAGGTTATTAATTACCGTTACAAGCAATGTATACCTAGTGTTTGTGAATTACGAAAAGAGGAAAAGCTTTTAAATCTTAAAGATAGTAATGGATGAATAGAATAAATTAATTTAAAAGGCAACACCATTAATTTGGCAAACGACTTTATGTTAATATCGAAGATTTCTTGCTTAATTAAGATGAATATGTTTGCAAATTGATTTTTTTAATTAGTTTGAAAATGAAACAAATCAAACCAATTTATTTCAGAAAACAGAGTAAAAAAAAGTGTAGTTGTTATATAAATAGGGCCTTACGAATGAAATTTTGCCAATTAAAAATATTAATATATATAAAAATGAATTGGCACATAACTCATCTGAACGTCACCTAATTTGTATGAATATTTTTTTGTTGAATTCATATTGCATCAGGTAAACTCAATACGGAGCCGAAAATAGCAAATTATGATTTGAAAAGTGAAAAATCATGAACAACCGAAGTTGCATACTTTCAGGGGTCGATGTCTTAATATTCCATTTTGTATTGGAAGGAGAAAATATTAATTCTAAGGAATGACAAAGACTACGGGATTGACAATCAGCTAATTTAGACCATCAAGAAAATAGGATCTCCAACAGATAGCGTTACGCTCCCTGACTGCATTTTAGTATTAAAATTATTGGAGCGTGCCAAAAATTTAATTGAAAAGGGTTGTTTAAATCCCCAAACATTTTATTTTCACTTTTTAAATTTGGAGAAAAATTCCGTGCAATGCCTGGTGAACCAGCTCCTATACGTCATATATAAAGATAAATTTAAAACTACCACCATCAGTTGAGTTTATGAAAACATTAGAAATCCTTACCCTTTTTCGGTTTTCCTTTATTCATTTGTGTAGATCGTGTTCAAAACTTCGAACATTATGTAAAAACAAAAGAAGAATACCTAGTACATATTATGCATATATTATTTTGAAAATCTTCTTTGCATATTTCTATTCAGCTGAATTAAAAAAGTGCGATATACTATTCATTCAGTAGCATATTTGAAATTTATGGCTTTTAGTATAGGTACCGCATGTCGAAAAAACGCAAAATATTATGTAAAAGTTCCGGAGAAACATGTTTTTGCTATTCCAAACCCTTGACAGCTCTTCCATAGGTAATCTCAAACCTAATAATTTAATAATCAGCTCGATAAGTGCATTTTAAGCAAAAATCAAGCGCTATTAATAAACGTCAAAATCCTGTTTTCGTAATTTTGTTGGAAAAAACTTGAAGTGCATTTTCCTACAATCATTATTTAATTTACGAAGTTTAATCAAAAATGTTAAAATTGATTTAGATAAAATTTAAAAAAAAGCAAAATCATTGTACGGCAATAAAAATTCGAATTTTCGCTTTTGGGAATCGCATACAAATAATCTGCTTAGGCCCTACCTCAAATAACAGTCAACGCACAGCATCACAATCACTTTTTAACACGAAACCAATATAGACCAAGTTAAAATGTTACAAAAAAAAGAGCATAACTTGTTTTTTTTTGTTAGATCCAGATGATGGATGATGTGCCAACGGAAACAATGAAATAGTTAGCTTTTGTTGTCATGGTTCCTGATTCATTTCAATGTTCTGGTTTGTAAATTCTAGTTCTAGGAAAACGTGTGTTTCAAAAAATCGTTGAATGCAAACTATGTATGTACCTAATGACACCCGGTTTAGACAAGTGTGTGAAAGTTATATACTAATCCTTCAAAAATTAAAAAAAACTGACACATTTCATATGAATACTATTAAAGTTCTACTCGCGCGCCGCCTCTTGTCAAAACTGAGGGTTAGTTCTATACTTCTTTTTGTTTTAAGTTATTTCCATTTCACAAAAAAAAAAAGATAACTTACAGTATTTTTCATAGAACTTTGATTAAAAACCTTGTAAAAGTGGATGGATTGAATAGTAACAATGACGACAAAATTGTTTTCACATTAGCTTGTTGAAAAAATTTGACAGACGATGTTGCAATTGAATTTTCCAGCAGATATTTTTTTTTCTTTCTTTAAAAACAAACCATAATTAGTACTTAATATAAACATTTAAGTCTATGATTTTATTTTCCCTATAATTCAGCTAGTTGGCAGCTGGATAAATCATAAATCTTACTTAAAATACGAAATTACTATTGTATTATAGTTGTCAGAATTTCTTCTCGAATTTAAAAAGTGATTGTTAAACTGCAATTCAGACTAAGTTCATAATCTAAACACGAGGAACAATAAATATTTCTGAAGAAAAAACACAAATATCAACCGAAAAATTGCTTCTTCAATGGTATGAAGAAGTCGAGCAAAATGTATCGCATGCAATTTTTTACAGAAAACCTGCTATTAGGCTTAATTGCCTAACCACTTAAAGGCTTTAACTTTTTTTGTATTACACTTCGTCATTAAAATAAAAATGAAACAAATTGAGACTATACAGGCGTATTCAACACGAATAACACTTAACCTACATAATTGGAAAAAAAAGAGATTTATTTTCCTAATTTCTAAGCAAAGTTGTGCCATTTTGGGGGTAGGGATGTGGGTATAAAGGATAAAATATACTTTGTATTCGGAACATAAAAGCGAAACTTTTATTTCACTTTTCCCTTGAAGAGACGTCAGACATGCTTTACTAAAGGCCACTTAAAAAAAATACAAGCTATACTGACTTCTTGACTAAATTGATTACCTATAGAAAGTAGTGAAAGAACATCCATAAGATTTTTATTGATCTTCCTTTATTTAATAAAAGAATAACAAGCTTGTCATATTTTTTCATCAACATTTCGAAAACGTTTCATGGAAATTCATTTGTAAATGCTTTCAAGAAACATTGAAACTATATAAATGAAAGAAATTCAATAACAATTTTTGAAGCTTTAGACAAAAATTTCGTAATTTTCATCTCGGTCGTGTTTAAATCGAAAGTTTTCAGTAGGTATTGGTATCGGTGTCATATGACAACGTCTCGTCTCGCTGGGTATATCTTCGCGTTTTGTTGTGTGGTTTTGTGGAAGAAATATAAAACAAGGCTTTTAATCTGGAAGCTGCTTTATATATTCTTCGAGATGAGGCAGAAACCATAGATTTATCTTCAAACAAATTTCTACCTAATTTGATAATAAACCGATCAACAAACCTTACACAATTTGATAAGATTTTTCCAAAAACGTTTTCTCTTTCAGTCAAAATTTAAATACCTCTTTTAGCTTTTTTTAAACTACGTTTTCAATCATGTCATTTTTTTTATGTGCTACCTATCGCATTCAATTCTTCAATGCTTTCCTATTTTCCAAACCATCGAACTGCATTAAATCATCCTTAAGGGTAGCGAAAATCCTTCAGTGAGTGCACTTAATAAACCAACAAAAAAATACTTACAACCTTGAACCACCAGACCCGATTATGGGGTTTTTTATTTTATATTCCTTCATTTTGTGTTTTCGATTCTTCAAGGATAAAAATTATTAACTTAAAAAAAGGACGAACTTGGTTTTATACATACATATATGTATGTATAAAGTCGTAATATTGTATATGTATACCTTACCTATTCATCTGATTCAAACAAAAATAAATTTGTTGTGGGAGCCTATATTTATTTTATGACACCTGCGAAAAACATGAGCTGCGTTCCTTTACTTTGAATTTGAAACTGTGAAACAAAACAAAAGTCTCACAAAGTTCATATAAAAAAAATAAAATGTGTAGGTTGTAGACAGAAAATACAGATTTTTAAGAAATCAAGATAATTAGAAGTATATTAATTAAACAAATTCTGAAATTATTTTGACACCATTGCAAATCTTAATTTATGACAAATTTTTAATATAAATACTGAAATGTTACGGCCTCTTGCAGAAATTTACAAATTTTCCAAGATTATCTCTTGAAGTAAGAGAGTGCTTCTCACCTTAGTCGTTTGGATTCGGCAGAAAGTTATAGGTCACACTTGTATGGTATATACATAGCCCTATTTTGGTTATAAGAATAATTTTAAAAATATGCTATAGATAATTTTTATATAATTAATGCATTGAGGTTGGTTGGTGGAAATTAATCTTAGATATTTTTTTAATATTATAAAAAAAAGAAATACTTGAATTTTCCACAAATAATTTTTCTTAAATAATTTATTAAGAAATTAAATCAATTGAGGCCAACACGTTCCGGGGTTGAACTGACAAGTAAATCGACCGATTCATTGTTTAGTTATTAAATTTTCAACAAAATATTTAATTTATTTAATTAAATAAATCATTTATTTTTTTTTTAAATCAAATAAAAATTGAAAATTTGAAAAGGTAGCCTTTTTTAAATTCTGAGCGTTATTTTTGGTCTTTAAAAAATGAAAGAAAATCGACCAATAAAAAAAATAATTTATGGATTACAGTTTGAAGGTGACTAAAGACATGCGGCCCCGACGGTATTCTAATATTCGAGGGAAACAATTCTCCCGAAACAGATACTCATATCAAAGATGCGGATATGCCTTTTTAGTTGTAAACAAAAATTGCTGCGTCGTAAAACAATAGTTAAAATAGTCTCTTCGTATGCTTGGATGAAGAATGTTCAAATTAGGTGCTAAATAATGTGTTATTAGGCGTGTTTTTTTGCAAGGAGGGGGGAATTTGACTAATAAACAACCACGGGGATTAGCGACACCATCACAGAAACAAAATGGAGTTGTCATACAAACTATCGATAACAAGTATATAATTTACGCAGGTAACACAGTTTTTCTATGCGCTTAAGTTAAGCCCGGAGAATTCTCTGGGATTAGTTTAGCCCGCAGGGGATTCATTGTTGTTGTTCCATTTCCCCTCAGGCTTGCAAAAAAACACGCCTATTCTATAAAATAAATAACCGCTTTGATATCGGCAGAAAAATTTAACCAAGTCACCAAACTTAAAATAAAATAAAGTAAAATAAAATTAACGATTATTTATCAAGAATTTTTTTATTGGAGTTTAAGTTGATTATCTAGAATTTCAAAGATTTTATGTATTTATGTAAACACCATCTAAAAAGAGAAATCATGTTTCAGGGATATCTCTTATCGTGAAAAGTGTCTTTACTTTAGCCGTAAGAATTGGGCAGAAAATTATAATCACTTTCACTCTTGCTGCTTGAGAGTTGTCACTTGGTGGTGCTTGTAGGTATAGAACCAGATATAAGCTGTCCCATTACCATTTTTTTAATATAAATATATAAAATATAATAACAATATGTATATACATATTTATTCGTTTAAAAAATTCAATTGCTAAAACAAATTTTAAAAAATATTTTAATCACGCCATCGAAATTCATGAAAAAAGATGAATTTATGCAAAATAATTCAAAAACCGTTGAAGCAGTTTTAATAAATTGTAAGTATTTAAAAATACATTATTTATTATTTAATATAATATAGACATGAAAATCTTTTAAAAAAAATCACATATAAGTTGTTTTTGTTAAGTCAGTAAAATATTTTTTGGAAAATTTGTATGTATGCAATATTATTTAGCGTTGAAGAAACTTCTGTACAAAAATTTTAATCGAAATCGGTTAAGCATTTAATAAAAAAAAGTTAAAAAAAAAGAAAAAACTGGTCTCTGGTACCGAAATTAATTTTTTTTTTTTACAAAAAAGCAAACCATACTTAGAATAATCCACTCAAATGTTGTATCAAAATCCTTACAGTTGTTTCCGGAATACATAACTAATTTGACAATGGTTGGCATTTCAGGTAAAAAAAAGAATTAAATTTGCTTCTATAGGGAATCAGCTAATTTCGACGTACAGATAGACAGGCGGATTTGCCGTTATATCTTTTTTTTTTACACTTCAGAATTCTTTGTTGTAGTGAGCTTAGAGCAAGCTGCAAGCTACAAACAGAGTCTCATCATAAGTGCATGTGTTAGTGGTTAGTAAATTAGTAAAAATAATTCAAACTAATAACACATGCAAATACAAATCTAAACACATAAATAGTAACAAAAATTAAACAAAATAATAATACAAGTAAACTATAATACAGAATTATACAGAACAATAGTATCTGTTGTCAAGAAGTAAAAACAATCACGACCGTGGAGCACTGGTTCGAAACGCTTTTTTTAATCCAATTTTACTCATGTTAAATTCAACAGAGGAAGCATTTAAGTTAAAAAGTTTGCTCATTCGGTTAAGAGGCTCATGTATGCCGTAGTTAGTTCTATGAAAATCTACATGTAAAAGTTCAAATCTTCGCAGGTGGTGAGATCCTCCACGGTAATTTATGCCAATACAGGCTAACAAATCAGGAGCGTCAAGTTGACCATTCATGAGTTGGTGAACAAACAATATGTCGTTATTAACACGCCTTTGGTATAATGTTTGGACCTGCAGAAGCTGGATCCGATGTTCATATGGTGGAAGGTTAAACGGATCGGCCCAAGGAAGACCTTTTAGAGCAAAGCGAATGAATTTATCATATCATATTTGATTCAAATCTAGAGCTTGATTTTTGTACGAATATTAATATATAGGACCTGTCGAAAATAATTATGTTCAAAATTTTATAAAAGTAATGATATAATTAAAAATTTTGCGAAGAATGAATAAAAATTAAAAAAAAAAAAATAAGATGCATTTTTGTTTAGGTTTAAAATAGACTCACCTAAATAGTTGGTTATATTAGTTGAAATGTTATCCAATTATCCAATATTAAAACACTTGATTTATTTTTTTAATTGTTGTTTTTATTGTTAAGAAAAAAATTGTATTAAATTCAATTATGATTTGATTTTCATTTTATTAACTTTTTATATTTATTGTTTAATGTTTACACTAACATTAATTTTTTGTTTTTAAAACATGTATTTACAATGTTATATTATATTTAATATACTTTATCATTAAATATTTTTTTAAAACAATTTAAGTATAACACATTTCGGTTTAAAATTTATTTCAAAATATAATTAATTTTTCTTTCTTTTTAATTAAAATTTACATAAATTATGTTCAGAAAACAGACATTCTTCTTCGTTCTTTCATTAACTTTGTCAAATTCTATATTTTAATTTTATTCGTTGCATCCACATAAAACTAATTTAACTAATCCATTGATAATAAACATAATCTTTATGTGTTGTTGTTGATATATTTTTTATCAAGCGTTGCACTAAAACAATTTGTTTATATTAAATTCGATGTTAAATTTATAATAATATTCATTATTTTTGTTTTAGAAATGAATAGAAAAGTATTCGGAATGTTTTAATTTTTTATAATGAAAAAAATCTAGGTTTTTCACTTTATTATAATTTTTATTTATTTTTAATTAAACTACACTTAGAATATTATTATTAATTAAAATTCTTGTATAGCTATGCTGAAATTGGTTTTAAACATTTATTAATTCAATTTTAACATTTTCCGACTCACAATAATTAAATTTATTATTTTTTTTTACTTGAATAATAATATTTTTTCTCAATATTTTTGTTATATTGTATTTTAAATTCACTTGTACATTTGTTAGATTTAAAAAAAAAATCGTTATTTTCAACTATTCAGTTTTTATGAAGTTATTTTTTGTATTTAATTTTATTTGGTTAAAACTTTTATTAATATACACTTTTTCAATTTCTAATTTGTTTTCAATCACGCTTAATTTTTTTATTTATCAACAACCCTTAATCGTTTCGATCATCAATACCCCAGCTAATTTATCACTTAATTCCTCTTACCAGTATGGCTTGTATGAGTACTCTTGTCACTGATGATTTCTTTTTTTTTTTTTATTAGATCTCTATGTTATTTTGGTTTTAAAGCGATTTTATCGTTCTTAACCGTTTGAAGAATGCCGAAGAACTGTATTCCCCGAGACTTAAAATTTGTTTCGTAGCAATCAAAGGATTCAGTGCAAATAATCATATGATGTCTTGGTAAACGGAAACAATGTTTCATTCTATGTTCTTTTCTGCAGTCAGCGCCTGCGTTGGAATAGGATCAAATGGAAAAGTCCATGGAATTTCTAGGGGTGGTTAGGGTTGGTGTTTTGTTTACACAACTGTAGTTTAAAAACTTTCCAGTTTAATTCCTGTTTTGCGTAAAATTAACCTTGAATTTACATTTTCCTGAATGAAAATCAGAAATAGGACTTCGAAAGTGTAAATACAGGAAAATAAGGACCACCAATTATATACATACATATGTACATGTTAACTTAACATTGTATTTGTAAATAGGTTAACTTTGGAAGTATTGAACCGCTTTTACTCCGGTCAGAATAGAAAAACACCTTTATTCATAGTTCTTTATAATGGATTTTTGATTATTTATAAATAGTATAGGTATTGTGTCTTTTGTGTTTCGTTCTACAGACAAACTCGTTGCTAATGGCCTTCATTTTAGTTTACAGGCTACATGAAATTGTGAATTAGTTATGAATCCTGCTCGTTGAAGAAAAGAATGATTTTTTTATAGCTGTTGAAATGTTCATAAGTAATAAAAAGAGTGTTAAGTGTTTAGAAGTGTTTTCACCCTGAGGTAGGCTATGATGATGAAATGAAGCAAACGCTTTTCTATACTGGGAACACTATCGTTAATTTTAATACCTCCTTGTGAAGTTCATCGAAAGCTTTTTTTTTTCTTTATGTGCTCTTTATTAATGGTTAACAGGTAAGGTTCTTATAATTATATGAAGTGAGCGTATATTTAATAAAGCAAATATACACACGTCTACATACTATTCACATTAACATTTTCAGTTCATCATAGTTGTATTGATGGGTGGGTCATTAAAATATATAGCTAAGTTCAAGTTTCGTGCCTGAAAAATAATTTGAATTTAAGATTATCATCAAAATAACTTCGTATGAAATATACCTACATTACATTCCTTTTTACCGAGGTTGTGCTCACGTAATTATCCATGCGTTTCTGGGGATGCAGTATTATTATTATTCGAAAGAAATTCTAAAAAATAAGGTCTGGTCCCGAATGGTAATCATCATCATCACTTGACACGTAAACAAATATTTTTTATGAAGGTTATTTATAGGTGAAATTCTTTGAATGCAAAATAGTTTCCAGCAAAATATTATGTAACTAGGTTTAGCGCTGGGGGTAATTTAAAATAAAGAGGAATTTTGCAGATAGCGCTAGGGCGTTAGTGATAATTAAAAATATACACTATCTACGGAAGAGTAAGTTCATTGTAAGGCTGATGGTGTAGGATATTCTTAGAAAAGGGTTTTCTACATAATACCTCAAGAGGAAAACAAGTACGTACCTACAGATGCAATAAAAAGGCCCACACTAACTTATGACGTTGAAAATCTGATGTAACGATGATAGAAAAGACAGTAAAATCGACCTCGCAATTTTGCCAGTCGAGAACGAATATGTTTGCATCGATTTTTCTTAAATTACATACATACTGTAAGTATGCTTTATTTCTTAGTATCTTTTCAAAATTCTATATTAACGGTACATACCCCTTAGATAATTTTTAGTTTTGATTAAGAATTTATTGTTAACGAAAATCTTATGAAGTTGAAGGTTCTTAAAAATTTCCGTAAAATTTGGTGCTTAAATTTGAAATATAATACTTTACAGTTTTTTAGTAAATATAGAATTAGGTGATTGTTAAAAAATAATATGCAGTTAAACTCTTTATTTTCACATTAAAACTTACCATATAATTAGAACAACTATAAGCTTAAGATGCGTGAAAAAAAACAGAGACCGGTGACAAATAAAGATAACTAAAAAAATAGTATTGGAGGGACGATTCTCTCTCTCTCAAAAAAAAAAAAAAAAAAAAAATGCAACACTTTGAATAATGCTATGCTCTTTTTAAAGCCAAACATTTCTTGTTTGGTTTTGTTTTAAATTAAAAAAGTTGTTATTTCTATGAACGGTTTTTGAAAAGACTGTGACTCACTCGAAACATAAATACGAACAGTGTGACAATTATCCCTTTAATGCCAAAAAATATATAATATTAAAATTAACATTCAATTCTTTAAAGATCCACGAAGCTGTTATATGGTCTTCTGTTTTTCTATTAATCAATATGATTCAATATTGAAACAATGCATTCAAGAAATATAATTGTTTGCATTTTTTCGCTATCCTACAAAGAAAACACAAGTGTTTTTATGCCCCCATTCAATAAAAACAAAAGAAGCTTAGAGTATGAATGCATACAAATCAAAACTAGGGCACTGGTGATAGGGCAAAAATAGCAGTAAGCTCTGAAATAAACTCTCCCTACGTACAATTGATGAAAAACTTAGAAGTAAAAAATGATATGGTAGTTTTTGAAAAATAAAGTGAACTATATATTGAAGGTTTCAATGAAACAACAAATACTTCAGTGATTTTCCATTTTGTTTTATAAGCTGGAGAAGAACTATTAAAAATAAAATACATGACTGAGTTGCACGAAGTTGCTCTTACGGTTCAAGTGGATTAGAATTTTAAAAAATGTATATGGGTATTCATTTATACATATAATTAATTAATTACTATAATAGGTATATAATAATTTAATGGAAATAAAAAAGAAACATGAAAATTATTTTTTAATTTGCTAAAACAACTCCTATACCTAATTATTTTAAACTCAAAATAAAAACTGTTCCCTCTTAAGTTCCAAGTTGGAAGAAAATCATTTGTTAGGGACAGGCACACATATACAAGACAGACAGACAGACATTTTTTGGGATCCACTTTATTCGTGTTCTCTGTCACAGTAATATCAAGTTTGATTAAAATCTCGAGTTCGATTTTTTTACAAATCCAAAACCCTATTGTGCTTAATCTCTTCAAACTACTATAGGAATATCCATCTAAAATCAAAGTAAAGAGTGATGTTAGAGTTAATTTGACCACCATAAGACATACCTTTAATAAAAAGTACACAGCATCTTTAAAGTTTTAAGTTACAAAGAACACCGTTTAGTTGATTGATTATACATACATATTTAAAAAATAGTAAATTTTTATTATGACGGTAATGCATGGCGAACAAGATGGTGTACAACCATTAAAAAAGTAATGGATAAAGAAATAGAATATCACTTGTTTAAAAAAAAAGAAACGTACCCAAAAACAACCAAAAAAATAACAAACATATAAACAAATAAATAAAAAAGTACGCATACGTCACAGTGTACCGTATTGTTTCACTTTTTTTTTGATAATAAGCTTACGTGTCATTTTTAGACTCAAATGCTAAAACCATGTATAATTCAAGTTTATAATAAAAACAAGAAACACACAAAATAGCTACTAATTTTTTATTAATATTGTTTAGGAAGTATAGAAATTCGATCGTAAACGTAGTGAGTGACCGCGTTGTATTCTCATTATATCCTTTTTAATTAATAATGCCGAACCCATATGGCCGAATTCATTTTTAAACCCTTTTAATAACACAAAATTATACTTTGAACATTAAAGCCCTTAATATTATTTGTATGTCTTTCGTTTCATTTAAAATTGATAACCTACTCCTACTTTTTTTTATTTCTTATTGAGTTTTGAATTTTTGAATAACACATTTTCTGGTTCCACCTCTCGTATAATTCAAATCTGATGTGTAATGTTATCATTTTTTTTTTAAGCGACGTGACATTCCCTCATAAGAATTTAATAACTGATTTTCTTGTTTATTATTAAGCTACAGCCTGTGTCCTATATACCCACTACACAATTCACATCCCCCATAAGCTATAAAAATAAGAATATAAATACATCTGGCTGTGAATTTTCTAAAAAATTAACCAGGTCATAACTATTCGGTCTGCAACAATTTTCAATTATCTCCTTACTAGAAAAACGTGACAAAAGTGCAATAAAAATCATTCAAATGTCACGGTGGTTATACTGGCGGGCATACGCAGAAACAACGCTTTTTTTGTTCCTAATATGTGAATTTCTGTTCTGGGAGAAAGATATTAGGATTTTTTTTTTCGTTATAAAGAAAAAGCTAAAAGGTAAATAAAAAAAAAAAATGTTCTGAACAGATAATGGTTTTTGGAGAATGCTTCTGTACGAGAATGTCATCTGGGCTTAATGGTTTTTCGCTTGAAAGAGGTTATTCCAAGGTTCAGGTTTTAAATTCCTTTCACATTTTTGTACATACATACATACAATACATGTATACATAATCTACACTATTTAGGATTCAACTATACCTACGTAGTTCTATATTGCACAGTGAATTTTGGCTGTGAGAGCACATATGAACACTCATGGCTAAAAAGACAAATCGTTATAAATTCTATTCTTTCTTTTTTTTATATATATTATCATGCGAATGTTAGCATTATGATATCATGCATGTGATTGTAAAAGCAAACCAAAGAAATAATGTATTAGTTCATTACTATCCTGCAAGTTATTGATTTATTGAGTAACTCTTTTGAGTAACTGAAAATTCCTTCAAATTTTCACGACGTCATAGAAATTTTTACAAATGTCTGTTTGATATGCAACGAGAGAGAACAATAATGGAGAAGAAAAATTTTTCATCAATTCAAAAACTTGCAAATTTCTGCTGTAGGTAGATACTTATTGTTACAATTTTCAAGAATCTGTCACTTTTTTCACTTTCATCTTGAATACTGTTTGTGACATGTGTATTGTGTAATATCAATTTTAATTCTTAAACAAACAGACACGCTGAAGATGACCGACGCGACGCACGGTATGACAAAACCCACTTTTTCGGACTTTTCTCCAGCATTTTAGTCTTAATTTTGATTAAAACTTCGACATCCAAACGTGCAGTTTATATACAACTATGACATTATTCTTGATTCATAGATAGCACGTCCTAATGATAATAAAAATAACTTTCATAAAATACGAGTATCTATACACATCATCATTATGTCTGACACAACTTTCACTCAGATTGATTTCCTCATCAGAACTCATTACAGAAATAATAAATATGCCTGAGACTGACAAAAATCAGAAATATTTCATCATCAAAGTTAAAGTGTTATAACTTGAAGTAGATTTAGAAGTTCAATTATCATCAGAAATAATGAGTTGATTTTTTTGTTTTAATATGTTAATGATTTTCTCAGGAATCGGTTGCTTTATATAAATGTTACTTATATTTTCTATCTGGCCCCATCACCTTTTTGACTCTCTAATTTATCTACTCGAGCTTTCTCTCTCACTTTCAGAAATTGAATGCATACAATGAAAAGATACCTCCTATAATGAATCCTCATTAAAGCCAATAAAATAAATGGTTATCTCTGATGACTGAGTCTGGTTTTGATAAATACAAACAATTCTTCTTCTACCTATATTTAACGAGCTAAGTAAGCAGTAAATTATTGTGTAACAATAAAAATATGTTTCACATAGATGTATTAAATTGAGTGTAAAGCTACTTGGAAATAATGGACTTTAATTGTAAAGGATTAAGGGCTGAAAGACATGAAACACAAGATGTTTAATGTTTTAGATAATTTAAAGCTATTTCTCAGTATAAGAAGTGACATCATTAAGAGAATAATGTAAAAAGAAGAAAAACATGAAATAAACAGATCGATTAGGGAAGGATCTAGAGCTTATTTTTCTTGTAAAATGAGGATGACTTAACTTTTATTGCGTTTGTCCTACGAGCAATGAGTCATAGTTTTGTAATATTTTTTCAAAGAGTTGTTGTGAGAATTTCTTAACATCTACTGATTTTGAGTAAAAAATTAGAGGTTATAAAGTGAGTATTTATACAAGAGTAAGTATATAATCGCAGTGGGGTGAAAGAAATAAAGAAGGCGTATATATAATAGCCCCGTTACCACAAAAAAAAGTGCATCAAAAGTATAACTCTTCTGAAAAAGGAATAAGTTGAGGGAAACCACTTAAAATCCATCGCATCCCAATGTACTTAAACGTCTATCGAAACCATAATTTTATAATCAGAGAGTTGAGGGCGTTTTGATGTGCAACATTTAAAGTGTTTTCCCTCACTCATTATTATATTAAAATATGTTAGACTTTTAATGCAATTCTTTTCGATAACGATAACGAACGAAGTCATTCGTAATCACCTTCACCAGAACAACTTACATCATTAATATCTTTTGGTTTCCTTTCACGCCAAAAACTCTTCAGATAATATAACTAATTTTGAGAAGCAAACAATTAATATTTACTGGTGTAACGTAATCTTAAAAAAATAGTTTTTGGCATGAAAGGAAACCAAAAGATATTAATGATGTAATTTACTGGTGTAACGTAATCTTAAAAAAAATAGTATTTAAATTTTTCATTTCAATATTTTGTAAACCAGAGTCAAATGTGTATTTTTGAGATAAGATTGTGTTCGGGATATTCAAAACTTCGGAAAAGTATAATCTGCTTTCTGCGACACCAAAAATGTTTAATTTTTTAATCAAAATCATTTTAATTATAAAATAGTGCATAAACACAAACAAAAGTCCCAAGTTCAATTCTTATTGCCTTAGAATTTAACTTTAAACAGCAACACGTGGCATCCAATTTTGTGTGGATAGTTCAATTTATCTTCTGTACAAACAGGTTTTCCTATATTTATGTAATATACCCTGCATAATGTAAAACCTTGTTAATTAATATATTTGAATCCTTGTTAATTAATTATAATAATAATATAATAGTGTTGATGTTGACGATGTTGAATTACTCTAGGACACAAATGTCCTCTGAAATATATGTATTTATATACGGTCAAAATTTCGGTGTTTAAAATTTAAGTTAAAATTGAAAATTCGATTAGAGAACAATTGGAATAGAAGAATATAAAGAAGAATAAATCAAATACTATTCAATTCCAATAAATAAGTCGAAATCTTACCAAATACGCCCAGTTATTAGAAAAGAAGTTATAAAATTAGAGCATTTTTTTCTCTTTTTTCACTTAAGTTGTTAAAGAAAGCTTTTTTAGTTTTCTCATATTTTCGTTTCTTAGTAAAATTTATCTTTGAAAACGAACGAACGAATTTCAAAGAAGAAACTGCTCAATTTTTATTTTCTAAAAAAAAGTGGTAATAATTATTTATAAAAATGCACACACTTGAAGATTCTTATTTAAAGTGTAATGCAAAACATTTGTTTCTATAAGTAATTTTATAAATGTTCATTAATTCAATAACGTTGTTATACATTTAAGCTTCTCTTGAACCGAGGTAATCTCAAATCTGAGTATGATCCAAAGCCCAACGATTTAAATTTAAAACACAGGCCGAATTCCTTAACGTAACATTCGCAAAGCAAAACACATGCAAAACGAATATCAAAAGTGTATGTTTTGCATTGCATGTACGGTACGTATAAAATCCATTTCGGAAAGAATATTTGCTTAAATAGTTGATTGTGGCTAGAATTAATAATGTAATCCAAAAAGATCTTTCCCAATTGTTGCATTTGCATTTGCGCAAGAAAACAAAAATCTGCTACATTTGGGGACAATATGCTTTGCAGGGATGTTTACGTTTGCATTTTAAAATTGTCTGTTTAGCATAATTTGCGCCAGTTTTGCGTTTAGGAATTCGGCCAATTTTACTTACTTTTCTTAATTTGTCTTCACCCATTTTGTAATGCAAGTGAAGTGCGCAATACATTTTTGACATTTGCGAAAAAATTAAAATCTACTACGTTTAGGGAAAAGCATGGATGTGTTTACGTTTGCATCTTGGAACTGTTTGTTTAGCACAATTTGTGTTGGAATTTTAACAAATCTTACAAATCTTCAGATAAATTTTATAAATTGGGAAAACTTAAATTGAAAAAGATCACATATTGGCTAGAGATTCAAGTTTGAAATTGTAGCTAGAAATAAAAATTGAGTCACTATGTATTTATTTGCATCAAAATAATTCTCTAAAAACGCCATAAAAGTCAAAACTTAAAATTAAATTATTATAACTGTTGCTTATTTTAAATTGCATCCTGAAATTTAATGCTCTATACCAAAACTTAGTTTGCTCTTACTATTCTCTTAGATTTTGATCGTAGTTTTTTTTTTTATTTTCATTACAATACGTGTTTTTTAAAATCTTTGAGGATATAAGATGGATAAAACGATATCGAAAATTAACCACGCTCTGATTGTGATTTCACCTCTAAGTGAATATGTTACGATTCGTTAAGTATCCTCTCGGTCCTGATCAAACTGCAATGGACCAAAAGTAAGCCAAATGAGAACGAATTTCGTTATCAAGGGAACTTCTTTCCCTTGAGCCCTTTATTAAGACCACGGGGAAATAGTTGTTCTTGCATTATTTTACTTGAAAATTCTTTAGAACTGGCCCATTCTTAATTACCAATTAAGAATACCTCCGGGGGATTAGAAAAAAAAAAAAAAAAACATGGATTCTCAAATTTTTCTAAGATAGCATCTAAGCAGATAATCACTTAACCAAAAATGATGTTACTTAATACCATCAAGAAATATCCTTCTAAAGATTTACACGGTAGATGTATTTTTTTGGTCATTTTCTCCACGTGTGCCTACCTACATACTTACATCCTTTGTAAAATAAAGACACGTTTTTATGATCCGAACATTTATTTCTGCCTTCTCACTTACGTAATTATTTCTTAATTACTTGACATAACTTTTCACTCAGACCACCACCCACCAATGGACCCGCATTTAGCTTTATTTATATTCTCCTTAACAAACAAACTAATAATCCGAATGTCCTTTTCTTCTTATGACAGCAAGAATATAAAGTAGACAATTAACTACGCCATATAATAATGTAGGTATGCAAGGTAAAATTATATCAGATTTTACCGAAATTGACTTACCTACATTTGTTTCTCTATTTTGATTACCGCAGGACCTAATGTACATATAGGTTGTTTGTATAGACCAACAACTTGTAGCACCGCTTCCGGCTTCATTCTCATAAAGTTTTTGTCCATAAGGAAAAATGTAATAATAATAATATAAAAAGTTAAAGGCATCAACTGTCGCTGTCAGTTATTAGATATTCGACATGCTATATGCCCGAGATTTTATATACGTTTCGCCTACATTTACATAGCAGTGTGATGTGAGTACCTTGATTAATGATTTCAGTGACATCAAATCGTCTACCCATTCTTCCTCTGGGATTATAAATAATGAATACACTTACTTATGTACCTATATACTTGCCGCAGGTCTTAATTAAGGGGAAGGATAAGGGATTTGAAATTCGAAGGCTCTCCTTCTAAGAAGAAGAAATTTCAGTATAAAGTCTCATGGAAAGTTAACTTATAGGGGTTGCGTACCCACATAAAAGGCAAGTTTGGTGACACAATGAATATTGAATAAACAGTCAATATATAACATATTCTTAGACCTCTAAAAGTCCCTTTTAAGCATCTGTACCTACCTGTACCTGAGATTTTGCTAGATGTACCTACTCTTCGTCTTCTGTAAGCATGGCATGCATGCAAAAGTAAAAAGTAAAACGCTGTATTGACTTTTCCCCAGGGACCAACTGAAAGTTTTCCTGAAAATATACACACCCAGTTGTTTGCTTCAAATTGTTTAAGACAACAAAAGAGAAAAAAAAAAAAAAACAAAGGAAGTTCGCACAAAAATTAAATGTTGTTCTGTTCTGGTTAAAGATTCAACTCCAAAAGGTGAAGAAACGAAAAATTAACAGAAGCACGACGAATGACGCGACGTGCTTATCCGATAAAATTCCCACGCACAGCAAGTGATGGGATCAGTACCTACCTACCTATGTATCGTAAAAATTTACGACATCTTTGGAACAGCAATTTTCGCTTCTTTAGCAATTTTTGTTCGTCTTCAGTTTCGATTGTGGATGCTCAAAGTTTTAGCACCGAATATATTTATTATTTTTCGTGACATGAAGTTTTAAGTGGTGTATTATGATGAGTTTTGCCTCAATAAAGGTTGAATATTTCTGAATATGTTGGTATGTTATTTCATAAAAAATGCAATCTAACTTCTTATTTCTATATAGAAATAACAATTCCTGTAAAAATTTCATTTTGTCTGTCTGGCTGTCTATATACATATATACCCCAACCAAAAGCCAAAGAGAAACGATTTTATTGTTCAAGGCTGTTTAAAGGCCAATGAATACGTAGAATCTCCTTTTGTTATCAAAATAATTTCTACTTCCAATTGAAATAATAATTTTATTCGAATTTTCTGCTAACAATATTGTAGGAGCTCGCGGCGTAATAGTTAGTGCGTTGGACTGTTACTCCAAATGGTGTTATGCCTATGTCATCTAAGAAAAAATAGTGTGAGTACCGGGAATTTAGGTTCAGTTCAGATGTGTAAATATTAAATTAAATATTCAAAGGTCGAACTGTCGAACACCGAGACCGAGGTATAATGTGTTGGCATTTTTGTAACGATGAACAAGATATGGAGAAAACTTTTTGCATCACCTTCTCTACAGTTGCAGTCAAAATATGGAGAGATTTTTAACACCAAAAAATGATTTTGTTTTATAACACTAACTCCACCTTCGCGTGCAAAAAAATGTGTGCTACCCAGAATGCAGGGTTAATTTAATATTTCAATGCACCAATATTTTATTAATTTTTAAAATTAAAATAAATGTCATTTACAATTTATATATAATTTATTTAGCTTTAAGCAGCCCATAGACACTACACTTGTGTCTGCACCGGTGTACTGACACCGGTGTGGCATTCCGCCACACACGCCACACCGATCGAGACACCGACACCAAAAATCAAAAACTTTTGATTTTACTCGCACGGTGTCTGACACCGAAAATCGGTGTGCACACCAGCCCACACACAGCACACATTTCCGTACACCGACACCGGTGCAGACACAAGTGTAGTGTCTATGGGCCGCTTAAGTTCTTTACCATTATTAAAAACACTTATAAAATTTAATTTATTGCCATGCTCAATTTCTTTAATAAAAATGCTACAAATAATATTTTTATTTAATTTTCTAGAAATTTGTACGGATTCCGATTGGTTTTTGCCATATGTTATGAAATTTCCCTAATGTGACTTTCCTTTCCTCATGACCCTTTATTGTGCGACCATTTCAAATTCCTCATCGGCAAAACTGGGTAGTGGAGTAGGAGTTACGAGCGTTTTCGTAAAACGTCTAACAAAATAAGGGTGATTAAAAACCAAAATATTTTCTTATATGCTTTTTACGGTAAACTATGCATAGATGATTTTTTTTTTATAAGAGTTAATGCATTTTATTTGCATTTTGTAGAAAAATGTAAAATAAAATTATTTTGAATACAAGATATACAAAATTGTTCAAAGAGCCTCAACGTAGCCACTCATGAAAAGGCATTTTTTAAATGATTCATTCTTCGAGGATCGCAGAGATCCGAGAAAAGAAACATAATTCACATATATTTTTCGGAAAGGATTTCCTTCTTTATAAAGGTCGTGTCTTTACTTTACCTTCATACATACAGGATGTTTTTTCCTTTTATCACATTTCAGTTATTCTATACTTTTGAAATCAAATACTTGAGTACATTTAAAGATTTTTTTTTTTTTTTGTGAAATGGTATATGAGTTTCTTGGTATGTTATGGCCATGTGAGTCTGGCACGTACGACCGAACATTTTGAAAGTGATTTAGCCTAAAGCTATTCGTTGTACGGAAGGAGAAGATGGTATTTGAAATTATATTTGTCGCTTTGAAAGATTTTTCATCACCTCAGTGATGCTATATGATTAAACTCAGAGGAATTTCTTTCTTGTTAAAATACTTTGCCAAAAAAAGAATTTTGTGATATCCGTATACATATAAATATAAAGAATAAAAATACCTTAAAGCTATATCATATAAGTTTTTCAGACGTGAGTACTAAAAATTTTGAATTAAGTTTTCAAATGACTTTCCTTTAATCAAAGTTTCTCTATACACCTATAAGTTTCTGAATGGGGAATTTTATACATTGACGAAGTTCTTCACTACGCCAATGAATATTATATTTTAATTTCGTGTTGATTAGTTTAGATCCTTAATTTGAAATTCTAAGAGGAAAAGCAACTTTTTATTGAAATTAAAGTAAAAATAGAACTGTTTATGAGTCGGAATCTAACTTATGGTATGTTTCAACCTAATATTATTCTCGCTTAGATTAAATAAATCTATTACGTAATTCCGCAAGAAGATTGAGTTTGAAAGTATATAGACACATTTAAAAATACAAATGGTGATTGAAATGGCTTAGAGAATGTAAAGATTGACTGCTAACCCAGATGTGTGGGTTTGAACCAGACCAGAATTAAAATTATATTTTAAATGGTGATATATTCTTGTTTCCGTTTTGGTGACACTTATTTTAGTTCTTACGAAAACAAACTGCTGGGAGGGAATGATACATGTCTCCTTAAGAACATTGCATTTTATTTTTAGAATATTTTCTTCTCTAGTGTTTCCTAACATTAATTAGCTGATAATAGCTAATAGGTCTGTAGATGTAAGCATCGTAAGGGGGATTTTCAGGGTACAAAAATGGTATTAATTTTATTCCGTTTTTTATTAAAGAGAAAAGTACTAATTTAAACGAAAAAAAAAACGTTTGATAAGAAAAAATCCATTTATAAATAAGTTTTTAAACTCGTCAATATATATTTTCCACATTTTAAGCACAATTTTAAAAAAAAAAAGTGTTAGGGATTAAAATCCCGAAAGTGAAAACACCAAAATTAAAATCAAATCCCGAAAGCCCAATATCTAGAAAATCCAAAATCCAGAATACCCAATGTTTCGAAATCCACAATCCCGAAATTTTGTCCAAAATCAAAATATCGAAAACTTGCAGAGAAAGGAGTATTGAAGACTTATTTGTTCAACAATTTGTAGAATTTTTATTTTCATTAGTTTAACTACGGGTATTTTGGTTTTCAGAATTTTGAGTTTTCTGATGGATTCATAGGACTTCCGAATTTTTTGTTTTCGAGATTTTGGATATTCTTGATTTTTGGTCTTCGGGATTTGGGGTTTTCTGGATTTTTGGTTTGCTAGATTTTGAATTTCGGTATTTTCTCCGATTACCAAAAAAAGAAATGTTTTAATAGTAAAAAAAAGTCAAAAAAAAGCAAAAGTCGCCCTTTTCTGAATTTTACAACGGCAGATTGATCAATGGATTTTTAAATGTTTGACCATAAGTTAGCGGTTGTTTTTTATAGTTTAGTAGTTAGATCTCAAAATAAATCCAATAAATTTGAAATAGATATAAAGTGAAATAATTTAAGTTTCTCTAAAATCAGTTCTATATTTCAGTAAGGTGTATCATCTTTATTCAGGTACCAATTTCCCATGAAAGCCATGAAATAAACAATAACATTAGTCCCTTTTTCTCAGAAAATGAAAACAGAAATAACAAATATAAATTACAAGCAACCACGACATTCTGAATTCTGATTTCTGAATTCCATTTAAAAAGTTTTGGTATCCTTAACGAAGTTGATTGTTTATTACCCACTAAATAATCATCTTAATTTATTTTTCATAGAAACCCACCTAGTGAATTTTCATGAGAAATTCATAAAAATAGAAATAATTGTAGTTTTTTTTTGTTTCAAAACCATACAAACCATCATGTATGACATGAACATTTTCCGTCCTAAAAATTTCATAAGGATATATTCCATGTCACCAGTTAGAAATACATAATTAATTAAAAATGAGCTCGTTTAAAACTTAAAAAAAATATGGACTTATATCTTCCTATTCCCCACGTCCTACAAAATTATCCTTGACATCAGTTTACTTTCTACATTTATTATGCATTGGATGCGGTATTTTTATAGAAAATGAAAAAATTAATCCATCCAACATTTCAAAAGAGGAGCAAATAAGTGGAATGGCAAATTGTAGATTATTAATTTATAATATAGATAAACATTTATGTAAAAGGTTGGCTTATTGTCAACTAATGAGCTTTTTGAAAGTCTTGATTAATATTTGAAACTTCAACATGATGAATGCATATTGATGGGTGGATTTATTGAATCGCAGATGTTCATAAGATGATTGACATACATTTATTTACCGTGCTACAGGTTGAATAGAAAAAACTAGATCAAGACGATCTCTTAAAATCTGAAACAAGAGCTCGAAATATCTTAACCATCTCTATTAGTTTTCTTATCTACATCTACATATTAAATAAATCGTAGTGTTTTTGTGCATGATGACCTACTGAACTACAGAATCGAAATACCTATAGTAAAACATATACATGTTCAGGACAATCAGATCTTGAAGATCTAAGAATTTAAGTTTCATGAACATTATTCCTCAGCAATTTTTCTAAGTTTTGTTGTCAAAACTCTGTGGAAAATAAAATTTTGGTTCACATGGTCAATTTTTTACGGAACGAAATCTCTGAGATCTCATTTTGATCATTTTGAGTGAACGCGCCTAATAAAAAAATATAATTTTAAAATTTAAATTGTTGAACACACCAAAGTGGCGGTCACGCGATCACCTAAAACAATGTGACAGTTCAACGCAAAGCAAAAAAAATAACTCCAAATGTGAAAGATCAACGACCATCGCAAAGCTGCAACTGTTTATTAAATTTTCTGTGGCTAAAACTCGAATGTCAAAGTCAAAAATGTCAACTCATTCCAAAATTACCAATAACTTCCCGGGAAATACATATATACAAAAAAGATGTTGTGTCGTGTTTTTATTTTAAATTATTTTTATTTTAGAAATTTTACTTAAATTTTTAAAAAGGGCTATTCAGCCAAACAATTAAAGATATCTTATTTTTTTATTATTTTCTCTGGCCTCTGGCTAACCCTAGCCAAATTAAAATTCAAATAAACTAGTTATGAGTACATATAGATACTACACATTTTATTTGATCGTCTTTTTCTAACATAAATATCACAATTATATATATCCTACTAAATCTATTTTAAAGGCAAACAACAGTCAACAGCAACTAAATCCATACTCCTTTGCCAATTTTCTTCAGAGATTTTTTCCTTTTATTCCGAATGTTTGCTATTGTCAATCTGAGTCGTTTCTTGTAGATGACACTGTCTTGCATGTGACCTACTTCGACGTGGGTAAATTTGCGGGCATGAATAAAATTCGTATGAACCAATTCGTCAGTAAGGGTGTATTTGATTTCGTATTTGTATTCCGGATCGGTCATCACTTGACCTCGAGCTCTCAATTCGTCCTGATAAAGAAACACCAAATATGGAATTGATGTAGCTTTCTGGTAGGATAGATTGTCTTCACCGCTGATGATACTGGTTGCAGGCATTTTGACAAAATGATATTAATATCACGAATATATGTTATGCAGTTTCAAAGGATATTTTAAGACTAATTACATAAAATAGCCTCGTGCTACTATTTATACCAAATATGAATATGAACAAGTTCTTACCTGCCGATGGCAATGAGGACTATAATTATGTTTTTATGGCAAATCGATGGCAGAAGTCAAAATCTTTGTCTTCTTCTAATCTGTCTGATCATATAAATAAGGGTACGTGCTGAATTCTATTGATTAATTGCTGGTTTTAACCGACAATAATAAACAATTCAAGGGCTATGAAATAAAGATAAAAACTGTCTGATGGTGTAAGAGAAATTTCCATAGACATTCTCATTAGTATCTAGATACATTAAATTTAAGAAATTTTATGACAGGGTTGTTAAAATCGATGTGAAACACACTCGTTAACAGTTGTAACTCGTTTAAGTAACATTTATTTATTTTTTTTTATATCTTCTTTGTTGACACGAGTCATATAAAATGTAATTGTTGGTCCTGATGAACACTGAATAATGATGACTTTACTTTTTATTTCTTTATTCAATTTAGCAACACCATATTCTTCTAAAAACGACCCTATAAAAATATTTGCATGTTAATGTTCGCAGTTCATTCATTTTTTTTGTCCATACATTTACATCGCAAAATGTAACATATGACTTGTTATGCGAAAGGCCAGAAAAAAATAATATTTACTGGTGCTTCAATGCATAATTTCCAATGCTTTGTATAGAGTTAATGTTTTATTTTTTTACAGTACCTATACTATAGCCAGTTTACATTTTTTTTTTAATTTTTTACTCTGGACGTACTGCAGCAGAAACGTCAAATTTGTTGGAAAATGACAATCACATTTTTGTTGTGATCGCAAATCACCTTACACGATTCCACCCCTGATTTCCTGATTACTACTTCTCACTATATATTGACCAAAAAATCTGGGTACAGATTTAGGTATAAAACAGTAAAAAGAACCCTATAAAGTCAAAATATTGGAAACTTTATTTCAGTCAACTTTCCAAGAGTGTTGCGTGAATTGCGAAGTGAAAAAAAATTATTATTTTTTTTTGCTTCTCTAGGATGCCTAACAGCATCAGCAGCGGTAAAATCTTGCATATAATTTTTGAACTCTCAATATAGCTACATATACCTATATGTATATAAATTATAGAATTCGAATATCGAAAAGCAGCTCTTGAAACTATGGCATTATTGCGAAAATAATTCAGTGAATAAATAGTTTAGAGCTTTGGATTGATGACTGACTCTTTATCACTCCAGATCTTTTCCTTTGGAGCTACCTATAGTCCAGAGTATACATGCATAGGTATAAACCAGCTACTTTTAAGGATTTGGAAGTCAACAACACTTGCATCATTGACCAAATACTTCTTGAGATGCTCGAATTCGTCATTGAAAACTAAAACTTCAGAAGAGACCATGTTAGCGCCCAAATTACTGTCAAACCCTGAAACAAATAATTGAAACAAAGATTATAAAATAGTTGTTTTGAATTAAAATAAAGATTATTAGATGAAATTGTTTGTTAATTTTTTAGAAAGTACCGTTGAATCATCCACTGCAAACAAAAATGCAGGTGGATAAAGGATCCTCCTGAATCGTTTCAGTTAAAAATACATAAATTACAACATCCTTAATCCTTATCGTTAATTCTCAATAATTATTGGTCAATAAAATATGAACTAAATCCTCCTTAGCCACAATTTTCTGAAACAAGTGTGCCAAAGCACAACACCTATTTGTTTCCAAGATCCTAATTACTTTTCAGAATACAATCATTTCTGTCGGTTTGAAAACATCCCCTGCCATAAAATAATAAAATTCTATTTATAATGGCTGAATATGAGAATGTCTCTGACATGATTACATCAGATAGGTTTTATTGGGTCTTTGAGTGTTTATTGTTGTTTGCCAAAAACTGTATAGTTAGTCAACAGAATTCAGCACGTACCTTTATTTATATGACCAGACAGATTAGAAGAAGACAAAGATTTTGACTTCTGCCATCGATTTGCCATAAAAACATAATTATAGTCCTCATTGCCATCGGCAGGTAAGAACTTGTTCATATTCATATTTGGTATAAATAGTAGCACGAGGCTATTTTATGTAATTAGTCTTAAAATATCCTTTGAAACTGCATAACATATATTCGTGATATTAATATCATTTTGTCAAAATGCCTGCAACCAGTATCATCAGCGGTGAAGACAATCTATCCTACCAGAAAGCTACATCAATTCCATATTTGGTGTTTCTTTATCAGGACGAATTGAGAGCTCGAGGTCAAGTGATGACCGATCCGGAATACAAATACGAAATCAAATACACCCTTACTGACGAATTGGTTCATACGAATTTTATTCATGCCCGCAAATTTACCCACGTCGAAGTAGGTCACATGCAAGACAGTGTCATCTACAAGAAACGACTCAGATTGACAATAGCAAATATTCGGAATAAAAGGAAAAAATCTCTGAAGAAAATTGGCAAAGGAGTATGGATTTAGTTGCTGTTGTTGTTTGCCTTTAAAATAGATTAAGTATAATTGTGATATTTAGTTAAGAAAAAGATGATCAAATAAAATTTTGAGTGCATTAATAACTGTTTATTATTTTTTGTTATTTTTGTACGTATATTAGCTATGCCATGCATGTCGTGGCGCTATAGTTAGTGCGTAGCATTGTCACGTCAGAGTACTGAATCCCTCTTCCACCTAAAAACAAGTTGTTGTAAGTTGTTTTTTTTTTTTAACGTAATAAATTAAAAAAGCATAGAATTCGTTCAGTACAAATATTTAACCGAAGAATTTTCTGTTTGCTCGTGTAATTTAGTTTCATTATAAAGTAAATGGGAAATTTTAACATATTTGAATTTGTCTATTTCATTTCATTAAAATGTATCCCAACTTTTACGACAAACATTATCTCGGGAAGGTACTAAAATTCTTGAATGTATTAACTCTAATGCTTCAATGTCCCGACGCGACGCACGACTCGCTGCTATATATTATAATCATACGAATAAAAATTTTTGATATTAAACTCACTCAGGCAGAAAATTCTACAAACAACTTTTGGAAGACGAGAATTGTTATTTTGTGCGATTTTTGTCACTGTAAAGGGATTAGGTACGTTTATTCTTATTTTTGGCTAGTTCACTTGTCATTACTTCTTTACGAGAGCACAATTCTCGTGAAATTATAATCAAAAAATTCCCCATTTTGTGCTTCAATATCAAAACCAGGTATAAGGGTGGTACGAACTAACCACAGCATCACCAGGCTGACTAATGGAATAAGATTATATTCCAGTTGTATGCCAGCCGAAGCTATATCATAGGATGACAGTCTAGCTGCAGGATTATAGAAAGGATGAGAGATTAATGTCATAAAAAGTTTATCTGCGCAATTTTAGCATTATTATATTCTTGAGGTGAGAGCGGTTTTTGTTTTTCGTTATTTTTATGTTGCAATAAATTCTTTGGAGGAGTTCTTCACGGAAGTTATCATCTATAGGTACCTTTGTTGGTTGGATTTCTTTAAGCTTGGCGATGGAAAGGAATTCCAGTGAATTCTTGGATTAAAATCATTAAATTAAATTTGTGTTGTGTAAATGTTAAAAAGTTTTGTCTCCTTTTAAAAGCTTTGTTTTGAGAAAAACCATTTTTATTTTAGATCTGAAAACTTTGAAAGGTTTTGAACATTTCTTGCAGCTTATACTTTCTGATAAGAATTTGTATTACGGCAAAACAAGAATAAGTTGATTATTTTATGAAGATAAAACATAAACAACTGTACTTATTTATACTGCAATTGCAGGAGAATTACACCGCGTTTATTGCAAGGAACTGTCAACCTGTATGAAGAGGATGATGAAGAATTTATTTCGGTTGGTATACAGTTTCGTTTTTATTGAATTTAACATATTTGTCTTGAGTTAGGTATATAGATATGTGGTGTTTATCCTGCAGTTGTTGTGGTTTCTGTTGTTGTTTCTTTCGTATAATTTTTATTAAATGTAGAACTGAAATAGTCGGAAGGCGACGCACGTACGTGATCGTACAAAACATAACGAATACAAAGAATTCATATGATGTGTCCATAATTGAGGTTTGCTTCGTTTCGTACAGTTTTCGTAACTTTTGCTTCCGGAAGTGAAGAGCGCTCACCGAGCGGCTCACTAGTTAAGTTTGTGAAACAGAACAAACTTAAGGAGTGAGCCGCTGAAAAATGTCAATGTGTGCGTTGGTTTACACATCCCTTCTCATTTCTTATGAGAAAATAATTAATAATCAATTTGCAGGGAAGGTTTGGCATTTTTATATGGAATATCTTTGATTATGGTGACTTGTGCATTTAACGTTTTGGCAGGTGCCTAACTTTTCGTCCGGTTTTGGCATTTGCTTCCGACACCTTCCGACTAATTTAGTTCTATCTTAATTATTGATTTTGACTTTCGTTATGGCTCGACTTAATTATTATGTCCGTTTCTTTACTTTAAAACTCTCTGATTTTCTGTCCAAAAGTACATATTTTATTTTTTTATATCAACTTTGACAGACTGCTGTTAAGAGTTTTGGGCAGAAAATCCAGTGTTTCAATGTATTATAGGAACGCACAAATTTTGATTAAAATAATCGTTTGACTTTTTTTGTTGCACTTAGTTGCTTTAGTTACATTATTGACATTTGTATAGAGTATCTCTTGTTCTTAAAAATTGCTCCTCAACTTAACCGTTTTGATTCGGTAGAAAATTGTAGGTCCTCTCCATTCCTGCTAATAACACGCACACAGGATTTACACACCCAATTTATTTATTTATTTTTGAATCAACATAAATAATTTTTAAACAGTAAAGTGCAAAATCTTATTAATAAAACAAACAAGAAGTAAATGAATATTAACTATCTAATTTAATTTAATTAGAAAATCGTTAATATCAACTATCTAATTAAATTAAATTAGATAGTTGATATTAACGAGAATTAACGAGTTACTAAGTTAAAAATATCTCTTATTTTTATATATTGTGATTTGTGAATTACAAATTAAGTAAGCATCTAGTTTTTTGAAAAAATTGAAAATTTTATATTAAAATTTTCAATGAAAGCTATAATAACTATAAATAATATTTTTATTGTATTTATATCTTTAAAGGTGTTAAAGTTAAATAACCCAATTAAGGAATCAGAAATATTTTACTCCTTAAGTGTCGATGACTTCTCACATTTGTGACACTTGCTTACCAACACAACACTTATATGCTTATATGCAGTGCCGCCGATAGTCTGCTGGAATAGGTAAACTGGAAAAAGTGATTCTGACTCTCCGCCGCGCCGCCAGATTCAGTTATCACACTAAACTTGGTTTGAATGTTCGCTTAACAGATAAGCTAGGATCTTTATCGTAGCATAACTAAGCGGATTTGTAGGCTATAATCGTTGTTTTATATTATGCGAACATTATTTTCAAGCGTATGTACCAATGTACCTACTTACACATGCAAAAAATGGCATGACTTAATGATGGTTAAACGAAATTCCTTCCTGCCAAGATGAGTTTGTTACCCAAGGAAAAGCAAGTAGGTACTAGGTACCTAACCTACATCCTGTTGTATAGAGTGGAGAGTACATTATATTCTTCCTCTGTATAGCTATATAATAAATTCATATATGTACATCATCACACTAATGAACAAAAACATCGACCTTGTTAGGCATCCTTATATTATTAAGTCTCAATTTTGAAATAAAAATATCTTCAATCTTCTTCAAAAAAATAAAATGTAGCAAAACAAATACCTACCAAACAAACCGATTAATCTTCGTCTTGTTAAATTTGAATATTTTAGGCTTATGGTTGAAACCGCAGAAGCTGTCTTTTCCAGGTGACATCCTTAAAGAGAGAAAGAACACAATGTTCTTATATCAAAAATAAAATATTATAAAGAGTGTTCCAAAAATTCACACAAGATTTGAAGAAAGAGACAGTTTGACAGTTAAAAGTTATAAAAAAATGCAGAGCTATACATTAAAGAACAACGCGTTTTCATTGTTAATAACTTTGAAAAAATAATGAATGTTAGGCGATGATTTTTGGAACTTCAAAGTTATCGGATTTGGGGAGCCATTATCATCATCATATTCAGCCACATTTATGCGGAACGGTTATGTGGACAATTTTAGCAAAAGATTATACTAATGCCAATAAAGGAAATGAGGCCACTTACCGCCTTTTTTCCATACATATAACATGACCTTAATTGTCTAATTTTATATTATATAAATATATGAAAAAATACAAAATCAAAATTAATTAATGCGTTAATTTTGGGACACCCTTTATTAAGATCTCTTAAAACGTGGAAGTTAGGTATGTACATATATATATCAAGGTGAATTGTGAATTTTAATACAAACAAATAAAATGATGTTGACTTGTCATCATCGAATTCTGCACCCACAGTCGTATGAGGGTAAGATGCTATTCATTAGGGGATAAAGGATAATTTATGGAAAAATGTCAGAAGCATGTAGGGAAATTTAAAATAAGATAAATCTGATTTATTATTTTTTTTTTTTTTTTGATAAAAATATAATTCTGTTCATTCTTTGCTGCAAATATTTAAACCAGTATTATTATATATGTATGTATTTTGTTTAACTTTTTAATTTTATAAGTATTAAACTTATATGAAGTACTGACTAAATTTATCGATCTGGGGCCTACTTTGCAAATAAACTCCATTACAGTGATCAAACGAAGAATAGAATTCTTAAGTAGTACACAAACCAACATGAACTTGCCGGCACCGCTATATGTATATAGATGCACGTTTTCACATCAAAGTAGCAATAATTTTTTTTTTTTTTTTAAATCAGCATAAATTGAAAAAACTCAAAACAATACTCCTTTACGATTTGCATAAACAATTTAAGAAACATTGACTTTTTATTGCCAAGGAAGACATTCTCCCTTAGAGGATACAATAATGTATGAACAAGGAATCATTTACATACAATTATTATGTATACAAACAAAAATAGGGTTCGGGTCTATTCACGCAAGCATTCTTTTCCACTTCTATAGGTGGGTGCTATAGCATATACATATGATTTTTAATACCAGATATATGTATGAGTAGATAATATTAGAAAATGGAAAAAAAATATACGTAGGCGTTTAAAATTTAGACCAGATAATAATTATGAATTTTAAATTAATACATATCCTTATCCTTTATTGATATTTATAATATCTTTTATAAAAAAAGATATTGGTTGACGCTTTCTAATTTCTAATTCTATCCATTTCCATTTAATTTAACGCATAATATATTCTTCACTTTTGTCTTACACAATTTCTTGTATTCCTTTGAGGCTAAATATATTATTTTCAATTAAGATATTAATTATTTGATATACATTCCTGACCTCTTCATCCTTTATTTATTCATTCAATATTATTTAACAAAGTTCATTTATTCACCTCGAAAAAATACTTTTAAATATATTCTTCCTATTTATCTTGTATCCCAGAATAAAATGTTATTATTCTTCAGAGAAGAAAGACGCAAAAACAAGAAAAGCTACTAAAGGATTGTCACTCTTAATCAAAATGACAACAAAAAGATCTCTATTGGGACGTCAATTCCCATTTGTTTCAAATCTAAACGAGCTTGTAATGCATTTATTTATGTGATAAAGACTTTATTATTTATCCCATGGTAATGATTTATAAAGCACAGAAGACAATTATTTTCTTTAACTTAATAATGTTCTTGGAAATCTTTAGAACGGAATCAATGATAAATCTCATTAAAGGGACACTGCTTTTGTTTTCATTGATTAAAAATGCAAGTAGTTTCCAATTGAGGAGCTGTAGGTATACTTAATATCCTCTCCTTTCTCCTTTAACTTAAAAAAAAACTCCCAATTTCTAATTTTTTAGTCCAAAGCTTTTTCAAAGTTTATAAATTTATTTAATAGAAATTTGAAATTTTGGGAATCCAGCAGACCTAATAACAAAGTAACGGATGAACTTCAAGTCATATTAACATATCTTTCTCAACATTGATTATATTTAAGATATATATATATATTAAAAAAATTGCTTAAAGAAAAAAAAACTGTTTTTCAATTTTTACTCTTAACTGGCGAAAAATCGAAAAATAATTAATGCTCATTTTAATTTTATGAATAATAATATTTTCTACAAAAAAACATTATTAATTTTTATTACGTAATGTTATTAGCGATCAGTTACAGGATATTGCTACTTCAAAGGAGAAGAATCAAATATATAGGTTTTTACAACTCTGTTAAACGTTATATAAATATACCTATATGTTATATGTATGTTAGGTTTGAAAATACATACTTTGTACATAAAATCACTGTAAATATTAGAGAATTGAATAATATTTGAAAAAAATAAATATAAAAAGAGGAATCTGTTCTCCTGGAGTTCAATATAATTTGGACTATGAAAAGAGTAAGCCAAGGGAAATATTATCACAGGAATCCGGCCTTTATTATATATTTGTTTACAAAATAAATTATTTTACCCTCTAAAAAGAAAGAAATAACATATTTTTCATTATTGCGATATTTTTGTTTAGAAAAAAAACTTAGTATAAAAAATTAAAAATAAACAAGACGTCCATAGCTAGATGGCACATTTATTTGCAAGCTTACGCCATGGCTCACAACCTACATAGAACCGAATGGCCCCTATGAACATATATATGGAAATCCTGAAATTTCTGTGTAGATAGAATTTTTTTAAAAAGATAGAAAACTGAAGTTATCTTATTTTCATTTTCCCACAAATAGAAACAAGAAAAACATAAGTTAAAAATAATCTCGTACTTATAAAATGTAATGTTGGTTGCAAGTCAATATGATTTATTCAGTTAGATACAACCAACAACAGTTATGGATAAGTTACAGTGATTGTACAGGTAAAAAGTTCCTACACAATTTCCAACTCGTTAAATATTTCATATTTCTCTTAAAGAACAATATAAAGTAGCATCATTGATTTTTGAATTCCTCACAACTTTCTGAATCTAAAATACCTACCTATTCTCCATCAGTGTTTATGTTTCACTTATCATAAAGCAAATATCTGTACTATATTGTATGTACTTATGTATGTAGGTAGTAAAGGTATTTAAATATTTGATTAATAGAATTTTCCCAAGCATCTACTCGAAGAGTATTTCGAAAAATCGAAACATAAATTTCCTACCCACATGAACATGAACATGCTCCCCCCCCCCCCCTCCCTTCGACAAATATTTATAAACATAAATAATTTCTGTGTTTCGGTTCAATTTCTTTGAATATTTTACTAACATGATATACATATCACTGCACTCAAACGCAAACGCTTTGTTTACGAGAATATTCTAACTCGTTTTTTTCTTGTTGAACAAATAAAAGTTTTCGCAATCAAAGACTGATTTTAAATTTTTATTTCTGGTTCTTACTTAGACTGCTTTAAGACGACTGCAATTTTTAACTGCGTTTCTCTATTGAATTTCTTTCGGATTGTAGCATCCATTAAAACGCTGCAAATTTTAATAGATGCAATTTTTGTTAAATGAGAAGGAAACATCTCTTCACACTTTTTACTCCGCTTATGTCTCAAACAATAGGAAAAAGCACAAAGAAGAAAGAGCGATACCTCGCAATTATTTCAACCTCTGCAACTTTGTTTAAGCCGGCCACCGCTTACGTCCCACGCCTACGAGTTTAAAAATTTGTACACACTATTACACTATGTCGGTCATAAAACTTTCTCTATATGTATAGCTTTCGGAGTGGCAAGATTGTTTTTTTTTAAATCCCATCGGATTTTAAAACTCGTACCTAAAGAGGAATGTCTTTGACAAGTTTCTCATGACCTCTCCGCCCTCAATATTCATATTTTTTTCTGTTTGGTGTATGAAAACAAAAACTTTCTCAATTAATATTCATAAAAAAACAATTATAACAATCAGAATAGAAGTTTCAAATTATCCTTTCGTTTTATTTCTATTCAATGTAAATTTCGTTAAACAAATCGCCCGAAGGCCAAGAGCTTAAGCAATAATTCTAAAAATTATCAAGTATAGCTGTGGAATTTGTTTTGAACTTTACGTGCACACAAGCTCAATATTAATTTCAAGTTCAAATACATAATCCAGTAAACACTGGACTGACTGACTGTGTGGCGTGAAAAGAATTTTAACGAGGTTTTCTTTATTGTTAAGTTTTTCTTCCTGATGGTGAAAGTTTTGTATATTTTAGGTTAATATCTACATAAAATAATAACCAAAGTGGGTGTTGTTAAATAAATAATATAGGTAAGCCTAGAACGTAGTTAAAGGGAGGTTAAGGATACTCCTGTAAGGAATTTTGTACAACAATATTTTTCTTCGAAAGAGAACATAAAACACATTCATTAAATTTAAACGAAAAATGTTTTAAATAATTAAACTTTTCATTGAAAAAAAAATATATTTTATAGTTATCTGGGTCTAGACACCGTTTGTTTATTTTTGTTTTTTTTTTTGTGAAATTCAATCGTTTTCAAAACTATACCAAAACCAAGGCAACATCTGTTGCATTTGAATATCTTATTAATGGTTGATTATTTAAATTTTTTTTGTTTACATGATGTGCACGAACAGGGTTACTCCCATAAAAAAATGGGTTGGAAAATGTTTAGTTATCATGATCTGGAAATAGTGTTGTTCCAATTAAAGACTAACTTTTGTTATCTTTTTTATTTAATAAAAAGAAACTCTCCTTAGAAAAATTCTTAGCTACAGCCCTGAGAAGACAGATTTATGTTACCTACTTGTATTAACAAGTGTGTGTTTTAATCAGTTGGCTTTTTGCATCAGTTGGTATGTAAAGGTTCTTATGGATCTATTTTGAGAAGCTCTTCAGCTATATCCTACACACAACCGTTCGTTAGGTATTCAATGTTTCTGAAATCTTTCAAAACAAATCCAATTACTTTAACTGGATTATCTGGCAACCCATTAGACGATGTTTAGCGCCAGTGTAATAATGACTTCTTAAATTCTTAGGAGGATTATGTTAATGAATTTGAAGATTTTCTCAGGTAAAAAGGGATTAATAATAATAAATGTATATATATACGTATTGTTTTAGTATAATAATAAAGGGTAGAGTATGTAATCTCTGAGGATTGTAAGCATATACCTGTTGTAGGTATAAGCTTAAGCGAAACATCTGGTTCATCACTATTATTGTATAAAATCGAGTGAAACTTTCTTCAAATTTATTAGTAGACAATTTGTGTAGCATCTGATAACAAGTCGGAAGGAATATTTTTATATAAAGTTTAAAAAAGAAGCAAAATTATGATCCGAGAAGAACCATCTGTTGCTTATCATTTATTCATTTACCGAAGACAATTGCACCAAAGGAAGGCTCAATTTTTAAGACTTTCAAAAGTTAAACATAACCTCACAAATCAAATTGTCGTTTCTACTTGGAAAGATATAACCCGTTATGATAAGGATGAGCTCAATAATATGATTGATACGATTATGTATAATGAAAGGCTTAAAAAGTTAATTGATGAAGAACGTTCTAAGCGGAAGCGCAGTAAACAAGTGACATACTTGTAGTTTTTTTTTTTAAGAAAATTAAGTGTATATTTATAATTTAAAATATAATTTAAAGAACATTTCCCTGTGTAAGATAATTTTTCAAATTAATAAATTTATGAGATATCCTGTATTTAATTTATTTGTTTTTTAAATGGAATTATTTTTTCAGAAACAAAACACAATTTTGTGGTAACATCAGGTTTCACAATTTTATCTATGCCTTTATTTAAATAATAAAATGTCAGTTGAGTTATTAATTGTTCCGTTGACGATTTCTTCAAAAGAAATTATTCAGTTTTTATGGAGTTCTTCCGATTTTTCATACAAATTTCATACAACGATGAAATATCAATTAGTCGAACTTCTTCACTATCATTAAAATTTATTTTTTTTTTTTTTTCAAAAAATTAACCTGTTGGCAGATACTTTAAGGACTGGGAAAATAATAATAAAAAGAATACATTCTTAGATACGTCCCGAGCTACTGCTGCAGCTGATTGAAATTTTTATATTTTTCCACAGAGAATGGCAAAGTAATTAAATTAAAAATTAGTAAATGAGAATTTAGTGAGTTGTGGTACCATCGGAAAAAAATAAAGTAATTTTCCAATTTAAAATGGCCATTGAGTAAAATTGCATATTAAATAGAATATAAGAATTCATTAATGATAAGAGGAGCAATAAGCATCCCGATTATACAAACAAATAAGGCTAAGACTATCCGCTGCTTTCAATCAGACAGTAATTTTATTGCGAAACCATTTTTAAATGATTTAATCTGAATGCTTTTCCTAAAATTTCAAAATTCAAAACACAGAAAAATTATACATAATTAAAAAAAAAGAATAAGAAAATTATTCCATCCGGAACTCTTAAAAGATTTGTTTTGTTTCGAAATTCTTAGCAGAGAAAATAACTTTAAAAGTAAGCTAACCATTATAAGTAACCGAATTCAATAAAAAGAGATTTTCGTATTTGACGGATATAGTAATTATTATCAATATTAAATCTTGGATAAAGTTTACCCATCATAAACCAAATTTCTCTAATACTTCTTTAAAACTTTCACAGGAGTACTCAATTCAATCTTGACAAGCAGATAACACTCTATTTAACTAATTAACACAAATAAAATTAATTTAGCGTGCTTATAACAATAAAGACAACTGGAGCGGGTCGACTAAGATTTAAAGTTTTACGGGACATTAAATAAAATGTAACTTACTCAAAAATTAATAGAAATTTTAAATAATTTTTCCAGTCTATACCCAAAATATCATTGGAATTGTTTAACTGCCCTTTGCCAACCGATTTTTATCTTCTCCTTTTGTATTAATTCTTTTAATGGATTTTAATTATGACACGGGTTTAAAATATAATTAATATTTCTTGAATTTTATTTAAGGTAGATTTTAAATCAAATATCTGACTTAAATGTTGTATTGAAAGTCAAAACCAAAAAAATCAATTTTCTTTTATCGTATACACTTGGGCAGGCCATAAAGTTATATATTTTTCGCCAATATTTATTCAATTTCATTGCACAATCTACATAATGTCCTTAATAGCTTAGTGCATGACATCAAGCTGGATGATTTTGTTATTGATTTTATTTATTTATGCACACTAATTTTGCTTCACCAAAAACTGAGCGTGATAGTTTCACAAATGAGGTACTTAAAATCTATAACTGACTTTGAAAAACTTTAAACATTGATTAAAAACCATATTTCTGAAAGTATTTGACCTTTGTTGACCTTTTAAAAAGCATACTATTTTTTGTGAATATCCCACATATCACACGCTATCTTTTGTTAAGTGTTTGTAAAATAAAACGATTTCGAGATTTTGATTAAACTTGACATTAAGTGGATAGTGAAGTCGATTCTGGATTCTTAAAATGTGTTCCAAATTTTCTTTTTGAAAACTTAATAATTCGAAAACGGCCAGGTTAATTTTTATTAAATTGTGAATCTAGCAGTATTTGAACATTATTATGTCTAGCAGATTAAAACAAATTATTCTTTTACAAGAAACTACAGTACCCACCATAAAAGTGTATAAAAACCGCAAAGGAAAATCTTATTTTTATTTAAGACTACTCTTATGATTTTGATTAAAATTTTGTGGTCAGCTACATTTTAACAATACATTTTATTTATAAAAAAATATTTTTTTTTAATTATTAATTGTAACTCTCATTATCTGTTCAACCGATTTTAATGAATTTTTATACACAAGAGCTTTTTATAAGATCAAATAACATTACAAAATTTTCAAAAAAAACAAGTTTTAAAAATTATTTTTATTTGGCGCATAGATCACAGATCTTTATTTTCGTTTGCAGCTTTTTGCCAATTGGCATAGACCAACGACTTGAGGAAATCTCACAGAAAAAGTTTCATGGCCCCAAATCGCACGGTTTCGGTGGCCAGTTCACGTCGGTCGTTGCGGTCGGTCGATCGCCTATGCTTGAGAAAAATATGCCCTCAAATTGCTCGTATAGAATGCCCATTGTATCATCAGCGACTTTTTGTAAATGCATTCCCACTTGGCGCATGTCGCGTCAGTCATTTGGATTGGGATCGTCACAATTTCTCGACCATGTAACTTTTCACGGTGATTTATCCTTAAGTGCCTGAAAAATAAAAAAAAATTTTTAAATATTTATGCAGCCTTTTTTGAACGTAACGATTTGATAAAATAAAAAAAAACTTTATAAACTTAATCTTAATCTTTTTCACAAAGTTTCGTTGTTATCCATGACTTCTACAAAAGTTTTTATTAAATCTTTAACATGTATGAAAAAATAAAAACAGATAAATTGGAAATTCTTTTTTATAGAAATTATTTATTTCAATCTCCTGTTACTCTAACTAAAGTATCGATCATACAAAATGTAAAAATTAAATACTGAAAAAGATATAAGAATGGGGCCTACATCATCTAGTGGTCTAAATCCAGCCTAGTTTTGTTGCAAACAATCGCTTCCCATAATTTATAAAACGAAGGAAATAATAAGAAACCATCATCCGCAGAAACATTATAACTCGAAAAGTAACCTTCAAAGACGAAAAAAATAGAATTTAGCGTTTTTTTAATTATTAATAACATTAACACAACAAAAAAAGTTGATTTAAAAAGACAACAATAAAAACAACCAACTAGGCCAAATCAATTAAAAAAGTTTTTCATATTTCAAGAAAGAGGATTTTTCTAATTGTGCGAGTATAATCTTGAACTTTTTTTTATGTTTGTATTTATGTATAATCCAGTTTTTATATGCCTCCTTCAAACTCTTACAGGACATCATAGTAATTATTAAAGGTCGTTATAATTTAGCTTTAGAGGGAGATTATCACGTGAATTGCGTTAAATTTAGTCATTAACATAAATTATGGGAAACTAAATTAATACCAAATGGTGCGTCATTTTATTAATGGAGATGATGAAGAATACATAATTTCACCAGGTCTAAGGTCTATAATAATTAATTGAAGTATTGTGGGTTAAATGTTGAGGTTTTTAATTACCTATTTATATTAATTGCTCATGCCTGGATTGGAATTGAATTTAACCATTATGTAACGAAATCCAAATGAAAAATTAATGTTGATATGTAAATGCGTGACTGGGTCGTATCTGAATATTGTAAACATCATTTTGAAGAAATAAATTTGTTAACTCGTCACTAACAAGTTACAACTCTCAACCATTTATTTGTGGGAATTGTTATTTGACACGTATAGAGGGACCTACAATTTTTCAGCGAATCCGAACAACCAAGGTCAGAAACACTTTTTCATGACAAAAGATACTTTTTCGCAAGGGGCAGTAACACGTGGGAAAACATTTTTGTTGTTTTTAAGGTGGCATAGGCTGAGAATCGAACCCATCAAGACCTCCGGCGTAACATTCCTACGCACTTACCATTACGAGTAACTATACGTACTTTTTTAAAATAAAAAATTAAACATCTTAAAGGTTTTGAGTTCATACATTTTATTTCAACTTAAAATATAGTTACAGTAAAAATTTGACTTAAAAATAATATAAAACAGTTTGATTTTTCCTTTTGGTCATCTTTTTTCCTTAATTCTTCAAGAGCTCTTCGTTTTCTTAGCTGCCGCTGTTTGTTGCATCTTTAACTTGGTTAATTTCATTTTTTGCCACATTTTGCTAAATTCATTTCCATAATCGCGTCCAATTTCTTTTGGAGATTTCTTGACTAAGCTTAAATTAGTTCGAACTAGTTCTTTCGTAAGGTTGTATTTTACTTCTTCTTGGATTTTAACGACAGCGATTTGTGGGCGTCTTACTCGAAGTTCCTTTTGATACTCAAAAAGTAAGTATGGTACTAACTCATGAGTTTGGTTCGATTTAATATTTTGTTGAGCTGGCATTTTCCTTATTTTCTTAAGATACTCTAGCTTTGACGGTTTCTTGCACACTGGATTCAGTAACTTGGTATTACGTTGATAAATATAGATTGAAGGCGAGTGTTATTTAAAGTAGATTATCTACCTACCTGTGATGAGGTTTTCTAAAGATAAATACCTTCTTGGATTAGACTTTTGGAGTTATAGGTAATTAATAAAATAATTATTAATCCTACAGGTACATATAGCTTTCATTACATATTAATGATATTTTACTATAAGTACTGTGGTAAAAAGAGGTGGTATCATTTGTACATAAATTTACCTGTCCAATTTATGTATATGATTTGTATTTATGACTTAAAAGGTAATGAAAAAGGACGTAACTGATGGAAAATTGTAAGTGTAAGTCTCAGCAATAAATATATTTGAAAGATTTTATTCGCATTCCTATTTGCCGGTAGTCTCTAATGACTAATAAAGTGAAATTTAGAAAATCATATCCCATTATGTTAAAAGCTTTTTATTTAGAAGTTGAATACCTTCTGTTGAACTAAAAGCAGAGGAATCTTTTGTTGAATTTCCCTATAAAGCTGAAGGTCATTTTGGAACCTTATTGGAAACCAGGGGCCGAATAACCGCATCAGTTTTCGAGTCGTACGCGACTGAATAATTTGAGTTTGGCATTACCGATTACGTTATCGAGCAATCTAGTACCATCATCCCAGAGTGTTTACTCGTTCATTCGATCACTGATGGCACTCACTCACACGTTCACGGAATCGGTAATTCGACCCCAGTAAGATCACATGAAAAAATGTCAAAGAAAGAAAAAAATATTTAAATGCTGAAATTTTTCATGGATTTTAAAACTTAGATAGTTCTTCAACGATACGATGACCGCTAGTTCAGTTACAGGAAGTCAAAGATCATGGAAATGTGTGTTTTTTTTCCAAATATCTAAAAATAAGTTCTAAAAACTTACATGTATCGGTGATAATTTCCTATAGAAATGGTCGTAAAATTTTTCGTGGCATTTACCGACTGTTCCAAGGTTGTGCCGGGTTTTGTATATGGAATCCCACGATATTTTAAAGGATCAGATAAAATTTACAGGTCTGAGTTTATTGAACAATGGCTTACTTTTCTTATGGAAATACAGTTACCTTCTATAGGAAGCAAGATATCTATGTATATTGTATAAATGTGTAGATAGACTATACTATCAACATCTTTAAAACAAAACTTTATTGAAAGTCCATATTATTTAATTAAATTTCATTGCATTTTTCAGTAATAATTGTCTGCAAGCATATTTTCAATTCCAAAGGGAAAGGATTAAACTATGTATTTCATTAGTTTTAATTATTTTATTTTAATATAATCCCAATGGTGAGCTTTGTATTTGATTTCGTTCATCAAGGAAAGTCATCACAGTCGGTCGGTGGTATTTTTGGTAAGTGTTGCAATCGATAAATAAAATCTTTTTTATACCTATCGTATATTGTGTAGAAAAAAAATAACGAAGTATTGTGAAGCATTGCAAAATCAATTTATACAAACAATTAATAAAAATCAGTGTATGATTCTGCTTAAACGAGTATTTTCCATTTGAATTGTCGAAAAAAAAATTTACTGCAAAGGTTTTTCAGTTGTTTTTTAATATTATTCGAATTGATATTGAATACGAATTGCTGGAATTGGAAATGACTTGGACATTTTAACATCATTTACCATTCATTATAAAAAAGTCACGAATAAATATAGGAGTCCATTGAAATTTAAATATCAATTCATCACAAAACTCATTTCGAAATATTCTTTTAAAAGCTGAACTAAAATAAAAAAAAACATTGTTTCAATATTTCTGGGGTTTAAATTTTAAATAATTTTGTCTGCATCTGAAGAAATATGCGCTTGAAGCTTCGTAATTTCATCAACATTGATTTTGTCATAGCTTACACAGCAAGGGTTACGTATGCATGGACATCCCAAATTGATCCGATAGCAGCCTTTAACCACTGCAGACTTGTTAGACACTGAATTTTTTACTCAAAAGTCCTAAATAAAGCATAGAAAAGGTTTTGGCTTTGTAAGTTAGTTAAAGTATGACTGGTACATATCTCTCCTGTACCTCCTGTGAATTTTTTAAAAATAGAACGGAAGACTATTGCAACGGAATTTTTATTTAATAACCACAGACGAGTTCAGTGATAAATAAATAAATAATAAAAATATGTACCTACATATGTATATTTTCCCATAATTTAATGCTTAAGAAATAAATTTAAAAGTTTTGCTTAAAATTTAAATATTTAATTTTATTAAACATACAAAAGACAAACACATCACACAAATTATTTAAATCAAAAAGAAGAACAAAAACAAAAATCCCAAACTCGAATCATAATGATATTTTATCATTTTCCAATTGATTGCTCTTCGTCTTCGTTGATGTTATTATTATTTGTCTCAGACTTCAACATTTTCTTAATTTTTTTCTTGAGACTCTTTTTAAAATGGATGACTTCTTTCATCGATTCACGTTCATTTTCACTACAATTCAACATGTTATCCAATTTAACAGCAATTAAATATTTAATGAGATCATATTTTAACTTGTAGGCTTTAATCATATGTTCCCTTTGATCCTTATCGATTTTTCCTTTACCACGCAATTTTTGTCGATAGACAAATAATTCATAGGCAAATGAAACTTTTTTGCCATCTGTCATTTTTTGTGTCTTTTGATATATTATTTTTTTCAGAAAATTTGAAAACACATCCTTTTGATGGAATAAATATTGAGTAACTGCCATTACCAGATAGAATTTCTTTTTGTTTTATAGAATTGTGTGTAAGTACATATGTTTATGTATGTATGTACATATATTGTAAAATGAATTCAGGTAAACAGATTTTAAAACATTTAAAGTTCCCCAAACAGCTTATAATTAAGTACCTAATTACAAAAGTTCCCGTTAAAAAAAAAATATTTTGACAGTAAAATAACAAAAGGACAAGATTATAAAAACAAACAGGTAGAACGTGCAATTTTTTCTGCCCGGGATTATTTTCGAGATTATAACCGTGTTTTGGTGAAAGTGTATAGCAGCTCAGCAAAATATCTTACAACAATAATAATAAAAAAAAATAATAAAACAATAATAAGAAAAAGGGATAATGAGTACTTTGTTTATATACACAAAACAAAAAATGATTTGTTAGGCTAGGTTGCGCTAATGCAACTAAACATTTTCGAAAATTTTCGATTTCGAATCCTATAGGTTTATATGGGAGTCCGCGCACATGCACGTGCGCGCTGTCTCATATAAACCTATAGGACTCAAAATCTAAACCAAACAGTTTCAAAACTAATAGCTGGATGTGCGCACCTGGCCTTATTGTTATTGTGTGTAAACATTTTTCTGAGTTGCTTGCTGTACACTTTCACCAAAACACGGCTTATATTATTTTAAATTTTACTCAGGTAAAGATTCCGTAGAATGTTTTTATCATACAAAAATTGTAAAGCAGAGAATTTACAATATTTTGAATATATGCATTTCTGAAGAGGATGTAACATCGCAGTCCAAGGTAATGGCTCTAGAGCGTAACAATTGAAAGGTAATACATCCTAGTGTAAGTGAATATTAAAACAAAAAATCACTCATTGGCAGAAATACTAGTTTTTATAACAGTGTTCCCAACATTTTTCGGACTAAATCTGGTTTAAATGTCAAGTTTAAAAAAAATGGGGATAAAATGGTCTCAAAGAGAAAGAAAACCATCAATATTTCAGAAACGGTTTTTGCACTGCTTCGGAAAACCTTTAAAACGTCAAAATACTCGACTAGAGTTGCCGTAGGTCAATGATCATTTTTTTAATATTTTCAAAAATCACAACCCCAAGAAAATAGTATGTTTATGTCAAATGCGAAAGAACGCATTTCCCAGCTGAATGGGCGATAACACAAAAAAAAAGGCAAAAAGAAATAAGGGTTCAAACCAAAGAGGCGAAATAACTCAATAACCGAGCGACATAACCGTCAATGGGAACAGAAAATAAAAAGTGGGTCCTCCTATTGTAAACACTTGGGGGCTACAAAAGACAGTAATGAACCGTCGAAGTTTATTCCAACTATCACAATCAGAAGTGATTTTAATTGATCCGATCCTCCGTGGCCTTTTATACTCTTCAGCTTTTTTAGAAATCAAATTTATTAGAATTAAAATTGGGCGCATTCACTAATGTAGTGACTACGTAGTCGAAATTCAACTAGCTTTGTGAATGCAAAATTACACTACAAAGATAGTCAATTCTAAACTGTCATATTAAGCACAGATGTAAACACACACGAAATAAAAAACAGTTGTGTTTTAAGAATTTAAATAATATTTTCTTTTTAAATTAAATAATATCAAATATAAGATATAATATGAGTGATTTGGAAGAAGATAAAATCATAATTATGCAAAGTAATTTAATTGTGGTCAAGTTTCATTTTGAATAGTTTGAATTTTTTGTATTTTAACCGAATAGCTGATTGTGAAACGTCAAAATCATTCTCCACTAACTTTGAAGCCGAAATTTTTACACTACGTCGGAGGGGAAATTTCAACTCATTTTGTATTTGTATGTAGCCAATCAGAATGACTTGACTACGTAGTGACTACATTAGTGAATGCGCCCATTATTTTGTTTAAAATCCAAGGCCTTCTTAATATGGACTATTTAATTGTGAATTAATTATGATTATTATGATTATAAATGAAAGACGAAATAGAGTCTAGTTAACAAGTCATATTTGGAGTATTGGACATTTTTCGTAATTGACTAATTTAAATAAAAATGAAATGAATGAATGAAATAAAGTAAATAAAATGAAAAAGGAATGAAAATGATTGAAAAAAAAATAAATGGAATTTAAATGATAATAAAATTAATATCAATTGCTGAAATGGTTGTTGTTGTTGATTGTTGTTACAGCCTCTATTATTGAATTTTCAGTTTAAACGGATGCAATTAATAAAACTATTCAACTTGTTCACCCTTCAAAATAAACATTTGCTTGGTACGCTTAATGGAACTATATATTTATACTTTACTTATACTTTAAAATATGTACATTTGTACTTACCCACATTATGTTTACTCATAAGTTCAAATATTTTTTTTTTTTAATTTTTTTTTCGCTTGATGAAATATAAACGAATGTCACAAACTGTATAGGTATACCTACTCAAAAATAATGAAATACATAAATCAATAAATACCTGCAGTTTGTGTTTGCTTTCAACGGCATGTGTCTTTTTGTTAGAATTTAGATATTTAAACGGAAATAAATACTCCCGAACCTTGGTACAGGTTTTTTTTCTTCAAACACGTGTGCTTATTATTTTCTATATAAAAAGAGACAAAATTTAAACAATGTTTATGACTAAGAGCAAATAAAAATTGACTTGTATCTTGTATGTATACTTTGTTCTTGCTTTCTTGCTTGAACAATTGTACAAATTTGCACTGTGCAAACATTAAGCTTTTGTATTTATTATTTATTATATTTAATGCTTTTTGAACAAAAACAATTGGATTAGTCATTTAATCATAAGATCGAATAGAATTTTCCAAGGATATATAAAGCTGACGAAATTTTAGAAGAAATTAAGTTGGATTTAAGAGCTTATAGCGTAAACAATGAAATTCACTTTGGTCTTATTGATTGCGGCAGCCATTCTTGGTTGTGTTCTGAGCTGCTCAGTAGCCGAATATGAAGCTTACAAGGTTTGTATATTAAAAAAAATTAATTTTTATTTTCTCTATATTATAAGTATTATATAAGTATCGTCCCCTATCTAAGTAACTGGCGTAACTGTTTTTTTTTTCACATTTTGCAAAGACTCCTTGAACGAGTGTTGGCACTTGTCAAAACATTTTTTGTCCTATTGTTTTATAAACTAAAAGATTTCTATTTTCAAATTCAATGATCGATTTAACGGTTTGAGGAAGAGAAAAGAGGTAGCCAAAATATGCGTTTTCCCAAGATATTAAAAAAAGCAGTTACGTCAGTTCGAGATATGATTGGCATGTTGTGTACCTAGTTTTGATTAAATTATTCTGTTTCAGACAAAAATGGGCAAGAAATATGACAATGCAGAAGACAACGACTTACACATGCGGCTTTATTGTGAAAGAGTGAAGGCTATTGAAGAACATAACAAGAGTGGTAGCTCTTTTAAACAAGGAGTAAACCAATTCACTGATATGACTCCAGAAGAAATGAAATCTAGCTTTGGCTTGATGCAAATTTAATAATGTATATTGAGCTTATTACAAAACCGTACATATAATTATATGAAATATAGGTTTTGAAAAACGTCCTTCTTATACTAAATGTTTCAGCTCAAATTTAAAAAAAAATTGTCTTATAAGACAGTGATAAAAGTTGTTGTGCTATTGATAAACTCCTGTTGGATAGCTATATTCTTTCAAGTTGAAATCCAATTTTAAAAATTAAAACAGGAAAACAAGTAAACTTTCGATATGTTATAGAAATCCATTTAGTTTGAGGGCTGAGGCACTTCTTTTTGAATGGTATACAGAGTTGTATATTACCCTGTGCCATAATATGGTGAGTGCGGTGGACTATAAGACTCCCACCGGAAGGGGTCTGAGAATCAAATTCTATCACTTTCCACCAAAAAACGATACTGTTTTTAATTCTTAAAAAATAGCGTTATAAAATGGTGTACGCGTTTATTACTTCAGATCGTATATAGCAGGAATAAGTAAACACGCAGCTTATTGATTGTCCAGATTTTCTTTCGAAAGATCAATTACCTACATCTCCCCTATAAAGTGTGATGATAATATGTTCCAAATTCTCTTTCACTACTTTGACGGAATTATGTTCAACGTCAAAAGTAACTCCCATAAACGTGTAGAGACGGATCATCAAAAATAACTCCCCCTCTAAATCGCCCACTGTCATCCATATGTATGTTTGTGTTCCGCAATTTCAAGGTACAAGAGTGATCCTACTTAAGGCCTTTTGTAATAATTCTTTAATACGATGAAATGAAAATGGAAATAAATTGCTTTTTATTTTGCCTTCAATGATTTTGTTTTTGGTTCGGTACCTCATTTAACTGGAAACCATTTATTCAATTCTCTACTTCACCCTCCTCTTTTCTGTGTGCTTTGCCATGAGGAGCTGAGCTACAAACATTCTGTTTATGAGTATCTAACCTACCTGACACGTCAGTTTCCCAAAAACTCTTCTTTTTTAGGGAAGATAAACAAATTGAAAGAGGTTAAATGACAATTGGTCTAGAGATTTTAATGGTGGCTATTTACAGGCTTCTATAAAGAGTACCCACAATACAAAAAAATCACAATCAATGAAACAACCTATAAATTTTTGATTTAAAAGAAAAAATGGAATATGTTTGGATATAGAAACCAAATAATTTTGTTTACACGTGTTCTTCAATTTTATCATGAAGGCGTTAAGTTTCTCTGGAAAATAACGGATTCCATTCCAGTTAACTAACCATAAATAGCTGAGCAATGCCTATAAAAAGATGCGAGTGAGCCTCTTTATGAACATATTGTTCTAATTACATCTCGTTCGGTTGTATTCCGTTCCTTGAAGGATCTTTCTACATTTCATCATCAATTCCATCTAAAGTTATGTTACGAGTATATATGTATAAATACATTACTATATTCGTAATTGTCCAGGTAAAACAATCGACATGGACATTCCTAACATTTTATTTATGTAGTAAGTAGGTACTTACATTCGTCTGTGAATATATTATTGTGCTTTATTTTAGTATACCTACATACATTCGAGTATGGTACATTAAGTCGTGATTTCTTTCAGCAGTAAATATTCTGTTTTATGGAATTCTCATGTTATTTCACTGAACACATATTTGGATGAATTTAATATATCTTAAGCAAAGGAATAAGAATTAAACGCATTATCGTAGAACAAAAAGTTTTAGTTGCTATATATAATGTAGGTACTTGTGACTGTTATATGGTGATAGATATTTGACTTTGTCCCTGAGAAAGTCTGCAGACTACTTTAAAAAAAACGAAAATCTTAAATTAACATAATTTATAGCTTTTTTCCACTTTAAAGTGAATTTATGTGCATTTACAAGCATTTGAGAAAAAAAAACTGAAATCATTATTTTGCAATCGGAAACTTCAAGCTAAAGCATCTTTACTTTCCTATGAACGATTTTTGAAATATTTCACTCATAAAACCAGCTCAATATCACCTTTCATTTTATACCAAACTCGTCCGTGTTCACTCCTTTCCAGAAATGGGTGTAGATAATGTTCTGTAATACTTTGTAGATAATTTAAAATACTTCTTTTCTTGTTGAGAGCTCTTTATTTAATAATTCTTGAAACTTAAACTACTTAAAAACTATCTGACTCCATATTCATACATTTATGAAGTCAGCAAAATAATCAAATGAATTCGTGGGAAGATTATAGTATGTTAATGTGCACATTGTCGCACATCAGCGTCGCGACGTATCAAGTGACGAGCAGTATTCGTCACTCGATATGCGTGGCATAAACAATGCACACATAAACATACTACATGGGCAATTCCCTTTCATTCCTCTAAACACGTTGCCGAATAACTCAAAACTCGCTATTTTTGAAGAAGATCCATTGGCTTTGGATTCAGTTCAATATGCGGAATTATTAGCAATTGAAAAAATAATTTTCACTTTGGAGAAACTGCAGTGATTTTCAATAAAAAAAATACCAGTCAAAAAGTAAACTTTTGGATTTTTTCCAACAAACACTGGTGTCCCCCAGGGGTAAATTATTGGACCTCTGCTTTTCTTAAGTTTAAGCTTTTTTTAAGTTTTGTCGAATATTAATGTATGACAAGCCGATGATGTAAAAATATTTATAACTTAGTTGTACAAAGATTTAATATTAACAGCCTTAATAATTTCTGAGTATCCAGTCTTTTATGTCTGTTTCATCGACATCGTCACAGGACATGACTTCACGTCAAGCTGGATGGACAATGTGTTTGCTCAAAGAACAGCAGAAGTCTGTGGAAGTGCTAGAAGGCTATGCGATCTTTTCGGTGAAGTTAAAGGACGCAACGTGTCCATACCAGCGTTGGCCTGTCCTTTTCAAGTGTTTCGAATGCTTAGAGGTTGGCCTTTAAACTAAAAAATGGTATAATTTTTGAAACTTCTACATCATCGTTATGTTAGGTAAACAGCTCCAAAATACAAAAGTAAACATCCCTACAAAGCAGAAGATTGTCCCAAAAGGAAGCAGGTAAATGTAAAAAATATCTTGCCCATTTCACTTGCATTTAAGTTTTTTTTATTCTTTGACAATGTCCAAGGGATTAATATATTTCTTTTTTAATTAAAATGGGTGAAATATATAAAAAGAAGTAAGTAGAATTGATTAAAGTTATTTTTTGGGTCCATTATTAATTCCAGCAACAGTCAACAATTTAAGCAATTATGTTAGTTCCGAAACGGCATATCCATGCGATGCCATGCAAGCATATTATGTTTTTTGACATTTCTTGCTTTTGTTTGCATTTGTTTTACACGTGTTTTGCTTTGCATATTTTGCATTTATGAATTTGGCATTAAATTTGATTAAACTCTAAATTTTTTTTTTACGCAAAATACTTACCCTAAAGAGCAAGCAAAAATAATTCAACCCATCACATTACCTGAATCATCCCACCAATTGGTAATCAATTCCTCTTTTTTAATTGATAGCGTAAAGGAAAAATCCTTATGTCATTCAAGGTAAAATAAACGTTGATATCATTGTGGCTGTGTTTTATTATTTTGTTACGTTTTCTAAGCCCATATATTGAGTGGATTTAATATTCATTTGGTATGTACAACTATTACTGACAAATGGTGCTTTATGTCTTACAACCATGAAACTATAGATCAAAGTTGTTAAAACAAAAAAATACGAATAACAAGAAAACTGAAAAGCAGTCAATAAAAGTTCCTTTAAGAACAAAAACCTAAACCTTTGTTTTTATTCTTCCGAGAACAAAAAAAGTCTTTGTAGTATTCAACCATGCGAAAAATTTTATCTACGTACATGGATTTTAAATAAAAAATATTATGAATAATTACTGCATCAAGTTTTGCCAGGGAAGGAGCTATTAAAATGAATTTAACTTATTTCGATAATTTTGAAATCTTTGGAATTTTTTCACTGTAAGTATTCACCTTAAAATTCTTAAGTTTTTATGCACATTCTTTTACATATTATATTTAAAGATTTAAAAAAAAAACTTTCACAGTTAACGTCAAGCAAATTTAAAATAAAAACTCAATTTCTGGCAATAAAAGCCTATACAAATTTTAAAATAAAAATTCGACAAATATGTGCAGGACTAGCTTAGAATTTTTTACTTTTCTACAAAACATATGATAATTCTTTTCTTAATAACAATAACCGTTTCCTAAATAATTCAATAGGAGAGCTAAGGGTTTTATTTGCCGGCGATTTTTTCTAAGAAAAATTCCTTAAATAACTCAACTATTATTCCTAAGCTAAAATGCTTAAAGAAGACTTAAAGTCTGGAAACAAAAAACTTAAAAACATTAAGCTTGGGCAAAAAACACCTATTTGAGATACGCATTTTATGTTTTCGACGGAAGTACTATGCTGCTCGCACATTTGGCTGCCTTTGTGTTGTATTTTTTCCTTCGATGTTTATTGCAAAGCAGATCCTTGATAAAAGTTTTCTCTCCTGTTACAATGCAGTTGAAAATGTTATCGTTCTGCATGTTGCTCAGGGATATGGGTAAAATAAAACTTTTTAATGGAGGTAGATACAGATAGTATTTATATCTGTTTATATTTTTCTTTCCTCTTTGTAGATCAAATACGATGAAAATTGCATCCATCACATCAACTGCTTTTGGTTTAAATAAAGTATGTACCTAACCTACAAATCTAGGGATTCAAATACGAAATATTTTTATCGCCAAGACAATGGATTTAAATAATTAATTGTGCGTTTGAAAAACAAAAAAAAAAAAAAAAAAACAAAAAGCACGAGAAGTTTAAAGAGAAAAGTATGTTTTAAAATATCGCATCAAGATATACATATGTACATAGGTAATTTTTTATTCACCTTTTAAAGAAACACGCATGCAGGATGATTTAATTGTAGAATATTTTATCTCTCAGGCCCAACATATGCGAGAAAAACTTCAAGGATTTGTACAATGGTATATTAAGTATTGATGTGAGACTTGCAACTCTCGGCGAGTTTTGTCAACTAGTACGATATTTAAAAAAAATATTTCAAAAGGAAAAGACACAAAAATTGGAAATTATGGAAACAGAACATAAAATTGAAAACAATACAGAACACCTAATTCCTAATGTATATTTGTATTCCCTCGATATATGAAAAAATTTAAAGGAATAAAATTTATTGAAGAAGTAATTAAGACCTAAGGTGGTGTTTGAATCAGACAGACAATTTCTAATTCAACAAAGAAGACATTCATTAAATGAAAACTACAACAGGTATGGGTAAGGTATGTATGTAGGTTTTATTTAATTTGTATTTTGTAATAAAAGAGAACTTGATGTCAAACTTTATCAAATGATTTTAAAACATCAAATGGTATGTTATTGGTTTTGGATAGATACTATCTTTCTTCTTCATTATTATCTTACTTCATGGATCATTGCAGAGTTACATTTATTTTGCAAACTACCTTTGAAGTATTTTGTATAAATGCCAATATAATGCAAAATTGGTTTCACATAAGTTTTAAAGGCACGAGTTTTTGTTTTGCTTGAGTATTTACGTTGTTTTAATTTGATAGTATTAATAGAATATGTGATTAATTCTTATGCAAATTGACTCTATATCATACTCTCCCCGCATCCAGCTTTACGTCGTATAAACAGTGAGGTATGTATGGGGGGGGCATGCTGCCCCCCCTGCAACCCCCCTGCTTGGACTCACTATAGGATTTGGGGTAGGTGCAAGGTTGGGTGTATGCAAAGTTTCTTTTGCAAACGAAAAATTAATTAATTTAAAATAGTAGTTTTGGTAATTTCCAATTTTCTCGAAAACTAGAAGACATAAAATCATCTAGTTTTTGATTAAGAATTAATAAGAGCAACGAATTGTAAGAAAAAAGAAATAATATAAAATATGAAAGTATTGAAAAACTTTACTTTAACCATTTTTTTATGTTTTTTTTCCCAAATTTTGAGTTTGAAAGTCGTTTTTTCACAAACTATGCATAGATTTCACTTGATTTAAAAACTGGCTAATAGAACAGAGTAATGGCTTTAAAAAGTGGTATAATATTTAGTTGTAGATATTACCGTTATTTTTTAATAAATTTTTTCCATTTTTAGTACTTTTTCATGAAATTGCCCCTCCCGCCCAAACGGGGGGGCAATCATTTCTTGTCGCCACGGTTATCATACTCTCCCCGTTTTAAATTATTCTGACTTTTGAAATACCATTTTAATCACTTCAGTAATTATTACCAAATACGAACAAGTTATAGGTGAGATGCTATAAAAAAGGTGTTTCTTTTTTAAAAGCCAGAACTAACTTTGGTTTTCAACAAAACAAATGAAAAATTTATATTAAATAGACAGGTTTTTGTGTAATTTTAAGACACAAATTCAGTAATATGCAAATCACGGCTGGGTCTGGTGAACATACATACGTATATGAATGTTTTCCAATTTGTTAACTAATTGTGGTTGTATGTTCTCAATAACACGAATAATATTGGCTTACAATGCGTCGCTTTTTTTAGTTTATTAGCGTAGTCAAATTACTTTTCTTATCGTTATCACCCACAAACCATAAAGATAATAATCAAGAGGCATCAACTTACAAGATCTTGGAGGCCAATTAACTTTAAAATTTTTGCATATTGAAACACCCAACCCAGCCAAAATAATGCCTTATCGCTGAACACAATTTTTCGATAAGATTCTGTCATCTATCTTATCACGCCAGTTGTATTTGGATTTCTAAAATAAGGTAACTTTGGTGTATATAAGTTTTCAGTATTCTCATAAACAATATAAGTAAGGCGTTTGATAAATTAATTTATTATCTTATAAGTAAAGAAGCGAATTACTTTGTTGTATGATTCAAGCCAGACTGACTTTTGCAAAAGTATTTGAATATAAAATACCAAGAATCTTGTATACAAAATAGAGTTACCATCACGCTTTTATATACATTAGATATACGTTGGAAGCGTGTGTATGCCTTCACGATAAAATTGCAACGACTCCCTAGTGATAGTTAAAAATGAAAGTGACAAATATCATAAAGTTAAAATTGGGTTGAAAAACAAAACACCCTTTACCAACATATCGAACTACATTATTCCTTTATTAAAATTCAAGGTACAAAGGACACACCCATATATTACAAATATATGTAGGTATACTAATTAAAATAAAATTTTAGTGGTAATTGATTTCAAACTATTAATATTGTTAAAATACATACCTATGTAAAATTTAATTAAACAACAGCTCATCCGTAAATTGCTCTTGTGCCTGAATAATTTTGGATAATGTTATTTAAATTTAATTTTATATTTCTGGCTGTTTAAGAATTTGATTTTATAATCAACTTAACATCAGTAATAGAAAATGATTTTTTTTAGATTGTTGAGATCGTTATATGATGTATGTCTTCAGACTTGTAGGTTACAGCTTTGATTTGCCACTTGTAATCAAATTTAATTATATGAGAACTACACGGTAATAATTGAATCTGCTACTATACATATGTATATTGGGTCTTGTGTATAAAAAAAGCTTTTTTTGGAGGAAGCTAAAGCTATTTACTCATAGCTTTTACTAGTAGCTTCAGCTAGACAGCTCTAGCTTAAGCTTTGTATTATGTGAAAATTCTAGCTTTAGCTTCGAAATTTAAGGGTTTATTTTGTTCTTTCATATGTTTCGACTTTGGAAGCTTTATTTAGAACTGATTTATATAGACCGAATCGCAAAGCAAGCGGGTTTAGGATTTTTTGTTATCAAAACTCTTTATCTGCATTATAGGGCAAGTATTGGTTGCTGGTACAAAAATATTTTTTTATTATATCGTATGTCAGTCTCTGCATCTGTACGTCCAGTGGACTGGGGCGTAAAGACGCAGACCCTGATTTGGTGGACCAATTTTGTTTGAATCTGTACAATATTTTCTAAAGAAGAAGATTGTTTTTTGTGCTACAGTTCAACTAGACAATACAGCGGTTTTGATATTTCAAAATGTTTCGCAAAAGGATTCTATTGATTTTAATTAATATTCGGTACACTTAATAAAACTGCATTTCAAGTTAGTGAGCAAAAAATTACATAACGGGAATATGTATAGTGTTGATTTTTTAATCAAATTGATCATAATTCACACCATAACTATTGAGAATACTAAAAATAAGACCTAGTAAAAGCTTTCTAGAGACGGTTGAAAGAATTTTAATATTTTTGGAGCTTTTACTATAATATTCTAGCTTAAGCTATTTTTATTCACACAAATTTAAGCTTAGGTTGGAAAAATAAGCTGAAACTGAAAGAATTTAAAATAGCTATTACTATTTCACCAAAAACCTAGTATTTACTTAAAAATCCAAGTAGCTTTTTTATTCACAAGACACATTAAGCTGATTGAGCGATTTTTTTGATGAATGAACTCAAGATACTTCAAGATTTTTCAAACAACTTTCCAAAATTTTTCAAAATTTTTAATTATTTATCCTTTGTTTACAAAAAAAAAGTTTGCGAGAATAATGATGCTTGGTTTTACAATTTATAGCATGGGTTGACTTAACTTTTAAAATTTGATTATATCTGTTATTCCAGGTATTCCAGTATCTATAGGGGCAGAAAAGTAACTGAACAATGATTTTATTAAATAAATATTCACTTCCAAACACGCCCATTTTTTTTCTTTTTTCCAAATCCAATACCTTTGCAATTATGTCCGCCATCTTACTGTCATTTTTTAAGTTACGATTAAAACTTAAAATTATAAATGAGAACAACAAACTTAATAAAAAGCGTGAAAGATCGTGAAAACCTGCTCTTTTGATTTGATTCAAAAGAGTCAAACGATTGTTTTATTTTTGTTTAAAGTAAATTACTTTCAAAACATTTATTTGCAATATTTTTTTAAATATTTGTGAGCACCAGATTCCAAAACTATAAAAAAATCGGTCAAGCCATTAAAATCTTTATGTGAATAAATAAATAAATTTTCTACAATAAAAACGCCAAAACACTATTTCCGTTATTTGAAATTTTTGGCAAAAAACTGAGACGCATTTTTCTTAAAATCACTTTGGTCATTACAGGAACGTAGTTTAATCAATTTCGTTAAAGTCGTTTGTTGTGAAAATTTGAAACAAAAAAAATCTTAATATGACCAGCTTTCCTTTATCTTAACCGAAAATTCCAGAATCACATTAAAATACTCTGTACCAATTTCGAAGCAAAAAGGCCTTAGGTGCCAAATGTATTCAATTCTGTGTTGCATTAATGTACATCAAATATTTATACGACACGTGTGCAAAACCAAAATTAGCAATTAGCTTTACATCTAAACCGATTGCTTATTCATATCAGGTTATCTGTTGTGGTTTTATGTTCATGGCATTCACAGTATGAGTACATAGATTTGCCACAAATTTGGTTTAAAAAAGCTACCTCCTTTATCTAATAAAATAATAACATCAAAACTTTTGGTAATGCCATTGGATCCCTTGGCATAGAAATTAGTTTTGCTTGGTATATTAATTCATTTCGTTAGTGGTTTTGAACAAAAATTCACTTCCACATGGAATGCATTTCATAATAAAATATAAAATTATTTAAAGTTGATGTAAGGTAGAGATGCTTTATATTATATTTATTTGCAAATATTAGGATTTAGCTCTTTCCAAGGTTTGATGAATATTATGCACATAGCAAAATGTAAATTGGCATAAGCAGAGTTGTATTGCATTTTCGATTAAAATTTAAATGTGGTATTTCTTAAATGATGTGAATTACATTTGAAATAAAATGTTCTGTTGCTGAAAAATGAAGGGAATGAAGAAATTCACTATAATAGCTTTCGTAACCCTGAAATTTGTAAATCCTTGTGAATAATTACGAACAATGTCGGATACGGATGAAGTTTTGCCCTGGGTATAGTTTATAATTTTACAGTAGCTAAACAATGATTTCATATTCTTTTGCATACAGTTATAATAAATTATGGGGATATGAAATTCTACATCAAGTAGTGATTTATAAATTTCTTGCAGAATTTGGCCCTAGTATACTAACGAACTTTTATAAAGATTTCTAGAAGTTTAAAATTCTCGAAAATTTCACATACATTTTAAATGTGCAAGTTTTGGTTTCGGGAAAAAAATTAACATTCCATCTCCATCATCATCGTTAGAGAAGTTCGACAAAGTAGGTTTCATCATACAGTCCGTGCGATGTCGGTCTTTGCGTCCGTGCATTCACTGTAATTTAAACTAGAATCTAAAAGGTAGAAAGATTTGTTTTAAATTTGGGACAGAGCGCTTTTATTTTATTTATTCTGATTCACAAAATGTTTTTACATTATTTTTCTGCAAATTCATCAAAAGAAAAATAAAGGTAATAAACTGTGAATTTGAAAGCTTTTAAACTTTCTTTAATATTAAATGCTGAGTTTTACAGAAATACAATTATTAACTCAGACAAAATATAATAATATATACCTATTAAGAGAATTTTAGAGCTTAGAGTTCCTTATGAAGCGTGCGAAACGACTAACTAATTCTCTCAGGTGGAACCTACGTCTTTGAAAAAGAGCAGGACATGTACAGAGAAGGTAAGGAATCGATTCTTCCTCTTCCTCTTCCTCCTCCATATAACCTCTGCAGTAATGATTCGAACATACTCCAAGCCTCGTTGCTTGCTTATTAGACAGTGTCCGATAGTGATAACTATAACGGAGCCAATGTGCAGTCTGAGAGATTTAATTTCTGTCTGAGTACATGCCTCTCCCAACCCCATAATCGTCACGTAGGTGTAAGAATTGATCGATTTATCTTGCATAGAACGCCTAGACCAAGGTATGATTACCTAGTAAGTAAGTTAGTGAGTAAGGTTAAAAGTTTCACATTCGTGTAGTGCGGTTAAAAAAAGAATCTCTTAACTTAAAAGTACTTCGGAAATTGAGCTCAAGGGTAAACCGATGCGGGAATTCATAAACTGCAACTATATTGTTCAAGAAATACCAATATCGAAATAAATAGCATTACCTACCTATTGATGAAAGTTAGATGAAACGTTGTTAAAAAAAATTCGTGTTTCATTTTATTGATGTAATTTATGTGGGTTGGAATACTTATGTTTATTATCCGTAAAAAAGTCTTCCATCTAAAACTTTCAAACAAACAAAATGTAGGTATACTCGCCCACCACACATACAATACCAGTGTGTTCTTGTCTCCTGGTGACATCCAGTTAAAGCTTGGGACATATAGAAAATTATATTTATAGGCGGCGAGGAGTGGACATAGAGTGTTTGGTTACCACACCTTTAAGCAAGCTCAACTCTACCACCCACTGTAATATTGCCACCCTCAATTTATTATATTCAAAAAACTCTAACCGTACTAAGCTTAGCAGCACAAAACTATTTCCTGTATATCTAATATACATCTGTGTCTAACCTCATAGCTAATAAAGCGTTTTATCTGCCTGCAGTCATTAACACGCCTCTTCGAATTCGTCTACCTACATCCTTTGGAAGAAGTTTTCTTTTCATTAAGTTGAATTTTATAGCATTTCTGGGTAAAACTTTCGTCGTCGCTTTATTACTACCCAGAATTTAATTCGTGTCATATCATAAAAATCTTCCATTAGCAAGTCTGTTAATTAAATCGCAACTGACACTCATTGTACCGCATCCGATATGACAGCAAAGGTTATTAAATTTTTGAATTCATTTTCCTGTAAGCTGAAGGAGAAGTGGAAAAACATTAAATTTTTTTTTTTGCATAGCATAATTTTTGGAGTAGGTATGGTGAATTTTCGAAAAAGCATACCTAAATACATATATGTATACTTTTATCAAAGCGATGCAACATCTGTTTGGAAATTTAATTGCATAATGCTTATAAAAGCTTGGAAAATAATCAAACGAATTTTTTTTTCAGTATTTTTTTATTTCCAGGGAAAATTTTTGATTCTTACATACATCACAAAACATACAAACAACATTTTGAAAAACCGTCTGGTTCTAAGAAATATTTTCAATAAACCTTTAAAAAAAAAATTACAAACATTCAATTCAAAGAAAATAAAATAAAATTACTCATATTTGAATCTCAAAAAAAACATTTGCTGGCGAACATTGTAGAAAAACGTACGACTTAGTCGCACAAACTTTCTCTTAGGCATAGTTCAAATCACTTAAGATTTTAAACATTTTATATGGAACACATGCATTATTATTGAGAAAATTTTAAAGAAGCATGTTAACATTAATAAAACAATTTTTAAAATACATAGTTTTGACCCAAAAATACAATTGCTTGAATAAATATTTTAAAAATCGATTTAACATTGTTTTCTTGAAAATTACTTTTTAAATATAAGTTAAGGCTGTAAGTCGGTGTTCAAACTCAGCTTTAATGGAAATCTCTCTAGTTGATTTTTCTACGAATCCAAAACTTGATCTATGATATCTTTATTGAAATGAAGAACAGACTGAATTTTAGTGGTGACATTTTTTTAATTTTCATTTCTACAGACATTTTGAAAATCTGATAAAATCATATAGCGGATATTTTAGGTGTTGAAGTGTGCAATATTCTTAAAAAATAAATGTGTACAAATATTGAAGAAATTTTTCAGTTTAAAAGAGGTATTTATTTCCAGTTACCTCACATTTTCGAAAAAGGTTTTATTTCGCTCTGTTTAAAAAGATAAGGCTTGATATAAAATAAATAGATAATGGGTGACTTGCATATATCTTAAACATTCCTGTATACGTATATTCAGCCTTATTTAGAGTTTCACCCGAAAATTATTTCACCTTAAAGTTTTTTGTTCGCCCGGAATTTTAAAAGCTTGAGAGTTTCCCCCGAAATAAGTGAAAATTTAGTCTGTCAATTTCGCCCGAAATTAATAAGGGGTGTTTTTCGAAAGTGAAATTTTGTGTGAAACTCACAATAGGCGAAAAGTGAAATGTCAAATTTTCCGGTTGGAATGTTGTTCGGTTGAATCTCACAATAAAGCTGATTATTAGTTGACAGTAAAGAATGAGTCCTTCAATTTTCTGCCAAATTCGAATTAATTTAATCAATAAAATGTTTGATATTGTATAGATGTTTTAATCCAACAACATCGTATAGCCGTCTTCTTTACGACTTTAACTGTTTAAAGCTTCAGAGATAGGAGATAAACTATATACTTTTATATTATACCTATAATATCGGTTTTAGAAGAGTTATTTCTTGCAGTTAAACCAAAAACACATATATACAGCCATTTTTTTTTATTAAAATACATAAGAGTCTTGCTAACTGCCATCTACCGTTATAACAAAAAAATATTTAAGTAAAATAATATACAGTTTCCATCTATAATTCTAAATTATTTTGAAATTTTATGAGAACTATAATAGCACATTTTTTATTTCTAATTTTTCCTCATAAATAAAATCGATAACAACTCTGAGTTCACTTTTTATTTCGTTCCAAATATACAATCTTCATGATGAAAAAACGTTAAGAAAATAGTGTTGAAGCTGCCGCGTAGGTGATAAAATTAAGCTGAATAGCAAGTCTTTAGGCATATCCCCTTTTATCAAAGTCTAATACACATCTCTCATCTTCACATCCAATGACATCCTATCTGTAAATCTTTCTGGAGCTTAACATTCCTTTTTTAGAAACTCTGTTCACGCCGACGACAGTTAAAATCACCCAAAATTTATCGACCAGAATAATGACGGTCGCTATGTTCTGTCTCGCCTCATAACAAGCGACTATAATATTCAAATATTTGACCTTAACTTGCCTATCTTCACCCAAAAACAACACGACACATTTGTTTGTGCAAGAACAAATTTAATGTTTTTTATTCATCAAGTCCACCCAATCCCCTTCGAGCTTCGATAGATTGTGTACATATTACGCTTTCACGAATCCCTATATCATACGCCTTCGGAATTTGTAAATGTCCTACATACATATTAGTTCCTTTGCTCGTAAGTAAATTCAAATAGAAACTCTCACCTTTTTTTCAATCCTTATCCCAATAACTCACTTCCTCCATCCTTGCACATAATATTAAACCTTTCAAATTTATTTCGTTGATGCAGGTACAAAGTTTGTCTTTAAATTCTCAAAAGTTTCCCTACGGCATACATCCACACCTTCCCTTTAATGGAAACTAACTTGTCTGGTGAATGGTGATAGCTATACGAGTACATACGTGATAAACTGATAACAACCTTTTTTCTCCTGACTAACATTTTTCAGGTAGATTGTTCTATTAGTTGTGTTGATTCTTCCGGCCAAGGAGTTTTATTTAATATAAAATGGCTTCGAGTCAACCAGTGGCAGATGCATGTAAGGGGGGAATTTTTCATATCCATGTTTACATTGATTGTTTACTATTAGTTAGACTATTTTTTAGCAATAATAATTTATTACTTTTTAGTAATTTTTGTTGTTTAAGCTGTTAATTTAACCTGACCATATTTATTTTATATCCCGAAAACTACACTTTTATTTGTGAAACTCAACTGAGGTTTTCTTCAAATGGAATCCGTTCTGAAGGGAAGGGAAGATTATAAGAACTTAACTAACCTATACTTTCAGATGCTAAGCTAGTTTTATAAAGAAAAATTAATTTAAGGTCTGAAGATAATTCGTGGGTAGTTTTAGTTTTTTTTTTTTGAAAATAATATTTAATTTTATAAAGACAAAATTTCGTAGAAAAGTTATATTAAAATTTGAATTTGCTAAGTCTATTTATAAGAACGCGGTGTAAACTTATTATTTTTTTTTATTTTGAGTTTATGAACACTATTTTATGATTCTGCTTCATATCTATCACCCCCTGCAATCGGCTGAAGATTTCAGAAACAATAAAATTTCCATTTGTTATAACGTTATAAGTTTGTGTGATGAAGCTCCCTTTATTGTCAAGTTTGACTATACCATTTACACCTTTTGCGAAAATCGTCAATCGGAAACATGATAGGTATAGAAGTAAGATGTGTTACACCAAAATGTAGGATTCCAAAAATAAAAAACGGAAAAAATATAATCGTAATGGGAGGCACTTCCTCCAAACGCACTTAAGAAAATTACATATAAAGAAATGTTAAATATAAAATTTTAAGCAAATTTTCTAAACACAATCTGACAGAAGCAAAAGAAAGGCAACGTAGCGTATGATGCAAACTACTTTTTTGAATACCCGTAATGTTGTTTCATTCAAACATCGTATTTTGAACATAAAAGCAAAAGCAATACTTTTCATATATAGAAGAACAAATAAAAATTATCAGATAGTTTTTATTTATAAATTCTATAAAAATTCTAGTTTGGAAAGGTATTCTAAATATAAAATAGAAATTGACATCTATCTACACTAATTAAGAAGCTCACACCTTCTATCCAGTAACTTAAGGCTTTACATACACCAATTTACCTTTAGTTTATTTATTTCATATTCCATAAACTTAATACTCTGTTCACAAATGTATTGATACATACAAAATTGACTGATGGAACATATATTATAAAGGGCGTCCCGAAACAAAAATGCTGAATTTCTTGCAAGATATGTATGCGATATTTCCTCTGTTTTTATCTAAAGTCTTAGGCCAGGCGCGCACGTGCTACTTTTAGTGTCGAAACAGTTTGCTCATATAGGCTTATATGAGAGTCCGCGGACATGCATGTATATCTCAATGGATAAAAAAACCTTTACAATTTTTTTTTTTATTGAGATGACAACTCTACGTTGTCGCTGTCAACTGTCAACGCTGTCAACTATGAATTACAGTCAACGAGCTGACTAGCAATCTGTCAATGCATCCTAACTGCGTTGACATTGATTTGATTTGATTGAGTGATTACACGGTTATAAAAAATAATCAATGCGTTGATTCTAAAATTCATGTCAACGCAAGTGTAAACGCAGCCGTCAACAGATTAACAGTATTCTGCGTTGACGATCACACACCTTGACACTTTTGACACATTTTGATATTCACTGTGTTGACCATTTTTTCTGACATTCTAATCGTAGCTTTAGAATTAGGTTCATATGAAATGTATAAGTAATGTATTTTATAAAATAGACTAAAGAAAATAAATTACGAAACACCAAATCAACTTAAAAAAATTAATCTTTATATAGGAACTTTAATATGTACCTATTTATGTTTAACTTAAACACTTATGTATGTTCTACTTTTTTCTCAAAGTTAATTGTCACCTAAGCTCTTATGTTAAATTTAGTTTAAATAAATGAATTTCATAGCAACTAAATTTTATATATATGTACATAATATTTATATTATATCTAATTAAAAATTTGTATTTGGGTTTATTTCTTTGGCTTTGATAGAAAATGTATTGAAGTTAAGGACATAAGCCTTCTCAAATATTCATATTTTGTTTTCAGGCTATGCCCCGGTCATTCATAAGTATATGTATATAGATAAAAAGATAAACGATTTTTTTACAAACTAAATGTTGTGTGTTTCCTTACTATTATAATACTTAAAAATTAATTCACAATTAAAGCGAGCTCATATAAAGCTGAATTTTAACCTGAGCTTCCTAACTGATTGATGTAGAGACTGCGACTGTCAAAATTGAAAATTTTAATTTGTCGCCCTGTATATACATATGTATATATATACAGAAAACAAACAGATGTTCTGGCAAGGGTTTATTGAATCCCATTGGATCTATTCAATCAATCTGGGAAAATAAACGTACTCGTACATTATATTAATATTTTCATAGGTAGCAATATGATTTTCAGTTCGAACTTCTCATTGTCATTAGTTACACACAAATTCAATAAAATTAAATAAATCCATGTGATTTCTAAGACAAATGAATTCCTTGTGGGTGAATTCATTGTACCTCAAAATACAATGAACTAATAATTTCTTATATTAAATTAAAGGTCACGAAAAAGGAATAATTAGTAATTTCTTATATATTATTGAACGAAAGACTCAAACATCCACCCGAAAGGTATATACAAATATTTAATAAGCATAAATTAATTGTATTTTGAAATATTAAAAAATTTAAAAACTTTTATATTTTTATATTTTTATTAAAAAAATACAATATTTAGGTACATATGTACATTTCAAATTTTTAAAATAAAAAATACATACATCCATAAGTTTATTCCGATTTATTCACATAATATTTTTTATGCAATTAACATTTTGACACATCATTACGTTTAGGTTATTTCAAGGAAAAAAGGCGACCTATTATATTCCAACATTTCAAACATGGAAACTTCTAAACAATATGTTTTATAATTTTTTTTCATGTATGTACGTTTATTTAATTTATTTATTCTATAGGGCTGCTGGAATGTAAATTATATCAATTAAAAATATTCTACATTCTAATTTAATTTGTGTATAATCCGTAACTATTTCTTCCAAAAATCTGTAAAATGCGTGATTTAAGGTGGTTAAAGTTAAAATTTTCATTGTTTGGATTATTAGGGTAGAGTCGGATAAATTGAATTACGATTAAAGAATTCGGTTTGTATAGGATGATACTACATTTGATATATTTACATATGAACATAGGTGAAGAGTTATCACAGCAAAAATTTGAATGTCACTTCCAATCGAATTTGACGTTTATACCGCAGTTAATCGCAAGTTAAAAGGAAAGTCCAAAACTCCAGTCGATTGCCTAGTTGCCGAATAATTGTAAACGGTACCAAAATGTGCAAAATGAATTTTTTTTTATAAATGTGTGTTTTAAGGGTTTAAGTGGCCTGTTCCACGGTTTAATATATTTTTATTCATTCATTTCATTTTTCTTTTCATTCTTTTGAATTCCAAAACATAAAATTGCAATTTCCTAAATTATTAAAATATTCAGCAAACATAAAAAGTCTATAAAAATATCAAACTGCCTGTATTGAAGAATTAAATTACCAATGCCTTAAAGAAATAAAATGTTTTTCTATTTTTGGAAGTAATAATTTCTTAAACCATCAAAAATGTTAAATACTTATGTAAATATAAATCATACAATTTTTGCTGATTTAAATATTATAGCCCGGGGAATCAACACAAAAAGAAAATATAATGGATAAATATGGGATACGGATACTGCAAATTGAGATTTGAATTTAAAGTGTTCTGCCTTTCCCTATCCCTATCCCTATTCCTATATATTATAACAAAGCAATGAAAAAAAACCCAAACGAAGTTGTTAGGGTCGAATGCGGATAAAAAGCAAACAATTACCCGCAACCTCGTTTTGGGTTTTGCAGGTTTAGCAATTTCAAAAACCAGCATACGAGTCAGTAATATTCTTGAAGAAGTGGGTTGATTCAGAAAACGTGTTGTTTACCAAATCAAATAAACTTATTTACATAGAAATAGAATTTCAATATAGCGAACTTCAACTTGGGGATTTTCAATGAAATGTTGCGGTGGGTATTCTAAATTCAAACTAGCATCACTCGTTCTATATAACATGTAGATCGGAAGGGTATATACATATTACATATACACCTAGTTGACTGCTGTCCAAGTAGTCCGATAGAATATAAAAGAGATGTGCGAGTATCAAAGGCAGAAGGAATTTCAATTTTAGAGTTAAGTTAATTTCTTTTGAAGAGCTTTCTTCGATTTCAATTGAATGGTGGTCGTACCTTCATGGTTCTAATCTATTCTTCATATTGTACCAAGTTATTTATGGTTGCGCTTGTTATGTTAGCAGAGAGCAGACTATATATTCCTATTTTAATATTTAAAAAAAGCATAAGATGTAAACGGTTGCCAACAGTGGTGTAATGGTATGGTATGGGAAGGCAAATAAAATTCCTTAACCACTTAAGCGTTTTTTATTTTTCTTTCCACTTTTTAAAAAATGTAATATCGCCGGCAAAATTGATACAAATCTGGGATGTTGGATAAAGGTAAGGGTGTTTCCAAATTAATTAATAGCAGTTTGGAAATCATTCATGGGCATGTTGTAAGAAAAAAATATGAGGATATCATATACCGAGAAAAAGCTTACTTTGGTTTATCTTGATCCATGTAAACGTAAACAGATGGATTAATACTAATGGAATAAAAATCATTTAGGGTTTAATTTTTTTTTTTAATACCTGTCTTTGTAATTTCCCTTAAATAAAATTGTTGTCTTCTTTGAGCCTCCAGTTATTCAATTTCTACGCCTGTTCTATTTTTCTTACCAACATAAGTTATAGACTGCAAGCAAATGTTTATTGAAGCTAAGGCAGTAGGCCTCTTTTTTGACGCTTCGAGAATATGCTCTTTCAAAACATTGAAATGAGAATTAAAAATTTCTTTAATTCTTCCCAATGCAACAAAAACCCAATAAAGTAAAATCGAAAAATCTTGCATTCCAGTGAAATGTTCTATTTCAACTATCCAACGATAACTTTAATATACTTCTCATGACCGAAGTTGGCTGGACCACTATCCTGATGATAGATATCAGTGGAATTTCATCCAATATTTTTGGTTAATCTTTTCTACAGGTAGTTTAAAGAATTCAGCTTATAGATGGTACTTTGAACGGTCCGATTAAATTGTTTCCAATTATTGTACCTTTTCACATATTGACGCTGAATTTGTGTTGAAATAATGATTGTGTCTCCATTTGTGTGGATTGAGATTTCGCCCGTGCGTCGGAAGAATTCTGCTAATAAACTCGACGTCATCGAAGATCTGCTAAAGCAAAAGCAACCAATGTAGAAAACTCACGTTTCTTTTCCAAATCATTCGGAAGCTGTTCTAGTATTGCATTGTTGTAGCGTAGTATTGTTAAAGATTTTCTTAATGAAGTATATTAAATATTTTATGTGTGGATTAAATTGCAAAGTTATGATTCTGATGCCTATTGATGGATCAGTTCTCACAACTTCCAGCATTATTATATCTGCTGAAATTCTTCTGACTTTTTGGAGCTTCTGCTTCTGATCCAGTCTCAGAGAGTATAAAAAAAAGTTCTGTGCTTTACGGCACCTAGATTTTTTCAAATTTCTTCAATTTTATTTTGTTAATCGATAGTTATCTACCTCTTTAGTTTTCGTAAACAATTTTTCTAGGCGACTAAGAGGTTTATAATGAAAAACAAGAATTGAATATAATTAATCCGCCTTACATCAAATTTTTAAAATCCCAAAGGATTTTCGATTTTACAGAATTAATCATAAATAGATGTTTTAAAAGCTATTTGAAGTACATCAACTGACCATGATAAAATCCACCCACTCGTTGTCATATATTTATTCTCTCTGTTCTACCCGTACAATGCTTATTTGATGTGGATTGCAGCTTTAACAGTTAAGTCTCCTCGGTAATATTTATCTGGTCCAATTTTCTGTTTGATTCTAAGAAAATCGAATAAATACCAAATTTATCAGCATTAAATTGTTGTGATATAAATATTTCATTTTTTTTTTCTTCAAATTTATCCTTGATCAGTAGACAAAAGGTAATATGATTGACTACTTTTTACAGTCAGTTTTATGTCTCACAGACTGGAAAAATTCTTTTTTCAGAAATAACTCAAGTATCGTGTATTTATGAAATGCTATATAATCATAAACTCAATGAGCAACATCGACAAAACAAAATAATTCGTAAATCAAAGGAACTGTGTAACTACGAAACGGGCTAACTACATACTAATATTGAATGATTCAAAACTCAACAAACAAAAAAAATCCAATAGCTTTGAAGAGGAGAATAGCGGTATCGAATACAAAGAGAATACAATTTAAAAAAAAAACCATTAAAAGACTATGACACAAAGCTTAAAATATTCTTCTGGTTTGTGTTTAGTAGGAAAACAAATTTTGATTGAATTTATTATTATTTTGTAGGTAACATCAATTTACGATGTGATTTGAGAATCAAACAACTCCTGCCACTTTTGTTTCTTCTATGAAAAATCAATTATATTGTTATTTTGATATCACGCTAACAACAAGAAAACATATTTAATTCTTAGTAAAATTGAAGGACTCCTCACAATATTGACTAAAGCGCGTAGCCAAAGGAGGGGCTGCTCCCTACGCAAGAAATTCCAAACATTTTTATTTAATGTAAAATCTATCAGCAACCTTATTTATGTATATAATGTAATAAATGTCATGTATGTATCTCACACAAAACTATTAAATTCTAATAGCAACTGGTTTATAAAAATAATCCATTCATAATGCAAAAATCGATGTAAATTGTGAGAGTGTCATACAACTTTTTTTGTATTCATTGAACGGATACTGATATTTCTTTTTTGTTGTTTGCTTAATTTTATCAATGAAGCGCTTTGGTAATAAATCACTTAAGATAAAATTACAAAATTTCCTGGTTATTGACTAAACAAAGCAATTATGCAGTTTATTTAAATATTTAAATATTTATTTAATTTAATTCTTGAAGAATTTTTTAATATTAGCTTTGTTACATACTTAGTTCTAAACATTTTTAGACTGCCATCATATTTAGACTCATATTTCGTTCGAAGCCGAACCGGACAATTTTTGACTTGTAGAACGGCTTCGAACGAAATTTGGTGGTCTAAAACTTTTTGAAACTAGCTGTGGAACAAAGCTACTATCACCCACTATGCTTCGAACCCGCGTCATCATCGCTTCTTTCTAAATATATTTTACCAAAGTTAATAGTCTATTATTCTATTTTAAACATGTCCCTGGAATATTTGAATTAATTTTAATGTAACCATAACATGTATGTACATTAGGGTGATCCTTGTTTTTAAAATGCTACTTTCAGTAGCTTACAAATATTAGAAATAAATAAAACAAAAATATTGATTTTTCGACTTTTTACACATAAATGTATGTGGTTCACAGCTTTTTACTTAAAATTTTTATAAAAGTGTAAAAATTGGTGAAAAATCTTCAAACTTGTCACATCTCTTAATTTGTAAACAAACTATTAACTTTTTCCACTTTATATATACAAAATTAATTTATTAAAAAAGAAAAAAAAATTAACAACACAACGATACTAGTTCTTATTTTTAACCAGGTAAGTATATTGTTTATAAAATGAGAAAATAACTTTTTGTTCATGTTCATTATTAAATTAAATTTAGCAAATCTTAATTTAAGAGAAAAAAAATCAAAATCAAAAATCGTTGAATTGGATTTTTAATTAATTATTTATTACTATACAATATACATATACCAATATTTTTAAAAAAATTTAAGAAATAAAAAAAAAAATTGGTATGTTAATCTAAATATTTGTTAATGTAGAAGTAAACACTTATAAGAATCGGTTATAGAGATATTAAGATAGTAGAAAATGAAAAAATTAATGTTCTATAAGAGTAACTGTTAATACGACTTTAAGTAAAATTTGTTTCTGTTAGATTTATAGCTTGATAAAAATCATTTTTGTATAAAAAAGATTCTCCTCAAAGGTTTTTAAACACTATTGTACAAAAATAATAAAATCATGTTAACTATGTTACTAAAAGAAAATAGGATCTTTAAAACAACTTAAACAACGGATTGGAGTCAAATTAAAGAAAAATTATTATTACTTTTCATTTTCTCAAAAACTAGAAGATATTTAAGTGTTTGGTTTTCAATATTTGAAGAAAAATTGCTAAGAGCCTTGAATATTAAAATTAAAAAATACCTAATAAAGTACAATTTAGAACAAAATTTAAAAATTTGTTTTTTCAAGATTTTGAGTTTCAAAATTAATATGATTTCAAACAGAATTAAAAAAATTGATTTCTGTTTTTTTCTTTGCCGATATAATCTAATCAATTTTACAATTTAAAAAAAATGAAAGGTACAAAGTTTAAAGAAAATCGACTCATATAGACATCCACACTCACTTTTTTCGCGTTCCCTATATTACCGTATTATATCAAGATTGATCAAAATCTCGAGTTTGATTTATTTTAACGAATCCACCCAAGTAGATATATTGCCAGTAAATATCCAGGTGATTATTAAAGAAGCTCGGCCAACAAGACCTAAATTAAATTGATAAAAAAGTAAATAAAACGCCTTATAGTCTTGTTTTTTTTTTTTTTAATTTTATTTTAATGACGCGTTTTTGGCATCATCGGATCACAATCGACTTTGATTTGAATTTACATTTACAAAAAGCTCTAACATCAACAAAACTTTACTAAATACAAAGAATAAAAAAGCTTTTACATTATTGTCAAATATAAACGAAAAGAAAATAAATAAAAATAAATAATGAACATAAAGATCAGCTGGCTTCTTTACATAACTTAGCCGAAACGCGTCATTAAAATAAAATTTTAAAAAACAACAACGTTTTATTGACTTTTTTATCAATTTAATATCCAGGTGGTATCAGATTAATATTTATTTTTTATTTATTCAAAACGTTTTGAGCTTCTGGAAGCATAAAAATTAAAAAAAAAAAAAATCTAATAAGAACTACCCTAATCTATACATACATATGTAAAATAAGGATCTACCAAACATTGTTGCCATACAAAATTCAACGGAAGTGTTTTTAATATTCTTAAAGGCAAAAAAACATTCCTTCCGAAATATGTACATACATTGTTGTATAAGGATTAATTGATTATTTGATTGAATATTATTTTAAGAAAATTACATGATTGAAAGTTTAAATATATACCTATATAAATATATAATGAATATATAATGATACGAGTAAGGAAATCTAGTTTTTTAATATGACGTAATACTTCGATTACAATAAACAACCAATTTTATATTTTTTGTATGAAGTTTGACGTAACTTTGTCTCGACTCACAACCTTAAAAATAACTCTATCAGTATGCTGCCTTATGCAAGCAAGTATACTTCCTTTCGTAAGCATTTCGCTGTCGTGTTGGAGACTAACGAAAAATTTCATTTCGCATCAGCGGCGTACTAGGCTTTAGATACTGAGAGATACCAACTTGTTACAGTCGTTATTTATAGCATGACAGGAAAATAAACAAAGATGCATGCTTATCGAAATTTTGTAGGGTACTATATCATTTTATTCCTCAATTTTTATTGTCGTCGCATATTGTAAGTGATAGTCATTTTTTCATTTTTTTTTTCATTTTTCATTTTTCATTTTTTATTAAATTCATCTTTTACAATAGACTAAGTCTTTTCTAGCAAAAGTTAACATACTTATATACATATATTTGAATCGTCGTTTATATTTTTAAGCCAGTCTTGAACAACTTTATTTTTAACTTTTAGCTCAGTTCACTTATGACTTCTCATATGTACTGTCAAAAAAAAAAAAAACATATAAATCCTCTGAAGGCACCTTTAGAGTTGATATGACCAAAAAAAACATACATAAATGTCATTTTTTTACAAAAGGATTGTAGATTATTCTATTTAAGAATCATACATACATATATGCTATTTTTGTATTTCTAATGTGTATACGATGGGTATTTTGTATTCTACTACTTAACCTACTATTAAATTTTGTGTTTGAAATAAAAATGCAAAGTAGAAAGAAGTAGGTATGAATTTATTACGTTATTTTTGAGGAAATCCAATTGAAAGTCATAGACGTGTAATGCAAAACGATTGTATGAATTCACAAATAGAAGGACAGGCCCATTGAGAAATCATACAGAAAGTATAAATGACAGTTAACGTAACTTCTATTTTAGTCTCCTCTTATATTTTTATAATATTTTTAAAAATGTACATATTTAGGTACGTTACCATACGTAATTACGTATCTCTTTTTTCTTTTTTTGTTGAAACATTGTGCCTTTAGTCAAAGACTGACAAATAAGTTTGATGTTAATTGATGTCAGAAGCCATAAGAATAGATAGTAAGGGGGTGACATGTCGAAAACCTATCTCATGATGAAAAAAAAAACGATACTTACCGATAGCTTTATAGTCATTCAATTTACAAAAACATTACTGGTTGGTTAATTTGATTAGAATGACTTAAATTATCTACTTCCAGTCATCACAATATCGCTGAATCTAGTTGATAAAAACAGCATACAAATTTTAGTGATCTTAACTTTTGGAGTTGTTCTGTTGCTTCTTTATTAGATCATTAGCAAACCACCGAACCCAGCACTGATTAATATCGTTTTTGGATATCATATAAGTCGCTTTGGATCCGGCATGTTTTCCAATTTTTTATACCGGAATTTCTAAATGGCCTCTATTATTAAAAAAAAAAAATAACTCACCTCTAATCCACTAGTTTACTTAACCACGGAATAAGATTTAAATCGTAAGTTAAAATTTTCTATTACAAACAACAAAACGTTCATGGGATAGTAGCCACACGTTATATTGAAAATTGTTTTTTTGTGCACATGGCCTTAAAGGCCAATTTTTTATTTGCTTTAAAAAAGGTAGTAGCCCCTTGCGTAACGGCTAATGCGTTATACAACTCTTACGCCACCGAAGGTCTTGGGATCGATTCCGAGTCTATATGCCACCTAACAACAGATATCTTTTACACGGGTTACTGCGTGAATTGACAAGTTCTCTCATGAAAAGGTGCTTACCACCTTAGCCGTTCGGATTCAGCAGAAAATTATAGGTCCCATCGATTCCTGCCAACATCACGCACACAGGAATTGTTGAGAGTTGTAAGTCACTAGACCGTGGTTCTACCCGAGCTGTTGCGCCATCCAATTTATTTTTATTTTAAACATTTTCAAAGGTGCTGCTGTTCCAATTACTTACTGAACCTTCTAAACCATCATAGGAGCGAAATAATGACATTTTGGACAAAAAAAATTAACTTATAATATTTTTCGTTTTAAGGATTCATTTATAAATTTTAATCGAAATTCCAAGAACCAATTAATCTTGACGAGTTCTTCGATTTAAAAAAAAAAAATTAATAAAAATATCTTTCTCACTCAAGTATTTAAGATAACATCAATTATAAACCCACATATGTAAATCATTCTGTTATACTCGTACTACCTCTTTGCATATGTATATGAAGTTCCCTCAGATAAAATTTTTCCAATCTTTTTTATTTTTTGAAATGGGGTCCTTTCACTTTTGTGACATCTGGTGTCGACCTCGACTGCAATAAAGTCAAAGGTATGAAGTTGACATGGGTGATGTTTTATTTCTAAAGTGTAAACCATAAAAAAGTAAAATAGTTTCCTGATATTTATTTTTATATACCTTTAAGGTATCTAGAGACATTGCGAAAAATGTTAACATTTAAACATCAAAATCCAATCAATTCAATTCTTGCTGCTTAGTTATAGCCATTTTTTATCGCATACCTATGTTATATCATACAAAGAGCTAAAACTTACAAAACATTTTTATCTTCAAAAGGGAAAAAAAGGAAAATCACACCTATAAGTATGACCGTATCTATACTTAAACTTTATGAGAGGTAATTTTTTTCTGGGTATTATTGCCAAACACTTTAATAAGAGATCATTTTGAGAGTTTTATATTTAAGACTTATCTTAAGTATCTTTATAGCTCTGCATGACACGTAAAAGGATTTTTGATCTGGTTCTGATTTGGTTTATAATTTCAATAGCATAGAATATCTTTGTGTGAAAATAATTCTTAAATAAGGAGGGTAAAATTTCTAAAATCTCATCGGAGGAAATTTTCCCAAAAATTTAATTACTTTCTCCTTGGGCGATAGTTTTTTGTTTCATCCTAAGTTTGATTAAAGTCATGATATGAGGAAACGACCCAGAAAAGTAATTATACATAAAGTTAAATTAATAAAATCTTTCAACATATAGTGGCGTTGGAAAAATATTGTTAAAAAAAATGTCGTATTTTAATTTTAGCGAATTGTTCTGAGTTTTATTTTCTTAAGCAAAAAGGCAATATTTAAAAAAAGAAAATATTCCTTATTTATTTGATTTATGTATTTTTGTTACAATTCAAATTCACAAGCAATGCTGCAAGCATTGCCTGGAATTTTTCCAATGGAGAAACAGCAAACATTAGACTACTCACACAAAGTTGAATAAAAGCTAATTTTTTGTTCACACTGCTGTTTATAATAGTGATTTGCTCTAGACTTAATATTCTGTGGCATGCCACATTCAACAACTAAATGATAGCATTATGTAATTACACGTAATTGAAAAAGGTTACTTAGTTTGGTTTGGTAAACAATTGACCTTCTACTTATGTCAAGTTTAAGTATGTATTAGGAAAATTGCTTTTTTAAACCATCAGTTTTATTTTGAAAAATGATTGTTTTATGTGTTTTTTATCTTTGATGTTTAAATTAGAACTATATGAACATCTTTGTTGGACATTTCCTTGGATCAAATGTTTTTTTTTGTTTTTTGGTCTATAAATCTTTATCCTCACTTTTATGTTGCTCATTTTCGGATCCATATATGTGTATAGTCTTCTTTAGCCGAAAATAGGTTACAAATTATTCTCATTCCAGATCTTGACAGTATACTTTATAAGAAAAAGCATTCTCTATTGGTAATGCAAATGCCATCTTTCCTTTTTATAGCGGTATTATCGTATTTTCCAACTTCGAAAGACGTATCCCCTGAACAAATTTCAAATACAACATTATCCTTTTAAACTACTTCTTTTTAGTGAAAAAACATTTTACATTAATAAAAGTTAAATTCTGTTTTGAAGACAAAACTTCCTGCAGAGTGCAGAGTATCAGGCCTTAGGGTAAAAAGTGATGCAATGTATAGGCAAGAATTTTTTTCTAAATTACTTATAATTTACTTATAATAATAAAGCAAAAGTATAAGTGTTAAGTTATCTTTATATATTTATATATTATATTTGGACAGTAGGAATGTATTGTAAATATAGTTTAAGATAAACGTGGACGGCGACGCTGTGCCGCGATGACCTTTTTCATAGAAACAGTTTATGGTGTTATTTTATGACATACATCTGTGAACATTATGTTTTATGAACAAGGGATGCGTCGCATCGTCGTTATCCACTTTACAACCCTAATGTTAGTTTAGTTTTATAGAAAACTAGAGATAAGATAGGTTAAGAAATGTAAATGTAGTTGTAAGCTAGGTATAAGATTTGTAAAATATTTTAATTAAATAAAGAGTTCAATCTTAGTCTTTAAAGAAGGAGGACGTGTTTTTTCTTTTTTATCCTTTTTCTATACTTCCGATGTCCTGAAACACCGCCGAATTCAGCCTATTTCGCTATTTTTCAGAAAAAAATATATCAGAATTATCTAATGGGCGTCCCATAGCCTTCTGAGTTCTGCACTCCACAAAATGACTTCTTCTTTTGAATAAAAACCACACAAGAGCGCTTCATAAGATTTTAACACTGAACTGCAAAGGGAGGCTTGCATTTGTCCAGGTAACGATTCTTTTTGCCTCCATATTCACATTCACATTTGTTTGCGTATTGCCATTCGAATTCGAATTCGGCAGGTAATTTTAGGTCCCCTACATTTCTGTCAACTAACAATACGCACACAGAAATAGTTAAGAAAGTAATGTCACTAAGCCTTGATTCATCACAAGCTGTTTCATACATCAATTTTTTTGGTTATACCTACATAGACTTAATAGAACGACAAGTTTTTAATAAAATAATTAAATTATACTAGAATTTTAACAACTCTTGATTATGAAAAAAAATAATTGCTCAACATTTTACTAATTGTATTTTGGATACTTTAATGGAATTTTTTTTTTATTTGTTTTGTTACTCACCCTTGAATAGCATCGGGTCCTTTGCAAAGCACAATGCCTATAAATTGCCATCTGAATATTAATACTGGTGATTGTGTTCCGTGTGTTTTAATTAACATATTTTTCTTTCTCAATTCACAACCTCCACTCAGGATTTCACAGAGAACGTGGGTATATAATGTAAATTAAAAAAAGCCATGATACAGCTTTTTTCAATGACGTGTTTTAATTAATTTAGTTATTTAAACAACACACGAGCAAGTAAATATATGTATAGCTAACCTTTTAAGTTTCTCAAGTTAAAAAAATGGCATAATTAAAGCATTTGGTTTGTAGAAGAATCTGCCAGTTTGACAATTTTTTTATTAAAATCTATTTTACGTTTTGCTACATTTTGAGATAAACTTTAAAGACTTTCCAGGAAAAAAAGAAAATGTTTAATTTCTACATATATATGTATGTAGGTTTACGGTAGATGCAAATGTTGTCGAGTTATTGTGGGGACCAAAAACACTGTTTTTCTAATCTATTATTCTTATTCAAAAATTAAAAAAAAAAAAAACAATAATAAAAAAAACTGGAAAAATATAATTTTAAATTGAAATAAGAGTTTTATTTTAATATATTAATAATATTTATTGTGCGTTGATATAAATAATTATATACAACCACATTATTAAAAAATTCTAGGTATATTTACATATAAAGGATATTTTCCTTTTTATATCTATGTACATAGGTATAGTTATAATAAAAATCAAATGCAGTTCCTTAATAAGTGCATCACTTTTGGGAACGGAGGCGCGGCGGACTGAGTTAGCAATTTTTTTTTTAGTTTATGTTAAATCCACCCGCCGCCGGCATGCCTCATTTTCGTACAAAAAATTTTGTAACTGAGCTGTGAGCTGTGAGCTGGAATTTGTCATTTTAAATGGGACGAAGGTTTAAAAATTGGATTGCCGGCGGCAATGGCGCAGTGGATGTAGTGCCTGACTAACTTGAAGGTGTGGGTTCAGGCCCCACTCTATACAGCATTCCTTCAACTGATGAACGCCACCTGTGGGATTTCATGAGATAAAAGACACCTATTCCTCGGTCCACTGCGCCAGCAAAAAATCATTCCTATTCTTCTATTCCTTCTAACTAGTGCCCTTCAATTCAGGTTGCTATTATAAGAGCTAATGTAAGAAATGAAGTTATTTTTTAAACGTTAAACCTCACTGCCTTCCAACATATTCAAGAATAATTTTTTCCCAAGAAATCTTCTGGCCGTTAAAGGAATTTTTGTGTTTCACCATTGTTCTTGGAAAAATAAAAGACAGGAAAATAATTATATATTCTTTCACAAAAGGCGTTAATTTAATCAAACAATTTTTATAACATCTTTGAAAATAACTCAGTTAACAAAATGAAAAAAAATTATGTCTCTAATTATAGAAATGTCATCTAAGTATGTATTTCGAAATGAAATTTACATATAAACTGAAAACAAGATGGTAATTAAAAGATTGATGTGATTTTAATGGAATTTTATTTGAACTGGAAAATGAGTTAGGATATCAGAGTAGTTTAACATTATTTTTATCTGGTATGTCTAAAGTAAACTGTTCTTTCCGATTATTTAAAGACGTGAATTTCAAAATAATAACCTTGCGATCTAATAATAGAAAGTTAATTGAATTCGTATCATTTGAATTAATACTTTTTAATGACAAGACAAGACAAAAGTTGAAAGGAATACGTAGTAAAAACGCTTTAGATGAAATTGATATTTTTATGCATGTCGATTACAATGGAGAATAATATAATAGTGATATATTGCATTTCTTTTTAGTTAAAATTTAAGCTTCGAACTTGATCTTACAGTTCAAAGGAAAACAAGGAAAAACATGAATAAGCCTAGCGATAGGTATTTTAATGATTCATTTTTTTTACATTACTGAAATCATTAAAAAGAAATGAAAAACAAATAGATGGGCTTAAAAAATAGGATTTCTTCTTTGATTCTTTTTATTTTTATATTATTTACCAAAATCTTTCGTAAAATTTTGAAACTTTTTTCGTTTTTTCTATCAACTTTATAGTTTAATTAAAATTTAGATTTTTTTAAAGAAACATCTATGAAATTATTATAAAAATATCGCTACCTTTAGATTTTTGTTTAATATCCAGGTTTTAATAATTTGAACCATAAACACACAAATAATAAGAAATTTAAATTTGTGACTTAATAATGTTACTCACACAGTTTTCTAAATCCCAACAAATGTGGCCCAACTATGTACATTATTGATTTTCAAAATATTTTAACCACTATCAAAACACTTTCAGATACTTTAGCTATTAAAAATTAAACCACTTACTGAATGTGTTTATTATTATTTAAGCACTGTAAAATACGAAGTTATGCGAGGGAAAAGTCCATGAAGTTTCCAGTTCCCGTGAGTGCGATTTCAACAACATACGAGTAGTAGTTTCTCTCGTAGTTATTTCTATTTATAAACCTTTAAACTAAAGTGAAACACTCCAATGCAACTATGCGATTAAGTGTATGATGGGTGGTCAACTGAGTCGCATGTAATTGCTCTAAAGGTAAAAAAAAAAAATCGAACTCGAGGATTTAATTTCAATCTAGAACCACAGAATTTATATTTCTTTAAATTAAAAAAATTGTTCGGCTTTCTTAAGTGATAGTTTAAAAGTATAAAAGTGACGGCATAATATGTTTATCTAACATGCCACACAACCGTTAAGAGAGAGATATTTTGATATTTTCGAAAACGCCTCAAATGATTTTTATTTTTATTTGTACTACAAAAATATTCAACAGGTGGCGCTGCGAAAGTGGCAGGGTACAATTAATGAATTATGAAACTTAAATGGGTCTTATATCTAGAAATTAACACTTTTGCTGCTTCAAAATACTTAAACTTATAGCTTAATATTTTTTTTCTTGGAATAGGGTTATGTAGTCTTCTAAGAATCCTTTTGTGAAAATTCACCCCTTAAAATAGTTTCGTCATTTTAGTTTTAGTCTTTTTATGATTCTATAAAAACCCTACATACAGTTTCTGAGTTTAATACCTCCTATACCTGGAGTTCAAATACCAAAAGTTTAACAACAGCTTTCATAAGTGTTTGAAAGCATATCGTAGAATTTGAAGATTATAAAAAAAAAAATGATTTAAATATACATTATTTTGAAGGCGCTTTGTTTTATTTTCGAGGTAAAAGTTCAAATTAGTAGATACATTTTTTACCGCATATATTTGTTGGTTCCCATTTTAACCCATAATAATAATTTACAAAATAAATACCCTCACAGAAAGTTATCCATTTTTTAATATAAGACATACAAAATGAAGTTTACAAAAGCTCTGTTCTCTTTTGAGCACATCTCGACGTGATAGCATTGCGTATATAGGCCTTTTAATGCTTTTAATGATGTTATAATAATCTAGTAGTTCTCTTCAAGATAACTTTTAGCTCGCCTTTACATTAGTCTAGTAAAGCTCTTGGAGCATCTTATGAGAGCAAACATTTTACTTGGGATATACTGTAAAATTAACACTGCGATCAGAAATAATGAAAATTTAAAACACTTAATTTTGTAACGTAATATGATCCTGAAAATGTATACTGTCAAATTAACATTGTTTCCAGGTTATAGGAAGTTTCACACTTATTTTTTCATATCCATAAACATAGAAGATTTTAGAATAATGTTATGTTTAAATGAACAAGTACGGGGCTAAGTTTTAAGATCAATTGAAATGTTAAGTCAACAGGTAATTAAATTGAAATTTGCAGTTTTTTTTCCAAAACACACCCTAGTAAGTTCAGAAATTAAACTTGGGAACCTACTGATACGTACTCATGTGTATGTACATATGTTTGTTAAATATAAATATTTAATTTTATCATTTTATACATTGGACTTAGCCTTTTAGGTTTTGAAAAACAATTCATGTTTGATATTTATTTCCCCTTTTTTAAAATAGCATTTCGCCAAGCGGAATAACTTACGTTTTCTCATAAACATTCTTCGTCTGAAATATGTGCAGAGTTTTTTAAGTATACTTTATCATACAACAAGATGCCTTTCATACTTTCGGATGTTTTTCGTATTTCATGTACATACTACTCGTACCTAAATATATTTGTTTGTTTGTTCTTTCAGAACCCAAGGGCTTTTGAAAATGAACATCACCTACTTTTCTTCTATGGCTTTTAGATGATGGCAATGGGGTATCTTTGTAATGTTCTTACCAAGTACGTTAGCAAACAAAACCAAAACAAACTTACATGTGTTTTCTATTTATTAGCTTAATCATCATCAATGGAGCCTGGCGTTACAGAGAGGGTCTGTGCAACTTGCCTAGGGTTAAATGCAGCGACGCACGTCACCAAAATGTTTCAATGGAGGGGGAGGGATTGAAATGAAAATTAAAAAATTAATTTGAAAACATTTAAAATAACGGGTGATTTTTTAGCTGGTTTGGTTTTGGCAACACTGGTTTTGACAGCTGACGTGTGTTTAGTACCTTGTGTCACTGTCAAACAGCTTCAGTTTGGTTTGCAATTTAACCATGGATCGTCTTACAAATGAACAACGCTTGCAAATTATTGAATTTTACTATCAAAATTCGTGCTCGGAAAGCTGGCCGAGGATCCGCTTTTTTATCAAAAAATTGTGTTCAGCGATGAGGCTCATTTTTGGTTGAATGGGTACGTAAATAAGCAAAATTGCCGCATTTGGAGTGAAGATCAGCCAGAAGCATTGCAACAGCTACCAATGCATCCCGAAAAAGCCACTGTTTGGTGCAGTTTATGGGCCGGCGGCATTATTGGGCCATATTTCTTCAAAGATGATGCGAATCGCAGCGTTACTGTCAATGGTGAACGCTACCGAGCGATGATAACAAACTTTTTTTTGCCCGAAATGGAAGTTCTTGACTTGCATGATATGTGGTTTCAACAAGACGGTGCCACATGCCACACAGCACGCGAAACAATGGCGCAATTGCGAGGCGAGTTTGGTGAACAGTTAATTTCACGTTTCGGGCCGGTCAATTGGCCGCCTAGATCGTGCGATTTGACACCATTAGATTATTTTTTGTGGGGGTATGTCAAGGCTAATGTCTATAGGGCCAAGCCCGCTTCGATTGACGCACTGGAAGCCAACATCCATGCATTCATTCGTGAGATACCGGCCGATATGTGTGAAAGAGTATGCCAAAATTGGACTCAGCGGATGGGCTACCTGAGACGCAGCCGCGGTCAACATTTGCATGAAATTATCTTTAAACATTAAATTGCAAGGTTCAAACTATCGATTCAAATAAATATTTCATTCATTTTTTCGAATTTTTTGTGTTTTTTTTTTTTTAAAAGTTCTAAACCTCTTAAAAAATCACCCATTATTTGGTAGTTTAAGAAAAATTTTTTAAAAAGAACTAAGTCTGAGGTAAATATCTTTTTACCCACTCTATTTAAAATGCACTTTCTTTATAATATTTGGCGATGGGCAATATCGAAGCATTTTCTGAAAAGCAATCGTGCCCCTATTTTTTCATGCGAAGTGACTTGTAATAAAAATTATTTTAAAAGCATATTTTTTGCATATTTTAAAAATGTAAAATGCCTTTTTGAGGTAAAAATCTGATATGTAATTATTTTAGTCTCTAGCTCAATTCACAGTGGGTGCATGGATCATTCAAATTTTAATTAATATTTTATTTTGGTTTGGTGTAAGCCTTCTTGCTACGTTCCTGGTTCTGGTTAAGGGTTCTGCCAACTAAACATCCCTATGGAAAGCAAAAAGCTAGTTGAAAACTTAATGAAAAATTTAAACTATGGGAAATGATGGCGCTTTGGTTTTCAAGTTATAAAAAGTTTTCCTCTCGACTGGTTTGCAGAAAAGATTCAACCATCAAAGTATTTTAAAAACTTGGAAAATATTTTTTTTTAAACATTTTGTAGGCCACAAAAAATTTTATAAAAAGTTCAATGCATACAAAAGAACACCAGCACCCACAGGTTTTTTTTGCAAAGAATTTCCCCTGCTTATCATCTCATATTATGTACTCTAACTCTTATATCCGTGAAACATCGGATGCTTAAGTACCTCTATTTAAGATTGAGTTTCAAAATCTTTGGAAATTTGTTGGCTGTTGGTGGCACCAAACAATAGATGCGGGAAATAGTCTACAGTTGTCAGTTTTTTTAATCAATTGATTCCATAGCGTATAAGTTAGATGACTCTTAGGGCAAGTTTTTCAGAGAAAATTAAAGCTGAATTAACTCCTGAAATATGTTTGTTTTTATTCAGTTGAGTTGCCTTATGGAATTTGGTTAGTTAACTTTGGATTAACTAAATAGTTATTTCTGCCATACTAACTGCAAATAACTTTTTGACGTTGCAGAAAAACCTATTTATCCTTAATCATTATTCTGATTGCTATTTTTTTAATTGCCACATCAATCAAGTCGATGCAACAATATTGCGAAAGCTCGTGCGATAGCATCAGGTGGTCTCACTGAGACATCACAACTCAATAAAGTAAAAGCTAACAAAAACCAACAAAAAAACCATTCAGAAAATAAACAAAATGAACAACTCTGAAAGTTGAAACTGCATGAGTCTTGGCATGAACATAAAAATAATATAAGGAAAACGCAATGTAGGCGTATAAGGACTGAATTGGTCATTTTTTACCATAATATCATGATGGTGATTTTAATTTAATACTCATGCCATAACCAGCTAGATGCAATTTTTTGTGTTTAATACAAAATTTGATGTAGTATAGGATGTGGGTGGTGTGCTAAATGGTTAAAAGGACAAAACCAAATAATTTTTCTCGGTATAAGCATCCTGCAGATCTAAAAATGAACTTTGACTTTCGAAATTTTATCTGGGCAGTCAACTTGATTTTGTATAACAAAAAAGCTAATCAACCTTTAGCTTTACTGGTAAAGATGGTGCGAACCATACTATCTAGCTTAATAATAGTCAGCACATTTTTTTATGGACTGTCTACAATGCATCATCTATACTGCGTTTCTCAATAACTTTTAGTAATTGAAGCATGAATCATATCAGAAAGCCATCGGCTTTATAATGAAACTCTTTTTTCGACTCAGGTAGACACATATTGACAGAAGGTTTTTGACAACCGATAGTTTCTCTGAAATTATCGGTATACAATGTCATTTCCTTTTTTTTTTTTCAAATTACGAGATCCAAAAAACCAATCCTTTACATTTCTCCAGAAAGCCAAAATAACTACCCGCAAACAAAATATATGCTAACTTTATGCTGAAAAGCTATTTAATTTTATTTGAAAAACGTGCTCCTTATAGTTTAGCTAGGGGATGTTTCAAATTCTTTGAATTACAATCACTTTCAAATATTTGTATTTCAAATTTAACAGATTGAAAACTCTCCAAAAGCATTCAAATATATCATAAAGTCTTTTCCCAGAATTTTGTTCACCTTTACCTTCGGTTCATGGTTCATTGAGTTTGTTTTTTGTGTTTATATGTGAAGATCTGTCAAGTAGGTACCTAGACGCTTTATATATATTTATATACATATCTTCCTATCAATATCCGATTGAATTTTCCATGTGAATACCCAACCAAACCTTTAAAAAATAACAAAAAAAAAAAAAACCAAAATAGAAATAAAAATAAAAAAAACAAAAAAGGGCATTTTATATCTGATGCTGAGGCTCGAAAATAATATGTGAATGACTTTAAGGTATAGATATTTTCAGAATTGGAATCAATATTCTTTTTCAGAAGTTGTGTTAAAAGAAAACCAAGCAAATAAAAATAGACAATATATAGTTAAAAGTACAGGAAGAACAAAAGGCACGTTTTTTTATTATTTTTAATATCAAAACAAAAACAGAAGTAATGTACATATTATATAAAATTTCTTTTCTGAAAGGTGAAGTTTAGTGATAGAGTAAAATAAAAAAAAATTCTTTCTTTGGCTAAGCATCATTTTTCCCTTTGAACGGTAGTAAAAACTGAGCTTTCAGGTTAAAAGGTACAAAGCATTATCGCCGCTTAAAATGGAGAAAATGGGGTATTTGTTTCCTTTTCCTGTAAAAACTTTTAAAAGGTTTACTCAAACTTTCCTTATAGTCAAAGTGTAAAAAAATGAAGAAGGCATGAACTAAAACATGGAATTTGTAGTAAAACTGTTTTCAAAGTCATAATAAAAGTTTTAAAATGTGATTCTTAAATAAACTACTTAATGTAAAACTATTATTCTTGAACTTTGAGGCCAAATTAACACTACGTATATCTAGTGTCGGTACCTACTTATGCAGGTCTCAACACGATAAAGTATTCTTACAGAAGAAATAACGAGTATATTGCAATTTTCAAGCAAAATTCAGAATACCCACTGTTATACACAGAATTGAAGAAAACTCAGATTTGTGTGGTTCTTGAATAGGTACATACTGAAAAATCCCCACAACCTCACTATACTCAAAATGGAATTAGTGGTTTAGGAATCAAATTATTCAATGAGGTCGATACCCATTTGCTTCCATTAATCTAAAAAATATTGGTCCAGAATATAGACATCCATTACAACTCAATAAAGAACGAGTTCTGTGAAGTGAAGATATGAAGCCGTTAAGCTACTAACGGAATAAAGTTTTTCTTAACTTCCCAGTATGACCAATGTCCATCACCAGTACTACTGGCTTAGTTTTTCAGTGCGAGATCGTTTCAGTTTCGAAGTTAAACCAGAGTCAAATTTTGTTAGTTAACTTTCGATTAACTATACATTGATATTTCTGACAAATTTTTGTAAAAACACTATTAAAATAGAGAGAGCAACACTCTCTTTCTATAATGCCGCATAGTGTTACCCTCTGCGTTTCGATAGTGAAAGTGCATTTTCATAGTTTCGCACTTTTATTTCGATAGATTTTTAACAACTGGAATTTAATTCTATACTAAAAAAACTGCATCTAAATTGACTCGGGGTTGTTCAATTTATTTTCAGACCTAACACTAACTCTGGTTTAACTCAGAGTAAGTTCCGGCATAATGAAAAAACTAGCTATAAATGTATAAGACTATAGCAGTAGAGTACAACTGATGTTCTGTGTTATAATACTAAGAGCCACTTTCTAGTTAAACAGGATTTAGTTAGTCCTGGAAATAAATTAAACCTATGTTTACTCAGAAGCAGTTTTTCTTTCAGTTGCCAAAAAATCTGGCAGTTTAACACTGTTACACTTTCAGATCGTCACAATGCAACACTTTCAAACTGTCACACATTCACACTGTCACAATTTCCCAACGTCAACCTTCACCAACCGTCACACTGTCACACTTTCGTACTGTATCCATGTCAAATTGTCATACTTCCACACAGTCAGACTTTCGCATTGTCATACTGTCACGCCTTCGCAATTAACATATTCCGAGCGCTGTCACATTATAGCACTGTTACACTGTAACGCTATGTTATTTAAATCTAGGACTCCACTGCTTGGAAAAAAAAACTTTTTGCCGACGCTTATGGTAAGGAAAACACTTTTTTCTTTTAAATAAATAGGTATTTTCTTTTTCGATTTGCATAAAAATACGAGAATTTGTTTGGATTTGTCATCCTCTGATCTGTTAAGGGATAACGACATTTTTTTCATTTTTCTCCTTAAGAAAAGTTGCCTTAAAAAAATCAAATAAAAAACTCAGACAAAATCGAAATTCCGTAGAGAAGTATAAGATATGTTACTTTAGCAATATGTATTGAGAAGATGTTTTGTACGAAGTGAGAGAGCATTTCAAAAGCTTAAGTTACAGCCTTTACGTGACGTAGTTTATTCTGGTAACTGTTGTGACTGATTGATAAATGATGTGTAGTAATACCGGATATCCTTGCAAATCTTTTTACAAACTGGTGGTAATACGTTGGGCGTATTCCGTATCTTCCACCCACTTTCCATGAAAAGTTATTTTACTCCGGAAAATGTTGTCTTAACTATTTTTCTTCTTCTTTTTAAAAGAAAACCAGAGAAGGAACGAAAATATATTAATATCTGTGCGTTCGAGAGGCCCTTAAGGATTTTGTATGAAATATTATTAACATATACGTTCATATACTTACCTACATATTTTTCAGAACGATTCGTATTCTTGGTTTTTTACATTGCGGTGTGGTGTATGTTATCATTTAGCGTATTAAGTATACGTATAAAGATTCTTATACATTTTTATTGCTGTACCAGAAATCGTGACTAAGAATAGAATAACACAAAATATTCATTTTGTGTTCAAAACACGTAAGATAAAATTGCTAAACCCAATTTTTTCGCCTCCAAAAATTCCATTTTGGGAAATAGTTTTTATTTCTTGTGTAGAATTGTGAATATATCAGATAGATGTTAAGTTGAAAACTCATTTAGTTTCCAATGCGGTTGCTCGTTATTATTTCTATTTATGTTGTAATAGTAATATAATAATATGGGTGGTTGGATGTTGTAGACACCGCGAAATCACTGAAAATGGTTAAAATTTCGAAACTTATAAGCGCGAGTGAGAATGTGACAAAAATAGCAACACTATAATTTACTGTTGGAAATGACTGGCTTAAGTCTTGGACTAGCCCATCAGAAGGATGGTGTTAGATAAATGATTTCAATAGAGTGAGTCAATGGTGTCGTCAACAGTACGTGAGTTAATCTAATATTCTTAGAGCTGAGGCTAGTTAGGATTGTCAGTACTATTAAGGGTGCTTCAAAATAGAAGGTGGTAGATGGAATCCTTTATTAAACAATGGCAGCTCTGTGAGTTATTCGCATTCTATTAGGCAATTTACGGTAAAACAAGGGTTTGGTTCTCTGAGCCTGGAGATTGTGTCGTCGGGTTCACTTCCCTACCACATAAATAATTGCGATTATAAGAAAGACAAACCAGAAGCCTTAGATTATGTTTACTTGCAAATATTAACAAGACCTATCACGTCAAAGGTTAACGACTTTGTAGTAAATACCTTGAAGGGAAGAAAATTGTTAACCCCAGGGAGAGATCAAAAGCTTGAGTCTATCATTATGTGGTATATAAGATAAAAATATAACATGGAACCGAAGTTAAGATGAATTAGATCGTGATCCACCTCAAAGCCAATTTAAAAAACATAAGTTTAATAGGTACCCATATACGATTTCGACACTTTCTTCCTCCGTCAAACCTATTAGAAAATTATGGTCATTTCAAAAAACCTAAAATGACGAAAATATAAGTTTTTTAAGAAATTGGTGAAAAGTCATAAATAGGTACTGGTTTTTCGATTTAAAGTTATCGAAAATTAATCTTTATAGATTACTAGCTTTTTATTACACCGAAAAGACTATTTATCTAACAGAATCCGGATGTATCATTGGGCCTCCAAGGGCCTCGCATTGTTCCGCAAATCTTTCATTGTTCGATCAAGCACCATTGTGCATTCTTCCCAGATATTTTTTTAAATTTTTCAACACCATCGAAAAGTTTCTTGAAAAGTTGCATGTTTTAATCAAAATAATGTCATATTATGGGTTATGGCAAATTCACCTAAGTAGAACTAAATCTCAAAGGCAAAACTCACTAACTCACAAAATACAGATTTAAAAAAAATAGATTAGAACATTATATTTGAAACTAGAATGAAATTTTCATCAGTTTTGTCATTTTATATTATATCTATGCATGTTTTTTAGCAGATTTCTCAGATCGGTAACCTAATTTTTAACTTATATATAAATTGTGTATGAAGATATAAGATATTTATAACGTCTACATACGTTTTTTGTTATAAAAAAATAGCTAAAGAGGATAAAGATAAAATCAAATAAAACGCAACTACTTTGTTTGAAATCTTGAAATTGTGTATTTTTGGTCATATGATCTGATGTACAGTCGCATTGTATAATAAATTCATTAATTCTGTGAGATGCAGCTCTTTCCAGCTCATTTGTGGACTGTATTTGAATATTTAATTAGATTTGTTCATTTATGTGTTGAATTGTCCTCTCTCCGTCAATTTGGTTATGTTTGTAGTGGTACAGATTTTTTCTAGGTGAATTGCTTTTCTTGTTACTAAGGTCAAAGGCGAATAACTGTTATTCTGTGAAAGAATAATTTTCTTATGAAATGCAAGAAGTTATCTTTTATTCATGCTTTGTACATTTTTATATTGAAAGTTTTTTATTATTTAGTGGTTTACCGAAACTAATATAAAAAACATCTCAAATTCAATAAAACTTTCTCCTTATCATAATACATACATATGTATAAAATCAGCTTCGATTTACATTCATAAGAAATCGATAAGAAAGGGAGATGTACATATGTTCATTTCCTGTCCGATTCTAGTTATTTAATATTGAGTGACAGAAGAGACTTAATCGAATCCAATGGAAGGTACTAGTGAATAGATATTATTATACGAGCAGATTCAATATAAATTGATTAGTTGTCAGTTTGACAATAAATGGAAATTATTTCTATGAAAATATCAACAAAAATTCTCGTATATGTAGTTTTTTAACTTACATTCGATATTTTTGTTTAGGTTATGTTTATTTTATTACTTTGTCTGTACTATATGTGGGTCTTTTTATTTAAAAGACCACAATCACTCTGTTTTATTTTGTCATTGTGTGGGTTATTCGAATAAATAATACCTACAAATAAAGGGCAGATAATTTGGGTTCTTGCCTTAACAAACTGTAGTCAACCATAATTCGAATAATAGAATTATTTCACCATTTGAAGGTTCCTTTTTTTAAATATTTGTATATGTATATCCGAGTGAAAATGATAAATTTTAAGAACCATGTGCGGAGTGTTAAATCGAAAAAACACGTTTTCCAATTAAATAAATAATACAAATTCAAAAATATAATGTTTTTACACAAACTATACATATACAAAAATTTTAAGGTAGATTTTTATTGAATTTAAAATTAAAGAAGTCAAAAAAAAAAAAAACTATTTTTAGTTAAATTTGTTTTGGTTTAGTAAAATGTCTCAATATGTCACAGAGGGGAGGGAGTATCTTTTTTAGGGCAAATTTAAAATAATAAAACAGTGGTTTACTCAGGCATATCTGCATTTTTCTTATTTAATTGAATTTTTAACAAATGTAACTCCAATTTTGTTTGTGAAAGTTATCTTAGTCAATTATTATGTTTATTATTATTTATTATTATTATTTAAAACTAAATTACTTGCAAAATTCAAATGATACTTTTTACTCACATCATCATTTTTTCAATAGGTCCCTACTTTTATGTTAAAAACGACTTATGACCAGCCTAAAATTTGAAATTTAAAATTATTTCGATTTAGTGTCAAAGAAGAATCTGATTTGATAGGTGGCGCTTTAATCAAGATATTAATAAATTCAGTGTTTGGGAATCAAAATGTTTATTATAGATAGAAAGAAGGTTCAAAAAGTGGTTTTAAGAAAATCCATCCACTCCCACCCCTACTTTTCTTATAAATATTTTAGTTTTCTCCTTAATTCACAATAATTCTTATAAAAAAATTGTAAAAATTGCCAATATATTAAATTTTTGATTTTTTACATCCTTGGGAATTTAAAAATTTGTATTTAAGTTCACTTTAACTTGAACGATGACGTGTGGTTTTTTGTAAATCCTCCTAAATACCATTTTGCTTTTCGTTAAGGTGTACATAGTTTAAAGTTTCAAATTTTGTACGTATAATATCTTAGACCTAAAACCATAAAATGTTCACATTTGTTTGAAATGCGGCCACTTTTTATGCCTAAGTAATTTCTTGTTTTAATATTCTAGAAATCTAAAATTTTTTTAATATATTATTGTCTTGGAAATAAACCTACTGACACGCCTAATTTACTAAGTATTGAATTTTTAGCATATTTATATTCATCGGCTTTAGAAAGCTAAAAATATATATAACTGAGATATTTGTAGTCTCAAACATGTTTTTAAAAACCGCCTTCTGCCACTCTCAATTTTTAAAATTTAATTTTTTTTTTAAACCATCCCGAGTAAGCTAAAATTTTTATGATGATTTGTCTTGAACACAATACATTGCAAGTAACATTTCTCTATCCCAGCAACCCAACCACCCCCTCCCGTTTAGAAAATAGCGAAAACGGTCTTCGCTCTTCCAATAATAATGAAAACCTTACAAGGAGTTGATGGTCGAAATCTCGGAATGAAGCTTCCGATAAGGTACTGCCTGCCGAATTTTGACCAAGTACACTGGACTATTAGTAGTAATGTTCAAAGAAGAAATCCCATACTTTAAACTTTTTATCTAACGTTTAACTTCCCGTTATTCAGCCTTAGCCCTTAGGTTACCTCATAGGTGTTATGTATAACATTCGATTTATTTTCTTGAAATTAAAAGGGTAAAAATTCAAGTTTTGGCATTGCCAGTAGCGCTGAAGCTATAATGTCGAGCAAAATCTCGATTAAAAAGTTCAAGGATTTCCTGATTGGCCCCAAGAAAACTGATTAAAATGCTATTCCCATTTCCGGCTTCCAATCATGATTTGAATTTTTTTCTAATATTCAACCTTTTACCATTAAAAAAAATATATACCTCCTATGACTTTTGCTGTTTTATCATATTTTAATATTTATGTTATCTCTTAGGTTCAGTTGTTTTTTTTTTGTTTTTTTTTTTTTTAACCCTTAAACGAATTTCATTATATAAAGTTAAATGTAAAAACGAAATTCTTAAGCAAAAAAAAAAAAATCGTGCCATTGAAATTATTATTCTTGTTCACTAAGCCAAGAGTATGACCTTTTTTATGCTTTGAAAAGCAAAAGGTCTAAAGTGAAAAAAATAAATGGTTTAACCCAATCATTCGCTTAATTAAACCTAAGAAACTCAATCGAAAGCATCTTAAATTACTTCAGTTCCAGGAACCTTTAAATCTTAAATTATTTTAGAAAAAATTATATAATACACTGCGGGGGCTCTTATACTTATAAAATAAATTCTAATAAATATATTCAGTTAATATATTCGCGCAACTCTTTGATAGCAGATAATGTATTCAATTTGGTAACATTTTGAAGAAGCAACCATGCGAGTTTATCATAATGACATCTTTTAAGCTTGAATGGTAAATAAAAATATAATTTCCGCATAATGATAAGCAAAAAATTGGTTAATTATGACAAAAAAAAATGTGTTTTCTGTTCACTTAACACTGACTACGTTTAATTTTATGTGCGTTTAAATTACCCTTATTTCTATTTTCGCTTCTGACAAGATACACAGACGAAGCATCAGTTACGAAACAACATTTGTATTTGACATAAAAGTTATGACACGGTGACGGTTGGCTGCTGGGGCAGCGTTGGAGGATATGGGAAAGCTACAAAATACAGTTACATTTATAGCAAATTCAATTTCCCGCTCTACTTGGAACTTTTCCGACAAATTAAGATTACTTTTTCTGGTGAAATATTTATGTGTTTGAAGCACACAAGCTGTCAAGGATTTAAATAGGTAGGCACAGGATAGGAAAAAATATTCCTGTTTATTTTTTGTAAGTGATACAAGTCTGTATTGCAAAGTTTATATTATGTATATAAAGTATGCATATTTAGTAGCCATTATCAAGTCCTCACTAACTTTATTTGAAGGTCTCGGATGAGGTAAAACAGTTTCCTTTAAAACTGAATGAACTAAATACGAAAACTATTTTCGTGCACCTAGTTATCGGAGGAATAACGAGGTCACGTATATTAGGAGACCATCTCCTTGGGTAAAGGTGAATAGATGCTTTAAGTAAAATGTTCACGTAAAACTTTTTTTAATACACGTGTAGTCAATGAATGTAATATCTACGATTTAAAAAGATACGTCAATGCATTACACTATAGTATTTAATTTAGGAATACGGTCTTAGCGGGTTTTTTAATTCCCGCAATTATCGGCTCCCGGAAATTACTCCAGAATTTTTTTTGGAAAAAACGCCACAATTTTTTTCTGAATTAAAATTGGAAAAAAAGCCTTTTTTTTTGGAAAATAAGCAGAAATTTGGAAATTGTTCCAGATACTTATGGAAAAAGAGCCAGAAAGTGAAATGGAAATAAAGCCAGAAAAAAACTAAATTCTGGCTGACTGATAGAGATACAGACAGACAGATAAACGGGGTATCTATTCCTTCCGTTTATCTGGAAGGGGCAATTTTCTAAAATTAGAATTTGTAATTTTTATTTTAAATCAATAAGAGCATTTTTGAAACAAAAATAGTATTAAATTACATAAAATTTTGGAAAAAATATTTCCATTTTTTTTTTTTTTTCAATTTGAAAATTAATTAATTAAAGAAAGAAGAAATTTTATATTACATATGTTGGGCACATTTTGCATTTAGTACTGAACGTGTACATTTGCCCACATTTCTACTATATTAATAATGTCATACTTGTTTTAAGACTTGATCTTATTTCAAATTTTTATTATAATTGACATTTATCATAATATTTAATGTGAGCCACGTATAACATAACTGTGGAATTATTGAAATGGAATCAAAATCTGTTTTGTTATGTTGAAGCTCATATTAGATTTAAAAAAGAAAACAAGCCTTGTATACGTATCTTCCTTCTTTTTCCCCAGAATTTTTAACTAGAACTGGGCTTCTGGGGTTACCTTCAGAAAACACTGAGAATATTTACAATTTTTTTTTTTTGTGAAAAAGTCAATAGAAGAAGTAATCTCATTCGTATTTATTATTCAATTATATTACCCTACAGATTCTAGAACTTTTTACTGTATCGATTTTGTAGCACTGGCTGTATGTCAATAAATCAGCTTAAAAAGTAAACATGTTGTCCCTTTACACGAGAAATTTCATTATTTGGATGGAAAATCAACCAAAAATAAAGCCTATATATCTCTCTTCATACCTCCATTGATTTAATAATACCAATGTATAAGTAATTGTGAAATATGTTAAACCTTTATTTTGTATCCTGTATGTTTTAACCACCAATAGAAAAGGATAGATAGATCCATTTATATTTCTTTGATATATTTTTAACAATTTGTTCCTTTTTTAATTCATCTTGTATTGATTTTAGTTCATTTTTTACAAAACATAAGGAAAAGGATGGAATCAATTTGACTCAGCTTTAACGAAAACCCAGGCGCCTCCACACTATTTCTCTACCTATCTCTACGATTACCATGATTTAAACAAACAAAAGTCAAGCAAATAAAAATGACTTGCCACAAAAACCACTTTCAACATGTAAACAAATCACCCACATAATCAACCTGTCATTTGTTTTGTACAAAAAACTTCCTAACCTGAAACCTTAAGTTTTGAAATGATTCAACATGGGAAACACGTTGACAATAAATATTATCTTGACAGCAAAAACACCACATGATTGTCCTCTTTCACTTTTAACATACATACATACATACAACATCATCATTTTTATTTATTTTTCAACGAAAATTATTATTTCCATCGAGATGTGCGATTCAATATCAAAAAAGCTCAATAGACTAGAAGCTAAAGTTGCATTTTGGTAAATTTTAATTTTTTCGCACTTTATATGCTTTTTTGGACGTATGCGTTTTTCTCCGGTTTTAGGAAAAGGGTTAAAAGAGTGAGAAATATGTTATCAACGATAGCGGATAAAGTGGTAAAACAAGTTTTTATTGGCATTAAATATTTATATTTCCTTAAAGCTGGTAATACACCACAAGATGTTCCTGTTCGCGGTCGTGCTTATATCACCAACATCGGAAGTTAATAATCGATTTTAAACATTGCGAACAAAACTGTGGCTGTTTATTGTTTCCTTATTCTCGGAAGCAGTTACCATGACAATCGAAGTTTTTTAAGCAAGCAAAATAAAAATCGATCAAAGAAATCATACGATATTCCCATAAATGTCCACTTTGTTAATACTTTTCGTTTAGTTTTATTCAATTTCGCTCCCGAGTGCACGCCCCGCCCTATTTAAGTTTGAAACTGATGAAATTTGGCAAAGTAGGAATAAAAATATAGATACCTAGGTGATTGATTTCACTTAAAGTCATAATAGGTGTTTTCTTCTTCTGGAGATCATATTTTTGTTGGTTAAGCTTAAGTCTGATTCCTTCTATTTATTAAAGTTTTACTTACTTATCAAAAGTTGTTATCATCGCTTTAACGTGAGAAGATTAAGAACTTATACAAAATTATTGTATAATTTGGTGCGTTGGGATATTGGCTCGATGTTTGGGGTTCGTTCCAATTTTATTGTCAGGATAAAATTAAAAATTCATAAATTCACTATCCACAACTAAGCAAGACATATTCTAAAGTTAATATTGATTTCTAAAAAATTATATAGTAAATTCTCTGAAAAGTGTGTCTTTTTTATATTCATTGTATTGCCTTAATTTTATTTAAACTAACACTAAAATGATTTTACCTATTTGTTTAACTTAACTAATTTGTTGGACTTTTTGGACCAATTCCGCAAGCGTGAATTATCTCTGTGTACAAAAAAAATCCTTGGGCAATATTCATATTCTTATCGAATCATACCTACTGATACCTACACTCACTTTGAAAATGCATATCAATTTTTAGGACCAATTATAACGTTCCAAATGTTATAAATCTCACAATATTGGATACGGTTATTTTCTTAAAAGCTCTTAAGTTCTGATGAGTACCTTAGTAAACAAAATTTGCAACATTATATACATTATGCAAGTGTGTATGTACTTTACATTTAAATCATTAAGATGAGAAATGTGAGTACACCTACACAGCACAATGAAAAACAGATGAACACATTTCATGGCCAGAATATAATTATGTACATACATTGTGTGTCCATTCTTTACCTAACAACACCTGGCTCTTACTTCCTCTTAAAAAATGCTTTGGACATCAGATTGTAACATAATACATAATTATAATAAAATATGCATTATTATTTTCATTTTGAGGAGGAAGCAGTTTTTTTTTTTTTTGATGCGAGATTCCATTGAAAAGATGGCAACTATATTTACTGTAGAGGTTTCAGAAAGACTGCTTTAAAGGAACTTAAATTTCAGGTTTTTTCCCACTTCTCTTGTTTGTGGTTCGGGATTTGTCTGTCCGTAAAAAATATTTAAAAACAAAAAAATCTTATGTTTTTAGGATATTTTCTTAACAATCTGTTGTGGTGGTTTTTGTTTTGCTAAATGGTTAACCATCAGTTACTTTGTTTATTATAAACTTTTTATTATTGCTTGTGTAAAATTCTCCTGTTAACTTTGTTAGAATTAATTTATCTTTTTGATATGGCTGATGAAACAACCTTTTTCAACTGGCAGAATTTTCAAACCCTTTATTTAAACCCATTTATACGTTAAATTAATGGATACAAAATGCCAAAGGCAAAAGATCAATAAATAATGTTCCTCTCATAGAAACCATTTTGCCAATATTGGTATACGGGAGGTCATAAAAAATGACTCACGACTCACAAATCATCAAATCATGAAAAGTCTGCAAAGTTAATATATTTTTTATTTCAAACGTCCCACCATGTTGTGTGGATAACCGACGCGGTGGTCTGCGTTGTGTAACGCAAGGCCAACGCTTGCACCATCTGAAATTTTTTTGGCAACGACACAATGTACACAGTGACAACATTTGATTTCTTTAACAAATCTTAATGTATGAGACAAAAATTAAAAACAAAAAAACACTGGAGATCGGTTTTTTAGAAATACTTTTTTTAAATATTTTTAAGAAAAAAATGTGTTGCTCTAATTTTTAGTATTGATTATAGACTAAGAGCCCGCAGCAATTTTTGGGGTGAATGATAGCAAAAATTCACTGGTATTTTTATATAGACCTTTTTATTTCATATGCAAATACGAAAGTCTTGCATTCTTTGGTTGGGGCGTAGTTTTGTTTTTAATATTTAATCTCTTCTCCAAAAAAAAAACAACAAAATAAAATTTTTTACAAAAATATTTTTAGGAATAATGAAGCTCGAATTGAAAATTCTCCATTAAAAATCTATTTACAGTTTTTGAAAAATACCAAAATACATAAAAAACTATTTTTTTTTATTAAAAAAAAAATAATGACATTAATCGTTATTTTAAGCCCTTAAAATTTAAGGCACAAAGTTTAAAGAAAATCGACCTATCCGTTTATCCGTTTATGCTGTAGCCCCTGGCAGGAGGAAAGAGAGGTCGTCCTGGCTATGACAGTGTGGCATGTTTGCATTAAGCGCAACCTAGCCTAGCGCACCGGACTAGGGTCACGTAACATCATCACGCCGGAATATAATTTAAAATAAAATCGGGTTTTAACCTTGATCCTGGAATCTCAAATATATTTCCACATAGACTCAGAAAAAAAAAAACATTAATTTTAAAAGCACAAAACAACAGATTGCTAGAATTGACACTTCACAAAACTATAATTATTTACAAGCATTTAAAACGTATTTTATTTATTTTGAGTAACTTACACTACTTCACTAACATTAAACATTATAAGAGATAATGCCCATTAAAAAGCAACGGAATAGAATGGTATTAAATCATTATATGGTTGACAGGGCATTGCTATCAATTTTTGTAGGAATTATGTTTAGAGAAAGATTGATAGAATTTCTCGCATTTCAATATTAATTACGTATACGCCCCAGTGAACAACTAATTAAAAGCATTTCAAATTCTATATATGAATCCATGTATGTATATGATATGTGCGTCGCAATATACATCTGCATTGTTATTATATTTTTGTTCTTTTTTGCGGTTATATTGCTAAACTAAAATTAAAGTACATATACATAAAATGAAATAGCTATATAAATATAACTCCAATCTATAAAAACTTGGTGGCAGCTCACCAAAGTGTTTTTTTTTTTTGTTCAAACCTTCAATAGAATGGAATAGTCCTGTGAACCACATCCATGTCAAAGTTAAAATGTGAATTAATAACTTCAGATAATCTTTTTTTCTATTATTCTCAATGGGAATTCTAAAAATACATTGAATGCCGTTCTGTGTTATGTGTAAGAATAAATAAGTAATTGAATTGAGTAAAAGGAAAGTATATAATAGAATGTCAAAATGTGACCAAAATTTAGTATAAGTATACGTGGGTTAAGTATAAATGACTGTATTGTGTGGAAAGAGTGCTGAATCAGGAGAAAGAAGAAGAATCTGAGTAGAAAGAAAAGGGCGTACGCAGAATTCCGATTTAAGGAGATGAACGATTGGAACAACACACGGTTGTTAAAAAAAAACTGACGAATTCCAAGTACAACTCCATCGTATCATATTATTATTGACTTCAAAGTCGTTTGGCATAAAAAAAAATGTGAATACACAGTGAACTCTATATATATGCAATTTATCGCTAAAGCATAAAGAGGATTTAAATTATATTTCTGTACTTAATCCTTATTTTGATTAAAAAACCCCTGCAAGTGATTATTACAAATGAAAAAGCACTTAATGACCTTGCTAAAAGTTGTTTTTGAATGTTTAAAGTTTTTCTGAAGCACAAGAAATCATTAATCAACGGTCTAACTAATTTAACCCAAAGGGTGGGCTTTGCAAACCATATCCTCTCTTATAATGAAAAAGTATAACCTTAGTAATTAAAAAAACAAAATAAAGTTTTTCTCTTTGTGTATAAAAGGAGAATAAATTAAATTTAATGAATCACAAAACTCTAATTTATCAAAATTAAAAAAAAAAAGTTTTCGATCCTACCACAAATACAATCCTAAGGGTAACTAGTGGCCACCGCCATCAGCCGCGTGTGGACATTTGGCTTTTAGGCTTTAAAAATGTACATACATATGTTATTTTTTATAACATGAGTTTAGAAAGTTAGCCTTTGAAAACTTTCATAAAAAGGATGTTTGCCGTCGACAACCATGAATGGTTTTCTTAATTGAAAAAAATTAATATTCGAAAAAAAGATACAAACTCTCACAGTTGAAGTTTTCCATATAAAAGCGAACTTTTAAACTATGTTATTAATTTTTGCAAATAAATATTAGCTGGAGGTTTAATTTGTGCAAAATACATAACAAAGGAGATAAGAAGAAAAATATAAAAAAAATAAAATATTATTATAGCAAATTGAATTTGTAGTTTAATATTTTTTGGGAAAAACTCTTCGGTAAAATAGTTTAACATTAAAGAGGAGCTCTTTGTTCGCCATAATTTTAAGGATAATAACAATTATTGTTGTTGAAGCGGAAATTCAAAAAATTTTGTTATGGTGTGAATCAAGCCTTATTGGCTCTGTCAAAAATGAAACATACAAAAAAAGTAATACATAGCGTAGCGCTATATATTTGAAGACGAAGCTGTAAAAAGAAATGTATGAATAAACTTGAGCAACTTTCTGTTCAGTCGAAGCCATAGATTTCCTCTTATTTTTATATTGTTCATTTTTCACCTTCCAGTATCATTATATTTTATAAGGAAAATATATCGAATTTAAGTAATGAATAAATTAGTAGATACACTTGCCTTAAAGAATGTCATTAAAAATATGTAAAGTAATTCACAAAAGTCACAATTCACAGAGTATACACAGCTTTAGGGCTTTATGTTTTTTTTTTTTATGGAAAAACTTTGTTAATTATTTTAATTTACTCTTAGTAAAGACACATAGTCTTTTAAGAGTTTACATTCCTTTGTTTTCCCAAGATGATGCCTTCTGGGAAAAGTCGTTAAACTTGATATCTGTATCACAGACAATGAACGTATGTATACATTTTTCCTTTTGAGAGTGCGGAATAGGGCTAGAGCTCATAGCTTGGGGCATGGTAATGAAAAATTTTCATCAAAATAAATATATTATTCACTTGACAATGTCAGAGGTATTTCATTTTGGATATTTATCTATCAATTTCAATAATTAGACACGTTTAAGAAAAAAAACCTCTTTTCCCTCGGCAAATGTTGGAATTTGAAATCAAAATTGTCCTTTTACGAGTTACTACTATTTTAGTCTGGCGGCGGCGCGCCTGCAACTCTGACATCTGACGTATGAAGTGATTTGTTTGTTGATTTCGTATGGGAAAATTTGGTATTTATTTTAGCTCCAAAAATAAAGGTACCTGCCATACAATCGTTATAAAAGCGGTTATTTATCTCGCAAACAGCTCGTACTATTTTTTTAGATATATGGTCCATTTGGTTAAAAATTTTATTCACGGTATATCAATTTTCTGCTGACGGCTTAATCGATTGCGATCAAAATTTTCACACATGTGGTCTTTTTTATTCGAAATAATATTATAAAAATATAAAATTTTTTTAAAAATATTTTTGGATTAAAAAAAAAAAAACAAAATTGACAAAAAGAAATTTTCATCTTGACAATGGTAGTTGTTGGTTGGAAAATGAAAATTTTTTTCAACAATTTGATAAATTAAGTTGTTAAAATGACAACCATTTTTGGTTCCTTGAAAGTAAACACAATCAAATAACCAAATGGATGGAATGAAAAATATTATCACCGTTATTTCAAGTTGTTCTCATTTCTTAAGCAAGAATTTTTTTACGAACTTATAACTTTTTTTCTATTAAATTTTGAATATTTGAATTTAATATTAGCTATTAAGGTTAAATACAGCTGATTACAAAATTCCAAACAAAAATAAACAATTTTCATACATATTCGTTTCATATTTTGCATTTAAAGCGGTTACATTCGTTATTGTATTAATATATTTATATATGCATGTATAAAATGCGAAATGAGAAGATATATTTGAATAATTTAACATATAAAAAAATTGACTTGTTGTTTCAGAGGCATATAATAATTATTATAATGTATATTGAATAAATCTGTGTTACCATAACACGCTGTTTCCACCAGAGGATAAAACTTTCACCACTGATTGGAAATGAGGTTTCATTAAGGATAGAACAAGGATATATTACACTGAACTTATTGCAATGTTTTTTAATGTATCTACAATTAAAACTGTGTGCAACTGAATGAATATTTCAGTGGGTAGCGAGACATAATTTTTTTTTCTTTTTTTTTTCAAAAAAAAACGTTGAAGTGATAAGGTTTGTGTTTAATTATGAAAAAAATATATGAAATAAAATGCAGCAAATAATATTTTTGAATTTATATGTATGTAACCCAACGGACACTTTTTAAAAAGAAAATCGAACTTGAGTTGTCAAGATGATAGCGAAGTCGAAAAAAGTGGGTCTTGCAATCCTCTCTGTCGGTCCTTTCAGCTGCAGCCTAAACGGGTGAGTCTCGTTTCTTTCAACTATTGCCCAGAGTGCCGCAAAATTTTTTATTTAATAATGAAAATCTTTTCCTCACAAACATGCCCACAACTTTTTAAAAAATTCATTAACTTTTATACCTACCATACAAGTTTTCAAAAACCGATGGAGACAATCTCATTTTTCTCAAAAACGATTCATACGATTTTGATAAAATTTTTTGTAACAAAACTGAATTTATCGTTTAAAAATGGTTCTCATGATAGAACCATTTCTTTGGTTTTCAAAAAACAAAACAAAAAATTAAAAATATCAAATTTTTTAAGTAAAAAAAAATTCAAAATCAAAATTATTTTTTGAAAATTTGACATTTCGAAAATGGGTAGATGTTTTTTTCAAAATTAATTTTCAAACTCCGAATTAATAAGTACCTACATAAAAATAGAATGCCAATTATTTTTTTTATAAGAAACCGCTCCAATGATTTTTAATTTTTATTTTTTTTGTTATAAATTGAGATTAAGAAGGAAGAAGATGGTGTACATCGCGTTGATGTCAAATTGTCAACACAACTTAAGAAGTTGTTTAATCAATTTATTTTTGATCATACTGATTCTGATTACAATTGTTCAGTATAAAGTGTAAGTTCCATGGATATATACACCTCGGTGCAATTTTGTTCATATTTATGTACTAATATAATACTACCTTTAACTAAACTTTGTTTTTGGCAGGTGGTATAAAAATTGGATATAAATTTCAAACACTCTCCTCATACAATAATTTAAAGTTAGGGTTACCTATCTAGTTTAGTTAGGCGTCCATTTTTTGGTTGAGCCTAAAGTAAGTGTTATAAGTTCAAAGGTAAGTGTACATTATTTTTTCTAGTTAGTCCCCCAACCCACATTCCTTTAGGTTTATAAAAAGTACGATGTATATTGTATATATATTTTTTTTAAATATTAAAGAAAAACTTTGTTTTTCTCTAAAAGCAAAAAAATATTGACACTTAAATTTGTTCACTGCCTGGAGGGACTCTAAAGTCAATCTATGAAAATAGGTTTCAATAAAAAAAAACGATAGCAATGGAAGTTATAGTCCTCTTGAGAAAAATAAAATATAAATAAGATTGTCTGGATGTTTGCAATTTATATTCAACTATGTAGGTATGTAAGATATGGTTCATATAGAATTATTTCATTCTATTTGTTTGTAACTATTTTTTTTCTTTAAACCAAAATGTTTTTCATTTTAAATTTCAACTATCATTTTAATGAAAAGAGAAAAATAACAAAAATAGGTCCTGGAATTATAAAAATGACATTAACACTGTAGGTAGCCGACATTCTGCAACATTTTTAATTCACTCTGGCGTATACGTAATTTCAATAGAAATTAGAAAAACATCATTTTTTAATATAATTTCCTACAAACTTTGCTCGTAAAACGCTGTCAACCAAATAAATAATTATAGTGCTGTTGTATTCAGTTCGGTTTTAATTTTAAAGCTTTTGTTTGATGCAATGAAGCCGTGTTTTTACTAAAAAAAAATACAACACGTGGGTTTATATGATAAGCACGTATTCATATACGTACATATGTATACAGTTTTTTTTTTTAATTTTCGTACATTTGGCAAATTTGTATGTTGGTTTTTGTTATTTACTTTTATAGTTAACACAAACTTTGTTGTTTAGTTTATGATTTGTATTTATTATTTCAAATTCAATTATTTTCCAAACCAGTTTCTATTTAACCTTTAAATCACAATGTTTTATAATATGTTTATAAATTTCGCCCGTAATTTAAAAATCAAAATGCAAAACACTATCAAAACTTATTAATACTATGAAAAACAGTGAAATCAATCCTTTTCTGTACTTTTAATTCAATGAAAAAAGAATACAAAATATTTGTTATGTTAGCCTTTATTTTTTAAAGTTGCAGCATTAAGCTGGTATCTATAGCTGTTAAATATTAAATCAAATAAAAGTAAATTGAATTCTTTGTCAAAAACTTGAAATGCATTTTATAATCATTACTTAAGGTAAGGGATTTACATAAAAAATGTTTGTATCAAATTTAAAGGCAATCGGACCACCTATTTAAGCTCTAGATCCAAAATGACTTTTTTCGTTTCAAAAATCATAACTTATGAATGCATGAAGATATCGCTACAATTTTTGTTCTTAAAATAAATTTCCAATTTTATAAAAATAACGATTTAAAAAAAAAATGTTGCACAGGGTGTTCCTAAAAATAAATTAACTGAAAAAAGAATTAAAGCAAAACATTAAAAACAGTTAAAATTGTGCGAATTTTGTAAAAAAAAAAAAAGTCTGCGGCTGTTTAATTGTGCACAGGGTGTTTCAAAATAAAATTGTTCACAAATGTAGATGGATAAAGTTAACGAACCAATTCCAACATTTTTTTAAATTAATTAATATTAATTTAATTTAATATTTAAAAAGTATTGTTTTCATTTTTTGGCTTATAAATTTATCTTATAAATTGTTTCAGTGACGTCTTTTTTAAATCAATTATAGATTAAAATTAAAAAAAAAAATAATTTGTATCATCATCATTTTCAACATTTAATAGACTTACTACTTCTGGGAAATAACTTTAAAGATGAAATAAGTGAATCCGAAAATAAAGTCTTCATTTTAACGTTTTCGTGAAACCTTGCAGGTATTTTTGTATCGATATACTCGTTAAATCTATCCACATTAATGGATTTCCTAGATGACAGTGCATTTAAAATCACTTGAAGTTTCTTAATTAGTTCTGGATTTTCAATAAATCTTCGTGACGTGTTCTGATCATTTGAATTACCTAATCCTTCTTTAAGCAAAAAATTTTACGTTCTCAGCTCTTTAGAGAAAGGAAATAACTCAAACATTCCAGAATTAGACCAAAATGTTAGCACCGGAAACAACCTTTTTTTAAACAAATTACTAACATTGCAAAAAGTTGCACTTGCAGTTAATTTATATGATTTAACAAACAGTTAGGCTAAAAGATCCTGGTAATTTTTCAGCGGGATCTAGCGATCAAAAGCAAAGTGTTTTTTTGTTTTGTTAAAAATATATTTTTTTTATTTGAAATTGTAATTTACTTACAAATATAATTGTAGAGCATTCAGAGAGTTTCATAGAATATGCCATAATTCCAAAAAGAAATAAACAATATCGTTTTTTTGTTATTTTATTTTTTTTACTCAATAGAAAAATTTTGTCCAACTTTGAAGAGCATTATAAACCAAACAATTTACGAAAAAATTATTTTGTGTGCTGTTTTTGATGCTCTGTTTATATTACTATTAAAAAAAAACAAAAAACATTGAATTTTGTATTTGTGCCACAACTTTTGGATTTTTAGACCACAGAACGCCGAGCCATTTTGATTTGGCAAAATCTAAAGGTTGCCTAAATTTCTGGCAACAAACAGGAATAATTGAGAGCTACAAGTCAATAGATCCTAATTCTCCATGAGCTCTCTTTCATTTTTGTTTTGTTTTCCTGTTTTCTTACAGAGCAAGTATATAAAGTATAAAAGTAGGTAAAAATAAAAGATTTTCAAAATGCACACAAAAAATCATTACGAAACATAATTAACTCTTGACCATTAATTTTTGGTATTCAGTTTGGAATGGAATATGTAATGTAATAATATGTACTCAGATCATCATCTGAATCTTGAAAAAGTTCTTAAAAGAAATTAAATTTGAATTTTTTCTCATACGAGAAGATGTTCTTTGTCTGAAACACCTGTTAATCCCAGATTTCAGCACAAACTTTTAAAGCAATTCACATGACTTAATCTTTTTCGATTGATTACCTTAAATTTGATTTGATTTTCATAGATTAATCCAAAGTTCCAAGAAATAATGATGAAAATAATTCTTAGGAAAATATATATGTTCAATTAAACCAACCATATTAGCTTACCAATATTTTTAATTAAATAAACTTTTGTTAGAAAACTATTCAGAATAAACAGAAAATTTGCATATATTCTGTCTGGGTTTTGCTAATATTACCCTCTCTAAAGGGATGAGGCATAGCTCTTGTTAAAGAAAAACTACCCTTTCCAAAGTGCCCATTAACAACAAAACTTTAAGAATAAGAAAATGTTTTCTAACTTCATCGTGCACATTGGTGCGATTGCAATTAAACTTTAAACTTTATCCATTTCAAAAACATTAAATTGTTTTTATTTAATTTTATTTGGTTGTTCTGACATCAAGTGACAATTACATGTATCAAATGTGGCTTGCGGAAATTACAAAGTCAAAATTAGAATGAGAGCTTGTTTAAAAACTTTTGTTACATTTAAATATTTTCAAATGAAGGACATTTAATTGAAATTTTTTAAATGCAATTAAAGTAAATGCAAGTAAATACATATCCAAAAAGGTTCAATAAGGGAGGGGTGTTGTTGTAAATAAACAACACAAACAGAACTAATTATTCAGGAGGTTTGCTTCAGTGATATTTTAAAAACTATTAAATTTAATTTTTCTGAAGTCTGACAGGGATCAAATTTGCTAATACGATGATAGGGAATGAAAAATGAGAGTCTGTCCTCATGACTGTCGGTTTGGCTACATCAGCCTAAAAGGATAGGTTTACTTTCATTTTACTTTGTATCTGCTATTAATTACGGTACTAGTGCCATATACTTTTTTAGCATTTTTGGAAAATCTTATTTTCCAATTATTTTTTTTTGTTAAATTAAAATTAATTATTTTTAATAAGAATAGGCTATATTTTGGTGAAAATTGTTATTAAAGGCACCTCCAACTGAAGAATTTTTTTTATTTTTTATTTTTTCTCGAAATCAATTCAATTTATTTAAATGAATTTTTTTATGGAGAATTTTTTGGAAAATATTTTTTTACGATTTTGTTTAAAATTTGTTATATATTAATCCAAATCCAAATTAATTCAATAAATTAAGAGAGAGTAAATGATTTTTTTCGAGATTGAAAAAAATACTAAAAAAATAAAATAAATACTAAAAAAATAAATAAAAAATACTAAAAATTGTGAATTTTTCTAAAAAATATTTATTTCTTAAATTTTATTTTACTTTAAAGAAAAAGGATTTTAAAAATATATTGCTATGTTTGTTGTTTTTCCCCTATTTCACCCTATAAAAATAAAATATATTAAAATATCTTGTCATTAACTGATTCATGTTGTTCCTAATCAACTAAATATGTATAATTATTCAGAAACAAAAAGAACAAAAAGAATTTATAAAATATGACAACATTTTCAATTTGACCCCATTTTACCCTATAAACTTTAACTTTAAATACTTTAAAATAAAAAAAGCGTTTTAAAAAATAAACGGGCCAAAATAATAGAGGAATACGCAAAATTTTTGTTTTGAATAAAATTATTAAGAAACAATAAAATAGAAAGTGCATTCTCTTACAAATAAATGTGACGTACCTATCTCACATTTTTTGTCTAAATTGACTGAAATAAGTTTTAATACGCGAGTTTCTAAGAAGACCAAAGCCGTTGAAGTAATTGTAGAATGTATATATGGTAAGGTGTCAGGTTTTGGAAAACCTGGACAAACAATAAGTAGTACAGTAGACTTTATTACATTTGCGAAACCACCCGTGCATTATTTATTCGATAATATTACACACTGCTATACAACTGAATCATTGAAGTTGAAGGATAAATACTTACTCATGACCATGCTACCAAAGTACCACATATTTCTAATCCAGTACCTGCACAGAATTTTAAAACCGAATTTTTGTACATCCTCCGAAAGCCATAGATTTAAAAAATCAATCTTTCACGATGAAGAAGTATAAGAACTTTAAAACTTTTTTAACCATTTTATTTATTCTAACTTTTTTAATGAAAATTGAATCATAGTCTCATGTAGTTACATGAAGCCAGACACCACATTTATACAAAAGTGCTTTTAGGACAATTTAATTTGTCATTTAAACTAAAATGAATGCTCTTATTTTAAAGTTATGAAAGTTTTTTTTGTTCCATTTTGATTAAATCTGTCGTTTGGAAAAGGACAATGGTTTGCCATTTCCAAACCAAGCGACCCTTTTCAATCACGTTAAATTTAAGTATCCAAAGTTTTTCACTCAAGTTTATACTGTATAAGTGTAGATAGGTATACGAAATTATGTGTGCGGGTGTGTATAATCTTATAAAAGAAAAGTATTACTGACACACTGTGAACCTATAGACATTACAGATATTTTTGTATCCTTTTGAGTTCTATCCTTACATCATGAGAGCTCTCAAGTTACTGAAGAATAAAAAAAAATCGAATATGCGAAAATTCAGTGAACAAATTTATTCTCTTAAGGTAAAGGACTTTCCTCGTTTTATGATTATTTTCACATGTACATCAAATTGAATCCTATTAACATTATATCCATCAGATAAGGACAAGATCAAGGAACCTTCTGCATCACGTAGAGATAATGGACTTCGACTTAATATACGATTGCTGATGATTATTATTTATTCAACGAAAATTTCTTCGCATTTTCACCTCAAAAAAAAAAAATAAACTTGAATACCTATCTAGGTGCTGAGATTTTTATTCGTTATATACTTTTTACTCATAAGATAAGCTTATGCTTAATCATATAGAAATGATAATATCATAAAGGAGTGTTTGCTTTGAATTTAATTTCTTCAGAAATTCCTTTACTGTGAGGGAAAAATAAATATTTTTTATGTTGGAATTTTACAAAAAATATTAAGATACAATACAAAAATTTAAGACGTTTTTTTGCACGAGAAAATCTTATTTATAATTTTAAATTGGTGGCTCGAGAATTCGTAAAGAACAAGGGCTTGGTGACTTACATTACAACATACTTATTCATTTCTGTGTGCGTGTTTATAAGTAGTCGGCTGGAGTGGAGGAGACAAAAAATTTTCTTCCGAATCCAAACAGAAGGTGTTTTTCATGATTTAACTTGAAGGATTTGTCACTTCCTCGAAAGAGGCAGAATCCCTGAAAAAATGTGTTTTCTTTAGAATAGTCTAAGATTCGAACCTTCTGCACGACCAACCTTTGCTCCATGGAATTGAATTTAATTAAAAATATGTTACAACACCATGACTCTTTATTTTATTTAAATTTAATTTTACAAAGTAAAAGTATTCATGTATCAATAATCCTTTCATATTGTATCATCTACACACTCAAACAGTGACATGATTGGATACATTGGAAACCCTTCGAGCTAAAAATAGATAAATCTAAAAATAGTATAGTATTTTCGATTCATAAAATTACTCCAGTGTGTAGGTAGATCCACAACAAATGTTATAATGCGATAAGACCCTTTTTAAAAAAAAAGTTTTGAAATATATCAGTAATTGAACCACTTTAGTTTAAAGAATGATTTATATCATATAGGTAAGTTAAGTTCAAATAAAAAAAAAATAGATTAGTAAAAGTGGAATAACCTATATAGGTACCTACGCAATATATCAAGATTTTAAATCTAAGGATGCTTAAAGGATAAAAAAAATATATTGTCAAGATAGATGAGTTCCATATGAATGATTTATTTGCGTTAACGTTTTGTGTATTCGCTGAGCTGAATATTTCCTATTCCTTTCATTGAAGAGATAAATATATTGAATGATTGCCTTCGAATTTGTGAACAATTTTGTGAAGTACTAAAAATTCTTTGTTGAGAGTTATGTTAAATTGACCATGGTAGTTTATGAATTCAAGTGAAAATAATCGATTTATCATACAAGTATATACAAAATAATATGCATGATTGCTTCTCACCTACTTTAATAATGGTTTTTCTTAAAGACATGAATTATAGACGAAGAGAAGAATTAATTAACTGAACTGGCCTCGTCTAGTCAGAAGGGAAACAAAAATCCAAGGAGTCCTTAAAAGTTTATTTTTAAAAAATAATTCCGTTTAAGATGGGAGTTAAATACGAAGGCGGTCCCAAAAGTACCCGACCTGTCAAAGAAAACACAATAAATTAAATTAAATTAAATTCATTTCCCAACCGATATGTGTAATAGCTTTGATACCCTTTTTAAAGTAAGAAGCTTCAAACTCCTCAAAATAGCGATAAACATCGTCATTGTTGCTGAATCTCTTACCACCGAACAATTTTTTTAAGTTTGAAACAAGAAAATAATCCGAAGGGGTTAAATCTGGTAAAACGGGTGGGTAACGAACCAATTCAAACTTTTTTTTTTATAGATTTTTGCTTTCACGATAGCGCAAGTGTGATCTGGACTGAAGAGCTGTCTTTGTGAAACAAAACTTTTTTCTTCACCACTTAACCGCTGCAACAAGCTCGCAAAGCATTCTCTTGTTATTGTTTTTCCTTTTTGAAGATAATCAATGAAAATTATTGCACGCGATGTCAAAAATTAAAACCATGACCAATTGCCTGCACATGGAAGAATCTTACCCTTCTTTGGAGCCCTTTCACTGCTTCTGGTCCATTGATTTGATTGATGCCTCATCTCAGGCGTAAAGTGATGGCCATGTTTCCATGGTCACAAGGCAATGCAGGAATTTCGCTTCATTTAGGTGAAACTTGGCCAAACACAATCCTGCGCATAGTGTTTTCATTTCCAATTTAACTGTTAATATGCGATGTACAACATTTTTTGAAATCCCTCGCTTATCTGCAAGCTCATTCACTCACTTCATCGACCACTGCTAGGTTGATCTTAGACCTCTTTTAAATTCTGCCACCCAATATTTTAACGTTTTTAATGATGGAGCAGAGTAGAATCAATCTCCGTTTTCATATTTGTTGGGCTAAACCTCTTTTCACATAAAATTATTCTATAACTTAAAGATAACCAATTTAATTGTTTACAAATTAAATGATATCATTCCCTTCAAAAAGCTTTCAAACAAACAGTTGTTAACTTCTGCCATAAAGCATTAAACTTAAGTTTAAAATTTGGCTCTAATACTCTAATACAAATAGAGACCGGATACTTTCAGCATAGATAACGTGACTATCCTATTCACCTAATTATATAGTTTAGTTACTGGTCACCATTTTCCGCACCTATTCATCAGAGCCATCACAGCCTCGACTAATGAATGAATGCTACACATTTTGTTAATTTTACTATTGAAACAACTTTTGGGTAGGTAATCGTTCTAAAAATTTCCTGGTTTTTGGCACTATTAACATTTGGGTGCTAATTTTGTTCATCTTTAATTCAAATACGTACTAATTGAATAATTCTTTCCATTTTTGCAAAAAAGGCTGTAATACATTCTAGTTTGAATCAATTTAATGAATCGTAGCTGCATTAGTAATTCTTTCTTTAAAAACAATCTATGTTTTCATCTATCCATATCTATCTGTCTATCTACCTATATTTCGTATTTTAAATATCCTCTTATATATCAACCCTTACAACTTAATAAATCATAACTTTGATTATTTCCAATATTCCATATTTTACATTCCTTTTTATAACATTCCATCTCGTGGTTATTTTTTTAAAAGCTAGGCAATGTAATAAGAAAAAAATATTTTAACAACTTAATACACATTTGTTTGCTCTAAAATATTGATAGCAATTTATAAAAAGAAAAAAATGGTTGAAACGTTTTGGAATAAGTACCTTGCCTCATACGATAAACATGAAAATTTATACATATTTACATAATATTATAGAACCACTATAAAAAATGAAGCTCTTTGATTTTTTCTTTTGTCATAAATCATAATGTATAATTTTGTTTCAGTTAAGTTCGTCCTTTAAACTCGTTTATACGAGCTGCTTTAAAAAAAATATCCCTTATTGTATGGTAATCAAACGTCATCAGCAACGCTTGAAGTAATTTTTTCATGGCTTGGTTTTATACTATTTTTTGATTTGTTTGTCCATGTAAAACAGGCGTATGGCAATAACGCCCAAATCGATTTGGAAATATCGCCCAAAAAAAAAAAAAAAAAAAATTGGAAATATCGCCCAAATCTATATTTTTCCAAATCTTAAGTTGGAAATATCGCCCAAATATTTTCAATGTTAATTGTTTTTGTAAAATTTGGGCGTTATTTCCTCAATTTTGGGCGATATTTCCAAACATTTTTTTAATTTGGGCGTTCTTTCCTAAATTTTGGGGGATATTTCCAAAGTGAAATTTCAATGAAACTTGTTGACAATCATTGCCCAAAAAAATTTTAACAGTTCAAATTGCGGTAAAATTTATGATAAATTATGCTGAGTAGACAAAATATAAGAGAGTTCATTAAGTTTAAGTGCGCCAAGATTTGAACATCAATTAAAAATAAAATTAAATGCAAAAAGAAAAAATTCAAAAATTATCTATTTAGTAAACGAAAAACAAATATATGAAAGAAAATCATGTAATAAAACGAAATCGCGAAGCATAAACAGTGAGGTATGTATGAGGGGGCATGTTGCTCCCTGCAACCCCCCTGCTTGGGCACATTTATAGTCTCAAAGTCTCTTTTGCATTTAAAGAATCTGGATTTAAAGAAACTTTGCATAAACCCAGCGTCGCATCTACCCCAAATCCTATTATATGTCCAAGCAGGGGGGTGGCAGGGGGGCAGCATCCCCCTCCATACATACCCCACTATTTATACGCCGTTTTAATTGAAAATGAATAACATTTATTTTATTATTATTTTTGTTAATGGTTATTAAATTATTTATTTATTTCTTTTTTGATTTTTTATTTATCTATTTATTATTTATAAATTTTTATTTTATTAAAGTGAAATAAAGTTGATTTGGATTGAAACGGAGTTTTTTCAGTACAATTATTGACAAGATTTTGATTTGGGCGTTTTTTCCTAGCATTTGGGCGCTATTTCCTAGAATTGGGCGTTATTTCCTTTTCTGGATTTTTTTTGGGTGACATTTCCAATTTTGGGCGTTATTTCCCATTTGACTTTTAAAATTTTTATTTTGGGCATTCTTTCCTTTAAAAACCAATTTAAAAACTGGAAATAACGCCCAATTCAAGAGAAAAAAAACAACAACAATTGTTCAGAATTCGGTTTGGGCATGGGCGTTATTGCCATCATACGCCACAAAACAGACAGGTTATAGCTGTCGTATTCTTATCCTTAAAAAAACTACGACACAACTTTTTTGTTTGATTAAATAATTATGAAGTGTGGTTGGCGTTCAATTGCTTTATAGAAAAGGTAAACTTTGCACTTTGAATATTATCTTTGAAGTTTTATTGCAAAATATTGAGTACCTCACCTACTGCCTTGAATAATCCGTGCTCAGTGTAGTCGAATAAATTCTATATATTCTTGCTTCATTTTCGATTTATTGTCTTCTACAAAAAAAAAAGATTATGCTCTTTCATTCGAAAATATTTTCACTCAGCAGAGTAATATAGGTAGATACTTTGTACAATAAACATGGAGATAAATTTCCTTCATTCAATACTCTTCATTGTGCACTAGCTATGGGAAATATTTTTGTTTTTGGAAATCAAGGATGACAGCTTTCCAAACAAAATTAACAGTCTGGAAATTTTATGATAGGCATAAGCAGACAGTATCACAGTATCTTCATTTTATATTAAAAAGAAATGAATATCTATTTATGCTGTGATTCGAGTGAAAATATGATATTCTGCATTTTCAAGAAATGATTGAAATTTATAATCAAGCATGTCTGTCATTATTATAGTTTATATAAGGATTATGGTTTGAAGACCACAATCTTCCAATTATATAAAATTATTTTATTTCACATTGCGGTTATTAATTTCTATAGGTCTGGTTTGTTGGCTTTGAAGCTTTAGGCTTTTAAATTTAATTCCTGTGATATGATTAAGGCAAATAAAATCGTAATTGGATTTTAAATTTTAAATTAGAATATGAATTGACATTTTAAAGATGAAGTGGGTGTTCAGTTCATAAAGTATGTTTATCTTTTTTAAGAAAATCGCAAAATAAAATTACCTTGAAAATAAAATAAAATAGTTTTTTTTATTTATTACGTCTTACTCATTCCAATAGTCCATTAGTCGGTAGGTTTAATCATGATACGTATGGGAATTTAATATTGATGTGGGGAAGAAATTTTGTGTTGCCATCAAGAAAATGCTTATAACAGGAAGCTTAAATCGAAGTTTTCAAACATCAAAACTTCGCCATCTCGATTTAAAGAGTGAAGTCCGTATTCACTAGTCATTACATGTTAGGATTTTATATGTAAAACATATTTTGACCAAGTTCCGCTGAATATATATAGAAAACGCATAGTAAAGAATTAACAAGTATTAGTTCATTTAATTCATAAGTCTTAAGTGCATGCAATTTGGGTATTTAATCGGCAATAAGAAGTTTAAATAAAAATGATTTCGATGTGCTACTTTATTGTTAAATATACCGGTTACGAATATTACTGTATAGGCACTTCACAAATTTAATTGTTATTAATAGTCCAGTATAGTTAGTAATATTCCTATAGGTACCTACCCATGAAAATTGTTTGTTTCAATCGTTTTTGTGTACAGAAAGCTTTAATTCATATTTTCGACTATCAATTCTTTTGTTGTTGCCGCAATCTTAAAGAGAAAACTAGTTTTTCGCGAATAAAAACTGTGTGTTTGATTTTGATAAGAAAATTATATTATTATAAAAAATAAGTTTGACACTTTTTCTGGTCAAATATTATTTTTTTATTGTTTTGGAAATTTTTCTCATGGTGAAGCATTTTTTTTTTTTTTAAATACTAAGTTCTTAGAATTGAAATAAATCAGCCACGTAGAAGACTGACAGATACCTATCTTCAGTTAACAAAAAATTGCGCATTGACAAAGTTCTCCTCCTCACTAGTCAACTGATTATTTCAAGTGAGGTCACCCGAATTAAACTCTTCTAGAACCATCAAAAGTTATATTTTTGGAAAATATATATACCTACATATGTAATTAAATTGAACTTCTTCCAGCTAGAAACTCGTGACAAATTAATATGTTTCTTGTTTCTTTTCATAAAAATAATCTTATTTATAGATTGATTGTAAAAGGAAAATTCTATAGGAATCTTGTGTTGTACAAAAGAACTTTTTTACGAGGAATGAAAAAAAAATTAAATAAAAACAAAATCATCATAAAGTGCTTACAAATATAAACCGGGTGGGCCAAATACAAGTTTCTTTTTAAAAATGCAATAAAATGAACAAAATTAAATTTGTTCCATATATTATGGCTTTATTAGTAAGATCAAAGATTCCCAATAATTATGAACGCCGCCGTTCAAGTGGCTGGCTTCGGAGTAGTGCATTCTTTCACTCCAATTTCCAACGATGCCACCACTCCACAATCCGCACCAAACTGTCACTCTCTGTAGATGCAGTGGCTTCTCGACAATAACGTGCGGGATTTCCGAGCCCCATATATGGCAATTTTGTTTGTTAAAGTAGCCGCCGAGATGAAAATGCGCCTCGTCAGAAAATGATTTAAAAAGAAACCACTAGATGGCCCACCCTTTATATGAATCCTTTAATATGAACCATATATTAAATATGATATTTAGGTACCTGGTACATATAGATATTATCATCGGTAGATGTATTTTTGCTACCCACATAAACGTAGATACATCTTATTTCGTGTATACACGGTAATTCATATTTTCAAACCCATTCCGAGAATTTTGTTTAACTTTTCTTTTGATAAAGTTATTTATTTCTGACGCGAATTGATACCGAAGACAAGTATTTTCGATAAACGAAATTCCACTGAAATGTAAAGCCTAACTTGACTTCGTCTGTTTATTAAAATCCATTTGACACTTGTCACTTTCCATATAAAATGACAGTAAGGATTATTAATTTTGACTCCTTTCCTACAGCTTACAAAAAAAAACACACAGTTATAGCACATTTTTGTCATAGGTATGTAAAATTCTTTTGTGTTACGATATTTATTTGAATGTGAATTGTGATTTGTGACATTTATTACATCAAACGCCAATGTATACATATTTCGCAAAAGTAAAATTCTACTTAAATAAGATAATATTAAAAATACGAACAAAGTTATCTTCCCCTTACCTACATACACATAATGTGAGTGTCAAAAATAGAACGATAAACGATATTTATCAAAGAGCATGTTAACTTCTCTTTTTGTAATGGAAATTGAAACGCTTACCATTTGATTCCTAGCCCGTTTCGCAATTCTTATGAAAAGTCAACAAGTTACGGACCCAGAGATTTTGAGGAAGATAAATATAAAGTTTATTTTTTTGTTGTCACATTATGTACATACATATGTACATGAAATTGTTTGCTCTATGATTTGATAATCAAAGGGGAAAAGAGAACATTTAAGACATGGTGTACAGTACGTGGAAGATAAAATAAAGGCACAGGATTTTCATCGTAGCTTTGTTAGTTCTTATGCGAAAAAGCAAAAGAAAATTCCCGGAAAAATTTATAAATAATATGTTGTTCAGGTTTTGGGCTTTGAATGCTCGTGTGGGTTACATAGAAAGAATACCATTGTGAGAAATTACTATTAGGACTCTATTCTGAGTCCAAATCCTATAAAATTTAAAAAAAACATCTTTTCACGTTTGGTAATCAAGACAGAACGGATAATGCCTATATTGGCTTGGTTCCTCTATGGCCTCCGTAAGAAAAATAACCGAAAGTTTTTAAATCTTTTATTTTAAGTGGCCCGTGTTGCGGGTTCCAAATAAATTTGTGTCGCCTCAATCCCGCTCACTCTTGGCCTAGGAAATTATGTTTGTACGCCGTGTTACAAAAAGTTTAAGGTGTGTGTTTTTCCAAAGAAAAGCAACGTGTGCAGGTGCTAACTCTGTTACCGGCATGTATTACATGCTTGTTATCGATAGTTTGAATTGTAACTCCATTTTTTTTTTGTGATTGTATCGCTAATTCCCGATCGTTATTTTTTACCAACTGTCTCCGAGACCTTTTAGAGGTTTATTTCGCACAAAATATTTTAAAATAGTTAAAATTCAATGTAACCAATAGAAGCAAAAAACTGTACTGTCGCCATATGATAATATTTAAATTCATTTTTGGAATCCATCTTTGTATAAATAGCGACCCTCGATGAAATTTAACAGTGACAGTGTATAAGGTATTTTGTACCAAATGACATGTACATTATTAGTGTTAGGATTTAGTATCTTAACCAGAGACTTACCTGCATTTAGAGGGTCCTGCAACTTTAACTGCCTAAGATTCTAAGACCACAATATGGTTTTTATTGAAACAAATTTGGAATAAAAAATTAAAAAAAAATCCCAAATATGTTTGCAAATATAACAAGAACAAAATGTTACAAACTATTTGAATTTTACGCTCGTAAAATTTGAAAAATTGCCAATTTCATTAAACTTAAAATTTTAATTTTAAAATTTTCTACGCGACAAACAATATAAATCTTCTGGGAACAGTTGAATGTAAATCCACAAGACGCATTTTTCCATTGAAAAAATCCAATAATAATTGGTAAAATAATTTGAAATCTATTTAAAACCTTTGTTTGTTTTCCTGTTAAAAATACTCAGAACTCAACTCCAAGCAAGAAAGAGAACAATGGGAAAGAAAAAGCTAACATACATTTCGAATACTAACGTTATAACAATTATTTGTTGCTTCTATAAAGCTTTTTTCACTATATTTTATGTTTCAGTTAAAATATGTAAAAAGAGTAGAATATAAATAAAACGAAATACAGCAGATAGATACGGTGAATTAGGCATGTGTCCACCACCTATGAGCTTGAGAAAACAGGGCTCTTAAGAGTAGAAAACTACATAATTGCAAAACTACATAATTGATTTATTATAAAAATTATAAAGCAAACGAATTTAAAAATTTACAGATTTCACTCATAGAGTAACTATATGGGACATTGAAAATGACTTATATTACGTCGATAAAACAAAAACATGTCTAATCTTTGTAATTTTTAATTTGTGTACTATTGTAACATTATAACTTCACAAACTGTCTTAGAAACCATTCTACAGTCTGAAGTACCAATTTGTATATTTAATGTCACTTCCCAGTTGGCAGTTAAATTAATGTTGTTAATTTTTTTAATAAGATGAAACTTAGTCTAAATTGTAGCTTAACTCGCATTTATACAATCATACTCATTTTCATCCGCACCGGCATAGCACTTATACACGAAAAAAAGTTACATACCATCTATCTTAACGTATATCTAGGTATTTGACATTTTTGCATAGCTAACCATTGCAGAAAGGTAACTGAATTATTACAGATCGATTAAAGCATACATATAATACGGTTCAACTTAGTTCTCGACTCAGTCGGTTGTTGTTCAAATCAACCCGTGTCTTGGCTTGTTATTTGATCAATTTGACGGTTGATGAGAAAATCAAAAGATTTTGCATTTTTTCAAATTGATTTACAAGTATTTCAAATCATTGGACTATGTATATTGTATAAAGCCAAGACATTTGATTTACTGTCCAGGTAAACCTTTTTGAAATCGAGACAAAATTTACAAAGAATTTGATGCGAAGCCCAACCTCACTGCTTATTGTTTTTATTCTATATAATATTTTATTTTAAAATATTTTGAACCATTCTTTTAATCAATTTAACAATATCGAGTCGCGTAATTTTTTTTAGACAAAAATAATGTTTTTGACACTTGGAGCTGTATTGTTTTAACTGAGTTTATGAAATGTGTGGCCGAGCGGCGAGCATCAATTTAGTTGACAACCAAATTGAATAGTTTATGGACTACTTTAAGATAGAGCCTAAAATTTTATTTGCATTTGAGGACCTTAAACTTGAAGATCTGACCATTAGTGCTTAAGTTATAAGTTTATTAAAGAGGTTCAAGTACATAGGTAGCTATGCAATATGCATGTTCTAGGTTAAAAAATAAAATTGATTTAGAAGTTAGTAAAGTTTTTCCCCAAACGTTTCTATCATATTCTAGGTTCTTTAGGTTGATTTAGAAAAAAATCAACTTTTGTCTAATTTTACCTTAATTTTGAGACTTAAACCTCGAACATCCGATTATTAGAATAAATGTTAGAAGCTAACCAAGACCTTAACCTTGATGATCTGGTCCTTAGAACTTAAGTTATAATTTTGTATGAGAGGTTCAAGTAGGTAGCTATGCATATTCTAGGTTAAACAATCAAATTGATTTAGAAGTTAGTAAAGTTTTTACCCAAACGTTGTCTAGCATATTCTAGGTTCTTTAGGTTGATTTAGAAAAAAATCAACTTTTGTCATATTTTACCTTAATTTTAAGACTTTAACCTCAAAGATCCGATGATTAGAACAGAATATATCAGCTTACAAAATCTACCCTTTTTGATTATAATATTTTAATTGTTTAGCTAAGTTAATTCTAAGAAGTTATAAGCTAACCAAGACCTTAACCTTGATGTTTTTTTCTTAGAACTTAAGTTATAATTTTATATAAGAAGTTCAAGTAAATACTTATACATATTCTAGGTTAAACAATTAACTGATTCAGAAGTAAGTTAAGTTTTGTCAAATAGATAATTAGATCAGAATATATCGACTTACAACATCGACCCTTTTTGAATATACTATTTAAGTTGCTTAGCTATGTTGATTTTGCCTCAAGCCTGATTTACCTTAGTTTAAATACTTAACCTCGCGCATCTGGCCCTTAGAACTAAAGTTATAAGTTTATTAAAGAGGTTCAAGTAGGTCCTATTATGCATATTATAGGTTCAACAATCGATTGATTTAAAAGAAAGTCAACTTTTGTCACATAATTTCTTTAGACTGACATTTTACCTTAATTTTAAGACTTTAACCTCAAACATCCGATTATTAGAACAGAAGTTATAATCCAAACAAACCAACCAAATCCAAACTTTACGATTTTATTATTTGTAAAATACCTACTAAAAATAATGTTCATGCACATACCTACATATGTACATACATGCATATCTACATTCTACATACCTACATAATGTACATATATCATTTTTGTGCCCGATGCAAAGCCAATTTTGTTTGCCACGTGGTGTTTTTTTTTTTTATTGCACACACTCCACCGTCTTCTCCCTTCTATCAATATCTTCTTTGTAGGTACGTACCTACCTACTCACATACATATTTTGTTTGTTTTTTTTTTCTTTTGCCGTGATGAAATTTGTTCTAAAAAGACAATTTTTCAAGTTTCTAGTATGAATTTTTTTACGCCTTTGCAAAATTTGTTATGCAGATTTGTAGCTTGCCATTTAAGCTTTAATTATCTAGCTTAATATCGAACATCCAATAATTATAACTAAAGTTATAGGCTTCTAAGTGCGCTCAAATCGAGCATTTTTCGAATTTTACATTCCTCCACTGAATCTCGTCCGTTGGCGATGATCAAAATTTATGTACGCTGGCTGAAATTCATCACTTGTGTTTTTTTCTTCATTTTATTCATTTTGGTAGTTTCTTTGGTAACACCAACCAAAAATTCAATCGTTCTCCCCCTATACGCTAGAGTTCATTCTATACCTTTGTTCATTTTGGTAACACCATACTTTTATCAAAACGACCCTATAAACATTTTCAATGTTAATAAAAATAGCAAGTACACATTTTAACTGTCACCAGAAAGCAAACGGGTCAGACGGAGGCGGTGAATTACTTCAAGCACTTTCAAATGTTTATAAGCGCCTAAATAGTCACCCACCACTTTTGTTTTATTTCCTTCTCTCGCGTGCGTCGCATGCGAATGCTTCCCGTATGCCGTAAAAGCAATTAAGGCTTAAATCAATTAGTACTAAAAATCCAAATATCCTTTGGAAGAACACCAATTAGCAAATTAACTTCTCACACTGTCGTATAGTGTTGAAGCTGAAACTGATTAAAACACATACATATTAATCTCACCTTATTATTTGAATCCATTATGTTCCATTCTCTTTCATTTTCAAAAATATCTATTCATGGTTGTGCAAAGTGCAACATCAGGGAAGAATTATCTTGGTTGCCGAATGCCTTTGAATTTTATTCTTAGTAGAATATTTGAATAAATTGTTTAAAAGCTCTTTTACCGATAAGTAAATAGCCTTTCGTACATAATAGCCTATGGTACATCTAAATCAAATAAAATAATATTATGTTCTTTTGTCAAAAAATTCGCATACCTAAGGTAACCGTTTTTAAGAAAACTTTTGGATTATTCAGAAATGATGGTGATTTTATTATTAGAGTCAACGAAAACGTCCATAAAAGCGATTTAGTTCGAAATAATTAATGTTTTGGTTCAAGAAAAATGTCTTAAAAAATTATTTTCTTAACCATTTTTTAGCCTTGAAAAGCAAGTTCATGTGATTCAATGTTGTCAATAGAGTTCATGAACTTCATTTAAGCCTTTGCTTTGGTAATTAAAACCATTAATTAAGATAAACGAGTGGCAACTACGACAACCGACTCTGCAAAGTCATTAACGATTCCATATATTATATAGTGAGTGTTTATCAGATAATGTTAAACATGCTTAATGAAATTGATTGATGTTCTGATAAAACTGAAAGTGTGGGTGTAAATGCCTTAAACTAAAGCCATTAAGGATATTTTATATCATATGGAATGATAGCAAAAATTTGTAAAGTTTAAGTACCTTGTGATGGAAAATTTAATAAGAGCAATTTTTTTTAAATAATTATCATTAAAATTATAATCCAACGTTTTAAAAACAAACCTTGACATTTCAAGAACAGTTCTTTAGAAAAATGTTTATTTTAAAATATTATTAAGAAATCATTTCAGTGAATTAAAATTTACTAATTCCATTTTTAAAAAATGTATTTTAATTATAATGTTTGAAGGTTTGAATGAAACAGCAGACATTTGTCTATTTGTTTAATTTAATTTATAAAATATTGTTGTCGTTACTGGGGGAATTTTTTGTTCATTTAAAAAAAATATTTTATAAATTTTAAAAATTGGAAGAATTAAAAAATTCATGAACTCGTTTTCTAAATAAATATGTATTAAGTTATTGAGATGAAAAGTAAAGCCTAGTCCAAGCGGTTTTTCCGTCACTGATAGAATTTGAATTTTGAACCCACACCAAGCGCTTTAGATCTAATGCGCGATTAATGAGGTCAAATAAGGAATTAAGTTATTGCTCATTCTTCATTCTCCTTTTCTGTATAATAAAACTTTCAAAACACTGTTTTATTCTTTAGCCCTAATATACCCATTTCCAAAAAGCAATTATTTACAAGTGTATTTAATTTAAATCAAAGGATGATAAAACTTGATTTTTTTTTTTCATCAAACTTGGTTATCTTCTTCGAGTCAAAGATAAATCCAATTTAATATCCCATTTAGTTTTAAAATGGAAAAAAAATTGAGCCTCTTAATAAATCGCACTTGGAATAAGATAATTTTCTATCCAAGAGAGCGTGTGATATTATTCATCTTACTGCTTAAGATATTTAAAAAGTTATTTTTATTTTTCTTATAGACTCTATCCCTCTGCATTGGCCTCATTCTCCAACCGTGGCCAAAATGGAAATAATCGTGATAAAATGAATAAGGATGACTTTGTGGACATAGATGACAATATAAAATAACTATCTTTATAGTTTGATCTCAAACATTAATGAAATGAAATTTTATATCAAGGTAGAAAGTTGTTTAAACATTTCAAAGCTTGATGTATAGCAAAGTTGATTTGAAAAATGGTTAGAATGTTTCATTCAAATTCGTAGAACCTTTGAAAAAGTGTGGGAAATTTTTGTGCGTATATACATTCCACTTACAGCCCTTAAATATATATACAAATATATATACAAATATAAAAAGAAAAGTACTTAAGATAAAATTGATAACTTAGCCGTTTACATATTTTATCCTTACAAAAGAAAAATCAGAAATTCCTTGAACATATCCATTTCCTGATTGACTGGTGAAATTTATTTCTTTTGGTTTTTTGTATTTTATTTCCGATTTGAAATTTTATTACTAACCCAAAGATAAATGACGAAACTTTAACTTTTGCTTACTTAAAACATTTACTCGAAACAAAGTTTATAAAAAGCAAGAAATACAGAAGAGGGTATTTGCGTGGTATATGAGCGCAAATATATAAGTACAGATGAATATGCTTATACTTTTAAAAGTTTTAAAAGGCATTGTTGTTTTTTTCTTTTCGCAGAAAATAAGTTTAATTGCAAAACAAGTAGGTTATTGTTAATGCTGGAAAGAATTTATACCTACATTAATAATACAAAGTTAAGCATTTCAAAATGTTTTACATTACTTTTACATTTACTTTTACATATATAAAAAAAAAACTACAAGCTAACGTCAGCATCATTCTAAGATGACTTAAGTGAATAAAAAAGTTTAAAGTGGTCGTGTCGTTTTGTTTTGTTTTTAACTTGTCTAAGCTAAAGGTTTGTGTTTTTTAATATATAAAAGCATCATTTTCGGATTTACATAGGAATTCTGTTTAGGAATTTGAAAGGAAAATCATGGCACGTACGAGGTACGTATAATACAGTATACCTATAATAAATTGAAAAATCCAATCATCAGACTTATTTTTGTGGTGCTTTTGTAGTCTTACAAATACTGTTGTTTATTGAAAAACTTTTGTGGTCAATGAGGCTCAAATTGAGACAGAAACTTTCCCAAACAAATGAATTTAAATTTTAAATAATCGAATTTTGTATCCGCTTAGATTTCCTTCTTTGTGTTAGAAGAAATTTTAATTGGCTCAAAGAAAACTTAATTAATATGAGGAATTTCTTAACTTTACGAAGAATATTATTTTCAGTGTATATACATTTAAATTAAAGGTTATTTCTTTCAAAAAATGTTGAGTGTAACCACCGCTAACATGATCCATTTTGAAGTTTCAATTTGCCAAGACTTGTTTGAACATTCCGAGTAGTCCCACCTAAACAACCAATAAAATTCTGTCCGTAAAAATAGGTATAGGAGTACAGCCTAAGCTTAAATTTGATATTCCATTTATAAAAGTCCCTTAAAGGATATATAACTCAAAATGTAACCCAAAAAGTGCATACACATGCATATCCACATATTCTAAGTGAAGCAGTGGCGGCGGCGGTGGTTTTGTTAATGTTTGGACTAAGGCTATCGGCTTGTGTTCTCTATTTAAACAGCTGCGATGAGATAAGTAAACTTTACCATTGCTTCTCGGATTACTTTGTAGGTACATAATAATATGTATAAGCATAATCCTGCTAATTTCAACTTCAAAGAACCACTGTAGATAAATTAAACATTTGCAAGTAGGTATACGATAACAGCGTTTAACCTGCTTACGAAAACATTTATTAAGCATTATATAGCTAGGTTGTCATGGCACTTATCAGGATAAGTGAACAACTTTTATTGTTAAAGGAAAAACCAGTCAAGGTCTCTTCTCATGTATACGCACACACACATAGAATAAACGGCTCCAGCATCAGCAATATTGGTTGAGATACTAGTTGCGGCATAGAGTTGCCATTTTTTTTTTATATACATACACATATACATATTTGCAAATATAAATAGCAAGATTATTGTATTAAAATGATATTATAATATTTACATTGAGCAAATACTTCTTAAAAATAGCCACCCTGGTTTTATTTGAACGGGTCGTTTTTCCGTATTATAAAATTCTGTTTGACTAAAATTCTGTAAGTGGATTGAAAATTCTGTATGAACAAAATTCTGTTTTCTATTATACTGTAAATCTATTATTCTATATTCCAAAATTCTGTAACATCAGAATTCTGTGTTTCAAAATTCTAATAAATCAATAATTCTGTAATAAAATTCTGTAAAAATTTAATTACTGTATGGTGATGTAAGTACTGTGGAATGTGGATGCGTTACTTTTCTTTTGCTGGTTTTTAATCTTAAGAATTTTGTCCGTAATTGGGATAGGGACTTTGAAAAATATTTTTCCAACCACATAATTTAAGAATTTATTTGTGAATTCCTAAATTGTATAAATAATTTATAAAAGAAAAAGTTTTTGATTTTGGAAAATAGTGCCAACCTTTTATTACGTTTTCTTAAAATAATTGCGTTTAAAATTGACAAATTCTACTCTAATTTATTTAAATTTGAATGTTGAAATACACAAATTTGTACTCTTATTAAAGCTTAACTCCAAAATTCTGTTAATTATAAAAGAAAAATTGTTTTAGTGGTGAAAAACAGTACGAACCTTTTTTCATCATCAAAAAAATTTTTCTTTTATAATTTACAGAATTTTTAAATACAGAATTATGAATTTACAGAATTTGGAAAAACAGAATTTTAGATTTACAGAATTTTGAAATACAGAATTTTGGATTTACAGAATTCGGAAATACAGAAAATGATGCGCTATCAATTTTAACGTTGCATTATTTATTTATTTATTTATTTACTTGCGTTATATACCTACATTTGTGTTCCATAACCATTTGCGGCCTTTTAATTACATTCGAATCAAATTTAAATGTCGCTCTTTTCAAACGTCGCGTCGGTCTTAGTCTCCTATTCATTAATATCACGTATTAAGTAAATAAAACTCATCAGAGAACCTTCTTATTGTTTTGTTTGTCAACTCCTGACTTGAAATTTTAAAATATTTCCTCTAGAAATCGTGCAAATAAACTTACATTATCTTTTTCTGTTGTACATTAGCCATTATAGGAATGTATTTTAATTTTATTTTAACATATTTTTATTTTATTTTTAAAATCTTACAATAATTATTATTTGCACGTTTTTGAAGAGGTCTGGCAACCCTTTTGTTGTGGGATCTCTCTCGTAACAACCAACCCTCTTCTTAAATAAAATGAAACATTTTGTTTAAAGAACGCCGAAAGGGGCGAGCGATAAAAGGCATAAGTTTTATTATAATGGTCTTGTTAACAAGAACGCCAGTTAAGGGCTCATCGAGTTCTACCGCACGAAATAAGTGTACTCAAGAGAATAATATGTGACTTAAGATGAATTAATGAGGTGCTTGAACGACGACGTTTTTTCTCGAGAATTTATTCTGAAACAATAATTATTATGAATTATGTATTATATTTTATTTATGGAAGAATTATGGAGCAAAAAAAAAACACATTCATCGTATAATTTAGACGTTAAAAATGAGCAAGAATCTTAATGTAAAGGTCGATTGTGCGAGTATTTATAAGAATAAGGATAAGTTTACTTATTGTATATAGAAACATAGTGTTAGGATTTTTAAGGAGTTAATAGCCGTGTTTTTTGGTAGCCCGGGGGTAATTAGATAAAATTGGATGAAAAAAACGACGTTGTCGGTGCTAAACAATTAACATGTTAAATGCAACAACATAATCCCCTGCGGGCTAAGCTCAATGCAAATACATTCGGATTTAAGTTTTAATCTGGATGTATCGAGTGAATAATATAATATGGCCGTAAGACTTAAGTAGTAGTATTAATTTGATTTGCTTAGAACAATATTGGACAGTTGTCCAGTTAGACATTGTCTAAATAGTTGGGCATCTCCTTATTTTTAAACGTATTCCAACAAATGTCTTAATCACAAACATCTTTGTAATCTGTCAATTTCGCGAACTTTTGGATACATTGAACATTTTATTGATTTCAAGATAACATTTATAATTCTTTGTTCATTGAACAAAACTTGAAATAGGTTTAGACAAACCACACTGCAAAGTTAGACAATCAATAGAACATGTTTCTAAAATTATTTTTTTGGAATTGGACAGTGTGCCAAAGTTAGTATAATTTTAGAATTGGATTTTAAATACGACTAGTTAATGTCTCATTAAGTCCCACGTTTGCTATCCACCTAAAATTGGAGATATGTATAAAGAACATAATATTGCCTCGGATAGGGCTCAAACCCACACCTCTAAGTTAGCAGTCAAACAATATATCCATGCAACACGAGCAAAACGGAAAATTTACACCCACAAAAATACTTTGCATTTTCATCAATATATTGACTTTAAATAATACTTTCAAACTTCACTACTAAAGTTACCGTCTTTTATAAGGAAAATCGATCCACAAACAACAGACTTTACTACAAACAGGAAGTTCAAATAAGTAGAGAACAAATAATAGCTCCATAATAAAGTCCGGTAAGATGAAGATCAAGAAAAAGAAGATTGCTTTCTTTCAGACCGACTTTTCTTTAAATATTTGTAAAGGACCTGTTCACACAATATATAATAACATATATGGGAATATAGGTAGGCACTATACGAATTTATTAACACAGTTCACAATCCAATATTGATTTAAATCAGAGATGTCCAACATAAAAGAAAGTTCTCTTCTGTTTGCTTAAGTTCTACTTGAATTCACAATAAAGACGTACAAATAGGTAGGTCTTCATAAATTTCTTGATTCTTATCATTTACTCAAAATGACCATAAACCTATACACAAATATATTATATACATATATTCTTCAGCCAAACAGACATTTTATTTGGTTTCCTGATGAAGTATTTACTTGAAGTTGAAACTTATTTTTCAATGAAAAAAGAAAAAAAATAAAACTTTTTCTATCAACTTTTTCTATAGCGACGAAATAATAAAGTTTAATAAAATATATGAAAATGGAATTCAGCTGGAACACACCCACTGTAACTGACGTTGTTCTCTATATTATTTTGAAAATAAATAGCTATATTTTACAAACTATCGCAGTTTATAATCAACAAAGTTTTGTACATTTTCGACATTCAACCAACACCAAATTTCGAATTTATGGTTAAAATTGTTTTTATGATGACAATTGAAACTGTGTATGACCGTCAGACAGGAAAAGCAAACGAGGAAAGTTCTCAAACTGTTTAAAAAAATTGCTAGGAAAGTTATTAATATTTTCTATATGGAAAAAATTTCCAATTATATAAAACTTTTTGCACCAGCCTTACGGTTTTTAATGGTTTCATTTCAAAGTGAAATAAAACTAATGCAGGTTAGTAAGGTTAATTTTCTTTGAAAGACAATTTAATTTTATACTTCATTTTGCATGTACTGTACATATATGTAAATACCTATTATAGGTACCTACTTTGAAAGTTCTCGTGTGAAAATGAAAATAAAATAGATACTTCAGTGTAGTTGACGGAAAATATATACTTGTGTACATAAATGTGCTTGTTTTGTTGTATGTAAATATGAACCTCATTATATACGAAAATAAACAACAAAAGATCCAACTTTGTTTTTGAATTTCGATTTGAACAGTAAACACACTTTTAATTTGCAAATTGCTCATGTACCTACCTACTGTAAAGACAAATTTTATCGATGTTACAGAACATAGGCGCTGAGTAAATATTGATGTAGCGGTGAATTTATATAGGTTGGAGCGCGGCCATCGCTTTGGGCCATCACACACGAGAGCAATTCTACCTGGGAATATCAAAGTTTTGTTGGCGCAGGAGCTGAGGAATGCGGAATGAAATGAACAAAAAGTTCCGCCTTGTTTTGAGTAGAATAACAAGTATAATAATTGCTAATACAGACAGATTGTTTGTTTCTAAACAAAAAACACAATCCGTTGTCATGAGCACTTCAATTGTTATTTTTCTAAAAGCAAGAGTTTTTTTTGTTGTTTGGAGTGTCAAATTGAAAAAAATAAATATACTCCTACAATTAAAGCCGTTTCTTGTACACAATATTTTCATTTCAGTCAGCTTTCTTTACTCCGTGTGCAATCGAAGTAAAAGTTACCCAGTGTCTACGTTACGTAACTCTCACATCGATAAAATTAGTCGAGAAACGATATAAAATTAAACAAATCGTATGAGTTTTGTTCCATTTTTCACCGTTTCTCGACCAATTTTATCGATTGGAGAGTTATAGAACGTGAGCACAGAAGTAAATGTTTTTAAAATTGATTCAGTGTGTGATGGTTTTAAATTGGAATGAAAGTGGAATGAATTAGATTAAATTCTGGAATGGAATTGAATGAAATAGAATGGAAGTGAATGGAATGGAATGGAATGGAATGGAATGGAATGGAATGGAATGGAATGGAATGGAATTAAAAGAAATAGAAATTTATTTTATCTGATTTGATATATGTACCTACATACATAATATGTACATAGCAATTATCATAAAATTGCTACATCGTGATTAAGACCATTCATCGTGATTAAGACGTGATTAAGACTTTTTGTTTAATCTCACAAAAACAAACTCCATTGTTTCCAATAATCATTCCAGGACCCTGAAGATCAAAATGACCCAAATTCCAATGACGTTTTTGTGTACGACAACGCTGAACAGATGTTTCTAATCCGGAGTGTATTGACTCTGGGGGCAGGAAGGTTTGTGAGAACAAGTATGCACAAGTGAGCTTCATATGTGCAATAAAAAAAATAATTTTTTAGTTTTAAATTTGTTACATCATACATTTATAAAGATTTCATTTTATAACTTTAAAAAGAATATATTCAATTGTAGTTTTTTCTTTAGCAAATAAGCTAGGAAAAATTGTTAACGTCTTACAAAATATGTCGATGATACCTCGAATGCTTTCTTTTATAAAAATACCATATTCTAAAATACACATAGTCAACCTTACGGTCCATATTTTATTTATTTTCTTTATATCATTGTAATGTCATGATCTCAAGATATATTTTTTTTTTACAAATTCACAACTGTCTATCATACTCTTCATCAAAGTTATTCATTTCAAATTTATATAAAACATCAGTCAATTTTTTTCAAACTGTATCAACATATTGCTCAATACCTAAACGTTTCAAAGAATGAACAAAAAAATGTCATTCTTTCAATCAAAACCCTATCTAAATTCCAAGCGAATGGACATTTTAGTGACTATAAATATATGTATGTAGATATGCAGTGGCGCATTAAAACTTTTGGAGGCCCAAATAAAATAGACGCGATTTATGAATACTGAATGAAGATTATATGAATCTTTCGTACGTTTTACTCCCCTAAACCCATTTGTTTACATTGTTAGTTTTTGTAATTTAATTTGGTGTCTATGAATCTATTTAGGTACATATGTGTAAGATTTTTACACATTTTTTTTTCTCATTTCTTATCCGATATCTGACATCTGCACAAATAGCAAAAAAACATGCATGAAAGAATCTCGGTATTTGACAGTACGTCCGAAATTGGGCTCAAGGTTAAACTGTTAAGGGACTATTAGATGCCTATTATATGTAATGGAGGTCCCTGATTGTTGGGATTCTTTTAACGGATAAACCTTGGATAAACAAATAGTCTAATTGTGATTTTTTTTACAACCAAAGTAGGTATGTATGTGTGAAAAAATATCCCAAAACCAATTTAAACCTATCGCAGTAAATCCACTACCGAACCTACCAACCCTACCTTTGCATTAGTAATACAAAAAAAAACATAAAAGGAATCGGTTCAATGAACCGTCACAATTTATTGACACCCCACCCCCCTTCCCCCCTACCAGTCATTTTTAATAAGTGCCTATTCATAAACTTTTACGACAGCTTTACCCAGACAAATGATTTGTGGAAAATTTCGCAAACAGGGGCAGAGAATACCTTAAGATAAAGACGCATATTTCAATGTTTTTTTTTTTTTTTAATAAAAAAGCATTATTACAGAAAATTCCTCACAAAAGTGTCAAAATGTTAACCCCGATAAATTGAAATGCGAAGCGAATGACTGAATAAATTGAAAAATTGAATTGAAAAAAACAGTGAAAATTCAATTGTGATTAAGGTTTATTGTACTCATTTACTTATGGTTTCAATTATTGTATTTCGAAGCTACAGGGGATAATGGAATTGTCGGTCATAGAACCAAAATGTTGTTTGCATTTAAGTAAGGATCTTTAACGATTAAATAGCATTGGGGATTTTGTTATTCCTTAGGGTAAAAGCTTTCCCCTTTTTTTGCATTGATTGTACATTTGAATTTGAATAGAAATGTGATTTGTTCGGGACCACACTTCACAACTTTCTCTGAATCTGAAATTAAGCTATATATGTATAAGTTCTTTTGAAGATGCATAGGGACTTATGCTATATACCATTGCTTACAAAAGAGTTAAAGTTCGTCGTACATATAATTAAAGAAATTAAGCGCTAAGAGAATTTACATAAAAAAGATGTAGGACATTTGAAGAATTAAAAATATAATCTTCAACGTCCGTTGAACTCTTTTTTGTCTCTTTTCGGTAAAAATAACATAAGAACGGCATTACTGACTCAGTTAATTTTTTCACATCACTAGTTATGTTGATTAGAAAAACGACAAAAAGAAACATCGAGTCAAATTTCCAAACAATAAAAATAAAGCTTGAGTTTGAACAATGGCTTATTTCCTTTTGACCTTATTTCCATCGAAAGTAGTTGCTATAAATGTTTGTCATGTTATGAGAAAAATAATCCCAACGTAATTTGCAATCGAAAACCAAGAAATACTATACAAAGTCACATTTCGGCACACTCATTTTAAAACTATTTCCCGCTTCGTAATTGTCTCTACGTTATATACATACATGCACATAATGCATACATGTACATAATGTATACATATGTATGTATGTATATATGTATATAGTAGGTATATATGTATATCAAATAATGTTTCCCTTTATAAAACCAGTTGACAAACAAAAATGGTCAGTATTATTATGTAAAAGTTAATACCTATGTATATATATATATTGTATGTACATAAGGGTGGTCGTTAGGGTGAGCAGAATGTTAGGTTAAAAACAGACAAGAAACAAAATTTACGGGACTAGAGTAGTATTTTCCCTCGTTTTGACGTGAGGGCAGTTATTTTTTTTTTAATTTCTTAAAATGAATACAAATTTCTTAAAAATCAACGATGATTATGTTATAGCTTTTTTAAAAATTAATCCATTCTAATATTTGTTTTTTTTTTAATTAAGTTACATATTTTGATAGTTTTTGCAAAAATTATTTTCAAACTCAGTGTTCAACAAAAAATATTTAAAAAAAAAATTGTAACATTCAAAAATAACCGGAACTACTTTTTTCATTAGAAATTATATTTTTTGATATGTATGTATGTAGGTATTTATTTTAAACCATTATGGTCAAAAACATTTTTCAACTTGGAGAGGCATCAGCACTTAATGAAGAAAATATTATTCTCTATTTGTTTCAGGTTTTTATTAGGGAATTATGTTTTCTTCATTTGGAGCTGATGAATTTTTTTTAACGACCGCCCTAATATGCCTATACATATGTATATATGAATCTATAAAATTTGTACGTGTGCAGACCACAAACTTATTTGTTATTTCCTTGTTTTAACGTCAGTCACGATTTCTGCTTGACAATAAAATGTGTATGTTAACAAGAATCTTCAGTTCAAATAATATGCTCATACAGCAAACAGAGAAGAAAAAGAACATATTTTGCCCAAAAATAAAAAATGAGATGGGGATATATTTACATTATACATACCTTAATATAATGTGCATATTAATTTTTCTTTATAACTCCTTAACGAATCTTACGACCAGATGTTCTCTAAGAAGAGGCTTTTTTTCTCAATCATATACATTTCTGAAACAAGATATTCTACTTAACACATCCCTTGAATAGTACAATATAGGTATACAATATACATACAATATACAATATACACATACAATATACATATACATATATCACAATCCACTTGGGCTGAAGATAAAAAATCAAGTGACATCAATTCTTAGGTGAAATGCATTTTAAAGTTCAGGTTGCTTGATTTTTTTTTAATTAAATTATTTTCAAAAAAATCTTTACTTAATTGTATAAAAAAATCTCATACATTTCAGTTTCCTTCCAAAAGTGGAGGTAATAAATATAAGTCCTAGATGAACAGCCCTACCAAGACATATCATATCGATTATCAACCTATAATTTATAAACCACGTCGCGTCTGCTTTTTATTTTTTTTTTATTTTTGTCTGAAAAAAATCTTATTTTTTAATGAAGTTTTTCTTAAAACCCATGCTTCAAAACTATACAATGAATTAAAATTTAAACTAAACATCCTTCAGATTTTAAAAGGAATAGAAGAAATTAAACAAAAATCCATATGGGAAGAACAATCTATCACCTCAGGCGCTAGAATTCGAGAACTGTTTTTATAAAGAGATAGATCCTATCTTATGTCAATTGTTCAGACGTGGCCCGGACAGGTGAACAAAAATTATTTTTCAAACTTCTACTTTCCTACTTTACATTGATACTTTTTTGTTTTTATTTTTCACTACAACTAGTAATTTTTTTACTTCGTCCATTTTACTACGATGATTTTCATTTCATTTTAAAATTATCTTTAGCTCGATTCGTTTTGTATTGTTTCGCTTATCTTTATGTTTATGTTTCATTTCGTTTTGAATTCATATCAAATTCAATTTAAATGTAATGCACATTCATTGCTCGGATTAAAATTTTTAACCAATCTATTACGGCAGATTAACGCGGATTCAGGTATTAAATACATTTTTAACCTTGAAACTTGGTTAAGCTTTATTTAATCCACCGAAATTGTTGTTTTGTTGAGCTCGTTTATGTGCACATTCTGAAAAGTTCTATGCCATATTAAGTTACTGACAGTGTTGTTCCTCTACGTGTCGACTTTAATTGTCTACATTTATATGTAGACAATTGCGTCGACAATGTCAACAATGTAAACAATGTCGACAATGTCAACAATCATGTATACAATGTAAACAATTGCTGTCACATTTGTCAAATTGCAAATCAATAAAATTCATTTCAGAACAATGCGTGGAGAAGACAAAGTATTATTTAAAAATCAAAACTGAAATGTCGGGAAGGCCGAAGAATAACACGTTCGATGAGTTAGGCTTTATTTTTTGCAAAAGCCAACAACAATTCAGCTATTTGCACGGTGTGCAATAAAAAATTGTTAAATACTGCTGAAAACCGTCTTCGAAGGCATAGGTTATATATATATTATTTTTATTAGAATAAAATAAAATCTGTTGTGTAAACGAATCATGGCAGCTATACTCTGTTCAAAAAAAAAATCTGTTCAATAAAAAAAATTATGAATTGTCTACATTGTTTACATTGTCGACGTTGCTATGTAGACAATTACCAATTGTCTACGTTGAATTGTCTAAACGTAGACAATCGTGTAGTCTACATTTATAGTCTACATGGCACAACACTGGTTACTGAAGCGCTCGCTAATGTGCTTTTAATTTCTTTATGTTTACAAGTAAATCGTTGGGTTAATGTGTGACATTTCTTAATTTGTACATTAAGTGGCTCATAGATGGCAACGTTACACCGGATGTCGTGCTTAACTAGTAACTGCTAGGGGTGTGGATTTTAGACTCACTAAAGGCAGCAAATTTGTCTTAATTACCTTTTTGTTATTTTGTTGATGGATTTTCAGCATTTCAGTAAAATGATTAATCTACCCTTCCCTACCTCACGCACTTGAAATTCATTTAAAGCAATACACACAAAAGCAATACAAAAAAACATTCATGTCCATGTATTTTGGGTGGAAATTATATCTAACTTTTCCTTTTTTACGCACATAAAGTATACCTACCGGTCTCACTGCAAGCGCTGCGCCATGCAGCGCCGTTTAGGAAGACGACTATGTACCTAGGCACTTAGATAGGTCACAAAGCTCCAATCCCTATCCTATATAGACTTTCAAGCAAAAGGGTTTTATTTCAATACTGCAGACAGAATAACGGTAATACTTATTATTGTCTTTTGTTTTCAGATCGGAGGGGTTCAAATTCCTGATGAAACACCACGTGGCAAAATAGCGGATATAATATCATTATCTTTTTGAAATGAAACAAAAACAAAACTTTTTTCATTTTAAGCAATTTGATTCCCATCGAACGCTTTTTATGCCCGGGATATTAATTCATGATAATACTGAACTTACTGCTTGTTCACAGAAATAGAAAGTTTATTTTGGATTATTTGAACAATAATAATTGGAGTTTTTTTTGCCAAATACCCATTATATATACAATTTTGTAGAGCTTATTCTTCTTGTCGAAAATGGTTGAGACTATTTTTCGATAAAATCAAAAATGCGGATGTTAACCGAATTCAGAGCCATTTCCCAATTGTTCAGAATAAAAAATCATGTCGATTATGCAATATCCCCACTACTAGATCCGCAGTGATTCTCAGATGTTGAAGAGAAAAGAGAGCACTGCACTGCGTATGCCGTAATGCCTATTCCATAATTGACATGAATGTTATTTTGAATGGTTCAGAAGACTTCTGCAAGACTAACGATTCTTCAAATCCAAAGAGAAGAATCCATTGTACAATTTATTATTATTATACTCTGTCCAACAAAAATAGGCAGTACAAGTCTTATGGGAAAGCTTTTTCAAAATCAGTAGCGTGCCATATTTTTTGCACCATAATAAATTGAAATAACTCTTCCACAAAAAGTGTTTGCCCGCCCGTGAATTTCCAATACAATCTGACACAGTCGCAACGTCCTATTCAAGGCACATCTGAGTGTGCAATGAATTGCTGTGGCCAATGGCGATTGGCTGCTGCTTGATGTGCATTCAGAGTTACCTGTCTGCATTTGGTAATTCGTTCAGCTTTTTTTCCTTGAGTTTCTGTTCAGGTGCTTTTGATTTTCGAGCTTTAAGAAAAAGTTTTTAATGATCAGTGTTATCGTGAACACTACGACAACCCTGTGAAAGCTTTAATGAAGGACAGATTTATGCAATCCACTGTAGCCAGAATGAGAGGCAAACGTCCTATCTTGCCTACACTGCCAATTTTTGTTGGACAGAGTATAGTCTTCTTAGATTTTAAAGATTTTTACCAACGCAAAACTTTAATTAAACAATCCTTGGGTAACCTTTGATAAAAAAACGACACCTCTTTTACCTGACAAACAAAAATTGTAGATATCCAAGAAAGTGATCGCAAGGCTGAAAAGAATTTTGGGGCATAGAAAGTCAGATGTTCTCCACATTTTGTAGTTGCCTTAATCTTCACCTATAACAGAAAGTAACTTCGCATCACGCTACCGGAATCACGTGATTAGCTCGATATAAAATGCATTTGTCATAAACTGAGATAACCAAAGAATTTCCTCTAAACCTTAAAGAAAATTTAAATGTCAAAAAATTAATTTAAAAAATTTTAATGTCCCTGCCATTAACTTAATTATATATTGTTCTTATTGTGGAGTCGTTTCCATACATTCCGAGACAATTTTATATGATGGAACTTTTTGATTTTCTTTCTTTTTTCGCTTTTTTCGTGATTTTTCCTTCTCCAACGAACACACTTCAGCTATGGAATCAGGGTTTTCGAGCCAAAATTTGTAATCCAAGTTAATTGGGAATTTTTTCGAGTGACAGCATTTCATGCACTTTATGGACAAAATTTCTTTTTTGCATTCTAGAGCTGAAATTTCAGCAGTAACGCCAGGTTTCAAGGCTATGTGACACTTTTTACAAATGCATCTTTTTATATTTGGGTCTCTGAAAAAAATTGCATTAATTTAGTTTAAAGTTATAAGATGTATAGGTAATTAATTAGAATTATTTACATCCTCAGGACGGATTTCTTCCCGATGGTTTTGCATAAGTTTCCATAATAAGCCGACAGTGCATCGCTTTTTCCAGCCATGAGCATTGAAGCCTGATAAAGAAAGTTCATCCGACTGAAGGAGTCTTTTCCTTGAAAGCCTTTATTTTTTCCAGACATTATTTTGTCCGTTTTTTTTCAATATTATTTATTTAATTTGTTTAAATAACTAAAAGTAAACAAAAGTTTGATTCTGTACATACGCGGCGAGCAAAGAAAGTTTTAAAAGCTTTTAAATGTTGTCAATTAAATTGACAGCAACAGCATCAGGAGAGCGTGTTCAAAAATACGTTTTTTATGGCTGTTAGCACAAGGCTTTTATAGTAACTTTTTGATTATGGTAGGTTTGTTCGGGTACTTTCAGGACTAAAAATGGCAATCTGTCAAATTTGGAGTGGAGTGGGGATGAAAGTCAATTTGATAATGGTGGGTTTACAATAGGTCTGTTTGGTATCTTTTTTAAGAAAAGCAGTGTAAAAGCTGTAAAATTTTGAAAACTTATCAAAAAGTTAACAGACGGTTTGAACCACTTTTTGTATAAAATGTCACTTTTTTGTCAAACAGTAACGAATAATTTTGAATCTTGTCATTTTTAATGTAAAATTTGGACAAACTTGGTCTTATTTATAAACGTTGTTTAACTTTAGACAACTGTCCAACTTTGGAAAATGTATTCAAAAAACTTGTTAGAGAGTAACTTTCGGTTGGGACTCGTCGAGTTCGGCCGTAAGTGATTTAAAATTAAGAATTCAATTTTTTGTATATTTTTAGCCATGTCGTCAGTGACCGACACTAGCCGCGTTTTATTATCGCCAATATCCCATATGGTTCACCCCAATATAATAAACTGATACGGATCCAAATGAAAACAAAGTTGTATACTTATCTCTTTTTCCCTATGATTATTTATTTTTTATGTAGATACCGTCTTTTTTCTTTACACTTTACTTTCTTTTCAGAGATGAGTGGTGAAAACTCGTATAGTAAATGAACAAATTTTGAAGAAATATATAAAAAATCAACCAAAATCAACTTGTTTCTTTTATTTTTATTTAGTTTCGAAAATTACAGAAAGTGTTTTCAAATCAATTTTGCTTATTTGTTTGACAGCTAATTTCGCTAATCGCTTGTTTTTAATGTTGTCTCTTTTTATTTCTGTTCTTATGGATCGATTTTTGACTATTTAATGTATTCCACTTTGAATGGAATGGAATGGTTCATGCCAAAATACGAATGTGTGAAAGAGAGTGATGAACATGTTTGCCTCTACGTCTGCATTTATTGTTATGAAAATATCTGCACTTTGGTCTTCTCTATTCAACATAAAGGTCAATTTTATATTTTACTTTTCTTCAAATCTGCAGATGAAGATGAATAAATAATTGTTAGGACCAGTTTGTTCACAGTGGATTAAATCGGCACAATCACTTTAACAGGCTCTAATTAAATGACGCTAATCAATAAAACTCAGATGATTAGCGACTTCCATGACTAAAGCCTTAATTACATTGGCCAAAAAAGTGAAAAGTACAAAAGTGAAAATTTTCAAACTCATTTTGGGATAGTGTTTCTGACTGGGAAACTCATAAAAATGATGCAGAAAGTTTAAATTTCGGTTTAAAAAAAATATGTACATATATTCTTTTTCACAAAATAATTGCTCTAGCGGGAAAAAAATGTTTTGCAATTTTACAAAAAGTGCCCACTCAATAGGAATGTTGATATTTTTTTCTGATTTTTAATTTGACGTCTGCTTTAGTATGCTAGTCATGTCATTACATATATATCTGCACTTTTCTTTTTTAGCATAACTACATACAAGTGTGCATATTCAGCGACACACCGCATCACTCCACAACACACCATACGAAATATTTGGGGTTCCGGCTTTATAATCCCCCTTTTTTCCTTTTTTAACCGGTCTCCGGTAAAAATATTAAATTGAGTGTAACGTCACCCCAATATATGCCTCCATTTTGAGAAAAAAAAATCTGCCATGACTTCACAGAGTGCGCTGTATACATTTTTCAGGCATTAGTGAAAAGCAAAACGTCAAGCAAAACCAAATTAGATTTTGTGTACAAAAAATTTTTCTTTTCATGGCTTTTCTATCATCAATTGTCGATTTATATAAAATATAATCCAAAATAGTTTGAAAATATTCAACTAAGAGCGCTCAGTGCCACTTTTAATTTACAAAAAATCAATAGCCTGGCTCGCATCTACACAAAACAAATAGCATTCATCTATTGGCTCCACCGCGTATATATGAATTTCTTTTGTAATTTATTATTTTCTTAAAAAATATTCTTAAAAGTTTTTGCTTTTTTTCAATTTTCTTCTCTAAATTAAATAATTTTCTGGGGAAATGTACAAAAGCATTCCGCAAAAGTGGCGTTTGTAAGCGATAATTTGAGTTTTGAGCGTTATTTCCTCCAAAAAATGCAGGTAAATCCTGGAGTTTCCTTCCATCTAAGTTTGTCCAAAGTGTAATAAAAAACTTTCCCTATTTTTCTGTTTCTTTCGATACGCAATAGCAAGTGGATGACCCACCATCGTTACCCGTTGGAACGGAGGTAAGCGCAAAATACAAAGGAGCCTTTTGCGAGGCAAAAGTTCGCAAGGTAGTTCGAAACATAAAGGTGAAAGTCGCCTACAAGCATGGCCTTGGATCGGGCGTCGTCTCAGATGACGCCATTAAGTCGGGACAGCTTCGAGTCGGATCGACCGTCGAAGTCAAGCATCCCGATCGTCGCGAGAACGTGGAGGGTACGGTAATGAAGATACAGGACTGCTCCCAGTATACTGTGGTGTTCGATGACGGGGACATCACTACTCTACGGCGGACTGCGCTCTGTCTGAAGAGCGGACGCCACTTCAACGAAAGTGAAACCCTGGACCAGCTCCCGCTGACCCATCCCGAGCACTTTGGTAACCCGGTTGTAGGCGGTCGGAGAGGCAGGCGCTCACGTCACCTTCACGACGACAGCTCAGACGATGACGACGAGAGCGACGCCAAGGAAGTGATCAACGAAAAGGAGGAGAACATCGGGAAGGTGGTGTGCGTCGAATCGACGGACAGCAAAAAGAAGGACAAGGAAAAGTGGTTCCCGGGGCTAGTTGTGTCGCCGACGGCCCAGGTCACAGTGCGAATTCGAGTCAAAGATGAGTATCTGGTGCGATCCTTCAAAGACGGACGTTACTACACGGTCCCCAAGAAGGAAGCCATGGAATTCACCCGAGAACAGGTAATTTAGTTTAAGCCCGCTCGAGTTTCTACCAGAAAACATTACAAGTTTCAAAGTGGGATCTTTGTCTGCATTCGTCAAAATTTTTAGGGAACTAGCTTTCCTATGAATAAAATATTTAAAATTAAATTTTGTAAATGACTACAAATTAATAATATATCATTTTATTATGAACAGGCCCACAAACAAGATAATGCAGCTGTACAAGCCGCTTTGGAATATTTGGACAGCGATGTACTGCCCACCCATTGGGATCGTGATTCTCTTTTTGGGCTAGCGAACTCATCTAGCGAGTATGAAGAAGTGGATTCTGACAGTTCAGATGATGAACCAAGTGAGGAGAAAGATCTGTTTATAGCACAATTGTACAAGTACATGGATGACCGTGGGACTCCTTTAAATAAGGTTCCCTCGATTCAAAATCGAGATGTTGATTTCTATCGCTTATTTCGTGCGGTTCAAAAACTCGGCGGCTATAATCGCGTGACCAGTCAAAATCAATGGAAGTCCATTACCATAAGGCTGGGATTCACTCCGATTACTGTTAGTGTAACAAACCTGGTTAAACAGGCTTATAAGAAATTCTTGCAACCCTATGAGGACTTTCATAGAAAGCTCGGTTGTTCGATGATAATGACACCACGTAATGCCAATCGCACCAAAGGCAGAAGCCTAGTGCGGGCCAATTCAGTGGCTTCTCCAAAACCAGTCGATACTAACAAAGAAACAAAACCAGCAAGTTCGTCGATTCCTGGTCCATCGACGTCGGCAGCTGTTGCTGTTAATCCACCTCCGACCAACGACGAATCGGAGAACACAAGTGAATCGAGTGTAGAGGTGACAGTAGCCAAAGCTGCCACAAAAAGGAAATCATCTGTGGGTGCAGGGAAAGTAAAAAGTCTGGTGGAGAAATTCGAAGAGAAAGCCAAGGAAGAATGTGACATACCGCTAGCCAAGATTCAAAAAAGCAATCAACGCTCGATTGAACGAAAAAGTTCAGAGACTCCCAACACAACAAGAGAAAACTCACCCACTGGATCTGTTGGTAAGTTTTTGTTAAATGTTTGTCCTTAAGTATGTAAGTTTATTATTTGGATCCCTCCCGGAAGAATCGTCTCTAAAAAGCCAACAAGTTTTCATCCATGCTTGACCACCTCACCACCACGATGAAGGGCTTATATAGGGGGAAATTGTTTCTTTGAGAGGAAGCTTTACTGCTTAGATGCCTCAACAGCAATTGTCTCTCCTGATGCCTTCCTTTGACTGTGTTTTAGTAGTAAATTCCCTCAATGCATGTACGCATAATTCTTTTTGGGCTTTGTATCTTGTGCATGTTGTATTTAAAAAAAAATCTAAAAGTCTAAAAACATGTCATGTTTCCTTCTTTGGACATATGAAGACACGCTATAGTAAACCGCTTAACATATCCATACAAAAAAAAAAAACGTACATTCTTGACTGTCTTATAATTTTTTGTTATATTCCTTTAGGAGCTACAAACAAAAAAGAAAAACAAAAGAAACCCCCTCAAGAAGAGAAAAGAGGACCAAAACCGAAGAAAAAGGAAGAGGTCCAAGATAAGATTGATGTTGGTGATTTTCCAGTGGAAGTTGGTGACAAGTTGAAGGTTTATTATCACGAGAAAAAGGTCACTTACGAAGCAAAGGTTATCGAAATTTCAGTAACCAGAGGATCGCCTCTATATTTAGTCCACTATACCGGTTGGAATAACCGTTACGATGAATGGGTACCCCGTGAACGCATCGCTGAGAACCTTACCAATAACAAACTCAAGAAAACTCGCATTGGAGGTTCTTCGGAAAAGGGTAAGACAGAGAAATCAGAAAACCCACCTAAACCTCCGTCAGTCATATCGCCAGGGCCAGGTAAAACTCCGACTTCATCTGTGAAGAGAGGTCGTGGTCGAAGTGACTCACAACCGCCTCGTTCAACAACTCCTTGTTCAGTGGCATCGAATTCAAGTCGTACAAAATCTCCAGCTGCGTCCAACGCACAAAAGAGATCCCCACGAACTATTCCAAGTGCAATGAGACGTGCTTCCAATAATGCCTCGGATGTGTCGATGCAAACTTCATCCGATAGCGACTCTGATGAACCCGTTCGAAGGCCAACACGTGCGACACGAGACTCCAAAGGCAAATTAACGCAGGTTTCTCGAGGAAAATCACCAACTTTAGCTACTGCCTCTTCGGCAAAGTTCAGCGCTAGCGCCAGTGACAGCGATGAAGATGAGGAAGCAGATGACGAGGAGATGCCTGAAACATCAAATTCCAGCGCCAAGGGACGAGATTATGATCTCAATCAAATCAGATCTGAACTAAAAGGCTTCCAAGAATTGAAGTCGCCTACTTCTGATCCTGAAACAGATAATGCCGACCAACAGGACTCGAAATCTGAGTCCTTATTTGATTTCAAACCGAAGGAAGAGGAGTCTTCCGACCAAAAACACGATGAGACAACTAAGTCTTCCGATTCGGACTCATCCTCTGACGGCACGGATTCGTTTGCCGATGATGATTCTCAGTCGTCGGATAAGACAACAACCTTGGAGAATATGACAGAAAAGTTACAATTGAAGATAAACGCCAACAAGAGGGCGATGCTGGAGGGAAAGGTACCCGAGAAGGCAGCACCATCCCGAATTGAGAAGATTATAAAGGAGTCACTGGCTGAGAAGCGGCAGGAAAGTTTAAAGGCAAAACCATTTATTGCTGAGGAATCACTTAAGATCCCCAAAACCGAAGTTAAGCTAGAACCTATTGAGACTGTTGCTCCTCCAGCAGAAAAAAAACCATTCCCAATGATTTTGGAATCTGCCACCAAACCAACTGTTAATCTCACTAGAATGGGGAAATATCCTGTCATCATTGATAAACCATTGACCATAAAGGAGTCAACACCAGAACCTGTTTCTGATCCTCTGAAATTGGAAGAACCAGCTGAAGTTAAAGAGGTTATTCAAACTCCACCACCACCCCAACCCACTCCTGATATCTACGAGTTCAAAGAACCAGAACCATTTGAGTTTGAAGTCCGAAAAACACCCACAGCAGCGGCGGGAGCCTCAGATTCCAAGAAAAAGTCCGTTACAGCAGCAGCTCCAAAACCTCCCCCAGAGCAGCCGACAGTCTCTCCATTGACTGCAACTTTTGGAAAGAAAAAGAAGGCTTCTCCCATCAAGGATTCACCCGAAAAACCGAAACAGATGAAGATAGACGACAAGATCTCACTGTCGAGCCTCTCAGCGGCCATGAGCAATTTGTTGACGCCACAGAAAAATGAAACAACTTTGTTTGATGCTCTGCGCAAGTCGCCGAGCTTTAATTTGAATTTCAATGCGCTCCACGAGGAACTTGCGACCACGGTTCAAGAAACAACTCGAGCTCTGACTGATGTTCCACCACCTGAGCAATTAACGCCCACTAAATGTGGAGAGGAACCTACAGACAGTGCAGCTAGGGTGGTTGGAAGTCCCTTCATCGAGACGACATGTGATCTGTCGAATGTTTTCGAGCTTAACCAAGACGCCGAAGGTCTTACGAGCAGCGACGAAGCCAAGGATAATAAATTTGAACTGGAAAATGTGAAAATCCTTCTCTGTGATTCATCCTTCGACTTGGAGCCCATCAAAGTGGAGAAGCCTTCTTCAATAGCTGACAAAGTGCTAAGGGCCATCAGCCAAAAGAAGGAAGAGGAGGAGAAGAATAAATGTGAAATCACTACGAAGCTTGAAGAGGTGAAGCCAAAGGTGCTGTTTAAAGAGGAAGATGTCAAGATCGAGGAAGACAATTTGCCGAGCACCAGCAACAGTAGCAATAGCAATAGTAGCAGCAGCGCCGTAAGTACTTCACCATTTATATCCGAACCGCCAAAGATCGAAGATGTCACTTGCACATTAGTCAAGAGTGATTTTGAACTGACAACCAAGCGATCGATGCTCACCAGTCCTGAGCCTAAAATCGGCATACTTGAGTCGATCCCAGTGAAAAACAATGTTCTCAATGAAACCATTCAAAAGCTGGAATGTGCAATTCAAAAGACAACTGCGACACCCAATGTCGATCATTTTGTCGAAGAATCATCGGACAGTAATGATTCGGAACAACGACTGATAATAGAAGACGAAGATGATCCTTCAGAAACTTCGCGGACAATGACCCCGGTGGAAGTCAAACAACCACCGGAAGTTAAAAAACCCGAGGAACCAGTTAAACTTAGTGTGCCGTCAGTTGTGGAAGCGGAAAAAGAAGCAGAGGAAGTCGAGAAGGTAGAACCTCCTCAACCTGAAGTACAACAGGTCGAACCGCCTGTTCCTGCTCCTCCTCCTTCTTCAATAGTGAAAGTACCTTCGCCTGTAACTATACAGCCGGTGCAGGTGCTTCCACAACCTAAGCTCCCATCCCCTGTTCCTGTTAAACCACTTGTCGTGCCGAGTATCTTAAACCTTCCACAGACCTTCTATTCCGATCCAAATCTCCAACCAGAAGATGGAGTAAAACCGATCTTTGATATAAGACCCGTTGAAGTCTGTGCATCCCAACCCCCCGAGAGACCTCAGCTGGAACCAGTGTCGATAATTGAGCATGTGGTAGCCGTTCCACCACAACAACTTGAAGTCAAAAAGGACGACCAAGCTGCTGAGAGTTTAAATCTGCACAGTGAATCGATAAACCTTCTCTTATGTGAAGAGACAATTCCTGGAAGTCCATGTTCTATGGTGGGCAAGGATATATTAGATCCTTTGGCCATCTGCAGAAGTAATTCGCATCCGACTGAGTCGGATATAAAACCAGTTCCCATGGATATCGAGTGCTCTACTCCGATGAGTAAGCCTCCACCCCCAATGGAAGCCCCATTGAAACCGGGACCAACGCCAAGCAGTTCGCCAAACGACTCTGCAAGTCAGGACGAGAGTGGTGAAGAGCTTAAGAAACAGGCCGATATTGAGAATGAAGTATCGCCTAAGAAAAGGCGACGAACCCGAAAGCAATCCGAAATGATGATGGAATCCCAAGCTAAGCGCAGGCGTCCACTAACCTCTGTTAAAAAGAATAATGGTAAGTCGAAGAAAATATTGCTTTGTTTATCTAAAGTTTGTTTAATGACAAATTGGTTTTACTCAGGTTCCGATAGTGAGGATAATTCGGATACCATTTCCCAGCGCTCGTCGTCTTCACGCCATAACAGACCTTGCCAGTATAATTTCCTCGTGCAATTAGGTAAGTTTTTGGTTCTCTTGGTCACAGAAATGTTTTAATTAATTTTTATTTCTGTGCAGATCCCGCAATGAATCCCGATCAAAGGATATCAATTCTTCTTAAACAAATACAGGATCTTCGCAAAACTTATAATATGATTAAAGGCGATCTGGCTAGCATTGATCGTCGACGCAAAAAAATGCGCCGAAGGGAACGTGAAAAGAAACAAATGCAATTGCATCAACAAGCTATTAAGATTAATTCTTAAAAAAAAAGAGGATGAAGATATTTCGGGTCGGATGAGCGAGTGTTTTGTTTTAATTTTTTTAAATAGTTGTTTGTTCTTCGTTCAAATCGCGAAATTTGTGGCAGACATTTTTACATATAAATAGATATTTTGTTAGACATTAATTTATACATACATTTACTGAAAATTTTGATTGTAAGTATATTAATCGATCGAGACTTAGATTTTATCATTATTATGGTATTTACATTCAAAAATAAAATTTACATTATGTGTGTAAAAAATTATTCTACTTTTAATGCAAGCTTGGGGACTAAGTACGAGTTGATGAAAGAATATCTGGAAAAAGTTTTAGTGACTTACTGAGTTGTATTAGTCCGAATGAATGCGATGAAAGAAATCGGGCTCAGAAAAATTAAAAAGATTGATATGGATTTGGCTGAAATGTCAAATTATGTAGAAGTTGATCGATTAGAAGTCAGCTTATTTTTATTGATTGAACTAAAATAAAAAAAATTATTAGAAAAAACAAAAGGCAACAAGTACAATATCGTGATGGTCAAACCAGGGTCAAATGTTGTCTTGCATTTAAGAAAATTAGAAATAACAGTATTTTTTTTAAGAAAACCGTTATTTTTAGTTTTAACGTGATTGAACTTAAACGTCATGACGTGTCAGTGTGTTAATGTGAAGTTAATCATTTTGTTATTTTTTCAAGTATCAGAGTCTATTTAACTAAATCGAATGTGAATTCATGGAATACTACGTGAACAAAATGGTAATGACGTCAATCACAATGCGTCAATCTGAAGATCGACGATGGAATTGTGGCATCACTGATGTTGGCAGGGTTGCCTGAAGATTTTAAAGCATTAGTTATGGCTGTTGAAAATTCATTAAAGGTTTTAACAAGTGATGCCGTGAAGACTCTTCTGTTGCAACAAGTGAAATACGATGCGAAATCTACTGGAAGTGCAATGTTTGTTAAACCAAAGTTCAAGTCTCAAAAACATCCTCTTGCAATACTGACTTATATTTCTTATATTTTAGCTTCATTAAGTCTTTGGAGTTTGAAAAATGTACGATAGGTGGCGCTGCAAGGCATGGCCGATTCGACTAGTATTACAGTCAATAAATAATATGTACCTAGTTAAGAAAAAACTTGAAACAGAAAATTATGAAATAATTATTTAATGGTTCAAAAGATCTAAAATCAGTTTTTAGATAAAGACCATTCAGAATGATTCAGATTTGTATTTAGATCTTAATCAGACCTATACTTTAAATAACGGTTTTATGGGCTAAGTTAACAAATAATGTAGGAACTTATTCCCATCGAAATTATTCAGTACATATTCAATTTAATAATATAAAGATGCAGACGTAGCAACAGCCAATAGGTTGAAGAGTTTATAGCTCCTTCAACCCATAGTCCTCTATTAAACCTTTAATAAAATGTTATTGGCTTGTTCCTGTCAGACATAGTCCATTACATAGCCTCATCATGTTATACTTTTTTTTTTTGTGTTTTCTATTCATGTATAAAGGCGAATACTGACAAGGTAAAGGAAAGGACATCGGACCAGGCTAGAGGAAATCTTTTTAACGGCTTCTATTGATAAAAGGCATACTGCTAGGTAACCATGGAAATACAAATTAATTTGTTTTCATTTATCCTCACCAACCTCACACAGTAACCGCAAAACAAAAAGAATTTCCACCCTCAATGTTCCTTCTTTTACTAGGAATTCTCCTCACAATGATTTTTTTTTTATTCTGTGATCATACCTATGTATGTACATATGTCTACGTTAATGTACATATATACTTCTTCTTAAAGTGCTTTCAGTTCCAATTCGACTCAAGAAGATAGTCGTGTAGGACGTATGTAGATACAATATAAGCAATTCTAAGAGGTCTTCTTTACAATTATGATTGAAAGTCATTAAAAGACTCTACTATAAGCCCTCAATTTTACTCTCGGCTTTCCACGATAAGCACTCAAAATCAATACGCTATTTATGGGGATTGCTTTGTTAAGCGCTTCCTTTAGAGCGTTACGTAATTTACTGGAAGAAATAGTGTGGAGCTGGGTGCCTATATACTTTCTGCTGGTGTCAGTTTTCTTTGGCACAATATATCTCCTCTTCTAGCATTTTTGTACACGTGTTGCTTTGAGGATTTTATGGAAGTCATGAAATAATTCTTTTGACCATTATTGGTTGTACACGTGTAAGACCAAGTTATTGTGATTTAATAGAAATTCCGGATGACATTCCACTCGTGCCTAACTCATAAGGAATCCCCAGTGAAAACTTGGTAGTGCAAAATATTTTCCGTGCCTTGCAATTAAATAGTTTAAAGGTAGGTACATTGATATGGACGTATATAAGTTAACATGGAGAGGTAAGTTATAAATGTTATAATACTTTACTTGAAACCAGCTATATGGTAAATAAAACTTATAGCTCTCTTTGTAGAATTGATAGTTTTCTCTGAAAATTCTATTGAAATTTAATAACTGATTATAAAGCCATTTCCATTCAATTAAACGTACCAAAAAGATATTTGACAATGACACTTTGATGTAAATAATAATTATGTAATAAACTGCATTTTGGCAGAAAAATAATCGCTGGTTTGGTTTTTAAAAGTACCAATGAGAATTGGACAATGGCACGTTGATTAACTGATTTACCTCAGTAGTATTAAGAATTTGTAAAGAAATTGCCTATTAATTAGCAATACCCTGTCTAGTTAATTGATGAGCCCAAGTGTGATCGCCGCGCCGCCGGGACGAAAAGCAAATGTGAAGTATGAAAAAAACTTTCATAATTTAAATGTGGGGAATTATTTTACTTTTATAATATACATTTATTTATTCAGTTGGCCTTCTTTTACGACTTAAATAGGCTTGGTATTAAAATATAAAATATTTTGTTTAAGTTCATACTATCGATAGCATTCCACATTCATAATTAAGCACCTACAAATAATTCACCTGTTCGTATTAATTAAGTTTCCCAAAAGAGTTTCTTTTTTGTATTGTTTTAATAAATTGAATGAAGGAATTTAATTTCAACGCATCATATTATGGTGGATGTGAGAGGAAGAATAACGACTGTATACTAGCAGAAGTTGCAATACAGTTAAATAATAAGTTTAATATATTGAATTATAATGATATTATCTGTCACCCGAGATAAAATTTTAAATGCACTGAATTGAATTCAATTAATTGCACAGGTGTGTAAAAATAGGCGATGAAATCGGCGTAGTTTAATGTGTTATTGTTAAAATGTAACTATAATTTCTTTATATCTTAGTCGCAGATGGTATATTATATTACTTATTACTATTCTTTACTTCTATTTTGTTTAATTTTGTAGCTTTGTATTTTATTGTTTGGATGTGTCAGTTTTCTTTATTTTTACTAACCACTAACACACGCCCTTATGATGAGTCTCTGATTGTATATACATAGGTTGCAGCTTGCTCTAAGCTCACTACAACTACACTACACTACAATATTCTCCCATAGAACCGTTAATATTGTAGTGAATCACGATAACGCCTTTTAGGAATTTTATAAAAAAAATTATTTGCACAGTAACTAATTATTTTTAATACAAAAACGTTACTGAAATATTTGATAGAAATCGGTTCAAAGAGATGCAAAAATATTATTTTTATCTCTCTTTGATTTTTTGTCTCTCTTTGAACCGATTTCGATCAAATATTTCATATAGAAAAAATTGTTTAATGAAGTAATGTATGCTGAATGCATTATTAAATTTAGTATGCCAATTTAAAATTCTTCATGATTTAGATAAGCTTCCGCAGCGCAGCGTAGGGTGTAGGACATATTCCCTCCTCGCAAGCAGTAGGTACACAGTGAAAATCTAGTTCAATTTTCTTATTCATTGTTTATAAATATTATTATATTTTATGAAATGGTATCCTACCTACCATATAACGGTTCTTTCAGATCAGCATAACGAGTAGAATGCTTATATCGTATATGAGGTATCTAAGGTAATCATATTTTTGTTGATGTTAGTATAAAACTTCGAAATATGGAAATTCTAGCATTTTATCAATAAAACATATAACTTTTCAGCAACAATAGTGAAAGTTCAAAATGTTTAGTATGTCATAATTAATTTTTGTACTTTCAATTAAATTTCAGTAACCAAGTTTTCATGGCCAACAATATCTTAGGTGGCGCGCTTCAATGGATTTGGGTCCTCTATCCCGCTCACAAAACTCTATTGCTTAGATTCCGCTTAGAGTTTTCTTGGAGAACGGTACATTCCATATTACTTCAATATATGGAGGTAACACTTTCGAAGAATTCGAAGAAATCAAAATAAAATAAACTTTTCAAAGACCCATTTACTATTTTTTTTTTTTTTTCATTTCATTTCATTTTTCATTTATTGGTAATAATTTCTTACACAGTAAGATACAACATCTTTTAAATTAGTGCAAGATTCAGTATTAGTATACTTTTTATAAAAATAATTGAATGATAAAAAAAAGAAAAACAAAACTGATAATAAATTAAAACAAACAACTTTTTTATTGAAAACAAATCAAATTCAATAAAAACAAATCATCCTTACATAATAATGTACACCAGGTCAAATTGGATTCCTAGCTTATATCATTTTATACCTATGTAAATATTTATGTACATGATTCGACTATTAGGTTGCACGTTCATTCTTCCTCTTATTAAGTCATCTAAGTCTTAAATAAATTCATGTAATCAATAAACTTTGAAATTCACAGAAACCAACCAACTTTTACTATGAAAATTCATTCCAATCAATAAATTGTTCACACTCTTGGAAACATATTTAAAGTTCAATCATTGAAAACACCAACAAAACTTAATTTAACTTGCATCAAACAGTTTGCCGCCTCAATTATCTTTAAGTCTCATTTTCTGCAAAATGTATATAGCACTTACTGAATCCACAATTTGATCGGAACCATTTTCTCATAGCTGCAAAATCAAAATAAAAAAAAACATCCTGCAATTTATAGTTGGGATCCTTTTTGTGTGTTGTCTCATGGCTCTGGCTCCTGTAACGAAAATTAAGTTTATTCAAAAGGTTTATCTTTTCCTAACCCAAAAACTGAAATCATCGGTATCTTATAAATTTACGCGCCTTGACAAAGTTATATATATTATCTCCCTTGGGAGCCCAATCTTAGCCTTATCAGTTTCAAGTTTGTATGGTCTCGTAGCTGATATGAAAATTAATTTTACTGAGATACCTGCAACGAGAAAACGACTGAATAGATTCTTACATACATACATCTTTTTATATATATTTAAGTCTCTAAGGATGCACACGAACACCATGTAATACCGTTGGAGTTCTAAAGGTTTGAAAAGAAAAAAACAACGCATGCAATCAATTCGAAGTTTATAAGATTTCACACAGGACCGTGTTTGAAATAGTTTTCAGAGGAGACTATTGATATCCTATATATTGCAAACCCTGAAAATGGCCCTTCACCGAAAAGAAACGAAAAAAAACCCATTCTACAAATAAAAAAGCCGAAAACGAATTTTGAATTTTGGCAGTTTTTTGGGCTTGAAAAAAAAAAAAACAAACAAACAATGAGAGTAATCACAAAAAAAATCCTTCAGAATGTGTTCATCGACTAAAAATTTTGGATTTATTTAATTTTTTTTTTGGGAATTATTCCATACTTTGGGAGGGTGATTTTTTCATTGGTTGAAGCTTTTATGAACATATGAGTAGGTATTAGGAAAAAAATAATAATTAGTTAACCCTAACATTTCAGATGCAAAAAAAAAAATAAAAATGTTCTAACCCATTTTCCTTCTACTCTATTCATTACACTGTTTTGAAAAAAATTCCCCAATTTTTGTTGAGAGACTTAGTGATTTATAACTTAAATATTTTTGATTTCAATGACCGTCCTCATTTTGAAGCCAAGGGGTCAATCTCGAAGATTTAACTCCTAACATGTTTTTTTAGTTAATTTAAATCCTGAGTTAACTTATCGAATTTGATGAGTTAACTCTGGGTTAACTGAATAGATATTTGTGACAGATGTCTGTCAAAAGAGTATTGAAATAGAGAGCGCTCTTTACAATGTTGTCGCATAGTTACTTTTTCAAAAAAAATTATCAACATTGTTTTTTTTTTTTTTTTGATTTTGAGCACAATTGTGAATTTTTTGCAATTTTGCTAGAAATTTCAGGTTGACAACTGAAAGTTAAAGTTAATACCACAATGAAAAACTATGTTTCTGTTTTAAAGTAAAACTTCAAAACAACTAAACATCATAACTATAGTATTCAACTCCAACAGTGTTCTATGTGATAAATATGTTAACAGAAGGATTTTATAAAAAAAAGAAGTCAAACAAACTTTACACAATCTGCCATTGCCCCATTCGATATTTAAATAAAAAACACTGACTCTTCTAGCTCTGAAAGGACACTAACATAATATAGTCGAAGTGAAAATAGAATCATTTTGTTGTTTTATTTATGTAGCTGGTTGTAGAATGGTCGAGGTTGGTGGGTTCGTTGGTTCGTCCTAGTTTATTATGTATAGTTTTTCAGGATGGAACGCAGAAAATATCACAAAAACTAATTAAGGTGTAAGCTACGATGACATTGCCGGCATTCCATACCAAGCTCAATGAAATTTCCGTAGAAAAAGAATAACAAGTTTTTGCAACATATACAAATAGGTACATATACAGACGATGCCTACTGTACATTCGACCTGATGGTATTGCAACTTTTTTTTTCTATAGCCTGCTTGGAGTACTTTTCAAGAGAAGAGAAGCATTGTACGTTCATAAAACATTTCTCCAGTTGCAAATACAAGTAGCAACAACGTTACATACAATTAAAAAGTGTGTTCTCCTCTGGTTTGGGTGGTTTTTAAGAGGACAATCTAAACTCAAGAGCCACCTCTGTAATGAAATGGCAAATACACTTTGCCTTCAAAGTAGTTTAATAAGTTCTTTAAATGGAGTTTAATTTCAGTTAAAAATGCTTGACGAAAAACCATAGTTAATTATGTTATTTTTTTTATCTTATTCAAGTACTGAATGGAATGCCAATGGTTTTCAACGAGTTCAAGTTTAAAGTAAGCAACTCTAAGTTAAGTGAGAAATTCGAGTTGTTGTCCAATTAAAGGAAAAGAGATGTTTCAAATGTTCTATGAGTGCATTTTTTTTAAATTTTATTTACCTAATCAAGAAATTGATGAAAGGGTGTTCACAATAAGAATGACGTTATGTTTTGTTTTTGTTTACTTATATAATATAGAGAGTTTTTGTTATTTACATGTCTATTTGAATTAAAACGCTTATTTCAGCTATTTCTAGAATAGCTTGATAGATTTCAATGAAATTCTATGAGCTCTGCATACACTAAGTTCACATTTTTTGCGTAACTATCAATACCGTTAGAAACTTTAATGTTTTAATACTATCTAGAAGATGTTAAAAAATATTTTAAAACCACAATATATGAACAAACAATTGTCCGCCAATTAAAAAAAAAAATTGCTATAACGCGTTAGTGCGTTCTTTTCGGCTTTTAACTATATTAGCCGAATTGTAGTTAACTTTTTTACAATGAGAAGCTTTCTTTAACTTCTGCCTTCAAACAGCTTTGACATACCTTTATCAACTTCAGAAACATTGCCGAAAAACATTAAAATTTTGAAGTAGTACTAAGCTTTATCTCAGGCAATGTGCATCTGACGCCAGTTTTTCTATTGCAGTAGTAGAATAAGATTGAATAAATTAGTTGGGTCAGATTTGCGAGCACCGCAAACTGGACCGCATTTGGCATTGGATTTGCAGGAAATCGTTTGCATTAAGCTTTGCTGAACTGGATCCTGAATTGTTATAATTGGGTCTTATTTCATTTGAGTTCTTTTTCAAACTTTCATTCCAGTGGATTGATGATACCTAATTATTATTTGTATATACATATTCACATGTTGCTTAACTTTATTTAACCATATTAATGGTAGGTGGTATAGAATTTAGACTCCAATAAATAATCACTAGGGCGTATGTGGATTTTTTTCTCGTTAAAATCCTCAATATTTATGCAAGGAGATACAAACACAATATTGAACAAAGAAAATGTAACTTGAAATTAAAATTGTTTGTATTTTGTATTACCGCTCCACCATTTTCTTTATTTCGCTTAATCATAACTTGTTTGAATATTTAGCTTAATATTCGGCTAATAATCTAGCTGCATCAGGCCAAATAAATTTAGGAAAAATATAAAATTTTAAAAAGCTGTTAGGATTTATTAGATTTTTATTTAATTTAATATCATTTTTCGTCTTTTACAATTTCTATGGCAATACATTTAATTTGCAAGTAAAAATTTTTAAGATTTATAATCAGACACCCTATATACAAAATATAATACAAAGTTTTAAGCTACGGTATCTCTGTACCTACTTATTATCACTTTTATTTTAATTTCTGAGACACATAGCAGGTACCTACCATCCTCATAGAAATAAGAGCAACTAACAACATCGTTAAAATGAGTTCTTATTTAGAATTACTATGTGCGTTGTATTTTCGAGCTTTGAGGTAAAATAAAACACCTTTATACTGATGTAAGGTATCTTCTGCTTAATATCCTCAGGAATTTATTTTATACTGAATAATGTTTCTGTGGTTCCCCTCAGAAACCGTTAATAGGAAAACGTGCTATGCTTATGTGCATTTAAAACTTTTCTGTTCAGTTCAGGTTGTTAAGTTTTATAACCGGTAGCGGAACTTACGTAAATTGGCTCGAAATTTTTTTATTTGATTGCAATATAGAGTAGGTAATAATACTTTGTAGAATATTGTACACTGTTTGTTAGTTCTATCCTGCATATATTTTAAATGTATGTTTTTTTGTTATCTCCTGTCGTGTTTTAAAAATTCACGCAAGATTTGATTTTACGCATACGAAAAAGAGGAAAGCTTGACAGTTGATACGAAAGAACAACGCTTTTTTATTTTTAAGCAAAATTTTGTAAAAATAATAAATTTTGCGGTGAGGCTTATATTTTCATCATATTTGATACGGAAGGAAGAAATTGAGCGCCATATAAACATAAACCATATTCAGGCACATTTATATGAAACGGTCATGGAAAATGTCAACAAAAAAAGACATGTGTCTGGAAAGTCGAGGAAGTTACTTACCTGGTATTTTATTCCATACATAACCGTATATTGTACATTATATAGTATAGGTATTTTATAAATCAATAAAAAATAATTTGTTTAATTTAAAACCCATATAGACTAAGAGCCCACAGCTAATTTTGGGTGTGAATGATAGCAAAAATTCACTGGTATTTTTATATAGACCTTTTCATTTCATACGCAAATATTAAAGTCTTGCATTCTGTGGTTGGGGTTGGGTGGGGTGGAAATGGGTTTCGTACTCATCTTTGGGTTCGTCTTGGATGCAGAAAGCCCCACCCAAAATGTCTTGGACACCCATTTTTATGTCTAGGGCGATCATATATTTTAATAAATATAATGTTTTAGTTTCACATTATGCGGGTTCTTAGAATGATACCTGTAGTGAAATCTTACGTAATGAAATTTACCTGTACCGTAGGTATCTATGCAGGAATCTTCGCTTGTAAAAATCATATACGCAATCTTGTTCAAGAAAAAGTTTTTTCTAACTAATAAGTTATTCGAAATTAAATAACTGAGGGGAGGTAGGCTTTGTTAAGCTTTATATATTATATTTACAGAAAAATACAGGCTATTTAAGAGATAAAAGATAAATTACTATTTGCCTCTGTTTTTTTTTTTTAATCCAACAACCATATGATAAAATGGAATTTGTTTAGTCCTTGCTCTGATATCTTTTACCACAAATTTTTTTAATCGAATTTTGTATCTCTATACATACAAGCTTTTAACCTTTTCAAATAGTGAAAACAGTTGTAGTCCAGTACATGAAATGTTGATTTTAGGATTGATTGATATAACCTAAACTTTTTCAAGTCTATACTTGGTTTATAAAAAATAAAGAATTTCTGCCGCGATCACAAAATAATATTATAAATTACTTTAATGTTAATTTTACGGACGTGAATTGAGTTAAAAAATATATTTCATTTCATTTACTAATTTAATTGACTTATACCATTAAAAATTGACAACAAATTTGAAGTCGATTTTAAGTGTCTTAAAAAGCTACTAAAAAACCCGAAGCAGTCAAAAAGTACTACGGTCAATAAACTCCTGCTTATTTAACTGTAAAAGCAAAATAATGAAATTAACAGAAATAAATAATATAATACTTAATTAAAGGTGTTACCGTTATTTTTTAATAATTTTTTTTCCATTTTTAGTACTTTTTTCATGAATTGCCCTTCCCGCCCCGAACGAGGGGAGATAGACGCCCCATCCCATAGTAAAAAATGCTTGTATTAAAGTGTTCTACAAAGAACCGTTATCATTTGTTGGCGCCACAGTTATCATACTCTCCCCAATAACAATTCTTTTTAATAACTACTTTTTACATTAAATTTATTAATTTCGTAAAAGAACAATGTTCTTCGACTTCGACATAACATTTTTTTTGGATTTTACTTATACTGGACCACCACTATGTATCATTTTTTTTATCAAAATAAATCAAATTTTGCAGCTATTGTGTTTCGTTCTTAAAATAAAAATAAAAAGGTAGGAACTAATACTCGATCAGTCAAGTACAAGAGCAGTTTTTATGAAAAAACAAAACAGATTTTAAAAACAAACACAATAAAGCGAACAGAATGATGCAAACAACAGATAGGACATGAAAGTACTCTGCAGTATTTTTTTTTATTTATATACACATAAACACGTCGTCGCAACAGAATACATACTTATATATATACCTATCTATGTACAGTTGGAACGAATAATTTATTTTAGACTTTAATGTTTGACTTTATGAAAAATTTTCAGTAAAAAAAAAAGTAGGTAGGTAATGTCAATAAGCAATAATTGAGGTTAACAATCAGCACGTATTTATACATGCACGTATTTTTGTGATGAAGTTGTTTTGTGTTTCTGTGTAGTGACTGGTTTGAGCCTAAGGGCAAGTTATAGATTCGTAAAAATTTGGTATTGAATTTTCAACAAAATTGATACAACTACAATCTATACGTATATATGTATGTACCTATATGCCTTGCTTATAGAACGCAAGCTGGGGTTGAAATGTTATATTTTTCGCACAAACTTTGTCCAGAGAAAAATATGTTAGAGAGGATGCAAATGGAATATTAAGAAGAAAAATTGTGACGAGCATAAAATCCATGGAAAAAACAGCTGTTACCACTCAATAAGCAGATTGGTACATCTGAAGGGGTTTATTCATTATGATTGTGACTTGACCTTCAAAAAAAGGCAAAGTGGAAAACTAATAAAGACAAAAAAGGCATTTATTAAAATAACATTGAAACAGGTTTAGTTTTTTTTTAATTTATACCCAATAATCGCTTCATAAAACTTCTCTATATGAGCATTGTGGATTCCGTTCTAAAGGGTTTTCCAATAAGAGGTTTCATCGCAATCGCAATCGCAATTTTGCAAGAAAAGTTTCCTGGTCGTGTTATTTCTCGAAGAGGTGATCACCGAGATCTTGTGATTTAACACCTTTAGACTTTTTTCTTTGGGGCCACGTGAAAGATAAGATCTATGCCAATGCTCCAAAATCGATTTAAGACGTTAAAGATGGAATTCGTGAAGTTATCGAGGACATACGACCGCAAATGTGCGAATTGGTCATGGAAAATTTCATGAAAAGGATATGGTGCTGCAACCATAGCCGTGGCGGCCATTTGGCGATGGAAGTGCCATCAAAAGAGAATATGTGAAACGGCCGGCTACATGCGTGTAAAAATAAGACATATGTGAAATCATGGATTCCCCATACAAAACGTCTACAGTGAGAAATACACTGATTAAATATAAATACAGATGGTCGAATTTCGACCAAAGGCGAACTACTACAAATAAATGACTTCACTGCCCTTTTGTATTTTAAGTTATTTATTTTTGATTTATAATTATAGTTAATTAATTTTCTTCATTTTGCTTTGCATTTGCAGTGATGGTGATAAATGATACAAGAGCAAATACATTCGACCCAGTCTAGTATTTTATTTTTTTTTGTCGGAAATGTTAACAAAGGCAATGCGATTGTCATATATTATCGAGTGTGACTCAAGTGTGTGAAAAATAAGAGTTCTGTTCTGTGTTTGCCCGGAGAGAATTTTTTTTTAATAATTGAGATGTATTTGGACGATTTGTTTGAGTATTTTTTTTATTTTTTTTTAAGAACGTATGGTTCTAATTCAAATAAATACCTCGAAAACGATTTGCATTTTATGACATTTAAATTAACACCGGTTAGGCTTCAATTTATTTTCTGTCACGTCCATACCTATCTTTAGCCAATGTTAATCAAAAAGATATATCTTTACAACGTGTCTCCCCATAACCAGTATTTAATTAGAAAGAAAAAAATTAATAAATAGCTGGTAAGCTATAACAATTAGGTTCAATCAAAATTCTAAAATTTTTAAAAATTTGGTGTATTTGGTCTATTTTTCTGGGAGCTATTATTATAAAGATACGTTAATAACTACTACTAACCATACAACAATACAATGTAAGTTCTGTAAAATTTATAAACATTTCATATGTTTTGTTACATTTATAATTTAAAAAATTCTAATCAGTATAAATCCTTTTTAAATGGCTATGGCGTTTATTGTGCAATTTTATTTAGAGGATAGACATAAAAACATTTATTATTTTATTGAAGCATGGCATGAGTGCATTTAACTTTCATTTTCCAACACCAATATTCATTGGAGAAATAAATGGTATGTCCTCTTTATTTTTATGAAAATATAAACAAATAAAAAACAACAGATTGTAGGTATTGTATCTATTTCATTTAGAGGACTTATTTCCAAAAAAAAATATCATGTGCGAGTGAAAAGAAAAGTTTCCTCTGTTATCGCTCCGGTAACATATTTCATAACAGTCTGTGATAAAGTGTTGCAAATGTTTCTCATATTGTTCGTCATTACAATTTGTAGCTTTGTGGGAATTTGCACCATCAGGGTTGCAAACAATAACTGAGAATGAGTTGAATTCGTCAAGACAAGTAGGTATTACTGATTTTGGTTTAATAAAATGTTTTTAAATTGTACGTTTTATGTACCTATTGTGATCAGGATTGGTAAGAAAATACTTAGACTATAAATTAAATACTTCTAAAAACCAAATTTTTTAACACATCAACTATCCTAAAAGATATTTGCAGTAATTATATGAAGTTATTTAAAATATTAAAAAAGTATAACAACTACGTTACGAGATGGTTTTATTTTTTAAATAAACAATAGCAATGTTTTTGCGTACAATAATGGACATAAATTATACTCTTTTTTTATAGTTAGCATAATAGCATGTAATCAAGGCATTTTGGCTGCCCTTTTAATGTTAAAACATATATTGCGGTCACAAAGAAGACTTATAAAAGATAGAGGACTATATGTAAAACGCAACTCTCTGGTCTACATATATAATTGAATTCTGATGCGGGCACTCTATAGATATACCTACTGACGTTGGTTTTAGTTTATTTGTTAATGAAGGGATCGATGTAGAGTAAAATAATAAATCCTACAACATGTTATGAAATAATCATGTAGTCGTTACGATATACCAACCAACAACACAATATTGATGACACGTGACATGGTGTGCTGGATGTGGACAGTTGATTTAAATTTAAAATATTAATATCTATTGTAAACCTATTTTAATAGATAGGGCTCCGGTTGTAACGGGTGATTTTTTAGCTGGTTTGGTTTTGGCAACACTGGTTTTGACAGCTGACGTGTGTTTAGTACCTTGTGTCACTGTCAAACAGCTTCAGTTTGGTTTGCAATTTAACCATGGATCGTCTTACAAATGAACAACGCTTGCAAATTATTGAATTTTACTATCAAAATTCGTGCTCGGTTCGAAATGTTCATCCGCTTTTTTATCGAAAAATTGTGTTCAGCGATGAGGCTCATTTTTGGTTGAATGGGTACGTAAATAAGCAAAATTGCCGCATTTGGAGTGAAGATCAGCCAGAAGCATTGCAACAGCTACCAATGCATCCCGAAAAAGCCACTGTTTGGTGCGGTTTATGGGCCGGCGGCATTATTGGGCCATATTTCTTCAAAGATGATGCGAATCGCAGCGTTACTGTCAATGGTGAACGCTACCGAGCGATGATAACAAACTTTTTTTTGCCCGAAATGGAAGTTCTTGACTTGCATGATATGTGGTTTCAACAAGACGGTGCCACATGCCACACAGCACGCGAAACAATGGCGCAATTGCGAGGCGAGTTTGGTGAACAGTTAATTTCACGTTTCGGGCCGGTCAATTGGCCGCCTAGATCGTGCGATTTGACACCATTAGATTATTTTTTGTGGGGGTATGTCAAGGCTAATGTCTATAGGGACAAGCCCGCTTCGATTGACGCACTGGAAGCCAACATCCATGCATTCATTCGTGAGATACCGGCCGATATGTGTGAAAGAGTATGCCAAAATTGGACTCAGCGGATGGGCTACCTGAGACGCAGCCGCGGTCAACATTTGCATGAAATTATCTTTAAACATTAAATTGCAAGGTTCAAACTATCGATTCAAATAAATATTTCATTCATTTTTTCGAATTTTTTGTGTTTTTTTTTTTTTTTTAAGTTCTAAACCTCTTAAAAAATCACCCATTACATCAGTGAAATTCTTTAAACTGCATTAAATATCACGTGACAATAAATCACGACGTATATTCACAATGGACATATTTTTTATAACATTAACATAAAATAATTCATATCTAACAACAAAACAAATATATTTAAATAAATTCACTAATAATGCTTAAAGGAATTATGAATAGTTTAATGAAACATGTTGCGGTAAAATTTATCCCAACATTATACACAACGCTACGTCCGAAATTACGTACCTACATCATATAATGTTACCTTCCCTCCAGTTTTAACACGTGCACAAAATGTCTCTGTTAAAGAAGAGTTATATGACATAACTCATTTAAGGGTTGGCATCGCTTTTCGTAAAATTTATGAGTGGAACAGTTTTAAAGTATGTATGTATGTATTTTAAAGAAGAACACCGAAAAGCATAAAAACGATAAAGCGATAAGAAATCTATAAATTATTGTATTTAATTTTTTCAACTGATAATAAATTTACTGATGTTTACTCAGAATTTTTTTCCTTTTATTCTAGTTCTCGATATAATAGGTGTGTTTTTTTTTTTTGTAATCCCGGGGAAAATTGTTTAAAAAAAAAAGGGGAACGGGGATTGGCAAAATTATGACGTTCATTATGTTTTATTAATGTGCTGATTCATTTCTTTTCTATACTTTAATTATAATTGCTAAAAGGTTTTATTATGTGCTTATATGTATCCTTTTACAACCATGATGATAAGGGTGGCATGTTTAAAATAATTGTATTTAATATCACAATAGAAATTTTATGAAATTTTCCAACAATACCTTCCTTATTTAGGAGGAATATATGTTTATGTTGTATGGTCTACGTTTACCTAACTGTAAAGAGTACATTTATAATTTACCCTCATGTACATATATACAATTATACATACGTACATAATTCATGATCATGAATGAAGAATATAATATGTTTATGAAAATAAGCTTCTTATGGTGTTAGATATTATGTACATATATTATGTTTCCTTTTTAATAATTAAAATCTTGCAAAATCAATTTGTATTCAATTTTCAAACGCCACACAATAATGCAATTGATTGGCAATTTAAAGTGCGCGTCATGAAATTGAATTAGGTACGCGACGGGGACGGAAGTATAGTGTTATGAAAATCGATGTTTAGAAACTTTACATATTTAAATTAGGGATGAAAGGAATCTAGTGGCAGACTTAGACACTTAGACGATTCATATTCTCCCACTTTTGTTTGCAATTTTAACATTCATAAAATTATTAATTTAAAATTTACCAAAATGTTTGTCAGAAAAAAAAATTAAAATTATTATACAAAAGAACAACAACACTTGTCTAAGCTACAACGAAGATTTTTATAGGCTGAATTTTATAGCTATTTCACGACTGCCAAGCTGATCATTAGACTCCTTTTAGCGGTGCTTGGTCATGTAAAGTTCAATTTTAATTGAAAAACTTTTTGCCCAGCTTTAACAAATTTGAAGAAAATCGCTCCACCATTTAGGATTTAGGCTCTAGATCGAATTACAGTGGACAGAAAGACAGAGTTCTACATCATCATAGTATTAATTTTGATAACAGCATTGAATTTTTTCTACGCGAAGCGAACAAGCAAAAAAAAAGTATTTTTCAACAGAATAAATGCGTTCTTAAGTTTTTCAGAAATAAATCTATCTTTGTAACTTGCAACAATTTTGTCTGAAATAACAAAGGTCAAAGGTAAAAAAAAGTTAAAGATCCAGATTATGAAAAGCGATCCATTTTGGGATTTTTTTTTACCTTCATTCACCCTTTCAAGTTATCACTCAACTGAATAATAGATGAGGGTACAACCTTTCTATATAGCTTCTACTTTAAAAGATATCTTTCATTAAATTAGTATATATTCAACGTATTCTATCTTTAATGTTGTCCTTTATTTATTGCTAAACTGCCTCAAATATGTTAAGTTGAACAACAAGCTGACCAGTAATCTCTGACAAGATGCATTGAATTGTCGAATGGTTTAAGTTTATATAAAATTGTGTTCAGTAAAGTATAAATGTGTTGCAATGGGTAGTTGCCATTAATATACGTTTGGGCGGAAACACTCTCGATACGAATCTATAAAGAGTAAGCATTAACAAAATCCCAACCATAAAGACTAAAACTTTCAACCCAAAAACGAACAACAACAATAGTAATGGCTACAGGGAAAGTGTACCAAAGGCAATTAAGAAAACATTCATTTTATCACCACAGGCGTTGGTTGTATAGAAATCGAATTCTGAATAAAGAGCAACGAAAGCAGTAAGTTTATCTTGGAATTTGAAATGGGTTGTATTTAGTGGCAAATATGACTTTTGATATTATAAATTTTGCTTCAAGTAGAAAGCATTTTCGATGTGACATTGCAAACGCCCACCGCACTGACGACCACAAAGGGGCCAAGTTTTTTTTTGCACCTAATTTTTTTTATCAATTTTAATAAAATTTATTAGGGCTTAAAACAAACCTCTAAAATAAATTCTTTGCCATGCTCCATACAAATGTATAGCGACCCATTTTCGTGAGAGACAATTTAGACGATTGTCAATTCCGTAGTATTTGTCATTCCTTAAAGTCGAATTTTCAGATATCGCCACCATCCAACCCTGAGTGTATGCAATTTGGGATTTTCATGGTTTTTCAACTTTTCCTGTCTAAATTTTCAAGTCCGTAGTGCATGCACCTGGTCCAATACGAATCTAACAAAACAATTCCCATGCAAATCGGATGATGTTCAGCCGAGTTATGCACCGACAATCAAAAAAGTCATTTGTATATACATATTTAGAAGTTGTTTTGAAAATTTTAAAAATTATTATCATACGAAAATTTTAAAATTTTTGGCTTGTATTTTTAAAAAGTTTCAACATTTCGAATTCTTGGTTGATTTTTATTAAAATTGGTAACAAGCATTTTTTTTTTTAATAGGTATTATCCATGCTGATTTTAAACAAAAATTTTTTTTATAGCAAAAATTAACGGTACCTTCCGTTTAACTGTTTAAAACCCGTCAAAGAATATATATATTTTTTTATATTTATATTTAAATTTATTTATGTATTTATAGGTGCATTGTTTTACTTCGAATCGCTGATCTGTGGTCTGTCTAATACTGCATAAAAGTCCGTCCTAATATATATATAAAAATAAAAATGTGTAGTTTTGGACAGAAAATCAGAGAGTTTCAAAGTAAAGGACCACACTTTATATTAGAACTATCGACGATTTATAAAGAAAAAGTTTCGTACTAAACCAATATTAGAAATACTTAAAAAAATATTAATAATGCCTATTATATATAAAGATAATGCTTGGTCCTCACTTATTTCAAAAACCTACATGCACAAGCTTTGTCGCAATCATCAACAAATAGCATTTTAAATGGTGAGCTTCACAATCATTATTTATTTATTTTTATTTTTCTAGGAATATGGATATTGGGTAAAATTCGAAAAATGTCAAGTATTACCTGACTCACCTGACCCATAAGAGAACATTTTAACTGTCACGATAAATTTTGTATTGGGATCCAATTGCCGCTTAATCCCAACAGGTATGCAGTAAGCACGGTTTGCATCCAACTTGCGTTTTACCAACAACAAAAACAACAACAGAGACAGTACCCTATACGCACTACTGCAACCTGCGTAGCCAACATCGCTCATATAACATCTTTATGGAAGTTTTCCGGTGAAGCAATTTGAGTGAGTACTGCATTGAACTCGCTAAATATTAAGAGTCGTATTTATTAGATTTCCTTAGAACACTCTTGGACAGTTGGCCAGCTAGCCATTGTCTAAATAGTTGGACATCTCCTTATTTATAAACGCATTCCAACAGTGGCCTACAAATGTTCTCATACACTCACTCACATCCCTGTAATCTGTCAATTTCATGCGCATTTGGATACGTTCAATGAACATTTCGTTCATTTGAAGATTATTTTTCAATTTTTTGTTCATTGAACGAACCCACTTTAGAATAGGTTTGGACAACCAATTTCAGTGTCTAAGTTAGACACTCGATGGAACATGATTATAAATAAGGTTTTGGACTTGGACAGCTGTCCAAAGTTAGACATACTTTGGAATGGGTTTATAAATACGGATATTTATAACGCGGCTAATCCGAATAATTAAAAATGTCCTTTGTATTCAACTACGAAGGCTTACAGAAAATTATGACAGTACGAATATGGCAACCATATATTATCTTTAATAAAAATAAAAACATAAGCGCAAAATTTTAAACGATTTAGTACGATGTTAAAGCCTTTTTTAGTATGATAAAATGGCTTTAACATCGTACTAAATCGTTTAAAATTTTGCGCCATAGGTATTAGTAAAACTGCACAGTTCTAAATAATCGTATTAAATTTTAGTTGAATAAAATTAAGTAGAATCAATAACCATTATTAATACTTTATCAGTTTATGAAATGTATGAAGCATATTTTATTTACCTTTGCGAAAGTGTGAATCAATACCAATATCGAAAACCATGACACTTGATGCTTCTAAAGAACAACATTTTAATCTAGGTCACTAGACCCATTATAAATACACCTCATTCATTGAATAATTTACTGGTATAGCTACGGTACAGCATCACAAGTTACATCCACATCTTGTGTAGATAAGATAGTCCAGTAGTGATAGTCATCATGATGTAGGTATGTATATAGCAAACATAAATTATAATTAGTCCATATCCAACACTGAATCAACCAGGTCAACAGTTGAAGACGTTCTAATTGAATTAGAATGTTCTTGTTTGATTAATTCGTTAGTACCCATCTATGTACCTACACATATACCAATATCCATAAATATACAGTTGTCATTTAAAACGATTGTCACGTTATAGTCAGAATGACAGTAATAATATAGCTACCATAATATTCAGACACCATGAATTTTGGGTAAGCACAAGCATTCATCTGCTTTTGGCGTCGTCGTTGTAAATAAATTAAAATGTATTATTTTTAGAACTTCTCTTCTAATTAACTTTCACAAAATTTACAGAAGGTTTTGTTTTGCAGTTGCTGTAGTAGCCCTCGTCTGCTGCTTAGGAACATCAAACCAGGTGCAGGAAAACCCGAAAAATATCACCCATGATTGGGCAAAGAGTCGACAAAAACGTTTTCTAATTTTCCCAACTCAAGCCACCCACAAGGTAGGTTTTGTTTTATTCAAAAAAGGAGAAAAGAATTTCGCCAGTGAAAAAGGTTTTTTTTTTTTAAATTTAAAAATGTGTTGTGCAAACTTCAAATGGATTAAATCAAACTTACTTGGTCATATTACGAGACACTTATTGAACTAAGCGCATACTGTGAAACTGGGCCCAAGTCATTTCGTATAGTTTGTTGGAAGCCTTCGTAGTATAGTAAAAAAAAAAGTAAAAGTAAAAAGTATGAGTTTGCATTAAAATTCTTGTAATTTGATTATCATTTCTGAAGTCATTACAATGCTGTGAAAATTGAATAGGAATCAAAATATTTCACCTTCTTCTTGTAATTTAAAGCGTAGCACCTTAAACAACGAAAAAACTTCAATTTGTTTTTTTTTTGTATTTATTTTTGTTTAAAAAGATTGTTTCCGAAGTTTTTAAATGCAACATACAAAATAAAAGTTTGAACTACCATGAATCAACAGACCGCAAAATAACAACAAAATTGGTCATGCCATTAAATGCTTTATAGGCGAATAAATCATAAATAAAGCAATTGTCTTAAAAGAAAAACATCAAACCCCTATTTCCGTAATTTGATTATTTTGGGAAAATCTTTAAATGCACTTTTCTTACAATCAATTTAGTAATTACATACATATATGTAGGTAAGCAAATTTAATCAAAATCATTAGAACCGTAATCGTTAATTGAAATTATTACATAACAGTTGCCCGTTTTATTCAAATTACTCCTCTGCGGAACCATATAAAAATGCTCGGGATCAAATGAAATGAAGCAAACCGTTCCCAATGTTTAAGCTCTAGCTCAAATTATAATGAACGCACAGGCGGGCACAGATGTACAGACCGAGAAATGGGATGACGAAACCCGCTTTTTCGAACGACAAACAACAAAAAATACGTACAACCATAATATCAAGATCTTTATATCTATATGTATTATTATTTATAAATATTTCTTGTTCACTAATTAATTGAAATTAAATTATCATCTTTTTCACTGATGAAATTAATCATTTCAAATAATTACAAAAAAAAACAAAAACTTTTTGCAGTTCCTTATCAGTCTAGCACTGACTATCGACTTGAATGACAAAACAGCATGGAGATCATTATCGGGGGCATGGAATTTCCAGTGGCAGCATATGCTGCCATTGACAGTAATCCATTGGTGGAACAGCACCTATTTTCCGGTAAAATCTCGTTCGATGACAGGAACAGCAACTCTGCCCCTGATGCCAGGTCCAGAAGAGCCCCGAGATCTGACAGCAACTTTTCTCTATGCCATGATTGAAAACTATATGAATAATAAAGGCATGAATGGCAGAGAGTGTCTGCAGAGGGCAATTTGCGAGAATGCCCAGGTAAATTTTGTCGGGGGAGTACTTGACCATGTCTATAAACGGCTGTTGACGTGAGTTTCGTTGCTATCTACATATAGTTATGGATGAACATTTTCCAATTAACACGTTTTTGTTTCATTCTTCTCTATATCATATCATTCAGACCTGAACGCTCCATGGAAGAATATTATAAGGATTCATTTACGATGGGATCGAAGGGTGCTGATTGCTTGAAAACATTCTATGGCTGTCCCAAGGGGAAGAGTGTATTCGATCATTTTGTTCGAGTGGAAGACGTGGAATGAAAATTAAAAATAAAATTATGTAGTATAAAAAAAATTATTGGACATTTTGCAACGGATACTTCAGGAATCTGGATAACAGACAGGACAGAAGTGAAGGAGATTTTTACATTTATATAAAGAGCAAGAATTTATTAGATTAATATTGATATTTTTTCTTACTTTAAGCAAACAGCTCTTTAAATTTGAATTTTTGATTTGCAAAAAAACATTTAAGTATCTGAAAAACTTTAAAGCAAAAGGCTTTAATTTTTTTTTCTTGGGCCAAGATAATTTAGCTTGATTGATTGATGTGTAATTTTTAATCACAGTTAAAATAAATTTAATGCATTTCAAAATGCAGTAGTTTTTTAAAGAATAATAAAGCAATATTGAAAAAAAATTGACAGCAACCAAATGTTGTTTTGATGGAGAGAGAGTCTATGCCCATTATATCTATTGCCAATTATAGTTGACAAATATTGACATTTAGTTCATTAAAACTCATATAGTTGAATAAAAAAACAGATCAACTATTCCGTAATAATTATCATTTTTTTGTAATTTACAACAGTCTGAACCATTCTAAAATAATCAATACTTTTCTCAACTGAGTTGTTAAATATCGACTTTAAATATTTATCAACTGATAATAATTGACAACCGTAATAGAGGTGTGAATATTAAATTATACAGCAAAAGCAATAGCATCAAGGGCCTTCCCGCACCATCTACCATCAATAAATATCTTCAACTATGGGTTTTAAGCAAAGAGGAATTTTCTGTCTTACTTTAGTTGACTTAGTTGGCCAACAGCAAAGAAGTTTAAACCTTGGTGGGGTAAATTCAACGTCTGTGTCTCTTTTGCAGTAATTTAAGTGGAAATTGGAGTAATTTTTTTTTGAGTTTCTTGAATAAGTTCTAAGCTTTTGAACAATAAGTAAATATTGTAAATAGGATATATCTGTCCGTAATATTCACTGAAAAAAAACTGTCGCATAATCTGAAAAGGCAAATAGACTTTGAACTAGGCATATTTATGTGAAGTAGAAAAAAAATCTATATTTAACTGAAAGCGAAGAAGATTTTGACAAGATTGAGTATTGAATCAAAGTCTTTCAAATCGTAACATGTGAAAAGATGAGGAGAAACTTGTAAATGAAAAAAAAAATAGAATAAAACATTGAAAATATATTTTTTAATTTTTTAAAAATAAATAAAAAAATCATCATCCATCTAATAGCAATTTGTAAATTCGTTTACGTTACGTGACAAAAACGCTGTTTAGTTATGTATCAATGCGAAAACAGGTTTTTATTTGTCCAAAAAAATGACTTTTAGATGACTTAGCAAAAATCCCATTTTTTGTTTCTCAAATAAAAGTTTAACTTCTATGCAGTATTGAATACTGAAATAAAGCTTTAAATGTACCTTGAAGTATTCTAATTAATAATCAATAAAAGACCATTGCGGCTTTTTCCGACTTTTTAAGATAATGGTAATGCAAGATTTTATATCGAACAGTGAAAAAAGTGTGTCCCATAAACTTATTGTTAATAGAACTGATTTTTTTTTACAAAAGAACTTAAGTTAATAAGTCCTGGCCTAGTTTTTAGATGTTTAATTATTTTTTAATCGAATGCTAAAAACTAGGTGGTCTTATGCCTTCTAATTTTTGAAAAAAAAAAATGAAAATAATTAAAACTTCTTCCAAAAGTATTTTTTTATGTAATTACTTTTTTTAAATTTAAATAAAATTGTTCAATAAATGGTTTCTTTATTTTAGAATAATAACTATTTTTAATGGATTAATGCAATATTTTACAAAAAAAAAAAAATAATTTTGTCCAGGTTTTTGGGAAATTTTGCCTGTGTGCGCAGTGTGCAGAGATATCTCATTTAAGATTCAAATCTACATACATTATTTTTCTGCTGGATTATATAACTATGATTTTATATTAATACCTAAATAAATGTAAATCGAGTACACACCATAGTGTATTAAAACGAAGTAATTAACGTTTTCACCAATTTGATAAAAATTACCTTTTATGGGAGTTTTCACTATATATTGGAGGTTTATTATTTATGTACATATTTTCACGTATGCTCTTTTAAATATATTTAATGTTGCGAAAACAAAGACTTATTTCAATTTTTAAATTATTTATAAATTGAGGTTGATGTAAATCGTGTTTTTTTCATATGTTCAGTTTATTGGCAGCACTATTTCTAGTGACAGACGGTTTATTTCAATTTAAACTTATACAAAAAATTAACATTTGTAAATCAAGCAGAATTGTCTAGAAAAACATATTCTACTTATCACCCCATTTAATTCCTTCTACCTTTTTGTATCAGAACAAACATCTCCGATATTGAAATTATATTTTTTTTCTCTCAAAACCACCTTAAAAAACCCCGACTACTTTGAGAATAGCTCTTTATTAATAAGTTTTAATTTTTCAGGATTGTTTGCATTTTTTACTTCTTTTAAGGTGCAAAATTCGTCGATAAAAACTTTGACCTTGGTCAAATAATATATGCATCAGTGTGAAAAGGGAAAATATTCATTAAATTTTAAAGACAGAATCGCACACAGTTCAAATTTAACTTCAACATTTTTTTGCTTCGAGTTTATACGAAATGTTGATTTTGTTTATACCTACTTGAGTTTTATGAAAGTTAAATTTTAATATTTTTGTACTGTTTAATTAACAGTACCAAAAAATTATTAAAAAATGGTTTATGGATTATAAATTCAAAAGGGATGTTAAAAAGATATTTCAACTGTATACCTACATTTATATAGAATAGATACGTCTTATTAAAAATATTTGTAGAGTTTCATATTTTTTGCGAAAAACTAAAATTTTCTATTTCTATGATTTTACGAAAAAACTTTTACTTACCATTTTTCTCGTTAATGGATAAACCACTTGTAATTATATACTTTGTACCCCGTAACAGGTACGTAAGCATATTGTCATCCCAAGTATTATTGTTCACAAACTAATGTAAACTCATCTTTCAGCAGAAACAAAATAAAATTATATAAATCTGTGAATGTCTATACTATATTAATCTGTTAAACTGTAAAAACCACAGCAGAGCACTGTATATTCCAAATATTAAAATATGTGTTCTGTAGATATAGTTAAGTTGTTAACTCAAAAATTGTTTTGTTTGTTATATTTTGATGATTTTATTCCGGACTGACCATATCCTAACTAAATGAACTACATTCTACTTCGAACTAATCTTTAAAACTTTAATGATAAACATCTTTGTATAGAGTCTTGAGCTATACTAGAATTCTTCGTGTATTTTAGTTCCAATTGTCTTGTTTTTAATCAATTTCAATGAAACAAAACAAAAACAAAACTATTTTCTTCCTAGAAAATGTGTGGCCAACAAAAGTATTATTATGAATCGTATATTCCTCACAGTTGTGTTGCCAAGATTATGATTTACGACATTTTTAAAGAAACTTAAAAAGTTATGTACGTAAGTATGTATGTTTAGCTATTTCGCTTTTATTCGAGACTAATTGGCGTCGTGTTTCGTAAAGAAATATTTTTTTTTCCAAATGAAAAAAAAGAATAAATATAAAACAAATCTTTTAATGGAGCACAAAACATGTCCAAAAGAAAACTTCTTCCTTTATTGTACCCCAATTCCCAACTCCATTTTCATAAATTCCATACAAGTTTTACGCACTTATACATATACATACATTTCCATTGTGAATCCTTGAGAAGAGTATATCTTCTCGATTCATGAAAAGAGTAAAAAATATCTTTCTAAAAGCACCAATTTATTATGAATAATACACCTCGTTTCGGTCTTCTGTCTTATATAAGTATGTACTCGTATCCAACCTCTATATAATGCAATAGTTCGTAAACAAAACAGAAGGCGTAATTTCAATATTTCACCCCGTATCACTAAACTCCACAACATTGGGAATAATTTAAAAGACTCAGGTCTCCATGGGGAACAATTTCAAAAACTAAGCAGTAAGCACAATGGTTCTGGTTCTTATAAATCATGCATGAGATGAGATCCAAATCCAAGTGGCAAGAAGATTTTCTACAAAAAGAAGAAGAAGAACAGTGTATCGTTTTATACACCACCAAAATGAATGATGGGGTGGCAGTGACAGGGATGTCACTCTTACTTGGATTATGTTCACTTGTTCAGTGTGCCAGTGCCTGTGCTGTGCATGCATAGAGGTTGAACCACTTTTATTCCAGAAATGAGCAAGGAGCTGCTCTTTTTTATATTCTAAAATGTTTTTCTTCTTTACGAAGTCATCGTTGTTGGTTTCTCTTTGGGGGGAATTTTTTTTTTTTTTTTTCGTGCAACAGGGGGCAAACCTTGGATATAATTCAATAAATGTAGGAGCTGTCGAAGGAGATTTTGCCATTGAAGGAAAACTTCTTATGTGAAGAAAGAGTTATAAAAAGTGAGTATAGGTATACATAAGTAAAGAGAAGAACTGTCAGAAGAATTTAAAAAAAAAATCTTTATAAAGTGACCCTTAATGATAAGTTTCTCATTTTCAACTAATTAAAATGGAAAACTTTGCAAAAACTTTAATAATTCCTTAAGAAATAGGTTTTTAGCCTGGAAATATAAAAGCAACTTCAGGAAGTTCAGAGAAATGTCATGAGCTATCTACATATATGTACGTAAAGGATATAGGTAAATATTTTAAAACAAAATTTCTACGCCTACGCAAACTTGCTTGCTTTCACGCATTTTGAAAGCATATTTAAGTATGCCATTACGTTTATACTTGTACATCATTAGGGGAAAGTGTAAGTGACCCAAGATGGCATATACTTTTTGTGTTTTTGAAGAATAGTTTTTTTGTTTAGCTTTGCCTGGCGCTCTTTCATTTGTTCCTGCCAACTACGGAAATTATTTATCAAAAAAATAAATAAAAGAAAAGCCTTGTAAATCGTACATTAGAATTATTTCTTCAAATGCAATATTCAGTTTTTGTAAATATTGCCCTATAAATGGCAAATCTCCGCTTTTTTAATAATTGAATTGCTTTTTCATGTCGAAGGCATTCGGTAAATTATGTTTTCAAGCAGAGACATCAGCGTCGACATGTTTTTTCAAAACCATCTTTTGTTATTTTCTTCTACTCTATAATTAATCGATGAAAATCAGGCACTCGATTTTTAGTTTAGTATCTATACCGAAATTTAATATTGGATTTCAACTCGTATATTTAAAAGATGTTGGTTGTGCAGCAAATGAGTGAGGCCGAATAGTGATTGCACTTCTTCTTGAATCCAGGTGGCACATGAAGAATTCAGTTGATAGAATCAGTGAAGTTTAATTACTTAATGAACACCTTTTATATGGGCTACCATACCACTACGAAGTATTCGAATCTTAATGCTAAAAGCAAAGGATTTATCACTCCTTCATCCTTTGAGTTAAAGATCTAGCTTTCCAGGTTGGGACTCATACCGTTGTCGTTGTGATTAGTACACAACCCGACCAGAACAATCTGGCTGCAAAGCAAAAACAAGCCTTGGATAGGTGTGGATAAATTTGCTGACTAACAATGTTAATAAAAATATAAGTACCTAAACTGGATAACGAACTTTAGATCAGGTGGTTGACTTAAGGTAATTTAATAGGCCAACGGCCTATGGTCTCTGAAGGCAGATTTAAGCAAGAAATCTTAAGTTTAAATGTGGTATGTGATGCAATGCATAATTCGTAATTAGATTTTTTGATAATTTTGTATAGATAGTATTAGTTACTTATAGAATAACAATTTAAATTCAAAGTAGGTTTTAACTGTCTTTAGTCTTATTTTGACTCCTCATTTGACTATTGGAAACCTAGTCAATAATCAATTTTTGTTAAGTTCAGTTCGCATAAATTATATGACGAATATCTTGTGTGAACTATATTCAACAAATCATTGTGATAACTCAGAAGCAGTTTGGCTACTTTTAATGTTCAATTTTAATTGAAAAACTTTTTGCCCAGCTTAGGACTCAAACTTAGACCAAGCTCCAAAGCCAATGCACTTCGTATTGCGTTACCGAGGTCACGTGATCAAGTCCATCCCAAATGTGGAAAATCTATACAATTTGCTAACTTATCAAAACAATATACACGAAATTTAAATTTGGTCAAAATAGTTTAGGAAATATTACCATAAGAGTGCATATCCATATTTTTAAACAAATATTTTATAAGAAAAGTTAAAAATTATGCTGCGCGAACTCTTAATGTCAATATCAATAGCTCAAATTTTATAGGAGGATCTATAAATCTAGAAGGATAAGTTTAGGTTAGGTTGCCAGCACGAAAGCTTTACACACCTTATATCATGAGTTGGTGCATTTTAAGATCACAGGAATATAGGAGACTTTCTCTCTACTCTTTGAACCACTTGCTTGATATGTGCATTCAATGGAAAGTGAAAGGAGTTGATTAATATGAATGTAATTTTTTTTTATTTTTCTAGCGTGTAACGATCTTGACAGGAATCGAAGGCATATTCTCAATTCTGGAGATGTGAATATTTTGATAAAGGGAACCCACATGACGGGCGCATTCAAGGAGATAAAAGTTATGTTTTAAGTTAAGGATGAAGTCACGTAGAGGATGGGGAATTCTTTGGAGCAACATTTCACAGAGCTTGAGTTGGTTTTGAGAATTATATCATCGATGTGTCAGGAAATCTAACTCTCGGTCATATAATGGCAAGGTTACAAATAGACTTCACGATTGAAAAAGATTAACAGCCTGATTAAATAAAAACAACGATTTTTACTTGATGATGGTTTGTTTTGTATAAAAATAAAAGAGATTTTACGCAGTTGGCACAGTTGATAGGACAATGCATTTATACAGCGATTCTAAAAATCAGCACGAAAGTTGAGTTGACTAGAAGTAATCTACATTTTGTAAGTTAAATCAAGAATGAAAGAAAGATGAATAATTCTCGATTCGTTCCACTAAACTTCAAGTGTGGGATGTGTTCGAAAAGTATTTTGAATGGATGCGTTAATTAAGCATCGTTTTTACAAAAATATTGAATAGTCAGTAGTCACGTTTATTAGATGTCGTGTGCCTGTCTGACTGCAAGGCAGGATAGTACGTTTTCAAATTATGTATTTACTTGTTACTTTCAATTTATTGCTTTACTCGATTTACTTTAAGAATTTATTTTGATTGTGATGTTATTTTATTAAATTGAATATATATTCACCACAGATATTGATCATGAAGGAAATAAACATGAGGAGGAAATTTGATACGTTTAAGTGAGAAAGTGATTGATTGGAAATTGGAAATAATTAGATCATGTGTTGAAGAAATTGTATAAGTGTAATGATTGACAGTCAAAAAGAATAATTATTACCTATTTGTTGGGAAATAAAAACAATCTTTCATCCGAAATAAAACATTGATTTAATCAATTCCATTAAATTTTACAAACAAATACTTAGTATTAAACAGATACATTTTTTTGTTTTTTAAAAATAATTCTGCAGGCGTTTTAATCAACATTTCCTGTTTAAATAGTGAAACAATCAAAAAATCTAAAAATTTTGTAATGAATTTTATTAAGTTAAATTGGCAAGTCGATATTATATTGTCTAGAATTATATTAATTTTATCACCCCGATTACAGAATCCGATGAATGACCTGCAGAGGGAGTAAAACTTAATTTTGACATTTTTATTATAAGAGAAATGTCAAAATTAAATCTGATTCCCTTCACATGTCGTTCGTCAAATTCTGTAATTGGGGCAGCCTCTATTAATATCAAGAACTTTTAAGACAGCTATAGGTTTAAATATTTCCCTACAGAATTTATTAAAACTTAAACAATAACTTTTTAAATGCATTTACGTAATTAAATCAACAAAACAAATCACAAAAAATGAGATGATGCTACTTTTGTAAGAATAAGCGATTTGTAGTTTTTGTTTCTAATTTAACACTAAACAACATTAACCTTTCACCTGAAAATTTATTAAAGAATATTTTTTGTCACATTTTTTTTTTGTCAAATTTATTAAAGAATATTTGTTTTCACTAGATATCATAAAACTCATGTGTTTATCTCTTTTTATTAGAAATATACATTCTGAAATAAAAATAGTTTTTTTTTTCTATATAATTAAAGCTTGTGAAGAAGATACATCTATTCTATACACATGTAAAAAATAGTGGTAAACATTCAAATGTATATCATTTTTATATAAATAAGTATTCTACATCTATAACATCAATTTTTCTTATTCTTATTCTGTTTGTGTTTTTTTTTTTTTTTTTTTTGTGTGTTGTTTTTTTTGGTCCCAGAATATTGGTATTCTTATTTATATTTTGCTTCCGTTTCCGTTTGATGTTCGAACTTCTTTTGATCCAATACGTCACTGGCTTATTCAACTATGCAAAAAGCCATGGTTTTATTGACGTAACGTGTGTCATTATTTTTTATTGTTATTTGACCTCACTCCTTTCCGGTTGAAAATTAAGAGAAATGAACCAAACCGTAGATAGTTCTGCCACATCCGATGGCAGATAGATATACATAGAAACAAGTTAAAGCTGACTGACTCCCCTTAGATACGTTATGCATTAATGTAGTATTCCCGCTTCTTTTGACATTTCTCGTAAACGATGTAACATAAAGCAATCGTAATGAGAACAGCAATGGTAATGCCCATGCCGATGCTCACCCAGATTATCTCATCGTTGATGTCCTTGTAGGAACGTCCTGCGAAAGTTCGAAAAGAGAAAAAACAAAATGATTATTGCAGTTTAAACGTATGTATAGCACGTAACGTTAATGATGAATTTAATTGAACCATACTATATACCTACTATGGAGCATGCAAGACAGAAGACACACATCGATTTCAACGCGGAAGACGACCATTTTTACGGAGTAAATTAATTTCCCGCCAAGGACATCATTCAAATAGCTTTAGGTAATTTATGGACTTGAAAGAGTGTGTCGAAAGATGTTCATTGTGGGATGACAAATGCTGATGGAATATTTGGAGGGGTTATATACATACATTATCTTTATCTTTATATCTTTAATGTGAGAATAAATTCTTTGAAAGAAGGAGTGAGCTATTGCAGAACAAGAATTTGATGAGGGAAATAAAATGGAAGGGAAATAAATGGCAGAGATTAAGTTAGATACGTTTTATTGTTTTATTTAAGAAAAGAATAAATGGAAATGGTGAGTGTTTATTTAAGATTTCGGAAGAAAAGTGTTTTTCTTTTCTGGATGGTTTTATTTTTGAATTATATTCTACTTCTTTTAATTGGAGATTGAAGTATTTAATTGTTGGAGCTTATAAATGGTTTTTAGCTAGGGGTATTATAACAAAAAAGATAAATTTCCCCACAATTATCAAGCTAAATTTTTTTTTTTTTTTTTTTTTTAAAGGGTGACCTAGATACCTATACTCCCCAAACTAGTCCCTCAACTAGAACAACCGTTATAACCACTGTAAAGATGAAACAAATTAGGAACCTTTTATTTGTAAACAATTTCCAATCAGGACAAAAGTTTATTGACGAAATTAAAATCAACGAATCATCAAAACAAATCAAAATACTTTTTTTTTGTAGCCAGATAAACTTATAACTTTCTTAGACAATCTGACCCAGCCCCCCAGTATCTGACGTCGATGTCTTCATGCTTCATCTAGATTATACTACATTAATTTAGTCTCACCATAGGGAATAATAAATAATGAAGTCCCATTTCGATGAATGCTATGATTAATTTAAAAATAAGAAGACGTCGTTATCCTTTAAAAAAAAAATTAGTGAAGAGTAAAATTGCTTTTTCTTATGAAACCTTTTTTCACTGAAACTGAAAGTCTTTTATATCTTGATACAAATATAGGTAGGTATACATTATTTCAAAGTTGGATAAATGATCTTTGTTTCGGAATAATCAAAACACTAATGAAGCATTATATTTCATTTATTTATATAGGATTTAGGTTGGAATCCAATATAAACGTTTTTTTTTTCTCATGATATATTTAACTTTCGGTTAAGAAAAATAAACTTTCCAAAAAAATCTTCAAAAGAATAATTAGTTTATTTAAAAATGAACAAAAAAAATTTGCGAAGCCAGAAATCGATTGAAAATATATATCTTACAAATTTTCGAGAGACCATCTCCTTTCAACCGTAATGACCTAGCCTACTCTACTGGGTAGGATATAGCTATACAACATTTTGCACCATTCTCTTCTTTACCTTTTTACTTTATTATTTGTTATTGTTTTTATCTATGAACCTGCTTTCTTGGCTATACACTTTCTAACAAAATACGCCTTTAAAATACGTTTTTACTTCTCCCATGCGGATTACTTAGATTTACACTTTTAGACTCATTTGAATAAGTAATTTTGAATGTGGTTTTTGTAGAGTGTACATTTAAAATTAAAATTAAATAAAGCCTTTCAAAGTAAGTGACCCGAAAAACCAAAAACAAAAGACTAGAATTAAATTTATAAAATATTAAAAACAAATTTTTCAATAGTCAAATAACCTGAATTGCACGAACTTGCTCATGTGGTTCAAGTCTATTACCTGGCTAGGCATTGAATATTCTATTATTTTGTATTATTAATATGAAAAATGGAGCAATAATTTAATCTTTTCCTTGATTTTTTGTTTATTGCATTATTGTTTGCTTTATTTTCGGGTGCATTTTTGCAAAATGGTAACAAAATTGGTTGAGCCATAAACGAGAAATACGCGCAAAAAATACATAGAACAATTTTTTGAAAAATTCATCTAACTAAATACTATTTGCGTTGTTTGAATACTGTTTCAAAAATCTGGAATGTAAATTTATTAAAATCATCTTTAAAATGACTGGTAGGAATTCATTGCAGTATTTTTCGGGAAATTTTCAATAAACCAAAATGTCTCCACGAGCCCCATTCACCATAGGAATTTTGAAAATCTCCAATTAAATATGCGACCGACTAAACGTGAATGGCCCTGGGAAAAATTTTAAATATTTGAATCTTCTGAAAGTATTGTTGAAAGCACCTGTTGCCGTTTTTTGATAGAGAAATAAAGTCTTATAAAGTTAATTAAATCAAGATATTCAATAAAATCTAACTTCACTCCAATGAAACCTTGTTCATTTAAAATTAATTCAAGTATAAAGTTCCTGGAAATATAACGAAGAAAATAAGAAATAAATTATAAACATAATTATAAATTATAAATAAATTATTATTAATTATTATTTTCGTCAGTCAATTTGACCAAACTCATTAAAATATTTCAAAACCACTTTGACAACGCACTTTCCTTCTAGCCGTTTAACTAATTACCGTTGAGTTAAATGGACCTGTTCACAGCAGGATATTCCTCCTTAGGGGCAGAATTTACTTTAAAATCGAAAGTCATTTCCGAGAACAGTTGAATGACAAGACTTTTGGCAACGTTAAAGAATGTAAAATTTAACGGTTGAATGAGTATTTTTTTTCCAACACTCAAAACGTTGAATGGAAAAGTTGAAGGACCGACCCTTTACAAATAACGACGACAAAACATGACTCAATGATATTTTTTTTTTATTATTATGAAGTGATGTCAATATTCTCGCAAGATGTATTATCTGAGGACATTTATTGTCAGAGAACTCACCTTCATCCCTCGTCTTATGGATTACGATTAGACAGAGTATATAGTTGGGGTATATGTATACCTAAGCTGTTTGTTAGCTTTCACCCAATAAAGCTATGAAAAACGTTTAAATTAACTTCTCATTCCCTCAAACGACCAAAAACTTTATTAATCCGAGATTATAACCTAACGAGCAGTTAGATGAATTGGATATTATTTTTCCAAACTGACACAGGCATGGGGGGAAAAAGGGAAACAAATTTGTATATTACAAAAGGGAGGAAAATTTAAATGACAATAATTGAAGATTGCTTAATCCTGAATTGGCACATGTTCTGTCTAATATTGAATGGAATCAAGACAACTCCTTGTTTTTCACGGATTAACGTTGGTTATTTAATTAAGTTAGCATAAGTGATTTTTATTGACATGACAAAACGTACATACATATAATATCTGTGTGGTTGAAGTCTTTCAGGATGAAAACCATAAAATAAAAGTTTAATTCCATCGCATAAGCTGATATTGTCATAATGTCAACCTTTTTAAATGGCGTCGTAAAATATAGAGAGATGTGAAAAAAGTCATAATAAAATGATGATTTCTTATTTTTATTGGAAAATTCCATTGTAGATCACATGGTTTTATTGTCAATTTGATGGATACCTTTATTATATTAGGAAAAAAAATTAAAAAAGGTTATAAAATATCGGGTAGTAAAACTTTTTTCTTTAGATGTATGTAATTGGTTTTTTCTATACACATTTGATATGTTTCTTTTTAACGATCGTTTGTGGATATCCTCATATTTGTAGATACATTTAATATTGGGGTTCAGATTCGAATTAAGTTCTTTCTCAATGTTAAATATAAAGTAAAAAACACAAAACACAAACACAAACATATATTTCCCAGTAAGACCTAGGGTCTTATAAATTAGGCAATGTTAGAAGGAATAGAAGGATAGGATAGATTTTTGTTGGCACAGTGGATTGAGAAATTAGGTTTTGATTTTTCTCATTAAATCCCAGAGGTGGTGTTCAGTTGAGGGAATATAGAAAAGAATGCTGCCTAGACTGGGGATCGAACCCACACATCCAAGTTAGCAGTCAAGCCCTACTTCCACTGCGCCGGGGCCACCCCCGGTTAATTTTAAAAGGTTAATTTAAAGGGGTCAACACACACTTATTAAAATTATGTGTTGAATTGATTGAGGGAGGGCAAGCAAATAAAAAAAATAGTTGTTACTTTTTTACATTTAAAACAACCTTTTGACTGAGTGGCCTGTAAAGGTCCTAGGTAGCTCTTTTGTTTAAAAAAAAAAATTAAAAAAATGAAAAACTAAAAAAATATTTTTTTATTCTATTTTACTTAAAAGATAAAAACAATTCATTCATGATTTTGAAAAAAAAAAAGTGTGTATTAATACATACCTCTTCTTTTAAGTCATATATGATAGCGTAGGTTAGGTTAGGTTGAAGTGGTTGTCGGCGGAGAACCGACACACTTATGCCAATTGTTGGCCCATTGTGATACAAATGGATCTGGGAAAGCTTTTCCTTACTCAATTAAACCATTTTGAGCTCCTAATGATGCGTAAATAGAGACAAATTACACAGACACATTTGATACCTTGACATACCCCCGAAGACGATGACGAAATTTTGCTTTTATCTTATATTTTGAGCTGCTATTGTTCATTAGTTTTATTTTAAGGATTTAGGTATGTAAAAGATCTTAGAACAAGTAAAGAAGTTTGGTTTATGTGGTAACAGTTGATATTAGAAATGCCTTTGGAAGATTACCCCATGATATCATTCTCTTTATATACAAAATAGCAATATTTCTCTTATGTTTATTCCTTAGATTCGGTTCTATCATTTGATCCTAATTCTAACGCAAAATTTCTAATAATCACTAAGCCAATTGCTGCTACTCGCATTTTATTATTTATTTTTGTCAGATTTGTTTGCTTAAAAAATACTGTAAATTGAATTTTTTTAACAAATCCCCTCAATTCTTAGTTACATCATTGTAAGTAAAATAAAATTATTACGGAGTCGATAGTATTGTTTTTTTTCGAGATATTCGAACCGAAAAACATTTTTGAACAATTTTTGGTAGTTTTGTTTTGCAATTGTATTGATTTAAAAAAAAACTGTCAATTGAATGTTTTTATAAACTTTCAGTTGAATATTTTAAATTTTCTAGTACTTTATTACGTCATTATATGTAGGATAAAATTAAGCTACACTTTATGATGTTATTATCTGTAAAATAAAATGTATTCGAAGTTGATTTCTTTATTCTTTCTCGAGATACGGTGAAGGAAAGAATGTATCAGGAACGTACGAACGTACGTACGTTACACACACATGCAGATTCTTATTTTAGGGACCTAAAAATGTGAAGATATGTCAAAATTTTGAATTCGAAAAATCGGACCAATTACAATAACTTCCAATGGGAAGTAAAAATTATCAATGGTCGCGTTTTTTTTTATCTACGGGTCTGAGTTATCTTTTAACACGTAATACAAAAACAATTTTTTTTCTATCGGGGATTCATTTATGGATCCAGAAATTAGTTTTTACTCTGGCGGGTAGATGGCTTTTTCAGTTTTGCAAATGGTAAGGTAGTGCTAATTGTAGTGTTAAGAAAAAGACAGTATCTATACATGCAAAAAAAAAATAAACAAAAGAAAAAAAAAAATGAACACAAAACACTGTTTTCATTTGGATCCGTATGGAGGTGAACTATATTGGTTATTTACGCAAAAACCTAGTATAATAATTAAAAATTTAAATTCATTAACATCATACATCTAAGATTTTGGAAATATTTATTTTAGAATTAATCCATAAGGAATAGGGGCCCAGCTTCAGAGTAAAAGTAAGAGGGAAACAATTTTTTTTTTGGAATTTTACTTTTTATATTTAAAAATGTCAAGACATAACTTTTCGCAGAAAAATCCAGTTAAACAATCTGAAACTACTTCCTTTTTAAATTAAAATGTCCAAAAAGTTTCTAACGACTTCTACCGACATTGATGTAGGAACACTACAAACCGACTTTGTTACGATAACCCAAAGTTTTCGTGAAATGTAAGTATTTACTAGATAATCTCAAGATTAACTCCCATTCCATCAGATTCCAAAGTGACAAATCTACTCATAAATTAATGTCATGCCTTTCGTTTGAGTTTTTGAAATGTATTGCAACTCCATCTCTAACATACGAGTATCATTTTTCCTCCTAACTTTGTGATATAATGTAGTTATAAAGGGATCAATCTTTGAATATGACACATATGTACGTTAACCAATAAATAAAAACCGACAATGAATTATTCGATGTTTGATTGTTGTGAAGAACATAAAAGTCCTTATTTCCTTTGATTTAAAAATGGTGATAATTTCGTTGTAAAAACAAGATTTAGGTTTTTCTTCCTTTTTTTACAATTTTAATTTTTTTTTCAAAGATAAAAAAAACTTTTTAAATTTATTGGTTGATTATTCAAACTATCGCTGTTCGGATTTTCCCCATCGTTTGCTTTTGGTAAATAATTTATTTCGTTTTATGAGATTTTTTATTTGACTATCCGTATTTTAAACACGCAAATAGATTTTCGTTCATGAGATAACAAAAAAAGAAGATCCTATGAGCTACATGGCTTTTATCCTTTCCTTTCCTTATAAGCTTATCATGACTAAGACCTGACGGCGCCAAACCCAGCTGGCAAAAAAAAAAACAAAAAACAGAACCTAAAATAAATATGTACCTACATAATATATCTCCATAGCCCTGCTTCTATAATGATGTTTTTCTACGTAAGTATATGAGTATTTTTTATCCTTCCTGTTCCACTCTACTTCTCAAAACAATTTCCGTAACTCTAAAACCGGAAACCGCTTAACTGGATTTTTTTTAGTGATTCTACCTTTTTTTATTGTGAACTATATACAACACGGTTGCGGCGGCGGTTGGTGTCATGTAATCGAATTCACTTAATTTCGCTTTGTACTTATAAAGTGTCAACGAAATATACTCTGTGGTGGTAAAAATAAGAAGGATAAAACCTGATGGAATTGGAATATGTGAGTGTTTGGGAATGGAAACCCTTAAAGCTTTAAAAAATATTTTTAAAAAATAATCTCACTTTGATGTGAAAATAGTAAAAAAAAAAGAATTTTTTTACCTGGTGGATAGATCTATGCTTACGCTCTTAAAAATCAGTCAAGCGAAATTTGCACTCCAGTGAAATGAGCATTTTTTTTTGCCTTGCAGGCCTTTTCAGAATTTCCTATTTTTAATTTATTTATTGCTTCTCATCTTGTGGTTGGCTGAGCTGAGGCATGAAATAAATAATTTCCATAAACTAATGCCTGGTTACATCAGTTTGTATTTAAAATGGAATACCCGTAACTTTGGAAGGCGATATCGTATCATCTTCAAAAAATATATCAAAGTATTGAAATTTGTATACCCAAAAATTTATTTACATTGAAAAATTTATGTAACCTTTTTAGAAAACGAGAAATTGCGAAAATATACAAATAATAAAACTTAAAACCCGAATTTCTTCGAATATATTGTCACTTAAAAATAATGCACTTGATCTCATTAATTTTAATTTTTACTTCGAAAATCCGGACAGTTTTCGGCAGTAAATTTTCGGAGAATATTTTGTTGCACAGAACCATAATAAAATGCACAAATCACAAGCAGTACAGAAAATGATAGGCACCCGTTATAACATATTTTTTGTTTTCAAAATGGGCGACAGAAAGTTTTTTGTGCGATTTGATTACAGCTATGAGGGCACTCTCATTTTATTTTCAATTTGATTTGACAATCTGTTGTTTTTATTGGGCGCATTCACTAATGTAGTCACTACGTAGTCAAGTCATTCTGATTGGCTACATACAAATACAAAATGAGTTGAAATTTCCCCTCCGACGTAGTGTAAAAATTTCGGCTTCAAAGTTAGTGGAGAATGATTTTGACGTTTCACAATCAGCTATTCGGTTAAAATACAAAAGATTCAAACTATTCAAAATGAAACTTGACCACAATTAAATTATTTTGCATAATTAAGATTTTATATTCTTCCAAATCACTCGTATTATATCTTATATTTGATATTATTTAATTTAAAAAGAAAATATTATTTAAATTCTCAAAACACAACTGTTTTTTATTTCGTGTGTGTTTACATCTGTCATTAATATGACAGTTTATAATTGACTACCTTTGTAGTGTAATTTTGCATTCACAAAGCTAGTTGAATTTCGACTACGTAGTCACTACATTAGTGAATGCGCCCATTGTTTCCCCTTTTATTTCTGTTTTTTATACATCGAAAATGTTGGGGTGTGTTCGTAAGGTTTTCAACGTATTTCGTGTTAATTTGGTTGAAATTACATCATTTTAAAAGTAGATTTGTATACAAAATGATATCATTGGAATTAAATTTGAAAATTTTCAATGAAATTACCTAATGAAAACGTAATATGTTTTATCTGCTATACGTGTACAAATAGTTCAATAAATGGCGTAAACTGTTTCTTCAACCTACATTCTTGCCAAACATTCTCTTTCTGATTTCGGTTCACGTAAGATTTTGATGACCTGCAAATGCAAGGATGGGTCGAAGGATGGGCTTCAAATTTAAATTTGACAGTTAAAAAAAGAAAAACGTTTTTGGTGGTCGCATAGAAAATATTTTTTTTTTTTTTTTGTAATTTAAACTTTCCTCAGCAAAAGCTCTTAGTTTTGCTGTCAAAAGACTTAGAAAAAAAACGTGCGTTGGAAGTTACAGAACAATTATTCGAGTTTATTATTCGAATGGAGATCTCCAAAACATTAATGCATGTAATAATCACGTGCATCGTGACACAACCCACTGCAACGTCATTTTGTCCAAACAAAACTTGTGTCAATATGGCAATTCTTTTATAAGGTTTGACAGCGAGTCTGTCGTTTTGGCTGAATGATGTCTGACTATTATGATGTCACTGACAGTTCAAAATGAAATTTTTCAACCTTAAAGTACTTATAACTTTAAAATTGTGAATTCGTTTTTTTTTTCAACTTTTGATGGAGCACAATATCTCATTTTTCTGAACGCGCCTAATGACAACATTAACTGCAGTCTGGCCCCTTGAAATGAAAGCTATTTTAAACGTCTTGGCTGAAATCGATCATTAATATTTGTTTTTTTTGTTGTTCTTTTCAGTTATGGAAATAAGCACAAGGAAATTGAGAGTTAAGGCTACTTTAGTCCCATATTACTCAAAAGAAAAGCACACCATTATTTCATCATGAGCCCATTATTCAATTGTTGTGTTTTGCTACGCTTAAAATAATAATTGATGATGCTTAAAATCTTGTGTTGCCTTTACGATTATTATACTGTTAGATACAAATCCTTTGAAATCACTTTAATAATCCCACAAAACAAAAACTTTAAGCCAAATATAATCTTTTGCTTTTGGGAATATTCAATTCAGAGCCTTTTGGGTTAGTTTTAGCTTTATTGAAATAGCATTCTCGAATGTCTCATCGTTGCTCCGGGCAAATTTTGTTATCCTCTGCAATAATGATTGTTGTTTTTTTTTGTGTACCTTGCCTGCAGATTTGGTTGAATTGAACTTCCCGGGCGTTGTTGAGGCGGCAGCGGTGGTTTGTTCACTGACTACGAATTTCAAAATGATTTTGGCAATTTCTCTTTTTGATGACATTATCATCAGTCAGTCACCGGAGGCAGTTAGTTATACGGAAGCAAAAATGTTTGACTCTGTGTTTGGCTGTGAATTAATTTTAATTTATTATTGTCCGGGAGGTAAGAGATATATGTTTATGGTTTTTGGGGTGGCTGCTGGCACAATACATGAATGAATGAACGTTAAATTCGAAGTCAAATTATGTGTTGTTTGAACAAGATTATTATCTTTGTTATTACTACAGTCTTATTTAAGTAAATAGGTTAAATAATTTTGCTGACTTTTGCTACAAGTATAGCTGTATAGGAAAGTTGTTAAAAAAATAAATTTTGTGATATGCTGTGTTTTCTTCATAAAAGATGAAGATTAGGAAAGGTTAAATCCAGATTTTCGGGTGACCATAACCCTTGCTAAACCTCGAATTGGTCTTTATCTCGGAAGCAATTATTTTTAGCAGGAAAGTTGTTGAGACAAAAAATGTAGGCAATAAAATAATTTTGTATTTGCATTTTAACCTTTCAGCTCGAGGAATATTTTTGAAGATTTTTCGATTTAATTTTTCTATTTTTAATTCGTATTTTACTAGCACCAACGACGGCTCCGCAACTTAGTTAGCGACAGGAAAAAAAAAACATGTGGAATTGTATTGTTGCGGTAGGCCATGTAGTCCTTTAGCGACAGAACTATGTATGTCGATCTGCTTTACAATCTGGTCCATTTTTTAACTGTTTTTTTCTTTTTTTTTTAGAAAACTGCTACTCCTTAATAAACTGTATGAAAATTGATCTCTTCTCAAATGAAAAATTACCTATCTCCCATTCGATGTTGCCTTTTGTCGTATCGAATGCGAAACCCTCTATATACTATACAATGTATATTTTGTTTGAAAAATTAGATTCATAGCTGATTTACGATTGTGATGTATTTTATCCAGTATTTTTTGTCCAATATTTGAAGGTTATTTTCTTTGTGACATGTAAAGAATGGTTTCTCTATATATCTCAGAGATTACAATAATAATCAGATTGCATGTTTACTTGAACTGCTATTAGAAATCTTACCAATTTTTGGTTGTTGTTGTTGTCAATGAACACTATAAAATTTAGGCAGACTTTAATGGTTCTTCAGATCTTGATGGATTTTTCGATATCCTTTAAGTTTTTCTGCAAATAACACTTAAGGAGATTGAACGATATTATGGAAAACATCACGTAGGAAAGAAATTCTCAATGACCATGAACGCCAACTTGAAAAAAAAGAAAGTCAAACAAACAAACAAACCCACCAAAATTTCAAAGAACATAAGAGAGACTTCAAAAACAAAAAAAAACAAAACAAACCCAGCCCAAGGGTGAGGACCAAATAATATCCTTGACAAAACTTAACGCTTGCCGAAGTGATTGCCAAAATATATACATTTTTCTTAGGAATGCTAAAACAAATCTAAGTAAAAGAAGAAGTGAAAGGTCACTAAATTAATAAAAAAAAACTTCTAGATGTGTGCAAAAAAGTAAAATCACAAAGCATTTTAAACAAGGAGACTGTATTTCCGTTTAACATCTATAAAACCTTTTTTTTCCCCTTAAGCTGTTGGAAACTTCATATTTCTCGGAGTAAAGGTCGGTTGGTTCAAAACGATTGAATTTCCATAGGAAATTCTTTTGTTTTAACAAACATTGAACACCATCAGGCGTCACCAGCAGACAAAAATAATATTTTAAATTTCATATCCGTTTTCCTTAAGGTTATATACTGAATTTTCGTCCATGTAAATGTGTGTGGAAAATGAACTTCAATAAAAACCACTGTGGGTTAAGTGGGTGGTGAGAGTGGTGATGGCTCCTTTTTTGACACGGGTATTCACAAACACATGAGATGAATGTTTTTTATTAGTTTTTTTAATACTATACGTATAGATACATTACCTACCAGTAACGAATTTTTTTTTAATGGTTTCTAAAATAACATTTACGCCACGAAACATGATGTGTGATATCCACTTAGTGTCACAGTGAAGTTCGGGTTCAAAATTCAATGAATAAAAAAAATTGGTTTATATTTTTAGAAGCACCCCGGAAATGGGGAAGGATTAAGGGATTTAGAAGGATTATTTTCGTTTACTCGGGGTAACATATAATTTTGTGTGTATTATATAATGTAGTTTATGGTGTCTAAGCTTTTTCAACATAATAATTAATTAATATCATGTTTAAATATGTAATATGACGCTTTTGAAATACATGTGCACATAAATTATTGACGGTATTATATGTATGTTAATGTATGTCAGTGACTATAAAGGAAAAAATATCTTATACCGCTTGGATGCGAAGTATTTAAATAAGGTTCTAGAATTTATTTGAGCTTGTGATCCTATAGATTAATCACTAAATTTTGAATTTGTTATTCAAATACTGCCAAAAACCTCGAACTTCGCAAAGCTTTACCGGTAGATTACATGCCACACCATGTGTCTTCGCTTTTCGAGAACCCATTTTTTTGAACTATACCGGATATTGCACTCAATTTTATCTAAAAAAAAAAGATTATGTTCCCATTAATGTTTGTAAGAGTTTATTCTAAAAAATGGTTAATGCCGCTTTTTTTAAACGTGTTCAAAAACCCACATTTTAACTTGCATAAATATGGACCTGACATGACAGTTAGGAAAACGGGCCTGAGGAGAGGAGAACGAATAAAAATAAGAACAAAAACCACGAAAATACATACCGACGACGGCAACCGGTGGACAAACGTGAAAATTGTTAATTAACCCTTTTTATATTTAAAAAAAAAATCATTTAAATCAACAATAAATGGCCGATAATTTCAAAGGAAATCTGTGTGCGTTATTTCGTTGAGGAGACGAATACAGAATATAATTCTGTGCATCCCACACATACATGTGAACGTACTACATATATGGCAAGTTTTGGATTTGTAAAAAATATAGAACTGAATATTTCAATCAAACTTGACATAACGATAATAAGGACACAAAAAAGTACAGGTCGATATTTTAAAACTAGGTACCTAGTGTTTTTAAGACATTACCTAAATACGTTTTATACATTTTTTAAGACCATAAATGGGCGATACCTGCCTTGGCACCTTTCATAGAGATATTTTTTTTATTTTCGCTTTTCTGGAAAACGTATATACATTTTTTCAAGTGTTTGTTGTTTCATTTAAACCTTTAACTTTAAATGTTTCAATTTTCAATGAAATATTTTTTTGAATTTTTAATAAAGTTAATTTTTTTTTTGAAAACTTAATATTCCGAAAACGACAGGATTGTTTTTATGAAACAAGGCATCAAGCGATTTTTAAATAGATTGTATACCCCAAAAAAATTGTATAGCTAAAACTAACGGTACCTTTTATAAAATTGTTTTAAAACCTTCAAAGAAAAATCTAATTTTTCTCAAAAAAAAATTCTTACGATTTCGATTAAAATAATATTATGTGCTTATGTTATTAAGATCTACCATTGGAAGAAATTTGAAAATATTTCCATTTTAGTAATAATTAATAAGAATTTCTCTCATAGAATCATTTAGTTTTTTTTTTTATTTTCACCTATATTATTATCTGTTTAACCGATCTAGTTAAAAATGTGTATACAAATGTTTCAAATAAGTTTAAATAATATTACATATACAAATTTCAAAAAAAGACAGGTTCTGTATTAAACAAAATATTAAAAATATTTTTTTAAATTCAATATTTCAAAAATGGATAAATGATTTTTTTTCAAAATGGCAACAATAAACTGCTGAGTTTGGCAGTAAGTTTACATATAATTCCCATTCATGAAAGTCATAGCAACTCTATAGCTGATCTTTAAAATACAAATTCTAGAAAAACATAAAAATTAGAAATTTTGTACTGACTGCCTTTTCATTGTGTTCAAATTTATAAAATCAAGTTTTTCTCTTTTAATCTAAAATCAATCTTAAAGTATTTTTTATTCACAAAACTCTATATCCGGTTTGAACTAATAAATTAAAAAAGCCCACATAAATAGTCGACAGACATTATAATGTTTTAATTTTTCACAAGAGACTAATTAATCCTCACGTATAAATGGAGGTTAGGTTAGGAACTGTACATGTACAATGTATTAATATATCAATGCAGAACTGTGAGCTTACTTTTTGAAATACAAATATGTATAAAATACTAAATCGTAGGTACATAAATACTTACATACATCTCACCTATTAAGCCATAAGTAAAATAAATCTTTGAAGCAAACTATTTCGCAATAAACAGTTATTTCCACTCCATTACTTATCCTAAGCCAACATTAGTTTTTATTAGCCATTATTCTCTTACAAAATAAAAGTACTAGAGTAAAACAAACTGACTGTTTTGTATAACGAATCGATTCTTTTTTCTACTCGATAAAAACTAACGTCCATTTTTTACCCTATATCCACATCTACACCACACACTACCGGGTAGAGTAAATAAAGTGAAAGTCCAAACCTGCCCTTTTGAATCTTCAACAACAAATTACATATATATGTTCATATATACAACAAATAATGTCAGGTCAGTAATTCTCTTTCACATACGATATCAAATGATGTGGCAACAAATTATTTTGCTAGGATGTCAGGGTACAAAAAAATGGAATGAATTGGTCGCAGGTACTTGCTTTCCAAGATATAGATATATATATTTGACCTTTATATTGCTTAAATGTATTTAACCACAATTTATATTCATATTTAAATAATCTCTGAACTTGTAAATTTAGATTTAAAAAAGTAGTAGTAGTCCATGGTGTACTGACCCATAGGACTGCCACATCAAAGGTACAGGTCGGAAGATCAAATCCCTGCTTCTTTCACGTAAAAACAAACAAAAATTGTTACGGCTTCTCTAAGCGTATCTCGCACGTTCTTTTAAATTAAATTTTATAACTTATTAATTAATTAATTTAAATTTAAATTAAAATGTTTTAAATTTAAATTAAATTGTTTTAAATTTAAATTCGAATCAATTTTTTTTTAATATAAAAAAGGTGTGGGAAGCCGTAAAATTCCACTAACCGACAAACAAAAACATTAATCCATACATTTCTTTGATTCGCATTATGTAATATGTAAATTCTTTTTTTTTTTTTTGAAGCAGAGTTATCACTGGGATACAATTGCATCGCGGGAGATTCATTTTTATCGGTAGGATTCGAGAATACATTTTTTTAAAAGAGACATATTTTTTTTTAAATCATTTTAACTCAAAGAATGTTACGTTTTTTATTATGAAAAGTAAAACTTTATTTTACTTTATTACAACATTTTTTTTTTTTGCATATTTATGAATTATTTTATATTTAAATTTTATTTAATGAAAAAAAGCTAAAATGTTTTTAAAAATTTTGCATATATTTTCAAAAGGAATCTTTTTTCATTGAGAGATAATTTTGACTGTGGTGACACTAGCGCACAATTTTAAACGATTTAGTACGATGTTAAAGCATTTTTAGTATGATAAAATGGCTTTAACATCGTACTAAATCGTTTAAAATTTTGCACCACTGTTTTTAAGATTCCTTAATCTACCTTTAAAGAATCTCTATATGGATGGTAAAAAGTCAAATATGTCGAGGGTTTGTATAAGGTACCAATATCTCACCTTTCTTTCGTGAGAGTGTCAATCGATAAATTTTTTTTCTCTAGCATATTGGTAGTAACTATATGCTTTACACAATAATGTCTTGAAGTCTTGACCTCCTTATGAACATTAAATGAAGATTCTTTTATTTGTATCGCATTCGCAAATGGAAAGTAGAACAATATACATTAAAAGGTATCTAATTATATTCTTAATTAATAGGTTACTGAAAGAATAAGGTAATGTTTATGGTCAAAGGTTTGTTTCTCGGAATTGAAATTAATGACATTAAAGGGAATTGTGTAACTTATTAAATTGTGCTAAAAGAAATCCACATGCAATTTGAAATCATAAATAATTATGTTTATTTTTATTGTTAACTGAATTAGATATTTGAATATAAAGTAAAAAAAGAAAAAAACACCTTCAACAAAAAAGTCTGCCAGAATACTGGTTTCAGAGAGGGGGCAGTATTTGATACCTATCCTATTTTCAAAAGTCGCCTATATAAAATAGCAAAAAATAATCATTTCTATATGTATATAAAAGTAGATTTATAACCCCATATATGTATGTAATGTACGTGTATGAATTCCTTACGCCATCATAAACATTTTTCTGAACATTTTATTTTATGCGAATTTTTAATAGCTTTAAAATACTAATAAAAATTAAAACAAAAAAACGTGGATCGCATCCATATTACTCTCTTTAGTCTACACTTATTACTATTATCTATTGCATGTGCTCCTTTTTAAACCGGAGGATTAAAGTTGATGAATAGACTCGTTTATTTCGAAGCAATGAGATTCTTGGGGAGTGTACCCATGCAAAGAGACCATTTGTTTCAGTTGATTATATCTTAAAAAATAATTTTGGTATTTAGGTGATGTTTAGTAACTTCATAATTTATAATATCTTTTGCATTAAAAAAATGAGCAATACGTTAACCAAACAAAAATATAAATGCTTTATAATTGTTAAGCGTCAAAAGAATAAATTCTCTCTCTCTCACTCTTTTTTCTCAACAAGAGTCACTGTGCGACGTAAACTACGTGTCGGTTTTATTTGTAATTTTATTCTTGGATTTGTCTCATTATTGGAAACTCTTTTAGCGTTTTTTGCGTTCTTGTAAATAATGGGTCGAACAAATCTTGTAAATAAGAGCTTTGTAACAAAAGGATCCGAAATTTTTCTAACCTCTTTCTTTATCCATTCAAGAATTAAATTAGAATTATTACGTTTATCCAGTTGATGTATTATATGAATTCAAATTAGTGAACAAATAAGTCATTCAATTCAGCGTGATAACTCTTTACAAACGCGAATATTTGTTTAATAGCTTAAAGATACATGTACACATCGTCTGCATAGATGAATAATTCAAAATAGTAAATTTACAAAAAATAAAGAGAATAGGGCCTAAATTGCTACCCTATAGTATTCCGAAATTAATATTAAATTTATTTCTATTCTTCTTACTCTGATTCTTTTTTTTAAAAATCTGTCTGTAAATTATTGAACAGTGTCTTGTCTTTCTTACCTGATCTTCATGAAGTTTCGCAGTGACTAAAAAATTTAGAGTAATAAATAATTTCTTAGCTTCAGACTTAGTTTATTTAAACAATTTTTCTGTGATTTATTCATTAGTACATTATGTAACTAGATACTTTTAAAATAAACATTTACCTTTCTTCTTTATGATGGCCGGATTATTTAAGAATAAAAAAGCATAATTATGGGTTCTATCAATTTTCGGTATAATTACTTGGATAAATCATGCAGTTATTATGAAAGTATTTTCCAGAAAATAAAAACTTTGTACTAGACGCAAAGCGCCAGTTTCAATTTTTTAAACTGTGCGGCCAGAATCCTCAAAATATTTGTTTTAAGTTGCAAATTTATGGTGTTCGGTGAGGAAATCCTGGAAATTTTCTATCTATTTACTCTCCATAATACTTAATCCTAGTCTTTACTAACGCTCTATTTCTTAAAAAAACACACAATATTTTCAACTATACATTACATAAGGATATGGTGAATTTCATTGTTTTATTATATATGACATTTCCTTGTTTCTTTTTTTTATCATTCTTAGAATTTTATTTAACACCACACATGCTCTCAACTTTATATCCTTATGACATGATGAAAATGAATATTCGTGGTTAAGAATTATGACATAAATACATTTTTTAAAAATAAAATCGTTTTTTTTTTTATTATTTCAAACTCCAGAACCTTATAATGGCATTTGCTTTAACCTTTAGATACTTTCGAGCATTTTATACCCATTATCACCATTCTTTTTTTAAATATAATAGTATACCTACATATGTTTTAATGTCTTTATGCTTTATGTTCTTCTTTTACCCAAGTTCACGATTTGAGTGGGTGTTTTTTAATTTTATTAGAATATTTTTGAATAGTCCTCTTTGTACACGTGAATATCATTATACCCGTGCTAAGTACATACACTTGATTGCTCTCATTGAACTTAATATACTTTTTTTTAATATAAAAATTAAATGTATACCTACTACTGGATCGCATGTACTTGCTTCTATGAATGTTCATAATATACTGTGATTTAAAGCTTTTAAAAGCTATAAATCAATCTTCTAAAACGACGAGAACAACATTTTAAAATCATTGGAGCGGTTAATTAAATTAAATTAATTTTATATAATACGCTTCCGCGTAACGGCAAACAAATCTTGTAAGATAGACACAGTTTTTTTTCCACCTAAAAAATTTTAAATAAGTGGGTATGCTCAATAATGGCTTTGTTTTAGCTCTTAAGAAAATCGACCAATCCGTCTAGTCTGTAGCCAAAGAGACGGACAGAATTTCGAGAGACATACTGTTTTTTCTTCTCTATCATCATAAATGCCAAGTGAGATCAAAAACCCGAGTTCAATATTTTTTACGAATACATAATTTGCCACAAATGTTAACCTAAAAATTGCTTGTAATAGTACATCATATTCATTTTCACAAATTATATCCCGAACATACATCAAACATTTAACAAGATATGTATCACTAATTTGTACAAAATTATTTAAGTCGACTGTGATGATGTGATGTCTGTAACCATCTGTCACAGAAAGGAGCAAAGCACATAATTTGAATATGATCCTTGCAGCAAGCACTTGAAATGAAGCACTTAAACCCTTGCCAACATTTCAAAATTACAAAGTGGGACTCCTTCTCAACTCAAATGTGTGCACGTAACTATGTATGCGATTTTGGAAATATGTATGTATGTATATGTATAGCCAAAAAGAAGGTCTTTTTATCACCATAACAATCTAAAGAGGATTCAAAAATGTCAACTAGAGCCAAGAGCGATGCTCATTTAACGGATGAAGAATTCAACTTTTAAGCGTATATAGCGCTGGTGTAATTGCTTTTTTAATTGTTTTATTATTTAACTTACCGCTGTAGTAACTGTTATCCGAGTATCCAAATTTCCCGGCAGTTCTTCCTCCCACAGGCATTTTTATTTGGCTGTTTGTGGGTTTTTATGTGTTTGTGTATATGCTTCCGTTTAAAAGTCAGTTAATTACAGATTGTTTGTGTCTTCAACAAATCATCCTGACCTGGAAAATAATTTTTGATGGAAATTTTTAATTTTAATGATCATTTTTAATATTAAAAATTAATGTGTGTTTTGGAATATGTAATTATTACGACATGACGAAGATAATGCACGTAGGTCGTTAAAAAAATTGAAACAAGTTTAAAAGTATGAAAAAACTTTAACTAATTAAGGAGCGTAATACTGGCCAACACTTAAAACTTGATTAATTTTTAAAAAATAGAAGATCGTGTGTAAAAAGTGATTATTCGAAAATTTCACAAAAGAAAAGGGGTTTGAATAGTATTTAACTTCTTTCATTATTTTTTTTCAGATTTTGATTTTCGGAAAAAAGTGCACATCCGATTTCTTATTTGGTGATATTTGAAAGAAAGAGTAGTGACGTATACGTATAAGCAAGAAGAGACCATAAGAAGAAACCTGAGCGATATTACAGAGAGAGCGCAACTCTGCGAAGCTGAAAATGGTAGCTAGTTACGCAACGTTATTTTCGACATTTTAATCCAACAAATTCCCCGATATTCGAAAATCCATAAAGAATATAAAATGTTTGATGATGTAATCGACTTAAATGCATCAAAAAGCTTCGGAAGTTTAAGAACAACTTATATATTATGGACTCTGCCGAAAAAATTTAAAATTAAAAAAAAAATCAAATTAATTTTAATTAAAAATAAATAAAATGCAATAACTTGCTATTGTGGCTCAAGTGGCTTAGAATTTTAAAGATTTTATATCGAGAATATTATAATAAATTAGAGAGAATGGTGAAAAAGTTCGTTCTTAAATTACTTACACAACTCTTAAAATGGGCTTAAAATAAAGAATGACACCACATCTGAACTCCTGAAAAAATATTGATAAGTTTAACTTTTAAATGCAGTTTTATTTCTATTCTTAAGAGGATGTATCAGATTTTCGGTCAAGATTGGCATAAAGTTTTCTACAAATACGTTGAAAGTTTTTTTTAACACATTTTTGTTGTTAAATCCAAAAACTTTCTTAAATTAATTAAAAGTTTTCGTTAGTCTTTTTCAACTAAAGTCATAAACCAGTCTCGGCTTTAATATTTAAAAAGTGAAATTTAAATTACAAAACCAGAAATTTAAACACAGATTTTTATATTTCTCTACAATTCAACTGAAACTTGCTTGAAAAATGCTTCTCAAACTCTTACTTTGTAAGGTAAAAACAATATATACTAGCTAAAATCCAATTACAACGTTACTACTCAGACTATATCTGTTTTAAAAAATAAATCTGGGGTATCATAACTTTAATTCAAATTTAGGTAAATTAGTTGTGACAGTGTGTTTCAACAACTAAACATAAACCCAATTTACATTCGTTGTGCTTCCTTATTAGCAATCCCTCAAAAATATAAAAAAAAACTAAATAGGTATGATGAAACCCTCAAATTTTGAGGACATTTTACTCACACACAATGACACAAAATAAGCAATATCCAGTGGGAGACATTCTGGGTTACCAAACGAATCTGTATTTTTTTTTTATTGTCACTGGGAAGTTATTGCTTGCAAAGCACCATTAAGTGTACAAAAGCTTGAATTATACAAGCTTTTGTCCCGAAACCCTAAACGAATTCACATTCCATCAATAAAATGGGATGTAGAGTGTTTTATAGTAGCTACCTTCCCGCCACCCACACGAAAGCTGGTAACGTATAAAATACTCAATGGAATACAAAGAGAAATATAAATTTAAGGAAGTTTTCATTTTTGTTTTATATTTTGGGGTCCTTTAGTTTTGTTCAATTTCACATGAGCACACATGCAAAGTTTATTTGAAGTTTGTTAAGCAGTGTTGTTCATTTTGATTTCCATTCTCGACGTGCTTCACATATTTTAAACCAATTCTTATTTGACAAACGTTACAATCATTATTTTTCTGCTTTTGTTAATTTTAAATTTTCTAATGAGATACCTTACCCAAGGGAGCTACATTTTGATTGCTGAAGGCAAATGTATTTTAATTATATTGTAAACTGATTCAATGTTTAGTGGAATTGTATAGTGGTCAAAGTCAAATGTACCGAAAAATGTCTCATTGTGCATATCTCAGTAATACTAACGTTTACAAATAAAAATAATTCATAGCTAAGGAAATTTCTTGAAAAAAATTCATAGGACTTCTCTTTGTGGATAGTTTGATTAAAAAAGTTGTTTTATAGAAAAATTGTTTTTGAACATCCGACACAGTCGAGATTAATGTTTCCGTTAAATACATGTCAATAAAATCTGTTTACTTATTTATTAATTTTTCTATCGAGTTTTTGGTTAGTTTTTGGATTTAAATGAAAAAAGATTCCGTTGTTTTTATGACTGCGAAATATCTGTACTTAAAAAATGCGAAAACAAGTCAAAACTAAACACCTAAAAATTTAGTATGTTTTTCGCTTAATCGCAATTAGACCGTTTTTATGAAGCAAAAGCTCTTCAAAAAGCACTTACACTACTGGATCGCACGAATTTTTGCTTGTAGTTAAAAATTATGATGAAGTTACATTTTTAAAATTTTAATACACAAAAACTAAAAATATTTAATTAGCTATGTTTTTTTTAGATTGAAAAAAATATTTTCAAAATGTTTAAGTACTATATTTCTTGAACTATTATTCTAGATCAGCTAAAATAAATATCTGAATTTCTACTCTGGAAGATTATGAACATAAAAAAACTGCTTCACCCTAATTTTCCACGCGGTATAAAGAGCATAAAATATTTAATACAAAACTACAAAATTGTTTACGAATATATGTTACACATGTTGGTACCTAAATTTAATTCAATACAAATAACAAAATATAAAGTATTTGTGTCCATTATTTATTTTTTGGGTTTGTGTATCTTAAACATAGTTAGGGTAAATTCTTTGAATAAAAACAATATTATGTGAACAATGTCCATCGGACTATATTATGTAAGGCGAATCCCTATATTATATGTACACATGTATAATGTATATAGTCAAATCATATTGTTTTTCCCTTCTCAGGCAACCAATTGACAGCATATTTACATTTATTAGAAAGGACATTCAAGAAAAAAATAAGAAGGACTTAATAATATTTGAAATTTGCTGTCAGCGTTGATGTAATGAAACTAAATCTGGCGTCACAAACATTGAAACAAGTAAATCCAAGTGGTCAGTAACTAAGGTTGTCATGTGATGACATGGTTCGAGACAAATGATATGGTGGGATTGTTATTGAAATTGCAAGAAGATCTTATTTCAATTTCCGTTATTTAAGCTAATATTTCCATCCTTTAGGCAATTTAATAACCAGAGTTTGTTATGTCATTTTTGTTTATTCTGAATTTATTTTAACAATAAAATAATTGTGTTGTTATTTCAAATCCGTGATAAGCATTGCGAACCATTTCATTTTATAACTAATGTATTGTTTGTACTGTTATTTATTGTATATATGTACTTACCCTCCTGCCTAAACAGAGGTAAAACTGACTACTCCATTTCTATAGTCTTGACCCTTGACCCTATTTAAAGATTTAGGAAACATTAAATAGTCATATTATACAGGGTTTTCTATAAGATGCGACGAAAGGCTACGGCATGTGTTGTGTAGGTTGGATTTATGCGAGAGGGGGAATTTTCTGAAAAGTCAACTTGAAATAGAAAAAAATTAAAGGCAAGACAATTTGATTTATAGCTTTGAAAAGGGTATAACATTTTTTCGTACTCTGTTATCCGTCGTTGTTGATGAGCTTTGAACTCGAAAGTTTGAAGAGTTTAAAGAATAATTTTTTGCAAAATTTCTGAGTGTAGTTCACTTAAAAACCGGGGCAAAAACATACGATCGTTATTGGTGCCATATTTTTGTTAGTAACCCTGGGCATCTATAGACGAGCCTTAAATCGTTTGAACTAGTCTTTAATTTGAAAACCCATTTGTTTCAAACAGCTGATCGATCTTTCGGTAGTTCACATAGTTTCCAAGTCCAATTATGTTTTATCTGAGTTCATCTCATTTTTCATATCAACAATCCATTGTTCCTTATAATTGCTCGAACCGAAGAAGTCACGGTTCTATATCGCATTTCTGTATATTTATTTCTTCGATAAATTCGTTTTTCTTTTTTCCATTTGCTCATATGCTTTTGTGGAAGCACATTAATTTCTGGCAGTTTTGAATCTATTCAATGTCTATAGTATCAAGACACGACAAACATCATTAGATTTCACACTAAATTTGGTTTCTAAATCTTTTTTTAAGGGTAAAAACAACTTAATATAACAGAATTTGTATTATTAACCTTCATATACAAAGAACATATATAGATATATTTATATACATATATTCAATAAATAACAGTACAAACAATACATTAGTTATAAAATGAAATGGTTCGCAATGCTTATCACGGATTTGAAATATGTATTAAAGTTTGGTCCCTTTCATTGAAAATTCATATTGATTCAAAGACTCTATGTGTATAAACAGCATCACGTCAATAGGTTTTATAATATATGTAAGTACTTTACAGTTACAAGTTCTGGGATATTAGTTAGTGGTTTGATTCCACGAACAAAGACACTAAAACCAGTTGTCATCCAAAATATTGTTTCCCAAAGCTCTAATAATAAATTGTCTTGACAAAAGCAAACAAATCTTTTTAAAAGCTACGTGACAATTTCCTTTTTATAGCTACATTTATATCTACGAGTATGTTTGAAGTTTCATTTTGAAAATTCCATTTGTTACGTGCCACAATCTAAAAGATATTTATAAGATACAGAACCAAATACGTATAGGGACAAAAATACACAATATCACACAGCAGAATCAATTCAATCAACTTTTATAAAAAAAAAACAACAAAATACACACATGGAACCAAATTATCCTAATTCATATATTTACTTTAATAGGGTAAAATTCTTAGAATTTATATTCCAAGGTATGTTTAAAGAGAATAAAGTACAGGGTGGACCAAAAGTCCGTTTAAATTTGAATCGGTAGCTGCGTCGAGCAAGAGCGGCCAATGGAAATTCAGTACCATGGCGTCGCGGTCGTTCAGCGATAAACAACGTGCGTTTTGTGTACGCGAGTACTACCGCAACAACGATTCTTTTACTTTTTCGCTGAAGATATGCTGTTACAGTGAATACAGAGCGGTATATTACCATGCTACAGAACTTTTTTTCACCAGTGCTACGGGATTTCGATGGTTTTAATCAACGATAGTGGTTTTAGCAAGATGGGGCAACATGCCACACTTCCAACGACTCATTAAGTGCTGTTCGCGAAATTTTTGGACACAAAGTGATATCTAAAAGAGGTGCCATTAACTAGCCACCTCGTAGCCCGGACTTATTCTCAATGGACTTCTTTCTTTGGGGATACCTTAAAAGTTAAATTTTTCAACAGCTACCCAGTGTCCTTAGAGGAATTAAAGGAAAATATTCGAGAGGAAATGCAAAACATTTCACGAAACACTTGTGAGGCCGTCATCGAAAATTTCCGCTCCAGGTTGCAGCAGTGTCAAAATAGTCAAGGATCACACATGGATGATGAAATTAAAAAAAAATAAAATCCCTATTTGTTTACTTTAATAATTAATAAACAGTTTTTATCTCACATAACTAGTTTCTTTTAAATAATCATTTGAAATGTAAACGAACTTTTGGTCCACCCTGTATTAAATTTTGATATAAGAATCCAACAGAAGGTTTTTATGAACGAATCTACAATGCAGCCCTGTTGATGCATTTCCAATATTGTGAATCCTTGTTAACAGAACTTACTTGTATATTCGCTTGAAATCAATGTTATTGAGGACATTTTCATGAAAATCCTTAATCGCAGTAGAATTTTTACTTTTTGTGGTAAGACCACACTCCACATTCTCCATGATGGCACTTCATTGCAACTTAACATCAAAGAATTATGCTTGAGCATAAAAATTAAAATAATGATAAAGTCTTGCTGATTTTAGTTTGCGAAGTAAAATTCAGATGGTTCAGATGGAGCCGCAAATTAAATACAAATGCTTTGGTCTGATATTTGGTTAATATGATCAGAGATGACTGAAGATTCTCGGAACACTGGATTTCATCCCCAGCATGAAAGTTCAAATAGCACACAGCATGTTGAGAGTCAAAATTATTCGTTTGATGGTTTTCCCCTTGATACGAAATGTACATTGTGAGAATTTCATTTTCTCACCAAATGTGGTCCTGGTCAGGGATAGAAATGAGCACACTCTGGGTTTTCGAAAGAAACCATAAACCATAATTTTGAAACATGTGTGTTACTCTAGATTTTAAAAGATAAAATTAATACATTTCGGAGATGAATATTGTCACTACTTCTACCGTAATTTAAATAGGTTATGATATTGTGATAATATTCTTGAGAAATTATTTAATCACCTAGGTTAAAAAAGGGTGCAAGAAAATTAAATTGAAATGTGTGATAAATTAATATAGATATTATATTGCACCGCATATAAATATAAACAGATTTAAACCTAGTTGATACAGCAGTGACACATTATTAAGTTGCTTTTAAACTTCAATCTAATTCAGAAGCAGGACACACCACAAGTTTAATATCTAATACAACTTTGTATCTAAATTATAAAAGTGACATGCCACTTTACTGAAAACTTATAATGAGTAAAGTCGGTTAGGGAAGGTTTACGTATAGCTATATTTAAAAGGTTAATGTAAGGTATATAAAGTTTGAAAACTTTCAAGGTTATTTCCGGAACTCTGAAAGTGTTAATTTTTAAAATATGGAAACTGGGTTTGACACGTTTGTTGTATAGTTCAATATAATTCATCATACTTTTACTATGAATTCAAAATTTAAAACTGTGTTTGTTGTTTTATAGCCAAGTAAAAGAAGGTCCCATGGAAAAGATTATTCATTAAAAGGTCGAAGAATTATATTTTTTATTTATTTATAGGTTATTATTAAAATATTTTTTGTTTTGTTTTTGGTTGATAAACCTATGCGTTTGGCGATACAAGACGGTCAATATTTTATTCAGGGATTTTAACTACCTTTTTATTGAATTGGACATTTTTCGGCATCCCTTAAAAAAATTTATAAACAAATGAAGCTTGATTAAATGCTTCAATCTTTATAATCCAAGAATTAGAATCCAAGTTATAATTTTTTGAAACTAGTTACATATGTACATATGTACGTCGACGTTCTTAAGAATTTTGATTTTTGTTTTAATTAAAATAAATTTTACGGTAAGAAATTTAATAAAGTTGCCCCGTCGCGTCTTCTCTCCCGTTGCATTTATCCATATGAAACTAATACAACATTTGTCAGACTCAATCACCCATTTGGATGAATATTTTTGCCCCTACCCAATAATTGTACACAAATGTAGTCTGATATTTTAGCTTTAAAAAAAAAAATTAACCTCGAAGATCCGATAATTTATACCGAAGTTATAAATCCAAATGAATAAAAAGCCTTCTGATCCGAGTTGCATTAAAAGAGTTAAAATAAGTTGCTTTCACGGAAACGGAAAGATCTGATGGAAAAATAATTCGTGAATTATAAATAATTCGTGAATTATAAATAAGTCGTGAATTATAAATAAGTCGTGAATTATAAATAATTCGTGAATTATAAATAAGTCGTGAATTATAAATAATTCGTGAATTATTTTGGAGAAAATAAGATTATTGAGTTGATAAAGTTTGGACTCAATCCCTTTTAGGAAATGTCTGCATAATAATAATTTTTAACTTTCGGACCAATCGTATTGGTGTTTTAAGTAAGAAATTCAAAAAAATAAATGCTGTACCTGTAGGTACATTCTGTAACTCTCACATCGATAAAATTGGTCGAGAAACGTTAAAAAATGGAACAAAGCTCATACGATTCGTTTTTATTTTCATCGTTTCTTTTATTTTATCGATGATGGTATATACATATACCTCAGGGATCCCTTTTGTCCTCGACTTTGTTTCGGTTTCTCATATTCATTGAAGATCTCTTATCTTTGACTCCTTATAACTTATCCAAATCAACAGGTTATAGGACAATAGGTTATAGGTATATCGGATACCTAACTCTAGCATTCTGTTTCATTATTTTAAGGATAGTCAAAACTTCTTAAGTAGGTTCATGTAATAAATAAAAATAGGTATATTATGAGTACCGTTTACCTTTGAAATATAAGATATGAAAAATTACATTAAGGCGAAGTTTTTGAGTACGAGATCATCCTAGTTATGGAGCGAAATGCTAGTTAACTAACTCTGGTGTATCTCAGACCTAACTCAGACACTAAAAAACTTACTCAAGGAGAAATAAAAGTTTGGGAAGCCATGGAGGGCTAATCCTCCTATATTTTTGATATAATTTCAGATATAGATTAAATTAATTAAATTATTGAACACCTTATCGTTTGTACGCTCTTCCCTTTCTGTGGAGAGGCGCTCATTATCCCATATATCTGATCTGAGCCATTGAAGCACATTTGATAACATTTTCGAATATAATTACAATTTCACTGTCAAAATGCACAAAGAAATGATTTGAAATCAGCAAAATGCTCCATTTGATGCACATTATGTCAAAACTATCATTTTTCATGTTTTTTTTTTTAAACGTTAAATGATTAAATCTGCGTTCAAAACATATTAAACAAATTCCAGATGAAGGATATTGAAATCTATTCAGAACTACACCCCACACCACTTCACCACTCTACCCTCATCAAATTATTTTCTTAATATACGCTCTTGGCTTTACCTTCTGAAAATCTAATCATTTGCCTGGAAAATACGCTTCATTAATTCAGATCTAAAGCATTATCAAGTTCAATTTGCACAAAATTTATAATTTTTGTCGGAAACACAATTTACTGATCTCATTCATCGACATTCATAGGTTTCAAATCCTATCGTGTCACTTTCAATATGGAATACATTTCATCTTTAAAAAAATAAATCATAAAACACGGCTATAAAATGTTTCCGTCATAAATATTTTTAGCACGCTTTTTGCTATCAATGATCCATCATCAATCAATCTTTGGTATGAGCGCGTCGTGTTTCCAAATATAAGGGAATTTATTGGGTATTGTGATAAATCCGTATTTCGACCTTTTCATCCCTAAACATCCACCCACAAATGTAGGTATTTATTTCGACGAAATAAATGCTTGAGAAAAATGTTCAAAATCAATTCATTAGTTATGGGGAAAAAAAATAAAACAAAAAATCCCTCGGGCTAGATTCATCAATTATAATTTAATCCATCAGGCATTCGGGTTTTTAAATATTTCATTTAAGAGTCAGCTGAATTGGTCAAGGGGGAATTAACAAAAAAAAGAGAAAAAGGAAACATATTCTAGCGCTGGGACCGTTAGAAAAATCCAATTTTAAAATTAAACTTTTGTTCAATATTCTTTATAGTTACTTTTTTTTCTCTTTCTCCAGAACAACGGCCGGCACCGATTTACAGGAGACAAAATATTAAAAATTCCCAAGAAGCTTCATAGGACATACGCAAAAACTTTTAATTGAATTAATTTTTGTTAAAATCAAATAAAGATAAACTCTCGATAAGAAAGGAAACTTTAAATTAACGAAAAACTTTTGTTTATATTGCCGTCAATTTTACGCTGAACTTTAATATAGTTGGCAGCCATTTTTGTTTTTGATTTTTCTACGTCTCTATGTGTGGGATGGAAATGGAAGATAATTTCATGCAATATACAAAATTAAAGTGAAAATTATAGCCCCGATGATTTGCATTGAGTGTCTATATTTTTTTTCTTGTGAAATACCAAATAGCTGTATACATGGGAATCAGGTTTTCAAACTCCTGTGGTATAATATGTTTGGAATTCCTTTGCAATCGTCTATTCCTAGTTAAAAATGCGATGAGACTAAGATCCTGCTGGCGGCATAGATAGGATTCATTGTTGAGGTGAAATATCTACACATTTCAGTGGATGTTTGTGTGTGTAATTCGCAAAAAAGTATACTTGATGCATAAAGAATGAGAGAGGGTACATGAAAACATTCACATTCGAGGGAAGCACCAGAGCAAAAAGCTTTTGATGCACCATCGAATGATTTTAAAAACAAACTTCAATCCTTGCTGACGTTTGTCAAAGTGCTGCATAAAGTATTATTGGTGAAATGCATTTCCGTTTGTTGTATACAGGGTGTTTTGGTAAAAAAAAAATGTATGCAAGGGGCGAGCCTATTTTTTTCTAGGTGAGGAGGAGTTATTATAAATGAAAAAAAAATTAAGACTAATGAAAATTGAACATATAGTTAAAATACAAAATTATTGTTATACAAATAATTACCACCATCAAGAAACTAGACTCTGTGAAACAATGGTTCACTGTGGCGTATACGTACTTTTTGTATTTATTAATTTCTCCAGAAGGAAAAATTAATTTTTCTTTATATTCCAAATAATAACTGCACCTAAAATTTTATTTATAAAGAAAGGTTTATATTTTTTCGAAAAAAAACAATATCCTAACTATTTGTTGCAGGTACTATCTGTTTACGTAGGAAGGGACCATCCGGAGGTGACAAAAGTCAAATACAAATCTCTAAATAGGGGTCCATTCATTTTTACTCTTACAAAGAAATGTTTTTCAAAGCATTTTTTATGGACAATCGTAGCCAAATATTACCTGAAAATTTGAAAAGCCAGTCGTATTCCAATTATATATCAACAAATGCCTTTTGGTCTATTTTTATTTTCCAAAAATCATTTAATTAATAATTTGCTCAGATACTCTTTTCACAGCAGATGCTAGTTAATTGCAAATATCATATCATATCAAAGAGACGAAAACCACAAGAGCAAATTTTAAATTTTAATCCCTATGCTGGAAGGGGAGCTTCAATGGAATTTCTTGTCAATTTTTTAAAGTTTATCTTTGTACGTGGCAAACACGAATAATACACACGAACTTGCTCTTGTGGTTGACAACATAAAACTGAAAATACTTTAATCCTTTCAGAACGCCATTGCAATAGTACAAGACAAAAGTATACTTATATATGAATCCATATGTGCGAACTCAAAGGATTAATACGATCTTCGGTAGGTTTTGAATCCAAATTTAAAGAATAAAATTTACAAATTTTTAAACCCTTCCCCTAAAAAGATGAAAATAAAAAAAAAACACTTAAAATTGATCTCGAAAATGTTTTGGGTTTTCGAAAATTCTCTGCACACACAAATATATAAATCAAAAATTCCTTAGAATTGATTAAATGTTTTTCTATTGTACGTTTCAAAAAATATAAAATTCACCATCATAAAAAAAATATTTACCTACCTTTTCTAGTTTAGAAATTAGCAAAAGCCAAAATCACAACTCTAATCAAGATGGCGGAAATCCTACACTTTTACAGTTGAAAAGTCGCATTTAACCTTTCTATATGAAATATAAAGAAGTTTTGACAGTCATTTTTTGTTTTCACTTCTTCTGCAAAGTGTTTCTCCATTTTTCTTGCTACTGTATCTAAGTCCTCCGAATTCCTGTCGAATTTTATGAAAAGTGCCTAAGTTTTGAATTGCAAAATTCGAACGAAAATAGTTTCAAGTCATTTTTATCAGCATCTCATATGCCACTACTTCCAAGGTGACTGGTTGTCTGCCTTGCTAACGGCAAGGAATACACAAATTTGAACGACTATGGTCTCGTCCTTTCTTTTTTAAAATACTTTTTTTTTGTGTATTTAAATTTAGGGGAAGAATGGACTCGGAGTTCCAAGCGAAAAATACGTTTGGTTTTGGAAACTTAAATGCCTTTAAAAACTAATGGAATCACTAAAAAAATTGTCTATTTCTGAAGAAATTTTTGTTTGAAAGGAAAACCAAAAAATCAATTAAATTTTACCGATCCAGTTTTAGTTACTTCCAGTTTAAACTTTTTCGAAAAGCAAAATTGTGCTCGCATAATTGCAATTTACGGTCGAACAAAGAGAAATCTCGCGATTTTAAGGTTAAGTTAGCAAGGCTATTTTGAATTTGTTGGTAACGTTTTCTCAACTTGAGCTGCATTGAACCGTAAACAATTTAAAAAAAAAACGCAAAACTGAAGATGAACATATTTCAAAATTTGCATTTTAATGAAAGTAGTTTCAAAAATGCGAATATTTTTTATTATATCTTCAGTACTTGGCAGCACTATCTGAGACTAAAAACAGCACAAGTTTTTTGTTAAAAAAATTGAAATTTACTAATTTGTGTATACCTCCCTTGACTAAGGCTTCATAAAGGAATGTGTCATCTCATTTATGATTCGTAATTCTTGATATTTTGAAATAGGTAGAATAAGAATAAGACGATTTCTTGAGGCGTAACATATTTTGAAAGAGAAGTTAAGTACTTAAGTACCCAGACATCTCCTACTATTTTTATTTTTTCAGAAGACTTCCCAGTCATAAAGTGACGACGAATTTATTCCGAAATGAAACCTGCAATCCTGCAGAGTACACTTCCAAACTGGAGGTGCAATTATTTTTGTCATAAAAGACACAATGATTTTTTTATATTTTCTTATATTTGTATGTAAAATTTTAAATGACACGGATACTTTCATATTATATCGAGATACTTCCTCACAAAGAATAAGTCTTTCGGTTAATGCTATATGACGATTTATATCTATTTTGGAATGTAATTTTTGTGGTTCTCATTTTATGATGTATTTTATAACTACATACATATACATATAAGAGTTGTAGAATGTCGGTTGTGCGTTTGGAATACGTGATTTCAACACACATTATTTATGTGTGTGTAAATATTAAAAATTATCTTGAATTTTTGTCTCTGAAAATTAAACTGAAATTGTTACAACTAAAACAAAGGTCAAATGAATTTATCTTTCTAGAAATGTCAACACATATTTTTACGAGTATATTAATCCTTTACTGAGTATATATCCTTTTTGGCAAATAACTACAAATATCGTTTTCATTTTATTTTCCATGGATATACCAAAATACAAAATGAGTAACACATACAATTATTTTAACTTTTAAGGTCAAAATTTTAACTCTAACTCAGGAAGTTCAACTTAATTTAAATTTGAACTTTTACAGCCAAAGAGCTAACGTTATATGTATAGTAAATGATTTTTCTCAGTAAGTGAAGAAGGCAATCGTTGGCTTTAATTTAAAAACAGTTGATGAAAGGCGTGGTATTCGTGAAATAGCTATCATTCCAGGCGTATAAAAAACTTGGTCGTAGCTTACCCAAGTGTTTGTTGTTCATTCAAACCTTTAATATTAATATGATGGTGCGAAAGCTTGGCAGCCTAACTGCAAATGTGTTATCACACAAAAACCCATTCACAGCATATTATTTTTTGAATTTTTTAAACAGAAACATAAAAGAGAGTGTTCGTAATATTTGAGTGGATTAAAAAATAAAGAAAGTTGTTCTATAAATATATTACTACCCATGTTTTGGTGAAAGTGTATAGCAACTCGGCAAAATTTGTACATGCAAACAAAAACAAATCATTTTTGTTTGTTTTGTGAACAAACAATAAGAAAATATTTATAATCACATTTATTTGTGATGTCAAAAAATTGCTGAGCTAGTTATTCACTTTTTCAAAAAACATAGGTTAGGTAGGTAAAAGGTCCCTTAATACTGATTCAAAAGAATTAAATGTTTGTATCTATTTTGCAAATGTAATGATGAAAAGAAAAATAGAGCTGATTTTCACTCCAAGCCGATGCAATGTTTCCTCCATTTGTAACTCTACTTCACAAACTATTACGAATTATAAATAATTATTATAATTTTGGCACAAGGTTGTATTTTTTTGTATTACTCATACATGTGGGATTTCTGGTTATGTGTAGTATCACATTATTCTCTGAGAGGGTTTCCTAATTATGATAGAAAGTTTTTTGATAAAACAAACGCACTAATGTGAAAAGGACTCAGTTGATTAATAGCATTTCTTAGAAGATTTACTTTCATTGTATAGAAATCATTAATGATGTGTTAGTAATTAGCAAAGAGATATATACCTTATAAAAGAAAATGAAGCAAAAGTTTAGTCATTTAAAGGATTCCGCAGTGGAGGAGTTAGATATAATTTGAATAGAACGATTAATCATATAACACGATGCAAGTAGGATTTTGGTTCTTCCTTAGATTAACGTGATGTTGATTTTGAAGGTTATATTAAATATAAGTTAAAAATTTCTGATAATGCTCTTAAAGGATCTTATAAGCAGAGTGATTAGCAAATAAGCGTGCAGATTGTAGTATAGCAATAAATAAAAAAAATAAAAGAAAAGAGCAGGAGAACATATTAAAACTGAATAAAAATTCAAACGCGTTTTTTAAACATTCTTTTTCTCTGGAAATCCAAAAAAATCAATACCGGCTACTGGATAATTGTTATATGTACATAATTTAGAAAAATAGGTTATGAAGAGAAAGGATTTTCATAAGTAATTTTTTAAATTATTTTAACCCCCACTTACGAAAGTATTTGCTCTTTATATGAAGCCAATAAAATTATTATAAAGTCAAAGACGAGTTTAAACAAAATATTCTACTTGGCTTATGTATTTCAGTTTAGTATATAGAATTTGTATTATTAAAAAAACCTTTGTAAAAAACAATTTTATTGGTCACATTCTATAACTACATGCAGAACTTTCAAACATATAAAGATGAGATTTCAAAGTTTTCCTTGAGCAACATTCTATCTTTTAATAATATATATATACATACATATCTATAATATTTATTTATATACATAGCTATTTTATATTTTTTTTCAATATAGGATTGAGCTCTATTTTTAAACACTTTTAAGCCCTATGTGACAATACACGAAAATTGTTATGTTAATTTTAAGTCATTGTCATCAAAGATAATCTCGTTATTCTAATTAAGCTATATTTTTCGCATGCTTAAGGCATGGAAAAATAACATCTCTAAAGTTTAAAATCTAAATATTTAACAGCGCCCTACACCTGATATAAGTTTGAATATAAGATTAAAATATTCAAAATATCTTACTTCGTGACCAAAATAATCCCTTAAAGCCAAAAAACACCATCCGCTTGGGGATTTAATAAGGCTTCTTGTTTGGAATGTAAATTCATAACCACCAACCCGTAAATTCGAGTAGGATTTTCAGCTCAAGTTAACTAGCTACGTGCTCAGGATCAATTTGAATTTTTCTAGGAATTTAAAAAAGTTACTTTATTAAATAAATTAACCGGAAGAATATTTTTTATAAAATAAAAACTATCTAATGATTCCATGAACTGCATATGAAGCCAACCATTTATCAAATATTTGTTTTAAACTAATTTTATTAATCAATTTGATATGAGATTTATAAATGAATCAAGCTTTTAACGTGATATCAACGCACCTAATTAGTCTCATTTTGTTTAATAACATTTTTGGTACATAATATTTTTAAACCACTGAATACCAATTAGTAATAGTTCCTGTTTCCGATACATTATGTGGGCGTTAGTGTACTATAGTAACGTGGATAAAATTTGATTTGTTATTGTTCATTGCCGTTTCACGGGAAAGATTTATGGTAATAATATATCAACTCATTTTAATATCGAATATGAAATAGTTAAAATCAAAAATTTAATAAACGACAGAGGCATATTTTTTAATTAAAACCTGCGCATCTATCTACATGAATGCAACCCGCATTGTTCGGCAGCCAGATTGTTATATTTCAAAGTCATAAGCTAATTGATTTTAATTGCATTCCAATAAATTAATTTTTTTATTATTCGATGCTATCAATCAAAAACACATTTCATTTTAATATTTAAATCATATCAATGCATGCACGCATAAGAGAGCCACAAACCGCAACAATTTAACTTAACTAAAATAGAAAGGCAAAATTCAGGATAACTACTCGTATAATATTTTAAATTGAATTCTACAATTTTTTCAGAAATATGGTAATTAAAAGAAAACAAAAGCTTGAAACAAATGTAATAAGTACTTAATATAATTTAAGCTAAAATATTCTATTTATAATTTACGGTTTTGATAGTTTATTCATACGATTAGCTTTTGCTATGAATATATCTATTTTTAACTTTAAAGCAGAAAAGGGTTTTGCCAACCATTGTTGTTTCTGCACTTTTGATATACTCAAGCAGCCGTATCTATCAAATTTTCGTATCGTCTCCAAGAGGTCATTTAGTTAAGTGTGCTTAAAAATTTTAAACTGCCTTTAACTTCCTTACTTAACTTAACTTAACGATTGTGTCACTTAACTCAAAAAAAACTACAAATTCTAGGCTATTTTGACAGCTTTAAAAAAATGCAAATAAAAAACGAGTTCATTAACAAATATGTTTGTTTGTTAACTGTCCGAATAAATTCAAGATTCATTTCAAGCCTATAAATACTTTACAATTAGGAAGTATTCAAAACCATTTTCATACCGTTAAATGCCTTGAGCATTATTATTTTATAAATGTTATTATTTAATCATGACTTGATTGATCTACTGCCCTATTTTCTTCCAGATAAATTAATAAATAAAATGCACGACTTGGTCGCACGAACTTGCTCTTATGTGCGATCACACTGTATTTTTAAAATATGTATTGTAAATATTTATACTTAAATTAATTAAACAACTTCTGAAACTGTTTTGACACCAACGCAATGTACACCATCTAATTTCTCATACAAATCTCAATTTATGAGAATAAAATTTAAAAACCGTTGCAGTGGTTTTGTGAAAAATTAATTTTTATATAGAAAATTTTGAAAAAGATTTGTACTCCATTTGTTTATTAATGCGGAGTTTAAAAATTAATAAAAAAAAAAAATTACCCATTTTCGATGTATCGAATTTTCAAACATTTTTTGGAATCGTTTTTTTTTTTTAATCTTAGAATTAAAAAAAAAAATTACTGGATTTTTTTTTAAGTTGTGGGCACGTTTTTGAGAAAAATAAGATTTTAATTTTTTGCTAAAAAAAAATTTTACGGCAGGTACCGTTATTTTTGGTGTTAAAAAAATGAAAAAAACATGTACCAAGTTTAATGAAAATCTATCCACCCGTTTACGCTACAGCCGAAAGAACAGACTGACAGAATTCAAAGATAAGTCGATACAAATTAATATTTAATATCAGATTTCGGTCAAATCTATTTTTTTTACTTCAATCCTTAAAACAATTTTCTGAAAAATGTGGCTTAATACTGATTTTTACTTTTAAAAAATTTCCATGTTCTTGAATTTTCTTAAAATGTAGTTATAACAATTCTAACTAAATCAGATAGAGTTCTTAAAAAATAAAAGTACACCTACCTTTTTTTTAATTACAGCTGTTCTATTTATTTAATTTGTTTTACTGTTGGCACAAATTTTCAGTTTACAAAAATTGTTCAAAATGGCTCCCTATTGTTCTACAAGATCTTAAAAACTGTCGTTTCAAGTGTTTTGTGCTTCAATAATTTTATATCTGTTCTTTTGCAAGGACAACTGGAAAGGCAAAATCGACAGTTCAGTGGATTTTAAACGGAACAGCTTGCATTCTTTTCATGTGCAACGCGTCAAGACCTTCGATCCAAGAGGGAGATTTATGGACAAAAGCTGGAGTTGTGTAAAATTACGTAAAAGGAAATCCGGTATACAAATTTTTATCGAAAAAGTCGACAGTAAAAACAAATATTTCTATATAGGAGGTACCGCTTATAACAGTTCTTGGTAAATTTCTTTTCACCAACCTATAAAAATAAAATCCAAAATCGTATAACAGCTTTTTCCGAAAAGGTAACCTATTTACATAGTAGTAAGGCGGCTACATACAGACAGACTCAAACTTATATTATTCGTTTTCTCTATCATATTAAATATGTATATGATGTTTGATTGAAATCTTAAGTTAGATTTTTGTTTTAATCTAAAATTTATTTTATCCTATAGATACTACATGTATCTTAAGTAAAAATGCATGAAGCTTATATGAAAATAACAAAAGTCGTTTCATTTTATTATTATTAAAGCCTATTTTATCGATCCAATTAATAAGAATAAATTAAATAAAATAAATTTGAAATTCAGTAGATTTTATTTTTGTCACATTAATATCCCAATAATTATGTATGATTTGTATGTATATGTATATTTGTATTTACTGTATAAGTGTATACATTAATTATTACACTTTACTATAGTTATATGAAGCTTTTCTCAGTAAAGGAATATTATCTTTAAAATACATCATATGTATGTATACATGGTAGGTACATATGTAGGTAATGTTTATTCTGTGAAAAAAATATGAATATTGATTTCCCTTCAAATGATTAAAAATTTGAGGAGGAGAAAAATAATCTGATGTTGCCTGGCAACTGTAATAATAATACGTATTTACATAATTATTGACTATAATTTCAACGTAAATAGCTTTCCAACATCAGTCAGAAATATTTTATTTTTCTGTTTTCATGGAGTCTCGTCGTTTATCCTAGACTTTTTTCATTAGAAATTTTGAGGTTACCATATTCTTAAAAAATACTTAAAATAGAAATTTATTTATTCGTATTTTTCCTCGCTCTATACGGAGGTACATACATATACTTACATATTTATATTAAAAATAAATCCAGGATTCATCTCAAGGAATCAACAAAACCTAGGCTTGAAGGGTCTTAACTCTCTTTTCTATTAAATTCTTTTTAAATTTTTAATTTATTTTATCTGGTTTCTTCGAATTTATAATACGGTATTTCATAAAGCTGTGGTTCAAAATTGTTTTCTTCTTAATATTAATAACACGGAATTTACATAAATCTTTGTCTCTTTAATAAATAACACCTTGTCCAGTGAGCTTATTGATGAGCAATTCAGAGGAACGTTTCGTATTTATAATAATAATAATAATTATAAAAATAATAATAATAATAAAATAAAATAAAAAAAATTAATACCAAAAATTTAGATTTTCTTCTCATCTGTCTGTCTGTCACCGAAACACCCTTTGAAAAGCTTTTGTTACGGGTCGATCTTAAAATCTCTATCTTTTTGCTTTTGAAACTTTGTTTTTTTAACTTTGTCTTCGAAACTTCATCTTTTAAAACTCTGTTACTATTATCTATGTACTTGCCAACCATAAAATGGCATTATTATTATTATTATTATTATTATTTTATATAGCAACATTAAATTAAGCTGTATTTCAAAATAGAGAGGATTTTTTTCGAATTTGTATATAAATTTCGGAATAGTTTCAATTTTTTTGGAACGTTTGGTTATTAATAAGGTATGTGGAAGCTTTAAGTTATTTTAATAAAAAAATTCTCCGAAAGATTTTTCGTATTATTAAAATTTATCTACAATCCAAAAACAAATATAAAGGACAGATGGTAACCATATTTCAAACATACACTGTCTACGCAGTAAGCGTGGCGCCATGTAAATATTCTCTCGAAAACCTTTTAAATTTCTTTGAATATTGAAAAGAACACAAAAATGTGACACGATTTTTGTTGGTTTAAGGTGATGTTTTATTATAATGCTTAATATTATATTTGGAGTATTTATTTCAAGGACTTTTAAAATTGGTGAACTTAACTTGAACTTGCAATAAAGTAAGGTATATAGGTATTTCTTATTGAATGTCTTGTATTTTTAAAACAAATATAAATTTACATTGGCATTTGATGGAAAAGACGAAAAAGATTGAACCACGATTTTGTTTGTCTGTCTGACAGCTTTGCGGTATATGGTATTTGCACCCCTTTCCTTTTAGATATTTTACGGTCTGCTCTTAATATTGTTTACTCAATGTTTTGCAAAAGTTGGTCTATATTTTTTGGAAGGTAATTTACTCGATGTCTTTATAAGGCGTTCGTATGGTGACTATTACACGATGAATCTTTAAGGCATGACTCGTTTTCTATGTTTTAAACAGTTGGCCATCTATCTTCATAGTTGTATAATATTCAATCTTGAATACATCAGCAAAAGTTGATGCCCATTTAGTTATAAGCTTATCTTCTGGAGGAAATTCGGAGTACTTGTTTCAAATTTTCAAAATCCACCATGAAAAATTTACTTCAAAACACGATCGCAATAAAAGTTATAAAAGTACCTACTCGTTGTTTTGACTTTTCTTTCCGCTGCAATAATATACCGAATACCTCAAAATTCATCCCTAGACACAGAAATGCCAAAATATCATGTGAAATTGTCATGATAATATTCCAGTTGAATACTTCACTTTTATGCCACACTCTTATAAATGATTCATGTTTTTTCACCGTAGAAGTATTCCAAACGAAATACGAGCACTTTGAGAATTTGAGGATATTTAAATAAAAAAATAAAAAAAAAAAACATCCTCTGTCGAAATTATGTAGATATGTATGTACAGTACATATGCACATGAATGTTCATAAAAGAGGATTTCATTCGTAAATAAAAATATAAAATGTGGATAGCGGATGTGAATGAAATAGGTAATCATTCTATACGTATATGTATGTATGTATTGTATTTATAAACCTTCTCGTGTATACGCTTTACATTTTGAAGAATAAATCATTATTCTCATTCTCTTTCACTTTGAACAAGAACGATGTTAAAAGCAATGAGTTTTATCCCTGAAGACATTTGGTATAAGGAAAATGAGACTGTTGAAATTCAATATTCAATTATCTATGTGTTTATTTTATATTTTCGTAGCAATATGATGCCGTTAGAATATTGAAATTGCAAAAAGAATTACATTTTGGAGAAATAATAGACTTTTCCCAACAGGAAATGTTTTAGACACAATAATTTTTGTCTTCGACTTTTGAACTTGAAACCTCATATTTTACTTATGTTAAATAAAGAAATTTGAAACTTGCAGCTCTGGTAAAGTTTTTCTAGCCATTGGCTTCGAATACCAGGAAATCCATTGTCGGGTAGGAGAAAAATGTTGAAACTAACATTTTATTTGTTTTTAGACAAAAAATATTTCTAAGTGACATGTCATGGTGGCGTAGACATAAGGCAAATAGACATACCACCAAATATGGGTTCAATAGCAATATGGTGAGTCAACACAAACTTTAATTTCATGTGGTTAAAATTCACGTCTTTATCGAAGCTCAAGCCTGGACAGAAATTTAACTTCTAATGAATTTGATGCTCTGTCTGACTTCATACAAAGAATTATTTCTAATTTTCCTCACACTGAAATTGTCATTGTAGGCGATTTAAATGTACACAATTCTTCGTGGCTTCATTTTTCTGGCCAGACGTCTTTGAAATCTTTTCTGACTTAGACCGTGCATTCACCAAAAATTTGAGTACAACCCCAATATTTGGGCAGGTGCACCATTAAACTGTTCGAATTTTTTTGACGAAATACAGAAAGTAGCTTCGAAAATGATAGGTTTTAGATGTCAAGGGTAGTCAAAACGTGTAATATAAAAAAAAATCAAGCATTCAGTAAGTAGTTTTTTTTTTTTTTTTTTTTGTAAAAGATTAAATATTAAGCTACATTTCAAATACTAATTTCAAGAGCAAAATCATCCAAATTCGTCGTGAAATTTTTACTTGCGATATATACAAAATATGGATTCGTAAATAAACTTGAGATTCTGATCAAACTTGATATTACAATTATAAAGAAGTCGAATGAAGTTCGTCTTTCAATTCTGTCTATCTATCTGTCTATCTTTTCGGCTACAACGTAATCGGATGGGTTGATTTTTTTTTCAAAAACGTGATACACAAAATAAATCATTTTTTTCCAAATCCATATAAGCTACGTTTTTTTTAATATTTTCCAATAGTGGTTATAAATTATTCCTCCCATAAAAATATTTTTTTCGTTTTTTTAAGAAACGAATAAACAGATTTTGGTCATATTTTTATGGAGAATGTTTTAAAAAGTTTTAAATATTTGTACACCACAATTTTCAAAACTTTAGTTTTGATTTTCAAAAGAAGTTTCAAAAATTTTTTTTTAAACTTAATAATTTGGAAACGACTTAGTCGATTTTTATTAAACTTGACACTCAAAAAAAAAAAAAAATTATTCTTATAACCAAAAATAAAGGCACCAAACATACAAGTGTTTAAAAACAGTTATGAAAATTCCTATTTTTCTCGAAAACCACTCCTACGATTCCATAACTCATATACTTTTCCTTAAATTTATACATGATACTCTTTGTCCAAGAAAACTGTTGACATTGGCGCCTGCGCGACGACTGAACATATTCTAACCCAAGAGCGAGGTAAGGTACTCAAAACACATTTCAAAAGAGGAAAAAAGCTCGCGGGTGTTATTTCCATATATTTTGGGTATTTTGGGACCCACGATCTTTCAAGCATTAACCCCATATCTATTTTTTTTTTTTATTAAATGAATACAGGTTATACATATTCAGACTTAAAAACCACAGTATTTTCGGTATAACGACGAGTTCGTGCAACGCAGTCGTGCATATTATTTTTATTTCATATGATATAAAGAATCTGCACTAATTCTAGTTAAAATTAAAATCCCTTTTCTGATACTTTATCTCTTTTTATTTAAGATATTTCCTCAAAAAAAAAAAAAACTTTCCCATACGATGTATAAAGAGCATTTAAAATCTTTTGGAAAAGACATTCAAAAGTTATATATACATAGTACATACATGTGTATTGCTATTATACCAAAAGTATTCAAAAAAAAAAATCTGCAATCTATTTTAAGTGCTGATTTCTATAGCACATAGGTATAACTTCTCATACACACATTTTTCTTGAACCCTGCAAATATTATTGTGTTTTGTTTGCTATTATGTACAAAGTGGGTGATTTGTTTTAAACTTAACTTAAACGAGGGAACGAATGAAGAGATGTTCTTTAAGATATCTTTTTCAATCTCTTATAGATACTTATCTTAGTAACACACCTACAATTTTCTTTTATGCTGTCAATTAGCTTGAAATCCACCCACCACACAGCCACAGCCACAATTTGGAAAAGGGACTTTTGCCTTGTTGCTGTTGGTGTTTAGATTTTTTTTTAGATATTATACCATACCTACTACATACCTGATGGAGATTTAAACTTATTGAATTTCGTAGATTTTGTAAATTTACATAATTCTTTCGTTTATCACTATGAATAGAGAATTCTGTGTGGGCATTTTTTGTATAGGTGTTGTTTATTAAGTTAAAGGATTTATCCTACACATTAAGTAAACACTTTGTTAAAAGTTAACTCCTGTTACCTAGGTAAGTGTATAGGCAGCCCAGCAAAATTTTACACAGTAAACAACAACAAATGAATAGTTTGGATAACTTAGTCAATTAAATAAGTGCATAAACATAGGATAAACTTTGAAATAATTTGACACTCAATCGGGTTGCAGAAAAATATTTTTAATTGAAGTTTAAGATTGTTGATATATGTATGTATATTTCAAGAGTTGATATTTTTTTTAATTGTATGGTTTGTTTCCATTTAAAACTAATGGTGGTTTGGAAAATTAAGTTACGGTTAGACGGTCAAAGTAAAAAAATCAATGCGTTAACTTTTTGATGTTAAAATATAATCAATTGTATACGTAATGTTTTATTAAGCTTAAGGGAATTTTTTTTCTTTCTTTATGCAGCACCACTTAAAGAAGTCTGATTATCATTGGCGTGGCAGTCATGAAAAAGCTATAACTCCAGCCTATAAAAACTTCGTGGTAGCTCACTAAAGTGTTTATTGTTTCATTTAAACCTTCAATACAAGTACATATTGTTAATTGTTTTTTTGAATAATACAAAAAAATACTTATAATAAATAGCCCCGTGGTTAATAAATTATTTTTCATATTTAATTATTATACAATTAGTCTTTGTTTTAATGATATTAGAAAACAAAACTTATATGTCTTATAAAATTATGAATAGCCGCGTTTTAATATCTACGGATCTGGATCGAGATTATTTTTTAACACGTAATACAACAAAAACTTTGGATCCTGCTCTGTATCTGCATCCGAATATAAGTTTTCACTCTGGCGGGTAGATGGCTTTTCAGTCGGTAGGGGAGTAGAAACTGTAGTGTAAAGAAAAATGACAGTATCTACATGAAAAAAAGTAGAAAATAAAACGCGGCTAATATTTTCTGTAAAGTTTAGTTAATAAAATCTAGCAGGTCTTAACGAAGTATTAGATATAGCTTCTATAATATTTTAATCAAAACTTTTTGAAGGCTGAATGACAAAAACTTTAATTAAAAAATTAAAATGCCAGCTTCTTTAATCTTCTCTAATATATCATCTCATTAATAGATTAATTTATCAGAAAAATAGTTCGAAGCTAGGTTTTCAAACGCTTTTAAAAGAAATAGTTATCGAATTTATGACACCTAAAGAGGAATTTCTTTTCCGCATATGTAACAAAAAATGCAACATATCAATATTTTTAGCTTAAAAAGCTGAAATGTTAGTCGAGTAACTTCCTTTTTAAGCACAAAAGAAGTAATAAGTTGTGTACCTGTATAACTAAAAGAAATATGGATGTGGGACTGACAACAGCTGACTTGGAAGTTGTTTGTAAAAAATGGGTTTTAATATGCCTCCCGAACTACGAGAAGGCCTTCAGAATAAACATAACCCGAATAAATTTGTTTATGACTTAAAGTAGTTATAAGATTCCCAGGACTTTTGGCATACACAAAATTCCATTCACAAAATTTCTTAAAAATACCCAAAGTTTAAAAGTGTGCATAAAAGTATGCCCATATAGAAACTTCCCACCTAACAAATTAATTTCTACAAGGCCAAGTTTCTTTTTTAATTTCTTGAAGTATTTAATTAGATCGATAGGGTAGCACGGGAACGTTGGTATCAAAATATTTTGAAGTCCCGTATATATATACAGCTATACTTTAAATCCTTTTAGAAGTAACATTTAAAATAGTTCTTATAGTGTATAAAGTATGTATATTGGGTGACTAGATAGTTATGATATTTTTTTCTTTAATTTTTTTTTTTTCTAGTTTTCAGAATTGTTTTGTTTCAGCAGGTGTCAATATTTCATCATGCATCGTTTCACGACCATATAAAATGTCGTCGCTCCATGAGTTCGCTGATTGGGCACTGGAAATGTTGGCCGGAGGACGAGGCCTATTTTTGGTTCAGTGGCTATGTCAAAAAACAATATTGTCGTTATTTTACGGAATACAATTGACATATGTACATCAATGTAACCGCAAAGATTGACTTTTTGGTGCGGTTTATTATAACATCATCGGACCTAATTTCTTTGGAAATTAGGAAGAAAATACCGTTACCGTAAATAGTCACAGAGCGATTTTAACCGACTTTCTGTGGCCTGTGCTTAACAACTTCAGTATATTCCAGCTGTGGTTGCAACAAGACAGCACTATACGCCTTATAATATAGCAAAACAACGCTTGAAGTTGTTAAGAAGAAATTTGGCGGCTGGGTCAACTAACGGCGAGCGTTAATCAACTGGCCACCGCAATCACGCGACATAACACTACTCGATTATTTTCTCTGGGGTTATGTCAAGTCCTTAGTATACGCTAACAAGCTAACCATTTTGGACGAGCTCGAGGCAAAGAGACGAGACGCTATTTCGGTGCATAACGCCGCAAATATTAGACCTATTGATCAAAAATTATACTGACCGTTTGAAGCAATGCCAGCGAAGTCATTTCAATGATGTGCTATATGAATTTAGCTTCAGAATAAACCCAGAATCAATTTAAATTTCTTTTCTTATCGTTTTTATCAGTGCACCCTATACCTACAATATACATATATCGTTAAAATTTTATTACTTCTAATATTTTTTTGAATTTACCTGGTAGAAGGCCTGAAGATTAAACCAATTGGACTAATACTATTTAATCATTTTAAATTTTGTATTTATTTGAGATATTTTTTTTTTTTTAATTTGAAATAAATTCGAAATTAATTCAAACTACTGGATCAATTATTAAAAGAAATGTATGACTGAAGATGCAGGCTTTTCTTTGGCCTTACTCTTTCGTAAAAAAAAAACAATATTGACATTTTCTGATGATAAATACATACACAAAACAGACACAGGTATTTACAATGCATCAGTAAGTTGTGTTTCTAATTAAGATGCACAGTTGCACATATCAATGCTAATTAGATTCTCTCATAAATCAATTTATTCAATTATCTGTGGTAATTGCAATCTAAGATATTTAATTAGGTTTCATCTCCTATAACCAAAATTGACTCCTCTATGATTTTATTTGAGGTTAACCTTAAATGTCAAACTATATTCATACTTTAATAACATCCCTCAGAATTTATTTATATATAAATATGTTTTGTAATAAAGAAATAATAAGCACGGTATTCACCATAATAATAACTTAAAATTTTCATAAACCCAATTCACGAAACAATAATAGTAAATATTTATGAGCGCTCATAATATTTACGAGTGGTCGCGACCAATCTTAAGTCATAAGCGGTCTCACCGAAAACTTTCCAAATCCACTCGCTAGTTGTCATATTGACTGAGTTTATTTTTTGGATTCAAAATTTAGAGAAAGATCGTCTTTGAAATAAATGAAATGAAGATAAGTCAATAAATGACAAAATTTATTGCAAACAAAATCTACAACTGCAGTGAAACAAGGTGCTTGTAAATTTATTTGAGCCATTTGTGAAAAAAATTGAAATTTATTAACAAAAACCAATTTGATTTCATAGTTAGGGATTGTCTGGTTTCAATAGGATGGATTTTATTTTCAGACTTCGAAAAATACTTATAAGTATTTGTGAGCCTCATAAATTTATTAGGCCACGATTATGAGCGCTCGATGAATACCGCCTTAAGAGTCACAACCATCGTGGCGACCACTAGATAGATAATGAAATGTTTTATTAACCATAAATAATATAAGCGATAAAAAATAATACTCAATCTTTGCATATACATACATATTCGTACACAAGGACCTTCGTTTTAATATTCATAACGATTGATTCAAAGATAAAAATTCATAATTAAAAAATACAAATTATGAAATCATAAATGGAATAATTGAAATAAAGGATTAAGATAACCCGGTTTCGATGTCTTTGTGTGGCATTTTTCTTCCTCCAGCATAACTCACCTCTCGAAAGAAAACATTGTCTTCACAAATTGAATAAGGTAGAAAGATATATTTATGTAAATGGGATTGAGAAGAACTTTTTTTATTGCATCTTTATTCATTTAAAGTGCTTACCGTAAATTGGATTTCTCGCACTTGGTGTTGGTTGAACTCTTTTCAAAAATCCCAGGAGCCAATTGTTTTAGCGGTGAAATCCTTTTGTGTTCACTTTATGATGTTTTTGTTTTATTTTTATCGATACACAGAATTCTTTTAAATTTTTTTTATTTCCGGCGAATCTTTACCAGACTAACAATATCAAGGACATAAATGATTGAGCTGTTAAAGTCCACAAACACTAATTAAAGATCTTTTATCACTTAGTCCAACGGGTTAGTCTAACATACGTTCTTATCGACACAAAGAACTTCAAGGACTCCACACGCACGAAAGGTTTTTATCAAACTGAAAGCAGCATCTGACGATTTAAAGTTGTAATGGTCCATCATCAATGGAACCATCATATTGGCGCCAAACTGAGCATGACACCTAAATTTTGTGTTCCACTGTAGTATCCTTGTTGTTTTATTTTCAACATTTTGCTGGTGAGCTTTTACTACAAAAAGCTCTGCTTGTCTAACCGAGTTGAATCCTGAAGAAGAAGCAATCTTTTTTAAACTCTTTGCAAACAAAAAGGATGAGGCATAATAAAATAGAAACGGTATTAGCTCTTTTTGCAAGGAATGCAGCACTTGACTTGAGGTTGACGTTGAAAGTTGTGGGCTGTTAGAACTGTGGTAGGCTATGTTTGTTTGTATATGTATAAGAAATATGGAAAGAGGGTGAGATATGAAATCAAACATTTTATGGTTGATCCTTATCCGGCAGAACATTGGAGTTTTTTTTCTTTCTTTTCTTTCTCCTATAAAGGATTAGAATTACGATGGTAACCAAACATTGGGATAATGACCATTGTAGGCTATGGATGGACATTGGAATAATAAAGCATACGACTTTGTCTTATGTAGCTGCTTATGTTTTTGTATTTTTTATTTGAATGATTTGTTTATTATTAAAAAAATATTACGAAGTAACAGTGTTCCCAACTCAAACAGTTTTCAGTTCCAGAGCGATTTTCCAACCCCTGTTCCGACCAACTTCAACATAAATAAATTTTTTATTTTCTTAAGCTTGTTCTGAGCAAGGTTTCTAAAATAGAAATTTCTTTTCTTTCACATCATGTTAGTATTTGAGGTAAGTCATATAAATCAACTCCAGAGATAAGACCAATTTCCCGGAGTCTTCTTGACAAGAACAACCCCTTTAATTTAATGTCTTAAGCATTTCCTAAAAGCATATTTTTGCATTCGGGCCAGTGCCAACGTTTTTGGATCTTTTCGGTCCCAATCGGATATAGTCCTAATGAATTAAATGAGCTGTGCTGGGCGATCTTAAAGGAGTCGCCTATCTAAAGTTCTATGACCGACATGTTAAATTGGCGGAAAAGCCATTTTTTCTTGAACTAGCCCCCGACTGTCTAAATGGATGAATGTATTTGAGAGGATACATGCGCTCAGACGCACACTCTCGTATTGATGTTTGTCAAAGACATCACAATGCGACCCCGGCTTGAACAAGAAATTATCTATTCTGCTTGAGATTGAAATAACAGCGGCTTAATGGTTAATGCGAAGGACTGTTATGCCAAAGGTCTTGGGTTCGATTCCCAATCCTCTAAGAGTATCTCTGGTCATAAAAAAAAAATTATCTCACCTCAACCGATCAGATAAGGCAGACAATTTTACGTCTCGTCCATTCCTGCCAATAACATGAATACAAGAATGGTTGAGAGTTGTAAGTAACTAGGCCCTGGTTCTACACAAGCTGTTGAGCCAACCCAATTTATAATTTTTTTTATAGGTAAAGCATTGCTCTTGTCTTTTCCAGGAGCTCATAGAATGTCTTTGGTGTCAGCAAAGTTCTACTCTGTATAGGTATACTCGCAACAAACTTTCAAAAAGCGATCGTTCACATAGTTGAAACCTAAGACTTCTTGCATAAGTTATCTCCAAGCATTTAATCATTTAATAAGTTAAATCCCTGCTTGAATTTTGTTTGCAAGGTGGCCCATTGAGATTTTAAGCTGGTATCATTTTAAGCTGCCCATATCGATATCGAAAAGTGTTCGTAAAGTGATGCTTCAACGGGACTTATTTTATTTGGGGCTGCAGAAATATATTTGACAGTGAGTGCGACACTTGTACTCCAGACCTCTGATTAATGTGAGCGTGCCATTTTTGTTTTTTCTCATTTGATACTAATCGCTTCTGGCGGTGGTCAACTATTCTAGTGGAAGAATCCGTCGACATTTAAGTAACGGATTCCGGTTGAAATGAGCCAATGGGTTTTACTCTCTATTCTTGTTTTTGATTTTTGAAGTGAAACAATTTCTATAATCAGAAATTTCTTGCACGAAAAGACTAACGAACCCTTCAAGCAAACATAAAATTAATAAAAAAAAAAAATCACTCGGATCGGAAGTAATAGGAGAAAGGAACCGAAATGGCATAAATAACTTGAGCATCCTTTTGTTCACATTATGGTTATTGTACAAGTATTCTAGGCCTATTTTCTTTCCTTTTTTATGCTACATAACTTTTGGTGTAGAAATAGTTTCCGATTTCTACACCAAAACACACAAAAGAATTTCGTTCATCTCCATGATCCATGTCTATATTATGTGACAAGAATTCCTCATAAGAAGGAGTTTTTTTTTTTTTTTTTTTGAGACTCAGAACCAAAATCATTCCATTTTCGACTATCAACGCACGGGATTTGTAAAATCTTTATCATAATTTGTGTGTTCTTCATTGATGTTCACGTACAACATCACAGTTGAAGAAGGACACCAAGGAATATCATAAAAAGTCTTGCTATCCAAGACCCGACACGACAACAGTAGTTCGTTTGGAATAATGACATTATCTTCGAGAAGACTGAGTGGAAACAAAAGGAATCTTGTCGCGACATTACATAGACGCCAAGTTAGTAATTTAATAAGCTTATATAATTTCGAATCCACTGAATTGCTTCTTCGGGACTTGTTTTGCTGTGTTTCGTTCCGGTGTTTTTTTATTCTATATAAGATATAGAACATGGTAGTGGCAACGAGTTTATATATGTTGTACATGTTCAAGACATTTCCGCCTGAAAGGGCTTTAATAAATGACAATTTCAGATGATTTTCCTATTAAAATTCCTGGAGCGTTTGTTTATTGAATTTTATGTTAAGATAAATAATATGAACTCATTGACATATAATAGGTTCTTTATCACTCAAAGGTAGGTATAAGAAGGGAAATAAGTTAGCTCAGTGAAAGGTAATAATTTTCGATTTAAAATATTATAACTTAACAAAGGGTAAGAGTTAAAAGGATTTATTTATCATAAGCTGGAATATGATATTTATGGTAGGAATGGTTAAGAAGACTAATTCATTTATACAAAAAAACTTGCATGCGATGAGGTGATGTGTTGACAGAAATGTTGCTTAGATACCTATAACCTTGTCATAATTTTAATTGGAATGGGAGATCTATTGAGTTTTTCTGCGCATCTAATTAAAAATTTCTTTCCTCAAGTAGGTACATATATGATGGATTTGACTAGGTAACCTTAACTAAAGTTCTGGTTTAATTTGAAAAGTGTCATTTGTGGAATATGCAGCCCATAAAGAGGATACAAAAACAACCTTAGAATACCGCCGTTTTATTATTTCGCAAAAATAAAAAAATAGCTGAACTTCAAAAATCCAAGGATAATTTGAACTATGATTAAAAAAAAAAAACGAAACGCAATTTGCATAATCAAAATAACAAAATGCTTAAAAAAACGGCGAAATGAACCCCGCGGCCACGAGTAACTTAGCTTATTGTCCTAATTAGCGCTAGAGTGCGCCGTTTTGATACCATAAGTCCATAACTCGATTGATCTGTGGGTGAAGAATTTGAAAAGAGGAATGTTCTCCCATTGTAGATCATGAAATGCACGCTCAGAGTCCTACAGTTTCGTATATATATTTGACTGTTACTCCTGGAACATAATATGTACATTGTATATATATTTTAATATCCTTCTAAAAGTGAGGCCTCCCCAATTATTCGATTCAAGCTTGATTTATATAAGGTAATGTTTCTTTACAATAAGGTATTAAAATGAGCATTCGAAAGCTTAAAATGCAGCAATGGATCTTTCCTTTTTGATTTTCAGGCCCACCGATTCGTACTCGTAAATTTGAAAAGATCATATAAATAAACTCCTAAGACGAGTTTATTTGCCTATTGTCATTTACACCGAGAGGTGCTTGTGATCTAATCCTATACGCTCTCTAGCAAAACTTCTCCTATCCGTTAAACCTTTGGCATTTATGATTATGATATTTGTTTCAAAAACTCACAAGTTCATCCAAAAATATCCCTTTTGAAATTTCATCAAATTGGTAAATATTTCAAAATAAAAATACACCCAATTCAAGAGAGACAATAAATTTTCCTTTTATACCAAATCCCTTCTCAATTTGGAATCTATAGGGTACCTACTAATAATGTAAACGAATGTTTGAAATCAAATAAATACAAACACAACTCCTTGATATTGTATCTCTATGCCCTATACAAAGATCCCTTAGAAGCAATAGCTAACACTATATGAATCAATTTTGTTTTTCCTATTACAGCATGGTTCGTGTTTGTATTTTTATTTTCTTGTTTACTTCCTGTTAAAGTTGAGAAAAAAAAAAAAACAAAAAGCAAAGAAGTATAAACCTTTTCAAGTGAAAATAAATATGTATCAGAAAAAAATTAAGCATTCATGTATGAAATATCCTTTTAGAAATTTTTGTTGTCTAAAATAAACAAAACACGACAGTCGACTCAACACCCACAGTCTGTAGTTTTGCGCTCGCATCCTGTGTGCATTCTTTTAACATACACTTCCGTTCAATTGAATAGATTCCACTTTTTATGTACGCTGTTGTATTTGAGTCTTTTTAACTATACTATCTATGATTTTAAAATGATAAAGGCTCTATGAATACAATTGGTTGTGCAGTCAATCCATCGTAAATAAAAGCGATGCTACTAAAAGTGACGAAGAGAGGCTAAATTATTGAAAGGTTTCTATTCATGATGAGAAGCATACGATCCGAAGTTAAAGCATCAATCCACTAGATTCTTCAACAACGCCGAGTCATCCTGAACAATAATTTAAGTCTGGCTTCATTTTTAATTGATCTTTACTTCGCAGCCTGTACTTCATGTATGTATGTCAAAGTACTGCCGTGTATACACCTATAACAACTATATAAGGTACATAAATATGCCTAAAAATATTAAAGCTGATTATGACTTTTCACATTTGTTTTAAGTCAAAAATTCACCAAAAACCATTTTACTGCGAATATAAACAGAAATTTATATTTGTATATGCCTCGTGGATGGTCCGCTGATTCGGTGATCACAAATGAAGCAGAGAGTCAATTTGACTCCCACCAACGAACTTGGTATTAAGGTTGATACCGTATCATTATGTAAAGTCAAATCAAAATAAGGTTTTCTTTTTTTCTGTCACTTAAATGCGATAGTTACAAATTGCTCCTTGCAAAATGTGCTCGAAACCAAAATAATTATTCCTCTTGCACTTAATTTAATTTACAAGTTCCTAATTGGTCTTGTTTAGCTTTTGAAAAATTTCTCACACAATCGCTAGTATAGCGGTTTCCAAGCTCGGAATTTGTCCAAAATAATCCAGAGTTCATAGAAATAAACTCCAAATTGAATCCCCAATTACAAATTTGTTACTTTTTTCTACTTTTATCTTCCAATCTTGTTCGATTTAAACATAAATCAAATTTTGATTATTAAAAAATATAACTTAGAATAATTATACGTACTGTACGGTTTATTAGTCAAAACAAATATTTTCTATCAATTTCAACAACATTTAGGTATCTTTAAAATCACCCATTGACCCAATGACGCCCCTTCCAATATTTCACCTTATATTTATTCTTTTTTTTATATTACACCAACAAAAGAATGTTAAAGAAATGTCTATTTTACCCATTACATATTATACCGATAACTACCGATTCACCATGCGAGTAAATCTCTACCTCAATCACCCTGTTTATTCATCTTTGATTTCAAAATCGATGCAAAACAGTTGTTGTATAAATTAAGTATGATATTTGACTCATTTTCAAGGCGATTTTCTGCACGGTTCAATTATTGATTGCATCTTTCCAGTTCAATTGACTAAGTTAGGTTGTTTATAAAACGAACGAAAACCAGGAGCGCATTAAGAACGTGCCTAGCTGAACACATTAAACAAAAAACAAACGAAATATAAATATTTGAAAATAAGAAATATGTTTTAAATGTTGGTATATAATTTTTTTTTATGAACGTGGAAATTACTTTTCCTAGAACACCGTGAATTTAGTAAACTCTTCATTAAGTACTCTAATGATCTAATCTAAGGAAATGTTACACAGACCAAAAATAAAAAAAAAAAACTATTTTAGATAAACTTCTTTCATGGAAGCGCCAAAGAAACTCCTTTCCTAATTTAATTTTCCCTCGCTTAGGTAATTCATTTTCTCCCTTAAAATGGATTCGATTATTTTCGTTTGTAAGTTGAATACTTATTTTTGGGCCTAATACAGTCGCTCGCCTAATAGATTACAGAGAATACATTTTAGAAAATTAAATTTAAACATGAATTTTGCTAGTGTTGACCCAGACTGGGGAAAAAATAAATTATTAAGTAAATATTGTAAGAATTGTTGAGTAAATATTGAGATAATTTCTACTTATTAAATGATTGGAATGTATCCATTTTTGATATTGTTGATTGTTAACTTTGTTAATAGATTACACCTTAAAGAAAGGAACATTATAAATCCAACTGTTGGAGGTGAATTAAAAGAAATTCTATTTTAGCCAAGTGATTTTGAGTTCTGTTGATAAGTTTTTTTTTCTGTTGTTTTTTTAGATTTTTTGTTAACCCTAATACGAGTATAATTAGCTATAATGTGCAAGTAAGTAACCTTCATAATATCTTTAAGTAGTTGAGACGAAAAAAAATCAATTATCCATTTCTATTGTACATTGATTTCGAGGACAACTTTAAGTCGCAACAAAAAAACTAAAAAAAAAAAAAAATAACATTGAGAATTAATGTATTCTTTGATAATGGATTTTCTGTGAAGTTATAATATAACTGTTATAGCACTTAAGTGCCATGGGAAAGAATGTACAAAAGGACCAACTGTTTCCAAATAATAATACACAATATTGTAACTTACCCCATATTGACCACATTTATACAAACACATTGTATAGCTTTGTGTAAGGTTATGATGGACAATTTTAATAGTCAAAGTCTGGGAATAATTTCAGCTTTGGCAAATAAAATTTCAAGAAATCATTGATGTGTAATTGGGTTTTGTACCTTTTTGGGACTTGATCTTCTTACAACAAAAAATATGCAAAATTATAATTTGTAAGAAGCTTTCACAGATGATTTCCTAATGAGTTTTTTTTTTTTTTTTTGAGAAATTAAATCTTATGAGGGTACCTACTTAAATGGAGTAACAAAAAAGGCGTCTGTCATATAAGAAATTATAGTACGTATTCAAGCAGAAATGAGAATACAATACCACCTTATTCTTTAAAGATTCTTAAAAAAGATTGGACTAGAATTTCTTTAACAAAATTTTCTAAAACTGTTGCAAAAGTTTCTTAAGATAAAAGTCCCTACATATAAAGCTGAACTTTTAAATTTATCTATGATGTTAAACTTTATTTTGAAACCACCTTATAATAAATATAGGGTTCTAAAACTAATGAACCGAAGTGGCCGCAATAGGATTCCTAAAATAACCATCAAGATTTACTAATATAGGTTTTTCGAATAGGTATGTTCTTTGGAAAGAAAATAAACTCAATAATAAAGGTAAGTTTTTGAGACTGTATAAGGGAAGATATATAAAAAGGAGGTATCGATTGTTTATGTAAGTTCGTGTCGAAATACATAAACATGAATGTTAACCCAATTGGGCTTTAGCAAGTTGAAGTAGTTTCAAGGTTAATCGAACAAAATAAAACTAAACTATGTACCAATACATTTAATTTTTTTATTTTTAATGGAAGGTATAAATAAGTATTTTAAACAAGGGTTTTCATTTTAAATAAAATATAGGTAAGTAGTTTTTAAAATTTAAAACGATCATTTTCAATGGGGTAGTCTATATCAATTCTTAATCGGTTTTATTTGAACTTTTCTTTAGAAAAGTTTCGTGGCTTAGAAAAAAGACAAAAACACATTATTGTTTCACTCTAAGAAATAGATTACTTAACAATATTTAATAGAGCGTTTTCGAATATTTATGCCTTATTTCATTATTTTTAGGTTATATAAAATGACTGCCTTGGCTAGCCCACCTGAGTTATGTGTGTCGCCTACCAAATCCAATTTTGTGATGGTTAACTTAAAATGGAAATGAAATTTGGGATTTTGGGTTAAACCAACTTAAATGTATTTGCTTGAAGTAAAGTTTTAGTGAAAAATAATAATAAAAGGTTCCGCATTCCGAAAGAAATTTCTAATCTTTGTGAATATTTCTAGTGAAAGAATCATAACCTATTGTCTATTTTCTTAAATAATTCGATTATAAGCTAATTAGCTTCTATTACTCCGGTTAAACGGGTTCTGTATACTTTTAATAACAACATTTTAATTTCCAATTTCACAAAAAATGTATACGTTAACTAAAATTGTAGAAAATTTAATTCTCTATAAAAATGTTCTACAATTCTTTTGCTAGATTTCAACTCTTCAAAATGGGTTTGAATATTCATACTGAACCCAAGTTTTATTTTGCTTCTTCGTGATTACCCTGGACTTCGATTTAAAGGATACATCAGAAATTGCTAAGACAGGGTCAGATTTCAAAACGATTAATTTTTATGAGATTTTATAAAACGACACGCTATTAGAAGTTAAACTTTTGAAGCTAAATTGTTTTTTATAAGTTTTTTCACGAGGAATTTTTCAATAAAATATTAATCTAACATTATAATTATACCTACAACATAGCACATGTATATAGGTGAAGCTGATTGATTGAAAAATATCAAAACAAAGAAAAACAAAATTAAAGTCTAATATTTTTAATAATCCACGGCACATAATCTATAACATTTGTGTAAATATTTGGAATCGTACTATTCACACCACAAACCGATCCACCTCCAGATAATATACCATACTGAACAAACTTTGGAAAATAACTTCCAGTTCGGGCAAACAATGGTCCACCTGTATCACCTTTGCATGTATCTACTCCTCTGCGTCCTCCGGCGCATATATGGGCAGAGGTGAAGTTTCTCGCAAATAGTTTTCCACAATATTCATTTGCCAGCACAGGCAGATGTGCTTTTTGCAGGACATTAGAGGTGTTCCCTTTAGGGACGGACAAAGAGTTATAAATCTTTTAGGGATTAAAGTATATTAAGGGACTTTGAATTTACATACCACTGAGTGTAAGTCCCCATCCGGCAACCGTAGCACTATCAAGGTTTCTTATTAGGTCCTTGGAAATTGGTAAACAAATTGGAATCACAGTATCTGCAATGAAACATAAATTCAAATTTCGTGACAACCAATGGAAAGTTTTATTTTAATGCTTGCGGAAATCCTAGTAGAAAATTTAAAGCCAAATCATCTTTTTTGTTAGGATTTTTTAGTTATTGAATCTTATAAACCTATTTATCTTGACCATCAGGTCAAAGAACTATTTATTAGAAAATAAAGAATGTATTCTTGATTAAGATGAACATTTAAAAAAATACTATGAATTCATGTCACACAAACGAATTCACTATAAAAAAATAACTAATAAAATCAATAAAATAATAAAAATAATAAAGTAAATAAAATAAATATAAAAATCAATAAAATAATAAAATAACACCAAATAAAAATAAAATGAATAAAATAAAAAAATAAATAAAATAAATATACTGAATGAAATTAATACAATAAATATTATTTGAAAGTAGGTTAATACCTTACGCATTATAGATAAAGCCAAATTAATATCCCTCAACAAAATTCTAATTTCTAATTATAAGTGGAATTGTATGGTCAATTATTTTCGTAAATTGTTAAATTAATGAATTCAAGGATTAAGTTATTTTTGTGGCACATTAAATTTCCATAAAAATTTTGAAAAATTAAATTTAAAATTCAAATGTCTTCATTTCCATCGAAACAATTTTTCGTTATTGAAAATCTAAGAAAAAATATTTAGTAGTTGGCCTTCTTCAAAAATTCGTTGTAGATAGGTTTTTTTTCTAAAATATTTAATTAAACTATACAATACCTGGTTTTGCAACAGCTGTCGCGCTACCAAATTTACTAAACGATCAGCATAGATAAAATCACACTTACAAATGCAACATTACATCTCGAATCATAGTCATTATCCGAGAAGAATGTTATGAATTTACTTTCAAATTAACATGTACTAACCTTCATACGCAACTTTCGTTTGAAGTTTTACCAAAGCAATGTCATTGGCAAAAATTCCAACTCGAAAGTCATTGTGTATGATTACATCCTCAATTCTATGATTTTGAACCGGAGGTGCACACTCCCTGTCATACTCGCCACCATAGCCTTCACAATCGATTTCCTTACTCGTGTCATGTTCGCCCAATCGAACACTTATGCTGTGTAATTAAAACCATTTAACAATCAGACACAAAAACAATTATTACAATATATCAATGTATATAATATTGTCTTTGCAACAATACACCACTCACAGTTGGGCATTTGGCGAAGCAAAGCAATGAGCAGCAGTCAGAATATATCGATCGCTGATCAGAGACCCCGCGCACAGAAAACTACGCCCTGCGGTGGTGTTGTACTCCAGCAATGCCATCCATGGAAACTCGAAGAGAAAAGCTGTCTCCCCATTTAGAACGCGATCCGAACTATCCGATATTCCACATGGTGTCGTCATCAGCTCAACTAGAGCACTTGTGCTGTTAGGGTCCGTCACGTTCGCTAGAATGTTGTTGCTCACCAGATCAAGCGCCAGATCACTGCAACACACGCTGCGCTGAAAGTGACGCACTCCGGCAGGTAAGCCAATATGACCAAGGCAACCTTAGAAATGCTACAGACTTACGCTTTCTCTGTTTCCGCATCGCTGTTGTTTGACGATGTCGATGACTTCTTTGGAAATACTCTGCAGACTCATGGCTGACCTCAAAATTTGGCACGAACTGGTTGCGACACACTCGCCCGACTTACACGATGTCGTAACATTCTGATTTGCCTCACAGGTGAAAATGATGTGCTGCAGACTAATTAGGCAAATAGCCAGACAAATGACATCGATGGCACTTCTTGCTGCCGCTGTCCGTCTCGTTGTTGGTGTCGGGGGTCGCTGTTGTTGATGGCTGCGATTATTGATATTACTGGATGCCATTACGACGATTGTCACACTTCGGCCTTACAGATAATACTAATTTACAGTTGCAAGGCACAGTTAAGTAGTCTGTCAATTTAGTTGACATTAAGTCGACCAGTTTTAATTTGTTTGGTTTGGCTCGGTTCGGTTGTTTACTTACATCAAGCCATCAAGGTAGCTGAGGTAGGTATGTGTTTAGCTTAAAGCTTGTGCGTTGCAAACTGGTTTGCTGCATAAGTAAGTTTAAATTTGTCATACATGGAGATTTGGTTTTATTTTTGTATTTTTTACTTTACAAATTGAAAGAAGCATAATGAACTAAATTTATGGAATGTTGAATTTAAGAAAATAGTCATGAATATATTGATGGAGCGATGTAAAAGTGCAAAGGTAAAGAGATACAGCTAAATACAGATGTTGTACATTTTTTTATCTAGGTTTTATATATATTTGAAGAAAACCTGGATATTGATCCAAATATTTGAATACCTAGGCATACATAATTTTTATGAAATTCTGTATTTAAAAATCAACGGTTTTGATGTTGTTTTGAAAAATATATGTTAAAGTTTCTCAAGAAAATAAATTCGGAGGAAAAGAATTCTGGAATGAGGCATCTCATGCATCTCATCTCTGAATGGGGGCACAATAGATCTTGGGAAGCAGTATAATTATAAATTTTACTTAACATCACTGACATTTTCTGATGCCTTTCGTTATCAAATTTTCACTTTCTATCCCCGTTAAATAGGAAAGCAAATATTCGCAGATATTCAGATATTCGTTACTAATAGAATCGCCACAAGAATAGTTTATTGCAATAACAACATAACCACCCTCTTAGTTATAAATCGTTGAAAGAAAATATTCGAATAGTTTATTTTCTACCAATCAAGTTGTTAATCTAAAATAAATTCCAACAGTGTAGTCGGTTTCCAAAAAAAATCCAGAAGTCCCCCATTGCAATGAAAATAATGAAAATGTTAAAATAACAAAATAAAAATAATGCATATAATCTTTACTATGTTCTGCGATTCTAGCTATAGTTTTCTGTTTATAAGTTTAACGAGGAAACTTTGTTCCCCATTGCATCTCTCGAGCAAAGAATATGCTGGCTATTCAAAGATGATAACGCACCATTAAGTTTGTCGTTAAATTTAAATTACTCTTCTAGATGGGATACCAATAATAATAGCATTTTTCACTTCTTTCACACGGAACCTTTGTACAGTGATGTATTAAAGCTGGCGAAGGCCTCAAGGAAAGAATTGTCGTCAGTTATTAAAAGTTGAATGGAGTCAGAATCTCGAAAACTAATATCACGAAAATCCAAAACAAGAAGACCCAGAATTCAGAAAAGTCAAAATCCCAAAATCTAGAAAACCAGCATTCCAGAAAATTCTAAAATCTAAAATGTGTGCAAATTCAATAACTGTCTTTTCAATAGAAGTTTTAACCGCGAGAAAACGCTTTTGAAGACTTATGTATTTATTTAACTATTTGAATAATTTTTTTTTGTATTGATAGGATTTTCGCCTTTGGGTTTCGGGTTTTCAGGATTTTGGATTTTCAGGATTTGGGATTTTCACGACTTTAGGACTTCATGTTCCTGCCCGAAAAAACCCCAAAAGCTATAATCAAGAAAAAACAGAAATCCCAAAGAACCGCATTATATCGAAAACCCAAAATTCAAAAAGCCCACAATACAGAAAACTCTAAATCCCGAAAAAATAAAAATTGAAATAATATGCTACAAATTGTTAAATAAATAAATATTCAAAATCTTCATCTTTGTAAAACTTTTATTATACTTTCTTTAAAGATTTTATCGATTTCGCGCTCATAATAACCGATAACGGCTTCAAAATAAATATCGCAAATCTCAATCTCTATGTCTTTGTGCTTATAAGGCAATTGAGTATATAATAAAGTTCTTTTCCAAAGAATTTAAACCTCGATAATATTAACCCCTAATCGTTCATGGCTCTAATACAGAGATTATGAATTATAAAGATTTTGAAAAGCTCGGCTGTCATTCTGGTTTGCCTACAAGCTGGCGGACGGTGGTGAGTTCATATTTTTGCACTAGTGTCCATGTTTTAACGCACACTAATGCAAAAATATGAATTCACCTCCCCATAAATTGCAACTCACATCTATTCATCGACACGAGATGAAATTACAAAAACAACAATGTAAACAAATGGGTTTTGGAGGGTGGAACGTACGAAAGATTCCTATCTTTTTAATTCATAATCTCTGGCGCTCTACGGTGCCAGTGACATTGGACGTTATCAAATCGACACGGAGGTTCTAAGCCGTTTTGAAAGATTGATTTTTCTGATTTTTTCTCTGTGTGTGATGCAGATGGTGTTTAAAGAAAAAAGGTGTATAATAACGTGAATATGGTTAGTAGCATATACTCTGAATATCCAACGGAACCCGTAGGATTTTCGAAGTCAACACAGTGGAAAGACACAAGAAGGAAAGGTCACACAGTGAACAAAACATATGGGGAACCTTATTTGACTTAGCAAAACTTCATATAGATACCTTTAGAAAAAAGTGGCATGGAACTAATAATTATTCCATTCTTCTTGTATTTTAATCCGGCACTGTCCGTCCGCACTGCACAAAACTCGCTCATTTTATCAAGACCAAACTTGAATAAAGTGTATCCAAAGAACAAAAAAAAAATAAAACGTGAAACTAATTTCACGGATTTCATTAGTCTCAGTAAGAAGAAACGTTACCAGCATCATCATCCTTAACAATTGCATTGAAGCAGCTATAGTTACACTCTTCAATTTCTTTTCATTGTTCAGTTGTTTCTGTTTAAATTTTTTTCCATAAAAAAAAGAGATTGTAATGTAGATATATATAGATATAATGTATCCCTTTTTCACTTTTTTCAGCACAGAACCCAGGAAACGATGAAAAGAAAAACACAGAGCTCCACATGACATCAGCAAAAAAAAAAAAAAATGATCCCCAAAAGTTTTGAGTGAAAAACGAAAATGTAACCAATTAATTGAAGGAAAATCCCTCTGTATACTTAACACCATACAGTGCTGACTGCTGGATGTTGAATAAATTAATAATGAAGCTCTATAGCAATTTTTTTCCTTCCTATTCCCATATGTGAAAATGTTCACCTCCATTATGATGCAGTATATAGAAAACTAAGCTGTCACCTACGATAGATCTAATAAAATCAAACTAATCTCAATCAATATTAGATGAGATGGAGTTAGAGAGTTCACCGACTCTGTCTCTGTCCAGCAAAGCAGATGGGGTTAATATGTTTAATGCTGGAACCTGAAACTGGTGCTGAAGGAAAAGAGTGTCTTGATAAGTTGTCATGTCCAGAGATTACAGAAAATATGCTCGTCGTTTATTTTATTGTCAGTAATTTAGTTTTTCTTTCATATAGTTGAGTGGGACAGTAGGTGGCTCGGCCCTTGGGTGTGTGAATTAGATTAAAGGACACCCTTATATAGCATAGATATTTTTGCAAACGAAGTTACATTTTATTATGTACGCACAAAAGAGGAAAATATGGTCATGTTATATCTTGTGTATCATGATAAAGGAATCAATTTGCCAGTAATAGCTTTCTTCTTAGTGTTTTGTTCACTTCGGACATTGAGTTGACCAAAAAAATCTTTAAATTATGATCTCTCTTTTACACGAAAATTAATGACATTTATTTGTATATTTAATCATAAATTGAACATTACTATCTGAATCTAAAAATAGCCTTGAGAATAGAACATACTATTATAAAATACTCACCCAATTTTTCTAGTGAAATTAAAAATTATTTTGGAAATCAAGGGCAGACATTTTCTAAAAAAAAAAAAAAAGATTTGAAAAAATTGCGAAATTCAAAAAAGTAATTGAACCGGAACAATGAAGAAAGAACTTTTTAACACGTTAGAATTCCTATTGAGATCTCAGTTTGAGATATGTACATATAACAAGTTTATACCCTCAAATTTCGAGGCTCTGGGACTTATTAATAGGTTTTTTAAAACAAATTCATTTTTTCAAAAAACTTGATTTTGATAGAAATTTTAGATTTGATAGGTCCTAATGCCATACACACAAATTTACGTTGTAAATCGTATTGGCATCGTAATTTCTTACGAGTGCGTAGAAAGTCTATAGAACTTTGATACCTTACTGCACACAAACACAAATTTCTCCGATATAGGCTTAAAGCTCATTATATTCTCTTAGTATGCTAGGAAACTAAAATATATTTATTGTTCCCGCTCCCATGGTAGTGAAAATAAATAGTGCATCTAAAGTATTATTTTTCCGAAAATAAAATCAGTAGATATTGCCAATCATTCACATCATTCACTTGCAAGTGCAACCGATTTTATTATATATTTACATGGAAACATTAAATAATAGGGGGATTCATGCAACGTTGTAAAACACTAGATAAGTTTATCTTTTGGATACATTTATCTTTTGATAAATAAACTGTCAAATGTATGGGAAATGGTTTACGCAAATTGGATAAAATTGGGCGGGTTCAATGAATTACATCTGTCATCTGAATTTTCAGAATTCTGATTTTATGTCGTTGAACGCAAAAAACATCTGAAATTTCAGTCAAAAATCACTGTGTCAAATTCTTGCATTTACCTATAGGATTTGCATTGAATCAAAATAAAATAGAACTTTCATTATATTCGTAAATTAAGCATTCATTATCAGGATGAAATTATATGAAAAATGAAACTAAATCAGCAAACGATTTTATAAATTTCCTCAAAAGTTTTTTCATAGAATACCATAAATTATTCAGTTTTATTTTTCAAATATTTTTATTTACAAAACTATCCAAATTTCAATATAAAATTGTTCCACAATAATTGTCTGGGAAGTTCTGGGAAGATTTTTGAAAACTCACTAAACAATAAACAATATTCATTGAAATAAATATTTAATTTACATGACCAAAACATAACAAAAAACACCAACCACAGTTAAAATTATAAAGTTTAACTTTATGTGTAGTACTTCAACTGCTTTGGCATTTCCCCTACCACAAATAACTTTCATATGAATTTTCAGATGAGAATTTCTTTTCTGAAAATTCAGATGAAACGTAACTAAATGTAACTAAAACTCTAAAAGTCACTAAAACTCATCTGACTATTTATGACAGCTGGCCAATCAGAAGCTCTAAAAATTCAGAATTCTGAAAATTCAGATGACAGACGTGATGGATTGAACGCCCCATTACCTAAGAATTTTGTTGCGGAAACTTATACAAATTTATTTGGATAAACTTATACAAACGTCATTGTGACTTTTAGAATTAGGCGTTTAATATTTGACGTTTAACGAACAGCTGATTCAATTACGCAGCATTTATACAAATAAATAAAAAGGACGTTCACGCAAACTTTTGCGTATACTTATCTTTATACACAATAATTGGTAAACTTATCTCTTTGCATGAATACCCTTATTCAAATATCATTACACAAACATATTACTTATGAGAATATTTTTCTACCTGTATATAATGCGAATTCTAATAAATCTGCAGAATTTCGATGAAGAAAGATTCCTTAATGCATTTCGTCTTTTATTTTTTTTTCTTGAAATATCTCACCCCAATGCAGTTCAACTTTCCATTTAGTTGAATATAAAAAATTCAATATCCACTTGATTAAATTCTAATTCAAACCAAATCCAATAAAAAGCTCTCAGCTTAAGTGGCTATTACTATACGGCTTGAATTTTATGATCTATCAGTTTTGATTGGCGGCGCCAAGTGGTCCAGCATTGTAAAAGTCTAATATCCCCCCAATGAAGACGAAGATGAGCGTTCTTGGCAGACACTTTGCAGAAATCTCATCACGTTCCATAACAACAGCAGCACATCTGCATGCCATTGCAACAGCATTCATCAAAATCCGTTGATGTCCTGTGAAGGTTTTTACCATTATCAACAAAACAGACACATCGTCTGGCCGTCGTCGTTGTCTCCTTCACGTGCGTTTTCGGCGATGCACGCAGCGAGCACTTTCGTCTTTTATACACACTATGCAGCATAATATTTATGTACATGGGAAAGTGTCATCTGGATGTCGTCCTTTATATGGGTCGATAGTATTTTTTTAATTTCTCACACTCTGGTAAACATTTATGTTTTTGCATTCAATGCGGGTCCTTCGAATCCCATTTAATTAAAGTTATTACTAGGATTCATTTATTAAAGAGCTCAAACGACTGAAATTAATATTGTTGTTTTTAATTGAAAATGTTAAATGGATGTCCTTGTTTGGAAAACAATGTAAATACAAGAGCAGGGTGACCAAACTTTGGAAAAAACAAAACAAATTATTTGTATACTATATTATTTTATTTTGTAAAAAAATATATTTAATTTTACACCGACCATAATTTTTATGAAAATTAAAGATTGGACAAGCAGCTAGCAAAATTTAGTTTCAATTTATTATATTTATTTGGATGTCCACTGTCCAGCAGCCCACCCTTTGTAGTTCCTCCAATAATAATTCAGACACCATTTCTTTTATCGCCATGCCCGGAGCGGATACTAATTGTTGATACATATCATTGTCTTCCTCAAATAAAACGAGCTTAATAATAGTTAAAAAAAATTATAATATTTTCTATTCAATTTTTCTAGAAACTAGAAAGGGTCACTCTTTTAAAATTTTTTGATTTCTCTGATTAAATCAACAAAAAATCATGTTCAACTAGACTTATTGAACCTTACCTAATTCATTACCTAATTCATTTTTATTTCAAGTTGACTAAACTTTCAAGGTATATAAACTGTGCTGCATTAAGGCTTAGGCCCGTGAGGCCCGGGCCTGGAGCCGCAAAATGTTCGTGCAAAAATTAAATAAGAATTCATTATATAAACTAAGCGGCGTTTCTTAATGTTGGCGCTAGTGTCCCACAGGAGAGGGTTGGGGGAATTGGTGAGAGTTGATTTTATTGAAAAAAGGACAAAACAATTTTTTTAAATTTTGTTTCTTTGGGGGCGCTGAAAAATAATTGATTCTCAAAGCGAGCAATAAATGAATCAAGTTTGAGAATTTATTAAATAAACTATAAAGCACATAATGTAGATGAAATTTGTGTATAAAACGGATAGTAATCACAAGTTAACAATTTGTGGGGCGCCATCTATCAGGCTGTCTGGTGCTATGGATTTGGACAAATTTCTCCTTTCTTTCAGAATATTATGGTTTCTAACTATCCTTCTTAGTCGCAAAGCTTTCAATTTCAAAATCGATGAGAATACTACGATTTTCATTACAATGATAATACTGCGTGCAATAATGAATGAAAGTTCAAAGGAAAATAAAGAATAATTGCGAGTACAAAATTGGACATGTAGGTATAGATGGTTTTATGAAAATGGTTCACTTATACATGTGCTACCATTTACATGAAATCTGAAATCGTTGTCGGGGAAACCCAGCCTTAATGTATAAAACTAAGCATCGGGCTGTAGGCAAGTCAAATAGGTTTCAAGTTGGAAATTTCCCCAATAAGTTTAAGTGGTTCTGATTCTTTTTTTAAATCAAAAATGAGTACATATGGAAAAACACTTAGTTATGCACAATATCGTAAAAAAATCAGAAGAAACTACAAAAAGAGATAGTAAATTATAGTTTAAGAAAAAACCTTTACGCTCTTTACAACTGGACTCCTTTTTACGAAACGCATAAAAATAGATTAGAAGCCGTACAGCGTAATTTCATACGTTTCGCTTTGAAAGGGCTACCTTATAACCTTCCTCCTTATGAACACAGGCTTAAACATCTTCAGGTTCAGCCTTTGTCACAAAGGAGGATTAATATGGATATTATATTTATTCATCAACTTATAACTGGCGTTATTTATGCACCTGATTTACTAAGTTGTATTGGTTTTAATTACCGTGGGGGAAACTACAATATTCGTAATGTGGAATTAATGCATTTATCCCAACACCGAACTAATTATGGCATGCATGAGCCTCTTGCCCGCATGTGCAGGCTTTTAAATTTAAACTCAAACGTCTTTGATTTTAATATTAGTACCTAAGATTAGTTTAAAACATACGTTAAGGACCAGTGCACGACACTCTTAAATGTTTATAATTATAATTTAGTTTCTTATTGTAATTGTATTTTTTTATGTATTTATATTTATTCGTATATAATAGTTTTGTATTAATTGTTTTTAAGTGTATGTTTTGTAGTAGTTGATTTTTGCTTACTAACTACAAAAAAAAAAAAAAAAAAACCTAATAAAAACACGTTCTAATAGAAAACCGAACTAAAAAGTAGTAAATAATTTTTACTTACAAAATAATTAAATTCACAGTAAACTGCATTTAACTATTATTATTATTTTATTATAATAAATAATTACCAACACTATAATTGTAATATAATTAAATTATAACAAAAAACTTAAACTCAACACACAGACTGACGGACGGTATGACGAAACTTAATTATTCGGTCTTTTTGAACATCGTGCAGTCATCTTTAGAGAAAGTAAAAATATCCTTCTGAAACATCTTGTACAAAAGATTACTTGAACAGTTGGTCACTCTAAATAATGAACTTAACATGGAAGCCTTTTTTTGTAACCAGCTGGATACGGCTACTTACTCGTTCAAAATAAATGACACATTAGCTTCGTGCTAATGGAAACGTTATTATTATATAGGTATTGATGAATCTATTTATTCATCTCAATAGCTATAGATCCAATAATTGCAATCACCCAGTGTTCAATCATTGCTGAATCTAACAAAATGCATTTGAAAATGTATCCTTTGTTGATATTTCTCAATAAATTTGACATTGTTTGTCATTTTTTTTCGCCCGGCGACTACCTATGTACATACATACATAAAAGAAGGAATCTTTTTCAGCTTTCATCTGGAATTCACAGTCAGTGGAAAAGAATATCTTGAAAAAAAATTGTTATACTGCAATTTATTTTATGTCTGCATACCAATTTGCATTCCCAACCATCAGGACTGCTTCTGGAGGATAACATAAACATTTTTGGTTTCATTGTTGTCACAAGGATTTTGGGACGTTAACGTAAAGAAATGTATATTCTATGTGCAATTGACTGAGTATATATATACTGACAGGAATATGGATGCATCTTTATTTCAAGAGCTTTATTGAAGCACACATGCACAATAATTTATACATTTAGGGAATGTTGAATAAGCAATCCACAGTGGATCACATTTACAAGTAAAGGTAAGCAAGAAGGGTCGTCTATATCGACTTTTTGTCGGATTGCGACAGTTGAATAGAATTGGGTTTTTGGAATTTAGTATGCGTCGTTCAAGATTATGTTCTTCTTCTTGTTCAAAAAATATTTTGTTTCAACAGGGAAATGGCAGAGAAATGGATTGTCCTAAGACTTTAAGGAAAAACTTATTAAAAAGGAAAATGTCAGGAATAAAAACTGCATTTCTGTACATAGTTATAAATAAGCAAACTAAAAATGTATTCTTAGTTTTTGTTTTTTTACTGGATTTTTTTTACATTTATTAAGGAGATAGGTACTCGTATTTTGTCTTGTAAAATAATACAGGTCTTGGTAGCATGTGCTAGCTTTGAAATTGCAGATAGAAATTTTGCATGCGCTCTTGTCATGACGGATTGAATAAATCGAAGAATAAAGAATATTATGTGTTCCTCCTCGAGGAGGGGTAGGGTATATGGATAACAATTTATTCCCGTCTTGCACGTAAAAGGTTTTATGGTTGGAATGTCGGGGGATTTAAAATGAAAGAGACAAACAATAAAAACTGAACTACCAAAAAAAATGTTTCCAACAATTTAATAGATACAGAAATTTTTGTTTGTTTTATTTAATGGATGTTAGGTATAGTAAGTCACTATAGGCTCTAGCTCTCTACAAACTGTTCGATATGCATATTGATCCGCTAGGATTCCCCGATTTTGAAAAATCGGCAAAACCTGTTTTTTTTTACTAAAAACGTTCTGTATTGCATTTCTATGCACTTTGTTGCACATTTCTTTGTGCATCTTTGAGACCATCATTTTGATATGCACATTAGTCCGCTAGGATCTTTCGGTTGTCCACAATAGACAAAACTTCAATTTTCATAAATTTTCATAAAAAACGCTCCGGATCATTTCCCCATGCATTGCAACTGAATCCAGGTACCAATCTCCATAATACAGAAAATGAAAATATACCCACTTTGTTTTTGTAAGTCGCAACCATCCATGACATGACAATGTGACAGTTTGACATGAGTAAATTATTTGTATGAAATCAATGACATCTTCCACTGTAGTTTTATTCAATAAGAATTATAATAAACGTAGTAGGCTTTGGAATTTTAATCTGTGAAATTTTGAACACTTTTAAAAACTGCTAATATGATTTTTAAACAAATTGATGCATATTTTAGGTAAAAACTTATATACATAGGCGTCAACAGCTCCCAGAACAAGCCCATACATAGACAAAACTTGTGAAGGGCTTTGTAGATTTGTATATTCAGAGTTTGAGCCCGCCCAATCACGTGTTCGATCTTCCGATGTTCAAAAATTGTGTGTTCTACGTTGCGAAATAAATAATTAAAAAAAATTAAATTAGAAAACTTTGAAAATTTTTCCGCGCAAAAAAAAACTACACATACACAGAAAATATTGTTTTTTTTTTTTTTTTTTACTTTCGACCAATTTTATAAAACAAGAATAACTTTTAAATGGGACTCAATTATTTTTAAAATAAAATTACTTTTATTTTTTCGCTGAAGTTCTTTACTAGTGATCATTAAAATTTTAAAACAAATCATTTTGTATTAGTTCGGCCAAAATGAAATTTTATTTCAAGAATTCTCAACATAACTGTGTTAACGAAGACAATATAGTACACAAACATTGACTTTTATAATAAAATAAATGCCAACACCGTCAATCAAAATTAAGAAATTCAAGCAGCTGTCAAATGATCAACTGAAATGTACAAACTGTAGACGAAAACACTTTTTCTGCAATTTACTAAATTATTCCATTACTTTGACTTTTAATGAAAACAAAGTACAAAGGCATCTGAAATTGGCAATTTTTACCTTCAAAATTCAGTTTTAATCTTTTTAATGCTTTTATTTATCTCGAAGAAAACCTTCGTCGAAATTGATTGAAATTGATCTTATAATACTTTCTATTAAATTAAGGATTTCTCAGAGATAAAGAATTCAAATTATTTTAAACAAAGGAGTAGATTAGTACCTACCTATATAATGTACTTTTAGAAGCCGTTACAAGCTTAAGTACCTACCTAATTATTAATTATCCTTTGAAATTTGTAATTGAAAATCTGCACTCTTTACATTCGTGAAGGTTAAACTCTTTACCTATTAATAGGCCACCGGTGAACCATCAGTGTAATGAAATAAATCATAGGAAGTTGAGTCCGGAATCCTGCGAGGCCACAAAATATCGTCTAGGCACGCGGCAAATGATTTCCAAATAAATTTTCAAAAACCGAACTATACCTATTAATTCCCGCTTCAGTAACCGCGTATCGCCTCCACCCACGAAATAGTTTTACTTTTTAAAACCACTCAACTCTGTGGCCTACTTCTTATAGAAAACTATCAGTACAGTGTTCATCCCTAAAGCAAGCGCCATGCGGAAAGTATTTAAAACTATATCTTGTTGTATATATGCACGTACATATATATGTATATTTATGTTCCATATAACCCAAATCTTTATACAGGTAAATATTTATAAACATCCTCCTATGTAAGTCAGTCAAACCTCATTTCCTGTTGGTTTTGGTTTATGGGAAATTAACTTTGAACGGAACTGTTTCAATGGAGATTTCTAAATTTGTGAGTGTCTATTGAATAAAAACACACAACATATACATACTAACTCAAATCAAATCAAATCTCCATAAAATGCTTTGATGGAGAAATGAAAACATCACCAATACCACATACATATGTTGTTTTTATTTGGTTTAAACTTTATCCTTCTGATATATTATGGTGAACTTAATGATGCAAATTCGTGTTCTCCCATCATGATGGAGCTAATCTCTGGTATTGATTTTCTAGTAGCAATAAATTTAAAGAAAACCAAGTTTTTCTTTCAAAATACTTGTATCAAAAGTTTGTTTTTGTCAGCTTTGCTTTAGAAATTTAAAAATGTTATGAGAAATCAACAAAACATTCTTTTGTAATTGCTTAATGAATGACACCTTTTTAATCTAAAACTTTAAAGCGTCATAAAGGCTTCAGAGCTGTTAATTAAAAAATTGCAAAGACACACGTCATATCCAGAACTAAACTTTTTTAACAGAAAAACAGAAGTATTCCATTTTACATTAATGTTTTTAAAGCCCTTCAATCAAATGAACTAAGTAATCGTTCAAAAAGGTAGAATTGAAATTGATTTAAGAATGTATAAAAAGTAACAAATCCTTCTTTTTACAGAGGTAAAGGAATCTTAAAATTTTTTGGGTGAGCAAATCAATGCTAAAAATTTAAAAAGAAAACGAGAACGGTTCAACAACATTCCTGTACATATTTTTGTTTTACTTTAAGATTGTCAAGGTTAACGAATAATCCAAAGATTTAAGCAACTGTTTTTGTGGTGTCATTTTCCTAAATGTAGGGGAGCAGGCGGAAAATTCCATTAGAGAATTGTGGGGAAATTCTTGTAGGAATGAGATTTATATTTATGACTGAGTTTATTTTACCTTAAGGTTTGAAACTACATATACAAAGGTTGTAAATCTGTCTAATGTTTCCTGAGTATAACCATACACGTATTCTCTGTGCTGTTAAATTATTTGATAATCATATGGAAAGTGTTTATTATAATTCTTAAGGCAATTAAGTATCTATACGTCTGGTTAGTGAATCCTTTTTTTTAAATAAAAGTAAAGTAATTTTTTTGCATGTTCAATGTTTACAAATTAAGCAAAACTATAACCCAATAAACAATAGATAATAATTTTAGGTTATACCATAACCTACCTCTACCTTAACCTACCTTCAACCTTAAACGCTTAATCAATTTTTTTAAAAACTTAACGTTTTTGAGTGATTAAATAAAAGAGAAATTCATTTTTTTCCAAAAATAATGCTACGTGCTCTATTATGAAGGAATTTCTTCATCTCGGATACGACTCTAACGAATTTGATAAAAATGTTTATATGCACTAATGTAGAAATTTATCATAAACTGTTATTAACATTATATCTACAATCTGCCCCATAATAAAAAATCGCTTCATTGTTTTAGGATGTAAGTAGGGTCTGCAATCATAAAGACACGAAGACAGCCAAATAGAATTGCGGGACCCACTAATTTCATGTTCACCGTAATGTCAGGGTACAATAATAATAATTATTTTATATTCTACCTTGTTTCCTCACTATACTTGGCGCCCTTGTCAATCGGCGCCCTGTGCAATTGAAAGTTTCCAACACCCCTCAATTGGGCACTGCCATTCATTTATGAAAAATTTCCCGAATATTGTCCAGAGCAGATTAAAAGTCAGAAGCAAAAAGGAGAATTCAGTGAGACAGCTAAATTGTATGTGCATTGTGCGTATAAAAAATCGATCGATAGATTGCATCTAAATTCAATCGACAGTTCTTTCACTTAAAAAAAAAATTCTCAACCATAAGTATGAAAGTTTTTTTTATTGTTTCCGATAGTTGGAATTCAAGTGAATATTATGACAAAAAATAGCTTTAGTGAAAAAAATATGTTGTCAGGCTTGGATATTGATAGAAATAGATCAATAAATTTAACAATTTAACCAAACTTTGTAATAAACATAAAAACAGTTTTAACTTTTTTCAAAAATTGCTACTTACATGAACAAATACAATGTGGTGAAAAAGTCATGACTCGATTTTAAGTTGTGGTGCAATAAGAGCCACGGAAATAAAGCCTGTGGGCCTTACTTCCAAAATGAAAAGAAATAACACCCACCAGCTTTTTTCCTTTTTGAAGTGTCAATAAGACTCACCACAAAAAAGCATTAAGACCCCGCGGGTGTAATTGCCTTATAAGACCCATACTGTGGCATTCAATAACTCTTAAACTTTATACTATTGTCCAAGAAAACTGACGACTGAACAGTGAACATACCCTAAGCGGAGCAACGGAGTTTCGAGAGCGGGACAGATAACACAAAGAAGGGGTTAAAGTCCATGGAACCCACGGAGCCGGCCACCCAAGATACTCTGGTCCAAAAAAAAACTGTTGGCAAAGTCCAAAATCGTATTTTTCTTCATTACTGAGACCGAATGTGTTTTTCCCCTATATTATTCGAATTGAATTAAAACCCACAGCTTTTGCTTTCATTCCAGAAAGGAAAAAAAGGCCACGGGTGTTGTTTCCTTTTATTTTAGAAAATAAGAGCCGCTGGCTTTATTTCCGTGGGGCTTATTTCACTGCACCCGATTTAAAGATAGTTAATGCACATTCGCATTAATTTTCTATTTCAGAGTCCTCTTACAAAATCAAGCCAAAATCTTTGCAGCCATTACACTTTGCTATGAGTTATCTAACCAAACTCTCTAAAAATCAAACAATTTATTTGTTGAATAAATAAACAGTTAAATAATTTATTCCGAAAATATCATTATATTATATAGTTAAAGTACAACTAAATAACAGCTTTTTTTAAATAGGTACATTCAATTTTAATATTTCTAATTTAGCTCCTAAATAACTTAATATTTTGTATATAAAAATGAAGCTTAAAATTAATATAAAACGATTTTTATAAATAGACATTTATTATATTTTACATCTATATGTAAGTACTTCTTTTACACTACGTGCAATTTTTATTTCATAAATATTTTCAATTCTTCATTGTTTTTATGTGCTATTTGACTATAAGTAATTTTTTTTTCAAATTGTGTTTTTTTATATAAATAAACATTCAATTTGAGCGTTTTTTTTTTTTTATTTGGCCACCATTTTAAATTCGAAATAGTGTTTGTGTGCTTGGGTTTTTAATTTTCTTTTAAATTTTTAAGATGGTCGACAAGTTTCTTATAATTTTAATTTTTTTAAGCGTTTAATATGAATTATGTTGCATTTCATATATAATTTACGATATCAACAGAACATTTCGGACTCATTGACGCCGGAATTTTATTAACGATAAATTATGTCATAAATCAATGTCAATTTCGTTCGTCCCTTTTGTGGGACTTAACTTAAGAACTCCTCAACGACCAATAAATTTCCCTCAACCTCAACTTTAACAATCAACAGCGCTGGTGCCTTATATGAGTAGATAATCGAAAGAGTTTTGCCATAGTAAGTCTTTATATAAGTGGTCACTTCATGATTTATTGCCTATAATTATTACAAAACCTGATTGATTAAGGTTATTCCGAGAGTAAAAATTATTTATACTCCTTAAAAATATGAAAAATAAACACTAATGATTTATTTAATTAAAAAAAGGATGATTTTTCTGGTCCAAAAACAAATCGTGTACGTACAATATGTAAACGCCTATATTACCGGTCCTTCATACTGTAGGAGAGCTGTTATTATTTAAGATTCAAAATAGCTTTTAACGGCCTTAAGTCCACAAAATTATTATTATTAAAGCGAAACAAAAAATAGAACAAAATTTATTTGAACTTCTAAAAAAATTGTATACAAAAATTTCCTTTTATAACCTTATTTCCAAAACATTATCTACATAAAAATAAATCATCTCCTCTAAGAATTTATTCTACTTGAAAATGATAACTTTTACTGAGGTACCTTATAAAAATTATTTAATATTTTATTTTAAATTTTAAATCAGTTTATATTTAAGAAATAAAACCAAAATTAGGATTTAATTAAGAAAGTAGGTATTTTCTTATAGACAGTCATAGTTTGGAGGTCTTATCTTATCATAACTTAGATAAGGCATACTTGACAGGTTGTAATATCCATTTTTTTTTTAAATAAAATTTTTAAAAATTGGTTAGAATTACATTTCCATATATGAAGTTCCACTGGACTTTCCAATGCTGACATTTGTAAGCGTATGTTAATTTTTCAGGATAATCCTTCCCTCTGTGTAAAGTTTTACCTACTAACTATTATTGGGGCATTAAGTCAAAAAAAACCATTTTTCTCCAAAGACCAAAAACTATTTTCGAGTTCGACTGAATTCTTAAATGGATTTGTGGCAAAGTTTGGAAGAAATATAAAGTTTCACAAGAAAGTTTTTTTTCCAGGACACATACAAGGATAATCAATCCTTTCCAACTTACACCCGGTTGTTTGCTTTGAGTTTAGATATTGATGAATGAAAGTGGATTTTACTCGGGTTTTTTGTTTTTGTTTAAAGAAAAAGTTAATTTGTCAAGTGTTTAGCTAAAGTCAGTTTACACAGTTTTATATTCTTGATAATTTTGTTTTACTTTCAACCATGAAAATAAAGAGAAAATTTGTATAAGAATGTTAATATTCAATTATTTTTCGTGAGCCTTAAGTGAATACTATACGACATTATGGTAAATAAGTTCATGGTGATGAATTTGTGAAGCTATATACATTTTATGTATCACAGAGCAGAGGTGTGTGTGTACGAAGCTGATGAAAATTTCGAAACAAAATTACGAAGATTAAAAAGTTTAAGATTTGTTTTACACAATATAGCCATTAGAAAAATATGTGAAAATCTTAACAAAATCAAATAATTTACTCAAGAACCAAATTGGAAAGTACTTAGCATTATCTTGCTTTCGTATGATTCCAGGTTATATAACATAGTTGGGAGCATTATGAAGGTTCAAGAAATTAATTAATAAATATAAAATGAAGAGAAAATTAAATTTCTTAAATTTATAAATTATAAAGAGATTTGCCCAAAATTATATAGACAGCCTCGCTTGAAGGCTTTTACTTATTAACAATTTTGAGAAATTTCGTTATTAGAGGTTTTAGTTTGCAGTCAATCGTATACCACTCTTGTGCGAAAAAAATGATAAATGTCATCCGCCCTAGTTAAAATCTAGCTCTAAGTAAATATTTTTTTTGGTGCGTCAGCTTGTGGAGAACCAGGAATTAATAACTTAAAACTCTCAACAATTCGCTTGTGTCCATATTATTGTTAGTTTGCAGGAATGGAGGGGATCTTAAATTTTTTGCCAATTCAGTCACAAGTGACAGTGCCCCTGAAAAAGAAAAAAAAAGGTCTTGGAATTGATCCCGTTATGCCAAAGGACAGTCTGAGATTAAAGCTCAAAAATATATAAACATTTTAAAGGAAACAACTAAAGGTTAGGCTAAACCCAAAAAATTGTCGGTGCTTAACTCTTGTTCCGGAGAAAAAGTTTGTTATCGAAGTAAAAAAAAAAAAAAACAAAAACATTTTTCTCCAAAGACTATTTTCGAGTTCGACTGAATTCTCAAATGGATGTGTGGCAAGGTTAGGAAGAAATATGAACTATCGGAAGACATTTTTTTTTCCCGGACACATACAATCCTTTCCAACTTACACTTTGTTATCGAGAGTATTTTTTTTACAGAAATATACAAATATTTTTGGGCTTTTAAATAAAAAAAACGTCTGTTTATCACAAAATGGCCGACCAACGCCTTAAAATTTTAGTGGTATGAATATTTTTCCGAAAGTGAAAACTAAAAGTTACTTAAATTAAACTAAGAATCAATCAGTGCCTTTGAAAAAGTAAAATATCTGAATAAAAACAATACAAAAATATACGAAGATAGAAAATATTGTTTTTGTTTTTTATTTAGTGGACAAAAATGTTTATTTATAGCTTGAAAGTTAGACAAAGTTTCTCAATACAACTCACAGTATTTTTAACTTACAGTTACTGAAAATGTATAAAAAAATAAAAACAAAAATCATTCCTGCCAACATTTTTCGAGTGCATTTTTCACTTGGTTTGTACTTTTAAAATTGCAAAGGACTGATTTAAAAAATAAAAAAGACGCAGAAATCCTGAGGTTCAATGATTACGCGGCCAACCAAAGCAATTATTTTTCAGCAGAACACCAAATGACGCAAATTTTATTTCGGTCTTTGAATTACCACTTCACTGTGAAGTTGCAGTGATGTCTGCGAAATCTCATATGAAAAGATTGCTACATTTGATTTCACATACTTATGTCGAATTTACTACAATTCTTATTTAAATAGAAGCCATATTTAATTCACGCCCTCTTACACCCATATCTTATGATCCTAATGTTTATAGTTTTTTAAATCCTAGACATTTTTTAATAGGTGGACCCCTCACAGCAATTTTGGAAGGTAGCCTTAAAGATGATCATCTCAACAGACTTTCGCGATGGCTACGAATGGAATGGGTAACGCAAACATTCTGGGTAAGATGGTAGTCAGACCATGTTCACTAAACTGTTATACTTTTAACTTAAAACACAAAAATAAAAATGTGTGGCCCTTCTGGCAATGCCTAATAGCTAACCTTCAAAATTGTTTTTTTTTTTTATTAAAAGTATAATAGTCAACATACTGCGTGTAAATCAGTAAACCGTTCAGTAAGATCTAAACCGATCAATAAGATCGAAAAAGTTCCCTCGCGGTTTCATCGCCTAATGTTAGAATTCAATTTGTTTTTAAGCAAGATTTTATACTGTTTTTTACATTTATGTATAAGAAAAAATAAAATTCAAGAAAACTTTTTATAGTACAGTAACTTTGTCGTCTCATAGGAGGAAGACCTTCCGTCAAATGCGGTAGTTCTGATTTTTAGCTGAGATGTTTATGATGTTAGCCTATTGAAGAAACCATACTTTCTACCTCGAGCGTCGAACGCATCATGGTCAAAAATCAAAAAACCGCTAAATTTTCGCGTTTTTTATAGTTATTGCCGACTTTAACCCTAAAGGACTAGTTTTCGATTTTAACTTTGGTCTACGATTTCAAACCCACTAAATTTTCTTTAATTTGAGCAGAATAATAACAAATCAAGGGTCTTTAACATAAGATGCATCAAACTGCTAAGGCTTGTAGACTGGGTCAAAAGAAGAAAAAAGTTGTATGGGAGGGAGTGCCTACCTCTCCCCGTTTCGATGGGAGGGGCAATTTTATAGAAAAGAACTCTAAATAATGGCTCAACCTACAAAAAAATCCTATAGCTTTTCTTAAAGCCAGAAATCCATTCTTGTATTTTCTTTTTAAATAAAGTTGTTTTAATCAATTTAACGTAAGGTTGTCCTCTTTAAGGCGACAAGGCTACTCGACTGTATTTATCAAAGTAGATTTTGGTATTTTTATAAATGTACTTAAAGTGAAATAAAACAAAAATAAAATTGTTTTATTTTTTATTATTAGCTATATTGCTTTATTTACCACCATATTATTCACTCTGGATTTAAGTTAGATTTTAGTAAATTTTAAATTTGTTCTTCTTTAATTCCAAAATAAAATCTATGTCCATATTATTATTCAAAACGTGGACTTTAATTAAATGAATTTAATTTTTATGTAGAATGTGTTTAGATGTCACATCTCACATCGTTTGATATAATTATCAAATTTGCAAAATGTCATATAAAATATCACATAATAAAATTAATTTTTTCTTTCCATATTACCGATATTCTTTCTTTTTTCTTTATTTTTTTACTTAAAAATACCTCAAATACGAAAATACAAATAAGCTTAAAAAGAAGTGTGTAATATGAAATTGAATTCAAACAGGCCTGCGGAGGCCAGTTAAAATTCAATTTTATTAATCGATAACTGCTAGAATTAAATACGGATTAAAGAATGAATAATATAGAATTAAGTTTCATTTTCGAATTTAAATTACCTAAAATCTCGATTTAAGTTGTAAGTGAATAATATGGCCTTTATTTTATCATAAGTATATTAAAAGTTGACCATGTAATAAAGAAAAGCAAATAATTTAAAAACTTGATAAAAATCAAAAAATAAATGCTTAAGATTAGTCAATAGCTCAAAGAAGTTTTTTAATTTATTCGTATCTAATTTGTAATGCTTCACCGTAATTTTTTACGTAATATACAATGAGCTGTATTTAAAATTAATTTAAATTGAAGTATTCGTTGAGGATTACATAAAATGTTAATATATATACTATTATACTATACATTCATACATATATTAGAATATAAATATTTTTCGAAGCGTTGAAAAAAAAGTATATTTTAAATCTATTGTCTAATCTAGTTCTTAAAATTAGTTTTATTTTGTTTTATGAGACATACTAAAATTAAAAAAGATCAATTATTTCACAAATTAAAGAAATTAAAATTATATTTTTTCATTAATTTGAAGGCCTTGTATATATTTTGATAAATTAGGTCAAATTTAAAATTATTATATTTTATTCCATAGAAAATTTATTTGTTTTTTTTATTTTTTTTTTTTTTTGTTTTAATAAACAAGTAAAATGTTACAGTACTACAAACATTTTTCAAGTAAATAATAAATTTTCTTAAACAATAATAAAAAATTGACATTCTTAAAAACTTTTGTTGGCACAAAACTAACTTACAAAATATAATCTGCATTAAGCTATCACAACAGGAATATTTAATATTTTATAAATTATATTTTTGAGTGAAAATAAGTTTGACACAAGAGTTTCATATATACCTCATTTAATTTTTGTAGCGGAGAATTAAAAGAACAGTTTTTATATAACTATGTCATATACATATTAATTCAATTTTTGATAAATACTATTAAAAAAAAACAGAAATCTAATATAAAAAATAAACATATTAAAAATATCAAAATAACTATTTCACTAGTTGAGCTTCCTTTTAAAATATGGGGAAACATTCCAGTTTTAAATTCTTAAACTATTTTATTACAAAAATGTGTTCGTTTTTTTTTTTTGTTGTTCACTGATTGCACCTTTCAATAAATCACTTTTTAACTGTCAACATTTCAATTTAAAGCTTTAAACTATATTATCATCACAATAATGTGTTTTCGCTGTTCATAAACAATTCCAAAATATATATTTGGTTGACTGGATATTTTATTTATTTAATTTATGTTTTATTTTGGTTTGTAGATATTATTTTATATTTACATGAACGGACATCCCTATAAGGTAATAAAACTTTTCAAATCCGCAACCCGACATTTATAGTTTTCTGTGTTCCAAAAAAAGGATGCTGAGTTAAATCCGCTGGAAGGGTTTTGCGAAATCACATCTGTTATGAAATATTTTTTTTTTGTCGGGCACCCTCACTCTAATTCACAGTGATCCCTGAGTTATTACCGTGTCCTTTCATTTTTATGACAATAAAATAATAAAAAAAGAAAATCCCATTTTAAGTTCACAACAATCTGTATGGGACACACGGACGCAAAAGGTCCAAAATCTCCTGTGATCCGTATCATTTTGCAAGCACATTTTTCTTTCTTTTTTTTTTTTTTTGTAATTTATTCAGAATTCAGACGTTATCCTTAACATAGAAAGGATGAACTTTCACTCTTAAATTTCTTTATTTTTCTAACAATAAAAACTTAACTATGTATATAACCCAAAACAAAACACACAAACAGACATACAAAGCCACACGTATATTAGCCAATTGGTAAGCTTCTTCCTGCATCATGGTCCTTCGCATCATCATCATCCCTTTGCCCTTTGGTGATTTATTTTCGTTGAATTGTTCAATTGGAAAGCCGCCACTGAAAATGCTCTGCTGAGACAGCAAAACAGGATCGTTTCATTAGAAGGCTTCGATTATTATCATTTCGACGTTTGTCCTTCGCCATAATGCAAAGGGCCAGCTAGGCTGTCACATAGAATTCTCGACTTCGTTTTTGGCATTTCTCTCGCGCTATATAGCAAAGGGCAATTGTTATCAGGATCACTATGGTAATGCCCATGCCTATGCTGACCCACATGATTTCCTCGTTGATGCCCACATAAGAGCGTCCTGTTGGAAGAACACTAAATTAACCACAGGCAGAATTTTGCAAATTATAATATGAACTCTTACCATCGTAATAGTTGTTGGAGAACCCAACTTTACCAGCAACTCGTCCAGCTGGCATGATGTGAATTAATTTGGGTCCTGAAAGTAGATGGATGCGTATAACTGGCATCCAATGCAAAGAGTGAACCAGAGTCCTGGCAATAAGGAGTTGTATGTATGATGTTCATAAACTCACTATCGTTTTATGTGGTGTAGTTGCACTACTAGTGTGTGGTTGGTTATTCGCACCAGCACCATCATACTACTACCATTGTCTGTTGCTTTAATCAAGTGTATCTACAAAGGAAAACATAAAACATATTTTTGAAAATTGAATTCAATAGAACACTTCCGGGCATAAGTTTGAAATTGAATTTTTCGGGCTTTAATAATTATGAGAGTCATACTTGCTTTAATGGAAAAATATTGTGTTGAGCTAATTTGAACAGAAATGTATTACAAAAGTTAATAAAATAATAGTTATTACAGAGCTGGGAGAAAATGTAGTAAAAGTAAAAAAGTAAAATTAAAAGTGTAGTAAAAACTATAGTAAAAGATATTCGAAAAAAATAAAAGCTGTTTTCCCAAGAAGCTTAAGCTAAGTATAGTTGTTTATTGTATTCACAAATACACCCTTTTTTAAACAAAAAAACACGTTTATTTGATTCTTTTTGTACAGTAGAAATTGACGACCTTAGTAAAAAACCATTCATACGACGACGTTGATATCTAGCGGAACAAAAAAAAACAATGCACAGCAATCTCACTTTATATTTATGTTATTTAATCTTACGCCTTTTGATTTAAAGATGTTGACATGTTGGTGGTCCGACAGATAATAATTTAACAAGTCAATAAGAATAAATGAATAAAGCGAAAAAGTTGATAACTTAAGAGATCATTAAACAGTTAGAGAGTAATTTTACAATGCAACTGGAAATGCAAAAACTACAATTTCAATTATAAGGTTATTATATCAATGTTTGGTAACGTGTTAGAAAGCATTTTTCTTTAGACAAAGCATATATTTATTCAGACAAAAGCTTTAAACTTAAAAATTCAAAATGTATTCTAAACTTTTCCTTTTCGTCTCATCTCTTATTTTTGCGGACCAACCAAAAATTTTTACTTTGAATACTTTTTCTAATGTTAATGTTTTGGCTTAAATATAATAATTATTTTTAGGTGAATGAGATCTTTATTCTTCCTTCGGCTTTTTTTGGTCGCTATAACTTGCTTCTTACAAAATCGCCAAATAACAAACTGTTTTGACAATACTTCGTCAACACAAGTGCTTTCTTCTATTTTAAAATAATTATTTTTACAAATTTTATATTATTATTTTTTGTCCATTAATTTGTTTTAACGTAAGTTGTTAATCATATACACATTAGCGCAAAATTTTAAACGATTTAGTTCGATGTTAAATCATTTTTAGTATGAGAAAATGGCTTTAACATCGTATTTAATCGTTTAAAATTTTGCGCTATTGTTTTTATATATTTATCTGTGCACAAATGAATTAATACATGAGTAATTTTACACAAGTAATTTTAAACTTTTTTTTATTTGACTCCGGATTTCGCAAAAATTAGTTAAATCGCAAAAAATTGGCATTTATAAAGCTACAAATTCAATCAAACAAAATTATTTTTCTCCTTTTTTAGATTTCGGTAACTTATTTTACTGAAAGCTTATTTTAGTGGAAACTTAAGAATAAAAAAAAATCAAATTTGTAGCAAATTATCTACAAAAAGGGACCTCTTTTCTGTTTCGTTATATTCTACTCCTTGGCTTAAAACTCAATGAAAATGTGTTTCTGTTGATTACTGCTTAACACTTCTAATTCAAGCTGTTTATCTATTCTGAATTTCAATAAACCTATACTCGATGAGTACATCTGCTGGTCCTCAGCAAGTCTTTTCTCTCAATTTTTTTACTTCGAACGATAGAATACCTGCGGAAAATTACAATTATTAAAATAATCCTAATATAATAATAAGACTAAGCCTTAATAAGATATTTTTCAATTATTATTATTATAAATGTATGAATTTTTCCATAACAATTATAAGAATTCAAATATTGAAATCAATGTAAGAACCCAATACACAAATTAAAACAAAACAAAAATTAGATTTTATAAGACTTGATGTATAGCGTAGATATTTGAAATTTGTCTTTAAGCAGGATCCTAACCCTACCTAACATTATTCAAAGTTCTTTAGATATACCATCTGCTTGGGATTATCTTTATAATGGGTTGGCACAGCTAGCAAATTGATATAGTAGCTACATACATAATGATACATATGTGAATACTTTTGTATGTATTCGCTTTTTAGCCTATATTTGTCATTTAATATTATTATATGGCATTCAATGGCTTAAGACAACAGAAAATCATGAGAATTTTTATTCCTACTGATCCAGTATTAATCAATTTGAATATTTTTCCAGATTCCGAGGGATTAGTGGTTAGCTAATCTTTCAGACAAGACAACTTTATCCATAGGGCTTAATCTAATTGTGAGCTTTAGTAAATCCTATGTGTGGAAAATCTTATAAATATTAATCCTGATCCAAAAAAATATATAAAAAACAATAATGCGGTTTGAAAATTATCAGTCATTTATTTGACTTACCTTATCCAAAAACAAGAATTCACTTCTCCCAAGTAACATTTTTCCTCTCATAAGATGCTTAACGAGACTAAGATGCTTAACGAGACTAATGTAAGGAAGCTAATAGTAATCTTGAAGAATACTACTAGAATGTTGAAACATTGTTAAAAGCGTTAAATGGCCGAGTAATGGGAGGCTTTCACCTTGGCTAAATCTCACTATGAAAATGCATCTCTTCCAATGAAGTGCGTTCAAAAGATAACAGATTTTTTGTAAATTTTAAAAAGTTATATATATATACCTATCTTTGTCATTTAGCATTTTGTAGGAAAGAAACAAACTACTTTTTAGTGTTTATGTGTACGTCTTATGTCAAAAAATTGATAAACTGTGGGAGTATTTATTTTGTAAGTCTACAAATTATTATTATACTTTATAATGACAATGATGATTTACTGTTTTTCGCATATGGTAACCAAAAATGTGTTCAACTGTTAAAATAAAAAAGTTATTAGATCCATTAAAATTTCATAACATGATAATAATTCTTAAGTACAGCAATGGAATATAAAAGTCTTATGGGAGTTTTTTTTCAGATTTTGATAGCTTAGCTCTGGAGAGTTTGTTAGTTGGGATATCACTTTTCAAGACAAAAATGAGCTCAAAATACAATTAAACCCTGATAGAAAGTACCACTGCGGAAAGTTTGAAGCGGACATGTAGCAGGCAAGTTTCGTATTTACATTTTTTTTTTCTTCCAAACAGTAATATTACCTACTATTTAAAATAATATTTTTAGTTAAAATAAAATTAATTCATTTCAATTTAAATAATTCTAAGAGTCAAAGATTTGTCTTAAAATAAATTAATTAAATAACCTATAAACCTACACGAATATTTTCTTATTTTTTTTCTTAAAAAGTTAAAATCCCGCCTTTTGAATGATGCTTAAATTGGAGCCATCGAAATCTACTTAGCTTGATGTTTGTGTTTATTTATATTTGTAACGTGAATAATTCATAGTCTGAAGAATCATCATTCCTCAAAAACAGGATCAATAATAACAATCCGTAATCCGTACGGTTTTTTCCTTCGACTGCCACTTCGGATTTTATCAACGGTAAATAGATTATACAATATATATAGCTCTTAAGTTATACTGTTGTGATTTTTATTCCAGCTTAAATCTTTTAGTACTATACTTGTATAGAATTTATGTAGCTTTAACTTTATAAAAGATTTACAAAACATTTAAATTAAAAACGGAAGTGCTGCCATTTGTTTCTTTCTTTCTCTAGCAACTACATTCATACGCCAGATATTTCAATTTTTTCATCAAGCATCAACCAGTATAAATCAGCAGCTGGAATTTATATTAAATTGAATAAAAATTCGTTGTTTTTAAATTAAATTTTAAATGAAAAAAAAAAAAAACAGAAATATATAAAATTACTCGAAGACAAATCTTTGCAAGTGCCCATAAATTCAAACAAAAGCAATTGAAATGAATTCAATTATTTTCATATCTTCTAAGACTTATGCCTCGAGGTTGATTTGCATAAAATAAGCAACAAAAACCTTTTCTGATGAAATTTTTATTTTTTTTCACACAAAAATTCAAAGATTGAGATGAGAGCACAACCATTGAAAAACACTTAGGATACACAAATTTTCACACAGATTCTTTGTATGTATATAATAAACAGATGGAAAATAAAAAAGAAAGAGATAAATCGAGACACCTTGTTATAAAAGTAATGAATTGTCTTTTTCAGGAAAACGAACGAACAAAAAAGGAAACAATTTGTATCTTTTATCTTATTTTTCAAGAAATAAAAATCTGATGCAAAAGAAAAAATATCTATCAACATCTTTCATTGCAAAGGATATTGCTGTCTGTGTTTGCATTTGATTTAAATTTGCCTCAACATTCCTTGATGAATGATAGTTCCAAAATGAAAAGATAACATCTCATTTGTTTGAATGATATCATTTTCTGAAACGCATTTGTAAGAAAACTTACAAATCTTTGTAGTTTTCCTTGCTCCTACAAAGTTTTCTCCAACTTTTTTTGTGTCGACAAAAAATGACAAGTTTTAAAAAAATACTTATTATAACTTTTCCATTTCCCAGAAAAGAAAAACAATGCACTGTCGATTGAAAACTTCTGTTAAAAAAAAGAAAATAAACTAATAATATAGCAATGCAGACAAGCATGTAATTTTGTTATGATTCCAAATCTTTTACAGTGTATATTTGTTAATAAATTACTCTGAGCCAGAATGAAGTCCAAACTAACAACTTTATTTTAATATCCCTCTTATGAATTATTTTTGATGAGCAAATTATAATTGATAAATCTTATCAATAATCAAAATTGGAGTCAACTCGTGTTAATAAGCTAGTTCATCCAAAAGGATGTATTAGCGAGTATAAGTAAGATAAAAATACCTAAGATATTTTTGCCAACGATTTATTTAAAAGCCCAAATGTATTTAACTTTATACAAACAAAACGATTGGCTCTTTTCTAGAGTCATCGGAAGTGGTAATTTGGGAGGGAGAATAGGTGTAATGCATAATTTCAAACCTTTGCAGAACTTTGAAGTTTCCTGGTTTTTATATAACAAATATTTCAGTAATATCGGGATTTTAATATAATAGGTACATCGGTATTTTGAATAAGCGGAGAAAAGGATTTTAAAAATAACGAAGGGATTTTTGAACTTTGTTTTCGAAATTTTTGAAAAACATGATTCTAAAAACCAGGACTCCGATACGCTCCCTATTTTATGTGAACCACTTATCTGACTTAATTTTTCAAAAAATGTATTTTTTTAAATGGTTTGTAAAATTTTACTTCTACAACACTTATCGTCGTTTTTATAAACGTTTACTAACTTTAGACAGTCGTCCAAGTTATAAATGAGCATGTTTAATTGTTGTCTAGCAGTTATCTAACTTAGACAACAAAGTTGGTTGTATAAACCTTGATTAGAAGGACATTTTATTTAATTAAATAAAGCATATTTCTAATTATTTCGAATAATTAAAAATCTAATAAATACGGCTGTTAGAACTTAAAATAGTAGCAGAGGTTTCAGTTATAGATTTTTTCCTTTTTAAATATCATATTTTTCGGAACATAACAAAAAATTCCCACTTTCACATATTTTCTTAATTCATATTACATAATACATATATTCAATATAAGACCTGTTTAAAAAAAAAAAACTTCTTAGTCAGTTCAGCTAATTCTTACGCCCACAATAAGAAAAAAAAAGTGATTATAAAATTATTTATACACAAACAAAAATTTGATTTCCTATTGTTTATGTGAAAAATTTGTTGAGCTGGCTATTCATTTTTTCAAAACAAAAAAACACGAGTATTATAATTAATTGCGTTTTTGACCCTCCCTCAATCGTGCTTAGCTTATATACAAATTTCAATAGTTTATTTAAATTATCGCACATTAATATTCAAAATACAAATGAAATATTTAACACCCTCGTTAATAAAATTAACCACTTATCTGCCACAAGCATAACATTAACCCATATGTTTTCCATATATGTATAGCTCCTTATCTCTTTATAAAATGTTTAAGCAGAGGCATCTCTTTTGCTATGCTTAATATGTATACGAATGAATATAAATTTAGTGCCCCAGTCATGATTATCCTTCCATATATATGTAAATTGATATTATGGTTGGTTAGATTTTGGTTAAAAGAAAAAAAAATCTAATTTATGTTCTATACGCCCCAGAGAGCATTGCGAAACTAAAATTAGCTAACTTTCCTCTGGCAGCTTCAATTAATTACACCCACGTTTGAAATACTACATAGGAAGAGTTTCAACATCCCACTTCCTGATACGGAGTCAGACCAATTATTTTCAAATTTATGCATTTTTCACTCTCGAATTACACATTCAATGATTAAAGTCAGAACTTATTTTCGAGGAAATTGCATTTCTTAACGGCCGGCATGGCACGGCATGCATGATATTATTAAAATGCTCCTTTTTTCGAATTCATCCTTTAAACTATGTATCTGTCAGAACAACTGGCACCTTCATATAAGGTCCACCTGTCCAATCCTGAGGACCTTGGCAAAAATCCAATATAAACTTCCTTCAATTTGTCCTATTTAATAAGAAATAAGCTTTTTAGTTGTTCACATTTGCATTGTGAGTTTAGTGATGTCACCTTAAAAATGAAACCCACATTTTTACGGCGCTAAATTGCATGATGGGTTGTAAATTTTATCTTTCGAATTATTTCCTTAGAAGAAGAAGGTTAAAGTTTATTTAAACACTTTTCCTCCTTCAAGTTTTCAAATCTGATTGAATAAAAAGCACCTTATCACCATCTTGGCAGTAGATAACTTTAAGTGGACCTTTCTAAAGTGGAATTCATGGATGGAAGGAAGACCGCACACGAGAACGAGGTAGGTCGTTCAAGGACTATCCATGTGAAATTGCAGATACGGTTTAAAGGCCCGCTTTCCTTTGTCCTCTTTGTAGAAAATAGTTAGGTGATGGGATGACATGCTTTATATGTACGTATTAAGAATTTTACAAAAGAAGGCAATTTTTTTTAGATTTAAAATTTATATATTTTTGTATTTAATAAACTGGTAGATTATTTAAATTACAGATCATAATTTGGAATAGATATTTACTTACTTCTTATGAAATTAGCAAAAAGCTAAATACAACTAAATATTTCAAAAAGAAAAACTGCAAATTCATGTCGTGGGTTTTCTGGTTTATGGGAATTTTGCTATGTTAACTTAACAGACGACGCGACGTACGTAAGGATTTATAAAAAAATGTTAATCATCGAAAACGGTTTGTAATTGTTAAAAAATTGGAATTTTTAAGTTGAAAATGTATAGTTTACCGAAAAATGTATACAATGGGGGTTGTCAGGCCATTCACAGATCACTTTTGAAATGTGAACCAATGTTGATGTCCCTAGCACATGCGTCACAATGAACCGTTTACAATTGGCATCAGAGTATCTACATTCATTTCTTGACGGTAGTGGACCAAGTGCCGTTGATGACGTAGTAAATGGAGGATTAATAATAGACATGTAGCTTGGAGGTTTTTCAAGACTGCTTTCAATTAATTTGTCTTCATGGGAATCCTTGTTAGAATCTTTTCTTGTTATGCCGTTAGCTGGCGAGACTTGAAGTGCACTGCTTTCAGTGGTTTTAATTTTATCCGATTGAATAGATTTATCGGTTTTAGCTATTTGAAGTGCGATGCCTTGAGTTGGTTTTTCTTTATCCGATTTCTTTTGAGCGGATTTATCGGATTGGGGTTCTTTAGGTCCACTGTCTTGAGTTGTTTTAATTTGATCAGATTTTTCTTGAGTGGATTTTTCGTTTTTGGGTACTTTAAGTGTGCTGCCTAGAGCTGCGTTAGTTTTATTCAATTTATTTTCAGCGGATTTATCGGTTTTGGGTACCTGAAGTGCGATTGGTTTTTCTTTATCCGATTTCTTTTGAGCGTATTTATCGGAATTGGGTGCTCTAAGTGCGCTGCCTTGAGTTGGTTTTTCTTTATCTGATTTCTTTTGAGCGGATTTATCGGATTTAGGTACTTGAAGTTTGCTGCCTTGAATTGGTTTTTCTTTATCTGATTTCTTTCGAGCGGATTTATCGGATTGGGGTTCTTTAGGTCCACTGTCTTGAGTTGTTTTAATTTGATAAGATTTCTTTTGAGCGGATTTTTCGGTTTTGGGTACTTTAAGTGCGCTGTCTAGAGTTGCGTTAGTTTTACTCAATTTATTTTCAGCGGATTTATCGGTTTTAGGTACCTGAAGTGCGATGCCTTGAGTTGGTTTTCCTTTATCCGATTTCTTATGACCGGATTTATAGGATTTGGGTACTTCAAACGCGCTGCCTTGAGTTGTTTTAATTTTATCTGGTTTATTTTTAGCTGATTTATCGGATTTGGGTACTTGAAGTGCGCTGCCTAAAGTTGCGTTAATTTTATCCAATTTATTTTCAGCAGATTTATCGGTTTTGGGTACCTGAAGTGCGATGGCTTGAGTTGGTTTTTCTTTATCCGATTTCTTTCGAGCGGTTTTATCGGATTGGGGTTCTTTAAGTGCGCTGTCTTGAATTGGTTTTTCTTTATCCGATTTCTTATGACCGGATTTATAGGATTTGGGTACTTCAAACGCGCTGCCTTGAGTTGTTTTAATTTTATCTGGTTTATTTTTAGCTGATTTATCGGATTTGGGTACTTGAAGTGCGCTGCCTAAAGTTGCGTTAATTTTATCCAATTTATTTTCAGCAGATTTATCGGTTTTGGGTACCTGAAGTGCGATGGCTTGAGTTGGTTTTTCTTTATCCGATTTCTTTCGAGCGGTTTTATCGGATTGGGGTTCTTTAAGTCCACTGTCTTGAGTTGTTTTAATTTGGTCAGATTTGTTTTGAGCGGATTTTTCGGTTTTGGGTTCTTTAAGTGCGCTGTCTAGAGTTGCGTTGGTTTTACTCAATTTAATTTCAGCGGATTTATCGGTTTTGGGTACCTGAAGTGCGATGCCTTGAGTTGGTTTTTCTTTATCCGATTTCTTTTGACTGGATTTATCGGGTTTGGGTTCTTTAAGTGCGCTGTCTTGAATTGGTTTTTCTTTATCCGATTTATCGGATTTGGGTTTTTTAAGTGTACTGTCTTGAGTTGTTTTAATTTTATCAAATTTCTTTTGAGCGGATTTATCGGTTTTGGGTACTTGAAGTGCGCTTCCTTGAGTTGATTTTTCTTTATCCGAATCATTTCGACCAGATTTATCAGATATGGGTACTTGAAGTGCGCTGCCTAGAGTTGCGTTAATTTTATCCAATGTATTTTCAGCAGATTTATCGGTTTTGGGTACTTGAAGTGCGCTGCCTTGAATTGGTTTTTCTTTATCCGATTTCTTTTGAGCGGATTTATCGGATTTGGGTTCTTTAAGTGGGCTGTCTTGAATTGTTTTTTCTTTTTCAAATTTCTTTTGAGCGGATTTATCGGATTTGGGTTCTTTAAGTCCACTGTCTTGAGTTGTTTTAATTTTATCCGAATTCTTTTGAGCGGAGATTTTTTTGGGAGGAGATATAGTTGTAATTCGTATCTTAGTATAATGTGGAGAAATCGTGTTATTGTTGCTAGAATCAGCTAAGGATTTTAATTCATCAGTTTTGGGAACTTGAAGAAAACTGCCTTTAGTTTTTTTGTCGCTATCCGATTTCTTTAGAGCGAAAATAGTTTTGGAAGGAGTTGCAGTTGTGACTGGTGACTGCGACGTCATCTTATTAGTATTTCCTAAATCGTTTATGGGCCATGATTTATCAATTTTTGGTATTTGAGGAGCAGTGTCTTGAGTTGCCTTTTTTCTGTCCGATTTCTTTTGAAATGAAATTTTGTTCGGAGGAGATGCAATTGTAACTGTAGTAGGCTGTGACGTCAAGTTCCTGCTGCCCGAATCAGCTGCCAATTTTGATTTATCTGTTTTCGATACTCCAAGTGCACTGCCCTGGTTTTTAGTTTTTATATTCCAATTTATCGGAACGAAGGATTTCTTGAGAAAAGATTCCCTTCTCATTGGTAACATATCTGACCTCGTGAAAATATTTTCAGGATTACGAGTGTGGTATCGTAAGATATAATTTGGAGGATACATTTTCTCTTCTTCAAGATCTGACCTCGATATGATATTTCCAAAATGAGTACGGAATCGTGGGTATAAAAATGGATGGCCAATAAGAAAGCGGCGATGAATATTTCTGTCTGGTGCAAAAGTGTTAACAAATGCAAAAATTGTTAAAAATGTTGAAAATGTTGATAACACTATAAAAACACCTAAAAAGATTTTAAAAAAAAATTAAGTATCAGTTTAGATAATTTATTAAAATATTACTAAGTTACGGACATTTCATTTTGAAACGTCTTTAGGTTTCGAATTATAGTTGTTAAATAAAATAGCAATTTTAAAATAACAAATTGAATGGAAAAAATAATTAAGCGTATCTGGTGTGAATAATGCAAGTTTGACTAATTAACTTTTGGTACGGTAATAATTTAAATGTGTCATTAAAACTTAACTAGCTAGCACTGCTAATTTGAAATTCAATATATGTACTTGCCTGCAGGCAGACTTAATTAAAAAAAAATATTACAATAGTTTTACATAATGTATTCACTTCTCATATATGTATTTAAAACAAAATATTAAAAGGAAAAGCTTGACTGAATTTTGGATAAATATCCAATGTAGCCTTGGCCCTAACAATTTTTAACACATTTAAGCATAACTTTAAAATCACTCCATAACAAATATATGTATTCTGAAGATAAGAAATAAAAGTAAAAATGGGTAAGAAAACATAATACATAATAAAACAAAAAAATAACAAAGTACGCATACGCCACTGTGTACCATCGTTCCAGAGATCCACTTTCTTAATAATTTATAATTATTTTGCTCAGAAATATTTGAAATTTCTTCCACATATTTTTGGAAAAAAAATATTATTATTTCAAACACATTCGTTCAGACCGCACTAATTTTTAGCTGTAAAAAATAAATAAATTAGCAGATTGCGGCATTCCTTGACATTTTTTGACCCCGGTGGTAACTTTTGCGCCACCTTGTAGAAATAATTTTTTTATTTGTTTTTTCCATCATAGGTCATTGTATAATAATTTTTTTTTTGCAGGAATATTGCAGCACTCTGTTACAGGCTGTACTATTGAAGCGGGAATTGCTTAAATTATTATTGTTTTATGTAATAGATAGCTTTAAATTATTGAAACTTTGTTTTTGTTTTTGTTTTGCAAACTTTCTTTTTCCAATTAACCCACAAAAAAATCATAAAATCATAAAATCAGGATAACTTGATTCCCTTGGGAGCAAGTGGAATTTGGTGTTCCTGGAAATCCTTTTTTCGGAGAATAACAAGCAGAGCTATATTTAGGTATTGGATGATTAGACCAAAGCTCAGAACGAAAAAATTGTAGAAGTTTCAAACTTTATATAAAAAAAAAAAGAATTGGGTTGTTCGACATCGACCCAAATAAATGTGGTGTTGTTGGCTTTGGTTTTGTATAAGTATACACATATATGTATTTAATGGTGGCCTCTTGTGGTGGTCTGATATAGCACCGATATTGAAGTAAAATAAATTGGTTGGCGCAACAGCTCGTGTAGCAAAATGTTTCAGTGACTTAAAACTCTCAACCATTCCTGTGTGCGTGTTATTGGCAGGAATATTGCTTTAGAACAAATATTTTTTTGCAGAAAAACCAAAAACTCCTCCCTTCGATACAAGGCTTACAGCTTCGTTTCAGTACATCACTGAGTTTTTTAAGCATCCAAACAAAATGTTTTTAATAAACAAAATAAATATACCTACATAAAAAAAAATAATAAAAAAGTGCTGACCAGGACCAGTAGCCAAATTTAATACGAAGCCTTAATCACTGCTAACAGAAGCCTACCTTTGTGTGAAAATACGGCATTTAGTTGAAAGGAATTTTCTTTCTTTTCTATTTGAAGCAAAAAAATTCCATTTTTTATCTTGAAATAATGACATTCATTAAACAATACGAAGTTTAACTATTTTCTCAAAAAAACAAATGACTTGACAGATGCATCTTAATAAAATTTTAAACCATGACTCGAGCTTAATGTAGTATGTAGTTCTCAAATCTGTCAATCTTCAATCATAGTTAGTTTGTAGTTTGAATTTGATTGTCGACGTGATTTCATAAACTGCTGATATTAATGAGAGATGTTTATGTGTTGAATGGAAATCTTTCTATTACAAATACCATAGTTTTAAAAATATCACACCTAGGGGAAATAAAATAATGACTTTTCAATCATGGGATGCAGTAATACGCCCCATTTTGGTCGAATTCATGCGAACCATATACTAGGTATACATGATTTTTTTGCAATATATACTACATATGATTGCAATTACAGTTTTATAACCCAACCGCTTCAAAAATTGCAATTAGTAAGGCAGTAAAAATATCATTAAATTAAGCTCTTTAAACTATGTATATTATCATAGGTAGCTAAACTACCTACTCCTTAAAATCTGCTTTAACATTTTCATTCTTTAAATCCAATTCTAGTTGCTTTTCAAATTTGATGAGGAAAAAAGTGATTACACCTTGAATGCTCTTGATCTGTGTGTTTACGAAACCATAGTCTGTTTGTTTTTCTTCGATATAACTTATTCATTTTCTTAGTGCTTTCCCAAGCAACTGGAAAATCCAATTTCTAAGTCGATTTTCATTTTGCTGGAGTGGTTTTCAACTGAATATTGCACAACATCAATAACAACCCACCAGCACTGTAACTATAACAACAACAACATCAACATCAACAACTAGCTGATGTAAACCCTCTTTATATGTTATATCGCTTCACAATGCAAAAGCATCTTAAATAAGATTTTCCAGCAATGGTTCGGTTGCCTTGAGAAAAGTGATGTAATTGAATTAGCAACACCGTTATCCCAATATGGATAGGTTTAGATAGCTTTTTGCTACTGTTAAAACCCAATTTCGATTTGAACTCCATTTTGCTCATTTAATCGATATACCTACCATGATGTGTGGAACGTGAAAGTGTTTTATACTATCTATGATAGAGGAGGACAAGAACAAGGACAGCGGACGAACTGTCTCCTTATAGCAGAATTTAATGTTGATGATGATTTGAGAATGATTATGATGCTGTTGATGATGATTCTACTGATGGCTTTGAAGGGAACTAAAAGTTTTTCGGTTTCTTATAAAAAAGTTCATGCTCGGAAACTTGCTTGGTTTTAGATTCTTCTATATAGCCATAGGGTGAATTACGTGTGTTTCATAAGTTTTAACACACTTTGTTTGTTAAAGTTAATTCAAAAATAATTCTACTTTGTAAACTGTAATTTAATATTTTAATAATTGGCTTTCCACGTGTTTTATTAAATTATCTTGAGGTAGTTTTAAGATGTTACATCGCAGAAATTATGTTACATAAAAGGAATCAAACACGTACCTTTATACATTTTCCATTTTATTACTCTTGGATTTTTACAATTTGATTAACTTATATGTTTAACGAAACATTAAATTTTTATCAAAATCAATAAAAATTCAGAATCTCGTATCGTAAGAGTAAACCTTTTACTTTTCCAACTTCTTTTTCACTATAGAAACATCACCTCCTTCATCGTTAATAACTATAAACAACTTCGTTATAAGAATAACTTTCCGCCTCAGCATTCTTTGTTTCGCTGTTTTATCTCTTCTGTCAAATTTTGACTCTTTCAATATAAGTTACGTTACCTTGCGGAATTCATATTTGTTAAAAGTTCGCAACTATAGAACGGGATTTATAAACATTTAACTGTTTCAATGTTCATAAAGTTTCTTGTAACTTAAATCAACAGAGTAATTTAAATGCATTTTCTTAAATGAGAATGAAAGACTATTTTTTGACAGCGATATTTTTTTAAATATTCAATCCAAGTCTCGACTTTTCAAGATTAGAAGATTCGATTAAGACGATCTAGTCTTCAGACTGTCTGCCGAATACATACATATATAATATATGTAGGTACACATCGCAAGTGTGTATGAAGGTTAACAATTCAATAAAATCAAACTTAAATAATTTCCATCATAATTATATGATCAAAAAAGATTGAGTATTTAATTCTCTTCAAAATTAACAAGACAATTCAATCGACCCAAACATTTGATATATTTTGTCAAAACATAGGGGAACTTCAGACATAGACTAACAGTATATATATTCCCATATCTGCTTTTATGACATAATTCATCTCAATGCGAGTAGGCTATTCTGAAATGTTTGACAACGTCAATGTCTTTAGACATGTCAGATACTCTGATACAAAAACTCGATACTATGGGAGGTGGAATTTCGATCGTCTAGCTTATTACATACCTGCAACGATTTACATATATATTCTCTGCATAAAATTATCATTGAAAGATAAAATCATGTATATGTTTTTATAAGCTTACGATTGTTTCTTGGACGCTTTGGAATATCTAATCATGGTCATAAAAATAGTGGGTATTTTAAAATATATGTTTTTTTTATAAGAGTGATTGGACGTATGGTAACAGCCAAAAAATGCCTGTCCCGCCAGCATCTCGTTTGGTAAAGAAGATATTTGTATCATAGCTTTTATTTCTATCCATAAATACAAACATATAGCAATTCATCAAGGGTTACTCGTACAAATATAATCAAAAATGCAAGAGGATTTGAGATTGGGAGTGACCACAAAAAAACCAACAGATAGATAACAGAATCTACGTCAATCCATATAGCTTTAAAAAAGATTTAAAAAATTAAACTAATAAAATCAGAAACAAACTTCTGCTAGGTCATTTGCCAACGATGACCTTTAGTGGAGAGAATCAATTATTTAAATGCAGAATAAAAAACTTGAGTTTAAATAGGCAGAAATTCAATACTATAAGGGGTTTAACATAAGGTTGCATTTTTGTATACAAAATCCGCCATTAATTGAATTTCTTTTTTTTTAATGATGACAAAATTAAGAAAATATTATAGAAAGCTTAAATACAAATTTCTTGACTATTTTATAGTTGCTGCCATCTTAAAATAGGGAAAAAGCTAGATTTTTGCGAATAAAAAAGGGTATTTAAAAGAAAATTGAATGTTACAACTGTGAAAGTATGATAATTTTTCATATTTTTTATATAAAAATACAGAATTGACATTTTTTCTGATAAACACAATCGCATTTATTGAAATTGATTATTACTCGGTAAATATGAAAAATTTGAAAAAAATATTATATATTCAATTTTGTGAAACACATTCGTCTTGTCAGAAATGGCTAAAGCTGTTTTTTTGATTAAATCAAAATTACGGAAGTTATTCTTAAAAAAAAAACGAAAACTTAAATTCAAGATAGCGGCAACTCTGCGTGGGGTTGATGGTCGAAAATTCAGATAGGGTCATAATTCCACAGGAGAAAAAAATCGAGTTTTCTTTGGAGCAACCGAAAACGGTTATAAAATTTATTGTGAATTTCTGACCCCCTACCAATATTTATGTACGAGTAACTTTAACTTTACTCAGAACTTGAGAAACAGACCCTTAATATTTTTAAAGATAAGGGTGTGTTTAATTATATATGATGAGTTTATGTATTTGATTATTTCCATACAGACCAATGGTTATAATTTGTAGATGTGAAATCACTTAAAGTGAGTCAACAAACAATTATTGTGAGTCCTGTGGACTTAACTTTGTAAAACACTTCATATAAAATTTTGTTTTTACTAGCGTTATAAATATAAATGGAATCTGCAAAGCTAAAGCTTTAAATTTGGTAACAAACCATTTTATTATTCCAATCCATGAACTAAATATTTTTTGCTATAATATAATGAGGTTGATTTTAATGCTTGATTGAGACAGAGTGTAAATATATACATATAGTATTGTAGTAACTTTCATATACCCAATTCGAAACATTATTTAATTTAAAATACAAATCTTTAAAATTTAAGATGCACAGAAAAATAGAAAAATAGCAATAGACGATAGATAGATATTTAAATATTTTTGTATAATTTAGATTTGGAGTAAAATTCAAACCTTAAAGGGCTCCAGCACATAAATTCACTGTAAAGTCATCAAGTATTTTGTGAACATAACTACATACATAAGTTAAGTACCTTTAAGTATATCAGTTTAACAAATCTAATTTTGCCTAAAGATTTGCTAAATACATTTACTAAAGTATAGGTAATGAAAGCTACGTATAAATTTAATCAAATTATAAAAAAACAAGACAAAGTAAAAATAAACATTCTTTTCCCAAGTTCTATGCCAAGAGTTTTGTTTCTAAAATATTAATTTCATCGCCAGATGTTGTGGGGAATCCTCAAATTTATATCTGAGATTTATCTTCGAATGTTTCGCTGCCACCCCAATCCCCCAAACGAATGTATAGATATAGGTACTCTTGGTTATAGGGCAAAGCTTTGAGCAGATGTGGCTCTCACATAAATAAAACAACATCTCTTAAATCCACAAAGATGCGTTGTACCAACCTCAAATTTATACCGATTGAATGAATGTCATATCTGCCAGATGATTGCAGATTAAGGACCTTTTTCCAGTTAGAGGGGGGACGTTAATATGAAATCCAATCATAAAGTTCTTGCCACCACGTGTCAATATACGACGCTATACATGACGCCACCATCGTCGCCTTGTCGCCTTGTCAGTCGTTGCTATTGGCAAAATCAAGACAAGCTAAATAAAAAATAAAGAAAACAACTGAACTGAATGTCGACTTGACTGCGAACAAAACTTAATGGCAACCCATAAATAGAACATGAATCACACACAAAACCGGAAACGACAATCTTCCGGAGAACGGAAGGTATCTTAAAAGAATGTCACCACCACCATCGCCACGCTGCCGTTGTCGCCTGGGGCCTCACTCGGCGCGACTATATAGAAGAAAAGTTATGAAATAAATAAAAATGCATTTCCTACCCACAGGCGGCGCGGTTGTGTATTGTTAGTAATGATGGCGACAATAATACCGTTAAAACGGTACAAAGCCAAAGTGCCATTTCATGAGCCATGAATGATGCTTTGAAAAAAAAAGAAAAAATAGAACGACTTTACGAAAATACAGGTTCAATGAAAAGACTTATGTAATTGCATTCCCGTTTTAATTAGCGTTAATTGGGAAGAGTCCTCAAGCACTCAAAAGAAGAAGAGCTGCACGTCCCAAAGTGCATGCAGAAGAAGTGTTGTACATTCTTTTAATTAATTTCTAGAAAATAAAGCCACAAAACTATAACAGCAGTGCAGTGATTGCTTCAGCTTCAGAAAACTAGCTACAACCTACAACTGAGTCCACTTAAGTGTCTAAAGTTTTAATTTGTGGTGTAACTATGGAAAGAAGTTATACTTATAGTTTTTTTATATTCTCAAATCAAAACGAAGGGTGCTCGAGTGGCCTTATATTCAAACAGGTCCTGCTGAATTAAATGCTCTAACTGGTGTATAGCTGCTTTAAGCTGATGCAAGCAATGAACATTATGATGCAAATGAATTGGTCCTTTGTGTAATATGTGCACACAAGGACTATATGCACTTAATGAACCCACATATTAAATATAGAACAGATGTTAAACCTGGGTGTTTCCATTTAATTGAATCGATAAGAGAATCATGTTTCTTGGTGCAGTGGGCAAACCCAAAGCGCATATAGATAGCATAGGTGACAGACCATGAGATAATAATATCAAAGTGCAATCAAGAGTGCATATTTTCTGGAATGTACTTAAATGGGAGATTTCAGGAACATAGACAATTTCAATTATTAATTAATTGAGCTCAATAATTTAATACTTATAGTCATTAATTTACATCATGATACCTATAGACAATGGTTTTCAATAAAATTATACAAATGTAAAACATTGATCGCACTAAGCTTCTCTTTCATATGGAGATTAAAAAAAGCATAATAGGGGTATTCATGCAACGCCGTAAAGTCCTCATAAACGTGGTAAACTGCGTAAACCTATCAAATGTTCATACAAATTTGACAACGACTTTAAACCATTGCATGAATACACCCCTAATAATTGAACATTCACAATGTAGTAAAACAAAAGTCCAGTAATTTCATTAAAAACGGAGGTGGGTTTGCGTTAAATCATAAACCGTTTTCGTAAACGTACTTTTGCACGTTACATCCGTAACAAAATTATGTAACTATTTAGCTAATTACTACAAAAATAAAATTTGTTTCCAACTGATAATTTGGGGAAGTAGTTTAAGCATAATTATAAAATAAATCGATCCTTTTCAATTTCTATATTCATCTTAATAATGATCTTCTTATAAACATTTGAATCGAACGTAATTTTATATTAAAGTTAATTATTTAAGGTAATGTGAGGTAATTGCGGCCCATAAAATCAAAAGTTCTGCTTTAAACCCATGTCAAAAACTCAGTTTTTAAAATCGATACTAACCGATGGTGTTGCCTTGAAGCTTTGTTTATTACGGTTAGTTTAAAAACAAATTTGTAATTTTTTCAAAACCGTGTAGATTTTTTATAAATAATAAACAAAAAAAAGGCCCCGGATATGCACTTACCCCAACTTACCTTACCGTAAAGTGTTGCTACAGTAAGATGGACAATTTTAAACTAATGTCACAAAAAATTTCAAAAAAATTTAAAATTATTCTGCCTACAAGCACATTCGTCACATTCGTAACAGATTCTAACTCAAGGGAAATCATAAATATTTCAACAAGGAATTTTATTCACTTTAACTTGGTAACTTCCTTTACCTCTAATAAGGAAATAAACATTTCTTTTAAAATTTAATGTATGAGAAAAATTTCACATCACAAAAGGAACATTTTTCCATTCGTGTGAGAAGAAAAGTAATTACACACTGAAAATAATTTTCCATTATAATTTCGTTTACATATTATATTTTACTCTTATTTAATATTCATATTTGGCCATATCCCCTAAATTAGAATGTCACTCCCGTAACATTTTAAATCAAAATTTTCATATGAATTGAAACTTAAAATTAATATTCAGTTAAATATTTTCAAAAGAATAAGACCAATAAAACCAACCTATCACCTGAACATTAGATTAGTTTTCGAAGGTCACACTAGTAACGTGACTGAAATGTATTTTAAAACTTTACTATGTATTTTTATAAAATTCATGGATATCAGTGACCCGTTACAACGGAAACACCCTTATATTCAAACAGCTTATTGCTCCAGAACTATAATGACTTATAAATTTTTAATTAGTTTTTCGTACAAAATGAAAATAACACTCTAAGAATAAATCATAAAACTTCAAGTCTCAATATATTTCTTTCATTCTTTAAAGTCAAAGGATTCCATAGATGTTTTTCTTTGATGACAAATGATGGTCAAGAGCACGTTCTAAATGTAACCCTGCACGTGTCACTTGCCACAACCAAAGTAACAAAATATCTCGAACCGGATGTACTCTGAAAGCACTCCAAGCATATAGCCACACAACGGATAAACCACATTACTCCTTGTTCCGCTGTCACATTACGGAGATTTAATAGCCAAAATCATGCAATAATAATCCCTTTTGTTGTCTATCCAAGTCTTCCAAGAGTATACCTACCTACAATACGACACTTGTGCTGGGATAGCTACAATATATTGCACTTTGGCCACTTGGGCATGAAAATATTCTCTCATCACGCAATTAATATCAGCAGTACAAGGCAATGAGTAGAGTTTATGACATGGTCATTTTGCAATGGTCACATAGTTTTTTGTTGGCAAATTGTTTCACTAACCTCATATAATTCCATTCATGGTTTTCTCCTTCTAATAGCTGACATTGCTAGTTGCATACTATAAAAATGGAGAGAAAAAAAGTGGTAGGTACCGTTATTTAAAAAAAAATGAATAAATTAATCTTGGACCGGGAATGTGAATCCGTTTAATCCTTATTACAAAAACGAGTTGTGGTTGGCGAGTTCGCTGCGAGATTAAAACAATTTAATGAGAATATAAGATGAATGTTTTGTGTTGGATTTAAAGCGCTTAAAACCAAGGGATTTACAGTATGATTTTTTGAAGAGAAAGGGTTTTTCGGAAGCTGATATATAAATGTCTAACGAGATAAATTATTGCTATCCTCGAAACTGGATATGCGGCCAACTTATTTATGGTTGGTTCTTGGATGATATCAGGGATTAAACAGACAGTTTTAGGTGTGTGGGCACAAATGAAAGGTCACATGTTTTTTTTATTAATTGCGATGATACATTTGGGAAATAAATTCCAGTTCTATTTTTAGAAATCTATAATTTGTTTTGTTAATTTTTTCGTTAACAAGTAATAGGTAACCTTATTTATTCATATTCATATTTAAAAAAGATGAATGAACGGTTTTTGAATAAAATCTATCACTAGAATTCACAATTTTTAAAATTAAACTTAAAAAACACTGAAACTCAGGCTGACTGTGGGTCTTGAAATGAATTTAATTATTGTTTAGGTTTTAATTTTCATAAAGCCCTCTACTATTGCATTATTCAAACACAATTTCTATTCATTCCAATTTGAATATTTGAATTTGATTCAAATTATATTTTTAAATGTTGTTTCTTTCGAGTATATTTATACAAAGCGGTGCCGCTATTTATTTTTGATTTAATTCACAAAGAGCTTACATTTTACTTTGATCGCTGTTTGTACTGTTTTTTGCAGATTTCAGAGTCTTAAGCAAAAGCTTTGATGTGTATCAACAGAAATATAACATGGAATTTGGGTGTTTAAATTATTTAAATTAAATAATAAATTTAAAGTGGTTACCCTCAAAAAGTCTATTTGCAGAATATATAAAGGTTTAAACATTTTCCCCAAATACTTTTATCTCCCTACATATTTAGTTATTATAGCCTTCATTGAAAACTATTATTGGAAATTTTAATTTCAAGTTTTGAGGCACTTAAAAAGCCAAATCAGTGATTATTTTGATAACTTAATTATTAATTTTTGAGAAAAAAAAAATTCGTTTTGGCTCAACCTTTCACCTTAAGTAAACAGTTTTACCTCAAAATTAATTATTTAAATTTTCAATGATAATTTTCAATTAAAGCTATAACTGGAACCTAAATATTAAGAGAAATTAACAGTTGTGTGAAAAATGTTTAAACCTAATCAAATGACTGGTAATGGACATATGTATGCGGTGCATGTGAATTGTAAATATACCAAAATTTTAAAAAAAGACTATAAAAAGAATAGAAATAATTTTTCTATAATCAATGATGTAATAGTATGATAGGTTTAATCATTTCTCACAATTTAGTAAATTGTTCAAACCGAATCACAACCGTTTTCGATTAAGAGTTGATTTTTTTAAATATTCGAAAAACTTACATAACCAGGTTTTTTGTCACCCTGTCCAAAATTGATTTTTGTTTTTCTCAATTTTTGCACTTAAATATTGGATAATAGTAAAAACAATTTTTTCAACCATTTTGTTAAAAATTAATAGACAATATGATATTTTGATCAAATTTTTTTATACTTAGCCGTAGATCCAAAGTTATAACAATTTGAATTCAATCAGACAGGTTTCCAAAACAAATAAAACAATATTTTTTAAATAACAGCAGTCTTATTTATTTCTATTTTTTATTTTTACAGAAGGAGAACATTTTTTCTTACTTTGTTAACAAAAATTATTCAAAATAACTTCTCCTTTCACTAATACAAGCCAAACAAAGTCTTAAAAACTTTTGTGTAGTGCTCCATTTTTAATAAACTTCAACTGTCAATCAGTCTTTTCTTTTTCGTTGACAACACTTAAACACTCACATAAAGTGATATTCAAATACTGCTTAAATTTTGGGACACTATTTATATAATCTATCTACAAAAATAATTTTTTAAAAACAGCTCTAAAAAATTAGGATAGTATTTTTCTGATATACCGAAAAAAAAATTGAAATTGATATTAGTAAAATCTGCCTATTTGCTACGCCTTATTATTAGTTTCTCCTAAAACGGATCAATTATTCGGAAATGACTCAAATGAAATTTTCAGAAAGAGAAAAAAAATTAAAAACTTATTTCAGTAAATTCCGCCCACTGCCACATCCACTTTTTTCATTTTATACAATCCATACCGTAAGACCCATCTCTCTAGATAATAGAGATAATATTAATGTAGATAATATTTCATATTACAAGTTTATCTCAGGGCTGCAGGTGGCGGGCCATAAGATCTATTGAGTACCCTAACAACTTAAATGAAGTGGTAGAAATTTTGCATTGAGAACAAATTTTGGGTTCCAAGTTTACCTAGAAGGGTGTCATCAAGGGCCGTTAACCTATTCTCAGAAATAAAGTGTTTATTTTTCTCATAAAATCCCACGGGTGGCATTCAGTTGAAACTGAGAGTATCGAACCCACACCTCCAGGTTAGCAATCAAGCACTATATCCATTGCACCATTGCTGTTGGAGCACATTATATTTAAAAACAAATCAATTTAATAAATAATCAGTCTTGAAGTCTTGAAAAAGACGTTTCAAATTATCAAATTTAAATAAGAAAGACCTGAAACCCACAAAATTAGGATTCAACTATTTTGAATTAAAAGGTCACGAAAAAGGAATAATTTTTAAGAAACATAAACATATTTAAACAAATTCTATTAAATTCATGTCATAAAAATGTAATTTCTTGTTATATGAGCTTTCTAAAAAAATACCCTAATAGCTTATACATATCTGATACATTTGATCCTCTCTTTGAGTTCAGGATCTATGTTAATCACAATTCAAATTGAGTAACTTATTTTTTGTTTTTCATTTGAACTGTAACCAAAACCAAAAAATTGAACCCAACCTGTTTAAATAAAGAAGAGAAAAAAAATGGAAAAATCCACCCTATATCACTTATACTGGCTTATACCAAACGATATCCTATCCTTTCTAAAATACCTCAAGTCCAATAAGAAAAGTTTGTAATTTTGGGGGAAGTGTATTAAAGGTCAGCATATCAAATTTCTTTCACAAATTTAGCCTCGCTTTTGTTGAAGGAGAAGACAGACATGGACAACGTCTTTTCTCTTTCCACACAAGATAACAGGAACGGACTTAGTTACAAAAGATGCTTCCTCATCAGCACCTCAATCCTTTATTAATTTTAATTTGGATTTGTTTAAGGAAAGCAAATTTGGGTAATTGTCTAATTTTTGTAGAAATTATAAGTGAAGTTGCCAACAGTCGATAAGTCATTATTGGTTTTTGTTAATTATTTACTTAGGCATAATTTCTAGATGATTATTTGTAACGCTTGTTCATCGGGCCCAGGATTCTAGTTCTTGAAAAAACAGACAACAAAACTTGAGGAATATAATATGTTTGTTACAATATATTTGTTTAAAATGTATAAATATATAATAATTTTTAGTGACCTTAAAATGTACGAAGAAACATGACTTTTAATGGAAGAAATGTTTTAAACCTTATTTCCAAAATAAACAGCAGTTAGAAATTGCTTCTTCAAATTAAATTGACATTTATTTAAACGTAGAAATTTAAATATAAAGAAAACCTCCCTCTTTCGCTTAGACGGGGCCTATAAGAAAAATCCAGCACTGCTGGCAAATATCTTCTATTTATTTTCTTCTATAAAATGGTTCCTGCAGATTTTCTAGAACAAACTTTATAATGTTTGTTCTTATTCTCCTTTGACTATGCGTTGAAATCTACATAGGTATAAAAACAATAGATGCATAGTTAAAATAAAACAAAAACAAAAAACATTCAGTAAAGGTGAACCCAAGGAATCCACAAAATTGCTTTTATTTCTACTTATTTTCTCCCAAGAAACAAATAGTTCTAAAAGGACTTTTGAAGTTTCAATGATTTTAATAAGCTTCTAGCATCTATGTATTTCCCAATCGATTAAGCTTGACAAAAAAAAAACTTTAAAACTTTCCATCTTCAACTATTAAAATTAACTTGAATTTATTTTTTTCATGCTCTTGAACGTACTCCGCAGATGCTTCATCATTATATAGCTGACATCTTGACAAAAGGAAACATTAAGGATCCAAGGATTCCAAGGACAACCAATTCACCTAATGGACATGTGTGCGTCTATCGATTCATAAGTGGCGTCGTCGTCGTTATTGTCGGTGGTTGTTGTTTGACAACGGGAATAAAGAAATGAAAACCACTTTTGTGATGAAGTATACGCACTCCGGAATATTACTCGTCCTTTCTTTGCCAAAATAGTATAAGGCAGAAAATAAAGTAACAAAAGATTTTTGAATTATATCATCAATTTTATTTAGTACATACGTATTTATGTTAAACACATAATCCTATACACACAAACTCACAATTCATTTAGATTACACACATCCTATTGATTTTTATTTCAGGAAATTGTACTCATCGAAAATTTTTTGGATTAATATCTTTTAACATCCTTTCAAAAGAAAAACAAACGCAAATCAACAAAACGGATGCTCTTAAGGAGTGTTTTAATTCCATCGATTGTTTTATATTTTGAAGGGAAGTGGAACACTTTTATTATTAGAATAATATGTGAAAATATGGTGATATCATGGAAATTTAAATTTTGTCAGCGGTTTGCCGAAAGCTTGCAGAATCAACAATAACATATTTGAGTTCTTTTTGCTATAATAATTTTATTTTTTTGTTTACATAAGGTGTGTGTGCACTTTCGTTCTTATAAAAAAATAGGAATTCTATTCTAGATGATAACATTTAAATATGGTGACCATATTTCTAAAAAAAAATAATTATAAAAAAAATCCTTAAAATGGTGTGATTAATGAGAAAATTACAGCGGCACAACGATGACGACAGTCGATTTGTTTAAACACAACGTCCATACTTCATACTTCATTTTTTTTATTTATCATTACAAAAATTTATAATTAAAAAAATAAGAAGTGATAAATAATAACAAAACTTTTTTTTTTTAAATTATCGATTTTGGAAAAAAGTACGACAAAATCTCAATACGTAATTTTTTGTTTTCTGTTTAATACTCGTAAAATGTACTATACAAAATTGTCAGAAGTACCGAACAAAAATTGATTGTTGTACTTTTTTTGCAAATCGATTTATTTTTACGACAAAATTTTTATCGACATTATATCAGATAAATCGATCACCACACAATATTACTTTAATCTTTAGTCAATTATGACATTGAAAAAATTTTCGGCAAAGTTCAGGGTCATTGAAAAAATATTAAACATTCATCATGTCAATTTGTTTTTATTTTTCTCTTGAGACCCATGCTAAAAAATTGAACAAAAAAAATGGAATAGTTTTCCGTTCATTTCAAGACTTAAAACAAAATTAAAATATTTTAAGTTAAAAAAAAACACATACGGTCACCTTAGCTATGTATAGAACTTTTATAAAATAGAACCTAATAAATCTTCTTTATTCGTTTCTCCAATTTGTTTGTTTGAAAAACTTTTATTTTCTATCCAATTTGCACATGAACAAAACAAAAATGGATATAGAAACTGCGAAGTTGTTGAAGAAAATTTATTCGATTAGATAAAAGAATGTTAAAAAAATGACTAAAATGTTTTCTTTTTATTTTATTTTTTTTTTTGCGAAAGGTCAAAAATAAATGCGAATAGATAAATAAAAATAAATAGATAAATACATTTACTTAATACTTGTCAACATACCTTAATGTCAAGTTAATATGGGAGATGTCAAGTTAATATGGAAGATTTTCTACAGTCGGCTGATTCTTATTCTTACGTAATTGTTAAATATTAATAAATTTTATTACGGCTTTATTCGAAACTGGATTCTGGAATCTTGATATTTTTATTTATTTAAATGTATATAAAATATATAAAAATTACGTCTAAAAATTTCTTCACGGGATAATTTATTTTATCACAATCAAATTATTCCATGAATAAGAAACAAAATCAGATCAAAAGAGTCAACAAACGGATTCAGTTACTTTGAAAATTGGTTTACCAAATGTTTGATAAATATCCATTTATTAAGCGTTTAAAAAAAAAAAAAAAAAGTATTTGTATACCTCTCAAATAGCAACGAACATTTGTGAAGTAAACATGATACAAAATACACGCGAACAATACGCAGAAAAATTGTTTCGATTTTGACATTTGCCGCCATTTTTAACCGATGACAACTTTTGCCCCACCTTGTTTTAAAAAGATGCTTGTATTTATGAGTTCTCACACTTAAAATTTTAAGCCTTAAATAAGTTGAAATAGGCATGGTTGTGTGCTGGAAAATAATACACATATCATCCCTTACTTTTAAAGGACATTTAATATACAGTTTTTGAATACGAAGAAAATATAAAATGCGGGCATAGCGCGTGGTGGATTCTTCTGAAATCACTTTTTAAACCTTGCTGCGCCGGTAGTATAGAAACATTCTCAAAATGTTTTATTGAGTATAATGTTTTCGCACTCAAAATGTGGTGTGCTGGACCGATTTTGATACAGAAACAGTCTGTTGTTGTTGTAATGTATTGTTAATTTAAAGCTTAAGTAGTTCAACCAAAGAAAGCAAAGAAAACTCGATATGTAAAGAATATATATATTATATTGTATGTATTTCATATTATTTAAAATTATTTGCATTTCTTAAATAACATAATATTTCGTACAATTGTCACACGATATGGTGGGATAAATTCCCTACCCTTGATAAGACAGACAGTAGTAAAAGTGAATGAACGGTAGGCCTGAGGAAATCCTGAATTTAGATTCAAGGATTTTTATTGAATATTACATATTTACAATTAGCTTAACCCTAATTATCATAAAGAACACAATGATTATATTAATTAGAAATATTTTGGCATTGGCACATAGGCCGCCTTACTTTTCACATTGTCGGTTTTTTAAATCTTATTTTGTTGCCTTTATATTTATTTTATCTTAATCTATGAATTGCTTCACGTCTCCGACCCTTACCTGAATTTATGAGGTATTTTTACCCTCTATTATAGTTTCTTTGGTAATAACATATAAGTAAGTTCGAATCGAGAAAAGCAGAAAAACACCATCCACGCTATTCTCATATGCAACCTGGGTTGCTCCAGCTGTATGCTTTTGTGTTATGAGTAGAACCAGCATTGCCGGCCATACATGCTCCATTTGGAAAAATGTTCCTAAAATTTCTTCAAAATTTACTTTATTAGAAGTATGAAATGGGAATAAGAAGAGTGTGCCATATTGAATTTTTGTGTGTCAAAAAAGCACGATTGAGCCACTTTAGCAACGGTGAGTAAAACCTTGTCATATAACGGGAGCGCCTCAAAGTATGTAATGTGCGTCTATTTTAAGTAGAATCACGATGGAAGCTTAACTGTCTGTTGAGCATAAACAAAAAAAGGTGTTACTTCGTTACAGGGTCTATATGAAAGGTTAAATTTGAGATCAAAAAAAAAAAAATGTCCATGTCACATTTTCTGAAACACCGTGCCATTCTGGTGCCATATAAAAAACCAAAAATAATTAATATTAATATTCAATACTATTAAATGTTTGCTATCATTCATGTACATACATTACATAGGTATTTATGATTTATCCCTAACACAAGTGATTAATATTAACCAAGTACTGGTTGTCACAATCAACTAATTTCAATGATTATATTGGTTATATTATAATGTTATGTAGAAATATTAAAAATTAGTTAAAGTATGATTCGTTTATTTTTCAATTAAATATAAAATTAAAAATTACCTTTCTACTGTTATTAAGGCTTATCGAAAATTTCAAGGGGAATTTTGATTACTTTGAAAAAATTAATTTCTCATGAAAAATTTTCTTTTTAATTGAACTTACTTCGAACAAAAACCCATTTAAATAACAGTCAAATTATAAATACCTTTAAAGACAACTCTTAATCTTTTATTTTCTGGGAAATTGAGATTTCCCATTGAATTAAAATTTTTTCGAATGAACTTTGAGGATTACAGAAAATTAAACTAAAGTTTGTTGCTTATTTGTTTGGTTAATCATGATAAATCCGACAAGCATCAATACATAAATCTAGGACGAAAAATATCTCTCTTCTCGATGAATAAAAATCAAAACAAAAGCTTGTCAACTTTTCTATTCATCTACATTATATATGTAAATTACATACCTATATAAGTCAATGTAATTGTCAATTCTTTTATCAAAATGTTCATTTATTTTAAACAGACATAGCTATGTATAAAAATGTACTACTCTTCACATCAGTTATGTATATTATCTACCTTCGATATTTGTTTTCAACGCACACAAAAGTGACATATTCAAGTAGGTACTTTGAAATAAAACCATCAGATGTTATTTATCGATTGTCCTACAAATAAATGATATATAGAAGTATCTATCAAAAACAAGTTGAGTACTGCTTCGAAAATGTACACCAACATTGAATTGATGGCATCTTATTGATATAGTTGATGTGTTGAGCTGAGTTTTTTTTTACATTTCAAAGTCAATTGAAAACCTGTTTATGACAATTTGTTAGGATTTATTATTTTTACTTAAATAAAAAATGGTTTCGTGGAAAATAAAATGCAGAATTGGTAATTATATACCTAATAACTCCAAAAAGATCCGAAATGAGTCTTTTTTTTTTTTGACACAAAATTATCGAGAGGTGTTATCGACAGATATGAATAAAAATTATAAAATGGAATTTTTCAATCAATCAATCAAATAAGTCAATCCATCTAATCCCAATCAGAATAGTTGATGTGATCGGAAATAAATATGATGATGCATAGATATGTTGAGCCATTACATTTCTAACTTTTATTTTGAACAAAATACATTAAAATTCATTAAAGAGTCATTTATTCTTAGTTTTTAAATACACCTTCGAGTATACTTATACCCACAAAACTGCATCTGATAAATTATATAATTAATAGACAAAGTCTTTGGACAATTTTTGCAAGCATTTGTAGCATTTGTTCTTGTTGGTTTGTCAGCGTTATCTATAGGGACTTCAATATGTAGATTGTTTCGTTTACTTTATGACATACGTAACCCATTCGTGCTAGCACCACGTTCATGCCATTCAACCGGGAAACAACAAAATCATTAAATATAGCTCTTTTTAATGAATATTGTTGACTATAATATGCTGACTAGCCCCATTTCTAAAAAAAACGAGGATTATGTGAAATAATTTCGCTCCAATTGTGACAATTTTGCTTATCGACAAACCCATATTAAAATCAAATGGAAAGCTAAATCATTTGGAAGTCATTGGAATACCTAAAATTGTTTTTTAGATTTCAATCTAAGTGAACTTCCTTCTACTCTACTTACGATGAACAATATAAAAGAATAAGGAACTTCACTTTATCCCCAAAGCCTCTGGTTGTGAGGTCATCAATCCTGCTGGAGATTTTTCTACCACTCCAGCATTGATTTTTATTATATTTCCCAATTAAATAATATTTGCAAAAACCATAAAATTCAGTGTTAAGCAATTTTATTGCAGAATCGTGCCACAGAATATAAACAAACGGCTTTGGTAGAGTTGATTTTACTTTTGTTTTAGCTTTACCTATACAGCTTTAACTCGGTGTAGTGTGTATACACAGTGGTTTAAAAATTAAAAATATCTCATAACATGGCTACAGGCTGACAAATAAATGGACATTTTTTTCTCTCTCATCGTAATGCTATCATCTTGGACAAAACTTTTGATGTAGAATTTTCTTAGATTAGAAATATGTAGGTAATTCCTTTGAATTGCCTTTTTTAATATATATGTATCACGATATTTGCCTAAAATTAAGAACTAAATCGAGAATAACACTTCTAACTTGTTTATATGTACATTGTAAAATGCATAGTTATGCCATACTCGCATTATGTACATATGTACGAGTATTGTATTTATCATCATAAAACACAACCTATTATTATTTCATGTAAACTCACTTCAAAATATTATTTACTCCATTACTCGAATAATAATTTCCAAATAATAATAAAAAATATATATAAAATTAATTTATAAACATTTTTCTGTATGCCATAACCTTATATTTAAGTTTTATACAAAACCAGATACTTTTCTCATTTTATTGACACTCCAGAGCTCAATAAAAATCTCATCCTATATAAGTGCTAAAATATATCCCGCTATTACATTTATTGTAACAACCACAATAATAAAAATACTGAATAAATTAAATGAATTTCCAACTAAAAAAAAAAAACCTTTGAACTTTGCGCTCTCTCAGTTGTTTTTTTTTTTATTCGAATTACTTTCCGTATAATATTTATATAAATTTTCATTCTTAAATTCCACAAAAAATCACGGTTTCATACAAAAATAAATAAAAATAAAATAAGTAGCGCGTTTGCGATTTTTTTAGTGGTTGGCTTAATCAAATTGGGCCTGTTTACTAATTTTTATTTTGGAATGGCAGGAATGGCAAAAATGACTACGAAAGCGGAAACTTAATAAAATTGCAAGATTTTTTTTTATCAAACAATTCCCTTTCTTTGTTTTATTTTTGTTCATAAAAAACTGATGTTATTAACTTTCCATTGGAAGTTATTGTAATTGGTCCGATTTGTTGAATCAAACATTTTGACATATCTTTACGTTTCGAAGTCCCAGAAACCCAAGTACTTCGTTTTTAGAGGGATGGCTGTGTGTGTTGTGTGTGTGTACCAAAGTTCGTGATACATTCTATCGTTTAATGTAACTCGAGAACGAATAGAGTTATTGACTTCAGATAAATTTTATTTTTCAAATAATAACGTCGCATGAAGTGCAGAAAGGATATTTAACAAAATTCAATTAACGGTTATCTTACTACTTAAATTTAAAAAAAAAAATTGTAAAAAATATTTTGCCTCGACTATTTCGAGATTTGTCATCGACTTCAGGTTAATTTTATTCTTCACAGAATGACGTAATGAAGAATTGAAAAGAATTTAAAAAAAATAACGGTCAGTGTATTTTTTTAATAAAAAAAAATGCTAAAATCTGCTGAAAAACGTTTTTCAATTCTAATATTTTGAAAACAGATAATGATATTAACTTCGTGCTAATTTTGTTTTATGTACATATATACGATGCCATATTTGATTACTGATATGGGTTTAAAAAAAATTCAATTGATGCTTTTTTTAAGCAAAAAAAACTACAAGTAAATACTAAAAAATCGTTGAAAAATGTTTTTCTCTCGAATATTTTAAAAACAAACACACAGGACTAATTTCTTTTTATGCACAGTGACGTAGTCAATAACTGATAAGGTTTGTAGAATTATCCAATTGCGTTATTTTTGTTTAAATCAACAAATTTTCATATTAAAACCACTCAAAAAAATTTAAAATGTTTTTCGACTCGAATATCTCGAAAACAAACAAAGCTATCGACTCTGAAATAATTTTATTTATGCTTTAACTAAGAATTGATTGGAGTTTATAAATGGTATACCTCTTATAAAACCATTTTTTTTATTTTCGATTTCTCAATAACGACTCAACTCATTTTGACCAATTTTTTATAGAAAAGTTTCAAAGGTATTTTATACCCAATATTTTGAAACATTTTATTTTCGATTTTTAAAAAAGTTTCAGAAATCTGACTTTTTTCAATTTATTCAATTGTTGGAACCTTCGAAGAGAGTTCTCTTCAGTTTATGGAAGGTCAGGAATGACGGTCATTTCCACTCAAGCATTATTGTGGTCCGTTAATCAATTTTGTATTGATCACCCCTGACAAAAGCTATAACATGTATATACAATCTACATACATTATATACATACAAGTAGAGTAGCTGTCGTCAATAAAGTATTCAGTTTTGGCTGTGATTCAAATTAAACTTTTCTTCACACTTTTTTTTATAGCAAATTGAACTTCCTCCATAATTTTTTTCTCAATATTTTTTTTCTTCTTTTTTTTTATTCACTTGATTTGAAAAACTATATAAAATTGAATGTTTTGTTCTTCTGTGCCAAAAGTTAAATAAATCATTCTGCCACAAGGCAGAATAGGATGAAACAACTTACTCAATGTGTTTGTCCATATTATGATGGGGTTATCTTGATTTGCATATCCTTTTATTCAAATCGATGCACTTGACCATCAGTGAATGCATTATTCAACGAATATAAAAGATATTTTCATTTATTTACTATAAAGTGTTCTTCGTGATAAAGTTTATTGAAGATATGTATGCAAACAATATGCATATACAATATACATATGTGTATTGTTTTTATTTACAGAAAGATAAATGCACCCCTGCGCCCAGCGCAGCGCCTAGTCTAAATAAGGCTAAAGCCTAAACAGGTAGACCACCTTGATGCAAATTTTAATGAAATGATTCAAAAATTTTGGCAAAGACTATAAGGCATAGAAACTCAATGTTCAAAGCTTATTAGACGTGTTTTAATTCATGAGAGTAGATAAAAGAAGAGAAGAAGTAGTTTTAAGGGTTTGCAAAAAGCGGATATTCTTTTTCTACAGATTTTTTTTTTAACAGAAAAACATTTGTTTAACTCAGCAGAATCTTAAAGTTTCATGTGCATAAGCAATACCTACTTCATATCCTATTCAAGTATTTCTTTTGTATGCATTTTATTAAAACAAAACCAAAACAAACACACTTTACTTATAAAACACTTGAAAAGTTATGCCCATAAAGGGATGAAAAAAGCAAAAGGAAACTTTACGCCTGGGAGCTAAAATTACTGGCTAAACTTTTCCATTGTTTGTGTCATCTTGAACATAAAAGTCCTTATTGTTAAACATAACAAAGGATTAAAATATACAAAGCTCATAACATATGCGTTACAGACAAACTTTGATTGAACCTATACTACCATGATAGATTGTGACTATATCAACATCATCATCAGCTGCATATTTAAAAAAAGAAAATTTATTGTCTTATTTTTTTTTCTTATGTTGTATAGAGTGTAATTTTTTTAAGCTTTACAGTGTTATGAGGCCATTAAGAGGATCTTAAATATACACTTATCATACTTTATGTCCTCTATGAATTTTAAAGAAACAAGAACAACAAAAAAAACGAAGAACATAACATTGGAAAAGTTTCTTCATTTTCAAATGATAAAATACAAAACATGTGCCATTTTGTTTTTGTCCTTTCAAAGACAAGCAAAGGCACATTTATTTTTAAATTATGTAGAATGATGAAAACGTAAAAAAAAAATACAAACGTGTTCATTAAATTTTATTTCGAAAGTTAAGTCGAAAACAACATCGATCAAAAGAGATTTAAAATTTTCAAGAACAAAGTAATAATAAAGAGCGACAATGTGACGTATATTATGTATAGTATACGTAATTAAATGAGATTTTTTTTTGTTTTATTTGTTTAACTTTTTATGGGGAATGTTGAAACTTTGTAATGAGAATATAACAGGGGTATACTAATTGAACGATTTTTTTTTATAGATTGGATGTGGTTATTTCTTAAAAACGACGCTCCCACTGCCCTCATTTATTCATTTTAATATCGAAAAAAAGACTCATCAATTTTGTTCAGTCTCTTTATAAAAATTGGATGTGCATATTATATTCATAATAAAGAGAAAAATGTTGCGAGTCGCTTTTAGGTTTTATGAAATTTGAAAAAGTCTTAAAATTAACTAAATTAATTGACTAAAAAATTACGCATTTAAAAGATAACTTTAAAAGCGTTTCGTTAAAAACATAAAATAATCTTTATAGAAGTCAGATGTCTCCAATCATACTTTAACAGTTTTATGTTTCGAACTGCATTAAATGCGATTCAAATATGAAAAATTCTGAGAAAATGACGCCAAGAGATCGCCAAGCTGAGCATCATTCATAGAATAACTTCGAAAGTGCTTCTGTAAAAGCATCAAATAAGCTTTATACAAGTAAGTCAGCTATCAAATTTCACGTTTTCTCAGTTTTAAGTTTCAACGAATGAAAAATTTCGAACAAATGACCCCGAGACATGGCCAGACTATGCGCCTTTCAGAATGTTTACCTATCCAGTTTTGAGGATGAACAGTGTTTTATAGAGGCATATTCACCGTGGAGAGGGAAGAAGTACGAGGCCATTTCATCAAATCCAATTTCATTTCAATAGAAGTAAATGAAGATATTCTTCTGAATCCGTTATGCACGGATAGATTAACAGGAGACTGCTGACTCAAAATTACCTGACCATCCAGAGGATCCCAAGCCACTTACTCCGAACTCTTTTCGGTGGCGATGATCGATATGTAACAGCTCCTGTTTTCTCAGAATGCCATCAATGAAGCAGAGTTAGCAGTCGTTCAGCACAATGCCTAATGAGAGTGTTAACTACTAATCGATTTTACAAGGAGTAACTTCTGGAAATAACGAGGCATTTAAAGTGATTCAAAGACAAGAAATTGGTGTAGGTTGAAAGCATTATACTTGTGGTTGAACCGGGAGAAACTTGATTGAGCTTTGTTTTTACCCAGGAATGGATCGTTACGTTCCTTGTCAATTGGAATTTCGATGAAAAGTATGTCAATTGGATAGTTCCCTGTTCTTGCGTCATTGGATAGATTTTAAGACGAGTCCCGAGATTTCCTACAACCGAATTTTTTTACTTCTGAAAATTTTCTTCTAACCTAACTATATAGCGTGAACACATTGAGAAAGCCCTATAATGTGAACAAATTTGAAATGCATTCAACATAAAAAACATTGATTTCTTTTCTGCGTTTGTCGGTTATTTGAATCGTTTTTACTAAACGGGGAATCCCTGCTAATGATTTTCCTGGCATTTTCGCTGTGGTTTGCCATAAAGTTTAGTGCGCGTTGCTGAAAGTTTTTCGTGAAAAATGTCAAAAAGTACCAAAGTGTTCTGAACTTCGTCAAATGGAAAAAGTGCTGTACCGTTGGTTCCTCAAAAAGCGACAAAAAAATATCCAGTCAATGGATTGATGAATAAAGAAAAAGCAAAATGTTTTCATTCAAAAATTAATGAAACTCAAAGCGATATCAATGCGAGTGACGGATTTAACAACCGAAAAACAAAAAAATATTCATATGTTCATATATGAGTTAAAACATACAAATTTCGTATTTACTTGGAAAATTTAAAGAACTACACCTTCGTAAACATGAACAACTTCGCAAACGTGAACACGCTCGGTTTTTAATAGTTCACGTTACCGCGAGTCTACTGTATTTGGTTTCCTTTTAAATGACTATGGTGAACTTTTTAGTTTGGATACCTTAGCGAACTATTTAATAATTTTTTGATTAAATGCAACTTTAATTATATTTTCATTAAAACCTCCTTGATTTTTACAAATCATTTATTAAAACAAAAAGGTCTTCAACTCGTATAGATATTTATTTTATTGTGGACCTCAAAGGATCTGAAAAAAGCTACGTCACCAAAATTTTTGTTCTTTGCTTTTGAAAATTGAAATCTAAATTCTGATGTTCAACTTATCATTCTGGCATCATTCACTCTCATTTATATTCAGAAGCCAATCAATTATATTCTTTGTAAAATCTTCGATTTCCATTTTGCTGAGGAAATTGCACTTAATATTAAAATTCTCTATTTATTTTGCAAATAGAATGCACAGAGAAACATGAAATACCAAGAATTAGTTGCATGATTGTGAAAACTATTAATTACACCTGCTGCTGCTGCTGTTACTGCTGCTTCCAACGTGAAAATAAATTAATGTTTTTCTTTGAATTCTCAAACATTTCTTGTGGTTATATAATTAATTTATGTATATGTATACTTAGAAGATGAAGAAAAGCATAACTTGCCAGCTATTTTAATTTAAGCAAAAATTAATTGCAATTCTAAGGAAGTGTGTATATTAAATAGTTTTCTTTTGTCAATGTTTTCAACAATGAAAGTGTTTATTCATTTCCATTTTTGTGTATGAAACGACATAAATGAGTTTATTAGGGTGGTGCTTATTTTTGCAAATTTAATATTCTTTAAATTTTATCTAAAAAATGTTTAAAAATTTGTACATACACGAAAATTAATTATTTTAAAAATGGCTCCAACGATTTTTAAAATTTCATTTTTATAAATTTAGATTATTTTTAAAATAAAGGAATTTCATAAACAAATTTTTTTTCTAACCAAAGATTTTTTTTTAATTGGTATACTGTTTACTTGGACAGGCCATTTCACAGTTCTGAGCTTATTTTATTTTGGCTATTCATCATACACATCCCACTCTGGAGCATATTTTACAAATTGCTCTTATATATTTTTAAGAACATGGTTTAATACGAATTGGACTTGTTAACTGGCGGCCATCTTATCCGTGCGATTCGACTACATTTGAATATTTTTTGCGATAAACCAGAAATAATTGAAACCAACATTCGACTGCAAAAGTCAACCCGAAACAAAATATTTATGCACAAGCATTATTATTCATTTGTTGAAATGGGGGTGGGGGTGGCCCCGGCTTGACTGCTAACTTGGATGTGTGGGTTCGATCCTCAGTCTAGGCAGAATTCTTTTCTATATTCCCTCAACTGAACGCCACCCCTGGGATTTAATGAGAAAATCAAAACCAAATTTCTCAATCCACTGTACCAACAAAAAATCTATCCTATCCTTCTATTACTTCTAACATTGCCTAATTTATAAGACCCTAGGTCTTACTGGCATATATATGTTTGTGTTTGTTTGTTAAATTGCCGACCAAAATACTAATAATCTTAAACGTCAAGTCCGTTTGCAAGAAAATTAACACAGTGTTTCAAGTTGAATGGAGAGTTGGTAATTAATACATAAAATTTTGATCTAGATAACCGATTTGAATAAAATTTTCACACATAAGAGAAGATAGCATAATATATCACATCGTTATTTTTCGCCCGCTAACACTATCTACTTCTTTAAAAAGATCATTTAGCGGTCAAAGTTTATAAAAATGCAGTTTTTTTTTTGGTTTAAAAAAAGTTATTAGTATGTAAAGTAAAGAAAGATTCTTCGATATAAAACTTTTTCGCTAGCTCACTTTACAAAATGTTTGCCCATAAAACATATTGAAAACAAAAAAAAAACATAATAATGTTTGTCGCGCCCACTTTTGCAGTTTTTTTCCTATAATTATTAATTAATTATACCTTTTTGGTAATGTTTTAAAATTAATAACAGTTGAATCCTAAATGGGGCCAAGTCTTTCTTGATTATATATTTAAAAAAAAAAACAACTTTCCGTACGAGCTTACAAACTTCTTGGTCTTTTTTACAATTACATATAAAAATTCTTTTAAACTTAAACAGGTTTTTATCTTTTTATTTGTTTTTTTTTTCTTTATTTTACAAATTAACAAATAAATATCTTTAACGAGAAAATGTTCTATGTGTATTAATATGTCTATTTAAATTTCTCGTACCTTCTTTGTGGTGTGAAACTGGGAACTATATAAATGAGTGATATTTTCAGTGATTTAGAATTCATTCTTTTGCGTCACATCGTATACTTTTTTTTTGTATTCGATTTTTGTTTAATACATATTTATTTATTATTAATTTATTCTTTAATAATTTTCAAACATATTTTTTTTTAATCTTAAGCTACATGTTTTGAATATGGCTTTTTTGTGACTGGTGAATATTAAATTAGGTACTTTATATAAAAACTAACAACATCACTGTGTTCCCAGTAATTAAGTAATAAAATATAATAATTGGTTTGATCAAAAAAAAAAAAACCCTTTGCCCAAGGCAAAACTTTCGATTATATGAAAAACCCAATCTCAAAAATACATTTTTCAAAGATGTCCTCGTTGTGTCCGTTTTTGTTTTGATAACAAAAACAATTTTAAAAATACTCACCCAACATCAATCATCATTATTTATCTTTCGACAAAAAAAAAACAGAAACAGCAAAATTGGAACTACGAACAATGAACGAACACAACCCACGTGATTGATGATTTCGAAAGATGTTTCTAGTTGAAAAGTGCTGTGCAAGAAATTCAGATATTCAAATATTATTTCATTTTGTTGTATACGTTTTTTCCAACTCTCTGACTCAGTGACAAAGCAGGTAACAGCAAACTAAAAATTTGAACAATTTCAAAAATTTCAAAGGATAATACAAAAGTCATCAGTGGTTACGTTTTCCGTGCAATTCTATTATAACCATTTTGAGTTTTACAAAAAAATAAGGATTACATTTTTATTTTTGTCGGAGGAAAAAATCATTTATCACAAAAAATGCGCATTCTGAACTACATTTAGTTTTATATTTTTTGTCAACTTACGATTTTATTTTGCAACTCAATCAATCATTTAAAAAGACTTTTCCATAAATATTAACATTGATTCCTCTTATTGCAAAACCACAAGGAGGTTTGACCAACATATTAAGCACATCTCTGTATGGTATATGTAAATATATTTTCTAATCGTTGCGTTGTATTGCCCTGAATAAGCCACCCAACAATTTACCCCAACAAAAAAAATGTCTTATTTCAAAATTGTAAACAATCCCAATAGAAATGTTTAAGTTCGCCCTTGGGGTTAAATTTTAGGTGTCAAATAATTCTGCTAATTACCCTCGGAAGGAGGGTTCAAAAGAAAATGAAAAACACATTATCACTATCGACTTCTCTCCTTCTTCGTTTTCTTCTTTTTATTCCACCCATTCATTCAAGCAGATAATAATGAAAAAGAATATTTAGGGTTAATTAGATGACAGTCACCGAATTCCGGGAATATTCACCCCCCATGTGGATTGTGGAGGTATATAAATATATTCTTTTTTTGTATTCATTTATTTTTATTTAATAAAATTTGAAGCTATCCTTCGCCAAAGAAAGAAATATGCCCTGAATGAGATTCAAATTACTTGTGTCCCAAAAAAACCTCACCGATGTCACACTGAGGACTTTTTTAATTTATCCTTGCAAATTAAGTTTTCGTATATTTAATTAAAATTCGTCATCACAGGCTTTTAGTTAAATCAAGAGCTGACGAATGCTTTTGATGTAAAAAATAATAATTCAACGCACTTTTCATCTTGTCCATCCATCCTTCCATCCATTTTAAAGTCGAAACAGATGGGTTTTAAAATTCGTGGAAATGACAATTACCGTTTTCTAGATAAAAATAAATTTACGGTTTGGTCGCATGGAATTGCTTTTGGTAAAGTAATAAATTCTTCCTTTCAAAAAGTTAAAATGAAATGGAGAAAAATAAATAACAGGAATGGACAAGTTTCTTCTTTTTTACTCCCGTTTACATTTACAATTATTGTTTTTTTTTCCAAATCCATTATCCCAAAAAATTATATAAAATGAAAAATTTGGGCAAATTTTGTATTTCATTTCAATGTTTGAGGTTTTGGTTTCCGGGAAAATGGGTTTTCGAGAATTGAGACCTTCCGGAATTTGAATTTTCTGGATTTCGGGTTTTCACGATTGGTATTTTAGGTTTTCGGGAACTTGTATTTACAGAATTTTTGGGTTTTGGGATTCTGACCTAAACACCATGGATTCAAACCAAATACCACATGTAACCTGAGAAATTAAATTCGAATTATTTTTGCCAAGAGAAAAAACTCTTTCAAAGACGTGCTCCGCAAACTATACCTAATAAAATTTTTGAACTTAAAAAATAAAAATAGAAATGAGAAAATCTCAAAATCCATTTTTTTATAAAAATACCACTTGTCCCTTAAAGTTCCTATACTACACTGGATGTGTTGTGTATATATCATAAGCAAAACATTATTTTTGGTGTCCTTTTCGAATTGACATGCTGTGTTTGTTTTTACTAACAATTATTGAAGCGATACATGTTGTGGTTTCATGGCATACCATTTGTAAGCCTCAATTTTAACATCCTCCAATTTTATATATGGACCATCGAAACATTCACCGAAACAAAATGTTTTGAAATTGAGGTGAGGGCTTTTGTTTTGTTATTTTAAAGTGATTATAGCCTTGAAGTTGATACATTATGTGGTTGTGTTAATTTATTTAGGTAGGTAAATGAAATTATATTTCATTTGTTATTCTATCTCTTGTGTAGTTTAAACTAAAAATTTATGAATTTGTGAGAAAAAAGAGTCAAATTTTAATTATTCGAAAACTGGAAGTTATTGTTTTTTGGAAAAAATATTTCAAAAGTTGTATCGTATGAAATTTTATAAATAAAAATAGTTCTTGGTAGATTAAAAAAAAACCTATGAGTAAAACGAAAACTTTGTATTTCCTGGAAATATACTTATAATTTTTGTAGAATAATCTGATATTTATATCAAATTTTTCGCAATTTTTTAAGTTATGTACATCACTTAATAATTTTTTCTCCAAAACTCGTTATTATATCTCAAAGAACTAATTTTCTAATAAAAGAACTAATTTTCTAATAGTAATTTTCTAATAGTTAAATTTTGGATTTCTCGTATATTTCTCGTTTATCGGGCTTCAGATTATTTAATTATTATTTATTTCCAAATCATTACTGGGTATTGATGGGTATTGAAAATTGATTGAATTGGTTACTGTAAAAAGCGTCAGTGCTGATAACCTGGATTGGGCACTAATTTTGCTGAACTAATTTTAACTTCTTTAGAATTTAAATTTTTACTTCTTATATCAACATAGTTTACCTATATAATAATCGATGGATTTTTTATTCGCTTTTGCACCTTTGTGATGGGGAAAATGTTGATTTTATTCCGAAACCAAAATGCAAACAAGATTTGTCTTAAAGATTTCAAAATATGTATGCCAAAAAAAATTAAACTAAATTTGTATAAATAAATTTGTTTTCCATCACGTGAAAGAAATAAAAGCCGAATGATAGTTCTTTTGACTTCTTTTTAAGAAATCATGTCTCTCGTTTTACTTAAATTGACATCGATGGAAAAACACATACTTGAATACATATATCTCGCTATTCAAATAAATATTAGACTCAATATTGAACTTACTGTCAGTCAAGTTGGGGAAAATTTTCTTTTTAAAATAAAGTAGGTACTGGAAGATAGCATGTTACATTTAACTACATACCTATAACAATAGAAATAAAAAACATCATTCACACCTTCAAAACTAACTGCGAAATGCAATTTGAGTACAGTTTCCTTTTGAAGTTCACAAAAACATCCTTCTACTTCTATTCCATTAAAATTCACAGTGAATATTTTCTTCTTCACAGTTAAAGAACGAAAGAATGTCATACAAAAAAAAATGATTTTCTTTTCTTGTGAGAAAGAAAACGCTTTGGAATATTTTTTTTTTTTTTGAAGAATTTTTCATAAATTTGAAATTCTCTCATGCGATTTTGTGTTAAAATGAACTTGTGTTAAATCATTCATTTGGAAAGTTGACGAGATTTTGTTTTTAGTTTTTTACTCTCTTCTAACTTAAGTGGCAAGTATTGGTTTAAAAAAAAAAATTATTTGCGCAAAATTTTAGATGATTAAGTACGATTTTTACGAATTTTTAGTATGATCCTATAGTTAGCATCATGGTATCCGAGTTAATATTTTTTAAATATTTTATTTATTAAAATTAAAATCACAAAATGCCTATTTGAACTAATTAATATCATACTTACTCCAAATGTCACTTTGACAGTTAAAAATGTGAAAATTTTCTATTACTTGTTTTCACGAACTTTTGAAGGTTAAAGTTTATTAAGAAAATAGGTTAGTTATGATACTAGATAAAAAATGTTTAAAACTAAGAACATTTTAGTAAATTATAACATTAAAACAATCTTATAATTTTCAAGAGTAAAGAAATTCGATTTTTTTAAATGGGTACCTATCATAGTAACAGTCATTTTTCGTTTCATTTGTGTAAATATAATATTAGCTTTTGATAAAGGAAAACTGAAAATACAACTGCAATGGAAATGGCAAAATAACGATAACAGAAACGGCTTTTATTTGATCAGAATAGGGTTTTTGTCTTTGAAAAATACTGGTTATCAATGGCACGATCTGGATTTTGCAATGGGTTTTTACCATTTGAAGGAAATGTTTAAAATATTTCGGTTGAAATTTGGTCTGGACATGCCTTTATGTATAATTCTTTATTGTTAGTGTCCAAAAAGATAAAAATCGGCAAGGCTCCCGCACTGTTTTTATATCTTGACCCCAAACGGATCTATATAGGTACAATATTTTTTAGTGTAAATAGATGAGAAACTGATATTTTGTTAATTTGCCACCTTCAATCCTTTCTGACAATTACTTTAAAGAATCGGACCCAATAGCATGAAATGTTCAAGATTTCAAAACCTAGTATGACCCTACTAATGTTTAAATCCGCCACCATGCATAGGTTTGATATCATAAACTAGTTATTAAATTGCGTTTCGATATGTGTATGTACATAGTCAGTTAATTTTTTTTAAATCACGCTTATGTCATTTTTGGTGTTAGCGCTTCTGTGGCAAAAAAAAATATAGTTAACTGCATAAACAAAATAAAATCGATTTTCTTGTTTTTTAACAAATTTTTATTCATTATCATTAATTTGAGATAAAATTATGTGCACATTAAATAAAATGAAATAAATTGATAGCAAATGTTGTTTTAATCAACTTTATTATGGTAAAAGAGTAATATAGTGATTTAATGTAAATTGGACTATAATGGAGAAGCGAAAAATTAATTAAATATGCCATCAATGCCATCAATGCCATCAATGCCATCAATGCCATCAGATGTGATAAGCTTTCAATTAGCTAGAATATAATAAATACCCGAATTGAAAAAGAAAAACCTTGTAAACAACCAAAAGTTGTTATGAAAATGAAGGATTTTTTATTTTTATTATATACTCCTGTTGTTTTAGTTATTCAGCTACAACGGACACAGTGGCAGATTTTTAAAATAAACTCACCTTTAAAAGAAATCAACTTTTACCTACCCTATTAAATGATCATGAATTAAATCTGCGATTTTAAAATTTAATATATCTAATAATTAGGAGACCGACAACAGCAAGTATCGAAACATCAAAAAAATAACAATAAACAAGAATAAAAAAAACATTACACACGTTCCTACTTAATTTTGGAAATGGAAGAGAAAATAAATTAACCTTGCATTTTTATTGGTTATGATTTCGCTTGAGAATCTTCTTGAGAAATTTATCAGCTATCATTTTATGGTTTTGACATCTTAAATCTGCTGGAAATCCGTTAGTCTTAGAAAAATCATCGCTGAAACAATTTTTATGGACAATTTTATTCTATATTAGCAGTATGTACCTTGTCAAACTTCGCAGCGCCATCTATTGAACATTTGTGTTAATTTACAAAACTTCAACTTTCAAATTAAACATTCTAAGTATAAAGGAAAAACTCAAATATAGAAAAAAAGTAGGTGTGGCAGTTTGGTTTGGCTCGAGAATAACCCATAAAAACAATTTTGAAAAGAAACGTTAATTTCTGTATCGAATGATTTTGCACCAAAAATTTGAAACTGCTTCTGAGTTCACTCGGGTTCAATTTGTTTCCAGAATCAACTAACTTGGGTTAAACTTAGTGTTAACTCCTCCTACTGGAAAATTGACACATAATTTGGCTTGGGAATAACCCATAAAAACAATTTTGAAAAGAAACGTTAATTTCTGTATCGAATGATTTTGCACCAAAAATTTGAAACTGCTTCTGAGTACACTCGGGTTCAATTTGTTTCCAGAATCAACTAACTTGGGTTAAACTTAGTGTTAACTCCTCCTACTGGAAAATTGACACATAATTTGGCTCGGGAATAACCCATAAAAACAATTTTGAAAAGAAACGTTAATTTCTGTATCGAATGATTTTGCACCAAAAATTTGAAACTGCTTCTGAGTTCACTCGGGTTCAATTTGTTTCCAGAATCAACTAACTTGGGTTAAACTTAGTGTTAACTCCTCCTACTGGAAAATTGACACATAATTTGGCTTGGGAATAACCCATAAAAACAATTTTGAAAAGAAACGTTAATTTCTGTATCGAATGATTTTGCACCAAAAATTTGAAACTGCTTCTGAGTTCACTCGGGTTCAATTTGTTTCCAGAATCAACTAACTTGGGTTAAACTTAGTGTTAACTCCTCCTACTGGAAAATTGACACATAATCTTGGAAAAAAATTGAACTCTGGTTAAATTAGAATCAGTTTATCAGTATAGGATTAAATAAATCTTTCAAGTATGGAAATGTGATATTAATATTGAAACAAAGTCGGATACGCTATGCATCAATATGGGAATGATGATTTCTATAGTGTCGCCCTCTCTATTTCCATAGTTTGTCTGCTTGGTTACTTGAAACGTTGTACGACGAACGGCGATTCGAGGCTAAATAAATTTATATATGATAATTTTAACAACAACTAATCCCCAACGGGCTTAGCTAAACCAAATGATTTCTCGGGAATTAACATAAACGCGGAGAAAAGCTGTATTACTCCATGTTTTTTTTGTAATGGCGTCGCTCATCCTCGATCTCGTTTTTTTCAACCAATTTCTTCAAAGATTAAAAAACCACACCTTATATTATCTGTGTTTTATCATTTACGGATCTAGATCAGAATCATTTTTTAACACGTAAACCAACAGCATAGTGAATCCTGCTCTATTTCTAGATCTATTTTAAAGACCCGGAAATAAATTCTCAATCTGGCAGGTAGGCTTTTTCGGTTTTAAAAGCGGTAAGGTAGTTTAATCTATAATGAAAAGATCCTTTTCAATTCTAAAAGATAACAAATACATGAAAATTAAAAAATATACATTATTTGGAAAAAAAAGACGAACATAAAACACTGTTGTAATTGGGGTCCGCATTGTTTTATTTTCATGGGATGACTAATTTTTGAATCTTTATGGATAATAAAATGCGGCTTTTAAGGGTCAGGACAATATCTAAAAATCTCGATCGAAACAAAAAAAAAAACTCATAGCTAGATCATGAAAAAAAAAATTCCTTTGGCACAGTGTTCCCACTTGTGCATCTAGTTTTCAGTTGAAGCTGGTTGTACAAGGAAATCCAACCAATCAATTTAGGTGTGAATTTGGAAATTCTCGCGAATTTAGTTCTAAATTAATCTTTATGGTTTTTCCACTTTGCCTACATTTTATAAATTTACTTATGTTTTCGACGGCACTGACCGAATAGAGTGGCAGCTTGTGAGTGTGTGCAACACACTCTCCAATACGTTTTTAGGATTACACTAAACACCTATCATTTATCAGAGCATGTATGGAATATGTATTATTTTTTATGGGTCAAAACATATGGAGCTTACCTAAAGTAGATACTTTACGTACCGTAAGAAAGAATCTCAAAAGTCAATTTGGCATACGAAATTGGAAAACAAACCAGGTCATATGTATTTCCAATAAAAAAATCCGCGTCACTTCTGGTTAAGATCACACGTAAAATGTATCAACGGTAAATTGCAGTGATAGCAGGAATAAAAATAGCTTCTGAGAATATTAAGCACCCCAGCTTCTTAGAATCATCGAAAGAATCTTCTCTAAATTCACACAAAATTCCCTAAAAATATAAATAGCCAACATCCATTTAATGTTGATTTTAAGCTTAAACCTCTCTCTCTCGCTTCAAGACAGGGCAGGCACCATTATAATTATGGACGGGACGGAACGGGACTGATGTGCATCTTGAAAATAAATTGAAATTTTCCCCAGACGTTCAATATGCGGCGCGCGTGGAATAGGTATGTGGTAATATTATATTCCCGCTTCCTGGATGTATTTTTTTGAAAACACCTTTACCTCCTCAAGATGTGGTTCCTTCATTCAATTTCATATTTTATTTTTATCATCTTCCTATACGAGTATGCACATTGTTGTGGCCTTGACTTTTGCTCCCATCAGGTTGGCCTTATCGGCTAATAGAATATTTTCAGCACGTATACATAAATGGATGCTCTAGATGACAACGCACCCACATAAAGAAGCATAATTTGGTCATTTTATAAAAGATCCTTTCAGAAATCCATGATGATGTTCACAACAAACAACAATATTCAAATCCTATTTAAAAAAGAAAAAAAAAATGCTTGGTACTCACTTTTGTGTCCTGATAACGGAATGTATGTCCTTTTTTCTGTCAACTATGAAATATCTGTATTTTTGTTTTGTAATCAATATATCCAACTTAAATGATATCCTTTGTAAATTATTTTATTCAAACAATTTTGTATTTTTAATCTAGAAAGGTCCTTGTTTATCCCTTAAGCTTGGCATTATTCGGAGCAGAGTAAATATGCCCGCACATGATTGTTGCAAGGCAAAAACCATTCAATCTCATACATAATTAAAGGTTAATTAAATGAACAATCGAACTGTATTATCACACACACTAATTAAAGAGCATCCTTTAGGCAATCCTGGAATGGATTCAAATTAAAGGATGCTTATCACAGTCACTGCACACAAATTAAAACACACTCAAAGCAATACTAATCTGTTGTTCAATTGGATATGTTGGACATACAAAAAAAAACAACTATGAAAGCGGCAGCGGTGGGATACGAGATGCTCCTTGGCAAGGATTGCCTCCGGACCAAATTCCTAATTTAAACTGAGGCTGGGCCGCAAAAGATAGCGAAAACTTACAAACTAAAGGAAGTGCATTTGAGCCAGCCCGTGCGCATGACTGGGAAATTGTTGTTCTTATCAGTTGGGTGCTTTTTACAAAGGAAGTTATCCAGGACACGAACCGTTTTTTATTTTGTTTTTTTGGAAAAGCTTTATAATGATTAACGGTTTAACATAACAGAGTTTTCCGATTGACTCGAATGTTATACTTTTCAACTAATAGGACCAACGGAATATTGTTGTAGGCAGTGAGCCATTATATAGAGAATTTTGAAGAAGTTTTCTGCGGATACATAAATTACAATTTCAATCTAGTTGAAGAAGTACTGCAGAGGCATGCAATAACAAGTATCTACTAAACGTAAGCTTTGATTCCAGAGTGATTTACATTTTTGTTTTTCATTGCGAAGGATATTAATTTAAATGTTGATTACCAGAACAAGAAAGGAATAAAATTGATGATATCATCATTGAAAAAATTAAGGGGTTGAATTTTATTTGGGTAATATTTTACCACCACACTTTCTTTCATTAGACATTCTTTTTTTATATCACAAAAAAAGGCTCTGGATGAATTTCATATTTTTAAAGAGATATTTACTTTGCATAATGTAAGTACTTAAGAAGGTTACATTAATTAATTGAAAGACATTTATATTATGATAGTGTAGTTTTATAAAAGGATTTATATTAATGGGTATCGCAACTTTTTCATCCCATGAAATAATTTCATTTTGGATTTTATACAGGGTGGCTCGAATTCAAACCGTCAAATTTCTTTAGATTATGGGTCAGAAAAAAGAAAATAAAATAATTTCTCCATGCGAAAAACTCTCTAACATACACCCTATGAATATCCCCAATTTCTGTGGTCCAAAATCTTAAGAACAAAATTTAAAGAAAATCGGTGCCGCCATTTTAGGTGCGAAATTGCGGAAATCACTTCCTTCAGATTTGATCCTATGTTTAAAAAAGGAGTTAATACAGCAATTCATCAACAATACTACAGACGGGCAAATTAATCGATGATAAACCTGCCAGCTTGCCAGTGATAGCGAACGAACTGGAAAGTTCACTTTTCAGTTCTGCTGATTCACTTATAATAACTAAGTAGTCATCTTCATAAATCAGACAGACCAGACCTAAAACTAAAAGCGAAATTTAAACAAAGAAAAAGTACTTAAAAATTACTATGTATGTATGTATATAAACAAAAATACAGGCAATATTAAGTTTTGGGAAAAAATGGTGAAAAAATCGCATCACTGAAATATTAACAATTCATTTTAATATATTAACTTTTGATTTCGCTAAAAAAAAAAAACTCAATCGTTGTAAGGCAGATACCCCTTCATCTTATAAAAATGCTTTGCACCAAATTTGAAGTAAATCGGCCTTGTTTAGGCGTCATATGCATTTTGCAAGAATTATTTGCTCTACGTTGTAGGTATATATTTACTGTATATGCATTATGCATACATCTCTATGCTAAATTAATTTTGTTTAAACTTAAAGCATCATCTATTCTTCATCGTCATCGAATTTCGATAAAAAAAACATACTCTTCATTTGCTCCTTATAATTTTTTATCGCTTTATTAAGTAAGATTTTTTTCCGGGGATAAAAATAAAATTCAAAATTATCAAAATTACATTAAATCTTTAAAATTATATTAAAATTAACAAAGAAAAATATGTCTCCCAAACTTTTTTTATTAGAACTTCAATAAATCCAAAGAAATTGACCAATTAACCCATTCTCATTGAGACCTACCCTAAAATAACGTATGTACAATATATACCTACATAAATGTATATCATTATTTATCATTGCTCCCTATTCGTCCAATAGCTGCTATAACAAAAGGTCATCCTCCATCCTGCTTGGAATACTAATTTAAAGCTTTGAAATAACCAAACAACAAACTAGGAAGTAAAATATTCTAAAGAAGAAAAAAATAAGGTCAGGAGTCATTTTTGTGCTTTTAAGCTTTGGAATCACTTAATTTGGCAATGTTTATTCCATAAAAATGACTTTGCAATTATTATATCACTTTGTCATTATTGGGCTTTAAGAAAAAGTGAAGTGTTTTTTTTTAGAGTCTTAGATTTGAATTATATTGTGAGTGTATTAAAAAAGCAACTTAAGCTGCACAAACAATACACGTATAGTATAATTTTAAAATAAAATGCACAACTGTGTCGTAGCTACTTGCTATTTATATTTTAAACAATGTTTGGGATAGAAATTAGGTAAATATTTCAATAATAAATAAGAAGATTAAGAGATCTCCAGAAATAAACTGAAAACCTGACTGTTACTTTAAACCAAAAGGAGCATGGATTTTTTTTTTAATTTTCCTGAACGTATACCTATCTATCTTGTAGCAATTAAATAATAGAATATGTTTAAGCAATTTTTTACCATGAAAAACCATTTTCATAATGGTATGGTGGCAATACTTAACTCTTAAGCCTTCCCCAAAGTAAATTATAGAATACAATGAACAATAAAAAGCTGTAGAATATTTTTAAAATGGACTATTTAAAGAACATAATTTTGATTTCTCCCCGATTCACCCTATAAAAAGCTAAAATTTGAAAAATATCTAGCCCTAAAATGATCTTTGCTTAGCATATCGCTTTTCAGAAACAAAGAGTTTTTACAATCTGATGCAATTTTTTTGTTTTTAACCCAATTCACCTTTTATCGATTCTTATGTAAATACATATATAGCTAAATTTTGAAAAATATTAAGAACCCCAAAGTAGGTACATCATAGAATACTTACCTAGAATTCAAACACAAACAAATTTTAGAGTCGAATACCATTTCTTAGTTTTTAGTTTTTATTTCAGTTCACTCTAAAAACAGCCTAATTTTATATCCAATTTTGTTCTTCGGTATTTTGACAACAGAACTTAGACATTTTGGTATACTGTTAATGTAACTAATATTGCTGAGAAAGAAAAATTAAAACCTTTCGATATATATGTTTCTACCCCATTTCACCATATAAACTATTAAATTTAAAAATTAAATAAAGCCATTAGGCTATCCCTTAAGAATGAATTTTTTTAAATTTTTTCCCGATTTCATTTTATAAAAATATGTATAGGTGGTCAAATTTTGAGCAAGCGATTCACAAATTTTTTTTCCTCAGTATTTCGAAAACATAACTGAGGAATCTTATTCTTGGTGACATTATCTAAGTAGAGCGTATGTTAATTCCAACAGATGGCGTTGTTTTTGGAAAAGTATTATGCGCAATGTTCGTTGAGTAAATTTTTGTTTATGTTCGTTAAAGTAAAATCAAATTGAAAAAAATATCGTACATATTTTCAAATTCATACTCTTTCACAATTACCCCTGTTGACCCTATGATTTCCATTAAGTGCAATTAGGTATAGTCGGCCCTATCACAAACTCCATCGTAATCGGAAACTTGTTACGAATCCAGAAAAAAAATATTACAGATTCCATTGTAGTGGAAAGTCTCATACAAATTTTCATTACGAACGGATTCGGTAATAGTTTTTTTTTTTAGGGATTCGGAAAAGTTTCCCATTACGATGGAATTCATGATAGGACTGAATATCCGCGTTACAGTATGCATTAATTTTCAATCAAATTTATTGATACAAAAACAAATATTTCATTCTTATAGAAATCGTACTGCTTACATACTAACGCAGCTCTGGCATTTGGCATTATTAGTTACAATTTAATGTGCAAGAGATAAATTTTAGAAAAAAATAAAGAATCACAAAAAAAAGAACATACTTCTGAACCTATGTTTGCATTGCTGTCATAAAACGATATTATATGGTTATGAACGTTTGAGTGACAGTATTCCTACTGTTGTTACACAATTCAATGGAAAAATCTTTTCAAAGACAGATAGTAGTAGGCACTCTTACAACAAGTATAGTGTAACATCCGGCCTCACGAAATTGCTTTCATCAAAGTACAAAAATATTATTCTTCCTGTGCCTCCGTTCTGTGCTGCTCCTGCTCGGCTGGATGTCGCAGTTTTTTCATTCAAAGAAATACTGTCGACGACATCTATGTGAAAGTGAAAAGATGACGACATCACTAACGGGGTTCTTGAGTGTGAAAGCACATTTATATGGGACAAAATATTACGCCAACATCATGAGATTTGTTACAAAGACAATACTAACATACAATGTAGGCCAAGTCGAAGGTCAGAGAAAGAATCTGATGAGAGCAAGGGGCTATCCTTGCTTCGAACCCAGAATTCTGCGTGGTGAAAGAGAAATGAATGAGTGCCCTTAAGTGGTCTTTGTGTTTTGGTATTAAAAAGGATATTGCACTGAAGGATGCAATATGAAGCTGAAGAGATGTTTGGGATGCATCTTCCCCAATGACGAGTAATGTAAATATACCCTTTCATTGTTAAATTGTTGTACGTTGCATTTAATTTGCAATCTTGTTGCAAAAATAGACATTACACAAGCTTTTAGTTTAATACTCGTCCCATTTTAAGTTTATCCAAACCAATCAAATATTATTTAAAAACTGTACGTCATCCATGACTGCTGTGAAAAAGAAAATTAATTTTTTTTTTATTTTTTTAAGAATAAAGAATATCAGTGTACTCTCACTAACCAAATATATCTACGGGTATATCCGAAAAATAAGGCAATTTCTCAAAAGAAACATTGAAACTCGATTCTTTTTTTGCAATATATTCATGCACTAAGGTTTGAAGTTATATTGAAATTATTAAAGCCGTTTTTGATCAAATGTGTAAAGATCAAAATCGTCATCTACCCATTCTAGGTGACCTTGAACATAAATTCCTAATGTTCCTCTAGGAAATCACACATAAATAATCTGTAAAAAAATTTAAAGCAAAAAAGTAACGATACCTGCATACAACCCCTGAGAAAGAGGTTGTTTATCTCGCAAACGGCTGTAGCGATTTTATTTTAAAAAAAAAGTGTTAACTATTTAAGGTATCGTCTGCATTTTGATAAAAAAAGAATTACAAAAATTAATTAATTAAAATTAAAAAATTAATAAAAAAAAGCCTTAATAAAGAGCTTGACGTCAAGTTGGTATAAACACAAGTTTGAGGGGTAAGTGAAGGACTCCTTCCGAAGGAGTATTAAATTTAGAGTTCCGCAAAATAAGGACCACCAAAATAGCACCTAAATCCCTCATCATTAGATTTTTGAAACTTTGTTTTTTGAGATTTGAGGTCAAGCTGGGAACGTTACAAGTTTGAGGGCGAAGTGATTTTAGTTCCAAACCTGGATTGCAGTACCTAAATTAATACTAAATTAGCACTTAATTGCTGCATCAGTTGTAGAGTTTCCAGCTTGATGGACCTAATCAAATTAAATTGTTCATTTCTATGATTTATAATAAGACTGACTTATGTAAAAGGAAAAGTGTTGTCAAGGGCATTAACCCAAGATGGCACGATTACACTTATATTATATCTCAACTAAAAACGTGCGCTGATGTTTTTTAATGGTGATAGCAATAGCAGAGATAGAGGTTTATACAAAAAAAATTGTGAACCATTTGCACGTTACTAAAAGAACGAGTGTGGCTCTATGTGAAAATAAAAGTCCCTTGATAGTAACCCTACCTTATCTTTGACGTTATTTTTGGAATGTTAAAAAAAATAAAAACAAAAAGACCTCACGTTTTATCACCATTTTAAGACCTTAACTTTTAACAGAGTAACTTTGGTTTCAATTGATTGATTGATTGATTTTTGCTTTGATAATAAAACAATACTGGGAGGTTCTCATTCAAACATACATACATACAGTTTTAGAGAAACGTTGAAAAACTGTTTTCTTTAAATTTAATGGAACTTAAAAAAAGTATTCCACTTTTAAAAGATTTTGGAATGATTTATTAATTATTAGGCGAGTTTTTTTGCAAGTCCTTATGGAGTTGGACTAAAAAACGACATCAGGACTTACCAAAGTCATCACAGCAAACAGGCCCATCCATGTTACAAAATGCCATCACTACTTTTTTAGCTTTGTGGCGAGCATGCAAACCAAACAAATCAGCCATGCTACATTAAAATAAAAAGAAAACTGATTTAGAAAACTATTCCGTTTAATAAAATTAAATTAAATAAAACCATAGAACTTAATTTCAAGGTAAATTAATAAGTAAATTAACAATATCCCATGACAGAGATCGCCATTTTGTTTTCATGTAAAAAACTGTTTCTTTCGATGACGCAGATGTTGTTATTGTATGGACGTATAAATCGCTTTGCTCCAATGTCGTTTTTTTCGTCAATTCTATATGGACAAAAAAAAAGGCTATTGTATTTAATGAATGCACTTACAATGTAGAAGCAATTAAAAACTTCGATATCGGTTATCTTCCGACATCTTACACCCTGATGTGCAAGTTCGAGAGACATACATATTTAAGTCTACTTTATTCGGCCAGTCATTTTGCAAATCGAGATGGACGAAACCTTGTACCAAATTCGGATACGGCACTGGACTTCGTCATGCCATGTTGACCCTACTTAGTAGTTTCCTGGTTCCTCCAAACACCCAACCACTTAGTTCAAAATATTTGACACAAAAAAATATTTTTGATAAGTTTTATTTTACTGATTGAATAGGCACTGAATTAAAAAAATCTAAAAATTGTTTTATTTTTTCAGAAAATTAAGATATTTCAAGTTTCGAAGACAATTATAATTATAAACCAATTAAAAAGGTAAGTTTGGTTTATGAATAAATGACCATGGAGTCGATTAAAGAAGATTCTTTTTAGTTTTAACACACGTTGACAAAAAAAAAGACAAAAAAAAAAACGAAACCAGTGCTTAACAATGCCAATAAGCAGTTCATCTTCAACGGAAACCGATTTAATGGGAACTAATGAAACGATTGTAAAACAGTGTGCACATACTCAATCAAAATTACATAAAATTAACTTTAAATGGACAATAAATAATTTTAGTTTACGCAAATATAAATTTGAAGAATTCCTTCAATCACCCATATTTTCGGCAGATACAAATGAGGAGGTTAAATGGTGCTTGAGACTTTATCCACATGGTTACGAAAGAAGCACAGAATACGTGTATATAATGTTGTGTCTGCTGTCAGATCATTCAAAAGTTTGTGGAAAATTCAAAATTTCTGTTTTGAATTCTAAATCCGAAAAAACATTTGTATTCCAAAATGAGGAAGCTATTAATTTCAAGGAATTTGTAAGCAATTCGAATTATATATCACGATCAACTTTATTTAACCAAGACATAGGTTTCCTGCCAGACGATATATTAACAATTTTGTGTGAAGTATTTTTTTTGACTGATACAGTTAATATTTCAAGCCAAAAGATAACAGGAAGATTTATTACTCCTAAATGAAAGCTTATTGATGACCTTGGTAATCTCCTTGATAATCAAAAGTTCACCGATGTCACACTGGTGGTGGGTGAAGATGAATTTCCAGCCCATAGAGCAATTTTGGCTGCCCGAAGTGATGTCTTTGCTGCGATGTTCGAACATGAAATGAAGGAGAGCGAATCAGGTCGAGTCACCATAACAGATGTTAATCACGAGGTTCTTGAGGAAATGCTTGACTTTATCTATACGGGAAATGCTCCAAAATTAAAAGGATTGGCCTATCATCTTTTGGCTGTTGCTGATAAGTATGCATTGAAAAAATTAAAAGCAATGGCAGAAGAAGCGCTGTTCGCTAAAATTTCCATTAAAAAAGCTGCCGATATATTAATTTTTTCTAAACTTCATAATGCGCATCAATTGAAAGAACAAACCATGCAATTTATTAATAATCATATAAAATACATTAAAGAAACGAAAGGATGGAATACTATTGAAATTTACCACGACGACTTAAAAAATGAGATATTTGAAGCGATACTGAATGATGTAAAAAATGAAATGAAAATTTGAAAACAAAAATTAACTAATACAAAACGCTTACTTATTCAACTTATCGAAAAAATAGGTTTCGATATTTAAATTTTAAATTATTTAAATTGAAGATAGTTTAAATTAATGATTCGTTTATATTGTACCTATATATGTTATGAATTTGAATTATTTCAAAAATGAAATATGATAGACACATTCTATGCAATTTTTATTTTTTCAAAGACTCTGCTCCGTCAAAAAGTGAGAAAATACATAATAAAGAAACGGCCTTGATTTGTTTTTGATTTTTCGGCCTTATCTAAAGACTGGACATCTATGATAACTTTGAAGCAAAACATTATTCAATTAGGTTCGATTATGATTCCAACCGAAACCGATAGTTGAGGCATGCTTAGCTTAAGTAAGTATTTTGCTTTTTTTCTTCTTCGAATGATCGAAAACCGACAACTGTCAATTTTTTACCATCGTTTTGGACTTTGTGGAAACTCTGGAGAATTCTATTCTTTTCTTACTCCAGTGGCAATGTGTTTGTTGCGCTGAGTAATCTCAACTCGTTACTCGTTACTCGTTAACAATTTAACAGGATCAAAATCTGCAAAAAAACACTTTTTTATCAATATAGAGACCACTCTATAAAAAGGCTCTCGAAAATTACCAAGGAAGAAATTACCTCAGCACTACAAGTCGCGCAGCGCCATTTACAATATTTTTCAGGGGTGGAATCGCGTAAGGCGATAGTTGATTGTCGCTTTTTGATTGTCGGTTTTGATTATCAACTATTCGTTGCTCTGTGTAAATCGTTCGCCAAAAATTGTTTGTTCTTTGGCATAACTTACAATTCAGTCAAGAATTAAATGACATTTTTGCATTTTTGTTATTGTGTTGGTTTCAATTAATTATATTATTAAAAAACCAACCAATTTTAAGCCGACCGCATCAAACTTTTTATGAAAATGACATAAATGTATGAAAACGACACCTAAAAAGCTGTCGCTTAATATCAGTACAAAAAACGATTGTCGATTTGATAATCACCTTACATGGAGCAAAATTGTCGATTTTGATTATCAACTATCAACTATCGCGTTAGCCGATTCCACCCCAGAAAAATATTTTGAAAATTAAAAAAAAAAAAATCTAAATTATTTTTTGAAAAGTCGATTTTTAAAAAAAGGACTGATGACATTTTTTGAAATTTCATTTATAACTGGACTAAAATTTCTGCGACACGTGCATTTCATTTTTTTAAATATTTTTAAAACTTTAAACCATTAACCCTTTATAGGGTTGCTGCTATCTTGAATTAAAGTTGAGTTCATTTACCGAAAAAAAAACAGACTTAAACATTTTTGACAAGAAGAATGAGATCTACAAAATTGTATAAAGCATAATAAGATGTTTTTTTCATATTTTGAGCATTTATCAAGTCATAACCAATTTCAATTAATGCAAAATAGTACAGAAAAATATCAATCCGATTTTTTTTTTTAAATAATTGTGTTATTTATTAGATAATTCTCAAATATGAAAAAAATGTCGTAATATTCAAAGTAGTGGAAGTCAATTTTCTAATCAGAAATCAATAAATGCAAAATATTTCTTTTTGCGAAAAATTAATTTAAAATTTAAAAACTCAAGATAGTGGGAACCCTGAACAGAATTGACGGAGGTATATTTCGGCAAGTTCTCCAATTCAATTGGACACTTGCTTCTGTTTTGCTTACAAAAAAATTTCAATGTTTGCAAACCTACATACAAATAATAAATGAATAAATGAATGAAATGAAATAGAAATACGAAGTCAATTAGATAAAAACTTTTTGCATTTTAATTTAACCACTTTCCATGAGATTTGCAAGAATTTCCACATCGAATTGTTTCCGACAACTTCAAGTTTGAATGCAAAATTTCGTGGTAAAAACTTTAAATTGCATCATTCCCTCAATATTCATCCTTTCCAAAATTTGGAAACTTTATTTGTCTAATAAATATGCATAGTTCTAAGTAATTGCAGATTCAAATTTGACGATACGGGTATCTCAGTTGGTGGACGTTTTAATTGAGTTTATGCAGACAATTTTATCCTGATTTGTCTTTAGACTTTGTAAGCACTTTAATTGAGTAAAAAGAAATAGTTTAGGAATAAATTGACTGTTGAAAACTTTTCAAAGAATGCCCATCAGCCTTCAATGTGAAAAACTGGGATTTACTTTTTCATTTAGAACAGTTGAATTTGGCGTATGTATGTATGTATTTTAAGCTTTAAGGTTTTGGAAGCTCCCGGCAAGTATGTCTTTTTTTAGTACCATGTCATATAATTTTTTTTGTATTTTTGGAAAATCTTATTTTTCTCAAATATAGGCTATTTTTTTATTTAAAAAAAAAACTTTCTAATAACATTTATTTAAAAAACCTCTCTCAGAACCTTGTTTTTATTTTCATTTTTCCCAAAAAGGGTCCAACTGATTTGAATCCATTTTTTTAATGCAGAATTTCTTATATATGTAGATATTTACGATCGGTTTTGATTAAACGATTCTTAAGTTTATTTTAAGAAGTTTCCTTGACTTTTGATCTTTCATTTTCAATACCCATTTAGTACTTTATTGTAAGTCTTTTAGTTTTATATCAATTTTCATTTAAAAACAATCAAACAAATCATTTTTACACTCAAGGAATTCGTTCCGCCAAACAAAGGGTGAGATTGAATTTACTCGATAATCAACACACAAATCAAAAATCCTTATTTCAATTTCCGCTCGGCTAACTTAAGATACAACTAAAACCGAACAAAAGACTCAATCAGTTAAAGCCTAATGCGGTTCGGATATTCGTTTTACTTTATTTTTTATCTATAGCATTTCCTAACAATTGGATAAGTTTTCTCATCCAAAAGGATACAAATATCTAGAAGAAAGCAAACCGAAAATGAACGATTCTCATAAAGAAGGAAATAACATTCATCCAATAAAACGACATGACCGAAGTTTAGTTGCCAACAAGAAGAAAGCCACCAAAAAATAAAAAAATGGAAAGATAAAAATCATCCATGACCAGACCGAGACGAAGACCCAGACTATTATATATATTTATGTATGTATATCCTTGTACTTCGTTTTGGCTTCCGAAAATCAAATTTCAAACTAAAGGAATAGAAGAAATCATCCAACAGAAAATGAAAAATAAAGAAAATAACTCTGGGAAAATCTAGTTTTTGAACAGTGTCCAATTTTCCCATTAGATTGTCATGCAAATCGTCCGGGCAATGAAATGATGCAGAAAAATCCCTCTTGACGGTCGAATGGAAGTCGTGTTTTTATAATTATTCTTGTACATTTATTAAAACATTAAATTCTAAATTATTACAATTACGTTAATAAATAATAGTGTGTTGTGGTTAGGCCTCTAATTTGTTGGTATCAGCAGTTCCGAGTTAAACAACGAATTCACAAATAGATTGTAGTAGAGTGACTTTTTGTGGCGGCATCGATGGGATGGCAATCACATTTTCTTCATGTAACCATCATATTTGAGGTTTTGCAGGAACACCGGCTGCATGTCGGCATACCAAGAGATCTCTTCACGTTGCACGACTGGACCATCCTTACACGTCAGCCAGTAGGTGCTCATTAGTCCTTTACCCTTTAATTATCAAAATTAAAAAAAAAAATAAAAAGAAATTTGGTTCGGTGAAGTAAATTAGATTAAATTTTTTTTTACTTTCAAATTAAATAATTTCAACTAAAATTTAATTTTGTTTATAACTCACCTTAACATCTATTAATCCTCGATGTTCGGTCTTGAAGCCGCCAACTTTTACCAAAGCATCGTTCATCTCTTCAGTTATGTGGATTTTATGTGCCTCGCCTGTTGATTCCATACGAGATGCTGTATTTACTGTATCGCCAAATAAACAGTAACGAGGCATTTTTGTCCCCACAATTCCAGCTACCACTGGACCAGTATGAACACCACATCTAATTTGCAAAGTTTCAGAAGTTCTGCGTGGGATTTTAAAAAAGCTAGAGGCATCCAACAAATCCAAGGCCATGGTTGAGATTTCGGTTATATGTTTGTTACCTAAAATGGAATTTTCTTTTGGGTTGATAAATACTGTTTTAATTGGATGCCTGGAAGACAAAGCAAAAAAAACTGTGAATAGTGTGGGAGAAAAAAAAAAGAAGAAAAATCGAGAAAGAAGTTTAGAAGAGCAGATAGTAGAGATGGAAATCATTTTTCTTTTTGTTTTAACAGATAAAAAAAATGATAAATTGTTAGAGGCAATTTATCGTCGTTTTTATTTTCAACTCTTGAATTCTAATATTTTCAGATCTTTGAGATTAGTTCCAAATAATAATAATAAAAAAATAATGTAAAATATCTCAATGTGGAATTTTAATTCTCTCATACTAAATACACTTATACCCCTATTAATAAAGAATGCTTAGTTTTCTTCTATTTAATTCACAAATCAACTAAAACATTGATAAAATTATTAACGAACAATTATAACTGCTAATTCGCTATGTGGCAGATCTTAACGAAAATCTACTACAAGAACTCTGCTCACAAGAGAGTGTTATTCTGTCCGCACACATACATTCTCTCACAAAGGGTAGTCTTTTGCACAAAAACTTTCTAATTTCATTTCTTTTTATGTTTTTGTTTTATTGATAATATTTTGCACACACTTCGCTAATTAAAAATAATTCATGTTTGATATGAGTTTATTAATAGGAGTGTTAGTAAATATTTGGTAGAAAATGGTTAAACTTGTCACAGAATGAATGTTTACTGTCTTGCAATTCAGATAATAGTTGAAATTATTTTAAATTGTTTTCACTCTTGAAAGAATATATATTTAGTAAATTGGTGGGACTAGAGGTCGTGGAGAACCAGGTATCTAGTAAATTATAACTCTCCACCATACAAGAGTGCGTGTTCCAAGTGTCTGTTTCCACAGTCGTTTTATTGAAAGTCGTTTTGACGAACTGTGTTTACACGATGGAAGACAAGCCTTTTAATTCAATTTAACCTTTATTTTATTGTGTGCGTGAGAGATACACAGATTTTAAGTTGTGAGATATGGAAGGGATGGTAGATTGAAGGGGTTTTTTATTCATCGTGTAGACACGGTTTCAGTAAAACAACTTTCAGTAAAACGATTTTGTAAACAGACACTATCGGAAGAGGCTTTAAAATTTGCAAATGGTGGCAAAATATCAATCCAAACAATTATTCCGCATTCTTTAGGAGTATAATGATTCATATCAATTGTTGACATGTATTTTGTTGGGTTTTACTTTAAAAATGTTTCAAATTGGAATTGACATTTACCGCCATTTACAAAAATTATAGCATCTTCCAATAGGTTGATGATTTTTACGCTACCTTGTATAAGCTTCTATATTTTTTTCTCTTTCTTTTTTATATATTTTTTGAACGAAACATTAATTTAAAACAGTTACTATAGTTTTTACCAATAAAAATGCGAAATATTCAACAGCCTTCACGCGGTTTAAAAAAACGAAATAACATTGTTTATTATTAACATTAATATTTTTAATACTATTCGAGGACCAGGAGCCCTCGCAAATGGGCTTTCACTATCGATACAGAGAAGACGACACTATGGAAACGGTGATTTCCATAGTGTGTCCCTTCGGTAATATTTTGATCACTTTTAATGTTTCGATGATTGAACTATTTTAATTAATGTTATGCAAGAGTTTGGACTGAAATTAATAATTTGTTTTTAATTATTTATTAGTTTAATAAAGCCTAGAAGAATTTATTTCGGCACCAGAAAAGCATTGATTTTGCTTTCAAAACTTCTCAAAACTAACAATTAAAATTTTCAATTCAATAAAACGTTTACCAAAATAAAAAGAAATCCTTCAAGCGAGAGACAAACAAACGATTTTTTTATTGGAAATGTGTTCCTATCTAGAAAACAAACATTGCTACAACATTTTAAATCCAACCCTTTCTTTTTTGTATCCATGCAGATAAGACTACCTACATACCTTATATATGTACATTTTGTGCTACAAAAATTTGTCCCATAAACAAGCACTAAACACAAAAAAAACATTTAAAAAAAAACAAAATAAACACAGATATTTACCCCCAGAGAAGGGAAATAAATTACCATTTTTAACCGGCAATCCCGAGGCAACCATGTAGGAGTCTCCAATCGTTTCTACTTTGTATACATCATAGCACTCAATTCTTTCATCGAATACTTTATATATTGAATTTAAAAATGTCACCACCTGTAAGGAATCAAATGAACAAAAAAAAAGGGGAAAAAAAGCATTCAAGCTTAAAATTCAGTGTTAAACACAAAATTCTCTTAACTACCTCAAGTGGCGTGCATTCAGCGGCAATTTCAGTGAAACCCACAATATCACTAAAGTAAATAGTTGCAGCTTCATAGGACTCAGCTGGAACCTGAAAATAGCATTATTCACTTAGAAAAAATAATGCGTTCGTGGAAATTTTCAAATGCAAACCTGCCTAGTCTGCTTTAACTGCATGGCTACACTTGGAGGAAGCATCTGAAATAGGAGGGTGTCACTTTTTCGTTTCTCTCGTTTCAGTTCCTTGGCTTTTTGTGCCAAATGAATTGCATACATCTACATATGTATGTATATAAAAAAAAATAAATAAAAGATAATTTTAAGTCTTTGATCAAAATGTCCTTCCACAATAATTATATATATATACATACTTGAATGGTCGCCGCAGCATTTCGAACAAGTATGATGATTATTGGCGACACTAAGAGAACCACCACTAGAATGGCGATTCCCACTGCCTCCTTGTTGCTGGCCTGGACCAAAGTATTCTCCACATTTTCCCTGTGAAATTATAACGCCCAGTGTTAATTAAGTTTATATACATACAGACCTTTCAAGGCAACGTTACTTAATGTTTTTTCTCAGTTCCCTTTGAAGGACTCGCAGCTCTTCGGTGTAAGTCAACATTAAATCATAATAATCAATGGCATCATCAACTCTGGGCTCTATCTTTTTATTTTTCAAAATTATTGAACTCCTATAAAAGAGATTATTAGAGAAAGGAAAAAAATACAAAAATAAAAAAAAACAAAATCAAGGACCTCTTCTTATTGATTTAACTTACCAATTCTTCAACTGCTGGAAGTCACCCATGTTCTTGGAAAGATTGGTGTACATCGACCTCAGTGAAGGGACATAATTTATTGTGGAGTTTATCAGTTCCTTGCCCAAGAAGTCATAGCGAATGTAAGAAACGTACGCCTCAGTGCCCAGGACTCCACGTCCAAAATATTTTATACCAAAGGACGATGCTATGCCTTGGCATTCGATGCTTTTGAGGAGGTTCTTAAAACCCACAAGGTATCTTTCGATGGAGAATTAAATTCATTAGATTTTTTTTTTTGTTCATTTTATTTTATTTTTTCTACTGCACTTCTTACCTCCAAACTCCACTGTTGTCTGTCTCTTTAATTTGTTCTGACAAATGATGGAGCATCCCTTTGTTGATGGCAGCATACCAATTCATCACCTCCGATATAGAACTTTCTTCGGAACTTATTTTCCTGCTGAAATAATATTACAAAACACTTCCTAATATAAAATCATCGTTAAAAAAATATTAAACAATATAAAAATTGATTGGAAAAATTAATTAATTACGCAATTCTTCGTTTATTTATAATTAAAAGTGAGCTGTTCGCCTGTGCCATTGAATGAAGTTCTAAACAAGAGAGTGCGACTTCGCGAGAATTTTCCAATCTTTGTGACTTTTGTATTATTGTTTTGAAATTATGATGGTTTTAAAAATCTTATCGAAGAAATTAACAAACCGTTATGTTCATACTTCTTTTATGAATTGTTTAAAAGAATGTTAAGTAGGCAAGATGAAAATTTATGGTATATGAATTTTAGTTTAACAACAAAAATATTTTAGTCTCCTCCGCATTTATTTTCTAAATGGTACCAAAAGTTATTATTTTCTAAAGAAATTTATTTTATAACTTTAAATAAACGTGACTTTGGAGACAAACACAAACATAAATAAAGGTTTTCCTTTTAAAATATGATTCGCCTTGAAAAAAGGTCAATTATTGTCAAGAGCCTAGTTGTCACTTTCGTATCATTTTTATGACACTCTCCTTTTTGGACATTAACATCATGCTGAATAATCTTCCTATCTATCCCTTGGAAATTTATATTTTCAGGTAATATTCTATCTTTAAATTCTAAATGGTTCGCTCTTTGGCAACTAAGGTGAGTATTTTTTGTTAATGTTTTTGGTGTAGCTACACAGAGAAATAAAATACAAAACCAGAGCGGATCTGGCTATAAGTCAAGTCAAAGGCAGAGAGGGATAATTAAAATTGTAAGGTAAGGTTTTCGTCTGTCGAACGAATAGCATTGCTCTTGTGAGCAAATGTTGAATGTGAGTACTAAATCGAATCACTCTTGTCTCGTCTCATGCTCATGAGGCAATCAAATTCATTAGCGAGCGTGAAATTTTTAAAATCGATAACAAAAATAAAAATACTCACAGGAAGTAACTCATGAGCGAGAGCTTCTTATAAGTGCTCATTTGATACTATAACGAGTGAGCACATGAGTGAGCATTTCTGTATCCTGTCGTATTATTTAGTTTTTTTTAAGGAATCAATTGGTGAATTACAAATACATAAACTCAAAAATACATACATATATTCATATAAATCTCTTTTCCCACCAATCTAACGACGCAGACAAACAGATGAACAATGGAATTAATGCATCAATAATCATTTAAAAAAAGGTAGATTTAAAACTAAAAAAAAAAATTTAATCATAAAAATAAAAATTTAAACAGACTTGCAATATAAGCTGAACACATTTCGCAGCGCCATCTATTGAATTTTTGTCAAATCACAAAATTTCAACATTCTGAGAAATCTTTATATGTTTAAGAAAAAATCTCAAATATAAGAATAAGAAAAATTGGTGTGGCAGTAGGCGGACTTTAATTAAAGTACACAGTTCATGCTTTTAGCTTAACAAATTTTAATTACAAAATTTAAACATTTTAAGTATCTGGAATCTGTGGTAGTACGTGGATTTCCAAAAATTCTACACTTTCATGGTTTTGACTCAAGAAAGATTTATTTTTTTATTTTTTCAGCCTTATAAAGATTAAAAATTATAAATACTATAAGAAAAGTGAGCGTAGTAGCGGGCGGGTGGGGTAGATACACATTTTTAAGCTATACTTAATACCTAGGTACATTGAACAGAGCTTAATTAAAAAATATAACGTTCTCTACTTTCAATAAGAAGAAAAACTTAAATTTGATAAATTTGGGAGTGGTAGTGGACGTATTTCCCTCAAACCACTTTTTAAACCAGCGAGATGGTTAATAGAAACAAACTTTCAAATTCCAGCGAAATTTAATCTGAAATTTTCGATTCCCTAAGCCTCGCATACAGACAAACATTAATCGTCTTATATGTACTGTGAATAAATACATATATACACATATAGAACATAGATATAAAGAAATAGATTTTTATGATTGTATTTGAAGTTTAATAAAGTTGCTTCATTATAACTCTATCATCCGAAAACAAGCTATCAATTGATTTCCTGAGAATTTTTCGCTATAATATAAATATATTTTTTTTTGCTGATAAAATGTGTAATAATTATTTTTCAATATAATGAACAACAAAATTTTGATTTCTCAGCTATGTAAGTACAGGTGCAAATTTATTCCTCGCTTACACAACCCTCTCTCACTACACTAAAGTCACTCCCAATTCAATTTGCATGCTAATGAAATGAAATAGTTCATTCGTCCATCCATTCATCTCTTGCTGCCAAAACAAACATTGCGATGCGATGCGAAAAATTCCTGTAACTTTTATCAAACTGGAAACTGACATACCGAAAATCATTCAGCCTATTTTGGAATTCACTGCGATTCAGCATTACACCGTAGTCTTCGTCATCTGGTGATGTAGGAACACTAACTTCGCTCCATGTGCTCATGTTATTTAACGCTTGGTCGGTGACAGCGAAGCGTTGAGTTAAATTCGATCTGAAATTCAATTTGTTTTTTTTTTTTTTTTTGTACTCAATTAACTGAAATTTTATGATGACGAAGCTTTTTTTCTTTTTAATCTTACCTTAGTGTACTGCCATTGGTAAATATAAAAAATGCTACCTCTGAGCGTTCTAATTGTAATCGTGTTACCACTTTTCCCAAATCTGTTGCAATGGTTACCTGTAAACGAGATATTAATTAATGTAAATTTCAGAACAAAGACTGCTTTTCGAATCGAGTTTCTGAAAGCCAGGCTTGATAATTAAAACTGAATCCACATTGTTCTTTTTTGTAAATTGAATTCAATTATATTTACATATGTATATGCACTTTAAGAGGGTACACTGTGGCGTATGCGCAATATATGTACATAATTTCCAAGAGCAGTGTGCAACAATTCATCAGATGACAACGATATTTTTCAATTTATATTCATTTGTTCCCTAGGACCAGCTGTAGAGTGTAGATGGCAGACCAAGATGGCATAAATCCCCGAGACGATAGTTTTCCATCAGGATATAGAAGATCCTTAGTAAAGACAAACAAGATATTATACCTTTGCACGAAAAACTATGAATTATGCGTATAAGTTTATTCGGTGAATATGTTTCTTTCACCAAAGGATAAACGTCATCTTATGTCAGCGTCCATTTATAATTTGATAATAATTGATACAGCACTAAATTGTATATAATAATGACAGACATGGACGATTAGCTATCGATGATTTCGTGTTGTTTTCCTTTGAGTAGTGGGAAATTCTTGATTTGTTGAAGAAAAGCATCTCTTTATAGAATAACATTGACCTCGATGGCACTGTGATTTTGAGAGTGAACCCTATTTTATTTTGTCCTTATTTATTACATCCATCAGATTAAAAGATGTATTTTTCTATCTTTATTCTGACACTTTGCATCATCTTCATTAAGAATATTTTATCGTAGATTATTTCTGCCCGTATATCTTTTTAATTCGAGCTCAATAGGAAAAATATATAATTCTATATAAGAATTAAGGTAGGATGAGGGAAGAGTTTGTATCAATATTTTACATTGACTTCTCTTCCGATGGAAATAAACCAATGACTGAAAGTTCGTATAGAAATAGTGGGGTACTTTCAACATACATTCATTCGGCAAGGATACAAAACACATTACTTCGAGTCACGTTTGACGTTGTGTCTTCGCTGTTGATGAAAGTGCATCGATAAATTTTAATTACTTTGTTGGAAAATTCAGGAAAATATTGTTGTTGATAGATTTCGCTTCAAGAGGGTGCGTTGTTTGTGTGTGTGTGTGTTTCAAAAGTTGTACCAATAAACATATATTTATTCTTACCTGAGTCTCAATATCCGACACCTCGCTGCGATGAAGTAAAATGTCCTGTAGGATAAGCGATGTTTGAACAATCAATGCCAAAATCGGAATGAATGGCAGGACTATCATCTGGAAATAGAGATGAATGAGTCAATAAGAGTGTGTGTTGTCTTTATTTTTTATCTATTTTACAAAATTAAATTATGAGGGGAGTGCTGACAGAAATGTAATTATGGTTAATTGTTTGAGATAGTGTTACTTTTTTAAATATATTTTTTTTTCTACTACACTGAAGGCTAATTTTGTAGACATTTGAGTGTGTCAATATTTGCTTAATTAAAAGAAGTGCTTATAGTACGTGCTCTTAACGCAGCGGGTGTCATCGAGGGGTTGGATAAATTTTATCTGCCAATTGTGGTGAAGAGATTAATGAAAGCAATCAAAGTTGCTACGTGTTGGGCGCCATTTAACTCGCTGTGGTTAATTAGTATTAAGAGTGAATGGAAGAAATTCACTTGCGGATGGTATAAGCAAGCATACTAATTTATAGGTCTATTACTTATGATATCAATAAATTTAAAAAATATTGACCAACTTTATTAGTTGAGTCAAGAAGAGGAAATTGGAAACCATCGAAATCGATTAGATTAATTTTATTAAAACTAGTTGAATAGTGTTTTGAATTTTGACATCGTTTAAAAAACAATAAAAGCTATTCTATTGGTACTGAAACTTACAAACTAATTTCATTCACTTGTTTTTAAAACATTGAATTTAAAAAAAAATAATATTGGATTGGTAGCGTGCCAAATCAGACAAATTTCTTTGATATATCATCCATTCATTCAATAGGCCTCGTATTCAAAACATTTGAGGCGAGGATTAACAACACGTAATTGACTTTGATTTCCAAATATGTAATAACATTAAAATCCATTAGTGCGAAATCAACTCCTAGGGTTTCATCAGTTCTTGTCTAGAAAATAATGATTACATTTTGGAGACTGTTTTATTGTTTTTCCGGTCAACGCAACGGTTCGATTGTTAAATTTTTATTGACCTTAAAACTGTCTTATAAATATATAGAACTTCATTATATTTTATTATAGCAAAGGATTTTTTATCTGTAGATTTTTTTTTCTATACCGATTCCAATAAATGTATTTAATTTTATTGATGAACTCATTTTTAGTTTTGAAGTTTATTTGATTAAAAAATCAATAAGGAAGATTTTTTGTGAATTCTATATTTAGATATCAAACCGAAGAAATTGAGAAACAATGATGTTAGGATGGAATTTTTATTGTGTTTATATAGTTTGCAATAACTATTTTTGCAATGTGACCCCACATAAAAACACTTAAGTTTACGGATATTAAATCAAATATTGAAAAGTTTTTGATTCAAAACATCTCAACCTATTTAATTGATGATTTCTAGCGACACCAATATTAATAGAGTTAATGTTTGTCTAAACTTAAAAACTATTAAAAATTATATCGATTCATTAACAATACTTTGCACGAAAAAATCTGCTAAACTAACTCTTTAGACTTGCTAGGAATTGTAACAAAAGCGGTTCAGCTAGGGAAAAGATATACATAAGTGAATAACCCAACAAATATTGCAATTCTATAAAAATATGTGAAAATCCTTTTTCTTTTAAGTAAACAAAACTGAAATGCAGTATTGTTTCAAAAACTTTAGAAGTAACATGTACGTTCTTTTATAAAAATCAGTAGAGTCGTTTTCGAAATGCATTTATATGGCAGCAATAGATAAGTATAAACAAAAAAATATCCGCTATAGGGAATGACGTATTCTCTGTACCAAATTTCATAAAGTAACTACATCCGAATTCACGGATGAACAAACCACAAACAAAAAAGACCGAAACATGCACAGTCGGCATATCCAAAACCAATTTTTTGAACTTCTCCATTATCGTAATCGGGCTAATGTACATCCAGACTATTTTTGGTCCAGAATTTTAAGTCAGAAAAAATCTCACGTTATTTGTTATAGTGGCAAGAGATACTTTTGAAGAATTTAACACTTTCTCGTAACCCTTAAAAAAAATTCTTGTCTTGTCCTTTCGAATTTGGAAGAAAATTCCAGTACAAAGCTGGAGCGGGTCAGCTAGTAATTTTTAATATATGGATTCTTAGAAACATATTAATCCTGAAACTAACAACACAAAAATTGACAGAACAAAATAACGGGTGATTTTTTAGCTGGTTTGGTTTTGGCAACACTGGTTTTGACAGCTGACGTGTGTTTAGTACCTTGTGTCACTGTCAAACAGCTTCAGTTTGGTTTGCAATTTAACCATGGATCGTCTTACAAATGAACAACGCTTGCAAATTATTGAATTTTACTATCAAAATTCGTGCTCGGTTCGAAATGTTCATCGCGCGCTGCTTCCATTTTATGGTCGGCATTCTCGACCTTCTGAGCAGTCTATTCGGAAGATTGTGACCAAATTTCGCACCAAATTTTGTGTTTTTTTTTTTTAAATAGTTCTAAACCTCTTAAAAAATCACCCTATATTGAGAAATTTTAACCTCTCTTCCCATCTCCCTCTTTTTACACGAAAAAACTTGAAACTTTTCACGATTTAATTTTTTTTATATTTAATTCTTAATATTTCTAACTGATTTGTGAAAATTATGTCGTTTTACCCTAAAAACGTTTAATAAAGCTCCTATATATGTATGTATTTATCAAACTACTCTCCATTCATATAAACAAAGATATGCTACGTGTTATAGTTGTAAATTTGCTGCCACACCACACATAAATTAGTATGTACCTCACCTACACTACATAATAAGTACATACATATTTATACGTAAAAAATATGTAGAAGTTTAAATGTGACAAAGTTTACATATTTCTTTGTTCTCCATTCCAAAAAAAAAGAAACTAAACATAGGCTTGGCTCACCTGAAAAAGTTGTATTCTACGTCCGGTTTTTATCGCTGGATTTCTGGCTGCTGCACTGCAACATCGCCCACCCAATGCCCCCGATATATCGTCCGAACTAATCGACCGTATTGATATTTTATCCTCATGATGATGATGATTGTGCGATGCAATTCCAAGTTGACAGTTGTTTACGGCCATTTCTGTTACGGATGCTGATTTTTCCTTTAGGCCACATTTTCCATTTAACATGATGCGTGCGTTCAGTATGAGTGCTTTTAATTGATGTTTCTCTTGTTCGTGCGATACAAAAAACGTGCTGCCCACGAATAGAAGAAGGACCACTGTGCTCACAGCAGCGGCCAACAGTGTGTCACTTCTGTTAATCGTCTGCAAATACAAACAACACACATGACCCACGTTACTTTTTATTACAAAAGTTTATATGACTGGACTGACAAATATTTAATGGAGTGTGATTATGTGCAATGTGCGATGTTCGATGTGAGAGAGTATAATAGGTTTGTGCTTGGAAAGATGAGTTCTAACTTCTATTTTTATGTACCTAAGTATTTAATGTAGGATATCAAAAAATTGACTTAATATTGATTATTGTCAACAAAAAAAAATTTGCAGTCATTTTTATATGACTAAAAGTCAATGCCCAGATAATTCTTTTATTTGGCAGACCAGATTGAAATTTGTCTTTGTGCTTTGCTTTGTGCCGCGTCTTAAATAAAAGCCTTTGATAGTTTTCTTAAGAAAAATCTTCTATTTTTATTAATAGCATTTTTATTGTGAAGGAAATTCAAAAAAATGTTAGAGAATTTAGTTTTCCACAAAAATGTGCTGAAATTTTGTTTATAAGACTTTCATGGTTCTCAAGATATCGCTGAAATCGTTTTACACCCACGACCAAGTGAGGTACATTAACTCCAACTCCAACTAAGTTTATTTTATTTAATACAAATTTTTCGACTCAAAAAATCTAAGCTTGGTTTAAACCAAAGATACTGGATTATAAAGATATGAATCTTTCGTATGTTTCACCCTCCAAAACCCATTTATTTACATTGTTGTATTTGTAATATCATTTTGTGTCTATGAATAGATGTAAAATGTTCAATCCAACTACAATATAAAAGGGCGGTTCAAGCTTGTACCAAAATTAAAATGGCTGCTGAGATTCACATTTTTATATTTCAGTATCTTTAATTTTGAACTCCTCAAAATAAGTCTTCTTTTCAAAAGAGAGGTAATGCTTCTGGATTTCTTTTCATAATCAAAATCAAAACCAGACAGCTTCTGGATGACCAATGACCAACTTGACAGTTAATGAATTTTTGTGCATAAGGTAAATGATCAGGCCAGGTTATTCCAAGTAAACGCCCCTATAGAGATCACAGAAACATTAGCAGTCTTATTTAACTGATTTTGCTAAGCAGATGAATTGCATAAGGTTTTACGTAGCCTCTATTCAATGTTGCGTAAATATTTATTTATAAAATATTTTGCTACAACTGTTAAGTGTACACGGCTTATGTCACATAAAGTACCAAAAAGGGAAAATCTATTACATTGTAATTCCAAAACTGACAAATAAATCTCAGCTGCCACGCCAATTTTCTTGATAAATTTTTTTATTATTTTTCTGATTATGTATTGTTTTTTGTGTAGTTTTTGTGTTGTTTGCAAATATAGAAAATATTTTGGAACAAAAATTCATGTTTATTGATTTATTGAAGGACTTATTCACTCATTCATTCATTCACTCACTCACCCTGAGTTTTTATTGAGAAGAATATATATGTCTATATTAGGGTGGCACTTATTTTGGTAATCTTTAAATCCCCTCCTCAAAAAGTGAAGATCTTCAAATTTGGTACAATCTTCAGTACTTCTATAGTAACTACTTAAAAAAAATTGTATTTTAACTTTTACGCGGTGGTAGCGGGGGCTGGGATTCGATCCCTTTAATATAACAGACCTTTGCCGTGACTTTGACAGACGCTTTCAAATATATGTACAAGTCATAATGTAGTCTGATTATTTTTATGGAGGTACAAAATAGAAATTCAAAAATCTATCTACATATGTATGTATTTATTGTTGCTAAGTGTTAGTCAACCCTCAAACGCGCTAAGCTATAATGCTTCTATTCAATGTTACATACACTGTATAAATAACGCTTTTGCGTTTAGAGACATTATAAAGATTGTATAATTTTATGCACTCGCCATAAAATGTTTATAATTTCGGATTTTAGCTTTTATTAGTACATGCATTTTCAAAGTCCGGAATAGAATATTTACAAAAATATCTTACCCAAAAATTCAAGTTTTCAGTTTTATTTTGAAACAAAAATAAATATTGAAGAGAAACTCTCCAAAGCCGTAAATCCACCTGTAATTGTGTATAAAAATGTTTTTCTACTAAAAGTCTGGAAATGAAAACGTCAAGTAAACTTACATTATATTCTCGAAAACAAACACATTGAACTTTTCTCCAAAACCAAAATAGACAAAATAAGTGATGCTGTGATAAACTTTTTGTCGACCTTGACCATGATTGAGTTCAAGCATGATATTTCAGTTTGTATAAAAAAAAGAAAGAATAACACATTCAATCAATTGCAACCAAATTAAAAACATAACTTGTCGTCTGCTTACTTAAACGACATTATTGTTTTTCATTGTCAGATTGGACTTATTAGTTTTAGTCTTCTTTCGATTTGTTTCTTATATTATTTCTAACGAAACTAGTGGTAGTTTTTTTCATTAGACAAAATTAATTAAAGTAAAATTAAATAACATATATGTATGTATGTATATGAAATAAATAACATGTAGGATATATAAGCATTTAATAAACAATGACAGTATTATTTTATTACTGAATCCGGATAAGAGTATACCTATTCTGACTTTTAGCATGTTCACTATAAAGAACTTGTGAATGTAACGGGTGGGCCATCTAGTGGTTTCTTTTCAAATCATAGGTTATTTTGACATTGATTTCTATTTCCCGCCCAAAATATTGACAGAAAGTCAGTATCATACCTCCGCGGAACGAAATGAGTCGCTTTACGCTTGAACAACATTGGGAAATATTGTAAACTTATTTCCAAAGTGAGTGCGGCGTAGCCGAAACAGTGCGTTTTTTTTTAAAAAGAAGAAGAAGAATGAAGCACCCGCCGCGCCTACTGTACGCAAGTTTGTGCAAAAAGTTTGTGAGACTGGTATGCTAGTGGACAACGCTCATGGTCCCCGTCGTCGTTCGGTGCGCACAGACGAGAATGTGGCGATCATCAACTCGCCAACGGTCAACAGTCAACGGTGGGCGATACAGAGCCATGTTAACCGACTTTTTTTTTACTGAAATTGAAGACATGGATTTGGACGGCCCGGCCTCTGGTTCATGCAAGTTGGCGCGCCATGCCACACAGCCCATGCCACAATCGATCTTTTGCGCACCAAATTCCCAAATCTTGTTATCAGCCGTCTTGGCAATGTCAACTGGCCGCTTCGGAGCTGCGATTTGACCCCTTTGGACTTTTTTTTTGCGGGGAGCCGTGAAAGACCGATGCAATGCCAATAATTCGGAAACGATTCAAGCACTTAAGGCCAAGCCAATCCAAGCAATTCGTGAGTTACAGTCCGAAATAATCAACAAGGTCTTAGAAATTGGAGTGACAGAATGCGCTACTGTGAAGCCAGCCGAGGCAGCCGTTTAATTAATTGGAATGTTTGCTCTTACTAATAAAACCATAATACATGGACAAAATTTAATTTTGTTCATTTCATTGCATTTTTAAAATGAAACCTGTATTTGCCCCGCCTTGAATATGGTAGGTACATTCGCTCTGCACGAGAATAGTTTAATTTCATGTGTTTTGCGGATGAAAAACAAAACATATTTTTGCCAAGCAAGTGTCTTAAAAGAAATATAAAATGGCTTCAACTCTCTGAAGGCCAAATTTTGCGGATTCCATTAGGTTAGGTTTTTGTTTATAAATACTATCCTGACTATCCTTTTAATAAATGGTTACAATCTTATCGGCGCTTAAAGTGCAGAACCTTGTACATTTTTTTAACATATTTTTCAGAAATCAAAAAAACTGCCAAATTTTGTAAGGCTATTTATATCTATTAAGAGATTTTGAATTCTGCCTTTTTCTGCAAAATGTTAGAAACATTGTTACGCTGAAATTGGTGAAAGGTATAAATTTGTTCTACTACTACAATTAAGGTCTTCTAAAATTTTTAACAAAAATTTAAATTCTTTATAATTTCGAAAATAACAATTTCTTACCAATTGTGTTATACGTTTCTCTATAATAATTTAATCCACGTATTCAATTCATTTTATTCGATTTAAAGTACTCTGTCATTATTCTATAATATCTAAATATAACATTATGTAGATAATGTACTTACTACTAATTTTGCCTATTTTTGCTTAAATTTCATGGTTGGGGTTTAATTTATTTTTTATTTGATTTTCGCATATTTCCGCTCGATGAAGGATAACAGAATTCAAGCAATTCTCTCAACACATATTAGAAATAAAGACACATTTGTCATTCAATCTTTTGCCATTTAGTAAATTGGTGTTGTATTTATTTAGAAACAAATGTGTCATGGCATTTTCTTTCAAATATCCAATTAATATCCTGGAGGATATGGTGTATAGAGAACATTAATGTCATTCTTAATTTGTATGTTGGTATGTTGGTAAATATTGACTAGCCGTGTGTGCAAATAAATTGATAATAATATTAAAAGCCCTTTTTCTTAGCAAATACTATAACTACAGTCAAAGTCCTTTAAATCGACGCTCTTTCCGAAAGAAAGAAGGTTATACTAATTGAAAAAAGGCGTACTGGTTAGTGCGTTATACCGCGACGCCGCCGCCATAGATCTGGAGATCGAATTCCAGTGAAAAAAAAATTGCGTCATTGTTTATAATAAAATAAGGCCCTAGCCAAATGATAAATGCTCCAAAATAAATGGAATAAGACCCCAATTTGTTTTTTTTTTTAATGAAATAATACTTACCCTAATTTGTTTTTTCTTATATTATAATAAATTTAAAAAAAATATAATAATGCCCCACACCGCCATCATACAAATATGAACTTGCATTGCAACTCATACAATTTGTCTACAGCAGGAACACTCTCCTGACCTTCACCAATCGATTCCGCTTGAATTTTCATGTTGCATTCAGCACAAATTTTTAATGATTAAAATGCAACAGAATATAGCAGAAAAAATCGCGCGATTTTGTCATTTATTGCCTTGTAATCAATACAAAATTTGTGCTGAATGCAACACGAAAATTCATCCTTACATTAAAAAATGGTCCACAAAAATCAGTATTTTGCAAGTTCTGAGTCCTCGATTAGCGGATTAAATAAGGCCTCAAAATGTTTTTTTTTTTTTTATATAAAATGAAATTAAACCCCAAAATTAATGTTGATAGGGTTCTACTTCATTGGGGCTTTATTTCATTATGAAATAATGCCCCACAAAAATTAAATAACACCCCAACATTTGAGAATTTTCATTGTTATTGTTTTGGATGCATAGGTGCCTTATTTCGTGGAGCCATTTGTCTTTAGAGTTACTTTCCCGTGGGAAGAAATGACAAATACTCTAAGAGTATTAGATAGCTTAAATTTTTGAAGATCGAATTTAGTCAAAAGTCGTTTATATCAATAAAAGAAGTATTCATAATTCTGTCCGTTTTCCTGTGTCTCTGTAGGTCCACTGTACATCAACCTAGAACCAAAACAAATGGACCGTTTTTGCTCCAAATTTTGATCAGAGTATTTTTATATAATTTCCGAGATAAGAAATTTTTGTTCTAGCTCATCGGAAACCGCCATCATACAATAACTTTCTGTTTTTTTAAATTTACTCGAAAAAAACTTTAACATTATAAAATAATTAACATAATAATTAACAAATAAAACAATAAAACTGCGTTTTAGGTTTTTAGCAAAAAAAAATTCATTTAAGCAAGTTTTAGTTTACCTTATTAATGATAAGAAAAACATCAATCTAAACTGAATACGAATGTTGATGTTTGCTTACAGCAGTAGGAGCCTGGTCATTGTTAGATATTTACATAGAAAATATATTTCCAGTCAATTGCAAATATGTGCACTAAAATATTTTTTTTCTGAACAAATCCATACAATGTGCAATGTAAAGTTTGTTCAAAAACAGCTGTGCATGTGCAAAGCTGTTTTGTAATGACAGTTTTTAAACAGCCAAATTTTGCTCGGGGTATATAAATACGACAAATTGAAAAGAACTTCACAAGAGTTGTATTACTTGCTTTTTTGTGAAATAATGAAATTCACTTTGGTATTATTGGTTGCGGCAGCCGTTCTCGGTTGTGTTCTGAGTTGCTCTGATGATGAATTTGCTGATTTTAAGGTTTGTAATTTAAATAAGTTGGACTTTAGTCCTCATAACAGCTAACATAATGAAATTACATAATTATTTACGAGGTAATTTACGTCAGACGCCAAAAATCTAATAGTGAAAAGCTGTCAATAGTTTACTTTCTTTCTTTACCTTCAGTTCATGTAACGAACAAAAATGTTGTATTTCAGGTTAAGTTTGGCAAGACATACGCTGATGAGAAAGAAAACAACCTTCGCAAGAAGATTTTCTGTGTAAACTTGAAAAAAATACAAGAGCATAACCATTTATACGAACAGGGACTTAGCAGTTTTAAAGAAGGTATAAACCAGTTTGCTGATTGGACTCCAGAAGAGTTCAAAAATAGTGGTTACTTGATGCATCATGGTTTCCGCAAGCATTGAGTTTAATTGCAAATTATAAATAAATAAATAAATAGAATTTGTGTTTTGTAATACGAATTTCAATAAATGTTCAGATTAAGATAGAATGTTTTGTGAAACAAGTTTTTTTTAACCATTAAACCCTACCTAGGGTCAAATGCTATGCGAACATTATATTTTAATAAATATTTGTGCAACTACTGGACGAATAATGGTGTCACTAAATGAAATCTCTGCATTTCTGCAGTAAAATCGTAGATATTGCAACTTTGCGGCGTCCTAGTCCTAAACCCTGGGGTAGGATTACAGGGTCGGACCAACCGTATGTGCAAGATGTGCAAATGCACAGGGCGCACAGTTCTGGGGGCACATTACCAGGAGCAAGAAAATGTAATCTGATCTTGGGCAAACAAATATGTGCCATTTGCATTTGAACCACAAAACATGATCATATAATGTCAAAATAATATCCATCACAACTGTGCTAAGTTATTTCTTGCACACTAACTAACATCACCTTCATTGTTGTATTCAAGGAGAATTTAACTCAAAATATTGTAAAATTAAAGATCCCACTAGACCTATGCAAGTTCAATCTTACCTACCTAATCTCAAAATATTCCACCCTGTTTGTACAAAAAAAAAATCTTAACACAAAAAAGTTCCACGCCACCTCATCTGTGCAAATTTTACTACACACACTCTGAGTCCCAAAATTAACATGCGAAAATATGACAAAGAAAAAATCTTATTCATACTGAATCATGTAGGCTAGAACGTGTATACGTATACCAGATCAATCATCTCGGGTTGATTTAAAGGTTGTCTTTGCGCTTGGATGTAGGGTAAGGATGGCTTCTAGGTAGTAGTTTGACGGTGGTTCCTCATAGAATTGGATTGCCTTGTCGTCGTCAATTAAATAAATAATTCTTTCGTTCAGATTACTACTCGAACACATCCCTCTGGTCTCTATGAAAAAACTAAGCGGCCAGTTATAGCGATGAGGAAAACGCATTAAGAAAAGTTGAAACATTAAGGAATACTTTTTCCTGATATTTTTTTATAGCGAACTGGAATAATATGTCAGTTGGCTAGACCACCGCAAAATGTTTTGTATAGAAATGCGCACAAAAAAATGTTCGTCCACAATTTTGTCAGTGGAATAAATAGAAATCGGAAATCAAAATCAAAATCATTGAAACGATTTGTTTCATTTTGTATGAAATGACAGACGGCTTGCACGAAAAATGAATTGACATCAGGAAAACAAATAAATGCATTTTTTACACTAAAATTATTGTTGAAAATGTGTATAAAAAATTCTTTGAGTTATTTATCATCGACTAATGCATCATTGAGTTTCAATTTGATGGACCTAGTAAAATTTCTATTTGAAAGTTTTTCCTGTTTCGTTTTCCTGATCGCCCCCAAGGTATCAGTTATAAATAAATCAGGAAAACGAAAAAACTTCCAAATGGTGTTATGTATATTTGAATTGTTACATATGTAACTACCCCTAAGTCTGTACTGGACTTATTATTATATATTCTTATTATCATTATTGTTATACTTATTATAACTTATTATACATAATTATTATTACATAAGCCTTGCTATAAATAGAAAGTAAGTTTAGGAATTCTCTCTCTCTTTTGCTGTGACCGACAATCAATAAAGTTGATACTTAATATACCTACGGTGCGTTTTAACTTAACATTGGCGACGAGGATATTTTTTTTAAAGTAACCCAAATTACGAAAATTTTTTTTCTTTGAAGTCATAATGTCTCGCTTGGTGGGTTATATTGAACCTTTTGTGACGGGGAGCAATTTTAAGGCTTATGAAGATCGTCTGAGACAATTCTTCAAGATTAATGGAATCGAAGAAGAAGCAGAAACTCCGCTCTTTATCACGGTAGTGGGCGCAGAAATTTATGAAATTCTGATGTCACTCACGATGCCAAAATTGCCAAGTGAAATGAAGTTTCAAGACTTGATCGCACTTTTGCGAAATCATTTTGCACCAAAAGAAAATAAGAGAGCCGAGAGGTATAAGTTCAACAAAATTCAACAAGAAGATGGTGAGCCGCTTTGTGAGTTTATTGTGCGCTTAAAAACAGCAGCACAAACGTGCCGATTTGGAGATTTTGTTGATCACGTGATGAAAACCGGAGTCAAGGTTGGGGAAGATCCAAAAGACAAAACTGGCGGTGGTATGGATTCTAAAGCTGGATTGTATAAGTGGTACATATTAGATGAAGCGTTGACTGACCGTTTCATTATGGGCGTAAAAAGTGGAAAAATTCAAGAAGTGTTGTTGGGAGATGATTCCTTGACGTTTGAGAAGTGTTGTGCTAGAGCACTTAATATGGAATCATCAGAAAAAGCTTCCAAATCAATTCAACCTTTGTTCCAAAATGCAGTTTATAATGGAACCAAAAACAATAATGCGAAGCATCGTGATTCAAGAGCACATCAGTTAGATAAAAAGCAGATTGTAAGGAGTGTTCCTAAAAGTGATCGTGTGAAGAAAAGAGAATGTTCTAGATGTGGTCGTTCAGACCACATGGAGTCAAGGTGTCCAGTTAGGAATTGGCAATGTTTTGCGTGTAATAAAAAGGGGCACTTGGCAATGAAGTGTAGGTTTAATAAGAACAATGTGAATCAAGTAGGTGGTGAAAGCGAAAACCCTTCCCAGCAAATAAAAGTGGTTGTAAATGGCGTGGAGTTATCGATGGAGGTTGACACAGGAGCAGCGGCGACAATTATCAACGAGCAGGAGTATCTAGATAAGTTTAAAAACTGTAAATTATTAAAAACAAATTATAATTTAGTTTCGGTCACAGGTTCAAGGTTAAGAGAGCTAGGAAGCATGGTCGTTGAGGTTAGTTCTGACAGTCACATGATGAAGTTACCACTAGTAGTGGTTCAAGGAGAGATGCCTAGAAAAAGTTTAATTGGCCGCACATGGATAGACAAATTGTTTCCAAATTGGAGGAACGCATTTCAAAACAGCATCATCTCAAAAGTAAGTACCCAAGCAGAACTTTTGACTCGAATTAGTTCACAGTTTCCAAACATAACAGTTCAAGAGTTAAATCGTCCGATTGTGGGCTATGAGGCCGACATAGTTCTCAAGCAAAATCAGACACCTATATTCCACGCACCATACAGGGTACCATACAAATTACGCGATAAAGTAGAGGCAGAGTTGGAAAGGTTAGTAAGAGAAGATATATTAGTGCCGGTAGAATTTAGCAAGTGGGCTAGTCCGATTGTAATCGTGCCCAAAAGTGACGGGGGTATCCGAATATGCGTAGATTGCAAAGTTACATTGAATAAATGTATAGAAACACAATACTATCCTTTTCCTTTAGCCGACGATATTTTTGCCGGGCTCGCAGGTTGCACACATTTCTCAGTCATTGATCTGACAGGTGCTTATCAGCAACTTCGTGTATCAGAAAAGTCCCAAGATCTTTTTGTTTTGAATACACTCCGTGGTCTTTATAAGTGCACTCGTTTGATCTACGGGGTTAAATGTGCGCCTGCAATATTTCAGTCGGTAATGGATCGAATCCTTAAAGGATTGAGTAAGGTTTTCTGTTATTTGGACGACATCCTAATAGGAGGTTCTTATCCTGAAAAATGTGAACAATTGTTGTTCGAAGTTTTGAAGCGGTTGCATAACCACAATATACACATTAATGTTAAAAAATGTAAGTTCATAGTTGATAAAGTTGATTATTTAGGCCATACGTTGTCGGCAAAAGGTATAAGCCCAAATGAGAAAAAAGTTGAAGCTATTGTGGATGCACCGCCACCAAATAATCTTCAACAACTTCAATCGTTTTTAGGGCTTCTAAATTATTACAACAAGTTTTTACCCAATTTATGTAGTAAAGCTTATCCACTTTACAACCTTCTAAAAAAGGGAGTTCTTTATAATTGGACAAATGAATGCCAAGCATCGTTTGTAAATTGTAAAAAATTGCTTTTGGAAAACAAAATTTTAGAACTATATGACCCAAAAAAGCCTATTGTCGTCATTGCAGATGCTAGTCCCTATGGAGTCGGAGCAATTATGTGCCATATAGTTGACGGTGTAGAAAAACCAGTCTATTTTGCATCATGCACCTTATCTCCGTCTGAACAGAATTACTCACAACTTCATAGGGAAGCTTTAGCAATAATTTTTGCTGTTAAAAAATTCCATACGTATATTTATGGTCATGAATTTCAGATATGTTCAGATCACCAAGCCCTTAAGGAAATATTTCACCCTCACAAAGGAAATTCGGCAGTCGCGTCGGCACGACTTCATCGTTGGGCGATTATCCTATCTCAGTACAGTTACACGATTTCGTATAGAAAAGGGTCAAAAATGTCAAATGTAGATTGCCTTTCGCGTTTACCACTTAATGAAAAATCTGAGATAGAGGAAGCTAATATTTTTTATTTTAGTTCAGAAGAAAGTTTAATAGATATGAATTTAGTTCGAACGTTTACTGAAAAAGATGAAATTTTAAAAAAAATTTATAATTACTTACAATTTGGATGGCAAAATTTTCAACATACTTCGGATATTTTAGTAGCATATGTTAAAAAACGTAATTCCTTAGCAATTGAAAATGGATGTGTATTTTATGCACATAGAATAGTTATACCACAAGCATTGCAGGAGTCTGTTCTCAAGTTATTACATAAAAACCATACAGGAATCATACGTATGAAAATGTTAGCACGGTCTTTTGTTTGGTGGCCTACTTTAGACGAAGACATTAAAGATTTTGTAAAGAGTTGTTTGGTATGTGAACAAACGCAAAACATACCAAAAGAAATTGTTCACACCAAGTGGGTTGATGCGAGGTTTCCTTTTGATCGAATACACCTAGATTTTTTCCACTTCAGTGGGAAAACGTTTCTCATAGTCATGGATGCTTATTCCAAGTACTGTGAGATAAAGTTAATGCCAAAAACATCAGTGACAAATTTAATAGATGTACTTACAAAATTGTTTCTAGTTTTCGGTTTGCCAGAGAATATAGTTTCGGATAATGGACCGCCGTTTAATTCGTTTGTCTTCAAAAAATTTTGTCACTGTAAAGGAATAAATCTTATGAAGTCACCCCCATACCACCCACAATCGAATGGTTTAGCTGAACGAGGAGTTCAGACAGTAAAGTCAGTGTTAAAAAGGTTCTGCTTGGAACTGAAAAATGAGTCTTCAATAATAAATAAAATAAATGAATTCCTATTAAATTATCGAAACACTCCTACTTCAGTGACTGGCAGAACACCCTCTGAAATTATATTTAGTTATCAACCCAAAACATTATTACATTGTTTAAATAGTAGAAGTAATCAAAATAATAATTGTACATTTAATGTTCCAAGTGCAAGTCATAATACAGTTGAAACCAATGAAAATGAAAAAAAAAGTTCTGATTCGAATTTAAAAAGAAAAAATATTGTTTTTGAAATTGGGGTGGAAGTCCTCTACAGAAATCATTTTGTACATATGGTTAAATGGATACCAGCTAAAGTTATTAAAATAGTTAGTAAGAAAACATTTATAATATTCGTTAATGGCTATGAGCGATTTGTACATGAAAACCAAATTAAAAAGAAATATTTAAGAAATAAATCATATTTAGCTGATATAAGACCTGAAGAATTTAAAGAAAATAAAGAAAAAGTATTTGAAGATTTAAAAGAAAAGAAAGTAACTAAAGGGAAAACTAAAAAAATATCAGAAAATCAGGAAGCCATCAGAAGGTCTTCTAGAATTAAAAATTTATTTAAAAAAAAATAAGAATGAAATTGAAAATGAAAATGTTATAAAAAAAAAAATAAATAAAAAAAAAAAAACAAAAAGTGATATAATACACTTATGTTAAAAAGAGGAAGATGTTATGTATATTTGAATTGTTACATATGTAACTACCCCTAAGTCTGTACTGGACTTATTATTATATATTCTTATTATCATTATTGTTATACTTATTATAACTTATTATACATAATTATTATTACATAAGCCTTGCTATAAATAGAAAGTAAGTTTAGGAATTCTCTCTCTCTTTTGCTGTGACCGACAATCAATAAAGTTGTTACTTAATATACCTACGGTGCGTTTTAACTTAACAAATGGATCATTATTTGAAATGTAAATGAGGCACTGTTCGATGACACATAACTTAAAGAATTTTGTGTACGAATAAAATTTTCTATTGAACAATTATTTTTTGAAACAAATCCATTTATTTGTTTTTCTGATGCAAATTTATTCTTCGTGCCAGCTATCTAATTATTATTTCATACAAAATTGAGTATAAATACTTCACTTGAGCTTAAAGATTGAATGTTAAATTTTAACACTTTCAAAGATTATACCTTGAAAGAAAATATCAAAAATAATAGAAGGTGCATTTCCAGAATGCAAATAGTTATATCCTGCTCATCGGCGTCATTCTTCTAATTCTGCTATGCAATACATCAAAAACAAAAGAAGCTTAACAAATTCACTTCGATAAAATTGTAAACAAACATCGTCAGGATGGCGGCGACTGAGGAGGACGACGACAACAACAAAAACGACATCAACGACGCGATGTCCTTGGCGTTAATCGTCCGTATATTTTTTCCTTTTGCAAAAGGTTTCCATGATGCATTTTAAATATAATATTTTTCCACAGAATTTTTGAAAGGGAAATTTAATTTGAACGTGCGTTCGTCGCGTCGTCGTCGTCGGTCGTGTCGCTTCTCTTGCATGGTGGCGAAGCAAACATTAGTGTTGATGTTGACGCCATTGAACTAAAAGGACATACAACACACATCCTCTAGGCTGCTGCGAGATTCTATGTCGCCAATGATACCAGGTCGAGCCAAGCTCAGTTGCTGAGTGAAGGGCATATACATACATCGCGTGTGCAATGTGCACGACCTCTTTGTTTCCGTGTATAAAATAAAAGTAATAGAAACTGCAAAAGTTACATAGGTACAATATGTAATAATTAGTAGGTGATGGCAGGTGGTGCGCTACGAAGAGACTTTTAAAATGCAGGTGTTGTGAAAAAGTTTGAATAATGCAGATGGGGTGCTGCTGCTGGAGTAAGGGCTCTTGACCAACCGATGGCTGTGTATCGTCGAGTGTGGATGAAGCTCTTTCAAATAATCCTTAATTTATTTTTATTTCACAATGCTGACAAGGTTGAAGAAACATTTTATTCTGAAAACCCAATGTAGGTATATTCGAAAGATTTACTCACCTCGCTATGTATTTTACGTGCTAAGGTTTTTATTTTATCTTTCTCAGTAGTTTTTGTTCGAAGTATGTATATTAACCCTTGTTACTATTGTCGTTTTATTAAAGAAAATGATTCTACCATGCCCATCAGTGGGCATATTTTGAGTGTTTTATCAAGTTGCGGGAAGCGCATTAATGCACCCCCATTTTTAATGTTGATAAACTGTTTAAACTGTTATAAATTGGTATAGCAGTCTCGTCCATCTTTTATACGAACATATAAATGTTTTATAAGCGAAACAAACCAAACATTTAATATATGTGGACGTGGGCGTATTTTTACTTTTTATTTTATTTATTTATTTTAAAATGATAAGTTAATTTAATATTTTATAATTAATAAATAAAATGAACGAGAACGAGGACCTTAGTCGGTAACACACTCAACCATTCATGTGTGATTATTATTAGCCGTCAAGAATAGAGGGACTTTATAATTTACAATTTCATGGCAAGAAATAGTCTTGGAGAATTTGTAAATTTATTTATTTAATTTAATTTTTGTTTTTAGAAGGAAGAGGTTGGGATCTGAGCCTCAGACCTTTGTCACAAATTTAATTCTAAACATCACGTACGGTTATTCAATTAATATGCGATGTTATATTTTGCAACTAAAACATTATAAATTATCAATTTAGCTCAACGCCTCCATATATTATATAGGTGACACCTTATTCAAGTGCATGAGTTCAATAATAATAATAATTACTAAAAGTCATGTCTACACTGCTATGCAGTTTATACTCACTTAATTAATATTTCTCAGTTTAAGAACATTTATCTAACGTTTTTGTTTTTTTTTTTCTATAAATTCCAATGTTATGAACCTGTGGACACAAGAATTTTGATTGATCACATCTCGGTCTGAATTTTCGTTACTCAAAGAGCACTGGTTCGAGTTTATCCGTTGTCCGTACTTTGTATGTACAAAAAAATCGATTTGTTTATATACTCGTCTAAGAAATAATATCGAAAGTGATTGATGTGCATATATGAAACCGGTATATGCAATACAGCCAAAGACTAATAAACATATTCACACTCATGCAGTATTTCAAATTCATTAATTTTATTACAAAGAATATAATACAAGAAAAAAGAAAACGACTAAGCAAAACACATTTTGAATTGAAATTACTAATTCTTAAAACTTTATCAATATTATCAACAATAACTTTTAAAAAATTACTTTAACACTTCTTTATGCGAGATAAAAATAACAAAAGCATCAGGAAACTAGATCACACTCTTATTCTTCGAGCAGTCCGATGTGCTATTTTTAAAATAAATTCAACTTCATAAATCACAACTAAACGAGTATCAAAACCGTTCTGGAGAATTATATATGTCTAATTGATTTAATCAAATTATAACGCATGGAATTGTGAATTGTGAAAGCATAGCATCTGAGACTTGCTTTGGTTGTCATGCGTGTTTTAAAGCTATATGAACCTAAGCAACACCATGGAAATATCTTAGAAGAAATTAAAGCAGGCAATATGTATTTACGTACGCATTGGTACATTACATTGGATATATATGACAAAAATCTCACGGTACAGGTTACAAAAACATTATAATTTATAATCTCTTCGAAACGTGCTTAGTAATTTGTGTGTTTTTTAATTAATGAATTAATGTAGTTTTAGTTGGGTTATTGTCGCAACTGGGAATAATTTATTTGCATATTAATTAGATTCATTTATGGTTTTGAAAGAGAGTTTGACTTAATAAAATATTATAAACACATATAACAAAGATGAAGGAATTTTTTTCTCTAAAATTTCTTTCACTTAAAGCAGAGACCCACATAAAAGTGAAAATTGAAAAAAATATAAATCAGTTTCCCTTAATTTGACTTCAATCCGTTGTTTAATTGCTGTAAAGATCCTATATCCACTTAGAAATTAGTAAAGTAGATTTTATTATTTTCGATTTTCTCAGAAACTACAAGACATTTAGACACAAATGGTCTTATTTATAAACGTTGTCTAACTTTAGACGACTGTCCAACTTTAGAAAATGTGTTCAAAAACCTTGTTTAATGTTGTCTTAGACTCAAGAGTAGATTGTCTTAACCGTGAATAATGTGGTATTTATTTTTATTAATTAAGGCATATTTCCATCAATTTGAAAATAGTTAGAAAGTGTCTAATCTAATAAATACGACTGAAAGTTTTTAGTGTTTGACTAAAAATTGATAAGAGAAAATTGATAAAAATTAAACAAAACTACACATACTACTTATAACGCACTATTTTGAACAGAATTAATTTGAACAAAATGTTTGACTTTTTTTCTAAATTTTGAGTTCGAAAATTAATTAGCCAGTTCAGGTTTCTCAGGCTCAGGCTCAGAGATCTCAACAATCTCAGAAATTTGAACGAAATTCCTCAGGCAGATTCCTCAGTTTTGCTGTCAAAAAGGAGAGAGTGATATTTTTTGGATTCGCTTGCTCAATAATTTTTTGTCGCAGTTGATCAATTTGCAAAAAAGAGATGAAAAGTGTTTTTGATTTATAGCGGTGACATCTTTTTCACGTTTCTACTTCTTTTTAGTGAAGCCGGTTTGCTTAGTGAGATTTCAGAAACGTAAACTGGCTACATTTTTTTTGAAAACTATTCACTAAAACAACTTGATTTAATAATAGAACTAAAAAAATGGCTTGACAAAAAAAAGTATAACAATACATTGTAAGTGTTTCCGTTAATTTTTAATACTTTTCAAGAAAATTGCCCCTTCCGCCTAAACAGGGAGAAATATAGGCCCCTTTCCTGTACTATTTTTGTTTTCCTGTCCTGACACAATCTACACGTCCTAACCTTTTTTCACATCTTTTAGAAAAATCCCTGTATGTACACAAATATAGAAGATAGAAGATAAGCTACATACATTTAAGAAAAAAAAATATCAACTGATTCTGATAACAATTTTTATGAAGAATTTTTCGAAAGGCTTTAATGGAATTTCGTACCAAAATGTTTGTTCCAAAATTTTATATTCAAAAAATTTCTATCAAAACGACTTGGTCCATTTTTATTAAATATTGCCCAAGAGTTTATTTTTAATGTTATCAAGTAGATTTAAAAAAAAATTGAACGACGTGATACCAGAAAACCAAAAGTCAGCTGGTTCTTAAACTTGATAGTTTAGAATACCGAAATTGTTGGCATAGCTTGAGATTTATTTTTGGGATTACAACAACACAAACCTATCCGGAACGAAGAATTCAGCAGTGACAGTAATTTGTTAAATTGTGTTTGTTAATGATTTGATTTCAATGATGTTAATGTTTTTGTTTAATTTCATGAGTTTATTTTCGCTTATGTACTAAAATGAAAATTATTTAGTTATAAAATCACAACACAAAATGCAACATTATTTTCCAGTCTATTTATTGATGGCAAAACTGTTAAACATGTGAAAAGTGAAAAATTGACTTCTCGATTATCTCTGAGAAGGTTGTTCATGTCAGCAGGAAGTTTAGAAGTATTTTTATCGAAGGACTAAAATCAATTCTCCATCAAGGTAACCCAATGATTATGTTTGCATTGAATCAGTGTGAAATGATAAAAAATGATTGATGTCAAATGCAAAAAAAAGTAAAGTTTTCATAAGAAATTGATCTTTGAATAAGTTATCAATCATCACAATCACTCTCGAATAAAGATAAACATACCTTCGCCTTTAAATCACTTCACTCATAGTATAGATAATTTAAAAATATTAAATTCAATAACTTATGTCACTTATGATATGGCAGGACAATTAATAAGTTTGTTCACATTTGAAGCAAAAATATTATTATTTCATTGAATTCCAAGAATTTATCATGTAAAATAAATTAATAGCCGAAAGTTTCGTCGTCATTTCGATTGTTTTGCGTTAGTTTGGGAGAGCCTTAACAGTTAACATTTTGTTTACACTGAAGTTGAACTTTATTTTTAAATTATATTTTTTTTAGTTAACGTGCATTGTACATTGAATTATTGAATCCAGACAAAAACCAGTCGGCTATATTTGTGTTTCCAGCTAACGGCAATCAAATCTTGAAAAATAATACTAATTGATCTACACTTATTTATTCAAGAGGTTAATTTTTTTATTGTTTTTGTTGCAGCTTTTCTAACGTATGTCATGTTTGCACTTCACTTTGTAAAATTTAAAAAAACTAAGTAGATACACAAATAATTGTAGCATTTTTATAGTAAATTAGTTGTGGAAAGGAAAATTTTTTAGCTCTATTATTTTTAACACAAATGGTATGTAGTACTAACTTTTTATCAAGTTAGCATTACTCTTTTGGAAATTAAAAAAAAAACTAGGTACGCAATTAAATGGAGCTATTTTGTAGTAAATTAGTTGTGAAAAGAAAAAAATTTAAAAAAATTTGTTGACAAAGTTTTTAAAAACATAAGCTATGTAGGTAGGTAATGCTAACTTGACATTGTGAGTTCAGGCATTAAATAGGGATATTCAAAAAACTAAGTACGCATTTATTTTTTTTTCCTTTTTTGTTGTTAAAGGAAAAAATTTAAAAAAAAATTGACAAAGTTTTTAAAAACAAACTAGGTAGGTTAATGCTATCTTGACATTGTCAGTACAGGCATTAAAAGGGGATAATAGTGTTTGGCCACTCCAAAACGGCAGATCAATGAAGTTAAAGTAGAAGTTGGGGTAAAATTAGGCGTGTTTTTTTGGGAATCTATACATAGTACAGTAAGAAATTCCCAAAAAAAGCGAAAATTTAAGCACTTGATACTATGGCTAGGATCACAGTTTGAGTGTTTCGTTGACTCCAATTCTATCAGTTCCGACAATAGCAGAATAGGTGATAAAAGTTGGAGCTGAAGCGAAACGATTTGACATTTGAGGAGACATTCATCTTCACACTTCTAGTAATGTGCATGATACTTTAAAAGGAAACTACAGAAAATCTTTTCCTATTTTGAATCCTCGTGTGAATGGTAGATACGCTTTCAGAATAAATCAAAACAAAACGTCAAGAAATCTCCAGAAACTTGTTTCTTCGTGTGAAAGGAAACGTACACCGCATCAAAACGAGAAGCGGAGTCTTATATTTTATTATCCACGGGTTTGGTTTTGGGTTAGCTTGCAACACGTAACACAAAAACACATTGGATCTAGGTTTCAATCGGGGTCTCCATTATGGATCCAGAAATTAGTTTCTTTACTCTGGCGGGCAGATGTATTTTTCAGTTTTGCACATGGTAAGGTAGTGCAATTTGTAGTGTAAAGAAAAAAGACAGTATCCATAGACCATATTAAAAATAAACAACATAAAGAAAAAAGAGATGAGAAGTTATACAACATATTTAAACACATAATTATGGACGTTCTTTATTTATGATATACGAAAGAAACCGTAAATTTCAAAACTAAAGTTAGGATCTTCTAGCTCAAGCTGTTTAGCGTAATCATTTTCTTTTATTCTCATTAAACAAAGCTTGAGCTAAAACTGTCAAGCTCGAACTACTAGTAAAAGCTATGAATGAGCTCCCATTGTTTATGGAAGAAATCTTGAATTTAAATTTTTTAATGAATGAATTAAAATATTTTAATACTAAGAATTTATACTTGACCGAGTGTAATTAAATGACAGGCGTATATTTTTATACAAACCACGTAGTGGTCTATGAAAACCAAATAAAGAGTTCCTCCAGCTATACGATGAACTATTTTTGCCATTAAAAGGTTAATTGCAAATAATTCACTTAATGCAAATGAAATAATCCTTAAAAAGGATATACATATGTATGAATGTATCAAACTTTTAACATTATGAATAAAAAAAAATACAAAATAAGCACAAACAAAGTTATAGGAAAATGTTCCAATTTGTTTGCCTTCGACAATGGTTATATTAAAAATATACATATATTCAATACAACCGAAAGTATTATTGAAAAAAAATTAAGGGAACAAAGAATAATATTTTTTTTTTGCTGAGAAGGAAATATTTGCAAACGAATATTGTTTTATTGACAAAGTTATGTAGCAAAAAAAAATTATTAATGGGTACTATACATCGATATATGTACATACATACATTACTTGTATTATTTTTTCAGGACGGAATGTTTCCTGACTACCTATTTATTCGGAAGATAATACGAAAAAAAAAGAAGTTTGAAACACAATAAGAGGATATATTTTTAAAGCGGCACTAGATGAAACATAGTTAAGGGGAGATGTACTTAAATAAATATTTATATAATGGCAAGTTTGAATCTTCATTAAATTATTTCGAACACTGATCCTTGAGGGCTTTTTCCATATTATGTAGGTATGTATCTGATTTGTAAGAAAAATCAACTATTAGGTCTGTTTTTTTTATTTTTTTATCGTTAACTACCCAATCTAGACGTGCATATATTTTTTTCTCCTCTACACAAATAAATTAAAATAAAGCAAATTGATATAAATTCATGACATTCTTGTTAAAGGTTTTTAAAATAATTTAAAACTCTTTAGACATTTATTCATTCAATTGTATTAATGTTGAAGTTAGTCCTTTTTTTCTGAGAAGGAGGAATTCCCGTGAAATGAAGGCGAAGAAATCAATTATCCGCCTTTTTTTCGTTTTTTTTTTCTGGGCTATCCCCAGACCTTTTACGATACAGTTTACTTATATTTTGTTGTAATTTTTATTTTTGAAAGCAATTATATTGACATGGTGTGAAATATATCTCAGACCAAAAACATAAATATTAAAAAAGTGCCAAGTTTTTCTATACAAAACCCAGCATGTAACAAGTCAGTCGTGAAAAGTTGTGAACCTAAAAGTACGCCAAGTTCTTTCTTTATGAAATTTATTATTTAATGATTATATTAACTAAAATTTGGTGGTTTTACTTGGAAAGTTTTTTTTTACTCATAATTAAAAACAAATTAAATTTTAACCTTTAGTTTCAACCAGTTCCTTGGGAGTGTTAACACATTTTGGAAATTTATATTCAGGTATTTATTTTAATATAATTTTTCTGGAATTCAAATCAATATAATCTTAATTTTCTTTATTTTGATTAAATTGGTTCTCCTTTGATGCGAAACCTATATATACTTAAGTTCAATTTTAGCGCTTACGTACAATAAAACAATAAGAGTGGCAAAATTTAAATTAAATTTGTGAAATTAAAGTGACAATATTTACTTTTTATAAATTGCTCGAAAATTATAAACTTTTTGAAGCTTATACAATTCTACACAAAACAAGGTTATAAACATTTTTGTTATAAGAACATTTAATTTTTATAAAAACAAACGCTTACACTGCACAGATGGAAAATTTTTTTTGTGTAGAATTTCATTTGACTTGAAAATTAATTAATTTGATTTTTTTTTTGTTGCTTCATGATTTTTTCAACTTATAATAATTTTACTGTAAATACCACAAAAAAACACATAACTGTCCAAAATTTTAATGGACTATTCAGCTATATATGTACCTGTTACGATTTTCCAATATTAACTAATGTCCATAAAATCGCAACTTTGTAATTTCCGTTGAAAAAATTTGCCTATACGCCATCGTAAACAACTTCGAAATTGATTCGAAAGCAGAACTAAGTTACATAAGGTACGTTTTATTGAAAAGTGCAGGTGAATGTAATTTTGTTTAAAATGTTTACTAAATTCGGTTTAAAATCATCTCATTTCCGATACAAATTTACATATCGAAATTAGGTAATTTTAATAAAATTTTAATTGTAATTAGCTGTCAAACGAAATTTAAAAAGTTGAGATGAAAAACATTTTCCTGTATTATGTGAATTGATATTATTTTTACTCCAATGAAGACGTAGTATAAGGCACCAGTTATCATGTAGCTATCATTGAAATTTTTAGAAAACTATAAATTAGTGATAAAGTGGTAAAACAAAAATTATGACTAAATTCAAGTATCTCATAACTAAAAATTCAATGATTTTTTACACGCATTGGCGCAAAATTTTAAATAGCCTGATGTTAAAGTATTAGCATGATACTACTTAACCAGTTTTATAACTTTAAAGCTCTTAACTAAAATGTTCTTAGTTTTTAATTTTTTTTAACTAGTATCATGCTAAACCTATTTTCTTAATAAACTCTAACTGAAAACTCTTATAAAATGATAGTTAATGGAAAAATAAAATCAAACAAACCATTTCCACATTTGTAAATGTCAAAGTGACGTATGAACTTATTGTGATACTAAAAAGCTAAAATAAGCATTTGGTAATTTAAACTTTAATAAAGTGTTAAAAAAATGCTATATATATGACGCCAACTCGTTTAAAAAGAATCATACTAAAAATACTTTCACATCGTACTAAATCTTCTAAAACTGCTTTCGCTTAGTTTAAAGCTGGTCGTACACGAGTGAGCCATTTGGCTCTAGTATATGTCCAACTTAAAGTCTTACATAACTCTATAGAAGTAACTAAGGAAATTGGGACTTATAACATTTTTTTTATGTATATAAAGTCAGGATCCGCCGCCACCGTTATATGTATATACTTTAGACACCCAAGTGTTTTTTTAAGTCCCACGAAGCGACTTGTAATTTTTAATGATGATAAACTACATTCTCTAGTCTCGCACTCACTTAAAAAAAAACTAGTTCTTTTCAGGGGATCAACCCGCAAAATCCATATTATTTCATATTAAATTTTTCGTATAAACTTAGCAAAAAAAAATATTATTTTCTACGTACATACATATGATGATTGTTAAATATTTAATATTCAATCAACCTGAAGGTATTTTTATTCACCATTTGTCAACATGAATTTAATCGTTTAAATGAAAAAAAGATAATAATGATCGATTGTTATGTGAAAAATTAATTAATCACAAACATTAATTTCCTCCAGGCAACTAAATAATATATTTTTACTTACAATTTCCTTATACGAAAAAATCCAATACAAATTTGAAAAACATTTTGAATTAATCCAACACTAAATTTTAAACTGTCAGCAGACAAGCGGAGAGAGTGATAGAGATTATTTCTCTACAATGCTTTGCAGTTTTTTTAATCCTTTTATAATCCACAACGACGATGAAATTGAATTGACGATTATTATCCTGGGAAAATAACACACAAAAACTTTCGTTTAATCTGCTTGGAAATTCAATCCTATTTTTTACATCCACCGAAAATTCGAAGAATCAAGTAGTAGGTAAGTCAATTCACATCTGCACTGAATTGCAGTTACATACACTCACGCAAAATTAATTCAAGCTATCGAAAAAAAAACACAAAAATTCCTCAATGAATTTTTCCTTAATAGGGTTAAAGTGCAAACAACAAAAATAACTAGAGGGATCCTTCATCAACTCAAATTGTTTTTCTTAGCCCAGTTGAACCAACTACCACTCAGCAAGAAGGCACGGCAACGACTGACTAGAACCTGTTGAATCGTTCCTTGTTTACAGTAAATTTTCGCTTTCGCAGGACTTCCTTTTGTCAGGTCGTTCGTTGTTGTCGTTGTCTTCGTCCCACTTCTGATCTCTGAAGTTGAGTCTTACGCTGACATACATCGCAAACTTTTGTACAGTATGTCCTGACAGGGTGTCCCGAAGGGTGGTTCATGTTTTGAAGCAATATACTTTTTGCTGAGGATGGATACATTAATGGGTCGAGGAGGCTAAAACCTGCGCATCACCCATCAGCAAGCAATTCTGTCTGCCATCACACACTACAACAAACTACAAATATTCAGGTGGAATTCATTCATCATTATATTGCGCGCTTATACGAGTAGTGAGATAGCAAACGTATTTTCCGCTGTTGAATCGAATCGATGTGGTTTTCCTCGATGATTTTTAAGGATATTAGCAATTAATTATGGAAAATTGCAAGGGTGGTCGATCGGATGAGGGTTTTAATTGCAGCAAAAGTGGTAAGTAAGGGGAGGAGAAGTAATGAAGTAGCCTGAGGCAGACACACCCACTTGTTGGTGTGCAGTGGTACTTCAAATTGGTTGTGAAATGTTGGAAACAAAAAATTCATTCCAACTGTGGTGTTTTTGTTGCTGAATTATTTGGTTTTATATTTCTCTTTTATTCATTTGATCATGATGGGTAAAGAGTTCGGGTACACTAGGGCGTATGAGTTATATTTTTATTTAACTATAAGTAATTATAAGATTGCCATTTTTCTCTATATATATTTAACACTACGAACTAACACTATTGCTATATTGTGGTGAAAGCATAAAGATATATTACATAGGATCAGATATGGGATGGGTCATTTTCTTTTTTTTTTGAAAGTTGTGTCCACCCGACTTGAATAGCTTTGTGAAAGATATAATCCAAACAATATTTTCCCCACAAAAAAAAAACAGAAACAAATTCAATAAAAATAAATGCTGACTAAGATGCCTGGATGCCCAAAAAAGTCATATGTCCTGCGAAAAAGGTCCTTCACGAAGAAAAAAAAACTAAAGGCAACCACAGCACATATTTTGGCTTCGTTATTCAAATTAAAGCGACAAAAGTATTTGCAACTATTTCAATTGGTGGGTGTTATAGTAAAATACCAAGAAAACGAGAAATAATTTGCAATATTTTCAGCTAAAAATAGAATGTTGAGGGATTGGTCAAACTTGCAATGTACATATGTAGTTCCTTGGCACCTGTAGAATAATGGTAAAGCTTAAGTGTGGACAATTTAATGATGGCAAGCATGAACTTTGTTTCTTTAGAAGAAAAGGCAAGGGGTTAATTTTTTTTGGATTTTTATTGAAGCAAACTTTTGAACCTCTTACCAGTCCGTTTAGACACAGAAAATTAAATTGTTGCTTGTTTTTGAAACCACTCTTAGTCTTCATGCCTATACTTCAATAAATTTTTTAAAATTAAATTAAATCATGAAATGTATGTATGTAGACATCGACGTGCTTGCCACGGTTTGGAAAAAAATTTGAGTACCCCAAATGTACCCACTAATGGAGGGCGCTGGATCAGCGGGCCGCATAAATAGTCTTCAATAATTTTCCGGGTTGGGGTCGAAATTCTGTATGTGCCAAAATTTGGATTCCAAAATTCTGTATTTTAAAATTCTGTAAATTCAAAATTCTGTATTCTAAAATTCTGGATTTCAAAATTCTTTTCCATTATCAAAACAATTTTTCTTTTATCATTTACAGAATTTTGGAGTACAGAATTTTGGATATTTTCGTTTTTTTTGTTTGTTTTTTTTTTGAAAGATTTTTGTATTATACTGTGTTACTTTATTAATTGAATAAAAATTGTTCAACAGGCAATTAAAAAACCTATTCATAACTGTGAGTTTTATTGTAGAAGTTTGGAATTACAGAATTTCGAAAAGCAGAATATTGGATTTGCAGAATTTTTTGATTTACAAAATTTTGAATTTACAGAATTTTGGATTTACAGAATTTTGAAATACAGAATAATAGAAAAGCAGAATAATGGAATACAAAATTATGTCCATACAGAATTTTTTATTCAGATACAGAAATTTGGTCATAGAGAATTTTGGAATACAGAATAACGACCCGTTCCCTAATTTTCCTTTTATTTACTAATATTATATCCGTTCACTATTTAATTTAATTAATTTCTGTAAACAAACTTTCCTGGACATGAACTTACTGAGCGGAATTTTTGTTAACTCTTGGAGACGCTCTCTTCTATGAAAACTATGGATTTCTAGATTACCGGGGGCGAGTTTGGACTGAAATTTTATTTAAAATTACGTTAAGTTCTTTTTCAAATTAAAACTCACCTCTCTCGAGATAGTGAATGAGAATGTTCCACAATAGTTCACTAGCCTAAAAATAAGTAAGAAGCGTGGAAAAGTAAAATTTGTTCCATTAATTAAATTGTCTGTATTTGCAAGATAAAATAAAAAATAATGTAAACAAACACACGAAAAAGAAAACCAATTAAAACATGTAAAAAGATGTAAAAAGATGATAACCCTGCATTTACACTCGCATTGGCAATATATCCATATAAATAATGTAATAGACCTTCCAATTTCATACACGACTGGGCTCCTGCCGAGCCCAGACTGGAATTCATGTGAATGAACGAAATAATAAATTGTTTATTGACCTTTTTTTGGTAACAATAAATATATCATTCTATTTTTGACGCTGCCCACTTCTTTTTTTTATATTAAATACTTTTTTTTGTTTATGATTTTTTAGAGTGTATGTTTTTTTAGAGTTTGAAAAGTTTGTTAACTTCATGGATTTAAGTTTAAAAGATTGATTGATGATTTTATTAATATTTAGTGGTAACTTGCTTTTAAATAAGAGGAAGCGCCCTTGCTTTGATAATTTAAATTTCAAAAAAGTTAAGATGAACCCAAAAGAATATTTTGAATAATCAAAACATACATTTGGCATTTGACAGATTTTTTAATACATTAGCTGCGTTTTATTGGTCAGTTATAGCTATCACAGGAATACAAGTACCCACTTTTATATACATTTTTATACATCACTTTTATATTATCCCCGAGCATTTTTCGACCAATTACCTATAAAACACTCCGCTTCAGCGAAGCTCACTTAAGTGATAAACCCGATTACCTGAAACATATTTTCAGATAAATTTTATATTTTTTATTGAAAAAAACTATCTTAGGTGAAAAAAAATTGAATCGAACAGAACAAAAAATTTGCTGAACGCTTTCACTTCTTCTTATATTTGTCACCTCCACCATGACATTTGAATTTCTGATATGTCACAACCATTTTATTTAATCCATCTATTATCTATTTTATTTCAATTTTTACTAGGCAACTCCAAAAGATAAATTCAATTTTTTCTAGTTTTTTTTCACTTAAGCGGGATTCGGTTAAGTGAAAACCCGCCTAAGTGAAAGAAATACTGTGACACTTTGCCGTTTCTCTTAAGCGGGTTTTACTGTACAATCTTTATTTGTGTGGCTGTGTTCGCAAAGTATTCTTATTTCCATTTCTCCAATATGCATAATTTGATGCCTTGATTATCGACAGCTCAGTTAATGTTTGATGACTATGAGATTTCAGCAATTCTCCGGTTTTTATGTTTATGTATAAAGAGTATTTTAAGCAAAATGTCACGAAAAATTGTAAAATTTGTTTTTTTTTTTCTCTCATGTAAAAATAATTAGCGAATTTTTATTCGGATATGTCAATTTAGAGTGGGGACGCCATCTTCATCTTTATAATTCTAAATTTACTTGTCTTATTTATTTATTTATTCCAATAAGTTAAAAATACCGATTCTACAGTATTTTACGGATATAAGAAACACTCATATAAGAAAAACTCGCTTATAAGAAACGCAACCTTAAACACCATGTCTTTTTCTTAAATTTCTCTCTGAAATTGAACGTATATAAGAAACTCGCATATAAGAAAAACACGTTTATAAGAAATACCTTTTAATGCACAATACAAATTTTCAAGAACAAAAAAGTACGCATATAAGAAACTAACTTCAGCTTTACTTTGATTGAAATAAAAATTTGTTTACACATAAGCACCAATATGTTCCCACCTTTAATAACAACTTCCAGTTTTCCAATAAAAATGACAACGTCAGATTGACAAGAGCGTGAATACTGCGTGGTCTATAAATTGTGACATTTTGATTTTATATTTGATTGTTTGTTTTTGTTTTCGTTTTCGTTTAACTTTCCTGTTTTGTTTTTATGTTGTGTGTTTAAAATGCTTAGAAAAAGAAACACGGTATCCGTAAAAATAAAACTAAAAATTTTAGAAGAAATAAAATCGGGGAAAACAAGAAAAGAGGTGGTGCATTGTTTTTTTTCTTAAATCCGTTGTTCTTTATAAGAAATTTTTTTTCTTATATCCGTGTTGCTTATATAAGAAATTTTCTTTCTTATATCCGTTGTTTGCATATAAGAAAAACTCGGATATAAGAAAGAAATGTCCGGGATTTTCAGACTTTCTTATAAGCGTGTTGTACTGTATAATTTTAAAATTATTTCAAAATTAGAATATTACAAAGCCGAAATTGCCTTCTTAAACTAGAACAACTAACACTAAAATTCAATCGATAAAGGACTGTTCCATCAATAATCCTTTTAATAAAACAGAATTGTAAATACTCTCGATGATTTAAAAGAGATGAAAGATTTATTAGTTGGAGTCTAAAAGTGTAAAGGGGCAAAACAACCCTATCGGACCAGGGAAGAAAACGTAAACAAAATCTCATAAATCTTCTTTGAACACACTCTATTCTGTTGTTGATATGAACCACGTAGTATGGGGCCCATACAATGCTTCCGTATTCTAGAATTGATCTTATAAAAGAGAGAATTTTAATAATCACGAAAATCACGATCAAACCTTTTAATGAAACTAAGCGTCTTATTAGCTTTTTTTATAATATAACTGTACTGTTCCAAGAATGAAAGTTTTGAATCAATAAAACTTGACAGACTACACAAATGTGACTTATTTTGCACTTGTCTTTATTTTTAAAGATATTTAGATTCTCTTGTAGAAGTTCACAGTCAGCTACTGAGTAAATTTTGTGAAATATTTGTACGTCATCGGCATAAATTAAAGACATTTAAAACAGAAGGTAGATCATTAATAAAGAAGACAAACGATGAAGGACGAAGATGACTTCCTTGTGGAACACCTGAACTTTGTCCACTTTTATATTCACTATTTTGCTGGCTTATTTATCTGCACTTTTAGTTTTTGGTTTTGTTAACCAAGGGAAATTTTACTGGGCTAGCTATAAATTTACCAATAAAACGTCAGACGTTGACGTTTTGAACGTTTTCAATTTCGTATTAGCGCGAAACTCTAAAATGTCATTTTTTCTGAACATATATGTGATTAGCGTTAGCATTTCTAAAATTCCAAGGTCTATTTAAAACTGTAGCAAGATACATCCATAAGTAGGGTGTATTAGAAATTTTAACTTTCTGCTACAAATAAAGTTATACAGTTACATAGTTGACTGTTTTATAACTTATGAAAAATCACCTGGAGCGTTCAGAGATTACTGCGAAAACAGTAAATCTACTCCTTTTTTTTCTAAATGTTCAAATCTACTGCAATTTTCTTACAATCTACTGTAATTTTCCAGATTTTGTTTGAATGATATCACTGGTCATAGAAATTAATGTAGAACAAAATAAAAACATTTAAAAATGATTCTTATATCTATTTTATGCAAGTCTTGTGAGCCAATTATGTTTACAGCTCTACTTCTCTTTGAGTGTTTCTTTTTTATGTTTCCTTTTACCATCAAGCAACGCACACCAACAACCGAATCACCCTATATATACATACATAACTTACATCTAATTTAATCGGTAAGAATAAAATTTATAATTTTACTGCGGATTTTATTTCAATCAACTGCATGTAGCGATTCTTCCAGACCGAACCCTGCACATATACCCAATTTTTAGGTCAGTATAGAAAATTTTTAACGTTAGCCGTGATATTTATTTAAATACAAAAAAAAATGTTGAACTCATTTTTTTTTATTTGATTTTACATTTTCAGAGTGGTGACCACTATGAAAATTTATTTTTTTCCCAAAATCTACCTTTACTCATAAAATTTTGTAATCCTATACTTAAAAAAATATGAGACTCGTGTAGATAAATTAATAAAAAAGATAATAATATATTTTTTATCACAGAATTTTCATGGATGGTCACTGGTCAGGGTATTATCATATTTTTTTTTATGTTTATTATCATTTTACTTTGAATATAAGAGGATAACACAAGTAGTATTATCGGCGAGAGACCGTAAAAAAAAGCAAAGAAATTGGTGCAAATAAAATTGATTAGAAGGGCTGTGGCGTCAATCAGCATTAGCTGAAGTTGTTTCAGTTTAGTTATGTTTGAACGATGAGGTTGACATCATCATAAAGGAATAAGTTATAAATATAAGTGTGGCCATCTGGTTACTTTTCAAGCAATAAAAAAAAACACAAGCAGTTGTTGTTAATATTAGACGGTCATTAAGGGATAGACCGTATATATATTTATGTCTTTTATTAAAGACGTGCTGTACTAAAATAAAAAATTGTATATATATTTTATTTTTTCGTTAATGTTAAATGATTGTTATAGTATAAGTATGAATTTATATGCATGTTGTAAATTTCACGTCATCTTTTTTTTTCAGTAGATTTTCCTCATAAAATAATTGTTAAATTTAGCTTTACACTACTTTATAAGAAGTATATTCTTAATGTGTAGGCATTCATTGGATTAAATAAACTAAACTAAAAAGCTAAACTAAACTTTTTTTTCACTTGAAATGTGTCGAGTCTTAATTTTATTTATTGTTCCCCTCGTGGGAAGTTTTTCTTTTTTGGAAAGCAATATTTATCAAAAAACACCCGTTTTACGAAACGAAATACAGGAATAATAATCTATGCATACCTAAAAGAGAACTGTGTGTGTAAAGGGTGTCCCAAAATTTACGCAAAATTTGAATTTCCTGTCATTTGGCCCCTAAGGTGTTGGCAACAAAAAAAAAACAACAACTTGACTGTCAACAGTTGAGGATTTATTAAAAATGTAGCCCTTCAAGAAAGAAAAATGCATTTTCATTGTTTTAAGCAATAGTTTGAAAAAATAATAAAGGTTTGGCTATGATTTTTTGAACAAAATCATTTTCAGCCATGAACCTCATCTTGATGGCTCTGGTTATCTTCAAAATTGTCGCATTTGGGGTTCAGGAAATACACAAATGATTGTTGAGGAACAAATGCTTCCACAACGTGGCACTGCTTGGTGCAGAAGGAGGAAATTAAGAAATTAGTATCAATGATATTCAGCCAACTTTATGCGGAGTACATTTGTCAGAAAAGCCAAAGAGACTACTTACCCAGTATTCTTTATTATAACTCTATATTGTATGTTTTATACGAATAAATAAAACAAAATCAAAATTACTTCTTGCGTGAATTTTTCGACACCTTTTATTAGGAAAAAATTAAGTCCAAAATTAAGTTTTCTAGACAGCATGACCCTTAGGAAATTTTTTAATTAATTGCATCATCTTAACTGATTATCAAGCCCAAATTATTAATAAAATTATGTTTTTTATTTTTTACTTTTTCACATTTTTCTCATTCCCTAAAAAGCTTATGTATATAATTCATTTCATACCTACATATGTAATTTTAGTCAAAGTTAAATATTAAATATTAAATACTGTCTACCGTATTTGGGATATAACCCAAGTTTAGCAGAATTGGAGAATTGGGCTGATAGTTTTTTTCGCAATTGCTCAATTACTTTAAAAAATGTTATAATATAAGTATCAATAGCGTCAATATTGTAATTTTTGAAAACTGATGACACCTTCGTAACTCAAGTTGAGTGCTTCATTTGGAGTTGAGTTAAAATAATATTGAGATTGCAGGAAAATTAATAACATCAATTTATTTATTTCAATGCAAAAACAAATAAAATTAAATAACCACAAGTACCTACTACAAACATCAACAATAAATAAATTATATTATATAGCTGTAAAATGTCAATACCGCTAAGATGTATTCCATTTATTATAATATATTTAAAACTTCGAGAAAAATGTTTATTCTTCTAACTCAATCAGTTTTGAAGCATCTGTGAAGTGAACTGGGAATAAGTTTATATTTTATTAGAATAACTTACACTCTATTCCATATCTTTCAGCACTCATCATCAAGCAAAAAAAAAAACAGAGAAAACGAAATTATTTATATACAGTTTTATCTTTGGCAATGTTTTGATTCAGACTACTTCCCATATAGTGTGCCATAAATTATTAGTTACAAAAAAAAGAAGATAAATTCAACATCACTTGAATTTTATTTACATACCCGCCACGGTTTAAGGTTTCACGTACCTATTAGTTTTTTTTTTAATTAATTAATAACACACTCGAATCAAAACTAGTTCGTTTTAATAGACTTCTATTACTAACAACTATTATTTTGAATCTGAGAAAATTCTTCTTTGAAGGGTTGTAACATTTCGAGGGAGTAAACGTCCAACTTTGGCGGTTTAATTTGAACTGTTTGCACGGGTTTTTGGGCCTGAGACTATGGGGCTACAGAAGTTTCTTTTTTCTAAAAACCGAATTTCAGTGGAATGAATAAACGTGATTCAGATTGAAAGAAAAATCAATAATCAAATGCGTGGCTTATTTTTTTTTTTGTGTTGTTGTTTGTTCCTTAATTTGTAAAGTTGTTAGGAATGTGTGAAAAGTTATGCCTTTAAAATACAATTAGGAAGAATTGAAGATCTGATGCTCAATTATCTCCAAGAAAGATCGACTATTATAATATCAATACATATGTATACCTATGTATATTGGAAAGTAGGAGTGGAAAAATGACTCATATGGCTGGCTCTACTTTAAAATTGTATATAATTAGCTTTTTTTTATCTTTTGGTTGTATACACATTACATAAATCAGTTAAAAGTTTAAGTGACCTCAACTCTAAAATAAGTTTCGCCCCAAGTATGACAGTGGACTCATCAGTTAGATACTGTCGTAGGTACCTTTTTTAACAAAATTTTGTATCGATGTTTTCACCGACTCTTATAAAAATCATCACATCGTGAAAAACTGTGAATTTTATATTTCTAGGGGAATTCGTACAAATTCAGACACCTACAAAATAAATGAACATGTAGGTGATGCTTTTTATAATAAATAAAAGTATTACCTTTGTTTAGGTGGAGTTGTTGAATATAGTTCAATTAAAAGAAAGGTATGACAGCATCTATAAATGCCCCGCTGTCGTCCTTGATTAAAACGCATTCTCTAAAGGCCATTAAAAGCTATTTTGAATTAACAATTCCACAAAACCAATAAAATAGTGCTAAATCTTCTATTTGGCTGATTTAAATCAGTAACGTATTAAGAATTTGCGTTATAAAAAAACCTTTGTATAAAAACCTATTTTGTTGAACTCTGATGTCTTGCCGCCATATTATTCAATTGGCGCATCCAGATTTAAAATTAAATCCGGATGTATTTACATCGAATTTGTGTAATTATAAATATAATGGATGAATTGAGTGAATAATATGGCCGTTCATGTTTAATTAAAAACTCAATTTTTACTTATACCTAATATATAAATGTGTGTATCTATCTTATTCGATAGATGGCGCTCAGAACTAAATAAAAAAAAATAAAAACTATACAATAATTGACGTGAAACTTTAACAAAATATTTGTTATGAAGTGAGAAGTGCTATACACCAAGTTATAACAAAAATATTTAAAGAATTAAATCTTCACATTACGGTGAAAAAAATTAAATAAAAGCAGACAAAAAATTATGTGAGTGCTGGGACTCAAGATTAAGACGTGTAAACATTAAACAAATCCCTGAGTTTTCTTTTTTAACGTACCTACGTGTGAAAAGAAACGTATTACACGTAAGGCCTATGTACGTTTTTAGTTTACCATACCTTCGCCATAGATGTTTACACATCAAAAACCATATTATTGTAGACAGGTCCGGTTTTGTTAGCCAGCGCCTTTGTTCTGTTCTGTAGTTTTTATAGTGAAAGTATTATTGCGCATGAAAATGAATGCATCAAATAGGGAAAAATGATAAAATAGAGGGAATAATGGAACTTTGTGTTTAAAATTAAATTCAGTAGGATTCGTTCTTCTTTTCAGAACAAGATAACTTTCATTATGAAGCAAGTCGAAAGGCCATGAGTGAACAAATTTTGTGAATAAATCCAATGTAATCTGCATGAGATAAGTATGTATGTACATGTATTATTGTATACCTTAATAAATTTATAAATGTATACATGTATAATCGATAAATATATAGTCAAATTCTGTTCCGTCCATATTCGAAAGTAACACTGACAAATTTCAAAACGTACGAAACCTGCGGAGGGAGAACACTTGCTCTCCTAACTCTTGACAATACCACTCTGTCATCATTTTTTATATTTTTTTACCAGCGGGAATTTTGTAATATCACTATTTATTTGTCTTTTTTCTTTCAGATAGTGATGGATTAGCTTAAACGCCCCGGGCCCATACCGTCAAATTTTTAAGATAACAGAAGAAACGACAAAAATTATATGGATAATACGTATGTTCTGAAACGTAAGGTATTTGAAGGTAAGCCAAGTTTCTCGTGTCTGATTGGTCAACTGTTAAAAAATTACGTTCCAATTAAGATATCTAAATATTGAAAAGTTGATTGGAAATATCTTTCTTCCTTACACGGTACGTGTAATACGTTACGTGTCACACGTACATATATGGTACTATAAGTAGGTAAACCGACATCTGGCAGTCGGGCGAACGTTTATGTTTATACATCTAGCCATGACTTCTTTTTAAAATTTGTTATAATTTTTTGGGTGAAGTGGTTCTCTATCATATATGTACATATTATGGAAAGATTTAATTAAAAATGTAAGAAATATTGATCAAAGGTAAATCGTCGCCCGAGAATTGTTTTGTCGTAAACGCCAAAATGCACTTTTTTAAAGTGGGTACGCAGTACTATGTTTTCGAAGGTCCCCTTTCTATTTCTGCAATCAGAATTGACCTATCATTTACTGTTGCTGAGATAATTAGTATGCATTTTGTCGTATATCCATAAAATAAGCATATCCTTAGTTTTGGGTTGTCGTAAGCGCCAGTTTTTGGCATATACGACAAAAATTCCATCTATTTTGCCGCAATTTTTTCTTTAGTATTGTTTTGTCGTATGTCCATAAGCTTAACACATACGACCGAAAATTAATAATAAAATTTTAAAATTGTTTTGTCGTACGTGCATGAAACTCACAGAGAATGTAAGACTGATCGTATACACATACAACACAAATGGAAAAAAAATATTACGGACTCCGGTTTGGTTTGTCGTATGTGTATACAGATTTCAAATGGCGTCTGCAAAATCTCGTTCAGTAAGGCCTGAATTTCTGAAATATAATAAAACTCTTTACATTATTTTACATAACGAGCGGTAGAGAAATGGAATTTCGAAGGGCCACAATATTTAAGAAATCAAGCAAAACTATTCTGCAAACTCCAAAAAATTTGTTCAGACTATGCCTTCAAGACTTCAATTCGTGACGACCAATTCATTTTCTCAAATTTCACTTATTTTAGCAATTAAAACCCAAATTTTAGTATCTTAACATTAATTTAAAAAAGTTTTCTACCATTTTGTCTAGTTTTTGTGAAGGATTTAGACTTATTGATTGTTTTAAGTCCCATTTGTTTTTTTATTCGTCGGTCGTTGGTCGCTCTCATGTGAATAGTCCTTAAGCCTATATCAAAGAGAAAATTAGCGACCTTAAAAGTCTCTTTATTTGTATGCCTAAGGCAGACCAGGTCTATTATGAAGCCTTATTGTTTATAAAAAAATGTTATTTTGATCTCATATTTACTTGCAAACTTTATAGTCATAAATGACTTGACTTTTTATGTTTTTATAATTAATTTTTTGTAAGACAATACTGCCTTAATATAAAAAGATTGTAGCCTGTATTTTAATGTTTATTAAATACAAAAAAACACTGTTAACTTTGAAAATTGATTATTTTACTTCGTTCTCATACCAATTTGTAGTGGTGCTTGAATATTGGAATGTCGTACGTGCGATCACTTTGTCGTACGTGTATGCGATGGAAACAAATGCTCATTTTGGTGGCGTATACGACAAACTCATTTTGGGTAAAAACATTTATAGTTTGAAAACTAAAATGGGTAGGACAGTTTTGAATACATTAATCAAAAGAAGATATTCCACACAATATTATATTAAAAATATAAACAAAACTTTATCGATCAGATTTTTTTTTATATTAACGCAAACCTTAAAATGCGATTTCCCAAAATCGTAAAATTGGCGTATACAACAAAACAACTCTCGGCCGACGAAATGTGTGTGTGGTAAACTGTAAACTGTGTGTGGCTGTGTAAACCTATCAAATGTTCACACAATTTTGACAGGTTTACGCAGTTACAACATTTACAACGACTTTACGCCATTGCATGAATATCCCTATTATTATAAGTTCTTTCCGACTTATGACTGAATCTTAAGATTTGAAGTAAAGTCTCAAGTTTAACATCATTATACCTAATTAAGAACTAACTATGTTTTCTTATTTAATTTTGCGTTCAATAAGTCCACTTGACTACATATTTTTGTAGTCCCTTGTATTTGCTGAACGTACCCAAGCAAATTCACTGACGTCTTCAGGAAAATGAGATCTTGGAGATTTCAGCAATCTCATTTACATGAACTGTTCCTCAGCAAAATTTCTCAGTTTTGCTGTCAAAATTCTGAGGAAAAAAAAATATTGGATTCGCTTCCTCACCTTTTGAATGAGAAAAATCGTAGAGGTCTCATTTTTCTGAACGCGCCAATTGGCACATTTTCTGTAGGCGAGTTTTTATGTACATAAGCCCGGAAGGAATTGGACGAAATACGAAATATAAACAAAAACTCTTATTTTGTGAATTCTAGTTAGGAAAATCAATAAGTAAATTTTAATTTTCATTCAGATTTTATAAATTTGAAAAGTATTTTCGTTGTTTGTTTGTTGAAAGTACACTCGACGTGTTAAGATGGACAAGACGAACAACATAAATCAAGAGCAAAAGGAAGAAAGTAATATTATTCATGTGCTCGGAAGGAGGAAAATCACTCTAGAACTGGGTCAATAGAAAGCCGAAAGCTGACCGCGTTCTGTTTGACGTATCAGAACACGGAGGGCAGCGGCGCATTCTGACCGTCCCGCCGGACCGCGTTCTGTTTGACCAGGTCTTAAATGTCCGAAAGTTTTTCACCGATTTATCATAAATTTTGACACAACATTAGGCGTGTTTTTTTGCAAGCCCGGTGGGAATTGCAGGAAAAAAACGACCACAGAGATTAGTGACGGCAACACAGAAACAAAATGGAGTTTTCATACAAACTATCGATAACAAGTATATAATTTATGCCGGTAACACAGTTTTTCTGTGTGCTTAAGTTAAGCCCGGAGAATTATCTGGGTTTAGCTTAGCCCGTAGGGGATTAGTTGTTGTTGTATTTAACATGGTGATTATTTAGCACCGACGTTGTTTTTTTCGACCAATTCCCTATGGGCTTACAAAAAAACACGCCTATTATATACATTCGAAAAAATTATTCCATCGCTCTATGCTCTTTGCATTTTGTTGAATGTTTATTTCTTCGAGCTGGTTCCGGACTGAAAAAAATACGAAATATTAACAAAAACTCTTATTTTATGAATTCTTGTTAGGAAAATCAATAAGTAAGTTTCTTTTTTCATTCATATTTTATAAATTTGAAAAGTATTTTCATTGTTTGGTGAAAGTACACTCGACGTGACTAGATGGACAAGACAAAAATCACTCTAGAACTGTGTATAGAACGCCGAAAGCTAACCGCGTTCTGTTTGACGTATCAGAAGGCGGATGGCAGCGGCACGTTCTGACCGTCCCGCGGGACCGCGTTCTGTTTCACCAGGCCTTTATTTAAAGGGTGAATGTCCATTTGCAAAAAAATTCCCGAAGAGGGGATTTTCCCTATGATCTCCCAGCACTGCTTTAAAATCGTTTTATTTTGGTTTTGTTGAAAGTGATCATCGATCAATCAATAAAAATAAAAGCATTTTGAATGAAAGCCCAATTTATAGTTGTGTCATACACAAAGTTGTGGAGGTAATTTTTAATTTTTGGTCATATCAAGGCATTTTTACTTAATTAAACCAACAAAAGACAAAGGCGAGAAACAAGTCCAGCAATGGCAGTGAGTGAGTTAAATTCATCAACTCTGTTGGAAATTAATGAACCAGTTGTGGAACGTTGGGCTCATACGCAATCAAAGTTACATAAAATCAACTTTACATGGACTATAAATAATTTTAGTTTTCGCCGTCACAAAATTGGTGAAACACTTAATTCTCCGACATTTTACTCCAATGAAAATGACGAGATAAAATGGTACTTGCAATCTTTTCCAAACGGAATAAATGAAGAACACAAAGATTACATGTCCATTTTTCTCAATATAGAACCATGCAATAAACCAGAAATTTTTGCAAAATGCAAAATTTCTATTTTAAATTCTGAACTAAAAAAAAAAGAAATAAAAAGTTATGATGTTCGTAATTTCAAAGTCTCGAATAGTTGGGGCTTCCCGAACTTCATTAACCGAGAGTTACTAATGGACGAATCCAAAGATCTCCTGTCAGAGGATAAATTAGTAATTTTCTGTGAAGTCAGCTTTGTTACGGATAGTATTAATATCTCTAGTCGAAAGGGCTTGGGACAAATCAAAGTTCCTGAACGTAAGGTTACTGATGATCTTGGTTATCTCCTTGATAATCCGAAGCTTAGTGACGTCACGCTTATTGTTGGCAGTCATGAATTTGCAGCTCATAAAGCAATCTTGGCTGCCCGAAGTGAGGTATTTGCTGCTATGTTCGAGCATGAAATGAAGGAGAGTAAGTTAAATATTGTAACCATAAACGATGTTGACCATGAGGTTATTCGAGAAATGTTACGCTTCATCTATACGGGAAATACTCCGAAATTAAAAGAAATAGCCCATCAACTCTTAGCTGCTGCTGATAAATATGCATTGGAAACATTAAAAGCGATGTGTGAAGAAGTCTTGTTCACTGAATTATCCATTGAAAATGCAGCTGAAACCTTAGCACTAGCCGATCTCCATAGTGCAGACCAATTAAAAAATAAAGCTATAAAATTTATCAACATTCATGCTAGGGACATTATAAAAACAAAAGGGTGGGAAAATATGATGAAACCAAAAGTTCATTTTTTGCATTTAATAAATGAGATAATAGAAGCGTTACTCACACCATCCTAGCAACGACTAGGTATAAAACTGTACACAAGATTTTAAATTAAATTGATTATGTTGTATAGTTTTTTTTATTCATAATTATTCCTTTTTTTATTATTGTACACAGCCCCTCAAAGGAATTTTTAGTAATGTATAGTTAGTATAGCTTTTTTATAACTTTAATGTATAAACATTAATAATAAATATGAAAGTTCTTTATTCATAAATAGCATTATGAATTTATAATTATTAACGACTGAAACTTTATGAGTTAAATATTAAAACTAAGGACGTGTCTATGTTGGAGATGCAGTAAAGGATATTTCCAGTGAAGAATATAACGGTTAATTCGAATCTTCTCTGCTCTGCATTTTAAGTCTGGCTCGATATGGATGCGGAACTACCAACATAATGTACATTCCGAACCGGTTGAATATAATAGAAATTAATGTGTTTTAAGTTTTATTCAAACTTGCAAGTCTTCTTGCTTACCAATAATGGCCGGTAGCTCACAGTCTTCAAGAAGAAATATAAAAAAGGAAATAATAGTGATACATACTTTGTTATCACTCTGCGTTCCATGAAGTCGTTTAGAACACTTAGAAACAACAATTTTTGCACCTCGTGCAAGTGCATTAAAAATATCAAATTTTGTGCTTGGCAAAATAAATAAAAAGCCAAAATTTAACAAGTACATTAGATTTAAAATAAAGAATTTAAAAAAAATCTATAAGAAATAAGATACTTTTTTTAAATATTAGGAACTTATTTAACTCTCCACTTTTTGCATTTGTTTAACTTTCTTGAAGTGAAATCACAGTTCATGTGACATGCCATTATATTTCGCTACCTAAAGACAAAGTGATTATGATTATAAGAACTTTTTCAGAAAATTTAGCTTCAATTGTTGTTTCCTTAAAACAACAGGAAAAGTATGTAGAAATGTAATTGAAATACAAATGCAATCGAACATTGTCTTCTAACGAAAATATTCATTCATTTAAGTTTTTTCGCTTCTTTCTAAAAATAAAAGTCAATCAAATTATTTACCTAATGCAATGTATTTATCTGTCAGTTTAATGGCTTCAAAATTTTTTGATTCTCAAATCATATTACTTCCTTTAACATATACCTACAATGATTTCTATATTATAAAAGAATACTTACTTGGACTGATGCAATAATTTTATGCAGGAAATCTGCTTTCCGGGCTACAAAGAACCAACACAAGTTTTGAAAAATTTAAAGAATAGAGTTTAAAAAAATGATTTCACACCAAAACACAAAATCAAGTTAACGGAAAATGTATATATTTTTAACCAAAAAAAAAAAAACTAGCGTAACAAGTTGTGCAACAAGAAAAGATAAAAAGAAAGAACCAACACTCCATATACCGTTTAAAAAAATCGGTAAATTTAAATTTATACATTGACTCTACTATAAATTGTATTATAAATGCATTTTCACCGTTATCGTAAACAATAAAATATAGAAATATTTTTTTTTAACTTTTAAAAGAAATAAATTCAAAGTTTTAAAGAAAAAAATCACAGCCACTATACGCCGGCCGCCACGTTTACAAATTAATTTTCTCCGGATCAAGGCCACACTTCCTCATCTCGACGGCAACTGAAAACAAATAATCGTAGCATTCAGCCCTGAAAAGAAAATTAAATAAAAATGAGGAACCAAAACAAACATAAGATCGATATAAATTTCCGAGAAAGCTATGTAGAGAAACAACCCACATGGTTTTGGCCTTTTGCCAACTGTTGCCCCACACATAGACGCCATGACGTCGCACCAAGATGGCACTGCAGCCGGGGTACTTCATCATTGCTGCATACATCGAATCGGCGAGGTCCTTTTCGTGGGGTGTATTGTCGACGATCGGAACGACTAGTTGTTCATCGTAGCGCAAGTGACGCATCTTTTCGTCGTCATAGATTCCCTAAAAAAAAGTTCCATGAACAAAAACAAAACCTAATGAACTCAACAACCTGGACTGTACTTTAATCATTTCCAAGTGTGTGCATCTGAATTCATCACCAGGCCAGAGGAGGGTGGCCATGACAGCATGTTGGGAATGAGTGTGAATAACAGCCTCGGCATAACGGTGCCGGTAGGACAGCATGAACAAGGGAGTACACTGGCTCTTAGTTAACCTAGAAAAGACTTTTTTTATCCCACTATCATAGCCCTGAATTTCCTACTCACTTTTTGTATTCTGGAGGCAATTGAATGTCCTTGCCATCGATGTCTTGGACAAACAAATCTTCGGGTTGAATTCTTTCTTTTTGAACTCCGGAAGGGGCTATGTAGATTTCATGACTATAAGCAATTAAAAAATACATATATGTATACAAGGAAAGGATTGTGCACAGGACTTACTCGAGTTTCATACTTATACCACCACCAGTACCAGTAACCCAACCCAAATGATAGAATTGACGACATAATTCTGGAATTAGTTTTCTAGGGTGTTCCTTCAAGAATAAATAGTGTTGCAGGGTGATAATGGTCTATAGAAGGGAATAACTTACATCGGGTAAATCCTTGTAGATTGACATGTTGATTGTTTCTTTTATGTAACAAATTTTATGATTTTTATTAGATAAACAAAGAAATTAAAAACACTTTTTTTTTGTGATGGGCCTCAGTCCCTAATAAAACATTGGAATGGAAATGTCATATTTTGACTGATGGAACATGAAAAGCTTTTGTTCATTTAAAGCTTGCGATGAATGAAAAACGGCAGTTCTACTTTTACACGAGGAAATAAGTTAATGGATGATGTCCATTTTCACACGGGGAAGAATTCGTTGTAGATTTTTAGAAGTTCTTGTAACTTTTTCTACAATCGGTTTTATTTATTGGTATCAACTGTTTTGATTTTTGACAGCAAATATCTGGATTTGGTCGTTCAAAAACACATGGTCGGGATCAATCCAACGCTATTAGGATGTTGGTGTTACAAAACAGCTGATCCAACAACAACCCAACGTATCTGAAAATGTTTGGGATAGGTGGATAGAAATATTTATGATTGGGCTTTTCAAGAAACTTTTTCTCTTTTGACAGTTTTAACTGCAATTCCGAAGTTCCAACATACGTCAATGTGGCAATAGGTGTGTTCAGGTGATAGCAATATAGAAAAACACTTTGTCAACTAAATATTTGTTTCTATTATATTCAAATCGATCAAGTATCTTTTGAAAAATTTATATGAAATGTTTTAGTATAACATGAAATGAAAATTAAATTAAATTGTTACATAGCTTGTTAAATAAAGACTTTTTTTAAATATACATATAACAATTTAGCAACGAGGATCATTAAAGAAAAAACATTATCAGTCGTATTTATTAGATTTTTGGCTACTTAGACAGTGTCTAACTATTTTCAAATCGGTGGAAATATGCTTTATTTAATAAAAATAAATGTCACATTATTCACGGTTAAGACAATCTACTCTTGTGTCGAAGTAAGGCAGCTATAAGACAACAATAAACAAGGTTTTAGAACATATTTTTCAAAGTTGGACAGTTGTCTAAAGTTAGACAACGTTTATAAATAAGACCCTATATTTTTTCATGAACAGGATTCCTCAACAAAATTTGTCAGTTTTGTTGTCAAAACTCTGAGGAACAAATTAGATTCGCTTGCTCACTTTTTGAGTGAGAAAAATCTCTAGTGCAACTTGAACGCGGCCAGTGTTGGTTTTCTGAAATATGTCCATGAATATATGTACATATGCGTGAAATTCAACACGCATACTTAGCAAAAGATATGATTCCAGTTGATTGTATTGTAACCCCCATACTTTTTTAAAAATATGATTCCGCTGATTCTAGACTCTAGCGAAACGAATGCTTTTCGGTTCCATTAATCCATTCAAGAAAAGTAATGCCGAAGAAAAAATAAAAAACAAACTTTCATTTAAATAAATTCAATTCTCTTGTCTTGAAAAATATGTTTTTACTCAAGAATATTTCAAATCGCTGCGTCAATCAATTTTCATCGCAAGTCTGTGAGTACTTAAGTAAATTTCTTACAATTTGTATTAAGTTACATCCGTGTAGTTAGGTTTTCGTCAACTATTGGAGTTTCACCGGAAAAGAACAAATCTGCTCATCGAAATGTTAATGAAAATCTTGGTCAGCCCACTTCGTGGACACATCCTCACCTTCTGAAAGATGATGATATAGTTCCAAGCATCAAAGTTGAAGAATTTAAGGAGCGACGGGCTCGTCTCATGCAGGGAATCCAAAAGCACACATTCAACGTTGAGCCAACTATAAAAAATCACACAGTAAGAACTGAGTTTCTATTTGTTTTTGACCAAAAGTAATCATTTTCATTAGGTTGTCATCCCATCGGCCACAAAAAAATACATGAGTGACAAAATCCCCTATGTCTTCCGTCAGAATTCAGAATTTTTCTACCTGACTGGGTGTCTAGAACCAGACTCAGTTCTTGTCATGACCATCGATGAAGCTAGCCAACCAATATCGACTCTGTTCATGAGACCAAAGGACAAACACGCTGAACTGTGGGATGGTCCACGCACTGGTGTTGACAACTCATTGGAACTTTTCGGAGTAGAGGAGGCCTATCCAGTAAGTCAGTTGAAGATAGAAATCGCTAGGTAAGCATAGAACTCATTGTCTAAACCAAATAAATTAATTTCTTTAACAGAAAAACAAAAGAAAAAGAACGCACTGCCATATGGTATGATGAACATAGCACAGATCAGCATCATTTGACTGAAATTCTCAGAGCCACCGAACCGAAAGGACCTCTAAAGTCGCCAGCAGTGTTTCTACAAAGCATGCGACTTTTTAAGTCTCCCACAGAAATAGATTTGATGAGGACAACTTGCAAAATTGCTTCGGAGGCTATTAACGAGACAATGGCTGAAGCAAGGACGGGTTTCTCCGAGCATCATATCTTCGCCATGGTTGACTATAAGTGTCGCATGAAAAATGCCAGTTACCTGGCCTATCCGCCGGTTGTTGCGGCTGGCAATAATGCCACAACAATTCATTACATAAATAATACTCAGCTGACGCAGAGTGGAGATATGGTACTCATGGATGCTGGATGTGAATATGGTGGCTATACCAGCGACATAACCCGAACGTGGCCCATAAATGGAGAATTCACCGAATCACAGAGAGTGCTTTATGATGTCGTTTTGACACTCCAAAAGGATCTCATCGGTAAGATTTTTAAAATCATTTATAATTTGTTATTTAAAATAATATACAGAGTCAAAGGTCACGCAATAGGGGTTTTCACTGATACGGTGCTGGTAAAATGGAAAATAAATTCGTATGTTCCTACAGCTTCGTAAAATTATTTCAATTATTAGAGAATGAAGAATGAAAAGGGCCCACAAAAATAAATTATGTTGTAAAGGTGTTTTTTGGGGAGGGGAAGGGCGAACAACTTCAACAACAGGTTTATTAATAAAACTGTGAAAATGTTTCATTTTCAATGAGAAAGAAGACTCAAACAAATATCTATTGAGGGGGTATTAGAAACTGGAAAAAATAATTTGTTAGACACTGGGCATATTGCACATGATTTTAGGGTATTTTGTAATGCTGTATCTAATAAACGACATTTAAAAATGTTATATCTTCTCTTTAAAAAAGTTATAACCAAAATCTAACACATAAGGCAGAGAACTTTTTTGTTAATTTTCCTGGACTGTATATCAAACTTTAAACTGGCAAAACAACATTAGACTCGCTTGCTCGTTTTTTGACAAATTTGTTAGGTCTCTAAACATTTCTCTCTTAATACGTAAGTTTTTAAGTGGTTTCCATTTTTATTTCTTTGATGAAGGGATTCTTCTGCGAGAAGGTGGGGAAAACTTGGACAAGCTGTTCGAAACAATGTGCCTGAGGCTTGGAAAGTATTTAAAAGAAGTTGGACTCATACCAGCTCATATCACAAAGGATCAGGCAATAGCAAAGGTAATTTGTATTCAAATTATGACTTTAAAATGCATGTTAATTTAAGAGGGTTTGATTTTTTATTTGATAAACAAACCGAGTGCTAGAAATATTGGACACGATTCATGATATGAACCGTTTGCTGACACAAATCTTAAATAACCAATCATGCACACAGGAATAGTTGGGATTTGTAAGTCACTAGACCCTGGTTCTCAAATAAAAGTTCAATGACATATCTTGGGATCTTTTTCAAATAAAAAACGATACCTATATTATTTAAATTTTGTGATTTTTCTCTATTCAGCGAATTTATTTTATGTTTTTTAACAAAGTAATTTTGAAATCATACTTTCTAAATACCTATTAATTTTTTAGGCCGCTTATTCCTTTTGTCCACATCACGTATCCCACTACCTAGGAATGGATGTACATGATACTCCCCTAATGTCAAGAAGTATGAAACTGATGCCAGGCATGGTTTGTACTGTCGAACCAGGAGTATATATCGCCAAAGACCGCCTAGATGTGCCAAAAGAATTTAGAGGTCTTGGAATACGTATTGAAGATGACATTTATATTGCGGATTCTGAGCGTGTCGAGATTCTTACATCGGATTGTATAAAAGATCGTTCTAGTCTAGAGACCCTCTTAAAAGATAAAAGTCAGTGATTGGTGAACGGACGGACTCAAAGCAATGTATAGTATTCTTAAGTTGGTTTTTAATAGAAGGGTCTATAAATTTTCGAAGATACATTAAAAAAAAAAAGAACATGATTTGCGAATGTGAAAAATATTTACAAGTGTTGTTACTGGATCGAATATTATTATTGCCTAATTGATGAATTTAATTATTTGGTGTAACCGATTATGTTTCTCAAGAAAATTAAGATGATGTCAAGACATAAGAAAAAATTGTTAAGCTGAGGAACTCAAAAACATGGTAAGTTAATTTTTTTTTATTCTTCACTAAATTCAGTCGGATCAAAAAAAAACATCAATTGAGCGTTAACGTTATTTGTTTGATCTTCATATATTTTGTATAAGTGTAATAACGTCGTTGATTCAGCCGTCTATAACGATGGATTTTACACAAAAAATACTTCGCGCTGAAAGGATTGAACAAAGCCTTCTGTATGCGGATTTCATAGTTACCAATTGTTCCAGAGATATCATATCAACTGACATTTTCACTTCGAAAAATGGTAAAATAACAACCAGTAATTTATTGTTGTTGCAACGTCTAACTAAAACACAGCTAATAATACAAAATCATTTAAAGAAAAATTTAAAAAAAAAAATAAATAAATAATATGAGTCTAATGTAAAACTAAGACTATTTTGAGCCTTGAATATCTCAATTTAAAGCCAGATTTACAAAACATTTATTCTTAAATCAATTTATACAAAAAATCTAAACTTTGTGATATTTTCATTTTAAATTTTGCGGAGTGCTTGATCCCATATAATGTCTTAAATCATTAAGTGTAGACGTGACTAATTTAGCTCTTATGGTTGTTCTTTTAAGTCGCTTATGAGCTTCAAATCGATGACAACCTCCGAAACTGTAGAAGTAGTTGCCTCCTTCAGTTCCTTTAATCCATAAGATATCAATAGGCGGGACGTTGCCTTGAGTTTCTTCGATCTAAAATATTGTTTGTTGTTTTTTTTTACAATTAACTTTAAATGAAACTGATTACCTCCAAGGATGACATCAGTGAATTAACTTTTTCTTCGTCTAAAATAGGTGGCAATGGTCGATGAATAACACTCATGGGGACATCATGTATCTCATCTATGGAAGCACTATGTACTGAAGTATTGTTAGCACACATTTTATTAACTGCAAAAAAAAAAAAAATTAGCAGCAAGTTCTCTTAGCCAAAAGTAATCGTTAACGTAAGAGATGTGAATAAGTTATGGTTTAAGTTAAGAATGATGTTAAACAAACTTCCATAGAGAACAGCTTTTAACAGAATATCACAAGTAGGTATTTTTTTGTGCTTAAGTTGGTAAACAAACATGCTCTCCCATAACCTGACCTCATCTTAGGGTGACCCCTCTCGGCGAGTAAAATTAATTGATATTACTTTTATGGAATTCATTTGACGGCAATGTCATTTGTATTTTTCTAGTACAGATTGAACAAAAAACTAGGTAAGACCAAATTGGTTATACAGACATTAAATAACAAACAGGGTGATTCGCATACCATCAAATAAAAGTTGGAACGTAAAGTTTGAGTCAATAAAAGTGTAAAGAAAAATGGTAAAGTGTCAAATTTCTCCCTTTTACGAGAATAGGGTATTTTTTGTAAAGGCTTGAAATGAAAAAAAAAATTATTAAATCTGATTATTACATCTGACAATATTACTGCACAAAATACTACTAAAAATTATTGCCCAATATCAAAAAGTCACTCACTCACTTACTCATTCACTCGTTTTTAGTCTCGTATCGTAAGTCGTCAAAATAATTTTTAAAATTATTATTAAATCATTTTTTTTACACTTTAGGTCTTATTTTTAAACGTTGTCTAACTTTAAAAAACTGTCCAACTTTGGAAAATGTGTTCAAAATCCTTGTTTATTGTTGTCTTATAGCTGCCAAACTTAGACACAAGAGTAGATTGTCTTAACCAATTTGAAAATAGTTAGACAGTGTCTAAGTAGACGGAAATCTAATAAATACGACTGTTTATGTTTAGCATAATGTTCTTGAACCATTATACAATATACATTTGGAATATAAAACCATATTGTAGTTTTTAACAGTAAAAGCAAGTTCTTGCGATCCAGTCGCGTATTTTATCGATGGGTATAAAGCCGCAGTCTTTAAATTCTGGAACTTTTAGTTCAGAGAAAGTGTGGAAATGATTCATAGATTTATTAAAATTTAAAAATAAATCCATTTCGTGAAACACAAAACGCATCATCATAACTCAAACTCATAAATCTTATTATTATTCTTCTTTTTTTCAACTCTTTTTGCTTTTGTTATGATTGGTTATTTATTAATATGATCTTACCGTCTGGAGACGCAAGGGAAATATTTGTTTACATGGAATTCACTGTTTTAATGATTATAATCGTTTTATCTCTCTACCATATAAGATGATTCCATTTGTTACGAAATACATAAATATATGAACATTCCTATCGAAGAAGCTGAGATTTTTAGCAGTTATATTTTATTTTAATTACCTACTTAATTCAATTGATGACGACTTAAAAGTTCTGTCTAGTCTCCGCAAGAAAATTGACATTACTTTTTCTAACGATAAGCACAAAAAATGTATCTGAACTTGAGGAGAATTCTCCGTCTGTTCGCACCTTGGTCGGTTAAAATACTAATGTGAAAGTTGCACGATAAGCAAATAAAATGAAATCAAATATACTGCGTTCAGCATAAAAATGAAAGCGTTCAGTTTATTAAGCTTAAAAATTAGTTTGAAAAACTGACGGTTTAACTTGTTAATTTTAATTTAATTCAATTTATTTTTTTTAAGCTTAATTTTGTTTGTATAATTTATAACAATCCAATCTACATATAAAAGATCGATAAATGATTTATATTCCTTCCTAATACAAAATTGCATTGGGGGAAGTTTAAATTTATAGACCATCAGCTCTTGAGGCTCATGGTTCTTCTTAGTTTCGGAACATTGTCTCTTACATTTAAGAGTCTCCATTTCGGTGTAAGTATGAATATGCAATCGCTGATTTCTATTCGTAGATCATGATTTAATCGGTATTTCTCAAATACCAAGGGACATTTATAATAAAAGGATTTGTTTGAATGCTTGTTTGTTTGATGAATTTAATTATTTGGTGTAACCGATTATGTTTCTCAAGAAAATTAAGATGATGTCAAGACATAAGAAAAAATTGTTAAGCTGAGGAACTCAAAAACATGGTAAGTTAATTTTTTTTTATTCTTCACTAAATTCAGTCGGATCAAAAAAAAACATCAATTGAGCGTTAACGTTATTTGTTTGATCTTCATATATTTTGTATAAGTGTAATAACGTCGTTGATTCAGCCGTCTATAACGATGGATTTTACACAAAAAATACTTCGCGCTGAAAGGATTGAACAAAGCCTTCTGTATGCGGATTTCATAGTTACCAATTGTTCCAGAGATATCATATCAACTGACATTTTCACTTCGAAAAATGGTAAAATAACAACCAGTAATTTATTGTTGTTGCAACGTCTAACTAAAACACAGCTAATAATACAAAATCATTTAAAGAAAAATTTAAAAAAAAAAATAAATAAATAATATGAGTCTAATGTAAAACTAAGACTATTTTGAGCCTTGAATATCTCAATTTAAAGCCAGATTTACAAAACATTTATTCTTAAATCAATTTATACAAAAAATCTAAACTTTGTGATATTTTCATTTTAAATTTTGCGGAGTGCTTGATCCCATATAATGTCTTAAATCATTAAGTGTAGACGTGACTAATTTAGCTCTTATGGTTGTTCTTTTAAGTCGCTTATGAGCTTCAAATCGATGACAACCTCCGAAACTGTAGAAGTAGTTGCCTCCTTCAGTTCCTTTAATCCATAAGATATCAATAGGCGGGACGTTGCCTTGAGTTTCTTCGATCTAAAATATTGTTTGTTGTTTTTTTTTACAATTAACTTTAAATGAAACTGATTACCTCCAAGGATGACATCAGTGAATTAACTTTTTCTTCGTCTAAAATAGGTGGCAATGGTCGATGAATAACACTCATGGGGACATCATGTATCTCATCTATGGAAGCACTATGTACTGAAGTATTGTTAGCACACATTTTATTAACTGCAAAAAAAAAAAAAATTAGCAGCAAGTTCTCTTAGCCAAAAGTAATCGTTAACGTAAGAGATGTGAATAAGTTATGGTTTAAGTTAAGAATGATGTTAAACAAACTTCCATAGAGAACAGCTTTTAACAGAATATCACAAGTAGGTATTTTTTTGTGCTTAAGTTGGTAAACAAACATGCTCTCCCATAACCTGACCTCATCTTAGGGTGACCCCTCTCGGCGAGTAAAATTAATTGATATTACTTTTATGGAATTCATTTGACGGCAATGTCATTTGTATTTTTCTAGTACAGATTGAACAAAAAACTAGGTAAGACCAAATTGGTTATACAGACATTAAATAACAAACAGGGTGATTCGCATACCATCAAATAAAAGTTGGAACGTAAAGTTTGAGTCAATAAAAGTGTAAAGAAAAATGGTAAAGTGTCAAATTTCTCCCTTTTACGAGAATAGGGTATTTTTTGTAAAGGCTTGAAATGAAAAAAAAAATTATTAAATCTGATTATTACATCTGACAATATTACTGCACAAAATACTACTAAAAATTATTGCCCAATATCAAAAAGTCACTCACTCACTTACTCATTCACTCGTTTTTAGTCTCGTATCGTAAGTCGTCAAAATAATTTTTAAAATTATTATTAAATCATTTTTTTTACACTTTAGGTCTTATTTTTAAACGTTGTCTAACTTTAAAAAACTGTCCAACTTTGGAAAATGTGTTCAAAATCCTTGTTTATTGTTGTCTTATAGCTGCCAAACTTAGACACAAGAGTAGATTGTCTTAACCAATTTGAAAATAGTTAGACAGTGTCTAAGTAGACGGAAATCTAATAAATACGACTGTTTATGTTTAGCATAATGTTCTTGAACCATTATACAATATACATTTGGAATATAAAACCATATTGTAGTTTTTAACAGTAAAAGCAAGTTCTTGCGATCCAGTCGCGTATTTTATCGATGGGTATAAAGCCGCAGTCTTTAAATTCTGGAACTTTTAGTTCAGAGAAAGTGTGGAAATGATTCATAGATTTATTAAAATTTAAAAATAAATCCATTTCGTGAAACACAAAACGCATCATCATAACTCAAACTCATAAATCTTATTATTATTCTTCTTTTTTTCAACTCTTTTTGCTTTTGTTATGATTGGTTATTTATTAATATGATCTTACCGTCTGGAGACGCAAGGGAAATATTTGTTTACATGGAATTCACTGTTTTAATGATTATAATCGTTTTATCTCTCTACCATATAAGATGATTCCATTTGTTACGAAATACATAAATATATGAACATTCCTATCGAAGAAGCTGAGATTTTTAGCAGTTATATTTTATTTTAATTACCTACTTAATTCAATTGATGACGACTTAAAAGTTCTGTCTAGTCTCCGCAAGAAAATTGACATTACTTTTTCTAACGATAAGCACAAAAAATGTATCTGAACTTGAGGAGAATTCTCCGTCTGTTCGCACCTTGGTCGGTTAAAATACTAATGTGAAAGTTGCACGATAAGCAAATAAAATGAAATCAAATATACTGCGTTCAGCATAAAAATGAAAGCGTTCAGTTTATTAAGCTTAAAAATTAGTTTGAAAAACTGACGGTTTAACTTGTTAATTTTAATTTAATTCAATTTATTTTTTTTAAGCTTAATTTTGTTTGTATAATTTATAACAATCCAATCTACATATAAAAGATCGATAAATGATTTATATTCCTTCCTAATACAAAATTGCATTGGGGGAAGTTTAAATTTATAGACCATCAGCTCTTGAGGCTCATGGTTCTTCTTAGTTTCGGAACATTGTCTCTTACATTTAAGAGTCTCCATTTCGGTGTAAGTATGAATATGCAATCGCTGATTTCTATTCGTAGATCATGATTTAATCGGTATTTCTCAAATACCAAGGGACATTTATAATAAAAGGATTTGTTTGAATGCTTTCAGCACGTTTTGTTGTGTATTCTTTTTCTTTTGAATTCACATATTCTTTTTCCCGTTCATTTGCACATCAGCAATAAATTGTTCTACTGCTTGATCAATTTGTTAATTTATTTCTATAATAGCCGTGTTTTTTTTTTGAAAAAGGGAATAGCCAACTCAGCAAAATTATTACACGTAAACAGTAACAAATAATGTTATTGTTTGTACACAAAACAAAAAAAATTATTTGTTTTTTTTTTGCGTGTAAAAATTTTGCTGAGTTGCTAAACACTTTCACCAAAACAGGGCTCATAATTCATTGAGTTGAGACATTTAGTTTTTAAGTCATTAATTTTTTGGGTTTTTGTTTTTTTTTTTCTATTTTATCAAAAACGATTCAAGTGATTTTGATAATTTTTTTTATGGAGAATATTTAAAAAAGTTTTCAAAGTATTGTAGTTTAGGTACCTACAAAATTTTGAAATTTTAATTTCTTAGATAAAAAAAAAAAACTTAATAATTCGAAAATGGCTCGATCGATTTTTACTAAACTTGGCAAAATTGTGTTTAAAACCTTGATTTTCATTAAATTTTTTAGTAAGCTAAAAAAAAACTGTTGTTACGGAATACTGCTTCTTGCCACGCCCACTTTTATCATATTTTACTTTTCTTATTATTGAACGTCCACGAGAGTACAAATTTTTTAATTAAGCTCTCATCGACCACTTTTATATTTTATAGGACGTTTAGTCCTAAAAGAGTAATTTTGTAATTAAGCTCTCAATTAGATAGATAGATAGATAGAAAAAGATTTTATTAAAAATTTCGTTATGTATAAAAAAAAAGTACAAAATATTGCAAAAAATCTTAATACGTAATGTAAATATTACAGTATTATTGACATAACTTTTAATGTTGTCTGTCAGGTTAGCTAATTATATTTATATAAATAATTTTATGGAAATTATTAAAGTAGTACATACATCGTTATTTATTTTATTTCGTATTCCTATTTTTTCATTATTAAATATAATAGTTCTAATTAACAAAATTCATTTAATAATAAATCTCTATATTTCAAAGAACAATTTAAAAAATTGAAAAGAGATGGAAAGTTTTTGCCGTTTAAAATTTCATAGAGCTCTTCACAAGAAAGAACACTTTTACCAAAACATATAAGTCTAGAGTTTTTGAAGACTGGACTGCCAATAAAATGGTACGTATTTTCCACCTCATCTAGGTTGCAAATTGTGCAAATGCCAAATACCGACTGTATCTTTTTTGAATGCTTTGGCGTTAATATTGAGGAGCCCACCCCTAGCTTTAACAACTAAGCTTACCAAATGGGAAGAATTATCGTCGACGAAGTATGGTTCGATGTTGTAATCAAGATGAGAAGATGAGGGTATAGATCATGAAATTGTGAGTTCCTGGCACTGTTGATGTTATTGGTGATTTCCGAACTTTTCAGTGTTTGTAGAATATTCTGGTGCAAATCGAACAATGAAGAAGTAAAAGAATTAGAATTTATAGCTATGCCCAGCTCACTACATAAATCACGCAACTCGCGGGCCCAAAAAATGTTTTGGGCGATTGTTTCCTCCGCGAGGAATTAGGAAGTTTAAGCGTTTTGCTTATGTAATTAAAATGGAGTCGTAGCGTCTGAACAAATTGAGATGGAAGGCCAGTCTCCAAATGTAACATATAGTTCGGGGTGTTACTGGGGAGGTATAACATCTTTTTTATAAAAAATCGAAATAGTTTTTCAACCTGCTCAAATCGCTTGAAACCCCATACCTCAGCGCCATAAAACATAATTGATTTAGCCGCGGTGTCAAAAATCTTGAGTTTTTTCGAAAAGTCTATTTTAAAGTTTTTAATATAATTTGACTACGTTGCATTAATTGCATTTTTGGATACAACCAGTCTTGAGTCCAGATGTTTATTAAAAGACAAATTATAGTTAAGAATAACACCCAGATATTTATATTGATTTACTATTTCAATAAGATTTTCCCCATAATTCCAGTTTTAGCTTCTAGAAATTCTTGTACCTTCACGAAAAACAACAATTTTCGACTTATTTAAGTTGATTTTCAGACCCCAAAGCGTGCAGTAATTAAACAGATGATCAATCATTCGTTGCAAATTGACAGGGCAGTCAGAGAGCAGGACTTAATCATCTGCATAGAGTAAAATCTTGATAATGATGTTCGCCACAGACACCCCACCAGGTAAATCTTCATGAAGGTCATTAAGGTATAGCGCAAATAGGAGTGGGCTTAGCAAACACCCTTGCTTCAAACCCTGGCTAACCAAGAAAGACTCCGACAACGATGATCCATCCCAGACACGACTTGTTGTATTCTCGTTTAGCATTTGCAGAATTTTAATGACCTTTGAAAATAATCCGAGACAAGATAGTTTATAAAATAAGGAATTACGTGGAATTAAATCAAAGGCGCAGGAAAAATCCACAAAGAAAGCGATCGTGTTTTTCTTTTTCTTGCGGTTAAGGTGTACGATGCTAGTGAGATTAAAAATATTGTCAGTGGTGGAGTATCCTTTACGGAAGCCTGCCTGGTATTCACTGAGAATACTTTTACATTCAATCCAACTATTAATTCTACTAAGGATAATACCAGTGAAAATTTTGTATATTGTATCAAGTAGAGAAAGACCTCGATAATTTGCAACACTATTTGGATCACCTTTTTTGTGCAGAGGGATAATAATCGATTTCTGAAAAGAAGAAGCAATGCGTTCAGAGAGATAAATATGATTGAGTAGGGACAGATTTTCTTCTAAAAAACAAGTTGGAACATTTTTGTAAAATTCATAGCTGACTCTATCTTCTCCCGGGGCTTTTTTATTCTTTTCTCTTTGGAGAACTTGCAAGAGTTCCCACATATCAAAAGGAGAGTCAAGAAATTACCTTAAGCATGACATGTGTTATTCATTCCACCGACTACCACGTCCACATTTCTTATATTAAACTTGTATTCCTTTATAACGTACTTAGAAGGTTGAACATTTATAATGAATATCTCTTGAGCTAAAACTATGAAAAGTGTATTTTTTTTTTTTTAAATCCACCTACTACTACCCCCATATTCTTATATCAGGAGTTTCCTCCTTACTTTACATAACTAGAGTGTTGAAATTAATATCTCTTGCCCTTAGAGTATGAAATATGTAACTTTTTTTAAAGTCTTTATACTGCCACCACCACATTTATTATATTTTAGATTTTTCCTTATTTGTATATAATATACATATGTATGTACATATTTTGTAGTTTGATTTGTTGAATAGGTAGCGCTGCGAAGCGTGTAGTATTCAGCTAGTTGAAATATAAAAAAAAATGATTTCTATATTTTTAATTCAGTTATAAAGTAGTTATTTTTATTTACTTATTATTTTTATATTTATAAAAAAAATGGAATTTACAAAAAAAAAAAGATTAATCCAAGTTGACAGCACGAACTCCACGTACAACTTTATCAGCCTTCTTTAGAGTAACTAAATTATCAATTTGCCTAGCTCGCAATTTTCCCCAAATAATATAGTTGCTTAATCCCAAGATTTGAGCTGCATTTAAAGCAGCTGCTTCAGGATACAAAACTGTAGCACATCCAAGACCTGAAGGTAGATTTAAACTAGACCACACATCTGTTTGGACATTTTCTGGCTTCAAAGGTGGACAATTGATAACGGGATAAGTAGTGCTTCCTGACAATACTGGTCCCAGTCCATTGGAACGTCCAGCAACAGTGATGAATACTAACTTACTCAAAACGCTCTCATAGTCACGCATTATTTTCAGTGAATCTTCAGGACCTTTATGCGCAGATGTTACTCTTAATTCGGTATTAAGTCCCAAACTTTGACAGACTTTGGCAATTTTTTCACAGTGAGCTGTATCCGATGCACTTCCCATAAGAATTACAACCAAATGATCGTTCTTTGGAATGATACCTTCTAGTTGCTCAGAAGCCCAGGCGAAATTCTTTTTAATCGTATTCAAGTCAGAGTCTGAGACAGATGTAAGCTGACGATAAACGTCCTTGTCGACTCGTAATCTTTTATCACCAGCAGGCCATAAACGCCATGAATCCGAATCAATAATATCAGCTAGAACTATGTTGCCTAGAATAAAATAAGACAAAAGTTAAATACTTTATATCTTACACCAGAAATAAGATATCAATTCATAAAACTTATGGGTGAAAAAATAAAACAAAAAGATTAAGAAGTCCTTTGCCATTACCTCAATGGATGTTGTACAAAATATAGTTCGTTAGAAAGTTTTTCTTTTTTTAGGAGTATTAATGTTTCCTCTCAAGAATGACACCAAACATTTACATGAATGGTACAATTTTATTTTGAAGTGATACAGTATCCTAACATTTATGAACTTGGGATACTTCTTTCAGTAAAGGTACCTTTTTTATTAATTTATAAATGAAAGTTACGTAACGTAACTCAATTAAAAATATCTGTAAAACCTTTACATGAAGATCTAAATTGAAAATAAAAACTTTGATTACCTTCTTCATCAATTCCAAATTCCACCTTCATATCTATGAATGCACAATCTCTTGTTGCCCATGCCTTCTCCAAAACCTCGAAAACCATTATGCTCATTTTACGCATGATGTCAATTTCATCTTGACCTGAAAAATAAATTTGTTTTTTTTTTAGTTTTATATTTGAAAATTATTTTCAGGATTATCAGAGCATCAATTTAGTAGAAAAACAATAATATTTAAAGATCACGCCTATTTTTTGTAAACAAATTAAAAAAATAATAATTCACAAGCTTATCGAAAATGCTCATGTTACGTCAAGAAAGTTCAAACTAGTCAATTTTTAATACAAAAACAAAAATAGCAAAAATAAGTTAGTTGGTGATCTGGGCACAAAAGTTTAGATTTTCTTATCTTCATTGAAGTCAGTCCCCAGCAGAGAGTTCCTACCATAAAATTGGTTCATAACAGATACCTCATATGCAGCATCTTTCGATAAGCTTAACATTTTATTTTTATTATTATTTATTATTAGAATTTAATTTAAATTAAAGTTTTGTGTTACCAATGAGAACTCCATTGAATGTCAATTTTGCTGATAATATTTGTTCGTCAGACCACTGAGGATCATGATTTGCGTCATCTTTGAAAAAGGTTTCCTGTTTTGGTGGAGCAAATCTAAAAATAAGAATATATTTTTTTTATTTATAAATTTATTATATCAAACTGCGGAGTAAACAACAATATTTATATTTTTTAATAATAATAATCATAATTTCATCGTAAAAATTTTCTTACTAAATTATCTCCTGAAAAAGCTGACGATATAGTAATAAATATTTTGCATTGTTTTCTTGGTAGGTAATAAATCGAATTTAATAAATAAAAAAAAACTTATCTTGATTATGATTCTTAGGTAAAAATATTATTGTAGAACTATGAAAGCAGTAAAAATTATTATTGTAGAACTATGAAAGCAGTGAAAATTATACAGTAAATATAAAAATATCAATCAACAAAATACCAAAATTTTGCTTTAAACTGTTTATATTAGGTCAGTTTATACTAATCAGGGCATAAAAACATTTAAAAAATTAGGTACTAGAAATAATTCAATTTATAATAATCCAATTTAAAATTATTATTTTATCCGTGACCAAAGCAGTTAGTTTATAATGTTTATAATGTACTTATTATAAATTAATATAAATTATTCTAGTAGTTCCTTTTCTTTTAAACGTCTAATATCTATCTATAATTAATAAAATATGCTACCAAAACAACTAGAGTTTAAGATTGCCTTAAGCCTCATTTACACGAGTGACGAAATGTCATTATTTCTATCATTTTATACCCATTGTTTCGTATATCAAGAAGAAGTGAAAGTCTACAATTCGATCGTTTTCAATTTCGCAATTCATTCCAATTGTCAAAATTAAAGGTGCATCAATTTTTATTGTTTCAAAAAAAAGAGAAATTACACTGCGGATGAAAATTGGAAAATGCACATACCTAATGACATTTTTAAGGGAAAAACAAAGCAAAAGTCTAGAGACAAAGAAATACAAAATTAGTTGTATGCTCCACCAATATTTTGAAGTGAAAATTTTTGGGTCAAAATTTTGGGGTGAACATTTTGGGAAGAACAAAAACCAATAATCGATTAGGTATAATGAGAAGAGAAACCCGCCACTGAAGAAAACCATGAGTTCCTGAGGTCATTTCAAGTCGAAAAACTTAAAGCATAAAGCCAGAACATCAATTTTTAGATTTTAGAATTTCACAATTAGACTGCTTTTAGACGACAGCGATTTTAAAGCTTCGTTGTTCATTTGGTCTGCTTTCGGTTGCAAGGATGCTTTTACGGCTATCACATACAAACGTCCCCCGCCTATGGGCCTAGAAACACAAGGAGTAATTGCATCGTTTAGAAGCAGATAGCATTTCAAACAAATTGTAGAACATCCAAATGCCAAGCTGAGAATTGCTTATACGCACAAAATTGAATTTCAAATAAAACAGAACCAAGAATTTCTTGATTTCTTTTTACCTAAGTATACTCGTAATGTATAGTAAAAAAAAACTGAACTTCCAATCTATCTACCAACTACTACCAATGACAGTTTTATTTACAACCTTTGTAAAAAAAAATTAAACAACATACCTGTAGCCTTCAGGTACACCGGGGTTTCTCTTTAAAAACGATCCAGTAGCCAGACGTCTGGTAACCCACTCAATAGGTATCATGGCACATTTTTTCGCAATAAATGAAGTAGGCGAGCATGGTTTAACATACGCAGTGTTAAGGCCTTAATAAAACAATCAATAAAATAAAACTACACAAACAAAAACAAATATGAAAACCCACTAAAACTAAAAAACTCACCACATGTATTCAATATCTGGAAAACCATTCCATTGGTTTTATTTGAGATTTCGGCCTTGCCCTCTAGATCGTGAGATCTCAGTCCATCCTGCGCAGTTATACGATCTTTGCTCAAAAGCAAACATAGACCAGGGTGCTCCGGAAGGTCAAAAACTTGTTTTGTTTTTCCCTCTTGAATTAATTTACCCAAAGTGTAACCTTCAACTGAAATTTAGATGGAAAAACAAAAATGTGACAGTTAAGACCATTTATGGAAATAAAAAAAAGAGGTTAAATCACTTTTGGTAACCATATTTTCAGTCTATTTTTGTACAACTTAAAAGAAAATACAAAAAAATTAACGACACTAACAACCCACAATCGATCACTACAAAAATAAAAAATGTACTAAACTCAAGTTGTACATCTCTGATCAATTCCTTCCCGTTCAAAACGCAAATAAAACTCACACTATCAAACACCGGCTTCAATACAATCATAACAGCTTAAGTGGTTATCTAAGGTCTTCCCTTGCTTTCATCGAGAAAATAAAATGTGAGTTTTTGTTTGCTTTTTTTATTTTGTTCTACAAGCTCCGACTCGACTAGCAGCTCTGTTTCCCTATACACCCCGGATAACTTGATTGATATCTACTTTTGTTTTTTAAAAATCATTTTTCACCTATTGGAAGGCCCTGAATTAATGGTTTGTAGATACCTACCTATGCATTTAATTTCAAGATACATTTCAAGGGAAAATGTTAAACGCAGAGACTTTCGTCACAACAAACAAACAAAATGATAAGTGTAGAACCTACGACTCAAACTTACCATTTTCTATTGAAAAATATGTGGGAACATTAAAATATGTACATACATAATCGCCGTCGTTTTATGGAAACTCCTTAAGAGCCGTTTGCTAATAATACACTTAAATAGTGTAGGTGTTATTTAAACGTTTGTGTTCTATTTCTAAGTAGTGACAAAACAGCTGATGCAACAACAAGGAGGATAGGAAGATAGCCTATCTGATAGTTCCTCGAACGCAAGGAATGCAAATGTTTCAAAAAGAGCCTCAATTAAGTGATACAGAATGTACAAGGTGCAAGGCCAATTTCCTCTCTGGATGGCGACACCGACCAACCACGTCCCTGCTTCTGGTAGGTTGTGATTTGTGAAGCAATAGAAGCAATCAACTGTTGCATCGCCTACATTACATTATTGAATCTGTTGTCAGAGTGGAATTTTCTCGGAGAACTAAAAAAAAAAATAACATGAATAACATGAACCCGATCGTAGTCGATCGTCTGTGGAAAAATACAAAAATATGACCACCCCTGTGCCCGTCGAATGGAAATAATAGTGCGGCCTGGCATTGGCAATTGGCATACATGCCAACATTATGTTTCAAGAACAAGTACATATTTCTAATAAAAAAAAAACGTCATGACAAATCCCACAATATGCTCTGTCTTGGTCTTACTTTGGTATTTTGAATATGAATGACCTGTGAGTATAGATTCTGTTTCTCTTGTTCGCATTACAAAAAAGCACGTGTTTGGTAGGGTTTTCTTTCAAATTATATGGCTATGGGTGGATGGAAAGGCAATAAAGTGAAGAAAAAACTTAACTTCTCAATTCTTATTCGAAGAAGAGATTTCATTCCACTGGTAGCCGAGGAAAATAAGACAAAAAAGGCCAAGCATTGAAAAAATAACGACAAAGATGAATTTTGGAAGATAGATATATTTATTTATTATTATGTTTAAAACATTTCATTTAAATGACCCTTAATTTGGACCAGGGAGACAAAGAATAATTTCGGTGCAGAGTTTTTGTTATAAGTTCTTAACCACATCATTTTTTGAAAATCCACCAACTTTTCTTAAGTTTTTTTTGAAAACCCGCAAACTACCATGCAAACTTTTCTTCCATAGAAGTTCGAAATTTTGTATATTAAAAATAATGACGCAAAATTTTAAACGATTTAGTACGATGTTAAAGCATTTTCAATGTGATAAAAATGCTTTAACATCTTATTAAATCGTTTAAAATTTTGCGCCAATATCTTCAGCCTCAACATACATACCTTCCAAATCGGCCCTTTTTTTTTAAACTTGAGCAGTTCATTAGTACTATAAATCTGAAAATTGATTTCTTTAACCTAAAACATTACTGGTCTTATTTATAAACGTTGTCTAACTTTAGACAACTGTGTGTAATAATTTGTTCATGTTGATTCTCAATCGTTTAAAGAAGAAAATTGTATTTAATTTAATAACATTTGAGTTCAATGGGGCAACATTTTTTGGCGATTAAGTAGGTACGATATAAAGCGTTTTAAGTTAAGTTTTTTTTTAATACACTATCAGATCTTTGCCGAAGAGAGCTTAGTACAAGCGACATCTTGCGGCCAAAGATTTGCCAACATAAAATATGTTTTATCCAGCTCATCACTTAGTGCAGTGTTAGTAGTTAGTAAGCAAAAATCAACTACTACAAAACATACACTTAAAAACAATTAATACAAAACTATTATATACGAATAAATATAAATACATAAAAAAATACAATTACAATAAGAAACTAAATTGTAATTATAAACATTTAAGAGTGTGGTGCACTGGTCCTTAACGTATGTTTTAAACTAATCTTAGGTACTAATATTAAAATCAAAGACGTTTTAGTTTAAATTCAAAAGCCTGCATATGCGGGTAAGAGGCTCATGCATGCCATAATTAGTTCGGCGTTGGGATAAATGCATTAATTCCACATTACGAATATTGTAGTTTCCCCCCGGTAATTAAAACCAATACAACTTAGTAAATCAGGTGCATCAATAACCCCAGTTATAAGTTGATGAATAAATATAATATCCATATTAATCCTCCTTTGTGACAAAGGCTTAACCTGAAGAAGTTTAAGCCTGTGTTCATAAGGAGGAAGGTTATAAGGATCGGACCACGGTAGCCCTTTCAAAGCGAAACGTATGAAATAAGTTAAAAACAACATTTTCCAAATTTTAAATATTATTTTTTAAACATTTCACAAAATAATGTCTATTTTAGCTTTTTAGTCTAATAATAACTCGAAATGTAACTTTGACAATAAAAAATGTAAAAATGGTAGATATGTTTGCTTATTGTGTGTGTTAGTGTGTTCAGCTTAAGTTTATTAAGAAAATAGGTGAAGCATAATACTTATCAAAAAATGTTTAAAACTAGGAATATTTTAGTAAATAGCTTTAAATTTAGTAAGTTGTTAATGTGATGTATTCGTAAGACGAAAATGAAACACGTGAGTTTTCTTTAATGGCTAATTACCAAGTGTGTCTTTTATTTAAGTGTCATTTTACATTCTACTTTCAATACATATTCTTAAGTTACAATTAGGAGTTGCCAATGAGGCAATACTCTACATGTCCTCCCCTAAGATATACATTTAAGATAAGTAATAATAAGATAAATAATAGTACCTGAAAGATTTTAAATGTCTAATATTGAAAGATAATAACATGATTCTAAGATTAATGTTCATAATTCAGAAAACTATTTTTTTTTGTGTAATTATAATCTGGAATTTATTTGATTGGATTTCACAATATTCGAAACTTTAATTACTTTGTGGTGTTATATTTTATTCAACTCCATTTTTATATTTAACTGTTTTAATTTAATTCATTTTTATTTTAAAATAGATATATATTTTTTTTTAATTTTTTTTTTTTATATACTTAAATATTTTTTTTTTAATTTATTTTAATATTTCACGTAGGTAATTCATTCAATTCATTCCTTATATGATATTCCCCCCTGGCGTGGTCTCAATGCTCTACTAGGGGCCACTTCTGGAGTCTTTTATCTATATTAGGAACGTTAGGCCTATTTTCTAAAGCAATTGAATTACTATTTTCTTCATCAACCATCTCCTCTTGATTGCTGGTTCAAGATTTTTGTTACTGTTTTTATGTCTTATTTGATCCAAATGTCGCTTTATTTCTCTATTGTTGTGAGCAATGATGCAAGCATACGATCGAGTTGTTTTTTTATAGTAGCTTGAGTCCAGCTTGGTTTGATAGGATTTTTATAATCTCTTATCATTACACCAATACTAACCATTGGCATTCTCTGACATACTTTTTTCGTATAAAATATTTTACTTTCAACTCACACAATCACCTTTTAAACACTTATTAACCTGCAACGAAATAAATCGAGAGTGAGCAAACTTCGAGTGGTGACTTTGGGAATCTGCCACATGTAAGAATTAAAAGATTTGAGAGTTTTTGTTGTTGTTAGTTGTTAATTGGCTATTTATCTCTTAACCAAACGGTATTTTAATAACAATAACACATTTTTTTTTCATTTTTGACCACCCAGCGTCCTACTAAATCGGACAGTGTGCGGCGGCGTTCTTTATTTTTAGCTCAAAACAATTTTGTTGAGTTATTTTAGCAATATAAAGAACGAGTTTTATGCTTCTTTAAAAGTTTCTGCTAAGAGTCACTCTTGAAGGATTTGTCAATTCCTCTCAAGAGGCAGTATCCGGTGAAAAACATTTCTCTTTTTTTGTTTACATGCCACATGCTGAGAATCGAACCCAAACCCTTCGGAGTAACCGTCCTAGGCACTAACCATTACGCCACGGGCTACTACTTTTTAATATGTGTACCTATGAATATAAACTTTAAAAACATACACGTGAGCTATGCAATAGAATTTTAGTTTTTGCTCATCTTTAGAACAGATAGCAGCCATACAACGGTTTCGGTTTTATTAAAAATTTTCTCGAAAATGTCTTCAACGATTTTAATTAAACTTCGCACGATTTAGGATTTTGCTAAAAAAAAACTCACATAACGGAAATAGGGTTGTTTACATTTTTAATTAAATTGCCTTCTAGTTAGATTACTCTCTTACTCGTTATTGGGTTGCCTAATCTTAGGCGTGTTTTTTTTTGCAAGCCCCGGGGGAATCGGGCGAAAAATTATCCGGGCTTAACTTAAGCACACAGAAAAACTGTGTTACCGGTGGTTTGAATTATATACTTTCTATCGATAGTTTGTATGAAAACTCTATTTTGTTTCTGTGATGTTGTCACTAATTCCCGTTGTCGTTTTTTCGTGCAATTCCCCTGCGCTTGCAAAAAACACGCCTTTTGTTGCAATCTGTTACGTTTAAGTAGTACCTATAAATATTATTGCATTTAATAATTTAACAAATAAATTTTTCATACATACATACAAAAAAAAATATTTTATTAGTATGTATACCTATACGTTTGACTTTTTAAATAATTTTATTGAAACATTAGCCACTTTATAGGTTTTTTTTGTAATCCACTCGTGTATTTTATTTATTAAGCTGAGCCAAGACATTAAGTCTCCCTACCATGGTATTGGTTCTTATTGCGTAAAAAACAGATCGGATAAAACGTAAAGTGTGATTAGTTCCCCCTAAATTGAGTTACTTGTCTGAGACAACATTTATTATTATTTAGTTGTTTTTTGTTCGATTCGGTAGCTAAAATTGACTCGAGTAAGTTTTGTTGCCTCGTAAAGTCTCTCAAACTTCTTGTTAATTTAAGTCGCATTCGCATCAGTCAATTTGGTAACGTAGACTTCTGCTCAGTTAGTGAAGGAGTTGTTTTATTTTTGTTTTTTTTTTTACGGAAAAAAAAAACAGAACTGTATTCTTACAAACTCGTGATAACAAGCAACCCTGCATCTGCTAGGGTACTCTTCAAAAAAAAAACTATACCACCAGATATCGATCATTCATTTTGGCGGTCAACAATTTAAGTGGAAAATTATTTAAACAAAAAATTTTAAGATTTCGGTACAAACTGTATTGTGAGTTTAAGTTTATAAGTTAATATAGAACTCGTAGATATTTAATTTAAAATCATTCGAAAATAAATAAAAATGCAAACAAAAACTATTGCAACCTGTTTGAAAATTTTCATTCATGAGAACTTAAATTCACACATCAAAATTATGAAGTAATAGTTTACATAAGTTATAAATACGCACGTGGTTTTCCATACGAGAGAAATGACAATGAATTCATATTTAAAAATTCTTAACCAGTTCGAGCTTCGAGGTGTTCGGTCTATTTTGGGAAAAATGAGTTCAATAATATAATTATTATAGATATGCTGTTTTTTTTATTGACGAATTGGGTTATGTTTTGTGTTACCAAAATGTTGGCATTATGGTGCGCATAATTACATTTTAATTCGAACCAAAAAGAAAGACATTTGTGTCGTGAAACTGAGTTCTGGAAATTTGCAATTTTAAACCAGTTTCTTTCTCTTCGTTTACCTCAGGTTTGTGTGCCGTCACGTCAGCCGTGTATTTAAATTTTTTGCAATATGGCTCTCTTTATTCAATATATCGAATCGATTTAAAAATCGAAGTTGGTGTATCAGATTGAAGAAATGGTTAACCATGATACCTTTGTATGAGTTGGTACATATACCTATGTACCTAAATATTTTAAAACATTATTTTAAATGTGATGAAAATACCTTGTTCAATTTATAAAATATACATTATGTATACCTACATATATGTATATACCTGAGTAGGGTACCTAAATATTCTATAAATTCAAAGTTTTTTTTTTTTTTGGAAAGGTTTAATTGTTCGTGGCGAACAATTTTGTTAAATAAAATTTTAACTTCAAGTACAACTGCGCTCTGCAATCCAAACTGCAAAGTAAATAGACAAATACCTATAGGTACCTACACATAATTTCTACGATAATGTAAATAACGCGAAATACTAAAAGGGAACATATAGTATAGAACACCAACATATATCCAAGTTATTTTAATCCCAAACTATAACTCTTGATGCTGATGTTATTTAGTAAGGCTTTTCAAACTGGATTTGAATTCTTTTCCTGCTACACATATTATGTCCCTAGTTGATTTGGCGCGGCGCGTAAGCTAAAAATCGATCAGTCGCCAGGATGTAGGTACTATTTGAAGTTTTTACTGAACATTACATCACAAAATTAAGTGAAAAGAAACCTTGTCTGAGTGAAAACCGGAAGCGTTTGCACGTAGGTATTTAAATTTTTTTCTGGATTGCCAATCGAAAAGATCAAGTCTTCGTTGTAGACTACCGACAAATCTGTATATAGCCTATACCTATGCTTTTTATTTTTTTTTATCCCACAAAATTGACATTCCGAGCGTACCTTACCTATCTTCACTCTCTCTTAGGACTGTCAAAATTTAAGTATTATTGCACTCGCTAATTGCAAGAAAGATTTGGCGCTCGGATTTACTTTTTGCGCCTTATAATATTTTTCCACATACCTACCAAATTAGCATAGCAACCGCAGTATACTAAAAATACTTGAGTAATTGGATGATGCAACATAATTAAGCTTTAAGTTTTGACTATAGTTCCCGCGCAAAATATAAAATGCTATTAAAAAATTATTAGGGATTGCAAAATTGCTTAGGCTTAGGCAAACATTTTTGTCCTGAATCGAAAATATCTAGATTCAAGAACCAAAATTATGCGAAGTAGTATCTGTTCAACCAGTCACCTTACGGTCACATAACCAAACGAATTATCATTTTAACCCCTCAAATCAGTTGACCTGTAGATGCCGTTCAGTTACAACATAAAAAGTGGTTTTTAAAAATTCCACAAAACAAACGCGAAAGTCTTAAAATATTTATCGTTTGGCAGTGTGGGAGAATTTTATTAAAAAAAAAAGAAAAGGTATAAATGCCGCACTAATAAACGTCAACCTGTAAATATACCATTTGTTAATTACAAGTTTGTATTTAAAAGTAAATAAAAAAATCTATTTTTTTTTTTGTGTTTATTAAAAAAAATTAACTAATATTTTAGTTCTTTGATCATGCACAAAGATAAGATAGTGAGATCCTGGCATCCTCTACATAAGTCAGATTCTACTCATGTGGGTTCCCATTGAGTTGGAGTGGCCCCCATTTCGGAAGTCTAAACAACTTTTCTGGACTTGTCCATCATCGTAATGCTGTGTTTGATTAAATTTCAAAGTTTTTAACACGAAACCAATAGTTACTTACCCCACAGTCTAGAACAAGTAAAAACAATCAAAAAATATCTCTGATCAAATATCTTTAAGAATTGCATCATATAATTTCGATTTCCAAAACAAAGACTTCAGGAATTTGATTTAAAAACTTGAGCTTCAAAACCAATAAACAATTTTGTGTTGGTCCTTTGTGATTATGTTGCTTTTTGGTTTGATGACCTATCACACTGAATTTATTATGAATGTTTATAAAATTTCCATCATCAATATTGTTGTTTTTGTTTACTGTTAATTGATATGTTGAAAACAGTTATTATTATTATTTGTAAACTAACTATAAACAACAACAACAGATCAGCAGATAACAAATCGGCCCGGTTTTGAATCTTGGTCGTCATCGGCTTTTGTTGTTTTTCTATAAAAATAAAACAAAAAAAAAACTTTTAAATGCTGACGTAAATTCATCCTCTCCAATCGTGGTCAGTAGCAAAGCGTGTCGATCATCTCATGTTCCTTTTTGTGATAAGATTTTTAATTTATATATACATACACACATATATGTTTAATTGGAGTTTATAAAATATACTTATAAATATTTTAATTTTCAAAAAAAATGTACATGACTTGGTTGCATCAACCTGCTCTCTTGCTCAAACGGCTTATAAATGTCTGAGGATTCCAAATGTAAATAAAATGCAAGACTGTGCCGCACGTTACAATAGTTCAAGTGGTTTAAAAAATCACCATGATGAGTTGGAGAATTGGTGAATTTGTGCTTAAAAGCCACCTAGCGGGAAAGTTATGAGGTAATTTATCTGAAATTAATTTTTCAGACCTGGATTTTTTGGCAGATCTATTCCGCAAAATTTCGTGACGCAACTTTTAAATTGTCAACTAATTTTTTTGCGGTTTTTGCTTATGACTGTAGTTTCCCAGTAAATAACCTCATTCTAGATGAAAAAATGACTACAATTTCCTAAAAATTTCATTACTTGGGTTTTTTTTATCTCTGACAAACCGCTCAAGCCGTGTTACGCTCTACTCTCCAAACATTTAATTTTCATAAAACTCAAACTCACCACAAATACCCCAACAAAAACCCGTGGTTCAAATTAAGGTATAAAAGTACAAAAAAGTATTATGTCGATTATGGAATCCGCAATACTGGATCCGCAGTGATTCGCAGTGCAGGGCTCTCTTTTCTCTTAACTCATTTGTCTTGAAAAGAAAATAGAACACTATACTGCGAATCACAGCGGATCCAGTATTGCGGATTCCATAATCGGCATGTATTTCTATTTTTTACGAACCCATAACATATCCCTATCATATTTCGACAATAAAAACAACAAAATCACTGAAAAATCTAAAGGAGAACTCACAGTAGATTGTATAATAGTATAGGTACCCCCTGTGATGTGTATGACAGAGCGAGAAAGATTTATGATTTTCTTATTATCTCTCCATACAGCAACCCAGTTCGAGATTAGAGATCTTACAATTTTTAACATTCGGACAGCGGAACTAAAATCGATTTCAATTTCAATTTTCAGATCAATCATTTGAGTTTGGTCGACAACAAACATACAACACTTTTCTTCTTTACGCAGCATCTGACGAAACATGGACAACACATCGGACAGTTCGAGATGTGTAGATTGTGGCTCATCTGGAGTGAACCGCCATAGTAATTGCCTTGGAAGGGGTATGTACCTACATTATATTTAATCGTAAAATAAAACTATCTTAAGACGTTGCTTACTATAAAACCTGGTTATAGTTTCTGAAGAACCTCAACAGCCAACAAGCCTAAGATTATTAAGAAAAAATAAGCCAGCCGGACACCCTAAAGATATAACGGGCTTGACACACGAATGTGGAGTATTTGGAGCGATAGCATGCGGAGATTGGCCTACACAGGTGAGTTGTGTGTTATTTTTGAAATTTGTAGATAATTTATAATCAAATTGCCATTGGAAAGAATGATCGGATTGCTTGTGACCAAGGCCAGGCGGCTGGTTTGCAATTTCAGATTAATGATTAAATCAATGAAATCAATCTAGGTATGTAGGTACCAACAGCGGATTATATTCCTACGCACCATGATTTGAATCTAGTTTAAGGCTTTTCAGAAACAAGTCGACAACATGAATTTTAAATCAATTTCCATGCATCCGTTTGTTGTTTTGACGTATTGTAAGAAACCTTTCTAAAATCAATCTCTAAGTGGTGATAGTAGAATGGTTTCAGTTGCACGGTTACGTATGTTATGTATACCTTGACGGCAATAATTGCTGTTTTAATTCCATTACCGTCAAAAAACTTGAGAGTGCTAATAAATCAAAACTTGAGTGACGAATAAAAACGGAAAAGTTTTTGAGTGAACGATGTTTTTGACCCTTCTTTATATATGTTTTCAAAAGGTCTGGTTATTTACATCACTACAACAAACTTTGAACACATTTTCTTATCATTTTTCTGACGCAATTATGTAGGAGTAGTGTATTTGCCTTCCAAAAGGTGCAGCTTTTAAATTGTAAAGATTATTTTGTACAGCTTTTCTGATTGATGTTGGTATTTAAAAAAAAACACATATGAAGATGCATATAAATGGTTGCATTTATTATATATTGATTTTAAGTTCTCAATGTAAAACAGTCTATTCATATGCCTACGGTGTTATAATGAATTAGGTATAGGTAGAGCTCAGCTAGCAATATTAAATCTCTTTATCTGGTTACATGCTGGTTTCGAACTTCTAATCTATCTCGAAATTGTTTATAAATAACTCAGAATTAGCATTATCGACCTTGAACATTATGCAGGTATTATTTATTAATCTGGAAAAAAATATATTTTCAAATATTTTCATTTTACACGGAAACTATAATACATATATTTGTATATGCAAGTACATACACATATTAAATAACATATGTATGTATATGTTAATATACAGAAACGTGCTTTGTTTGGAAAACATTTGGCCTCTTTATTTCTTTCTTATCATTTTTCGAATTTTAAGAAAAATAGGCATTTCGAGGTAGTTAACATCAGTATTCATAATAATTTTTTCTTATCGTATTTTTCTGATGAAATTAGGCAAACAACTTTTTTTTGCATTGCATGATAGGCCGGCATTTTTTTATTTTAGTATTTGAAGCTGTTAAAAAACCAATAAAAGAGTTTCGTGAATTTTTATTTCGATTCTCTATGTGAAGTAGTATAAGTATGTGTAGGCCTAGTAAGTTATGTCGAATTTCTTTCAACAAAAAAAATCGAATTTTTTCTGCTGTTGAAAGGAATGTGTATAAAAAATCGAATTTTTTGATGTGGGAGGGGTGTAAACACCTATGCCGGCGGTGGGGTAAACTAAAAACGTGGACATTTCTGTAGCACATTACGTTGTGTTGTTACACGTTACGATACGTTGATGTACATATATTGGAAACGTTCAATATTGGGTACGTTCCTTCGTACTTCAAACTAAATCGAAAGATCGAGTCGAGTTTGGGTTGAACTTTGGTTGACAGTTCGAGCTCGTCGCGTTCTGTGGTGTAAAACCAGCACTTGAATATTTAATTTGATGTTTTCATATGTATCTTAAGCGTGAGTGCCGACACTAACACTCTTTTTTGTGATTGTGTGTGTGGTGCTTCAGAGCTTAATTCAATGAAAATTATTGTTATTATCGCCAAATGTATGTGTATTGTTTATTGCAAAAGAGCGCACAGTTATATTTATTCGTTGCAACCAAAAACAAACACAGTTTGCCTTCTTAAAACACAGCCAAGTTCAATTGATTTTTGATCGGATTGAAAATACTTAACGTTTGGAAATTATTTGAGTTCTCATGTCCGAGTTTTAAAAATGGAATATTTTGTGTAAAAACTAATTTTGCCGTCTTTATTTTTTTTTAATTATGTATTATTTTTATCTATTCCGAAAGCAAAAAAGGTTTGAATACGTGAAAGTGAAATTCAGAACACCTTTTTTAAATCCGCGAGGAAATCAATTCCGTGTATGGATTTGATTTGGAATGGAAATTAGAACAGGGGTGATTATAAATATATACATCGTTTTTCTGCAACTAAGAATAAACAATAAATTTTAAACAATTTTAAGTCACAGTTATTTGGCAGCAAAAGTACGTTTTCCTTCGTAGAAAATTATTGGGCTAAGATTTCTAAGAATATGAATCTACCTCAGATATTTTAACTCGAAGTAGCTACATATATTCAATATGTAAAAATAACAAAATAATTTGTCAGCAAAAAAGGAATACTTTTGAATCTCGTATTTTAAGACATCAAAAATCTATTTAATGATTTTTAATGATATTTTTTACCAGAACAAAACTTAGTGATTTTATTAATTTAATAATGATGTTTTAATTTAATTTCCTAGATTGATGTTGCTCAACTTATTTGCCTTGGCCTAGTTGCTCTTCAGCACCGTGGTCAAGAATCAGCCGGTATTGTCACGAGCATGGGAAAATGTTCGAAAAACTTCAATGTTCACAAAGGAATGGGTATGATCAATAACTTATTCAACGATGACAACATAAAAAAGCTCAAGGGAAACCTTGGAATCGGACACACAAGGTATTCCACCTCGGCTGCATCTGAGGTGGTTAATTGCCAACCTTTTGTGGTACACACAGCGCATGGGGCAATAGCCATTGCTCACAATGGAGAGTTGGTTAACTGCGAGCAGTTGAGGCGAGAGGTAAGTTAATATGAGATTTGTGTTTTTGGTGTTTTTAACTTGGATGTTTTGTTTTGATTTTAAGGTTCTTGGAAGGGGTGTGGGACTATCAACCCACAGTGATAGTGAACTTATTGCCCAATCGCTATGCTGTAGTCCTGATGTCTCAGAGGTATGAAAAATTTTATATGGCTTACCTCAGAAAAGTTCTAATTTCTATCGCTTTTTAATACTTTTAGATAGATGGTCCTGACTGGCCAGCACGCATTCGTCATTTTATGACTCTTGCTCCTCTTTCGTATTCCCTAGTTGTAATGCTTAAGGATAAGATATATGCTGTTCGAGATTCTTATGGCAATCGTCCCCTTTGTATAGGAAAAATTGTGCCAATCAATCTTGGTGGATGTAATATTAGAACTTACCATATTTTAATTTGATTCTATATTGTACCCTTCCTCTATCTTTCTTTTACACTCTTATAGTAACAATAGAAGATGCACCTGCTGAAGGTTGGGTGGTTTCAAGCGAGAGTTGCGGTTTTCTTTCAATTGGAGCTCGATATGTTCGAGAAGTTGAAGCTGGAGAAATTGTTGAAATGACAAGAAATGGTATTCGTACCATCGATATCGTAGGACGTCCCGATACCCAGATAAATGCATTCTGTATCTTTGAGTATGTTTACTTTGCTCGGAGTGATTCCATATTCGAAGGACAAATGGTCTATTCGGTGCGGCTGCAGTGTGGTCGTCAATTAGCCAAAGAAGCTCCAATTAAAGCTGATATTGTTAGTTCTGTACCAGAATCTGGAACAGCAGCAGCTCACGGTTATGCCAGAGAGGTTTGAATTGTAACGTTGAATAAAATTATATCCTTAAATAATCTTTTTTTTTATAGTCTGGACTTCACTTTGCTGAAGTTTTATGCAAAAACAGATATGTCGGTAGGACATTCATTCAACCATCGACACGACTTCGTCAATTGGGCGTGGCAAAGAAGTTTGGTGCCCTATCGGAAAATGTGGAGGGCAAGCGATTAGTACTTATTGATGATTCCATTGTCCGAGGTAATACAATCGGACCCATAATTAAACTTTTACGAGATGCTGGCGCTGCAGAGGTTCATATAAGAATTGCAAGTCCTCCACTACAATATCCTTGTTATATGGGTATTAATATTCCAACCAGAGAGGAACTTATAGCAAATAAGCTAGACGCCGAACAATTAGCTAGACATGTTGGTGAGTGACAACTTTGTATGCTGGTTTAATAAAAACCCAAATCACTTTACCAAAGACAAATATTCAAACAATTTGTTTCCTTTCTTCCAGGTGCCGACAGTTTGGCCTATTTGAGTGTGGAAGGTTTGAAAAAAGCCGTACAAATGAACAAAACGTCCTCGAATATTAAAAAATCTGGCTACTGTACAGCTTGTCTTACAGGTGAATATCCTGGTGGAATTCCAGAGGAACTAAGCTGGTAGCGACCTTTTAAACAGCTTGAAATCTCTTCTTATAATATAACATTTAATCTCTATTTACAATACATTATTATGAATATAAGAGGCATTTATATACATATTTATAAACAACAACAAAAGAACGCAGTACAAACATTTTTGCATTCGAATTTAAAATGCATTTACTGTGCGTTGCTAATAAAACGTTCGTTTCTTTTATTGAATAAATATAAGTTTTAAAATTAAGTTAAATATTTATTATAATATGGCTTTTATTTAATTTCGTATTACCCATATTTAACCTACCTTACGACCGAAAAGCCAGCATCAGTAAATATTTTTAAATAATTATAAAATATTAGTGCGAAATATACAGATTTTAGTGAAGTGAACTTACACAGTTCTTATCAAGTTGGGAAAGAAAGTCTTCTTTCTGCGTCTACCTCTTTTAAAACAAATAAATGTTTGTCCATCTGCAACTACAACTGCAATTGCAACTAACGGGTGATTTTTTAGCTGGTTTGGTTTTGGCAACACTGGTTTTGACAGCTGACGTGTGTTTAGTACCTTGTGTCACTGTCAAACAGCTTCAGTTTGGTTTGCAATTTAACCATGGATCGTCTTACAAATGAACAACGCTTGCAAATTATTGAATTTTACTATCAAAATTCGTGCTCGGTTCGAAATGTTCATCGCGCGCTGCTTCCATTTTATGGTCGGCATTCTCGACCTTCTGAGCAGTCTATTCGGAAGATTGTGACCAAATTTCGCACCAAATTTACTTTGTTGGACATTAAACCACCAACACGTTTACGTACTGTGCGTAGTGAAGAAAATATTGCGGCCCTATCAGCTAGTGTGACAGAAGACCGCGAAATGTCGATTCGGCGCCGTTCCCAGCAGTTAGGCCTTTGTTACAGCACTACGTGGAAAATTTTGCGAAAGGATTTGGGCGTAAAGCCTTTTAAGATACAGCTGGTGCAAGAACTAAAGCCAGCCGACCTACCACAACGCCGAATTTTTGGTGAATGGGCTCTTGGAAAGCTGGCCGAGGATCCGCTTTTTTATCGAAAAATTGTGTTCAGCGATGAGGCTCATTTTTGGTTGAATGGGTACTTAAATAAGCAAAATTGCCGCATTTGGAGTGAAGATCAGCCAGAAGCATTGCAACAGCTACCAATGCATCCCGAAAAAGCCACTGTTTGGTGCGGTTTATGGGCCGGCGGCATTATTGGGCCATATTTCTTCAAAGATGATGCGAATCGCAGCGTTACTGTCAATGGTGAACGCTTATTATCTTTAAACATTAAATTGCAAGGTTCAAACTATCGATTCAAATAAATATTTCATTCATTTTTTCGAATTTTTTGTGTTTTTTTTTTTTTAAAAGTTCTAAACCTCTTAAAAAATCACCCATTATAAATTTTGTTTCTAAGCGTTTGCTAGGACTGCGAGTTGTATCCTGGATTTACAGACCAAAATGCAAACGATCTTCATAAATGCATATTATAGGAAGCAAGAAAAATGAAGAAGAAGATTACAGTGATACAGTGATCTTCATAATGGTAATCTTTCACACTTTCGTTTATTTATTTTATTTATTTATTTATTGTGCCTTATGAGATAAATCTCGTAATAGGCTATACAGTTACAAAAATTTTAATTGTTAAGATTAAGTTTTTTATAGTTTAAAAAGTTATGTTACGTAAGTACAATAAATGATCTTGGCAAGTACAACAGAATATCAAATGAAAAAGTGAAAAAACTATCAAAACAAAAAACATACAAATAATGATCAGGATAAAAAAGATAAACAAGAGATAAGTATAAAAAGGTAAAAAGAGACAAAAATTTGCTAATATACTTTAAAATAACATTGCTTGTTTAAGATACGTATTTACTGAGTAGTACTTTTTTAACATGAAGTTTAAACATTTTGGTATTATTTTTTTTACTTTCTTCAGAATATTTGTTATAGATTTGAATAGACTGGTATAAGATGGAGTTATATCCGAATTTTGTTGTATTAATTCTAGTAAGATGAATATTCATATGAATATGATCATGAAGTCTTCCTCTTGTGGTAAGTTGGGTATTGGTATGAACTTCTGACTGCCTTATTTTATGGATGTGCACGGCCATATTCATTTCGAATTCGTCCGTTACCATTAAAATTTGAAGATGGTTATAGATCCATTTGGTGTGTGTGTACCATCCTAGTCCGAACAAGTTTTTCAGTGCCTTATTTTGGGTTACCTGTAGAGTGTGCTTTAGACAGTGACCTGCCGTACCCCAGACGTTGATACCATGGGCCCTATCGGGAATCTCCTGGGAAATTTTAGTTCCCACGGAAAGTTTCATTCCCAGGAAATATTTCTAGTTATCGTGAACTTCCCTCGGAGTAAATTTTTCCCAGGGAAAAAACTACCAACATTCAAAAAACAAAATTATTTTCGGAGATCGATTTCGAATTGTGTGCAGTGTTATCAAAGGATCATAATTTTTAAAAAATAAACTTAAGTTGAAATTCCCTTTACAATAAAACAAAATTTCCCAAACAAATTTCCCATCCATGTGAAGAAAGAAATATTGGGTGCGATCATTTCAACTGAATTGTATAAAATTGCATAAAATTGTCCTCTTCGATACCTTGCTAGGGTGCACAACAAACAAAATAATTGAATTTTTTCATGTTGCCAAATTTTAAATTTCGCAGAAGAACAAAATCCCTCCATCTGAAAACACTGTCCACACATCGTCAGGCTTAGTGCATGTCTTCGTTTTTTTTTTGCTGAAGGTGGGTACCAAAGAGGAGTCGGCAAGGACCACGATGTAGGTCTTGCCCAGTCAACATTCTCGGAAGTATTGTCGAACTTCCTTAACATCTTCGAGGAAAAGCTTTGTCCAGAATGGATCAAAATTCAAACCGCGGAAGAGCAAAGAAAGAAAAATTTATATTTTTTCGAAAAATATAAACTGAGTGATCTTTTTCTTGGTTTTGCATTTTCGTTTTTTGCTGCAAGAAGGTAATCCAAATAAAGATGCATTTCGGACAAATTTTGCCAAATCTTTTTGCCCTGTAGGTAGTAAATTCAGTTTCTATTATCTGTATTCTTTTCCATAATACTGACCAGCAGTTCTATTTTGTTTTGATTTTTGATAAATGCGGAAAAATTCCAGAGAAATTACAACAAATTTCCCATGGAAATATTGTTCACGATAGCAATAAATTCCGAGGGGAATTTCGAACACCATTCACGATAAGAATTTTTCGAACGTGGGAAATATTTCCCGGGAAATGTCGTTCGCGATAGGGCCCCATAAGTTAATTGGCTATGAAAAAGCGCAAAGTAAATTTGTTTTCAGAGATTTTCAGGAACATTGCAGCGAATTCGACCGAAAACTCCAGCTAGAGATGATAGTTTTTTCGAAAGTTTTGTAATATGGTAGTCCCAATTTAAGTTTGAGTCAACCCAAAGTCCAAGATATTTAAATTGGCTGACCTGTTCCACTTCAGTTTTTCGATAACTTATGTTTAGTTCTTCACATGATTTGCTGAATATGATGTATTTAGTTTTCCGAGCGTTAACACATAGCTTTTGGGCATTCATCCAAGATTCGATCTTCTTCAAATCGTTGTTCATTTGATCTTCGAGAATTTTTGCGGAATTTGCGTTATACATTAGACTTATGTCGTCTGCAAACAGAACCGGAGAGCCCCTGAGAGGCATGTTTGTGAAGTCTTGAATGTACAAGCAGAAGAGTGTTGGGCCAAGAACACTTCCTTGTGGCACCCCCATCTCCACTGGTTGCCTACCACTTTTACAGTCATTTAACGATATACATATATTGGAACCTGTCTTTTAGGTATGATTTGAACCAATTGAAGGAAGTGCCTCTTATACCTAATGCGAAGAAAGCATTCGGTTTTTTGTGTTCGATTCGGAATTCATATGAGCATTGATCACAAAAAGAAAATTTAGTTTTTCGTTTCACAATTTTGAGAAAAATTGATCCAAACATTTTTTTTGCGTTTTTTTTATCAAAATTTTGAGTTTGAATGCAAATTTTTTGAAAACTATTGACACAAATAATATAATTTAAATGTAGAATTATAGAACAAACTTCTGACTTTTAAAACCATTATTGTTTTGCATTTTAAGTATTGTCGTTGTTTTTTAATATTTGTTTTTCCATTTAAGTCGTTTTTTTCGAAAATCGCCCCTACACCCCAAACGGGGCGAGATAGACCCCCCCTCCCATAGTAAAAAATGCTTGTATTTGATTCCTCTACAAAAATCCGTTATCAATTTTCGGCGCCCAAGTTATCGTACTCTCCCCCAAAATTCTGTAAAAGAAACATTGTGCGCACTTTTTTTCATTATCAAAACAATTTTTTGATATGATCCAATCAGGTTGTTGACAAAAGACTATAGGCGTTCACACAAAATCTTGCAGGCGATGTATAAGGAAACTATGCCTCTGTAGTTGGCGCAGTTCAGGGGGTCTCAATTCTTAATATGGTTTAGAGACCTAGGAAATTTGATGAAAATATAAATAATTTAAAGAAATAAAAAACTGTTTTATTTTTTATTTTTATATATATTTAATATTTTCACAACATTTAATTTTTTATTTATTATAGCGACGCGTTTCCGATTAATAATCCATCATCGGGCTAATGCTAACGGACTGTATATTTTTTAAATAATTCTCATATGCTTACAGTCGTATTTATTAGATTTTTGTCTACTTAGACACTGTCTAACTATTTTCAAATTGATAGAAATATGCTTTATTTAATAAAAATAAATATCACATAATTCACGGTTAAGACAATCTACTCTTGTGTCTAAGTTTGGCAGCTATAAGACAACAATAAACAACGTTTTTAAACACATTTTCTAAAGTTGGACAGTTGTCTAAAGTTAGACAACGTTTATAAATAAGGCCATTAGTGTATATATGTATATGTCAAATTAAAGATTTTATTTTATTTAGTTGTACCTTTGCAATTTTTCGAGCATATTTGTGATCATTATCAGCTCTTTATTCACAAAATCAATTAAACATACGAACAAACATCAGGGGTCAAGATTAACATTAACATAAACAAAAACTTGAAGAATTGTAAATTATGTTTTGAGGTTATCACAATCATATGCAACATTTCCGGCAATATTCTTTCTGAATAATATTGCTTAACTTCAAAAACTTCATTGTTTGCAATTTCGAGAGCAGTTTTTTGTGTTCTCTCGTTGCTTATATGTGTTCTGTGGCCAGAGAGCCGATTTTTATGTTTTTATTTGGAAGTACCTATATACATATGTATACGGAAGAGCATCTTGCCTTTTTCCCACCTAACCCTAAGTAGTCGATCTTATACACCGTATCAGTTTAATTTGACTTACAACAACAATTAACATAGAGAAGTAAACGCTTATCTATATAGGTTCAATTATTTTGACCAAACAAGATGAAAATGGACATAATCATTATTATTCAGGAAAACATTTCAATTTAACAAATATTCAGGGTGTTTTGCATAAGATGCGAAAAAAGGCTAGGACATCGAGAAAAGTAAAAAATTGTATGGGAGGGAGGGTCGAATTTCCCCCTCCCATTTAGGTGGTAGAGACAATTTTCTAAAAAATCGATTTGAATTAAAAAAAAATTAATTGAAAATTAACGGTACCATTTACTATGTCATGTTATATGAAAAAAAAATGTTCAAACTACTAGCTTTGATCAAAATTTTTCGCTGTAAAGTAGTATTTTTGTTTTTAATATTCAATGCTCTTATCAATTTAAAGGCAAATGCTAAAAACCAGATACTAATTGCTAAAATGTTTATTAAGCATCTAGTTTTTAGTGTTTGACTAAAAATTTATAAGAGCATTGAATTAGCATTCAAAAACAAAATAACTACTTAATAAAGTAAAATTTTTAACAAATTTGTTTTAATTTTGAGTTTTAGAATTTATTTTTCCAAGATAATTTTATTAAGAAACAAAATTTAAAAGTGGACAAGTGGTTTAAAAAAAAAAGTATAACACGGCGTTGTAAGTGTTACCGTTAACTTTTAATAATTTTTTTTGTATTTTGATTTTTGATTGATTTTTAAGAAAATTGTTCCCAGTCATAAACAGGAGGAAATAGACCCCCTTTCATACGATTTTTTTCTTGTTCTGACCCAACCTTCCCGCCCTAGCCTTTTTTCGCATCTTATAAAAAAACACCCTGTATACATGTGTATGTAGTTGGAAATTTAAAAATAATTTATATAATTATTCGTGTTATTGCCATAAAAATGATTAAATTCGCACTGATACAAAAAATGTATTATTTTTTTATTCATTAATTACATGTGTACTGTACATATGTACATACATATTTAAGTATAAATAGAGTTGTTTGGGGTAAGACGGTATATTTTGTATTGTGTGCTGAAATTCTGAAAACAAATTAAACCATCTTCAAAATCAAACTAGCTTATATTTTGGAAGCTTGTGAAGTACAATTGATTTCATGCAGCGTTAAGCCTAGTACGCTGCTGATGCGAAACGAAATTTTTCGTTGGTCTCCAACACGACAGCGAAATGCTTACGAAAACGACAACGAAAAATTACCCACTTAAAGTGTCACCAAGCCACCAATTGCGAAAACAAAATACAAAAACACAGGGCATAAAAATTACAGAGAGGCACGCTGATATATGAAAGAAACAACATATACAAACAAGAATACAACTCAATTGTCACTTTTCCGCACACAATAAATGGTCTGGACAATTAATTCTATGCGAAAAAAGAGCAGAGACTTCTCCAAATAATCTACTACAAAAATCAATTTCGCTTATAACACTTCGTAGTGCAAAACGAAAACCAGAACGAAACTTTTCTTTTTTGATTTCGTTGTGTCGTTTTTGTATGGGATTTTTCGTTTCGCATTAGCAGGGTACTAGGCTTTATTGTGAGTTTCCTCCTAATATTTTTCCATCCGAAATTTTAAATGCTATTGCGAGCTTCGCCCGAAAGAAATAATTTCGAAGTTTGACCAATTTTTGCAAAATCCTGTTCTACACCATTCACCAACAACAACAACAACATTTGACAGACTGACAATTTCTGCCCAAAAGAGTCTGAAGCAAACTTCGGTGCGAAAAGAAAAAGAAATTTCAAAGATCTATGTCTAAAGATAAATAAGAGGTTTGGAAGTCGGTTTAAAAATAATAAACAGTTTTACATATGTATGTACGTACCTTTAAAATTACGCGGTGAAACTAACTGGACTAGTTTTTGTGTTATGAACAAATTGAAAATCTTATTCTCGTATAAAATATTTAATTTAATAGCTACGTATCTTGTACTAGAATATATGTATAAGGTGCTAGTTTTGCTTTCATTGTTATAGCATCAATGGTAAGGTAATTCAATAAAAGTTATTATATGTGGTATGGGCCAAAATTAAATATTTGTTGAGTTAAATATAATAATTGAGTCATAACTAATAACTTTCATTTTGGTATATAAATAAACACTGATTTTGCTTTCTAAACATCTAAAAACTTAAGGAAATTAAATTTCTAACAACAACTAATTCTTTTAATAACAGAGAAAACGACATTGTTTAGTCTTACCCGCCGGACGATCTTACCCCAAATGACTCTAAAATAAATTATCTATCAAGGTTGGTAATCTTTTAAAAGACGAAGAAAATTTTAAACCATTTCAGTACTTCATAAAATACCTACCATTCAAGTCTTTTTTAAGATTTATTGATTTTAATAATGTTTAAAAAATTAATTAATTCGAAAACATTTTTCGACGCTGAAATAAAGACCTGGAAAGGACCCATGAAAGAGATTAAATGTGGTACGGATGGATCGCTGGGTCATGTAATATTAAAAAGTTTACTTAATAAACCGGATTACGTATGTCAGGTAATAAATTAAAAATTAATTCGGTTTTAGTTGTTTTGAAATATTTAATTAGGTTACATAGATCAGCAATTTTTTATATTACTTTTTTGTGTGCCAGCAAATTAATGCTATTTTATAATATTCACCAACGAAGTAATTAAAATTGAGAATTGAGCAATTGGTTTTTAACATTTTTAATATACACACATTATGTTATGTTGAAGCGTTGACTGGAATAAGATATAAATAAATGTTCTGATGTCATAAATCTGAAGTTTTAAAAATTAAAATGCTTCCATTTATTTCTTTGATTTTTTTCTTTATAAATATAAAAGTTGATTGTCAAATTTTGGAATGTAATATTATTTCTATCATTTATAGAAGCAGAGATCAGATATATAAGCAATGGAGTTAATTAGACTTTTTAGTCATCGGTGAATACTTGTTGGTAAAGGTTGAGGATTTGTTTTTTTTTTATGCGATAACCGATAAAGTTTTAGTTAAAATGGGAAGAATATCCGACAATAAAGTCAGAAATAGTTCTTGTTTATAACGAAAAGAATACAATTTTTGATCAAAAAACCTTAAGTGTTTGTTATTAGTAAAACATACATAAAAGGGAAAAAATATAAAAATTTCATATTTTACTTTGGAAAATAAAAATATCTCAACCGAAAACCCAATTTTTTATATTTTTTAAATAAATCCTTTTTAAAGGAACTCTCCTAGAGAAAATAATTGAAATTAAAAGTCGACAATTATTTCTGATCTCTGCTTAGAAGTGTTTTTGGGCTAAATTGGAGCTAAATTTATCCAGCTATTAAAAAGATAATTATGTAGCTGTGCAGTAATAACGAAAGGCTTGGGTGTACGTTGTTCGTTGTTGTACGCGGAACAACGATAAGCAAAATGATAGAACTGAACAACGAATGAAGAACGAACGATAAATTCAAAAGTTTCAGGTTTCGATGTACAATATTATTAACCAACGTACGAACCACGAATAATGTTTGTGTAAATGCGAAAAGCGTTTTATGGAGCTTTGTTTTGCAGTGTAAATTGTACTTTATAATTATTTGTATTTGTGAGTAGAGGAACTCTTACAGTTTTTTCAATTTAGTTTAACAAAAATGTTTAAGCAAAATGTTATACTAAAAAAAGAAGAAATTGTGCGTGGAAAAGGAATGCCTATATATTCACATTAAAACAAATTTCTTAAACGAGAACAGTATGACGAAAAGCATTTTATACTTATACTTATTTTTAGATATATTTGGCATTTTGTTTATAAATATTCAAATTAGTAAACAATAACAAAATTATCTTTAAAAAAATATCATATTTACTAAATTTGCTGTCATCAACAAAATTCAAAAAAATTAATATATTTTCTTTTGAAAAATAAACTGCTTCCCAACAATATTTAGAGTTTTGCACCTATAGACAAAGAGCCCACAGCTAATTTCGGGTGTGAATAATAGCAAACATTCACTGGTATTTTTATATAGACCTTTTCATTTCATATGCAAATATGAAAGTCTTGCATTCTGTGGTTGGGGCATCTATGACATATGAAACATTTATTTCAAGATTCATTAACATACCTATCAATATTTTCAAAGGGTTTTTGTAATATTCTACGAGTTTTTATGAAAAATACAAAAATACTTTACATATAAAAGGGAATATTACTTTTTACTTGCGCTACACATATTATTATAACAGAAAAAACTAAGAAACTGTGTCTCACAAAAATGCCCGTTTCCATGACTGTATCTCGAACTATACCCTAAACCACTGAAGATATTTATTTTTCAAACCTTGAATTTAAGGTTTTTTGGTGATTCCCTAGAGACGAAATCGAAATTTTTTCTTGGCTGCAAAAATAACGGTACCCTGCTGAAAACAACGGATATGAAAAAGGTTATTTATGTCGGAAACAGCTTTAACGATTTATGTGTACTATCTTAGCTATGGTTTCCATTTTGATGAAATGTAGCACGAACAGTTATTAACTAAACTCCCATAGAACCGCTTTCTTTGATTTTTTACTTTTTCGTTCTGATTTACTTAACAGGTTTTGATTTTATGCAAATTTTCAAAGCGAAATAGTGCCAATTGGGCCTTATTTCACGTCGCTGCCAGAATAAGAACTTTTTAACCGACTGATGTCAATGTTTTTAAAAAAGTAAAAGTGAATGTAAAATTCAACTGAGCTGGTTTTTAAATGAGTTAGTTTACGAATCGAAACACTGCGTTTTTGTTATGATGTTTCTTAGCAGTTCAGTTTTAATTCTCCACTACGTGTCGCTCCACCAAATTATTTATTATTCATAAAATAAATTATTTACCTAAAGAACCATACAAGCAAGTTCATGTGATCCAGTGGTATATTTTATTTATTTAAGCGATTAATGAAACAAAAAATTAAGATAGTAATATGTTGCTGCAAATATTTGACCGATAGTCAATTTTTGTCAAACTTGCTTTTTATGACGTATTAGTTTACTTTAAAGAATACGATTTATTAAATAAAGATTTTTTTTTTAATATCTTATCTACCTTTGTATGTATAATTAGACGCAAAAATATTTTTTGTCAACTGCACGTGCATTTTGTTAATGCAATGTACCTATACTTTGAAAGCAAAAATAGATTATTTATTTATATAGCTTATCAAATATATTCATGCAGCATACATTAGGGCAGTGTGTGAGCTCGCAATTGGAATAATTCAAAAACTAATTAAAGTCTCCAAATAATTGTTTTTCATTTTGAATATGAAATCGCAACCGAGATTTTAATTAAATATGAAACATATTACGATACCATAAAATACGAGAAAACTGAGTCTCGCAATTCCCTGTACCTTAACCTATATAGTCTATAAGCCAATGAAGCGATTTACTTCAATCTTGGAAATTAAAATTTGAGTTGATTTAGATATTTAGAAATTTTTGATTTGCTCCAAAATTTTGTAAATTTCTTCCTAATATTTAGGAAATTTGCCACTGTGACACATCGGGGAGATTTTTTTTAAGTATTTACAAAGTATTTTCTTCAAAAACCTTGTTTGTTTCGAATTCAACTTGTTGAAAGATATATCGTTATCATAATGCAGAATGATTATGCATTTTTGCATCATACCGTTACCGCTATACGTCAGATACCAGAAAATATTTGAATTCTTCACTAAGAATAAGTACATACTATCTACTGCAAATCAGCCAATAAACAGAGAGCATGTGGGGAAGATGTAAACAAATCATCATAACGAGCTACTCTATCAATTATTATAGCAATCATTTACTTAGCGTGCGCTCGAAAAACTAAGTGCAATTGCATCAAACAGACATGTACATAGATAGACTAGCTTTTTGCAATAAAAGCCGCTGTCACTATCTGAGGTGGTTTTGTAATCATTGAAGTTCTTCATACGTTTGGTGATTCCACATCGGTTCAATCAATATTACATAAGAATTCAATGCCTAGTAAAGTAACAAAAACGAGGACTCTTTTCGATCCCGAGACAAGGACATGGAGTGGTCAAAAAGTGAATGTGCAAGCTGGCCCTGATGTTTCTTTGGGTCGGTGTATGATAGAAAGTTTACTTAAATCACCAGAACACATTTCCCAGGTAAACACATATGTAATTTACTTAGGTGCAATCAGTGTTGTGTGCGTATAGTGATTATACTTTGACTGAAGTATTAATTGAGGTCAATTATTTGGAACGATTAGATACTGTGATTATTTAATGAGTCCTATTACAGTACCAACTTTTTTCCTTAAATAAAATAAATATCGCAGTGAATAAAAATACCTAGATATCGTATTCCAGATCAAAATTCAAATAAATATAAATAAATATTTCATTAAAAAGGCCTTTAAACTAGCCTTCATTTATCCAAACAACCATAGACATAGCCAGAAAGTTCCAATCCATCCTAACCTAATTTGTTGTATTTTAGATCTGCGACAACAATGGAAAACAATACACCAACAAAGAAATCCTTACAATGAGCATTCGGATAGCTCAACACCTTGATAGTATTGGCATTCAGCAAGAAGATGTAATTGGTATTTGTGCTTCTAATACGGACTACCTAGCTCCATTGGTGTTTGGATGTTTTCTCTGTGGGGCAACTTTAAGTACCCTAGATCCTTCATTCGATAAAGGTAAGATAAAAGGCGTATTTTTTGCAAGCACGGGGGGAATCGCACGAAAAAAAAAAGACCACAGGGATTAGCGACAACAGCACAAAAAAAGGAGTTTTCATACAAACTATCCATAACAAGTACCTATATAATTCACTCCGGTAATACACTTTTTCTGTGTGCTTAAGTTAAGCCCGGAGAATTCTCTGGGTTTAGCTTAGCCCGTATAGGCGTAGAAGATTAGTTGTTGTTGTATTTAACATGTTGATTGCTTAGCACGGACTTCGTTTTTTTCGTCCAATTCCCTCCGGGCTTACAAAAAACACGCCTTATATCATGAATTTTCTATTGGTTCTATTTTATTTATTTGTTTATTTAAAAGAAGCTTATACAATAAATTCACAAACTTTTAAGGCATAAGGGTAGAAAGACCATGTACCGCCGTTTAAGTTTAGATTTGTATTAATTTTTTGTTTTAATTTTTATATCTCGTTATTTTTTCCGTGCAAGGTAGTTGATCTTTTGATTTAAGTTTGTAGGATCAAGAAGGGCAGCCATTTGTTTTGATAGGTCTGAAAAGTTTGAAAATTGTCTGAATTTTTTGGGCATTCTATAAGGATGTGTTGAACAGTCAGACCTTATCTACAATCTACGCATTGTTCTGCTTCACTTCCGTTGTATAAGTGTTTGGTATTGAACAATGTTTTACTTACTCTGAAACGGAAAAGAGTGATGCATTCTTGTCTTGTTATAGCTCTCCATGATATGGAATATTAACTCTTTGTTAAAGGTGGATTTGTAAAAAACTGTTGCTATTAATCCATTGTTCATTTATTTCTCTTCTGTGTTTCTCAAACTAAGTTCTTTGTTCAAGCTGGTAAAAGTTGGGAGTTTCTATTAAGAGCGGAAGTTTTTGTACTTCTTTCGCTGCAAAATCTGCTGCCTCGTTTCCTGCGATTCTCATATATCCGAGTACCCATGAAAGTAGAATGTTTTCGTTTAGGTCCCTTTTATGTGATTTAAGAAAAGGACATTTATTTGTTGGACTCTTAAGCCCATTCAGAACCCCACGTTGTCAATGCAAATAAGAGTTTTTTCGGTCCAGTTACTGGACATTTTGACTGCTTTTTTAATTCCAACAAGTTCTGCGATGTTATTTCCTGTCTGGGCTGGCAGCAGACCTTGGTGAAGAATAGTTGTACATCCTAAGGGAATGTAGTTCAGGGACTGAGTAAAAAATCCGTAAAAGATCCATCAGTATATAAGATTCTATATTTGGTTTAATAGAATCCATAATATCCTTATCTGGAATATTCTTGGTGGTGTGGAATCCTTTTTATATTTTCTTAAGCTGGTATCAATTTGAAATTGTTCATAGATCAAGGAGGCTTATCTTTGATATTATTAGGGGGTATTTCCTCAGGGAATGTTGTAAAATGTAAGATGAGTGCAATATTGTTAAGTATTGTTAAGTGCTGAAATGCTTTTGCTGCTTTTAATATTCTGTGATAGTTGTAAGGTATTTTTAATTGTGGAATGCAGGGGATGTCACATATCCGTTATAGCCTTGGAACCTAAGGTGATCGCTCTTTTACACAGATTTTTTTTAAAGGAGACGTACCCTGCTTCTGTTTTTCTATAACACATCTATACTTTTTTTTAATGGTCCACATATAGGTTGTCAAACCATGTATGAAGTGTTCCTTCAACAAGGGTTTTAGCGATATTTAGTGCAATTTCTATGTGAGAGCCTTTTTTGCGGGAACAGATTAGATATTTTAAGCATATCGTTGCGGAGTTTGAGTTGATCTGTGATTTTCTTAGTTTGAATGTTCCATTTCAATTTCTTGGTAAAAGCAACTCCCAAGATTCGAAAATCGTTTTTGAGCTGAATTATTCTATTACGGAGACTGATTGTTCTCGATTGAAATTTCCGTTTTCTGCATAAATGAAGAGCTTCCGTTTTAAGAAGGGGTACTATAGCTCCTTGATTTTTAACCATCTTTGAATAGTGCTGTCAATTTGAATGAGATTCTATTCATATTTTACTTATTTTTCCAATAGATGGCATTCGACACATCTTTGCTATAACTAAGCCAAAACTTATGTTTTGTGATGGAAAAATATACGAGATCGTTAAAGACGCTTTGGCCCAAGTTAACTCTCTTATTCCAATTTATACTATGAAAGATCATTTAGAGGGAGTGAGAAAAATCGAAGAACTGATTGTTTCAACAGGAAATGAAGCTTCTTTCGCTGTAAAACCATTGAAACGGGGTTGCACTCAAACGGCTGCAATTTTATGCTCTTCCGGAACAACAGGACTTCCTAAAGGAGTTTGCATGTCCCATGAGAGTTTGGTCAATGGAATGATTTTGTGAGTAATTACAATAATTTCAGCAACAAAAAGATAAATAATATTGACTTATTTTATTTAAAGTACATTAACAGAAGAAGATAAACTACTTTGCTTCAGTACGATCTACTGGCTTTCTGGAATTTTATGCCTTCTTCATGGAACCATGTCTGGTTGTACTAGAGTGATAACTGACCAAAATTACTCACCTGAACTGTTTTTGAGAATAATTGAGCAATACAATCTTAATGTAGTCTTAACTCCGCCATCACAAATGGCCACGGTAATCCGATGTCCAGATTTTACAAAGCGAAACCTTAGTTCCCTGGAAACATACATCTGTGGTGGGAGCGCTGTTCCATTTGCAGTTGTTCAAGAATTTGCACAACATGTTAAGAACTGCGAGATGATCATTGGATATGGAATGAGTGAAATTTCTGGTGTATGTAGTTATGGAACCCCTACTAAGCCTGGTGAAAACGGACAGTTGTCGTCGAATGTGACAGTCAAAATTATTGACGATGCTGGAAAAGAGCTTGGAATCGGTGAAATGGGAGAAATTTGCATAAAATGTCCATTCCAATGGGCTGGATATTATGGAAACCCTGCAGCCACAAGTCAAATGTATGATCAAGATGAATATGTTCATTCCGGTGATCTTGGCTATTTTGATGAAAACGGTTCATTACTGATTGTTGACCGAAAGAAAGATATTTTGAAATATAATAATTTTCACTTCTTCCCTTCCGAGATTGAAGAGGTAATTATACAAATTCCAGATGTGGTGGAGGCGTGTGTTTGTGGAATTCCCGATATAATCTCAAGTTTCCTGCCAGCTGCTGCTGTCATTAAGGTTCCAAATAGCAGTTTAACCGAAACTGACATTATCAACTATGTGGCTGAGAGAATGGCCCATTTTAAGCATTTACATGGAGGAGTTTATTTCGTAGATTCGTTGCCAAAAACTGCTTCTGGGAAAAATGTTCGTGCTCGTGTGACCAAAATTGTTGAATCCCTAAGAAAACAAGGAAAAGAATAAACATAAACATACGTATATAAATAGGTACATAAAATAATGTATGTACTGTGTATTGTACAATGATTATACTTTTCTCTATAAAATGTCGTCATATGAACAAAAATGTGGTTTTTTCGATATCTATATGTATGTATCCATCAACCTAGAAATATTTTTAAGTTGTTTTATATATTCTATTCGCTTTTCTTACAAAGTTTAATGTTAAAAAAATTATATTTTTGTATATTTGATTATAATTGTTTCAATATAAAATTCAGATTTTTGTTTAATTTCGTTAACTTAATCCATAAGCTGTGCAACGTGCCTTACAAAAACCGTATTTTGTTACCAAGGGTTGTCAGGTTTGAAACAGCGGAATGGCCAAACAAAAAATTTAAACTGCCAAAAAATCTCCAAATTTAAAAATTTCGTACCAAAAAATCCACCAAATTGAAAAATGAAATTAAATTTCGGAAATTGTAGTTTTTACATCAAAAAACTTTTTATTTAAAAAAAACATTTCAGCACAGGGTTCAAAATTATTAGAATATTAGAATTTCAATGTACAAAATTTAAACCGCCAAAAATTATATACAAATTTTGGTTACCATGCACATTCGATTATTTACCAGGTGCAATAACCCTTGATTAAAGATAATCAGCTATGAACAAACTGGCCCTAAGTCTTAGATGAATTATAAAAAATATGAAAACTCCTAAAATTTGTCCAAGATTTTGTAGATTTATATACTAAAGTCAGTTTTTTCACAACCGATCATCTTTAATTAACGAATATTTCATCTGGGAAATCATGTGCATGGTAACCAACATTTTTATCAAGGAATCCATAATTTGAGTTATTAATCATGGAAATCAGTAATTAGCTGATTTTGGTTTATTAGCGTCGTTTAACTAGAACATGTGAAAGGCATAGCACAGATTTAACCCACTGTGAACAAACTGGCTGTAACAGAAGAATTTACCTAAAGCGATTCCATTTAAAAAAAAAAAATGATTTTTTTTGTTGAAAGGAATTCGACATTTTTTTGATTGGCAATCGTCATTGTGAATAGGTGGAAATACCTATTGTGATTTATCCCAACTACCATTTGTATGACAATTAGCTCACTTTCGAACAGATTCTGTTCAACAATTTTTATGTCAAACCATTGTCAAACCAAAATATTTGTGTATGCCAAATAAAATTTGATTGATTTCGTGAAATTTGACAAAAGCAAGAAAAAACCCTTAGTGCTGCAAAATATTTAAAAAGAGAAGAAAAAAAATACATTATTGCTAGAAAATAAAACGAACTTATTAAATAATTTCGGCAAAAGAACATACAAAACAATCATCCACCAGACCAGGCAGATTCAGTGATAACTTTTAAGCAATGTTTGCTACAAGCGCAGGCCTTGTTACTGCCTAAAATCAATCCTCTAATAACAAGCAATACAATACCATAATTACAATAGAAGCGGCGGCGGCAGGAGACAGATCTAAACTGGACGGACAACCATGAATCTGAATGTTTTTATGGCCTATTTGGCCGTGTGCGCTCTTTGCCTTCAAATCCCAATAACCAATTCCAAGACTTCGACACTTTGGAAACTAAATACCGATGACAGGAAAATCACAGGACGGATTGAAGAAGATAAGGTAAGTAGAGTGTTCGTCTCAATAAGATTTGTACATATATTTTATGAACTTATGTGTATGTGCCTTTTGCAGGACATGGTTCTTCTCAATTCAGCTGTAAATGAAAAGTATAAGAACGACGATGTGTTTAACATCATCACATCAACAATTGCGTACGGCTCCTCTTGGAGCAAACAATCTGTCGAGCGTTCGTGTGACATTTCATGCGATGGGTGAGTTAATACACTTCTTGGTACTCCAAATTAATTCAATTAAATGCATCCGTGCTCTATTGTTTCAGAAGCGACAATGACAGTGGGGTGAGTCTGAAAGGAATACCCCCCACAGCGTCGGTGGTAACAGTCGTCAGCTCAAAGACAGCATTAAAGAAGACCAACAGCGAATTGGATGAAGTGCTGGATTGTGGCAAACCCGTTAATTTTACTTACTATGATTATTTGATTGGAGTCGCGCAGAGATTTAATCATCCGCTGATACCCGAGCCTGATGTGAGTTGTTTTATTTTTGTTCTTGAAAGGAATTTTCCTCTGCATATAGCGTGTTTATTTCCGATTAGGTTATTTATTCTTTTTTTTTCAAATACATATTATTTGCTTACTGAGTAATATAAGTTAATTTAAATTCAATCAATGTTTGAGTCAACTTTTTAAGTCTCGATGTTATCAGAAGCAAATTGCGACCAATAATATTTTCAATTATATTGTAGAACAAAACGCAATATAATCATTTTAAGTGGCGTCAATTTTGTCTACTTTTTGCCATCAGCCTTAACGACCAACGCTTAGATTTAAATCAAAATCCTAGTATTACAAATAATACTATGTGAGGTCGTTATTTAATATTTTAATTTAAGTTGAATCAAAAACTGTGCCGTATGAATCAGTAAATAATGATTCAGATTTCTCAAGCAATATGTCTACGGATAGCTACCCACACAAGAAATCAAATACCTATCCATAAGGCATAACACAATATTGTTTGTTTTTAGTTAAGTTTTGACTTTTTAAATGTAAAGCTTGTTTGGCCCGGTTGTAGTATTAGTTTGTATTCAAAAAGTATAGCAAGATCTCTTAGTGTGAGCTAATGAGCTTGAAATCTTGTGTGAGATCGAATGAGCAGAACTGAAATCTGACATTAGCCATGCAATAAAATAACATCTCCCTGAAATATTTGCTTTAATTTCAATGCTGAGTGGAACTTTTAATAATATTCTTCTTAATTCACTCAATCTTTTTAAAATATTTTGACCTCTCTGAGAAATCTCTACTTGAAAGCGTTTTTTAATTATGTAGGATCCGAATAAAAATAACTAAGTATTTCTCAGAGTACAAAATGGATATCGGAAACTGCATTTCGAAGAACAAGATTAAGGCATCGTTGTAAATTCTGTTGAATACAAATTTGACCCCCCGTTGTTAAATAACTTCAAGAATAGCGAAAAAAACTTAGTTTTTCATTCTCAAACGGGAATATCTCAAAAAATTACGGAAAACGATTGACGGATTTGCAAAATATTAATACCCACACAAAGCTGTTAAATCTGAGCTACATATTTTAGATATGTTCGAATAAGTTCCACTGCAAGTGATCTGTTTCAGAGGTTCTCGGATAAAATTTTATTAAGAAACCCATTTTCCTCGTGTATTACCTTATCAAAAGAACTAAGTGATTTTATTGTCGCAGTTTAGATGCTTATGCTTATACTTACACATATATTTTTAATGATCCATTTCAGGTTGCCTATTTGTTTCTTAAAAACAAAGACGAAAAATCCCTCAAAAGCTTCGACATAAGTTTGCTGGAGAAACGTTTGAAACGTGCCAGGAAGGATAAACCACGTTCGGTGCATTTGTACAATCAAATTGGCAACTATTGGCGAATCCGTGGTGATGCGCGACAATCAATAGAATGTTTCCGCCGTGCCCTGGCAATATCACCGACGAATGCCGAAGTTTTACTCAATTTGGCGAGAGTCCTATATAATTTGCAGTATCTTGATGATGCTATACATTTAACAAGAAGGTAAACATTGAGTAACGTTTGGAAAAAAGGTTTTCTAAATTCTATACATATTTGGTTCTTTTAGATCTCTCGAAGTTCAACCACCAGATCGTTCGGCATGGCGTCAGTATTTTACTCTTGGGGAGATATTCAAGGCATACGGACATTTTCAAGAATCTGTGCTACATTTACGCCATGCCCTTGAGCTTTATCCGCAACACGAGCCAATACTCAAAGCATTACGTGACGTTGAAAATAACCCTACGTCACCACTGCATGTTTATACAATTTTAATTATTGCGGCTTTGGTAAGTTAATAATTTATCTTTTTTTTTCAAAAAAAAAAATTGAAAAGGAGATAAAAAGGAATTTTGAATGAATTCGACTTTCTCACAGGTAATAGCGGTTTTTATTGTCATCATTACTTCGTCGGATAATTCAGACGCATGGGGTCAACAATCAGAGTTTGAACCGAAAATTCAGCGTCATTTCAACAGAGCCATGGCAATGCGCTCCCTCAAAGGATTCTCTTCCCGAAACTTTAAGCACAGAAAATACTAAAATAAACATTAAACAAAGAGCACTCTTTACACAAAATAAAACAAAACAAATACACAGGCCGAAGTTGTATTTCATTAGTATGCTTAGTTATTTTCGAGCTTCTTTTCTTAACCACCAGATGGCAACCGAAAAATTGTATTGTAAGTTGCCGTTTGGATGAGTATCTAACCGAGATCTCTATAGATATACACACATACAATATATACAATTTTTTTTTGTTTAAAAACTAGTCTTAATTTTACAAGTTATTGATTCTGAAGTCCAAAAGTATTTGTGATAAAAAAGGAATAGTTTTTTTTTTTTGTTTTTTTGATTTTTCGTTTCCCAAGATTTATATGAGAAATAAAATTTAAATGTAACTCTCGCAAAATTTATTGCATAAAATATTGCCATTATTTTAATTGAAATTAGTTAATTTATTTTTTCATTGAATTGTACTTAAGTTTACTTTTTTTTTTAAATTATGCTTTCGAAAAAAATTTACATTTTAAAAGCCTAGAAAAGAACAAACTCGCCATAGTTATTTATTGTTTTAAGTTATTTTTTTTCCTCTTACTGAAAATGATGCGTTTGAAATATAAAACCAAAGAATTGAATACTTTTTTTTAGTTGTTAAATTATTTTTAGGTTGAACAAAAAAAAAATCATGTACCTTAAGAATTATTTTCTTATGCTATGCTAAAAGAATTCAAACCTCGCCTTAGTTTTTTAAACTTGGGGAATATAATAATTTAATTATGTATGTTTTTTTTAATTATTGTATTTTTACTAAAAAAGGAATTTTTGACAATGATTTTTTCTCATGAGCCTAACACTTGTTATTTACAAAAAAAAATTAAATATGTTTTTTTTTTTGGTTGTTTAAGATTTGTTTGGGTTTTTTAAATTGAATTTGATTTTTCTTAATATTTCTAGTTATTTTTTTTTAAATTCGCTTATGGAAGCCATAATAATGTTTTGAAGAAAAAAATAAAAGTAAAAAAGGAAGAAATATATATATATTAACAATTATTATATTATTAATTCTTTATAATTCGTAATTATAGTACTTTATGTAACTTATTGAAGGAAATCTTAAAAAAAAATGAAGCAAAACTAAATAAAACAAAGAAATGAGCATTAAAATGTTTTGTTGTTTATATTCACCCTGATTATATGTATTACGTCGTCGATTAGACATTCATATTCTTTTGTTAATTGTTTTGCAAAGCTGCTAGGAACTTCCTGGAAAAAGCTGAGCACACACATTGTGTTACTCATTTTTAGGGTAAAACCACATCCGGCGGAAGTACTGTAATATGGCACTTGAACTAAAGCGGCGGTGGGACAATATACAACAAATAATTTTGTATATAATTGGTCGCAAAACTTAATAATCCATTGTAGTACATATTACTAAATTTTGGACAGGGCAAGATATTATTTTCAGGGTTGGTTGGCGACTGTTTGAAATCCAAGAATTGATAAAGTACTGCCATGTACACCGATACTCTGCTATTCAATTTGATCGGAAATTATTCATGTGAACGTTTATCATTTTGATCTTAACTTTTTCGCGTTTCTTTTGATTCTGGAACAATAAGTTTCCTCCGGTGGATAGTAGAAAACAAATATTCACGCGAAAAAATAGCAGAATACGGCTGATAATCTGCAAATCGATAAAATTAGCCGAGGAACGTTGAAAATTGAAACAAGTCATATGTATTTTGTTCCATTCTTCAACTTCCTCGACCAATTTTGTCGATGAGTTATGGAACGTAGGCACACCATCCAAAAGGTCCGGTAAAGAATATGGAATAAAATTACTTTTTAAATTTTCTCAACGTATGCCATGTATCTGAGGTAAAATTTATATTTTAACGATCAATCCTAGGATTTCGATGTATGATTTTCTTTTTCTGATGTCAATGTGGATTCATGTGGTAAAACTGTATAAATGATATTTTCTTATTATTTCCGTTTCCTCAAGCAGTTATCAAATAAACTAATTTATTTCCGTTCCAAAATACCGAAACTTATTCGAATAGTTTTCAAATAAAATGGAATGTAGGGAAAGACTGACCTATAACTTTTATCACTTAATTTCGAAAAACAATTTAATAATTCCGTTGAAAATATTTTCTGAGAAATAGTTTTCATACCTTGTGTAGAAAAAATAAATTTCATCGAAATTCCAGCAACAAAAAAGAACAAATTCATTTAATATTATACTTTCTCTAAAAAATATTATAACTTTATTTAGTTTTCCTTTACTTCTCTAAATTACATATTAGTATTAGTTACTTTCCTTCTTTTTTTCATATAAATTAATCAAGCATTTCACTTTGAAATTGAGCAGCTTTAACACAAAAATGAATAAATTATTATTTTTTTATATTTTAATGAAAAGAATATTATCTCCGAAAGTTTTTATTTTTTTTTACTAATATTTTCTTACAAAATAGTAACATTTTATTTTATTCAATGGAACCTTAGCGAGCTTATAATAGTTATAAAGGACTTGACAAAATTATTGAAATATGTAGTTATTTTAAAAAGATGAAAATTAAGAAGCTGCTTGTTTGTTTTTATTTATTAATTAATAAATTCTTGTCATTTAAAACCTTAATTGAGAAATAAAAGGCAAAAGTGAGTTTTTTTTGTTTATATATATAGAGTTTGAGAACACATTATGAGTTGTGTGTGAGTGTGGTGTTGTTGCTTGTGTATAGTTCGCTTCACTTGGGGCCATAGCTCTAGTTTGAAATCTAAGCCGAGTCATGAATGTTCAAACGGAAGATATCGTGCGCACAGAAAAATGTTCCAGCCAGTGGTTTAAGGACAAAAACTTGTGAGAACGCATGTGGTGGATCGTCATCACACTGCAAATTAAATTTAAACAAAAATTATGATTTTATTATTATATTTTTTACAAAAAAAAACATGAATGTGTGTATGTATGAAGGTAGATTAATACTCATGCTTCTATTTTATACATCCTTAGGAGGTAAAAGGGAAAAAAAGCAAAAAAAAATGGTAATAAGTAATAAGAAAGTATTAAAATGTTTCCCAATTGTTTGTAGTTGATTTGCATTCGGATTAAACGAAGAATGTACCATAAAACAGTATGGTTTTGATTTTTATCAATTTCGAATAGGATTAAGAGCTTACACTAGCCGAGTTTTTTTTTTGCAAAAGAACAAGAGAGAATTTTACCATTTATTTAAGCTAAAAATGGGGAACCACCCACTCAATAAATAGGAAATCTATCTGCAAAAAGTTATGTAACAATTATTCAATTATGTATTTGTGTATGTATGTTGATAAAGAAATATCAACACTTTCTTCGTAGAATGTGGCACTGCTCTTTAAAAAAAAATTATTCTTCTCCACACCAAAACTTGAATAGATGGTAGATTGCTGAGAGGTGTTTGTAGTCACTATATTTAGTTTGCCTTATTTGATGAGCTTTTTTTAATGCAAGGTAAAACTGTATATACTATGATTATAAAGTTTTTGGGGTGCCATTTTAAAAATTGGATGTTACAGATCATTGCCAACAACTGTAAATTTTTTTTTTTAAATTACCAACTCTTATTATAAACACAAAAGAAAGTTCGACAAGTTATAGGTTGACGAATTAAAATATATAGAGACGGTAGAATGTCGATCATTGTCCGATACTAGTAATAAATCAACTCTTTTTGTGCCTTTTCAATCAATTCATACAGTTACCAGGAAAATGATGTCGTTTTAATGATATGTTATTAGTAGTCAATAAAGAAACAAAAATAGACTTGATGTTTCCTCGCTATGTAGATTTAACAACACTTTCTAAAAGGATTAAATGTCATGTCATAACTATTATTATTTAGGAAGTAATAAAAGAAAAAAAAATCATTAATAGCTACACATCGAAAATTGAGAAGTTAATGTCATTCGATTAAGCGTTAAACTTAAGTAAATTATATTGCCCGTCCGGAACCCTCACATGAAGTTTGTTGATATCTGACATGTATTTAGTTTTTTTTTTTTTTGTTCCTGACTACAAAAATTTCATTTATCACTATTGGACGAATGCCAAAATTATTTTTAACATCAATGACATATTATTGTGTAATTTTTGTTATGAAATGAAACTATTTACAGTGCTCTGAAAGCCAACAAAATAAAAAATAATGTGCAAATACAAATTTAGTAGCGTCTTATCGATTTTGTGTCATGTAGGGATTCATTTTAGATAAGAGTTAGAAGGAAAATTATTTTCAAGGAACTTAAAAAAAAATTAGTGTTTTAAAGAAGGGCACACCAAAAAATTAAAAAAAAATCACATAATTCAATTAAACCTATTTACGTACGAATAACAATAGCTCTCTCTCTCTCTCTCTCTCCCTTCTGTTATCATTAAAATTATTTGACATTTATGACAAAAATTGCATTTTATAAATAGGTCTCGTTTAACTAAGTCTTATTGGGAGATTGCTTTGATCAGGCTACAGATCGTGCAGAGCCAACCGGAAGACATCGTGTTGAACGAAGAAACTGTTTGCAATCGGCTTTAGCACGAATGTCTGTATGTATGCATGTGGTTGATCATCATCTGTCTGTTACCATGCGAAAGACATAGATTACCATCATTATACAGCCGCACCGCAGCAAAAAGTTTAAAAAAATGAATAAACAAAGAAACATAAACATTTTTATATATAAAATCACAAATTAACTACAGCAATGCTTAAAAAAAGAAAAATATTTATAATAGTTTCAATTAAGCTAGAAGAAATGTGAAGAAACAAACTGCATTACTTACTTGCAACCGTCCTAGAACGTTAATCAAAACACCACCATCGAACATGGGCTGTGAATCCACTGCGGTTATTACTCTTTTTATCTTTTGAAATGTTAAACTCTGCAAGTAAAAATTAAATATTGTTAAAAAGAAGATGGGCACATTATGTTTTGATTGGTATACTTACAGATAGTTTTTCCATAATTTTTGGCGCTCCTTGTATTTGTAGGCCTTCAAAGGTCATGAAAGAGTCTGTAGCCTAAAAAAAGAATGTTCACAAAATTTCAATATGCAGCTTCTAAACAATAGTTACATTGCTACAACAAATTTTTTACCAAACATACAAAATACGGATATAAAAGTAGTAATTTAGTTATACATAAATAGATTTGCGATTTAGTTATACGAAATGTGGTTGGGTTCAGATATAGGCTTAGCATTTTCTAAATCAACGGAATTAGAACCGGTGCATTTAGACATGGTCTGAATAGTGTCATTTAGCGAATCTTATCAGGGATCAGTACTTATCATCAGTTTTTTTTATATCTGCCCTCTTAAAGCTTTATTGATCAGTGATCACCATACTTGGAAGAACATTCATGGATTTGATTTTCTCCAAATCGGAACTGTTCTTTTCATTTCTGGAAGGACCATGCACCACAGCGGTCTTATATCGCAATAGATAATATAAATATATTATTAAGTATGTTGTTGATAACAGAATATTTAAATATTTTTGACTCGTATGAGCATAATATAGACCTCAGACGGGTATGGCGGTCCCGATTGGAATATCAGGCAAATAGCTTGAAAAGTATAGCCGAGCAACTTGCTTGCTGGTTTCTCTCTTTCCTTCACATACTGGAAGAGGAAGTTGACCTTGAGGATTGTTAATGAACTTTGGCGAGCCAGTCTGTTGTTGGTTGTCATGAGATAACTGGTGCAAGTTTCGCGTTTGATCAGTAATTCAGTTCGCCGGACTCAAACCTCATCAATACCAACAGTTTCTAATTAATGACTAATGGCTAGATTCAACGAGCACTTTGACCTTATTCTGAAAGTAGTGCATTTTGCAATTACTGAGCTCTACAACTGCATTGCGTTAAACACAAAAAAAACGGAAAACAGTATTATCTACTAACTAAACTTCCATTAATCCCAATTAGTAAATTTAAAGCCAATTGATTCCTCGGGTGTCGCTGCTTCTAAGCCTTATAATTTGAGGTTAGGGCTCATTATACGCAAAATAAAATTTCTGCTAAAAAAGCTGGGTGTTTCCACCCAGTGCCGGTCTATTCAAAGATTATATTTATTTGGGGAATGCATAATTAATAATTGTAGACAAGTATTTTTAAACATTATTTTCGCTTACACTGTAAAAGTTAACAACATTTGCTCTTTGTAATGGGTCATCGAAGAGTGCGTAGTACTGCTGAACAAATCCTTTTCCAATATCCTCGTACTGCGGATTCAGGGCCATTGCTGCTGATGGTGGATTTTTTTTTTAGTAACAAAATGTGGAAAATTGAAAGGATTTCAAAAAATGTTGGGAAGATAACACAATACGCGGATTACAATAGAAACTGTTTTTTTGAAAGATGCCTTGCGATGTTGGAAAAAAAATTACAAAAAGAATCGCGATTTCGACAAGAACAGACAGATTTGGTTCCGAATTCCCGATGCTGAATCACATTTCGCTTCTTTTTTTGTACGTCAGTTTTAATTTTTGTTTTGCTAATGGTGGCTGCTCTTAAGACTGTGTTCGTTGAATATGATATAGGCTGAGTTCCACGATATAAACAAATTTATAATGCCTTTTATATTTTTGTACCTACGTAGAACGCAGATCGCTCTAAATTTTAGTTTTCATGCAGTATTCTCTCCAAAATTTAGCCAAGCTAAAATTAGGCAAAGCATTTTAGATGAGAGGTACGTAGCTCCAGATAAAAAATTAAATTTATTTTTCTTAGTGTACACTACTTATCTGTCAAAATTTAGCGCATGAAATAATTGTTCAGCACAATTAGCAGAGATTATGAATTATAAAGATAGGAATCTTTCGTACGTTCCACCCTCCAAAACCCATTTGTTTACATTGTTGTTTTTGTAATATCATCTCGTGTCGATGAATAGATGTGAATTGCAAAAACAATTTATGCGGTGGTGAGTTCATATGTTTGCACTAGTGTGCGTTAAAACATGGACACTAGTGCGCGCTGGTAGGTAAAACAGTTTTTCTGTGCGCTTAAGCTATGCGCGGAGAATTCTCTGGGTTTAGTTTAAGCTTAGCCCGCAGGGGATTAATTAGGCGTGTTTTTTTGCAAGCCCGGTGGGAATTGCAGGAAAAAACGACCACAGGGATTAGTGACAGCAACACAGAAACAAAATGGAGTTTTCATACAAACTATCGATAACAAGTATATAATTTATGCCGGTAACACAGTTTTTCTGTGTGCTTAAGTTAAGCCCGGAGAATTATCTGGGTTTAGCTTAGCCCGTAGGGGATTAGTTGTTGTTGTATTTAACATGGTGATTGTTTAGCACCGACGTTGTTTTTTTCGACCAATTCCCTCTGGGCTTACAAAAAAACACACCTATTGTTACATTAACAATGTTTATGTTTATAAACCGAGAGCCCGCAGCAGATTTTGGGTGTAATTGATAGCAAAAATTTACTGGTATTTTTATATAGATCTTTACTTTTCATATGCAAATATGAAAATCCTGCACTCTGTTGTTGGGGCTTTTGTCGGTAACGTTGCATTGAAAATGCGTTTTGTTTTGGAAGCCAAGATAAAAAGTATAGCAACTAAAACATATTTCAGAGATCTGATCTGACCTAAACATTAAAATGGGGTCCAAGACATCTTGGGGGTATATGTATGAAACCCATTTCTAAATAAATTGTGGTAGAATTTAGAAATATGTTCTCACTGAAAGAAGCTTCCCACCTGATAACAAATATGAAAGTCCAAGACTTTTACATGTGGCTGCTTGTCTGACAGATGCACAGAAATAAAGTCACTATTTCCGACAAACGCCCATGAAATGAAAAGGTCTATATAAAAATACCAGTGATTTTTTGCTATCATTCGCACCCAAAATTAGCTGTGGGCTTTGTCTATTGTTTGTATAGTTCCTCGAAAGCGGTCAACTTCACTCCACTATTAACAAAATTGAATTACATATTTGAATCCCTGTGGCATATCCCTATACTTCAATGGTCTTTACAAAAAAAACAAACTTTTTCATCATCTATTTTGTTTTGCTTCTTTATTAAAATCACCAAAACACAATCGAATGCCTTAAACAGAATTCTTACCATAGACAAAAATGAAGCATCTTTCTTACAGCTTATAATCTAGTTCATAACGCTCATACTGATTCTTTGGGTCGTTCGATATTCTGGGATATCCAGCAATAAGCGCGTCTTGGCCACCAATGTAGAGCGAATTGTAAATCTTCCAATAGACATCGCGAACTTTGCGAGCTGGATGAAAAAGTCCCTGTAAAGTGTATTGCAGAATCTTAATTGGTCCCAGCGAAACCCTAAGTCCTTCTACGGCATCCATAAATGCTTGAACCAAATGCGGAGAAGTTTCAAAAATATTGGGCCATACATAGTTGAGTAGATGAATTAAAGCATCTTCACATCCAAACCCATATACACCGAGAGCCATGTGTTTGATTGCGGCGCATGCTGTCTGTCTGTGAACCAGATCTCTATCCATCAGAGCGTCTTCGAGAAGCGGACACACTGCGTAAATGTAATCTTTACCCATTTCTCCGATGTATTCAAACAGGAAAGAAAGTGATTTAAGAACACCGTTCTGCACATTCAACTCGGGAACACGATATTCGTTCATTAATGCAGGCAGCACTGTAAATGGTCGACAAGTCTCTGCCACAATAGCAATGGCCACTGTTGTGCACACACGATTTTGACGTTCTTGAACTTTCAAGTTGTTGAGCAGGGTGGCGAGCACATCATGTGGACCAATGGCCTTGGCAATATAACCAAATGTGTTGACTGTTGCTCTTCGAATCGCCTTCTTGTGGGCTTTTAGCAACTCAAGCAACTCAAAACAAATACGCATCCATTCCCTGGCCGAGACATATTCCGGACCACGATCGGCAATTCGACCTACAAGATCTATACAGTTCTCCTGCACTTTTTCATGTCGATTTTTTAGGATCGGCGTCAGTCGAGGAAGCAAGTCTTTGATGGGCGGTGTCATTTTGGTCATTCCGATCACGTTGACGATCGCTTTTAAAGCACCCAGAATCGAACCCAATACCTCTGGGTATTCCTCACCCAAATACTCGTACAGCACCACTCCCAAATGACCCATGAGCTTTTCTTCTTGACAAGTCTTCATTACTACGGCTATTCTTGAAATCAAATCAGCAGCCTGCTGACGAACTTTTGCAGATTTATTGTTCAACCGCCAAAGAATCGTACCGCAAATCTGAGGCAAATAAGGCTTCACTCTCTTACCCAATTGATTGACTATTGTTCCGAAACCATTCAGCATAACCACGTCCTCAGTTGTTTGTTCCTGGAACGCATACAAAATACCATCAATAAGCTGTTCTTCCAGACGGGAATCAATATCAGCTGCCCCAAGGTTACCCATGATCTTCTCGATCGTTTCCATGACCATCTTACGATACTGTTCGTTTTCATCCTTCAAATCATCAACCACACGATTGATAATCTCGGAGGCACCCACTTTATTGGCAATCTCCACAGTGGTATCCACCAATTGTCGATAATTACGGCGATCAAGTGCCATTCGATGATTCCAAAAGAACTTGAAAAAGTGGGGCAAAATCTCTTCCTTGATATACTGCGCTTCCACACCATCAGTGGCACAACATTGTTTCACGACTTTCAAAACAATCTTTTTCATCTCCTCATCGGGCGACTGAAACTCACGAATAAGGATCAACATCACTTCTCGGGTATAGTAATTCGCATATTCGGCGTCCATCAATGGAATAAGGTAACCAATGGCTTTGAGGAACGCAGCCAAACCTTTTCCTCTGTGTGTACGAATACCTTTCCACAAGGGTTTCAGCACCGAATCGAAGGATTCGATACCGTAGGGAGTTGCAGCTTCAGCTAAAGCAGCAATAGCCAAGGCTGTAATAGTTCGCACTTTCTGCTGCTCGTCCACCAAACCATGTTCGATAATTTCAACCAATGCCTTGAGATGCGGAAGGATTGCGCAACCCATCAGAATGGCAATTTGCTGCACGATCTTGATACCAGTATGCCGAGCCTGCCAGGACTTCTTACTCTTACATACAGCTTTTAAGAATGGCAACAGTGAAGGAATACCCAATGCTGATGCTACAACGGCAAAAGCACGTGCCGTTGTATTACGAACGTACTCATCTATATTGTCAATATCAGGTCTCATTGTAGAGATCATAGTTGCCAAACCAGCTGCCTTGGCCAAGTTCGAAATGATTTCACGACCTTCAACGCGAGCGTAGTAATCTTCATCAATAAGCAGAGGTTCAATAACGACAAGAATCTTATGCACGTAAGGACGAACCAAATCATCTAATTTATACAGAACTCTGTCGATAACTTTTACCAAAAGATGGCGTTCCTGATCTTCCAATGTGGGGCTCATAAGTAACGGTAAGATTTGATTGAAAAGTGGTCCTGCTCCAAATTCTCTGGCTTTGTCTGTAATTTGACGCAAAGCTGATTTACGCATCGGAGGTGTTCCATTCTTAATAGTCAAGAGAAGTTTCATAATTTTTCGTTCCTTAAGTTCCTCAGGACTGAGGGCATCTTCGTCAACATCTACCAGCAGTTTGTCGAAATACTGTGCGTCCTCAGGTTTCATAAATGGCAAATTCTGACCCTTTGGTTGATTGTCCATAAATTTGGCATTCTTATCTTCCACTTGAATAAAGAAACCAGCCGGAGTCCCAGCAATTGGTGTTGGTGTTGCCATCAGCTTCCGTCCGGGGGTTCGAAGTGGAATGTATCCCGCTGGTGGAGGCAAAATTTTGTAGCCCGGTGGGAACATAGAGTCTAGTTCTTCGTCGGTAAATGGTCGATTTCTCTCGTCTATTTCTTTCTCCCAACGGTAAGCTTGTAGTTGTTCGGGCGTCATTGCGGCAAGTGCTCCCGGTGTAGGAGTTGCCATTGCCATGGCTTTCACTCCTATGGGAGTCGAGCCGCCAGGTGTGAGCATTGGTGTAGCATGACCAGGAGTGGCATGCGGTGTCATTGTGGGTGTCATGTTTGGAGTCATTGCTGATGGTGTCATTGAGGGAGTAGCATTCGATGGAGTCTCATCCCAACGACTGCGACGTTTCGATGCTCCTGGTGTCGATTCGATTACGATGTTATCACTCGGCCCACGGTCGGGCTTTGGAGTTTCTGCCCATCCACTATGACCTGGTGTTTCGCGTTCCGTTTTTGGAGTTTCATCCCAACGATTACGTCTTGCCGATTTATCATTACCTGGTGTATCATGACCTGGTGTCATTGGATGAGCAGGGGTAGCTTCCCACATCCGAGTGCTTAAACCTGGAGTTGCACCCGGGGTTTCGCTGCCTAAAAATGTAGACAAAACATTTGATATAAAGAGAAACACAAAAAAACAAAACATTGATAAATACCTTTGTGACCAGGTGTCTCATCCCATCGGTGATCGGCAGGGGTTTTCTATTGGCAAAATAGTAAACAAAAAAAACATGAATTAGTGCAACTTCTTTTATAAAAAAAAAAAAACAAACTCACATCTTCCCAATTAGGTGTAGCAGCACTACTAGGAGTTGTAGCGGCTTTAGCAGGCACAAAGCTCTCGCTCACCGTTTGATCCCAACGACCGCGTTTTCTTTGCTCTGGTTGTTTGCTTCCATCACCGTTAACTGCCTTCAATGAGCCATCTTTGGATTTTTCAATAATCTTCTTTCGAAGCTGAAAAAGAAAAAAATAGACACTTAAAACTTGAACATAAAATCCCAATTTCAAGAACAAACTTACCTCATTTTCCTCGCCCTTCAACAACTGCTCACGCATAATATCCGTATAGGTCCTGGAGCCAACATCTGGAGTTTTGCCACCTGAAACACAAGAAAACCCGAACAGAGTGCATTGCTGCGTTTATTCAAAATAAAAAAATATCATTCCAATAAAAATCTATGTTTTTTACTCGAAAGCGAATTAAGTAATACATATTATTTTTGATATAAATAGAGGTTTTTGTTTGAACTTGGTGAATTAATTTTTTGTTTTAAATTTCAAATGGTACTCTCTTTCATTTATATACAAAAATAATATTTTAATAAAAATATGAAATTTTTTCGACGCGCCTGCCGTCTGGGTGCAAGATCATCTTATACGATGGTTTTTGATTTCTGGATTTTATTTATTTTTGTTAATAAGAATATATATATGTATGTATGCATTTATGTATATAAATTTCATATTTTTATTGTTTTATACGTACGTGTTTAGATGAGACTCCCATACTTTTACAGATTTACTTTTCATTTAACTTCGTTAACAAATCCTGAAATAATGCTTTTGCGATTAATATTTTATTCAACATTATCAATCATTCTTAACATTCATACTCTAAAAGGGGGGAAACACACATTTTCAATTTGTTGGTGCAATAAATATGTATATTTTACATATTTCTTTTTTTAATCGTTAAGTGAAAAATTATGCGCAGTAGCGTTTTCCCCCTTTTTTCTGTAGTGCGTTTGCCCAGAACATTGAGCGCGGCTTTCCATAGCGCTTTTGAAAGCTTATTTGGATTACTAGCTTGTAATCTCGATCAGAAATTTTTGAAACTTTCATTTCAATCCTTTTTTATTTAATTATTTCATTTGTTTTTATTATTGTCCACAGTGGTTGTGGATGGGCATCCTTGATATATTTAAAACGTTGACCTGTTGCAAAACGTTTGTGAATATTAATAAACTTCATCTTTTGCTTCGGAATCATTCATACTTTTCTCATTCACTCTCATCGTCTATCACACAGTATTTTTTTAGTTTGATACTTGGAATCTTTGTGACCAATAAACAAAAACTGACAAATCTGAGAAGAAACGTGGAAGAACATGTATGAAATAATTCTCCGAATTGTAACAAGCACTTGTTGGCTAACACTTAAGCTATCATTTTAACTCATAAAAAGCTAAATCAGTGATTATTCTTATGCCAAAATAATGCTTTAAGACTTTAAGAATTTTTTTCTTTCGAGGATTCGACAAATACTTCAAGATTATCGCTTGTCATGAAACAGTGCGTCTCACTTTAGCCGTTCGAATTCGGCATTTCCCCTTAATTGCATTGTAACTTCTTACTAGGCCTGAGTTAGATATGAGCTGTATATTTTTATAAGTGTATATACAACTTATGAATGGATCTAGTTTGGGATCGAGCTTTTAGTTTATTTTAGCTCATTTATGGTGTTTTTCAAAACTTATTACAGGCATTGTCGACAACAATCAAAATTCACATTAACAAAGATCATATCATCATAAGCACGATTAGAAATTTTTCATGAGGCGACACAAACTTTCTATTTTATTTTTTTACAAATTAAAAAAAAGAAGAAATTTTGTAATATCATTTGTTATCAACTATGTGCTGAAACAAAAAAAAAAACAGAAACAGAAACATATGTACATATGTTTAGATCAAGTGTTTACACAATTTTTTTAATTCTTATAGTAATTTAACTGTTGCTAATTAGGTCTGCCAAAAAGCAATAATGAAATAGATTTTTCGAAAAGGGAAGAATAAAAATGAAGTGCCGTTTGGCAATTCTGAATTCGGAACGACTATAATAATATAATAAAACAATTTTGGTTGCGCTCATGCAACCACGCTGACGACATGCAGCGAATCTTTGAAAAACCTCTGCATGCATTTTCGCCAAACTCTATTAAACTTTTTTAAATATCAAGAACAATAATCTTACTTTTTCTCAAAAGGATGTAAAGATTGGTTGTTTGTAAGAACAATGGGTGGGTAGATTTGAATCGAATTCTTTTATTCAGTTCGTCAGAAAATTTTTAGCCCGGTGCGTAATGGTTAGTGCGTTGGACTTTTACGCCGAAGGTCTTGGGTTCGATTCTTAGCCTATGCCACCTAAAAACAGAAATGTTTTTCAAGGGTTACTACCTCTTGAAAGCAATTGACAAATCCTCGAAGAGTATCTCTTGTCATGAAAAAGTGCTTCTTACCCTAGCCGTTCGGATTCGGCAGAAAATTGTAGGTCCCCTCTATTCCTGCCAATAACACGCACACAGGAATGGTTGAGAGTTGTAAGTCACTAGGCCCTGGTTCTACACAATAGCGCAGTGGATGTAGTGCTTGACTGCTATTTTAGATGTATGGGTTCGAGCCCCACTCTAGGCAGCATTCTTTTCAGTTTCAAATGGACATCACCCTTGGTATTTCATGAGATAATAAACACCTAATTTCTCAAAACTCTCTCCTATCTTTTTATTCCTTCTAACTAGTGTCGTGCAATTTAGGTTGCATTTAAAAAGATTATAGGCCTTACTGACAATGTGACAAATACTCTCCAAGTCATAACTCTTTAGGTTATTAAAGACTTCTAACACGTTCCTTCTTCAAATAGCAATCTATTGTTTCAAGGTTTTTTGAATAACAAATTGGAGATCTTTTGCACAAATATTTGCAAATATGTACATGGAATTCCAAGTATCATTTTAGAAGTTTTTCAAAATAGAGAAACATATGTACACAAATAAAGTGGTAAACACTTAAACAAAACCTTAAAAATCTAGAAATGCGACAAGAGATGGAAAGATATTTAAAATACACACCATCAGCAAAGGGATCTGCTCTCTCCGGGGAAATTAATATGCGACGTCGCTTCTGACGGTATTCATCTTCTCGATCGGCAATGGTTGGCCGACGACGATCAGCCATTGGATCAAAATCCTCTTTGCCCTGTTTGGGTTAAGGAAAATTTAACATAATTCTTAGTCATGTTGAAAACCCGACAAACCTGTGTAACTTCCTTCAGCACAGACTTGGGCGCAGTATAGGTGGTTCTTTTTTGCGGCACAGGGAATCCGTCGTCCTCATCTTCTTCCGCTTCGTCATTGGCAGCGATTGAAGTATTGTAGCCCTCATAACGCCCCTTTCCAGCCTTTTGCGTATCATCATACAATTCGGTGTCAAAGAAACCACCGCTGTCTAGCAATGCTACACCTTCGGCATTCGTTAATTGGATTTCTTTCTTTTTGGTTTGCAAATCTTTGATTTGGGCTTCGATATCTAAATGAATAAAAAATAATTAATAAATAAACAAGCCAAACAATTTTTTGAACAAGAAAAACGTTTTCGTTATTGGCAGGTTTCATAATTTCAATATGGCCGCTGTAGATTTTCGATGCATGAATTCGTTTAGTCTTTTTTACGAATCATATTTTAAAGAAAACATTGTAATTTATGCATAGAAATGAAGAGGAAAAGGTCAAGTTTAATTTGAGATTATATTTTGTAAATACCTTCGTGAGTCCGAGGAATATTATCCATTGTTTTTTCTTAGCAAATTTTCCTGACACTAATTTTCAACCGCATTAAAGATTTTTGTGATTGTGACATTTTGGATGTGAAATATGAAAGTGTTGCCATATAAAAAAATGAAAAACAGATAACATGGTATGAGCCGATACAAATGGTTAGTCTCCTTTCACACGAGGAAACAAGTTGGTGGAGTTTTTTGGAAGTTTTTTTTTTTAATTTCCAATTTCCACCAATCGTAGACCGTTTATTCCCCTTACTTGGTATCCTTCTAACCTAAAAACAATAGGAAGCAGCATCTTTCAATTTTTAGGTGAGAAGGGGACCAAGTGGAAATTAGTGAACATTAAACCTAATGTGCGCTAATAATAATCCTATAGTGCACATAGTTGTCAGTTAAGAAACCAAAAATTTGTTGCATTCGCGCAACTAGCCTTAAATAAATAAAAAAAAAAAAAAATTGTCAAGAAACGTTGAAAAATGTAACAAAACTATAGAAATGTGCAGGAAAATGAGATCTCGGAGACCTCAGCAATCTCAGTTACCTGCCTACAGTGCCTATGTTATGCAACTCTGGCATCTTTAAAATTGGTCGGTCAAAGCTCAAATGATTTGTTCCAATTTTCTCCGTTTCTCGACTGAAGCCCTACATTGACCACTTTTTGCAAAATTGCAAAAGTAAAAATATTTTTTTTTCTCGCTAGAGCAGTTATTTTGTGAAAAAGAATATAAAATTTTTTTTAAAGCCGAAATTTAAGCTTTCTGCATCATTTTTATGAGTTTCCCAGCCAGAAACACCATCCCAAAATAAGTTTATTTCTGCACTTTTCACTTTTTTGACCAATGTAGTTAAGGCTTAAGGGACAGTTTGTTCACATACCCCAATTACACGCCGCGAAACACTGTATCGATGCATAGTGTCGATAAGGTTTTATGGTCGTGTAAAATGGAGATATACCGGCACAGTGTTTCGCGTAGTATTGCACCGGTAAAGTATGCCGAGTGGTGTGTAAAAAGGGACGGAAAGCTTTACCGATGCGATTTGATTTTTTTTTTAAGTTTACCTGTTTCTTTGGTTTTGAAGTGATTTTTTTATTTAAGGATAATTCACTATGGCAGAAACCGACAAATGTATATGGCTTCATTCCGAAGTGAATGTTTTATTAGAAATAATAAAAAATAAGAAAATTGTTGTCCAAATGGAAATTGTTGACAATTGACTTTTGACAGCCCCACACCGACATATGGGTGTGTAAATGCCCATACAGAATCGGATTGCTTTATCGGTAAAGTGTTTCGATGCTGGCGTGTAATAGAGGTAACAGTGTATTTGACACAAAAACTCTAAAATGTGTAAGGGGTTTAACTATTCGCCTACAAAATTCCATACATTCTCCGGTTCTTAACTTAGATAGATAGATTCACTTGTACCAACATCTACCAATCCAAGAATTTACTCTCAAAAGCGCCCCCCCACATCACATCATTATACTAAACTGACATTTGAGTCATTGTTACAAATTTACAAGACAAGAAAAATTTCGTTGTTCGTATCACAGAGACTTTTTTTCTTCTCGCGAGAAAACCAAACTAATATTTTTTATATTTTAAAACAATAAGAAATTACACTCCCGTCTTCGAAATGGCAAAGAAAACCTACGATTTACTTTTTAAATTATTACTGATCGGTGACTCTGGTGTCGGGAAAACTTGCATTTTGTTTCGTTTTTCTGACGATGCATTTACATCGACATTCATCTCAACAATAGGTAAGCACTAGCAGGAAGGTTTTCTTCCAATAAAATAAAAGGACGACTTTGTCATGGCGAAGGGTGGAGCGGTACAGGTATGAAACAGACTGTGTATATCACCCACCCAACGCCCTACCATCGGAATATCCAATTAAAAGTGATTTTCATCGAATGTCATCTATCGCTGCTGTTTTTCCAAAAAAATTAAGCTATTGAAAAAAAAACCTTTGAACAGAGGGGCTGTTACCCTTCGAAAAAACTGGTTCCTTATGTTCTGCCCTTTTTTACTCGTTGGTGTTCCGATATAAACTGCGTTGCAAGTTCAATTGCAATTACAGAACAATCCCAAGTGTATGTAGCTTCTTCATCATACATCTTTAAGTGGAAGAGAGCTCCACTTTAATTTATATTGTTGGTTCCTCCCCGACTTTTTCGTCTTAATTAATTGACAACAGCCTCCCGTCTCCTCATTGAAGTCTAGTGTGTGGTGCGGTGCGGTAATGTTTCATCTTGTTTTGATTGATGTCACAGAGGTCAACATCATAACATCGCCATGCCGGGGTGAACTGTTGAATATACGTACTCCACTGTCGATGTCGTTTCTTCCCCTCTCATCTGTCTGTCGTTGGTCTATTTAAATATGAAAACAAGCTAAAACCAGTTATGGCAATTTTTTCCTTTAAAACTCTCGCTTCTTGCTCACATGTAACCTACTCGGCTTTTCTTTACGGCGGAATTACAGAAGTAAACCAGCTATAAAGTAATCAATTATTAATAAAAAGTAGAGCTTCTTGTTGGAGCAGACGGAAGGTGGTGATATCATTTACTTTGAACATGAATTCTTTATCTTCGATGGGTAAGGAGGTGAGAGAGGTAAGCCCACCATCATGATAGTGCGAGTGAATGAATTCCTAAGCGCTTGCTACACGCTTGTTTGTTCTAAAAGTAAATAATTAGCTCATTTGGGGAACTTAATGTTTTTATTTTTTTTTATCAGTGCGGGGAATTGTATTTTTTTAGTGGAATAGGTATGAATTATGAACATGGAGTAATCGTCGAAGGCCACTCCCCTGCTCTTCCCTTATAAATAAATACTTCACAATTCTAAAATGCAAAATTTAAAATAATCGTCAAAGGCACTGAGAAGCGCTGAATACAAATTAATACTTTTGTATTAAGTACGCGTAATGATAATGAACGATGATTTGATTTAAGTGTTTAAGAATGTTTTTCTATTCTTGCAAGGTTTTGAGTCGTTAAGATTTCTGGAGATACCATAGAAATTTATTTCAAAAAGATGATAGCATTTTTGACCTGTACATAAAATAAATCACATAATAATATGTAAATAAACTCATACTGCTGAAGTTGTGATGTTTTTTTTACTGTTGCTTTCTTAAATGAAATGTATCAATCTTGAAAGATTAACAATAGAAAATAAATTGAAGGGCCTGTTAAAGAAATACAAACAAATACATATTATTGTTTATTAATAATTATAGTTTTTTCTATTGTTTTATAAATATGTATTTATATTTTTTTAATTATCAAAGAGATTTTTTAATTGTACAAATGTGTACAATTGCACATTCATACATTACATAATGATAATATATTTCAATTAAATAAAGATCTATTAAATCATTTCTCATGAGTAAATTGACAAATTTCAATGAAAATTTCAGAAGATGGAGTTGTTTAAATTTGCATAAAAAAGAAAGCCATAAAAACACATTAAAAAAAATGCATTACTAGGTCACATGTTCTTGGTCCTATAGTTAAAGTAACTTATTAGTTATATCTTTAAAGATTTTATGAATAAGGCCTTGGATACTAAAACAGTTTTTTTAAACTAATTTTGTAAGTACATATATACGTATGTATGTACATATATACATTTTACATACATATTTATAATAGTTTCTTTAACATTTTTTTAACAAAGGAATTTTGTATTGGAATTTTAAGTTATTTAGTAAAATCTTATGAGTTTAAAAACATTTAGAGCATATCTAGGTACATAGTTATGATTTTTCCACTAGGGAAAATCTCGAGTTCAATTTCTTTATACGAATCCGAAACTTGCCCTTTAAACCTACATACACTTCGTGTCACTTAAATGGAAACACATTAATCTAATTATCAGAATCAATTGAAAAATATAGACGAATTATTCTTACATTGGCTTCCAATTCCATTGATTTTGTAGCTTAAATCAAAGTTTCAATATCGTTATACCTAATATTTAAAACGTACTTAGATTTCACAAAATCACCGGTAAATACATAAGTGGCCTTTCCTTGGTTTATAGAATCAGTTTTACTACAATCACTGGTGGGCCAAAACCTCCACAATTAACGACAAGTTGTTTTAATTAAACAAATAAACATGCATCAACCGTCAAAAAACAACAATTTAATAATTATGGAAACGATTAAATAAAAGTTTTGTTAATCCAGCAGGGACAGAGCCTTCTGCAGGTGGGCATACTTCGAGCACCCATACTTTTTTTCTTCGGGTTTCGCGAAGTGCGTTAGTAGATGTGCACTAACGCACTTATAAATTCGCATCTAGTTATATCCACCTATTGTAGGTTTCCAGCAGCCATAAAACAAAAAATTTTGATCATATATGTACTTCTAATTATCTTAAAATTCGTAGACAAAAATTTAACTGAAGCCGCTAAAATCTTGTCTCTTTTTTTAAAAGTTGTATTATCTTATTAGGGCTCTGATATAGATTGACTAAACCGTTAAATTGATTTAAACATTTCATTTAACACATCTTCCAGGAATTGACTTCAAAATAAAAACAGTCGAACTCAGGGGTAAAAAAATCAAACTACAAATCTGGGACACTGCCGGTCAAGAACGTTTCCACACAATTACCACCTCGTATTATCGTGGTGCGATGGGAATAATGCTTGTATATGATATAGCAAACGAAAAAAGTTTTGAAAATATAGTTAAATGGCTGCGAAATATAGACGAGGTACGTAAGGAAAATAGTACCATTTCAAAAAAAAAAAAAAAAATAAGAGATTGACTTACATTCAAAATTGTTATTTTCTAATTTAGCATGCGAATGAAGATGTCGAGAAAATGATTTTGGGCAACAAGTGTGATATGACAGAGAAACGTGTGGTCGGCAAGGATCGTGGGGAAGCGGTAAGTGAACTTTATATATTAAAATTTGCTATGCATGTCTCTGTTAAAAGTAACAACTATTATTTTAACTATTGACTTTTAAATTGTTGTTCGCTTTGTATGCTAAGATTTTTTATCTGCAAAAATTTGGGTGATATACATACATACATAATGGAAATAATGTATATTAATTCTTTAATTTCAATAAAATACCAAAAAATAAATTAACTTTCAGATCGCTCGCGAGCATGGCATTCGTTTTATGGAAACCTCCGCAAAATCAAACATCAATATTGAAAGGGCTTTCTGTGAACTGGCTGAAGCCATTCTTGACAAAACCGCTGGACGCGAAGCTGCAGAAAATCCCGAACGTGTTGTTGTCGATCGTCGACAAACCAGTCAGCCATCCTACAAAGGTTGTTGTTCTTAAACAAACAAAAGTGTCCATCTATGGATGGGTGTTGTTTATGGGGTTTTCGTTTTATACATTCAAAATTCAACAAAGAAAAACAAAACTTCTACAAATCATTTTTTCAATTTTTTTTTTGTCATTCATCATCAACAAAAAAAAAAGAAAGACAAATGTAAACCCCTTCCTAACTCTCATCCTCCTTAATTATTATAATATACAAGAACAACCAATCAACAACGGTAATTTAAGAGAAATTATATAAATTTGTAATACATATGTACTTTACACCAAAAAAGCAAAAAAAAAAACAATATCTAAAACAAAAAGAACTTAAAAATATGAAACAAGGAAAAGCCTAAAAACGAAGAAAATTGTTCCTCATCTATTATTTTTTTGTCTTCTTCTCTCACGCGCAACAAAAAAAAACGAACATGCACACATGTTTCATAATTTAATATGCATAGCTAGGAAAATAATTATCATGACAAAGAATTGTCCATAACATAATTAACTCAGATTAGGTGTGAAATAAAAACTGTGAGATAGTGTGGAAATGGGGATATTATGGCTAATTTGTTGGACTATCCTTTAAAGTCAAGGTTTTTCGCATTTGTTTTCATGGTTATACGGTTAAAAAATTAAAATGAACTCTCCTAAAAAACTCGAGGTCATTCATATATTTTTTTTTATTAAAATCAAGGTGGCGGCTCGAAAGTTCATACTTCGGGTTTTAACGTCTTAATCCAGTAACTTTATTTTTAAATAAAAATTACTCATCACCCACGAACTGTGTGACCAAAAAGCTGCTTAATGTTTGAGTTCACATCTTGGACATCTGCATCCATAATACGACATTCTCTGCCGAACCGCTTTCCAGAATCGGCCAGGTCTACTATTGAGTCGTGTTGACCTTGTGGTTATTAATGGAATTCATGATAAAATTCAGTTTATCTAAGAAATCTCGACTATTTATTTGTCAAGCAATTAACAGGACTTATTCTTCTCCAAATACTTTACTTACTTAATACAAGGTCGGAAGTTAACCTTGGCCTCAACCAAGAAGCTTCCCATTAGTTAGATGATTAGTTTCATATGCTAAGTTAAATGTCCGACCCACCTGAATCGAGTTCTTCCTCTACTGCACCCTCCCTGGGGGTGATGCTTCGGTGTCCATTCGCTCTATGAAGCCCACCCAACTCCGTCGTTGGACCTTTATATATATTACTAAATCGGTGAAAATTCAAAATAAACATTTTTCGCTACGTCATTATATGTAATTTCCAGAATTGAAAGCATTTTCCGATTAAGTGATGCATTTTTGCAACAACATGTGAAATTCCTCGGGGGCAATCACATTTCCTCGTAGAATTACATGCTTTATAACTGAAACGAGCACGTAATCAAAGTTCTTTTAAATATGAGGTAGCTATTTTGATAATTTGTATTATCGAGTTTGTGGCGTTAATTATTTACTTGGAAAGAGAATAACTTAATTATTTCTGCTCCTTACTAGATGGTGACGAAATCAGACTTCGTATGGCCATATTTTTTAGACTTTTCCATTCAGCGCTCAAAATCTTCTGAAATAAAAAAAAAAGTATTCTGAAAGCATTCCGCAAACAATTCTCTTCTGAGAACTCTAGTGAGGGGTCGTCCAAGTTTGGGTTCATAAAGTTGTTTCAGTCGTCTGCTCATCCGCAAATCTGTTTAAATTGGCATGTTTTCGAAGCCAACTTAATGTTTGTGTTTGTTATTTTTATCAATATTATTGTAATCATGTCGATTATGGAATCCGCAATACTACATCCGCAGAGATTCGCAGTGCAGTGTTTTCTTTTCACGATAAATGAGTAAAAAGAAAAGAGAGCCCTGCACTGCGAATCACTGCGGATCCAGTATTGCGGATTCCATAATCTACATGAATATTTCCTATTTCTCGGCGGAACGTTCGTATTTTTTGTTTTGCTATACGTGCGTCGGTGAAAAAGAAATTGTTTGAAAATTAAATAAAACGCGGATAAATTATTTTAAACAAACAAAATTTAGAATTTTAGAAATGGTCGATCAAGCACGTGAATCGCATGTTTCGTTTGATTCTTATGTAGCAGCATCGGGAAGAATTTTTTTGTTTTTGGAAGAGGATTTCTTTATATTAATTTTTAATTTATCGAGTTTTGTTTGACATCTTTTCATTGAAATCATCTCAGTCGCCATTAACATCATCATAACATTGTAAACTATATGATAGGGGCGCGCACAATTGAACTGTGTATATCCTTTCCCTTTTTTAAATAACTCAAAATCACAGTGTTTTTTGCCCCTTCACTTACGCTAAGCTTATGTGATGATTTATCGTATGTAAGTTGCTTCCATAATATATATTATGTACGTAAAATTTCTGTGAAAGTCTTTGTTCATTTATCATCAACAATAACCTTTAAAAAAACCTTAACGATTCAACTTAACTTAGCTTTTTATGACTCCACGACTATTTTTAGTACTTGTACGTATGTAAGTACTTACATTGTATACTTAAATCGAGTTTTGACAATTTTTTCTAATTCTAGTGTATGTATATTTTGAAAGGCTTAATGATTTTCAAAAATAACCTGCCTGGATATCAATGCTTACACATAAAGCAATTTATATTATTTTAAGAACAAAAGTCAACTGAAAATGTAGCCATCGAGAAGAACTAGTCGAATTTTCCAAATCATTTATACAAAAATTATTTTTTTCTTCCAATTCCATTATTTATAAAAAAAGAAAAAAATAACGTTCTTAGTAGTTCAAGTTATAACTTAAGTGCACATATTTAAAAGAAAAATGGTTTTCTCACTTTCAGTTATGTCGCGTTTTATGAAACAGAATTTTGATTGTTGCATCACTTAAAAACAATTATAGTTTTTTTTTTTTACAAAGCGTTCCTTGTTTTAATTTATAATTGCTTCATTTTCTAAACGTGATCTAATCTAAAATACATATTATAAATAAAATTATAGAAATAAAAAAAAAATAAGAATGATTTAAGCAAATAAATATTTTTTGTATCATTATTTCATTTATTTAGTTTAGAAACAAATACTTATAATATACTTTGTAATAAATATTAGAACTTTTTTTAAATTAAAAACAAAAATAAAAACAGAGGAAAGATTATAATAAAGTTTAATTTCGTATGGAAAATTGTATGTTTATGATTTTAGGTCAGACAGTTAAACTTTTATCAGATTCCCCAATTGTCTGATTAGATTTAAAGCGCAAGTGTGCTGTCTCTGGGGAAGCAAAATGTTAAGACTATACAAGTGTTGTGAAATATACATGTATGTAGTTGAAAATACAACAACAAAGTTAAAGGACGACAAAAGAAGGGCTTAGGAAATTACAACTCTTAACCATTCCTATGTGCGTATTGATTGTCTCGACTGGAATTAAGGTGACTTAAAATTTCCTGCACAACGGTTAAAATGAGAGGCACATTTTCATGACGAGAGATAACATTGGAGGACCCATGAAGAAAACAGCATGGAAAACAAACTCTGGCCTCCTGCATGACGGTCCCACGCGTTAATTATTGCCACCTGGGCGAGTTTACCGCAAAATTATTGCAGGAAAGTTGGGTTTATCGAACAGTTTAACAATTTTTGTATATGAGCCTAGGAATATCATATATAAAATAGACAGAATAATTTGACTTAATTTTTATTATCAAAAAAAAAGTCCTAAAAACACAGGACTCTATTAATACAAAAAGAATTTATTGAATTTATTGACTCTTCTTATCGTCTCCTTTGCTCTTAGTTACCACTGCATCTTCTTTAAAGTGCAGGAACACAAATGAAAAGATGAATACTCCCAACATCATGGAGAATGCTCCAGTATAGTATGGGAAAGCACTGGGAATGAATCGTTCATACTGAGTGTGTTCGAGTGGTCTTACAGATACCTAAAATGAATATTAGAAAATTAGAATTCCATTTGGAAGGATTACCAATTGTTCTTACTTGAGTTGTACTGTATAAATGCGTGTAGCCTACACGATCGTAGTCCACCTTAAACTGATAGACTCCGTAGACATCGGGAATCTTAAATTTAGCCTCATAGAGTCCACTCTTCTTCACTTTGAGTGTGGTGCGGACGAACGGATCGATGCGCACGAATTCCAATTGAACATCGTTGGCTGGGAAAGGCTTCCAGGAGCCTTCATCCAATTGCTCAATGGCAATTGTGTAGACGACGGGGTCGGTTATGGTGTAGGCATGTGGTGGCTTTGTTTCGCCTTCTTTGTGGTGCGAGACTGAGGCCACTCGCAGACGACCAGTTTCACCGAATACCCACTTGCTTATGGCAGTTGCTACTTGTTGGTTACCCGAGTTCTTGAAAGTTTTAGTGGATTGGGCATTCTGTACACCAGACGTGAAGGCCTCGTCTGAGAAAAAGAACAGGGAACCAGAGAAGACTACACGAGCGTTGTTGCGGGCCTGAAGAGCAGCTATGAGGAGCGTTCCCTTGCCAACGGCATGTGGATACTCCTTGATTGGGTTTTCGGGGATATAGCTGTAGGCTGTGCTTTCGGCAGTAAGAAGCTGGAGGACCAGAGGATTCTCTTTGTCGGCCAAAAGTCCTGTTCCCTTGTAGAGCAAAGGGTTAACATCCTTGCTTCCCACAATCACTGGCGAGTTGATCAAGTTCTTACTGTCAGCCAGGATAGTTGTGTGATCTCCAGAGTCAGAGATATCGTAGTTGAGATGATCGATCACTGAAGCGCCTTCCTCATCAACTTCGAATCCACACTCAGAGGCAAATTCTCTCAAAGCATCTCCGGAGCTATCACTGCCTGCGACCAAGACGTTGCCTCCATCGTCGACAAACTGAGTGAGTTTCTCTACGCTCAGATCACCGCCGAACTCCTCCACAGATGGAGCGAAGATAATCAAGTTCTTATAAAGATATTCACCATATTTGGCAATAACCAAGCCTGCATCATCGGCTAACTTGAAAGTCAGCTTAAAACCACGCTCTGTGAAGGGATAAAAATACAATAAAATCGATACGCAATCAACCGACACACAGGTAGAGCAACGAATGACGTGTCTTTTTTGCCGGTTTGTCGGCTGGGCGCAGCTACACTTACCTTGCAAAGTTTTAAAGAAAATCGAGTGAGTTTCTCGAATGGCGAGATTATCTAGTAGCACAAGAGTTTCTGCTTCATTTTCGAGCACAGCAAATGCACCAGTTGTTAATAGGATTAAGAATATCGAGAATTTTTTAAACATTTTGCCAGCTTTTATTCGGGCGGAGTACACTGAACAGAGAAAAAATGCGATAAACGAATTTAGTTGACAGCCAGAGGAGGCAACTGTGAAAATACAAAAGCATATGGAAATAAAAGGGAAATTATTGCTATAATTTATCATTTATAGGTGTGTTTGATTAGGGCATGTACTTTTTAGTACTTCCCAGTAGAAGAAGAATGGAACGCTTTATGGTGGATTTACATTCATCTTCATCTGCAGCATAGAGTACCTATATTATCTAGAGAACCGACTTCAGCGCTTTTTCTCTTTCACCCTACAAGCTGCACTGAGAGGATTTCCTCCACAAGGCTGAATATGTGTTAGTTGCCGAATGCATTTTTAATGGAATCGCACTAACATAGTGATAATTTAATGGATATTGGCTCAGTTTTGCTCAGTGCTCAGTTCTCCCACCAGATATGAAATACTTTTTTAAAACTGCATTATAAACCATGTTCATACTTCTTGTAAAAAAAGTCCATTGCTGGAATTTGATCTCTCTTTTACTGAGATGAAAACAAAACACAAAACCCAACCCACCGACCCTCAGTCACATCGGAGCTGCCATAGAGTACCCATATTATCTAGAGAACCGACTTCAGCGCTTTTTCTCTTTCACCCTACAAGCTGCACTGAGAGGATTTCCTCCACAAGGCTGAATATGTGTTAGTTGCCGAATGCATTTTTAATGGAATCGCACTAACCTAGTGATAATTTAATGGATATTGGCTCAGTTTTGCTCAGTGCTCAGTTCTCCCACCAGATATGAAATACTTTTTTTAAAACTGCATTATAAACCATGTTCATACTTCTTGTAAAAAAAGTCCATCGCTGGAATTTGATCTCTCTTTTACTGAGATGAAAACAAAACACAAAAACCAACCCACCAACCCTCAGTCACATCGGAGCTGCGATGGTGGAAACAACGCCTGCGTGCACGTCTTTCTTTTCTTTTTTTCAGCAATGTTCGTATTTTTGTGTGTATCTTTCAGAATTAAAAAGATGGGGAGAGAAATTTGAAGAGAGATGCGCTATATCTAAAATTCACACGAATTCACGGACAGGTAATTTAGGAGAGTGTTCTCTTACTGTGCTCAAATAAAATTTGCGGGTGTTTTAGGCAAGGGGGGTACGAGTCGGTTCTCTAGATAATATAGGTACTCTATGATCTGCAGATTTGAAGAAAAGTAGAGCGGGACGGATTCATGCCAAAACACGAATGTGTGAAAGAAAGATGAACATGTTCGTCTTTATATCTGCATTATGGTGCTTCCTATAATCTTCCTATAATGAAGATCTCTGTATTTTCGTCTTCTATATCTATTCAATTTTTTTGCAGAACTCGCATGAAGATGAATGTAAATCCATCTATTATGAACACACTCAAGAGGAGGGCATTCAAAATGGAAACCCATGAAATTACAATATTTAAGGTATAACAAACAGGAATAAATAGAAAAGACAATAAAAACAGCAACTAGCGAAATGAGGTGACAAAAGAGATTAGCAAATTTGAAATGAAAACACCAACTACAAATTTTACTCCTATATTCCTCATGAGAAGCCACTTAATGATCATTTATCGCACTCATTTAAGTTTTGTATAATACTCCAAAAAGTAAAAAGGGCGACCTTTTTTAATCCTATTGCACCTTTATGAAGTAAGATCAGTTACTCCGACGAATAGTTTATTAGTAGTTTGATACAAGTGTTATAGGGGTATTTTCAAAAATAAAAAAAAAATATTTTCCTTTGATTACATTTTTATTATTTTATTTTGTTTTGATATTCTTTTAAAGTTTTTTTCCGTAATGCTTATCAAAAATGAGATCCATGATTTTATTAGGTATTATTAATTATTATAAAAATTACTAACATTTCTAGGAGTCGAACCAGGGTTCTATCGCTCGCTCATTTTAAATTCATTTTTATTTTCTTCAAAACTTATAACTATCTTAACGCTAGACAAAAATTCATAAAAACTAGCCTACTTATCAATAACTTACAACTAACTTACTGGCCCTATGCGGGCGCTCTAAGTTAAACTATATAATAACTTAATGCTAATGCCTTTCGGCTTAAAAACTAACTTTATTCTACAATTCAATATTGGTTTTATTTTTTCCAAGAAAGTCTTGCTCGCTAACCGCTCCGCAAATGTTGCATATAATTTGGCATTGGAAAATATACACTTTCTTTTCTCATATAAAAAAAAAAAACAAAACAAAACTACTTTGCACTATTTACAATCACACAATACGAATACATGAATATTCAGAGTTAATACCTACATATGCATAGATAATGTAAAATGGCGGCGTGGTATCTAACTTAATTTTTCTATAAATTTACGGAGCACTATGTATAGTATAAAAATAAAATAGAAACACTCTCCGCTCTATAAATAAAAAACGAGTATTGTAATATAGTAGTACAAGTAATTTACCTTACTACAACATCCCGACAGCAAATATGAATATAGGATGATTATAAAAAAATTGGCTGATATGCACCTACATATAACGCTAACATTAAAAATGCTCTTTGGGGTGACTTATATCAGTATTCAACCCTATAATGACTTGACTTCCCGTCAGAAGTGTTAAATTAACAGGGAATAACTTTTAAGTTTCAGAAATCGGAAACAAAATTATTAGTTGGACTTGAACATGATTATATAAGCAGCTGAATTTATAAACACATTATAGCGAGTGCATAGAAGTTATACACTTTTTTCTTATAATGCCTCTAAACACGAAAATGTTTTTTATTAAACTTATGCAATGTTGAATTGAGGCATTTTAAGCTAAACGCATTTGAAGGTTGAATAGAGTACCTATATAAGAATATTTTTGTATCAAAATGTCACTTTGACTCACACACAAACAAAATATAATACATAGATATTACAGTATAGCGCTTATTTTGGCAATGTGTGAATTTCTTTTTTTTGTCCCCCCCAAAAGTAATTATTATGCACTTGTAGGAAAATGTTTTATAAATACGAAGTTATGCAATGTTGAATAGAGGCTATAGTACATAATGCAATTTCATCTGTTTAGCGAAATATATTAAATAAGACTGAAAGTTTTGGAGTTGGAAAGTGTTGTCTACAGTTAGAAATACTTTGCAATAACAGAATCGATTCTTTGGTTGAAGGGAATTCGACATTAGTCTTAACTAATTTGACATCAGTTCAGTATATTTTCAACTATTTCGAACACTGAAGACTTTGTAAGACACATCTATAATTTAGACGGCTGGCCAAAGTTATGAAACGTTTATACGAACGTAATTGAAATTCAATTAAATCAAAGAATGAAAGAACTATTGTGAAGTGTCTTTCCAATCCGCTAAAGGTTACAATTTAAATGGACAAAATAATTTTTTGTCTTCATCAAAGAAAACAAAACAAACTCTGTTTTGTAAACCCATCAAATAAGATTGCAATATCCTAAGGTTGGTATCGTCAATTGACTTCGCAGAAATTCATGATGGCGACTGTTTTCTGCCATAAAAATATTCGTGACAGTTTTAAAAACCGCAGAAAAACATAAATTTCTTTCATATTATTAAATGTGAAAATATCCAATTAATTGCAAAATGCAGACTTAAGTATCAATGCTTTAAATTTAAACAAGTAATATCTCTTAAACCGGCTATATAAAGTTTAAATTCAGCAAATCGCTCGTTCGGTCAAATATCTTTCACTGCACAGGCTGGGGTGTCAAAAAAATTTCATTTTCCGTCTCATTGGATTTTTCTTTTTAGTTTTTGTTCATAAAAGGATTAATTTTTTTTCTTTGATGAATCAACCCCACATAGAAATCAATTGATCAAGATAATATATTCGTCGGGGCATATTGCAAGTGCAGGTCAACAAATGTGGACATTCAAGGGGTGATTGACTGGCCTCCAGTATAAATAATTTTCATCTTGTCGGCAGTTATATAAAAAAAGAAAAGTGAATTTGTGCCCATTTTTTTGGGGAACAGAAAGAAAAAGGTGCCGCCTTCGCAGTTTTTTTTTGACGTTCCGTGCATTGTCGAGTTCTGGGTCTGATCACACCTCTGTGCTTTGGTTTCGGTTTTATTTGGATGATTTGTCGGTTCGTTCGTGTGTTACTTCACTGCAGACTCCCCTGCTGTCTCCCATTACAATTCCAATTCTAACCATCTAGGCCACCAATCTAACAGCTGTATATCTGGGATTTCCTTTTTTGAACAAAAACACTAACATCAAAGTCATCATCATCGTTTGTAGTAAACGAAGTCGTCGTCGTCATACATCGTTGTCATTGTTGCACTCCTCATAAGGGCATCCAGTTGTTGGTTTCCACATTTTGCAAAATCGGTAAGTTTTTTTTTGTAGAAATCTACCTTGGCCAACTTATTGGCTTTTATTTTATGTTTACTGATGCATCTCTTGTCAGATTCCAATCCAATCCACCACCTTTTCTTTCTTCCGCCTACAACTTTCTATTAAAAAACTGGGAGAATACCTGTTTTTTTCTTCTCTTTGCATTGAATAACATATTCAATTCATTCCATCCACCTCATTGTTTTCTTTCTCTGGAAATTCAGTGCCGTCAAAAAGTGGCAAGTATCAACTTGAAATGAGCCTTTTTCCAAGTGCAATTTTCAGCGATGATCGATGTATATTGAAAAATTGTTCTTATTGAAAGGTACATAAGTAAAGAGAACAGCTGCTCGTTGGTTTATAATTTAAATACAAAAAAAACGCAATAAATCGAAAAGATAGTAGGGAAAAAAGGATTTAGTTTTTGAAAACTTATCGATTTCAATTTGATATCTCATTATTGAATTGCTTCGAGTTTGCAATAATAAAGTGAATACTTCCTTTCACTTGTGACTCGTGGAATTATTAATAATTATTATTCTACCTTATGATGCAGTGATTCCCATAAGATGCGACAAAAAGTTTGGGCTTGTAGGTTGGGTCAATGAAAAAAACCTATGAAAGGGGTATATATTCCCCAATTAATGCAGGAAAGGTTATTTTCTAAAACATAAATAAATTTGGTGGCGCGAGAGTTTGGGGAAACTGAGGGCTAGTGATTTACAAGTCTCAACCATTCCTGTTTTTGGGTTTTTTAGTTGCATAATTACCTTACCTTTAAATGACATCTAACCATGGATATTTTGACCCCAACGTTGAAAAATTAACAGTAGGTAATTACTTGCAGAGTTTTCAAAATATTTCTTTGTACATATTTCTCATCTTCACACATATGTTTACCATCAAAATAACGGATTTAAAATTAAAACTGATAGTTTCTTCCAAGCAGTTACCAAGACCACAGATTGGTCAAGCCTTTGTCAGATTTGTCAGTGAAAAAACTGTCCCAAATGTCTTACAATCGTCTGAACACACAATTTTGTCTGACAATATTGTCAGAAACGTCATTGTCAGGTAATTGTCAGACGACAATCTGACAATATATTGTCAGTTATCTTACAATCGTCTGAACACAATTTTTATCCTTGTCAGACAATTAGGACATTGTCAGACTCATTGGTCATTGTCAGATGTTTTCATTGACAATTGATTCCAACAATGGAGGCGTCAATGGTCGAAAATGTTACCATGCAAAAAGAAAATTGACCAATTCCTAAAAAACCCGATTATGAAAAGGAGCAACCATCGATCTTAGAAGAAAAAGATTCTTTATTAAATGCACAGGAAATCGATGGGAATGCTGCAGAACCTCCCCCAAAAGATATAAACAATCAATCAATTTTTTGATCTGCCAACCGTTTGAACAGAAAATTTTCAAGCTGACAATATTTTTAGATATATTATTGTCCGAAAATTGTCAGACAAGAGCTGACAATCAAATTGTCAGACTTTGGGATGAAATCTACCAACCGTGTGAATGGACCATTTTTTTCATTGTAAGAAATATGACAATTGTCAGCTATTGTCAGACCATTGACAGTTCTGACAATATTGTAAGATCTGACAATCGTCTGTACTTAGCTTTACATCCGGATTTAAATTTTAAACTGGATTAATCGAGTGATAATATGGCGGTTATGCTTTGAAACACTCGTAATCACAATGTAGGTATATTAAAACCTATCCCAAAATTTTATTCCCATTCTTTGTCTTTGATAACTTTGACAAAAAAAAAAACAACAAATTAACTCGCCTAGACTTCAAATTATTTAGAGTATCGGGTAGTTATAAATAAAATTATCGCAAAGACAAGCTTTTTTGAAAAATGAGAAATCTGTGGAAATGGCAGAACTTTTTATAAAACTCTTTTTAAGCTAAAGATGGGATCTTTAAGTCTAATGCTTTTATCTACTGTTCTTTTTAAAAACTCTAGTTTATAACGTCTAAAGGAAAAATCAATAAAATGTTTAGTATTCAATATTATGTAGAAGTATATATAGAAGTATTCAAAGAGCTCGATTAGACACTAGTCTAGTCGAGTTAATTTCATGAAACTCATATAATTTTTTTTGCATTTTAATAGTTTTGTGTTGATATTTAATTATATATTTAAAAATTGCGCAATGCGCATATTCCTTAGCCTTATTTCATATGCCCCGGAGAAATCGTTGTCTTCTTCTTCCATCACCATCAGGGCATAATGGAATAATGTCTTCATTGGCAAGGCGAACGCATCATTATTATCACTGTTTCTTTTTATTTTACAAAGAAACACGAGTGTATATGTTCTGAGTATCTAAAAATACTTTATTGCAAAATAATCTGAAGAGAAAAAAATCTCTACGGTTGACAGAGTCTTCTTTTCGCTGTTCCCTGACTATCAAATGACATTGGAAAGGCAGCACGATAATGGGAAGGAAATAAATATACTACTACAATGCAATCTGAAGAATTTTCTAAACGTTACAATTCGCAATGTCAATGATGCACTACTTTTCATCATTGACGAACATTTTTTTTTATTGAGCGAGCAGTATTGATTTGATAAACGACAAGCAATTCGTCTTGGCAGCGCACGAGTGCATTCATTTTTTTTTGGTCGGTAACATATTGATTGGTGTTTATATCTGCGTACGTTTGAAAATTCAATTGATACTTTGAGGGCCAGGGGAATTTAAACAAGGTAACTGATGACAAACTGAAGTGACTTAATCTTATAAGAATTTTAAATTTAATTCATGTTTAAGTCGCACGTACTTGCTCTTGTATAAAATGGTTCAAACATTACGATTTGAAGTAAGGTTTTCCATTTTATTGAACATTTTATGAGAAAATAATAATTATATTACTGCTGCCAAAATTCGGATTCTAAGATTTTATTTAGCCAAAGTAAAGTTTGGCTTATTAAATTTAATATTAAGGAAAAGGTAACGTAGGTTACGGAGTTGCTTTACAGTAACTCAAAAAAAGTATTATTTAGTCCGAATCTAAAAATTTGTCAAGTAGCAGGTTTAGCTTGACTTTTGCCAGTCTTGATTGAATGAAAAAGGAATCTAATTTGAATTAGTGTAGTAATAAGCACTGTCATTTTTGTGCCAGAAAAAAGTAAAGAAACACATTTTGGGTAGATTTCGGATACCACGGTATCCCATGGGCGAGTAAAGAAACAGACCTATTAAAAATGTGATTCGATTTACATTTCCAGCTTTTGTTGACAATTCGAAATTGAAAATGAAAACATATTTCAAAAGATCAAAAACTCTCTTTTAAACAACATTTCAGACAAAACGGAATCAAATATTATTTTGTGATGCTGTTAATATAAATTTATCAAATATAGCAGCTTAAGAAGAGTTAACAACAAAAAGATTTAAACAAAAAGTTGATAATTAATTCTCATTTTTGCCACATAAGTGGTTTTCCTTTCTTAAAAACAATAGCTTTTCCTTAATGACCTAAAAATGTAGTGTCATACGGGTTTAAGACGGATTGCCGTAAGTAAATAACACAATGTTATTTGTAAACAAATTTGGTTGTTGTAAGAAGGATTAATTTTACATGTGAATGAGGTTTAAATGTTAAATTATTATTGTCTTCCGTTTTCAGATGTGTGAAGTTCAGTCTTTACAAATCATAATTGTGGAAAGGTTAAAAATAATTGTAGAAGTTTTTGCGTAAGGCCGTTTTTCCAAGCTTTCACACTAAAAACACAACAAAAACAAGCCTTAACAGGATAATGCCAAAGTTCCAAAGTTGGTTGGGCTCTACATTACACATTGCATTGTTGTCTTTACTTAAGGCCATATAATTACTTAAAACATACTAATCAAATATCTTTTCCTTAATTCTATTCTTTTTATTTGTGTCCTCTTAAATGAATACACATTTATCTCATAATAATCATTTTGTTTTTCAAAAACCTCATCATTATGATCGTCCTTTTACGCTCATCGTCTGTTCTCTTCTCTTTTCATTTAGTGTATCGCAAAGCAGTGTATAAAAAAGTGTGTCCAAAATATCATCACTTCTGTGTGTGTCTAGTCCAAAATTTTTAAACGTCTTCCAAAATGGATAGCCCCGGCGCTGTTGGAAGGCGTCGAGGCAATTCTCGAGTTAATGCAGAAGATCAAGCTCTCGATCAGATTGCAAAAGAGGTAAGTATTTTTTTTTGTCAATATATATTCATTATAAAATATCTGTTTTCTAACCATTAAAATCATATAAAAATAAAAGTGCCACTTAAATGAATTAACAAACAAAAAATACAGACAAAAAGAAAACCAATTCTCAAGTTTATGTGCCCATAAAATTTGTAGTATAATTTTTTGATGGCGCATTAATCTTTTATGGTCTTCATCATGGAAAAGCGTGAAGCTGTTTTCTTACACTTCTAATAGTTTTATTTAAATTCCATCGATTTTAAGTGTAGGGATCAATTAATTTTTTAACATTGGACTATTTTCTATGTCTTTTAAAAAGCTAAAATTGATATTACAATCTTGTTAGGAGTTGAGGAGAATGCTTTCAATTGGATAAGTATACGGAAGTCGTTCAAAACACGGAACATGAGTGGTTTGAATACATTTGGGTATACGTTATAATTATGATTACTAATTTAAGCCTAGTACGCTGTTGAAGCATATTTAATTTTTTTTTATGAACTACAAAATATGTGTGACGAGCGAATTGTAGCAGACTATTTGGAGAAGTCTCCGCTCTCTTTTTGCATAGAATTAATTGCCCGGGCCATTAATTGAATTGTATGCCGAAAAGTGATATTTGTATTTTATTCGTTTTTGTTTTTTATTTGCGTTTGTTTTTTTTTTTTTTTCATTGGTATTTTTCGATTTGCTTTTCACAATAATTCCGCTGTGTTGGGTTTAATCAATAGGTACACAAAATGGATAAAGATTTTACAACAAGAAGCTAAACAGGGTTTCAAACTTAAAAGTTCAAAATAATCTAGAAAAAGAAGAACTGATATGTATTTATAGAGCTATTTTTTCGCGATGGTGTCATTAAATATTTTCGTTCAGAAATATCCGATTCACTGATTGAGATATAAAAGTATATATGGAGGGCTCACAGCTGTACCGAACCAAGTCATAAAAAGGGAATTCGAAGATATTAGAAGTTTAAGTAAATAAACAAAGTAAGCATGTATAGGTTGGGTCAAGACATGGAAAAAATCGTATGAGAGAGGTCTTTTCCCTCTGTTTAGGTGGGAGGGGCAATTTTCATAAAAAATCGATTTTCACTTTTTTCGAGAACTAGAAGATATTTAAGCATCTGGGTCCTGATTCCGGAAACGAAAACAATCGAACGGTATAGTTTTGGCAATAGCTGTCATTTGGGCCTATTCGGTAAGATCTTTTATTCTGTTATTCTTTTATTCTATTATGAATTTCCATATAAAAGTTTGAGCTATCAAAAAATCTTTTACTAATTATAATTTTGGTATTCGGCATGATAAAATCTGTTATGAAATCTCTTATGAACTGTCAACAGTTCGAACTTAAAAAAAAAATCTTTTATGAATTGTAGTTTGTTATTCAGCATGCCAAAATCTGTTATGAAATCCGTTATGAATCATGAATCGTTTTCGAAGTTTCATTACAGAATTTTATAAAAGATCGAACATTTGAACACCAATTATAAAAAATCTTTTATAGTGAAAATATTTTATGATTTATAACAGAAAATTCATAGCAGAATAACAAATATGGCAGAATAGACCTAATTATCTTTCTCTTTCGATCTCTTTCGATCTGATAGCGATCGTTTTCGATTTACGAAATAAGGCTTTTTGTTTGCTTTTCAATTGTAGCAAACTTTCTTTTATTTGTGTTTTTTTTAAATTATTCTGACGCTGTTTTTCGGTAGTACCAAATGTAAAATATAAAAACTAGGCTACTGCGGACGGTTTTTTTTTGGAAATTTTTTACTGTACTATATAAATATAAAATCTAAAAATTGATATAGCAGTGACTTTTTAAAAATAATATACATTCTTATTCTGGCATACGCCGTGTAAAGACGTGTGAGAGAGATAAATTACATAGTGTCAATCTAACCACGTGTTATATCTTCTTCTTTTTTTTTTTTTGTAAATCCATATAAACTATTCCACTTATTTTGGTTCTTTATAACAATAAAACAAATATTTTATAAAACCACAAATACATAAGTGAAAACAAAATGAGGGGGTTCATAGACCCCTCAAAACATAACCGGTTTAAAGAGCTGGACAACGAAGTCCCTCTTAACCGGTACAGCAAAACAAAACGCAAAAAATCCGACGAAGATTTCCCAGAAATGCCTAAGATAACAAGTAACGATGATAATATACCTCGATTTATTATTATCTCTGGAGTCGAAAAAGACGGTGACAACTTTAAGCCCCTCACATCTTATAACCCTTTCCAAATAAACCGCGGTTTGGAATATATCTCTAATGAAATTTTAGAGGTTAAACCCATGCGATCGGGCGACCTTTTAGTGAAAGTCTCTTGCCTTTCCGTAGCAGAAAAATTCCTAAAAACCAAAAATATTGACTCAATCCCAGTGAAAATAACATCCCATACGTCACTTAACTCTGTGCAAGGTAGAATATTTTCCAAATTTCTTGTGGATATATCTGAAGAGGAATTACTTAATGAACTCAAAAAACAAAAAGTTATTGAAGTTAAGAAAATCCTTAAGAAAAGCAATGAAAACCTAATCCCAACAGGCGCCGCCATTTTGACATTCGACCTAATTCGCCGACCAACAGATATAAAAATTGGATGGTTAAACTGCAAAGTTGACGAATATGTCGCCAACCCCATGCGTTGTATTCTTTGTCAAAGACTAGGACACACCAAAAAAAGGTGCACAAATGCGGTAATCTGCAAAGAATGCTGCCTCCCTCCACCACACAGTGAGTGTAGTAGAGTTTATTGTGTTAACTGCAAGGAAGACTCCCACACCTCCTATGACCCAGCTTGCACCTCCTTCCTACGTCACAAATCCGTTAATAAAATAAAAGCAACCCGACGCTGTACAGTACGTGAAGCTTGGCAAATTTTCAACGACAATCCATCTTTACATATGTTACCTGCACCGAAAAAACATCCTTTTGCAAAACCCACTATGGCCGAGATCATCAAAAACCGAATTTCCAAACCAATCAACCAACCAACACAACCTACCAACGAAAATACCATCAATCTACCTGTACAAACTTTAATAAATACTGAACCATCCGTATCTAATTATAAATCAATTCCGCAAATAATCCCTGAAAATCAAACTAATGTAAAGATCGCTCATTCTAACATTAACAATGAAATTTCATCAAAATCTTCACAGATTCCACCATCTTCCCCAACACAATATACACAAAGTACCCCACCTCCCCCAACTCAATCTCATAAAAAACCTCCTCCTTCCAGTCAATCTAACACAAAAATTAATAACTCATCATCCTCAACATCCTCAACAACATACAATAATCCTCAACTTACTCCTCCACCAGCAGCCATAATCCCACCAACCAACAACTCATCACCCATCTCTTCATTAACACAAGACCTTTTACAAAAAAACAACTACTTCTATGAAGATTCAACAATGGACCATGATGACATCTAAAAACAATAGTATAAACCTTCCAATTTTTGACTCTGCTGGTCCGGGTTTGAGCCATCGGAGTCCCTTCAGGGACTCTGGCGACCCAACCTCGGGGCAGCGGAGTCACAAAAATATTAACACCTCTCCTAACTCCAACTACCCCCAATCTCATTATTCTTTTAGAGCTCTCCAATGGAATATACAAGGCTATATTAACAATTACGATGAGCTAAGTACATTGATTAAAGATCATTCGCCATGTGCTATATCTCTTCAGGAGACACATTGTGCTTTTGCATCTTTGCCAAAAACACACAAATCATTCACAAGTTATTTCCACAACTTTCCTCAAAACATTACCAATAAACAAGGTATCGCAATCCTTATTAAAAGTAACATTCCACATAAACAAATTAACATCACTTCAAATATCTTAACTCTAGCAGTAGAAATTAATTTGCCTTTAAAATTTACTCTTATTAACATCTACATCTTACCGCAACAAACATTTTCGAGTACTGACCTCGAAAATATAATCTGTCAAATTAATACCCCAATTTTATTTACAGGCGACGTTAACTCCTGGAACGTTCTTTGGGGTTCCCCAATAACAAATCACAGAGGTTCTATTATAGAGGATTTTTTATCAAAAACAGATCTAATGCTATTAAATAACGGTTCACCCACCCATTTCTCCACCCACGGCTCATTCACTCACATTGATATCACTTCCTGCTCACCAACATTGCTTCCTCATTTATCCTGGACTACTCTCGACGATCTTCACAATAGCGATCACTTCCCTATTATTTGTACCCTGCATAAAGGCGCCCACAATCAATCAACTTACCCTCCCTCTCCCAAATTTAAAACAGACACGGCTGACTGGAACAAATTCCAATCAAGTGTCGAAAATTGGCTCATAAATAAAAACGTTTCAAACAATATCAATCATGAAGCCGCTTTGCTTCAAAAAGGCATACGCTTAGCTGCCAACCTCTCTATTCCGCAAAGTCATCCAATTCCAACAAAAAAGAAAGTCCCATGGTGGAACTCTACTCTCAAGACTCTGAGGGAACACAAAATGAAAGCTTGGCAAAACTTTAAAAAACACCCTACTCAAACAAACCTAATAGCTTTTAAAAAAGCCAATGCGCTATTTCGAAGAGAGATGAAATCAAATAAAGCCAAATGTTTGAGAGAGTTTACCTCTACAATCAACCCTAACACTCCTCCGGCAAAAATTTGGAATAATATCCGCTCTCTCACGGGTAGTTTTGTCCCGAAACACATTAAATGTATCGAAACTCCAAACGGAAACATCTCCTCAGCCTCTGATATCAGTAACTTCTTTGCTCAAACTTGGTCAAATCTCTCAGACAACTCAAACTTCTCAATTGCTTTTAACTCTCTGAAAACCAAATTCTCTAGTCATTTCACCAACAATATTTATGATCTAAGCCTACCAGCCAAACACTTAGAGAGCCCAATTGAAGACATCGAACTGGATAGTTGTCTTAAGACCTTAAAAGGCAAAACACCCAGCAGAGATCGTATCTCTTACCCCATGATAAAAAATCTCCCTACAACGATCAAAAAAAGACTTCTACAATTGTACAATAACATCTTTGAGACTGGTATCATACCACAAAACTGGAAATCCGCCACAGTCATCCCCATACCGAAACCTAACAAATCAATTAACTCAGTTAATAGTTATCGTCCCATTTCTCTCATTCCTTGTACTTCCAAAGTACTGGAAAAAATAATTTCCAAAAGACTCCTTTGGTTCATAGATTCTCAAGAACTCACAAGTACCAATCAAGTAGCCTTCAAGCCTGAAAGAGGTTGTACCGATGCCTTACTTCATATCGACCATTACATCTCAAACGCTCTATCTGCTCGTAACCATGTTACGCTGTTGTCGTTAGACTTCGAAAAAGCTTTTGATAGAATCGGTATTCACCTTATTTTGGGTAAATTAAGAGATTGGGGTGTTGGCCCAAAAATGTATACCTACATTAAATCTTTTCTGTCTAATCGTAAAATTTCCACTAAAATCAACAATAATTACTCCTCTCCCTATCCTCTTAACAACGGCATCCCCCAAGGATCCCCCCTTTCTGTGATATTATTCATCATAGCTTTTGATGAAATAAGCACAATTATAGCCAAATATAAAATCTTAGACCACTGCATATACGCAGATGATGTTTATATACTTTGTAGAACTAACGATCTCGAACAAGTAAAACTCATATTTAACAAATTAGTAAATGATATTTTGAACTGGTGCACCACTTCTGGTGCCAAACTATCTCTTGATAAGTGTAAGACATTGCATGTTTGTCGTAAACTATCCTGTCAATTTGTTCTTAATCTTAACAATGTCAATATAGAAAATGTCAACAACCTAAAAATATTAGGACTGTTATTTAATAGCAAATATAACTGGAAACCTTACTGTACATATTTAAAAAAGAGCCTAGCCAATAGGACCCAGATTGTAAGCTACTTATCAAGCAAAAAACTAGACGTTCACATAAACACTCTCTGTAATATTACCCGGTCTTTAATATTAAATAAAATTTATTATGGTTTATGTATATACGGCAAGTGTCCAAAGACGACGTTCAATCTTCTTAAACCACCGTATAATCAAGCCGCAAGAAGATGTATCGGCGCATATCGTACAGCCCGAATCGAAAATATTATGACAGAAGCCGGACTTCCTACTCTAGAGCAGATGCAAGAAGAAGTTTTTATTAAGCTGATTCCCAAACTCTCCTTCTCCAACAAATCAATAATCAACAAAGACATTACTTTAGCAGCAAAATACAAAAAAATAAAACGAATACCTTCAACAATCTCAAAAGTAATTTCTACTGCAAAGCAAATGGACATCCCTTTTGAATGTATAAAACATAATAGACAAACTTCTCCACCTTGGAAAATCAAATCAAGTTCCGTACTACTTAATCTCTCCCAACATCGAAAAAGCAACACGAACAACACAATTTTCCGCAAATCCTACCTGGAAATAATTACAGACCTAAAAACTAAAGGTTGGAATACCATTTTTACAGACGGATCTAAGTCCAAACTCAACATCGGTTTTGCAGTCACCCTCGAAAACGGACCACTTTTGATAAAAGGCACCCTACCATACTTCTCTTCTATTTTTACTGCCGAAGCTCTGGCCATACATGAAGGCATCAAAATATCCATCAAACTAAACAAAAAAAACATAATATGCTCTGATAGCCTTTCAGTTCTTAATGCCGTCATCAACCCTAATCATCGATCTTTTCTCATTAATAATATAAGGAATCTATTGATTAAACACGAAAACTTAATCAAGCTTATGTGGACACCCAGCCACATTGGGATTGTAGGCAATGAACTCGCAGACCTCGAAGCTAACCTAGCATCCAAATCACCCGCCCACCTTTTCAACTCATATTCCAAACTGGACCTCAAAAGACATATTGACAGTTTGATTGAAAAGAAACGTCTGGTAGATTGGCATGCCCATCCTTCTCATTATTCAAGGACTAATAAAGACCGCCATAATCCTCTCTACCCAACATCAACTTCAAAAGCACACAACACAACCTTCACTCGCCTCCGATTAGGGCATACAGCTTCTACTCACCAGCACATATTAAATAGAGCTAATCCACCTGTATGCACAACATGCAACGACATATTGGACTTAAACCACCTCCTCGGCCTAAACTCATGCAACATATCCTGCCAATTCAACACCATTCTCTCCAACAACCAAACAGTCTACACACTGCTCAACACAGTTAACCATGATAACATTCTAAAAACATTCGATTTCTTCAAAAACGCCAACATCGCCATTTAAATTCATACCTCTAAATTAGAGCTGGAAGTCTTTTGTTGCTATGCTCTTTTATTTTTCTATTTGCATTGTAATTTTAATTATGTGTAAATATATAATAATAATAATAATAAAAATAATAATACAATTTAATAACGTAATATTTAGAACAAAATTATTTAAACCAATCTTTTTTTTTTTAAATTTTGAGTTTGAAAATTTTCTTACATACACGTCAGAACGGTTCATGCGTCTAGTAGATCAGAATCCAACCGAGTTCGTCAGAACAGATCGATCGCTACATAAATTTGCTTTTCTACAAGAGTTCGGCAGAAGTGATGGTGGTTAGTGATTAGTGATAAATGATTTTTTATTAATACCATTTTTTAGTTTTGTCAATTATTTTCTCTGAAAATAAATATTATTCTGTTCTGTTTGTTCAATCAAGTCAGGCCTCTTATTATTCTTCGACAAGACGATCTACGAATTCCAATAATTCTTCACTTAATGGATCGAGTGAAATCTTCGGAAAGCGTAGGTCGGAAAATTAACTAACATGAATCTTAAATCCCGCCTGGATCAGGTGAAGTAAATTTTTGTAGTGATCATGCCACTTCTGTTTGCAATACCCATCGCTTGCTGCATGCATTTCCACATTTTAGAAAACAAAAAAGCTGTTTAAATTTTCGTTAAATATGTCCATTTAAAGATCGAGAGAGTGAAATACACAATTAAATATCAAACAATAAATTTGGCGTTAGTGGTGTATCTTATCTTTTATTTTTCCCCTGAATAATTTAAAACTTCCCAAAGACATTGAAGTATTATAGGTTTTTTTTTTTAATTATGGGGGAGATTTTAGGATGCTTCAACTTGTGTTGGTAATTGAATTCCTTAAACAACTGAAAGAGAATCAATCAAAAAGACATACAGGTTCCGTGCACTACAATATCAACACAAACAGGGGAGCAATTTTGTTTAAAATTTTCTTTTCTTTAGATTTTCAATAGGCATGATAGTTGGACAGGAACTATTAAACAAAAATAGAATTCCCTCTAAACTATGCCTAAAGATCATTACGTATAGGTATCACTATACATATTTATACTATTTTGGATCATATTCTGCGTGGCACTATGCTGAAAGTTTCGATTAGCTACTTGATGAATGACAATTTCGAATAAATACACTTAAGAGTGATGATGATGATGAGATTGTTGAAGTCAATAAGGCATTCTTTTAGGACAACAATTCGACTTTGATGACTTACGGACTGAAGTTTTTTATTTTTCTTTAAATTTGTGTTGAAAGATGTGTGCTAAGTGTTTATGTCGCCGTTATTGGATTTCATAGGAAATGGGATATATTTTTTTTTAAAGATAGTTTCGGCGCTATTAGCGATAAGATAATTAAACCATGTAATATTATCGTGAATAGTTTGCGTGTAAAACATTCGCTTAGTTGTAGCCGCAATAAACATCCCCGCTTAAACCTAGTAAGCTTCTGATGCGAAACGAAAATTTTCTGAGATTTCAAAGTTCCAACACGAAAAACATCAATTTAAAGTGTCACAAATTACAAAAAAAAAACAAATACAAACACGTATGCTACCTACTCATATAAAATTATCGGGGCCGAGTTTCACAAATTGCATCCGAATTGCTAATCTAATCTGACCTCTTGTGACTCCTTTCTGTAACTCGTTAAAAAGAATTTGCCAAATCTCATTTTTGGAAAGTTCAAAAAGCAAGGTATTCTAACACGAATAATAATTAACTGATCTACTTTCGTGTATAAAAAAGAAAAACTATATAATAGCACCCTTCACTTGTAGAAAATACCAACTGTTTCTCATATCATAAAAAATCTACAAAGCTAGTTAAGATCAGAGAAAGTATAATTTTACTGCTCTATTTTCATCACGATGCCAAAAAGATGTTTTACATCCATCCGGTATATAAATAAGGGCCCGATCGTTCATCAATCAACCACAAAAACAAACAAATCTCTAATCTACTAGGTCAGCCCCTTTTAAAATAAAAATCCAATAGCAACAATTTTCATTTAAGCTTTAAAAAACATCTATAAAAATGAAGACAGTAGATCCCGGTTTATTATTCCCAACTTATAACACTCGATCCAAAAAATGTAGCGAATTTATACTTTTAAAAGTTAGTTTGTTAGTAAAAGAAAGCAGTTGTCAAATACTGTCAGTACGTCAAAAATATATATAAAATAAACATTTGGTGTCAAAATCTTTATTTATATTTTCCCAGATACCTAGTCGGTGAATTTAAAGGGGAGTTACTGTAGAAGTTTTTTCTCCATTCAACTTCATCGATTTCATTGATTGATTTATTTGTTAAGATCCAACGAAGAATTTTTCTGTATTTTCGCGGATAAGCGAGTGGGTCGGTTCGGTACGCTTTGGTTCAGCTCGTATGGGTTGTTTTTCTTTACTCCATAACGTCCGCAAATTCCGCACACGTTATTTATACATGCGTGTGTGTGTTTCCATTTTTGGCCGATGTGTCATGTCATGTCTAGACGGAAGTTACAAAAATACAAGACATCTAGAGATAGTTTTCGCTGCCATCGCGCTCGTATATATGTCTCTCTTTCAGGGGAGTATTTCCCGGTATATAACATTGCCATTATCCATAGGTACTCATGCCAAAGTATAGAAATGTCTTCGACTTTGGAAATGTAAGTACTACTGGCAAATGGATAAATGCTTATTGCGTACAATTGAGTGTCTTGCGTTGATGGTCTCCAAAAAATGAAATAAAGTCCACCAGCAAACTGCATCAGCGTGCTGGGAAAGGAATTAAGAGAAAACATTGCATTCAGTTAAATCATGATGGACGAGATGAAAAGACGGCTTCTGGTTTTTGTTTTTATTTTGGGGGTATAACACTTCAAGAAAAATTCCGTTAATCAAAGAAATTAAGTCCACCAGGGAAGAGTTATCTATTTTAAGACTTGTCTAATTTGGCCGTGGCAGTTCGAGGGATTCGATTTTTTTCATGTTCATTTATGTAAAGATTACAAAGAGAAAAATTTATAGCGTAAATTCACGACCGGAATATTCACCAATTAAGAAGAAACTTATATATTTGAATATTCTAGTAAAATGAAAGTTTTCATATATTCATTTTTTCAATTCATATGTTTATTATGTTTATGTACTTCATAATTCTTTGAAGATAATAAACAAATTAAAATTAAAATTTAGAAATGAAAATTACACACTAAACAGGAACTCGTATATTTTTATACATCCCAAAATACTGGCGAACAATTTTAACAGAGGATACAAAATAGTGGAAAATAACAAAAGAGGAAATATGCACATATAAATTATATAAACACAATTTAAATAAAAATAAAGCTTTAGTTCTCAAATTTTAAGAAATTGTAAAGATAATGGTTTGTATCTAAAGGATCACTTGCTCCAATTGGTATGAATAATCCAGTTAAGTTGGTATGAATATAATTTTAAAACGATTGAATTTTTATGAGCACTTGCTCAGCTTTTTATATGGAGGAATTGCTCAGAGTACGTGCTGCGTTTTATTCAAATCACTTAAAGTCATGCTACGAAAAAAAACGGACACTTTAGCATCACTTCGATTTGCCCCTCTGATATACACATCTTTCGATATGCACTTAAGTCATTTAACTAACCCTATTCGGAATTTGTCATCGTAACCCATTTGCCACTTTTAAAACCCCCCTATAAATTGTTGTTATAGTTGCTGGGGATCTCTGACACGCGGTGATATTAGATTTAAGAATAGCTGATCTTAAAGTGCGTTCACGCACATGACGACAGATTACACTTACTCTCCAAAACTCAATTTTTTTCTAATTTTAGAAAGGTGAATCTCCTGTACCTAATGCTAGGTCTAAGAGACAGCCACACATCATTATTACGACTGTAGTAACTTGTGCTGATGTATACTGTATATTGCCTCCTCCTCATTAGAGTGATCTCCTTCTTTAAAATCGTCACGAGATAAGCACCATCTTCTTAGCATTAGAATCAGATTCAGTCCAAAATAATCACGGAACCTCTATTTCGTGGTTTTGCTGTATGGATTGCAACAACTGTTTTCGGATATTTAGTTCTGTTCCAGGGAACGGAAAAAAGGAATGTTAAGTAGGTACCTTAAAGTTTCCTGCATAAAAAAGACTCGAGATGAAATATCAAGGGGGAATTATACAGTACGTCCTATCTATTCCGAAACTTGATAAGGCGTATAGACATTTTGGTAAAACGAAAACTTTTTTGTATATTTGACAATTTTTTATTTGGGCAAACAAACTAAATCCTCTCAATGTTTTCGGGCCCAGGTAATTCATTTGGTGATACGGATAAAACTCCAATTTTGGGAGCAGGCTCTCTATTTGGTATGGATAAAATCCTTGAATACATACCAGCATTTTCATAGTTTTTAATTTTTAAATACCGAGCATCTGCTCTAAGCACATGCTCCTTTTTATTAATATCACCTATCGACTCACCGATTGAGCTTTTTTTTTAATTTAATAAGTTTTCGAACTTTAGAGGTTGTACTGTTCTTGTACATCGATATTGGGAAATCGTAATTTTTCCGTAAAAGGGTTGGGGTTCAAGAAACATCAGCCAACAGTTCAACCATCAAAGACATGGATAACTTCCTTTCTTTTCTTCTTAAAAACTGCTCAAAAACAAGCCAGCCCTGCAACTTTTTAACTATAGATATAATAATGATTCTTTATGCCGCTCTTGTTTTTCCTCACAAACTGTGAGAACTTGAAATATCATCATTTTTTATTATTTTGATTAATTGTGATTAGATTGTAGCTGGAGCTATTTTTAAAAGTCCCCTTAGAGATCAATATACGTATACATCAGGAAGAAGAATAAAGCAGAAGATTTGTTTTGGTCGATTTGAAGTAAATTTTTTGCTTTAATCTAAAATATTTGTCACGTAAAAGCTTTGTTTCATTTAATTTGATTTTAGTTTGCTTTGTTTATATTTTGGGTCACATAAATTCCCAACGATTTATGCCACAAGTTGACCCATGACTTTCAGGATTCTCTTCTAATGCTGCTGGGTTGTTTACCTATAGGTATATAATAGTGGTATATCTTATTTGTATAATATTTTTGTTTTGAAATGAGTGGGAAGAATTATTCATTTCATTTAATGACTGTTTGGTTTTTTTTGTTTGAGAGATGTTTGGGGTTAATTAAAGCTGTTTTTTTTTTGTTCCGAGATTTTTTCCTAAAATATAATGCATTAAAATTTTCTTAAGGGGGCTAATAGGACGTGGGTGGAATTTGTGTAAAAAACATTGTCTATACAGCTATTAAAAAATGATAATTTATGTATTTTATCGAAGTAAAAAATTTAATAAACTAAGGACGGGGGTGTAAAAGTATTTCGAGCAATTCGGAATTTAAGCCTTAATATCTTCACTTCTGAAACTACCATTCCTGAAATTAATTTCCAGAGTTTCGCTTTGCTAATTCCAATTATACAAAAAAATAATTTAAAGCTCGTAAATGAACTCGTTATCTTATTTTAATTTTCGGAGTTAAACTCGAGTAAACACACATTCAATTTAGTTCCCGCGATAATTCCGAGTCAACTCATCGAAATTTGTAAATTTAGTTAACTCTTAAATTAACTTAATACATATTTCTGACAAAAGTATTTTGATAGATTTTTAAAAACAAGTTTCACACTTTTTTTAATAATTAAATTTTGACAAAGGAAAAAACAGAAAATTTTTCAAATTATCAATTTAACAAATAGAAATTAGAAAAACTATATTTTAATCTGCATAAGTAGAAGCCTTATCAATTTTTTTTCTTCTACATACAGTGTGTGTGTGCTAGTGCGCCTAAATGTAGCTAAAAAGTGTATCAGTTGTGTCAATTAATAGTTGCCTGGTGAGCGTTCTCCTCAAAATAAAGTTGCGAAAACTTAAAATTGCCTAAAGTCTCTCGAAAAGTTCTGTGGCGTATGAATTGTTTTCGTTACCTTAAGAACATTAGCTTGACATGAGTAGAAGGAATTGCTCGTTTTCTGTTATGAATAATTAATTTTCTGGTACGCCGCGCCGTTGTAGCAGCGATAACCCACCATTTTTGTGATGAAAAGCTGTTGGGTTAAATTTTTTTCAAGATGGCTGCGTTTTTACAACAATACAAACTCATGCCATTAAATTGTTGTTGCCATTCACATCTATTAATTGACACAAAATTAAAACAACAGAAGGGTGAAACGAAAGATTCTTATTTTTATAATAATTAACTATCTTTTGCTTTAATGCCATTTGTTACAAGGTTATCAACGTTCATTTAATGCCAAAAAGCTCAAGAAATTTCGCCTAAGACAAAATCTGTTCCCAAATAAACGCCTGTTTTTTTTCTAGATAAGACTTCACTAAAAAAAGCACAGTTTTTCCTTTTTTTTACCCGGCTCACAGTTCGTTTTCTTATATCAAACCTAGGCGTTTACTTAGGTATCTATAACTTAAAATATTTATATACGTTTTTTTTTGTATTTTCAATAAAATTGGAACAAATATTTCGCAGACGTATAAGAAAAAATAATGATTTATAGAAACTGCTTTTATAAATATAAATAAAAAAAGTTGTAAAAAATATTATTATCCATAAAACTACACTTCCCGCCTTTTATTTTACTCTTGGGAAATGAGTTTTACGACTTGTTAGAAACGGGTTGAAGTTTTTATGTGTTTTAATGATATATAATTAAAAATATATGAATTTATAAGTTGTTCCCTTCAATTTTGTTTTATTTTATTGGTTGATGCATTTATTATATATTATATAAGTATATTTTCTTTTGTGTAGATTTCCTGTTGTGTGGTTGCAGACAAGAAGGTATTCTTAGGCTTTCAAAACTTCCCTGCCAAAATATCGATGCCATGCCAATATTCTTTTAAGAATCTTCTTTTTGCCTACCATGAAATTCTCCATGGTTTTTTTCACTTTTCTGAGAATACTCCCATCAATACAAGAGATGGCCTCACGGAATCCAATTACAAATGGAATTTTAGATTTCCTTTTCAACGTCTTTGCAATGTGACAGCTTTCCCGTGAACTACATTTTTTTCTTCTAAAAACAAATAGAAAATAGGTCCACTGCGGCGAGCGAGCCAGCGATCGACGCGACGACGAAACGGTGGCGACGCGACGCTTAGCTTCCTCTTTTTATTTTTATTTTGTTTCTTTCCGTTTATTTATTTGTTTTTTTCTCCATCGAACTACACCATAAAAGTCAAACGTGTGAATGGACGAATTGGATTAAAGAGACGTCCACCCTCTCTAACTAAAATTCTTATATCATCCATATATCCCCCATTCCAATCTGGCATCCCATTCCATCCCAACCAACCGGTGCGAAGAGAGATAAAAGGTAAAGTTGCGTGTGACAAAAATCACGTGTCACACATTCATATCGATGGGAATAATTTCATTTTTTTTTTGTTGATTTTTGACGGAAGGAAAGGAAGCTCTCAAAAATTTGTGTCAAAATGGTAGAATTGACAGTTCTGCGTCACCGTCATCGTCACCTACAACATTACACCATGGGGGGAAGTCATCAGATTGAAAATATTTTCAATCAAATGACAGAAGGGCGTCTGATCTGATCCGATTTGATCACGGTGGTGGCGGCGGTAGCGGCGGCGGCGGTGAAGTGGTGTCTCAATGTCCCCCCATCATATCATACCGGGATAAAATCTAATTTAAATTACTCTTTGGGTATTTTTAGAATCTTATAGAAGGTATATGTAGGTATCTCTGGCTTGGTTTTCGAGAAAGGTAGGGCGTGAGGTTTTGTTTTTTTTTTTTTAAAACGAGTACAATTTAAATGAAGTAGTATTTTTTTTTTACTTTATGGCTTTTTTTGCCCCTATGAAGTGTCCTTAAGTTTAAGTGCAGTAATTTTTCTGCGCCCACTTCCTTCGCTGCTCTGCCGCGCCGTGTTGGTTCGTGCAATCATTCAAGGGGAGATGTCTTGTCTTGTCAGTTTTCTCCCATTTCTAAGATTTATCCATGCCATCAAGAGCTTGAGTATAGATTGTACAAGTATGTGTGTATGTGGAGAAATCGATTCGAAATAGATGGCATATAATTTAAAAAGATTTATTAGCGTTTTCGGTTATTTATCCAAAACAAATTCATGGCTGCTCATTAATGTGAATTTGGACGTGAGGCTATTTGTGTCATGGATCGGAGATCGCACGAATCGAATTGCAATTTGTTCTGAAACTATATAGATAAAATATGATGTATGGTAGATTTGTATTTTGTTTTCGTGAACAGGGTTTTCATCCATGACAAATTTTAGAATCAAATTGTCGTAATTGATACAAACGCCAGGTATACAGTACACACGTGACATTTTTATTGTAAACAAATTATAGATTAATATAATAAGGGTATTCATGCAACGAGATAAGTTTACCAATTGTGTAAAAAGATAAGTTTACTCAAAAGTTTGCGTGAACGTCCTTTTTATTTATTTGGATAAATGTTGCTTAATTGAATCAGCTGTTCGTTAAACGTCATGTTAAAAGTCACAATGACGTTTGTATAAGTTTATCCAAATAAATTTGTATAAGTTTCCGCAACAAAATCCTTAGATAATTTTATCCAATTTGCGTAAACCATTTCCCATACAAAATTTGACAGTTCATTTACCAAAAGATAAATTTATCCAAAAGATAAACTTATCTAGTGTTTTACGACGTTGCATGAATCCCCCTATTATAATATTATAATATTATAATATTTGCAGAAAGCATTTAGCTAATCCGGATCGTAAATCAATTTTTCGACATATGAAATATTTAAAAAGCTTTAAGCTCAAAATACATCAAAACCCTATTTCCGTTATAAGAATTTTTTGGCAAAATCCTGAAACGCAGTTTTCTGACAACTACTTTTATTTCGTCATTACATGTAGGGACGAAGTTTAATTAAAATCGTTGGAGCAGTTTTCTAGAAAATTTAAAAATACCGGAATCGTTGTATAACAGCTAGGTACCCGTTTTAGATGAGCTAAAACAAAATTTCCAATTGTATCTCTAGGGCAACACTTAAAAATGTATCGAACAATTTAATGCTTTAGGTCATATATTACAGTGGACGCATGAATGCGTGAGTGAAGAGAAGGCGCGGCGGACGATATGACCCACCTGTTCGGCCTTCTCGATCATCTTTGTGTTAATTTTGATTATACAATCACGAAATTTTTTTCCTACAAGAAACCAATACTTGCACTGTTTTTTTATGAAAAAATATATTATTTAAAACAGAATTTTGCACCAACAGAAAGAATTTTGGTCATACAGAATTTAAAAAAATTTAGACCCCATGCTATATAATTTTAATTTTATATATATTGGTGAAAATTAATTCTCTCTTATGTTTTGAAGTTTTAACCTGCCTGGTTATCATTTTTTCTTCAAAATTGTATCTTCTTTCGTTTTTGAAATCTGTCTTTTTTGATTTTATGCTGAAATTATTACTCCTCATTTTTTGTACAGATTTGTTTTTTTTTCGTCCGAAGTATTGGTACGATTCTAAATAGAAAAACTATTAGGATTATTAGTGTTACTGCGTGAAATCATTTAATATTAGTTCAATATAAATTTATATTACACCGGTACTGATATCCATAGTATTGACATTTAGACTTAAATGCAACCTTATTTCTCAATGATACTGACACAAATAATTTTTGAGTTATTTTAAATTATATGGCTTTACATGATGTACCTTCAATATTCTTTAAACCAACCAAAAAAATATAACATGTTTGGATAAACTATACCATCAATCTTGACGGGAATTTTGTGATATTATCACTCCTACATAATAATTACGTAAACTAAATTGAATAGTTATAATTTAATACATAAATAGTGTTTCTTTTAAACTCCACCACAAAAACGTTAAAAAAGATGGCAATTTTTTGAATTCAAAAATGGAATAAAAGCCGCGGATAACAAAAAAATACCTGACATTCATCTTCTATATCTCAGCTTATTTTTCTATTTTTTTTCGGCTGAATTGATACCTTTACACCATGTTTGTATTCTTAAATCAAAAATATTGTAATATTGTGTATGCAATTAATAGCGTATTGCTTGGCCAGTCAATAGGAAACGACATTAGACCTGCTGAAGAAAAGAAATCTAAGCTTTCTTTCTAATGGGTTTAAATCTTAAGACACATACGTCCATTTCTAGGATATTGAATTAAAATCGATTGTTTGCAATTTTACTCGAAATTAAATTCGTTTCTACAATTCTTTCATTTTTTTTAAATTTCGCAATTATTTCGTACTCTCAAAATTGAAGGTACATACGTTCCATGTTTATTTTTTTTTTGTGAAATTCCACTTCGGATGAAAATTTTTTAGGGAAAAAATGAAGAAAACTCCAGGGAAAAAATTGGACGAAAAATTTTGCGGGAAATATCTAATATATTTACATTAAGCCTGAAGACATAGCGTGAGTACCTTAATATGTTTCCACCTTAAATAACAATAAATAAATAGGTAGGTACTAAAAAGAACAAAAATAAAAAGTTTTCCTACATTTTACACCAAGAAATATACAAAACTAACTGCAACTGCACCAATTTCACATACTTCAATTCACAAAGCATAAACACAATGGATGGAATAAGTTTAGAGAATGGAATGAACGGGAATATAGAACAATAATTTTCATTTTCGAAACTCCAATTGACAATTAGAGGGGTTAAAATGAATCAGCAATTCAGCATGTTTGACAACATCGCTTGATGGTTTGTCAAGCGGTTGTTTCTTGCGTTTAAATGATCAAATATTGATGGTTGTCAAAACTTGCTGTTCCATATAAATCCCTTATTAAAAATTCGCTTTCGTCATGTGAATTCCCAATAAGTGGAAGAGCGAAATCTTAATATTTATTAGTAGTATTGTGTATCTCGTCGCTTCACGTTCGTGCAAGCACGTTCGTTCCGAGATGTCTTCTTCTATTGCATGAAAGAATGTCATTATAGCTCCTGTCAAATTTTAAAAGAATCGAAGAGATGCGTTCGGCAATAGAATGAAATGGCAATTCATGCTGTGCATCGGTACAACTCAGGTTACGCGAGTGTAGGGTTTAATTTATTTAAATTCTTTTTCTTAATAGTTAAGTTAGATAACATTGTACAAATGTAATAATGTAGGATATAAACATTACAATAGGAAAAACTGTTCTTTTATATTATACAGATAACTTAAATTTGAATTTTTCAACCTTTTCCCAGAGACGTTGCGCGAATATCTCTTGGCCAAAGAGTTTTGTGTTTTTTTTTTATTAAATAAGACTTGACCGTCCAATAATTTCAATTATAATGTCGATAAAATTTATTTTTTCACATTTCTACAAAGATGGAGTTTTTTTTTTTAACAAAATCATTATTTTGTTGCATTTCATTAATTTTTTTTCATTTCAATCTTGTATCTTTTGTAGGATAAATATAAATACATATGTATTTATTTAAATGTCCGTCAAAAGAGTTAGTTAAAAGAAACCGAAAAAACATATATACAAAACGGAAGTAATATCCCTCTGTCTAACGGAATCTTAAATACATCAACACTGTTTCCTCCTTAAGAATTCCATATATCCAAAATATAATAAAACTTGTAAACAATGTTGCAAGAACAAAGAAACATCCGATATACGTAACCACATCAGAGAAACGTTTAAAAAAAATAAAAAAAAGTCAGACGCAGACGTAAACGTAACCTCTCGTCTAGTCAAAGTTCAGTATCCTTCCTTGCGTGGGGTAGATATGAATGTGATGATGTTGACACCACAAACAACCCAAAATTCTTTTGCAAAGGGGGTTGCAGTTGCTGTGATTAGCAGCTAAACACGCAAATGCAATTTTTGTCTGACATGTTGCAAACAAAATCCAGCAATAGCTGATGCTTCTGCTGCTGCAGCTATACCAGTGCGGAGTCAATTATTCTATATTTTTGTTTCAACAATTTGAATAGGGGAAACATCCAACAACGTCTCCTATGTCTTTCGCGCTGCTCCCCCATTTGAACAGTACGAATAGAATTCTAGAGCGCCTCGTGCAATCGTCTACCCTGCTTCTTTTTTTTTTGTTTATTTTTATCATCCGTGTTTTTTTGGAGGAGCGCATGATGATGATGATGATGACGACGATGAAGACGACGATACGATCTAAAGAGGAGCATCGCCCCGAAAATGCACAGTCGAAAAGTGTCCATCGAGGTGTGCAGTTCACTTCTTTAAAGTTTCTTGATTTCTTCTTTTTAAATTCCAAATTATCTAAAAAAAAACTTTTACCCAAAAACACTCTTAAAAAAACCTTTGTTTTTGTTCGTTCTTAATTCCACCAATGTGCTAAAAACAATAAAAATGTGCTAATCAATTCCCTAGGTGGGTACATTAAGTGTGTCAACAACAGTATTTAAGTGAATTGTTTTTGCCAATCTTATCAGTTGATGTAAAGTAATCCTTCCCTCTGAACAAGTGAAATTGAAAAAAAAGAATTATAATAAACTAAAAAGCGAAAAAGAAAAGCTTGGACAAAATGGTGCAACTAACCCTTGATAGCCGGCTTATTGGAAAGTTTGCCAAACAATGGGGTCCATCGCTAAGCGACTGCCTGGAAATACACGCTTCTATTAAAACGGGTGTAGCCAACAAGGGAACCTGGAAATCCGTAAGTAATCACATACATACATATGTATATAGTGTGCAGTCCAATCCTTTTTTCCCTTATGTCTCCTGTGTCTGACTATTATTGATTTTTCTAAGCATTGCATTATGGAGCTTGCATTTTTTCCCCCAATAGAAAGAAATGGATAAAAGCGCATGTTGTTGATTGAGAAGAGAAACGCTTTTTTGAGGGGAGAATAAAATCAATGAATCGGGCCCCCTATTCCCTGCAGTAAAAAATATTGTACATTTATTTGCAGTTTGGTATTTGGCCGACGACGCACGCGACGGACCGCACAAAGTATCTTTAGTTAATGCAGTTCATTGGCCTGAGATGTTTTTCTAAGTGCGCCTTTCGTCTGCTGCAAATGATGGATGGAAAGACAGATGGTTTTTATTTAATGTTATAGCGGGGGTGTGGGGAAAAAAATGACTAAAGGGAATTGAGCATGTAATCCCCATACTCATTCCTCCTCCTATTAAGGTAGATAAATAATGTTTTCAAAATCATCTGTGGATTAAAAGAAAATTATAAGTTTTTTTTTTGTTTTTGTCTTCACTAAAAGTAGACGAATTAAAGGGATATTCTTCGAAGATGAGAAACTAGATTTTTAAAAACAAGACGGAAAACACGTTTTAGTTTTAAATTTGATGTTTCAAGTAATTTCTTATTTGATAAAATAGTGATTAGGGTTGTCTGTTGTTAGTAAAAAATTATGTAAAAAAAGGTTGCTATATAATAAGTTAGCTTGATTATAGGAATGGAAAAGCTTTAGGGCTTGGTCTGACCTACTTTGAATGTTTTGATCTACACTCTTATGCTACAAAGTTTTGTATGTATAAGCCTTTTAGAAAGATATTTATGCACATAGTTAAAATATTTTTTAAGGTTTTAAAGAATTTTGACAACCTATATCTCTAAGGCAGGGGTATCGAACCTTTTGTCGGTAGCTGATTTTTAAATGTGCTGCACTTTTCTCCATTGCTATAATCCCTAGAAATATGCAATTAAAGAAATTAAATAAACTTTAACTGGCTAACTTATAAGATACCTCTTCATTTATAATGTACATGTATGTATATATGAAGCCTATCAATCATAGAACAAAAAACAAAAAGAATGCATATGGTATGATATGATGGTACTGGAGTGCGTTGAATTATCTTTTTTGTGTGTCGCATAGCAGTCTTGTTCGTGATGAAATAAAAATTGAAGCCATTTCAACGTTTTTTGGCCCACTTTGTATATAAATTAGATAAAATATTTACAATGAAACTTTCAAATTTAATTGCATATTTTTTTGGCCAGTTTCTCCAATACGTCAACCAGATGGTTAGGAAATACACAATATTCATGGAAAGTTCTGTCAGTCAAAAATGACACAACGAAATCATAAACGAAAATGTTCGTTCTGATCTACGGTTTGCAGTACGTTCAACCAGCGGAATTGATAATTATAGCGGATTATTTGGTCGAACCATTAATTGTGTGCGGAAAAGTGAGACGATAACAAATTTCGTTACGTATCATCTGTTAAAACTCTCCATTAATATTTTGTCCGTTGTTTACGTTTTCGCTATTGATTTGGAGACCACAGAAATATTTATTAGATAAGCCTAGTACGCAGCTGAAGCGAAACTATTTTTTGTAGTCTCCAAATCGACAAGGTAAACGTAAACGAAAAGATTTCGGAAAAATGTTAAGGGAGAGTTTTATCAGATGAGGCGTTAACGAAATTTGTTGTCGTCTCACTTTTCCGCACACAATAAATGGGTAGTTTTCAAAATATATATGGCTCTGATATCAGTTGTTGAAAAGTTTTGAACTTAAAAAATAAAAATTCTGAAGAGTTCAGAAGCTTCTGCGGATGATCAATCAATATATACATAATTCATTTTGAATAAACTTTTAATTTTTCTTCAAAAGCAAATATTAGAAAGAACAACAAAGTCACACCAGCTAGTTTTAAAAAAAAAGTCCAATTTAAATTTCGCCCAAACCTATCGCACGTTTCACGTGTTGTTTATAATTCAGAGATAATGTACATATGTATTTTGGAGACAAGGAACTACCTACCTACTGCAAAAAAAAAAAAAACATTTTACCTTACCGACTATGGTTCATTTCCTGTTTGAATTGAAAGTTTGTGTTCTTTCACAACAAACCGAATAATATTACTATACCTACTTTACCTACATCCGATTAAAGTTTTATCTTTCAAACATTCCCTGTACATTCTCTCCTATATACATACGTTATAATATATAATAATTTTATCGCAATTTAAGTAAACATAAAACAAGGTCGTTAGTGTACAAAATTTACAAACAATATAAATATAATAGATATAAAAAATTCTATTTAATATTCGAGTTAGTTTGTTCCAGTCGAACATGGGAACCCAGTAGTAGTTCCTTACACAACACAAGCAAATACAAAAAAAACCATAAAAGCCTAAATCAAGAAACCAAAATCTAACCGTCAAAATAAATAAATTATAAAAAAGAAAAAACAATGACCTGGTGCTGGAAAAGGTTGTCGGTTAATGTTGTGAAGTAGTATATATTTATTTAGTTATACTCCGACACCCGACCACCGCGCATTACACCGCCAACCACGTTGTGGCTTTCAAGTTTTATACCGAATAACATTGTGGTAACCAAAAACCGTGTTTCAGTTTCCGTTTGTGATTCATTGAAAAAAGCCGGGGTTTCTTGATGTGTACGTCTACAAAAAAATATTATAAATTGACGATTTTGTTTTTAAGCAAAATATTTATTGCCGGATTCGGATATCGCGTATGTACGTTAAAATAACAAGCAAAAATATAGAAGTTGATTTGTCATTCATTAAAGTTTTTAGTGTGATCATTATTTCCCACTGACATCTTCTAAGTCGAATTAAAAAAATACGTCCAATGCTTCCTTTTGAAGGATGTATAAGACCGAGACCGGTTGTTTCCTTATGATTCCATGCGAAATATTTCGTTGATTAGTTTCTTTTACTCGTAATTTGGTGATACCATTTAATTTACAAGTACATAAATCCCTACATGTTTATGCATAACTAAATTCTGGTTATTTTTTTTTTTTTTTTTTTTTTTAATCGGTTTCTAAGAAATCTGCGTCTGAAATTCATTCATTGAATAAATAAGCCATGATGTTATATTATGCTCGTAAGAGCTATTCTTAGCAATATGACGCAATAGATAGAATGAGATTCAAAAGAATGAAAACACCGCCGGCTTGAATACAACATTGATGTGATTTGAAATATTGATAGGAAATTATTATCAATTATTTGAGTGACGTGATTCCATTTGACTTTTGTTTTTTTTTTTCCAAAGAAACATTATTTTGCTATTAACTTTTACTTATGCACCATGCACCAATATTTTATTAATTCATATACTACGTTTTAAACCTAGGTATAATTTATTATTGTTGACGACCTTTATCTGAAAGAAATGCTTTATAATTAGGTCAAACAGTTCCCCTTTATAAATTACATTAATCCATGCTGTAATGAAAGATTCAAAAAATACAAACACGACAAGAATTTAAATATCAATAATACCCACAAAATTAATGTTCTGGGCGATTAATTAATTCTGTGCGAAAAAAGAGTGATAGATTCTTCTTAAAAAAATCTGCTAGAAATTATATATCAATGTTGCTCACCACACAGCGTATTGTAGAAGGAAAAGTAGAACTTCATTATTCGATGTAAAAAGTAAAAAAAAAAAACAGGCCTAATTATTTAGTTCAAGTTTTAAAAATCCTACAAATCTCTCTCTGTATATTTGAGGGATCAAAAAGAGAAACCTGAATAAGGTTTTTCAGCAAGAAAGAACTCTCGATCTCTTTTCTATAATTTCAATAAGTTTAAGTTTACTCTAAATTAATTTTAGTTGGAAATTGCCAGTACGATTTGAAGTAAACGAACAGACCTATGATATACACAATTACAGATATTGTGGCATTTTAATGTGATTATTGATATCTTGAAAAAAATTCTAGTTGAATTTTTGTTGGAAATCGAAAATGTATTTCAAATTTAGTTTTGGTCGGTTGGGAAAATACTTCTTGTGCAATGTTTCTTTCCTATGTACATGTTCCATCTTAAAACTGAATCATTCATCGTGACTCATTATGTGCCCACCCAATTAAATTGTGTGCAATATTTTGCCGCAAGCACTGGAAGAATACATTTTAAGGGGTTGTTATGATGGTAGACGTTTTGGGTGGGTAGGGAATAAATTACAAATTTGAGTGATAGATAAATTGGGCAAAGGTATATTTTATTTTCGTTTACATGGGGTGATCGAATTACTTTACAATAATTTATAAACACGATTCAATTTAAAGGTCCCACCCAATACAATCAATTCAATAGAAATAGTTTATAGTTGGTAACGCAAAATTTCTAACAAATTCTCACAATTTGCTGTTCTGCAATTCCTTCGACTGTGTTTTTTTTTTTTATCGAGTGTATAATCTATGTTCCTAGATTCTTGTGGTACCACAGGACCAACCTATGGTTTAAGTGTGTCAACATTTAAATCTAGTTAATTACCAGTGGGAACGATTTAACGAGATTTCGTAAAATTGGTGCCGGAATACGAGATTTTCGTTCGGTATTATATTAATGTTAAATCTACTATACCGTGAATCATTTAAGAGGCATTGATGTTTTCTCTTTTCTCGGACCCATATGGCATACAAAGCTTTTCGTTACTAGTTGTGTCCAGAGATATTTGAAAACAGGAGTACTTTTTTTCAACTCCCCCCGGGGGATAAGCAACGCCATCAAGGAAAAAAAAATGACGTTTCTATACAAACTATCGATACAAGGGTGTGACGGTGCATCTTTTAATTAAGTATTATTTTCGCCATTCGAAAAAGAAAACGTTTGCAGTATCTACATCTATACATATGCATTGTTTTTATTTTTAGATGCAATATATTAATACCTACATATATGAACAAGTCCAATTGAATCAATAACGCGATAAGATTATATTTTGTTTCGATTGATAAAGAATTTTAATATTTCAGCGATTAAGTAGGTACCTACCTAACCTATACATTCTTTGAGAAAAATAACATAACAATCAATTCGTGATATTTTTCTTTGTGATTTTATTCAATGCATTTTTATAAAGAAAAACAATAAAATGCACACGGGTTGTACTATGTATACATACATACGTAAGGGTTTTGGTGATTTTTCGATTTTGTTTGAATTGTCGGAATGAGTATTTTAAGACTGAAAACATTTCGGATGAGTCAGAACATTTTAAATATTAGTTGTGTTTTTTTGCAAGTTCATATAAAATTGGACAAAAGAAACGGCATCTAAGCTTAGCGATTTATACGTAAATACGACAACAACTTAAGTTCTCAGTATGGACTCCAGTCCATATAATTTTCCAGACTTAGCTTTAGTTGTGATAAAAACTGTATTATCGGTACTAATTATCATTTTGCTATCGATGTGAAACGTCAAATAATCTGAGTCATAAAATGAATCTTTTTTTTTATAACAGTTATAAGTGGCTTTTCTGCAGGTCGAAAAAACAATAAAAAGCATCTCTATCTTAAAATCCACAGACCAAACCGTTTATTTCAGCTTACCTACTAGTGAAAGCAACAAAAACCAAAACGCAAAGTAATTTTTAACTTTAGTTATTTATTTTTTAAACCAACGGGTTTTGAAATAAATATTGATCTTACAAGGATCTTAACGCAATCTATTAAAGATTTAAATTATCCACATCACAATAGCTATGCTATATGCATGCCTTGAATAAAAATTCATTGAATTCGAAGCTTTATTTCTTTTAACGAAGGAGTGTTTTCAATTACTAATATAATTTGCGTTCATCGTTTGAATTGTAAGCAAGCTCGCTTGCTCAATCTATGTATAAGGCCAGACTATAATTGAAATATGACTTACGCAACCCATTAGCAAGGTGTGCTTATGCCGGTGCTTATAAAGCTTTGAATAAATGGTTTTCACATTGTGGTGATGAGACGACCTTAAGCTACAGTTCATGAATGTAGATGTGAAAATTAAAGCAGAACCATTAAATAACACAAGTTTGTGAATAAAACTGTTTTCTTTATTTTTTTTTGTGTGTTATTGTTTTAATATTGCCAAGGCAAATCCTATGTGAGTCAGTAATTGAAAAATGTAAAAATGTATGTACTTATTTTATTTGATCAGCTCGCATATTTTACTTATCGGGTGATTATTTTATCGTTTTCCAAAAAAAAAAAAAAATATAAACAAACAACGGTTTTTTGTTTATAGCTTACATTGAATTTTTTAATTGTGACCATATCACGATGTATTTATAACTGTTTACTCCTTTACTATATTAAAATAGGTTTTCTTATAGAAAAATAATATTTTTATCAAAATGAATATGCTTCTTATATCAAATTATCATTTAATCGTCAAATCAGTATCAAATTATATATTTAATCTTCTTTTGCTATGTAAATATAAAAACCTAGTAAAAAATATTGTCAGCTTATCATATATATATATCTTTATACCTATATTAATAAAAACAAAACGTCATATAGGAAAAGCAATCTCACGTTTATTCAAATTCATCTAAGAAAATCAACTACAGTAATTAGATATTCTCTTTAGTATTGAAATGTTACATTGACCTTCAAATTAATAAAAGGTTTCACTTTAAGTATGTTTATGGGGAGGGGGAGGGTTCAATATCATTTTTGGGGATATGGATGAAAGCCCTATGAATGGTTCTCAATGTTTGTTTATCTTTTCATAAAGGAATGCCTCTCATAGGCGGACAATTTTTCCGCCCGCTTATGGGAGAGTTCACTGTATTAGACATAGTTATATGACTCACTTTACTTTAAAGCGCAGGTATTCATCCCGTCTTTCTACCGAGCTGTTTGTTTCTTATATATTTATTTAGTTTTATCCATCTTCCTCAAATCCCGAATATTTAAAAGGTGGACCATCTAGTGGTTTCTTTTTAAATCATAGGTTATTTTGACACTGACAGCTGTTTGCCGCTCAAAACTTGACAGAAAGTATCTTACCTCTGCGGAACGAACGAAATGAGTCGCTTTACACTTGGACAACGTTGAAAAATTTTTGAAAACTAGAGCAGCTTGAATTGGACAACGATTTGGGCGAAAATAATCTTTTCTGATGCGGTGCATTTTCATCTCGGCGGCTACGTTATTGTCGAAAAGCCAATGCATCCACAGAGAATGACAGTTTCGAGAGGATTGGGGAGTGGTTGCATCATTGGACCATTTTTTTTTTTTTCGAAAATGAGTTGGGGACAATGTTTCGGTCAACGGTGGGCGTTACAGAGCCATGTTAACCGACTTTTTTTTTTTTTTTACTGAAATTGAAGGCATTTGGACGACCTCTGGTTCATGCAGGTTGGCGCGCCATGCCTCACAACCCATGCCAACACCGATCTTTTGCGCACCAAATTCCCAAATCGTGCTATCAACCGTCTTGGCGATGTCAATTGGCCGCCTCGGAGCTACGATTTGACCCCTTTGAACTTTTTTTTGTGGGGACCCGTGAAGGACCGATGTTATTGCCAATAATCCAGAAACGATTCAACCACTTAAGGCCAATATCATCCAAGCAGTCCGTGAGCTACAGCCCGAAACTATCAACAAGGTCTTGGAAAATTGGAGTGACAGAATGCGCTACTGCGAAGCCAGCCGAGGCAATCACTTGAATGTGTTCCATAATTAATGGGAATGTTTTCTCTTACTAATGAAGCCATAATACATGGACAAAATTTAAATTTGGTCATTTTATTGCATTTTTAAAACGAAACTTGTATAGGGCCCACCCTTTACTATTTAATCTAGTATTAATTAATAATTCATATTAAATCTTCATGGGGCCAATAGTTTTACAATTCAAACTAACCGTAACCAATACGACACTGAATGCATTTATTTAAAAATAGATTTTTCTTTGCCTCGTTTGTCAAAAATGAAACTATCTGTCTCACCTCCACTTGCTTTTTGATCAAAATCTAGATTTTAATTCGGTGTGAATAGACTATAACTTAGATAAACATTGCAATAAGAAAAGTTCCATTTCAAAGCTGGTATTAGTTTAAGTTTTAAAGTTGAGGTAGAAAGTTGTTTTAAACAAAGATTAATGTCGGCTGTAAAAAATGCTCTTTTCTTGAAATGGCTTGACTAAAAAACAAATCTCTTTGCGTCCATGCATATTTTTCACATTAACTCGATCTTCAGGTACACAAGATGACATCTGAAAATCTTCATTCCGATTAATCCAAATGATGATGACCGTAACAAATCGAGTCTACAGAAACTAAATACATACTACACTTTTGTTTTGCTCTTCTTATATTACATTTTATTTGTACATACGTATTCCAGATGAGTTTATTATTTTTTCAAACAATTCCAATGACGACGACTAATGATGGACGTTGTCTGCCCTAGAAGTGCAACAACCTTATCCGCACAATATCTTGCGAAACCTTTGATTTTCTTCTCCCACTAAAGTTTTTGTTTTCACCTTTTAAATCTTATCCTTTGTTTTTATTGCGAAATAGCAATAGGTGTAGCTAAAACATTGTAAAAAGAACGGTTTCATATTATTCGACGATGGTATCTATATTTTTTTTTTTCTCAAAGCGGCATGGAAAAAAATCTTTTTGTACTTTAGCCATAAAGTGTGCATCACTTCTCACCACCGTAACACGATGATGAGGGCCTCCACTTCCGCAGAAAAAAAAATAATACAAAATAAACCAGTCGGTAGTTTTTTTTTTTCCAATAGTAATTTTTATTTTTTTAGGAAGTATTTGAAAATACCTCTAAAGTGGATGGTCGGAGAAGGATAATACTAAACAACTTTTTATAAATAATCAAAAATACGATTACAAAATGTCAAAAAAAAAATGGTTCCCAAAGGTAAACACAAACTGACAGCGAATATTTGTGCACACTTTCGATAGTTCTGTTTGTTTACTTAATTGTAAAACTGTTATAAAACACAATTGTGATTTTGGAATTGCGTCAAAGTATGGAAAGTTGTGCACTTTCGAAAATGTTAAGGAAAATACCCTAAAACTGAAGTATAGTTGAAAAGTAAATGACATTTAAATTATAAGTATAGTAAGTTGTATGACGTAAAAGTAACTGTTAAGTGCGATACCATCGGCTGTCGGAGAGCTTAATGTTAGCTATAAATTTTCATTTAATTTCTTATAAAGAATTTTGTCAGCGAAATTGTTAAAAATTTGGTGCATAATATCAATAGGAATAATACCTTTAGCAGCTAATGTACATCAAAACAATAATGTATCAATTCCTTTCTTTTATTTCTTCAGGTTATTAAATTTTTTTAAAAATTGAAAACTGATTAATAATTTATTGTCATTTCGCAATGAGGTTGACAGCTACACAAATAACTGTAATTGCTATCAGCCAGTTAGTTGTCTTATCAGAACAATATGTAATAAAAAGAGATCTGTCTTTAAAGGTGCTTGTTATAAGATAAGATAATAGTTAACTGCGGAACACCCTCCTCACGCAAAAGTCAAATGTATCTCTCCCGCACTTATGTATTTATGTCTGTTTACCATTTTTATTTATTTTTCTTATGGAAAGAGGGGGTCTACAAGACTCAACTTTGTCTTTGTGTTATGTATATTCAAGTCGCCGTATAGTTCTCAGCTTGAGCCAGTTGTCAACGTCTGGATCGTTAGTCAGTTGTCGACGGCGAAAGAGATCGCGCAAAAAATAATGAATGACAACAACTCGCGTATACGACACAAAATTCCAGTTTAATCTTTTAGATACACGTACACGTTATCTGTCTTCAAACAAATGGGGTTTTCTGAAAAGCCTTAAAATAAAATAATAAATTTAAGTATAGTAACTGTGTCTGATGACAATATGTCAGAAGTGATAAAACAATCTAATGGATTGATCTATGATCAACACAACAATGAGGAGAATAATAATAATAATAGTTTAAGAAAAGCCGACGATTATGACGAAATCGGCGAAGAATTCGATTTCAGTGATAGTGAATTAAATGATGACAACATCAGTAATGTCAAACCTAATAATAAAATGAATTCGAATGACGTTTGTAACGTCACAGTGAATAATGGTGTTACCATTGTTGATATTGGTTCGTCAGAACCCTTAAACATAAATCTAGATCAGTCGAAAGAAGTCCAAATGGATGCGTTCTGTCCAATAACTCCGAGTAAAATTTTCGATTGTGAAGAGAGTAATAAACCTACCACCGGCACTGGTAAGAACACTTCAAACGGACATAACAGTGAGTTCAGTGGTAAATTGGAAAACGGTGGCGATGACGATGATGTAGCAGAAGAAGAAGAAGATGACGAATTGATTGTACAATTTTTAGGACAAGCTAATCAAATTGTACGTAATTTGCATAACAAATTTTGGTGTAAGCAAATGAGATGGAAACTTTTTCTTTCTTGTATTTTTATTATTTAATTGTTGTTGTTCTTATGTCATCATCACGTTGAAACCTTGGGAGAGACGAGAGTTTCTATAATTGAATTATTTAAAATTTGTCTAATGAAAGGTTCACGATATATTGAATGTACATTGTACATTCAGTTAACCATACTTATCAAATTGGCGTCTGTTAAAAAATAAATAAAAATAAACGCAACCATGGGATTGATAGATAAATGGCGGTTCTTGTTTGTTTTCTTCTGGCAATGGACAGTGGGATATTTTAACATAATATGTGACATTAACTTAATTTATGTTTGTTTTGATTAAATATATGTATTTAAATAAATAATGCTAATTTAAACCGGTAATAAAAAAGTAGCTTTAAGAACATTTTTCGTCAAAGTCAAAATATTTATTTTAGCAGAATATAAACGGAAAATATATATTCAAAAAAAATACATTAATACAATATCCATTTACCTAAACATACCTATCTACATACACATATGTATTATTAACACGATACGGAGTACAGGGTGAGCCAAAAATAATCAATGAATTTTAAACTTGAAAATATTTTTATTTGTAACAATTTTCAAAAAACTATTTTTTAGGGTGATCTATTATTTGTTTAAGCGAGTTCGAAATAAATTTAAACAAATAATTCCCAAAATTAAACAAACTTTTTACCGACATATTATTCAGTCGATTAATCCAGTTTAAACTTAAATCCGCATGTAAATTTATTTAAATTCAATTGATTAAAATTAGTATTTAAGTTTTAATCTGGTTTAATTGAGTGAATTAAAGTCAAAGCGGTTAAAGTCAAAGAGGCGCCCGTAAGGGTTGTTTTTGATGCCAACGGTCCGTTTCTTGCAGAGGAATGTTGCCCCTCGTTCAGTGTTCATTAAATTTATCTAAATTAACACACCGGCTATTAATCTGTTGGGTTTGCGCGTGGTCCCTCGCCCCTAGGTATGATGCTTGACGACCCGATTCAGTAAACTATACGTCACTGTTCACTATGACGGGCTTATAAACGTTTTTGTTCTTTTGATAATTGATTTGAATTGTTTATCTATATCATTGACTCACTCACTTCTTATTTGCAACTGATGAGAATAAAGACGACGGAAAATTGTCCGTTGCTTTATCGAATCATCGTTTCGTACTGGCCTCATTTACGGTAAAAAAACGGCCGTCAATAATAGCTCTAAGATTACCTCTCTCACCACGGCTATTAAGTAACTAATAACACGAAATTTGAAAAAAAACCATTGGTTGTCAAATAAAAAAGTTTATAAAATTTGATTTTTATTAAAATTTTAAAATTTCATATTTTATAACACAGCTGTTCCAAAAACGAATAACGAAAAAAGTCCTAAGCCCGGTGTTTATAAACCGATATTTTATGCTTAAATACCCCACTGTGAGTTTCTTCTTGGAAATTTCTAAATAATTTTTCTTAGTCAAGTGCTAATTATGATGGCATTTCCGTTGTTATGGAATGACTTTTAGCACTGATGTCAGTTTTTTTTTGTTTTTTTGTCCAAGAACCAAATATCATAAATAGCTTCGCATCATTATATTGAAACACCTCTGTTTGGTTAACTAGTTAGATACAATTAATCACTTAAAGTTTTGACATGACTTAAGGCTGAAGTAATGTTCAAAAACGATTTGTCTATACATGTGATGCCTTTGAACAGAAGAAATATGTTGTTTTCGTTTTATGCATTGAAATTAATATTCAGAAGATTTATTGTCTTCGGTCATGAAATGAAAAAAGTTAGTGTCACAACAAATTAGGATCGAGGTAAAATATCTAGAAATTACACTGGATAGTAAACTACTCTGAAATAAAAACGTAGAAATTACTGTCGGGAAATCCACAAAAGCCTTTCAATTAATATTTAGAGGTCGCTCATCGTTACCTTCAATTTTCCATACAAATCGTATGCGAAGTTTTTATGCATTGTTGCTTTATTTTATAACTTTAGAACCGATCACTGTAAGGTAATAATCGAAAAGCGCTCAGAGCCCAGAATGGACCACGGCCTCAACCACCAAATTTTGGTAACCAGCGATGCTCACATATATTATTCTTAGTTAGTTAAACAGAGAAACTGTTAACCAACCGTTTTTAATTAGTAGCCAACATTTAACTAACGATTTTTCTGCATTGTCTTATGCATGTCTCTGAAACCCCAAGTAAACCCTCTGCTCGCCGAACCAAGGTTTTTCGGAACAGAGATTTAAGCATTTGATGACTTTTTCGCATTTTACTATTTTTCCCAGAATTGTAAACGTTTTCCCTTTGAGAAAAAATACCAAAACTGGACGAAGTTTCCAACAAAATTATTTCTGTTCAGTGTTCCTGCGTTTTTTGTATTTATTTACGGCTAATACTGTTGAAGGAACTCAGCAGAAGAATTTTTTTTTAAAAGAATGATTATTCATCAAGACAAGCTCAACTTTCAGAACCTGGAAGAAGTACCACCCACATGTTGCTCGTTTAACCTAGCCGGTTATTAGATAATTGCTGTTTAACAAACCGGAAAATGGTTATAAGGTCGGACGCCATCAATTTAATGTATCATGCTCGTTTACAAGCCAAGGGCTATACCGACAACATAACGAAGAATACAAAAAAAAAGAACCAACTTTAACATCAAGACAATGTGCGTATTGAATTACAGACATGGAACATACCGCACGACACAGCTGCTGACCTAGCTTAGTATCGACCGCCTTGACTTGAAATTGAAATGTGTGACTCGGCTTTGTTTAACTTTTTTATTCCTACACCACATGTTTTTTTTTTCAATTTTGTTTTTATTATTTTTGTTTTCTTATTCGTTTGTTTTTTGAGTTTTAAGTAGAAAGTATCTTTATGAGTTTGTATTTCTCAATTTAGCCATTAAAATTTAATTGTTTTGCTGTAATTGGTTGTGTCGTTAATTACCATTTGACATTTCAAGTTCAAGTTGAGCAACTTATCGTTCGAAGTAAGAATGACCACAAACAAACAACAAAAAAAATAATAAAAAAAACTGTCAATTAAATTAAACATGATGTTGATGTGGCCATAATTGTTCCATCGTCGTATCATCATTGGTTTACAGGTCTAAACGAATGTAGATGCAACATTTGTGGCATTTCTATCATAGAAATGGCAATGTTCAAGGAATAATAAATCGATTCGAGCCATAATCCAAAAGTCGAATGTATTTGGCTAGAACTTGTTTGAAAATCAAGTATAGCAAGTGAAAGATGCGTGCTTGGAGTCTTTCTAGGAAAGCAAATAATAAAATAAAAAAAAAAAATGTCAACAAACTGCAATATTATTTCTTATTCTTCCCAGCTTTACAGTAGAATAGAGTCTATTGGTTTTGGAATTAAATGCAATTCCTTATAAACATTATGCGTATGCATAAAAATTTATTTATAGACCTATAAGCTTATCTGTCTTGAAGCCATTTATTATTTTTCACTTTCTTGTTATAAAACAATCCATCAAAACAATAAACAAAACTTTTCACAAAAATATATAAAATGTATCGTCTTTTTTTTTAATTTTTGCCGTGAATACTTACTTACCACTAGTGAAAAAAATTCAGGCTTTCTTAGTAACTGAAAGTGCCATATTCACCAAAGATGCAAATGAGATGAAAAATGAACCAGTTCTAAAGTAGAGTGAGTCAAATTCCGAAGAAAGGGGAACCGGATTAATTAATTAAAAGCAAATGTCATCGAACGCGGCACAGACAACTTAGTTCATTAACCTTCGATAAAAAAATGTGCCCAGAGGTCTGACAGGTCTTAATTGTCTTTGAATACTTAAAAGTAATCATCACTGAAAAAAAAGTTTGAGAGGAATCACTGGACTTATCTTATGTTAGCCAATTCGCAATAACAAAACTTATTCCTTTAACATAATATCCAAAAACAAGTACCAAAAGAAATGTTAGAAAAAGAATAAGTCACGTGGTAGGAACTTCATAGGAAAGATTCCATATGAAAAACCCTAATATGCTAAATTACTTATATCATTTTCCATTGGTCCAGAAACCTTTAGTTTCGATTATGAAAATAAACCCACAACCATTGTAATTCAAAAGTTTCAGAAATACAAACGGTCATTTTGAGGGGCTTAAAAGGAAAGAAATGAAACACGCCATTAGGGCAAATATTGACCCAATTTCGATACAAAAATAAAATTCTGTTAAAGCCATTATTTTGATTGTTTTCTCTTGCATTTCAGGCTGAAGCCAGACTGGCAGCCAGACGGCAGGCACGTGCCGAAGCACGGGAAATTCGCATGCGCGAATTGGAACGCCAGCAAAAAGAACTGGAACAAAATGCTGATCGAGTATTCGATATGCAAACAGCAGCCGGCATTGATCCTCTGGCTAGATCGCGTCTCAACGCATCCAGTGTCACCGGAGTGGTTAATTCGGTGCGTGCCAGTTCTATGTCCTCCCGCAGAAGTAGTGAAGATTCCTTGGAAGAGGAAGGACGCAGTTTACGTGATATAAGGCATGAACTGAAGGTATAAACATTGCAGAGAAGTTTGCTCAAATCTGATTTAATGAATTATTTTTTTTGTTGTTGTTCTTCTAAGGATGTGGAGGAACGTTTTCGAAAAGCAATGATAGCCAATGCACAGCTAGACAATGAACGGGCCTCACAATCTTATCAAATTCAATTGCTCAAGGATAAACTGGAAGAAATGGAAGAATCCTTTTCCCAGCTACAGCGTGAATTCAAAGAGAAAACACGTGAATGTAATGCTTTCAAGCGTAACCTTGACAAATTGACAGAAGAACTGAAGCTTGTCCATGGCCAGCTGACTGAACGAGATGCGCTTATTGCCGAGCAGGGTTTAGTCATTGTAGCTGTCGAAAACGAGGATGGCTCTGATGCAAAACGTGCTCTAGTCACTTTAGAAAATGCACAATTGTTAGGATCTGTTCAAGGTTCTCTAGGTAAGTGGATAAAGACGAACTGCTATGAATATCTCTACATCTCTTTTTTTTCCAAACAGACGTTCGACTCAAAAAATTCAGCGAGGAAAAAATTCAACTTCAGGCCGAAGTGCAAAACTTACAGGACCAATTAGAAAATGTCAAGACCCAGGGACGAGGACGAGGCAATTCAATGAATGGCACCCTTGGTACTGATGAAGATTATGAGGCTCAAAGTAAGTTTTTTCCCCTTCAATAATAAGGACGAAAGAAGAGCTTAGCTAAAAGTAATTTTTTTTTATAAAGGAGAAGCCAACAAAATTATCTCTGACTACAAGTATAAATTGCAAAAAGCCGAACAAGAAATTGCTAGTCTACAAGCCAGCTTAGCTAGATCAGAGACACAAGTTATACGATATAAAAGTACAGCGGAAGCTGCTGAAAAAGCCGAGGCAGAGTTGAAAATCGAAAGGAGAAAACTCCAACGAGAGGTGGGTTTTGCGTTTTCTTCAACAAAACTTTTTTTCTTCTTCTTTTCTAAAATGTACTAAACTTTAAGTAGTTTTATTATTTTAATAATGCAAACGCCTCTTTTTCTTATTTAATTAATTAATTTCCAGGAATTGGTGATCCATTTCTGGGATGAGTGCCATTGCCAATGAGTGCGCCTCCCCCAGGTGTTGGTATTCAAAAATGCTTTTTAGTTTTTTGCTTGTTTTTTTTTTTATTTATAATTGATTTTTAATTGATTTTTACCTTTACCAATTTAAAACCACGGAGAAAATTTGACATGATTAGAAAATCGGTTCTTTTCCTTTAAGAATGATAAACAAATTTAATAAACAAAACAATTTAACTTAAAATAACTTTTGAAGATAAAAATAATTTCTTCAATTCCCTAATGCTAACTTTACAATGAAGTGTAACTCATTCTTTTTGGATTCAGGCCAATTTTCTTTTCGATTTTCTAGATTTTTTTATAATAAAATAGAAACTAAAAGCTTGAAATGTTTGATTGAATATGTTTACAATTTAAATCCAAACTAACAATTATTCTTTATTGATATAACTTAATATCTCAAAATCAATGTTTCTAGAAAAATAAGCTTTAAGCATCCTTTTAATCGATATTAATAACAACCCTAAGGGAGAGTGTTGTGAAAAAACTTGGTAGATCGAAAAGTGAATGATAGCGGTAGTAAATATGAAATGCTTTATAATTAAAAATCATGTTCCTCAAATTACTTTTCAATCAGACGATAACAAAGGTCAGTTAATTATAATACAGACTCAGTAAATGTATGAAGGTCGTATAATAAGTAAACGGAATCATACGTACATGTAACTTTTGTAAAAATTGATATACCAGCCACGTTCAGAATATAAGAGTACTTCGTTTTTCTACTTTTTTCTTAAAAAAGTGTAGTTAGGTACACAAATAAATGCTTTTGTATGTATATCAATCGCCTTTCCGTTCTATGCAGGTTGTTGCATTTTGATATGTGCCGCCATCTCCTTCTTCCGGTTAAGGACCTCTTGTTTAACCTCCTCGCATCGGTGGTGAGTCTTTAAGGTATGTGAACAAATAGAAGAAGACCCGAAGTTAGGGGAATATGCGGGGTGGTGTACGTACAATGTCACAACCGAATGAGTCAAAAAGTGGATCGGCTAGTGCAACAAGCGCATTCCCTTCGTCAACATTCCTCTCCGTTTTTCTTTCCGCTAAAAGGAATCTGATAAAAACACGCACATATCACTTTGCGACATGTTTTGCAAGAAGGAACACAGCATGATGTATTTTTATACTAAAGATAGCAAAATATATTTGGTCAGTGTTTATTTCAGAACCCTCAAAAATTGAGCAGGTGAATCCAGATATTTTGAGGAATCTTGTTTATATTTGTGAGATTGTTGAGATCTATGAAATCTCTGAAACGGGTCTCACTAGAAACAGTAATGACAATTCAAAAACACAACGAGAGAGTTTTGCTAACTTTTGTAAATACTACCGTTTCCGGTCCGTAGATGGATGAGCGTGCAAACACGTTGATTATTTTCAGTGAAATTTTAAACAAAGTCTATGAAAACTCTATCTACTAAAACTGTTCTGTAAATCTGATATCGCGATTGTACAACCTTACTCTTCCTTAGATTCCATTTTTGATCCTAAAGTCAATTTGAGTTCTGCCTGATTAGTGGCCATCGATTCTTAACTTCAGATAGGTTTTGTGTGTTCCATGTCCGTTTGAAAAACTGTGAACTAATATTTGAGAAAATACAATGGTCACTATCAAAACTCGAGTACCTACATATTTAAGATACCTTTCATACTCCATAATTCAACTCGATCAAAAAACCTCCTTTAATATTTGCTACCTGAATCCAAAACACTCCAATCAAATTTTGACTTTTATTCTGGTATTTTTATCTCATTAAGTTTATACATCGAAACTAAATTCTTTTTATTTTCTTTATTCTAGAACCGTGAAGCAATGGAACGACTAGAAGAACTAGAAACATCTAATAATCACCTTCTAAAGCGACTGGATAAATTAAAGAACGCCAAGAGTGCTCTTCTCAAAGAACTCTGACCGACCACAAATTTTAGTCCGATCAAATCCGAGCGAACAGCATTACAACAAAGGCCGAACCTAAATAATAAACCATAAAATATAATATATTAATTAATATCCAAGAAAATCCAAAATGAAAACACTGTGTTCGACTGTGATGATGAGATTTTATTGATGATGAATTATTTTTATGTATTAATTTATAAACACAAAAACATCCTTCCTTCTTTATGATTGTGTGGTCATTTTATTTTGCACATCATTATCACTACTTACTCCTTACTTTCTGAAAAAAGAAAAAGAAAGATTATGTAAATAATACAAAATATCCCTCATACTACAACTTTGCATAAATTAGATTGAAAACAATGGGGTGTACTAATTTGTTTAGTACTGTCAAATACAATGTAATCTTGCCAGAAAAATTCTTACAAAGCAAAGTGTACTGTTAGACCATACACAAAATATTCTTTTTATCTACACTTCTTGGCTTTTTAATTACACAGAAAAACAAACAGTTTTTAAATTGTTAATGCTACATAGATCCTTAGCCTTAAGACTAATGTGTACTAAAATTTAGTTATATATTTAAGAAGGTAAATGTCTAATGCATGGTTAAGTTAAGATTATTTATTTTTGGTAAGATGATATAAAAAAAAAACAATCAAAAAAGTTGTACTAAATTTTTAGTACACCTCAGGTAAACATTATAATGTATTTTAACGATCTATTTGAACTAGTGACAAAATTTATTTTATTGAATATTCTTTGCTTCCTCCGAAATAAAATAATTCTTTATAACAATTATTATTACTCTTATATTATTGCAATGATTTGTAAAGTTAGTTCTCTTATAGTATTCAAAACAATTTAAATAAGCTAAAGAATAGCTACAGGGACTTTTTTGAAATGTATATTTTAAACAGGATGCCTCTGAAGACTGTCGGCAAAAGCAATTATAATAACAAATAAAAAAACCTTCTGGGCTTATTTTGAATTAGGAACATATGTAAGCTTTTTAAATAAGTAAAAATCCACGAAGAAAGTGCAAATTCTTTAAATAGAAATTAATATTATCAAGAAAACCCAAAGATAATTGCTTACATTTTGCTACAAAAAAAAAAAGCTGCATCAATTCACAAATAGTTCACAAAGCAGAAACAAAAAGTGGATTCATTAGAAATAAAACATGTAGTAAATCGAAGTGCAGAACAGGGATCTTCATTGTGGTTTTAATTGCTTACTAAAACCTCTTAGAACGTTAGAAGCAAGCAAATTAAAACAGGTTTCCTGTAAATTCTATCAAAAGATATATTTTATAAAAGTTTGTTCATCCTTGCAGTGGTAAATTAGTCGATTATATACCCAAATGTATGTCACCAAGCATCATAGAAGCCGTTGTAGTTGTTTCCGAGCTAATTTAACAATGTTCATCCATTTCACCTTCACACATCCCCCTAATTAATAGGCGAGCAACATTAAAAAAATTAGTAATACATGAATTTAGCCAAACATAAACAATAAATAAAATCTAAATAAATAACTCGCAATTTTGTCTATATTTTATAATTTTTTTTACTTTTCATATAAAATTCGCACCAATATTGCTGTAAACTTAAATAAGTAAACAAAAATAATATAAATGCAAAAAAGTACATCAATTTTACAACAAAATACATATATATAATTTATACTAATATCAATTTATTATAGAGAAAATTAAAATTTTATTAGCAAAGCAAATAACTAAGGAAATTAATTAAAAAAAGAAAATATTTTATTTAATAGAGAAATGCAAAGAAAATACATAAACAAATACATAAAAGTAGAAAAAAATAAACAACATTAATCAAACGAGACAAACTGACAAAACTAATATACATAACAACAATAAAAACAAAATATGACATACATTTATAAATAGTTTTATAAAATCAAAAATTAAAATAAATTAAACAAAAATAAAAAACGTTTTTGATAATTTACTACTAGCCCATTATAATGTAATGTTTTTTTTTTGATATATTATATAATATTTACTATTATTATTTATTTATATAAATTTATATTATATAATATATAAATTGTAATGACAAAACAAAAAAGCAAGTAAATGTTAGAAAGGAGAGCAAAATATATAATGCATTTTTTAAATTACATGAAACTGTGTTTTGGCTTAATGAAGAAAGTTGATACATTTGAACACTTTGGCAAAAAGTGTTGAACCTTGAATAATGGACTTTAACGTATAGTCGGTTCGGAAGAAAAACGACACAATTCAACAAAACACTATACAAAACAACTATAAACAATACTGTTAATAAAATTTGGAATTTCTTTTATAATAAAAATGCGTTGTCAACTAGTGGTAAATTTCATTTGTTGAGTTGTGTTGTTTTTTTTTTCCAAAGCTACGATATGTATTCACAATACTTACAATTTGTTCCATATTCACAGTAATAATAGAATTTATCAATTAATGCTCATTTACCAAAATGTTTATTATTTAAATCATTTATCGTTAATCAATCAATTGATATACCTATGCGTATGCATATTTGACAACCTTAATAGTGTCTTAGTCATAAAATCACATCTCTTCCACATTCAACACATTTAATTAGGAATGAAAAAGATATTAATCATGGCTGTGTGGCGAAAACCACAAACCTTAACGTTTTATTTTTATCAAAATTAATACGAAATTTGGAATGCTCTTTTTTTCTCCGACGGATAGCAAAATACAAATATTCACGCAGAATAGGTGCGATAAATATATGTAAATATACCTAATTACAGGACAAACCTCGGTGAATGGATCGATAAAATCATCCAAAAAAGATGCCAACAAAATCTAAGCCGAGCGTAATGTCTTATGACTCGCATTTTAAGGGATACTTGTGAAGTGATCAGGGTCGACCTCGGCGGTGCAGAGAACTACTAAATCGATTCTTTTTCTTTTTACACAATCAATAAAACATGACCAACACCGGCGGGTTCAAAGCATTACGTTTAAAATTTCGGATTTCTGAATTCATGTCGTTGATCGCAAAAAAAATTTAAATTGTAGTCGCAAGTCATTATGTCAAATTCTTGCATTTACCTATAGGATTTACATACATTGAAGCAAAATAAAATAGAACTATATTCATAATTAAACATTGAACGTTAATAGTTGTAAGGATGAAATTATTTTTAATTTAATCGGTAACAAGTTCGATTCATTTCATTAAAAATGTTTTTTGCTATATATACCTAACTATCATGTATAAAAATTGTTCCACAATTCTATGGAGAATTCTGGGAACATTTTTGTAGTTATGAATGATCAATCTTTTGATTTAAAAATTCACTAAACAATGAATAAAAAGTTGTTCATTTAAATTAGTATTGAATGATGAAAACGAATCGACAACCAACCACAGCGAAAATCATAAAGTTAAACTTTTATGTGTAGTTCTTTAGCTGCTTAGACATATCCCCCACCACTAACAACTTTCATCTGAATTTACAGATGAGAATTTCTTGTCTGAAAATTCAGATAAATCGTAACTAAAAGTCGTCCAACTTTTTATGACAGCTAACGAATCAGAAACTTAAAAAATTCAGAATTCGGAAAATTCAGGGGTGCCAGCACGTAACTTGATACAATCGAGTATTGTCGATCGTCGGTCAACTCGAAACAAATTATTTTTGACAGCATGTAATTTGAGACGAGTTTCATTGTGACTTTCACTTAAAAAAGTCATTGTGAACTATAAAATGAAATGTCAAATGAGTTTTCTTTAAAATTATTCCATTCTAGTATCAATTTAAAATTATTTCGAATGTTTTTTTTTTTGATTCGGAAAGTGAAGGCGAAGAAGTGTCATATGCTAAAATTAAAAGAAGATATTTGAGAGATAATAGCAACCCATTCGAATTGAGTGAAAATGAGTAAATATTCAAAAAGAAAAGAAAGATCATGTATAACATTTGTAAATCAATTTTGTTTAGCTTTGTGCAGCAGTTTAGAGTCAACAAGGAATGTTTTCATATGATACTCAGCTCGTTAGATCTTCCAGAAGACATAAGCTAAATCAACTTGAGAACTCATAAAATTGGTCAAAATCTCAGTCTGTTTTTTATTTATTGACATATTATTTTGTTTTTCCATTTTTCTTATAAAAAAATCACTGCCGATGATAACTAATTTCTGTCGAGTGAAAACTTTTGTTTCAAACTTCAATTTGAAGTTTGTGTGCTGCCAAATCTAACGATAAAATCGAGGACACTCGATTGAACCAAAATATGTGCTGCCAATGCTCGATTGTATCGACTAAACTCGGTTGTATCAAGTTACGTGCTGGCACCCCAGATGTGAAACTCAATGCATTGAATCCGCCCTATGCTTCGACGAGGTAGGTACTTCGTGGTGTGTAAAATATATACAATATAATAACATATAATGAACCCACAAATATTTTAATAAAAACGATTTTTATCGTTGACATTCAAAAACTATATTTTATTAAATTTCGTCTCCCAAACATATGTTCCTGATTTTAGATCTTTGATATTTTCCACTTGGTGTTTTGGGAATATTTTCAACGAAATATACTCCCCCATGCAACCACATTGGCTGAGACAGCTCTTTTGCCACATGTTCTTTGATTTCATTTACAGTTATTTTACTACCGGGTTTCTTAATCACCGCTGCCGTTGCAAGATCTTCAAAATCATCCGTTCTAGTTCCAAAAACGCACACTTCTTCTATATCACTCAATGTTAAGATGGAATTTTCGATTTCTTGCGCTGAGTAATGAAAGCCTCTGTACTTCATTATTTCTTTCTTCCTGTCAACAAGATGCAAATCTCCATCTTCGTCAAATAATCCAATATCACCAGTATGGAACCAACCTTCAGAGTCAATCATATTTTTTGTTTCAATCGGGTTTCCATAGTATCCACTCCAAGGATTATCGTTTGATACTAGAATTTCCCCAGCTTCTCCAATACTCAAATTCTTGCTATCATCATCGATAATCCTCACTCTTACTCCCGCAACGATTTGACCAACAGATTTTGGTTTTTCCATAAAAATGGTGTTTGAAACAGATCCAAACTCCGTTCCTCCGTAGGTGTTAAATAGAATTCCTTCCTTAATGTACTCTCGCATCTTAATGTACATTGGGTGAGAAACGTTACCCCCACTAACTGCGAACATCCGCAAGCTAGAGCAGTCGCAGAGCGCAGCCTCACCACTTTTTATGAATCTTGACATACATGATCCCGACATCATAAGGATGTTTATTTTATACTTTTCAATAAGTTCACGAAGCAATTGAGGAGAAAACTGTTCCTCACTTATAATTCTTGTCACACAACATAAAGTACTAAATATGAGAAAAATTAAACCAGTTATCCAATCCACATTGGAGCATGTGTAAATCACAGTGCCATTAGGTATAGGTCTGGAAAGAAAAAAATATAAAATTATAGTTGAGAATAATTGTGGTAAACTTGGTTTATGACTCACGACAACATATCCAGAAGAGCTTTATGTGAAATGCAGACTCCTTTTGGTAGCCCGGTAGTTCCCGAAGATCCCATAATAACAGCTATGTCATTTGATTTGCATTCCCGTGGGCTAAAAACTTTTGTAATTAATAAAGCTTCTTACAAATTTTTCTTGAACATTTTAATGTAAAAACAAAAAACATTTAACCCTGCACCCCTATTGAACCAACCAAATTTTATTTGATATTAAACCTTTTAAAACCTTTAAGTAAGAATTTGGCGCACTTTTAGATCGCACATTTTTTCACGACTGACTTGTTACAGATTCACTTGTCCACACATCAGTTAACATCTACTAGTTATAACTGCCTGGAAATCGAACGGACGAGTAGAAAAGACAAGATACAGAGACCAGAAAGGGATCTTTCGACTATATGATCATTGACAGTGATTGCGGAAACAAATGCAAAGGATCCAACAAAGGAATTCGAAAACCAGCCATTAGCAACTATCAAAAATGGCACTACTATTTCTAAAACCATTTCTAATCTGATAAATTGATAGGTAAATGATAAAAGACCGACGATCAACCTTTGCAATTCTACGATTTGCCACACGAATTGCCACGATACCAATTCTACGAGGACCTAACGTCAAGCTACTATAAAGTCCCTCCCGAGTCGCGATAGTGCCAAGTGTTAATAATAGTTGAATCCTTTTAATGTGGGCTTCACGTACGAAACGTGTAATTTAATTTTTTTTTAAAAAGAAAAGAAATACCTGAAGCCCACAAATAGGATTTAATTGTAAGCATTTTTCTTCATTTATAATATTTATTTATACATATTATGTAGGTACTCGAATAGAAAACTATGATTAGTCTTGTAAAAAAAAATTAATAAAATTGTAAGGAAATTTTATGAAAATATAAATAATTTAAAGAATTAAAAATTAAAAAAAACTTTGTTTTATTTTTATATATTTTTTGTATTTTCACAACATTTAATTTTTATTATATTTATTTATGTTGTGAAAATACAAAAAATATATAAAAATAAAAATAAAACAAAGTTTTTTTTAATTTTTAATTCTTTAAATTATTTATATTTTCATAAAATTTCCTTACATATATATCACACAACATGGAGACTACACCACACACTAAAAAAAATTGAATTGACTGCCTAGTGGAAAGTGACATTAAATATACATTTCAGGTATTTCAGAATCTAGAATTGTGTCTAGGAAAGCTTGTGAAGTATTAATGCAACAATAATAACAATAAAATAATATTTATAAGTTATTTTCAACTAATTATGGGGACCATAGTTAATTAATGTAAATTGTGTAATGTAATGTTAAGTGGACGTTCGTAATCAGTGCTTTTTATCGTAAGATTACGTTGTAATCACCGTTAACATTGAAGTATTTTATTTGAGATATTTTTTAATAAAAATATTCAAGTAGAATGTACAAAGAACTCCGGAATTTTCCAAAGTAATTACAGCAATAAAACCCGCTCCCTATACAAAATGATATTAAAACCTTTTCAGTTATATGGCAAGGCAAGGCATGCAAAACAATAACTTATAAGCTGTCACTTTAAAATTAAAAGAAATCTGAAATAGAAAATTATTCCGCCTTGTGACATAAAATGAAATTAAACCTCAAAACTTCATTTCAAGAAACTTTTCTTTCTTTTTTTTTACATCTATTTATATTTTTTATATTTATCTTTATATATGTATGTATGTAATCTTCATATTATATTATATTATATTTATATTTGGTTATATGGCTCAGATATATTTTCCGGGATAAAAGCTAAAGCGCGAAAAGATTAAACTAGCACTGCATCAACGGCAAACAGTACGATGTCTAGCATATATGTACATATATTACCCTCAGCATCGTCATTTATTTTGTAATAAAACAATAATCAAATTGGATTAGCAAAATATATTTTGCTATGTTATACCTATATAATAAGTGACCTTTTTTGTTTGAATATTTGTTTGTTTTTTTACTTATCGTGAACAAAAAAACAAGTGTTTTATTTTTGACTTGAAGCCCACAAATTAACAAACAAATAAAAAAATATTTTGCTATTACAATATATTTATATAATATATAAATATATCACAAGCGTTTTTACTTTTTTTTCAGTGTTGTGCATCTGTCAAAAGAAAGAAGAAAATGGCGAATCCAGTTTAAAATAAATATTTTATTGTTTCTAATAATGCGGTCTGCAGTTCTTGTGGGGACTCGAACAGCCATTTTAAATTTTCTGACAACCTGCCCAAAATATAACCTTAAATTTATTAAGGTACTATGGCTGGTGCTGTCCTAAGCTGTGTTGAGCGATAGAAATACATTGCTTCTAAAACAATGGCTACACTGTCAAATTTATTCTCGTTTAGATTTAATAACTCCTAGGTGGTGTAAAAGATTAAAAAGTAGATTAAGTTTGACAATGCCCTTCAAAACGCAAATTAAGTTTCGTATTTTCTTCTAAAGTGGAAGTGAAATAGAACAATATATGTATGTACATATCTTGTGTCAAACGATGAAAAAAAATAGATTCTCGAATATCTACATATATACTAGCTTTACGAAATAAATTCATGTGGTAAATCTTCGAGATTTGAAGAGGATTTAGGGGAATGTAGTATTATATATTTACCGAAAATCATCTTCTGTTCCAGTTGATTCCATAAGATCATGTAAGCAATCAACACCCTTGACTCGACCTTTTATTGTGTAGACTTTTGGGTGAAGATTTAGTTCGTTGCATGCTGCCATAAGAGTCTTGTAGTTATCTTCATCGCAAAAAACTATTTTCGGTCTGGTTATTCCAAAAACATGCTGCGTTATCTCTGAGAACATAATGAAACAAAATTTTGTGTTTGCTTTTTATAGATAAAATATTCCTATACTTTGATCAAAGGAAGGACTGATTGGATGAAAAATGATTCCCCTAAACAATGCCGCTAGCACGACAGAAGCTTGATAAGTGGAGCCAGCAGCCATGACTCCTATTACAGATCCCTCTTCTATTTCCAAACGCTGAGCAATTCGGACACTCGTCATGAGAATTTCTTGGTTTTTTAAGCTTATTCCATCTGTATCAGATATCTAAAAAAAAAACAATCACTCTGTAAGTAAAATATTCTTAATATTTGAAGCTGATTTCATACCTGAAAAATGTTTTCCGGATTATTTTTCAAATTCTCAGAAATAGCCTCACCCAAAGTAGAATATTCTCCAAAATGACTAGTTTTCTTTTCTGGACCTGACCAGATTTTCGTAGAGCAGTCATAGTTGGTTTTGTTTGTGAACATAATGGAATCAATGTCGTGTCACTTAAAGCCTCTTGAATGAAATGCTAACCGTGTAAAATAATTACCTTATAATATGGTTAGTTATATACATAGTTTTTAGTTAGTTAGTTATATACATACATGTAGTTATTTGTTTGAAGACATTATCTGCTTACATCGTTATTTTATCGTCAAACTATATAGACAATATTCGCACTGTACAGTGTACAAATGGTTTATATGTATGTATATGTTATAAAAGACAATTGGCCGTATTCATAGCCATCTATAAACTGTTGCTCGTTGTCTGAAGACAAAGGTCTAACGTATAATTTATAGTTTCCCGTAGCACCCGATATCATTTTATGATATATACTATCAATTTGAATTTGCCGGCGCAATATTCTGTTTATCTTCTGCGCATGACTTAAATTCTTATCGTCAAATATTCAAGAATAATGCATTAGAATTAAAGATATAATTATAAAAAAGTCTACACAATTTCTGCGGGCGTTCTTTTTAAAAATTACTTTATGGGTGGTAGCGGTAGTGGAAAAATCAATTCGATGTTTAGTATTTTCAATACAAAATTTGGACTTCGGGTGGCGTCAATAATAGAGACGGCCGGCGCGGCGGCACTAGACCAAAATGAGGCGTGTGCGTTTGCGGGGCTCCTGGGAAAATGATTTCAGACTACATTTATGAAAAAAGCATATTAAACACCATGTCATATACAAACTTGCCCTTACATCTTGTCATCAAATCTTCCAAAGTCAATATTTATTTAAATTCAAAATTGTAATAACAAATTTAAGACAATATTTTATTTCAAACTTCTTAAACATTTTCTAGTTTGCATGATTGTATAACAAAGAAAAAAAAATACGCTCACTTTGTGAATACTGAATAAACGAATTATCTTATTTTGTAAATTATGGATTGCAGTTAAATATCTGTCATTTAATTGTTACCTCAAATTCGATTATTTACAGTATAATTTTCTTCACAGTACTACTACTACTAGTAGTACCTTCTTAGATTGCAATAAAAATAGTTGTATATATAAATAAGAAAATATAAGCTCAAATTTGTATTATATTTATGTAGGTATTTACATACATATCGCAATTATTTTCTAAACATATTAAACATGTTTTAAAATACATTAAGATGAAATGAAACTAAAGAAATATTTCCTGCTTTTAGCATGACTAAATTCTTCAATAAGTCTATTGATTTTAGAAGATATACCAGCGGAGGCTGGTACTAACAGGTATTGTAAATATAACATAATTTGAATTACAATAAATGTAAGTATTCGGAAAAATTCCATTTAGGATGTTTTCTGTTATGTATTGGACCAGCTGCTTTATGTCTTTAATACAATCGGATAAATTTGGATAGTTTGGAATTCTTCAAATATATATGTATATCGCTACTGTCACCCACTTGGAGGACAGTATGTAAAACCTGATAATGTTTTATTACGTCTTCTTTTGGAAGAGATCTTAGGTTGGTTGAATCAAAAAGAAAACCAAAATGTTCAAAATTTTGATTCAATGAAACAAATCTGGAGTGCATATTGCTTATAATAGAGTCGATCATAATGTTGAAAAAATTAATCTTATACTAGTTTTCGGAAAGACCGTTTGGTACATAGGCGAACAGAGAGGATGACAACATAATAAAGGCAAGTAATACCTACGTTTATATCCATTCTGCATAAGATAAAGGTTAAAAAGTGAAGAAAGGTATAGCCTAACCAGGATTCGACTCAACTCAACCCAGTCAATCTATAGTCGAATCAAGTTAATTTCAATTATTTTGTTTGTTCGATTATTATGCATGAAGGATATAGACATGGATTGCTGGATTTTATGATTTCAAAACGCGGAGACTTTGGTGTGCAGGGCCCCTCGAATCGCGGGGCCATGTACGGTGGCACACTTCGCACACCCCTTCCACCACCTCTGTCGTTAAAGAAAGAGAGAAAACAAAAATTGCTTTTAAACCACTAAATTCTCTCTTTGACATCGGTTTCCAATGATTAAAATATACACAATAGGTACATACATACATATGTCCGAACCGTTCGAGACCGTTCGGTTTGGAGCTTTTAACACGATAAACCGAAAGAATTATTAATTAAGAAAATTATTTCGTTTAGCAACAAAATCAAAAGTGATTTTGAATACAACCCATTTTGTTTGAGGAACATTCATTTCCTATCTTATAATAATTCCTTTTCATATCAGCACTAAATGTGTTGGAAAACAATACATAAGATTGATAAGGAGTTTTAATAAATTTATTTTAAATCATTATCTTATTTTCGATTTGGTATTTAAAGTAATTATATTTATAGTTATATTATCTGTTTTAATAAACCTCTCAAGTCGTATCAATATTTAATCATTTAAGAACAATATTTATTTGCTTTTAAAGGAATGATAAATATAAATGGTATATACAAAATAGTTATAACCTAATAAAATTACTTATCAATAAAAGTTTCTTTAAATATTTAATTGTCTTTAGTTCAAAATTTTATTTTAAATATTTATCACACTAAGCATAATCGTGTAGAATTTTTATTGATTATAAATGTTTATTTTTATTAAAATAAAAAATATGAAGTAAACAAACCGGAGGGAATATTTCTTTAATCAATTTACATTTTGTATACCTATGGCTTTAGCTGTTAAGGTTCCGATTCCAATATGGCCGTGATATGCTCTTAGCGATTTGAATGTCCACTTTGGGGCCGGCGGCGCATTACATAATTTTAAATAGGTGATTTTATTTATAAAGAAAGTTTTCTAAAGTCTATTAACAAACCAGCTTTTCATGTTAATTAATCTTAATCTGACTTAAAAACCAAGGCTGTGATTTTAAGGTATAAGCATTCAACTTAAGTTAACAATAAGTTAACTTTAACGCTCTTTTACTACCTATTACCTATTTTTTTTAATAAACATAAGCAGTGACTCTAAAGCAGTGACAGTTCATGCAAAAAAGTTAGAAAGTATATCATTGGGGGCGTTCAATCCATTACGTCTGTCATCTGAATTTTCAGAATTCTGAATTTTTAGAGCTTCTGATTGGCCAGCTGTCATAAAAAGTCAGATGACTTTTAGTGACTTTTAGTTACGTTTCTTCTGAATTTTCAGACAAGAAATTCTCATCTGAAAATTCAGATGAAAGTTATTTGTGGTGGGGGAAATGCCAAAGCAGTTGAAGTACTACACATAAAGTTGAACTATATAATTTTAACTGTGGTTGGTGTTTTTTGTTATGTTTTGGTCATGTAAATTAAATATTTATTTCAATGAATATTGTTTATTGTTTAGTTAGAGTTTTTCAAAAACCTTCCCAGAATTTCCCAGACAATTATTGTGGAACAATTTTATATTGAAATTTGGATAGTTTTGTATTATTATTTTGTGGGTCATACATCTCAATAAAAATATTTAAAAAACAAAACAAAATAATTTACGGTATTCTATGCAAACACTATTAAGGAAATTTATAAAATCGTTTGCTGATTCAGTTACATTTTTCAAATAATTTCATCCTCATTACTACTCACGATGAATGCTTAATTTACGAATATAATGAAAGTTCTATTTTATTTCGATTCAATGCAAATCCTATAGGTAAATGCAAGAATTTGACACAATGATTTTTGACTGAAATTTTAGATGTTTTTTGCGTTCAACGACATAAATTCAGAATTCTTAAAATTCAGATGACAGATGTAATTCATTGAACCCGCCCAATTTCAGAAATCTGAAAATTCAGATGTAAAACGTAATGGGCGGGTTCAACCAACAAAATAATACAAAACTATCCAAATTTCAATATAAAAAAATTTTGAAAAACTCACTACCATATTCATTGAAATAAATATTTAATTTACATGACCAAAACATAAAAAAAAACACCAACCACAGTGAAAATTATAAATTTAAACTTTATGTGTAGTACTTCAGCTGCTTTGGCATTTCCCCCACCACAAATAACTTTCATCTGAATTTTCAGATGAGAATTTCTTGTCTGAAAATTCAGATGAAACGTAACTAAACGTAACTAAAAGTCACTAAAAGTGATCTAACTTTTTATGACAGCTGGCCAATCAGAAGCTCTAAAAATTCAGAATTCTGAAAATTCAGATGACAGACGTAATGGATTGAACGCCACCAATCATTTCCACATTTTGTAGGTAATTGTCAAAGCGACATAAAATTAGTTTAATACTAAAAATATAAAATAGGCATTTGGCAATTTCAACTTCAATAAAATGTTAAAAATTTGGAAAATCCTGCGCCATTAGTCACACAAAAACGCAATACCTGTGAATGTTATAAGCTTGATATGAAATGTAACCTTCTCAGAAATTAAAAATAAGAAAAATAATATTGAGAATTGACAAATGTGCTTGCGTACTATAGAAAGTCAAATAGTACCTGCTGAATTCAATAAAATAGTAAGCCGTTTTGCAACTTTTATTTCAGTTTTAGGCTTTTAGGCAGTGCGTACTGAGATTAAAGTCAAAATTGTTGAAGATTGAAGTTCGAACTTACACTCCGCAGCAAACGAGTAATATTATTTGGAGCCTTTAGAGGTAGGTATATTGGATATAATTAAGTAGATAATAGGCACGAGGATTTCTTAGCTAGTATTGTAACTGTACATACATTCCACTGAAATAAATCGATTAATAAAAAAATTTTAGGTTTTTCTCTTCAATGTTCAATCTTCCAGGGGGTCGATTCCGGATCTGTGAAGCTGTGAAGTGATAAATTTATCATAACTTCACACAAAGGTGCATAGTTCGATTCTGTATGGGTGTAAGAAAGTGAAATTAAATTAAAAAAAAATATTAAAATTTTGATAGACAGTTATAGTGTGTGTTCAAACAAGCTAGTACTTTAAAAGGAAACAACTGAAGGTTTCTAAGATTTTGTTTCTGAAAGGTACAAAAGATTTAAAAAAAAATAAAAGATATTTGTTTTGTATAGATTATGATGATAACGATCTTAAACTTACTATTTATTTTTGCTTTAAAAGTAAAAATCAAATAATTAAAAATGAATAAATAAATTCTTAATGAATTGTGAAGCTAGTTGTTTTTAGACAACAATTCACTAAGCAAGTTTAATTCAAAAAAACTCATGCTTTTTTAAAGCGGATTTAAATTAATATACTATTAGATGTTTGTTTTAATTAAATAATTGTTGTTTTACGTGTTTTATTGCGTGCATCGTTTAATGCATTCAGCTTCCAAAATTTATAATTTTGTACTTTGTTTTGATTCATTTGTACCAAATATTATTATATACTTATTAAACATAAGTACCTATATAAAATATTATAAAATTTTTAACTAGCGTCTTAATAGTCCAAAATAGTTGAAAATATGCTTTATTTAATTAAATAAAATGTCACATTGGTCATATAGACAACTGATTCTGCTGCCTTAATTAGATAATTTTCAAACAATAATTAAAAATGTTTATTTATAACTTGGACGGCTGCCAAAATAAGACAACTTTTATAATTACGACCTTAAACATACAAGTCTTGGAGTTAATTTATATAATAGGTTATGGAATTTGTATATTATTTATGATTTACGGTTAGTTGTTATATCCTGTTATAAGCTATAAAGAGGTCGAATAACGACTATACTGGCTGATCCGGCTCCCAAATTATCCACATTATCACTGAATAGAGTTAGTTGTTGCAGAAGAAAACGAAAAGTACTGAATGATATGTGGCTTTAAATAAGATATAATCTATTAAATCCCATTAATATTATAAATGTGCAAACATTTTTGTTTTAATGTTTGTCATTTAATCAAGCTCGAAAATAAAATAATAAAAATAAAATTTATATTAATCTTTATTCAATAAATCGGGAAGTTTTGAACAGAATATAGAATGTTATTATGTTCGTTATGATGGAGCTTGTATAGCCGATAATTACCATAGGAGAAAAAATGCAATGCCATTTTCTTTTGAATATTTAAATTTTCAAAATATTCAGAATAATTGTTTTGCGGTTTCTTTATTCGCAGGAATATTCTGCATAAACTATTTTGTTTTTATTTTAAATTATTCGTGATTATTTAAGTATTTTGAATGCATTATTTTTATTCCATATTAAGATTGGAATAAATGAGATGCGTTCAGTGCAATTTACTTACCTATTTCCTATTTGCATTTATGGCAGATTCACAATGGTATTATTCAAATTTTGGGGTACATTTTTTATTATTTTGCACTTAAAAAAATAAATCCATAATTATGCAAAACAAAAACAGCATCTACCAGTGGCGTGGGGGAATAATTTCAAATGGTAAGTGGAAGTAAAAATGTATTAACTGCAAACGCAAATGAATTCTAAAACATATTAATATGTAGCCAGAATTAAAAACCGTTTTCGGCAAAATCAATACATTTACGAAAATTAAAAGTAATGCTACCAATGACGAAAAATAAGGAACTTCTGTAATTTTTAAGTGTTATTAAATCAATAAATGAATTGAAAAATCCATAAATATCTATGTATGTATATAAATAAAAAATATAAATAAATAAAAGTTCATATAAATAATTATGTAAAAAGTAAGTGTAAAATGAAACAATTTGTTTTAAAAAAAGGTGATCATTGTCATGGAATTTATTTTATTTGCCTTGATATTAAAATCCTTATTTTTGTTTAGTTTTATTTCATGAAGGGTAATAATTTTCTATACGAGTTTTGTTTAAATTTGGCGTGGCTGATACGTTTTTTTAACATTAGAAATGTTTAAACGGAGGCATACAATATAAAAAAATCAAAAAAATATGAAACGCCTAGTAGACAAAGGGGGCGAAACGTGAGGGGAATAAACAAAATAAACAAAATCAACAAAATAAAAAAAATAAACAAACTAAACAAAATAAACAAAATTATTTCGTTCATGCTTTGTTGTTACTAGTTTGAGGAAACAGAAAACGAAGAAGATGATAAAACGGACAGAAAAAAAGGAGAAATGTTCGTAGGAAAAAAATGGGTATGTTTTTGATGATGATTTTTGCGAAATCCGAAAAATATCCGATTTGCGTTTACTTAAATGCTTATATCTTTCGATCCAATTATCCGATTTTCATTATTAAGGTATATAATTAAAGGAAAAATGACTGGCGTGTTAGAGCCAAAAAATTTCAAAATCATTCAAAATTTTATACTAAAAACATGAAAATAAATATCGGACAAATAATTTAATTCAACGAGGAAGTTGATTAAAAAAAAAAAGCATTAAAATACTTTCAACCACCAATTGGCGAGAGGAATATAGTATTCTAAAGCCGGCGGCGGCGGAGTTTGTGCAATAAAAAACCACAATCGTGGCAAATTTGCTTCGCGTCGGAAAAAAAATGCTAAATGTTCATATGTACCTACCTAAATTTGTAGTCGGTATAATAATTGTAAAGATACATTGTGTTTGGTTTGGCTTGCTTATAACTTCGGTTCTAATAATCCGTTCATTAAGGTCTTAAAATTTAGCTAGAATATCGGACTACATTTTTTGTATTATATCATTGCACAGTCACATAAAACTATATATGAAAAACCCTATTAAATTGCGTATTTAATAGAAACAAAAATTTAATACAAAACAATAATTTTTTAAACCACATGTATTTGACCCTTTTTAGGAAAGTTATGATGTTGGTACCTATGTTCAGAAAAGTTGCTCAACATTTAAATTTGACATTCAATGTACATACATAAATACATAAAGCTTTTTTCATTTCTAATGTTCCTCAACTATGCTGGAATGGCAAATCGGGTAAATTTTTTACATGCTTGCTACAAAGCTGAAAAGGTATCGATGATATTTTGTAACAGTGATGGGCTTGCTTGCTGCGATGATTTTGATAAGTCCTGATGTTGTTTTTTCGACTTATTCTGTATGGATTTGCCCCCATTATTGTGAAGCAGAAAATTTAAGACGTAATTCGCTAGAAATCGAGTAATATGGACGCTACGCCACTGCTCGTTCACCTGCATTATTGTTTAATACTCGCCCAAGAGAATTACCGCGATTACGTAAATCAAGATTTAATATTCTGTTTTGGTTGATTGTGATGATGATGTTATAAAGAGGTGAGATAGTCAAATTTTTTATCATTTAATAAAATCCTTTCGTCAAAGAACCATTTAGCAAAGCCATGGAAATAGAATATATAAAGTCAAAACAAATATGGCGATCGCCTAACTTTAAATTTAAGTACTCTAGTCTCGGTGAAGCAATTTTTTCAAAACTTAACGAAAGCAATCCTGACAGAGTGCTCGAAGTAAATCAAGAAAGTGGCAAAGAATCGACAGTGAATGATATACGTAGTCAAACAATAACGGTAGCTAAAAATCTTGGAAGGCTTGGTGTGAAAAAAGGTGATACCGTGGTATTGTACTCAAGATCGAATACAAAAACTACCCCAATAACATTTGCTTGCTATTCGATTGGAGCGCCAGTGAATTTCTTTGAAACAAGCTATCAAGTCGGTAAGTGTGAAAATATTTCGAGTTGTATGACAGTAAAGTTTAAAATTATATTTTCTTAAGATGTAATAAGCCACAATTTTGAACTACTCAATCCAACGTTGATAGTTTTCGAAGAAGAATTCAAGCATACAATTTTAAGATGTCTCAATGGTCTTCAACTGCCAAAGCTTAAACACACTCTCAGGGTCGATTCTGATGAACTTTTTCAAGTTCATTCTGATGAAGAAGATTTTCAGCCTGTTCACATTGAAGACCCAAGTCAACATCCTGCCACTTTAATATTCACATCCGGTTCCACGGGAATGCCAAAGATTGTGGTTCTTTCACACGCTCTAATGATACAGGGTTTGTACAATAAATGGTGGCCTATCGAATCGAATACCATAATCTGTGGATACTGTGATCTTCGCTGGGTAGTTCAAATTCAGATGATGATGCAACCAATTTTCTTTGGTGCAAAACGTGTCTACACATCCCGACCTGAATCAGGTATTGGAGTTGAGGAAAAAAGGGAAATTATCGATAAACACAGGATCACACATATCTTCGAAGTTCCCATGTACTACCTTGAGCTTCTGGCTTCTAAAGAACGGTCAGAAGACCCAAAGAGTCTGAGCTCCCTGGATATTGCCTTAGTTGGTGGGGAAGTTGTTGCAGAGGCTTTGGTTGATTACTCGCAAAGAGTGATTCCAAATTGCAGAGTTATTAAGGTATACGGAATGACAGAAGTCTCAGGTGCTGTTTGTACAAATGAACTCACAAACAAGCAAGGTTTGAATGGCGGAGTCTTAAAAGATGGTTTAATGGTAAAAATTATTGACGATAACGGTTCTTTGTTGGGGCCAAACGAAGTGGGACGATTATGTTTAAAGTCCACTGCACCTTTCCTAGGATATTTGAAAAACGAAAAGGCAAACAAAATAGCTTTCCTAGAAGATGGATGGTATGATACAGGAGATTGTGCGTGGATGGATTCGGAAAATTTACTGAATATTGGTACGCGTTATCTTGATTTAGTGCGGTCTTCTGGAACATTAGTAAGTTTATATTTTCTTTTTCAAATTTTTTTACTCAAGCTAAATAAATATTTATTTTTTAAGATTGTTCCAAGCGTTGTCGAAAGTATCATCAATAACCATTCATGTGTCCTTTCGTCTGCTTTAGTGGGTAATTCAAGATCTGAAAATTCCAATGACCAAATAGGAATTTTATTTGTTGTTCTAGTGAGTAATAAGACGTTTTCAAACAAAATCGAAGAAGAACTAAGAGAACTACTACGCAATGAACTCACTAATGAACAATTTGATATTATTCATTCTATAAGGTTTATTTCGGAAATGCCTTTGAAGACGTGTGGCAAATCCGATCGGAAAGCCTTAAAAATTTTAGCTGATAAACTTTGAAATTGTGAATGAAAATTTAAATTGAATAAAACAGTAAAATAAATACATAAGTATTTATTTTGTATTAATAAGATTTGGATTTCATCCAGGATTCCAAACAGTATGTACATAAGTAATGTAAATTGAAGTTGTGGCCGTCTTCTCAGGGCTATTTTGGTTTGAAATTCAATAACACAATTTTTTTTGCAACACACCACTGAAACAAATTCGTTTTAATCTTATCAAAACGACACGCAACAATACAGAGCAAAATAAATGCGCCTTGAATATCTGTTAAGTAACGCGAAATTTCTTAACAATTCGCTCTCAAAACCCATAGAAAATAAAAACCAATTTTGGGAACATGGTGAAAATTTCAAGTTACCAAACACGGGTACACTTTTTGTGGCAACATGCCTGTCAAATGACACATACAAATACAATACACACAATCATATAAAAATCAAATGATTTTTTAAAATTTCCGAACCAAAAAAAATCAATCTGGAAATGGACACTCTCATTTTATTTTTCCTCGCTACGCCGTTGATAATATACCAAACTGGCACTAAGGTTTAAAAAAGGCGTTTTTCTTTTTTAGTTCAGAGCAAAGTCTGAACTGTCAAACAAAAAATTGTATTTCTTCTGACTTCTGAGCTTGTTCAGAGCGCGCTCTATGAGCTCAGAATACAATAACTGACCAGACCGAGTTGAATGCTGAACACAAGCATTTGACAGGTGAAATTGAAAAAAAAACGCTTATTATGGCGCAAGAAAATAGTCGGTCTAGTGCAGAAGGTATGATTATATAAGAAATAACTAATAAAATATATTTTTTTAAGGCTTCGTCAAATAGTGACACCTAAGAGTGTTCAGGTGTGTTTCAAAAATAATTCTGAACGCTCAGAACACGCTCAATATGGTCGGACTATGTTCAGAACTATATTCTGAGCTAAAAACAGAAAAACGCCTAAAGAAATCAGTCTTACAAAAAGAACACGCCCGCTACGTTACATTTGCGGTGGTGTGAATAGTAGGTAAAGTTATAGAACTCTACAATTTTGACTTGGTGATTTTTTTAAAATAAAATGCGGGCGGCAGAACACATAGATACTAATTTTTTTTTAGCTCAGAGCTCGATCGAGGCTCGTTCAATGAGCTCGGAAGCGAATATAAAAACATCGATTTACCAAATTTACTTATACACACTACTAAATTTCGCTATTTAACAAAATGGCCTCTTCAAGCATTTACCACAGCAGCGTTTTATTATCAAAAAAATCATCCCATGAAAATAAAACCATACGGATCCTTATGACAACGTTATGTAGGCGTGTTTTTTTGGGAATCTTTATATAGTACAGTAAGATATTCCCAAAACAACGCATCGGCACTCGGCAGTATGTGGCTTTAATATTTCACATTTGGTACTATTGAACACCCGTCAAAATAATTTGAAATTTAAAACAAAGGCTGGGTGCGACCCACACTGGTAACTTCCCATTGGTGCCCGTGGGAACTGAACACCCAATGTTATTTTGTTATAAGGAAAGTCCTAATTCAAAATCTTAAAAGACCTTTATCAAATGTTCAATATTCGATAAAGTGAAAACCAAAGTTGGGGCGTATTAGATTTTTCAACTATTTAAGTTGTATTTTTGGCAGATGTTTTTGCCCACCAATTTACAGTTACAGCATTGTGTGTAAAATAAAATTATTTCGGAGTCGATTGTCGATAGCTTTGTTTGTTTTCGAGATATTCAAGTCAATTTTTTTTAGTAGTTTTAATTTGAAAATTTGTTGATTTAAAATAAAACTGTCAATTGAATAATTCTACAAACCTTATCAGTTATTGACTACGTCAGAGTAAGAACTTATTTTCGGATCTTTAAAAATATCCGGATATGAGAACTGGATCCCAACTTGTTGATTTACCTGTAAAAAAATGATCCTGATTCAGATTCCTAGATAATATAATACGGATAGTATTGACAAGTAATCCGACGAAAAACTTTATTTGTGTGTTCAATATCTACTTGTTAATGAAAAAATTGGCCAGAGGAAAACACTTTTTATAACCTCATACCACCCCAAAAGCGTATTTTTATAATGAGGCGATGTACACGAACACCAGGACAAAATTTGTCCATCGAAAAATGTAATTTCATTACACTTTACCTTTCCGATCCTCATACCAGAGCCTACGCCGAGAAGCTTCACTTCTACAAATTAAAATGTAACACAATAAACGGTTGAATAAAAGTAAATTCTATCACAAAAGGAACTCTATAGTCTGTGCAGTTAGATGATTAGATCATGCAGATCTATTAATATTGCGAAAAAAGGATTAAATATAAAAGAATTTTCTAAGAGAAGAAAAGAAACGAGTTTTTTTTTTGTATTCACTTTGGTATTTCTTTGGTTTAAAAACGCCAAATTGAGCACTTTACTTTATTTAAATAAAGATTGTAGTATTCACCGATGGGAAATGCGATGCACTTGTTTTTTTCGAATAACACCTAAATTGGACACTGAAAGGAAAAATATTTTGGTAGTTTAAAAAAGACTTTGGGAGCTTTTCTCTATATTTAAAAGTCCATTTAATTGCAGAGTAAGCTTGAGCACTTTTGGCAACATTGATACAGACCAATTAATTTGGTATTAATAGATAAACATTTTATTTTATTTGTGATAATACAGTTTCCAACCCATGTTATGTATTGAGTGAAAATTAACAATCAGAATGACATAAAGAATGTATTTCTTTATTAGTCAACGGGGAGTCATTTATAGGCTATCTGAGAAATTTTTTGAAGTGGTTCAAATTTGAATGCAGTATATTGTATTATAGTGCATACCCAGAATATCCAGAAAAATAAATAAAAAACAAAACAAGGACATGACAATTTACATCTGAAAATACAGATTTCTGAATTTTTATGTGTTCTGGTTGGGCAGCCTTCATAAGAAGATATATGAATTATGAATTTTAGAGTCATCTGACAGCTGACCAATCAGTAGCTTAAAAAATTCATAAATCTGAATTTTCAGATTTAAATGTCATGTGTTAAACGCGCGGAATGGCAATCAATTGTTCGGTGATATATCTAAGCAATGGGATCTTTATTCACGTTGTTTTAAATAAATAATTAAATTAAATGTGAATCTGCCAAAAAAGAGAATAGGTTACGTCTATTGCCCTAAAAGCGCCCAGTGCCTATACGTTCTGTAACTCTCGTGCATCGATAAAATTGATTGAGAAACGTTGAAAAATGGAAAAAAATTAATAGGTATGCTTTGTTTCAATTTTCATCGTTTCTCGACTTATTTTATCGATAGGAGAATAACAGAACGTAAGCACAAAATTATCAATTATTCAACTTATCACATGGAATGAAAAGAATGTAGTTATTCCAAGTATTCTAAAATTAATGTCAAGTATTCTAAAATGAATGAAATAGTTTATCTGGTATATTCTGGAAAATGCTTATTTCGAACCGAATATTCTCAATATTACGAATGAATAAAGAAAGAAAGACAGAAAATGGTCGGTTAATTTTGTTGATTGTATATTACCAATGTTGTGAAGCTAAAATTATTTAAAAAAAAAATGAATTCCAATGCGTTTTTTAATATTTGGAGTGCTGCGCCTGGAATATGTTTTGAAACGTCGAAACGCCGAATTCTATCGATGTTTTGTCGTTTTTGGTTGGATTTTTCCATTTCTATCGAATACGGAAATTTTTTTCACTCCGTCTACTAAAAAATTTCCATATTCGATATTAATGGAATATTCCAAAAATCCAACCGAAAATAAAATTACAAAACGTAGGCACTGCTTTCAATTCTATAGATATTATATTTCATACCGAAGATCCGCGGTTATAAAATTTTCATAATTTTAACCATATTCTTATGAGAATTTCAAACCAAAATGGACTTATAAATCTTAAAAGCACCAGGAAGACAGCACTGGGTTGCAAGTTGCAACAGCGTAGAACCAGACTTGAACGGAGTTAAAATTGTGGAAACGGAATGTTTCTAACAAGACAAGTGGTATACTTTGGAAAGAATTCACATATAATAAACTTTAAAAAATATGAACAAAACATTTCATCTGTGTACTTCTCTTTAGTAACATGGTATTTAACGCTGAATAATCTTCATTTGAAGTGTAAAAATAAAACAAATAAATATAAAAGTTATTATCATTTAAAGACATTTTTCTTTTTTAATTCTTAACTTGTTAAACCAAACAAAAAACCAAACAAACTTAAATTAAATGTAAGTTTTCTATTATTCTCTGACTTTTAAGTTATAAATGTTATAAATGCTTAATTCATTTATTTTATTTTAAATAAAAAAATAGCCACGAAACCACCCTTATTGATCATTAGATGAAATTATATACAAAAACAAAACATCAAGCTTTTTATATATAATAGAAGATTGTTGAATTTATATACATACATGTATACAGGCCTTCGACAGACTGCAGTATACATAATTATAGTTTTTAAAAATAAATGTTTAAGAGTTCGAATGGCTGTGTGACTTGATAAATAAAATTTTATTTTGTCTAAGACACCTTTTAATCACATATGTACCTACATATGTAAGTGCAAATTAAAATTAATTTTTACTTTGCACGTATGTATGTATGTATGTATGTATGTATGTGAATGTAAGGTGCTTAGACAAAATAAAATTTAAAAAACCAAAAAAACCAGGTTTTTAGACAATTCTTGGGGTTGTTTAAGAAAACTTGGGTAAAGTTCAACGAACGAAACTATTGAAATGATCATATTCTTTATCTTGTGGTTTGAGCGATAAAAGCTTGCAAAACCTCGTGTTTATATTGCAGGTAAAATAGAACATAAGAAAAAAGTCTGGAATAAAAAATCAAAATATCCCCTTAATTTAAAAAAAAAAATTGACCGATAGACGGTGGACGAAAACTCACTTATAGAGCTCACCTATAGAGCTCCAAATTAAGTTCTTACAATTTTATTTTCATTTTGAACCAGCTTGGTAACCAAACTATTTGCTGGGCGTCAGTCAGCGTCATCATCTCTATACTGAAATTTTAATTTGTAGTCAATTAGTGTTTTTTATGGGGAGGAATATCAATTTCAAGTTATTTTTAAGGAGGACAAATTGATAAGTTCTGATAAAAATTATAAAAGGGGAAGTAATAGATTATTTATTTCATTTAAATACATATAAATAAAATTGTAAATGTTCGTTTGTTCCTAATCTCAGATCTCCGAAAGTTTTTAATCAATTTCTTTGAAATTTTAACACAACATTGCATTCGACTGCGCTTATGTTGTTACATACTTTTTTTTCTTAAAAAAAATAAAAAAGGCGTCATCTGTTGGGCATGAAAACAACACCCGCTGTACTGAGATCACAGACACTCTCAGTTTCATAAATAGGATTTCTCATAAAAATTTCTAACTTTTGCTGTCAAAATTCTTAAAACAAATTTCGAATTTTATTGCTCGAACTATTATAAAAAAAAATTTAAATATAGATTTTAAAAATTCTTTTTGTGTTTGAGAGGAAAGACAACAAAAATGGATGACTGGAATAAGCCAATTCGGGGACATACAGTACATAAATGTAGGAACTGCATACTTGGTACCACAAGATATTGCTCCCGAAACACTCCAAGCCCGGCATATAACTTGTCAATTGGTATAATCCACTTCCATTGCTGCAAACGGAAGTAATTGGATGATGAGAGCTATAAAAAGTTAGCGGAAAACGTGCATGGCTCTCTTTTTCCACCATCAACTTTAGAAAATCATCAAGAGGATATTCGATACCTACCCACCCACCACAGCCTACAAAAGATATTAATTAAATTACAAATATTGTACTTAAATTAAAATTAAAGTCTGCATTTCTTAAATTAAATTAAATAAACCTACATAATATCGATATAAAACTCAATGTACACACTCACGAAATACAAAAGTATTCACGAAACTTGTACGAAAATGCACTTGCAATTCGCACTTGCAGAGTGCATGTGTCGCTAAGAACATTTTGGTTTTGCTTACATTTGGTTTAGGTCCATGTGTCGTGCGATTATTTATTTAAAGGGCATACATTTTTTAAATAAAAACAAATTTAATTTCAACAAATTTATTTTATTTTTTCTAAGCACTGGTACACAAGAAAACAACTAGTAAGATGGCAAACGAATATATTGAGTCTGAAAAAATATGGCGAGCTCCATCGCTTGAGCTCAACTATCCTAACATTAGCATAGGACAAGCGATACTGGAAAAATTAAAAGAAATCGACCCGGAAAAAGTTTTGGAAGTTGAACATGAATCTGGAAACTCACTTACAGCAGGAGAAATCCGTCATCAGACGATTACAGTTGCACAGAATTTAATGCGACTCGGTGTGAAGAAGGGTGACATAGTCATTGTGTTTTCGAAATCGAATCTAAAAATTACACCAATTACTTTTGCCTTGTACACTATCGGAGCACCTATAAATTTCTTTTACTTAGATTTAAAAGGAGGTAAGATTATTTTTGACTTTAAGACAATTCAAAGCAACTCAACTCAAATCTTTCAGATGACATCAAGTTTTACTTTGAAAAATTGGATCCAACTGCTATTCTTTATGAAGAAGAATTCAAAAATAATGTTTTCCAAGCCCTTGAGAAACTGAAGCTTTCAAACCTAAAACATGTGCTAAGTTTAGACTCAGAAACTGAATCAGTTGACCAAGTTCTCTTTAAGCCCACAAATGATACTGAGAACTTTCAACCTCCTGATATTGGAGATCCAAGTGAACTACCTGCACTTCTACCCTTTACTTCTGGTTCCACAGGAAGGCCAAAAATTGCCATGCACTCTCATTCCATGGTGTTGCTAGGAGTTTACAATAGATGGTGGCATATGGATCCGAACAGTGTAGTTTGCGTGTTATCGGATCTTCGTTGGATGTGTCAAGTTGAGATGATGCTGCAACCGATATTTTTTGATGTAAAACGCATATACACGTCAAGATGTGAAAAAGATTTTGACGATGCTTATAAGTATGAACTACTTTATAAAAATAAAGTCACTCATTTCTCTACAATTTCAATACTATTTCTCCAAACACTTCAAAATGTTGAAAAATCCAACAACCCTTTAAAGCTTTGTCATTTACGAACAGTTTTGCTAGGTGGTGAAGTTGTTACTGACTCATTGATCAAATATGCAGCAAAAATTGTACCAAATTGTAAGATCATCACTACTTATTCGATGACCGAATTGCATGGAAATGTAGCATCTGACGAAGAAGTGAAAGTAACTGGGAAAATAGTTAACGGGGTAATTTTAGCAAATGATTATGTTTTAAAAGTCATAGACAAAGACGGAAATAATTTGGGTCCGAACGAAAAGGGTCGATTGTGTTTGAAATCCAAAGTTCCATTTATTGGATACTTTAAAAATGATGAAGCTAATAATGAGCATTTTAAAGGAGATGGATGGTTCACAACTGATGAATATAGTTATATGGATTTCGATCATTTACTAAACGTTGTCATAAGATACAAGTATCTTTTGCGATGTAATGGAAAGTTCGTAAGTGTTGAGAGTGCTTTATATTTGGCTATATTTTCCAAATTAAGATCTTTTTTTTCTTTTAAGGTTGTTCCTACTGACATTGAAAACATCGTCAATAATCACCCCAATGTGTTAATATCTGCTCTCGTTGGATATCCAGATCCAGAGAAAACAGATTCGGAAATAGGAACTATGTTTGTCTTGAGAAATGAAGCTAAAAGTGATGACATTGAAGATGATCTACTAGCTTTATTGAGAAAAAATCTCACGAGTGAGCAAGCTAAGTTTGTTCGATTTTTGAAAGTTGTTGATAAAGTTCCAATGTGTAATTATTCAAAAGTTAATCGAATAGCATTAAAAGGAATCGTTGCTAAGGAATCGGTGAATTATTTAAGAATTTAGAATAAATAGAGTGAGATGTTTCAAGTGAGTAAATAAGAATATTCGTTTCATATAGATGAGAAGATGAAATACATTGAATTAAATAATTTAAAAGCTAAAAACTTTGTTTTCGTGAGAAAATAGGCGTGTTTTTTGCAAACCCGGGGGGAATTGGGCGTAAAAAAACCGCCGGTAACACAGTTTTTCTGTGCGCTTGAGTTAGGTCAGGAGAGAACTCTTGCATCGATAAAATTGGTCGAGAAACGGCGAAAAATGGAACAAAACTCATATACGATTTGTTTCAATTTTCATCATTTCTCAACTAATTTTATCGATGCCAGAGTTACAGAACGTAGTCACTGAATATAGAAATCATATTCTTTGCAATACGATGAATAAGTTTAAATCAGTTTGAGATATTTAAGGAAAAGTTTAAAAGAAGATGTCAAGGTTTTAGGGTAAAATCGCAATTGATGCTGATTATTATATGGAGCAACAATTTTCAAACATTAAAACTGTGATGACGAATAGTATTCCTTTGTCAGGCAGAATCTACCATTCAACCTAGATCACATAAACCAATAATTCCGTCCACTGACGTAGAAATGTAAACCGTTGCAACTATTAATACAAATGACAACTTGGTTAGGAGTAGATATTTAGCATCAATTATCTGCAAAATATATGCAGAATGAATAGAACCTCAACATTGTTTGTCCGGTCCTATAGAGAAAATATGTCATCTGAACTCCGACAACTTCAGAGGAATCAGTGCCTACGTTCTTTAATTCTCACATCGAGAAAATTTGTCGAGATACGATGAAAATTGAAACAAGTCATATGCGTTTTGTTCCGTTTTTCAACGTTTCTCGACAGATTTTTATTTATGTGAGAGTTACAGAACTAGGCAATTCTATTTAGTTCCCTTTTACAGGAGGAAACTGATTTTCCAGCAGCTTTCAGTGTTTTTTTTTTATAATAATTTTAACTATAGGTATATGACTTTGGCAAATAATTTGTATTAGATAACATATTTATGTTTTAAAACCAATAATAGATTAAGTAATTGAAAGATAAGACAACAAATAAACTTGACCATACAATTGTTATCTGTTGTTGTGTTAAGTTATAAAAAGTTTTTTTTTTTTTCATCAGATAGGTATTACGTACTTATAGACGATATTTTGGGTTGATTTAATTTAAATAGCACTTGATTTAACGGTATTTTTAAAAGATTTTAGGGGACAAAAACGGCCAGGGACGGAAACATACACTCTTTGCACCTTCTGTCTCGTATAAACTTTATTATTCCCCAAAGGAGCTTGAGGAATTTGGCCAAATGCATATTTTTAAATTATCAAAATAGTATTATGAAAGATTTTCTCCTTTTAATAAATTATTTAAACTATTTAACTATAACAATTTTTTTCAATTTTATAATAAATGTTATTTAAAATTGTAAAGCTAGTAATTAGCTGAGTAGTTATTTAACATTTTATTCTCGAAACTAAGAATTTCTACCAATTTTCTTATATTATATGGAATTTGGCAGTATATTCAGAATGTTACACTAAAAATGGAAGAAATTGTCAAATTTGGGAAGAAACAAACAGTACTTCCAATTTTTATAGGGTGGGCAATAGGTTTTCTAGAGTAGGCGCTGCCCACCCTTGTCCCCTCCTAAATACGCGCATGCATTTAAAACAAGATTTTTCTACGGAGTATTATTAGTAATTAATTAATTAATTATTAGTATTGTAAAGGTAACCTTACTCCAATTGAGGATCGATACTTATAAAATATTTCTATGAATAAAATAATAATTTATGACCGTAGTTTTATGGCAAAAATTATGGAAAAATTATTCAAATATAAATAATCTAGCTGATGGATGTAATCTTAAAAGCAATTAATAAATCAATGATATACGTACAAGATTATTCTGATAAATTTTATTTTATTTTTTTGAACACAAAATAAATAAAGCCACAGTATTTAAAGGGTATTAGAATAGAACAGTGCCTAAAAGGTACAGTGGACGAATAAAACTATAACCATTTTGGTAAAAATCTCATTTTAATTAAAGTTTTGTTTGTTAATTTAAATATTTTTGACGTGTTTGCAGATTTGTGTTGTTCATTTTATACTTAAGTAAAAAGTTAATTAGTCTCTAATTAGTTCGTCAACCAGTTCGAAATTATCTGGATTTAGTGTTTTATCCTCCGAGTTTTTAAGGTCCATCAGCGTGAATAATTCTCTACTTTTTGAGCTAATTGTAAATAAATGTATGTTCAAAGATAACTAACTCTGGTTTATCTCATCACATGAAAAAGTGAGCCTTAAATGCAAAAATATTTTGAATTACTAAGTAGTGTATAATACAAAATATTTCAGTGATTACAGTGAAAATATTGGAAAAATTGTAATTTTTGAAAATTTTCTGATATTATAATTGTGTTAAACCAAAATTAGAAACTACATATATGAGACTTGAAAATCAGTGCGTTATTTTTGTTAATACGTATTATAATATTGGTACAATGTCAAATCACGCAAAAGATTTTTTGTAAAGATTTTACATAATTTCAAAATGTCAAAACATTAACCGTGTATATACATATATCGTACATACCTTGAGAGGTGTCGAAGTACATAATATACTAGTGAGAACCTACTTTTCTAGTCGTTTTCAAGTGCAACTGATAGAAATTAAAAGCAGTGTCTACGTTTTGTAATTTCATTTTCGGTTGGATTTTTGGAATATTTCAATACTATCGAATAATGCAAAATATTTAGTAGACGGAATGAATAAAATTTCCGTATTCGAAAGGATGGGAACGCTCCCAAAATCCAACCAAAAACGACAAAACATAGATAGAGTTCGGCGAAAAAACGATGAAAATTCAAAATAAAACATAATATCTATGTATGAGTAATTAATTTTGTTCCATTTTTCAACGTTTCTCAATCAATTTTATCGATGCACGAGAGTTACAGAACGTATAGGCACTGGGCGCTTTAAGGGCAATTGACGTTACCTATTCTCTATTATGACAGATTCACATTTAATTTAATTATTTATTTTTAACAACGTTTATATATAACACCGAACAATTGATTGCCATTCCGCGCGTTCAACACATGACATTTAAATCTGAAAATTCAGAAATCTATATTTTCAGATGTAAATTGTCATGTCCTTGTTTTGTTTCTTTATTTATTGCGTCCTGGATATTCTGGGTATGCACTATAATACAATACTGTATTCAAATTTGAACCACTTCAAAAATTTTCTCAGATAGCCTATTCCCGTTGACTGTAGGTGCTAATAAAGAAATACATTCTATATGCCATTCTGTTTGTTAATTTTCACTCAATACTTAGTATGGGTTGGAAACTGTATTATCACAAATAAATTATATGTTAATCTATTAATACTAAATTAATATATTTAGATTGATCTGTATCAATGTTGCCAAAAGTGCTCAAGCTTACTCTGCAATTAATTGGAGAAGAGAGAGAAGAGCTCCCAAAGTCTTTTTTAAACTATCAAAATATTTTTCTCATCAGTGGTCAATTTATGTGTTACGAAAAAAAAAAAAAAAGTGCATCGCATTTCACATCGGTGAATACTACAAACTTTATTTAAATAAATTTGGCATTTTTAAACCAAAATGAAAATTCGTTTCTTTTCTTCTTTAAGAACATTCTTTTATTTAATACTTTTTCACATGATTAGATCTGTGTAATCTAATCATCTAACTCTGGGGCACAGAGCGAGGCCTGAAAGAATAGACTTCGCTCCGAACCGAGCGTGACCTGAGCGCTCTGATCAATTTGAGGAACACAATTATTAAGCATTGAAGTGTCATATGATTGGAAATTAGTCAAATTACATGAACATTGTCTGAAGTTGGCCGCGATCAGCATTTTGCTCGATGTGCTCGGTCACTTCTTTCCGAGCTCATCGAACGGTCCTCGATCGAGCTCTGAGCTAAAAAAAAAAGTTCAATTTGAAAGCACAGAGCGCCCCGTGTAAAAAAGTTACCTAGTTCTTTTTTTATTGGTCAGTGCTCCGTTCGGTGCTAAAAAAGAACTACCATTACCTTTAATGTGTGCTCTGCCGTTCGCATTTTATTTTTACAAAAAATCATCAAGTCAAAATTGTAGAGGTCTATAACTTAACCTCCTATCCATATCACCACTGCAAGTGTTACATAGCGTGCATGTTCTTTTTTAAGACTGATTTTTTTTAAACCTTAGTGCCAGTTAGGAATGTTATCAACGGCGAGGAAAAATAAAATGAGAGTGTCCATTTCCAGATTGATTTTTTTTTTGGTTCGGAAATTTTAAAAATCATTTGATTTTTATATAATTGTGTGAAATGTATCTGTCATTTGACAGGGATGTTGCCACAAAAAGTGTGCCCGTGTTTGATAACTTGAAATTTTCATCAAGCTTCCCAAAATTGGTTTTTATTTCCTATGAGTTTTGGGAGCGAATTGTTAATATTTGTAAGAAATTTCACGTTACTAAACAGATATTCAAGGAGCATTCATTTTGCTCTGTATTGTTGCGTGTCGTTTTGATAAGATAAAAACGAATTTGTTTCGGTGGTTTGCTACAAAAAAAAAATTGTGCTAAAATAGCCCTGAGAAGACGGCCAAAACTTCAATTTACATTACATACACACTGCTTGGAATGCTGAATGAAATCCAAATCTTATTAATACAAAATAAATACTTATTTATTTTACTGTTTTATTCAATTTAAATTTTCATCACAATTTCGAAGTTTATCAGCTAAAATTTGTAAGGCTTTCCGATCGGATTTGCCACACGTCTTCAAAGGCATTTCCGAAATAAACCTTATGGAATGAATAATATCAAACTGTTCATTAGTGAGTTCATTGCGTAGTAGTTCTCTTAGTTCTTCTTCGATTTTGTTTGAAAACGTCTTATTACTCACTTGAACAACAAATAAACTTCCTATTTGGTCAATGGAATTTTCAGATCTTGAATTACCCACTAAAGCAGACGAAAGGACACATGAATGGTTATTGATGATACTTTCGACAACGCTTGGAACAATCTTTAAAAATAAACATTTATTTAGCTTGAGTAAAAAAATTTGAAAAAGAAAATATAAACTTACTAATGTTCCAGAAGACCGCACTAAATCAAGATAACGCGTACCAATATTCAGTAAATTTTCCGAATCCATCCACGCACAATCTCCTGTATCATACCATCCATCTTCTAGGAAAGCTATTTTGTTTGCCTTTTTGTTCTTCAAATATCCTAGGAAAGGTGCAGTGGACTTTAAACATAATCGTCCCACTTCGTTTGGCCCCAACAAAGGACCGTTATCGTCAATAATTTTTACCATTAAACCATCTTTTAAGACTCCGCCAATCAAATCTTGCTTGTTTGTGAGTTCATTTGTACAAACAGCACCTGAGACTTCTGTCATTCCGTATACCTTAATAACTCTGCAATTTGGAATCACTCTTTGCGAGTAATCAACCAAAGCCTCTGCAACAACTTCCCCACCAACTAAGGCAATATCCAGGGAGCTCAGACTCTTTGGGTCTTCTGACCGTTCTTTAGAAGCCAGAAGCTCAAGGTAGTACATGGGAACTTCGAAGATATGTGTGATCCTGTGTTTATCGATAATTTCCCTTTTTTCCTCAACTCCAATACCTGATTCAGGTCGGGATGTGTGGACACGTTTTGCACCAAAGAAAATTGGTTGCATCATCATCTGAATTTGAACTACCCAGCGAAGATCACAGTATCCACAGATTATGGTATTCGATTCGATAGGCCACCATTTATTGTACAAACCCTGTATCATTAGAGCGTGTGAAAGAACCACAATCTTTGGCATTCCCGTGGAACCGGATGTGAATATTAAAGTAATCTAGGATGTTGACTTGGGTCTTCAATGTGAACAGGCTGAAAATCTTCTTCATCAGAATGAACTTGAAAATGTTCATCAGAATCGACCCTGAGAGTGTGTTTAAGCTTTGGCAGTTGAAGACCATTGAGACATCTTAAAATTGTATGCTTGAATTCTTCTTCGAAAACTATCAACGTTGGATTAAGTAGTTCAAAATTGTGGCTTATTACATCTTAAGAAAATATAATTTTAATCTTTATTGTCATACAACTCGAAATATTTTCACACTTACCGACTTGATAGCTTGTTTCAAAGAAATTCACTGGCGCTCCAATCGAATAGCAAGCAAATGTTATTGGGGTAGTTTTTGTATTCGATCTTGAGTACAATATCACGGTATCACCTTTTTTCACACCAAGCCTTCCAAGATTTTTAGCTACCGTTATTGTTTGACTACGTATATCATTCACTGTCGATTCTTTGCCACTTTCTTGATTTACTTCGAGCACTCTGTCAGGATTGCTTTCTTTAAGTTTTGAAAAAATTGCTTCACCGAGACTAGATTACTTAAATTTAAAGTTAGGCGATCGCCATATTTGTTTTGACTTTGTATATTCTATTTCCAAAATTTGACTATGTCACTTCTTTATAAAATCATCATAATAATCAACAAAATCAAAATATTAATTCATTATTTATGTAATCACGGTAAAAACAATAATTTGCAATATAATCATTAAATAATGCAGGCAAACGAGCAGTGGCGTGACGTCCATATAACCCGATTCCTAGCGAGTTACCTCTTAAATTTTCTGCTACATAATAATGGGGGAAGTCCATACAGGATAAGTCGAAAAGTAAAAAAAAAAAAAATCTGGACTTATAAAAGTCATCGCGGCAAACAAGCTCATCACTGTTACGAAATTAATATCATCGATACTCTTTCAGTTTTGTGGCAAGCATGTTTAAAAAAACTTATTAGCCATGCCACATTAAAATTTAAACAAAACTCGTATAGAAAACTATTACCCTTCATGAAATAAAATAACAACAATAAAAATAACAAAAACAAGAATCTTTAAATCAAGGGAAACAAAATAAATTCCATGGCAATGATCTCCATTTTTTTAAATTGTTTTATTTTACAGTTACTATTTACATAATTATTTTATTTACTGATATGTTGTATTTATGGATTTTTCAATGCATTTATTGATTTATTTAAATATTAAAAAAGTTCCTTATTGTACGTCACTGGTAACATTACTTTTAATTTTCGTAAATGTATATTGAATTTGCCGAAAACGGTTTCATTACATAATTGAATTCCCTTCACATGAAAGTCCGATTAAATTTTAATATTAGATTCGTCTAGTTCATAGGGCCCCAATTAAAAAAATGCTTATAAAATCTTCTAATTCACTAATCAATTAAAAAGATAATAATTTACCAATTAATTCATTAAAAAATTTCATTCAAAGTGGTTGGTTCTAACTATACAATATATATATACCGATTTTGTATAAATTATACAGAATATGTTATATTTTAAAATTTTTTGAACCCGTTTTAAAGACAAATACATAAGTTCCATGTGGATTTTCGTGGATAATAAAACGCGACTATTGTAATCGGTCCGATTTGTCGAATCGAAAATTTTGACATATCTCAGTCCACGTTTCGAGGTCCCGAGAATTAGAATCCATCGTTTTAAAGAGATTTCTGTATGTGTGTGTTCGTACGTTCGTGATACATTCTTTCGTTCACCCTTTATCAAATCTCGAGAACGAATAAAGATATAGCCTACGAATGTATTTTATTTTACAGATAAAAACATCATTAAGTGCAGAAAAGGTTTTAAAAATTTAATAAGCGGTTATTTTACTACATCAATTTAAAAAAGTTGTAACAAATCTTTCGTCTCGAATATTTTGAGAAAAAGAAATGCCAGCCACTTATGCTTTATTTCATTTAACAGATAATGACGTAATGAAGAATTGAAAAGTATTTTAAAAAAATCAAAAGACAGTTTTTTAAAAAATAAAAAAAACATGCTAAAATTTGTTAAAAAACGTTTTTCTGCTCGAATATCTTGAGAACAAATACTGTTTTAAAGCCGGGATAATTTTATTCTAGACAGAGTGACGTATAGTCTATAATTTAATGTTCTTGACCACATTAATAATTAAATAAAACTCTGTGAGTTGAACTAACAAAATAATTATAGTTCTTTATTAAATATAAAATAATTAGGTGTTAGTTGTTTTTTTTTTTACAATTTCAACTCAATTTTTTTTCAATTCTAAATTTTTAATTCGGGATGACCGTCTTCTTCAATTTATTTGGATCAATATCCGCAATCAAGGCCAGACCAATCATATGTGCAAGATGTGCAAATGCACAGGTCGCAAAATTTTGGGGGCGCATTACCAGTAGCAAGAAAATGTAATCTGATCTTGCGCAAACAAATATGTACATACAAATATGTATGCCTAACCACAAAACTTGTTCAAATAATCCCAAAATAATATACATCACAACTATGGTAAGTTATTTCTTGCACATCAACTAACATCAACTACCGGAGATACCTCAATAAAAAAACGCATTGAAAGTCTACCTCCCGTGTAATATGCAAAAGTCTTATGCATGTGTATCAGTGTATGCATGTACATATGTGTGTAAATCTAAAAGAGAAGCGCTTTCTACAAATCTTGAACAGGGCGGAAGTTTGGCTGAGGCTGGCCCTGTCGGCAATGTACAACTTATCAGATAGATCTCTTTTACGAATTTGATTTTCGTGAACAAAAAGTTCTACTTCATTTACTCTTAAAATATAAGTTACTTTACTTATCATATTAACAAAATGATTTCTATGGAGGATATCTTCTCCCACTATAAATTTAGGCCTTACTAACTTTTCACAATTTTTTTAAGTAATATTATTTTTTATCTGGTTACAATTTTTCTTTTTAATATTTCTTATAGACTCATTATTTTTTATGACAACTAAACTGTAACAAAACTAAACAACATATCTGAAGAAAATCTGGAGGTTACTGTCGGTGGAGTACTCCGATAGTTAAATAAAAACTTGTTTTTTTCAACACACTTTTTCAATACATACCTTACAGTTTGTATCCCTCTCTCAGCCAACTCGTTCGATTGCGGATGATGAGGAGGAGATTTCATGACTTTAATGCCTTTTCAACTACAAACACACTTGAATTGAACGATGGGCCGTTGTTTGTGACAATTTACCTAGAGAACAATAAAAATAATTTTCTTAACTCTTTTATTAACGACCGGAAATGTATTGGACAGTTATTTAACGTCACAAAATTTAGTGTACTATCAAAAAAAATCAATCAATTGAAGCAAAATATACCGGGCTTTCTTCGCCATCCACCAAATGGCACAAAATTGCTCCGACATCATATGGACTTGCGTTTGTTACTACTACGATTTTTTTATTGGGATCATATAACTCTAAAATTTGATTTTTAAATAGTAAACTTTTAAATTCTTCAAATGCTGTTTGACATGGTGCATCGCACTCAACACTGTTACAAAATTATTAAACGCGTTATTTACAAACCCAAAATTTTTTCCAATTACCGAAATACAATTAAGAATAATTAGAAGGGTTACGGGGAACCGCTAAAGCTGAAAAACAGAAAAGAAAAATAGGCCGTTAACAATTGAAAATACCGTGTCCCTCGTTTAACTAGGATTTAAATCGAAATTTAATTAAACAAATGAAAACACAATAGGGTTTATCGGAATCTTGAATTTTGAACAGTAGAAACAAACTAACAGTTTCCATTATTGAAGTTCTGCCCTCTCTATCATTTTTTTTTTATTTTCTCTTCCTTTATTTCCTCTCCAAACTCGCTTTTTCCTGATTTGTTCAACAACCTCCTTCCCTCCATGAATCACCTTTCTTTTCCTCGATTTTCTTTTTCTTTAATTTTTTAAATTTCAAAACGACTTTTTGCTGACTTAACTAGCCACAACCAATTCAACCCTCTACCATTCCAAACAAAACACTCATACATTCAGCCATTCGTTTTCGTCATCATCGGTCACGGAATCGCGGCTTCCTGGAAAGCTACGTGCTCTCCTAGAAAACCTCCGTTGTCGAATCTCAACGAAACTTTACTCTCACGCCCACATTCACGGATTCAGCAAGTTGTTGGATGTCTTGCCAAAACTTACCGAACCTTAATGGCCGAGTTCAGACCCATACCAAACTAATTTAAAAAAAAAAAAAAACAAAAAGAAACAAACCCGAGGAAAATTTTATTTTAGGCATTCTCCTAGGTACAACAAAGTTTTCGCGGGTGATTCGAGGCACGAATAAATTCCATTTACAATTAATATTTTTTGAGATAAGAAAAGGGAGGAAGGAAATTTTTTTTTTTAAACGCGAACCTTACTGTTTTAATTTAATTCCGACAACCCTTTTCTATAAATTATTTTAGAACTTAAAACTTTACTATTGAATACGTTAAAGACCCATTTAGCTTACAATAGAAAATTACTTTAAATTAAAGTTAGGATGTAATATTTAGATAAAAGTAAGTTTCCGTCTGACTCGATTACTTCTTCAGCTCGTACGCTGATAAGTCAACATAAGACCGCCCGTCTTTAAGATTCTTATACTTCATGGATTTTGGAACCAACTCTTCCCTTCGATTTATAAAATCGCTCGAACACCTGTTTTTGATTACTTTTCCAAAATAATTTGGGACCAAAAAGCCGCAAGGCAGATTCATTACTACTTATATGTACCGATTGATGTGTTAAAATTTCATCGTTTAGATTTCTAATATCTGTGTTCCGTAAATTGAAGATAGCCTGGTCACTCCTTTGTATTTACATATATATTTTATAGCACGCACTGAACAGCAAGATTCTACATTTATGTGTGCCTCAAATAATTTTGTCACAATAGGAGAATAAGGGACCACCCAAGAGTTATACAGTAACGTAGTCACCATTACGAATTTTTATGTCTACAGTTTTACCTCCTTCGACTGTATTTATAAGAGATATCCATTCTCATTATGAATTGTTTCTTTTTGTAATTTTTGTGGATACTTTTTTGTACATTTCCTATCTTTCATGCATGGAGAATGAGAATTAAATGAACCACACGGACCATGTATCATGAAGCTTCTTATCAATGCTAGGGTCAGGTTCTTCGGCGCTAATGATGCTGGTTGCGACTTCATTTATGAATGGTGCATTATATCTTCTTTCGTGTTCTTCACTTGGCTTACTATCTCCATAAAATATATTTGCAAAAAATTATGCTGATGATCACTTAACGGAAGTAAAGACCCAATTCTATGGTAATTTGACCTTGAATTGTGAAAGAAGTTGAGAAACCGGGCATTAAAACTTCTCTATTCACACCAAATCGCATCATTTGGAAGCACGAATCATATTTTCTTATTTTTTTTTTTAATCTACGTGATTCACCAGAGCCGCACAAAAGAAGATTTTTGAGTGGTTCTTCTGGATCACCAAGTGGTGGATGTGTGACTTTTCCATCAGAGCAGCATATACCAACAATTACTTCTTTTCATTTCCAATATTTTCATTTTTTTCATTTCATTTTATTTTATTTATTTAAAAAAAGCCTTGAGATAATATCTCATACATGATCAATTTTTCCTGTCAACATTAACTAATGATTGTCACAGTAAATTAATAGATCATTACGAAACGCTGCATTATTAAAACCGGTCTAAGTCCTTAACGTGAACAAACGTCTCCGTTCAAACTGTCGTTCTGCCTGTGAAGCCAGCTCTTCAAGCGTCTCTATGTTGCATATTAGCTCTTGCTTTTAAGTCTGATAAGTCAACAGTAGATGCAATTCCTCTGAGGTCTCTGAAGCTCTTTGAGATGCATGACTACCAGCATCTTTACTCCTTTACTCCTGACTTCTTGAAAGTTTTTGAGTTCTAGCTTTTTTAGATTTACGCGCCAGATTTGACCTCCGCTTTCGATCTATTTAAAAAAAAAAAATTGTCTGAAACAATAAATTAAATAAGCACGGATAATAAATAATAATACTTACTATATTTAATTATTTTCGTGATTTTTAAATAAATAATTAATGATTATATGCAGTCAGATGGTGTTAAATCTGTTAAAAATAATTCATTCTTTTATGTACAATATTCATCGCATGAAAACCTTTTACAAATTGTCATTATTTTCCTTAAATATAATTCGTTTATGACTTGAGTTTTTTTAATTGTACATTAATCCTCTGATATTTTGTATACATACAATAAAGTTAAAGTTTAGTTCAGTTTAAGATTTATCATTGAAATGTATATCATTGTTCAATTACAACAATCAATTCAAGTCCAGTTTCCAACCTATGACATATTGCTTCACCATATTATATTTCATATAAAATATTTACAAAAAAGTACGTATACGCCCGAGTATATTAAAAAAAAAATAAAGCAAATATTTCTGTCCGAAACACAAACTTATGTATGTTCAGTGTCATTTTCCATTCTCTTATGTATTTTGAGAGATCTGTTTGAACAATAAAAAATACAACCAAACTTAATCTCATTTTTAATTTTTTGTTTTGTATTAATTTTCCAAAAATTTAATTTAAGCATTTTAAGAGATTAAGAGGAACAGACAGAAAAACAAAATTTCACATTTACAATACCTATTAATAGGATTATAACAAAATTATTGTTGGTTTTTAGCATGTTCAGTAAGTCACTAATTGAAACATTTTTACGGCTCTGTTAGACATTTTTCAACCGCACTTTTACAATAAAAGTTTGAACTTTTAAAAATAATTTTTCCTAGCTCTTCACTGCTATACGAATGGTCATAACAACATAAATCAACTTATGACCAGTGCTGCCCCCCCCCCCCAACTGGTTCAAACTGTAGCGTAATAAATTTAAAATGTAGTACAATGTCGATTACTTGGAAATGACTCGTGGTTTGTTTAAATAAAAAGAAAAAAACATAAAACATGGTAACGATAATTTAAACTTTCAATTAAAGAGTTTCAAGAAGAAAAATAAATAGTTTAAAAATAGTAAAAATAAAGATAACATACAAAAATATTAAAAGACTAGCAGACCCATGCTCGCGTTGCTTCGCAAAATACCCTTAATTTTTGTATATTATATTATTAAAAAAAAGTTTACATGCCTACGTTTTCAGAAAAATCAATCCCCTTTTTTAAAAAATAATTTGTTTGTAGACCTAGGTATGTACATACTTTATTTTTTTGTTAGGTAGGTTTATGTTCGACAGACGAACAGAATCTTTCCACCCCATTTTTTTCTTTTCTTTATCATCGTAATGCCATGTTCGATTGCTTTTTCCCGATAAATTTTTTTTTAACTTGATTGCCCTTTAAAATGTATTACTGTTATAAAAAAAAGAGCAAACAACTGAGTGAAATCAGGAAGTTTAGCAAAAACGGAAAAATATGTTGGAAGAGTAAATCCAAATACGACTCAATTCAATTTCAATATTTTGTCTTTTTTCTTTTCTTTTTTACACTGCTTCGCTCCCACTCAAATTTTTGTTTGTTATCTAAAGTCGATTGACAGACACATACACAACAACAAAGTTATAATTTTAAAATTTGTTTAAGTATATATTTCTGAGCTTGTAGGTGTAATTAAGAAAAGATTTAGGCATTAAAACTTTATTATTTTTATTATTATTATTATTATTTTTATTATTGTAAAGTATTCAAAAGGTTTTGACGTATAAGTGAAAATGTGTGTCAACCTCAAAGAAAAAGTTAACAAAAATTAAAAAAAAATAATATTCTGATTTAATAAAACAAATTAGAAAAACAAAAATAGTCTTAAACAATCTTATAAACATAAAAAATATTATAAAATTTGTTTCAAGTAAATCAATTTAATACTTTGTGAGTTTACGCCAGACATAAAATATTGTTTCGTCTTTATTTATAATAGTAATGAAGTAATGATAACAAAAAACTTTTAGTTTAATAAAATAACAATAAAATGGCTTAATAATTAATGCCAATTGTTTTGCTTCATAGTGTTTTACGTATTTGTATTTATATAATGTGTTGCATTATGGTAAGAAAAAGTTTGCGCATATGTAATATGCAGTTGGGTTAAAAAATCCTTCAACATAATAATAATGAATAATTCCTTCGACTGCATAATTGCATCCACAGTCGAAATATTCAAATTATTCATCAAATCATCCATCATTAAATTTAATTCGAAAAACTCCTTTCTGCAGTTGCGCTGCTAAGAGCCAGACTGGATAAAGTTAGCATGTATAATTGCCTAAATTTGCTGGCTTTCCTTAAATTTTTGTTTGCTTTCTTTAAAAGTCCCAAAAGGACCCAATTAGCAACCAAAATTCATCGTTTGAAATAATATTATTTTGTTCGCAATAAAACAGGAAATTTATAATTAAGGACATAATAGTTGGAATCGCACCTTTGGCTATTTCTAAAGGATCTAACAAAATTAAATATCTCATGTTATCATTTTAAAATTCTTTGATTTGACGTTAAATTAATTTTGGAGCGTTTGGCGTCATCGCAACTGAACATATCCAGGCGTCATCGCAACTGAACATATCCAACTTGACACGTCACAACTGAACATTATACAGGCCGACACAACCTAACTGAACATAGGGTACAGCCCGACATAGGTACAAAACTCGACATGGCGCATGATTGAATTCATTTAAATGTATGAAGAGTTCATTCTGTTCTCTTACAACATGTTTTATTGAATAAAACCTCCGCCTTTTATAACTATGTGTTTCTTATGAAACCATTTTATTCTCAGTCTCATCGCAGGAGCGATGAGGATAATAACATAGGGTTGCACTTGCGCTTTTCGTTTTTAGTTTAATTTAGGTAGGCTAGTTTTATTTAGATTCTTACTTCTTTGGGAAAGTGATTAGGTATTTAATAAATGATTTGCCATAATAATAAAGATGAGGTTTCATAGAATAAAATAGATTATAATTAAGGAAGGAAATAGAAAAAAAGATACCTATGTTTTAGCCAGGTAGGTAGGTGTTAATTTATCACTTAAAGGGTTCGTTTACAAATGTGACTTTTTAAAGGATGATTTTTTAAATCGATTTTCATTTCTCATAGATCTGGATTTGGAGAGCTTTTAAATCAGTAGGTAGAGGTGTGCTAAAGAGCGATTTTAAATGAGCAGCGATCGCAGAGAGCAGTTTACAAAAAGAACAGCTCTTTTTCGCAGCTATTTAATCACTCTTTAAAAACAAGTTAAAGTCGAAGAATGTACTTTAAATTTTGTTTTCTGATTTGAAATTCGTTTAATCCATCATCATTATAGCCATCCTTCGATGGAATTTGACAGATGGGTGAGAACCTATACTTTGAGGCATAGAGAATATTTCGTTCCAAATGTCAACGGATTGCCCTTAAAAAGCATTTTTCCGGAGCAAAAAAAAAATTCGAAAATTTTCGTTTTTTAGAGGTTTTTTAATCCATCGTCATCGTAGCCATCCTTCGATGGAATTTGACAGTTGATGGCTTGACAGATGGGTGACAACCTATACTTTGAGGCATAGAGAATATTTTGTTCCAAATGTCTACGGTTTGCCCTAAAAAAGCATTTCCCCGAAATATCGAAATTTTTCGTATTTTTAGAGGTTTTTATCTATCGTCATCGTAGTCATCGTGTCCAAGTGATTTGGAGAAACTCCACACATCCATTGAGTCCAAGTATGTAATGCGATTTCAACTTCAACCTGCTCTCTGTTCAGTTTCTTTGCATTATAGTTATTTAATGATGAACAGTATAGTTAAAATAGCAATGAGCAGTTTAAAGAGCATATAGCATTTTGTTCTGAGTCAGAACAAAATGCTATATGCTCTGAGTCAGAACATCTGACTGCTCAGTGCTCATCTAATCGCTTTCGCGATTTATTCGCATTGAATAAGCACTAAGCACATTACTGTTTCTTGCTCATTCTATCTTTTCAGTCTCCTCTTTGGAGATATAGCTAAATGTATACACTATATGAGATCCCATACCTGCTTCCCGGTTATTGCGATTGTTGAATTTGTTTGTGAATTTTTGTAAGGTTCACCACTGAGCACTGAGCAGTGAGCAGTTAAATTGAAGAGCAATCGCTACTGCTCTCTGCTCAGTGAAATAGCAGAGTGATTAAAAGCAGCTATCGCAATAGCAGCCTCACCTCTATCAGTAGGTAGCTTAGCTATTAAGTCTAGCATGTGGCAGGGATAGGTTTAGGATATTTTGAACAGTAAAAGTTAGCTGATACAAAGGTTTAGGTAATAATAAGCGGTGAGTTTAGATTTTTAATTTGGATTTTTGTTCAGGTATCTACGGTAATGTAGATATGTTTATGTAGATTAGGTATACCTACCTACTTATAGGTATTTAAGGTAGGTTGTATGTATTATGTAGGTATTCTAGAAGTATAGTCATTTTACCAATCATAATAATTATGTAGGTAAAGCAATGTGTTTGAGAATTATTTGAGCAAATAGGTACCTACTTTTTTTTTAGGTGGGTAGGTAGGTATCTAACTACTAATTATTTCAAAAATTGTCACTCAAAAATTGTGCAACAAAAAACGTGAAATAAAAACGCATACCTACCTAGGTGCCCTATTTCGCTGGCATCTCACGATTTGATTTTTGCTTTTCGGCGGTGGCGCGATGGCACGGCGGCCTAGCGCCCCTAATTAAGTAGTCCCCCAGCCAAATTTTGTCGTATGGCGAGTGGAATTTTTCTTTTTTTATTTGTAGGTAGGTAGTTATAACTAAGTACCTATTGTTTGAGTAACTGATGTGCAAATTCCAAGATTTGATGTGGAAATTTGACTCAAGGGAACATTTTTATAGTTTATATAGGTACCTAGGTAAATCATTTTCATAATTCATTTTGTTTACCGTAATATTACTCTTAAACGTAGCCATGTGCATTTTGCACATATAAAGTAAGTTTTGCAAAAAAAAACTTCCTCTCACGGGAGTTGATTCACAACTATCGCATTTCATGGTTAATTTCTTATAATTATGTAGTTGGTAGGTAGAGGTACCTACCTATGCAGCTTTTAACTTGTCTAAAAATGTGCATGCTGATCATTTCAAAATTCGTCTTTCGATATAAGTACCTATACCTACCTAATGGCAATTTCAATATTGTATTGCATACCTTCCTTAGGTTTCATCACCTTTACCTACCTAGTATAGGTGACTATACCTAGGAAGGTAAGTACAAAACGCAAATTGTTTATAGGTCCTATAAGTATTTTATTTTTTTTTTTAAATGGGGCGGTGTGCAATTTTTTTACAATTACAATTAACCCAGAATTAATTTTTTTTATGAAATGGATTCAGGTTTTTTGTTTTTGAGGAAAACGAAAATTATGAAAACAATTTTTTCTGCAAATTTACATTATGTATACATACTACATAGGTATTTTGTTTATGTATAGTATAGGTGCATATAGGTATTTAGTTTTTAAACTTGATCTACAATTTTTGGTCAAAAATTTCGTAACAAACGATTTTTTAATAGCAGACCGCGATACAATTCCGCGTCCATTCCAAGTTATTTACAAAATTTAGCCAAGCTAAAATTAAGACAAGCATTGCAGTCAGAAATGATGGTTTACTCTTAAGAAATGACATATGTAGGTAGGTACATACCTATGTAGGTACCAATTTTTTTAATCCCAAAATAAAGAAAAATAGGTAGGTAGGTACATAATATATCTAATAATCCGAAGGTATCTACCTACCTTATTTTAAAAAAATATGAATTTATGCAAAAATTAAAAATTGTCGGAGTTGTTTTCACAAAAGAAATGTAGATATCTACCTACCTATACATAGATATGTAGGAAAGTGTGGGGGTAATAATGAATTCTGTATGTGACAAATAAATAATAGGGTTTTCAAGTTTATAAATAATTATGAACCCAAAAATATGTAGGTACATTGTACAATGTATGTATTTATACATTTTTCAATAGTAAATTATAAGGACATTAAGCCTTAATAAATATTCCTTTTTTTACTGGAAAAGGACAAAAAACTTCATTGATATCAAATAAACAATCCCGATGATATCATCCTCTCGATCAACATCCGGATCTGCCATAAGTAGGTAGGGAGGTACCTTCTTAATCCTGACATCTGAACCTACTTAAAAAAAAAATGTAGGTATTAAACTTTAGTCTTTAAGAATACCTACTCCAGAATAAAATATTTTCATTTTTATTGTTTTTCAAAATGCATTTTTATACCTATGTAGATACATTTATATTATAACACCTAATAAGTTAAACTTTATATACCTAGGTACCTACCTACCTATTTTTTAAAATTAGTTTTTTTATAAACTACCGTTTTATTGTAAAAACTAGTTTTGCCAAACCATATGCCGCGAGTTATATATGTACATATATGCTAACTTTATACTGCTTAAAGAATCACTAATTTTGCTTTATCTATAAATTTTAGGCTAGTGGCTCCTCATATTTATTTTAATATTTGTTACCTACCTTTGTATGTAGATTTAAATGAAAATAAAACCAAAAAAAAAATTACTTTTTATTGGCAAGGTAGGTACCTAGATAACTTATGTTACATTATGTACCAGGCTTGTAAAAAAATGCAGTCTTTTCTGAATCATTTATTGAATTCAATTAAAAGATTACATTTACAATTTAACTAGGTACCTACTTCAAGCAAAAATCTAAAAAGAATATTACAACACAAAAATATATTACCACATAATTATACATTACATAGTACCTACATATTTAGACCAGTCAATAAAGTTTTTAAATCCAAATGTTTTACTCCTCCTCCTGATGCCTCTTTTTTAATATCGCTCTCTGGTTTGTAAAAGTTTAAGTTGGATCTCGGATGTTGTACTCTATGAGAACAATGAGGTCTTCTTCAAAATGTTTTTGTATTAAAAGGTATTAATTATACACAGAATTTTAGTACTAAAATGTCCTTTAAGCGATACCTCTGACTACAAAACAGGTTTGAAGAGAGACAAAATGGCGTCTCATACGGAATTGTGAGAGAGAAAATAATTCAACTCGCGTCGCTTAACTGTCATTTATGTGCTCTTTCTTGCAAAATGAATTCTTACCAAATTTAAGTGTGTAAGACGAGAACAGGCAATTATTAAAAAGTTCAACCCCTACCCAATAAGGAAGTGCATAAATATACCTATTGGCAAGTAGTAAGTCATTGCACAGCTTATAGATTAAGTGATAAAAATATATAGTAAACTTTTTTGAATTAGAAATTTTATGTAGAAGCTCATTGGGAAGGAAATTTTTGAAATTTGAATTTTTAAAAGGGTTAAATGGAGTAAATCAATTTAAGGGTTCAAAAACTAACTTCTAAACAAATACTAACCTATGTAAGAGCATTATCTAAAGAAAATTTGATATTCGCCTTAAAGTATGCAACGCTTCTGGTATAATTGTGTCAGGGAGAATGTTTTTTTGTCAGTTGATTTGGTTGGCTTATAACTTCTGTTGTAATAATAGGATCTTTAAGATTAAGGTCTTAAAATGAAGGTATAATGTCAGGTTTATTTATTGAGTTAAAAAATCATTGAGATTACGTACAAGTGTATGCAATTGTACATACATATTATATTGTTCTGGTAGCTATTATGTATAGGTACCTAGTAGTTCAACCGTCCATAAGAGTTTATGGCGTATTCAATGGATTTTTCACCGAATTATTATTAGGTATACCGACTTATTACATATGAGAAGGTTATTAAAATTGTTAAAAAACTATAAGCTTTCATAGGGTGATGGCACCAGTAGTCGGCCCTTTAACTTTTTTTTTATGTTCAACTGGTCCTTAAAAATCAAATATTCAATTGCGGAATAGACTATTTAGATTATCTGATTATTGGGAATGTGTAGATTATAAAATTTTAAGCGTTTTTAGTTAATTTTCTACCCAAAACAAATTATTTAACTTTATTGAGATGAAAGTGTGATTCTTGCGTAGTCAGCCCCTTAAGTTCCATTAGTCAGCCACTTGAAGTATCCAGTAGTCAGCCCCCAATAAAGTGTATAATATAAGCGGCTGACCATAGAAAATGTGTCTTCTGAAGTCAGCCATCCATTCTACCTTCAAATTAACAGTCAGCCGGGGGAGGCTGACTACTGAAACTAAGGTTTTTTTTTATATTCTTCTGCCAAAAATTAAAAGAGAATAATAATATCATTGACTTTGCATACTTAGGTTAAAAAAAAAAAACAAAAAAGTGATTTTCAGTAGTCAGCCGGGGGAGGCTGACTTTAGGGGAATTAAAAAAATGTAGTCTCCAGAAAGCAGCCCCCCTTGTAAATACCTATTTAACAATATTTTACAATATTTTTAGTTAAAAAAGTGTAAATTAAACTATAAATAACCTATAAATAATCATATAAAATAGTAAACTTCAATATTTTGGTAGTTATAGTTCTTTTTCCAAAACACTTCTGCTAATTTTAATTTAACAAAAAATCACACAATCGACACTTAGAAAAACTTGAAGCAAACTTGCATTTTTAACAAGAAAACAAGCAGCGCCATTGGCACAAAATTTTGGATCCAGGCAGAAGATAAGTTAGGCTTTTAGAAAAAAAATATTTTATGGTAAATAAACGAAAACCGTTACTATTTTGCTGTATTTTATAACGAAGTGGCTGACTACTGGAGGGGGCTGACCTTACACGACATCACCCTATCATCATTTTATTTTTAAATATGGTAGGTACCTACTTGAGATCGATATAAAGTAGGATATACCTACATATACCTAGATAGTCATCTTCTTGAACCATTAGCGTTGGATATTGGATCTTTTACTTTAGTACTTCATCTGCCTTTTTTCCAATGTTTTTTCAAATAAAAAATATTTAAAATATACCTAGGTACCTAAAAGAATTTTGTATTCATATAGATAATATTGTAGCTAAAAGGAATAATATTTTTTTCCTTAAAAAAACTGTCAATTGATTTTTTTTTACAATCTAACACTCCAATTTTAGTTAAGGCATTTGTTTGTGCAGAATAAAATTTCGAGAGCCGAAAAACATTTTTAAATAATTAAATAGCTTTTTTTTTTTTTTTCGGTTTAAAAAAAAATTATCAATTGAGTATTTTTACACACTTAATCAGTTCTTGTCAACTTCAATGTGATTGGTATAAAATTAGCCTGGCGTCGAAATCAGTTTTCATTTTGTCGAGATACCTACCTACCTATTCTTTTTCAAGAATTTTTAATAGTTTATGTTAAAAATAAATAAATTATAGGTAGGTACCTACATTTTCTTAAAAAACCCATCAATTCTAATCTATAGCATTGTAGGTATGTAAAATAAAATTATTCCGGAGTCGATAGCTTTGTTTTTTCTCGAGATATTCGAGTCGATAAACATTTTTTTAATTTTTGTTACCTAGTGGTTTTGGTTTGAAAGTTTGTTGATTAAAAAAAAAAAAAACTGTTCGTTAATTTTTTTTAATTCTTTTCGTTTCTTCATTACCTACGTCATTATGTGTAGAATAAAATAAACCTGAGAATCGAAGACAATTCTTGTACCCACTCGAAATATTCGAAACGAACGATTTTTAGAAATGTTTGTTTTAAATTGATGTACCTACCTAGGTAGGTATATTAAAATAACCGTTAATTGAATTTTGTTGAATATCCTTTCTGCCATTCATCTGTAAAATAAAATTTACTTGAATACAATATCTCTATTCGTTCTCGAAATACAGTGAACGATAAAATGTATCACGAACGTACGAACGTATGTACGTACATACACACACACATTCAGACATCTCTCTTAAATCGACGGATTCGTATTCCTGGGACCTTGAAAAGTGGAATATGTCAAAATTTTCGATTCGACAAATCGAACCGCACAATAACTTCTAATGATGGGAAGTTAACATCAAACAAGTAATACCTAAGTAATAAACCTATCGCACACAGGCATTTTGTAGCTCCGTTTGCGCACAAAGATACCTACCAACTTACCTACTTGTGTATGTATCTATAGATATTTAGATACTAAAAAATTGATTTTATTGTTAATTGTTCAAGAATCATAGGTAGGTACTAAGGTACCTGCTATAGGTACCTATCTACCTATTGCTTAAAAACACGTCTTTACCTTTTCTTTAAAATTAACTTTTTCTGGAGAGTTAACTTTTCCGGAATCCTAATTAAAGAAGGTAATTGATAGGTACCTTCTTTAAAATAGTACCTACCCACCTAAAACTGAAATGTTTTCTCTATGTCCGCGCAGACAGTTTTGGTTTTTAAAAATGCCAACTTTGTTCAAAGGAACCTACTTTAGCTATAGGTAACCTATCTACCTGGTAAGTAAGTATAGCTAGGTATTTTTTAATTTATAAAAACTTTAGGTACCTATAGGTTCCCTACGAAAAAACAAATTGATATTGTATAGGTATGTACCTACCTACCTACAAACTACAAACTACCTACCTATTCTCATAAGACATGAAATCAGTCATCGATATATTTTGTACATACATATATTATGTAATAGGTATGGTACCAAACCCAAAAAAATCGGTTGTAGAAATGATGAAAATCGCGGTTGATTTGATTGCATTCATTGTCACAATTGACCCGACAACCAATGTTGTCAATTTGACTAAAACATGGTTGTGAAATCTATCACCAAGTTGTAGAAATCACAACACCTGCTATAGAATTGAAAACCAGAAAAAATAAGAAAACAACAACATTTGCTGCAGAATTCACAACACAATTTGTAGAAAATACAAATTTCGTTGTGATTTTCACAACTTTTTGCAGTCGAATTGAACGATTTGTTGTAGAAAATACAAATTTCATTGTGATTTTTACAACTTTTTGCAGTCAAATTGAAAGCTTTGTTGTAGAAAATACAAATTTCGTTGTGATTTTCACAACTTTTTGCAGTCAAATTGAAATCTTCGTTATCAAAACTACAACCATTTGCTTTTATTACACTGATCTACAAAATTAACCTTTTTTGTATTCTAAACAAAACTATACATTTTCGAAGGTTTTTAATGTGGTGAACTTAATCTGTAGGCAGAAATTGCTTATTTTTTTAGTTTTTGAGATATTTGAACAGAAATGTCTCAAAAATTTACCTAAATTAATAAACAGTTTATAGTTTCGGATTCGAGTTTACCACACCAAAAACCTTCGAAAATTTATAGTTTTGTTTATAACACTAAAACCTTGTAGAACAGTGTTTTGAAAATTCTGTTCCAAAATAACAAACAAAAACGTACAAATTCAAGAATTAATATTTCTTTTTATTCAATTAAATGATATTAATGACAAGACATACATAAATTATTATTATTAAAAAAAATCAATTACACTTATTCATAAAAACTTTGGACCTATCATTTAGGGTATTAAGGTGAATGGGTGGACTTGTGAATCTGTTTATATTGATAAGTATATATTTTTTAATTACATTTGTTAGATCTATTACATAGCAACACTAATGAAAAATAAAATTCAAAATTTTGTCCTGTTTTTCGAATGCCTGACAGATAGTGAAGGAGAAAATGATATTTTGGTCTTAAATGCGTACATACAATTAAAGTCTGCGGATGATCCAGATGCTGTGAGGTGCCTTTTGTGCTTGGTGTTAAACTAAGTGAACTGTTATTTTTAACCCAGTCCGAGGTGGTCATCTCGCTGGTGACCGTGCTACATTGTAGAAACTAAAACAAATAATTTTATAGTTTTTAATGAAATTAACAAAGAAGGTAAAAAGTTATATACAATCACCGCCTGAGGCAAAAACCATGGCTTCTTGAGATACTAAGTAAAAAAACTTAAGAGGTCATTTTCTCGTTTTCGCTCCGTTTTCGAGTTATAATTTTTGTTCATTTTTATGTGTTGCGTTTCATTTAAATTGCTTTGTCTTTGCCGAACTACACCCGATTCTAAACGTTTTTTTCGATTTGATCTAAGAAAATAATAACCTTTTAGAATCGGTTTTAGTTTGACAAAGATGTAGTAATTCAATTGAAACAAAACCCAAATTCATATCTTATAAATATTTTCATTTAGAATCACCTCAAGAACACAAGGTTTTCGTTTAAGATGGTGACTGTGGAACCTTTATCAGAAATAAAGTCGTTGACTATGTACTTACTTCTGTTTTTTTCCACTTCAGCAACTCGTCTTCGAACTCCAACTGCAGCCCAAGTTCACTATCCGGAAAAATATTTGACAAAGTGTTCCGACCTGAGTAGGAGTAAGCTTCTTTTTGAAAGCCAGCGACCTTTTCAATTATAAAAGTTTTATGTCAGCAATTTACAGAGTTAAAATATTGGCGTATAGGACCGTCGACAAAGAATTTTTTTTACAAAACGTGGTGCTTTTTTATCTATGTCTCGTATTTCAAAACAGCAGCTAAAGCAATCAACTTACAATCAAAACTTTTTTTACTCTGAGATAGTTTAATTTAAAACATAAATTTTGAGCGGCCACGTTTTTTAAATAAAAAAAATCCCTTGACTGGCTTTATATAGTTAGATACCTATATAAACAAATACGTAACTGAACACAACTTACCTGCTAAAAACGGCACCACAATTTTAGATAAATTAAAATTGCTTACGATCTTGAAAACTTCCAGGTCCAAAAGAAAAGAAGGCGACGACGAATTACTTATGGATGGATTATTTTCACTTTCACCTTTATCTTTAATGTTCTCAGTATTTTGAGATAGGACAAATATATGACTATTCATTTCCATGAAATTAATTAACACGATAAAACACGATGACCGACCTGATTGAACTGCAAAGCGAATGAGTTGATAACGGGACGATTCACTTTGATTTCAACAGATGGTTGCAGATTTGATTGCATTGTTGTGAATTCAACAAATTTGGATGTTGAAAGCACAACTTTTTGTAGATTTCAGATTTATGGTTGTCGATTTGATTGCATTATTGTTAATTCAACAAATTTGGATGTCGAAAGCACAACTTTTTGTACTGTCAATACTAAGATTGTAGATTTTTAGTTGTCGATTTGACTGCCTTGTTGTTAATTCAACAAATTCGGTTGTTATTTTTACATATTTTTGTTCTTTTGATGGATTTAGGTTGTAAATTTGATTCACTTGGGGTGTGGATTTCACAATTTCATAATAATGTAGAATTGACAACCAAAATTGACAACACGTTGTGAATTCTACAACAAGAAATTGCTATCATTTTTACAATTTTGTCGTAAAAATGATAGCAAATCTGTAAAACCAACAATTAATTGTGAATTTGATCACAAATTCTGTTGAATATACAAATAAACAGTTAGTTGTAAATTTGATTGCAACTTGTTGTGAAATTTACAGCCGAGATTTTTTTGGGTGATTGAAAGTTCAATTAGAACTTAAGTTATGTAGGTATAAACATCGATATTGAACCGTATTATAGTTTTCATAGTTTAACTAAAACCACCCTACAACCTCTCAAAAAACCTTCATTAGTTTATTGAATTTTAAAATTCCATAGTTCATGCCTATTTTTGTTCTTTCTTATCTATACGTATCGATGTAGGTGGATAATATCCTGTTGTTTTTTTTTTATTTTAAGACATTATATTTGAAGATCCGACGATAAGAACACAAGTTATAGGCTACGAAAAGCAAAACAATACCGAAACAGACCTAAAACCTTTTGTAGTTTTCTCACCGTCACATACAATAAGAACCTACCAAAACTAAAGCGATTTTGTATTCACCACCTTCTCTTTTTCCCTATCATTGAAACTACCTTCCCACAGCTTGCCTCACAAAAATTGGTTCACATATCACCGTCATATCATATTGCATTCTATATCTATAATTATAAAAACATGTGAACAAGTCCAGTTTTACATTTACCCAATATAATTTCCCAAAATATAGATTGGCACAATATGAACCTATCAAAAAACTATGTTGATTATGTTTAATCAGCCACCGCCTCATCTATATATCTCCCTCCTCCTCTTTTTCTTTTTTCTATATCATTGTATAAAGTACCAACCCTCAGTCAACCTCACACTACGCAAAAAAAAACACAAAGCATTCATTTCACAAAATTCATTCTTAAAAATGAATTTTATATCCATGTTGAGAAATTTTCATGATCAGTTATGTCCATGTTGAGTCGCGAAATGTCAAGTTAGGTAGTGTTGGGCTGAGGATGTTGTGCTGAACCATGACGGGTCATACCCAACCCCATATCCAACTTGACACGTCACAACTGAACATTATACAGGCCGACACAACCTAACTGAACATAGGGTACAGCCCGACATAGGTACAAAACTCGACATGGCGCATGATTGAATTCATTTAAATGTATGAAGAGTTCATTCTGTTCTCTTACAACATGTTTTATTGAATAAAACCTCCCCCTTTTATAACTATGTGTTTCTTATGAAACCATTTTATTCTCAGTCTCATCGCAGGAGCGATGAGGATAATAACATAGGGTTGCGCTTGCGCTTTTCGTTTTTAGTTTAATTTAGGTAGGCTAGTTTTATTTAGATTCATACTTCTTTGGAAAAGTGATTAGGTATTTAATAAATGATTTGCCATAATAATAAAGATGAGGTTTCATAGAATAAAATAGATTATAATTAAGGAAGTAAATAGAAAAAAAAGATACCTATGTTTTAGCCAGGTAGGTACCTAGGTGTTAATTTATCATTTAAAGGGTTCGTTTACAAATGTGACTTTTTAAAGGATGATTTTTTAAATCGATTTTCATTTCTCATAGATCTGGATTTGGAGAGCTTTTAAATCAGTAGGTAACTTAGCTATTAAGTCTAGCATGTGGCAGGGATAAGTTTAGGATATTTTGAACAGTAAGATGTTAGCTGATACAAAGGTTTAGGTAATAATAAGCGGTGAGTTTAGATTTTTAATTTGGATTTTTGTTCAGGTATCTACGGTAATGTAGATATATTTATGTAGATTAGGTATACCTACCTACTTATAAGTATTTAAGGTAGGTTGTATGTATTATGTAGGTATTCTAGAAGTACAGTCATTTTACCAATTATAATAATTATGTAGGTTATGTAGGTAAAGCAATGTGTTTGAGAATTATTTGAGCAAATAGGTAGGTACCTACTTTTTTTTTAGGTGGGTAGGTAAGTATCTAACTACTATTTCAAAAATTGTGCAACAAAAAACGTGAAATACCTACCTAGGTGCCCTATTTCGCTGGCATCTCACGATTTAATTTGATTTTTTTTATGGAATGGATTCAGGTTTTTTGTTTTTGAGGAAAATGAAAATTATGAAAACAATTTTTTCTGCAAATTAACATTATGTACATACTACATAGGTATTTTGTTTATGTATAGTATAGGTGCATATAGGTATTTAGTTTTTAAACTTGATCTACAATTTTTGGTCAAAAATTTCGTAACAAACGATTTTTTATTTTTTAATAGCAGAACGCGATACAATTCCGCGTCCATTCCAAGTTATTTACAAAATTTAGCCAAGCTAAAATGAAGACAAGCATTGCAGTCAGAAATGATGGTTTACTCTTAAGAAATGACATATGTAGGTAGGTACATATGTAGGTACCAATTTTTTTAATCCCAAAATAAAGAAAAATAGGTAGGTAGGTACATAATATATCTAATAATCCGAAGGTATCCTACCTACCTTATTTAAAAAAAATATGAATTTATGCAAAAATTAAAAATTGTCGGAGTTGTTTTCACAAAAGAAATGTAGATACTTACATACCTATAGATATGTAGGAAAGTGTGGGGGTAATAATTAATTCTGTATATGACAAAATTCGTAAATTTAAAATTCTGTTTTTTACATTTTTGCCTCTAGACTCTAGAGAATCAATCAGGTATAGGTAGATATGGTTAGGTATAGGTAGGTATTTGACTTTACTGACCTAATATAACTTGGCCATGTCCTTATTTCACGGCACTTCAAAACCCTAAAGTTTAAAGAAAATCGCGGTGCCTATGTATATCCTATATAAACATATGAGTACCTAGATATAAAAAAAAAATACCTATACATATGTAAACACATGATATATACATGAGTATACATGGGTTTATTGTGATTATACCTACATTGAACATTTTTATATATTGATGCTTTTTCATTTAGGTAATAAGGTAGATACCTACTTACTGTATAGGTACAAATATGCTGGTATAATTCAAGAATTATTCTTATTTACCAAAATGTTAATGATCAATAATTCAAATTATGTTTGAATAATAGGGTTTTAAAGTTTATAAATAATTATGAATCCAAAAATATGTAGGTACATTGTACCTACAATGTATGTATTTATACATTTTTCAATAGTAAATTATAAGGACATTAAGCCTTAATAAATATTCCTTTTTTTTACTGGAAAAGGACAAAAAACTTCATTGATATCAAATAAACAATCCCAATGATATCATCCTCTCGATTAACATCCGGATCTTCCATAAGTAGGTAGGGAGGTACCTTCTTAGTCCTGATATATGAACCTACTTAAAAAAAAAAAAAATTGTAGGTATAAAACTTTAGTCTTTAAGAATACCTACCTACTCCAGAATAAAATATTTTCATTTTTATTGTTTTTCAAAATGCATTTTTATACCTATGTAGATACATTTATATTATAATACCTAATAAGTTAAACTTTATATATCTATCTACCTATTTTTTAAAATTAGTTTTTTTATAAACTACCGTTTTATTGTAAAAACTAGTTTTGCCAAACCATATGCCGCGAGTTATATATGTACATATAGGCTAACTTTATACTGCTTAAAGAATCACTAATTTTGCTTTATCTATAAATTTTAGGCTAGTGGCTCCTCATATTTATTTTAATATTGGTTACCTACCTATGTACATTTAAATGAAAATAAAACCAAAAAAAATTACTTTTTATTGGGAAGGTAGGTACCTAGATAATATATGTACATTATGTACCAGGCTTGTAAAAAAATGCAGTCTTTTCTGAATCATTTATTGAATTCAATTAAAAGATTACATTTACAATTTAACTAGGTACCTACTTCAAGCAAAAATCTAAAAAGAATATTACAACACAAAAATATATTACCACATAATTATACATTACATAGTACCTACATATTTAGACCAGTCAATAAAGTTTTTAAATCCAAATGTTTTACTCCTCCTCCTGATGCCTCTTTTTTAATATCGCTCTCTGGTTTGTAAAAGTTTAAGTTGGATCTCGGATGTTGTACTCTATGAGAACAATGAGGTCTTCTTCAAAATGTTTTTGTATTAAAAGGTATTAATTATACACAGAATTTTAGTACTAAAATGTCCTTTAAGCGATACCTCTGACTACAAAACAGGTTTGAAGAGAGACAAAATGGCGTCTCATACGGAATTGTGAGAGAGAAAATAATTCAACTCGCGTCGCTTAACTGTCATTTATGTGCTCTTTCTTGCAAAATGAATTCTTACCAAATTTAAGTAAATTTAAGTGTGTAAGACGAGAACAGGCAATTATTAAAAAGTTCAACCCCTACCCAATAAGGAAGTGCATAAATATACCTATTGGCAAGTAGTAAGTCATTGCACAGCTTATAGATTAAGTGATAAAAATATATAGTAAACTTTTTTGAATTAGAAATTTTATGTAGAAGCTCATTGGGAAGGAAATTTTTGAAATTTGAATTTTTAAAAGGGTTAAATGGAGTAAATCAATTTAAGGGTTCAAAAACTAACTTCTAAACAAATACTAACCTATGTAAGAGCATTATCTAAAGAAAATTTGATATTCGCCTTAAAGTATGCAACGCTTCTGGTATAATTGTGTCAGGGAGAATGTTTTTTTGTCAGTTGATTTGGTTGACTTATAACTTCTGTTGTAATAATAGGATCTTTAAGATTAAGGTCTTAAAATGAAGGTATAACGTCAGGTTTATTTATTGAGTTAAAAAATCATTGAGATTACGTACAAGTGTATGCAATTGTACATACATATTATATTGTTCTGGTAGCTATTATATATGATTACGTACAAGTGTATGCAATTGTACATACATATTATATTGTTCTGGTAGCTATTATGTATAGGTAGGTAGGTAATAGGTAGGACCTAGTAGTTCAACCGTCCATAAGAGTTTATGGCGTATTCAATGGATTTTTCACCGAATTATTATTAGGTATACAGACTTATTACATATGAGAAGTTTATTAAAATTGTAAAAAAACTAAGCTTTCATATCATCATTTTATTTTTAAATATGGTAGCTATACCTACTTGAGATCGATATAAAGTAGGATATACGTACCTACATACATATACCTATATAGTCATCTTCTTGTACCATTAGCGTTGGATATTGGATCTATTATTTTAGTACCTACTTCATCTGCCTTTTTTCCAATGTTTTTTCAAATAAAAAATATTTAAAATATAGGTACCTAAAAGAATTTGTATTCATATAGATAATATTGTAGCTAAAAGGAATAATTTTTTTTTCCTTAAAAAAAAACTGTCAATTGAATTTTTTTACAATCTAACACTCAAATTTTAGTTAAGGCATTTGTTTGTGCAGAATAAAATTTCGAGAGCCGAAAAACATTTTTAGCTTTTTTTTTTTTTTTTCGGTTTAAAAAAAAATTATCAATTGAGTATTTTTACACACTTAATCAGTTCTTGTCAACTTCAATGTGATTGGTATAAAATTAGCCTGGCGTCGAAATCAGTTTTTATTTTGTCGAAATACCTACCTATTCTTTTTCAAGAATTTTAATAGTTTATGTTAAAAATAAATAAATTATAGGTAGGTACCTACATTTTCTTAAAAAACCCATCAATTCTAATCTATAGCATTGTATGTAAAATAAAATTATTCCGGAGTCGATAGCTTTGTTTGTTCTCGAGATATTCGAGTCGATAAACACTTTTTTAATTTTTGTTACCTAGTGGTTTTGGTTTGAAAGTTTGTTGATTTAAAAAAAAAAAAACTGTTCGTTAATTTTTTTAATTCTTTTCGTTTCTTCATTACCTATACGTATGTGTAGAATAAAATAAACCTGAGAATCGAAGACAATATTCTTGTACCCACTCGAAATATTCGAAACGAACGATTTTTAGAAATGTTTGTTTTAAATTGATGTACCTACCTAGGTATATTAAAATAACCGTTAATTGAATTTTGTTGAATATCCTTTCTGCCATTCATCTGTAAAATAAAATTTATTTGAATACAATATCTCTATTCGTTCTCGAGATACAGTGAAAGATAAAATGTATCACGAACGTACGAACGACGGATTCGTATTCCTGGACCTTGAAAAGTGGAATATGTCAAAATTTTCGATTCGACAAATCGAACCGCACAATAACTTCCAATGATGGGAAGTTAACATCAAACAAGTAATACCTTAGTAATAAACCTATCGCACACAGGCATTTTGCAGCTCCGTTTGCGCACAAAGTACCTACCAACTTACATACCTACTTGTGTATGTATGTAGGTATAGATATTTAGATACTAAAAAATTGATTTTATTGTTAATTGTTCAAGAATCATAGGTAAGTACCTACTAAGGTACCTGCTTACCTATATATACCTACCTATTGCTTAAAAACACGTCTTTACCTTTTCTTTAAAATTAACTTTTTCTGGAGAGTTAACTTTTCCGGAATCCTAATTAAAGAAGGTAATTGATAGGTACCTTCTTTAAAATAGTACCTACTACCCACCTAAAACTGAAATGTTTTCTCTATGTCCGCGCAGACAGTTTTGGTTTTTAAAAATGCCAACTTTGTTCAAAGGAACCTACTTTAGCTATAGGTAACCTATCTACCTGTAAGTAAGTATACCTATGTAGGTATTTTTTAATTTATAAAAACTTTAGGTAGGTACCTACCTACCTATAGGTTCCCTACGAAAAAACAAATTGATATTGTATAGGTATGTACATACCTACCTACCTACCTACAAACTACAAACTACCTACCTTTCTCTTAAGACATGAAATCAGTCATCGATATATTTTGTACATATGTACATATATATTATGTAATAGGTATGGTACCTAGGGATTGAAAGTCCAATGATTAGAACTTAAGTTATGTAGGTATAAACATCGATATTGAACCGTATTATAGTTTTCATAGTTTAACTAAAACCACCCTACAACCTCTCAAAAAACCTTCATTAGTTTATTGAATTTTAAAAGTTCATGCCTATTTTTGTTCTTTCTTATCTATACGTATCGATGTAGGTGGATAATATCCTGTTGTTTTTTTTATTTTAAGACATTATATTTGAAGATCCGACGATAAGAACACAAGTTATAGGCTACGAAAAGAAACAATACCGAAACAGACCTAAAACCTTTTGTAGTTTTCTCATCGTCACATACAATAAGAACCACCAAAACTAAAGCGATTTTGTATTCACCACCTTCTCTTTTTCCCTATCATTGAAACTACCTTCCCACAGCTTGCCTCACAAAAATTGGTTCACATATCACCGTCATATCATATTCCATTCTATATCTATAATTATAAAAATATGTGAACAAATCCAGTTTTACATTTACCCAATATAATTTCCCAAAATATAGATTGGCACAATATGAACCTATCAAAAAACTATATTGATTATGTTTAATCAGCCACCGCCTCATCTATATATCTCCCTCCTCCTCTTTTTCTTTTTTCTATATCATAGTATAAAGTACCAACCCTCAGTCAACCTCACACTAAGCAAAAAAAAACACAAAGCATTCATTTCACAAAATTCATTCTTAAAAATGAATTTTATATCCATGTTGAGAAATTTTCATGATCAGTTAAGTCCATGTTGAGTCGCGAAATGTCAAGTTAGGTAGTGTTGGGCTGAGGATGTTGTGCTGAACCATGACGGGTCATACCCAACCCGGAGCGTTTACACAAAAAGTGCTACTGGCAAATTTGAGGGCCAAACACAATGTGCGATATTATTTTCAATACTGGATTTTGAATTTCTGAAATTTTGAAATTATAGTGTTTTACGAATATATTGCGATTGTACATAGTGTTTTTTTTTTGAAAAAGAATGTAGAAAAAAACTACAATTGTAGTAGTGTGGCAACGCTGCTTATGACTCGGATTTTGACTTAATTGATATTGTATTGGTTAAGGCAGAAAAGCCTAAGGCTGCGCGTACAGTAGTGCGAGAAAGCGATGCGATGCGAGAAGCGTTTGAATGTGAGAAAAATGTTTACATGTAATCTTATCCACGCAAGTGTCGCATCAAATATCGCTTCACTATACGCACGTGAATAAGATTACATGTAAACATTTTTCTCGTATTCAAACGCTTCTCGCATCGCATCGCTTTCTCGCACTACTGTACGCGCAGCCTAGGTGAACTTGGATTTGAGGTTTTTGAAATTAAAATATTCCATAACGGTTTAACTCGATTTATGATTTTGAAAGAAATATAGTCTGGTTTGCCAAAAGAGCTTAAAATTATCAACAAACAGAAATGTGATTTTCCATAACGGGTTAACTCAAGTTAAGAAAATAAAATATTTGTTCTATTTTGGGGAATAACGCCATATATGTTTAATTAAGAAAAAGAAAATAATTACAGTTTTTAATTATGGGAAAACTACATATATTAACATTTCTTATCTTGATTTATGTTCTTATTCATTATTAGTTTAAAAAAAAAGATAAGTTTGTTTGCCAAACCAACTTTACATACTTAAAGAACTAAAGTTATGAAACCGACGTTATACAAAATTTAGTTTTTCTTTAGTTAAGTTGTTTTGGCAGATTGTAATTTAAAAAAAGGGATTAAGATTGAGTTTCGTTGTAACTCGACAAGGTGGTTATGGTTTGTAGCCAGTGATATTTTTTTTAAATAGTTGAAGTAATGACCTAAGCCTTTATTACTTGTGGAAATCAAAAGAACCAAAACTTTTTTTAGTAATCACTAAAAAATTCTTAAAGAACTAGTTCGCAAAACTTTATTTGACCATACAAAAAAAAATGATAAAAATTGACTTTAGCAGTTTAAAAAATTGTCAATATTTAATATTGATAACATTGACGTTTTTTAAGTTTTTAAATATGAGAAAAAATGCGAAATACAAATCTAAGTAAATTTTTCTAAACATTTCTTTTTTTCAGCACACTTAAGCAGACATTGACTGAAAAAAAAAACTAAAATGGCAAACGAATACATTGAGTCTGAAAAAATATGGCGAGCTCCATCTCTTAAGCTCAACTATCCTAACGTTAGCATAGGACAAGCGATACTGGAAAAATTAAAAGAAATCGACCCGAAAAAAGTTTTGGAAGTTGAACATGAATCTGGAAACTCACTCACAGCTGGAGAAATTCGTTATCAGACAATTACAGTTGCACAGAATTTAATGCGAATCGGTGTGAAGAAGGGCGACATTGTCATTGTGTTTTCGAAATCGAATCTAAAAATTACACCAATTACTTTTGCCTTGTACACTATCGGAGCACCTATAAATTTCTTTTACTTAGATTTAAAAGGAGGTAAGATTACTTTTGACTTTAAGACAATTCAAAGCAACTCAACTCAAATCTTTCAGATGACATCAAGTATTACTTTGAAAAATTGGATCCAACTGCTATTCTTTATGAAGAAGAATTCAAAAATGATGTTTTCCAAGCCCTTGAGAAACTGAAGCTTTCAAACCTAAAACATGTTCTAAGTTTGGACTCAGAAACTGAATCAGTTGACCAAGTTCTCTTTAAGCCCACAAATGATACTGAGAACTTTCAACCTCCTGATATTGGAGATCCAAGTGAACTACCTGCACTTCTACCCTTTACTTCTGGTTCCACAGGAAGGCCAAAAATTGCCATGCACTCTCATTCCATGGTGTTGCTAGGAGTTTACAATAAATGGTGGCATATGGATCCGAACAGTGTAGTTTGCGTGTTATCGGATCTTCGTTGGATGTGTCAAGTGGAGATGATGATGCAACCGGTATTTTTTGATGTAAAACGCATATACACGTCAAGATGTGAAAAAGACTTTGACGATGCTTATGAGTATGAATTACTTTACAAAAATAAAGTCACTCATTTCTCTACCGTTTCAATACTACTTCTTCACACACTTCAAAACGTCGACAAATCCAATAACACTTCAAAGCTTTGTCATTTGCGAATAGTTTTGCTGGGTGGAGAAGTTGTTACCGAGTCATTGATCGAATATGCGGCGAAAATTATGCCAAAATGTAAGATAATCACTTGTTATGGCATGACCGAATTGCATGGAATTATAGCATCTGACGAAGAAGTGAAAGTGTCTGGAAGAATCGTTAACGGAGGCATTTTAGCAAATGAGTACATTTTGAAAGTCATAGACAAAGACGGAAATAATTTGGGTCCGAACGAAAAGGGTCGATTGTGTTTGAAATCCAAAGTTCCATTTATAGGGTATTTTAAAAATGATGAAGCAAATAAGGAGCATTTAAAAGGAGACGGATGGTTCACAACTGAAGAATACGGGTATATGGATTCTGATCATTTACTTAACGTTGTCATAAGATACAAGTATCTTTTGCGATATAATGGAAAATTTGTAAGTGTTGGGAATGCTTTATATTTGGCTATATTTTCTTAATTAAAATATACTTCTTTTTCTTTTAAGGTTGTTCCTACTGACATTGAAAACATCGTCAATAATCACCCCAATGTGTTAATATCTGCTCTCGTTGGATATCCAGATCCAGAGAAAACAGATTCGGAAATAGGAACTATGTTTGTCTTGAGAAATGAGGCTAAAAGTGATGACATTGAAGATGATCTACTAGCGTTATTGAGAAAAAATCTCACGAGTGAGCAAACTAAGTTTGTTCGATTTTTGAAAGTTGTTGATAAAGTTCCAATGTGCAATTATTCCAAAGTAAATCGAACAGCATTAAAGGAAATGGCTGCCGTGGAATCGGTGAATTATTTAAGAATTTAGAATTAATCAGTTTAGAGAAGTAAAATGAATGTTTTGAATAGTTGAACTAACTACATATATAGTACATAAGTTGAAATCTTTTGTATTCTTGTATTCCCGAAATACTGAATTGAATAAAAAAAAATAATAAAGAAAAATATGTGCATAAAATTGAATGTATCCATTATTTATAAGTATGCCATGAAGTTTGGATTAACTAATATTTTAGCTGCACACACAAACATAAATCAAATACTTGAATAACCTAGTTAGTTTCAAATATTGTCGAAATATGTCATTTTTCAAATCTAATATTGACAGATTTGTAAGGAATCTTTACTCTTTAAACCCTAAATGCACTATGTCTTTACCTGGTTTTAGTTTGGGATTTTTGGCTTAATGGGTTTTCTTTTTGGGATTATAGCTTTTTGACAAACATCACTAACCTCATTATGTTATAAATAATATATTTAACAATAGAAAATATGTTTAGTCTTATTTATAAACGGTGTCTAACTTTAGACAACTGTCCAACTTTGGAAAATGTGTTCAAAAACCTCGTTTCATGTTGTCTTATAGCTGCCTAACTTAGGCACCGTGAATAATGTGATATTTATTTTTATTAAATTAAGCATATTTTCACTAATTTAAAAATATTTAGACAGTGTCTAAGTAGACAACAATCTAATAAATACGTCTGTATGTTTCTGTTCCAATCTTTCACCTCCAGCCTCCAGTTACTTAAAAATGCCTTCAAATATTAGATTTGATAATCACTCTTCTAAGTTGATTCAATTGAAAACGGTTTGGCTTGGTGGTGAGGTTGTAACAAATTCACTGATCGAATACTCAGCAAAAATTATTCCGAATTGTAAGATCATCAGCTTTTATGCAATGACAGAGTTACATGAAGAAGTATCCGGTAAATGGATGGTTCATAAGAGAAGAGTATGTTTATACTCTTCGAATAACCATTCGAATATTCCCACATTTGCCCTTGTTGGATACCCGGATCCGGAGAAAAAGTTCGGAAGTAGGAAGAGTTTTTGTGGTTTTAAAAAATTATGTTAAGTGTTATGACATGGTGGAAAACGAACTGGTGACTTTATTGGGAGAAAATCTTACAAATGAGCAAGCTAAACTTGTTCGATTTTCAAAGTTATTGATGAAATCCCAATGTTTAAGTATTGCAAAATAAATCGAACTGCTTTGAAGGAAACGGATGCCATTGAGTCAGTGACATATTTAAGACATGTTGGTATTTGTGATTGCGACCGAAAATTAGAAACTAAGGTTTATATTAAACGAAATTTGTTAATATTTAATATTATAAATAAGTAAATTATTAAATATATTTTTATACGGCCTTAAGTCGTACTTGTTTGAATAAAACATCAAAAGTGTTATAAAATGGCTTCTTTCATTTTCCATATAGGCGGGATCAGCTTATCATAAGAAAGAAAGACTCTCTTCTTCTATAAAGTCAGTCAAGTCGATGGCACGCCTCTGCTTAAGTCTTATTTTATACTATGTTTAACATTCTAGACTTTATACTGCAATTAGTTAATTAGTGAATATTTCTTATAATAATCAAATAATCATTCTTCAGATTTTAGTTTTAATCGAAAATTCAACAATCTTAAGAAAATCAATATCGAAGTTTTCACAACTAACCAAAAACTATATAGCTTACTGCAAATTTTTAAGCAATAAACCATTCACTATAACAATTTTTGACCTCTTTTTGTGAGGGAGCTTTGCTAACAAATTAATAAAGAAAAATTAAAAAAAAAACATTTCACTATAAAATTCAAAACTGTCAAAACTAGGTAAAGATTAGCAAATTATTAAGCAATAAAATAAATCATTCACTTAAAACAAATTTAATCGCAAAAGCACAAAAAAAAACTGAATAAATTGAACCAATAAGTGACTCATTAACGGCGAATTATGTATATTCCACTAACCAATTTTCAATCAAATGTTGCTTCGTTAACTTGGTAGTTCTGAGCTACATCTGTGTTAACAAAAACGTTCTAAAATCAATCTGTATAATCAGGTTAATGAATAAAATGCATCGATCTGCAATTATCGGCGATTCATATGGTACCCGTGAAACCAGCCAAGATATTTTTGTTCCCGGAAATTGTCCACAAATTTCCGGAATGAATTATGAAAATAAAACATTATGAACTTTAACCAATATTGCTGAAGAATTATAAGTTTTACCGATAATTCTAGAATTTCCACATTTCGGAGTTTTACAACAACATATATTACATATAGGATATGAATGTACAATTATATTAATACATGTACATATATCTACATACAGTACATATGTATTAACTATTATGCGTAAGTATTTAAAAATTAGGGGTATAATACTGCGAACAAATGGGAAAATTCAGAAAATGTTTGTCTATTTTGTTTTGTAGCCTTTCACAAATTAAAAACATTGACGCCAAATCAAATACAATATATTTCACGATCAAAATAATGTACATAAATATCAAAAACATTTTTGAAATAAATAACACAAAAATATATCCGATTGGGTGGTGTACAAACACAGCTTTATTAGCTTAAAATTTCTTGATCTTTATTTGTATTGAGTTGAAGTATAGTTTGTTTTTTAGAGCCTGGTTAGTCTGTATTCACCCCGATTTCAATGTTTTATTTAATATTTATAAGATCAATAAGTAATGAGTAGTAAATTTAACAAAAAGAAAGATTAGCGAGATAATTATTCATTCATCCAAGGCGGTTAGTACCTAAGTTAAAAAAAAAAACTAGTACCAAAGTTCATAACATGACAAAGCTATTATCTCGGGTTTATTGTAATTCAAAAATGAATGGAAGACAACGATTTTCCAAAATATTGTTAAATAAAATACCATACAAAAACTGTTTTTAAAATTTTATTTGGTATTCTCAAAAAATTTGTTACTCGGTAAGATGCCACGGGCGGTATTAGGTCACTCATATGGACATTTTTCGAAAGTGGAATAAAAACGCGAATGAAAACAACAAAATAGAATTTTGTTTATGGAATTTATTGACTTAATTCGTTTTATTGGTCTTTCTTAGCTTTATACAAATAAAATAAAAAAAAAATATGTGGCATGTTTCTTAATTTGAGCTTACGTTGATGTGCTTGAAGTGAGCATCGCTATTTTAGATTTTTTTGTTTTGGAAATAGATACATCCATCCGCTGCAGATGACAAAAAAAAAGAACTATATCTTTGTAGCAAGAGCCAAACTCTATAAAGGTTTTTAGTTGCGGTATATGTTACATAATGTATCTATAGGTTTTAGGTACACATATTATAAGGAAGTGATTTGAGAGCCATTTTTACATAATCTGCTGGACAGTTTTTTTTTTAAATTAATAGCCAAGTGCATTGAAATTTTTGAGATTATAGGTTTCTAAATAGTACCTAAACTAAACACATTGGCGCAAAATTGTAAACAGTCGATGTTAAGGTGATACTGCTTATAAATTTTCTAACTTTGAAACTCTTTACTATACATAAGATTCTAGATTTTTTTACTTTAATTTCTAGATAATATACAGATATAAGCAATACAAAATAAATATTTTTTGTTTTAAACATTTTTAACTACAGTATCATACTAAACTTATTTTCTAAACTCCAGCTGAACAAGCATAAAACAGTGAGAGCTCATTCAACAATGGGTATATATTTCGGGCACACAACTTTTTTTTTTGTTACTTTTTATGGCGAACTGCATTACAACTGATGCCAGTGGCATCCGGATACTTTTCCGGATAACCAAACGAAAACGCTAAACACTATTGTCTCACTCTGATCCGAACCATTTTATTTTCATGTGGTGATCTACAGATAATAAAACGCAGATAATAATGATGATAATAATTAACGAAATGAATAATATAAAAGCACTGAGTTTCCTGCACATATCGTGCACCCATTAGCCTTGTTGCCCTGGGCACGTGCCCAAGTGCCATATTATGGTTAAGACGCGCCTGCAGATATAAAGATAAAACAATAATATTATAAACAATGGCTCACGTTCATCATAATACTGACGATGATGTTGTTTAAATCATTTTAGCTGTCACTTTCAAGTATACCCAAGCTATTTATTAAATACGGTAAACCTATAAAGTTATTTGTTCAAGTGTTCTTATTCCTAAAGCTTACTCAAAACTTAGCTGTTCAATAACATTCAAAAAGAGTTGGTCCTTCAAGTGTTAAGTGTTTTAAGAAAAAAAAAAATTAAACAGATTAAGCTTTAAAAAAATCAGAGCACGAAAACGCGGATTTGTCTAAATAAATTTAATTAAAATATTAAATACTCAAAAGGTAATTCTTAGTTTGGGACATTTGCCATAACATAATAAATATTTTATGTGTCATACCTACATCTACAAAACATTATTTTTTCTTGAAAGCAGCTTTGAATATTTAATTCATTCTTATTTTAGTACATTAAAGATAGACCTTTTTGTGGAATGAATTTTATGGCAGCAGATTTGTTCATAACTAAAAAAGGACTGTAAGAAAAGTAATAGTAGCGAATTCCGTAGTTTTGGAAAAGGCATATTGGAATCTTAATCTCCAAAATTATTTGTTTTAGTGAGAAAAGAGTTTGTTTGGCAACGAAATAAGCTAGACACAGAAGAATAATTTTTAAGCTCAAAAAAAAGTATTAAGTATGATACTTTATTATGTAAAAAAATACTTATTTGATACCTATAAAGCTGCAAAAACATTTATTAAATAAAACATTAAATATTGAATTAATAATGAGATTATGTAGGTATATTTTTTTATTAACTTAAATTATGAAATTTTGGCATATTTATATTTTGTGGAGTCAGGCAGTTAATCCTTGTAGAAGAATGTGATATAAGTGTTTGTGGACTAATTTATTACTTAGTATGTATTATATATCAATATATATTTTACGATTAACAAACAAATGAATTTTGTAAAAATAGGAATATATTATTATAAAGGGTGGGCCATTTAGTGGTTTCTTTTTAAATCATAGGTTATTTTGACACTGACAGCTGTTTCCCGCTCGAAACCTTGACATAAAGTCAGTATCATTATCATACATCCGCGGAACGAAATGAGTCGTTTAACAAACGAAATTGCCGCATCTGGGGCTCGGAAAACCCGCACGTTATTGTCGAGAAGCCAATACATCCACAGAGTGACAGTTTAGTGCGGATTATGGAGTAGTGGCAACTGGGCAACTGGACAACTGGGAACAATGTTTAGGTCAACGGTGGGCGTTTCAAAGCCATGTTAACCGACTGAAACTGAAGACATAGATTTGGACGACCTCTGGTTCATACAGGGTTGGAATCGCGTAAGGCGATAGTTGATTGTCGGTTTTGATTAACAACTATTCGTTGCTCTGTGTAAATCGATCGCCAAAAATTGTTTGTTCTTTGGCATCACTTACAATTCTGTCAAGAATTAAATGTAATTTTTGCATTTTTGTTATTGTGTTGGTTTTGTTTGGAGTTTGTGTTGTGTTTTTTAATTTATTTATAAAATATGTAAACATTGCACTTGAACTTATTCGCTATTTTTTATTCTTAAGACACACTTTTTACTATAGATATCAATTATATTATTAAAAAACCAACCAATTTTAAGTCGACCGCATTAAACTTTTTATAAAAATGACATAAATGTATGAAAACTAGGTGTCGTTTTCATACACTTATATGTCATTTTTATAAAAAGCTGTCACTTAATATCAGTACAAAAAGAACGATTGTCGACTTGATAAACACCTTACATGGAGAAAAATTGTCGATTTTGATTATCAACTATCAATTATCGCGTTAGCCGATTCCACTCCAGGATGGTGCGCCACGCCACATAGCCCATGCTCGCCAAAATCGATCTTTTGTGCACCCAAATCGTGTTATCAGTCGTCTTGGCGATGTTTGTTTATTTTATTGCATTTTTAAAAAGAATCTTGTATTTGGCCCACCCTGTATTATTATATTAATTAATATTCAAGTTTTTTTGTATTATTTTTTTTTGGTGCCCAACATTGCTGTTGAAACAGAGGGCCGAACCACATGGGCAAAATGTGCAAAAACTTCGGGGGCGCCATATACTACCATTTTTAAATTTCATTTAATTTTAAGAAAATAAAAGCGATGCACAGGGAAATTTATTTTTTTTAATTTAATTTAATTGTGGAGTGTGCACAAAATAACATGGTACACTTGTTTTTTTGTGATTCTATATTATTTTGATTGTTTTTCGATGTCGAGTTGTAGGTCAATAAGTAATTTATAAAATATAATTCCTTTAACGTAAGGTTTGCACAGGATGCTCATTCGCCTTGGATGGGCCTTGTTCAAACATCTTATGCGTTGCCAGATTTTTTTTCCCATAGTTATGATCAAAGATACTGGATTATAAAGATATGAACCTCTCGTATGTTTCACCCTCCAAAAACCGTTTAGGTTGTTGTAGTTATTTGTAATTTCCTTTGTAATTTAATTTTTTAAGATTCCTACTGTCCATGTGTGAGGTTCTTGGACATACTTTCTCATTTCTTATCCGACATCTGACAGTTTAGCTTCTAAAATGGCTGCTAGAATTCAAATCTTTATAGTTCAGTATCTTTGGTTATGACGGTTTTTTTATTCATGAATACCTATAATTTGTATACAAAATTGTATTGGCTTTAAGACTCATGCTTAAATATAAATTACGATCTTCATTTATTAATAATCTGGTTTGCAGAGCATAAATTGGCGATCAGTTCAAAAACTAAGATTATTTATTTCAACTTGGGGGGTCAAATAGATTTCGGAGCCGAATTATATTTCCATGCAACTGATTGTCCAAGATTTAATTGTCTTACTGCACTCGCAGTTCTAGTTTGTCCACTTGTTCTTTTCATAGTTATCTAAGCTGCACTGAAAAATGTTTCCAAATTGATTATGTCAACGAGTTTAAATACTTGGGACTCATTATTGACCCTAGGATGAATTTTGTCGCTCATTCGGTTAATTTGAGGAAATATTTTCGCTCCACCCTCCGGAACTTCAACTTTTTGAGGAATACTTGCTCTTCTAAACTACTGATGAAGATCTATTATGGCATTTTTCATTCTAGGTTACAATATTGGATTGCTTGCTGGGGTGGAGTTTACTTGAAAATAATTCAACCGCTTTTATCTCTTCAAAAACGAACTTTGAAATTAATTTGCAAAAAACCTCCTTTACACTCTAGTTTCCCACTATTCAAAGATTTGAAAGTTCTTCCAGTGCGCCACTTGTACTGCTATAAAGTCTTAAAAATTTTATTTTTGGTCAGACTCATATTGACAATTATGGTTTGCGTGGCAACTCATTGAATTTAGTCTCCGTACCTAGGTTTCGTACAACCGCGTTCCATAGCTTTTATAACATTGCTTCTTGTCGTTTATTTCATAAACTTCCATTTTTTATCAGAGCACAAACAAATTCTCATGATTTTCTTAAATTAGTAAAAACTTGGCTTTTTGATCTTGATTTTAATTGTATAGAATCTCTGCTCAACGTTCTTCTTTGATATTTTGAATTTTGATTTTTTGCTATAGTTGTTTTATTTTTAAATATATCTAGAGATAATTTTAAAAGGGTCACCCCAACCACTACCATTACTTCTTTATACCACCTGTTATATCTGGATTCCTCTATAAATTCCCGTCTTTCCTTTTCCTGCTCTCTTCTGTCTTCCCATTCTACTCTCTCGTGTGTCGTACTATTCTCTCTTCCTTCCCTTCCCCTCGTTCTCTTTCTCCCATGTTCCCACCGTGATCCTCTCTCACTTCCATCCCCCTCTCTCTCTCTCATCTCCTCTAAGCATTCCCTCGCTATCCCGCTTCCTTTTCCACCTGTTAATTTCTCTTCATAATTCCACGCCCTTTTCCCTGCTCTTATCGTTATCTTATATCTTTTTGTTTCCTCTCTCACCATGTATCCTGGAGTTTGCCATTCTACCCCTAGTGTCCATTTGAGGTACCTCTCCTGCATTCTTTCCATTTCTTGTCTCTCCTCCCATCCCCATACTTCCGCCCCATATCCTATCACCGTTCACACCAGGGTATCGAAAAGCCACATCTTCCTCTCCCATACCTTCTCGAATTTCCTCCTCCCAATCCCCCAGGATTCTTTCATGACCGCTGCTGCCTTTTTTATTCTGTCCCTTATATGTGCTTTCTGCTCTCTATTCTTTTTGAACACATACCCCAAATATTTGAATTCTTTTACTTCTTCTATTTTCTTTCCCCTCCATCTCCAGTCTACTGTTCTATTCCTCCCTCCCCCTTTCCGATCACCCCAACCATTGCTTTCATTTGATCATGAATTTTAATTAGTTATACAATGATTCTTTTTGTTTACTTTGGAAAACTTTTACGAATAAATGCTCTTTTTTCTTATTATTATTTTTATAAAAAATATATATGTGTGTAAGTAGATTAATTTTCATAAAAGTTTGAATAAATATCGCTTAAAAAACTAAAATTAAATATGTCATAGACGGTTTTTTGTAAAAAAAAAAAATTAATATTAAATTATATTAAAATTGTATAACAAACTTGACTTAAGCACGTTCAGTAAGAATCCTCGCTAATTGCAACTTTTTTACGGCTCTGTTAGACATCGCAACCGCACTTTTACAATAATTCTTTTCACTTTTAGAAATAATTTTCACTAACTCTCTTGGCGGTTAATTCGCCTGCTGGTCATAACAATATAAATAAAAAAAACTTATGAGATGACTCGGATTTTCGCGAAATTAATATTGTAATGGTTAAGGCAGAAGAGCCTAAGTGAACCCAGATTTGTGGCTTTTGAAATTCAAAAAATACAATAACGGCCTTACTCGATTTATGATATAGTAGTCTGGTTTGCTAAAAGAGCATGAGTCAAGTTAAATTTATCAACAAACAATTTAAGAAAACAAAATATTTGTTCTATTTTGTGGAATAACCGCATATGTTGACTTAAGAAAATGAAAAAAATACAGTTTTTAGTTATGTGCAGACTTAAAATTTCTTATCTTGACTTATATTATTATTCCTTAAGAATTATAAATAAAGATAAGTTTGTATAGCAAAACAAACTTTAGATACTTAAAGAACTTAATTTAAGTCGGCAAATGGTAATTTTAAAAAAAGGAAATAAGTTTGAAAAAAGATACAAATTTAAAAACTTGAGTGGATCTTGATATTATGAACACGATAATGAAACAAAAAACTCAATTTTTTTGGCTTAGATTATGGTTAGTGGGCAGTTGATTTTACAAATGCGTGAAAAGTTTTTTACCTTTCGTTGAAACCAATAATGTTCGTAACTATTGTTGCTTGTGTGAATGATACTTATATTATACGCATTGTTTAAGTGTTTGATCGAGTATATTCGTAATACCTACTAGGCAGTATAGGTACATACATATGTACATATGTACATAGGTCATAGAAACTCGACGTTCGTTTGAATTTAATGTTAGAGTGAAAAAGGTCGACATATCTTCACCGTATCGGAGTATTTCTTTACTATGCCATCAATTAGTGATTTTCTGAATCCATTTGATTGGGCTTAATGAATATTTTCATAGTCATAATTATAATCTATTGTAGAAAGTGATGAACGGCACATTCAGTAGATCATATAATTAAGAGACGCGGTTTTATTTTGATTTGTTTAAAGAGTCGGCTGTAATATAACGATATGTAGTTGTTGATTTTCTGTAAACCGAAAACTAAACTATTTCTCTGTTATTTCTCGGTGATCACAATTGGCCACCGAGATCTTGTGATTTAACACCTTTAGACTTTTTTCTTTGGAGCCACGTGAAGGATAAGGTCTATGCCAATGCCACAATCGATTCCAAACCTTAAAGATGGAATTCGTGAAGTTATCGAGTACATACAGCCGAAAATGTGCGAATTGGTCATGGAAAATTTCATGAAAAGGCTATGGTGCTGCAACCGTAGCCATGGCGGCCATTTGGCTGATATCGTTTTCCATTGTAAATGGCATACCTTCCTCTTTACAATAAAATAAACATCCACAGGTTTCTCTTTAAAAGTACTCGTTTTTTTAAATATTTCATTTCATTTCATTTATTTCGAAGAAAGATTCAATTTACAATGACACATTAAGATTAAAATCTTCTAGAGTATCGATAATTCAGAACATAAAAAAGTTTTTAAATTCAAAAATATAAAAAGTATGAAACATAATCTTAAAGCTATATAGGATAATCAACTAATTTCATAATTATAACGAAAATCGACTTTATATTTGAAGAAAAATACTAAGAGGAAAAAAAAAATATAAAAATTTACCCGATTTGCCATTCCAGCATAGTTGAGGAACATTAGAAATGAAAAAAGCATTTATGTATTTATGTATGTACATTGAATGTCAAATTTAAATGTTGAGCAACTTTTCTGAACATATGTAGGTACCAACATCATAACTTTCCTAAAAAGGGTCAAATACATGTGGTTTAAAAAATTATTGTTTTGTATTAAATTTTTGTTTCTATTAAATACGCAATTTAATAAGGTTTTTTCATATATAGTTTAATGTGACTGTGCAATGATATAATACAAAAAATGTAGTCCGATATTCTAGCAAAATTTTAAGACCTTAATGAACGGATTATTAGAACGGAAGTTATAAGCAAGCCAAACCAAACATAATTATTATACCGACTACAAATTTAGGTACATATGAACATTTAGCATTTTTTTTTTCGACGCGAAGCAAATTTGCCACGATTGTGGTTTTTTATTGCACAAACTCCGCCGCCGCCGCCGCCGCCGGCCGGCTTTAGAATACTATCTTCCTCTCGCCAATTGGTGGTTGAAAGTATTTTAATGCTTTTTTTGTTTTTATCAACTTCCTCATTGAATTAAATTATTTGTCCGATATTTATTTTCATGTTTTCAATAATTATAAAATTTTGAATGATTTTGAAAATTTTTGTTTTCTCTAACACACCAGTCATTTTTCCTTTAATTATATACTATAATATTGAAAATCGGATAATTGGATCGAATGATATAAGCATTTAAGTAAACGCAAATCGGGTATTTTTCAGATTTCGCAAAAATCATCATCAAAAACATACCCATTTTTTTTTTACGAACATTTCTTCTTTTTGTCTGTCCGTTTTATAATCTTCTTCGTATTTTGTTTCCTCAGACTAGTAAGAACAAATCATGAACGAAATAATTTTGTTTATTTCGTTTATTTTGTTTATTTTGATTATTTTGTTAATTTTGTTTATTTTGTTTATTCCCCTCACGTTTCACCCCCTTTGCCTACTAGGCGTTTCATATTTTTGAAATTCTGTTGATTTTTTACATTGTAGGTATGCCTCCGTTTAAACATTTCTAATGTTAAAAATAAGATCATTTAAGTTTAAATACAAGAAAAAAGAACAGAGCGTAGTAAGTAGGTATTTAAAAAAGAGAGAAAAAGATTATTTATGTGCAATATATGTACCTAAATCCCTAATTTTGATTTTTATAGTGCAAAAATAGTTTCCTCCTAAATGCTGTGGGCGCGGCAGTACTTTGTAACTCATTTGGAAGAGCATTCCACAAACGAATTGCATATACGTAAAATGAACGTTCTGCTATGCTGTATGTGAAACGCGGTAAAATTAGTTTTAAACCTCTTTGGGATTGGGCATAATTAAGAAAGTCACTAAGATAATTAGGACACCTGTTGTGGATGATATTGTGGAGTTTCAAAACAAGCCTGAACTTAAGGTACTCATCAAGATTCAATCCAAAAAGCGTGTGACGTAAATGCGAAACACTGGAATATCTAGGCACATTATAAATAAAGCGAATACAATCATTAAATGCAACGTTCAATCTTCCCCTACACTCATAGTCCAAAATAGGATATACGGAACAATTAAAAGTAAAATATGGTATAATTAATGATTTGATGAGGCGTATTTTCATCTTGGAAAGCAATAAGTACGAAGAAGATCTCAGAGATCGTAATCCGAAGTAGATATTTCGTATGGTATCAGAAATTGCACTACAACAAGTTAGATTTTTATTTAATATATATCCTAAGTATTTTACATCTTTCACATAGGTAATAACTTCATTATCAATTTCGACCGTGGGAAAATCTAAAAAGTTAATCTCATCTCTAGAGCACAACATGGCAACAGACTTAGCAGGATTGAGCTTCATATTGTTACCATTAGACCAAGAGACGATATGGCTTAAGTCCTCATTTAACCTAGCTATACAATCCTCCATCAAATATTGAAATTAAACCTCTTATGGGAAAACCCTTTAGTTTCGACATGAAAGCTTCCGCTACTAATAATAAACATAGACCATTGCCCATACTGCCTCCGAGTTCTTGAGAAAAATAAACTTATATCTGTATTGAAAATAATTAAACTTTATACAATTTTCAATAATTAATAGCGAAAATGTAGGTAGGTATGCATCTATCTGTTCAGCTGGTAGATTAAACTTTTGTAAGGTTTCCTTTAGTCGAAACGATAGTTAAGCCTATACAGATCAGATACCCTCAGAAAAAGTGTCGTTACATCACAAGAATTTATAATTTCATAATTTTCTAGTTCAATGTATTTTACTTTTTCTACAAAATCAAAAGTATTTTTGACTTAGAAGTCGTTAAAATCACCAAACAATTGCAATTTTGTAACAATCCATCTGGTGAATTTAAGCGTGATAAGATTCTTTTAGTATGTATTATGTATTACATTTAAAACCAAATTTAGAGGGTGGATTACTCATTCAGCATCTTTTATTCATTCTATTCAGGGGAGACTTTTTATAAAGAGTAAAATTTTCTTTAATTATTCGGTCTGATTTTATATAGAAAACATATACATAGTTATTTTAATATTTTAAGAGCCCTATTTTCTTTGGCGGTTTCGCTGTCCAGCTTGCTGTTATTTAGTAATTTTTTGTTTAGTCACACCAATTATAGGTCGCTTGTTCCCTTATTTGTTGCTTAATTCCGTATAAGGCTTGTATTTAATACCGTCTTCAATGTTAGCGATGACATCAATTAACGGAGAGGATCATGAATAATTTTTTTCAGAACTAAAAGATTCGTTGATTAAATTCACTATTAAAAACTTTTGGTTAGTACCTAATTAGAATTAAAGTTGCATTTCGTAAAAAAAATTCATTCAATAATAAATTATTAATAATTCATATACATTTTGTACGCTTAGTTTCGGTTCGTTATAGTTCTCAGATCTTAAACTTGAAGTATCATTCACATAACGAACATTATTGTGTTTAACACAAGATATAAAATTGTTTTATTTTTTCAGCTCAGTTAAATAAAACAAAAAGATACTTACAAGGAAAACATCAGCCGAAATGGGAAATTACTACGTAGAATCTGAGAAAATATGGACCTCTAAAAGACGTGAATTTAGTTTTCCGAACCTAGGCCTTGGGCAGATGATATTGGAAAAATTAAGAGAAACAGACCCGAAAAGGGTTTTAGAAGTTGAGCACGAATCTGGCTCTTCACTCACTGCGGAGGAAATTCGCTCACAGACAATTGCAGTTGCACAGAATTTGATGCGGCTTGGTGTGAACAAGGGTGATATTGCCATTGTGTACTCGAAATCTAACATAAAAATCACACCGATTACTTTTGCATTGTACACCATCGGAGCTCCAATAAATTTCTTTTACTTAGATCTGAAAGGAGGTGAGAGCATTCTGACTTTAACGCTAGAATAATTGATTTAAAATTAATTTTTTTCTAGATGATATCAGTTATTACTTTGAAAAACTGGATCCAACTGTTATACTTTATGAAGAGGAGTTCAAAAGAGATGTGTTTTTAGCTCTTGAGAATGTTAAACTATGTAAACTAAAACATGTCTTGAGTTTGGACTCTAAAACTCAATCAGTTGATGAAGTTCTATTTAAGAATACAGACGATATTGAAGCATTTCATCCACCTGATATTGGAGATCCCAACAAATTACCAGCAGTTTTACCTTTCACTTCTGGTTCCACAGGAATGCCAAAAATTGTAATGCAATCACATGCCATGATATTACAGTCAGTTTTCAACAAATGGTGGCACATAGACTCGAATAGTGTAGTATGTGTTTTATCAGATCTCCGTTGGATGGATCAAGTGGGAATGATGCTGCAGGAGGTCTTTTTTGACGTGAAACGTATCTACACTTCAAAGTGTGAAAAAGATTTCGACGATGTTTATGAATTTGAGCTACTTCACAAAAACAAGGTTACTCATTTCTTCACAATTCCAATTCTTATACTAAGAACTTTCAGAAATGCTATCAAATCGAACATAATTTCTAAACTTAGCAATTTGAAAACGATTTTGATCGGCGGCGAAGCTGTTACGGATTCCCTGGTCAAATATTTGACACAAATTGTTCCGAATTGTAAGATCATCATTTCATATGGAATGACAGAGCTGGATGTCAAAATAGCTTCCGATGAAGAAGTGGCTGGTAGAATGGTAAACGGTGGTATTCTCGCAAATGGACATATTGCAAAAATTGTAGATGAACAAGGAAATTCCTTGGGACCAAATGAAAAGGGTCGACTGTATTTGAAGTCTAAGATTCCTGCTATGGGTTATTTTAAAAACGACGAAGCAAACAGAGTGCATTTTAGAGGAGATGGATGGTTTACAACGGAAGATTATGCTTACATGGATTCTGATAATTTATTAAACGTTGTCATAAGATTTAAATATCTTCTGCGGTATAATGGAAAACTCGTAAGTTTTTTTCGTTACATTTTTAATTTTTTTTTTCAATATTAACACCTTCTCTAAGGTTAATCCTATTTCTGTTGAGGATATCATCAATAATCATCCGAATGTTCAAATATCTGCCCTAGTTGGATATTCAGATCCGGGTAATCCAGCTTCTGAAATTGGAGTTCTTTTTGTAGTCATCGGCAAGGATGTTAGTCTCGATAATATTGAAAGTGAAATAGTAGCTTTACTGAAACACCATACTACAAATGAGCTAGCTGATCTCATTAGATTTTTGAAAATTATCGATAAAATGCCATTGCTAAATTATTGTAAAATTAATAGAACTGCTTTATCAGTAATGGCTGCTAAGTATTCAAATAGTTTTATGAGGCTGTAGAATTGTCAATAGCATCTATATTAACTATTTTTAAGAGTTTAATAGTTTATAATTTAATATATTTACCTATTCATTATCATTATATTATCTTTTCTTTCATATTTTTTTTATTTAAAATTAAAATGAAATGCCTTTTGATGATAACATACAGTTATTTCTGAATGAGGTATTTCTTTCAGTAGAATTTAGATAAAAAATACTTTTTTGAAAGTATTCAAAATAACAGCAACGTTAATTAATATAAAGATCATTTAACAATTTTTACCGCCTTATTACCAACTATACACACCGGTCTAATTCATATCCACATACTAGGTTCATTCCTGTTTAAACATTATGTTATTTGGAATGTCAAAGAATTGTGGTCGTTTCCCTCTTAGAATAAGACACAGCTATACTTCTTATCTTAGGTTTTTCTTTTTCTTCAACTCGTGTTATACGCAGAGCGCTAAACCGAGATTCAGTTAGATTTACCCTTATACTAGGTAGTGGTTTCACCGCACAAAAAAATTAAAAAGTGGATTAACTTTGACTGTATTCTTCAAGATGCAAATAGTGTTTCATTTTTTCTTCTAAAGTGGAAGTGAGATAGATTGTTCGATTTGTTTCAAACGATAAAAATTGAATTCCTAAATCTAATAGATTTAAAATGTATCTTGTTAAAACTTCATAAGGCTAATAGTTTTATAAATCGAACACAAATTGCGCTGGGTACAATGTCCAAGAGTAGAGAGTATACAGTATTCGATAATCTAATCTTAACGATATTTACTCGGTGAAAACGTTTTATTAACATTGAACTCCATGCGAGTTCTTTATAATTGCATATGAAGATACATATAATAATATAAATCCACTATTTATAATAGCTAATTAGCAGAGTTACCACTGGGATACAATATTATCCCGAGGGATTCTTTTTTTGAGGGGGATTCCGGTATAATTTTTTTTTTTTTTAAAGGACAAGATCATATTATTTTTTTTTTAACAAACAACAAAAATGAAACAATGGAAGCAATCATATATGATAAAGAGATATGTTCTGAATCTTATTTAGTACAATTTTGGCCACAATTTAAAAATGCTTATGTCTAGTTATTCAACATTTGTTTTTTTTTTTAATGCGAAACTTCATTGTATTCTATAATTTATGTGTTTCTATGTTTTTAGTTTTTTTCTTTGACAATAATTTTTGTATATAGTATAGAGTAATTAAATATTTTTTTTCATATTATAAAACAATATTATAAAAGTGCGAAAATCGAAAAACTGAGTAAATAAAATTTTTACTATGACACGTAGAAAAATGGACAATTTCTCCTAGGTCCATATAATTAAAAGGAAAAACGTAGGGCACATGCATAAGATAATATCTAGTAAGAAATGGTGTAGAGAGTGTTATGCAAGCCCCAAGTCTCTAGATAATCGAGAAGTTAGTTTAAAATCGATTGCAAAATTTTGACGGAGCAGAGACACACAGTGAAGATGGCGAGTTAATTAAAACGTTAAAACATAAAAGCTCTCACTCGTTTGTAGGTATTGATTGCAAAATAAAAATTGATACATGCTGTTTGTAGGTCATGGAATCCTTTACAAGACAAGGCTTTTACTTTAAAATCATTTATTGGAAAATTATTTTTTCCTATAAAGCATTCTTCCTACTTTACCGAACAATTGATAATTATTTTAAATGTAAATATAAAAAAATTCACTTAACACATTGACGAAAAACAATTAAATACTGAGACTAACAATTCAAATTATACTACGAAACAAATCACTAACTAACATTAAATATTAAACAGCGTTTGTATGATATTCATGTATAAAAGCGTTAAAAAGTGAATTTGAAACTAGCTATCGAAAAATCGTAAAAAGTGAAATTCGCTAAATCCTTCGACTTTAATCGAATGTTCGATTCGCTATTCTTATAGAAGGCCTATCCTATATTTAACGCCATGGAACCATAAAGATGTCACAATTTTTTGAATATAAAATAAAGTCTTGATGCTGACTTAAAGCGTTTACTTATACCGTAAGAAAACGGAAAGGAAAAACCTTTGTAAACTCTTATTTTTGAAATGTCTTGAGATGTGTACCTACCACTCGATGCGCATTTTATAAAAGTAATTCAATTAAACTTTTTAAGCCGTTGACTATAATTTAATACCTACACTAACCTTGATACTTATCTGCCTTAAAATAATGATCGAAAGCAGAAAACAAGACAAGATAAACAAATAGTAATTAAAATCAAAATATTACTCTCTATAAAAACAAAATATACAAATTCTCAAATTCAGTAAACACTTTAATGAACAGGTGTGAATCACCCGAAAGTCGATAATTTTTATTTGATCTTAATTAATATACAAACAAAAATTAAAAAAAAGACACAAAAACAGCAAAAGATAGTTGATTGATAAACAAAAATTGGTTGCTTAAAATTTCAAAAATATACCGCTCTGCAGTCTGCTAAGAAGATCAGTTAAAGATTCTGCATTATACCTATAGCTAGTTACTTAAAATAAAAATATCAATTACATAAGACTTTTTTGGTGAAAATTACTTTCAAATCGATCACATGCAAACGGAATACATTGAATCTGAGAAAATATGGCTAGCTCCAGATTTCAAGGTCAGTGTATCATGCCTTGGAAGGACTATTTTGACAAAATTAAAGGAAAGCGATCCGAATAGAACTTTTGAAATAAATCATGACAGCGGAAGTCGACTTTCATTTGAGGATGTTCGACATCAAACAATAACCGTGGCTCAGAACTTAGTGGGACTGGGTGTGGAAAAAGGTGACACAGTTGTTTTGTATTCAAAAACAAATGAAAGAATAACACCAATCACATTCGCTTGTTACACAATCGGAGCACCTGTAAATTTCTTCGAAACAAATCTTGATCATGGTAAGAAATCCTCTTTTCTTTTACATTTTGGTAGCCAAGTAAAATTGTTGTTTTTAGATGCCATAACCTATAATCTGGGAATGCTTGATCCAACTGTAATTATTTACGAGGAAGAATATATGCCTCAACTTTTTACAGCCCTGAAGTTTCTTAAGCTTGCAAATCTTAAACACATTCTTAGCATAGACTCATTTGAAACTGTGTCAGTCGACGAGGTACTCTTTCAACCAACTGCTAACATCAAAAGTTTTCAACCTCCTGATTTGGGAGATCCCACTACTCTGCCGGCAGCTTATATGTTTACTGCGGGTTCTACAGGAATGCCAAGGATAATCCAGCTTTCCCATGCAATGATTATCCAAGGCTTATACAACTCGTGGCAAGTTGATTCAGAGAGCATAATCTTCTGTTTGAGTGATTGTCGCTGGATTTATCAAGTTTTGCTTATGATGCAACCAGCATTTTTTGGAGCTCAATGGATATATAGCTCAAGGCCTGATTATGATCAAAGAGCAAAAAATGGAAAAGATATAATCGCCAAATATAAGGTTACGCACTACATCGATGTACCAAAGGGTTACTTAAGTGTTTTGCAAGCTACCGAATTCTCTAGTGATCCGACGTGTTTAAGCTCCTTGAGATCAGCATTAATAGGTGGCGAAACTGTTTTGAAATCATTGATGGATTGCTCTGCAAAGATTGTACCGAGTTGTAAGGTCATTAACGGCTATAGAATGACCGAAATGGCTGGCGTAGTGGTTTCAGATGAACACATTAACAATAAAGCTGATGTGCAGGGTGGCGCTTTAAAAAACGGTCTGATGGCGAAAATTATAGATGATGATGAAATATCGTTGGGACCTAATCAAATGGGAAGATTATGCTTAAAATCGATATTTCCTTTCTTGGGATATTTGAAAGACGAAAAAGCCAACAAGGAGATGTTTTTGGAAGGAGGATGGTTCGATACAGGAGACTATTCGTACATGGATTCAAATAATTTGCTGTACATCGTCACGCGCCATGAGAACTTAGTTAGGTCTTCTGGAATAATTGTAAGTTGTACCATATACTTTGGTCCATTTTGTAGATGTCCTATAGAAAAACCGTTTTATGCAAAAATAAAAATAAAAATATTCTATATCGAAGAATTTTCTCCAACATTTCGTAAGATTTCAAATTTTTCTCGGTTTGGAAGAAAAACGACAAAAAATTAACAAAAGAAAGGCTTGGCAACGCATTTTTTGCATAAAAATCTCCTTTGGAAATTGGAACATAAAGATATTTAGGCAGAGTTATTCCAAGTTTTGTTTAAATTTATTTTGTTTAAATGTTGTTTGTTGTTGTTTTTCTTTCGAACCGACGGGCCACGAAATGTATTCGTGAACGTGGCGAGAAGTTTCTTAATATTTATTTTGATCGTTATAGATAAACTTAACTTTTTGAAATGTGAAGTTAAATTCTATTCTAAATTTCTTTTTTTAAGGTCATACCAAATGATGTCGAAAATATCATAAATAGTCATCCCAATGTCTTGACATCTGCCCTAGTTGGACATCCGAATCTGAAAAATTCAAAAGAAGAACTTGGAACTGTATTTGTGGTATTGAAGAGAAATTTTTTCCCAAATTATATCGAAGAAGAATTAAGAGAGTTAATAAAAGATAAGCTCACAAAAGAACAGCTTCAAATTGTAAGATATTTTAAGGTAATTCCCGAAATGCCTTTGACGAACTGTGGTAAAACAGATAGATGGGCTCTTAAAGTGTTGGCAAATGAAGAGTCAAGAATGTTGTGTTAATTATTGTAAAAGTTTAAAATTAAATTAAATTATAATTATTGCTAGTAACAAGTTTTTTTATCGATAAGATCGAATTTGCATTTTTTTTTAACAGAAATAAATACATATGTATGTATATATATATACGTAGCAGGAATGTTGTTTATTAAATGATTTTTATTCATCAATTAAAAGACGTTTACGATATTTTTTTTTTTTATTATTGTGGTAGGTACTTTTATTAAATTAGTGATCACATTTAAAAAGTTTTTAACATTAGTCCATTAAGCATGGCTTACCCTTCTGCTGAGAAATGACAACATATTTAACAAATAATTTGTAGGTAAAAATTTTAAATACGAAATGTAGCTTTATAACTATATGCCTATTTAAAGAATTCATCTATCTACTATTCGTGTTTTATACTTGTGTTGCCATACGAAGCAAGTTTACCCTAATTTTCTCTATCATTAAGCACACTTACTAGATAATAAAATTGGAAAAAATAGAACGCGTGCACGAGTAGGTAATGTGATGCCGTAAGGTGGAAAAATTGTTTTGCTTTCGTTATCAGATCCCACGCCACGTCCCACAGTCTAGCAATGGTTCAAGATAGGAAATAAATTTGAGGGAGAGTTAAATTTGGACGATGAAATATTTAATTTTATTTGTATCAAAATACTCTGAACTGTGCCTACAGCCCTATACGTTCTGTAACTCTGGCATCAATATTAAAAATTGAAAAAAAAAAATCATATGAGTTTTGTTACATTTTTCACCGTTTCTCGACCAATTTTATTGATGCGAGAGTTACTGAACGTAGGCATTTAATTATTTGTAATTTTTTTTAACATGAACAATACATGAAAAAAAAAAAAAAAAAAACAATAATAAATTTCTTCTTGTCCATTGAAATGTTACATGTACATATAAACTCGGTTTTCGGAGCTAAACAAACCATCGATTGGGCTTCATTTTGAAAAAAGGAGTGCAAATTTAAAAAATTAAAACAACTTAAAAGCTATTTTGAAAACAACTTGAATTTTAAATTTAATAAAAAAAAACTTTTATCTTACACATTTTGGGCCAATTGATATTACTAGTAGTTAGTAATTCACAAATCACAATAAGTGTTTTTTTGTGCATACATAATATAGGTACCTAAATTCACCTTAAATATAATTGCAAACACAAAACAAACATCTTTGCTTATCTTCAATATTTTAATGTTTATTTAAAAAAAAACTGTTAAATAGATTTCATATTGAATGAGAATGTGAACTAATATATGCAACAAAATTAGAATTCCTAATTATTAAAGCTGTTTGTTTTGGATTTTACCCATCGCCTGGCAGGTTTTTTTTATAAAACCTACAAATTCTATATACCTACTAAATAAATACATCGGCCAAGTTGAATACTTAGATCTATTTCATTGGACTTGTTGAATTATTGATTCAAGATCAACGACGGCGGCGCGGCATTTAGTTCACAGAATTTGACTATAATTACCGACAAACGGCCCAACCAAAGAATGCAAGACTTTCATATTTGCATAATGAAATGAAAAGGTCAATATAAAAATACCAGTGAAATTTTGTTAGCATTCACAAACTCAAAATTAGCTGCGGGCTCTTAGTCTATTTGTATATTATTAGCTTTACTTACGGCGTTCTGCGTTTTTGAGTACTTTTATTTTAAGCAAATTGTGAAAATTTATATAAATTCGAAATATTTGCTTAAAATTAAATTGCAGTTTTGCGAAAGTGAAAAAGTTGCAAAACAGGCATAATATTTGCGTTTTAGGAACTTCCATAGCTATCCGGATATTTTTGTTTTGTTGTTATCCCTTGTGACAAAATAGCTGATGCAACAACAACCCAACTGTATATGAACATTTTTGGGATAGGTAGGTGCATAGCGTACCTGATAGTTTCTCGAACGCAAGGAATGTGTTCAAAGCTTAAGATAGGCTATTCTAGAGTAACCTGAACGCGGCTATTGTGAATCAGGCATGAATATATTCTCAAATGATCAGTGATCAGTGTGATCACACATTCACACTTGAATTTTAGGTATAGGTAGGTAGGTAGGGCTGGTATACAAACAAATGATCGCAAAAGTAAATATTACTGAACTTATTGGACCAATTTATTATAAAAAAAGTAAAAAAAAAAACGATAAAGTAAGTTTGGTCTATGATTAATGGCTATCGATTTAAGAAGATTCTTTTCAGTTTACTCAAATATAATATATAGGTAAAATAAAAGTGAAGGAAGGAATCCTCCAATGGCCCTTATTAGTCATTCATGTTCAACGCCTTTGTTGGGAATTAACGCATCAACTGATAAAATTTGGTTTCACACTCAATCAAAAGAACATAAAGTTGACTTTACCTGGACAATAAATAATTTCAGTTATTACAAACAAAAAATTTATAAAGTACTTACATCGCCAACATTTTCCGCAGCTTCCAATGACGATATAAAATTTTCCCTGGAACTCTGTCCAAATGGTTATAACGAAAATACCAAAGGATTCTTGTCGGTATGTCTTAAATTATTATCGCCTAGCGATAAATCAGAAGTTTTAGTAAAACTTAGAATTTGTGTTTTGAATGGTAAGCCAGACAAAACAAAGGAATCGAGATTTCGTGAAGCTCAACCTATTAAATTCAGCCAACCTTTGGGCTTCTATAAACTCATGTCGACAGAATTTTTATTTGACGAAGTTAACAATTTTCTTCAAGACGATAAATTAAACATTTTTTGTGAAGTCAGCTTTTTAACTGATGCCATTAATATCTCTAGCATCAATCAATTTAAAATTCCAGCGCGAAAGATTGGTGATGATTTTGCTAATCTCCTTGATAATCACAAATTTAGTGACGTCACACTTGTGGTCGATAATCATAAATTTCCAGCTCATAAAGCAATCTTGGCTTCTCGTAGTGATGTCTTTGCTGCGATGTTCCAAAATGAAATGAAGGAGAGTAAATTAAATTTGGTAACCATAACCGACGTTGAACATGATGTTCTTCAAGAAATGCTGCGCTTTATCTACACAGAAGATGCTCCAAAATTAAAAGAAATGGCACACCATCTTTTAGCTGCTGCTGATAAGTATGCATTAACAAAATTAAAAGTGATGACTGAAGAAGCAATTTTTGCTGAATTGTCCATTGAAACAGCAGCGGAAACCCTAGTTATAGCCGATCTGCATAGTGCAGACCAATTGAAAGAAAAAACCATACGTTTTATCAACATAAATGCTAAGGAGATTATTAAGACAAATGGATGGCAAAGTTTGATAAAAGATTATTCGCATTTGATAGCCGAAACATTTGAAGCGTTATTTTCGCCAACAAAAGGACAACAGTCAACTCCATAACAGCAATTAAGATTGCTTTTTCTTAAAGAAATATAAATTAATGTAATAAAGCTTTTATATTGTAAAAATGTATATAAAAACGTATAATGTTCGTATATTTCAAGTTTGCACATCTTATTTGAAAGGAGAACAAAATAAAACCTTAATCCAGGAAAAATATGTTTCGTACAATTAACTTGGCTAGTATAAGCAAAAAAAATTCATAACAAGACCATATTTTGTTTACTTCAGTCCGAATCGTCATTAAATACTTTTCTTTTATTTAAGGGTTTCTTTGACACTGCTTTAGCTTGCTTATCCTCCTCTACAGTGTCCTCGTCATCGTCTCTATTCGATCTGTCGTGCAACCCATGCCTGATGAATCGTCCAGCCGCATTTTTATCCAAAACTGGACGAATAGTGTTTCTTTCGTAGATTTGTTTGTCGCGCAACATTGATTGACGTACCCTGGTTAATTCATGTTTGATTCCATGCTATGTTTTAATAAATAATATATTTTATAAGCTGTTGGTTATCTAGGAATGAAATACTCACAGTATTTGGATCCAGTCCGTTAAGCCTTACATACATCCAATACAAGGAATTCGTCGTGTACGCCAGATAATTGTCAAATTTAACTTTTTCCTCTGTAGTCAGTTCATCGTAATCTTTGTAGTTTACTGCTTCGGTTACTGTTGCATCGATTTCATCCAAACTTTTTGCAAAATTATTAACTATTGTTGTGAAATGTGTGTCGTTTTTTAATTCGCCAAAATCTACATCCGACATGATGAATGCTAAAAAAAACCTATTTCCCTACGTTTTAGAATTTGTTTATTTTTGCACGAGGAGAAATTGGAAATGTCATTTGTCAAAAGAAGAATGTACTAGAATAGAACACAAACAAGTACTTGGTCATTTTCCAAGGATGCGTTTGCACTAGAGATATGTGAAAATTTAAAGGTTGTTGCACAAAATATGAACTCCTTTTAGACGACAGCGATTTTTAATAATAATTAAAATAATACAAAAGAAGATAATATCTCTCCACAATCTTTAAGCCTATAGTACGCTGCTGATGCGAAACGAAATTTGTCGTTGGTTTCCAACACGTAAGCGAAATGCTTACGAAAACGACAAAGAAAAATTACCCACTCAAAGTGTCACCAAGACACGAATTGCAAAAACAAAATACAAAAACACTACGCATAAAAATCACAGAGAGGCACGCTGATATGAAATGACAAACACGAATACAACTCAAGTGTCATTTTTCCGCACACAATAAATGGTGTGGATAATTAATTCTGTGCGAAAAAAGAGCGGAGCCTTCTCCAAATAATCTGCTACAATAATCAATTTCGCTCATCGAACTGCGAACTGAAAACGGAAACCAGAACCAGAACGAAATGTTTCGTTTATAATTTCTTTGTGTCGTTTTTGTATGTGATTTTTCGTTTTGCATCAACAATTAGATTTTTATGAATATGACGCTGCTTTGACATTAATTTTTTTTACCTCCATTGGCTTACTTCGAGACATGTTCATAAACATTTTCATCTATCGTTCTATCGAGTGGAGTTTGCAGTACCTTGCTCCTTATATTTGTACAAAATTGTATGAATATATAATCGCACTAAGCGACAGCTGAACTTCACGGCGCGGCACTATGCGCCAAAGTTGATATTCTGACCATGACAACAAATAAAAGTAAACTAAGCTAAAAGGAAGAGCTCTTCAAACTGTCGTATAACAATTATAAAAAACTTTTTTGCAACCATCTCTGTTCATAATAGGTTCGTTCGCGTACTCGCCAGAAACTACCCAAAACTACCATTTTCTACCAGATTTGGTCCGAACTTGTTCGCGTACGCAAATCTCGTGTAATTTCTGGCAGGAGAGAGCGCTCAAAAGGGAGAAAATTATTTCCCCTTCTTGCCAGTTTTTACTCGAGAAATTTCTTCGGGCACAATCTGGTAAGTTCTGTTAAAAGTAAAAAGACAACAACAAAAATACAAATGGCGCTTGTTTACTTTTTTGTTTTGTTGAAATGAATTTTTTTTTCGTTCATATAAAAAAAAAATAAATCATTTTAATTGAAAAAAATTTTAAATTCGACAAAAAATACATTAATTAATTAAATATAATAAAAGAAACTTTTGAAGTGTACTTGTGAGTGTGTTTTTTTTTATTCAGTGTTGTGCTTCAGTGGATTTTTTTTTTCATCGAATTTTGGATTAAAAAAAAATCGTGATTTTCCTGTTAAGTGTGTATTCGTTATTTGTAAATATTTATAACGCAAATTTAAGTTTTTTGTAATAAAATTTATTAAAGAATATGAATTTTTGATGGAAATTTCAATGTTTTCGCTGTGTTTACTTTTTTGACTTTGTTTACTTTTTGTTGACGTTTAAAAAGTGGTAAGTATTTTGGTTCAACGCGTTCGTGTATTTTCGAACAGTTTCACTTCTCTTTGAGAGAATTTTATCCCCACTCCTCAAAATTTGACAGATTGCCATTTTTAGTCCGGAAAGTACCCGAACAAACCTAATTTAAATCGAAAACTTGAAATGTCAAACTGTGACGGCCAAAATGTCAACAAGTAAAAAATAATAAAAATAAAAAATATCAATCGTGCCGTTTTTTAATCTACATTTTGTTATTAATAATGTTTAAAGATTCTTTTAAATTTTACAAAGCAAAATGGCCGGTTCCTGATTTCAGTGATGTTCTAGATTTCGATAACAGTACGATTAAAGTAAGAACACAAAACTAATTCAAAGTGCAACCCCATCCCAAAAAGAAAATTTACCATTTTTTGTAGGAAATCAAAGAGTTCGGCCTCGATGTCGATAGTATTTATGAAGCAGTAATGCCTGGCCTTAAACCAATGTACTCTTGGAAATGTTATGAAATAGCCGATCGCCCAGGACTGATTTTCATACGAAATCCCTTCACACCACAGGGGCAGCGCTACTGGATGACCAGGTGTGTCCGTGACTACCCCAAAAGTCCCAACGTTGTGAATCTGAACACAAAGCTTTTCCCACAGACTGTCATCGATGACTGGTGGAGTTCTTTCCAGAACTGCTCTGACAAAGATGACAAACGGCGTATGAAAGTGGCGATGAGGTGGACCACTCTTGGCTACCACCACGACTGGGATAGCAAACACTACAGCGAGAAGATGAAGAATAAGTTTCCTTGTGATTTGGCTCAGCTAAGTGAATACTTTTCGAAAGCTTTGCGGCTGGGCAAGTACTCGGCGGAAGCTGCCATAGTGAACTACTACCCCATTGGGACCACTCTGGCCGGACACACTGACCACTCTGAAGCTGATCTCGAAGCCCCTTTGTTTTCTTTCAGGTGAGTTGTTGTTTCTAGACGAGTTTGAGTCTTTAGTTTGAACTCATTCCAGCTTCGGCCAAACAGCCATATTCCTCATTGGAGGAACCACAAAAGAAGAAAAACCATCGGCTCTGTTCCTTCGCAGTGGCGATGTGGTGGTTATGGCGAAACAGAGTCGTCTATGTTACCATGCTGTACCCAGAGTCATGAAGGCAAACTTCGAAAGTTGGAATGAATTTCCAATTAAAAAAGGTTGATTTTATTTTCATTATGACTAAAATCTTTTTTGACTGAATTGATTTTTTTTTTATTTTGAAGACGTACCATTAGAACCACCAAGTCCAAAGAAACTAAAATGTGAAATTGATCCAACAACTGATGTTTGGAATTTGGACACTAAGCTATTTGAGAACTGCGCCGATGAGAACTTCTGGAGCCCGTTTCGGCAATTTGTAAATGATTCTAGAATTAATATCAATGTGCGACAAGTCCTGAGAGAAGGACAACTATCGTTGTAACCTTTATATTTGTTGAAATATATTTATTTTGTGTTTTTAAATCTAAGGTTTATTTAAGTGTTGTTTTTCGTTACTTGCAGCAACGTTATATTCTCAAATTGCAGCGAATTATGTTCAAGTGCTCGCTCACATAGTTTGAAACTCAATATTTCTTTCCGACGAATCCATATCTTTCTTTTGCTCGACCACCTCATTGTATTTATTGGCTGGTAGTGATATCTGTTTTGCCATAGTATGCGTCCTCCTCTAATTGTTCGGCCGCGCTTTGGAAATATTATAAATCAAATTAATCGTTTTTATACTTTGAAAAGGGGTCAATATCAATTGAAATTGCTCTTATAGAATAATGTAGAAAGTAACCTTACTTTCTTAATAATGTTTTTTTGCATTCCTCCGAAAAATCCGTGTTTTCATCACTTGAATCAAACATGCTTAAATAGGCAAATAATAACAAAATCTTATAGACAAGTATTTTATTCTTTTTGTATGTTTACTACCTCTTTTATTTAAAACAGATTCATTAACCATATTAGGAAGTGCCCTAAAATTGTTTTAAATAATTAAGTTAAATGTTAAGTTCTCTTATCATCTTCTTTTTATTCCAGTAGTAAAAGATTTCTTGTGGTCATATTCCTGTCCTACACTAGGCGTCTTAGCTCTCAATACCATAGTAATCATAGCTTTCCTTCACTATTAGGTGACCAAATAGAAGCTGCTGGATTAAATAAAAGGTATACGTAAACATTCTTATTCTACACAGGCCACAAGAGCGGTCTAAGAAATGTACAAGATCATGAGATGTACGCATGTACATATGTATGTATTCTTTTATTTAGTATAATAGCAAATATCTTAGACTATCAAGAAGTGTTACGGGAAGTATTCCACATTCTCACTGCATCCATTGTGCCAACTAGTGAAACCATATAGTTCAAAAAATTCGGGAAAATGTAGGTTTTTAACACACCCGACTTTGCATTTAACTTTTCACATAAATTAAACCTCTACCCTCTGTAGGTATAAAAAATAAATACAAATAAGCCTTCCCATAAACTTAAGTACATACACATATACCTACATATAGGTATTATGTAAGGTGCCTCTAAACGTATGATGCTAGTTTATTATTTAAGCTTAACATCTAGCAAGCCAGTCAAAATGTTTTACAATAAACTTTATTAAAAGCTTGACGTACCGGAACAGGAAATATATTTTATCTACTCCGTATAGCCCATACGGTCCATATCATCGTCTCTAACATAATTTGAGAATCGAGATGCGGAATGATCTCGCCTGGAAAAAAGCTCATAAAATCGCCAATGATGTTGCACCACGCGCCAGTCTTATAGTTGCCCATCCTTTAGGCCAAAGGGATTTGGGAGTTAATGCATTTTTTATATTAAAATGTCCACATAGAAGTGGGGTATTAAAAAATAATCTGACATCCAGGGTGAAAGATACCTATATTATAATGTTTAACAAACATACCTACACATAATGGGTGATTTTTTAAGAGGTTTAGAACTTTAAAAAAAAAAAAAACACAAAAAATTCGAAAAAATGAATGAAATATTTATTTGAATCGATAGTTTGAACCTTGCAATTTAATGTTTAAAGATAATTTCATGCAAATGTTGACCGCGGCTGCGTCTCAGGTAGCCCATCCGCTGAGTCCAATTTTGGCATACTCTTTCACACATATCGGCCGGTATCTCACGAATGAATGCATGGATGTTGGCTTCCAGTGCGTCAATCGAAGCGGGCTTGTCCCTATAGACATTAGCCTTGACATACCCCCACAAAAAATAATCTAATGGTGTCAAATCGCACGATCTAGGCGGCCAATTGACCGGCCCGAAACGTGAAATTAACTGTTCACCAAACTCGCCTCGCAATTGCGCCATTGTTTCGCGTGCTGTGTGGCATGTGGCACCGTCTTGTTGAAACCACATATCATGCAAGTCAAGAACTTCCATTTCGGGCAAAAAAAAGTTTGTTATCATCGCTCGGTAGCGTTCACCATTGACAGTAACGCTGCGATTCGCATCATCTTTGAAGAAATATGGCCCAATAATGCCGCCGCCGGCCCATAAACCGCACCAAACAGTGGCTTTTTCGGGATGCATTGGTAGCTGTTGCAATGCTTCTGGCTGATCTTCACTCCAAATGCGGCAATTTTGCTTATTTACGTATCCATTCAACCAAAAATGATCCGACCATAAAATGGAAGCAGCGCGCGATGAACATTTCGAACCGAGCACGAATTTTGATAGTAAAATTCAATAATTTGCAAGCGTTGTTCATTTGTAAGACGATCCATGGTTAAATTGCAAACCAAACTGAAGCTGTTTGACAGTGACACAAGGTACTAAACACACGTCAGCTGTCAAAACCAGTGTTGCCAAAACCAAACCAGCTAAAAAATCACCCTTTATAAATGTGAATTCAACGTCCACTTTCTGCATATTATAATGTGAGAGGAAAAGGGTGATATTGACACTTTTTTGGTATATTTTCCTTAAATTGAATGGCAGCGAGGCTATGCACTAGCAGACCATCAAGTATATCGCCATTAAAAATAACAGTCTTAACCATATCCAAAATAATATCCCGATGCAGTAGTCTTCTTCCTGTTAGAACCGAGACGGTTAAATGTGTGACAATTAAAGTTTATTATGTATATGTACTTCGAAATTGTGCTTTCGCGGTTTTATGCCAGGAACAGTATTAGGTTTAGGTTTTAACAATTCTTAATTTGACAATGGACGCGTTCGGAGATCATTTCAATGCTATCCGGATAGGTTTGTGTTGTTGTAATCTCTTGTGACGAAACAGCTGATGTAACAACAACCCAACGTATCTGAAAATTTTTGGGATAGGTGGATAGCCTATCTGATAGTTCCTCGAACGCAAGGAATCAAATACACCGTGTTCTCTTAGCGTTTTCCTTTGGTAATCCAGAAGAAGTCTCCGGAGCTCTTCGATCCGGAATGCCAAAGAAACAACTTGCAACACTTTTTCGGTGTTTTATTGTAAATATTTGTGAATTGTCAATTTAAATTTTTAATTTTTTGTTAATATAACGAGCTCTAATTTGGAAGATTTGGATTCTACATAATTTGCGAAGAATATTGAGATTACATACGTATTGTGTAGATAATATAATTATATATGTATGTTCCCAAAATAGCAAATAAAATATAATACATATGTGTTTACATTACGGTGGTCGTATATGGGTCAAAAAAAGTTCATCTTGGATGGGTCTAAATCAGCTCCAAATCAAGAAAATCTAATTCCCTATTTTTTCAGATTTTTATTTTTAAGTCCTACGGTGGCTGTAAGCGATAAAAAAACCAAGCTTCATATTAAATTGAATTCAGGGTGATTCACGTAGAATGTCACAAAAAGCTAGGAAATGAAAAAATTAGGGAAATAGTATTCTTTCATTTGGACTCGATTTAGACCCATCCAAGATAAACTTTTTTTTAACGACCACCCTAATGCACACATGTAGGTCGAATTTAATTTCATAATTTACACACTCTTTCAATGAACAATAAAATAAAATAATAAAGTAGGATATTTTACGGTTTTTACGTTAAACGTTTTGACGTTGCACGTGAGCGTGCTTCTGTTTTAATTTTTTTTCTTCAAATCCAGAATCAATTTTCTGTTCTTTTCAGGGGAAGAGATATGTTCAAAGATACTGAATATAAAGATAGGAATCCTCTGCTGTCAACCGGGTTTGCCTACAAGCTGAAACACGCACACATATGCAGTTGGTGTCCACTGACCACGAATTATTTGCACACATATACAGTTGGCGTCCATTCACCACGAAAATGGCAGTTATTTTGAAAATTCAATGGGTATGTTCAAAAAGTATAATAAATGGAACAACCAATTGTTAAGTGCGTACCTGACCATATTTGTGGCAACAAATTTAATATTTATAAATTAGGTTTACAAATTTATATTCGTTTCTCATATTTTCTGTTGTTATTGTTTGTTCTTTTCCGTGATTGTTATGTGTTGTATTTTAGTCTTGATGTAGTGCAATTTAGTATATATACATATATTTCTCCTGAGAACTCAGAATAGAATCAACACAAACTGTTGTAAAATATAAAATTAGCATTTGTAAAAATGCAGGGATCTTCATAAATACTTCCGTATTTCAGCTTGTTTGGTATTAAATTCTTTAAAAAAGAATAAGTCAAATATTGCGAGTGTGCTTTTATTTCAAAACTACTTGCTTAATTTGGATGATTTAAACAGTTCTGAGTTCTTATTTATGTCCTCTTGCTTTATTTGAAATCCATTTTCAATTTTATAAAAAACTTTTAAAAAAATCCATCTGAAAGTAATTCGGCCCTTGCTCAATTTGAAGAGCCAACTCTCAAGTTGGTGCCAAAGCAAACACATTGAGTCACCCACGTTGATATCAATTATTGGTGGAGCGGGCAACAAATTCAAGATTTTTTTAATTTTTGAGATAGTTTTCTAAACGAGCTACGGCACGATATTATATTTGGGATGCAGACGCGAATCTGAAATAAAATTATTCAGAGGATTTGCACGATTTCGGCGACCGACAGTGACGTTACGATTCACTTTGGATAACAATTGCGTTTACAATAGGCAAATACTTATTTCAATTGATTTATTTTATTATTATTTACTAGAAATCTTGTTTTTTTAACAAAAACAAAATAAAAATAGACCAAATACGGAAATAAATTTTTCACCACCGCAGTTTCACAAAAAAAAAAATTTGAACTGTCAAACAGAACAAATTCACCCCATTAAATTGTTGTTGCAATTCACATTTATTCACCGACACGATCCGAAATTACAAATACAACAATGTAAACAAATGTGTTTTGGAGGGTGAAACGTACGAAAGATTCATATCTTTATAATTCAGTATCTTTGGATATGTTATAACTATAACATATGCATAATAAGAGGTGCAATAGACGTATCAGGTCCGCTTCACTCACACAGGCAGTATTCATGGCGTGGGTGGGTGTATTGTGCAGATGGGGTGCGGGTTAGCACAATGCTTGGACACAGAGCTTTTCACGCCACCGCCGCCGTGGTGGTGCACCGCCTAAGTCCATACCCGTAGCGATTAAACTGATATAATAAATTATTTCAATTGTCTGATATTGAGATAGTTAAAAATGTAATATTGAAAACTTTGTAATTTGAAATCAAAAAAAAAAAAAAAAAATTTACTTTGAAATTATTAACTTTTATTAGTTTAAATTTTTATTATTATTACTCAAAATAAAGTAGAAGAACAACCTTCTGTAGAAAAGCCTAGGCTTTGCAGGTATATATAAAATTGTAAATAATATACTTTTGAATAATAAAGAGAATTAAAAAAAAAAAAAAAGACTAGATTTGGGTGTAGTTTTTGTATAAATACATACATACATACATATGTATAATATATTGCAAAATGTCGTGTATTTTCTTACGTACATAATTCTAATTTAAATTACCTCGAAGTCATCTAATGGCATAGGTCCGCCCAGATGTTTACTCTAATTTTCCTTCAAATGATCCCTCTTGTTTTGGTCTTACATTCTCTTTGTTGAAATTTTCGTTTTTCCTGCGGTGGTGTAGGACACACTTTTTATAACAAAAAGTCGGGGGTTTGTTAATGTAAATTTCCTCAAAGCAAAAAGTTAGGTACATCTTCTATCTAGTTAGGAAGTCATCACATTTTGTTATTGGAGGAGGGACGACGACGACGACGGCCGGTGCTATAGCAGTAAACAAATGGAATTATAGAAGCTTCGCAGCAATTCCTTCCAAACCCTTGGGATAATTTGAATTCGAACTATAGGCGAGCGCAGAGGAAATGTTCTTTTTTCAGCTTCACTGATCTATTTGAATTGAGTGAAAATTTGTGAGAGCCTCCCTAAATTCCCGACGGCAAAAGTTTTAAGCTTTCAAGAGCACAACGTGCGCAAAGGGTGTGGGTGGGGTAATACGGCGGCGGGTATAGGGGCTTTAAACGTGGATTGGGTAATGAAGTGCTAACAATGTCCTTGAAGTTCACTAATTGACACATTCCGATATGGTTTGGGTGACCTTTTTTAGAACTCGTCCAAATAAAATCACTTTTGCGTGGCTAAGTCTCCAATACGTAGGGACATACACATCTTTATAGAATAGATATATCTATGTATGTACATATATATGAAGAGCCTTTTGCATAGTTGAGTGGATTTTGGTCTCCGGTTAACGATAGCTTTTCGCTATAGAATGTTGAATTAATTAACGATTCAATCGTGACTGTTTGTCTAGTGTACGTACTAGCACAGTAGTAGTCGTATAGAAGGACTATGATTATATGAGCAAAGAGAAATGACGACAAGGACGACAAAAACGACGACGACTTTAGGATGTCATGGCACACAATGAATCAAAATGATATCCTGATGGTAAAGCATGCAAGTGAATTGAAAACTTCTCATTATTTTTCATTAATTCATTGCGAAAACAAAGAATTAGCTACGACTTGATTATTTGATGTGGCGATGATGGTTATGGGTAGGTAGAAGTTGGTTGGTAACAGAAGGAAAATATCGACAATTATTTAAATTGAAGAAAAGTTATGATTGTAATAAATAAAGGTTCATTAATATTTCGAAATGATGATGAAACGATAATCAAGGATGCATGAAAATGACCTCTTCGTGGACTCGTTATATCTTTTTCGTTAATGGAGCGACTAAAACTAGCTTTAAAATAATTGTCTATCTATCAATGTATAGATTGACATTGAGTGACCTTCTTGCAAATTTAAAAATTGTTTACTAAAAGTTACAATATATCGCCATTAAAAGTATGGGTGCATTAACGAGCTCTGCACGTCTAGGTGCCCAAAATTGAAATTAAGCCATTATGGCATAGAAAAAAACTACGAAATGTGGAAATTCTAAAATTAAACTTAAAAATAATTTTGTTTTCATACTTCATTTCGGACTTTTATCACTATGCGTTTGGTAAGTCGGCCACCCAAGGCACTGTTTTCCAAGAAAACTGTTTATATTAGGCGTCACCCATGGATTTATGTATGTCACTTTGCGAAGCGATATAAAACCATATTTGTTTTACCTTATGTCGAATGACTCTATGTCCCGCACCATGGAGTCAATCTCTACCAAATTGATAATCTAATTAAAAAACACTCAGGAATTTTTAAAAATGGGTATTTAACTTGTATAAATTGAAAAATAAAAATTTTAATCGATTTCCTCGTTTATTACTTCAAAATAATCTTATACACAAATTCTTTTCTATTTTTGCTGAATATACATCAACTTAAGAATGGCTCAAAAAGGATCAAACACTAAGCACCTCAAAATTGTCCAGGTAGGAATACCTACTATATATATAAAGTTTAGCCAACTATACCTTTTCCATATAAATTATAGTTAGTATACTCGTATAAAAATATAAGTGCCAACTTTTAATCTCTTTTTCAGGGACCATCCTTTGCTGCCAGCTTCGTCTTTTGGACTGTCGCCTTTGGAGTGAATCTCTACGACCTACTGGGGCTATGTCATCTGGTTCCAGTGCACACCTTGCACATAAATCGTCCATATATCGTATCTGCAGCTCAGTTTGGAAACAATCACTGCAAGAAAGTTTGCCGCTAACTCCTTCCCTCCTCCTAAATAACATATATACGTATAACATAAAATGATATAAAAAATATATTTAATTAAAATAATTTAAGCCCATGAAAAAGGATTCAAGGATTTTTTTTTACATTTTGTCGTTTTCTTTAGTTTTAAGAGGATTAAGTAAATGTGCATGTCTATATATATGTATACAGCAGTATATAGAACACTCTAGGACTGCGGTAGAGATTCGTATTAGACTATTGTTGAGGCAACTGTATTAGAAAGAAACTTTGCACTTGGAGGTCCTCCACTTATTCTCCATGTGATCCTTGTTCTTGCTGACAGAGTGCACAAGCATTACCAAATGGAAGCCAATTAAAGAAGGCACCATCATAATCCGAGTAGCGGTTTTTAACTAGGATCTCCAATGTTTTAAGTGACATTTATGCAAGTTGGCGGCAGAGGTCACATTTTATGGCTGCCTCATAATAATATTTGACCCCATGTCCCTGCCAAACGAATTTCTTAGGCGAGGACTACCGGAAACTTTATCATCGGACCAGATCCGCTTATCGAAATTTCATTTAGTCCTATAGAAGAGGATTTAGCATCCTTGGTGATAAAGTTTTCCCTGCCTAAGTTAAGTAAATAAATATATTAGAATGGAGGTTGTGCTTAAGAAACCCCAATTAAAATATTTTGATGACAAAAGCGCATATACATTATATAAAATATGTACATACATAATGTATGTATGTATATCATTATGAGGAGCCTCTAGTGTCAAGAAAAAGGTCCTTAAAGTTTTCTTTGTTGGTATTATTTATTAAAGCACAGTTCTTGCAATTATTGCAATCCGTCTGAAAATTCAATTTAAGACTTAAATCATCCCATTCCGTCGACTGAGAACCTTAAAAGTTTTTTTTTTTGATTTGAGAATTATGTTTTTAACTCTGATGTCTCGTGATGGTTAAAAGGATTTATTGGCCAATTATTACGATTTATAACATTTGGAGGGAGAAACGACAAACCATCAATGCGAGTGTTGTGTAAAAAAAAGTTTCTTATTTTATATTTTGATCTTTTGGAGCGACTGAATATTGAAAGTCGCCCGAAGGAGATTTTTGAAAATGTTTTTGTTGCAACTTTGCTGTGTATGTGTAATTTGTGTTTGCCCTGGATAACACTAGAGTGCGGTTGCGACGTATGTACAATGTATGCAGACGGAAGGATGAACATTATCCATCGTATGTGTGGGATTTATGTGATGGTTTTGATGATACACGACCATTGGCCTGCAGGACAATTGAAATTTCAGTCATGTATCATGCTAAGAAAGAGTGAAAGAGAGAGAATTTTTGGATAAACGTCATTATATTATGGTTAGCCTTTGGGTTGTTATGCCTTTGTCATATAGTGCAAGACAGTGCATTAGATTTGCTGAAATAAAGATAGTACCAGAGAGATTTGTTTGACAAATTTATATAGGCCAAGGTTTTTATGTTGTCAAATAATTTGAGTAATGATTTTTATACATAAAAAGTTATAAATGCACTATAGCAGACCCATACCCACATTGCTTTACAAATTTTGTAATAAACGAAGAGTTTTGAAACCAAATTGCAGCAAATTTGTACAACCCATCGTTCCACCAAGTTTTATAAAAATCATTTTAGGAGTTCAAAATAATAATCACACCAATTACAGAATCCGATAAATAAGCTTCGGAGGGAATCAGACTCAATTTTGACATTTTCTTATGTGATGATGTGATAATTTGGGTGATTATTATTTTTACTCCTGAAGTGGTTTTTATTAAAAAGCAGGACTTCCTGCAGGGTGTCCCTTATTCACCGGCAGCGTAGAAGAAAACCGTATGGGTTCATTTTGGGTCGAAAACATGAATGGCAACACTTTCTGTATAATCTTTACGTATAATTAAGTGCAGGAGCTTTTACGATTTCATTTGTATCAAAGATCATTTAGTGTATAAGATCATATATATTTTCGTATGTACAGTACATTACCTATGTAGGTATCTAATTTGTAAACTTTTAAAGTCAAAATATTTAATTGCCATCTATTTCCCCTGTTTATTAAAAGGGGATTAAAATTTCCCTTTCCAGTGCAGCTTCTGAGCAATAACCCAAATAAAAAAAAAAAGTTTTATTTTTCCAACATTTTGAATTAAGTAAACACAAATTTATATTATCCTCCATTTCTTTTTCTTTTCTCAATTTAGTCAATAGGAGTAAGAGCTCAAACCAGCTTTCATCTTCGAACTGTAATTTCAAGTCCAAATGCTAAACCTCCTTTATTATTTGTCTGTGCATTATAATACTCTTTGTCGTCCAGTTTGCTTCTGGTTACACGAGAATTTGCAACAACAATTTGCTCGGTGGCCATGGTCGAAATACTGGTATTAGAAACTCATAGCATAAAAAAGAAAAAAACTAAAATTATGTATTTCACTGGGTTGTACGTATTTGATCTTATTAAAAATTGTTATACCTCCTATGGGACTTTCGATCTTCGTTGCCCGTGGCGTAAGGGTTAGTGCGTAGGATAGGGGTATATATGTTTTCAATTTCATGTTCCGAAGACGATTTTTTTGTAAATCTTTACTTTGTCCTTAGTATATATGTAGATAGGTAAGGTAGATACTAATGTATAGATATCTGCAGCAAGTAAGAAGAATAAGAAAATCGCATGGCTATATATGAGGTTTGGGGACTTTTAAATAAGAACCGGCGAATCGCTTGAAGGTTTGGCCTACCGCAATTTCTTTTTGCGAGAAATTTTTTTTAAAGGAACTTTTTCTTTCTTCTTTTATTTTTCATTGTTTTTTTTATTTCAACGGTGCAAAAAAGCGGATGTATTTCATTTGTGTGCAGTGGCAGATTAAATCTTCATTATTATTATTTTTTTTGTCGAGCTTTCCTGGCTTCTTGTTCTGGGTATATATAAATATGGGGGTACTTTATGCTGCAACCATGTTTTGCTAAATTACATCATTACATTGGTGATTTGTTTAAACGAGAGAAATTTCTTTTGCATAAAAATGATGGTATGTCTAGATTTGTTTAGGTTAAAAGGAGTGGTGGGGGGTGGCTGGTATGAGGATTCAAAATCATAATTGCATGCCCACGATTGCAATGTAAATCGGAAATTGCTTCATTAAGATGTTCATGGTGTTATTGTAAGTAATATGAACGTTAAATCTACCTGTTGTAGGTACACCATTATAAAGTAAGGTGCTTCCTTAGGAAATCTCTTGCTATTGAATCTACATATTCCTCATGACAAAATGAAAACATTCTTTGACATAGTATGGTAGTTAAGGCCTACAGTAGGTACGACTACTACATTGCCATTATTCGTATTTTATATAGGAGGGCAAAATATAACTATGTACCTAGGTAGAACATTAAACATAAATGCGTAGTACGGCTAACGAAAGAATTTCTCCGCAATTGGGAACCAACTCCAAATTGTAGTGTAGGTATTTATAGAAATCACAAATCAGTGGAATAGATTTACTGCCCGAACACAATAGAATGCTGCAACTGGAACTGGAGCTGGAGATGCACCAGCTGTGAAAAAGTGTCGTACGTGCTAATTTTTATGTGCCCACAATGCACCTGTACAGCATTTTATGTATTTTAAAGAAAAAAAAAAACAATCACGGTATCATTATTCCCTTTTTTATTTCCGATAATTTTCTTTTAATTAATAATATTTTTTGCGAAACAAATAACCACAAAAAGCTTCAATATTTTTTTTCTGGATCTTTTTTCTTCATACAAATTGAAACGTCAAAAATGCTGCACGTGAAAGGTTAAAAATTGGTGAACTCTTGCAGCACCGACTGCAGTTGCATTGTGTTGTATTCGCAACATTGAATTTGTGTGTATTGAATATTTTGACAGCTATTCCAGCTGCAGTTCCAGTTGCAGATATACGTGGCATCCATTGTGTTCCGGCAGTTAGGAGAAGAATGGAATTATGCCTTTTTTGTTTATAGCATTTTCTAAAAATAAGGAAATACGATATATTACACCTTAATTCATGACGGTGATTTTGTAAAGCATTTAATTCTAAGACTGCTTTTAGACGACTGCCATTTTTATCGGCAATTCTCTTTTGATTTTCTTTCGGATTGCAACATCCATTTAAACGCTGCAAATTTTAATAGCTGCAATTTTTGTTAAATGAGAAGGAAATATATCTCCACACTCTTTACTCCGCTTATTTGTCAAACAATAAGAAAAAGCACAAAGAAGAAAGAGCGATAACTCTGCAATTATTTCAACCTCTGCAACTTTGTTTACCCCGGCCACTGCATACGTCCCTCGCCTACGTGCTTAAAAATTGCAAGGGGGAAATTGCAGCGTTTAAAAGCAGTCTAAATATATCATTTTTGACAATGCGGGTGGTATCAGAATTTAGCCAGGATTGCGGTATTAAATTAGCACTTAATTCCTGCATCATTAGAATATTGAATTTCAGTTGTGGTGTTTCCAGCTTGACGGACCTGAAAAATATTATTAATTAAAAAAAAAAAATTATCGGAAATAAAAAAAGTGAATAATAAGCCCGTGATTGTTTGTTTTTCTTTAAAATAAACAAAAAGATTTACAGCTGCATTGTGGGCACATAAAAATCAGCACGTACGACACTTTTCCACAGCTCTTTCATCTCCAGCCCCATGTTGCAGCATATTATTGTGTTCAAGCAGTAAGGGTTTTCAACATTTCACTCTACAAATGGCGACAAATCAAACAATTTGCATACGTTTTGAGAAGAAGCCAAGTGGAATTTTTATCATTCTATTGTTAACTCTCCTTTTAAATTAAAAAAAAAAAAAAACACTGAGGCCACAAGCGAGTATACTCAGAGCGAGTTCCAATCTTTCAATAAATTCAAATATTTGTACTATAATGCACAGAAACTCTTGAAACTCACTCTTCAACTAGCTTGCCTTTTTCGAAGCCAGTATACCTATACACAGATAGAAAATTGCATGACAGACAGTATATATGTATGTAGAACTAGAATGTATAGTCAACGAGCTAGCGACTACTCTACTCAATCGTTTATCGTTATTGGTCTAATTGGGTAAGCAAAAATTCTTTGAATCCTTTGATAAGTCGTGAGTCTGATTCGTCTTAAAATTTTGTTTTAACCAGTTCTTCAATAACATACACAGATATCTCAATCAATTTTACAACTATTAGGAATACTAATTTATGTTAAAATTTCTCTCCTTAGAGTTTCACTCCACAAACTAACGAGAAAATTTAAAATCACAAATCTAAATCACTCCATATAAAATAGTCTCACATTCGATTGATTGCGAATGCGATCTACCATACCCATTCCAGAAAAAAAATGTATTAAGCCAATCAAATGAAAGGTGTGTCAACGTCTTGAGGGATTTAGATATCCATCTAATTGACTCGTTCTGCTTGATGACTATGTAGTGACTAACCAGCTGCAGCTGACTCAAATCCGATTTAGATTCACAGATAGCCAAATTGATTTCATGTTTGTCCAGTCAAATTGGTACACTGTACAAATATAAAGGTATGTACATACTTATGTACATCAGCTATTGACATTTACACTTTAAAATTCAATTAACTGTCGGCTCACCTTAAACCATCATCAAACCATTTGGTTATATGTTATGTAACTTTCAATTCGCAGAGGAATTTATATTTTACCCAAAGAGTGCGCGGGTTGTTGGGATCATCAACATCATCCATAGCATTCGAGCCAATCCATTTTGTAATGTAATTTTGTTAGTTTTTTGCGGAAAACTTTTTGAAAGTTGCGGACGACAAAACGACACCAGCGTTCTATATTTCGACAAAAATCACACAGATTTTTAATGGAAATATTATGCAAAATGATGTACAACATCTTTTTGGCGTAGAATTCACATAAATAAATACCAAAAAAAATAAAACTAAAATACTACACGGAAAAAGTTCCTCCTTGAAGTCCTCTGCGAGGGTCCTTTCAGCACTGAAGTGCAATTACAACCGAATACGATGACACTTTTAATGTTTGCACAACTACTATGCTATGATCAGCCAAAAAAATAGAAGTGCTCTCCTCTCTCTCTATGTCATAATACAAATCCTCCTACCATCATCAAAGGATAATGTTCCAACCGCATCATGCAGGAAGGCACAAGCAAACTGGACCATGAAAGGACCAACTTTTCTGTGTAAAGTACCTTTAGAGTCAAAGTTAATGCGAAATTGGATGCAAATGACTTTTAGTGCATTAAAAAATAATTTCAAATGACTCTCTTGGTCGTGTGAAGCATTACAACAACAATAACAAAATAAATACACAAAAAAATGAGTAAAAGGAATTCAATAAGGACATTGAATGGGTTGAGTCTCATACAAAGAGGAAAGTTAAAGTAAAGATAAAAAACCATCAGAACAAAATAAAAAAAAAATAATGCAAAACCGCATAATTATTGCCACAACGACAACGCACAAGGACTTCTTCTTTGACGAGACCACACCACACCACAACGAGTTACCATAACGATGATACCCCACTATGATGGTGCGAAATGTCCTTTTAAAAAAATTGAATAAGTATTCAGGAAGAAAATATTTGTTTCAACTATATCGCACCACATAGCCAGGCCCGGATTGATATGATTTCAATCCAAGGGCAAGCATCTTGGGTGTTTTTTTTTTTTTAATTGAAGTGGTGTCCCATTTAGTTTAAAATCTCCTGGTTAATTTATTAATCTAGTTATTGATAGTATATTTAAATATGTTATTGATAAGAAAAAATAAATAAATAAATACAAAATTTAGTTAACGGCGAGGCACAAGAATTTCGATCCTTAAACTGGCAATTAATGTCAAATTTGAATTTTATTTTTTTATATAAAACTGTAAAACTCCGAAATGGGTAAATTCTAGAAATTATCTCTACAACTTAACTTTTAAAAGTCAGACATTTTTTCTTTTTTATATTTTTTCATTCATAATCCAAAACTGAGCCCATAGTTTACTTTCTGTTAAATCCAGCCCGAGCCTTATCGTTGGCACCGCCGCCGCCGCCATATCTCTTTTTCTGTGTCTTTAGATTATTACTATTATCCTTCGTTGTCCTTCCGATTTCAATGCTCAAAGCTGGCTGAATCCTCATTTTCATGTTGGTGATGGTGCGATGGCAATAGAATGTACTTTGGATAATTACATTAGCATATAAAGGATTTAAAAAAAAAAAAAATGCAACGCGATTTAGAATCGCGAAAAGTAGGTGCGGCGCAACGTGGGGCTTCTCGTCCCAATGATTTCAATTATGCCAAATGGAATACGAGTACTTTGAAAGGATTTTAACGTACTTAAGTTTGTTCTTCTTACATATGGCGGGCGAGAGTGAGAATTCCTTTCTCAAAGATATATTATTTTTTTTTGTTTGGCTTTGATGTTAAGACGCGACGAAGATGACGACAACAACGACGCACGTCCTGAGTCGGGTTTACGAAGAAGAAATAAAATTAGTTCGTTGCAATGAATGTGGATTATGGGACTTTGAAGTGACAATTTTCAAATGGGTTCTGATGCGATGCGTTAAGATATTGTAGAATTGTGTTTCTATATGATATTTAGTTAAAAAGTCAAGATAAAGGAGAAAACATAACGAACTTATAGTCATCACTTTGAAATGCATTACTCTTATTATAGGTGACTATAATGAATATGTATAGGCATACAGTTTTGATTAATTATTATGAACGTCGCCTGGTGGAAGTTTCGGGATTTTCTTCAATACTTTGTTACGCCCGAGCAATGTTCACGTCATTTCGAATTTCACGAGGTCTTTCAGAACGCGAAAGATCACTGACAGTCCCTTATTGCTGAAAACGCTGGACCAATCAGTAAAATGTTGGAGCACTGGGCGCATTTCGAACATGTGAAAGAAATGTCGATATGATATTTGTGTCTGAATAGTTGAACGTTGAATTTCGAAATAAAATTGAACAACTTTGTTCTATACTGAGTTTTTCCATCAGAAATTTCCAAGGTTTTTTAAAGTTAGTTCTGAAAAAAACACGTAAACAAAAAATTATTCAATAATTAAATTATAACGTTACTTTTGGGCCACGCTGTATATACATTTTTTAAGTTTGGATTTCGAGTATATTTTTGTATAACTAAAAGTTCCCATACTGTTTAAATATCTGATATTTAATTGGAATATTAAATAAAATTGGTTTTATATTTTACTTTTGGTTTTTTGGTCTGAGGTAACATTTATGGTTTAACGGCTAATCCTTGGTTTACAGTATCCGAAAATGTACAGTATAGTATTATAATAAAATTAATGTAAAAAAAAAATCGTAATGGAATCTCTCCCTTTCAATTTATTTTGTAACCACCCATTCCTATTTTCCTTTGTTAGTTATTTTGTAAAGTTATAAATTTTAACCAGCATTTTTCCAAAAGGAGTAGAAACATTTGAAATGGTTTTGAAATACAAAAATTGGAACTTTCTGATCAAAATCCTAGTTTCTGCTTGAAGTAAATTGAAGAACAGTTTGCTCAATGTGAAATAACGGTATTTTTAGAATTAAGGTGAGGATAATATGTTGAAAACTGTATGGGAAAACTTCTTGGTTACAGATAAAAAAATTGGTGCGGTGAAAGTGTCAATATTTATTTTTGTTTGTAAATTTCTTGAAAAAAACATTTTTTTAAATTTTTAGAAAGGTAAAACAGCTGCATAAATTGTATCTTATAATATTTAGAGGAAAACATGCACAAACCCTCCCCGTAAATTACACCGCGGCTGAACTGGAAAAAAGTACATGACAATAAAGAACTGATATTGTAACGTTTGGGCACTTTTTTCTCAAATTCTATTCCTCTTACGAGGAAAAAAGTGTTTGAACCATTTTTGTTAAAGAAGTTTTTAAGCTACTGATATTTTCCGATATTAAGATTAACTGAAATTTTCTCTTTCACTTCATAAAATCAAAAGTAATAATTCTAACCTAGAATATTTTTTAGAAAATGCTTAAAATATGTTAAAGAAAATGAAGTTCTTCTCCAAAATTGAACTTTGTTGGAATTTGTCCGAAGTCAAAATCAAATTGTGCTAGTTTACATCTAGAGAATGAGTTGAAGCAAATGAAGCGGTATTTCTGCATTTTAAGGTAAAGCTGGTTATAACAATTTTTAGTTCGGATTCAAATTCCGTGCAAAAATATGGTCTGATTCCATGAAAATAAAAACTATCTTGACTTGACCAGTGTAATTTTAATGGTTTTGAATTTATTGACTATAGATATTTTTTCCAAAAACTTATTGATGGCTTCTTAGATACTAAGCGAGTGGGTTATGGTGTATTTAAATTATTTTATTTTGTGTTTAATACAATCAATACTTTACTTTTTTATATTCAAATTCAATGTCTGCACTTAGAAATTTTACTTTGACTGTTTTTGAAGAAGATATATTTTACTCGAACTTTGTATATTGGTAAAACTAAAATTTGCTATAAAATATATTTGTGAATAAAAATTAAATTTCCATACGGAATTGTGAATGTCCAATCGGACTTAAGTTTTCAAAAGTAAAAATTATGTTTTTCCTTTATAAACCTAGCACAGAGTTTAAGTGAAATTGTAAAAAGAATGCAGCGTAAAATTTTTAATTAGACATTTTACAACTTCAGCAATTGCCTGTCGCTTTGACTGAAAACAATGCATTTACTTTTCTGAAAATTATCATGTCACTGACAAATCAAAAGGAAAAGGAAACCCAACAAAATGTATGAAAAAGTGGTCCCAGTCTATTTGGCTGTAATTTTAGTATGTTGTAGTTTGTACATACAAACTCACATAGGGAAGTAAAATCCGACCCAGCAACCTCCACGTGGTTTATACTTGTTAAAACAGGTGCCTGCGGTAGATAAAACCAGCTTTTGCAAGGTAATGTTGAAAGATAAAAACATAAATATTCGTCTTCTTGTATTTTTAAACATACAAAAAGTAATTCATACAAAAATTCTATCATAAAACAGATTATCAATTGATAGAATCCCTGTGGATATGGTCCATGTATGAATACCCTTTGGGAGGCTGCATATCCGAAACTATTGTCTTTCTGACTTTATGGTCATACTAAAATTTCAGCACACCACTTTTGTAAGGTGTCCTTTCCACCATATCATAAAACATAAAAAAATTATACACATTTGACGTTTAATGAGGGCTGATTTCATACAACATTTGATGTTATTGTAAATAGGGGAACATACAAATTTTACTTCATGAAAGACGAATTTGTTAAAGAAATATCTTTACTTACGCGGTCGAGAGTAACAATTTTACAAAATGTTAATAAATAAATTGGGTCGAATTGACCAGGCTTTTTCTTTGCACAGCCTTCATATGTACTGTACATACATATATGGCACTAATTGTAAGATAATCTTATATTATAAATGTAAGATTGCATGTCAACTAACGGTTAATTAATATAAGTTTTTCAATATTTACTTTCATTAGGTATAGATAGTTTTATTGAACAAATTGAAGTATAATTAAGTTAACAAGCGTTGGAAAAAGCTAATGTTAACGTAATTGTTTCATTGCCATATCCATTGTGACCATAAAGCCGACGGAAAACAATATTTTATATCTTATCCACTTTTTTTAATTGTATTTACTTTCATACTATTCATTTTCAGCATTAAACCACGCCCAAACAACAACTCATTGATGGACTCCAATGATGATTTACTAATTAAATATTGAGTACACGTTACCTTCCCCGTCAGATGTTGGGGTATACAACATAATACACAATTTTATTATTGCCAAATAAATCTTTATTCACTATGCAATAACTAAATAATCAATATTTGCTATCGAAACCAAAGAATTGGATTTTGATTGTTTATCATCATTGCATCATAATCGCGAATTATTAAAATACAATCCTAATGCACGCGCTCACACACATGTTGCTTGTTTTTATATCTACTAATCCCATCACTCGTGTGCAAACAGAATTCATTTATTTAGGATTCGATGTCCAATATTTTATTTTGTTAACAACTATTTTGAACGGTAATGGAACATTGATTGGAACATTAAGGAATTAAAATTCTCAGCCCTCCCTATACTTTATGTTCGAGTGTTTAGATACCATTTTTTATTTATTTCAGTAATTGCAATGCAATAAATTGGCTTTAAGAGGATTGGAATTTTTAAATGTATTTTTTTCTTTAGTAAAATGTTATACCAAAATGCTTTTAAACAGTGCATCTCTGGAGAAAAAGAATAAAAAGGAGCAAATGCATCCATAAGTGCTATTAAACAAATAAAAATGTTTCTTGGGTTGGTACTGGGGGTCTTATTTTGCGAGATATGTAATTAACATGCACTTATTAAAATTCGAAAATAATTTTCAAAATCTAATATTTGATGAGATTTAATTCAAAAACTGTACTGCATGTATCTACTAATTCTTTGAGAAAAATAGTAAGTATACGCCATACATCACCTCTAAAAAATATACCGTGTGGCGATGGTATAGTGAACGCGGGTGAAAATTGAAAAATGTATTCTGTCTATAAAAATATATAAAAGGTTTCCTACCCAACCTTTTCTTTATATGTAGCTTATTGCCTTGATCCCAGCATTTATATGAGAGACTTTTAAGTCTACATAGTGGTTTTACTAGTATTGGAAATAAATATTAGTAGAATTAGTATCTTTATAATTAAAATTCATGTTTTACATTGTTCACACATTTGTATAGCAGATATAATAATAAAAAGTAAAACTTACCTTTTTTAATATCCTACGTTTTCCTATTTAAGGCGGTACCTACCAATTAAAAATATGCACCACCTACTTTCGCTGCAGGTGCATATTGCGTAGATTGTTATAAGTTAAATGCATTCAATTCACACAAGAGTCTCCTTCTACATAAATAGAAATAAATTCTGTGTTTTTATTTTTCACTTCTATCAACGTCTCCTTATTTATATATGCATTCGACCATGTCCATGTCAAATGAAGACATAACCTTTATTTTGTCTACTACAGCTACAGCTATTCTCTTTTGTTCATTTATATAAAGAAGAGAAGGGTATCACTTACCGAAGCAGCAGACAACCTGTCCTGTCCGTCTTGGCCATTGTGTGCGGTCACGAATAAAAATGCATAAATCTTAAGGAGTTTTGCTGCTGGCTGTTTTGCTACTCGTATATATACCATCCACTTGTTCCATTGCATCGCGAATAAGATAAAAGAAAAATTTCCATCACAGAAAAAAATAAAAGTCAAGAATAATATGATATGATGATGATTGAGCAAAAGTCAGAAGTGGCACACAAGAAATGAGACCGCGTCTGGGCGTTCTTAATAGTGGACACATCCCTTGTCCACTTGAGATTGCAATAGAGAAACCCCTTACACTCTGAGTCAATTGATTGAGCTTTTTTTTATAATATCTCAAATTTTTCTAAATAATAAGTTTTTGCGAAACAAGACCGAAAATTCAATATTTTCTAAAAAAAGTTAGACTAACTATTCTATAAAACTTGGAAAAAGTTAAACAAAATTCAAGCACCTATAAATGGCTGCTTCTTATTAGCGGTTACATGGGTATTTTTCCAAATCAATATTCTTTCAATGTGACGATTGACTATACCTATGCGTAGTAGATTCTCCTTTTAAAACATTTTAACACAGTCATTTTACAAACAATTTTGAATGTATCTGTCCCCAATCAATTGAACCGATTTTTTTTTAACAGGATATGATTTTCCTTCCTTGTTCCGCCCAACAATGTGGCCAGAGTATCCTCTTGGTTCTTCCTTTACTGTTTACTCCTTTGTCTTGTGAGATCAATTTTATTTATAAATACTGTGGAATTCTTATTTATGCAGTTTTTCATCGTCCTCAAAGTTTTTGTCTGCACAATACACCGCTGACAAAATAATAATGAAGACTCTAAATGACGACAATCGGAATTCACCCATAACTCTGAATGAGATGTGGATTTTTTCATTACTTACAAGCTTCACTATCTGCCTATTCAAAAATGGATAAGAAAAAGAGTAAACTTCTTTCTTGTACATTGTAATTGAAACCTTTCATCCATTGTGGTCACAGCGAGTTGAATGGACTTAATAATAAATTATTCAACCCTCTTCGCGTTGATGAAGGTTTTTCGAAGAAAAAAAAATTAATTCATAGCCATCCTATATAATATGCTAGCAGGGTGTTCTGTTCGCAAAAAAAAAGCTTAGTAAACAAACTTAAGGCCGGGTTCAAAAATATATACCTACCTAGTTTTTAAATTGAAATAAAAAAATATTTTTTTTATAAATATGGATACAAATTCTGAAGCCTTTGATATAAGAAAGTTTTAAACTTTTTGCATAATTGTCTTAAACGATTTTCGATGCATGATAAAAAAAAACAAAACTATATAATTAAAACCTTTTCGATAAAATTTCTTGCAAAAAAGCCAGCTAAAGTGAATGAACATTTTCTAGAGTTATGTCTTAAAAGCAAGAATTAATTCAATCAAAATTTTATTATATAATTTTTTAAAACTTATATGTATGGCCCGGTCTCCACGCAATCATACGTTTTTTTTGTTTTATTTATTTTGTTTTAATTGATTTCCGTTTTAAACAGATGTAGAAAATTTATTGCATTATCGATTGTGTTTCTGCCAATTTCATTACACACCCTGTTTAACATGGTCTTAACAATGTCACCCTCCTTTGACCACATGTGGTGGTATAAGAATATTCCACCAGTTTGCCTATTTTGTTCTTGGATTAAAAGATTTAGAATTTTAATTAGAATGGAATTAACAATTCATTAAGTGGTTGGTTTGTTTGTATAAATTGTTTTCCTATTCCCTCCACTTCTTGAATCTAATATTTTAATTTGTGAATTTGCACCGGTTCATATACGGTATTTACTGATTTCCTTGTAAAACCACACACTCATGTGCATGTCAAAAAAAATTGTTAAATTAACCGCAAAATGGCCTTCTGCAACGCATTAAATAAAATTTTCAATTTTGTGTCATTAATAAAATATAAGTGGGCAATAATTTTCAACTTCGAAACTCATAAGATTTTATGCGTGCTAATAAATTTTAAAGAACCATGGCTAACTCTTACCCAGCAGCGATGCGAAGAATAAGGAGTCTTGATTTGAGCCTATCGTATGTGTGTGAGTGTGTTCGTGTGTTTGAAAATGATTTCACCTGGACTTATTGCTAATCAAACCAAAAGCGGATGTTACTCAAACTCAGAAAACATGACGCACCTCGCAGGAGCAAAAAAAAATAATATCAGTATTTCGTAACAAAAACATTGATAAATGACATTTGTTAAGTTTGAAGCGTTAGTGAGCCAAAAGTGAAACCTGCAGCACAGCAGCAGCGCGGCTGTGCGAAAGTGGCCTGGTCATACGTTCACAAAGTGTTGTTTTGTTACCAGGCGTTAAAAAAAGTTTAACAACATAATCACCAATTGAATACGTATAGGACTTCGATTTAATAGGGAATTGGAATTGGAACACATTTACTTTGCTGGTTTATTGCCATCGTTACTCTCGGGTAGGATTATGGAGAAGGAGGACATGGAATCAAGGACGGTAGTAATAATGGTGTCTATGGAATGAAATTTGTTTTACGTTTTCACTGCTGAAATACGGTCATACCTTTTTGTATAACATGATAAGAGTTAAGATTGAAATTTAATTAATATGGTAAAGGGCATTTACTAAATTTATTCAAAATTCAGTTATAATTAGGTCCAGAAGTTCACAAATAAAATGAATGATTTTCTATTCAATATTTTGATTATGCGCCCTTATTACCGAACAAGAACTTTTGATACGATTGGAGGACGGTCCCATGGTTTATTTTTAACGAGAAAATGTGAAATTATCGTTATACGCATTTTCTTACTTACTTAAAAGATTTTTAAACGACGTAAAATTTTGCTATAAATGCATTACAGACGTTATGCCTTGAAAGTTTTCTCCAGAGGTGCTAATTCCCATTAAGTAGGAGCTGCAAGATGGATAGGTAAGAGTAGTGATTTGTTTCTTCCCAGAAAAGCTTAACATCTTTTAGGAGACATGGAAGCTATAACTCTCGAAAATAAACCAATTTTTATTTTTAACTTATAGGCCTCTCAGTAAGTATTATTGTCAAACGTTTGAAAGTTTTTGATGTAACATCTATGTAACATCTATGCCGGCGGTAGGGTAGACAAAAAACGTGGACATTTCTGTGACACATTGTGTTGTGATCTTACACGTTACGATATGTTGACGTAAATAGGATACGTTCAATATTGGGTACGTTCGTTTGTACTTCAAACTAAATCCAAAGATCGAGTTGAGTTTGGGTTGAAATTTGTAGTGTTGAAATTTGTGGTTTTGATTGACAAGTTATCTTGAAATGAATTACTTTATTTTCTCAGGTTCTCTTGTAAAGATGCGATAAAGTTTAAACCCCCACGGCCGGCCCCACCCATTCACCATTTCGCCGTTGGTGAAAACGCAAAAAAAATTTATTTTTTCAACCACCCAACACCTGCCGAATCACGATCAACGACTCGATATATGTATATTACCACCCTACATAGCCATAAAACTAGAAATATAAACCCGCTACCTACATGATCGTCCAATCAACTGAATTACCACCAAATTATGGCACCAAATCCAATATCCAATTATAAAACAACTTCGTGGCATCACTCACTATTTTGATTTTTACAGTTAATATGATGTCTTAGCAGAAAATAAAATAAGAGGAAGTAAGAAATTTCAACAGTTTGAAGCTAATCGATGGACTCATAATATTTTAAGTCTTAAAAGTTCTAATTAACACACCAACTTAATTGACATTATGGTAAACTTCCTAACATGATTTCAAAATGGAAATGAAACAAAATCTCTGAATATAAAATTAATTTGCCATCAAACCAAAACTTTATATACCTACAGCTTTTTTCGAGAACAAAAGTCAACACCCAACTCCACAAGCGAAATTTAATTTTCCGCCATCATCAGATGAAAATAAAAATGTAATCCCTGAAATGTGAAAGAATCGACTTTCTCAATCGAAATCCAAAATGATTTATGCCCTGAGGTCGCACCGGTGGGATCTGGCAGCACAATCTCTCATTGCATGTGAGACAGTTCTGTATGTTAAGTCCTTTCTAATTCCTGACAATATCGACATTTAGCATAACGAAGTTTAAAACTTCCTCATCACCCTCACAATTTCACAAATAAGTTAAACTCTCTCACAGGAGTTCCACTACGTCGCAAAAAGAAAAAAATTCTTTTCATTTTTTTTTTTAAATTCTCTTTTCTTTCTTGTGTCGGTCCAATGAAATTACCATTTTCCTAAGGATGTGAATTATTGTCTTTCCATCACCTGCCATTTGGTATTCTTATCCTGGGTCTGGGTATCCTTTGGATGCATGCATATGCATACAAAGTTGAATTTTGCCAGTTTCTGATGCCATTGCAATCGTGACTAAGTCTCTGACTGAAAGACTGAAAGGACGACTACTAGGATGCAATTTACTTGGGATTCACGAAAAATTGCTGCCAGGCAAAGATAGTAAGGTTACAACGCTATGTTATAACATACACATTTACATATTAAAAGTATATGTATGTAGAGTAAAAGTTGGTTTTTTTCATTCGTCCTTTGTCTCAATGTCTAACCTTAAAGAGTTCCAAAGAACGTTCCTTTTCGTCATTCTGAAAATAAATGGCAAAAACTAAGAGGTGCAACTGTCACAGGAGTGTGAATTTTAAGTAGTTGCAAAGTCTGTTCGCCTTGCAGCAGGCTGCCCGGAATACACTGATGTTCGCATACTTTGGTACCTATAACCTACCCGATGGCGAAAGGATAGAATTTTTTTCATTTTAACTGCGGGGTCCTTCTGCTAGAATTGAGTTTTACTTCAATTTGACATCAGAAGTATACAAAGAGAAAGTAGGAAAATTAAAATTGACTTACTATACTGGTTGGAAATGGTAAATCGGTGTGGCTACGTGGGTGTTTGGTGTAGGGAAGTAGTAGCCTCAAGACTCACCGCAAATAATAATGATCACGATACCAATCACTTGTTAATTTAATGAACTGTAAGATTCTGAAAAAAAAACATTAAATGAAAGACTGCTCTTGTGGCTCAAGTTTATGTTGTAGCCAATCATTACAGATAAAAAGTATTAGATAATTTGTTTTACATTTCTTAATGTTAAAGTGTCAAATAAGGTCAAAAGTTAAAACAAAAAATTATTAACACTTTTTTGATTGTTTTAGTTGAACAATTCTGGAAGTATGTACATATTTATACTACTTTATCAATAATTAAAAGCGAAATTGGATCAGAATTGGTAGACCCATAAACGAGATAGGTATAGGGAATATTTGAAAAATAAGATATTTTTTTCTTTAAAACCCTATTATCATTAGGTATGTTAATTTGTTTATACGATGTTTAATCGAAATCGTTTGAGCCGTTAAGTAAAGACGTCTTGTAAAATAACAAAGGCATCATCTCTCCGCTGAGCCCAATTATATTAAAGGCTTGTAACGTTTTTCCAGGGCAACATTTACATACCTTAATTTGGGCTTTTCAGTTCCAAAGCAAATTAAAATGCTTGATATGTTTTATATGAATTAAATTTCTGATTTAAAAATTGAAACACATTTCCTATAATAAGTTCAGTAACCACGAATGTATCTAAAAAGAAAGAAGAAAACTCCTTTATAGGTATATGCTTTCACAACTAACACACACACACACAAATAGACACACACTCATATGTAAGTGTAGTGTCCCCCTGTTACACATATTTTGCAATTTATAAGTTATTACATTCAAACTTTAATCCTATCAACGTTTACATAATTTGTTTTTATCCTTTGCTTGCATCACACTATTTACCCAGGATAACGTGCAAAAATCTGATTAACCTAAATTTCTCGTTTTTATTTCCTCAATTTCCCTTACAAATTCATCCCCAATAAAAGTTTTCACGATGTAAACATATTTTTCATGAATAAAAATAAAGACAAAAAAAAATAACTTGATGAATCACAAAAACACTGAGCGCTCAAAATTATAAAAACAAAAAAAAGTATCAAAAGAAATTGCACGAAAGAGTCGCACGAACTTGCTGAAATAAGAAATTTAATATATGAATGGAAAAAATGGCCAAAGTAAATGGTAAATGAAAGGAACATAGACCGTATCAATGCATGCAACGTTGACAATCACACGAATAACGCCAGTCGGTAAATGTTGCCCCAAAATGCGTTGACGTGTAATGTGTGTTATGAAGTTTGTGTTGAAATGTTAAACTTGACTTACAAATACCCGAACGCTTTGAGCGTCGACGGGGAGTTGAAAAGAGCAAAAACCAACAATTTTTCACGTTGATGGTCCAACATGTTACTTTGACTTTTTACTGTAAACTGACAAATTCAATTAAAGGATGTCTACGATGTCGATGGATTAAAGAAACCTGTAAAAAATAAAAATGTTTGGGTTGAAATGAAGATCACCAGAGGCTACATTGACGCGTTGGAAAATTCTGCTATTCCAACGTTGACATGCATTCAACGCGCTGACGGGCATTCTGTCAGTGTGTCTTTACTGCATTGACGGGGTGATTAAACGTTAACACAAAATAATCAAAGCGTTGACCCTTAAATTCTAGCCAAGATGAATACCAACGCAACCGTCAGCGCACTGATATCATTATGCGTGTGCGATCACACGCCTTGAAAACTTTGAGACAGAATTTGACGTGAAAGAGTGAACGAGTTGACCATATGTGCTGAAGAAGCTTTTGTTAATTGAAAATATAGCTATATATAGCTATCTGATCCGGTTCTTGCACGACCAATTTTTAATTGTACAGGCAGACTGTTAAAAATGTTGCAATTGTTTCTTTTTCGTATCCCTGATCCATTGTATCTCCAGAATCGCTGTAATATTGTAATATCTGACATTGTCCCTTGAACCTACTTTTTATTATTTCTATATATTATTATTATTTCTATATATAGAGCCCACGGGTCTTGTTTCCCAAAATAAATGGAAATAACACTCGTGACCTTTTTTCCCTTGCTGAAATGGAAACAAAGCTATGGGGCTTAATTCCTTTTTCTTGTAGGTTTCAATTCTTCAAAAAATGTAGGGAAAAAAACTCAACAGTAAAGAACGAAAAACGTTTCTAAACTTTGTCAACAATTTTGTTGGACAACAGTACCTTGGGTGGCACGTTTCGCGGTTTCTAAGGATTTGTACTCCCTCTTTGTGTCATCTGTCCCTCGTACGCAACTCAGTTGCTCCGTTTAGGGTATGTTCAGTCGTCAGTCAGACACCAATGCAACAGTTTTCTTTGACAACCTAATATTCAGTCACACTTTATATATGGGTCTTAATGCCAATTCAGGCAATAACACCCGCAGGTCTTAATTATTTTTTGTGGTGGGTCTTATTGCCACTATAAAAAGGAAAAAAAAGCCCGCAGGTGTTATTTCCTTTTATCTTGGAAATAAAAGCTACATGCTTTATTTCCGCACTGCACCCTATTTATGAAAATTTCTGAAAATGTTGAGTAACGCTTTTCTCAGGAACTCTTTGAACATCGGATGCAATATCAGATGTGTTTTTTCCCATCCTGGAAAGAATTGGTTGAAAAAAATAATAACAAAGTATATAAAATTCACTTCGGTAAACATTTTATTAGCCACGTATTGGTTTCAAATATTTATTAAATTTTTATTAACAAAAATTTTTGTTTTTGAATAAAGTTATTATCAATGTTTTTGTTGATTTGAGAATTAGAAGATAACTAAGCATTTCTTATTAATAAGGGTGTTCTGAAAGTTTAGAATCTGAGACATTTTGAATTCTAAAATTTTTAAATGTCTAATTAAATTCAACTTAATATTTTTGTTTTATTTAATAAATCTACACTATCATCTTTTATATCTTTTCAATTATAATTATCGATTTTTTTTACTAATCTACAACTTGCCGTTAAAGAACCTATATCGCAAATGAAAACAGGAAATACAAAAATATAGAGATTCCCAGGATATCATCCTACGTACGTATAAGGTTTATAAAAGCAGCAAAATGTGGAGGCGCATCATTCGCGCGTCCCATTTCAATGAAGCATCAACACACAAAAACGAGCACGAAATTAAATTAATGATGGATGTTATTTGCGCATTAAATAGAATTAATTAAAATTTTAATTAAAATTTTATAATTCTCTGTCAGGAAGTGTGTTTTTTTTTGGAGTTGCATGTCTATTGACAACTGAATTTTATGCATTCACTGATATACAGAGCTCCGCACTGCTCGGCATACATTTTATAGGAAGGAATTCAAACCGCGCAACAAACCACTTTTGACCAATTTCTATATAGATGCCGCACATATTACATATGTATGTGTGTATGTATGTAGTGCCGCAACATCATGTAGTTTTCTTTTTGTTTGTTTTGGTTTTGGGCCGTACAACTATACGTCATGACACCACATTCCATATACATACATACATATAAGCAAACGTGACAGAAGCTTGACATAATTTGCTATATGCGCTGCGCACATATGTAAGTTGCTGCAAAGCGATCGCGATGATGGATTTATGTTGACAATGCGGTGTCTAATAACTCGTGCGTTTTTATATTTTAGGAGCAATGCGAATGCTGCGGTTAAGTGCGGTGTTGTCCTTAGCTTGGCAATTTGTCTGAAACAGCAATCTTGTTCGGTGCAGCAGAATTTGAAATGCAAATGTGCAAATGTGATACTGAAATGGATGGAGTTCGGGCCTTCTGGCTGTTGCGTGAAGTTGGCAATTTCACGAACATTTACTTGTCTTGGTCAGTCATCGATGTCAAATGGAAATTAATTGATATTCGCTTTTGGAGTCACACCGCCGCCGCCGCGCCGACACTGCCGAAGGATTCGTACCATAGCAAGTCATCTCGTGTTCATGGCCGTGACATTACGGAAAACATTGGAAGACTTGAGGTGATTGATTTTCTGTTGGTATAATAATTTTCTTATACATAAGACTACCAGTATCTTAGCAATTTGCATTGTATGTATATACATCTTTTTCCTACAAAGAAGAAAATAGGATTTGAACACATACATATATATATGTACAAGGTTTTTTTTTTAGAGGTATGAACTTTGAAATGGAATAAAACAAAGATGAGTTTTTTTTAAATTGGCATGAAATTTACTTTATTCGAAAGATAATCTTCTGGCATTATAATTTAAATATGAATTTTGGCATATGACCGCCACGGATGGCTCGGACGTAGTCTAATCTGGAGGTCCAATTTTCGATGACTTTTCCAACATTTGTGGCCGTATATCGGCAATAACGCGGTGAATGTTGTCTTCCAAGTGGTCAATCGGATCGGTGGTTTCGGGATTATCGGCGTAGACTAGCGACTTCACATATCACCACAGAAAATAATCAACCGGCGTTAAATCGCACGATCTTGGAACAGTCAGTTTTTGTGGATGTAACGGTGTCTCAACATACACTTGAGGATTATCATCACTCTATATATGGCAGTTTTGTTTATTGACGTATCCATTCAACCAAAAGTGAGCTTCATCGCTAAACAAAATTTTCTTATGAAAATTTGGATCAACATCTTGTTTTGGGCCCATTCACCGAATCTACGCCTTGCTAGGTGATACTGTGGCTAGGTGATACAGTCTGGGACGAGCTCCAAGAAATAAACATTCAACAAAATGCAAAGAGCATAGAGCGATGGAATAATTTTGTTTGTTTTGTTTTTTTTTTCTAGATGTTTTGACGTTTGACCGTCGAGTTCTTTGTAAAAATCTACAACTTCAATTTGACCGTCGCGTTCCATATTTTAACCGTGAACCTTGACCGCGTTCTGTTTGAACAACAACATATAATTCTATAGAAGACAGGGAACGCGACGAGCAGAATTGTTTCCCGTCCCGCCGCCGGACCGCGTTCTGTTTGACCAGGCCTTTATCGTGGACATCTTTTTTTGCTGCTGAATTACATTTATCTACATTTGTATAGTTGTATATTTTTGGGAATTTTGACAAACAATCCTTAAAATTCGTTTTTTTTATCAAGGATCGTGAATTTGTTTAATTGCTTTTACCTGTAGGGGTAGGTATGGTATAGGTGTTAAATTTTGTGATTGAATTTATAGAACTACACATTGCATGTCTTTACAGTCAAATAATAAATTTATATAGCCTTCAGATAGTAAATATAACAGATAATGATTCAATTAACAAAATCATTTATTGACAATTATTCAAGAACGTGTCTTTTTTCAAGTTCCAAACCATTTGTTACAGAATCCATTACCAATGGTATCGCTTTGGTGGTAAATTCTGTGCAAAAAGCTCGCTAATTATACTTCATTCCACCTCGCCTGCTGACAATTTGACACAATCATAATAATTGCAGGTTTATATCTGTATGTACTGTAAATATGTAATATACATATAATGATGTGTTCATCATTATTTCCCTCGAGGACTTTTATTACGATGCTTTAGCGGTGGCGGGGGTTAAAATATTTACTGTGTTTAGGGCTTAAAATATTTTTGCCAGTCGCATCATATTTCGCAATAACAACAACAAAAACAAATTGAGAAGTCTACTATCTACTATAAAATATAGAATATAATTGTATATATTGCAATTTTCAAAATTCAGACTAATTTAGTTGTGTAATTATCAATTGTTTAATGTTTTTGCCATTTTGCTGACTTTCATTATTATTATCATTTATAACTATTTTGATTGCACGAAGAGTCACATGCCACATAGGGCAATTATTATATTGATTGCCTGGCGGATCCTGAAAACGCTTATGGCAAATTAAAATTTCAAAATGAGTGCGCTTTGCAAGAAAAACTAATTAATTTTTGATGATCATCATTTTTGTGTAGTTATGTATGTGGGGTCAATTTTCAAGTGCAGTAAATTAAATTTGAATTAAATATTGTATAGTGAATTTGAATTATTATAAAATTTAAATTTTGTATGATTATTTAACAGAATTTTATTGATTTAAGAAATTTAAAGTTTTGTTAACCGCTTTTTAAAATTTATGATTTTAAAGTACATTGGGAATGCCATTTAAGTAAGGGTATTTTAAGGACGATAGGTATTATTTTGAAAACTCACTCTCCATCTCATGCATATATGTACAACTTCAGATTTCAATGACAATTCTTATCAAATAAACTTTGTGCATATTATTTCAAACTCATGATATCCGAAATATGCAGTACACATAGTCTTATTTGACCTAAATTTGTATCGATTTGACATTTTTGAAGGAAGTATTGTGAGCGACATTGTTCACCAATTTTTTTTTTTTTTTTTTTTGATATAGACAACAAATCTTTTCTTCATAAATTTTACTCAGTCACTTTGCAACGCCCGATTGAAAAACCTTTTAAGATATTTTGGGTCACAAAACTTAGACAAAGACACAAAGCCATATTCCAAGGATGCCTTATATAGACGAAGAATTTACATCTTTCTTGGGGAATTGTTTGTTTTGCACAGCAATATAGTCAGGGGAGGTCGCCGTTTCTTTGTTTTCTCTGTTCTTGCCCTCGTTTTACAAGTAGTGCTCTGTGTGTTTGCTCCACCATACCCTTCCTACAATAATATAGCAATGCTATGCAATGTATTTATCCTTTGTTATGAAAAAAGGATTCACTATATATTCGCTGCTGCTGTGCGCTTCCTGAGAAATTGTTTTTGTTCGTGCCCCAGAATCAGAAAAGATGTATTCCTTTAAGGAGTATGAGTAAAGTGAGCTGTACCGTTCGAATCCTTTATATTCTATTTGATGTCCTTTTCAATGCAAAAATCGTTGAAGCAGAGATATATAGGCGAATTGACCTGGCATCACTTAGTCTCACTTGGTTGCAGTTGCAGGCCTCTCCGGGATACTCCAAGCCCTTACATGCAACAACAACGTGTGAGTTCCAATTCATCAACAGTATATTGATTCAGTGTTTGTGTTAGTTTCCAGGAAATTATTCACCGAAGTGTACATCGTTCAAATGGAATATAGGATCATTCTTTCTCCCTAAAATAAAAAAAACAAAAAACACTGGGTATAGGATCTAAAAAAAAACCCACATTTCAAAGAAAATGAATAGAAATTCTATTGGGGATTATACATCAAAGAAGGATCCGGGAAAAAGTTAAAAATGCATTTCATTTGTGTTCCCGTTTGATCTCGTCATTGTATAAACGATGATTTTGTTAAATGTCCCTCGGGAGTCACTGTGCAATTTGTATATTTGTACTATATATTCATATATATTTTTATCCCTGCCAAGAGAGAAAGGATAGACGTTTTAAGTTCTCGCCTTCAAACGCGAAAGAAGTTTTTCGCTGAATTTACATCCGACATGAAGATAAAAGAAGGATGCATTTTTTTTTTTGACTAATGATGGATGACGGAGTGCGCTGCATACATATACATATATACTGCATTTGGAGTCTTAATGACTTTATTTGAACATTTATTTTAATTTTTTGGCAATTTGATGAATGACTTAATAATTATATCTACATTTGAATGGATTTTATGCAGAAGGAGAGGTTTCATTTGATGTTGGTTTCTATACTAATGGGGTACTTACTTCCCAATATGGGTTGTTAGTTTTCAAAACTCATTACGATGTTTTTGTTCATACATTTTTTAATATTAGGTTATCTGTATTACTTATTAGGGTTTAACTGAAAGCCCTGGTAGGCAGAGCTAAAAAATTTTGTTACAATTATTTTAATTCATTATCTATCATGGCTTTAAAATACCGTTGGTATTGTATGCGTATAAATATGCAGCGGAATAGGGGAGTGGTGGGAGGGATAAATCAGGTTCATTTGTCCACCCTCACTCCTCAGTTAAAAAATATTTAACATTTCTTTTTTAAAGTAACTTAATAAAACATCTTCCACCACAGACAACCTACACCAGGGCGAAGTTTTTTCTTGATAGTTGCAATAAAAAAAAGAAAAGTTGAATATTTTGTCAACTGACCATTTATTTGTGGGACAGGCATAAAAAAAGTAGGTCAAATGAAAAAAATTATCAGTATACACTATAAACATTTTATTTTGAGTTTTTAGGGAAATTTTTGATTTGGAAAGTTGCTATAAAAGAGAAATGTTGAACATTTTTTTAACTCAGGGTGGGCAAATTAAATTTTTTTCATGGATACACATTTTTTTTGGTAAAAGTTGCTATAAAAAAGAAATGTTTGAAAATATTTTGTTTGCTATGATTGTATAAACGATTTTATTTGTTGAAAAGATTTAACAACTCGTTGGGCAAACTGAACCAATTTACAAGACTTCTTAAAATTTTGTTTTCGAAGTGCTGGAAGACATTTTAGTTTTTTCGAAAGTTGCTATAAAAACATAGAAATGTGGGATATGTTTCTTACTATGAATAGATACATAACTTTTTTTGTTTGACAGATATAACCACTTCTAATTGCCCATCCACCTAAAAACTCATTTGGAGTTTTTTTAGGAAATTTTCGATTTGTAAAGTTGCTGTAAAAAAACACCTTTGATATTTATTTATAGCTTCTTTAAATATAACAGAAACGCCTTCCAGGCTTCCAGGACTGATGACCAGTTACAGGTTTGCTTAATTGTTTTTGCAATTAAAATGGAAAGTTGAATACTTTTAACTGAGAAACCAGGAATAAACAATCGTAGGCAAAAAGAACACAATCAGCCTAAAATTTCATTTTGTGATTTTATTGGGAAAGCTGATATAAAAAAGAAATACTGAATATTTTTTTAACTGATGGTGGACAACCGATTTTTGTATGGATACAAATGGACATCTGGATGACAAAGAAAACAATTGGCTGTTAGTATTTATTTGAGGGTGATGTAAGACGTTTTTGTTTTTGCTTGAAACGGAAATGTTGAATAAATTTTTTACAATCAATGTATACATTTTTTTTTGTTGGACAGACAATTTCGTGGAAAAACGAACCCAATCGACTTATGCGCGTTTTTTATTTCATTTCATTTGAGGCTTTTTCGGAAATTTTTGATTTTCAGAGTTGCCATAAAAATCAATTTAATAAAAAAATAATTGTGTTTATGTTTTTAAATGACATAAAATATGATTCTTCGTCGTCGCTGGTCGGTTATTTATACCTTGAATCCAATTAATGCAAACACCACCAACTTAATGCAACTTCCCCATTATCGTTAAAACACCCAAATAATTTTCTTTCTACCAAAATTTCAGCCAACAAATAAATAACCACATCCATCTGTTGACTCCCATTTCAAATAATTACAGCTCAATTCAGTTTATATAGGAAAGGTAGACATTTGAGAATAGGATGAAGACGAAAAAAAATAACAAAGAAGTTGATGACCATACCCACCACTAATGATGATTATGGTCATCATCGACCAAAGTCACAAAACAAGACGTTACCACTCGTTTTTTTTTCTTCTTTTGCACAAAGATGACCACAGGGCAGGCATTGGTGTAAGCCAGCGAACAGCTTTTAATGTCATGATTACCTCAAATATTTCAAGCCATCATCTCATCGCTCTGTGCCTCAATTCCCTTTTACAAAGCTAAACCAAACAAATTGAAAGCCATTAGAGGTGAGTTCTAGAAGCAAAAGTCTAATTTTTTGTTGTTGTTGATTTCCTTCAATGAATTTGCTGTGCATCAGTGCATCTGTTGTAAGACCTCACAGTGTGAATGTTGCACACCAAATTAGTGGCAGAAGGAGTTGGATGAGGTCAAATGGAATTAAATCACCTACATATATACGAATATAGCTGGCACGCTTTCACATTGACCTTTCCTCGCTGATACCTAAGTATAATAGCTATAGAAACTAATTAATGAAACGAGAAAATAGTAGAAGTCAATTGTGATCCAGAAAATTAAATCACGTCACGGAATCACGCCCGATGTGACGACGACGACGACGACGACGCTTAGTTGTGGCTCCAAAATATATCGATAACATCAGAAAGTTTTTCCTCACCTATTTTACATGCCATATATAAATGCAACAAAGGGATATTTGGCATTAAGTTAAATACTCTATATCGAGATTTAATTCTAATTGCTTTCAATTAGAGCTGATGGTTAAAGAAAGCTGTATAGATATTAAGAAAAATATCATTTAATAGATATTTGAATCATTTTACAAAAGTAAACTTAATTTGAAAGTGCGTATACCTCACCTACTGATAATTTTTACTTGCGAAAAACACGTGTCTCTTAATTCTGTTCGTCTATCTATTCGGCTAAAGCCTAAACGGGTGGGTCGATTTTTTTAAAACTTGGTATCTACGGTTTTTTGGGGCATTCCTTCGATAACGTGTATTTTTTAAACCAAAAATAACGGTACCTGCTATATAATTTTTCTTAGCATATTTGGAAAAACTTATTTTTCTCAAAATATTAAAAAAAAAATAAGTTTATTTTAAATGATATGGGCTATATTTGACGAAAAACAATTCTGAAAAATGGATATTATTAATGTAATACCTCCTAAAGATCCATTTTTTTGTATTTTTGTTTTCCTCGAAAACTGTTAAAGTGATCAATTTTTGTATGGAGAATTTTTTATAAAAATCTTCAATATATAGTACTTTGTACTAAAATTTTTGTTTCGAGGTTTCTTTGAACTTGTTTTTTGAAAATGAGTTTAAATAACATACCATATCAAAATATTCTAAACAAATTAAAAAAAAATTATTTGTAAGGGGCCAGTTATAGCTTTCATTGAAAACCATCATTGAAACACAAATCAGTGGAATTGTGAATTTTTTTCTGACAAGTATGTTAAATCAATCATTAAAACTGGGCTGTTATTGGAAAGATCTGTGATGCGTGTCTACATGGTTTTTTTTTGTAATGGTCTCTGATATTTTAGCTACTCATTCCAGAAATTTACAACGATGCATACTTTTGTCCAAGAAAACTATTGGTAAAAGTCTAAATGAATCTTGTCACATGCAATTTTGGTCTCGGTACTTTGATCAAAATGCCATCAATTTTCTTTGTTTAACTGTTTATTGTCTTAAAATCGAAAGACAAAATTTTCAATGATCTTTTTCAATGAAAGCTATAACTAGCCCTTAAGATAGTGGAATTGTTTTTAAGTGTCCCTGTGTGAGGAGCAAAGACTGATATCGATTACTTATAACGCCACCGCTTCTTACCAAAAAGGAAATGTGTAAATAATTGGATATTTTCTAAGATTACAATTTGCTATAACTTCTGATGAATTGTTAATACAAACACGGCTCAATGTAATCAGGAGAAACACATTGGACCAGCTGGCGCACTCACTTATTAAAATTCCCGAAGCCACATATGCTGTTCAGTGTTCTTATTCACAGATAAATAAAGTTCCCGCGCAATATAAGAAAAAACTCCACCTCATACATCATCGCTGCAATCTCATTACAGATATTAATCGTCCTTTTCTCACACGGTTCTCTATATTCTATAAGCCATAAGCCTAAAAACAAATAAACGGGCATTGGTACCTACAAAAAATGGAATTTCCAATCAAACCAATCTCGACCCGTCCCGCACAGTAGGTATCGCCAGCGCCGCCACCGCCATCACCGCATATTCCCACATATAGATTCACATATTATTACCACGTAATCGATGAGCTAATATCCTTTTGCGAGGACGAGGCACAGGAACACCACCATCAGGCAGAAGCATCATCAGTTTTTTTTTTGCAAAGATATGGTGCGTCTGGACTTTGATAGTCTCATTAACTTTTGTTTATGCAACGATTAATCATAGAGGCCTATCTCATTGCATTTCATGCCCTCAAGGATTAGAACCCGCCACATGCGCACACACATGGTTGATTTAGCGCGAGTTAGTTGTTCGCGGCAGGATGCTTGGTCTTGGACAAAATTGAATCGTATATGGTATCTACTGTTGCTATATATAGTATAAGCTGAGAGAGTAGGTGAATGAATGAATATAAGGCGCACGATGTTGGGAACTGGTTGAACTTGGGTATATATTGAAATCATGTTTTGTCTATTGAGAAGGACTTACGATCAGTGATCACAATTTTTAACTTTGTTATAGCCTCTTAGACTATTTGTATAACAGAAAAGTAGGATTAAAAAAACGTACTCTTGGCATAAAGTTTGTACACAGTTAATAATAGCTTCCAAAACAAAAAGCTTCGTTAATGATGTTTTTATTTATAGCTTATTAATGGACTGATCGCTTAAATTTTACCCTATGGGGCCTGTATATCAACATTAACGAAGCTTTTTGTTTTTGAAGCTATTATTAACTGTGTACAAACTTTATGCCAAGAGTAGCTTCGATAAAACTTAATTTAAATTCAAAAAACTTCATTTGTACATATAAATGTGTAAAGTTGTTTATGCATTAAGTTGATTTACAACTTATTTAGTTTGTTTAAGCGACAATTTCCATAATATTTAAAAAAAAAACTCATAATGAAGCTTTTACCTTCTATAAGCATATTTTTAGATTTTATCACAAAAAGAAATTTGCTTACGATTTTGAATATAAGATCTAGTAAGTGAAAAATTATTATTTTTGTAATACGTGTTGTTAAAAATAAATTGCAGCCATTATTTAGATAAAGGCTTTATCAAAGATCTGGAATTTCACGAAACTAACATAAAACATCATTTTTATTTTGCAAAACTGCTTTTTAAAGAAATATCTTTGAGAAAAGAGGCTTAAACGAAGATCGAAGTTCAATATTGGATAAAACCATAGGCCGGAGGTAAGAATATGAATAAATGAATAAGAATATATAAATATTTTTCATTATTTAATAGTTAACTGCAGCATCGATAAATTTTAAAGCCTTTACGAAAACTGATTTCTTTGCAGGCTGATATAATACTTCAAAATGGAAACTTTACAAAACTGGGGTATTCAGCAGGTTTCGTTAAATTCATTCAGAGATTTTAACTGAAAGAAGGCGAAAATACAGTTGAAACGAACTAAAAGAAGCAGTTAGTGATTTCAGAGTTTCTATACAAGATTTAACTCTTATAGAATCTTTATGTAAAATCTATAGAAGCCAATATAAACCACAGAACTATAAGCTATCTCTCAAGAGTCTCAAGCCAGAAAGATACTTGCCGGAAGTTTATTTTGTTTGTAAATAAATAACTTTTCTGCGAGACTATTTGATAAGAAGATAAAGTGGCAGCACTTCTTAGATCTCAGTTCAAAGTTTTAAACTCATTACAAAAAGAATTTTATAGTTTGGGAGCTAGCGTTGCAACGCAAAATAAATTCAACAGATTCAGGTACTGATGAAAGGCAGCGATAGACTTTTTCAGAAAGTTTTCGATCACTATGAATGCGACAGACCAAAATTCAACTGCCCGAGCTATCGATAACAGAGAGTGAGTGGTTCTGTCCCACCCAAAGAAAGAGTTAAAATCCTTCGAACCTGGAACTTAAATCAAAATACAACATTAAATCGCACACTATAACCTCAGATTCGAGGTTATCTGTGTTCAAGCAAGCCAGAATTGAGCACCCCCTGGGAGAAATGGAATAAATTTAAACCCACTTGACAAAGCTATTTGAATATGTGTTCCTATGCTTGCCAGTATTCCATCAGAGAATGCCGGCCGGCCGGTCAATGATATGTGAGAACCATCGGGCAATCTGTCCATCTGACGTACTACCTATATATAAAATAAATACAGAAATGCTGGAGGAAGTGTGCACGCGCACAACATGTTGCTCCTTCTCTCTTGTATTATAATAATTATACTTGCTGCGCCATGTGGCGTTGTTCTTTCGCCGAATGCGCATAGATAACTCGCGCCTTTGACTTTTGCAAATAATATATCAATTAAATACCTTAGGTGGTGGTTGGATGCACAGGATTTGACTTTATTTCTGATGTTCGCCAAACTCATTTGCGCCAACCTCCACATTTAGACAAGAACCCCGCCAGGATCTGAGGCAGAATTAATTGATAATTTTGTATGATTTTGTTATAGAGCATGCAGTGTTTGGCTGTGGACATCCGTGGCGATTAATCATCGTTAAGAGCGCTTCGATAGAGACACAATTTGACAGGGCAGCGATTCTTGTTTCATGTTTAGCGAAATTTATTATCTATCGACGGAATCAAATGAATGATGAATTTGACACAAAAACGAGATTCACATTTTGTTGTTCTAATAAATTACGAGTTGTTGAAGAAGTTAGTAGAGTTGATGGTTTCTATGTAAATGTATTTGTATGTGGCTTTAGCCAGTTTAATAATTCACTGCTTACCCTACATTTGAGAAAATAATTTGTTTTGTTTAAATGATTTGATAATTTGCTATCAGCTAAAAGCTATTGAGATAAAGAATGTTTCCTTTAATTCTCAAGAAAACTAAATAGCAGATATTTGTTGTATACAATCTTCCAAAGCTTAATTGAAATTTTATGGTACAGTAAAAAATATCAAAACCGAAATATTCTTCATCGATTGCTTCGAAATATGTCGTGTTTAGTTTTTTTTTAAAAGATACAACTTTAAAAATATAACATTTGATGACTGTATTCCTACTCAAATAATTAATAAATATCTAATCTACCGGAAATCAATTCCGTTCGTTATCATTCAGCATCATCCCTGTCTGTCGTTGCGTATACATATATTCATATTTCACACGAATCGAATATTTTCATTGCATGGTCACTATAAGGTTGCATGCCTCGTGCTTACATTCCATAGAATGACACATGGATGGGTTACTTTGGTATCCCAACAATATCAGGAATTTGTAATATTTTCCAAGCTTTGATACTGCAATTGAATGGTATCCGCAATTATATGGTCAATTACAAAATACCATTGCACCAAGGTAAATTTACGTGCAATTAGTGATCAATTTGCGAAACAAATTTAAGCCGCATATTGATGGGCGTTAAATGGAAATTGAAGGTAAATCGTGATAGAAAAGAGATATGGTTTTTTATAGTATTTAGGATAAAATAATTATAAAAGTGGATAAATGTAAATAAAACGATAATCATTAAGTATAGTATTAATTTAATGTGCAATAACGGAAAAAATTATATTTCGCACCTTATTCTATAAGATAAGGAACCTAACCTAACATTCATATTTGCGTGCTAAGTGAACAAGTGACTTGAAACTTTCAACCATTCCTTGGTACGTGTTATAAGAATGGAATGGAAGGGACCTTCAATTTTCAGCTAAATCCGAACAGCTAAGATGAGAGGCAAATTTTCATTACAAAAGAAACTCTTGGAGGGTTTGTCACTTCCTCGCAGGACGCAGTAGCCCTAAAAAAAATTTCGGTATTTTAGTCGGAAGAATCTAGGGGTCGAAGCCAAACCTCCGGCGGCGGCGAATAATATTTTTATTAAGTGAAATGAGGAAATTTCGATGAAAATTTACAAATTAATTTTCTATACAAATTCATATTTCGAAATTAAGTTTAATTTAGAACAAAGCATACGAACACACCCAAGTAGAATTCATTCCATTGAAAATAAGTCTACAGTCACAACGATATTTATTAGATTTTCTGTCTCTCCGAGGTTAAATAGTTAATTTTGTTTAAATTTTTAATTCGTCTTTACTTAAAATAACAAACAAAATATTAAAAAGAGAGAAAGAGAAGCAAATGAAACTATATTCAATTCTTTCTGTTTTTTGTTTTATTCTTTCTTTGTGAGATGGAATTTACGTTAATAAACCAACGAAATTAATAATTTATTTTACAACCAATTTGTTTAAGTAATTATTCCTTTTTCGTGACTTTTGCAAATTAATAATACCTAATTTAAGTGGACTTTAGGAAATTTAAATCTTTTCTATATGTATATTTGTACATAGGTATTTAAAAAAATGAAAACTATACATTTCTGTAATAAAAATAAAAGTTTATTCTTCTTATATGTTTATAAGAAACTTTAATTATCCTTTAAAAGCAATGGATAGTGTTTAAGTTGAATGGCCTTTAAGTAAAGCTTTTGAAATGTGAAAATTGATAATATACCGATTTCGGACTTTCTTTCAAAGTTAAGAAACTTTTATAACTTTCCTATAAATATGACTGTAGCGATGTATAAAAATTAGAAACAGAAAGAGGTAACTAAAAAAAAAACAGGTGATTAAAAGTCAAATAAAATTCAAAATGAATCGAACTGTTAAAAGAAATCAAAAACTATTTTTTGTAATTTACGTAATTACGTCATTTTGGCTCTTATAAAATCCGAAAACGTAGTATATAAAAATTAATCTGTATTTGTATTTGCGATTATAAATATTACATGATACAACAAGATAAAAATCTTTTAAAAGTATCTAAAAAAAAAAGTAATAATTTTTATACATAAAGAAAAAAAGAAAATAAAAATATAAAAAAATTAAAAAAAGTAGAAATATTAATTTATAGTTAAAAAATACAGAAATATCCTCCTCTTAAAAATGGCTGGTGAAGTAATTCTCTGCAATTCGATTGGAAGGCTGTTCCACAATCGAATAGCAGCTACAAAAAAAAGATCGCTCTCCAATGGTATGTGGAAATCGCGGCACAATCAATCGCAAGCCTCTTTGTGATTGGGCATATTGAAGTTTTTCTCCTAAATACACTGGAAGCCTATTATTGATTATGCTGTGAAGATATATAATATTACGAAACCTTATGTACTTGTCCAAGCTTAATCCCCACAACAAAGAGTTTAAGTTCGATACACTAAATCTCTGCTGCTAATCCTCTGCTGAAAAACTGCTTCTGAGTTAACTGTTAGATTTAATTTATTATTGCAGGATTAACTAACTCTGGTTAAACTCAGCACTAAAAAACTAGCTCTTAGCATCATATATATAAAATTCTTCTTCGATTTATTGAAATTATATTAAATAAAATTTTCTGAAATAAAAGAGTTTATAAATGACTATCAAAAGATAAAACCGAGACTCATTCCTTTCAGTAGCTGTTTCTTCGTATTTAAATCAATCATTACCAAGCCCAATTCCTTTTTCTCTTTCATTCAGCTCTTGCTCTTATTTATGTATGTGCCTTATAATGTTTTCTGAAGAAATTTGTATACTCATATGTCCAAGCGTAAATATAAGGTGTCTTGGTATCATTTTTCATAAGGATAATGTTTTATTGATTCAAAATAGCTTTTAACGGCCTTTAGTCCACAACAATTTAGGCGTTTCGTCCCGGCGATCTCACAAAAAAAAACTTCCAATTTAATCACTAGGAATTCTAGAAACTCCTAAATTTTTGTGGACTAAAGGCAGTTAAAAGCTATTTTGAATCAATAATTCAATAAGTCCAATTAAATAGTGCTAAGTCTTCTACTTGGCTGATGTATTTCAGTAGTACATATATAGAATTTGTATTATTAAAAAAAAACCTTCAGATAATGTTTTATTTTTAATTAATTTAAGTAACTTACAATAATGCTTTCTATATACAGTTCCAAAATTTCTTTTATTTTAAATAATTAAATGCATCCATGTGTGATATTATTTTAAACTCTCAATATTTTTTCAATGTGTGCAAAAATAATTTCTTAATTAAATGTAAAATATAATTAGAAAAAGCAAAAGTTCTATTATTATTATTTCTCTCATTCAGAATATCATGTATACTTTGTTATGCGTGTGTTGTGTACATACACTACACTGTGTACGAAGCAACAAATATAAATGAAATATTTAAGCAAATTTACCAAACCATTAAACAAACATCATTTCTGGATTAAGTATGCCGCATCCTTTCAGTTCAGCTCGACCACAAAGTGAAAATCCAAAATATGTAATTAATTCATTGGGAAATAACGAATTTCAAATGCGAAAGCCACCACCTACACCTCCATCAGCTCCACCTCCATCAGCTCCACCTCCATCAGCTCCACCTCCACCACCACCGCCGCCATCACCATCACAATCACCATCGGCATCGAGAACGCTTTGCTGCACCATTGCCTTGCTGATTTTGTTGGCTAAAAAATTATAGAAAAAGTACTGTTTAGAAATGCTTTGTAAAATTTATTTTATTTGAAATTTTTGATAAATTGAAAGAAAATTTTATTCCGACTGATATTTTTGTTATTTAGCGTTTTTTGGGCACTCCCCCGAAAATCTTATTTTTCTCAAAAACGTACCAACAGCTTCCTACACTTCATATAGGGTAATAAAGTGTAAGTGATTCATCCTCTTTTGTTTGCATTTAATTTAAGTCTATCCGAAAGTTCTCACTGTTTAAATTATAATGAATATGAATAAGTTCAGTTTTGAATCCTTCGAGTTTTCATTTCCTAAAGAAAGAAAAACCCATACTCTCGGGTGAATAAGGTTTGACAAATGTTTATTTCCACAGTACTGTATAGCTATAGAAACAAAGATCAGGACACTATCGCCCGGACGACGATGCAATTGGTCTAAAGGCCGGAATTTCATTTCAAAACTATAGTCAGGATAATTACAATCACAGAATTAAATTCGCATCCTTTGTGAGGAGCAGTACCGAAGGGTTCGAGTTCGAGTTTGGTTGCTAGCTGGGCAGTTAGAGGGTTACATAGAGCTACAGTAATTATTCCCATAATTCGTTTGTCTTTTGCGTCGGTATTTGTATTCCATAATAATTGGATGAATGCAAAAATTGAGTTACATTAAAAAGCAACGAGCACACAAAACCCTAACCGACATGCGGCCTCTGACAAAAGCAGAAAACAATAATTCTTCAAAAATAAAATACAAATTGCAAAAAAAAAAAAAAAACAGACAAAAAAAACATTAATACATCTAGAATTAACTGCGAAACGCAAATTCCATTGAGAGGAAGAGTAAGCGAAAGAGTGAGTCAATGTGAAATCGCAGAATAATGTTGACGGTTTTATAATTACTTGAATGAAAATGGAAAATGGGACGAGACGGAATGATATGCAATGAAATAAAATGGGTGTTGGTTTTGTCTCCGCTTTTCTGTAATGAGAAATTAAGCCCCGATAACAGGACAAAGCACACTTAATTATGTTAATAATTTTTGTTATTTAAATTGATTAATTATTATTATTCCGCATTGTTTGGCCCTTGGGATGGCCCCTGCCTGACGCACACGTAAGCTGATTGTGGTAGATAGCAATGGCAGCGGCGGCGGGGCGGCGCGGTATTATGACCTGAATGCAAATGCCGATAAGGACACTTGCGCTAGCCACGCCCGCTCGCTCTCCAGATTGAATGTGTAAACACGAGGCTTTAAGTGGCTATTTGTTTGCTGTCTGTAAAAAAAAACACGGAAATTAAAATTTTATATAAGGGAATAAATATCACACTTATCACTTGGTGACAAATTTTCCATGTGAATGGATTTTAATGAAATTTGCATTCAGCGGGCTTAACGTTGATCATTTTAAGGACTGAAATTGCATGCCACAAATGGGTAGTAAATTTGAGATCTTATAAATAGCGTATAGAGTACCCATAGGTATATAGGGCGAGTTATTATAGTGATAACAGCTCCCATTGAATTTCATTTGCATTCGATAGATTTTTATATGTGTTATCTTCATAAGCCTTCGGATTTAACGCTTTAATTTATTACAATCATACAAAAAATATTCCATTAATGTTAAATCCATACAAAGTGGAGTTGGAATTATGCTTAAAAGTGTTGAAGAGAAATATTTGTCCACAAAGTTTTACAATATTTATAAAGTGATGGAATGCTCGAAATGCAATTTAAATTAATGTTTTCAATTGCTTTTTTTTGTTTTCATTTGAGCATGATAGATTTTAAACTGAGCATACCACAAAGTTGCCTAAAGTAACATACGTTTTGCGAACACCAATTTTTGTTTAGTTTCTCAACTTAATACTATAAAACTGCTTTAAAAGCGTACTAATACGTCTATATACTTATGTATACCTATCCATGTTTTAGTTAGTTAATTGAGATTAGAGAAACAAAAGTATTTGAAGTCTCTGTTAGGTCACACTAAAATCGGAAAATTCCAGTAGCAGTTTTGGAATCATCTCGTTTTTTTTTTTTAAGTGTGTAGAAGAGTTTCAATTTAAAAGCTGCTCAATATTTACAAAATTTTATATTGTACTTTTAATCTTTTATACTCACTTTAAATTTTAGTCCATAAATAAGGTTTCTTCTCCGAACTTACATATATCTAGGAAAGGAAGATCGATCAATAAGTACCCGTGTTTAAAGATAGCTGGTATAGTTCTGACTAATTTCAACTAAATGCTGGTTTGCAAGGGATCAAAACGTAATCTGAGTTCAATGCTGCATGAAAACAAATAGCGTCTTCACCAGCTTTAAGTAAAAATAATCGTTTTGTTTCCTTTAAATCCGTTAAAATATTGGAACGATTTGTCCCCTTTAAAACGAGGAAACAGAATTTTCTGGTGAAAAGGGACCGAGTAAGACTGCTTTTAAACGCTACAAAAACTCCCTGCAATTTTTAAGCATGTTGGCGGGAACGTATGCGGTGGCCGTGGTAAACAAAGTTGCAGAGACCCGTTACCGTGAAACTTTTAAATTTCCCATACCGAGAGTTAATCAGTCGTATTTATTAGATTTTTGTCTACTTAGTCACTGTCTAACTATTTTCAAATTGGTGGAAATATGCTTTATTTAATACAAATAAATATCACATTATTCACGGTTAAGACAATCTACTCTTGTGTATAATTTAGGCAGCTATAAGACAACAATAAACAAGGTTTTTGAACACATTTTCCAAACTTGAACAGTTGTCTAAAGTTAGACGACGTTTATAAAAAGGACCAAATATGTTTAAGTGTTTACACGTCAAAAATTGTGATTTAACAACTTTTGCGAAATAATGAGCCGAATGAAAATTAATGAAATAACTTTTAGGATAAAAACTAAATTTATTTTGTTAATTTGCGAAATGAGATTTATTGCCAAACGATTTAAGTTGAAAGGGCACATGGCACATCTACATACATTTCCAATTTAAGCAATGCAAAACGCAGTAAAGTTTTTATATCTTTTTTACAAATTCCTTTTAGAAAACTTCAACTAAAGTTTCGCAAATATGTGTTTTTCATTCCAGTTAATTAAATTCTTTCGAAGCCAAATAAATTGTTTTGATTTCTTTCGTAAAATTGCGACGGATAGCATTATTTTTATGCTGTTTTATTTAACTTCTAACATTCTTCTATATACAAATACATCTTCTCTCTTAAATCCTCCAACTAACCACATTTTTGTCTTTAGCTATTAATGAAAATCTTCTTTGCTACTTTCGTCAACAGCAATATAAGAAGCTTTATGTATGTATATGTATATAATTGATCAAGCTCTGGTGTTGATTTTATTCCAGACCATCATGTTAACAAAGCTGTAAAAATTATTTCAAGAAAATTCAATTCCTCTGTTTATTTAAGCATATAAGAGAAGCTTTCATTTGAGTTCCTATCCTCTTCTCAACAATAATTCTCATTCTTTTTTTTGTTCAACTGACTGAACAGAACAACAAAAAACAACAAACACAACATCATGAATTTGAATTCTTCTTTATGCCAATAAATAGATTAACCTAATAATGCCAAAAGCCAAAATAGTTTATTTTTATATATTTTGTGTTTCTTTGTAAAACCAAAATAAAAAAACACATATCCATTCCTTGCAGCAGCAGCAAATCCTTATGCGATGCCACACAGCCCAATGAACCCCAGAACACCAGAACACCAGAATTGCCAATTAAAAATAACTCTGCTCCGTTTATCTAAATTCCAATAATCCCCCAATAAGGAGGGATAAATCAGGAGGCGCATTGATGTTGTTGTTAGGAAACAACTAAACCAGGAGACGACACTGACGCAATAACAAAGCCATTCTTCTGCCACCTAAAACCAGTAACAACGCATCGCATAGTGGGACCGAATGGTATTTAATGTTGCCTAAATTTAAAACTTTTGAAACGAATTAACATTAATAACAATTTATCATTTATAACAATTCTAAAGAATTTCCACATTTTGTAGTTTGACAGTAATAATGATGAGCTGGTGTTTTTATTACTAACGGTTATTGCTATAAATTTTGCTGTGTGGATGAAAAGATAAATAGGAAGATAGGAATTTGCGTGTATGTTTTTGATAGTGAACTCTAAAATCGTTTGCAATATAAATAAATAATATTGTGATTTGTGGGGATTCACGGGGTGGATGTGTTTAAGAAAAAATCTCAACATACATATATTGATCTAAATTTCTCGAAATCATAGAATTACATTTTTTAAAGATTTTGATGTTTATATATGAGTTTTTTTTTTTGGTGAATTTTTACCAAATTTTGGCTACCCGTGTTTTTAATACTCAGGTATTGGAGTCGAAACATATTTTAAATATTTTCCTGAACTTTTTGTATATGGGTCCATAGTGCGCTGCCGCTACCGCCTCAGCCACCGCCTACCACATCAATAAAGTGATTTTATATATATTCCTCTAACACTTTTATCCTTCGTCGGTTGTTTTTTTGTCTCCTCGTTTTGTAGGAATGAACGAAAGAAGAAAAAAATAAATAAAAGAAAACGACACAGTAAAAACATATGGAAGAAGGGTGTATTCGAGTAAATCCTTCGCAAATCTCATCTTATTATCCCTGCGGCACTATAAGTGTACACAAGGATATTTTTCTCTCTGCCGCCATCAGCAATCAGTTCCTTTCATACAATGTACAACCCTCCCTACTCCATTTCTGATGCCATATGATGAGTGTGAGAGATGGGGAATACTCTATTAAGCAACAACAAATAAAAAAAAAACTTTTATTTCTCACTGGCTGTGTGTTGTGTACGTATTTACCGGAGCAAACATTCAGTGATTAGCTGGGCCTGGAAATGATTTCAATTAGGGCTCCAAATCCTTTTGATTAATTAATATGTTGGCATAGAATTTACTTTGAATTATAATACAAATGAAAGACAAATTCTGGTTTGAAGTTGAATTAATAGATGGCTAAAGGACGACAACGGAATAATGACAACGAATCTAAATGAAATAGAGCGATGCTAATGGAAGCCAAAGTGCTGTCATTTGGGATTCTGCCTTAATGTGTTTAAGTTGAAGAAGGACGTGCTCTCTTTTACTAAGAATACCTATATCCAATCGGTTAAGTGACCAAGGTTGAGGGTGGCTAATAATTAGAGATGGTCACACAGATGCAGTCATTACGGATTGTAACCTAATTTCGATGCACCAACCAAACACTCGCCACCAGTCTCAATTTGTTTGTGTGCTGATGTGTTGGGTGGTCGAGGACATCGCTTGACATCCCACGATCCTTATCATTTTAGGTGACAACTGCAATCATGCAACCAACTCCATTGCTTTTGCTGCACCATCTATTCTTATCTCAAACGCTGATCTCGAACTTAATTCTAGTTTTAGTATATACATTCTCCTTTATGGAACTTGGGAATGATGCAACCGAACTGGGTTTCTATGGAATACAAATTCAATTCATATACCAATGTCGTTGGAATTACAGTCAGGTTCCTTTAAATCAAATTTAAATAAAATTATTCGGCTTATATTAAAAAAAATATTATTTGAAAATTTTTGGCTGAGAAATAGATTTTTTTTTGAAAAGTTAGTTTATCGCAAAGAACATCATCATGATGAATAACAATAAAGTTCTTTTTTTTAAATTTATTTTATTAATTATTATTTTATTTTACTTTTCTTGGAAAAATGGATAATAAAGAAACAAACTTAAAATTCTTCAAGTTGTAGAAAAATTTGATAAATTTGTTTTATTTGATATAGAGGGGTTTGACTGTATATTCTGATATTGCTGCAGATCTGTATGGGATCCAATGTCTTTCATATTACGGCTTATAGGAACCAACGCCATCTGTACGATGGGTTATTTGTGACACTGATTGCCCTGCATTGCGATCGAGTGGCAGTTATTGTGGGGGAGATCTTTCGAGTGTTCATTAACACAGCTGAATATTGGATATTCTTTCGGGTATATACGGGTACAAAATAGAGCGGTGGACTTGGGTAATAAATCTTATATGTAGGTACCTCGCAAAACTGAGTAAATTTGTTTTATGAAAGGTGTTTGGTTGGCTGGATAATACATTTTGTACTTTTAATTCATGGTTTTACAGTTCGGGAGGTAAAAATACATACCAAGAGTCAAAATACATTTTTTTCAAAAATTTTATATTTCAAGTAAAAAAATAATCCTTGAGAGTGGTGTAGTAATATATTTGATATTGAATTTCTGAATCTGGTTTGACCATTAAAAAAGGCATTAATAAATTCCTTTATCACCATTAACTTAAGTAAGCATAAAAAAGCAAAATATCCTTCCAATGAAATTTTGATTATTGCCCTGTTTTCTTTTTGTTGGCTAAAATAGCAAAATGTCAATTTTACAACAATATGTGAATTAGTAGTGATACTCCTAAAGAAAGCAAAATAATTGTTTCGATTATGACATTTGCCACCATTGGCAACAGGTGATAAATTTTGCGCCACCGTTTATGTCATTAAAGACCATTTTATCAAAGAAAAGAAGAAAAGATTATTTGCAATATTGTATAACATTACTTCGTTGACTCTATTTAAGAAATAATAACTCCGAATCAGTGGAGCAGCACAATTTACATGACTTTGCTGTGACATTTTAATTGAATGTAAGTGGTTGTATAAAAATGAAAAAAAAAAACATAACATCGAATTATATATTGTGTTTTGATCGTGATTTCAATGAACCAACTTGATTGAAAAAAAAAATAAACAGGTGCCTTGCAAGATATTGTGAAGTAATTCAATTTTCACTATGGGTGGCAGAAATATGGAATGATGCGATCTTGAGATTTTTGTTTATAGAATATGACATTTCAATAATAAAAAAATCTGCATTAGTCAGTTGCAAAGTATTCAATATGTGAGGAAAAATGGGTTTAAAACAAATATTATGTCGAAATACTTTTTTACAATAAATTTTAAATGGTCTTAAGTGTTGAATGAATTATAGAGTTGAAGAAAATGCAATTCAGTTTTTGATTTTGGTACACTGAATTTTATTTGAATTTATTTTGGTTGTGCTGATAGGTATAAATATAAACACCGATCTTAAACACAAACAGTCGTATTTATTAGATTTCGTTAGAGCATTCTTGGACAGTTTGTCCAGCTAGCCATTTTCTAAAAAATTGAACTGTACATCTTCTCATTTTTTAAACGCATTCTTAAAATGTCCTCTTATATATTATTACTCACTGACATACCTGTGAACTGTCAATTTTGTGGACTCTTGCATTATACGTTCAATGAACATTTAATTTATTTGAAGATAGCATGAATTTTAATTTTAATTCTTTGTTCATGGAATGCTGGGAAGCTTCTCCTGGGCACGAAAAAAATGCGAGAATAAATAAAGAAAAAAATAAAATATAAATTATTTGCCCACAGATTTGGTTTTGACAAGTTTCTGACTGAAATCTAATGAATGCATGCATTATGAAAAACAAAACATTTCGTTAAAATTTAGAATTTCCACATTTAGGGATTTTACAGTGACACGTGTTATGTTCAAATATTTAATCGGTTTGACAGACTATCGGCAAATTACCTACAATGAAGTTATCTGACATTCAAGTCGAAGTTATTTACTTCCCATTACGTCTTTGAATGAGTTGACGATTGTATTAATTTCTACATCTCGAGTATAGCTACACAAGATGACTATATGTACATGATGCTTTAAAGGCTTCTTAATTAAAAACCGCCGGATATTGACTAATAACTCCTTCTTGACGTTTGAATTGCATTTCGTTTTTGTTGCCTTTGACGCGTTCCTATAAGAGGTATTTGCACAACTTTCAATTACCGTTCGTCTTTGAATGTGTAGAATTTCAATTATTGCACACACGTGATTATTCGTCATGCAATCATTTGTGGCTGTGCCAGGGAATGCCTTCACACAGGCAAAATGCATATGGCGTGGTTTAACCGCACCAATCCACCTGTGGCATTCATATTCGATTGCGTGAAGTTATGGATTAGGACTATCATCCGGAATCGGTGCAGTGGCGGCGCGGCGGCGCCTTGATTGCTCAGCATAACTCAGTGAGTACCTAATTACAGCGCCTCATTGCACCTTGGCACATCAACACTTCGTAATTTATTTTTTTAAATTGTACGAATCAGCGTGATCACTTTACGGCCTTAAATCCCATTACCGGTTCGCAGTACCTATACATGAGATGAGAGATGAAGAAGTAATCAAACTTACAAATGCTTACTATTAATGTAACGCATTTCCCCATTCCAGACGACCGACGACGACGAAGATGATGACGACGGCGATGGCGGTGATGATGGTATAGAGTTTTCTAGCTTTTAATCCCAACAAGAAGGTATCATCCAAAATTACCAGGACAAGCAATTAATTCGCCATAAAAACGCATTAGCCGTGCCACATGCACGTAGCTTACCTTCCGTCTCCCCGAAGTTTGAGTTGATAGATATAGCTTTGTGGTTTTAGAATGGCATCCGAAAGCGAAAGACACGACAAGTTCCACCGATTGCAACAAACCACAATTCATTCCATCTACGACGGCATCTTTCATAGAAATATACAGTTAAGTGTTGCCAGACTTGTTGTCAATATTCTTATTAAAAATATATAAGCTGTACTAAATAAAATGTATACAACAAAATTCTTATTTCTGGGTTGCACGTCACTCTTATTGAAACGATAATTTTCAAGAGATAAATAGAAAAAATAGATCACTCTCTCGTTTATTTCACACATGGCACTTTGTAGCAACTGACATTTGTATATATAACGTTGAAATCAAATTACGTATGTACATATGTATCTACTGGCATTGTGTGCGATATAAACAAAAGATTATTAGGGGGATTCATGCAACGTCGTAAAACACTAGATAAGTGTTTATCTTTTGGATAAATTATATACTTATTATAATAAAAATTACATTTTAAATATGTAGGTACGAAAATTTAAGAGAAAAAACACTTTTTATTTTTCTCAGTGTGGATGAAATTCTGTATCAGAAAAATTATAAACTATCAAAATGTCGGGAACGGTTTGCACAATAATATGCATAATTTTTTAAACGTCAAAAAACGTAGGCAGAGTTTCCGCAGTTCAATGAATGAAATAAATTGTGTCAATTAATTTATGAAATGTATACGTTTTTTAAATTAATTAAAACTCTGGCAAAAATGGTTTTACTAGCTTGTCAGAAATGGCACTATTTCTGATTTTTGGAACAGGAAAACACTAAAAATTAGTAGATGTAGAATTTGACAAATATGAAAGATCTGCTCTCAAGAAAAAAATTTGCTGTACTTTTAACTTTTTACTCTGGCAATTCCGTTTTGTTTTGCTCCAAATAATTCCAATCCGTCGCCGTCGTAACATCGTTGGGTCACCCCTATCCTTCTCATCCGTCCACTTCAAAGGATCCGTTGCCTTAACGCATTCGACGGATTATATATGAGTGCGAGGCTTTTAAATGTACTGATCTGGCAACACTTTCAAGTTTGGCTAAAAAAAGCTACGATCATAATGCCAGGCGTACGCGTGCATTCATCGTCACTAAAGGAGTTGTGTGGAGGAGACAACAGAAGTCTTAAGCCTCCATGGCTGGAACGCTTGGACACCTTTTAATAAATTCCATGAGCGGTGGACGCAATCAGTGGTCATTCAGTTCGACTTTGGGTCTGGAAGACCAAGTCCGAAACAGGACAGAACACTCTCACACATATAATACAAATGATGGCAATTACTGATATCTGGCGTCAAGAACATGGTCGTCTCGCTCGCGGTGGGATGTCGATTCCGATTGTACGTCGCGCCGCACTGTTGTTCGTCCCGCAACCAATGTGTGTTTTGTCCTGCAATGGGTTAATGGGAAACCAATGTGCAGCACCAATGTACCACATTTAATGATGATCAGCCGCCATCAGATCTTTGTATCTTGTATAAGCGACAACCGACAACCAACGACGACGACTAGGCAGTAGGTACATATGTATATACGAGAGGGTCTCTTGCACTTCGAGTTTTTCTCTTCGGTTATAGGATCTGTTGGAATTTTTGGCGTTGCCATAAGATTTTTACTCGCAATTGCAAAGTCGTACGTGAACTGTTGCATTGCAGCCGTGATTTTACCCATCTAGCTTAACTCAGCGCAAAGTAACGCAGCGCAGCAGTGAGCTCTAGTATGGAAGGTGATTGGAATTTTTGCACAAAACTCGCAAAAATTGTTTATAACCTTTCTAGGAGTCCAGTTACAGTTATCGAGCTATAGATAACGTTGTCCCACGTATACAACACAAACTTTTGAAGCACGCAGCTCTTGTATTCAGGTCGGACATATAGCAAACTGTATGACGTGTTTTGTGGGATTCGATTGATTAGATGAAGCTGTGACCAATTGCTTGTGGTGATTGTGAATGCGGAAGGATGATGCCAAAGAATGCATACTCACTGAAGAATCTAATGAAAGTTCTAAAATGGATAAGTTGAGAGCATCTAAGGAAATAATGGTTAGAAGTTTCAGCAATTGATTTAATAATGAAATGGTTCTTTTACTAGCAGAAACTTGCTCGTATTAATATCTAGACTATAGGCGTGCTGAGCAAGCGAATCCAATTTTTGTTCCCTCAGTATTTTGATAACAAATCAGAAATTTAGCTGAGTATCAGGGTCATGTAACTGAGAATTATGAGATCTCTTAGATATCAAGAAGCCTGCGTCCTTCGAAAAATTAAGTAAAAAATAACTTCTATAGATTTTAAAACTTATTTCTATGTTCTAGTGCACTTATGGTTATTTCAATTCCTCCCAATATGCGGAAACATTTATTGCCAAGCCATCACATCAAAATCGTCGTCATTCATTCAACACAGCCAGAGCCCATCAACCACGAATAAATGGAAGTTCCTTTTAGAATAAATCCAGGAAGCGGATGTCCGTGCTAAATGAAAAAGGAAAACTTAATTAAAAGCCCAAACGATGTCGCCTTGCAACTGTTTGCTTCATTCATTCTTATGGTCTGGGGCTTTCAGTGTTTCCTTGATGCAATTGCTATTTGGCTGCAATTGTGCAATGGCAGCCACCACAGCATTGGAATCGCAAAAAAACGGAACTGTGAGTTAACTTCCTTGAAACGGCTGTTTTCAGTTGATTTAGTTTGTATTTATTTGACTTTAGATCCTTGTTCTTTTGTTTTGCTTTGCTAACTTCCCCTACCAACACAAAAATAGGAGGGTTGTCGATTGTTTTTCCAATTATTGAGTGGCCGACTGAACACTATATATACGTTTCATGAATTTTACAGCATATAGCATTTTTTGTTTTGTTTTATTTTTTCCGGGTTTGTGAAACTCGTAGATGTGAGTTGAACTTTTAATGGATTTTCTATTTTTTATATTATTCTTTTGTTGTATGTTTCATCGTCAAAAAATATTTTTGGTGGTGTATCCTTTGTCCAACTCTCATTGCAATCCGGTCCCCCAAAGGCTTACGTTTTCCAAATAAAATGGACTTTTTCAATTATTCGATTCTATTTTTCTGGCTTAATAATACCTAAGGACCTTTACCTCTATACCTATAGCAGGACAAACAAGGACGATTGTTGGGTTAACTTAAAGGCCAAGGTAAACGGGGAACGGTGAACGGTGAACAAATCAATCGGGGATGATATTTTCTTGGAGGCCAATGTAATATTGTTTTTGATTATTTTTGATGGGGAATAAGTTAAGGATGTTGACTTTTTATTGTTTTTTGTTTATTTTGTTGTATTCGGCTCTGTGACTTTATTATTTACTTGTTGAAGTTTCAATTAACCGTAAATTAAAAAAAAGGAGACGAAAGTTTATCAGCGAAGTTTATTAGAAAAAAAAAAGAGGTAAGGATGCAAATTGATTGTTATGCTAAAGGATTTAAATTTGATGTGAGGTTGGACTGGAGGTGGGGAATTTTTTTTTTTTTATAAATTATGGCATGGTTGAATACTCACTGAAGGATGTGTTAATTTCCGGGATGAACATTGAACATGTGCCTCAACCTGAACTGTGTGCAGCTAGCTTAATTTTTTCAGTTCCCCTTCCATTTACGAACGCCACTTAAGTTGTGTTCTTACCTCTAGTTTACGAATACTTAGGGATAGATTAGGTACAATATTTTTTCCGCCCGGAGCTGGAATATACACTTAAAATAATACAGTCAGCATAGTCGCTGGATTTTTACTCTTTTTGCAAATTCAATACCGCTTTTAAGCCTGTTGAGTTAGATATTGTATCGCTTCCGCTATATTATCGTTTATGGACACGAAACCAAAAATCACCAAAGAATGATCTTGATTTTGAAATATTTTTTAGGTTTCACTATACTTCTCGCATCTCGTATGATTTTTTTTCGTTTGATATACATATTTCTTGCATTATATATTTTTCGCATGATGAAATTATTTCACGCTCTATATTTTTCGCATATTGTTCTCAGATTATCATCTGTATATTTTGCGCATGAAAATATAAATAAAATTTTCTTATAGCATGAAATATTTTTCGCATGAAATTTTTCTGGCATTATATGCATAATATGCCTATTTCTCGCATAATATTTTTTTTTCTCGCAAGATATATTTCTAGCATGATATATCTCTTGCAACATTTTTTTTCGCATAAGATATACATATGTACTTTATTATTAATTTTTCACATGATATTTCTCTCGAATGATATAATTATTTTGTCAGAAATTCTCTTAAATAAAGTCATCGATTGTTGTATTAATAAATAAACCATTACCATTCTTCTTCAACGCTTAGTGACGTCATAACTTTTTCAACCACGATATAACTAAGATTAAAGGTTCTTTTAAAAGACATTTATAATATGACACCAAAAACATGGACTACTCACTGGGGCATATTTTGCTTGCAGTTTCAAAATTAATATTTAATAAGAATAATTCCTTATTTTTATTTATTCTGTTCTTACTTCACATTGCAAAGCTAAGCAAATACATAATTTTAGAAAAGCAGTATCACGATTGAATCGTAAACCTTAATTTCCCCAATAGAATCCTTAATTCTATAGCCATCGTCAACTTATCCATTTCACTGGCACTTTCTGTTTTCCAAAAAACAAGCTTCCATTCAAATGCCAAATCTACAGAGCATGCCCTATTTATTGTTTCAATTAGTCCCCCAGATCACTTTCGTTCGTATAGTCGGTGTGTTGCTCGACTGCACATTAGTTTCATTTTCAGGATCCGATTCCGACTCCAACAATGTATGGCATCAGGAATTTATATCAGTTTCGACTCACTTTCACCACACACACCTTGCTGCTGCCATTGACTGGTCCTTGCCAGCAGGGCATTCGATTTCAATTTACGTTTTAACTTCGCCAGAGGACAAGAAGTTTTCACATTAGTGCAGATAAGCAGGTATCCGTTTCCTGTTTTCCTATGAATTATATATGACATTGATGCTCTCTCTCCATACAGCAATGCCGGGCGCCGGCATATTAAGGATATACTCTTCGAGGATGTGAGATGCCATTGTGAGCAAATACGTTTGTGTGTAATATAAGAACAGAAAATATATAGGTCATTCTTGGAGGAAGATGCCAAAATGCTTTCATCATTTAGGTGAGTGATGATAATATCATTTGTGTGTGTGTGTGTGGGAGACTGAGTTATTTCATTTTTTTTATCCTGGAAAAGGATTTAGAGCTGCAATCATTTTAATATAAGAAGATTGCAATTATGCTGATCCATAAGATTATTCTTTTGCATCTCTGTTACATTTGTATAATAAGGCAGAAGATGAGAAACGAGACGAGACCTGGACCTAAGCGGTTCTAAGGGAATTATCTAGGGGATAAGAAATTAAAGCTTTTCGATATTGAGAACTTGAGTAAAGAGGAAATAAATTGCATACAGTTGCGGTAATCGAAAAGTTTTATAAAGTGAAATATGAAAAATGATGATAAGGAATTTTGGAAGGATTTAAAATAAATTGAAGAAGAACAAACAATAAACAACAGCAAAATAAATTGTTTTTTTAGATTTGTTCAACAAATTCATATACATATTTACATAGGTTCATATTTTGGCATCAGACTGTGCGTTGACATAAGGGAAGTTTGATTTGATTTTCGCAACTTGTCACATGTATGTATTTCTGAAATAAAAAAGTAAGACTTCTTTCTTAAGACCTAAGCTAAAGGTTTTTTTATTTCTTTGATTTTTTTTTCTTCAAATTTCAGTTAACAGCCCTATTCTTTCAAACCTTACCTACTGAAACCTTGCAAATCACAATAACATAACAAGGTGAGGTAAACTTGAGTTTTTGGTATTATGGCATCACCCTTACAACTTGTGAGCCTCATAAAACCTATCGAAATTGTGATCTCTTTTTGAGGAGCTCACAAGTTATACCTAAGTTTGCTATTTGATATAAGTAAGCTACAATATATAATTGCCTTTTCTTGTATAAAAAACATTTTAGAACCAAATAAACGTGTTAACTAATGAAAAAGTCTATTCTCCGTAGTAAATCAAACGAAATCAATTTTTCCATAAAAGGAAATTAATGTTGACTAAACAACTCGATGAAATAGGATCGCCATAGAACAGCAAGTTGTGTACATTGGACTGTCCACATGTGATGTGGCTCTCACATTCATCTTCGTCGTCGATGGATTCAATGGCTGCGTTCATCAAAAGTTCAGACCTTACACCTCAGACCAAATGCGTAATAAAAAATTCACCTTTCTTTTGAGGATTGCCTGAAAATACAGAGTCAAAACAATAATAAGAGCTTGTGACTTCTGAGCTCTCACATTATTAAAACAAATTTAAGCTCCTTTAATACTTTGACACTTAAGCTGCGTTTTAATTTTCTTGGCGGCTTTTGCGGGAAATATTTTGCCAGATAGACTCAACACTACAAAGACATTTACCAAATTATCTTCTATTTTTGTAGCCAATTTTTCTCATAAAACAGAAATATGGCAACGATTGCCTTAAATATGTCAGAATTAGATTATAGATGAATTATAGGTTTATAGTTATTTTTGGTTCTATAAGTAATAGAAGCCTGTGGTGTAATAGTAGGACTATTACGCCGAAGTTCTTAGGTTCAACTCCCAGTCTTATGTCACCTAAAAATAAAAGAACCAGAAAAGGTTTTTACGGGTTACTGCCTCTTGCGAGGAATTGACAAATCTTCCGAGAGTATCACTTGTCATGAAAAAATGCATCTCACTTCAGCCGTTCAGATTCGGCAGAAAATTGTAGGTCTCCTCCATTCCTGCCAATGACATGCATACAGAAATGGTTGAGAGGAGCGTTACCGACCAACAAAAACTTTCCGTGACACATTTTTGGAAAAAAAACGAGAATTCTTATATTAAAAATATAATTCAATTATAGGGTGACATACAACAAAAAATAAGAAACAGCAAGACTCCATTTGCAGAAATATTTCTAAAATTTTTTCAAATTTCACTTTACTTGAAATTAAAAATGAAAATAAGAAGAGCATGCTTTATTGAATACTTTCGTGCCACAGTGCCACGATGAAATTTTCGTGTCAAAAAAGCACGATCGTGTCACTTCTACTTCGGCAACGCTGGTTCAGAGTTGTCAGTCACTGGTTGTGTCGGGTTTTTTAAAAGCTTAAATGTCAGACTACATTTTGTGTGTACAAAATATTGGATAGGGGCAAAAATATTCATAATAAAGGAGTGATTGGAGTGTACCTACTATCAATTTTATTTTCAAAATACGAAAGTTGATGAAAAATTTCACAATTTAAAAAAAATAATATTTTAGAAAAATATTGCTTCAACCTTCCTCTTCAAATGTATTGGTTTTTTTTATGAATAAAGGCAACGGGAGAGACGATAGGGCTATACTTATCATGAAAAAAATTATAACTTGGCTTCTAATTCATAACATGATTTACCATTTGCTTTCTCTCTATTTTGTAATATCGCTCCTTGTACGGTACGCTCTATTCTTTTTGTTCTATTTTACAGAATTACGGGTGTTTTTAGAGGTATTGAACTTTAAGTTGGCAACACTATTTTAATTGGCGGCCATTTTGTCAGCTGTCAAGTGATTTATTTTTAGTTTGGTTTGGAATTTCAACATGAATAGCCACAGCCCACAGGATCACCTAGCAAGGCGTAGATTCGGTGAATGGGACCAAAACAAGATTGTCGTTGATCACAATTTTTATAAGCGAATTTTGTTTAGCGATGAAGCTCACTTTTGGTTGAATGGATACGTCAATAAACAAAACTGCCGTATTTGGAGTGATGATAATCCTCAAGTGTTTATTGAGACACCGTTACATCCACCAAAAACTGACTGTTTGGTGTGTTTTATGGGTTGGTGAAATAATTGGTCCGTACTTCTTTAAAAACGATGCTGGCCAGAATGTTACAGTCAATGGTGACCGCTATAGAGCGATGATTACTGACTTTTTCATTCATCAATTCACAATTGAACAACCATGATGTGCAGGAGCTGTGGTTTCAACAAGACGGCGCAACATGTCACACAGCTCGTGCCACAATTGATTTATTGAAGGAAACGTTTGGTAACCACATAGTTTCACTTTACGGACCCTTGAATTTGCCTCCAAGATCGTGTGATTTAACGCCGCCGCTTGACTATTTTCTGTGGAGATATGTGAAGTCGCTAGTCTACGCCGATAAGCCCGAAACGATTGACCACTTGGAGGACAACATTCGCCGCGTTATTGCCGATATACGGCCACAAATTTTGGAAAAAAGTCATCGAAAATTGGACCTCCAGATTAGACTACGTCTGAGCCAGCCATGCCAGAAATCATATTTAAATTATAATGTCAGAAGATTATCTTACAAATAAAGTAAATTTCATGTCAATTTAAAAAAATCATCTTTGTTTTATTCCAGTTCAAAGTTCTATACTTCTAAAAAAAACACTATTTACTTATAAAAAATTCAAAAATTATACATGTGTAGGTACATTATTCAAAAATGTTTATTTACAGAAAAATAATTAAAACGGAAACCTTTATGGTTTCATATATGTACATATATAGTTTGATAACATAAAAATAATTTTAGAAAAATGTCTTACTTAAATCTCCCGCGGGAATCCGTATTGAAGGGTTAAATATTGGATTTGTTAAAAAAAGTATTAGCGTTAAGGTTATATCGTGCATCGTTATAGACTGTATTTCACGTTTTGAGCTGGAAATTCTCAAAACAGGAATGTGGTGTTATGAATGTTTGCGAAAATGGCTTAAACAAGTCATATTGTGGTTATGGTTAATTGCTTTCCTATTTATAACGTATGTTTTCCAAGATTTTAACTACACATACTTTCTACTAGCTGAATCATAATAATTATACAATATATTTACATATACATAGAAATACAAAATTTGTAAAAAAAACATCTTTTCTTCTTATTAAGAAGGCCTCTTTTCCTTTCTTTTTGAAAAAAATATGAAAATTGACTTATATTCCACTTTTAAAAACAACCCTCAACTGACATTATTTAATGAGCGAAAAAGTAGAGATTAGCTTAACTTTATAGCAATGTTAAAATAACCTATATGGTGTCTACATAAATGTTGTGAATGATAGTTGATATTTTATGTTATTTTATCTGTAGAATTAATTATATTAATATAAACTTAATGATTTCATTTATTCCTAATGTAACGCACTTGAAAATTGCATTCGATAAGACAGCTTTTGTTGTTGGCAATTAATTCAAATTAATTATAAACAAACATATAAGCAAACACATAATATGAGCAATGTTAATGTCAAAACAAATAATTAATGTCGTTTTAAATAGTCTGCCAGTAAGTGTTGGATTTTGAGAAGTCAATCAATTTTATTTTTTTATGAATAAACAAATGTACTTGTATCTAGATAAAAATCGCTGATGAGGAAATAAGTTCCTTATAACATAACCTAAAATATTTAAAAAAATCAACACAGTATAATTGCCGTACCCCAAAAATTTTCTAAAATAAATTTCGAATTACTTAACGCAACGCTCTATTCCGAACTATTCTAATCGAATTTGTTTTTTTTTTTTTTTAAATCATTAATAAATACCAACACTAATACTTTATTAACACTAACGGCTTCAGTATGGGCGGTTGCCGGTGGTGGGTGTGATAAGTTATGTCAATAAATTTCATTTATATTTTTAGTCGTAGTTGAATTGTAGAATCGCTAAGTTCGGGGTGTAAAAATTAATTTATAAAATATCAAAAATGATTGCATCGTCTTTGTTGACATTGGGACTAATCGGAGTACTTGTGGGATTATTGTACATATTTCTTGTATGGAACTTCAATTATTGGAAGAAAAAATGTGTGCAAGGGCCCAAACCAATGCCTTTATTTGGAACTTTTCCAGATATGGTCAAACAAAAGCAAAACCTTGCCATTGATATGCAGAAAGTGTATAGGTATTGTTAGCAAATGCAAAAAATGTTTTTATTAACTGAAAAGCTACATAATATGATTGATTCGTAGGCAATATCGAGATGATGAGGATTTTGTTGGAGTCTTTTCTATGCGAACACCTCAATTGATGATTCTCAATCCAGAACTGGCTCACAGAGTGCTGGTGACAGATTTCAACAAGTTCCATGATAATGAAGGTTCGACTTGGGTAAAGACTTAACCAATGACGATCTTTTGTGATTCAGATCATTAATGACCATATATTTTTTAAGTTCGATGGCAAAAAAGATAGAATCATGTCAAATAATGTATTCATGTTGAATGGAGACGAATGGAAAAATCGTCGAAAGGAAATGATACCTGCATTGACAGCTAACAGGGTAGGTCTTTAGCACAGTACACATAGTAAAGGTAGAATCATTAGCTTTTTAATTTTTGGTCAGTTCTGCCCATCTGTCAAAATCGAGGTATTATGGTGAGAAAATGGTGGTTCCAGTGCCCCTTTACGTGTCTTATTTTAATATTTTGTTGTTGTTTCTTGTGATGTGTGTTTAGTTCCTGTGGGAACGCAAACAGCCATTTTTAATTTTTTGACATTTTCAACTTTGACAACCTGCGCAATATATCTATTACCTTAAATGTATGTACTTAGGGTCTTTAGATTTTTCTTAACCCATTCCATATATAAGAATCCTTGAGATCCTCAATATTATTTTTTATCTAGATCAAAGCTGTCTATCCAGTGACGCAAGAAATCTGTGGTAAACTTACACAATTCATTAAGGGAAAATGTAATGAAGTCGATGCCAAGGATGTAAGACTATAATTTAATGTTGTTGATAAAGAAAACACACCTTATAACATTTTTAACAATTAAAGCTTAGTCTACGTTATACATCGGATGTTGTTACGGATTGTGTTTTAGGCGTGAAAGCTGACAGTTTAAGCGATAATCCAACACCAATTTTAAAATGGACCAAAACACTTTTTCAACAGCCTTATACGTTTATGGCCTACGCTTTTGCTGCAAGCCTGTGGCCAACTTTAAAGTCAATTTTTCAAGTGAAATTTTTTCAAAAGGAAACTGAAGATTTTTTCTCTGGACTTGTTAATTCGGCCTTTGAATTGCGTCGCAAGGAAAATGTGGATCGTGTTGATTTTGTGAATTACATGCTGCAATTACAAGAGAAAAAACATTTATCAAATGACGAAGTCTTTTCGCATTCGATGACATTTTTGTTGGATGGTTTTGAGACTACAGCATCTGTGATTGCGAGTTGTTTGTATCAGGTAAGTTTATATACCAATATATTGCACAACATATATTTGCTTAAGGAGAAGGATAGCAATCTCCGTTTTTAAGTAAGCTCTGCTAACTATAGAACTGAAATAAAATGGTAAGCTGTTTCAATGTTAATTTCTGTATTTCCAGCTCGCTAAATATCCAATGTGTCAGGAAAAACTTCGCAAGGAGATTGAAAGTAGTTTAAACGATAAAGGTGAACTTGACTTTGATAAACTTGATATCTTACCCTACATTGACCAATGTATTCATGGTAAGAATAAGATATTTTTCTTTCAATCACTTTCAATATTTTATTTTTTTTTGTGCGCAGAAAGCATTCGTATAATTCCACCACTTCTTTTTGGTACAAAACTCTGCACACAACCATGCGAGTTAATAAATAAAAACGGCAACAAGCTACTTTTAGAACAACATGAAAATATTATAATACCCTACTACGCCTTCCACCATGACGAACAATACTTCCCGCAACCAAATGAATTCATTCCAGAACGTTTTAATCCGGAAAATGGTGGGATCAAAAAATTTCGTGATATGGGAGTATTCTTTGGATTCAGTGATGGTCCAAGAATTTGTTTGGGAATGAAATTTGCACTTGTTCAGACTAAGGCAGCTATTTCTGAGATTATTAAGAATTTCAATGTTAAATTGAATCCCAAAACAAAGACCGATAATAGTTTGAATCCAACTGACTTTCTTGGATCCCTTGATGGTGGGGTATGGTTGGACTTTGAGGAAAGGAAATAGTTAAGTTTGTTTTTGAGAAATCAACAAATGTTTACAGTGATAAAATTGACTAAGTAACACATTAATAATAATCAATTAAATTGTTCTATATCTGTTAAAAATATACATGAAAAACTAAAACGAAATCACTTAGATAAATAGTAAATTCCGCGAGATTGGTTGTTTAATATCTGTAACTAATATAATTCTGTACAGGAAAATACAAAAATTGTTTTATTTTGAAATTTTATGATAATTTTCGGCAGATAAAAACTTCCCCATAAATACAAAAGGCAAAAGGTTTAGAATTGGGAAGAACACCCAACATAGCAATCAAATTAAACAAAAACAAAGTAAAATTAAATAAAAATAATTTAAATCTTAATAATAAATAAAAAGTTTAAATTTTCATTTTTTCAGAATGTTTAATCTTCTAAAATTCAGCGCTGATCGCTCTGAAATTTTGATTTATTGTTGCATCCAAATACGTTCCTGTTTTTGTATAACCTTTTTGAACAACAGCGCCTTCTGTTGGACGGTAAAGCAACGCACGCTACCACTGCCATCTTGTTTAAATTAACTGGATTAATGAGCAACATTTTCAGTTTTGCTGACAAAATACTGAAAAAGAAAACTAATTGTGGATTTAAAATGTAGCTATTTATAGGGTGAACGTTCAGGATCGTCCATTTTGTGGTCCAAAAATAAAATACAATTATGATTTAGATTTTAGATACAATTTTTATTTCAATATAGTGTTTTGATCTTTCCATTTTTTAATCAAATGTTCTCCTGGGAGAGAGATCGGCAAGAGATCGTGAGAAGCGAATTCTTGATGACTTTTCGACAAACTCAGCCACAACTTAACGAATAATCGTTTTCAATTTCAAAGTTTCAATATAGTTTAGCGGACAGCTTGTATGGAACACGATCTTTTGCATAACCTCACAAAAAGAAATCCGAGTGCGACAAATCTCACTATCTTGGTGTTCACTTCACATCACCAAAACATCATTGATTTAAAAACAGAATTTAAGTAGGAATTTCTGGCTTAATGATAAAAATAGTTTAAAGGATTTATTAATTTTATTTTTACAACAAGTCGTGAAGTAACAATAAGATCAAGTATAGTTATACGTATTCTTGGTCTAATTTTTACTTCGCGACTTGTGTGTAAAAAGATATTTAGATTTCATACTGCAATAGTTATAGTTTAAACAATTTTCAATCAGATCAGTCGAAGTTTAGGCAATACATCCAAATCAACTTAATCTAGAATTTATAATTTTTTTTAAACAATTGCGCGAAGGCACCCTTCAAAAATTGAAACGATAGAAAATTAAACCGTAGCAACAATTATAAAATATTAGACCAATAAATTTAGAACTAAGTTCAAATTAACCAAAGATTCAAAGACTTTCTAAGGGCTGAATAATATATTAGTGCATTTCTTATTTCCTATAAATATATATTAGTTTTCCCATATTCCAGAGTCCATCATGGTACCTCTGTGCCTAAACTAAAAGTCCTTTTATAAAATTTCTCAACAAATTTCTTATATGTATTCAAACTAACGCACCAAAACCATACGTTATTATGATGTGTGTTGTTTAAATTTCATAAAATAGTCACGTCCTTATGGCCACATATGTTGGCTCTCCAAAATGTCTTAGTAGATATAATTTGTACATTTTCGTTGATATAGTACAAACGTGCCCCAGTCAACTGTACACATTAAAAAAAAAAATCTATTTCCGAAGAAGTATCTATCATCATCTTCGTTCCAATGAAAAGACCCAAAAGCCAAAACAGATAAATTCTCCTATTTTATATTCCATATACATTCTTTGAAAAGGACGAATTTATTCTTCTTCCAGCACTCACCATACCAGAAGTCAATCAAACATTCTCTTTTATTGATCCTATATACATATATACAGAGGTTCTATATATTATATAGACAAGAATAGTTGCTTAAGTTGTCTCTAGGCGTCCATCAAATAAGCCTAATTGTTATGAATATTACCTTTTGATTTGCTCTTGCTTTTGCTCTTCTTGGCTTTTTTCTTTTTCTCTTCTTATAAATTTAGTCGCCCTCAAGGCACCACGTATTCCTGATTTGTATGCATATACAATTTCTTAGCCAAAAGGCACTCTGGGGCACTTTTAAATTTTTTGAAGAAAAGTAGCCTCAGTCGGGTTCTATATTCATTTAGCCAGAGATTGGACGAAGGACGACTCCTTCGGATTCTCAATCAAATTCTAACCAAACATAAAACTCAGCCTGATATACATATGTATATTGTATACTTTGTTCCTACGAGTGAACCTAACATAAACTAAAAAGGGATAACATACGAACTCAAAAGAACTATAGTAGGGCATATTATAGTCGTGGTGGGCTTTTAGGAGTTTTCCGTTTTGTTAACCATCATCAGGATACAAATAAAAATGAAACAAGAAAATGATGAACGAAAAAGTACGAAATTTTGTTCGTTCAATTCTAAGCAAAAAGGCTACAATACTTGTACATAAGTACATATGTACATTCGAACATAGTCCCCAATTTAAACTAAGTCCCTATATATTATATACAGGGTGATTCACATAAAATAAGAAAGAAACTATAAAGCGTGTAGCTGGGAAAAGACAAGAAATAAATTTATATATTTCCTTCCTTTTAGGGCGTGGCACTGGGCGGAAAAAAATTTCACATCTTTATAATTAGCTAATCCATAAAAGCAACAAAAATAATATTTGCGTAACAAATTAGCACTCAAAAATTCAGGTTAAAAAATGATTGAAAATCTTGTCCGTTATATACGTATGGTTATGTCGTTATGTATTTTAGCGGCAACTTGAGCATAAAAAAGTATGCTAGCTAAAAAATCGAGGATTCTGTGATAAATCTAGTTTAGAAATGCTTTGAATTCTTGAAAAAAAATGTATTTGTTATTTTGGTGGTTCACTTTAGTTATGAGCTTATTTTATCGAAAAACCGCTTGAGATATAAAATTGGTGTTTGGGCAGTTCGAACTAGCAATATAAAAAGCTAACTATAAGCTAGAATTTTCGAAACCAAACTAACTTATTTTATCTATATATTTTATTTTTTTTTTTAAACCCTAATAAATGTATTGAGCTGTATTCTGCGACCAACATATGGATTTAATTTTGAGGTAAACTTACAATACATAAAAAAAAACAAAATAAAATTGAGATTTTCTTGTAGCCGTATAGTGTACATTTATTATGTTTTGTACGTGAAAACAGGCACTTCAAACAGCCAACACGCCTCTTGCCTGAAATTGACTCTCTGAACTGGCAACCAAACTTTATATACTTTATATGTCTATACAATAGTCCTGCCGCCGCTGGCTGTGAGCATAAAGGTGGCTGGAGTCATTGAATTTGAATTTGCTGCTGTCGAACTTCAAATACACAGAGTGAAAGAAAGATCAGGCTTCGAGAGTTCGTTATTTTTTTATTTTTGATTTTCATTCACCAACTTTTGTTCATTTCAATGTTTCTGCTTATCCCGAGGGATATTTACCCATTGTGTACCCACAAACACCACAGCCATCATTGGCGATATTGAAATTGCGAATCAAATAAAAAAAAAAAAAAAAAAAAAAATCAAACAGAAAAAGGAATTTCGCATTCCCTGAAATAAGAGTACGAACTCGAATAACAAAAAACCTGCCTTTAGGGGCAGTCGCAGCCATCGCCAGACCGGGGCAAGTTCCAATTCGAACTTTTTCCAATATCCTCTTTCTGAATGCCAACTTTAGTATAGTTTTTGGTGTGGTTAAGGCGAACAGGTGAATACATGCAACATAGCGGTTTTACATTTTGTGAATTGAAATTTGAATGGGATTTTGTTTTTGGGGTTCAAGGAAAATGATCTTAAAATGAAAAGAGAATACAATTACTTAAAATTTGTTGGTCCCTTTGCAGGTTCGTAGACAGGACTTTATTTCGCAAGGGGTTTAAAAAAGTTAATCAAAAAACAAAAAAAATCCACAACATGTTTTAAATAAAATTAAAATTGATATAACATGGAGTCAGAAGTAGGAAGTACATTCTTACTTATTCTGAATAATACACAAAGAATTCTTTTTTGAATTATAGGTGTCACTTTTTCTTACCCCATACGTAACTTTGTCCCTCACTTGCTACGTGCCTGTCTCAGGTTGGGAAAAGTGACGCATGTCATCCATGCTGTTGTCGTCGTTGGCGTTCACATTGGATGGCGGCTTCCTTGGGGCACTTGAATTAAACTTTGAATTGGCATCCTGATTTTATTTGTGTTCTCCCAGCACATATATACACATAGGTACAGGACCGGGGAGAGTATATGGGGTTTCAATTTTCAAGTTGGTGACTTGTGCCAAATCGATTATGCCGGAGTATCCTTTAATTCATTAAGCTCATGTTCCACACTTTATATATCCAACCATTTTGTTGGACGTTTTGTTAAAGTTGGCAGGACTTGGTTGGTTTTTAAATTGATTTTGCGATGCTTCAAGTGATCCTTATTGCTGCACAGTCGTTCTTCGCATGTGTGTGCGTTTTGTGGAAAAGGATATCCCAATGCGATTAAAGTGACTTGCACACAATTGTGTGGTAGAGAACAGAGTCCTTCTTATAGAGTGTAGGTATACATACATATGGAATACCTACTGTTCCAGCAGAGTTTCCTTTTCAAGAATATTTTGTCGTTATCCTCATCTCAGAAAGTGTGACTCTTCTATATTTTCTGTACTTATGTGGTTCGATGAAAATGGCTTCCTTATTTTATTGTCTGTACCATTGTCTGCGGCGCTTTGTGGAAAAAGTTGGTTGAGTTGAAAGCATGTGGTAGAATATAGTTTGCTGATGGGTCTCATCATTGTCGTTAGAACTCATAAGTTTCTATTGCACACTTCATTGGTCTTATCGATGTGCTTGGAAAGTGAAAAAAAAAATGTTGAGCATTTGTGGATAAGAGTTCTTTTGATTATTTCAAAAAAAAAAAAAAGAAGCTGAATGACCATCACACGATGGATAAGCATTCAAAGCAGTTTCTGAGTTGGAAATAACTTTTATTTACTTTGAAACACAAAGGAACATTTTAATGATATCTAAATGCTTCAAACCTTCTACATATACATGTTAAATATCAAGTAGGAAAGTCCGAGAGAACAAAGACACGTCCGTTCTAGTTAAGTACAATTTATTCAATGATTAATATAAAAAGTGTGAACAAAGTGGAAAGTAATATAATAAAGATAATAGGTAATGAGAGCTATCGCAGTTGGGTTGCCAATGTGCTCTTTTCAAATCCAACAAACTCCGCCTCAACCCAGATGCGATTTACATAGTATATATAATTAATTTTATAGTTCATAGTATTTATTAAATTTACAAAAATTTCATTATTTTATTATTCATAATTAATTTTTTTCAAGCAAAAAACAAAATTTTGAGTTATGATAAATTAGTTTAAAAATTTAATCTTTAACATTGCACAAGCAAGTTCATGTTTTTTAAAAGATAAAGTTTTAGTAAATATATCGGCAGCATTCTCTGATGATGGTACATACTTGATCTCAATTTCACCAGACCCATACTTTTCTCTTATAAAATGAAAGCGTATGTCTATGTGTTTGCTCCTCTTATGGACAGTAGGATTTTTTTACCGCAAATTGAGCTCCTTGATTGTCACACATCAACGTAGTGGCTACTTTAACATACTCGTTGAAGCCCATTTCCTCTAACAGGCTACGATGAAAACAAACTTCTTTCACGCCCTGACACATTGCAATATACTCAGCTTCCATCGTGCTTAAAGAAACAACGTGTTGTTTTTTCGACTCCCATGCAATAAGACAACCATTAAAAAACAGAGCGTAACCACTCAAGGACTTTCTATCAACTGGGTCTGATCCCCAGTCTGCATCTGTGAAGCAAATTAAATTTTCATTATTGGGCATATAAGTTAACATACCTTTGGGTTTCAGTTTGAGGTATCTGAGAACCCTTTTCGCTGCTACAAAATGCTCTTTGTGTGGGTGGCTATGGTATTGAGCTAACCTGGACACAATATGCACGATGTCAGGTCTCGACATTGTAGCCAAATATGTGAGACCTCCAAGTAATGATTGGAATTCTTTAATATTGAAGCCGGAACAATTTTCGTGACCGCATAACCAAACCAGCTAAAAAATCACCCGTTATAAATTACCTAAAATGGTCCACGCTTCTTTGGTTGCCCGGCAGTGTTTTATATGTATCAATTCTGAAGGCTTAACGCACAAAGTTAAATATGCAAGTGCTTTTTTATCGATACTTTCCCACTTTAGCTTCTCAGCAGCCTCATCCGGACACTTAACCTCTACCACAGTCCAGTAGTCTAATGTTATAAGCAAACTTTTCATCTGCACCGACCACGTTGCATAATTATCGGCACACAATTTATCTATTTGTGTTAAGGAACTCATCCCACTAATATTAATTATTTATAAATCAAAAAAAAATTAATAAAAAAATACCGAAACTACCATATGGAGGACTGGGCCCATAACCTTTGTTAAATATCAAGTAAGAAAGTCCGAGAGAACAAAGACACGTCCGTTCTAGTTAAGTACAATTTATTCAATGATTAATATAAAAAGTGTGAACAAAGTGGAAAGTAATATAATAAAGATAATAGGTAATGAGAGCTATCGCAGTTGGGTTGCCAATGTGCTCTTTTCAAATCCAACAATACATACATAGGTATATAAATTATATCAAAGTATTATTTATATCCGAACATCTTTCAGGTTGGTAAGCGAAAAATATCAAAAGATATCATTGCACCAGAGTTAATCACCGTTTTGTAACGGCAAACTTAGCTAAAAAGGCTTTTAACTTGGGCCTTTTAGCAATCTGGTCTTTGAGGCTAAGGTAAAATGATTCTGTATGTAAAAATTTAAAATCAATTCGAATTTTTATTTTATAAATCCATAAAAGTTGAATTTCAGAATTTTGAAAATAATTTCATCGACGCTCATCTTTAATAAGGTAAATAGATTGTTGGTAGTTAAATAATTCTTAAATTAAGATTAATACAAACATTCAAAGTCCAGAAAAACTTTGTATGAACAGATTTTTTTAATTATATCCCTCCCAACATATTTTTTTGAAGGCCGCTGCAAACTACTTAACCAATTTTACTAAGATTAAAAAAAAAATTGTTTCTATTAGCAAAATTACAAAGTCTTGAATGAGATTTGAGTAAAATACGTCCAGTTCTATGCTCACTTTTATCGTATGTTATCTTACTATCATATTTTAGTTTCCTCCTTGACTTTAAAATTTTGTAATTAAACTATTTGAACATAAATCATAAAATGTTTCATTTGTTCCACCCACTCAGTCTTTCTTCAACCAAAACGATGACATTTGTATGTAGTTGTTAAAGACTCCTCCTCACTTTATCCCTAGAAGCATGACATGTAAAGAAGAGCAAACAATTACGACCTGTGATTTCTAACCTCTGAGTCAAAAATCACAATCACTTCCTATGAACATTTCAAACGTAAACTGTGATTGCTTTTAGTGTGATTTAATTGTATGATCTGTTTACAATCACATCTGTCACAAAATCACAAGTTGAAATCACAATTTCCGTATCTCCAATTTTCTAAGACCTTGTTGATGGTTTCGGGCTGTAGCTCACGGATTGCTTGGATGATATTGGCCTTAAGTGCTTGAATTGTTGTTGGAATAACATCGGTCCTTCACGGTTCCCCACAAAAAAAAAGCATTGGCTTCTTGATAATAACGTGCGGGTTTTCCGAGCCCCAGATGTGGCAATTTTATTTTTTAACGTAGCCACCGAGAGGAAAATATGCCTCTTTTAAAAAAACGCACTGTTTCGGCAATACAGCACTCACTTTGGAAATAAGTTTTCAACATTTCCCAACGTTGTTCAATCGTAAAGCCACTCAATTCGTTCCGCGGAGGTATAATACCTACTAACTTTCTGTCAACATTTCGAGCGGGAAACAGCTGTCAGTGTCAAAATAACCTATGATTTAAAAAGAAACCATTAGATGGCCCATCCGTTACATACTCCATACACCATACATTATACCAAAGATTATTTTGTTTTTGTTGCTCATACGCCACAGTGTCCCTGGGGCTTATGGCGGTATACTTTTTTTTGTGTTTCTCTTCTTCTATAAAACCACTTGAAAATAGTCATTAAAGTCTTCACAACCATGTTCATACACTACTTCACTTTAGTAATTAGCTTGAGCTCAAAAATCATATCACAACGTTTTAAACACACAAAATCATAACATGTCATATTTTTATTGTTTGCAGACTTAAATTATATATATAATGGAGTATATTGCTAACTGCAAGCCCATCATCAGGCATTCATCTCAAAATCTGAGCTGTTGCATGTACCTACATATGTGAAAAATGTTGGCTTTCAATGGCATGCTGCAAGCCATGAGCTGGAGCATTGCCACAACTTTTAAATACCCCTACAAAAACACTTTACTTCTCTTTTCAAACTAAATTCAAATATTTATCCAATTTTAATTAAAATTTCAAATTTCGCTCTATGCCGCACAACCAACCATCATTGATAGCTACATACATAGAGAATCCTGAGTCAGAACCTTCTATACCAAATTTAGGAGCAGTGAATGGAGGAAACTCTTCAAACCTGCCTCGCTAAACTTCATACCATCCATAATGATAATTGAAATTAAATGTAAGTATTGACAAAAATTCCCATCAAGCGATAGAAAAGAGAGAGACACGATGGGATATGGAATCATCGTCATTCTTTGGAAAGATGATGATGTGTGACGATGACAAGCTCTGGATGAACGATGATGATGATGCCGTGAATATCTATAGCGCCACCCTGCACCAACTCTTGATGACTGGGGTAGTGGCGGCGGCGCGCGGTGGCAGCAATGTCGACTATTGAGATGATGATGTTGATGACGCTGGGTAAACAAGAGTGGCACATCGTTTAGCTGTGCCGCGGTGGAATGTCTTTGTACATCCTTGTCGATCTCTTGTTTGACATCATAACGCAGCTGGAAGCAGCAAACGCCACAGACTGCGCCCAGTCTGCCTTGTGTTGGGAAAAGCTTTACACATATTCCCACCGGAGAGCAACATCATAGAGTCGGGAATGTATGCGTGAGAATTGCAATTTTTCTTGTCGCAGGAATCCATCGCTCATCCGCTCTCCCGCACCCCCAAGAAAACGCAAATATTTTCCCTTGTCATGTTCGGGAACATGCAGCATAACTTCTCTCCACATCCACATCCAATATAGTATGTAGATGAAATCACATCGTCGTCGTTTTGTTTGTTGGTTTTGATTTTTCGCTCGAAAACATACATATTCCAGGACGAAGTAGTGTTTACGAACAGTAAACATATTTTGTGGGCCAAACGGGTTTTGAAGGACGACTATATGATGACGATGAGGTATAGGGGAAGCTTCCTATGATGGTTCATGGTGTATACACATACGCACATTGATGAGTACATATATATGGCAGATGCTGGGTGGTGGTTATGTCCTGACTTTGTCCCCGAAAACACACATAGGATCCCTTATGATCAAGGAGAGAATGGAATTGTTGGAGGACCCATCATCATCTTTCTGACTTTTGGGCATACATATTTAGTTTTCAGGAATTGTTTTACTTTGAGGACACACATGGTGCTTTTATGTGTTCGTGCATATGTGGCACGTTCGCACGAATTATTTTGTATTGTGCGTATGATGGTAGAGTGTTTGTATTAGCTTTGTGTTTTTTTGTCTTCCATTCCTTCAGGTCATATGGAAGTATTAGAGACAAAAAGTGGTTATTAGCACTGACATGGTGTCTTTAACTACGACTGATGATTTCTCAGGGAAAAAAATAAAACTTATGGAATATTATTATATTTCTACCAGATGCTTTAATCAGAACTTTCCAAAGGGCATAATATCAAGTGTTTATATTTATAGAACCTTGTAATTTAAAAGGCCAGAGGTATACTTTTATGTAAAGCCAAATTTGAAGTAGGCATGGAGTACAGGAAAAATTGAATTTTTCATCGAAAGAAAAATAAGAAGAATATAAGAAATGTACAAAAATGTATCCTTAATAAAAATTATTGAACATCACGGAAATATTTTGATATATTTTTTTTTTTTGGAATAATTTCAAAAACTCGAGCAATTTTACAAAATATGCAACTTTGGAATTCAATATCACAGTCTTGTTGGATATAGTTCACACTAGATATTCGTCATGAAATCTATGTTAGATGGACTGAACTTAACAAAAATTGCGTATTGACAAGGTCCTCACTAGTCAACTGATGAGTCCAAGTGAGATCGCCGGGACGAAACGCCTAAAAAAAAAAAAAAAAAAAAAAAAAAAATTTTTGTGTGTACTAAAGGCCGTAAAAAAGCTATTTTGAATCAATAATTCAACAAGTCCAATTAAATAGTGCTAAGTCTTCTACTTGGCTGATGTATTTCAGTAGTATATAGAGTTTGTATTATTAAAAAAAAAAAACCTTCTTATAAACAATGCCAGGCCACGGGCAAAAAACAAAAACAAAAACTTCCAATTTAATGACTAGGAATTCTAGTCTTGTTGGATATAGTTCACACTAGATATTCGTCATGAAATCTATGTTAGATGGACTGAACTTAACAAAAATTGCGTATTGACAAGGTCCTCACTAGTCAACTGATGAGTCCAAGTGAGATCGCCGGGACGAAACGCCTAAAAAATTTTTGTGTGGACTAAAGGCCGTAAAAAAGCTATTTTGAATCAATAATTCAACAAGTCCAATTAAATAGTGCTAAGTCTTCTACTTGGCTGATGTATTTCAGTAGTATATAGAGTTTGTATTATTAAAAAAAAAAAAAAAAACCTTCTCAATATCACATTGTTTTTTTAAATATATCAGAAATAGCAGTGTCCGGTGAACATTGCATTGTCTTATCTACATATAAATTATGATTGTTTTAATAAAAAAAAAATTAAAAACGGTAAACCTGCGTACCTTGTAATGTTTTAAGGCTAGTACGCATCTCTCACTTTTCTATCCAAACATCAGCTAAGACCCCAGCTAAATTTTGACGTGAGGGCGTTGCTAAGAATATGTTACGGAAAACAGCTGTTCTCTGAGATGAAATTACATACGAATTTTTTCTTCTTTTGACTCAGCCTACTCGGTTTAGTATTTTGATGCATCTTATGCCAAAGACCCTAAATTTGTTATTTAACTGTTTTCTATGCTACTTTCTTTTATTAAGTAATTATTTATATATTTTGAGAAGCCGTATCTAATTGGATTTAGAAACTTTTTCTCAAATTAAAGAAAATTTAGTCAGTTTGAAATCGTATAACGAAGTTAAAATATAAAACTAGTTATTTAGGGTTAACACCAACGCCGATAACTAAAAAAAGCGGTCAACTTGGGTTATTCATTAGGCCACAACTTAGCATAAATTGGAACTGCTGGATTTGACGCAAAGTCTGATTTATGTAGTTCCTGGACTATCAAACGATAGATAGATACATAGATATATTCTTTATTTTTTTCATCAAGTTTAACAATTTGATTTAACAATAGGACCTGGCAATACTGCCGTTTGCCTGAGATAACATTAGATGATTTAAAAAATAAAAAAAGAAAAATGCAAAATTCTAAAAAATATAAGTATAATATAAAAAAAAAAATATTTTACAAAAAGGCTAAATTAAGAGTTTTTTCATATTTATAATGTAACTGCAAACAAAAATGTTCAATTAATCGCAGCACTAGCATATTGGAAGTTATCAATTTTGGCGTGATTTGAAACACAAAATATTTAACAATTTGAATTATTTACTTAGCTGATTAACTATTGTTAACAAAGTTGTCGATTTTAACGTGATTTGAAACATAAAACAAAAAGCATCAATTTTGTTAGATTAGGAAATTTAGCAGAAAATGGATTATTTAGCTTGAAATTGCAGTAAGTGGGAAATCGATCGCATATGTTAAAGAAAACTATTACGGTAGTTAAGAGCATGTTGGCAATATTTAGAGAGACTGAGCCAGCCGGTTGCTCTGTTTAAAATTTCATAAAGTCTTTGTAGCGTTATAAAACTTTCCTGAAAATATAACCGACGAATTTCTTGCAAAATTGGGCAAGCAGCCGAGAAATAGTAGATATCTTCATTCTCTCTTCTGTTACATAGATTACAGAGCTGGGGCAGGTCACCTCGATGAGGTATAAAATTGAGGTTTAAAATTTCAACTCTCGTTCTAAAAATAATGCTTATAACAGATGTTGAATATTCATTATGAAAGTAATTGGCATCTGATTGCAGAAGAAGTTGCGTTCGACAGGTTATCTACAAATAATTTATGATCAACGTTAGAAATTAAATCAGCAAACTGGCCTTGCCAATCGTCAACATTATTTTCTGACAAATTAAGTGATGTGTCGCGGCGTAAAGTTGACTCCAATTTTTGCATTTACTCGGAGTAATTTTTCAAAAAGATTTTGTGAAGACATGATTCACTTCTTTTCATTACTTTAATAATATAGGCCGCGCTTGGCTTACATTTTTTTTATGAATATAGGGGTTATACCCGATTCTACGTATATGGCATAATTTGATGTTGAATTTGGTAAACGAAATATCCACTTGAAGAAGTTTCTTTGTACGCTTTCCAAAACTTCGAAGTGGGTATAACCGAACAGTTGCACACCATATATGACATGCAAGCATTAACTGTCGCAACATTTTGGTTGGAGAAAAACTTTGGCCACATTATATTAGGGCCACATTTGCTTCGTTACTTTTTTTCTTTAGAATGATTGAGAAAACTTAAATTGTGGGTCAGAAGGACTCCCAAATACTTGAACTCCTGTACAACGTCGATATTTGTATTATTATATATACCAGTTTTCTTCTGGTCGTCTTCTCGATATTCTCTTTTCAAATATGACAATCTTATTTTTTTGGGTATTACTATTAATTTGAAGACCCCAAGGGCCAAGACTCGCAAAATGAGTTTAGTTGGTTTAATTGCATTTGTAGTGTGAATGGATTGTCAGCGAGTATAACTAAATCGTCAGCGTATAACAGGACTTTGATTTTAATGTTGGTAAAATTAACTCCTCCAGGAAGAATATCACAGACATCATCAATAAATAGGGCAAATAGTAAAGGACTTAGGATGCATCCTTGGGGGACACCAGCAGTCAAATCTGTTCTAGAATGCAAGACCATCCCATACCCTTGCATTTGTTGATGACATAAAATTGGCATACATTTGGAGAAATTGAATAAAAAAGATTTCAGTCTTTGAAAAGTCTTTAGGAACAAAAACAAGATTTGGTTAATGTTTTTAATTTTTTGTGGAAATATTGGGGTAGCATACTAAATTAAGAAAATAAGAAGTAGATTTGGCCTGTTTTGTAAAACAGAGATTTTTAAAATGGAGTAGATTTCAAAATTTTGGTGATATTGCGAAGTAGGAAGTAGACTTTAAAAATTTTTGAAAAAAAGAAGTAGATCAACTGAAGTAAAATGGCACCACTGCTGTCAACTAACAATCCGCAGAAAGAGAAAGTTGAGACTTGAGAGTAGACAAGTACACACGATACATACGAGTGAGTCAGTATGTATGCCTTGTTTCTTATTTTATTTTTAGCACTTTTATAGGAACCTTCCAATAAAATTTTAACAAATCGTGGAAACTTAAGAATTGTTTTTTTCTATTCATAGGAATGTTTCGTCTACTACACATTTTTAAAAACACGCTTAAATTATATTGATGATGTTGCTGTGTGTATAAGGCATTAAATTCTGATCCATGAATAGGTACCTGAATTTTTCACATTTGTATGGATACATTTTTTTCAATACAATTATTTTAATACAATATCTGCCACAGAAAGGTAGGTACCTGAAACTCAATTAAATTCTTGACCATAAGACTCATCAATCCGTTCAGTTCAAACTGATTCCTCCACTTTTATATGAAAAAAAAACTCAAATTTGCATTTCAAGTTGTCTGTGGATGTTGAGTGCACTTTTTTGCTTAACTGCCGCTGAATCAATTTTCAATTTACACCCACAACCATTCCCGCGCCCGAAAAACGCCAAAAACACCATCGAATTTTATTTTATAGTGAAAATAAATTCAGACCTGGCTGCGCCTCAATGCGTTGGCATCATCAGAAGCGAACGCAACATTCCTCGATTCTGATTCCTGTGTTGTGAAACAAGTGAAACCAATCGGCATGAATATTTAACAGTGTTTTGCGTTTCAAAAAACACTTAAAAATTCTATTTACGTTCTTCCATATATGAACTCAGGCGAACTGGATAGGGTATGGCGCAAGGAGGGCAGCGCGGTAGTGGATTCACCTTACAGGATATGCCCACTCCGGGATTGATTGGTAGGAGCGAGCGGCAGGACCCTTACCTATATTTATTTGTTTTTCGCTGTTCAATTTTCGGTTTCGATCACAGAAATGTTTGTGGATTTTTGGCAACAATTTGGGAGCATCAGGGTGTGTTTTGTGTGTGTGTTGCTCCTGATAACTGAGTGGTTTTTGGGTGAATAAAATAAAAGCCAAAATGGAATGCACTTGCACAACTTTTTCACACCACCACCGCCACCAGCCGCCAGGGGGCGAAAATAATTATAAATCGAAAAAATGCATTCGGTTCCATGACGAGAGGACTTATACTGGAGTTAAGAATCGTCCTTTGGTTTTTGTGTTCAGGGATTATCGACAGTCAGCAATGCAGCAGAGGAATGTTGGTCGGGTGTCGGCGCGGCGGCGGTGGTGGGGACAGTGCAGTTGTTTGTCGAGTGCATATTATTTTATCGCTCCCAACCCATGCATCAATTTGGCCATGCATCACTGGGCGAGCAAGTGTATGGCACGCCATTGTGGCCGAATAAGTTTTGGCATTTTTCAAAGTTAGTGAATACGAGTGGGGCGGTTCTGACGATTGATCGAACGCTTTTAAATGCAAATTTTTGACAAATTAAATTTTGGGAAAAATGGTGCATTCGTTTATAGTTTGCTTATTTTGTTTTGTAGGAAAGTTATTTTTTTTTGAATTTATATTTTATTTGTAGAATTTTAAAATAGGAACTATTATTCATTTGCATTTTTTGTTTAGCGAAAAATAAAAGTTTTTTTTTTTGAAATTGTTTATTTAAGCCAAAACAAGTTTGATATAGAAATGGTTCATAGGGTTAGATTGTTTTCCATTGAGTTTCGGAGTATAGGGTTTGTTTGAAATGTACTTAAAAAAATCGTATAGCCTTTTAGTTTAACCAACCGTTAACACACTTTTTTGAGACTAAGCAAAAATGGAATGCTTTTATAAATATTTAGATAACCTTTGTGTTTTTTACGAACAAAAAAATCAAAAAATATCAAACAAAGAATGATGGTGGACTAAAATCATACAAAATAATGATAGGGACAAGAAAAAATTCAACAAAAAACCATCTACACCTATAAAATAACAAAATATTTGAATAAATTATACTGCGTAAAATTCTCAAAATTGTTGTGAAAAAATAAGTGGATGTATTAATTTTGGTATTGTGGTTTTAAAGAAATTTTGTAAGCGCTCATTGAAATTAGTTCATCAAACGTGATACAATTGGCTCAGGAATGTATATAAGAACGAGTTTCAAAGAAGATTTAAAAATTGGGAAGATACAGATCGCATAGAGGAATATTGCCTGAAGAAAAAGAAGATGCCACATTGAAATTGTAAAGAGTCCCGTTATAGTATCCAACCCTTTGAATGGTGTCACAAAGAAACCGTAACACAAATGATCAAACCAAAACGTTTGATGATACAGATTTAGTACAAAAGTAAGTACTCATAAAAGGGCAGACAATTCTATTGGGCCCGGGGTCATAAGTCCACAGAACAACAGTGGATGTTGGGGTATGGTTCGGAAAGAAAAAATTAAGTTAAATAAAGTGTTTGGATGAGTACAATGGGTGTAATTTATAAAATGGAGTACAAGCAGGTGCTTCACATAAAAAGTTGAGTATAAGAGCTCTTAAAAATGAATACTTCCGTTTTTGTATTCCTTTAAAATGAAGGGAACAAGTTTTTTTTTTAATTAATACCACAAAGTATTTTTTATTGAGAAGCTAACTTCTAAGTTCTAAGGTTAAGAACGTACATAAATTTAATTATCTGTCGTTGCAATAAAAAAAAAGTGGTTGCAAACACAGAATGATTTCTTGGTGTTATTCATATTTAAAATCATTGACCCAAAATTTTAAACGATAAGTAAGCAAACTTTAATAAAATGTTATAAAGATATCACGATACTATAAACTTGTTTAAAATTTTAAAAATCCAATGTTTTAATCCAGCATTATATTAAAAATGATTTAACACATCGTGTATTTACTCGTCTAAAAAAGAACCTAAACCTAATGACTTAGATCAAATTAAATCACAAAAAAAAAAAAAAATATAAAAAATCATCACTGACCCTTTTCCATTGAATAATAATTTCTCAAATCTGATTTGATTGGCGAAGACATTGAATGGAATCGAATGACGACAGATGACCACGTTTCCAAATGATACATAATACAACCAGCAATCTACAAAACCTTGGAAGACAGATCGTGCACCATCGTCTATATATAACATAACAGGTTAACTCTTCGACTGGCTGGCTGGTTGATTAGTGTGGTGGGTCCTATACAAATGCTCTATGGTATATCCAGGTATAATATTGGCCAACAACTCTACTCGGCGACAAACCAGCCAAACTCAATCTCCATCTCATCGCCTTCGTCTCGATGAGCCATTGCAATAAACCGTGCGACTATACAGCTTTATGGGATCGTTTTATAATTTTAATTGATTGGAAATTAATGATCTCAAGATATCGATAGCCTGGCCTCCATCATTTTGTATCAGCATCATCATCGTCCTCATCATCATCATCTTCATTGTCGTTTTTTGCTCAGAAAAAATATGATTTCTTTTGGACGACAACGAACGACTTCTATATAACAACGACGACGATTTCGACGACTAGATGTCTCCTCGATGTAACTTCAAGTTTTTCCTTCCATTAATCTCAGTAAGAAGGTCCTCGTTGCAGTCGGTTTGTATATAGTAAGTCAGGTATAGCCAGTAAGATTGACATATGGACGTCGACATTTTCTGTCTGTCGAACGTCGGAATGTTGTAAATTAATTGAAAATGAGCAATCGATGATGGGCTTCGTCGATTTACAAAGCGGTCTAATAGACCGGCAATGTGGGTCCTCAATTTTTGTTTCCTTGCATTCCCCGAATGTAGCTGGTTATATTTTGTAATCGTTACCGGATTCTTATAGCACAGGAGTGAAACTATTGAAAGTATAGGGCGCGCCATTAAAAATCTCTATGATTTTTCTGAGATACATATTTCAAAAGATATTTGCTGAGAAAAAAAAAATTAAATAATTTAGTTCAATTTAAAAACTAATATGACAGTCACTTCTACCTAAACGCCCATGGGAGATAGACTTTCTCGAACAGATATTTTCATAACTGAAAGATTGTAATTATAGAAAAAAACTTAATTCCAAATTTTCACTACGCAATTGAGCAATATCTCTGAAAATATTGGTTATAGCGGAAAGCTCAAATTTTTTTTTAATAAATCTCATTTTTAACGTTCCCTTTTGTAAATTTTGTCCATTATAAAAATTGTAGATCTTAACAAGTTTTCCAATATTTTGATGACTGCGATTTCCTAGTGCAAAGTTAATAGTTGTCATTGTAATTGGGTTTCTCGTCCAATAGTTTCAATAATTATTGGTCATTTTCAAAAATATTCAAAATTTAACTACCAAATCAACTGTCTCGATATGAATGTTTTTTGGAGGATTAATGATTCCTTTTAAAAGTAACAAATTATTATTAAAATTTAGGTAAAGTCTCTTCCAAAATATCTTTTAAGGAATTTACCGCACCTGATCTCAAATACGTCCCTGTTAAGAAATCAAAAGTAAATTCGTTGACAAAGTTATTGATACTAATATACTGATGACTATACGACCACGACGATGAACGTAGCTGTAAGCGTTAGCTACGTCCGACGCCGACTCCAACTCCAACTTCGACTTCATTTTGATGATGATGATGGGAGAGATTGGTGGATGTCAAATCGTTGTTTTGTGTACTGTTTTGCTATGGATATCAGGTTTTATATATAGAAATTGGGTATACCCGGTACTCCATCTCCATCTCCGACCAAAGGACCGTGGCATGAATTGCATTGGATTTAAATTATGATTCATTAATTCGATTTATCTGCGATATTATTCTGGTTGACTTTCTGTCGTATACCTACATACATATTTGTATACTATATTTATATTCATTTATAAAAAGATGAGTGTGTTATTCTGAATCTGAACTCTGCTCTTCTCTGAGGAGGAAAATTGGTTTTGGAGTCAATCAGGCGTTCGAAGAGGTTGTCAGTTTGGAGCGGTTCACCATCAATCACGGGGATTTCAGATAAATAATATTATGTTCTTTCAGTTGGTATGGATAAGAGTCTGGATATGGATTTAAAAAAAAAATATTAAATAAATAAAAAAAAAAGAAATTTTTATAAATTTCAGGGCTAAAATCGAGGTTAGAAAGGTGGTGGGTTACCTTTATTTTTGGAAGGTATAGTTGTATTTCAAGAAATCCAGATATCAGTTGACACATCTTGTCAATTGTGATTTGTGAAGTTAATTAACCTAAAATCTTTTGTTCATAAAAATCTTTTCATTTTTTTTTCTCTATTGTATTTTTTTATTTTTATTTTCATTTAAAGTAACTACCTTATTGTTTATTTGTAAACTAATGCTACAAGCAAAGTGTGTTTTGATTTTATTTAAATTGGGTTTATTCATTAGCTGTTATTTTTGGTTATTTTGATTTCATGTTTTGGCCGCAAACAAACAATATAATAAAAATAGGTAACAAGCGTCGATCTTTTTAGTTTCCCATTCACATAGTTTTCTATTGTAAATGGAATAGAATAGAAGAAATTTCTACATAATGTCCACGTTTCAAAATGCCAAGAATCCAATTCAATATTTTATAGAGAGATGTCTATTTGTATTCGTGAGACCTTTTTTTCGTTCGTCATTTCTCGAGAACGAATGAAGATATCGACTTAAATTTAATGTTATCTTACAGATAATAACGTGCAGAAAAGATTTAAAAAAAATCAACTTCCGGTTGTCTTTCTAAAGCAATTAAAACTTCATATTCTTCTCGAATATGTTGTCAACCTCGGCCGAATTTTATTCTACCTACAACTGTAATTTTTTTTTGTTTTATAAAAAAAGCTCCAAAAAGTTGTTGAAAAATATTGATATTTATTTTAAGCTGATTTTATTCTACAACAAAATTTAATAATTCATAATTCTCAAGGTTTGTACAAAAATTCAATTGATAGTTTTTTCTTAAGCAAAAAATCTAGAAGTCACTACAAGAATTGTTCTTCGCTCGAATATCTCGTAAACAAACAATGATTTCGAGATTTGCAGACATGTTCTCAATTTTATTGTGTAGGTATAAGAAAGTTAGCTATCAAATACAAAGCCAATTATCAGAACGTCAACAATAAGCCCGATGATATTCAATTTAATCAAACTAATACTAATTTAATGAATATTAAATGCAATCATTTAATTAAATCAGGAGATAACATTAAGTTTTCCTGCTACAGGAAGCTGCAGGAACATCCACAACACATCAACAGATTAGGTAATAGGTATACATACATATACGGGTACATGTATCAGAAATCAGAAGCATTTCCATAGTCATCTAGATCACTAAAAGTGGTCGTCGGCGGCGACCAGAAATCACTCGCAGCAGATATAAAACAATTTCAAGGATTCATTATTTCCCTGTCGTCATTTTGAGAAGTTTAATCAAAACCACCAACTCATCTTGCGGTTGTCATCAGCACACACATCACTTCACTGTCATTACCACCGCAGCACTATCACATCACATCACATCCCATCAACACTTCTACTGGTTGCATGCCCGAAATAACCCGTTGGGATTTTCTTCAATACTAAACACTCTCGTCTTCAAGGATAATGACTTTGGAATTCTTAAGTTTGAATTTAACCGAAAAGAAAAAAAAATTTCATTGCTGTTCCAAAAATTGCGAAAATAATTTAGAACGTCCCGAGGACCAAATTTAATGGGAATTGGAGTTAGATGGGAGTTAGGGGAATTTCCTCTGGACCTGAGTCTCTGTTAATGATGACATAGTTCTAAATATAGGTATGTACCTACATATGTATGTAGTTCTGTGCTTCTTCTAAGCATCGCTGCAGGATTATTTTAAAACGCTATAAAAACTTTCTGTAATGAGATTTTGATTGTGTGTGCTGGTTTCTCTATGGTGCAGAGTCCAGAAGGACCATGGACCTTTTATTTTTTAGATTTTCTGCAGCTCCTGGTGCTGCTGATGCCCTTCCAAGCTTTGTGTTGTTGATTCTTTTTCTCGTTGAATCGAAACGAATTGAATTCTTCTTCGTTACTGCAGCAAAATGTTAATGGAACTCTACAAAAGGGCTATAGAGAGGAGAACGGTGTTTTGTTTGCAAGGATAGGTTATATGGTTCATAGTTTTTGGGCATCACTCCTTTTGACCTGGACCTGGATCTGGATATTGAGCTGGACCTGAACCGTATAAGGTAGAAATGATGGTGACCCTGTTTAAACAACAAAACTTTACGCTCTAGTTTACAATGTGTGCAGCAATTATGTGCACCTGCTCGAGAATTTGTTGAAGCAACCTTTATTTTTCTTTGTAACCCACTTATTTTTTTTTTGTCTTTTGTAAAGAACGAGGAGAGAATGGTTGGTATTTGCAGCACTTCTAGGATCAAATAGTTTTCCACATTGTAATGGTCGTTATGTTGTATAGGGTTATTTTATTCAGGAACGTACAGTTTTGAGTTTTTGTGCTTTGATATTATTCAACTTCCGGGAAGGTATGGGTTCTTTTTGATTAACTAAATGAACTACTCACTAAGTACCTACCTACAATGAACAATGCATACATACATATTCATATGAATTTATAATAGTGGTGCAGAAGGGTATTTAATATTTCTAAAATAGAAGGATATAACAATGGAACCAGCATAGTTAAATATAATTAAATCGAAAGGGGCTTTGATAAAATTCTATACTTTTACGATAAAAATAATAAAAAAAAATTACAACCATGCAGAATAATTTTAAAAAAAAAATGTGTACCTGTATTAAGATCGACAGTTATTTCAAGGGAATTTAAATTTAAATTTCTTTATTACTAAATTTTTGCTTTTGCTTTTTTATTCAAAGTTAAAAGCCACAAAGATATAATCCTGACTAAATTAATAATGTCACAGAAAGTTATTTCCCTTCCCATTCATTATAATGGGTGACTCATTTAGATTAACGATTTTTAAGTACTTATGGTCTTATTTATAAACGTTGTCTTACTTTAGACAACTTTGGAAAATGTGTTCAAAAACCTTGTTTATTGTTGTCTTATAGCTGCCTAATTTAGACACAAGAGTAAATTGTCTTAACCGTGAATAATGTGATATTAATTTTAATTAAATAAAGTATATTTCCACCAATTTGAAAATAGTTAGACAGTCTTTAAGTAGACAACAATCTAATAAATACGACTGTTAGAGTTTAACGCCTGATAAAGCGTAGGTCGTGTCAATCTGGAATTTTTATTCAGCATAATTTGATATTTCATCTTTGAAAACCTTACCTGGAAATGCGTCAATAATTTATTGTCGAATAAAAAGTTGTTCAGTGATAAGGTTCATTTCTGGTCTAATGTCAACATCAATAAGCATATTTGGTCAGAAAAGCAGTCCGAAGTGATTCAAAGCTGGTTTAATCATCGCATTGGTTCAATATTTCTTCAAAAATGAAACGATGCCAGAAACTGTGAATGGCGCCAAATGTAACCCGCTATCGTGAAATGATGATCGGCTATTTGTTCCTTGAAATTGAGGTTCGTGAAATAGAAGACTTTTGGCGATCGATGAGCCAAGCTTCAAAAAGATCTATGAAGGATGTTAAAATCTGGATAAAAATAAGAAGGATATCCACTGTCCTCCAATTTCTTGTAAGTATACCTCCGATATCAACAACTCTCCCACATCTGAGTCGAATTGTACAATTTCGTTGGTTAAAGAAACATAAGTACTCTTAAGTATCCTGATTCTTTAGTTTCTAGACAAAGGTAATTAAGGAATGTAAGAAGGGGTTCATGTCTATTTAATCGACCCTACATTATAATTAGACTATTATTTTTCAAAGTGTTTCAATAATAAAATCAACTTCTCAGATTTGTAAGAAAACATTATACTAGAAAGGTTTAAAACAAATTTTAGTACTGAGATACTCTCTGAGGATTTGTCACTTTTCGACAGTACCCTTAAAAAAATTTTAGGCAAAATAGACAAGGGTCAAACCCATACTTTAAGCGTAATAGTCCAAAGCTTTATAAACAAAAGGAACTGCCGTTTTTGAATACTATTGTGATGTTTTTACGACGAGATTGAAGTACACTTATTGTTTCATTTTGTTCTGTTATTTTTGAACAAATCACCTTCTTGTTCTTCCTTGTCTTGTCTCTGCTCCTGTATAAGAGCACAGGTTTTTTTTTTTTTTTTTTTTTTTTTTTTCTTTAATTTTTTTAGATTTTGTCGATAGATTCACCTCAAGAGGATTTAACATTCAAGAGAGCGTGAAATTAAATCGATAGCTTAAAAATCAATTTTTTATTTCAGTCAAGGCTTTTTAAATATTAAAGCATTTTTTGTTTGAAATCCATAAAAAAAGATATACGACTATGTAACTTCAGTCCCCGATTTTGTCGGCTTTTTGAAAAAAAAAATAATAAAAACTCTTATTTTTTTGTTAAACCTTCGCATCAAAGTGTTCATTCACCTTGTCATTCAACTTGGACGACAACACTGCAAAACCTAGCCAAACCACCCATCAGGTTTCCGTGGTTAATTTAATCCTCGAAGGCATCTGTGCTGTTTGGCCATGTGATTCTACTTGTGCTTCTTCGTTTTGGTCAGTCTTGTGTTCTTTGGATTGTCTTTTTTTTTTTTCTCGGTTGAGGTTTGGTAATTTAATTTCACGCCTTTTTGCGCTCGCTGAAAATCATGAGGCGACAAACCGAACACGAATCGCGCGCTTGTTTCTGTTTTCAGTCGTTTTTTTTTTTGTTTCCATTCAATAGCTGGATGCTTCCTTTCAAGAGTTCTAGGACTCTTTTGGTCGTGTTTAAGGAATTAATTTAGAGAGTGAGACCACAGAGGGTGCTAACAAACCACCAACAAGAGCATGACAAAAAACAAAAAAGAAACACCAAAAACAACTGGACACAAATCCGCAACGATGACGACGACCACGATGAAAAGGGTCAAACATCCAGCATCACCACAACAGACAGAAACAGAACCCAAGTTTTGTTTTGTCCTTATTTTGATTCTGGAGAAAATACTGGAGGAGTGCAAGTATACAAACAAAAAATATATATATATAAAAAAAAAAACTCCAAAGATGCTGCACGGATGAATTAACAAAATTCTGTGGTGAAAATTAAAATTACAATTAAAATTAAAGACGAAGTCAATGCTCAGGAAGAGAAAAATACAAACCAACAAAAAATAAGACATCCGGAAAACGGTACACAGACACAACAAGCCAAAAGCTGGACATATAATTTCCTGAAGTGTCTTTTGAGACTGACCTCGAGTCAACTCTGCAGTAGTGTGTGGTGCTTGCTGCTCCACCACCGCCGCCGCCGCACCACCACCACCATCGCCATCCTTCTTGATAATTCAAACCAAGAAGCAGACACGCTCGTGTGATACTTAATTAATTATGACCAAGTCTCGGGGTCTTCAAGGAGGTTAGCCAAACACGGTGGCTGCTCCAACTCCAACTCTATCTTCAGCTCCGGCATGTGCAAATGAAGGCTCATACAGCTCACATATATACAAAACGAAGCAGAGCGACATGTGGAGGGAGGGTGAAGGTGAACACAGCTACCAGGAACATAGGCCGACACCACACACATAATAACAACAGAAATCAGAGAACTCCTTGTCCTCGGGACGGGACACATTTGGCAATTACTTGCCACTCTGGAATTGTCTCCTGTGTTCCAGAAGTTGTCGCAGCGACACCATCGTAATTCCAACACCACCACCTACCGAACCGTTTGCTCTCGCTCCGCTTTGGCCTGGTCTGGCCTGGCCAATACCGTAAAGTTGTTATTTAGTGCGATTAAGGTTGTCTTGGCAGAGCATAAGAGGTGTGCTGGATGGTATAATTGCGGGAGAAAAGGGGTGAACTGTTGTGTGTTATCTCCTGGCAGTGATCTTTTCTTCGAGTGACTTCTCGTAATTTCTGGAAAAAAACTTGCTCACCACATTGTTGCTGGACACTTAGTTTTTTTTTTTCTCAGTTCTCAGATGGCTGTTAATGGTGCACAAGTATATGTAGAAATGTAGCCAAAATGAAAGAAGTACATATATATTGAAGGAAGAGCTTCCGCAACAATGAGAACTGTGAATATTGCTGCCAACCATAGTGTACCTTTGGCCATTTTGATGATCCTTATCGTTTTCACTGAACCGGCATTATAGCTGCAGCAGAAGCACAAACAGCAGCTAAAAGACAGTCCAAAGAGGTCGTTCAAGGAGTCGGAACGGAACCAAATAAATACACTCAGTGATGGTTTTTAGCTTCATAGACCAACCACACCAGCAACAGACAACAGCCACCAAAATTTAAGGTGAAAGGAATGAGGTGCTATCATCACATTTAAACTTTGAAACTGTTAGGAGAATTAATGGCGACCAAGATGCAGATATACTTTAGAGGTGCAGTTAAATTAAATAACTTCGATTTTGGTGCAGCAAAGCTTGGACTTGCTACTTGTGGGTATCTATAGAGAATAATAATGTAAAAGAAATTGTGTTTCACCAGAGCCTTTGGCTGAAAAGACAAGTGATTGCTGTTACCTAAATATATAAAAGAGAAGGTAGGTATATTAAGTAGCTCTTTAAATAATGAGCCTGGGGCAATTTAAGAAACGAACTTACCGTAAGGACAACTAACTATTCTGCAAGCACATAAATATCTATATAGAAGTGTTTCTGCTGTGCTGTCTTTATTTAAATTTTCATTGCAAGAACATAATATTGTGATTTGATCGCAAACACTTGCTTAGTGGATGGTTAAACTAGTTAACTTTTAACGTGGTGGTATTTATTAGATTTCCGGAGATGGTGGTCTAGTTAGACAGTAGTTTATTATTTAAATAGTTCGAAGTAGTTGAACATTTGCTATTTAGTTTAATAAATAATATGTTGTCCTAGAGTCAAGGCCTATAGACAATTGATTGCTGTACCTTAGTCATAGGTAGGTAGGTATACTTGATCCTAAAAAATAATGAAAAATTTGTATTAATACCATTTTGAGGTTTGTTGACTTTCTTAAGTTAGACATTGTTAAGAAATCTACGACATTAGTTTTTTCTGAACCGTTTGAAGTTTTATCAATAGTTTTGTTCCACACATTAGTTTCAAACAGTTACAAACCCCCAGATATATTCATTTATGATCCGTCAGAACCTGTTCCACAAGTAAATAATTGTACTGTTTCTGGTAAAAAAAGATCACTCACAAGAGAGTAAAATATTTCCCTTTCCTGACAGTTTTGTTTTAGTCTGAGGAATTTCTTCTGGCTGTTTCTGTCTAGCTGTCAAATGACCGGTTGACTTCTGTCACATGACACAATTTGTCAGTTGAATTCAAATATCAGGCCAAATTCCTAAACGCAAATTTGCAAAGCAAAACGCATGTAAAGCAAATGCAAAAAGCAAGATATTTTTTACATTTGCACAAATGCATTTGCATTTGCGCAAGAAAACAAAAATCTACTACATTCTGGGACAATCTGCGTTGCAGGCATGTTTACGTTTGCATTTTAAAACTGTCTGCTTATTTGCGCAAGTTTTGCGTTTAGGAATTCGGCCTCAATGTTCACCAAATATTTGCCAAAGCCATAAATTTTATAACTGGCATATTAACTTGTATAGATTATTTACTGTAAATTTTAAAGAAAACACTAATGACGCTTTCGATTTGTCATCGATAGACAAATACTTTTGTATTTGATCCCAAAATCGATGTCAGAAACATTCACACGAATCCAAATGTTCTTTCACATTATAAATCCAATAAGCCATAAAATCACTCATTTCCCGAGTGACAGAAATATAGACTTGACATTTCAAACGTCTCATCGTGTGATCGTAATGTCAACGCGCCGAGAATGTGTATGTGTAAATGTTTTTGGATGTGATCAAGTCGTAAATATTATTATTAAAAGATATTTTTCATAATTTCGCATTAAAATGTTTTCAATAAATATTATATCTTCCTTGCTCTATGAGGCACATCGCATTCACAACTTCATCCTTTGGTACATCCTAATCTATTTTATACCGTCAATGCTTAATGCACCTCCATTAGATGAGGTGATTTGTCTAAATATTTGCATTCACCTCCACACTGCAGTTTGCTAATTGACAAAATACTGCGTCAACTCCGGAATTTGGTGAGCAGGTGAGTGTCAGGATCACGATACCTATACCTATACTAACTATAGTTGCAAAAACTCATCCAGGATCGTGGAAGCAAAATGCACTTTAGCAGCAAACAAATAAAATGCAACAGTTTTCATTTAGAATTTAGCTTCAGAGTTTGACATGAAAACGAAAGAGCAAATATATACTTTAATAGTGATGGCGGAAATAAATCGCATTTACCGAGTATTTGTCACATACATTTCTTTCTTTGTTGCATTTGCAGTAGGTATACATTTTACCTTACCTATTCATTAAGTGAGATTCAAATAAACTAAATGGAACAGAATAAATGCTCTTGAGTTTTTGCATGCAAATATAGAAATGAAAATAACGACACGGTTTCTATGGTCACTCAAAACAAACAAAACGACAAAGAGAAAGAGAAACAACATTAAACAACAGCTCTACAGTGTCAGAAAAAAAAACCATCAGTTCATTCCTTGTGAACCTTTTGGTAAAAAAGTTCTTGGAATTTTCAAATTATTTTTGAATATTTATATTTTTTATTTTTTATTATAGGACAATTTTTGTTTTTATTTCGAAATAGTACCATATTGGTTTGACTTAAATCTGAATTTTCGAACATCGATTTCTCTTGCAGGGTTGCCGCTAGCTTAAATAAAATGAGTGAATATTGATTGATTTATTCAACGAAAAACGCCTTAAAAATTAACATAAAAACAAATAAGAAGGAATTATATTTTTCACATTTTGCTTAGGTATACCTACATATGTATTTAAAAAGTAAAACTAATTTTAATGATTCCCATGTCTGGTAAAGAAAAAATATCAACTCTATTTTTTTAACAATTGATTACGTATAGTGTTGATCGAGGTTTCGCTAAAGATGAGCTGTATGTCAGTTCGAAATGCATCCGATTTGTTTTTTTTTTTGAATTTTGCAAATAAATATACGTTGGTTTTAAAAAAGTTAAATTTTAAATAAAAAATTGTTGTGAAATTTTAAAGTTTTTTGCAGTCAATAAAGGAAAGTTTTAACATTAGGTATAGTGTTAAAAATACAATGAGATCACCGGGACGAAACGCCAAAATGTTTGTGGACTAAAGGCCGTTAAAAGCTATTTTGAATCAATAATTCAACAAGCCCAATTAAAATAGTGCTAAGTCTTCTACTTGGCTGATGTATTTCAGTAGTATATAGAATTTGTATTATTAAAAAAAAAAAAACCTTCTTAAAAAAGTGTCAATGTTCCAAGAATTGGTATTTTAGGTTTCCTCTTGTAAATACGATGTATTATCAACCAACATTTTATCCACAACACTGTATAAATAAACTTAAAAGATATAAAGTACATATGTATATGTCAATAATTATGTAATAGATTGCTGAAATATTCCAAAATAAATTGCTGAAATACACTTACGCCAAGTAACATAATTCCAAGCAAAACCAAAAGTCAAATAATAGACGGGCATAAGCTCATATTTTTTGCCTTCAGTCAAACAAGAACGAACAACGACAAAATGAGCAAACATCGCCGCACACACTTTGGCATCGAACCAACCAGGGGCGCATTAAGTATGATCCTTGAGATAAATGTGTGTCTGTTGGGGCCCATATAGGAAGTTTCACATTAGGGAGATTTTTTTCAAAAATTATGTATATATTACATAATTATTATATTTTCTTCCGAAATCAAAAACAATGGCGCAATATTTACTACGTTGTTAAAACATTTTTAGTATGATGCTCGGTTAAAAATAGGATTTTCCAAATTTTAAACGAGTCCGCATCTTATTATATTTTAACATTTTATTAGAGTTAAAATCACCAAATGCCTATTTTAATTCTTCTTAGTATCACACTATCCCCAAATGTCACATTGACAATGACAAGTTTGAAAATGGTATAGGTATGTTTGCTTGCTTGTTTACACGAACTGTCAATTTTTTTGGGCGTGTTAAGCTTAATTTTATTAAGATAATAGGTTAAGTATGATGCTAAAGTTAAGAAATGTTTAAAACTAAAATTTTTTTAAAAAAGAGCTTTGAAGTAAGTAAGTTTTTAAGTTGTTAAGTTTTTAAAATTGTGTGCCTATATTTTAAACTTGAAACAACCAAATTTTTATTTTATATTTTTAGTATCATACTAACTCTAAATGTCACTTTGACAGTTACAAATGAATGTGAAAATTGTATATGTTTGCTTACTTTTTTTCGATTGTTTTAGGCTTCTTAAGCTGGCGTTTATTTAAAATAATTTTGATATTAGTTTCAAAGTACATGAACATTTTGGTGAATAGCTTTATAGTACAGGCAATGGGGAATAATCTGAGAAAAGTTTTGAAGTGTTTTTAATGTTTCATAATGTCTTTAAGTTATCTAACAAATATTTTTTTTGCTATTTCATAAGTCCCAAAAAGTTAATGATGTTTTATTGTATAAAAAATTATACAGTTATTTTCAAAAATTCGCTATGTTATTATTAATATTATATTATTAAAAGAAATATTAATCAATACGAAAGTTGTTGAGGATAAAATTCTACAGCTTGAAGTCAAATGATAAAAATAATTTAGCCTTTGTATAAATTTCAGGTCCCTTTTAGGAAAAGCTTAAACTTCAGATCTATCAGAGTTTTTTTTTAATTATTTTTTTTTTTATTTCCCGAGCTAAAAGATTTATGGCGAATTCTTATGTGTATATATTTCTTCTCTGTTATGAATTAGTTTATCAAGATTCAAGCGTAAATTCGCCCATGGGATGAGGCAACTGCAGCTTCCTTACCACTGTAACATCAACGAAGAATGAACCGGACGTTGAGACGACAAACAATCGCCGCGATTAAACAATTTCGATATTGCGAGGCAATAAAACTGAAAACCGCTAAGCAATACAATTGGCAGATAACCAATTCCAACAGACAAATAGGTATTACCGAAGTTGCGCTTTACATATATAGACACAGAAGTGGATTGCTATATAGGTTTTGTATAAATGTGATGGCTGCTGCACCACATAGTCTATCTGTGTCATCAGGGAAAATCCTATATTGAAAAGGACGACAGTTCATATACATATGTACATATGAATTCGATACAAAACAAAAAAGAAAACCACCTCACATCGAGATCGAGAGCCACCGTAACAACCGGAACACGGAAAAGCCATTGCAATTCGATTTGACCTGAATTCAATTCCGACAACAATTGAGTTAGGGATTTCGAAAATTGCCAGCCACCACCGACACCACCACCACCGCTGCCGCCATATCGTGCCGCGGAACTATGGTTAGACGAACGAACTCTATAGCAACATTGGCTTGACTATACAGCAAACGAGGCTTCAGAGAATCGAAATTAAATATTAACTTTTCATCGATTTTTACCAAAATTCAGTACAAAAACTAATTGCCAAATCTATGTATATATATTGACGAATACACATATCGAGTAACATAGATATAGATTTAGTGGTTACCTTGAGTTTGCATCTCCATTTATGAAATTTGAGAGCATGACGGCGATGATGATGGCCTGGATGCATGCATAGTTGAAGACCATTATGATGCCTTTAATTGAAAACAAAAAATTGGAATATCCGACCTATACTCCTACACATAATGTACATGTATGTAGGTATTATTCGTTATTAATAATTTCATTGCATCAAATTTTGGACAGTAATTTTGTTGAATAACTTTGGATTTGAATTTTCCACAGAATATAAAATGCTTTTGACATAGAATAACAGAATAGCTAAACAATACACGAATATGAATGAGCTGATATATGGCTCATGGCAAATTTTGTATATCTTCGATGGAAAAGCGAATTAGTCAAATCCAGTTATGAGTTTTAATAGAATTAAGTCAATTTTAGTTTGTATTTTTTTTGTTCGTGTTTTGTTTGCGAATATTTTGATGAAAATTGGCATATGAAGATAAAATTGAATGTTGATATTAAATTTATCAAATCAAATAATAATTTCATTGCATCAAAGGATCACCACGTGAAGGTAAATTTTTAATTTGCTTTCAGATGGCGAATACCTTTCTACTCCATTGCATAGATACAAACTTACAATCTGTGGGGTGTTTGACTTATAGTTTTGTTTATTTGGTTGGAATAACTGTATTGTAAATAATCCACTACTTCAATTTAATTTAAAGAGTGATCCGTCATATATAAAGCAAGTTTCATTTGTTTTGATACATCATTATTGCTTAAGTTGTCTGAGTGTGAGGCTTAAAAATAGCCATTTCCTACTCAAATTTTATTAGGATTCGTTATAAAGATTAATTTATAACTTTTGTTTTAAACATTGTACTCATTAAAAAAAAAATACTAAAAATATATATCATATTTTTGTTGAAAAACAAGGCGAATTTAATTTAACTTAACGTTATAAATCATATATTTTAACAAATTAAAATTAACATTAGGTAAGAATAAAATTTTACTCTTTTCGGAGGAATCGCTAATCTTTCTTTCAGCGAATTTACTATCGTAAATTATTTTTTTTTTTATTAAATTTGGCCACGGGAAATAACACTGGAAAATATTTTTGGAAAAACGCTAGAAATTTTTTTTCCTAAAAATATAAAAAAAAAAATAAAATTGGGAAAAAAGTCAGAAATTCTGGCAAGATTACCAGAATTTCCTTTGTATGGATTTTTTTCTGGGATTTTTTCAAAAAAAAAAAAAAAATCTGGCGTAATTTCCGGGGTCCTGACAGTTATTTTAGAAATGGCGTGGCGAAAAGTGATTTTGTGATGCGGAGAAAATTCCTTATAGAAACTGAAACCATTAATCAATTTGTATGATATTTTCAGATTTAATTATGAATGTGATGATAAATTAACAAAATTAATTTCCGTTTGCTGCCACGCCCACTTTTAGAAAAACTATCAAAATTTGAAAATTCGAAATGTTGCCCAAGTAGATTAATTTTGATTTAATTATGAATGAGATGATAAATTAACAAAATTCATTTCCGTTTGCTGCCACGCCCACTTGAAATGTTGCCAAGTAGATTATCAGGGTTAAAATCCTTCGCCAAAATACGATACCCAAATATGCAAAAAAGCATTATTAAAAAAAATAAATACAATTCACGACAAATCACACGAACTGGTTCTTATGTGCGATCACACTGTGGTTTTAAAGTATGCATGGTACTCACACTTTAGACTGAAAAATTAAAAAAAAAAAATCAGTGTAATTAGAAATCTAAAACTGTTTTGACACCAACGCAATGTACACCAAACGATTTCTTACACAAATCCCAATTTATGAGATAAAACTTTTAAAGATGGTTTGAGCGTTTTTTTAAAAAAAATAATTTTTTATGTATAAAATTTGAAAACATTTTTGAAAAAATAATTTGTACGCCACTTATTAATTTTTTTTTTTTGTTTTTTTAAGTGTTGGCACGTTTTTGAGAAATTTTTTTTTATTTTATTTTCATTTTTTGCTAAAAAAAATTGTAGGTACGGTGTTTGGTCTTAAAAAAAAACAAAATGAATTTTGGGGGAGTGCCCAAACAACGACAGGTACCAAGTTTAAAGATAATCGACCCACTTGTTTAGGCTACAGACGAAAGGACAGACAAATAGACAGACAGAATTGCAAGACCCACTTTTGTCGACTTCGCTATCATCGTGGTGTCAACTTTGATCAAAATCTCGAGTTCGATTTTTTTAAGAATTCATAACTTGCCAGCTTTTAGCTTTTAACCGTAAAAGCCATTTATACGATTGACCTAACGAAGTTTCTTGAAGGTCCTAATTGAACTTTCTACTTGAGCCGAAACCAGTTGGGCGCATAATTCTATTAAAACTTTTTATATCATTCAATGTTTTCCGGTTATTTGGAATTCATGTTGCTATTGATTACACCATTTATTTCCTAAACAACTGTAATTCCTCCCGTATTTTCTTTAAAAACTGCAATAAATTTCTTACTTTGCAATCAGCCCTTTCGTGGGTTTGAAGTTTTGGCCTTGGTTGATTTTCGTTAAAATTAGAAAGACTTCTCCAATAGCATTAACTAATTTCTCAAAATGGATTTTTTAGTAATTTTTTATTATTTTGACTTTTTCCGTAATAATAATAATAAGTAAGTAGTGACCCTACTTGAAAAATCGTCAAAAAGAGGCATTTATGACATTAAGAAATTTTGTAGAATATTTTTTTGAATCTCTTCTCAAGCCCACGTTTTTTAAACTTTTAAGTTAAGTATGGTCATACTAACTCCAAGTGTCACTTTGAAAATTACAAATTATTGCTGGTTTTACGAGTTTTCAGTTTGAGTTTAGTTAAATTAAATTAAAATTAAAACCAAGAACAAAGACCTTTAAAGTTTGAAAATTGTTAAGTAGCATTATGCTTATACCTTAAGATCCAGCTGTTTAGAATTGTCCGCCTCTCATTCATTCAGGGCTTTAAATTGTTGTACACACACATATTTTTAGATGAAAAAATCATACAGATTGTACACTTTAATTTAGCTATAAGCTACATACAGTCGATCTTTCTATTAAAATCCCTCAATTTCCACAAGCACAAAACTGCCAAAGCCTTCAAATCCAACAAATCAAAAAAAAAATATTGTCACCAATCACCGTCATGTTGGTCATAACTCATTGATATACTCGTACGTAACCTCACACCATTGTAGTCGCAGTGCAGTTCTTCAACTTGCAAAACTTATACCAACAATCTCATCAGCAAAATCTCGCATGTGTCTTTGGTAAAAATCACGACATAGTCATTACGCTTTCACAGAATAGCAATTATTTGGCACTCAAAGGTGTCGTTTAGCGAGTTGGCGATGTCATCGGAGTGAAAGTGAGAATGTCTGGACTTCTGACATGCTATATACGTGTAGGAACCTATAGAGTATCAGGCTGCCCCCCGCCGCGCCGCCGCCACCGCACTAGCCACTGGGCGAACTATCATTTACTGCATGATGATGGTTATTTGCTGCCTCACATGAATTTACTCGCAGTAAGCATATTATACCTACATATGTACGTGAGAGGTGGCAGCTAAATCTGGCATAATTTCCCAAATTGATTGCCACCTATTGGCCCATAGTCATGGTGTACTGCACTGATGCTGCAACATCGCATCGAAGATTGGCAAACATCGATTGTCAGCGGACGATGTCATGCCATTGTATCGTCATGGATATATGGGTTGGTGCTGCTGCAAAGGTGGGTAGGTTTGTCTCTTTTGTAAGCTGTCCAATCTTTATGGAATGTGAAAGTGCCTATTTGGAAATTAAAAAAAAATATCCTTCCTCAAACAAACAGTCTGAGACCTCATTCAAATGTCAAAATTTGCAACAAGAAAAAAGAAGCCTGATTTTGTTCCCTGATGCATCAGACGGCGAAAATATCATCACTTGACACACACACTCAGGTTTTGAAGAATCTTAGCGCAATCATTATTTCCATCGCACTTGAGATTTTTATAAGATGATTGTTTCAGCAGAAATAACAAATTAATTTCTAGAAAATTAAAACGGACACCAATATAAAAGTGTGGATAACGATTTCAATTTCAATTTCAAGTTACTTGTTGGCGATTAAAGCGCCTCATCATCCGGCTTAAGAGTTAAGGATTATCATTTATCGTGGACTGCGAAACGTGCTAGCGCTTTTGCTCTCAAGTGGATTCGCGAAACAAGAGGATTATACGGTGATGTTGCAGGTTTTAGAAGACAAAAATCCAACACCAAGACTTGGTTAAGACATCTATTTATGTGTCAGTTTCTTTTAGTGAGAGACCTGAGTGGACTCGGATGCTTGAGAATTTAAGAGCACCACTCTGGGTTTAAAAAAAAATTTAAGTGATTGCTCTAAAGTGGTTTAGGGAATGGGGTGCTGATGACAGGTGGATATGTTGTATGTACTTGCGATTCTTCAACCAAAGGGGAGAAAAAGTATACACATGTATAATAGTGTTTGGTATGACATTTTGTTCCTAAAGTGAACATATGTAGGTATACAAATTCGGTGTGTGAATTATGGTGCACTACAAGAATATCTCAATGTTTGATGTTTTGATATAAATGTGTTGCAATTTTTCGTTTTTGTTAAGTAAGCTTTGGCAAAACGACAGAAGTGCAACAAAAAATTCTCTTGTACTTGTATGTGTCAGCAATTAAGAGATAGATGTAGTTGACGCACAAAAGTATGATATAGGGCACAAAAGTATGATTGTGGAATTAAATGAGCTACATATATACAAAAGTCGTTTTTATTAGATTTTCTGAGAACATTCTTGGATAGCTAGCCACTGCCTAAATAGTTGGACATCTCCTTATTTATAAGCTCATTCCAACAGTTGTTTGAATATTCAAAATAGCTTTTAACGGCCTTCAGTCCACACAAATTTTGTAGTTTCATCCCGGTGATCTCACTTTGACTCATCAGTTGACTAGTTGTTGTTTGAATATTATGTTCTCAGTTACTCACTGACATCTCTGTAATCTGTCAATTTTGTGAATATTTGAATACGTTCAATGAACATTTCATTCATTTCAAGGTAACTTTACAATTCTTTGTTGATTGAACCTAATGAGGGTATTAGAATAGGTTTGGCAAACCAATTGCAGGGTCTCAGACTTGTAACGATGGAAGGATGTTTTATTTGAGTTAGATTGGACAGCTCCATTTAATAGTTTTGATGTTTTAACGCTAAGAAATAAAAAGTTCTACTTCATCTACTGTAATCCATCACCATCTCTCAAAAGAGCATTTAACAGTGGCAGAGTAGTGAGAGGTTATAGTGGGAAGTTATCACCCCTTGATGACCCCGCAACCTCCTGTTTTATTCTTATTCATCGTGAAATGTCAAAAGTAATTGGACTATTGTGTACTTACTTACTTACTTCATTTAAATGGAATTCTTTTCATAATTCAAAGAAATTTTCAATCAAAATCAAAATCACGTAGGTACCTAATTTGAAAGACTTCCATCTTTTTATTTAAAACTCATCAACATAACAAAGTTAAACCTATAAAAAAAGGTCTTTAGCTTTGATTAAAAATAAACTCCCACATCGACACTAACGCATTAAGCTTATTCTAAAAAAAAAAACAAACGCACAATCCCTATAGTCCCATAATTTTTCAAAAGCGCGTCCTCCTTTAAAATGTTTCCATTAGTTAATTCTCTTGCCGGTCGTCGTGTCATAATTTTCAAACACAAATAATCCCAAATCCTATACCATCAGTCGCAACCATTCTTTGTCCATATTTCCCAAAACTCACAATAATATAAAAGCAACTTTGATGAAATGTGCAAATTCCATTATCCCTCCAATCCAAGGACATAGTCTGCCATAAAATATCTCCATTGCAGCGTGCAAATCCGTAAATGTATTCCATTGTTGTTTCAATTAGGCCTTAAATCTATCACCATAACGCCCGCCTCCACAGTGAAATGCTAGCGACAACGACGACGCTGCTCCATGCCACTAACTTTCATCCTCTTGTGCCTGTCCCGCCATTTCGTGGCACTTAACCGTTGTTTCAGAATAACATCCCATCGAACATAATTCTAATTTGATTATGGAGAGCTTTCCATAATTTCGCTGTTAAACGTATATACAATAACGACTTTCAGTTCTGTCATCATCATTTCGAGGAGCCGAATCACCAATACCAACGACTTCCCCTGCCACCGTACCCTCATGGGTTTCGGCCATTTGGAAAGAATTAAGTGATCCAATGGCCGTTTTTTGAATGAGGCTGGGATGAATTGGTTGGCGGTGCGGTGTAGACCTTCTCTTGGAAAATGGAAATTTCAATTTAAATTCGGTGGCGGTAACGGAAGTCGAACGACACACATATAGCCAGGCCGAAAAACAACATTGAAACAAGTGCCAAAACATCGAGGAAGCTAATGATCAGCTTTATATGTGGCCCAAACCGAGCATAGCCAGAGTTCTGATGAGTGTTTCCTTCCCTCTATACTTCCCCTCCTCATCGTCCTTGTGGAATGTTGAATTTGGAACCGTGTTAATTATTATTGTAAGCTGCATGAAGCGATAGTAATTAGACAAAAGTATATATTCGATCCAAATGCTTTTTGCAATGTTTACTCTTCGAGTGAGAAAGGAGGGAAGGATTGAGGGGGATGCTGAATAACATGCTAACATCACAGCTCACTCGGAAAGTGCGGGAAATACGCCATGCAAACTACATCTACCATAATCCTTATTGCGGCAGTTGCAGCTGCAGTAGGAGCAGTATATATTGTGGCGACTTTTGGACCGTGTTTGGCGTTCAAATTAAGGATACCGATAGTCCCTAAAGTGTTAGCTTTGCCATAGCCAGAGCCCCGAAAAGTGGGACAAGTTATTCGAGCGGATACAAATTTAAATTTTGCTGGGAATATAGCTACGAATATAGGAAAGATTGTGTGTGCTGTCTAAAAAGTAAGTTCGAAGGAGAGCTTGTTTAGAAAACCTGATGACATTCAATTGATTCTACCTATATTAAAAGAAAAATAACATTTTGCCATATATATATTGGGCGATAAGAACTTTGCTTATATCTAAGAAATAAGGCTTAATATGGAGTAGGTAATTTCAACCCTAAAAATTGAATAATAAGAGGCTTCACAACCTTCTTAAGAATCTTAATTTGAAGTGCGCTGTAAGATACTTATCAAAATACAATTCATCGGCGCAGGGACCTACCTTCTTAGGCTCAAGTCCTGAAGGGTTTTATGTTTATCCTATTTGAATGGGAAATAAGTCCCAAATCTATTTCCGGACTTTTGTCCCAGCCAAAAGCTACATAAATCCCATTTTTTTTTTTATGAAAAAATGTTTGGAGGGATATTATTCCCAGCGTTTTTTTCCGTATTTATTTTGGACTTAACTCTTGGTAGTGACAAAAGTTCCGATTTCCGATAGATTTGAGGCTTATCGCTTGTGTCTGGGGACTTTTGTCCCTGCTCCCAATTTATCACTTTTACTGCAGTCGAATCAAAGAGGGTATATAATGAAATGAGAGGAGGGGTATAACGCCAGAGTTAACTTGGCGGTGGTTGCAGAATTAAGATGTTGCTTATTATTTTAGTATAATTTTAATGAAAATCATAAGATTCTGTAAAAAATTGCGCGTTGGACATAACTGATGTCATACAAAAACAAATCTGACAATATAATGTAACTACGCCAGGTATCAAAAGTCAGATGTTAATGCATGTTTTGTTTTTACTGAAACAGAAAAAATATTTTTGATGACATCACCATAGGTATAGACAATCTTGAATATCGTTTTTACATCAAGTTATTTTATTGCACCTCCAATGAAATACATACGTGCGTCTGTTCAATGATATTATTAATTAATCTTCAATTCCACTCTGTGTGCAACCACATCAAGTGAGTTTGCATTCTCGAAAGCGCAATTAAATCGTCGAGATGTACAATAAAAGTGTATAATTATCCCATTCATCCAGTGGGCAAGCAAAAACATATTAAATATTAAAACCCTCATATTTGTCATAGGCCTTGGGCTATGTATGTGTATGTACAGTACATATCTATACAGCCAGCTCCCCTGGGGCTGCGACAATTGACAGTCAGCAAGCTTAAACCATTACCTATGTATATACCTTCAATCCACCACCATCACCGCACCGCCCGCCCTCCACCACACTGGTCAAGTGTAAAACACTCGAAATTGAGTCGAGTATCTTCTTCATTTTCTGGCTGTTATTACCCACATTAATGTTCATCGATAAAAACGACACGTTAGCCCAGCCAAATATCTGCAATTACAGATCACTTGCAATGGGTTATTACAAGCACTTGTCGGTTCGTCCCGTGTCCTAATATCCCGTCTTGTCCCGTACCATCCCTTTCGTGACCGTAATTATGCTTCGTGATGTTGCAATGAAATTTAACGACACTATAATATGCAGTGCCGGATTATCCATAAGGCAAAGATTGCAACTGGCCTATGGGCCCATGTTTCCTTAAAATATCACTACAATACTGTATATGTCGAAATGAAACTATGATGAACTCAAATAACACAATATTGCATAGCATTATAAACATTCATGAAAAATTTCATTAACCTAATTATAACATGTCAAAATATTCGAGGTTATAAAGTTAAGTAAAATCAGCTGTCAGATCATGTGTGATAGTGACCTTTCAAATTCTGTTTCCACACTACTTTTCTTCACTCATTTTTGACATGTGCTTACTGCTTATACTATGCCACCATACAAATAAACGCAAGTTAGCGACGAGTTTTGTTTAATTCGTGAATTAAATTAATTAAACAATATTTTGTACTAATTGACCTTTATTAAATCCGTATTAACTAAAAGAAGGTGATGTAGCGAAGGAAAATGTGCCCAATTCATTTTTTCTTTATTTCTCGAAAAATTTTATGAAACTTGCAACATATGGACACGACAAGATTATTTATTTTAAATGTACAGGGGTGGTCATTTTGAGCAAACGAAACCATTTTGGGGTTGGTAGCCGTTTCATCAGGCCGCTATGGCACGCCATCTTTAGAGAGGATGGACGTTTAAAAAGTTATTCTCTATATCTTGAAAATCATAATATGTATATATATTTATGTAAATATTAAAGTAGGTATATTAAATAAACGTTAGTTTGCTATCCCGCGAGTTTTTTGTTTTTTTTATCTATCCCATGGCTTAGTAGACTCGTAAACTTAGTAAATTTTAATATTTTAAAAATAAAACAGGAATAAAATACACCCGTTTTGTTGGACGAAAAATAGGAAATCTAGTTTGTTATATCAGAATGAGGGCTCCCAAAGTTTAAGTCCTGGTTTAATCTGCCATAAGTTTTAGAAAACAATATAACTTATCCATATTTGGGAAAGTGTAATGATTTTATCGAGAAAGTTTTGTTTAATTTTTGTATGTTTTTAGTTTTGCTGGTTCTCTAAGAAATAAACTCATTTTTCCACCATTAAAACATAGAACATAGAATTTATAGGAGGATTATGCGATACAGCAGTCAAAAATTATAGCTCTAGAAAGTCAGCTTCGTTGGTTAAAACTTTATAACAGTCCAATTCACCAAATGCTGCCAAAACTCAGAAAATCACTTTAATTTTCCCTTCAAAATGAAGAAAGATCTCACATACCTAATTTAATTCCCGTCTCGCAGACTTACACCTTAGTCCAGCCCTGTCAATTGACATAAAGAGACGTGAAAACGATATACGGGTTCGTAAGAAATCATTTACGGGTGTGACGGCCGACGGGACCATTTTATGTGCAATTGCACCTGAACTGCCGTGTGCCTGTGCAGTGTGCAGTTATATTCTCTCGCGCTACTGCCACACCGTTTGTCTATCGCGCACAATTATTATAACCGACATAAAGTCAATTATTAACTTAAACGAAGTGCAGTGCCCGATTAGCTGGTCAATTAATCGTTGTCATCCCCACAGATGTCTCTAGTAGCAGATATGTATTGTATGTAGGTATGAATGTATATCTTTCACTGTCTCTTGCCAAAGATATAATTGCTACGAACGACCAGAGTTATGGACTTTGCTATGGAATCTGGAAACATTTATAATACAGAAAACCAACTTAATTCAACGTGGACTGTGGATTTAGTCTTGGTCTTAACGTAATTAAAATTCTCGACGGTACAGTGTGGTGATGTGTTGCAATAGATTAACGGCAAGTTGAGTGGCCAGAGAGTGTTGAACATTACCTACCTACTTAGTGACAGTTCGATGTGACATTTGTAAGACAATCTTGACGAGTAGTTATTCAGACACTATAAGCTTAGAAATATGTCACCTCGAAAAATGAAAGTTTAATAGGTATTTTGCTGATGTTGAGATGCACCTGTGTTCAACACATAAACGGGACAAAAAATCACTACCATGAGACAGGTTTTTTTTTGTTTGGATTACATTTGTAGATATATTTTGTTAGACAAGCAAGGATCGATTAGAAAAATATTGGTTTCGCACGATATATGTTTTATGGCACGCAATGGAGAATGGGAACACATGTTCGGATTGAAGTTAGGTGGAGCATGCCAAGAATACATTTAACAATTACCACGACTATGACGCGAAAGCGGCGACGACGTTTGAATGGCTAAATAGTGTTCGATAATTGCAATTTAAAAACTTTCGATTTTTATCGAAAATCGATCTTTTAGACTAATGAATTGAGAAAATCGATTTCCAAGGACACGAGTATAATTTATTCAATGCGAAAAAGTAGTTAGGATGTTGAAAATACATAAAGAGTAAAAGATCATGCGAAGTATCGTTGAAATTCGTCGCATACAAAAATAAACTTCTGTTTGGAACTTTTATAAATTTAAAATTAGACTTTATTAGATTTCGTTTTTTTCAAACACCAGTCTTATTTATAAAAATATTCCAAAATAATGTCTAACTTTGGACAGCTGTCAAACTCCAAAAACTTATATATAAACTTAGGTATATAATATAATTATTATATTTAATTAGAATAAATTTAAATTGAATAAATATCAAAACATAAAGAAGAAAATTTTCATACCACCTACATTTTCTATTGCCTTTATCATAAACCTGGGTTAATAAAGTCTCCTTACCTCATCAATCTCATTGTTTCTTTTGATAAAATATCCTTTTCTGTTTACAAAATCAATAAAAAAAAAAAAAATCCTATCAGTAAGTTAACCATCAAAGTGTCAAAAAGCCTCGACAAACCATCACCTGATTATGATCTCGTTTCACTTTCGAAAATCCATTCAAAATCACCCCTATAAATTACAACTTATTAATTAACATTGTTGCAAAAGTAAATATTCTTCACTATACCGATAGTCACCCCCCGCCGCCGCCGCCATGCGTCGTTCTTCATCGTTTGCGATGCGACGCCGACTCGACGTCGTGTGGTATTCCTGCTCTGTCACGCATTAAATCTTGACCATGGTATTCACATCGGAGCCAAACACAAGCCAATCCAAGCTCTTAATTTGTCATTATTATTTATTAAGCCCAAGCAGCAGTATCAAAGATAAATGTGGAATCCACTGAATCGAAGACGCATAATAAAATCCAAAAACAAACGAAGAAAGATAAATCGGTTCGGTCTGAACAGGCCATAGTCACAGCCATCTCAAGTCAACCGGTGTGATGGTGTATTTCCGTCTTAATCCGATCACGGCAATAACTTAGGGAGATGATAATGCCACAATAACAGCGCCCGAAAAAAGATCAATCTGTCGGCTTAGGGGCAGGAACAAGCGCGAAAGTCTTCTCGATTTCGCTCGCTCTCTCTCTCTCTCTCTCTCTCTCTCTCTGCGACTGCGATCATCGTTCAAAGATTGCGGCTTTTTAATCGCTTCGATGCGACAGACGCGAGACGCGACGGCAAGACAGTGGCTGCATCCCAATTGAAAATAAGCAACAACAACATTGAAGCAGACGAAGAAGCGGCGGAATACCAAGACGTCCTTTATCCGAAGCTGCATCGAATTTCTGAGGCGAGTGCCACGCTCAGATGCAAATTAATTACGCCTCGTCCGATCGATAAGACAAATTAAAACAAATCTCCTCACGATGTGGTTTAATCCTTTTCGCATTATGACGTGGAATTTTTATTTATTACTCTTGGCTTTTCGGATGAATGGCAGAATGCAACGATGCGAAGGTGAAAAATGTTAGCTGTGAGATATTCATCAATTTCGACACTTTGATTTTTTTTGTATAAAAATAAAATTTTGTTTGTCAAACAAACAGCGCTGTAAAAGTATCATTTTTGAGTTGGAATCAAAATTCTAAAATTTCGAGTCAATATATACATATAATGGGAAATCCAATTGATATTGCAAACAAGTTTTTGAAGATTTGCCAAGAAAACAATAAAAAAAAACTAAAAACATGGACTCTATAGAATTTGTCAAGCTCAAGGAATTACAAAAACAATTGGTATTTGGGACTTTAGATAAAACTGCATTAGGATTTTTCAAGGCAGTTCTACGATGTACTGAAATCCTATATTAATATTACCTACCAAACCGTACGAAGAAGGATATTCGCAACTTAAGAAAATTGAATAAGGTGAAGGAACCTCAAGGACGTGTCGTAGGACCAACACTGTTTTTTTTATGTACTAGGGATTTTTCAATGGATAACAATGCCAAAATGGCCACCTTTGCAGATAATGCTGCGATATTTGTGCCTTATGAATGTGCTGTGAAGGCTACAAAAAAATTGAAACAAAATACATACTTATTAATAGCCGCGTTTTGGTGAAAGTGTATAGCAAACAAACAATAACAGAATATTCACTCTTATTTGTTATTGTATTCATTTAAAAATTTTGCTAAACTGACTATTCACTTTTTCAACAAAAAAAATAGTACCTATAAAATAAGTTTGCTGATGGCTAATGTTTTATTTTTATCAACAGTAAAGATGTACCTTACTCTAATATTGCTAAATACTTTGAAATGACCTTTGATGCCCAGCTAAAATAAAAAGAGAACATGAAGAAGAAAAGAGAAGAAGAACCAAAGCCTATCAAGAGTTGATGATCTTAGAGCGATGTAAAAGTATTAAAAATTAAACTTCCCCAAATTCGGTTTTGAATTAAGAAATGAATTCGCCAAACTTTTCATAGATTGGACCTGATTCAACTTAGTTGTAGCTTTTTTATTTTTTAAGAATATGTCTAGGATAACGCACTTAACGCGCTTTATGTTTATTTACTTTCATTATCTTCATGAAATATATACCTTTCAGAGTACGTTACGTGAACAACTTTAAGTTTATTGACCTCCTCCGCTATATGAACCGCATGGCCAAAATGATCACCCTTGTCAGCCGGACAACCCACAGAGGAATTAGAACTTGAGTTGTGTCACCTCTTTGAAGTGCGACGACGACAACGCGTCGTCGCCGTCATCATGTGGCGAAGCGTCAAGATAATTGCGCTGCGGTGACCATAAAAATCTATAATTGCACCGCTACTGGTTTCTGATTAGTAGTTGTTCGGTTGTTTAAGCTGCCAGTGGCCACAGGCATGTTGTTCTCATCATCTCGTCCTTATCCTTTGCCTTGTCCAAAACTCCGAATCGAATCCAATGGAGAATTCCAACTGATGCAGCTTCTTCTTTAAAACTCATTTTCAGGAATTGGTGGAAATTTATTTGGATCTATCTTTTTATGGTCTCCAGCCAGCCAGTCAGCCAGCTAGCCACACCACATCACATCACCAGCGGCTCCAACTCCAACTGCAACAAAGAGCCCAAAGAATTGTCGTTGTTGATGAGAGAAGCCACAAAAGAACTTATGTCACTGTCATGTTGCCTTGACTTGGAACAAATGTAATGAACGGCCGATATTGCCACTTTTTTTTTGTTTGTTTGCTGTCCAGTGTCCATGTATACAATGCCCAGTTTCCACTGTGTGCATCTCTGATGGTTGCTTGGTCGGCTCTTCTCCTCGTCCTGAGAGACTCTTTTACTGGTGATGGGTTGGACACTAGCCTTATGAAAATTAATCAAAGAACTCACTTGTGGTTGGTTGATGTTTTCTTTCTTTTTTTTTCTTTTTATCTTTTTTTCTGTCATTTTTTTTATTTTCTGACCACAATGGCAATCTCCCATCATGGACATAAGGATAATGTGCGGCGCAAATAGATGAATATAACTCTAGCTTTGATTTAGCGATGTTGTTTGGACATTTTGTCTTTTTGGTGGCAATTGCAACAGTCGTTTTAGATGTGGTTTATTAAAGCCCATCAAAGGAGTTATCGTTTGATGTAGGTTTAAAAGTTATATAGGTGCGGTTTGTCGCTCACCATGTGGGGAGCAATGTTCTTTGTGCACTTAATTATTTTAAGAAACATTTTGCTTTTTTCTGAAGGCTGAGGTGAGTTCATCGAGGAAAACAAATAAAACACGTCTTAAAAATGAAAGATCGCGTCTATATTTATTTATTTGAATTATTTTACTTGCTTTATTTATTTTATTTATTTTAATTATTATTCGTATTGTATTGTATTGTTTCCCCTAAGGGTTACAAGTCTCCCACCACACTCTCCTCTCTTCACATCCCTCTCTCTTTACTCCTTACAACCTCTTGTGCCTCTATCCACTCTTCCCCCCTCCCTCCATCGTCCATTATTTCCCTCATTTTTTCCCCAATTGATCTTCCTTCATCTACGCCTGACTTGCAACTTTCTATTACATGTTCCCACGTCTCTTGCTCACCTTCACACACTCTGCACATTCTCTCTTCTTCTAATTTCCAGTACCATCTTTCTCTCACCTCATTCCCTAGCCTGACTCTCGCTGTTCTCTTTGTTCTGTCTGCCTTCCATAGTTCCATCCCGCTTTCAGATCCCCTCGGGCATTACTTCTTTATACCACCTGTTATATCTGGATTCCTTTATTAGTTCCCGTCTTTCCTTCTCCTGTTTTCTTCTTTCTTCCCATTCTACTCTCTTTTCCTGTCGTACTGTCCTCTCTTCCTCCCCTTCCCCTCATTTTCTTTCTCCCATGTTCCCACCGTGATCCTCTCTCGTTTCCATCCCTCTCTCTCTCTCTCACCTCCTCTAAACATTCCCTCGGTATCTCGCTTCCTTTTCCACCTGTTAATTTCTCTTCATAATTCCACATCCACACCCTTTTCCCTGCTCTTATCTCTTTTTGTTTCCTCTCTCACCATGTATCCTGGAGTTTGCCATTCTACCCGTAGTGTCCATTTGAGGTACCTCTCTTGCATTCTTTCCATTTCTTGTCTCTTCTCCCTATTTTATTTATTTATTATTTTATTTATTTTTATAGATTGAATGTCGTTATGTAGATGTGACTATCTACATACATATAACTCGAAAACCTCAAAAATATCAGATAACTAAATTTTGTTTTAGGTTATTTTTATAACGTATTATCTTTATAATGCATAATTGATCCGGGATCTATTTGGTGTTCCGGTGAAGACGCCATTTTGTTTGGATGCACACATTGATCGCTAAGATGACCAACCGACTTCGTGTAAAATTTTCAATATGTCCCATGAGTATTTCGAAGTTCTTCAAACTATCAAAGCTTCATCACAGGGTCGTCAGAAGAAGTGAGTTCTTTTAAAAAAATAAAACAAAAAAAAATTAACAAAACACATATCACCGCCAATGAATTATGCCCTCGCAACGTGCAATTGACATTGGGAATTACTAGACTTGCTACCTGTCACTCAATGCCACATCGAATCGCACCATTAGTAATGGCAAACCGACTTTGTCGTCTTCTCTGTCGCCGTCAACGTGCGTCGTCGTCGGCTCTCAGTATACAAACTTGATGATAAGGTTCCTTTTGGAAGCTTGCCTCAGCCCCAATGTTAACCAAACAACTCCACTTCCATATACGACAAATCAATGCGACTAACTTGGCCAGACACCTCTTGTCACTGTTGGCCATGGCAATAGCAATCCGCAATGGTGATGGCGATTGCTGGTGATGCGACGACGATGCATGGTTAAAATGCGAGTAGTAGCGATTTGTTCGTAGAGCCTCCGTCTAGCACTGCCGCCTCTCTCTAAATCTGTAGGTACCTATACGCCTCAGCTCCACTCAGCGACACGAACGGATCCTCAGATCCTCATCTTTATTTATTGGATTTGATAAATTATTGATTGTCTTGCTGATTTCATAAATACCTAATTAAGGTGGGCTGACAACACTCAGTTATGCTGTAGCTATGTGGCTATTACACCACCGACTTGTCACAGTCTCTGCCGAGGCTGAACTGAAGACCAGCACGCATTGCCGTACCCAGCATTTGCTGCCCCTTCCCCCATGCAGCCCTGGCAACTGCCAGCCGTAGAAAGTGCAGAAATTGGAAGTCGAAGTGGTCCTGTCCTGCTTGTCTGATTGGTATGCGGCTTGATACTACGATTAATTAAATTTAATAAATAATAATGGCCCCATCTCCGATAGCCCAACTCAATGTGCCAGGGAATCTCTGTCGCCATTGATTTATGGTCTCGTCATTCGTTTATATTGAGTTTCAGATTTTAGTCCCAAGATGTTGGGTATATACCTATACCTTTGGAAGCGAAAAAAATTCTGACAAACCGCTCGAAGGTGATTCCTTGAGTTTTGTCAGCCTCATCATGATGATCTGGAATTTATTTCGCGCGGTAATTGACTGTTGTATAAAAATGAGCTTCATTTGGAACGGCCAACTGGATGATGTGCGACTTGGTCAATTGTTGAAAATATTTATGTTATTAATTTGAGCGCATGTTTTCACACATTGGAATTGCAGATGTGCGCCCATGGATTGCTGTCAAAGGCCTCGGAGGTCCCTAGGGGTTCCACTGCGCCGCCGCCGCCACAGCCACCGCGGCCGTTCTTGATTAAATGGAGAGATATATAATGAGAAGCTGTTTAGAAGCTTCTGATGCTGGTGGCTGGTGCTGTCTACAGGCTACTGCCACAACACAACAAGAAGCAGGAAGACGATAATTAATATTGCATTTGATGTTGGTGATGATGATGATGATGCGATAAGCATACTCGCTATATGATATACTCAGTCTGTGGAAGGTGCTGAATGTTGCACCTTTTCAATTAAGTGGTACTGGCTATTCTGGCCACGTCTTGTCATATTTGGACTTGGAGTCAATTGAGAACTTGCTTCTTAAGTAATGTTATGTTGTTAAGAATTGGAATGCACAGTTGCAGCCCGATTTGTACGTGGCAATTATTAAGTGTTGTTATAACATTGACAATTATTATCTGCTATGTACATATGCAGGTTGTCCCAGATACCGAAATTAAACTCGCATTGGTGCCGAAGTCCAGGGCATGACTGGCTATGAAAAATTAATTTAAAATTTTTATATATTTTGTTCTCATGAGAGCAGTAGAAGTGCGTGTGTCTGTGTTGTTTCTTTTATTCTGTGAAAAATGGGAACGCTAGCAATAGAGCTCGGGACGGCCACGCGGTCAATGTTTTCTATGTTTTATTGCTGCTTTGGTATGTTGATATCAAGATAGCACCCCCTTTATTGAACTATTCACTTGATTTAGTGAATAGTTTATTGTCTTGATAATTTGCCGTTAGCTATAGGTAGTCTTTAATTAATTGTGATAATAACAATTTTGTCTTGCAATGATTTCAATGTTTTTTTTTTTATAAGTAAGAAATATAGAACATGATTTCTATGTTTTTTTTTTAATAAATAAAAACAAAACAGAAAACATTGAAAGATAGATTTGAAATTATAAACTACAAATTTTTGAGAAAAATGTTATATTTTTCTTTAAAGGCAAAATGTCAGGTGCCGTTATTCATAAAAAATGTATCAGGGGAATGCCTTAAAAACGCGTTGCTTTGTGTTAGAAAATCGACCCACCCATTTAGGGTATAGCCGAACTGAAAGACAAAATTTCAAGATCCACTTTTTTTATCAGCCTTATATCAGCATTATGTTAAGTTGTATAGAAATCTCCACTTCAGAATTTTTACGAATATCGTAAGTAAAAATCAGTAACACCAATCTGTATCTCAATGACCTCATGATATACCAGTATAATATTTTCTTATGCAAATTAATTCTCACCTCCCCATTAGTAAAAGGAACATAGGTATAGGTTTAGGTATTCTATGGGGAAATATCCTTGGGGCGAAGTAATTCTCTCCAGAAATGGAAAGCAATAAAACAAAAGTTGGAAAGTCAGTTACACTCAAACTAATTTCCGCAAACTAATGCCCAATACCGTTCCTCAGATTCTTATATGTTCGTAAAGGTAACTTCTTCTGCTGAAATACAAATGAAACACAAAACAACATCATTCAACGTCTCTCGTCCCACCTGAATTCAAAATCATCATGAAGCATAAAAATCACCGCAACACATTCAGGATTCAGGACATGGAGAAGGAGCCGGAATTTTGCCGTTCGTCTTCGTCGTCATGGGGTCGGTGGTTGTTTGGTGTGTGTGGGTGTATGTGTGTGTGCTTTACGAGAGCAGTCCATGTATACCTATACTCCTTCTCTTTTAGTAAATTGAATTTGAATAATTGATGGGGCATAATTATTTAGAGCCAGTTGATTAGCCACCGGGAGCAGCAGCAGCACCTAACTTCGTCATATGCATATCTCTACCACCTATAGCCACAATATTGTATATACGAAACTGTTTTTGAGGAATTCTCCTTATATTCCTTGTCCTTTATAGAACGCGCTTCCTCAAATGGAATTCTAGATGTGATTTAATAGCTGGCCATTAGCCTGCCTTCAAATGGATCCATCTCTTTGCTGGCTGATGATGGTCGTCTTCAACAACGTGTATGTAAATTCTTATATCCGGAGGGTATATATCCGAGGATATCATATCCACCTCACTTCCTGGAAATACAGTTTCAGTTGACTCTGAATCCCAAGCACCCAAGAAGAATATTCCTCTCTCTATCTCACTCACATCATAACGCTACACTAACCTTTGCAAAATGAATGAGAACCAAACTTGATTTTTTATTAATGGAATCAGCTATTTGCCAGCTATTAGAGTTAATCCTTCGGAAGATTACACCCCAAGTGAGAAGGAGACTCGTTTTTTGCCATCGTCATCGTCGTCGTCGTCTTTGTTGTTGTTGCTCTTGTCGTCGTGTGGAAGGGGAAGATAAGTTGAAGTTGTTTCCGGTTCTTTGCCAAGCGAGAAACACACTCGGATGAAATATTACCAAACACATTAAAAACCGGGTGCCGAAGGATATTAAACATTCATCCCAGATATCATGCGAGCCATCATGAATGTGTACATATATGTCATGAGTTGAATGTATGGATGAGTGAATTTTCGCCTAAGAGATTGAACGGACTTTGGCTTCGAAATTCGACAATGAGCTCTCATCTTACATCCTTTCTATATATATTATGGAACACCCACAGACACCCTGTTCACGTTCCAAGTTTAATTCATCACTCCGTTTGTCAAGTTAACGAATCTATTTCGTATATATCCTGCCAGCACCATGTGAATGGCAAAGCAAGTTTGAAATATTTTCAGGAACGGATGAGCTGGACTCAAACTTTTTTAGGCCCAAATCAATTTGATTAGGTATTATTTTTCCTCAAGTTTAGAAAGGGGATTGCGATAGCAAGAATATTTTATTTTTCATTTCTTTAATTTTAAATGTCAAATGAGATTTTATAAAACTGTGTTTGGTGACATTCAAAATTTGACTCGCATTTCCAAATATCAATACTGCATATGAGGGATGCGCATTGCGCAGGGTCATGAGTTCACAGTGAATTCAAAATCCATTTAAGTGGGTTATAAGCCCACAAATTGTGAACTTGTAACTCATATTGGTGGTCTAAAAACCAAAACCCACACTGAAGTGGGTCATAATTTCCCTACAAAGGGTATTTTTAATCGGGTTCTAACTTCAAAGTTGTATTCATATCTGTCAAAGCAACTGGCAGATTGGAAACTGTAAGTGTTATTTTACCGTTATGTCGCTTCAACATATTTAAAATAGTTCAAAATTGAATTTTGGTACCGAATTTATGGTTTTGATCGGCAAATTTATAAATTGCTTTATTATACCTACCGAAGAATTGTTTTCAGCGTTCAGCAAAATTGTCACATTTGGAGCGAAGATAATTCAAAATACCGTTAAATAGCGAAAAATCCACATTTTGGTTCCTTTTGTGGGCTGCTGGAATAGAGCTTAATAACAAGATTTTATGGTTCTTAGGAAATTTGACGAGAAGAAAACTTAAATATACTATGAAATGTGCTGAGAAAACTTAATGTGTATATAAGAACAAAAAACTTAGTTTGACATTTTTTTTAACATATTTCATTCACTTAGGTACTTATTTTACTGGATATAATTTTAATTTATTGAAAAAATCATAGTGGCGGGAATAAAAATAAAATTTAACATTTACGGGCGCCTTTTTGCACAAATCCATCCCTGTCTATATTATATGGTGTATGGATATTGGAGCTGGGATGGAAATGTCTGTCAATATGTCGACATTTCTTCTTACTCGCTCTTTTTCTGAATTCCACCCAACGACGACGATTTTTTGTGTCGAGAGAAGTGATATGACAAGGGATTTATTACCGAACCCCGACTCGAAAAGCAAACGACTGACTATACGACTACGACGACGACGACGGCTGGACATTTTAATAATTGATTCTTTGTCATTTGAAAAATTTGAATTTTTCAAATGTCGTCAGGCCGATGTGTTTGTACTGCCGTCACCCCAATTGCCTTGCTATACATATATACTTCCTCCTGTTGTTGCATGCAAAATTAATTGAATTGAATATTATTGTTCGAAGAACTGAACCATTAAAAAACCAGAGTCGTCGTGTCGGTCGTCGTCATCGTCGTAGGTGAATATGGTTGCATCAGAAATGGGGTATTCCATTGTATGTATGATGGTATGTATATTTGAGGTAAAAAATTCCGGAAATTGCCCCGGGTTCCTATGCCTTATGATGATGATGAGACTCTGTGTATGCGACTTGGATGAACTTCTGGAGTAACTATATCCTAAAGTTAATAATTTAAGTGACTCGTTGATGAGAAGCCACCATACATTTCGGGGGAGTGGAGTTATTTTGTGGAATATATACCTTTTTTCATTCATTCTGTTGAGGAGGGTCGTATATAAAGTCGATGGAGTTGGAGCAGATGGGATCCAGATCCAGCATCAGCAGCTTCCGTTTTGGTGAATGAAATAATTAAAATTTCAGCACATGAGTGCTGCTCTGCACTCGTATATCATTTAATCATCTGGTAAATGAGAAAATTTTGCACTCAAACAAAAATGATTAAGCGTCATGAGGGAGCTCGAACTGGAGCATGGGGAAGATGGAAGGATAGCGGGTGTGGGGGGGGGGGTAATTCAGAATACAACATCTACTCTCCTTATTCAACATCTCATTTGAATGTGTGTTTAATTGGCCTGCTGTGGATTGAATGACTAATGTGGGATGCCATATGTGTTTGTGGTGTTTGAATAATATGCATTCCGGAATATTTCAATTGAATTTATCAGACTCAAGTGGAAGGCCAACACTCTTTAGTCCTTGTCTTCTTTGGGAATTGTTTTTTAAGTGGCAAAATGTGAGTACATATATAGGTATTGCACTTGTTTTTGAGATAATTACATATAAACATACGCATATATATCTACGCTTATATCTTCTTACTGATGATGATGATGATGATGAAAATTTGATACTATTAGTTTATGTCAACATTAAATTGATGTTTGGAGTGCGTATGTGCTTATATAGGTACACTTCACATCAAACCCTTGGCTTTAATTTAAAAATTAAAAAAAAAATTGTGTGTGATGTGAGCCTCAATGAAAGATCCGGCAGCCTCACATTAAAAACACTTCGATCCCATCAGGATTTACACAAGGTAAAAAGATATAAATTTGTTCAGGAATAAACGAGTTGGATGCAAATTTGCGTTGGGGAAGAAAAATTATGCACGACTATGGGTTGGACGAGCTTGAAAATTGTTAGTCCTGAATATTGTAAACCTTTTCATCTGATTTTAAAAGAAATAAATAAGTTATCAAAGACTATATTTTATGCCACCCTGCCAAAAACGTAGTTTGGTTTAAGGGTAGATAAAAATGGCGGCAACGAGCAAGATAGCTAAGTGAGCCAAAATTGGCGCTAGAATAAACAGTTTTGATATTGGTTTAAGGGTACTAGGTATGTAATTTATTTTACGTGGGTAGTGAGTACACAAAAATGAACAATAAAGTACAGTGCATGAAATGAATTTACTTGAAATCATCAATACTTACCAAGGTACACGTTGGAGCGATTTTTTTTTTAATATTTTTTTTTTTTTAATAAAATCTTTAACATTTTTAAGAGTCAAAATTGCTACACCATTTTTTAGTATTTACTACTGCGGAGTTAAGAAATCAATCAGAAGTCATCCTTTTCATTTTCAAAGTATCGAATTTTCAAAACATTGTTTTAATTTTTTTCTAAACAATTGACTGAAACAATTTTATTTTAAAACAATTAAAAATGGATTTCTCGCTTGAAAAAAGGTAAAACATGACATTGTAAGTGTTGCCGTTGACTTTTTATGATTTTTCATATTTCAAGTCAATTTTTAGATAGGATGCTTACTTAGGTACTTACTTAAGGTGGGGTTACAGTTCGAAGGGGAACAGGGCCTCAACCAATAAGCTATCCATGCTTGGTCCCTAGCTAACTGTCTACAATTTCGTACTCCAAGTTGGTTGAGGTCGCATTCTTCCTCTATACTGCACCACCCCTCGGAATTAGATTCAAAAACTCTTTGGGCCGGAGATTTGTTGTCCATTCGTCCCGAATATCCCACCCACGACTGAGGGTGGGATATTCGGACGAGTTCATTGTTGTATCTTCTCCTCCACTTCCTTTCAAAACAACATAATATCGTTGGCGTATGCGGGGACCTTTGAAAGATTGTGCCTCTAGTGTTGACGGCAGAGTCTTGCACTATTCTTTTACACGAGAGGCACTAAGTGGAAATATAACTGATTGGTGTGGATAAAGTGCCGTCAGCATTATTGGTCCGTACTTCTTCGCTTGGAACTACCATCACCATCATTTGGAGAGCGTTAAACCGATCGATGATATTCGATTTATTTTGGTTCAAATTGGATGATATGTATGTCGTTCCAACAGGACAATGCTATATCGTATACCACACATCTGCCGATGCAACGGGACACATTGTGCATGAGTAGGGCACGCTTCCCTCCCACGTTAAAATAATCCATGCCCTCACTAAAATTCGCGGCTTACAACTTCTTTTCTGCTCGCGTATCGCGAATTTAAAATAATTTTGTTTTGTATGTATGGATCACCGGTCCTTTGGATCCCTAGGGAATTTATTTTACGAAGCATTAAGCAGTTCATATAAAATCGTTTAGTCTATAAACATGTTGTTAAATTTAATCTTAGAATTCCTGGTCTCATTGACCTCAGATAACCACATCAAGCATCAATTTCGACTGAAATAACTAAATTTCAATCAACCCCAGCTCTATCATCAAACTAATAACCGCGGCACGATCTCTGTGTACGATGTGGATACATTGTTGTAACGTATAAGCCTATCAAAAGATAGTCATAGTTAAAATGTTGCATCTATACCTCGTTACTCGAATGATTAACTAGTAAATAACTCATTTTAAGCACCTGTATCTATCCGTCTCATGTCGAGGAAATCATTCCACGCATTTATTTCTACAGCTTGCCAAGGCAACAGCAACAGAAAAAAAAATTGTGCTTGCCACTTTGTGGCATCAACCTAACTTAACCCATCATCAGTAGTATTGCTATTTTGTTAATGCTATTAAGACTCCAGGCACTGTCGCGTTCCAAGGCTCGTAAATCATTTAGTAAAATGGCACACGAAATGTCAAAACATTCACTTTTGTTTGCCAAATAGACTTGGAGTTGGTTAAGCTTGGCTCGATGGATGTGTTGCCTTTAAACGCCCATGCTCCTAGTCCCATAGTTAAAAGTTGTTTCAACTCAACTGTAATTCTATTGACTTTGTCACCATCATAGACAAACTGGGAACTCAAAACATGTAACGAGACAATTAGGAAACATAATGCACTGACATGAGTGGTAATGACGTCCATGGTTAGATATCAGGCTTTGTTGGAGCTTGTGTAGAAGGGGCAAAATCGTCGTCGTCAATATGGTATTGTGGGAAAGGACAACTACAGTCAGTGATGGTGGAATCAGTATACATAATATATATAGATACCCAAAAAAAAAAAAAAAAAAAACAACAAAAAAGTCTCCACTCATCAGAGTTATGTGGTGCTGTTAGATTGTGGCAGCAGTCAGTACAGGGTGTGTAGAGGTAGGTCGGTTACAAAGCTCAGCGTGGTGATCAACCCACGCGACCCATTTAGGGTCCCACCAGCATGCCAGTGTTCGTTCATATAAGTTAAGCTGGACCCAGCAGTCGTTCGTCGTCGAACAATAGTCGTAAATGCGACGCGCGATAATTATTATTTTTATTGTCTCGCTTAAATGTCGCCCCGTTGTCGTTGTCATCGTTAGTGTCGCTAGTGTCGCTAGTGTTTCGCTTTTGCCACGAAAACACGACAGAACTCACATGGAAGAGCGTGCGGTGAGGTGAGGTGTGGTGCGTTACGTCTTGCGAGCATGGTGTTTATAGGCATGGAGATTGTCATGTTAACCAGTCTTTATGATCGCTGATTTTACAGGGCGGATACAATCGGACACAAAAACAACGGTCTTTTTGGCATAATTTTGCCAAAGTGCAATATTTTGTGGTCTAACAATGGCAAATATGTGCGAACACCAACCAACCACCTGGGGTTACCATTTCGCCAACGAACAACAATTATATGACAGCATGTGTGTGTGTTTGTTGTTTGTGCGACACAAAATATCTAACGTGCAGTCATAATTGTTAGATTTTCATGTTTAATTGGATGTCATACAATACATTATAGATGTAGAAGGCTGATCATATTTCTCCGAAGGTTGTACATATGCCTTATGTGCATGTGCATACCTATAGGTTGCGGTGCCAAATGATATTTTTCATGATAATTGCATAATTTTTCCATCCCAGTAGGTTCCATTGTAGGAATAATGTCTTGCACACTCTGAAAGCCTATATAGGTAGTGAGTTATATGTATTCATAGGTACATTTATATAAATTAAATTATGGAAATACTGACCACCACCTGGCAAAGCTTGGGTTTTATAAATGATTCAATTAAATGTGCTATTTCATTTAAAGGAAAAAATAAAATTAGCTATAATAACGACATGATTCGCTTCCATACCATAATCGATATCAACATACTCTTCAACTTAAAGTGTCAATTTTTTTAACTGACTACGATTAAATTTTTGATTGGTATTTTCATAACTGTATTTATTAGAATTCCTTAGAACACTCTTGGACAGTTGTCCAGCTAGCTATTGTGTCTAAATGTCTCCTTATTTATAAGCGCATTATATGTAAAACAATTTTCTAAATATGTCCTCATATTCTCAATGAATACCCTGTAATCTGTCAATTTCATGATATTATGCATATGTTTTCCAATGCTTATTTAATTAATCGTGCCCACTTTAGAATGAGTTTGGACATAAAATCACCACTGTCTAAGTTAGACAATTGTTGGAACATGTCTAACGTCTTCTAGTTCTTGAGAAAATCTTTAATTCATTGTTTAAGTTCCTCTTAGGATCCTATTTCTACATTCCACTTAGTAAGAAGTAGAGTAGCTTTTGTTATTTTCGATTTCATCAAAAACTATAGAAGTCACTTTAGCATCTGGTTTTTTGAGTTTGTTAAAAAATTGAAAAAAGCATTGAATATTTAAAAAAAAACATAGTAGGTATTTATTAAATATTAATAAATAACGTAAAATTTGTATTATATTTTTTAATTTGGAGTTTAAAAATTAATTTCACTATTAACTATTCACTAAAAGAATTTTATTTAAGCTTGGTACGCTGCTGATGCGAAACGAAAAATCCCATACAAAAACGACATAACGAAATCATAAACGAAAAATTTCGTTTTGCAGTACGCAGTTCGATGAGCCAAATTGATTATTCTAGCAGATTATTTGGAGAAGTGTCCGTTCTTTTTTCGTACAGAATTAATTGTCCAGACCAGTGCTGCCGTTTTACAAATTCCAAGAGTAGCACTTTCCATAAAATGGGGAGCATTTTTGGAAGTTGAGGAGCCCCGTTAAAAATGAAAAGAAATAAAAATATGTTTTTTGTATTGATATTGTATGTTCAATTTTTAAGCCGGGATGTGAGAAATCAGAATCAGGCAGTAAAGGAACCAGATGTTACTATAGTCGCCATTCCGACAGCACTGGTCCAGACCATTTATTGTGTGCGGAAAAATGACATTTGAGTTGTATTCGTGTTTGTATCTGTTGTTTCTTTCATATCAGCGTGCCTCTCTGTGATTTTTATTATTTTTGTATTTTGTTTTTGCTGTCTTGTGTTGGTGTCTTGGGTGGGTAATTTTTCGTTCTAGTTTTCGTAAGAATTTCGCCGTGCGTAGTGTTGGAGACCAACGAAATATTTCGTTTCGCATCAGCAGCGTACTAGGCTTAAAAGAGAACAAAAAAATTTAACTTTTTGCTTTAAGAAAAGGTATATAATATGATATTTTAGGTGTTGATTTTTAACTATTTTTTTTTTTGAATTTTTGTTCGGAAATTGCCCCACCCCTCCTTTGCTTGTCTTGATCCAAAGTACACGACCTAGCCTCCTCCCCGGCTTAACACTGGTAGACAAAAAATCTAAATGGCGTACAACATTAATAAAAGAAGTTTAATGTAAAGTAAACTTAATTAACCATAATTAATCATAAACAATAGTACCTATACCGTTGTTTTGTTTCGGTGAAATGGCAGCTCTTGAAACTGTTCAGGTTTATCTTCAGATTATTGACATGTATTTTCCAGAAATTGTCCCCATTGCTGAACAAAATTTTGTTCGAAAACAATGGAACTTTTTCAAGAAAATTGACCATTTAGAATGGATCATGTTATAGCCGTCAACATTTGAAAGAAATAATATTTAAAACATAAGAAATTGTTCTTTTGTATGCTTGTAAATATTTTTTTTTTGTACACGCGTCTATGACTAGACGATTTGTGTGCAGATGGCCTAAATTAAACATCCGGACCGAAGTCTTCCAAATTCAGGGCACACTCGAAAGAGTGCTTACCTGCCGTTGTTAAGTATTTGAACAAGGTAAGGGTTTTTTCCTTTTTAATATTTTATAGAAATAATCCAGGAAAATTTGACGAAAAAAGGTCAATCTTTGAAGCAAACTAAGCTGAAATTTTGTAGAGCTTAATTTTTATATTTTAAAAATTTCCTTAAAAGAGTTATAAATTTGGTACATGCTTTTTGTAAAAAAATCTCCAAAAATATTTTTTTTTTTTTTTGAAGAGAAGAACTTTTGCGATTTATCGATTCCTTGAGAGAGGCAAAACCTGTGAAAAAACTAGTCTTTGTAAGAACGAAATTTTTAGAAAAAGCATCTTCATTATTTAAATATGTGTTGTATTTGAAGAGCTACCTATATGTATCACAACTGAAAACATCTATTAAAACTCAATTTGCATCTTAATTTCTTTCTTAAATTAAAAAAAGGCATTCTACTATTAGGTATAACGTATAAGCCATTTAATATTTAATTTATTTAAGAGTTTTCCTCATCCTTACATTCATAAGCTGAGCCCAACTTTTTTTTTTTTTGGCACCAACCGTAGGATGCTGTTGACAAATCTGCCTCCTCAATCAAATTTGTCACCTTAATTATCCCAATAAAAGTAAAACGATAAAATTCCGTTCTATATGACCACCAAAAAATAACTCCTTTTGATTTATACAAAGAACAAAAAATGACACCACACACAAAAGCACTAAATGTGTTAACAAAAAAAAAAAAATACCTTTCCAACACTTGACGTTGTCCTGCTGCGAACTTTTATACATACAAACATCCACATACACATCTATCGAAAAAAAAAGTCCTTTTTTGGTCACAATTCAAGCGGCCAGATGGCAGAGTATTAAGTCCAGTAAAAGCAGCTATACCTATACCTACATACATATTCTGGTGTAAATGGACCAACGCCAAGTGGACAGACTTCAAACAACCTCTCCACATTAAGTTTGACGCTGGCAGACATCTGTGTTGAATACTAATTTCGTGTACAAAGAAGGTGCTGAAAAATTCATATGTTTCCCACCCAAAAAATGTTTGCAATAATCAAAAAAAAAAAAATGGAACCACAAGGAACGAATATACATTTCCAACGCAGGCAACTGTGACGAAGGTCCACACTTTCATATAGCCAGCTCCGAGATGGCGAGATCCCAGAATATGGGGACTCCGTGACTCCGCCATAAACTCCGACTGTGCTGTTGGTGTATTATATATGTACTTGATGCAAGGCAGCAGGGTTGTAAAATTATTCCTTTGATTACTTTTTTATTGCAGCGCACCTATTTGGTGGAACCCAGAAGAGGGCGCAAAAGCTCGTAAAGCCTTTATGATGGGATTTTGACGTATGGAACAAAAAAAAAACTCCAAGATATGGGAACAGAGCGCAGTTCAAACACAGTTGGGTTTCAAAGTTGACGAAACTGTCAAAGTAATCATCAAAGTGTATTCGTGAAGATTGTCTTCCGATGTCCTGTCAGTCATCGGCTACGACTTTGACTTCGGTGACGGCGGCGGCGTCACAGCGATGGTTCTTTGGTGAAAGGAAGTCTCAGGGCCCTGATAGTTTATCATTGTGTTGATTCAGTAGATTCATGAATCATCAGCAAGGTTGCATAAAAAGCTGGCTAGGTATTTACTTGCTATAGTTTTTTGCAACCAGCTATAGCCTCAGACGGAGCCACCCCGCTGTGTGGAGTCACAATCGACATGGCATGGACTTATTCATGGCATGCGATTTATGCATGAACACTGGAATAGAAAAAACTGTCGTGCCATAGTGCACATATTTAACTGTCATATGTGAGCAATATGAAACTGTGCAGTTTGCAATGCTCTGGCGGAGCAAAAAGCTAAAAAGTTGTCAAAGAATTCCAAAGTTATAGGTGGTAATCCGCACGCTATATTATGATGATATGATGTTTACCCTGGTATAATATGGAAGCTATACATATAAGCGATGATGACTCAGTGGGGCAGGTAGTGATGACAAACATGAATACTTAAATAGTTTTCAACTTTTTATTTATTAATAGATACATAGATAAAAACTCAAAAATGAACAGCACGACTTTGAGTTTTACTTCCTTTTATTACATATAGCCGGCATCTTATGCTCATATAATATCAACGCCCACGCCTCACAGAGGCGCAATTTGATTTCATAGGGGGGCATTTTTAAAATTAGGCTGCATTACACTTCGTTTGAAAAATCTATGCTTCTTGTGTTTTCACCCTTGGATATATATTTATGAACGCATCCAGGATATGTCATTCATCAAAATGCGGATTCAATGCCATAAATGACTTACGGCCATGTTATTTACTCGATTCATCTAGATTAAATAAATAAATAAATAATCGGGATGTATCGAGTGAATAACTTGGTGGTTACTGATAAAGCGATAAAAAAGATATCGTCTGGATTAAAAAAAAAAGAAAATTAAACAAAAGTTTTCGAAATTTTAATTTGACATAAAATCTATTTGCAGGAGGCTAGATGCCAAGGATTTTACTAAACTTAAATATTACATAGATTTTACTATTATTGAATTTTTTGTACTTGAAGTTCGGTTTTACAATGTTTTGGAAACAAATTTACTGTGTTTACTTATTTTCTATGGATTTCTTCCAAAAAAGGGCAGTTCACATTCAACGACATGTTCATCAACATGCATCGTGTCGTTAATGTGAACACCAGTCGAACTAGCTCTGTGTCTGTAGTTAATTTTTTTTAATAATTTGGTCTGTCGAACGACCGCTGCTGTAGTAAATGTGAACACCAGTCGGACAATGGAAAATTTCAATTTTACGTCTTCTTTCAATTTTTTTCGTAAGATTAAAAGAGAATAGCGCAAAATTTTAAACGATTTAGTACGAAGTTAAAGCATTTTTACTATGATAAAATGGCTTTAACATCGTACTAGATCGTTAATATTTTCCGCTAATGCGTTTAAATGTAAGCAAAATAATAAAACGAGAGATGAAACAAATAAAATTAATGCGCTAGTATTGGTACAGATAATGAGTTGCGTCTTGCGTGCCATTTTCGTTCTTTGAAAATGTATTTCAGTCGGTACGACAGTCGTTGAATGTGAACGCTACCAAAACGACTTGGGTCGGCCGACACGTCATTGAATGTGAAACTCCCTAATATCAGCCGTTCAATTTTTTTATTTGACATTTCAGATTTTGTACGTTAAAAATTGTTTAGGTATAATATACATATACCCCAATTACACGCCGCAAAACAGTATGTATCGATGTATAGTGTCAATAAGGTTTTATGGTCGTGCAAAATGGAGATATATGCCGACACAGTGTTTCGAGTAGTATTGCACCAGTATAGTATGCCGAGTGGTGTGTAAAAAGGGACGGAAAGCTTTACCGATGCGATTTGATTTTTTTTTTATGAAGTTTGCCTCTTGCGTTTGTTTTGAAGTGATTTTTTTTATTTATTTAAGTGAAATTAAAGAATAATTCACTATGGCAGAAACCGACGAATATATCTGGCTTCATTCCGGAGCGAAAGTTTTATTAGAAGTAATAAAAGATAAGAAAATTGTTAATCAGCCTTTTTATGAGTTTCACCCGGAAAATTTGACATTTCACTTTTCGCCTATTGCGAGTTTCGCCGGAAATTTCATATTCGAAAAATTATACTTTTTGTGAACCTGAACATTTCTCATTTCTCAATCAAATGCTCATCGTTATAGTTACAAGTTCGATTCTACTGAAAATAAATTGTGTTTTCACATCTAACCGAAAATGTTTGTTTCGTTTCGTATCCTTTCGTTCTAGTCAAACTGTGGGGGAAAAACGAAAATGAGCTTTTAATTTCGTTTTTTTTTTTCTATCCGAGCCCCCTATATACGTTTGCTTTTGCATTTTCAGTTTCTTATGCCGATAACTAACACGCTACACATCAAACTACGTACAAAAAAATTTAAATTCAAATTTTAACCAAAATATCATAAATATTTCCCTCCAACGAAATGGTAAATGCAGATGAACCGATGATGTACAGTATATATCCGGATCGTGCATTCGATAAACAATTTTTCCCAGAGACAAAAACTCTATTAGAGTAAGTTCCTTCTGCTTCCGTTATAACCGACATTTACAGTGCCATATTGTTTTTCTTTTATAGCACTTCCGCTGCCGCGTTTCATTTTCATTTTCCCTAAACCAAGAGCTAAGATGTTTACACATAAAAAAATAATAGCGATTCTTTAGCAATTTTGCATTAAAATGAACCTATAGAAACATCATTAATTTCATTAAAGCTCAATGATTAAGAACTTAAAATTATACACAAAATACAGATTTTATTTTATCAAATTATTAAAAGGAAATAAAATGATTGATGTTATATAAAGGCATCGTCAAACACTAAAATTCAGCTACAATTTTATACCAACTCAAATATAACCATATATCCGTCTAGACATACTTAACCCGCTCAAATGCTGAACAAAAAGTATCACAAATGCAAACAACATTTCCCAAAAAAACAAAAAAAAACCATCCATGAAATTCTCCACTTCAGACATCCATTCATCTACACAATGCAATCAATCCGTTATCCCTGTTTTTATTAAACACCAAACAAATTCAAATAAACATCAAATCAAACCCTTTACACACGCACGTCACGTTGATATATCCCAGCAAAATAATATATCAATAGACATCCTCATATCCACCCACATCCAGCGTAGCCATTCGACCAGGCGAGACCCTCATTGAGCACTTCAGAATATCCTTAGCCGCTCCCAACACCCAACAACCAACAACGGACAACACACAAACATCCATGTCATGCAAATAAAAAAATACTAATTCCCGGCAAATAATAATATAAATCTCTAACGTCTAACGGCACGCACCCAGTATATATGGCAAACAATTGGCAACCCTTGGAAAAGAGTGTGCGTGATCGGAAAGTATTTTCAGCAATATATTCGGCTAATAAACAGAAAATTTGTTTTTACTCCCTCCGCCTCCGCCTCCGGTCCCGGTGTGTCTGTTTTGATAATGTCCATCCGACCGTCTGTCTTCGCTGTCTGTTTGTCAATCGTAAATCACTTCAAACATCCTCGAGTGGTGCACGAGGGCACAGGGCAAGCGAGGGTGGCGGGCGCAATAAAACACAAGTCTAACATGCGTTCCAAGGCGGAGAAAAATTAGATTCTTATTTCCTGTGAAGAAAGACAGTGACACTGCTGCAACGCAAGAAGGGTGGAATGGATGTTAACGAGACGGACGCGAATAATACACTGTCGGATACAACGGACAAACAAGAAACAGGAACAATAATATTTTCCTTCTGATATCCGTTTGGTGTCATATCGAGGCATAAACGACCAAACTAAGACAGACAGCCAGACATTTCACAACTATATATTTATTTTCTCCGGTTATATAAATGAATGTTATACTATCCTTGCAGCCGGAAAATTATGACTTCCTTTATGAGAGTAAATGGCTTCCTTTTGCTGAGATTTTTCTTAATAGTTTTTAATATTGAAAATGGTCTGCGAAGAAGCAATGTTCCAACTTTAAAGGAAAGTACACTATACCTACATTTTTTTTCGAGTTTTGTACGAAACATAAGGGCTAAGATGAGTGGCGATTTCTAAAGACAAGAGATACTTTTGAAGAATTTATAACTTTCACCCAAGAGCCAGTAGCCCCGGGCTTATTGTCAAAACGTCCAAATATTAATGACAGATTTTCCAAAAATAAAAAAAAAAACAAACCTTAAATTGGTTTTATAAGCATAAGTTGACAATCGTTTACCAGTGCCTCTTTGTGTTACTCTTGCATCGATATAATTAGGCGAGAAACTTTGGAACAAAATACCAAATTGTATTTTGTTAAAGCTAAATAAATAAACTTCGCCCCTGAAGAATCCGGAAAATAACCGGAGAAATGTCGGGAAAAACATGAATCGTTTTTCGACTTCATTTTTCGATGCGATAGCATCAGAACGTTAGTATTTAGAATTTAAAAAATTAAAAAAATGTAAAATCAACCCAAAATTTCAAAGTACGGACCTGCGACGTGCTCATCAAACCTTTTTATTTATTTTAAAATTCTTAAATTATAAAAAATTCATTTCAAGTGGGAACCTTGGCAGTCAAAAACATCCCATAACCAAATCTAATACCATTCCAGCATAAGCACAAGGATGCAATAAATTTAGAATTTTTCGTCCTTACAGTTCCGTGGTTTTGTTGCGCATTCCAGACATTTCCTCTTTAAGGGACAATGTATATTCTCCTCCTTTTTCATCGGAATTTTTCACGAAGTTAATAAATGTGTGTCAAAACCAAACTACCATAGTAAAACTCTGCCGAAATTTAGTGAGAAGGTAGCTTTACTCTTGCTCTGAATACGCCATATCATGCCACTGCCATAAACCACCACACCGACGTGACGCTACATTCAACCCCACTTATTCACCCGAAGGATAATAATTGAATTTATGAAACGACAATTATTTGACAATGCGGCGCCAACAGAATTTCAATGCCCGAAAGGATATTATAGAGGGGGCATCGATTTGCGAGGTATAACCTCGTCACCTGTCAGCAGCTAACTTTATGCGAATATAGCGAATAAAACACTGCCAGCAGGACGGGGGAACGTGTGAGGGGAGCACCCTATGAATACGAATATCAATCAATCACTTGGATCGGATCAGTTGACAAACAATACTCTCTAGGAGTAAGTCTTTTGTTGGGTGCGCTGTTGCTGGTAGCTGGTATGTACTCTGTACTCTGAGTTGGTGCCTCATGTTCCCTGTGTGCGCTCCTTGGCTTGACTTGGCACTGCACGGTACAGTCGATGGTGGTGCCACCTATAAATGGAAATAACCTGCATGTTTGCGGTTCATTAAGGCCAATCAATGTGTTCGACTCGAATAGCCCCAACATTTTGTGATCGATCGACGGTTTTTATGCGCTCAGGTGACGGATGTGTCTCCTTTGGCTTTGGTTTAGCTTTGGTATTATAGCTTCGAACTGAAACTGAAGTGCTGCTCGTTTGTTTCGTTTTAAATGGCCAAAAGACAAAGCGATCCCGCTAGGTTTTTATGGTGATTCCACCATTTGAAAAGTAGGTATGTATTCGTATAGGTATTGCTATATCTACTGGTACAATTTTTTGTTGAAGTTCCATGTGTCGTGTCAGAAGTGATGGGTGGCTGTGAAGCGTGATGCTGAAATGGGAATAGGGATGGGGAGAGCTCGACCAGTTAAGTGATTCCACTAAATCACTGTAATTGATTCCTATATTGCTGGTATTTATGGCACCTTCAGTTTCCACATTTGGACTGTGACATGTAAGCCTACAGTTGACTTCTGTTTGTGTTAATTAGACGATGGTTTTTGTTTTTGTGTTTGTTTCTGTTAGTTTGTTTTGTCGTTTTGTTGTTTCTTGAATATATGGGATGTGGTATTTGCAGCGTATAGATGTTCGAGATGGAGATATATTTTAATGCTGGACAATAACTGAGTGGGAGTCTATTTTTTTGTTTTAGAAAGGGCAATTATTGGTGAAATAGACAAGACAACTTTAGTGACATTTTCTTTGAAATGTCAGTTACGTACATTATTTCTTAATTCAGTCTTGAGAAACATTTAATTCGCCATGGAAAGGTGCTAATACTTTATAGAAATCAATTCATGTGGCTAAAAGTAATGCCCATTTATGCGTCCATCTTGTAGTACAAACTTCTTATGTTTTTAATTTTTCAATTTTATTAGCAATTTGTGACACTTAAATTTTCATATTCAACTTCATCCAGTTTAGTTTATCCCTTACAGAGTTTCCGCCATGTTCATTTAATGTTTGAACTAGTTTTTAGCTATTTTTTTTACAAATTTTTCAAACGATACATATTTGAAATACTACAAAAATCATTGGTACAACAAAAACTTCAGAAAAATCTAGGAATCTACCTATGGACTTTTGAAATTCGAAACCGGGAAAGTAGAAAAAATTTTACGGTGGTGTGTTCCATATTAATGGAAAGAGAAATGGAACATAAATATATTCCCCATTTTTTTTTTTAATTTTCTATTAAGTAAAAAATAAAACGGGTTTTTCGAGATCAATTTTTAGTGGATTTTTTTTTTTTTTTAAGATAAATAAGTTTCCCTTAATTTAACTTCAATCCCTTGATTTATTTCAATTAAAAAATAAAACTAGTAAAGTAGATTTAGTTTCTCAAAAAGTATTGTTTTCATTTTTTTTGTTCAAAATTTTTAGTTTGAAAAAAAGAAATTTCAAAAACTGTTCACTAAAAAAACTTTATTAAAACATATTATTTTAAAATTATTATTAAAAAATAAAATAACATGAAGATAAAATAACAAGAAATAATAATGTTTTTTTTTTTTTTAATTTGAAGTCAATTTTTAAAAAATTACCCCTGTTGTCTCGACACAACACCCTGTACATAAACGCTATCTTTTGGTAGAAAAAATATTTCCGAAAAATTACTATTCAACTGATTTTGATCAATTTTTCTGTAGACAAAGTATTTTTTAGTATTTTTTAGAAAACGATTACTACGATTTTGACTAAATATTTTTTTTTTTAACTAAAAATATCAGTAGGTACGGCCTACCATCTAAAAGAAAGACATTTAACGTTTAATCCATTATACCATTATAAAACCATTTTTTTCTGATTTCGACTATCTCATTATCAGTTCAACCGATTTTAATTAATTTTTTTTTTACAATAAGTTTCTATATTAAAATTTTCAAAAAAAATATTTTGGAATTTAAAAACAAAATGTTTTTTTTTTTTTAATTACATATTTCAAAAATGCAAAAATACCCCGATCCCGGGGCACATTTGACAAAATGACTTTTTTTAGAAAAAAAAAAAATTTTAAAATGTTAAGTTTGATATAAAACAAAAATTTATCTGTAAGTATAACCTCGAATAATCAATGCACCAAATACAAAAAAAAAAACATTGGAATCCATCGAAAGTTTTCGGAAATACAGGCCTTTCAAAATTAAGTGTCAAATGTACCCCCAGTTTCCCCTAGATAACATTTTTTCAAAATTAATTTTTCAACTCCGTGTTAATAATTAATACCTATATACCTACTAGATTTTTTTTATTAAAAATAATAACAAAATTATTTTTTTTACTGCTACAAAGATTTCACAATTTTTTTTTTTCATAAATAAAGATTTATTGAAGAAAACAGACCGCAGCTAGCATAAAATATTGGCTCTCATAAATAATTTATTTGTTTTTAAATCAGATGAATTTTGCTTAAACTATTCAGACTTTAAAACCACTGTATGTACGATCACATAAGTTCATGCGATCCAGTTGAGCACTTTCTTTATTTTGCTGGAGATCGTGTGTTATGATGAAGTGAGTTCAAAAATAATAGTTTCTTTTATTAAATTCTTTTTCGAGTCATTGATTTTTTAAATATTTAATAATTTTTCTATAGTCTCATTCACCTTCTGAATTCCTGAATTATTTTTTTTAAACAAAAACCACTATAATACTTTGAAAGTCCATTGTCCTCTGATTGTGTATAAGGTCTTACTCCGCAAACAGACAGAAGGTAGGTAAGGCAAGGTACTTTACCTATTCATTGATCGGAACATGGTTGTAATCCCACGGTTGCATTGGAGTATAGCCTATCCCTATAATTTCCCTATCCACCTCCTTCATGATGGGTTCCGCACTTGAAGCATGATAGCTTCTTTGTATACATAGCATTATACAGCCTGCAATTAATATTACTGTAATTATGCGTCTAGTTCATCTAGTATCAGATCGGGATGATCGACAGCCGGCCAGAACCACGACAGGGATCAAGCTGAAGAGCGGTATTACCGCATTATGTAGCTACACGGTACAAGGATTGCCATCATCATCATCATCGTCGTCGTCGTCGTCATCGTCTACTTCGTCGTTGTCATGATTCTTGTCTTGCCGGTCGTTGTTGTTGTGCCCTTTTTCCGACCACCATCCCATCATCAGAGCTTCGTTCGACTCAACTTCGGTTGCTGGTGATGGAGCAGGTTAACGTATGCAAAGATCTCACTCTGAGATTCATTTGAATCGCGACATTGCCTGGTGCTGTCAATTAGGGATTTGTTTTGAGGTAAACTGTCGTCTTGTGGAGGGAAGGATTTGCCGATGCTGTATACCTATACTCTGTTCATCTCGGTCCCATTATGATTGAAGATGTCACATAACTTCACTGCGACTCGACTTGACTCGAATGGAACAAGGATCGTTTTTCCTGCCATCATGCTCCTCCTCGTCATCATCCATCGACCATCGTGCTTGGACTTGTTGACGTTGTTTTCGTGGATATCATGTCAATCTGCTGTGGGATCCTCATCCACATCGTCGCTCGGTCGTCGTTCTTGTCGTCATCGTCATCGTCATCATCATCATCATCATCATCGTATCCCTGCGGTTTCTCCATTGGACACTTAATTTAGTTTGTTTACTCTATAACCACATTGATCTGGGCGCTTTCGTTGCATATCAGGCATAGAGGATGCCTCCCTATTTGAGTGACTTCGTTTTGTCGTGATGAGACATCAGATAGTCGGTTGTTCTTGGCGAATTACATCAAGCAAAACAAAAATTAACACACTGTAAAAAATAAAGTTAAACTTAAAAAGTTAAGTTCAAACTAATTTTTTTATGAAGATTGCAAAGGTAAAGCCCTTTTCAGAGCTTAATACCGACCTTAAGACCGAAATTAAGACCCATAATATTCTGACCTTAAAAAAACACCTTTTTCGCAAAGAGTAAAGTTTAGAGTATAAAACTTACTCCGTTAAATTTTTCTTCAGTGATGGGACAGTCAGTCTCTCACTTTTTTTTATTGTTTATTTACCAAAAAAGAAAAGAGTGCATCAAAATATACAGGTCGAATAAGGGCATGCTAAACCATTTTGACGTTGCGTTGACACTCGAACATGATTTTCGTGGAGTATCGTTCTTCTCCTCTTCTCTTCAAATTTATCTATACTCCATAGGTACATACATATATCTACATAAATATTACAGAAACCTCAATTTCTCAGAGCGGTTTGCAAATTGAATTTGTATGCCTTGTCAGACGTCGTCGTCGTTGTTTTCGTCGTTGTTGTCGTCATCTTTTCAATGCCGACTGCCGAGTCCTAACCGCGGGCTAAATTCCAATCAACATGCAAAGTAATTGTACGTCGACATGCTGTTGCAGCTACCTTTTGCTGCTTCTGTGTCCTTCTTTTGAGCATATCCGCTGCAGCTTTGAATTGTTTGTTTTTTTTTTTTTTTTGTGGGAAGAAAAACAAGGTAATTTTGTCAAAGTGCGAGGTAACAATCTTAAGTGACCCCCGGATCCAGAATAAAGTTCTCACTTAAGCTACATTATGACAACAATAATAAGCGTTGAATGAATTATATGACCCAAATCAAAGAAGGGAACATGGTACAAGCAGTCGCCATTGTATAAATAAATAAATATAAAACTTCAACATCACATTTTTCTTTGGCATTAATTTAGCACATGACGACAACGACGATGACTTAGTATAGTCACACACCAAAGTGTGGGCAGCTGATGTTGATTTTAATTGATTGTGGGATGACGAAGCTGCGGATTTGCCTCTGCACAAGTTAGCGGCCGGTTTCACAATGATTGGATCAGCATCAGACTCACACCCAAAAGGATAGGATAGGAGATCAGGGAAGGGTTCTCTTATAGGCAAGAGGAGCAATTATGGAAATGAATATTTTTTTTTTATTTGATCTTAATGGCTTAGCTTAGTACCCAACTAACAAACTCTCCAGAGCTTAGCTCTCGAAATCTGAAAAAAACTCGCATAAGACTCTTTTATATCCCATTGCTATACATAAGAACTATTATCTTGTTATGAAACTTAAAATAGTCCCGTAGCGTTTTTATTTTGAGAGTCAAAAACTTTTCTCTCTTCAAAATACTCAAATCTTATATCTAAATAAATTTCTCTTCTTGAAATAGGATTTTATAAACTTATAGTCTTATAATAATCCTTTTGTGAAACTTCAGCTCTAAACTTATGTTCGAAGACTTCATGATCCCACAACAACACAATTATAAGAGTTTTAGTCATTCTATACTTCTATGAAAACGCTTACAGGATCTGAGTATAATACCTCCTATATCAAGAATATCAGGAGTTGAAATACCAAAAGCTTTGCAATAGGATGCTAATGAGATCATTAATATTTAAAAATTATAAATAAAATAATTTAAATATGCATTATTTTAGAGGCGCGTTGTTGTTTTTCGAGGTAAAAGCTCAAATTATTAGATACATTTTCAACCGCATATATATTTTGGTTCCCATGTGTAAAAAATAATAAATATAAAGTTTCGCCATTATAACGCATAATAATATAATTGATTGACTTAAAAAATAAATTCTCACACAAGCCTATCAGTTTTTTGACATGCGACATACACACAAAATAAAAAAGTAGTTTGTTGCTCTCTGAGAAAATGAGGAAGACAATATTATTCTAAGAGAAAGATACATAATTTTTTAAAGTTTAGTTAGGTTTAGTTATAGTCTCCCTTTAATACGAAGTAACAAGTTCCTGGAAAATTTCTGATATTATCTTCTAATTTCTTCTTATACAGGGTCTTACATTAAGCGCTTCTTATCTTTAAATTTAAATAAAACAATGTGTGTGAGACATCATCGAAATTTTTTATTCAATTGAAAGGCCAATTGATACCATTATGTACATATATGGATTTTAAAATCGTTCAAAAGTCCGGCGCGGCTTCTCTGGGTGGCGCCGCATCTGAAATGGTAAAATTTTCCATGACTTTGGCACATAAATCAGGCTGAATTTGACCGATGATGGCATGAGTTATGTTGGCTTTGAGGACCGCTGTAGTTTGTGTTTGTGGCTTAATCGCATAGACCTGCGACTTCAGAAAACCTTAAAAAAAGTACCTATAACGGTCTTAAATCGCACGATTTCGGTGGTCAATTCACATAACCTTCATGTGAGACGACCATCATGCCCTCGAATCGCTCGTGTAGAATTTCCAATGTGGTGTGAGCTGTGTGGCACGTAGCGCCCCGTTCTGTTCAAACCACACGTCGTTGGTGTCCATATCATTCAATTCAGGCCAAAAGAAGTTAGTATTCATCGACTTACAGCACCCGCCGCCGTTGACGGTGATAGCTTGGCCAACGTCGTTCCGTTATGGACCGATATGACGGGATGCATTGGACGCTCTTACCCCTACCGATTTATTCAAAAATGAACATCATCGCTGAAAATTAGGGTCACTTTCCAACTGCTCTAGAGCCTATTCGAACACACGTTGTTGTCTATGGGCTATTACATTCTGCTCCTGGATCAGTTGAATTTTGTACAGGTGCAGGTCCAAGTCACGTGCCCGAACAGAACACCCAATTTGATAAAACAATTTTATCATCTGTAAGTGTTGTTGAACGCTATATCTGTTCATGGTGATTTGTAAAAAAAGACCGCATAAATGACAGTCATTACATTATTATTTATTTATTAAGTAGCAATAACAGTATTTTTACATTTGGTAGTTACAGATATGGATTCAACATATGGCCGCTTTCTAGAGATGAGCTAAGTCGTGATTTTTCAATCACAGGTAAACCTGTGATTGTGATTTGCAATTCACTGTGAGTTTAACCTGTGATTGTGATTTGTAAATTCAAAATATTATTATGTCCGTTTCGTTCTCCAGACTTCTTATTTCTTCTTCTAGTTCTTTTTCTTTCATAATTCCGCAAAATAAATCACTTATCACGAGCACGACCAATACAATAATTGATTGTTTGCGTAATGAGCATTTCACATTATGTGAATAAATGACAATGAACTATGAAGTGAAACGACTCAAAAAATCACGACTAGATCAACTGTTCTCGTCGTGATATTTGTGAGACCAATATTGTTCTCGTCGTGATTTTTGTGAGTCGTTTCACTTCATAGTTCATTGTGATTGAGGTTGTGATTTATTCACAGAATGTGAAATGCACATTACGCAAACAATCAAATCACTTTTAAGGCAATCACAGTTTATTGGTCAATCGATCACAGGTTGTGATTGTGATTTTGTGATCACAGGTTGGAAATCACAGGTAGTGATTTTTTGCTCTTCTCTACCGCTTTCAACTACCAAAGTTTAGATGTCCCTATTGCAAGACGGCCCTTTATTTATTGTAACTTACTCACGCCGCCGCCGAGGAAATAAAATCGATTTTCTGTGTAGTTTCATTTTAAAGTCTCTTGGACCTTGACTTCCACTAAAGTTTCAAGAGGAATTTCAAATAAATCGTTTACCGGGAAGATTTCGTTCACTCCTCTTACTTCTTCGCCTTCTCGCCTTAAAAACTGAAAGTTGCTGGCAATTCGGTTTCTTCGTGTGAATGGGGATCACTTCTATTTTACATTTTCCTCAGCATTAACTGTTACATAAGCTCTTTCGCAGATGTCGCAGGTTACGATTAAAATATTTCCACGCACACTTAAGCGGCATATGTTCTTAACATGTAAAACACAGTGCGAGCATTAGGAAAATAAGATAAGGTTTAAAAGGAGATATCGATATACATTGGTTTTGAATTTTGGAATATAACAATGAGAGGTAAAAGTACAGAGCATGGTAAAGCATTCTACATTCGTATAGTTTGGTAAAAGAAAGAATCTCTGGTACTTCAAAAATCGAGCCGTTTTCCAGAAAATTAAAAAAAATCGAAATCGTTGTAGATGAGTTAAGAAAATTTTGAACTCCTCTTCTGATGGGGAATCAATAAAAATGACTTGTAAAAAATTTGAAGGGAAACGGTTCACCCACTTAAATTACAGTAGACGCACTCAAGCGCAAATTCAAAAACGAAACCAATTTTTCAGACTTCTTCAATATATTGCAGGCATAGTTAATTTTAATTATAACCTAAACACTTTATTTCACATGAAAATAATGGGTTTAGTTAAGTAAGTTCAAATATTTCTGTGGCAGACATAATTACACAAATTTTAACTATTAATTAAATTTAAATAAAAAAATTGGGGTATGAAAATGAAATTTTTATCTCTTGCTTTGAAAACCCCCAACCTCGCCGAAATTCAATTATTTATCATAAAACATTACCAACATAATATTTATCAATCGCAGCAGAAAGCCTTTGTATGCTAGCGCTGTAGTTTTAAGATTATTATTCTATACATTAATGTAAGATTAATAAATAATAATAATAATAATAATAATAATAATAATAATAATAATAATAATAATAATAATAATAATAATAATACTTTGCAGTACTTAGTTTTGTAAACGTCAATTTGTAATATCGTGGTGCTTGCTCCAACTTTACCAATTTTTATTAATTAAAAAATCTTTTCTCTTATCTCCTGACGCGGAGATAAAATATTTTATAATTCAAGCTGGAGGACAGCTAGAAATGAATACAAAAATAAAAAAAAAATGCAAAATGCAAAATAGTTCACAATTACCCCTTTGACCCTATAATAAAATTTAAATTTTTGTTTTCTTCTAGCTTTGTTGTGGTGGCAGCTTTAAAAATGTCTGTTTATCTTTCCTTTATCTTAACTACCGCTACATGCCAGTTTAAAAATACAAATGAATTAGAACGTGAGAATTATCACGTGATTTCAGAGCCATTGTTTATGAATAAAAAAAATATTTATTCTAAACTCTAATATAATCACCAGCTGCCAGATCAATAATTCGATAGAGCTTGCATGCACCTCGCCCGGTCCGGCTTCTATACTTATAGGAATATGTATGCTGCCAATATTTACAATCAATTTGCAGATATTCAAATTTGGTTTTGTTTTGAGGTTCCATTAAGAATTTGTCGTCCGTTCCGTTGTCTTTATGGTGGTCCTCACCGAGCTATAGAGTCGCGTCTTGTCGCTCGACCAGGTGAGCTATACAACGTCTTAACAACTTTTAAGAGGCAAATAAATTATTATTTTCCCACAGCGCGGGGTCGTAATAATTACCATTCGTGCCTTAAGCTTAAATCTTATTCCTCGCCTCTCCTTATAGCTCTCTACGTACATATATGTTTGTATAGTTTGTAGTTTATACATTCAATTCAAGCCACATATTTCACTATTTTCATATACTGTATATATAGCTTGGCCCAATCCGAAAGGATGACATTTATGGCAGACAGTGGATTGCGAACATTTCATTTTGCTATGGCTTTGCGATAGCGCAGTTGGAAATTGCCGAGATTATTGTTCCGCGAACATTATTTTATGACTCTTTGAATAGGCAACTGGGTCTTAAAATGCAAAACTCGTTGTGGTACCAATTGGGAATATTGCCATCGCAGTGGTGCAGTATTGCCGTTGTGATACTTAAGTCATAGTTTGTGCAATTTTTTTTCGACTTTGCAAAACAAGTGATAACTTTACCACATTACCATTTGCGTTATGCATTTTTGTAATTTATTTCATTTAGTGATTTTTTTCCTTTTTTCGTTGTCACTTTCTTAAATCAAATGCGATTTTTAAAATTGTTCAATGGCAACTCTGGAGACACCCCGTCGGGAGAAGCAGAGAAGAGTCAAGGCGGTCGGTGATTTCTACAAATGCGAGAGAAGCATAGAAGAGTCAAGGCGGTCGGTGATTTCTGCAAATGCAGCACGATAAATCATACCGCAAAACCCAACCCAGCTCAAGCCGCATTCATACGTGGACAGTTTTTGTGTAGGTTACAAGATACAGCTAAAAATATTCTAAGCCAATGATCCAATCTGACAGATTTTTGATCTGTGCAATGGAGTTTGAAATGGACACACATGTCCATGGGGGTTCCCTGAGGGGGACTCTAAAGTTGCTATATGGCCATAAATGTGCTCAGAATAGTTTGTTATTGTCAATCCTTATACCAAGAAATTTTGTTGAAGCTGATGGAGGAGTGTGTGTACAATGTACATATATTTATATGCTCAGTGCTCACAAAATTCAAATCGAACAAATCCTTCCCAAAGGCCACTAAAGTAATTTGTTTTCAGTTAAATTAGGAGTGTGGAGAGGGGAAGGGGTACCAATGTATACCTAGCCATAATACCGACTGAGATTGTTTATTGCAGTTGACATTTAAAGATAATGGACTTTTCGGTTGTTTTCGCCCGTTCAATTAGCGGTGAGTGGTTATCTTGGAGTCGCAGAGTTGGCCCTCTGGCGGTAGATATTAATTAAGAAAATTCGTTGAAGTGACAGTTAGACTTTGAGGGGCGAATTACTTGACTTCATAATAATAATTCATCGAGTTAAATGGTTTGAATCGCATTCGCATATCGCTGTCTGAGTGCGGTGGTGTAAATGTTGATTTAAATTGAATTGGCTATATTCCTAAGAGGAATCTGTAGGTGAATGTCTTTTTTTAAATTATTTCACAGAGAACAGGTGTGATCAGATATACTATCGAAATTGTTAATGAATTCTTTTATTTTAAATCGATCAGAGATATAGAGTCAAATTGAAGTAAATTATAGCTTTGAGAGTTCTTTTTATCATGTTAACAGCATATTGTTTTTTAAATTTTTTTTAATTGATTGAAGAAGGGAGAGGGCAGACAGAGGCATAGTTTTGGTACGTAAATAAGAAGTTGTTCAGGAGCAATGCTAAAAATCAGGTTTACCAGTACTATATCATTGTGAAAAATGATGAAACCTTTGCTCCCTGGAAAAATAGAAAAGCCAATGATTAGTAAGTAAGTAAGAGAATTTTGTTATCATCATTGTTCCTGCGATGGTTCTTTTGAAAACTTCCGTTAAAAAAGAAAGAAATAACAAATTCAATTTAGTAATAATAAAAACTTTAAATCTTAATCGTCACCCCTTTTCACATTGTTTTTTATAAGTTGTTTAGTTTATATTTATTTAAAAAATTCAATATTAACCGAATTCGTAATCAACAGCACTAAAATCAGACATTAAAAAAAATTTCTTTGGAAAATTTCCGATGCTAAAAAATTTCCATAAACCTACAGCGGAATTTACGAACACAGTTCATAAAAACAAAAATATTATCTGCATAGGTATAACAGTTAATATGACAACGTTGATTGTTTCCTTTATTCTCTTGTTGTTTTGCGTTTTACTTGATTTGAATTAACATAATAATACATTTTTTTTCCAAATATTGTCTTAACTTTAGGAGTAAATTAAACATATAAATTTTATATTCAAACAAACCAATTTGATATCCTTCTTAAATAAATACTCACAAGCGATTCACAATATATAGAGAAACCGAATTTATTTCCCACAACCGCCCACCATTTCATTCCAATCAACCATGAAAAAACTCACTTAGCAGCTATTTTAGCTCCCCGATATATGGGTACCTACCTATATTAAATAATGTTATTGTCATCGTGCCAACAAGCTATAAGGACATCTAGGACATAGATATCCTTGAACATTTAAGTACCTACGTTTTTTTGTTTTATTTATACAAAAAAGTTAAAAACAGAAATAAAATTAGAAAAAAAAATAACAACGACAATTGCACGAAATTGGATTCCACGCGAAAAGCAGTCACGAATTTGCTATGACATAATAAAAAAAAGAAAAAAAAAAACAAAAGTATAAGAATTCCTGAAAGGACATTGCTCGGAGCCTTTTTAATTGAATAGGGCGGTCGGGGAGGCGGTGGCAATGAACCTCTTCTTCAACAGAAAGACATTGAAAGAAATGTCGATATTTTGCGTTAACCCCTGCAGGTCGTGTAAATAACCCAATTTGGTATCTATAATATAGCCAAAGGACTTCCATCAATTCCAAAGTAGACTACATTTATCTAACTGCTATATCTGTTTGATTGAAAATACCCCCCCCAACTCTTGTGCCTTTTGATAAACGCTGAAAACCGCGATAAGGTTCCTTTCATTACTCTATATCCAATTCTACAATATCATACCCATAATATTGTGAAGTTGCAAAGAGAGAGATTTAATTTGTTGCTGCTGGGCTAATGACACTTGAAGATATGATAGTCCTAATCAAAAAGGGGAACGAGTGCGTGACATAAGGACACCCTAAGCTTTCGTGGCTTTCAAAAGGAGGCACTTAAGGGCCATTGTCGCTGCACGCATATAGAACCACAGCCACTACCAGCTGACTGTTTGCAATAAGCAAGCTGAAGAGCACTTGACGACGAACAGAGGGTGCGTTTTGATAAGCATAACGCTCTTCCTCTCACATCATACTGAAGTTACATATATTCTGATCCTTAGTTGCTATAGAGAAACGCATTGTTTTACATCAGTAGATATATAGGAAGGTATAGGTAGTCCTGTTGGAATTGTAAATTTATTTCATTCACCTTCGTCTTTCCCTTTACACATATCTTGAGGTACTTACATTTTGTACTGTGCACCACTCAAGATTGCTCAAACTGTCACTAATTTTCCTACTGGAGGTATGCCATCAACGCACCGGCATCACCGCCACCGCCACCGCCGCTTATAGACCCGACTGAGAGCTGCTTTAGTAAATAAGGGTATAGCATGGCAATAAGAAGAGTAAATTAAATGCGACGATGGGGTCTTGAACTCCTTATTTGATGTAATTAAATATTTTATATTTGCATATCCTCCATGGCGAGCACCGGGCAGGATTCTTAAGTAGAAAAAATATAATAAGAGCCAACAGTGATGACAAAAAATATTGGCGCAAAATTTTAGACAGTTAAGTACGACGTTAAAGCATTTTTAGTATATGATGCTATGTTAAAAACATCAATTCTCAAGTTTTAAACGAGTGAACATCGTGCTATCTTTCTAAAACTTTATTAAAGTTAAAATCACCATGCCTATTTTAACATTTTAGTATCATAATTACTTCAAATGTCACTTTGACAATTAAAAATGCTTACAGGTTTGCGCGAACTGCCAATTTTGTAGGCGTGTTCAGCTGAAGGTTTATTATGGCAATAGGTTGAACATGACACTAGTTGAAATTTAATAAAGAGTTGGTAAATTGTTAAGTAGCATGCTAATGCCTTAATATCAGGGTGTTTTAAATTTGCGCTATTATATCTATATTTTATGTAGTTTATTTTAACGTTTTATAAGGTCTTAGGTTGAGTTGAGTTTAAAGTTGATAAATTTATGAAATGCTGCCTCCACTTACACCCACAAATTTATTGAGGTCGATCTCCATTTGTGCCAGCCACCTATAAGGTGGGATCTTTCTCTGCTGAGTAGTTCATAAGCGGGGTAGATTTGAAGACTTGTGCAAGCATGACTCTATACGTTTTCCAATTCTAAAAGTTTTAGTTGCTCAATTTTCTTTTTTCCACTATTCTTTCGTCCAAAATAAATGAAGTGTTCTCCGAAACAGGGAATTCTTGGCTGTCTTCGCTATTAAGCACTTTCAAGAACTCTTCTTTCGAAATAGTCAAGACCTTCTTCTAGCGTATTCTCGCTATAATCTCGTCGAGTAGATAGTTTCACCCTTTGGAAGAGCTTTTGGATATCACCTACTGCCAATAAAACCGACCCGTGAACGTGATACTTCGCGTTTTATTCCTCTATTTCCTTTCTGAGAAGTAGGTGTTTTTTTATGTTTGTCTACCCGTATAGAGCTACTGGGCTGCATTTTCAGTTGATCTGGTTCTATAGTCTGCAGTATACTAGGTCCAGTTCTTGGAACCATAGATTTTGCGTTGTGGTCAAGAACTCAAGAAGTGAAATCCCGCACATCAGTACCTCAACTGGTTCCCTATACTTGATACTTAGCGCACTTGCTGTGAGGTTAAGAGAGACCCGTGTTTGGTAGAAGTTAAGATATAAGATTTGCAACATCAAAATTTTGCACTGCGTTCTTTTGGCGCGGATTTGTTGAGGTATCATGGATTTAATAATCCATTATTGATGTTCTATCAAATAGTTGTTGAACCTTTGGAATGTTCGAACATACAAGATACTGGAAATCAGCGTTACCGCCCAAAAAAAATTTCCGTGCCACATTTTCTACAAACCAGTGCCATTTTCTAAAAAAATCGTGCCATTTTCGTGGCGTATGAATATTAAAAATTCTTATATTAAACAAAAAAATATAATTCAATAAAAAATTAGGAGAAATAATTTGCTCTATTCGTGTATTATCAAAAAATAAGTAAATTCTATCAGTTTTTACTCCATTTCTAAAATTTCTTCAAAATTGAAATAAGAAAAACGTGCCATATTGATTTTTTCTTGACACCGTGCCACATTGAAATTTTCGTGTCAAAAAAGCACGATCGTGCAACTTCGGCAACGCTGCTGAAAGTATGTCTGGAGTTAATCGCAACATGATGAATTTCCAAGTCTCCTTGTGTAGGAACATATATTAAGGTGTGAGAATTGATTGCTTGCTACGCTACGCTGACAATTCGTCGCGCTAAAAATGCTTTCCTTTTTGTGTGTAATATTGACGTGTTTTACTTCGAGACTCATTCCTCTTCTCGCGTATTTATATTTTTTGTATTTTATTTTATTTTTTTACATAGCTTAAATATTCTTTCAACTGGATATAAGGGAGACATTTTTTTAATTTAGCTCATCAACAGGATCATACCGAAGCATACCTATTTCATTAAAATCTACAATAAGTAATATGCTGCTGCAAAGTTTCTGATAAATCAAAAGTGTATGATTTTACCGAAAATTGGTCATCAAACTTTTCTCCACTACTGTCATTTTCGAAGGCAAAATTTCGCATAACTGCCATGCCATATCTTTGCACTTTAGATAAAGGTGAAAATTATTTAAGAATTTATGGAAAAATATTCGGGAATGCTTTCCTGGTATATATGTAAAGGCGAGTATAAGTATACTCGTTCCTACGCAAAGAAAATTCAAAGGATAGGTTTCACTAAATGTAGGCATATTATAAGTTCCTCGCGTTTTGCTGAAGTATATACCGAGTTCAATAAAAAAAAAAAAAAGTGATACTAAAGGTTATATAAGTTCTCTTCTCTTTTCGTCTCTGGAGGGACATTCGCATTCGTTGAAATAAAGATATTTGAATTTGAATTGTATTTTTTGGCAGCGACGCTCTGCTATGCTCGTATTATTTTGTTTACATGACTCGCAATCTCCTTTCTACTTGCCCCATATCCTGCCGACAAAAGACAAAAGGACTCCCATTAAATTGCATGTACATATATTTTGAGTCTCTCTAGAAAACAAAACAAAAAATTGTTTTCTGCCGGTCGATGGGAAGTTTCACCGACTAGCTTATCGCTGTTTGTGCCTTGTACTTTTATTTTGCAGGATGATACTTTTCACGCGCGCGTAAATGAAAGTACGATCCTGGGAGCAATAAAAATAAATTCATTTTTGGTTGTAAAAAGGGTGATATGAGGGTGGAATGCCCTGACTCTTGCCCTTCGTCTCTTGGAGAAGATGAAAAAGAATGTACATATTTTTCTTGAACTCGGCTTCCATTCCATATATACAATATACTTACATAAATAGGCGGGCTCCATGAATCCTTTATTTTCCTCTCAAGTGTAATTGCGTTTTATAGTGCGCAATCGAAGTTATTTATGAGATTCGTCCTGCTGATGTAAATGTTATATCGTAGAAATGCGAAATGCTATTGGGTCTCATTGTTTTTGAGGTGTAAATTGTTTTTAAAATGTCTTCGCAGAAGAGGAAGTCGTTTGTGAAATTTTTTTTATGGTTTTTCTGACTTTTGATGGAAAATTGAAGATGAGTTCAGTTTATAGTATACCTACACATATGTAGATACCAATCCTACACACATACGATTGTCTGTATTTATGCCTATAAATTCAATGACAAAAATATGTGAATGTATCTTTGGGACCCTTGGGCCATCCTAAAATCAAAATTGAATTCTTTTGGTTGTGCTTTGATTTTTTTGTCAAATTTGATGTGATACTGTTTGTTATGGCAAAAAGGCTGTCGTTATCACTCGTTGAAAACGCTCTGATTTAAAAGAGCAATTTGGGACATGGTATTTGATGTGTTGTGTATGCCTTCAGAGGATCCCTTTTATTTAGATTGCTTTGTTTCATTGAAATGGTAATGGGATTTGAGCCTTTTTCTTTAAACTGATTAAAATTTGAAAAAAAACAACAAACACACGAATGTAAATATTGTAAAAGATTTACAAGCGATTTGAAAACAATTTGGCGAAATTCGTTTCAGAGTTCTATGTATGTCCGGATGACAATAAAATTCTTCACGGGTGGCGACAAAATTGTATAAGGGACTTTTTAATAAACAGTTTTTCTAGATTTTATTGGCCGTATAGGTGTACGAGAGCCGCTCCTTAATTCTGTGATGTAACTGACATAAAAGTCAGAAATGATTCAAAAGGCAGTATGGGAGCACTGAAGGCATACAAAAGTAGTTTGGTGAAACCTTACGTTCTTCGTTTCAAAGCTATATAATTTTAAATGTATTGAAATGGACAAAATAACTTACCTCCTCTGTTTAAGATTTTGATCATCACATGACACATTGGGTTAAAACAACAAGTTATAAACGTAAAACATAAGTAAAGGGTGTTTTTTTAGAGGCATTCTTTAAAAAAAATTAAATATTTGCTTTTAATAAATATAGTAAAATGGCTATTTGGAAGAAATAATTCATTGGCATATAAGACTAAGAGTTAAAAAAATGTTTTAGGATTCCTGTGGGCGTCGTCGAGGATGGTTCCAGTTTATCAGTGGTTGGGCTCGTAGGTATATCGGCAACTAAAATGTACATGTATTGTTCTGGCGTAGGCTAGATATATTTATGATAAAAATTACCAGGGTATGGAATGCTCACTCACATGAGCTGTTCGTGAGTGGTGCTATATCAATTTATAAAAGCTAAAGCTATATGAGGACTCTCATATTGCTCACTAACTTAATTGCTAACCTCACCTCATGAGCGTTAGATGAGAGTGAGTGGATTTAGTGCTCGTGTTCGGTGGATATCAAATGAAATGGTATTGCCCGCATAAGTTCTGGTACAATTACAGGAACAATCTCATGCGATTTTTGACCCCTTCTAATTTCAGTACCAATAAAGTCAGAAACTTCAAATTTAGAATATTTTTTACGCTGAGGTGCACCAAATTGTAACCCCTAAGGATAAGTGGTTCCTGAAACCGCTTAAACTATGAGAATTAGGAAGAACTTTCCGACATCCGCAGACCTACCGGGCCTAGATTATGCATGCAAAGGAAAAAAAAGAACATTTTGGTCTGGTTCTTATTTCGTGAAAAAAGCGTGTTGCATTGGAGAAACCCTTTATCGCTTCCCATTGTTAACGAGTTTCTCAAAACTGCTCATGCTCGTTAGTGAGACATGTTGCGTTACATGATCCTGTAAATCATGTATACATCATGACTGATCAAACTTTTATTCTACTTTTGTTCACACTCACGCAGCAAAATATATCCATTTCCTGAAATATACCGAACACAAAATCCTATATCAGCTGTCAACTGTATTCAAATGTCAAATATGTTGCCACTACTTAACGGTTTTGAAAAGTACCTACCTTATACAACTTCAGTTTGATTAAAGAGGTTGATTGAGGTTGAGCGTTGTACAAGTTACCAGACAGGTCCTGGTTCTTCACGAGCTGTTTTGCCACCAATTTATAAAATTTTATATTATTGCTTCTTTATCCTCTCTCCAACACTTTTGAATTTGTTTAACCTTAAACATTTCCTGTATAATAATTATCTCCTACTTACTTTTCGAGTAAAGATACATTTTATAATTTTATAAAATTCCACCAAATGTCTTCTTTTTGTAATTAATTCCGACCCTTGTACATAGGTATAATATTTTATTTCAAATTATCTGTCTAATTGTTTGTGAAAAACTCCTGCGAATTAATTAAACCAAAATACATAATTTTAAATTCATCCTCGCTTGCAATTTTCCCCGAAGTCTTAAATAATTATATGCCTATGAAAATAATGACTTAATATTTAATTTATTGTGATTTTGGTTTTTTGCTCTTTCCATCATCACACGCTGAATGTTATTTCAATTAACAAAAATAAAAAAAAAAAAAACAAAAGAGAAATTATAATCAAAACTCATTGCTCCCTATATATTCCTAAGTTGTTCCCCATCAATTCACAAAAAGAAGAAGAAGAAGCATCAGAAGTCAGAAAGAAGTCCCTAAACACAAGACGACAATTTGTATAATTAATTTCACCAGAAAATTTCAATAATATATGCATAGCTGTTGGCGAATTAAACAACGTTTATAGAAATACATGTACAGTATACACCAACATTTATAGACCGCGAAAAAACTTGTCTTCAATTTATTTTTCGTTTGACAAATTATACCATGGGGTATAACCATCATCATAGCTTCCTCCTCTCTTCTCTCCTCCCAAACTCTTCTCCTATCCACGATGTTATACCCTTCGAATCCTTGAAGAAGAATTAAAATTCGCTTTGCAAAGCAGATGTCACAGCAACGATAATCAAATGCTAATATCCTCGTTCGCCCAGCGCGCGTTTTACCAAGTGTGAAAGAACCATACCATCTCACTATATGTATGTGTAGAACAAAAAACCATCATGCAGCCAGGCAGTGAGGCATCGAGGATCCAGGAGCGTTGCTAACACGCTGCCACAGCTCCTCATAAATTCACAAAATTCAAATTTTGCATAATAAATCATTTTCCGCTGGCGTACTGAATTTATTTCGAATTCCTGTTTCGAGAGCAAATACAATTTAAATTTCATTAACATTTAAATGTAGGTACGACAAAGATTAAACAACACAGAAAAAAAGGAGGATAAAAACCGGAGGGCGTGGTCCGTTGTGTAGCTTGTTGGTTTTTCCATCATAGTATAATATGGCAGAGCTAGTGTTGGTGCTGGCTGGCTCCTCGCAATATGGCATGGCCCAGCAGCGGTGCCCACGTTGGGGCGGAATAATTACCGCAAAATTATCATCGCGGTGTCACGATGAATAGAAAGTCATCATCTCAAGGATGCACCACGGATGGTATCTGGTCCATGTTTATGTAGATATCCTCATTCATGAACCCTACAGCAGCCCCACAGCCCCACAGCAAACATGGATCTAGCTAAATGACGCATAATTTCAGAGTCCATAGCAATTTTCTATAATAAAGATGCTGGCTCCCTCTACCAGCCACAACAAATGCTATGGCACACCTGTCAATTAGACATCGATCGAGCAAAGGACTAGTAAGAGAGATGAGACAATGAGGTTATATTGAGTCGGACCGACACACTGTGTGGTCTTTTGAATTCAGCTACACGAAGCCTTACCCGAAAATGTTCATATCATAGAAGAAACCTCAATCAAATGGACCAATATGTGCATGTTCTTTGCGCCACAAATAGATGTCGCTATTGGTGTGGATAGATATTGCGACGAAGAACTAAACGTGGCCTTAAACCGTAAAACAAGAGATTTCCAGAACTGATGTTGTTATGGTTACTGGATTGTCGTCATTGTCGTTGTCGTTTTCGTCTTCGGAGTCGGAGAAGATAGTAAATAATAATATTCATGAGGCATCGGGGTCCCTGTTTCTGCATATAATATGTACAACATCCGTCGACGACGACGACGACGGCTACAAACTACAACGACGACGACACAATGTCCATGGAAATGGTACCAAATGTGGACCATCTTGATCTTGGGGGATTTCCGCCACAATGTTCTACTAAACCGTTCTGTCCTCCTTTTCGATGAATTGTGGTGCCTGATAATCATGAAGGAGGAAATCTTTTGGTTGAGAATTTGTTCGTTTTTTGTTTTCGAATATAAAAATAACGTCTTGAGTTGAAAGATTGTGTCGATGTATGTAGGTATGTAGTTCTATTGGATTATTGAATTATTAAATTAAACGAATATGAGGGCATATAAGCTTGAGTATATCAGACTGTGGTGTATATCCTATTTGAAAGAGGAAAAAGATACCATTGATTTTTTTGCATAATGCAGGTGAATGGTATAATTATTTCACTCCTTGCTTGCGGGTATATATTGCTTTTTTACTTATCATTCATTGATTGAGTCTTTATTTGAAAGTCGTGTGTAAGCCAGAAGCAAACGAGTGAACTATTAACTGCTGAGTGCTGGTAATGAAGTTTTTTTTTTTTAATTTGCAACACGCTTGAAGTCATAATAATTGGCTCATATAACATTATTGGAAAATTGTAATTAAAATAGCAAAACATACATTTTATAAGCTTTTCATCAACAGGTGCATTTTTGATTGACTGAATTAACAGCACACTTGAAGGAAACGCCTTAAGGATAATTTAATGATTTAAGAATTCACAGTAGGCTCGGGATTTTAATTCCATTTAATTTCATTTAAAATTTTTTGGTTTTACTGAAATATACATAGGGTGCTTTGAATAGAACAGAGCACATGTTCAAAACTTTAGAGAAAGTATTCCATTTAATATGAATAAAATACTTTAACTAGGCTCTTAACGATTGAGCTTCTAATAGTTTGGTGAGCACCTTCTCAATTAAGAGTATGAATGAAATGAAAGACGTTCTTCATGAAAAGAAGCATCTGTTCCTCATTTGTGAGTTGCCCAACGATGAAGCAAATACTGGTTTATAATTTGTTTTTCAACTAAATTGATGAGAATAAAAGTTGTCTTAAATGTTCAATACCAAACATTAGAATTTATTGATTTAAAAAGATTTCATGTTATTTCAACATGTCGAACTAAACTAGTGTGGAATTCTTAACCTGAGTCATTTTTTTTTAAATCTCTCAAAAAAAAAATTAAAAAACTACTTGTAAATAAAAAATTGGTACTTGTTGACATGAAGCGTAGTGTGTGTCAGAATTTGAAATTTCAGTACGACATCAAAAACCTCTTATTTTGGTAAAATGTCAATAACTTTATACTTTATACACATTTTTTCCTAACCAAATTTTTAACAAATACTTATGTATACAGTACATGTAAGAGTAATCTAAACATATGCGCCGAATTTCATTAAAATCATCCGTTAAATAGTTTTAGATTAGTAGTATTATTTAAAATAATATTGTGTTTTTTGCATGCAACAAAAAACTATTTGATACTAATAATTATTGAAATACGAATCAATTTACCTACAAAAGTGAATTAAAATCAATAAAATAATTTGTTCACAGGTTCACATCCATGCAAACAATTATTTGTTCTCCCCACCCAATTTTTGTTCATGCTTTTCGATTTGCTTGAAATATGATTTCAATGATATTCGTGTTCAGTACGAATATAATTTAAAAAAATTAAATACATACTTGCATACATTTAAATCATTTTCGCACGGGAATTTGTTAGTATTAAAATTTAAAAAAAATATACAGCATCAACATAGGTATCAAAAAAAAACTTTCTCAAACGATTTTTAAGAACTTCTCAAGTAGTATCTTAAATTTTAGAAGTTAAATTGATTAAATATATATTCGAACGCACCTTCTTGGAACCAAAGTCATATATACATATACCTATGTACATAGGCATCGTCTTTGTCCAACTCCATTATCAAATGGAATTAATCAAATACGAATTATCACGTTCACACACAAGTATACAGATAGTGTCAGTTGCACTTACCGTGCCTGGTAATTGTCATCTTCCGAGCTACTACACACACTTCTGGTCCTGTGGCCGCATAAGTCCAAATATACCAAGTAGGTATGAGGCAGCATCAGAATTTATTATCGAAAAGTCTCGGATCATTTGCATGTGTGAAGACAACACGCATAAATCACTGCCGCCTTCCTCCTAATCGTCATTCGACCACCCCGACTCCATCTCAAGTTACAAGGAGGCAATTCAGCCACCTTTGTATATAGTTGATACAAAAGTTGGCCATATATAAGAACTGAATTTCCCGAATGCAAATCTGCCGACTGTATGCCGAGTACGAGTATATGTCCGTCAACGAAGACTGGACAGTCACTCAGTGTAGTTGTCCACTGTTTGTTTCTATAAAGAGAAGAGCTATCACCTCGATGTTGACTCTTGACAGTTATATAAATTAATCAAACAATCCCGCAGGACACTTGATAGATGAACTCATGACATGCGGCTGTTATCTGCGGTACCTATACACTCCTCTATAATGTATAATGGCTGACCATATGGCCAACGGAGGCGCAGTGCCGCCCTCTTTTTATCTCTGGTTAGTCTTTCTTTTGGTTAAAATCTTGTAAGCCTTGTCCGTTGGCGTGCACAAAATTAATGCCTGGCCAAGCGGACGACGAGCAGCGCCTTATCTCGTCTGCAACGATCGGGAGCCACTTCAAATCGAAGCCCCGTGTCCGCACAATCAATTTACTTAAGAGTCTCCAGACGAAGAGGATGCCTCGTATCTCGGAATTATATCGTGTGTACCGATGGAAGAAAATGGAAAACTATATTCATTAGGATTGTAGTGGGTACTTATAATACCGACCACAAGTACGCCGCCGTTTATCTCGCTATATATGTATATATAAAGGTACGTTCGGATGCTATCCTCATCGTCATTGTGGTCGTTGTCGAGTGGACAGATATCGGTAGATGAACCAAGCCTTATTATTCCTTCTGCCTCCCCGGAGGCTACTTCAACGATTTTATATGCAGAAAATTGAAAGTAATTGATTTGACCTATTGTGTTCGATTATGGTCTAGATGCGATGTGAATCCACCTTCCAATCCAAGACCAAGTTCGATTGGTTAAAGTAAAGGCGCCTGGGTATTCAACCAACCTCATCGTATCGTCAAATTCAAAATGATGATGATGGGTTTTTGTTACGGCTCTCGGTTTCGTTTGGCCGGTAATTGAACGATTTAATTCAATCAGAGAATTTTGTTCATTTCAATGAGTATACGGTTAACAAGCAACACTGTATTGTGATTTAATTTTTTAAGTTTATTTTAAGATTTTTGTAAAATAATTCAATATTTTTATGCATTTATAAAAAAACAAAAACAATATTGTGCTCAAGGAAATTGATCAATTAGACCACTTAGCAATTTTTCCCGGCAACTCTCAAAACTCGAAGTATACTCCGAAAGATTTTCGTAGATATGTACAGTTAGTTTGGTTCTTAAAAGTTTCTGGTATCCGAACTTACATTTTACATGAGCTTATTTTTATGGATTAATTGGTCAACTGACGTTCCGAAATGAACTTTTCATTTAATTGCTAGAAAGGAGCCGAAAATAAATTAAAAAAAAAAAACAACTTATTGTAAAAAAAATAATTTTTATTCTAAATTCCGAAGGGGATTTTTTGTCAATTTTGTCCACCTGTCTGTCTGTCTGTTCGGCTACAACCTCAACAAAAAATTTGATTTTCTTTAAACTTGGTTCCTATAGTTTTTTTGGAATTCCCTTAAAACATTTTTTTTTTTTTTTTTTTTACGACCAAAAATAACGGGACCGACCTTTTTTCTTTTCTTTATTTCATTTCACTTAAAAATGAAAATTCTTAAAGAAGAAAATTCTACCTTTTGGTGAAATTTGTGTTCGAAAAACGGTTATTAAAGGCACATCGATTAGAATCTTTATTTTTTTTTTATTTTAGGTTTAGTAGACAAACATTTGTATGTAGAATGTTTTGGAAATTGGAGATAGTATTGTGTAAAAAATAAAAAAAAAAAATTGTTGGCGAGAAAAATCCGGGGCTAGTGACTTACAACTCTAAAATCATTCATATGTGCGTGTTATTGGCAGGAATGAAGGGGACCTACAATTTTTTGCCGAATCCCAACGGATAAGGTGAGAGGCATTTTTTTATGACAAGAGATGCTCTTGGAGAATTTGCCAATTTTTAGTAAGAGGCAGTACTTACCCGGGACGTACATGGTGTTCTAAAATTTTACAAAAAAATATTTGTTTGTACCTTGTATAGCTGATTTTAAACAAAAAATTGTTCTTAAAGCCTGAATAAGCGGTAGCTCTCATACAAAGTCTTAAAATAAAAAAAAAAAAAAACATAAAAGAAATGCATATTTTTCTCAAAAACTACTCCTACGATTTTGATTAAAATTTATCTGTATGACAAAATTGATACGATTTACCATTGAACTAGAACAATTTTTTTACATTAATATACATATTTAGATAAGCATCTCTCAATTAACGTTTTTTTTTATTCCAATTTTTTTTTTGTTTAACCGAAAAATAAAATAAAATATTAATATTGCATGTCAAAATTTTTAAGAACAAATTTTGGATTTGGATTTTTTTCGAGATTAACTCAACAAAAATAGATCGCCGTACAAAATTTGGTAGTTTTTTTTTGTTTGATTTCTGGAAAAAAAAGATGCAAAAATGACTTACGAGGTTCTGCAAATTGAACCGGCGATATAATATATTTAATATGACAATAGGTACAAAATTAAGAAAACAACTCAATAAAATTAAATTAAGAGAACTCTCTTAATTTAATTTTATTGTGAGGAGAGTAAAATTGATTTGTCAACTTTATTAATTTCAAGAACTGTTTTTGAGACAATTTTTCGAATAAATTTGAATGTATTTGATAAAGATTGCCTTTTCAAGGTTAAAAACCTACTAGTAACAAAACCATCAATATCGTGGCTCTAGTAGTGATAGTTTAATATGAGTCTGAATGCAAAAGTTTATCGAATTTTCCTCTCCATCATGATTGACAGATTAGATATCTTCATAAAACATGACACAATATGGGAGCTTCCATAATAATAATTGGATGACTTGAGTAAAAAAAAAATATGTTTACAATCAATCACCAATGTTTGCATACAAATATGTACATTGTAGAAGTTACATCGAACTTGTGTCCACAGAGGAAAAGTGCCCCGAACAAATGACCATCTATTTCGTTTATTTTTGTAACCAGTTCAATTTTTTTTAAACGTCGTCCGTTCATTCGTTCGTCTGTCCGCCTGGTAATGACAATAAAATAAGTTATAGCATGTCATTTCTATTTCGATTTTGTTGTTGTTTTTATTCTTGTTGACTAAAGCTTGATGTTGTAATTGCATGTGATGGCAGTGCTATTGAAACTTTCACCCATCAATTTGATGGTAATGATCTGTCAATAAAGTGTCATTGAGTTGTCACAGCATGTCAATTCATCAATTGATTCTTTAAGTGAACAAACTTATTAGGAGAAAAGGGGACGACGACGCGACGCACGATGGGAACGCGATGACGTCTGAGTGAATTTCTTTTTTTATTGTTATTAAATTCAATATGGTATGATGTTTATTTTTTTTTTATCAATTAGGTATAGGTTATTTAATCAAGGCAATCATAAACATTGAATATATATTTATTATTATGTATTTCGATATTACAGATATAAAGTTGTTGACATAAGAATGTGATCTGGGATATCGAAAATGTTCTTCCCTGACTTTTACATAACAGAACAAGAAAATTTAACATGATTTCTCTTTTAAAAAAATGTTTTCAATGTGCGGAAACCTTTAGGACAAATCCAGCAACAAAGTTCAGGAATTTCCAAATTCCGGAATATCACTGAAGCTCTTATGAAGTTTTCAGAAGACTAAAAAGACTAAAGTGGTTAATTAAAAAATTTCAAATTAGGATGACTTTCTTGATTTTTCAACTATAAACTTAAGTTCCTATCATTAGTTATAGGTAAAAACAAATTATTAAAACATATGCCAAAAAAACTCCGCATATTCTCAACAAAAACTGTATTAAAAACTAATTATTCGTGTTTTGTTTGTGTTGGGCCCTTAATATTTAAAACACTTGATCTTAGCTTTTTAATTCTGAACTCTTCAAAACTACAAAACTCTTTCCAAAAAAAAAAAAAAAAAAAAAAAAAAAAAAAAACAAGTCTTATGTGATAAATACTTTAAAGTACAATAATTTCCTCATAAAAAGAATTTTTAATCTAACCGCTGAGTTTCTCCACCCTCTCTGATGCAAATGCTGGCTGGTGTGTATCTTAACTTTAAAACAGGCCCTCTTTTATTTTAACTGCGCCATCACTGCAGTGAACTTTAAAATAAACTTTTTCTTCTTATACTAACCAAAGTAAAGTCTTGGAATTTAATATCACCCACCTCCGCGCCGTATACCGTTGCTGCTAAAGTATATACCTACCTATACTTTCATAAAGTTTCATCTATAGCTTTTTCAAAAAATCATACTTTATTCATGCAGAAGAAACATCAGCAAGGAACGTTTCAAAAATATCTGCCCTAAACTTACTGCTGCTTTGCCATCTTCCTTGTCGATTACAGGAAAACTTTTTCATAAGGAAATACTCACCGCACGGGTTATCCTTTTAATTTTGACCAAAAGCAAGCGGTTCGTGCCTGTATACATATATACCTAACTATACATCTACATAAGTTTCCTCTGTTGTAACTCTCCCCAGATCTACGTGTACAATGTACATATAGTCCAGTCTAAGTATAATAATCCACGCGGTTCGTTAGAAATTCTTTTTCTCTCGAAGGCGGAAATAATTTCGACAAAAGTTTTTCATTTCTCTTTTTCATTTTTTAGACCGAATTCATAGGTCCTTGAGGTAGTTCGAGTAAAGTTACCTCTCTATATACGACCTAAATGTACACCTTCCAAATAAGTTCGACGGCACAGTCAGTGTGCGTAAATTGACTTGATCTCTCCCCCAAGGGCTGATGTGTACTTGGTCTAGCTCTGTATACTGTGAAGCTGAGAAAACTTCCACCATTTATTTCGGCTGATTACACCCCCATGGCCGACGAGCGGTGCACCTAAAGAGACCGAAAATTCAAAGTTATAGTCGGAGGTCGAAGAATTCTCGAGTCCTGGTGGCCCTGTGGTGGACATGAAGTGAAAATAAATTGGCTAATCGAGGGCATCTTTGATGATGGCAGAGTGATGATGGGCGAATGAGTTTTCAGTTTGTTTTTTTTTTTTTTTCGAAGCCCCAGAGCTTCAATAAATCAAATTAAAATTATTTGTTCATTAGGTAATTAGTTATCTTGCTGTTAATGCCGAATAATGTTTGCTATATCCTGCCGAGGAAGATAGGGTTAAGGGAGATGTATTTATAAAATGGTGGGCTTATCCATCCCCAGCTTAGCGCTCTAGAAAATTCCTGTTGGGACTTGGGAGCCATGAAATCTAAAGATTTATTTATGACATTTATGACGGAAAGATAGTATAGTTATTTTAAACAATTATTTCCTCTGAGGTATTGCAGGTCTAAAGTATATTTACGAAGCACATCCGAAACAAAAAATTTTACAACATGTGCATTATTATGGACTCACCTAATGTCAAGCCATACTTTTCTTTTACTGAGAGATTTCTGCTAATATTATTAATTTAGAAGTCATGGAATTTTAAGAATGAGATTTTTAGAACTTAAAGCACAACATGTCCCAACTTTTCTTATATGTACATACATACATACATATTTACTTATTCTGTAGAAAGGTGAAATATGACCCTTTAAGACACGGTAGTGGGTTGGTCTGGTTGTAGCCCGTGGCGTAATGGTTAGTGCGTTGGACTGTTACGCCGAAGGTCTTAAGTTCGATTCTCAGCCTATGCCACCTAAAAAAAAACACAAATGCTTTTCATGGGTTACTGCCTCTTGAGAGGAATTGACAAATTCTCCAAGAGTATCTCTTGTCATGAAAAAGTGCTTCTCACCCTAGCCGTTCGGATTCGGCAGAAAATTGTAGGTCCCCTCTATTCCTGCCAATAACACGCACACATGAATGATTGAGAGTTGTAAGTCACTAGGTCCGAGCTGTGGGGTTGGCTGACCCTTTTTATATCCTTTTAATTGTAACCACAGATGGACAAGTCCATTTCCTCGAATAATTTTATAAGCTCTCATCAAAAAGTCTCATTGCGTCAAGATACCGTATGTTTCAATGTCTTGACTATCTTCCAACTCTTGCTATCAATGGATGGTTTTTAGGTCTCTTTTACCGGATTGTATGCAATTATCTGTTTAGTTGAACTATGTTGGCTCCTTCGAAGTTTCTTTTGTTACTAACGTAGCGCCTTCGACTTCTGTCGAAGTGTATGGCCCGGAGAACGTTCACGGTCCCCTCTGTATCACCTTGCTTTGCATTAACCTTTATTTATCTTAACAATAGATATCTTCAGTCAATTTTAAATGAGCTTTAGCCCATTTTTTTAGAATCTATTTAAACATTAGTTAAAAAAAAATAGTGTTAATCTAAGATCTCATATCATTGATAGATCCTTAGAAAAAATTCATGACTAAATAATCTAATCAAAAAGACCGAATAACCCTTTTCGCTTTAAAAGCGACCATCCCATATGACACATTAAACCCAGGAAATATCCTTTCCCGACATGCAAGCCATCACTTTCATATCTGTATATGTAGTTATATATATGCAGGATATAGCCATTTAACTGCAAGTCAGTGTTAATTTATTCTCCTTGTGTAGAAATCAAACGAACGACATCCCCTTTTCGCTAAATCGAAGCATAAAAGCCCGAACCACAAGTTTCCGTTTCACATTTTCAGTTCCATTTCTATATTGCCATTGCATATACAATACACGCTATTTCAAAACGAGCGAAATTCCTTGAATTCCTCGGTTTTTCAGCCGAACCATAAACATTTCAAGTCTATCAGGCAATCGGAGAACTATAATACCAGGTACACTATCAACCCTTTACTTCGTTTTGGATAGCTTGAATTCCGGCTCCTTTCTGTCATAACTTTTGTTCCGTCCCGTTGGCGTTGCTGTTGCCGTTGTAGCCGTCGTCTTTGTCGTCCTGATGGTGACTTTTCTATGGGAGCCCACAAACCCCTTCATATCCTAAACCAACACACTCCCACTCATGCAGTGGGGAGAGAACCAATCTATGGGTAGCAACCTCTTGCATTCTTCCTCGTAACTCCTTGGCTATGGATGGGTGGTGGAAAACGGGTTAACCAAGGTGAACAATTCCCGTATTGCACGTTTCCAATAAAATTCTGCAAATAATTTATCCTGCTGCTGCTCATGGTAATGCATATATGTAGGTACTCCGATATGGTACGATATGACACGGTGACAGCGCTCGTATACCAGAGGAGCACCCATCCCGGGATAGCCCTTTTGGTGCTGCATTACCTGCTACAACCACCGCAACTGCCACTCGCCCAGGCAGAGGCACCACCTTGTGCCAGTGACAATCGTACATCTAGATCAGCTCACGTTCGAAATTCGTTTATTGCCCAGACCTCAGACCAGACCATTAGGATCCTGAAGCTCAAGCTGAAGCCGGAGCAAGAGCAAGAGGTTGCGCCGTGTGCTGTATGCTGTATGCTGTGTTACACAGTGACAAAAGTCACCATTGCATTACTGACTGGGCTGCACTGCGCTGGTCTGATTGCAACATTGGAATATGCATATAGTATATATTTAGAAGCAGCAGGAAATGGAAGAAACAAAGTCAACTTTTTCAAATTATATTCTTTACGACTTCGTTGGGTGGTTTTTCAGGAGTCTCAGCTCTCAGTCCTTAGTTGTTTCTTTTATTTTGTTCCATTATATATTGCATTGTATATAGTACCGAGCCATCTCCTGCCCCCCTATAGACTTCGTTTTCAATTACCTGTGTTCCTAGCTCCTAGATTACCTACCGGTGTGGTGGTGGTTGTTGCTTTGCATCAGCTCCTGGCTTTGTTTAAGAAAATTTTAACTTATTTAAATTCATAAGACCGGGTATAGTTGGAATCAGCTCATTGTTGATTGCTATCCTGTAAAGCTATTTCATTAAAACAGGGACGGATTTTGTTGGTAAAACTGCAGGCGGCGGAAAATAAATGGATAATTTTTATCCACTTTAAATGTTATAGTGGAAATATCTTCTATCTTCTCTAGCCACTCATCAACTTGTGGCATCGAAAGAAAATATTTCCAAAATATTTATTATTTTTTTTTGTATAACACAGGGTGATTCGCAAAAGATTCGACAAAAAAAATAGAACGTGGAGGATCGAGGCAAGAAAATTATCGAATGAGAAGTAGGTGTCTCTTAAATTACAAAAAAATTAAAACAACGGAACTTGGTAACAATATTTGGAAGGGGGTTGTTTGAATACGGGGGAATGTGCATTCATGGACTCAGACAATCTGTTGCATATCGTCACACGTTACAAGGGTCTGGTTCGATATGGAGGAAATATCGTAATTGATTCTAATCCGAGGCAAACAAATTGTGTTAATTCGGTTTTATTTTCTTCCCCAGATCATTCCTAATACTTTGGAAAAGAATATAGAAAGTCATCTCAAAGTTTTGGCGGCTGTATTAGTGGGACATCGAAGTCCTGATAAACCAAACATAGCAATTGTGTTTGTTGTTCTGCAAGGCCAAATAGTTACAGGAAATATCGAAAATGAACTGAGCATATGAAGTATATGCACAGAAATAGAAAGACACAGCATGGCAAGTTGCAACCGGAACAATAAGCGTGTTTTTTTCGGAATCTATATCTACATAGTACATTAAGGAATTCCCAAAAAACCAGGTAGTAGCTTGGTTTTTAGATTTCACACTAGTACATTGGTCAGAATAATTTGAAAATCCAAAAAAAATCGAAGAAATGTTCGTACCTCTAGTCCAGTTTTTTCTTTCTTTCCGATTGTTTTTATCATTATTATTATAAAATTTATAATTAAAATTATTTTTTCTTTCTTTTTTCATTTTCATCAGCGTCGATTTTCATTTGCATCCGAAGTAGAAAACAAAAAAGTCAACCCAAAGTTTTCTTCGTAGACGTATCATCGGCGTTAATTTTCGCAGGATAAATAAAAACATCTTTTACTAGCTAATTATTTTATTAATAATTTTTGATAATTTTTTTTACAGAATTTTTACAACGCAAATAAATGAAGAATTCTCTGGTTTTCATGAAGGATTTGTTCAAAAGAGATTGATTTTTTTTTTGTCAGAATGAAAATCGAAATTTGTTGAAATTGATCAATTACAACGTATGATGTGATACACTATCATATAGTGATAGGTAGAATTTCAGAATTAACGCTCTTAAATTTTTGTGGGTTTACTTATTTCAAGCTTTTATTTTATTTCGCTCAACAAACATCGCTTAAAATGAGCAGAATCAGGAACGAAGTAAACATATATCACAAATCGCAATGTGTCAACTTTGCGAATTCCAACCAAAAAAGAAACAATGAAAAAAGCGCTACAACAATTTCTCTCATAAAAGCTCTCTTATAATTCTAAGTACACTTATAAATATACTTTCGTCATTTTGCAATTGAAAGAGAACTCTTCATTTCTTTTCCTCTACTTCGATTTCTTGCGACAGAAAATCATTGTACAATGAGCCCAAAAAATGTCAATTTCACTTTTTGATATAACAAAAGTGAGAAACAGCTATTACATTTATGAAAATATATAGGAAGTTCTCTGAGATCTTAGAAATAAAAACTGACCAAAAAATCTCAATAATATAAAATTTTTTCGTTCAATGGATAATTACAATTATAACTGCTCGATGAACACATCCATCAATTATCAGTCGTACGAACAACTAAGAACAAAACTTACAAAAACTAATTCGAGAATCGAATAAACGTCAAAAATCCATCCACAGTAGAATTCTACTTTAGCTTTTATCGGCCTTAATCCTACTGTTTGTGTTTTATTTTTAATGAATGTATAATCGTACTTAACAACGGATAGCTTTATCAATAAAACACGCCTAATAATTAATCCGACATCGCAACACATCACAAGAGACAAATTTGTGCAGTTCCGTTTTAAGTTAGTAATAATTTCTCAAAAGAGACTTATTTCTTAAAAATGTCAACTACACCCCTGGGATCCTTCATGGGAGACTATGTATATAACGAACCCAACTATATGTGGGCGCACAGTGAGTGTAACTTTAATTGTAATAATTTTTTATTTACGATAATTTAGGAAATGGTTACGGGCACTGACTACTGAGCAATCTCCAATGTTTCAAACAGGACGACCCTTCTGGGGGCACCTATGTATATCTTCCACTACCAGCCAAGCCACCAACACTGTTCCCTCGACAAATCAGATTGCTTATCAAAAAATGGGAAATTATTCACGGCTTCGTTGTTGCACTGTTTCGGGAAGTTAAATACGAAACGAAGGGAGTCGAATAAGCTGCAAGAACTCTGTAATGTTCAGTGTGGAGTAGATACGGTTGTTGTTGCATGAAACTCTGTTGCAATCAAGCAAAACAATGTTCCTCATTGTAGGAGGACATAACTACAATTCCTATACAGCGGGACCGATGTACTGCCACTGTTTGCTTGCTACCGTTTGGTCACGTTTTCTGTTTTCTCGTCAACATCTTTACGTTTTGTTAGGTGCCCGATCAAGCGGTACGAAGCTTTAGTTTTATAGTTGAAGATAAGGACCAATGACCAGGTGGCGGTAGCGGTGGCAGTGGAAAATGTTGCTCTGCTCAAACAGTACCTATCTAAGGATAGAAAATTTCTATTTGAATTTTATTGGTTTGCACGCTGAGGCTCTTTGCAAGCCACTCCGGGGTTAAATCTTTTTAAAGACTGCATATACAAAGAGCAGACATAATGTCGCAGATTCCGCATCGAGGCGAGAAAAATGTAATGCTTTTGTTAATTAGTCGGTTAATTTGGCTGTGACACTGTACCATTAGGGTGCTCTAGGTCCATATCGTACCTATGTATGTATATAAACGTTTATTCCATTGAATGGCTTCTCGCGCCAAGTTTTAGAAAGTTTATGGACTTCGTTTTGAGCTCTGTATAATTGGCCTATTGGATTTTATTCACATTGATACGATTTATAGTTGTGTTTTTTTTTTTTTTTTTTTTTTTTTTCTGGACAGTATGGCTATTTCAAATTAACACAATACCCACAGAAAATGGGTAAAACCGACACTTTTTGTTCGACACTGAAAAGGCTTCAAAATGATTGAAATGTGATTAAAGAATGGAAGCTAATAAAAATAAGGCTTTGAGCGGTTGAAGATCTTATAGGGTGAAAAAGCCTGGTTAAAGTTAGAATATTAGCACCAAAGCAGGAACATTATGATAAAGTCAGTTATAATTTCTATTATATTTGTCAAACTAATAAACTTCCTCTGAACTTAAAAAAAAACACATGTTTGCTGTTTTAAGGATAAACGCTATATACCTGCAATGGTTGGTTAGGCTTTAAAAATTTAACGTTTATTATCAATGATATTACCTATTTATCTTATTTATAAAAAAAAATGAAAAATAGGTAGGTACGACTATCAAATTGATTCTTATTATGATTTTTGTTTTCTTATGTGACAAGGCCTGCAACAGCATGCAATTTAATACATCAACATAAATTCAGCTCAACTTTGAAATAGAATTTAATTATAATCATGCAATGCAATGCACAACAAAGAATAACAAATATTATGCTAAAACCAACATTACAGCAAAAAAAAATATTTTAGTTTGAGATGAGATGGGATAAACAATAATTATTTTTTTCGCTCCGTACAAGGAAGTCATGAAAACACAAAAGTATCTATGAGCAAAATATCACAAAAATAAAATAACAATTTAAAAAATCATCGTCAGTCATTTTCATTTACGCAAAGTCCTGAGTCCTTTTTAGCTATGGTTTCTACTTAAAATATGGATTGAAAAAATACTAATTTCTTACTTTAAGGCAGCTTTATATAACTTGCAAAATGGTCTCACGACTTTTTTTTATCAGTTTTGTCTAAAATATTTTAGGATGCTTCTTGTAAAAGAAGATTAAAAGACGTCAACTTAGTTTGACTTCATTTTATTATAAAATAAAAAAGCAAAAAGTAATTTAAGTTAAGTACAAAAAATGTATTGTACCAAATTCATAGAAATCAGAATTATAGCAAGGTAAGGTGAGTAGTATTAATCTTTAAGCGACATTTTTTGTATTATAGCTATATAAACTTAAATGTTGTTAGTTTTAACAATTTTATAAAAAAATACTTAAGCTTCTTTGGTCTTTTACTTAACTTCTTTCTGGTGTGCTTTCTTTAAAAAAAATGTATGGCAACTTGTAGAAAAAAAATTTGTCTACACATATGATCCTCACAATGTTCTTGCATAACCAATACCAATGCTAATATGAAGTACCAAAAAAACAGACTAAAAATTCCGTATTTCGTAAATTGGTTCTTATAACTTTGGCTTGGTTCAGTTCTTGGTTTTTCAAATTAAAATTGAACATGATAGACAGAGCACCATTTAAAGGAGCCTGATGATTGGCCTGGCAGTTGTGAAATAGCTATAACTTCAGCCTCTAAACTTGCTAGTAACTAACCCAAGTGATTGTTGTTTCATTTTAACACTCAATATAAATATATAGATCAGGCAGACGGCAGATATTGCCATGACCTTATTCTTAAGAATCTTATTGTAAATCCTTATTATGAAAAAATAAAAGAAACAGAAATTTCGAAAACCTCCTACTTTGAACCAGGTTTAACGTCACTCTATCCATAGTTGACTTTTTTTTTTGTATTTTCCCATAAGAATATTGTAAAGCAAATATTTTGCATTAAAATATTTTTGGTTTCATGCAAATTAATTAACAATTTTATCAAATCTATTTTTTACGTCAATCTTTAAAAGAGTATCCTAAAAAAAAATCAAAAGTCAATACTGGTTTTTACTTTTAGAATTTTTCATATTCTTCTAGTTATAACAATTTTGAGCTCAATCGGAGAGGGTTCTTAAAGAATAAAAATAAATCTTTTTTTTTTTTAATAAAAGCTGGTTTATTATTATTTATTATTTTTTACTTAACTTACAAAATATGTTCAAAATGACCCCTTCCTGTACTTACACAAGCCCAACAAAAACTGTCGTGTCTCCCGAATTTTTTTTTTATCTCTTGATTAGCCGATTTTATCCGATGCTGAAGTATACTGATGCTATTTATATTGAACTCCGCATTTGATAAATTATAAATGTACTTAGTCATTGTATGTGGAAGCTACGTTCGGAAATAGTGTTTTTTAATTAAATAATAATTAAAATTTTTAATCTTTATTTTGGCATACAAATATTCAATTATTTTTCTTTTTGTATGCCTCAAAATTAACAATTAAAATATTCATTCATATAAGATATTCATTTATAAGAATTATTTAATTTATTTATTTATTATTTAATTCTTTCTATTTTAAACTTAACAACAGCACTCAAACATTTCTTTCATCAAATGTTGCGTCATACTCAATTTTTCACAGCTCTTTTGTCATTGATACGAATTTATATACCTTCAGTAACTTTTTCAATAACATGTTTTTATAAAAAGGCACTCAACTTAAAATTGCAACGATCACTCTACGATCGTTTAAATATTCATTAAGTATCTAACACTAGTTTTGCTTTTCGTACAAAAAAAGAAACATTTTAAGTTTATACGTAATATGTGTCTTTCTGAAAGTTTAAAATTTATTTTACTGCCCCAATCCGGCATCGGCATGTAGTGTGAATTAATTTAAAAGTCCTTAATCAACTTGTATGTATATCTTACAGTCCTGACCAAATAAACACCATTTAGTATAAATTCCAAAATTTATCAAACTCATGTTAATCGTGTTAAACACAACTCTCTTATTGACACCTCTTAGTTATGCTTTTAGCACCACTTCACATGAACAGAAAATTATAATTAATTGCATGCATTTCAATCGACCACCTTGCGGCTGGCAAACTTTATTCACACTTTGAAAACTAAAATTCAAAACTATCCATTAGAGACCAAATAAACTTGAGGAATTTATACTTTATTGTTAAAGGGATGCATCTTCTTATCCAGTTATATTACAATGAAATCTAATGCCTTATGTCCTCCTCATTGAAAGAAATCTTATTCGCTGACACATCACATGATGCAGTGACGGTACTTTATACGTTTGCATTAATAAATTATTCACACTTCAATTGAGTCGTTTTCTAATTTGTGTTCACTAGTTGTAGATATTTTGCTCCTTGGAAGGATGCAGGTAATAAGATGTTAAGTATAACATTAACTATTCTATATCATCCAACGGAATTGAATTGAAGAATGTTGACCCGATTTCTAAAAGAATGTAAATTTATTGCACGAGTCTTACAAATCCACCACTTTCCTGTTAACTGGAAAAAAAATCATCTTTTACACATCCCACAAAAATATTTTAGGCATTGGATCTATGAGGATTAAGGTAACTATAGATTGTTTTCTAGGCAGAAAACTGACATAGTTTCGAATACTTCCACAGTAAATTGGCTTGCATTTGGATGCCCATTACTATTGGTTGCAGTCCAAAGCCAAAGTATAGGCGCCAGGCGCGTATGTAAACTAAGATTTAGGAAGGAAAAGTTTTCGTGTGGTAAATTTTAACGTAAGCAAAATTTTAATTTTTAGACAGCACGGATCTTGTGATTTTTTTGACAAATCATAGTTTATGAGAAAAAAAATTAATTAATTATTCTTAAAAAGAAAAAAAAAATTCTGTAAAGATTTTTAAGAAAAAAATTTCTAGGCCATTTTAAAGTATTTATTTATTTGGAGTTAAAAAATCGATTTCGAACCCATTTACGAATTAACGAATTTAAAAAAAAATAATTTTAAATTTTTTTCAAAAGTCTAAAAAATATTTTTGTGGAAAAATTTAATATAAATAACAGGGGTATTCGTGCAACGTGGTAAATTCCTCGTAAACGTGGTAAACAGGAAAACCTATCAAATGTTCATACAAATTTGAGAGGTTTACGCAGTTAAGAACGTTTACAACGACTTTGCGATGTTGCATGAATACCCCTTATATTATTTGGACTTATAAAAAGCTCTTGATGCATACAAAATCTTATTTAAATCGATTTAACATAACATTTTATAATTGAAAATCAAAAAAATGGTTCTTTGAGGGATACCTGTTGTTAATAACGGTTTAACGTAAAATTTGTTTCTCTAAAATAGTAGAACGTAAAATTGAAGCTTATTTGATTCTACGAAAAAATTATTGTGAAACTTTTTTTTCTTAAGAGCAATACATTAAAAATAAGGTTCGCAAACGTTATACCTTGTATTGGGTGTTTGTTTTAATGAATTTTTTTCTAATCGCCGCCGCAGTCTATAAGTTTGCATCTCCGCAAATCTTTCTCAAAATCTATGGATCTTTAAAAAAAAAACAGGAAGTTTTGATCAATTTATAAATAAATAAATGTTGTCCATAAATTTGGATCAAGCCCTGTTCCAAATTTAGGCTAAATGTATAAGTTTAAGGAAATTGCGTAACATATTAAAATAAATCTCTACACAAAAATATTTACCTTTTTCAGATTTTGTTTATTGGAATTCTAATTTTCCTACATGGTTCTTCCATGAACCTATTACAATCAAGATATCTCACAATTTTACCCCCAAAATTATAAGGCCCTTATAATAACGGGGTACATGGAGACTTTTAAACTTTATGATTTGTTAAAATCTCCAATATAGCAATTTAAAAATCCTACCTACTCCTGAATTTTGCGTATAGAATTTTTGCACCTACATAAATGTTAGTCTTCACGATCTTTCTTTAGCTCTTGAAAAATAACTTCAATGTCATCAATTTTTTCGCTCTTGAAATCGTTTAGAGCAATATAAAATGTTTTAATAGAAAAGGGCAATTTTACTTGATTTGGGGTGTAAGTTAAGAACCCCTCCCCTCTTCATCCGCGCTTGACAACACAGAATCATTAGTGAGTAGGAACTTTATTTTCTAGATTCCCATAGCAGCTATTTTAATATTTTCTTTGTCAATCTTTTTTTTTCTTTATTTCCAGATAACATTTAAACCAAGATCCCAATCTAACATGAGCTTTTATATTTATTTGTGAAAATTTGTATACTCCGCAGGATATTGCCTCAAATTTTTCGAACAATGAATATTGCCCACTCATTTCCGGCTGTGTGCTTGTAAAAATTCTCTTCTCTTTAAATTCATTTCGTCGGGGGCACTTTGAGGAGGCTAAAATTACCAAGGAAATACGTTTTTAGAATGAAAAACCATGATTATATGGCCCAGAAAAGGACTTTTGGGGAGTGTAAAACATAATGAATTTTTTTTTGTTGGTGTTGTACAAGCCTTGTGATGGTCGGTTGTATATATATATGTAGGTATATGTAAAGCCTTCAGAAAACGAGAAGAATCAGTTGGTTTCTAGGAAGGTACTGATGTTCAAGTAGCTTTATAGTGTAATCTCCTTCGAATTTGTGTTTAATAAATGACTGCTTTGGGAAGATGTTTTTTTTTTTATTTCTTGGTAAACAAAGTATAATAGGAAGAAATATTCACTTTGAGAAAGATTTTAATTTAGAAAAAAAAAACTATCTCCATTGTCACAAGAAAATGAAGTCGTTGTTATCTGAATTGATGATGAGAACATAGAGTCTTTGGTTTCTTTTGATTGGAAATGTATGGAAAGGTTTTTTTTTTTTACTTTTAATTAACGAGGAATCCATGGACTTAACTTTTGGCTTTTAGTTAAATTTTCTAAGAGGGAAGTTAAATAAAAAAAGGGTTTAACCCCGCTGCCCGCGCAATGTCGCAAGTGGGAGTCTTTTTTTCTCTAGGCTAAGGGCCTTACTCTAATATTTATTTATATTTCAATCCAAAATTCAGAAGATGTTCGGATTTTAATAAAAACGGTGTTTTAAATTTTTGTATTGCCCTCTCCTACGGTGGAAGTAGGTATATCAGCGACAGACTTTCTGTAAAAGCACGACTTTTTTGAAAGGTATTAAAATCGATAGTAAATGGGTGGCGCAATAGCTCATGGAGAATTAAGGCCAAGGCCTATATAGAGATTTACAATTCTCACCCATTTCTGTCTTACTTCAGAACAAAAAATATATTAAATTATTTCTTTATTACAAAAATTTATTTGAGTACAAAAACAACTTTAAGGACTTTGATTGAACATGAGCCTTTATTTTATAGGTAAAGGTTGTTACGTGTAAACAGTCGTCCATATTTAATTTCATACATTCTACACATACATAACGGGTGATTTTTTAGCTGGTTTGGTTTTGGCAACACTGGTTTTGACAGCTGACGTGTGTTTAGTACCTTGTGTCACTGTCAAACAGCTTCAGTTTGGTTTGCAATTTAACCATGGATCGTCTTACAAATGAACAACGCTTGCAAATTATTGAATTTTACTATCAAAATTCGTGCTCGGTTCGAAATGTTCATCGCGCGCTGCTTCCATTTTATGGTCGGCATTCTCGACCTTCTGAGCAGTCTATTCGGAAGATTGTGACCAAATTTCGCACCAAATTTACTTTGTTGGACATTAAACCACCAACACGTTTACGTACTGTGCGTAGTGAAGAAAATATTGCGGCCGTATCAGCTAGTGTGACAGAAGACCGCGAAATGTCGATTCGGCGCCGTTCCCAGCAGTTAGGCCTTTGTTACAGCACTACGTGGAAAATTTTGCGGAAGGATTTGGGCGTAAAGCCTTTTAAGATACAGCTGGTGCAAGAACTAAAGCCAGCCGACCTACCTTGAATGGGTACGTAAATAAGCAAAATTGCCGCATTTGGAGTGAAGATCAGCCAGAAGCATTGCAACAGCTACCAATGCATCCCGAAAAAGCCACTGTTTGGTGCGGTTTATGGGCCGGCGGCATTATTGGGCCATATTTCTTCAAAGATGATGCGAATCGCAGCGTTACTGTCAATGGTGAACGCTACCGAGCGATGATAACAAACTTTTTTTTGCCCGAAATGGAAGTTCTTGACTTGCATGATATGTGGTTTCAACAAGACGGTGCCACATGCCACACAGCACGCGAAACAATGGCGCAATTGCGAGGCGAGTTTGGTGAACAGTTAATTTCACGTTTCGGGCCGGTCAATTGGCCGCCTAGATCGTGCGATTTGACACCATTAGATTATTTTTTGTGGGGGTATGTTAAGGCTAATGTCTATAGGGACAAGCCCGCTTCGATTGACGCACTGGAAGCCAACATCCATGCATTCATTCGTGAGATACCGGCCGATATGTGTGAAAGAGTATGCCAAAATTGGACTCAGCGGATGGGCTACCTGAGACGCAGCCGCGGTCAACATTTGCATGAAATTATCTTTAAACATTAAATTGCAGGGTTCAAACTATCGATTCAAATAAATATTTCATTAATTTTTTCGAATTTTTTGTGTTTTTTTTTTTTTAAAGTTCTAAACCTCTTAAAAAATCACCCATTACAACATCAACACACTGCCAAAAATCGTATGAAATACCTTGATTGTTTGAATCTTTGGAAATGTTAAATTTATAAGCCTAGAAATGGCTTTAAATAAAAATAATAATAAAAAAAAACGAAAAAACAAAAAACGTTCGTTCGTCCGTATGCAAACTCATTACGATAATTGCATGTTGAGCAAAAAAAAAAAAAAATAATTCCCCAAAAAAAAAAAAACAAAAGTACAAAAACAATATAAAAAAAAACAACAACAAAGAGAACGACATTCACTCTTTGCATTGTTGACATGAAGGATACGTGCAATGTGCTTTGCTTGCTACAGGTATATACAAAGCTGCAGGTGCACTCTTTTGGGGTTGATGCAAAATGGAGAGGCCCATATTTTACTCCCTTCACACTCATTGTAATTATTCTCATGGATTCTCTACATTTGCAAGGGAAAGGTGTAGTAGGCGACCGGTGCGGCGGATGCCTTTGGATGTTAACCAACTTCATAGGACTTGCATGAAAGTGCAGTAAATGTTCAGTTCAGATATTCACTTGGATTGGTCTAGTAATGGGAATTGTTCGAAAATATACATATAAACCTGACTATATGCTGTAGGTATCGTTTCGATGCAAATGCTCCATTTTGAAAAAAAAAGGTTTCATTTGGGTTTGGTCGATGTTGGTGATATGCTTGTGGAGGGCGGTGGAAATGAAAACGAAGAGATTCTTGAAAGGGAAATCTTGTTGAAGGCACCCACTTCTTCCAGTTTCTCTACACATAAAGTAGGTATTTTTACTCGTTTCGTATTTCCAAGGACTTTTATACAAACGATCCCCCTGTTCGTTGTTTCCTTTGTGTATTTATATTGAAATATGGTACAGAGGATATACAATCCTGTGGGATGAATTATAATTGTAGGCTCTATAGAGGGAGAGGGACATCGAGTATTGTGTTGCATATTTAATTTCTAGAAGAGCTGTTTTTTTCAAAAGACTATACTCGTATAGAAGCCCAAAATATTTCTAGGTTTTAAAGGTTTTGTTTTTTGTTTTGTTTTTGGAAAAGTGACATGTTGAAAGTAAGGGGCTTGAATTGATATTTATATGTGTGATATGAGTAGTACCTTTATATTATTTCAAGGAATAAATGAATAACGAGTGCAGTGGGTTATACCTACATATGAATCAGCACATAGGCTTATTTATTTTTTGTTTGATTTGAAGGAGAATGGGAAGGTTATGTCACATAATATTTTTCTTCAAACAATCTAATACCTATACCTACCTGTAGGTACATACATTTTTTAATTTTATTTTCTTGCTCGGACTTTTTTTGTATATGGACGATATATTCTTAGTAAAGCTAGTTTGCAGTTCCAACATCTCAACGTTCACAAGGGGCAAGGGCACATGTAGATCTCCGAATTAATCCTCCATTGTCCAAGTTTACTACTTTGTGATCGGGGCAAAACATTTCTACATTTCCAAGGCTGTACGAACTTTCGGAAGGACTAACATTGACTAAGATCCCTCGGTGTAGTCAAAGTATAGCAGCGGATATCCCGATCATGGCAAAATCAAGTAAATAAAGGTACTTTGAGGAAGTTTGATGTCGAATGGTTACAATCGCTAGAATATAGCCAAGCCTTTTATAAATATATAGGTACGTCATAACTGAAATGAGGTCTGGAAGTTTAATGATAAAGTTAAATGATAAATAAAGAATCGCTTGAAGCTTGGTTACAGTTAGAGCCAATTAAAAGAAACGAGACCAAAAAAAATAAAAAAAAAAAAAAAAAACAACAAACAACAAACAAGAACGAGAAATTCGACTTGAAATTACATCAGGAACCTATGGATTTTGTTTGCGGTTGTGACTGTGTGATACCCTGTATAAACTAATACTCATATAATCACAAGTAAAAATCAACAAGTGCTCAGGTGATCAACAAAGTGAAAGGTTCGCGATTTGGAATTGGATTTATCCCAAATGGTTTGCCTTAAGGTATATTACAATTTCATAATTTTCTATATATGTATTTACCATCATTTTAATAATGTTTAAGTCCTTCATTTTTACCTATCGTTTAAGAACCAAATTTAATTTATTACAAAAAAAAGTAACAAGTAGCTATGTATATAAAGTGGGTTTTTGTCTAAAAAAATACCAGTACTTCTGGCCACTTTAGTAATTAAAAAAAATTATTTGTATCAATTCACTCATGTGGAAGAATCCTGTGCCGCATATAAAAAGCATTTTAACTTCCTTCTTAATAAATTAAACATCCTTATTTGCAATTTCCATCAACCGTTCATGTTTAGAACCTATAAGGAGCAGTTGCAACTCGTAAGTATATAGAAGTACTTATAACTAAAGGTATACAAAGAAAACCCCACAAGAGCTAGTAAAGCATCAGAGCACCTATTTTCTATATGGAGGTATAGACTCCGCAGATCGGGACTCTTATGTATACAGAGAAAATATTTAATTAGCTGACGCTAGGTGCTCTTCGGAAATAAATCTTCACTAACTGAAACAAACAGTCAACTTGCTGCAACAGCAACTATACACTATATAATATACCCATAGCTCCAACTGAAGCTATAGCAGGACAAAAACAGCAATAATGCCAAGACGGGATCTTTAGCCCTTTGCCTTGGCCACTGCAGCGGAATCAGAATCAAAATCACTTGAGACTTGTGCACAAATAAATTAATTCACTTGTAGTAAGATGTGTAGGTATAGAACGTGGTCTGTTCTAAAGCAAAGCCCAAGCCAGGAACATAGTTGGAGCTTTGAGCAGTCCCATTCAACAGAAAAAAAAAACTCAAAGAAAAAGAATACCAAACCGACGCAAAACATCTGTTGTTTCTTTTACTGAATCATCGAATTTTTGATTGCATTATGGTCCGTTGGAGTTCCTCGTTCCTAAAATCCTGCCTCATTTTTATCCCATCGAGTTGCACATTCAAATGGATTTCTCCCGCTCTCCATGCCTGAATCTCTGGATACACTGGGTATATAGGTATAGAAATTACGCCGATTACCTGATACTCTGGGTGCCTTTATCTCACTCGTGTCTGTCCCCCTCTCATTACGCTGACATAATTTATGCACTTCAGGCTAATATTTGCCTTTGGATTATTTCAGCACCGTCGGTCGGCGTCGGCAATGGCGGCGGCAGCGTTCAGCCTGCCAATGTGAAAAAAAAAGATGCAAAGGCAACCAACTTCAGTTGTAGGTACCATTCATTGCTTTTCTATACGGCTACGGTGCTTTTATACGAGAAGAGGATGACGCGACACGGTCCAGAGAGATGGAATAAATCTGCAAATTCAGATTGTTGTAGTGTAAACAACGCACAACGAATGCGCTTTCTGCTCTGATTTTGTATACGGATGATGCAAGAAGTTGTTTCGTTACTTGAATAACAGTTGTGCCAAGAATTATTTGTTCACTTTTCAACAAAATATGGTTAAGATGGGGTTATTTTCTCCTAAGTTTTATCTTTTTTTTATCAATATCATATTTCTGAGTATGAATATGGTACACTAAACTAAAAGTACAAAATATGTACATGTTTTCCTGATAATAAATTATGTTTGAGTGACCTTATGACGTATAGGTACATGAGTTGACCAAATGGCATAAGGTTAGATATCCACTAAAATAAAAAATGAAGTATCTTAATCAGGCACGTAGCCAGAGGGGGGGCTTGAGGGGCTGAAGCCCTCCCCCCCCCCGAAAGTCTAAAATAAAAACTAAAACTTTCTAATATTCTAATATACAGTATTATTTCTTTTGTAGAGCTCTTCAAATGCATGTCAATAAGTCTTAAAGAAATAACGAGCAGAACGTGGGCGATGTCTTCAAAGGCATCAACACTTTTGGCAGCGGTCCAAAAAAGTGATTTCCTAGTAAGCCTCATTGTATGAGAAAAGCTGTTCAGTTTAACGCTGGCCTTATCAGTATTCCTACAGAACAAATCCTTAGATTTCGTTTCTGCAATCGGCCGCACCAAAGAAGTTCTGAATTCTCTTCAGAACATCAGAAAAAAAGCCGAAGATTTTATCAGAGAGGCTTTTCTATCCGCATCTAAACTTGCCGAGGAATTATTTGAAGTTGAATTAAGAGCTCCAAGAACTTCATTGAAACAAACAACGCGTTCCAATCCAGAAACCTCTTCTACTGAATCCTATTTATGAGTGTCTGTATTGATTCCTTGCATAGATTCGTTAATACAAAATCTTTCGGACAGATTCATGGTCAACGAAGACGTTCTACCATCGTTTCAAGCTCTTCTCCCAGGTTTTTCTGCAGTTGGGCGAGTCAAAGAAATGGAAAAGATAACATGTTACTTTGATAATGCAATTTCGTTGTCAGCTGTGAAAGCTGAATACATTCTCTGGTGCAAAAAAATATCGTCGATTGATCCTTCTATCGAAGTTTTAAAATTGCTTGATATACATATGTGACAAGACTTACTTTAGAGGTATAAACTTCTTGCTTACGGTTTTGGTCACGCTTCCAGTGACCACAGTTAGTGTTGAAAGAATCTTTTCAACTATGAAAAGGATTAAAACAGTGTCCCGAAGCGTTATGGGGAATGAAAGATTAAGCTCACTTGCTATGATATCTGTTCATTCAGATATTAATGTGAATCCAGATAAGGTGATTGATCTCATATCAAAAAGAAAATCAAGACGTCTTCTGCTTTGAAAAAATGTGTATAAAAAAATAATTTAAGTATATGTTCCTTTGAGTACATACAATTTAAAAACTAATAAAAATCAATAAATTGGAATATATATATAGTTTTTTGTTTAAAGAATTCCTCGTAAAATTTGGAAGCAAGCCCCCCCCGAACCAAAATCCTGGCTACGTCACTGATCTTAATTATTATCATACATCTGATCAATAAAACTTTTACACTTAACTTAAAGTACAAAAAATGTGTCTGCCTAAAAAAATTTCAAATACATTTTTAGTGAGATTACTAATATTCCCTACTGTATTTTAATTTCCCTCTATTATAGTTTAGTTTGTCTCTCAGTTTTCAGTCATGCAACGAATAGACAGGAAAAGATTCAACAACTCCAAAGCTAATGCGACTCCCTTACCTTTACCTTTCCTTGCCTTAGGACTGATTTGTATGTCTATTAAAAAAAAAAAGCTTTGACAATTTAAAAAATATTGTGTGCTCTTCCAGACCAGTTTTGTACATGCATGCCTCATCCGAGTACCTACATACATATAAGGGAGTTTCACTTAAAATAATTTGCTCAAGTCTTCTTACTCCACTCAAAAGGTTTTCGTGGAACACCTGTCCCTCCAGTGAAGTCAGTGATAGTGCTTTCCAGCTTTGCTGTCATTTGTATATCTCACGAGTCTTAATTCCACCACGGTTAAGATTTGTTTCCAAATTAAATTGTGCACGTCCTGCGCTTGCGCATTCACCAAGCTACTTAATTTCATTATATACGAGTATACCTAAAGAGTTTCTGATGCTACAAGCTATATCTACAGGGCACAGGCGTCCAGTTCTCTGACATCGGGATGGAAGCGATCTGTTGATTTATTGGTTGCTGATAGCGCTTGAGTTTGCATAGTTCTCAGTTATAACAGTGACATCAGCCACCACATAGTAAATCCGTGAAACATGCCACAACCAGAGAACGCATCAATATTCGGTCACACTTAATTGAAATTCTATTGGAAATAAAAAAAATCAATAAAATACATGAATCGGTTGCATGTAATTGCTTTAGAAAAAAAAAAAACTACTGGTAAAATTTGGCCTAACATTTTGAAAAGCTCATCGAAACAATTAACAAAAATATTAAATCATAAAGTTTTGGTATTTTGTTTTTATAAGAAAACAATTTAGTCAAAAAAAATCGACTATCTTTTTAATTTTTTTTAAAGTCATTTTAAGCTCCTTTTCTATCTTTTTTTCTTTGCGTTTCTTCTTCTTCTTCTTGGATAAGGACAGATATCGTTACAAACGATTATTGTTCAATCTATTATTATTCAAACGTGATTTAAGCCTTCGCAATATTTGTAGTGTAAAAACGTTATCGTAATCGCTGTAGAAAATTTTGAGGTTGGTTAAGCACTAGGATTAATTTTCAGAATGTTTCAAAAAAAAACAGGAAAAATGTCATAACCAATTTCATTAGACCGCTATGATAATATAAATCTTATTGAAATCATCGACTTTCTACGAATCCATAACATGCCCTAAAGTATAGGTAACCTACCTTTATTCCAACTAAGTATGTATAGGTACAAAATCTTCCGTATTTTCTTGTCTGGACTATATTTGGTTAACTGCGGGTTTTGAAAAAAAAGTTTATGTCGCTAAGATATGACTTAGATTAATGGGTGCGGTCAGTTCACAAATGTGCATCAGCAAATTAAAATCAGCAGCAACAACAGCACTTGCAGTATGCATACATGTGGTACAAAATTCTTGCTCTTCGATAGCTATCCAAAGAGAACAGACACAGTAGCGTGTTAGCATTGCGTGCAATTTTATTGACTATCAGGAGGAATTTGCTTCTGAATTCGAGATCATTGATGTTGTGTGGCGTGAAATCTAAAAGCCGGTTTGCTTGTAATAATTGACTATTTGGGAGCAACAATGCTGTCGGCAAGAGTGTAATTTTAGCATGCAGCCGAGTTAAGTATAATAACAATAACATAATAAATTAAGTCATTTTATGTACAGAAATTAAAAAGTCTGATGAAATTGAAGGAAATATATAGATACCAAAGTTTGGAAGCGAAGAAAAAAAGGAACTTGAGATAATATAGAATGAAAATGTCAAATAAAACGTTCAAAAATATTCTGTTCTGAGCTAAAAAATATATAAAAACAATTAATTTGCAAAAAAAAAAATCAAAAACAAGAAAATTATGAGTCGATAAGATGAACAATGAAATGTTGAAATTTCTTACGTGCGTCTTATTATATTTTCTGCTACGACATAGTGTGAACTATAAAAGCAACGAAATACATAATAATATTTTTGAGTGATGACGTCGACTGTGCTGTTTTATACTGTCGGTTGGTATTCCTTGCGTTCGAGGAACTAAAGGCATATCAACATGCATCAGCTATCCGGATAGCTTTGAATTGATCCCGGAACGCGACCATTATGTTGGTTGAATGGTGATGTAGGGTGCTGATGTTTTAACTGATGTGGGGTGCTGGTTTATGCAATTCGTTTTTCGTTAGGTATTAGATTTCAGTAGATGCCTCGCTTCCTAACAACTTCTTATATTTTTATATTAATACATTTTATTTGGATTGAACTTATACAAATTAATAACAAATAGATAAGTGTCATTTAAAAGTTATTTATTAGTGTTAAATTTTTCTAACAAAAAAAATTTATTTACAATTATGAATTTTTAGTTTGTTAATTTTTTTTAACAAAATTCCAGTACAGATGTTCACCTAAAAACACCAACAATGCAAATGTCAAGCCAATAGCTAAACAACAAACAGGAAAGTGCATATGCTCCAATTTCAATGGTTTATTCAATACCGAGACATCTTCCTCAAAATGAATATACTGTCTAAAACCAAGTTGAAGTACTTCTGGAATTACATCAGACTCCCACTTTTCCATAAAACCCTTCTCTGTTACTTCAACGATGAAACTGTCCAAAATTTCCTTAAATACTGAATAACGTGGCATACAATATCCCATATGATACACCGCTATATTTTCTCTGCTAATATAAAACGATCGTGGCCGAAAAACATCATGAAATTTCATGATAAAATTAGCAACTTCAATTTCTGATACAAAGCCAACACTTGTGTTTAACAGGGGATATAGTTGATCTGTGTAACTTAGAAAGTGAACAGTTAATATAATCTTATCCAGAGCACTTGGATATATTAAGTTGTTTTTCAAAAAATCAAATTCTTCAGTTCCATATAGCACACGAACATTGTTGTCCACTAAATCTTGAATTGTCTCATATTGTCTGATCGGTATGAAGACGGTCAAAAACGATGTGAAGAAGATTATGTAAATGTTTCCAATAACAAAAGAAAGCACTGCAACTTGAGCATAGAACCGATAAGCATAATTGATGGGTTTCGCAAGCGATGTATTGAGCATAGTCAGATAAATTTGGCTGAAACTCTTCCATAAATCCAGCTCTTTATTGGTGCAAAATTTCAAAATTATATCCATGAGGGTTGCGTATATTATTGTGCATACAATCCACATCCAAACACCACCAGAAAATGGCCTAATAAAGTATTCAGCTGGGTTGACAAATTTGTTTCGCGGCAAAATAATGACGAGTCTTTGTACCTGTAATGTACCGCTGAAATCAAGCTCATGGCTTTTAACAGAGGGATATAAAATAATGTTTATATCTATTTTGTTGTTTTTTGTTAATTTGAATGATTCCGAGTAATTAGTCTCGATCTGACTTAAAGTTGCATTATGCCTTTTAAAAAAATGTTCCAATATTTTGCCATATTTGCCTCCAAGTTTGTTGTTTCCTTTCTTATCCTTGTACCAAAATATTTGCGGATAATAAGTAAAGAAAAATATTCGAATAGCATAGCCGTTTAAGTCTTGCATAGAATTGGGAAGGACGTCATTTTTAAAAATCTGCCTAACTTTGCTCTCGTCATCAGCGAAGGGATTGAATGCATAAGATCTTCCATAAACATTTCCAAATATCCTTGAGAATTTATTTTCTGAAAAATATTCAAAATATTATTTCAGAATTTTAATGTTTTTTGTTAAAATGATGACAAATTTTCGAGATATCAAACTAGCGATTAGTTTTTCAAATACTGAAACATTTGTATGGTTTTCATCAGAAATTCGAACAATTAGAACGACGTTTTTGATGTTAGTATTTTCGTGAAAATTCACGTGACTTAAATTTTTGAAAATCATAACTGGGCCGGAGCAATGCTTTTTTAAAAAATCACTCAAAAATTCACTATCCATTTCGATAAAACACAATGTAGGAGATTTAGTTTCATGTTGGACTTTTTCGATGAGTTCAGTTAATTCAGTATTATGAGACATAACTACTTCGAAACTAGCGATTAGAAAGAACAAAATTTTTCTCAAAAACATATTGAACAAAACAAATCTGTTTTGGTCTACTTCAAGTGAAGGTTACTATTTCACTGAAATGGTTTTTAAACACACCTGTGTTATTTAAACTCGTTGCATCATGTTAAACATAATGTTTTTGTGGACATACTGTATATTTAAAAAGCTTTTTGGCAATCATCCAATTCTAATGAACGTTAGTTAAATAAGTTTTTAATGCAATTTAGAATTTATTATATTTTATTTATATTTATTTAGATAAAAATGCGTTAACATGTGCGTGACTGCATGCAGCCCACAACAGTTTTCTGCACGACTGACTTTGGCTTATGCATTTCTAATATCTATAATTTATTATAATTATAATATTTAAATATGTATTTTTATAAAGTGACTAACTAGTATGCCCGACTTCTATCAAAAGTGAAAATAAAATTGCATAGTGGCTTCAAACAACCCCTTATAATAATTTTTTTTGACACGCTCTAATAATTTTTATACACAAATTTAAAATGAGATATCAATGCCACAATTAGTCGATTGTGAATTCCTTATACTATTTGTCATTCCTCAAAATGCAATATTTTCTCCTTCCATACAGTATAGAATTTTCATATATCACAATGCACCCCCAAAGTACCTATGCAGTTTCAGGTTTTCATGGTTTTTCGAGTTTTCCTGGTTTGCCTGGTTCATTACGAATCTAAAAAAAAATACTCATCTAAATCTGACGACGACTTTTAGCCGAGTTATGCCACAAAAACCAAAAATAAATTATTTGTTTTTATTTTTAGAACATTTAACTAACCGTCGTTTCAGCCCACCTGCATATTTATACATCATAGATTTGCATTGATAAAGAAACCGCTATACACGGCTGAGTTGCTATACACAGCTATTGTAAAAGTTTTTGCTTAGGTACAGTGCTGCCAAAAACATTCCGGATTTTTTCCCATGGTAATGATTTTCTTAATACCAAGTAGAAAACTAACAACTTTCCATAAGTTTTTTAATAATTTGTAAAGAGTATGAGACAAGTTAATAATAACCTTAAAAATTGAATGCTACGATGACAAGAACAATAAAAAAAAATTATTTTATAAAGTTACTCAGTAACATGCCTGTGCAAAACTAACCGGATTTCAAGAAGATTGCGAGTCTCGATGTTAAAGTAATGGTTTTTTCGAGTCTTTTGACTCAAGCCGTAGATTAAAACGTTTTTACAAGTTGAGAGCTGTGTAAGTTGAAATTATATAGCGCATAAAATGACTAAAACACGTTATAGCAACGATACGAAATAATAGAAAAGTTCCAAGCCGGTATAAAACAAAAAGTAATCGCTGAAATCTTAAAAATTCCAACGTCAACGGTTTGCGACATCATTAAAAAATTTAAAAGTGGAATATCAGTAGAAGCAGATCATTTTGGTGGACGCCCTCGCAAAACAACAATTAAAACTGATAGGCGCATAAAGAATTTCGTGCTTAAAAACCCTTTTGCGACTTCAAAGACAATTTGTGATGAACTTAATCTACCCATAGGGCCAAGTACGGTCAGGAAGCGTTTAAGAGATTTCGGTCTTTTTGCATTTCGACCAGCTAAAAAACCTCTTCTTACTGCTAAACATCGTAAAAAAAGGTAATCCGTAAAAGGTATTTGGGAAAGACTTAAAATTCCTAATCAAAACATTTAACCCAGGGTTGAATTTGCAAAAAATCATCTTAACTGGTCTTTAAGCAAATGGAGGAGTGTGCTTTTCAGTGATGAAAGCAAATTCAACTTATTTTACTCCGATGGTGCAAGGACAGTGAGGCGCTCAAAAGGTACGCGATTAAAGCCTGCAAATGTACTCCCTATATTTAAGCACGGTGGAGCCTCGGTTATGGTTTGGGGGTGTTTGGGGGTCAGGAGCAGGCTGCGGTCCTATACACCAAATCACAGGAATTATGGACCGCTTCCAATATAGGGACATGCTTCCATACGCAGAGGAAGAAATGCCTCTGCGTTGGGTTTTTCAGCAGGATAATGACCCCAAACATTCTTCAAAGCTGCTAAAAGAGTGGTTTGCAACTAAATATATTTGTGTCTTAGAATGGCCATCTCAATCATCTGATTTAAACCCAATAGAAAACTTGTGGGCCATTTTAAAAAGGCGGGTTGGGAAAAAAAAGCACACGTCAACAACTTCTCTTTTTGCAGCTTTGAAAAATGAATGGGAGAATGTTCCTGCTTCTGTTTTCGAGAATTTAATCCAGTCAATGCCTCGTCAATCCTGAGCTGTGATAAAAAACAGGGGTTACTAGACAAAATATTAAATAAAAGTTAATTGAAAAAAATAAAATCCGGTTAGTTTGTCACATTAAAATTTTGAATTAACTTAAATTTTTTGATTTTTTTCTTTGTTTTGATGGATAAAGTTCTATGGTTTTTGTTTCAAATAATAAACTTGTTCAATAAAAATGGGAAAAATTGCAAACATTTGATTTTTTCATTTTTATATCACAAACCAACAATCAATGCAGTTTACCAAAAAAATCCGGAATGTTTTTGACACCACTGTATATACAAAAATCGAACTCAGAAATATAATTAATTGATTTTACGATTGGGTCGCTTATCCTTTGAACTCAGCGTTTTTTTAAACTGTTATTTTTTAAGATCTTGTAGTCCTAGAAAAGCTATCCGTTGTATATGCATTAAAAATAAAACATCGGCTGTAGGATTACGGCCTGCTCTCGTGATAAATCGGCGGAGGTAAACAGTCAGGTACCGTAAGTAGGAATCCTACTGTAGATGGATTTTTGACATTTATTCGAGTCTCGAATTAAATTTTGTTAGTTTTGTTCTTAGATGTTGGTACGATTGATAATTCAATTGTATCTTGATGGATGTGTTCATCGAGTAGTTATAATTGTAATTTTCCATTGGACAAACAAATTATTGAGCTTGATTATTATTTATATTATCTTAGAGAACTCCCTATTTTCATAAATATAAAAGGTGTTTTTTTACTTCTTCTATGAAAATGGAGAGTGAAATTTTTTGCACTCGATGATTTTCTGTCGCACGAAATCAAAGTAGAAGAAATGAAGAATTCTCTTTCACTTTCACAAAGTGACGAAGGAAAATTTGTAAGTTCTCAGAACTATGAAGTGTCCAGAATTTACGAGAACAATTTTATACCGTTTTTTTTTTTCTTTGGTTCTCTTTCGGTTCTAAAGTTGCTTTTAAGCACCTCGATTTGTGATAGATGTTAACTTCGTTCTTTACTCCGATTTTGTCAAGCGATGTTTGCTGAGAGAATAACAAATTCAAAATAAAATATAAGCGGAAAATAAGTAAACCCACAAAAATTTAAGAGCGATAATTCCGAAATTCTACCTATTATACCTATACATACGTAATTATTGATCAATTTCATCAAATTTCGATTTTCATTCTAAAAATAAAATCAATCTCTTTTAAAAAAATCCAATAATATTTAAAGATTTCCGTTTGCAAACGTGGTTTCTGATTAGGTTAAATTATTTGCGTTGCGAAAATTCTGCTCAAAATATGTCTAAAATCATAAATTAGCTAGCAAAACATTATTGTGAATTTCTTACTGTATTATTTATTTGTATTCTCAAAAACAACCCTATACAGTCAATTTACTGATGAGATGCAAGTAAAATCGCCAGGCCGAAAAGCAAATATTTTGTAGACTAGTGACAATTAAAAGTTTTTTTTTGTAATTTTAAATACCAAATACACGAGAATGATTGAGAGTAAATCACTTACCCCTATATATCTCTACCAGATGTCAAACCCCAAAAGTTTGAACCTATATAGTCAATTATAATTATTTAATATTAAGTTTATATAATTAGATAGTTAAATCCAAAATGTACATGGGTTGCCTGGGTTGGCATGGTCTTTAGAAAAAAATCAGTTTTTGAGATAGCAGGGGTTAGAATTTACAATACCTTTACTTTTTAAAATGTGCTAAAGACGTCAAAAAAAAGCTGGCAAAATTTTATTCACTAACTTACAAAATTTAAAAATCTCGACTTGACAGACAGTCACACCCGAGAATTCCTCCCAAGATTTTTCAAGCGAATGAGCTCTTAAATGGATACTCACCACATTATTTATCTACTTTTATTTTATTAACTTATCTTTTCTCTGTTAGAAAAACTACTAGGGAGCAATTCAAACAAAATTTGGAATATGTTGCTTTAATTTTATAAGCCCTCACAATAATAACATATTTTCTAAAATTCTGGTCTTTTATTATTTCTTCAAGTCGTGTTATTTCTTTTTTTAAATCTACCCCCCTCTATATTTTCCCTTCTAAAAAATCATCTCACGTTCTACATATATTAACTAGTTTCAAAAAAAAAAAAAAAAAAAAACTAACAAAGTTCAACCAACTTTGTTATAGGCTCAAACTCCATTCTTTGGCTGTCACATCAGAACCATCACCTAAACTTGTAACTTCAATAACTTTCATCCACAACTGTTCAAAATGGACATATACATGAGTTGAGCAGAGCAAGGATGAATAAAAAAAAATTTTGTTTGTCCACGTACTCTTGCATCACATATACAAAAGCTCCCTAAAGCCGACTTTTATTAAACTTATTGGAAAAGTTTCACAATAAACTCGCAACGAAGCAATCCTTTTGGATAATGCCACTTTTATGAGACTTATACATATCCCATATCCCTATACATCATATATAAGAATCTTTCTGAATAATGACGAGGGTGATGTATATCTGGGTACTGGGTTAGTTAAGCATGTTCCATAAGCCGTTTGTTATCGTTTCGTGGCCCCAGGTTCATACCCTCACTTAAAAAAAGAAAGACAGAAAAACTGTTAGGTGAAGAACTGTGTACATTATGTAGATATATATAGCTCTGGAGCCCTGAAACACGAAGAGAGACTTAATTTGAGAATTGAATTTGCACAAAAGCCTGTTTGAACTTTGAATAACCTCACTTTCATGCCAGAGTGAAAGGAAAACTCAAAAATTCCTCAAACTCCATGCGGTCAGAGAAAGAAACGCTGTCAGCCTCCATGTACCATGCACCAGCTTTATATGGGCTTTAAATATTCGGAGCCGAAGAATGCGCCTCTGTTGTGCATATCCAGAAAGCTACACTTTTCTCTCTGACTCTGCGGTCAGTTTGGATATGCAGTTTGAGTGCAGCTGTTCGTTGAATGGGAACTGGGAACCCATTTTGGGAGTATTAACTACCTATACAACAGACCGACGACAACGTCCGTTGCAATTTTCTTAATTTCAACCCCTATTTGTATCATTACGCACTAATGGAACTTTATGCATTTTCCGGGGAAGGTATCTGTTTTTTTTTTTGTTTTTTTGGAGCTGCTGTTGTTGTTGTATTTGATGGCCCATCAAGGATAGACTTCCGAATGGAATGCTGTGTTTTGCATTTTTTGTTTGATGTGCCGCATCAGCATTTACTGCAATTATTTTGAATATGTTGCTACCAAAAGGGATGGAACGAAATGAGACGATTTACCAATATATGTATATACAATATCCATTATAATGGAAGACGAGCAAATATATACGAGTATTTACTCGAACAAATAACTTCAGGGGTGAGAAAGTTCCATTAAAACGCAGATTTCCTTGTGTTTTTGAGTATAATTGACGTTAATTGAATTCTATAGTACATGTGGGTGTCATCTCTGTATGTTTGTCCTTGTCAGGCAGGCCCCAAAGTCTCGTCCCTAAGTCAAACGCATTCACATATTTTAGGGGGTAAGTATTACAAACACACTGCCCCATACCACCCAACCTCACTCTCTCTAACTGCTTCCCCAACGACATCTGCTTGTCAATTCTATTCGAGCCTGTCAGTTGATCTTCTACAATTTAGTTGGAGATAATTTCAATCGCATGGTGTGGCATTAGGCATTATTGCTACGAGGCTATAAAGCCGGGCGATAAGGTCGGGGGTCTGTGTGAAAGGTTTTGCTGAGGCTGGCACATTGTGGCACGCACTTAATCCTTCGGCATTTTCCCAAACAGACAACAATGATGTACATAATTGGAGACACGTATTATATTATGCAGACTGATGGTTATACATGCATACACATATACACAATAATATATATTTTGGAAGGAAGCTTTTGCGGGATATTTGGGGTAATCTTGATATTGATAGTTTACAACACGCTTTTCGCTTCATCGGTCTCACAATAGCATCATCGATTGTCTAATGATGTCTATCAGTTGGAGCTTAGGGCGATATTGTAAGAAGACTTACATATATGTTAGAGAAGATTTAGGAAATAAATATACCTAAATAAAACGACATTGTGATCTTTTAATTATTAGAAATGGCAATTAATACAATTATGTAGGTATATGATATAATATTGCTGATGGAAATTGAGCCCTTGTATTGTATTGAGTAATCATTGAATTTAATATTTTGATTAAGAGTTATGTAGAGGCACTTTATAGAAATTGTATTATGATGTTTCTGCAGACAATTTAGTAAATAAATTCTATTCAAAGACTTTTGACACATTCTCAGATAGTATTTGGGAGCGCGAAAGACGTTGCGGGCAAAGCCGCCCATCTTCGCCCATCGGTCATTGTGAAATCAGGGAAGAACTGGAGATCAGACATTATTTTTTAGTGATCTAGAGTATAAAAGCGACAAATGATAGTCCACAAGAGTTGGGCGCCATTTTGACTTTTATAAAATTCATTATTTCGTTATTTTGGTATTGTAGATAGTATAGGAGAGCTAGCAGTCTAAAATTTTGTAAATAAAATCCGCCCAGTGCCACGCCCTTTTTATCATATTTAAGTTTTCTCCTTTTGTCTTTTGCATAATAATAAATCTCTCTTGAACCAAAACTATTACATGTGTTTTCGTAGATTTTTCGAAATCCACCAACAACCACGCCCACTTTTCTTTAACTACCCTAGAAAGTTAAAACATTGTAATTAAAAGTCTATGAACTTATAAGAAGCTTGACATATTTGTCTTTTTTTTTAAAGTATATTTAAGTTTTTTTGAAATTTAAAAATTAATATTTTTGTCTCTATGACGTTTATAGAACCAGAAACTACTGAACCAATTTTGCTGGCACGCCCACTGATTATATTGTAGTTTTCTCTTTATTGAACGTTATTATATTACGTTTAATTTGTTTAATTAAGATCTTTTCAAACTAAAGTGTGAGATGTGGTATTTGCCCCTGACCACTACCACGCTCAGTTTTCTTATTTTAGATTTCTGATATAACGTCCTTAGAAGGCTGAACATTTATGATAAATCTGTCTTGAGCCAAAACCATAACATATTTAGTTTGGCAAAGCGTGACAGAGCTAAGTTAGTATCATTACAATATCAGCTATATTTTATTAAAGTGTTTAAAAAAAAAAAAATCATCAGCCAGGGTTGCCATCAATTTTGTTTGTTCAAATTTTAAACAATAATCAAGATAAAACTACTTTTCAAAAGCTGTTAATTATTTGTATTTAAATTTATTATTATTTTTTTTTATTATTATTATTATAATAAATTTATAAAAAAAAACAAATTGGGTGGCTTCTCTAATGCGGAATCCCCACCAGATCATAAATTTAAATATTTAAGAAAAGTTTTAGATTTTTTCCAGTTTTCATCAAGCTTAGTCGCTTCTGGACGTGCCCCACAGTTTGAAAATTTCAACTCTTATCGACCCTGCCTTTTGACATCCGCCAAATCCTCCACCCAAAATATTTTTCTTTCGATGTACTTTTTTTAAGATAAATTTAAAGGTTTTTTTTTATGATTTTGGTTGTTGTTTGTTTCTGTTTAAGTCGTTTTTCTATAGACACTCATATAGTTGGCAAATTCGAATATATTTGTAGAACTTTCAACTTCAGCCATAAATTATTTTTATACAAATTCGTATTTTATAAAAAAAAAATTAATAAATACCCAAAGCATAGGTATACAATACTATACAAACCTTTTCTCAAATGGGTATATATACATAGATTATAAGTAGATATATATTGAGAAAAAAATTCAAAAATTCTAATCAAAATGCACCAAATATATTATCCTAAGTCCACACACCTAAAATTCATGAATTTCAAATTAGCATCCCAAATCAAAATAATAATGAAAAAAAACCCTTTTATCATTGCTCCATAAAAATTAAGCAAAACCAAGCTCCCCACGCTCAGTTTTTTTTATATATACCTATTTATGATGTTAATGACGACTTTTCTCCCCAACAAAAAGAAAAAATAACCACAATTCCTCAGAATAATCCGCTGCCGTGAACTGAAAAGGCTCCAAATATATAATGGTGTTTTTTTTATCTTGTTTGTGCACCACCACTTCCACCCATCATTGAAACGAATGAAATATATAAGAAAGAAATAAAATTGAATTTTAAATAAAACCACCAATACTCTTCGCAAAAAAAAAATATCCTCCCGTGTACTTCACTATACGGCACTCAATGATCAGCAACCTCCCTAAGGACCACGCGACGAAGGATTCCATCAAAACACCAAATGCAAATTCCTTAGCTAGGTATTTACTTAGCTTCGCAAATTCGCATAAGAAACCGCACACCATCATCATCATCCCTGGGAAAAAATTCATCTTAAGTCCATAACTCCGCAATTTGCAGAAGAACCACCATCAGGATTCACCATTCACCACAGTTCACCTAAAGGAATCAACAGACAAAAAAAATCCTATTCAAATTTAACAACCCCCCTCCCACTATCCACAGTCATCCCCGAGGTTGGTTCCCTATGTCAACCCAGCAGCGAATGACAAAAAAAAATTAAATGGAAAGCAATGAATTTTTAATGCGAATTCCAACTCCAACAAATGGATCGACATTTTGATTTTCCTTTTTTTTTGTTTCCGTTGGCTCGTTCTTTATTAAGGACTTATGATTGAATAAAAAGATTGAGGAATGTCAATAAAGAAAAAAAAAAAAATTAAACATCAGGGTGGTCCTTCTGACACCGATTGTCGATGACAAGGCCGATTGACAGGGTGTCGACTGAATGAATGATGGGTTTCGTTTTCTAGAATTTTGGCTTTAATTTAACGCAGTCCTGTCCTTCAATAGCGGGTGTCTCATGATAAATACACACATTATTAAAAATCTAAATGGAAAGTCAGGCGTAAAGAAAGTCATTTGAATTTTATTGAAATTGATTCGTCGTAAACGAGTGGGTATGGCTGACATAAGGGTGAGAATGAGGTAGTTAGAATAAGAATGTCACTTATAGATATATAGAGATGAAAAACAGAGACATGATGCAGAGATATAGCGAAAGCTTTCAATCAATATTCTTCTTGAAATCTCAAGCTCACACTATCGCTTGATTGACTGGTCATCTGAATTCAATTTCAATCCTGTCAATTCAAAGCGGTTCCAATAGACTGAGCGACAGTCATATAAACGTAAATCACTTTTATACAGACATTTGTACCCAGGATGAAATAAAAGTTTTTAATTTGGCATTTTTTTTCCTCCTTCGACTTGGATATCCAATAAGGATACGACTTCCAGTTTCAGTAGACCAGAACCAAATTGGCTTCCGCAATCCGCATTAAAACAAAACACACTCCAACTCTTTGTCTATATCTCTGATGTTGTATAGAGGAGCATTAATGCAACTCAGACAACAATGACAACGAGGATGAGGATAAAAATGGCGAAGTGTATACAGGAGTGAATTCTAATAGAATATCCCTTGGAGATTTAGAAAACATAAGTCATTCAAGGACTCTATCGACTGAAACAAGCCAAAAGCACAACACATACCTATGTACCTAATCTATAAAAAATAAATAAAGTTCACTATAGCGTCGCAGGTACTTGAATTAAGAAATTGGTAAGAATTTAAAGGAGTTCAGAAAATGTCTGTTAAGCCTGAGTTTTAGTAAGAACGTGTTGAAATTAATCACCAAAAACTCCATCGATCCAGTAGGCGCTATTTCTGGGGGGTCGTAAAACCCGAAAACACATTTTTTAAAACCTGAGCGATAGCCCTACATTATATTTGCCTCCATCGTAGAAGGATTATTTCCATATACTTTTCATTTTGCAAACTTATTTTTTTCATACACTTAGCAACAGACGAATGACAGAAAACATTAACACGATGTTATGTTTAAAAGTACAATTAACTCATTATTAGTTAAGTTCATGACATCAACAAAAGAAGTAAAGTTAACAGGTTCATGTATTAAAATTGAAATTTATAAGATACAGTGTTAAAATAACATGAAATCGGCTAGAATTTACACTTTAGTCATTTCAAAATCTTGAAAAATTTGTTATATTTAAAAGAACTTCATGTTGAAACAACATGACATCTGCTTAAATTAACTAGAATTTTATCAAAATAGTGCTGTGTTAATTTAAATAAGAATAAAGTGCTATTAAAATTGTGGTAAGTTTCCAAGTTTTGTGTATCGTTATATTAAAAAGTGTTGTCCAACATTGGAATACTTTTTGGTGCAGGTTTGCGCCGCTCAACCTTTTTTCACAGAAGTGAAGTTTTTAATAAGGTGCGTATTTTCTACACTTCTATGATTTCCAATGGAAAATGCGTTTATTGTGTACGTGTTAAATACTAGTTGTGCTTTATTTCTATGTCCTCCGCATTTAGCAAAAACAAGCATGGGTGGGAAAATAATTAATTTAAAAGAAATACTAAATATTAACAATTTATATGAACGATGATGTAGAAAACATTACTTCTTGTGTTGGAAAGACTGCATATTTGAAGATGTATGAGGTTGTTTCAAATTGTTAATTATTTCTAATGTAAATTCTAACTCTCGTTAGTCGTTAGCCATCATTTTCTGCTAACATCATTATATGAGATTTTATTTTTAAGAATACACGACTAAGCCTTAAAGGGGCTTTTTTCGGATATTAAAAAAAAAAATGACAGACATTCGAAAAAGTGAAAGAAACAAAGTTGCAAGTATTGTACAATGTGTACATATTTATATCGGCACTCAGCAATGAGTTTCAAGTAATTCGTGACTCTGTGGAACAAGATTTGACAGTTAGATTGAGGAAAGTTTTTATATGTTAGATGCACTGGCACATAACACACACATAACAAAATGTCAGACGCTGCTGAAGCAGAACCAATGGACACAAATAGAAGCTTTACGCATCATCAGCGATTTTCTATACAAACTACGGTGTTGGCGGGAAGAAGAAGCAAATATGACGCGACTGGCTGGTGGAACATTATAAGTTTTTCATTACGATTCGATGGTGATAGTGTAGAAAAAAAAATAAAGTTACAAGAATGCTGTGGTGCTATAGGTATTAAAAGATTTGTACAGAAAAAAAACAATCGACATCAGGGCGAATATAAGATTACACAAAAAGTTTGTGTGCAATCGTCTCAAAAATTTATGTATTTTGACAGTCATCTCAAAACAAAAAAACTGACACATAGATATACCCCAGTGCAAGTTGTGGATTCAAGAATTCAAGATTAGATTAGAGGAGCGAGTGTTGAGTCCGAAAATCGAATAATACTGATATAAAATTTTCGCACAAGTTATCGTTTAGGAGATGTTGTGATTCAAACAAAGGTCGAAGTTTGCCTATTGTTTTTAAACGGCATTTTAATAAAATTAAATGTAATATTTTAAGAATATTACATTTAAAATCAGAACAATACAACTCAGCTTCGTAAAAGAGCTATAGGCTAAGAGCCCACAGCTAATTATAGTAAAAATTCACTGGTATTTTTATATATATATTTTCATTTCATATGCAAATATGAAAGTCTTGCATTCTGTGTTTGGGGCGTTTGTCGGTAATAGTGCATTATTTCAGTGCATCTGGCAGACAAGCCTTCCCATGGAAAAAGTCTTAGATTTCCATATTTGTTATCAGAGGGGAAGCTTCTGTCAGCGAGAACATATTTCTAAATTCTACCAAAATTTATTTAGAAATGTGTTTCATACTCATCTTTGGGTTCGTCTTTGATGCAGAAAGCCCCCTCCAAGATGTTTTGGACCCCAATTTTATGTCTAGGGTGATCAGATATTTTATTAAATATAATGTTTACTCTCGGTCTACTACACATATTAGCGCAAAATTTTAAACGATTTAGTACGATGTTAAAGCCTTTTTTAGTATGATAAAATGGCTTTAACATCGTACTAAATCGTTTAAAATTTTCGCCATTGATTTTAACTGGAGATTTTGAAGAAAAGATAACGTGATTTTATGCATATTTTTTGAAATACAAACCTTTATATCTTTTTCGAATTTGTCGATCAAAGGGTGACTTTTTTTCGAAAAAATAATAAAAGAATGATACATAATAAAAATTAAAAACAATTTTTGTATTTATTTATTTTAATTTGAGAAAAACTTATTTTCACAACTTAAATATTTTTAATTGAAATATGCGACGCATTTCGCAGTGTCCACTCCATCTTCGGGCGATACACTTCTTGTTTTAATGTTATCAGCTAATTGACGCTGTCAAATCCAAGTTTTTCTGTCTCAAGCTTCGGCTTGTTGTTGTTGTTATTTTTCTATTTAAATATATAATTAAATGTCAGTTTATCGTTCAGTAATCTGTCTTGTTTTATTTTGTAAGATTTTTAAATTTCGTGACTTTTTTATTTAAAAAATATGTATAAGGATTTATGAGATGCATACATACAGGATATCCAATAATTAATGGTCCAAACTAAAACCAGTGATAGACTAGGTTCTGACATATCTCATAAAATAAGTAACTTGTTCATACCGAATCATAACGGGTTTTGATTAAGGGCAGTTTATTTTTAAATCTCGAAACCCCTGCATTGTTTTTCATTAATTTTTGCCCTCGTATAATGAATAATGGGAAGACTAATATTTTAAAATAAAATATTTTTGGTTTCCTGCACCATTTTGCTCAAAATTAATAGATAATGAGATATTTTTTAAATATATTTTTTACTTTAATCTTTAAAAGTTCAACGGTGAGTTATATTTTTAAAAATTTATCATATTTATGAAGTTTTTTAAAAGGTTTAAAAATTAACAAAGGTTGCCTTAGATCGAAAGTTATAACAATTTCAACTAAATCTGACAGGCTTCTTAAATAAATAAAAAAAAATACTATTAGCTCAATTTTGTTCATACTTAATTGATAAAAAAAAAAATTCAAAATGGTCTCCTTCTGCAATTGTACTAGCCCAACGTCTTTGAAATTTTCGACACTTTTAAGCTATTTAAATTTATTATTTCTTAGAATCCGAACTCCGCAATTTAATAAAATGTTAAAAAAAAAGTTTCTTTAATAAAAGATTTTAATGTTTCTTTTAAAATTACTAATTTTAAATCTGTGCAATGCTATATTTTTTCCGTAATTATCATACGAATAATTTACTAATCGCCTATACGGGTGCAAATTATTGTGTGATGGCATTTTCACACTATCGTTCATTTTGGCGGCATGCATAAGTTACTCAGGCCACTACTGTATTTCGTATCTTTCTATCTACGCATTTGAAAAATAACTTCATCTAGACTTAAGTTTTAAATTGTATTTTATTTAACTAAAACCACGAAAACCTTAACTTAAAATTAAATTCTGGAATTGATGTATGGAAAATGTATTAACAAATTTACAATACCACACGAATAGCAACATTCAACTTATTTTCTTATGTGTGTGTATTTTTATGTTTATATGTGAAAATACGGAAGTACCAAAAAGTCTGCACTTCATTGGTTTCCATTAAAAAAAAATTTCTTAATTCTTGAAAACTTTTATTCAACTTTAAGGCTTGCTAAACAAAAACATTTACAATAAAATCAAAAAAAAAAAAAAAAAAAACAACAACAACATAAAAACAAAACACATGAAAAAACAAACAGTATCAGTGGAAGGAGAACAAACTTCTTCAATCAAAGTAAAAGCAAAGTGTAACAATGTTAGAGAAAGAAATTCTCAGAGTACATATATACATATACATATATAGAGCCAGAGAAAAAACTTTTCCCTGATGTTCAAACAATATAGTAGGATGTAATGAATCTTTCATTGAACTCAGTTCATGCAATTCTTTTGTACCCCATATGCCGACTGATGTATAACTCTTCTGTTCCTCATACTATATAAATATGTACTTTTGCACCAACTAACATGTTTTCGAGGATTGATCTATATTGATCCATTAGTTTTTTTTTTTTTGGTATCTAAAAATCAACCTGCGATGCGCTCCATCAACCCCCAATCCATCTAGGAATTACGAAAACATGAACTACATTCATATATATACATATACTTACTTTCACCCTTTCCGTTCATTTTAGAATGAGTTCGTCCTCGTCCTAAGCAACAAATGACAAAAAGAAGGGTTGAACCGATGACAATGGATGTTTTTTTTTTTTTTGGGAGGCTGAAACTGATTGAAAAAAAACTTCCCTTTCTGGTTTGTTTTCAATTTCATTTCAATTTTCTCCAACTACAACTCCTAGCCCCAACCCTACTTGTTCACTCTTGGTACTCCAGGTTGCTTAAAAAAACTACTTCGCATGTACTGATGCTCCTTCTGCCGGAAAAACAAAGGCCAAAGTTATAACTTTCAAGAAAAGCACTCCAAAAGAAGGAAAACGCTTTCTCTACGAAGCATAATTTACTGTTGTAGATAAGCAGTGTTGTGAAAGGAAGTTTTAGGATTTATGAACGAGGTTAATTTTTTTTTTACAAAAACGTTTTAAATTAAACGTTGAAAGTTTAAAAAAGTGGTTTTTAACAGAATTGTAACATATACCATCAAGTGCGAATTTGATATACAAAAGTATTTGAATCAGGTACTTTCGAAATATTACTTTTATCAAATTACAGTCATAATCTCCTAATGAATGAAGTTTGTGTGGATGTTTGATATTATATCGAATTAAAACAGGTCAAGATTGAAAATAGCTTAAAACTCAACACTTGCCAGATTACATAGATTACATAAAAAAGATTGGTTTTCTTGGAAAGATGAAGATCATTTTATGTAAACGGATTTTTTGACATTTTGGCGCTCTGTATCTTTGAGTAATTTTTTTTGTTTCAAATAAACCTAATTTTTCAGAAACTTTCCTCCAAATGGAGTAAAAAGTGGAGGAATCTCTTATTTTTTGACATTACGGGAATAGAGCAAATTATTTCTTCTTATTTTTGTTGTATTTCACCCCACATTTGAATTATTTTTTTTTTTAAATATAATAATTTGCGTTTTTTAATATGGCACGGTTTTTTTTGAAAGTGTGGCACAGACATCTTTAGATATATAGTTATTTTGTCATAAGCATCACTTTTTATTAATTCCCAAAATTAAAAGTGGAGGAAAATCTAAAAGAAATGCATGTTAGATTTGGCGTCATTTTGAATTAAACCCCTAAATTGGTAAGCACGTCAATTAATAGTAGTAAAAGTACCAATCATTGGGTTGATTGACACAACCAATGTAAATAGTTCGGTATGTATTAAAATTACAGATTATAATATTTATGACTAAGGGCGGGTACGGAAACACAAGCAGCTAATTTTTAAATTTTGATGGAAAAAAATCTTTTTGTACCAAAACATAGAATATATTCCACAAATTTAACTGCCATTCAATAAATGTCAAAAATTTAATGCAATGTATATAAAGATTCGACGCTAGATCAGATCAGACCAAAAATAAATTCATTCTAAAATTTCTTATTACAAAAATGATAGTGTTTTATTTTCCATCTGAACAAAAATTTCTTGACTTAAACAATATCTGGCAGTGGGTGAATTTGATTTAAACCTCCTCCCATTCATAAAGAAAAAAATTTAAACATTTCATACAAATCGGTAAAGTGGTTTCCACGACTATAGATTTAATAAAAGGCATTTCCTTTACATGCACACTCATATAGATGGATGCGGCAGTATAAGGGAAAATTATCCATGTTCTACTTTTTAAGTTTTTTAGTGACCTTCTTATACTAACTTAAGGTGGCGCTACAGTCTGGGGTGGACCAGAGCCTTAACCAAGCTTTTTAGTGAGCATTGGGTGCGACGAAGGGCGAGTTTCCAAACAAATTTTATATTATCTAACATGCTTTATGTTAAAGAGAGCTCAACTACAAAATATCAGCTTTCTATGATAGTTAAATAAAGAGCAAACTTGTAAGAAACGTTTTATGTATTTGCATAGGTAGAATACATTTTACAATTTATACTCACGTTCATTGTACCATCGCCATATTTTTAAAGTGATGTATGGCGTATACGTACTATTTTCCAAAAATGTTAGGATTATTATTTTTATTAAAAATTAATTCTCAAATACAACTCCTTTAAAGTTTGATAAAGTAATTCATCAAATATCATATTTTAAAAAATATTTTCGACTTCGAAAAAATGCAGAGTTCTATTGAGTGAGAGAGCTACAGGTTTTAATTATCCTGCAAAATAAGATACTTACACCAATGCAGAGATGTGAAAGTATATGCGGCGATGGAAGATTTCCGGTTTCTCGAATTTCGAGGAATTTTGACTAAAATATTTTCAGAATATGACATCTTTTTTTGAAAAGTTAATCCTAAATTTTTGATACATAATTCACTTTTAATTATTCCTTTTTCGTGACCTTTTTTATTTCAAAATAGTTGAATCCTAATTTTGTGGGCTTTAGGTCGTCTATATGCAAATATAATTAACAAGAAAGAAAGACCTGAAGCCCACGCATCGTGAGTACCTTAATGGCTGCGAGTTCATAAAAAATAAGAACTTTCAGTTTTTCCCGAATTTTTCGAATAAGTTTTAGAAATTTTCTTTCCATAAAAAACTTATTCGGACTATAAGCAACATTAAAAAAAATCGATGCAGCTCAACACATCGGTTCACAAGGGGGAATATATTTATTTCGAGTAGAGCCCTCTATTGCATATATTTAAACGTATACCCGTGTTACACGTGTAATTAAATTATTCGTGTAGGAACACGTGTATTTATATTTACACGTGTATTTATTTTTACACGTATCGTAGTTATGATGTTTCATGGTCCAAAAGACGTTAAAAAATAAATACAACGCCGTTTTTTGGAAAATGTTTTGGTGTAACATAATACTAAATATTACCCAAAAACCATTCTTTTAAACTGCAAAAAATCTTAAAATCTCTTCACCCCGGTCAATTACAAAAAAGGCGCCACTTTCATAATTACACGTGTATTTTTGTGTACACGTTTATTTAGGACCTACAATGAGTTAACATCTTTTTACTACACGTGTACCTACACTTTACTTTACCTAAACTTTATTTGATATGCCAAACAAAATTTACTTACCTTAAAGAAAATTCTTTCATGAAAGTTAAAACGAACAATAACAACCCTGTTTCAATGATTAAACTCATCTTCATTTATACAACTTCATTATAAAAACAAAAAATTGTAACTTTGTACTAAACTGTCATGTCAACTAAACGACACTTCGGATCCACCTTTCTTGCTATAGTAGTGTAGGTATATGCACACCAGAGCAGCCAGCGGGGCTTGATTGTTTAAATAATTGTGTGGGTGTTGAAAGTCAGCCTGTCTCCTATACCTTCAAAAGTATATAAACTTCGAGAATACAAACCTTTCACTTGCAGGGATAAAGAATCTGTAAAAATGCAGATATATAAGTACTGCCAGCAAAGAACTCTCATTCTCTCGCCTGTTCTTCGTCCATAAGCAAAAGAGTCGAGCAGCAGCGAAAGTAATAAAACTTTGAAATTACTTTTTCCTCGGGCAAACAATGCATGTAGAATTATTTGTTCTTCCTCTACTTACAAACTTCCACTCTGATTCTCGATGAGGTGACACTGACACATCAGGAGACCAAGGCCTATGTAATATAGCTTAGTGTAACCTGACAAAAATAAAAGAAAAAATAAACGAGGCATGAAACTAAAATAAAAAAAGGCCGACAAGTCCATATACCACCCAGACCCAACTTAATTTAGTTCCTGTTTTGATATTATTTCTCTCTCACTGGGAATTATGAAAAAAATCTCTTCACGCTCGTTTGATTTTTTTTCTTCTTCTCTGACATATCTCTTGGACAAAATGGGCCAAGACGAAAGACGACGACGCAGCATGATGACGATGATGACACCCAGAGGACAAAGCAAAGCCTTCACTCACAAGTCAACTTAGAATAAGGAATAAAAATTAAATGAAACTTTAAATTGCACGTCATAAAGTCTCAGAGATGGCGCTGCTGATGCTAAGACTATACTGCTGCATGACAAAGTGGCTTTTGTGATGACTGAAATAAAGGATTCGGGGCAAATCAAACCAACTGAACAAAGATTGTAAACCTATAAAAGACGCGATGTCGTCAGAGAGAAAAAAATAAATTCAAATAAAATGCACTCGACTAGATTGTACGAACTGGCACAACTGGATCGTAAAAACTTGTTCTTGTGGTTCAAAATCATATTGTGGCCATTGATATTATACTTAGAGATAAAATCTGAAAAAGTACTGGAAATATAGGCGCAACATTTTAAGTAGCCTGATTTAAAGGTCTTTACTAAAATGTTCTTAGTTTTAACTTTAATTATAGTACCATATGTACTTAATCTATTTTCTTAATAAACTTCAGCTGAACACGCCTAAAAAATTGACAGCTCGTGCAAAGAAGTTAAGCAAACATAACATTTTCACATTTTTTAATCTCAAAGTGGCATTTGGACTGGAGTTAATATGGCACTTAAAGTTAAAAAAAGGCATTTGGTGATTTTAATAAAATGTTTAAAAGATGGAACGATGCTAACTCATTTACGATTTGGAAAATCCTGTTAAATTTTAAATATACGTAAAAGTTGGTAACAAAAATTTGAATTTCTGCTGTAGGCATACAAATAAAAATGCTCTGTACCAAATTTGAAACAAATATACTCACCGGCTCCAGCTGGAGCTGAGACTTCTCTGTCATTGAAATTTTAATTTTGAATAAAACGTCGAAATTTTTATTTTCTGCACAAAACCAATACTTGCCACTTGAAAGTAAAAATATCAAGCATATAAAATACTTGTATTCACGTTTTTTAAAAAATACACTTTGTTTGAGTTTTCTTTATTCAATTATGATTTGTTCATGTTTTTGTTTTTCATTCACGAAACCAATACTTGCTCCTTCTCTAACCAACTGAAAGGCGTTCCCACATCACATATCTACATGGTTAAAATTACTTCCGCTTATTAGCCACGCAGGAGTCGTCAATTAGCGCACCACAGGAACATATTCCATTTCGCGGATTAGTTTTCCAAACTTACATCCCTTTTTGTTGTTTAAAAAAAAAAAAATTTTGTTGCGTTGTGGTCTGTTTGAATTTGCTGCCTTTTGGCTTGTTCTTTTGATTTTCAAGTGGGTTGCCAAATTTCGTTGAAGTTTTTTTTGAACATATTAAAGATTTAAGATTTTTATTTTCTTTAATCAGGCAATGATAGAGACGAAAATGAATTTCGTCCATTATTGTTAAATTTAATGAGTTTATATGAAGGTTTTTTTTAATAATACCTACAAATTTTATATATTATACTGAAATACATCAGCCAAGTAGAAGACTTAGCACTATTTAATTGGACTTGTTGAATTATTGATTCAAAATAGCTTTAAACGGCCTTTAGTCCACAAAAATTTTGCGTATTGACAAGGTCCTCACTAGTCAACTGATGAGTCCAAGTGAGACTAAAGGCCGTAAAAAGCTATTTTGAATCAATGAAACAAATATTCTATGAACGTCAAAAAATATTGTTTGTGGTCTATTGTCAAATTCTACTGAATTTAATTTATTTAACTCGACTAACAGTCCGTCTTGCCAAAAAATAGTCGTTTTCTGACTTTATATAAGATTGCTATTTGAGAAGTCTTTATAAAAAAATATTTATTTTAATTATTCTGAACCTAAGGGAGATCCAAATTTCCATGTTTTTGAAAAACTAACCATCACTTAATTACATATACCTATGACTGCCTTGGTTCCCAGAGAGCCTATATAAATTTTCCAACATATGTGTATATGAACCTACCTATATGTACATGCCAAACATCTTATAAGCTCTCACAAAATAATTTTCTCTCCATCATAAAGTATCCCCGTGGCAATATTTCTTACTCCTTATACAACATGCATGTACTTGTACAACGATGGCTCAAGGTATAGGTACCTTGTACAAAACAGCTCCATTGGGATGCACCTAATCAACATTTTGATGACAGCATATCAAGGTAGGTCAATTTCCTTTGACAGTATACCATCGCCAAATACACGCCCACATGCATCGACTTAATGACAGTCTCAATTAAATTTCCATTTAAGTCCCCGAGGAGTTTCTCATAGTTCTCTGCTGCATATTATATCTGCACCTTGCCCCACATCAGAATCCAACCAATATAATATGTATATGTATATACTGATGTGATGCCTTGGTTGCTCCAATCTGCTCACCCTTTAGCAAACAAACTTCTGACAAACTTGTTATTGCACCAAAAACCGGAACCAATGCATTGACGGGTGATGATGATGAAGACGAAAGAAATAACGGCCGCAGTTAACATGTAGGTTCCATTAAGGCCCTTAAATAAAATGAAAATTGGAAATAATTTTATTTTCGGGGAAATATTAATATTTCTTTGAATTCACGTTACTGCGTCGCCGTCGTATACAGTTCCAAAGGCAGACAAAATATCCATTTAAATGTATATACATATGTAATGTATATCAATTTGTTTTTGTAAGTTAAAATTTCGACATTTTTGCTGACTGAAATTAAAGAATTAAAAAGTCGCAATTTTGCTAAACATGTTCCACTTGACAAAAATTCAATTGACTCAATATCTAATACGGCCCTGTATATGCACAGTTGTTGCTTTATTCTATATGCCACACCACCATAAAATCACTATCCAACACACATACATGACATTATTCACCAATATTATGATGTCTTCATGGGATATGCCAATTTGGACATGCCAGCAGGAAATTGGCATGTTCCGTCAGTCGGAGCCCGACCCAACCTGTATCCTATATGGGTAAATGGTTGAATGCATGGATGGATCCATGGATGGCTTGGATTGATGCAGGCCCGTAATTAAGTCACTCGACTAAATGCTACGTAATTTTCAATTTAATGCAAGCAGCACAAGCTCGACTGATGGCAATAAGGCGCTCTATCCAAGCAAAACGTCTATGACGAAGACGACGACAACGATGACGATGACGACGAAGCTAAAACTTCCCTTCGTCTTTATATTTTAGGATTCAATTGTTTTTTGTTCCAAACTACCAATCACAATTTCAAGGACGACAAGGAAATTAATTTGCACGTATGTACTTGTGGGACGTGTGTATGCACTCGGGTGACGTACGCAGGTCGGAAGCCCACCGACCAGAAGGCATAAATTCCTCCTTCCTCTATTCGTATTTATGTTCATATATTTATAATACATACATAAATGCACGTCGAGTAATAAAACATCGATATATCTAGGTTTAGCTATAGAACTAATTATTGTGTCGGCATAATTAACGTGGGCGTAGGTAGGTTAGGTATTCTTCCACGGTGTACCCACCCGAGCTATTATGTCGCTTTACTACATAGTCTAACCAGCTTAGCTGTATAGCTACTTTACCTTAAAAATGTAAATTCTGGTCATAATGGTTGCACAATAATTAAGGAGTTTGCCTCAACTTGAGAATTTTTTGTTCCTTACAATAATTGCATAAAAGTGGTGAATGAAAGAAGAAAAAAAAAAAAAACAGGTTAAGGGCAACCTTGAGAGGCCAAACGATACACAACCCATCATCAGAGGGGTAGTGGCCGGTAGAGTTCATGGTTTAGCGCGCACTTGAACGGAGCGCCATGAAATTAATTACACTTGAAATGTTTAATCGTAAAATATTACACAAGAAGGTATAATAAGTGAAAATAAAAGCAAAAAAAAAAAAAAATTAAAACAATGGGGGAGGTTTCGCTCATAAGCTCAGCCGCATCATAAGGCAAGGCTCCAGGAGGAACACTTAAAGGCTGCGCTCTTTCTCTTTTTATATATGTATGTATTATAGGCTAATTAAACATCTTATAATGTTGGCTTTCTATTGCTGGATATTTCTTGGCCTTCTGTAAACATCATAATTATAATTAAGTAAGAAGACAATAATTGCCCTTCAAATGAGGTTTTTATGTGTTTTCTTGAGATGATTTTGTTTAGAAGCTGAAAAAGTTATAATTTAATCTCGTTATGGTGTACTTACTGCTATAATATTTTTTCAGTTTTGTATTGCACAGCAGGAATAAGACTTTTGAAATTTTCATTTCAAACGTATAATGAATACCTATATTACATATTTGAAACATAATAATAACTGTAAATCGGGAAGGTGTCTTGCGAATTTTTAAGGCTGTTTTCATTTCAAATTGATAATTTCGCAATATCTTGCTTACAATTTCATCACTTCGCTTTCGATTATTTGACAATTTTGGGTTTAGCAAATTTTTATTTAGTTATGTTATCGTTTCGCAAATTTTGCATTGCAATTTTAATCTAGCATTTAATACTTTTTTCGCATTAAATAAATTCGCTTATACAGTAAAACCCGCTTAAGAGAAACGGCAAAATGTCACAGCATTTCTTTCACTTAAGTGGGTTTTTCACTTAACCGAACCCCGCGTAAGTGAAAAAAAATTTCACTTAAGCGGATTTCGGATATGCGAAACAAAATTTCACTTAAGAAGTGAAAGCGTTCAGCAAGTTTGTTGTTCTGTTCGATTCAATTTTATTTTCACTTAAGAGAATTTTTTTCAATGAAAAATATAAAATTTAACTGAAAATATGTTTCAGGTAAGCTTTTTCACTTAAGCGAGTTTCACTTTCACTTAAGCGGAGTATTTAATAGGTAATTGGTCGAAAAATGCTCGGGGATAAAAAAAGTGTTTCAGATAAGCGGGGTTATTTCTTAAGCGGGTTTCTATTATTAAAATTAACGGTTAGCTCAATAAAATCTTTCAAAAGCAACAAATTACAAAATTACCGCTAAATAATGAGCAACATTTACTGATCGGCTAAACGTTATGCAAGAAAGTTTTAAAATAAGAAGAATAAAGTTAAAATAAAATGTCAGCTGCACAAAAAATAACCGGTATCAGAGATACAGAAAAATAAATGGAGAAAATACTGGTGTACCTCTGCAGTCACAGCTTAAGAAAAATAAAGCGGGCATACAATATTTGTTGCAACTCCGTATTCCGTCAAAGTGCGGACTTAATGAAGCTTCATTAAGTGTGTTCTTTTGGGCCTTGCAAAGTACTTTTTAGTAATTCTCAGTATAGATGATGAATGGAACGCTTTAATTTTCCCAAATGAAAAATCTAATCTCAATGTAAATATAATTTTTTTGTTTGCCTTTGTATTTTATTTGAGTTAAGACAAACATCAACAACAAATAATTTACTATTTTATTTCTTTTTACTGATGGTGACGCTTTCACGTGTGGGTGGACCACAAGTAGAAATAGTTGACTGCATTCAGAAGTACTAGGCAGTAAATGATGCAGCCCAAAGGAACACGCTTATTACCATAATCTGCAAGAATAGGTACAAAAAACAGCAAGATAACTTTAGCGGGATAATTCAAAGAACAAAATGAAAATACGGGTAACTACTATTTCGAGTCGTATAAAATGTATTGTGTTAAAATAGTGGAAAAAGATTTACCACACGATTTTTGCCCAAAGGGACGACGGCTTGGCGAATAGTTGTCATATTTTATTTTTGCCCAAATTTAATGATTTTTTTGGGATCGACTAACGATCCCAATATTTTGTTCCCAAGCGGTTTTATAAATTTCGACTTTTTCTCGACTGAAAAGGTAAAGTATCTTAAGTCATTTTTTAACATTTTTCAGTAGAGCAAAAAAACTGTTGAAAGAGTCTTCCCAAAAAACCTTTAAAACATAGACTTCTTAGAATAAACTTTTTAGAGGTGAATTTTTATGAACTTTTTTTTTTAAATTTATTGTAAAAAATTATTGTTAATATTTATTGAGCTATAGGGCAAATTATGACTTAAGATAGTTTGCCTTTTTTAAATTTATTTTAAATTATTGATTTCAAAAATCTTAAGTTGAGATAAGATACTTTGATTTCTTAAGTTTGGTATCGTAAGTCCACTTAAGATGTTTTACCTTTTCACAATTATTACAAACTGTTAAGATCAAATAATCTTAAGTATACTTAAAATTTTGTAATTCGCTAAAACACAACATCTTATGTGGAGTTAAGATATTTTACCTTGTTTCAACATGCTATTTTCCAACATAAGATGATTTTTTTTCCTTTATAAAAAGGAAACGGAGTGAGATAGAAGAATTCAGATAAGGCAGAACTGTGCGTCTCTGTGTTGGTAATAGGGATCATTAAAAAAAGCAAATCATCTTAAGTCGACTTAAGATACTTTACCTTTTCAGTCGAGTTTTATTAGTCAGTATCCCGTGGAGTAATGGTTAGTGGGTTAGACTTTCACGCCAAACCGAAAGTCTGGGGTGCTGTTCAGTATCCCCTAAAAATCATATATATCAAATTATAATTAAAAAAATTAGCGCAATATTTTAAACAGTTTAGTACGATTTAAAGCATTTTTTAGTTCACGCCATTCTTTTTATTTTAATTATGATCATAATTTTAATATTTTTAAATCTTATTAAACTTATTGAATTTATCGCTCGAATAAAAACAAAAATAAATAAAACACGATTAATATTAACTCAATTCCTCAATTAGCCTTAAAACATATGCATTCATTTCATTCATCCTGAGTTAAAAAAAAAAGAAAGTAAATTTCTCTGCTAAACCTCGAATCGTTTTGTTAATCCGCTTTTTCAAGCGATTCAATTCAAATACGTTAAATAAATCCACCACTTAAAACTATAATACAAAACTAACGAAAAAATAATTAAGTTATTTTATTCAAAGCCACAAACAACTCAATTTTATTTTAATCATAAACGATCCGTAAGCTTAGGTCATTGAACACAAACAATCAAATAATAATGCATTCAGGCCAATATAAACCTAACCTTAAAAAAAAAAAATCGAAAATATCTAACATTAAATATGCACTATCAACTCGTAACTAGGTGTTAATTACAAACACTAACTTTCCACAGTTTAAAATAAATACATATCAATATGACCACATATATGTACCTCCACATCGATGGATTTACCTTTTTATTCGATGTCGCCCTCATTTATAACATTAACCTTTTAATTAGCTGGAATATTTTGCAAAATCTGATTAATGCCACTATGCCACAGAGAACAAGCAAAACAATGATCTCAATAATTATTATTATTGTTATGATTACGCCAGTTAAATTATTGAAACATTGACCGGCCAGGTTGGACAGTTTGAGTAAAGTTCATTAATTAACAAAAGGAAAAAAAATCAGCCTAAAAATATGCAATTAGACCATATTTACCATTATAATTTAATGGGTTTTCAATTTTTGTCCACGCAGTTTGTTATTATTATGCTTCGCTAAACTTTGACCAATTGAAGCTAACGGAACAAAAAAAAAAAATAAAATAATTTAAATAATAATAAAAAATAAAAAAACAATGACATCGCCCAACACTATGCAACACAGAATGCTATTTAAATTGAATTCATTAAAACTCGGTCAACAGTTTTCATTCCATTAAACATTCCGGGTGCTGCAAGTCGCCTCCTCCGCAGGAAGGCCGCGGCCGGCCGAATTCCTGGCACACCACATATACGAGCGTAATTAAATTATTTTCGCTTTCGCATATATGAAAATTAAATAATTATTTAAATATTAAATTAAGAGGGTGGAAATGGCATTGGTGCTTGGCTTGGATTGGTGTTGTTATGTTAAGGTGGTGCTTTGGCCTTGTGGCACTTGTGCAGAATCAACATACCACATCATCAGAGAAAACTCACAGAGTCGAACCGCCAATATTCACCTTCCTTTTTGGCAATGCCTGGTTATATGGTTTGGTTATGGGCTTTAATATGAACAGCAATTGTTTTTTATTGCATATCGTAAAATAATAACCAATTAAATAAAAAAAAAAAAATAAAAACGTTTTTAAAATTAACGCGACTCAATGATTATAGGGAGCGTTCGGGATGAACAATAGTTCAGTGGGTGAATAAAGTATTATAAGTACTCAATGGAATTTTATTTATTTCTCAGACCAATGAGTTTGGGAATTTTAATATTTAAGTATTCTTTGAAGGAGATCGTATTAATTTATTATCAAAATATTCATCTTGTTACAAAAGAATTTATGATTTGTTTTTGAGAAGTAGGTGTTAAACAAACAATCAGTCGTTATTTCTAGGAATTTTTATCACTTTCGGGGTCCTTGGTCGCCTTTTACCCACCCGCTAGCGCTAGACAGACTATCAAATTAATACTCACAAATTCAAATTCTTCAAATCTATGCGTTTTATGTTATTCTCATCTAGAAGAGGAATTCGAATTTTTATCTAAACTAATTCCAACACAAGTACCATCAAGGCTCTTTGAGATACCTTTTACCGTTTTTCGAACCGAATTATTCTAAACGAGCAGTGAAATTCCATCTTCTTTTCATTTTTGCTATTCATTTTCAAATCAGGAAATCAAAATTGAGACCAACAGAACAGACTTTATCTTTAATCTTGTTTTGTTTGCCTGTTGAAATTCATCAGGTTTAAATTTTTTTTAAATCGAATTTATTACTTGAGATATAGGAAAAATATTTTCATAATTACCCGCAACATTATAGCCTATACCTACTAGAGTTCAGCAACATTATAATCTACCTATAAATAACCAATAAGCAAATAATACAAAATACAATGAGCTAAAAGCAATATTTACTCGATTAAATTAATTAAATTTTACGATCAATAAAAAGACAATATAATTCCATTGAATTGATTTCATGAGAAATTTCATCATAAAACTTTTGGGAACACCATTAAGTTCTTATACCTACGAGTAAAACAAATGAAATGAATAAAAGAAAAAAAATAAATAAACCATTGATATTGTTGTGATCTATAAAAGGTAGCAATGTGAATAAACAAAACCCAATCCCCGGAAGAATTTGATATTAAGATTTTTAATTCCTTAAGTAACCAGAAAACCACAAAAAAAAACAAAACAAATTCAATTGGATTTTACTGCAACATTTTAAAGTCAAATTTATGAAGTTTGTGATTTGTATCAGCGGAAAAACTATCAAAAGTCTTTGGTTTTTTTTTGTGGAAGAAAAACACATGCGATTAAAAAATGAAACCCAATACAAGGCGCCATCCAGTGCCTCATCATCTTTCGTATATCAAGAGATCAATTTTAATGACCCTTTAGTTGTTGGTGGTGCGGGAAAGGAAGGAAATGGAAGACCCAAACGATTAATCGACAAACTTTCCAATTAACTTAACTTGATACGATTTTAATTTGACAATAAGGTATTTACGGTGGCCAGGGGCGGATTGAGGTATGCATTTCAAAAAAAAGTTAAAGGTTTATTAATGTTTTTGTTAACCAAACATCTATATTTGAAACCTGTTATAATGATTCCACTATTTTATTAATCCTAATCTTAAAAGACAGTTTTCGAAAAGTTAAAAAATTGCATTATGTTTTTAAATACGAACTGCAAAGTCAACTGTTCAAAAACCCACAATTTGTATATCCAAAAGCATTATTTGCGATAATATCATTTGTGGTGCAGTAAAAATATCGAGTTGACAACTCAAATGCGGGAAAGACAGAGAGTGTGTTCGTAAACGTCAAATGCGTTTGCAAGAAAATTGACTGACAGTAATCAAACAGATTTTATGCAATTAGGATAGCCAATATCTTCGTCAAAAAATGACCATCATTTGAAGATCAAAATGATGATTTCGAAAACAGGGGATCATTTGACAATCAAATTGACGTTGATGTTTTCAAAAACGGCCAAAATGATTACTGAAATAAGTGTTGTATTGGATAAAAATAAACGGAAAAATAGGTAAACTACTTATTACTATTTTTTAATGTTGTCTAAATTCTGGTTAATATGAGTTCAGTTCAGTTAGTTAGTTCAGTTAGCTGATCATAATATAATCTCGTCATACTACAACGTTACATGCGTTGACCTTCTTGTCTGTTGGAATAACGTGAAATATATATATATCATATTTATTATTATTATAGAGTCTGGATCCCTTTCCGACTCTCATACTATAGCCATTTTGACAAATGAGGTGTCAAACGAATTGGAATTACCTGCTGATTTGACGACTTATATTTTTATTTTAAATATATTAATAATTTGTAACTGCATTTTGTCACTATTCCCATAAAAATGAATTCTGAAATGAACACCTCCACGTTGCAATTGGTAATATGTTGGCATGTGACATTAGGTCGGTTATAATAATTTATTAGGTCTGTTTACAATTTTTTCATATTAAGTGAGAGTACGTCTTTTATTTTTATGTAATTGCGAAAATTCTCGCACAGGCAGATTAGTTTTTTTTTTTTTTTTTTTTTTTTTACATTTTTTGAGGTTTTGTTGTTTTTTATCATTTTCACCTTTTTGACACAATTGGAAAAAATAAGATGGCGATTTAATAGGTAGCGACAAGTTGATACTTGGGCATATAATCCAGCACTGGTAGCATCGCGCGGCGGCAGTTGATGACAAGAAACAAAAAAGGTTTGATGGTTAAATAAACCTTTTTGTTATATGTCGTCGTTGATCGGGTTGATAGGAAATCGACACTTTAATTTTAAGTCTATACCTTACCTACATATGTATTCACAATTTTAGGTCTCATAAAAGACAAATTAATTCTCAAAATTTGATCTTGTTTTCGTGTTTTAATTGCCTGCTGCAGATTAAATTTTATTCGTTTCTTCATCACGACCTTATCCTGATGTCATTCATATTCATTTGAAATTTTGAAATTGAATATAATTTGACTAGTCGTCGTCATAAAATCGCATTTCCCGCGTGGTGGTTGTGTCTCTGAATGTCGTCCCATTTCTCTTCTTCTTCTTCATCTTCTAATTTTTTTTTGTTTAAAGTATCCGAAAATTAGATCAATTTTATTCGAAAAGTTTGTTTTAAGTAAGAGCTCACTTAACCTCGAATTCTATCTCTTCCCCTGACAGAAAACTACATTAAAATAGTTTTTTATTCCAAAACTTGGATATAGCTGTTCTGCGTCCTATGGTGTCTATATAGAGGCACAGCTAGCTGGCTGGTGGTTGGTATAGGTTAGGTATAGAGATGAAGCGTTCTCTGGGGCAACTTCATAAATACCACAATCCGCACAAAGCTTATGGGAAGAGATGGAAAAAAACATGCGGCGCGATAGCAGTGAGTAGCTGTGGCAGTGGCAGTGGCAGCATTATAATATAGACAGGACCAAAAATAAAAATTTAGTCTTGCGTTTGGGATGTTGGAAAAGTTGCATCCAGCTTTTGCTTGGCTCCTCTGTGAACTGATGGTGATAGTGGTGGTGCAAGCGGCATCTGGAGTCCATCCATCACTGCACATAAAGAGAGATATAGTGGAACAAATTCAGTTTTGTTAACAGAACTATGCGCGATTCTTGTAGGAAAATTTATGAGAGTATCTCAATATGAATTATATTCAAAGTTTGTTTGTATACATATCTATATGTATGTATGTAGTTAAAAGTTTGCATTTGTGCGGATTCATGAGAGAAAACAAAAAAGACAAGTCGGTGGACTATTTATATATGCGGAGAAGCAGGATGGTCCAAGGATGAGAACGAATTTTGAAAGATTTTGAGGTGAAAATTGGAAAGCTTGCCAGGTGATTTGCAAACAAAAATAATGTGAATTATGAATGAATTTAAATTTTTGACGCAGTAAAATCACTTTGCTTGTAGATTTTTGATGTAATCCGATTATTCGGAAAGGTAAACTTATCTATTTGTACAAATAGATTTTATCAAGAAAGGTTTAGTGTAAATAAAGTTTAAAAATTCTTCAAATTATTTGAAATACCTAAACAGTGAAAGCTCTACTTGCGGACAGCTCCAATAAGCGGACAATTCCCTTAAACGGACACATTTTCGGGAACAAACTTCTTTTTTGAATTACTCATATAAATTTCTTTCCTTCTTCCTGCTCATTTTTGATAGAAAACCTCCCATAAGCGGACACATAGCAATTAGCAATTATTTTTTATCAACAATTGAAACAGTATAGTTTCCGTTTTATTTTTAATACATTAGCAAAACCATAGAAAATCTCCAATAACCAGACGCGCAGCTCTAATAACCTTATTATCTTATTAGGGGATTTCCCGAGTAACTAAGTTAATAAACAGGAGATTCCCTCTTAGATTGAAATATTTTGAGTGATATAATTTTTTGATAATACAAATTTAATATGTATATAAAAAAAGTTATTCTATTTCTTTCCTTTAACCGGATAAAAATTGGGGGACCATGAGTGTGCGCTTATTAGAGCTTTAACTGTACCTCATTTTATGTTTCTAAATAAATAATAAGATAAATCAGTCAATCATAAATTTTAAAACCTACAACCTGGACCCTATATCCTCCAAGCAATTTTTACTACGGCAACTTTTTACTTTTATTCTTCAAATTAAATTTCTCCAAATTTAATTTCATTTTATTTTTATTTCAAAGAAAGAGCAAATTATTGAAATGAAAAGTTAACAAAATTTCCTCTTTGCAAAATACGTTTCACCAAATGCAAATTTGCAAAGTGAAAAGTACTTTTCAGAAAATTGAAAAGTTTTGTTAGTTTGGAAAATATAATATGTTCTTTTGGTTTCACCAACCATATTTGGAATTTTGAAAAGCTTTTCATTAATATGCAAAGTGAAATTTTCGTTTGCTAATAAGCATTTATTGTAAGCTGGTCAAGTAGCGTGCATAATGCAAGGGTGCTGAGAAATTCTCGTTTGGCAACCAATTTTAATGCAGGACCAGTGAAACAAAGATTTAATAGAAAACGAGTCAAAATGCACAAAAAAAAAAGAAACACTTTAAAAAATAGTCTGAAAAATTGAAAAGTCTTTTCACTTTAAAATTTTGTAAAACACTTCGCACTTTTATTTGACAGGATACAAAGTGTATCAAAGTGAAAATTGTTTAGTGAAATAGGCCCCTGATTTGGACTCCTATAAAATTTGTATTCGATCACTAGATTAATGAATTGGGATGTCGAAAGGAGATAACCATCATATTATAATATGTATACATATATCGTCAGTTGCACTATAATTTTAGCTTAAGCTTTTTAATCAGCTTATCCGAGGTTCATGGAGTTGAATTGTATAGTGATTTATATAGTTGATTGTATAGTGTCAGACTTATCAAGCGGCAAATCACTGTTTTATAATGATTTTTATATTAAAAAAAATTCTCCATGAAATTAAGCCCCAGAAAATAAGGCCGACAAAATAAGACCCCAAAAATATGCATACAAAAGACAAGACAAGAAAAATCTAAAAATATTGGTGTCGCATTTCATTTTTTGCGGCCTTATTTAATTGCCTTACAAGCAAGAGACTTATTTTATTATGAAATAAAGTTCCAAAGAAATGTAAAACCCGAGATATTATTTTATTTTTATTGAAATAATTTGCGGTCCTATTTCATTTACCTTGAGTAAGGACAAAACAAATTGAAATAAGTCCCCATACATAAAATAAAATTGAAGTCTGGAATATTTTGCATTTATGAAATCCTTAAATTCACATGAAATAAATCCCTAAAAATGTATGAAATAAGTCCCCAATACAAAAAAGGAAATAATCGTATACGTTTCTTATAATATTATTAATTTTTGTGTGGAAAAATGTAATTAATTAGTAAGAAAATAAGGGTATACATTTTGACATTACAAACTAACTCCCAAAAGAGTTAATTTCCAAAAACTTAACTTCCAGGGTTAACTCCCAATAATCTAACTCCAAAAATTAGGACTTGGTTCATTTGAACTTTTGACCTAAGTCCTAAATGAATTAACTAGCAACTCAAGCTATTCAGAGCAACAGAGTTGGCATGACTGGGACTGGACCGTTGGGAATATCGTCAAAAATCGTTGAAAAATAGAAGAATAAAATAAGTCTCCAAATTTCGTGATCTATTTCTTAACTGAATTCGAGGACTTATTTCATCATGATATGCTCGTAACCCTCAATTTAAAATAAAAATAAAAACTCCCCACTTCCATACAAATTGTATTAATTATTTGGGTGTTATTTCTTTGAGTATATAATATAGGTAGTTATTTTACGGAGCTCTTGACTCTTTTTTCTTTAAATTAGCGGAACTATTAAGGGAATTGCTCACCTATGTACAATTACTCTACCAGAAGAGAGTTCTACAAATCGTATAAGGTTCTTTCATGAGCATATAGTCTGAAGCAACACAATAATTTTGATTAACCTCCTAACACCACCCATTCCCTCAACGACCACGGATCACAGAAGTCATAAAATTAGCATAGAATCAAAATAAACACACGAAAGATAATTAAATAAATCCCAGCCCACCATGATTCATATACAAGTAAGAACACTCTTTGCTTTAAATAGAATTCTATATTTACTTTTTTGTTTGTATTTTTGTACTTCTCATGACTAAACATGAACACAAATTGACAGAATCGTTTGCAATCAGAAATCCTCATCTAATCCTTTATATGGTAAAAGCGCCCAGAGTTGTCTCCATTTAATATGCAAATTTTTATAGACACTATCTGAAAAGAGAACAACTATAGGTAGGTACTCTTGGCTTTGGCAGTGGCATGAGTCACTGGATGTTGTGATGTGTTTGTTGTGTACACAGGACACACCTAAACAAAACACCGTCGTCAACAGAAAAACTCTTTACAATTAATTCAACCGCTTGGATCTCCCGAGTTCGTTGTTGTTCATATATGGCAGCTTCCGACCAAGTTTCCTGAAACCCTTTCAACCAACAACAAAACAACGAGAAACCAACTCCAAGAACATCTCGCATCAATCGCTCTGATTAGTGAACACACATCACGTAGGTGCTAAAGGACAACATCGTTGCGCCCAAACGACTTAATGCGCTTACAAGGGTCTCCCTAGAGATCTTATACTACGTATACGTCCTGAACTGGCTGGCTCTTCTAATGCATGTTATCCTTCCCTCGTTCCGTGCGTGCGTCGTCATCGTCGTCAGATAGTTCCATACAGCATGCTTCACTGGAGGCCCTATATAACGCGTGGGCATCATCACCATCGCACCGGAGAGCAACCAATTGATTGCGATTTTGTTTGCATAACAAATGTTGGCAATCGAAACGAAGGTGCGGAACATAACACCCAACAGTGCTTCGCAGTCCGCATCCGCACCAAGTAGTCCTTTATCTCCTGCTATCCTATCCAAGCAAGCCCAGTTCCTGGCTGAACTTCCAATAATAGCTCTCTGTCTGGCTCTGTGCTGTATGCGTTAATCTGGCGATTGAGATTGAGACGTCTTGTGTTCCTCCGGCAACTCCTTCTGCTTCCAAATTGGAAAGTAGATGGATTGTTGGCAACCTTATTGTTGAAGTTGGATAAATGGTGCACAATTTTATATAGAGAAGGAAGCAAATGTGGCTTGTGTGGTGTTTGGGAGTATGATGATGGGAGGGTAGAGGAATAGAGGACCAAAAATGCGGGCAGCCGCATTCGAATTCTTCTTATCTATAAATAATTGTTCGGACTTGCATGTGATAGAGGAACCGGAAAACCGCACATATATAGATAGTGTCATTTCTTTCTTTTTTTTCCTGTGATGGCTTTTGAGTGTCTTTTCTCATGATATCTGGAGTTTATATTTTGGCTAACAACCAACCCTTAAAAGTATTGTGGTTAAGTTTTTGTTTGTTTTTTGTTTCAAAATATTTTTATTTTAGGGTAAATCAACTTTTGAAAAATTTTGTGTTTCTATAGAAATCAACAATGACGAATAAGGTTTGATTAAAAAAACGTCCCAAGTTAATAAAAATATCTAGAACCTAAAACCCTAAAAATTATGAAGTTTAAACAACAAGGTGCCCGTATAAATAAAAATGTACAAAACACACACGTACGAATACTTCCTCCATTATACAATATTTCAGATGCGACAAACGTGCTTTTTACATCTCCGGGATCTAAACACCTCATATGTGGGATATTCGTAAACGAAGTATGATCAACCTTTAAAAGTTCAGTAATTAGTAAAAAGGACAACTTTTAGAAATTGGTCGACCATAGATAATTTTTAATCAATAGTTAAAGTTTGTCAAGGGCATTAGAGATTTTTACGAACTTATTTGTGCGATATTGACAAAAAAATATACCATAATATACCATATCAGTTATTGGTCAGCCCTAGGTTTTTTGTCTATGTATTTAAAAAAAAATCATCAAGGTTTTAAAGATTGTAAGCACCTCACATTTGTGGGATATTCGAAGAAAAAAAAACAAACATCTGATTGTTCAGTTAATCGTCACAAAGGACAAAAGTGGTCAGTCAGATTTTTTATTTCGATGGTATATTTTTATACGAATATCCCACAAATTTTGTGCTAACTATTACAACGACGCGACGTTGAAAAAAACTTTAAAAATTAATACAAAAACGTCTATAGGCCTGTTGTTGGTCTTTTATGAAGTTAACTATAGTTGTCTTTTTTTGATGGCCATTCAAATAATAAATTTTTTACGAAAATCCCAATAATGCAATATTAAAAATCTCAGATGACCTTGAATAACTTTAAGCAGAAATTACAGATTTTCTATGATTTACCTATTTCTGAAAGAAGTACAATTTAGATTGCATAGTTTTTTTTGCGAATATCCCACATATGTATGAGGTGCTGATCCATAATAGGAATAGAGACACATACATATATATTGATTTTTTAAAGCCGAAAAGTAAGGGGCGGGAAGGAGAAAAGCGCTGATGGAAATACACGCTTAATATTTGCACGCTTTAGACTTTGAGCAGCAATAAAATATAGACAATATAGGCTGACTAAAATTAAATTATAGGGTAAATTGTATCTTTATTCTTCTCATTTGGAAAAATGTCATTCCCATTTTGTTTTTCATTAAAAAAACACTCTGTTTTTTTTTTTCTTTAAAATCTCAGCCATATACGGAACTTTGTTTTGGGTTTCTAGGTTACTGGTCCAGTGCTGTTTGATCCCTCTTCCGCACTATTTTTTTGTGTGGTGTTCCCATTTCTCGAAGGATACTAATGATATCATTAGCCAGACGTCATGATTGTTTGAGGTCAAAGTGATTCTTAAACGTTCTCATTATTTGATTGCAATCTCTTGTATAACTTTTCTTATATACTCGTACCTTCTATTATATACAGCTTCTATACTACCAGCACCGATAATGTTGACATACCCTGCCACTTAAGGATCATCAATCAGTAAAATGTGCTTGCACAAGGAAAAGAGGACCAAGCCAACAAAAAACAAGAGATTCTCTCGCAAGAAAAACACATAACCCTTAACAAGTTTTCTTTGGGAAAACTTGCCTCATCTGTTCCGAGGTTGAATAGAGGTTGTGAACTTTTAAACTTTCTTCGTCATCGTAGAAGATAGGTATAGTCGGTTTATTGTCGACGATGACGACGAAGACGTAGGAGTCTTCGCTGCAGCATCAATACCGGAAGACGGGGAAAAAATCACTCAGGATGTAGCTGATAAGATAATGCACTCCTACTGGCACATCCTTGGTGTTTTCACAGAGCACAGAAAGGTTGTTACCATATCTATACAAAGTAACAATATGAACTGCTAGTGCTTAGTCCTTTTGGAAACTTGTATGTTTCTGTTTTCGGTTATTTTGCCACAGCCGCCTTATACCACTTCCACACTGGCAATATCTCCAGTGTTGCAAGTTCCTGCTGCTTATAATACAAAGCCTTATCCTGGGTAAAAGTTTTTGGCGCTCGTTGTCGTCGTCGTCGACTTCAACTTCGTCGCCACTAAGGCCGACGACCTTGCTTGTATTTTATAGTTGAAAGTTTTGAGGGTGCAGATAGGTATTCAACTCTCTAAGGTAAGTTGAAAGTCAATACAAGGATGTGCGCTTGTAAATCAAATGATTCTTCAATTTTTTTCCGTTTGTCTCTAAGTATTGGTTTATTTAGTTTTTTATTCAACTTGCAACTTGCAATGTTGCAAGGACTCTTTCCTTCTCGCGTTTTTCTTTGCTTTATTCTAGAGTTTTTCTTTTCTTTTGTGTGGGTATAGTGTTTGAATAAGGAAGGTATGTTTATGCAGTTTTGTTGACTTTGGTATTTATTGGTGGTGATTTTTTTTTTTAACTTCTTCTTTCTTTGTTAAAGGGAAGAAATGCCATTTGCATTTTGAATGAAATTCAATATTTTTTGGTACATTGTTGTGGAACTATAAGAATTCGATATTTAGTATGTTTGTTTTTGTTTTGAGAGATATAAAATTAAAGTTTTTATTAAAAAAATGCAAAGTTTGAAAGAATATTTTGTTAGAAATGTTACTATATGCGTTTTTCTAGGAAATGTATTGTAAAAATTTTGTTTGGAAATTTTAAGTAGGGATATAGCAATGGTTTTAGAGCAACCAAAACGTTGCAAATTAATAATATCCAATATCCTCCAAGAGTATCTTTTGTCATGAACAATTGCATCTTACCTTAGTTGTTTGAATTTAGCAGAGAATTGTCTTGTTAATTCCTGCGATAAAATGCATTTTTGAGGAGTACTCTTGGAGTATTTGTCAATTCCTCGCCAAAGATAGTAATAACGCGTGAAAAAAAACATTTGTTTTTTTTTTTTTTAGGCAGCAAAGGCTGAGAATCGAACCCAAGGCCTTCGGTGTTACATATAATGTAGGAATGGCCAAACCAGCAGTACTATACATGAATACATAACGAACACATAAAATACGATGAGAATGAAAGAACTCGCGTCCCCTTCATATCGACTACCAACGATTCCATTAAGTTAGTTAATTAGTTTTCCGTCTTTCTCGAGTCGGCGCAAAGTAAGGTTGTCCATTCGTAAATAGTGCCTCGTTAAATATTAAGTTATTTTAAAAATTGTACTGTCGTTAATAACTTTTAAAGAAAAGAACAATTAAATAAAATTAAATTGAAGCAAATTGTGTCTTTGTATTTTATAACCCCTAGGCAGGGGTTATAAACACGCCACGGTTGGTCACTACGGAATCCATCCTGTATTTTATAAAAAAAAAAAAAAAAAAAAAAAAGTTTCTTATAAAACCTCTCTTATGTACTCCTCAAAATTATATAATTTATTTATTTTAGTATGAATTGATTATCAAAAGAAATAAAAATGTAACAGCTTTTCTTGAAAATAGTTTCAAGAAAGAAATCTAATAAAAAAAAACTCTTTGAAAATCAGACAAATATTTTTCCACAATTTAGTTTACAAAGTATAACCTATATGTGTGTACGAGTGTTTCCATATTACATAAATGCAGTTTCAAAAAAAAACAAAAATAACAAAAAAAAAAAAACAAATCCTCCTCCACCATGTTGAAAATTGAAAATAAATTGCAGCATGAAAATCAAATTAAAATCAAAACTTTCATTATCGTTGGCCAAACAAACTTTCACATAGGAAGGGATATACAAAAGTCCTTTACAAACATGGTTCCGCTTATGAGCTCTCAAGCACTGATGCTCTTTAAGTCTTGTATACTTGAGGGGGCAAAGCCGAGACTATATTCACGACAGTTTTTCTTCCAGAGTCTCATTTTTCCAACGAAATACCGTAAATTCTTTTCGACTATAAAAAGTGAACAAATTGAATTTTATCCTTTCATATATACTCGTACTATATAATAAGAAAGAAAGAGCGAGAAAGAGAGAGATTTCACAGAGTTTTCCTACGGGGAGACATACCTTATTCTCCGTAAGCTCCTCGATTCATCCTTAAGGGCTGATGTAGAATGCGGAGCAAAGAAGATTCCCAACCAAGAACTCTCGTGGCAATGGAACACATGTCCTAGAATTACATGAAATTTCGCTAAAAAGAGAATATTGTTGACTAAGCGAGGATAAACCAGTGCAAGTTGGTGGGGGCTATATATGATGGTGCGTCATGGAGAACGGGAAGGTCTTTATTTTGGTTTCATAAATTTTAATAAAAACACACTTTTTGATGATTTTTTTTTGTCCGTTGGTGTTGCTCCTCATAGTCCTTTCTCTTGGCAATGGTATATTCTCCAAGGACTCACTCTGGTTTATTTATGATGGTGGCAGCGTTTTTTCTTGTTGCATTTTGTCCCCTCTCTCTGTTATCGGGGGTGCTGTATATGCTAGAGGGAATATAGATATATAGTTCAAATATATATAGGAAGGAAATTCATGTTATTTAAGTTCTTTTTTTTATGATCGAAGGATTCAGGACATAATACTGCAGAAGGGACATTCATTTCGTTGCTTTTTTTCTAGCTCTCATTCATTATAGTTCTGTTTACTAAGAAGCTAATATTTATTTTTTGTGATGCTATTCAAGCTTCTACATGGTGGAATATATTTTTTTTACCGAAAGATCATTGCGAAATTTTATTTCAGATTTGTTTCTATTTGCATTTAAGCTTAAGCTTAACGAGCCAAATGGGTACAAAGAAACATAAATTCCCAGCTCTAATGAGTGCAACGTTTTCTTTTCCAAGACGCAAATTAATATTGTATAAGGTACGAGAGAGGATAGATATGAGATAGATACATTTTGAATAAAATAAAAGTAAATATGTCATATTATTTAGGGAAGGTACATATTATACCTAAACTGGCATTTCAACGGAAGAGACGGTTTTCTGTTTCAACATTTCAATGTTTTTTTTCTAGAAATTCTAACATCCGTATGAAATTTAAAACTTAGGTGTTATAGCTTTCAGAAGAAAACAAGAAAAAATTGCGTGGACAGTCATAATGTGCGCGAATGGCTCAAAACACATTCTATTTCCTTCACAAAGGAACGTAACCCAGCATTTAATAATACTGGTTTTTCGGTGCCTTCCATTGTGGTGGCCTTTTAATTATCAGTTGAAATTTGATTCTTATTCTAAATTTGTCTTTCGCCAATTTGGCTTCTCATTTTATAAAACATGCAAAAATTTAATATTATACCTACAAATAAAACTTAAAATTAAAATAAATTAACTTAAACAATAATTTGGGAAAATAAAACTTGAAGACAAATTGGATTTCATCCCTTACCGTATTGAATATTTCACTTTGTTATACTGTTGGTGCTGCGACGTATGCTACAAATAATTGCCGAAACAGAAGGTAAAAACTTCATACATTTATTGCTTCAGTGCTCAATAATTTTTTTGCGCAATGTTTTCTATATTTAAGACTTCATATATCGAAAAACATATATTTTTAAATAATTTGCCTTAAGTTATAGATGGAAAAAATTTAATTTTGTTGTCCAATTTTTTTTGGCAGATTTTTTAAATTGATATCAAGTTAGCAGACATTTATTACTTAATAATAATTTTCCGTTCATTTTGTATGTATGTCTTTTTGTTGTTGCCAAATTCAACAAAAAGTAAGCACTTTCGAGACACCTATAATATTATCGGTTATCGGTTAAAAAAAAAATTGGGTTTAAGTGGACAATTTTTGTATTTAGTATTCTTACATGAAAATTATATTTTAAGCTCTGAAGAAGAGTTTAATCTTAATGATAAAAAAACTAAAATAATATATTTTTACACATATGTATTTACAAATTAATTTTAAAGTAAAATAAAGGATATGCTAACAGCCAATTCTCTCCAACATCACTGGTACCTCACAATTTAAAAGAAAAGGTGAAATTAATTTGCTGGCTTTTTCGTATTCTGCGCCACAGCCGAAACTTGTGAAAATCACAAAAACTATAAAAATTGTGATTGCAGAGCCGACAGCTTTTGAGAACTTTTAAAAACACACATTCGCTTTCCAAAACAATGTTTTAGTTTTCATTTCGAAATAATTTATTTACTCAATTTATTGCTAAAATAAAAAAAAAAAAACATTTATTTTTGAAGTTTTAAATAAATTTATATGTCCTAATATAAAATCTTTTTTCTGTTTTTAATAACCAGCTTTTCCAATAATGATACTACAAAATTCACCTTTAATGTGGTGAGTTTCGTTGTGGCTTTCTATGTGAGGATTGTGGGAGAACTCCAAAAATGTTATCGAGTCACAACAATCCTTACAAGGAATAGCCACAATAGCTTGTGACTTCATAAGAAAGAGAATCGGGCTATACTGTAAGTGTTATTTCGTTTCTTTCTTTTTTATTTTTTTTTAATACGCGTTTTTATAAAAAAAAAAATAATTCCGTAAAAATAGAGAAAAAAATCATTATGCTATCGATACTCGATAGTGAAAATTTTTGAAATGGTTAGATACTGTGAATTTTGAATTTTTTCTAACAGGATTAAAATAAACTCAGTGATGCTGTGTACACCATTTGTTGGATTATTATTATTAATGATTAATGCAGTTTGATGCTCAGCTCTTTTGTTTCAATCTAGATCAAGGTAAGTATGGATCTTTTTTATTTTCACTAATTTCAGGAGCTTTTGGGATGAGCTTGGTTTAAAAGTATCAAATCAGCGAGATGATCCGATCGAGAATTTATGACTTAGGGTAAGTTACAATCTATTGCATAAAGGGTTACTGTCAACATCACGAGACCATACTCACCAAGGCGGTCTATCTAATAGTATCTGTAACATCATGATCTGAATATGCAAAATATGGGTGGGTTAATCCTCAGGGGAGAGATACCTCCAAATTTTTCTCTACCATTTCAGTTAAGATAAAAATAAACTCTATCAATTGTTTTTGGGCAACCAAAAACAGACACCTTCATTCAGCCTTAGGTGCCAGTCAAATCTCCCTCAAAACTTATTATTAATTATTATTAAGTTTAAATTCAATTTTTCTTAAGCTCGCAGCTCTACTGGTACTTTCATAACTGAAAGATCTCAGTATTCGCGGAAAAATCTTAACTCGAATTTAAAAAGTAGGTGCTGTGAGATATTTTCTTTCCTGTAAAATTGACTAGGATCTGCGTTGGCAGGATATTATTTGCAACGTTAAGCATTAATAATGTGCCGATGGTTCTTGAAGGACGAAAGTATCTATAAGATCGCCTATACCATGGAACTAAACAATAATAATAATACCTATAGGAATTTAAAGATCCAGCCTTAGCTTCTTATAATGTATAACATATAGATGTTTACCAAAGCGACTGTAAAAGTATTTTATTGACATAATGCAAGATTGAAAGTCATTGCCCGACAGATTAATCAAAGCTTCATTTATACATCGCCGCAATGCTGCATCGTGCTTATGCCCAGGCCATCATACGTTGACATCCTCTGCCCACTTTGACATGAATCAGAGATTCCTTATTTCATATTCTGCTCATTCGACTATATCAGTCCTCAGCAAACCAAAAGGAAAAGTATTACCGCCACTGGTTTTGCTATTATATACCATATCATCACTACTCACCGCCCGACCATTTCGCCATTTTACGATATCGCTACAAGAGAAATTACTCGAACGACGCCAGCCGGCCGGACGACCGACGAGAACGACGATACGACGTCAGAGGACTGGATGATCCTTGAATTCCACTTTGATGTTTGATGTGGTCCCGCAAATGAGATTATATGTTTTCAAAAGTTGCCCTTAAGTCCTAGGGAATTTGTCTGAATCTCGAACATATATCTCTGATGCTGTTGCTTTAGCCGTTATACATATGTATGTAGCTCTGGCTGCGGTGTGTCATGTCAAGCGAAAAGGACTCTAATGTCCTGTCGTAGTACTTTGTTTAGGCTTAATTCTATTTCGAGTTTTGTATGAGCGCGCGGTCTGTGGCTGTGGCAGTGGCAGTGGCAGAGACATACGAGTACTATAGAGTTGATGGCGGTCGTGCTCCTCGTCATCATCGTCCTTGCTTGGGGTGGTATAGTGCTAGTATGATACACATTATTCCGAAGGAGATTCTATCTGCAGCATACAGTATGCTTAGTTCAGAAAGATGGGTGGCTGGGCTATGGATAGGAAAAAAAAATATATACAGCTGGTGCTCCTCATTTGCGGTAAATTAGATTATTTTCTTTTCTTTGTGTGCTCTTTCAATAATCAGAAACTCGTTTTGTGTGTTAGAAGGCAGAGGCAGAGGTAAAAGCAGAAGCAGCAGTCGCAGTAGAATCGTTTGATCTTTAATGGCTTCGCTGGGGGTGAAACGTTAAGTGGTTTATGCAGCCAACATGTCACTACCGTTCGAAGAATTTTTGTTATTTTTTTTGAGAGGGTGGTTGTTATAAACCACTTTTTGAGTACCATATACACCCAATCCGATTTGCAGCTTTGGGAAATAAAATACTTTGTCGAAAAAGACACACATATTGGTGGTTGTGAACAAAATAGTGCAGTTGATGGGTAATCTGCCTCGGGTGATGTTTTGAAATGTCCTCAACCTGAGGGTCGATTGAAAGATATAGTATCGAAAACTTTTTATATGAAGGAACGTGAAATTCAGGGCTTTCCACTTAGTTAGACACCCTTTCGAGTTAGAAATAATTATTAATATTTTTTTCAGGAATGCGAATATTTCAGCATTTACGAGTATTTGCTTCCGAGCTATATATAAATCAAAAAATCTAGCTTTTTTGAATGTTGGATTGTGGAAAAGGTTTTGCTAAATTTAGTCCCAAGTTCGCGGATCCTTCTTTGCAGGTTTTAGTCCACGCTTTTTAGGTAAGAAACTTGAATCTCATTTTTGTATTGTGGAACATCTCCAACAGTGAGAATGAAGACTCAAACAAAGCAATGGAGTTCACCGTTAACAACGAATTGGACGAGCAGAAAAGACAGAATACCTCGAGACAGATAGGTACTAGATTCTCCCAGAAGGGATTGTTCAGGATCTAATCACTGGAATGCTTCCAATAGCAACAACCAAATGGTGAAGAGTAAACTGCAATATTCCTACGCAAATTATGTTGAGCAAAACTTACTAACAACATCATCTCGGGCTTGCAGTTTGAATTTCGAGAGATACACTCAACTTTACATCCACTCTTGTCTTTACTGTCAGGTTGCTGTTGGATTTTCCCTAGATAAAGAAAAAGCATTTGACAGGAATGTAGATACGGAGGCTAATAGGCTAATATACAAGCTAATCGTTTTTAATTTTCTAGGTTCACTAAACAAAATAATTTCCAATCTTATCAATTTCAGATTATTCTTCGTCGCCAGATAAAAAGAACACCTATAGTCAATAACCAAGAGTACCAGAGTAGAGAGTTGCCTATGGATCAAAACTGGGGCCGTATCCTCTATAAAAACCCAATAATGCTATGTGCAGATTCGCTTAGGGTATGGCAGTTCCATATCACCAATTGTTGCAAAACGTAGATGGGACATCAAAGTTGAATTGCTTTATAGCTTAGAAGACCTGTGGGACAGCGAACACACCTTCAGCCACAAGCTGCCGCAGTATTATACCCAATCTCACCGAAGGGTCGGAGCTGACGTTACATAATTACCTACGTTTCAACTCGCATGTAACAGCTACTCTGAAGAAAGCACCTTTTGCTTTTCAATAAATCCATCGCCTTATGCAGAAAAGGAATTGACTTAGCAAGAAGACAAAGTTGCTTCTCTATCAGCAAGTTGTCCTGCCTGATTTACTTTTTTAAAAACCAGCTTGAGAAAGTTGGGAGTGTTTAAGAGGAAAATCCTGCGTATTTGCACCGGTTTCCTCTTTGACAAACGGTGACGAAAACGTTTCAGCAACAAGAGCCTATTCATCCAGAATAATGCCTTTGGATAAATATATGGTTTGTGATTGCAAAAGACTGACAACGAACCTTAGTAATAGTCTGATATCGCTGCTGGCTGGTGCGAACCATCATAACCATCACCCCGGCCAACGATACTTTAGATGTGACAGCTTTACTATAGACGAAAGAATAAAGAAACCTTTAAAAAGTTTTTAACTATTAAAAATGATAAAAATGAATAAAAGAAAATGTCTAAGCAAAAATGACAAATCAACGTCAAATTCAAATGTCAAATAGTTTTAATTTTTTAACGCAAATATTGCTTTTGTCTAATATGCAACCGTCTGCCTGCACAACATCTGTTTGATCTACGTCACATAATTTTCATTCAAACGCTTTTGGCATTTTAGAACACGCTCTCTGGCCTTTCTATATAGTTTTGGATTTTTGGGAGATTTTGCAATTGAATTTTTGACGCAAATGACATTTTAAAAAATGGCCCATAATTTGTTCAAATGACCAACTGAATATTTGTCCTTCTTCATTATGAATAAGGCATGAGGTATTACACACCTTAAATCACGAACCGCAATTATTATCTACTCTTGAATTCTTTTTTATATACTTGGCACCAAGCCATTTCCCGCACGTGTCGTTCGTTAAAAGAACTATTCCAAAATATCACGACAAAATCTTTTCACCGCAATACCCCATTAACACTTTCAACAACAATCACACCAGAAAACAATCGACAGCTCGTTTCTCTTGCAGGACGCACTCTGAAAAGTTGACAAAATGACAACTTTTCTCCTAAAGAGGTTATACCTAGATATTGTATGTACACCACAAATTCAGACGTTGCGCACTCGGGCAAAAAGGAACCCAAACCAAATTCGAACCAGTTCATTGGAAGCACAGTTGTCAGTTAGTCAATTGCCATTAAATTTGTGTTCATGCTCTTGCTGCTGTTGAGCCAATGCTGATGCTGGTACCTTCCTAAACGAACTTCTTGTATATCTGCGTCCGCGCCACTGCAGCAGATGCCAATGATGCTGCTGTTTGTGTCCAGAAATATATAAATCTTGAAATTAGACAAGAAAATTATGTAGATCGTTCCGTTCGTCGTTGGTCATTTAGAGAACCGAGAACCGACTGCTACAACTCTCTAGTCTCTACATATACACAATTGAAGAGCCCAACTGCAGAATAGTTCTGCTCTTGATAATGCAGCCGAATAGTTTTTACTGTTGGATCATCGGGAGTATATATAGGTATACTAAGTTGTTGCTCCTGATGCTGCCTGCTGGCTGCCACAAGCATGTTTGCTTCATTTTGTCCGGGTGATTTAGATTTTGAGATGAAGAAACAGAAATTGTTTTGCTTGCAACAAACACCCCTCTTATTCCAACCACATTGCTACGTTTATTCGCCAATGATTCTGACATCGTCTTCCATCTTGGACGTTTGTTTGTGTAAAGACTGACAACTGGCCCATTCGATGGATCATGTCCGCCTGGATAGGGGGTAATATAGGTACCAAGAAGCCGCTTCTACTATGATATCTTCCGCTTTACCCGTCCCACTACTAGTCCTCTCAATATGACCAGCATTTATGCCATTAAATATCTAGCGGTTACTTGTTAACTGTCATTGAACGGCTCTCCGAAAAAACCACAAGAAATCTTCGCAATGATTTATACCCGACTTATAAGCTATGGGATTCGCCGCATCCATTGGCACTGATATGCGCGCGCCCTGCAAATACAAACAAAAAATATATATATGAAAGTATACCTACATACAGTCGGCCTATCGATAAACAGCAATCGCACAAGATGATGTCCGTCCGGTCGTCGTCGTAGTTTGCCATTTTGACTTAATTTATTCTCTAATGTTGGCAGAGCTATTGAGTGTAACGCGGGAATAATGAACCAGGATACATGCCCCAGGATTGCAATTCAAATTTTCACTTTAATTGGTGATAGTTATACTGTCATTGAACTGTCATCAGATTAAATCCAGTACATATAGAACCCTATACCTTTGCCGTCTTGTCTTTGGATCCTTTTGACACCTCCTATCCTATATAAGATGCGACATCGACTATAATTGAGAGAACGAAGGATATAAACGAACAGAAGTGCTTCGATTGTCGACATCATCATCATCATCATCGTCGCATCGATACCCCAGCTATATTGCTTTAAATTGAAAATGGAAAATGCTATTTCTGCAGTCCTTGCAGTTTCTCCCAGGTCGTCGAATCATTAATTTTGATTTTATTCGACACAATGGTATCCTTGGGTGCTCCTTGTAAGAATTCTTAATACACGAAGAGAAAATTATGCAAACTAACACAAAATTAATGGAACTTTGAGAGTAGATTGAAATGTTGAGTCCTATAGCATATATGTATAGCCACCATTTTTTGCATAAAATTTCCTAGTTCAGTTATGTTTTTTGTTTAATAAAAAATTAGTGATTCACTTAAGAGCGCTCATTAAATAGGAGCGTGAACTGTTTTCGAAAGCTTGAAAAATATAGAAATTCTGACTCACGCGCAAATTTAAAAAGAGCATATAACACATAACTCACTCAGTAACATGAATACTTTTGACCATCTCCTAAGCAATGGTGAGCATAAAAGCTTTTTCGTATTATGGGTGTGAGCTTTTATAAATCAATCACTCGAGGGAGTGAGTAAAAGTAATTTAGGCTCACTTGTAATAACTCATTTGATATACACTCACGAACTGCTCATGAGTGAGAATTTTAATATACTCTGCTTGAAATATCATTTACGATATTTGATAACAAAAGTGACATCGGGTATTTAAAAGTAAATACTTAGAAGCGAGATTTCGAATGTGTTTCGAGTTAAAATAAAATTGATCTTTCACATTCAAGGTTTACAATAGTAATGATTTATTTCCCCCTTTTACTAATATTACAAATGAAATAACAAAAATGACTTGCAAAAATTATTGACATTAACTACATTTGACATTAAATACAGGGTGACTAAAAAGATGACGTCCAAGGTTCGTCCACACGCTTCTTGATGCTGGTAGTTTAGACGTTCCTTTTTAGTTACGCTCCAATTTTGTTTTGTTTAAAAAAGGCTCAAGTCCCAACTTCTGATGGATATTTTATAAAATTCTTCAAATGTAAAACTCTCAGTAATGTTTCGATATATAATAATATAATAATAATGTAAAACTCTCAGTAATGTTTCGATAGATAATTTTATCAGTGTGCATCTGATATCTTAAAGTTATATAGATACCCATGCCACTTCTGGCAGCAGTAAAATGGGCCACACCTTCATCTAAATGGATTTACCGATAATACTCATGGAATAGTTAATCATGACTACCGCGCCTTTGGTGTCCTATGATAAGTAATTCGAGAATATTATGAATAACTCCCATGGGGGACTATTGGACCCATATTTCCGAGATGAGGGGGAGACAGACTTAGACTTATGACTACTCGAAAATAAATACTTCCTCCCTTATAGCATGCTTAATTTGATGAGCACCATAGACGTCAGCTACAAGGAAAAGACGTCAAGAACTCAAGGATAACAGTATAGGTAAAAACAATATAAGGATATATATACAGATATAAATGAAAATAAACCGTTATTTTTGACATTTTGATTTATAGTGGTTGTCCCACATTTCCGCTTGGCGAAATAAAACCACCCATTTTACTGCACTAGGCACTAGGAATGAATAAGAAAGTGATATCCTTCAAGGAGCCAATTATTATGTATATATATATTTTTTTTATTCTTCTACGTGCAAGTCTTCTCTCGCCATCACTGTCGTCTTTGTTTTCTTCATCTTTTTCTTATGGTTTTGCAGTAGTAATAAAGAGAAGAGGTGTGGGCTCTATATACATACATATATAAAATAACAATGGTGGAAACCAACACGTGAGGCATGCTTCACAGAGATCAATTTTCCCCTTTTAAAAACTGCCTTCGTCTATGGTGGTGTTTCTATCTTCTCTGTTGTGGTCGTGGACATCCCTTTATTTTATAACTCATGCAATAGCATAAGCCAGAAAAAAAAATCGTAGGATTGTGTATCATGTCAAAAAATCCAAAGGAGCAATTTTTTGCCTCCATACATACATAAATATATAGAATGCAAAGAGCTCCACCACAGAAAAATCCATGTAATTTTCATGTGGCTTAAGAATGTCAAGGGGATGGAAAATGGGTTTGAAAAAAAAAAAAAAAAAAAAGAACGATGTATAATTTCCCTGCAATGAATGTTAAAAGCACCAAGGATCATATCTCATTCAGGAAATGCGGTATTTAAGACATGAAAGGACTAAGGTAAATTTTTTGAAGATAAAGATAAAAGCAGAGTTTTTGTTTCTTAAAGAAACGACAAAATGAATTTTTGGAATATTTTAAATTTTAACATTGAAATAACTAAAATTAAAGGCTTTAATATTAAGATTTAAGATAAGAGTTTCAACGTATAAATTAATAAAGACGGTGGTTCAAGACAAGAAATAATATTACATCTGGTATAAGAATACTTTTTTATTGCATAATACCTATAGCTTGTTACTTTTCATCCAGAGAACTCCCAAAATAGACTAATAGACTGAAGCCACTGCTGCAAAATTCGATAAAATTATGTACTTTTTTCTGTACATTCAACTTTGATTGTACCAAATTTTTGGATATATGAATTACAGATAAGTCGCAGATTCATAGATTTGGTAATGGTGAATATGACATTACCCTACCATCTGATTCAGTTATCGGAGCGATATCCTTCATTAAAGTATTTTAACGAATGTAATAATTTGCTACTACAAACCGAAACAATATAATTTTATTTTAATTTATGAAAGTAGGGTTTTCCAATAAGGACTTGACAACTCTTCAATATTGTGGCACCATCCTGCTGAAACCACATGTCGTCCAAGTCCATGTCTTCCAATTCGGGCCAAAAATAATCGGTAATTATGGGGCAGTAACGCTGGCCATTCACATCAGTAAACGTGAAGATCGTTATCGTCGACGAAAAAATATGGCCCATAATAACGCCGCCGGTATGCAAACCTCAGCAAAGAGTTATTTTTTGTGGATGAAGTGGTGATTCATGAACAAATGTGGATTTTAACCCGACCAATAACGCATATTTTGCTTATTGACGAACCCATTGAGCCAAAAATGAGCTTCATCACTGAAGATGATTTTGCCATGAAATTTACATCTTGGCGCATCTTCTCCAGAGCCCAATCGGAAAACGTACGTCGGCCGCTTCAAATGGTCCATGATGAAAATGTTGAGTTTACTGAATAAATTGACAATGACAGTTCGATGATTAGTGAAAGGGTGCGTTCACAAATTAAATTCAAAGTTGTCAAGTCCTTATTCGAAAACCCGATATATGCCTTCATTTATTTATTTTGAGTCATTTACATAAATATTATTTTTTAACCCCGAATAAATATTAAATATTAAAACCTAAATTTCAAATCCTCAAATTTCAAACACAATAAAATACCTATTTTTTGGCATTCAGATTTTCTTAAAATAACTTACTTGAAAACTTATAATGATGCATTTAATCCAATTCACCCTATTTATTTAGTTTGGTGAGTGTATAGCTAAATTAAGAAGAATTATCAGCCCTAAAATCATTTTAAAGATCATGCTCTAAGTATTACCTTTCAAAACAAATAGTTTTTAAAATTCGATACCATTTCTTTGTGTTTACCCCAATTCACCCTATACTACATATGTATTTCGATGTATAACTAAACTAGGATTTCAAAAAAAAACACAAAAAATTCTAGTGGTCTAGAATTGGAACAATGACCAAGTACCACTTAAAAAGGAGTCGGATGATCGGCCTGGCAGTCGGGAAATAGCTATAACTCCAGCTTATAAAAATCTTGGTGGTAGGGGTAGCTTACCCAAGTGCCGTTGTTCATTCAAACCTTCAATATTAATATCATATATATATAAATATATATTAAAGAAAATCGTGTTATAAAACAAAATCGCAATAATACAGTGAGGTATTGGGGGAGGTGGAATGCTGTTATTGATTATTGAATTATTCGTTTATTTCTTTTTTGAATTTTTATTTATTTATTTATTATTTATATAATTTTATTTTATTAAAGTGAAATAAAGTTGATTTGATTTAAAACGGAGTTGTTTCAGTACAATTATTGACAAGATTTTGATTTGGGCGTTTTTTTCCTAGCATTTTGGCGTTATTTTCTTTTTCTGGATTTTTTTTGGGCGATATTTCAAATTTAAGGCGTTATTTCCCATTTGACTTTTAAAAATTTTAAGAGGTTTTTGTGTGATAACACACTTAGTTAGGCTGCCAAGCTTTCGCACCATCATATTAATATTGAAGGTTTGAATGAAACAACAACAATTGGGTGAGCTACCATCCACCCATTGGGCATTCTTTCCTTTAAAAAACAATTTAAAATTGGAAATAACGCCTAAATCGAAAAAAAAAAAAAACAACAACAATTGTTCAGAATTTTTTGTGGGCGATATTTCCAAATCGGTTTGGGCTTCTTTTCTTTGGGCGTTATTGCCTAACGCCGTCTATAGATTGTCATGTTAAATTAACAGGATTACTTAATAAATGTAGTGTATGAATTTGAAATGTGTCATGCAAATTATTCAAGTAACTTGTGAGGATTTACCTCGATGTTAAAATCTGATTTCTTGCTAAATATTTACCATTATCTATTTATTGTATTAAAAAATAACATTGTTATAACTTATTAGTGTCAATTTTACATGATATTTGTCGATAAAATGACGACAAATGATCGAAAGTGCATTAGTATTTTTTTCTAACGCTCCAACTTTTTTTCAGTCTTCATCTAACATATTAGATAATAGTGGGTATATAATAGCCGAGTTTAAGTAGAAGTGCAAAATTTTTACACGCAGGCAAATCACTTTTTGTTTTGTGTACAAACAATTACAAAGTATTTAGTTGATTGAGAAGCGCATTATTGTTCCATTCAATCAACAATTCATCGCGATACTTCTATCGATAAATCCATTAGCGCAAAATTTTAAACGATTTAGTACGATGTTTTTTAGTATGATAAAATGGCTTTAACAACGTACTAAATCGTTTAAAATTTTGAGCCATTGTGTTTATTTGGTGGATATATTTATAGAGGTGAATTATGTTTATCAAACTAAAAATGAAATGTATTTTATTTTTATAGGTATTGATTTCTAGCGAACTTTCAAGTAGATACAAATCACTTAATATTAGTGATGGCTCAAACTTGCATTGACCTACTTTGTCTTATTGAAACCTAATCTTTTTTGAGGATTATAGACAAACGTTTTTATTTCTTGCAAAATTATGACACCGGTAAAATGAAAATCTGCCTGGGGGTTTTCGTACATAAAAACTGACCAATGGTCATATTAAACTCCACATTCAGTTTTCTACAGCAACGGTTTTTTCCCTTTTGTTCATGGTGGTTGTGGTAAGATAATACAGCATCACTATAGCTACGGAGCTACCTCATAAAACTGCGATTATTTCGTTATAACTCACCACAAACAATGATATTTATACGTTTAAACCTTTTTCTTCTCTTCCCATCATGATGTTTGGACAATATGATTTGAAACCGAAGATAGAAATACAGATATGTATATATATTTATATATGAACCTGGTTCTATGGAGTGCCGTACTTAATAATTAATGATCACAGGTGCAAATGAAACTTCTCGGGTAATTAATTAATTCCGCCGTCGCGTCTCGACGAACCACCTTCCTTTGCAAGCTTGTTAAATAAAAATGAAAAATGTGAGCACAGTCTCGCTGCTCCGTAAAATGTGAATGTATGTAGTAGGTACTTGTGGTGCGTGTAACCATTACCCGCACCGAACAATCATTAGAGTTCACATATATTCTTAAGTGCGTTTCTCAAAGAGTTCAAAAAAAAGGTCCTTGACGCAATGCGTATACACATACTGAAAAACCAACCAGCCAGAACAGCTTAAAAAAAAAAGTAAGTAAAAAACACACCAGTTACCGCACCATCAGGAAAAGTCAAAATTAATTGAGCGGCACAAACAAATTCGTTAATTGGGCTGACGGAAAGCGGGAAAGGGTTGCTGATGGAGTTAGGAAGGAAACAGAAGACGACAACAACCTGGTCGACAAAGACATCGGCTTTGGGAATGTAGCTACGCAACACGCATCTATTAATTCAGACAGCTTTGGTGGCAGTGCCAATGGCATTAGCTTCCCTCTTTGAATATTCATCAGTTTAATCGCTCGAATGCATTGTGTCGTCCCCGTCCGTCGTCAGATTGCGTCCCGCCACCGGTCGTGTCGTCTAGATCCAGAAACAGTAAAATGGTAAGTCTCATGAGGCAGGTGCAGTCGTCAATATATATATATCGAATCAATAGGCTCCGATCAAAATGGTCGATCTAAACCTTCTCCGACTGCTTTCCTTCGACCACACAGGACAGTTTCCTTTTGCTAATTGACACTTAAATCAAACGATACAATCGAACTACTGTCTTTTTGTCTGCGTCGCGTCGCGACGTTATTATTGTGGTCGTTTCGGCATCCGTTTCTATATATTTTAGATATTTTTTGAGGATATAATTTTTTGGAGAATCGTTTGATTTGGTCGGTGTCAACGAACACAATGCCTTCGGTGGTTGATGCAATTAATCAATCGGCAAAAGGATCTTATCTTTGATTTAAGTTGCTTCGTGACGATAAATATGTCCCCGGAAGGGTTTTGTGGTGCAAATGAGAGGTGGTGTGTTCTGATGGTGTCTTCGTATTTAACAACAGGTAGCTGTAGGTGTATCACTCATTAGGTATATACACTACAGGTGGTCAGAGCTACTGATTTTTTTTTTGCTGAGAATTTTGAAAATTTGAGATTCATATCCTTTTGCCTCTGGGCACCTTATACTGAGTCAAACGGTATGAAAAAGGTAATTTCTATCAATTTACCATTAGGTATTTTTAATTTTCCTGTGATTGTGTTGAAAAACTGAATTAAGAAAAATTAATGAATTCCAAGTCTAACTGTGGATAAAAAAGTAATCAATAAAATCGAAAGGCATAACAGATTCCAGATGTTATGTTAAGTACATATACATCGAGTGCACGACTGACATATTATACGTAAGTAGGTATAGGTGTGTAATTTTTGTCATATTTTTAACCATTATGTAATTAAAAATACAGGATGTGGCAATGAATTTCTATAGTAATAATAATTGGCAGAACATTTTGACATCCTTACAAATCCAGCATCAATAATTCAAATTGTGGTATTTATTATGTCAATGTGCCATAATTTGTTTCGTTTTGGAGTTATTTTTGCCATTGTCATGACCTGCCACAAGAAATTGCAAGAAATGATTGAGAGTTGCAAGTTAGTTTGAAAGCCCTGGTACTTCAGGAGCGGTTGTGCCACCAATTGATTAATTTATTTAAATAAAAACTTCCAAGATATTTTAAGTATTAGCGCTCTTTGAAAAAAAAATTCAGAAAAAAAATTAATCTGGAGTAACTTTAAAAAGTTTGATATGGTGTAGATGAAAATTGATTTTTGAGGCTTTAAAAACATTCTTTAAGCTGGTGATATAGATTTTCATGTGCTTCTCCAAAAAATTTCATTGCACACGAACCCTAGAAATCTAAGATCGGTGCCAATCTTTGAAGTCAACTTCCACTCCACTGCACTAACTATGAAAGCAATGAACCAATGACCCACCTACCTACCCACCACCCAATTAACCAGCCTAATGCGAAAACGATTGTAAATAACAATTTAAGTTAGTAATTTAAAGGGAATTTAAATATTTAAGCACACTTAACTAAATGACTTCTGAGAGATGTTTTAAGAAAATCTAATAGATACGGCAGAATAATATGTTTAAATTTATGTTTCGCCTGTAAAAACAAATGAAGCGTTTGGAAGATGAAGGTGCTAAGTGACATTTTTTGAAATTTTCATTTTTTTTTGCAGATTGAGATCTTATTTGAAAACTTAAATTTCTGTATCATCTGCTCGTCTCTATCGCATCTAGATTCCTATTTAGCAAGAGATGAAGTTGTTATATGCAAGTGCCTTTTGAAAAAACTTTGTGAAAGATGGTGTTAAACGCACTCAAGAGAATGTGTATACTGCTGAGCAGTATCGAGATATAATTCGAAAGGCAAGTACCAAAGCTTCAGTTGTTATCGACATGCAAAATCACTTTCGAGGTTTGAATGAACTTCAGAAAAAACTAAACGTGAAAAATTCATCAAAAAATGTATTAAATGAAAAAGTTCAATTCAGGGATTCAAAAAAGTGGATTCGAGTGGAAAAGTATGGTTCCCATCTTTACAAAGAATGCTAAGAGGAGTCTACACCTTTTAGTAAAGTTATAACAGCAAAAACTAATAACCGCCCCAACGAAAATCAAGATTTTATGCCAAGGGAGAATAAAATCAAACAGCTTTCTGCGGAAAAAATTAAAAATCTTAAAGATCAGATGAAATTCATCCCAGTGGTTCTATTTAAATGCATTTTCAGCAGGTCCTGCGGGAAAAAAAGAAAAAAAAAACTTTAAAAAAATAAATAATTATAAGGGAACAATTTGTCACTTAAGACCTTTATGCAAAAACTAATTAAGTATATTCAGTTAAGTTTGTGGATAAAGGTTTTAAATACACAAAACTCTAAATATCTTCAAAGTACTTTGTTTTCAATAAAGAGGATTATTAAATTTAAATTAAATTTAAATTGAGTTGTATGTATTTACTTAAAATTGGCAATATGGAATTTTTATTTTTATTATTATTATTATTTATTATTTTTTATTATTTATTTTTATTTTATTATTTTTTTGAAAAAAGTTACAGGTAAAAAACTTTAAATGCTGATTACTCATAACTTTGAAAATGTCGCTTAGCACCTTCATCTTCCAAACGCTTCAAATATTCTCATTTAAAATAAATATTTTTAAATTTGTCTTGAAAGAATTGGGTATGACGTATGAAATATCGACTGCACAATTTCGACACAAAAGACCGACCGATCAAGAAATCGAAAAAACTGCATCGATGTTTGTAAAATATCGATTTTAGAAATGTCAACAGAGATCGACATCTTATGAATTCAAATTAAGATACATTTTATAAAATTTTTATTTTCATGAAAAACTATCAATTATTATCAACAATTGATTATTTTAGTTCAATATCAATAGTTTTCGATATTAATTTAAGAAAAAGCTAAATTAAAATGATACCTTTTGGAGAAATGTGTAGTTCTAAACGGAAAGTCCCCATTCACATGTAGAAACTTAGGTATAAGCAACTTTCAGTTTTAATCTTAGTAATCTTAGGAAAAAAATGCTACGCAACTGAAAGAGTTTACCATCTTTTAACTTTTCACGTACAGTACTTTTGACGTTTCAATTTGTATGAAGAAAAAAAGAGCCGGACAAAAATCGCCAAAAAAATTATTGAGTAAACGAAAAATATCAGAAATAAAAAAAGTAAAAAATAAACCCATGGTTGGCTGCATTGTGGGCACGCATCTAAATATATATAAGTAATAGCACGTACGACACTTTTTTACAGTTGTTGCAGCTTCAATTTTTCGTTTAAAGGAGGGCAGATAACTTTAAACTTTATTTATCATATATTTACACTCAACACTTGTTTAATTATAATATAATCATCATTGGTTTCTTTTGAATCTTAAAAACTGTTTCGGTCTTTCAGACCATATATTTTTTTTATTTGCTTTTAAGTAAATAACTTCCAGACGTTGGTGAATATAACAAACCAAAACCATTATTTGTGGAAGTAACTTTTGAAATTTCCATACTTACCGCTCTTACTGGATTCCATTTCAGAATCCATACTTGTTGAGTACCTTATCTATACCACTCTATACGTATATATGTAAATATATTTTTATCTCCCATTTATTTCAGTCAGAAGGATTCATCCAACCCAAAAGTCCTCGAGCTCTCTGAGCATATAACAAATATTACTGGAGCTATCGAAAGATGCCGTGCGTCTCGTCGTTCCATTGCCTTTGCTACACAGTGCCACCGCCACCGCATGCTGCTCGAAGCTCAAAACCCTGGAATCTGGGAATGTAATATTTTCAATCAAAAACCACCATCTGCTGGGCAAATTGAATTTAAATATTTACCAGGCATGGAATTTCTATACCCAATACCCACTCTATATGTATATTGTACATATATTTCAGGAGTATGGTGAGCATACACAATCCGCCTGGTGATGGTTGGCCCCTTCTGGCCCTTCATGATTTCGCATAACGTCCTCCTCGATTACACATCAGCCAAGCCAAGCCAAGCTATACACAATGGGATTTTTCGAATTTTTATTTCGAGTCAATTTTTGATTTAGTTCCCATGTTGACAAACAGGATTCTCTTAGGATTCACTGAAATCCTCAGCATTATATTGAGTGATGTGAAAAAACACCATTCCTTCTATTTCATTGGAACTTGAATGCCATTTGTTGATTCCTGGGGGTTCTGGAGTATTCTACTAGAATGTCTCTCACACTGTCTCTGATGATAAGCCGATTACGCTTCCTTTGTAGGATGTTGCAGAAGATTGGATATGGCAGTGCAAGTGGCAGTCCTTCGTCATTTCATCGACATAACATTGGTCCTCACTCTTCACTCACACCTTTATCGAAATAAATTCTACCAACTTTTCATGCACTCTGCAAATGCCTGCAAGGATAAATTTTGATTTTCTCATTCTCAAATACACTTTCTTCTTATTTTTCGTTTTCTTCATCGGTATAGTACGAATCAAATATAATATGTACATTGGTAGGACTGAGAATGTGCGTTGAAATTGTGATTATTTGGGGGAATTTGAGGTTTCATGAATCGTCACAATGAATTTACAAGAAAAGGGGAGTCCTTGAGACACAATTCTTCAAAGGCTTTCTTCGGATAGTGGGTAAAACCCGAAAATCTTATTAAAATAAATTTTACTTTAATTCCTATCTATACACTGACAAAACGACATTTTAAAGACTTCATTTAGAAATTCTTAAGCAAAATCTAAAAACATTAAAAATAATATATTTAGTTCAGCTTATTTTTTTGTATCCGATCCGTTATTAAGTTTTGTGGCGCAACGTTGAGCGTTCGCAGTTTCTCGTATTCGTATTCGTATTCGTATTCGTATTCGTATTCGTATTCGTATTCGTATTCGTATTCGTATTCGTATTCGTATTCGTATTCGTATTCGTATTCGTATTCGTATTCGTATTCGTATTCGTATTCGTATTCGTATTCGTATTCGTATTCGTATTCGTATTCGTATTCGTATTCGTATTCGTATTCGTATTCGTATTCGTATTCGTATTCGTATTCGTATTCGTATTCGTATTCGTATTCGTATTCGTATTCGTATTCGTATTCGTATTCGTATTCGTATTCGTATTCGTATTCGTATTCGTATTCGTATTCGTATTCGTATTCGTATTCGTATTCGTATTCGTATTCGTATTCGTATTCGTATTCGTATTCGTATTCGTATTCGTATTCGTATTCGTATTCGTATTCGTATTCGTATTCGTATTCGTATTCGTATTCGTATTCGTATTCGTATTCGTATTCGTATTCGTATTCGTATTCGTATTCGTATTCGTATTCGTATTCGTATTCGTATTCGTATTCGTATTCGTATTCGTATTCGTATTCGTATTCGTATTCGTATTCGTATTCGTATTCGTATTCGTATTCGTATTCGTATTCGTATTCGTATTCGTATTCGTATTCGTATTCGTATTCGTATTCGTATTCGTATTCGTATTCGTATTCGTATTCGTATTCGTATTCGTATTCGTATTCGTATTCGTATTCGTATTCGTATTCGTATTCGTATTCGTATTCGTATTCGTATTCGTATTCGTATTCGTATTCGTATTCGTATTCGTATTCGTATTCGTATTCGTATTCGTATTCGTATTCGTATTCGTATTCGTATTCGTATTCGTATTCGTATTCGTATTCGTATTCGTATTCGTATTCGTATTCGTATTCGTATTCGTATTCGTATTCGTATTCGTATTCGTATTCGTATTCGTATTCGTATTCGTATTCGTATTCGTATTCGTATTCGTATTCGTATTCGTATTCGTATTCGTATTCGTATTCGTATTCGTATTCGTATTCGTATTCGTATTCGTATTCGTATTCGTATTCGTATTCGTATTCGTATTCGTATTCGTATTCGTATTCGTATTCGTATTCGTATTCGTATTCGTATTCGTATTCGTATTCGTATTCGTATTCGTATTCGTATTCGTATTCGTATTCGTATTCGTATTCGTATTCGTATTCGTATTCGTATTCGTATTCGTATTCGTATTCGTATTCGTATTCGTATTCGTATTCGTATTCGTATTCGTATTCGTATTCGTATTCGTATTCGTATTCGTATTCGTATTCGTATTCGTATTCGTATTCGTATTCGTATTCGTATTCGTATTCGTATTCGTATTCGTATTCGTATTCGTATTCGTATTCGTATTCGTATTCGTATTCGTATTCGTATTCGTATTCGTATTCGTATTCGTATTCGTATTCGTATTCGTATTCGTATTCGTATTCGTATTCGTATGCGTATTCGTATTCGTATTCGTATTCGTATTCGTATTCGTATGCGTATTCGTATTCGTATTCGTATTCGTATTCGTATTCGTATTCGTATTCGTATTCGTATTCGTATTGACTGTGATGAACTGTTAACTAGTTTTTTTTCAGTGTTTTTATAATCAGGCTAGGAATCTTAAACTTCTCTCCACTCCAATGATAAATACATAAATCTCCAAATGTAACTCAATATGACTTTTATAAAACTCATGATAGGATTCATTTTCAAAGTGTTCCTTAAACAAAAACAATCTCAACGACAAACGAACAAGCGACCGCTTTCAATATTTGAATGAAGGCCAATATTCTCGGAATATCCCTGCAAAATATCATCTTACTAGAGTAACGAGTATAGGTATAGTGTATACACATCTTATCTAACTCGTCTAGGAAGCGGACGAAAACGAAGACGACGACAATGATGATGATATAAAGACTATCTCGACGACGACGGACATTTCTCTGTCGGAGAATCTTCAAAGTGGAATTGCTCAGTGACCATGTAATTCGATTAAAGTTGGAACAACGCATCATCATCGTCATCATCATCTGTGTTAGCGTTGTGCATATATTCGCCGTTCACCCACGACAACTTGAGGCGCAGCACATGGCAAAGGCAAAGAGATATCACAAAATCGCGGTGGATTAATTTAACTTGACAGTTTCTAGCGAACTGTCTGTTAACCAATGTTTGGACAATTTGTCCAATGCCACCCTTGAAGGGGAACCCTTAGACCAAACAAAAAGAAAAAAAGAGAATACAAAATGGAGCTAAACCCTAAAAGAAATAATAAAAACCCTCATCAAACAAGCAAAACAAAACAAATAAACTGGCGCGCAATTATTTTCGAATGAATAATGACCGAACATAGAATATGGAGCGTCTTCCATAAATTCAGATCATCCAATTAGCAAGGAACTTGATAAATAGCCTTTTCGCACAATAACTTTGTGCCAGAAGGCAGGCGCGTAGAGGGCATGGGTTACTGCATTTTCCCAAGAGCGTCAGCTAAATTTTAACACCAGTTATTCATACAAAATATTCCTCGAGGCAACATATTATGTATTATTATATTAAAAATAGGACAATCCTATTTTGTAATCCTCTAAGATTTGAACTCCAAATTTAAAAACGAAATCTAGAATTTCAAACCCGAATTTCCTTAAAATAAAGACTCTTGAATTTAAAAAACTTCGAAATTCGAAAAACTAAATTTAAAAAAAATACCAAAAATCGAAAATTCAATTTAGAATTTTAATTTTTGGAAATTTAAATGATTTTCAGCTTGATAATTGGAAAAGAAGATACATAACTGTTTTTATATAAAATAAACAGAAAAAATAGAAACAAAACCTAGATCCGCACATGGTATACATAGCAGCAGTAAAAGTCGGGTTTTCCATGCTCGAATTTTCCCCCTTTTTATCCTGGGGGATGCGTAGCGGAACTTTTCTTCAATCTTCACTCTCTCCCGACAAGTCGATCCTTGGTGTTTTGTACCGTTGCTTTGCCGCTCGTTGTGCGGAAAGCATATTTGAAAATTATGACATATTGTATTGTGTTGGGGCTGAGGTTGGGATGGCAGGATCTGCTATATTATAGCTGATGTAAGAAAAAGACCCATTTTGCAAAACCCCTCTTCAGTCAGTATGACAGTAAATAACCAAAGTTGAATCATTTGAACAGTCGTTGCTGGTTGGTGTGTATATATTATATTGTGTACAGTTGGTTATGTTTGGTTCGTTCTTTCTTTTCGCAACGAAACGAACTCTCATTATGTTCGCAGTTAATAATAATTTAAACTTTTTCATTGGCTGTTGGTAGAAAAATAAAAAGGAAAAAAAAAAATATTTGTTGTTGCTCTTTTGAAGCAAATCATGATAATGGGAAAGGGGATGATCATTGTTTCCTGGATGGGGTTGTTTTTGCGGGAAAGTTTTTTTCTACTTCAATTAAATTTTTCCGGCCAAAAAGAGAGGGATTCACACAGACAGATAGAAAGACAGAGGTTGAAATATGAGATATTTTGTTGTGGAACAGGACTTTCAACGCTAAGGAGATGACATTTGTCAAGAAAAGTATGAGTATTGTTTATTTGTTTTTTTTTTTTTGTATTTTTTTTTTTTACTAAATTAGCCGATAGATGATGATGATAATGACGATGTTTATCATGTCATATGTCAAGAAAATACTCATAACAAAAGAATAAACAGATTTGTGGATGTCGTTATTATTTTGAATTGAAATTGGAGGTGGATTTTAATAATGGAATAGAAATGTGTACGTACATTATGTATGTACATACATACATATGTGATTTTGTGAATAAAAATGTTTTTATTCATAGAATATTTTGGTAAATTTACTTGCGTAAAAATAATTTGGAGGATTTACAACTAAGAAAAATTGATTTTTGCTTTTGCTTTTACTATTATGTATTTTAATTTTATAGCAGACCCGCACTTGATTCCTTATTAGGAAAAATATTTAAAAAAGAAGTAGGTTGTTTCAGGATCCCATAGCTGGGATATTCGAAAGGAGTATAGATACGCCATCTAAAGGGTTAGATAACTAAACTATAGTTGCTCACAAAAGGCCAGTTGCAAGTTTTACTAATTGGTTAGCCATATATTCCCATAAGCGTATATGTTGATGGATTTTTAATAATTCAATATTTTTGGGATATTCCAAAAATAGTGTGCGATCTGAATGTTCCGAAATTAGTCACATAAGGTTATTTAGTTTCAGTAATATGTATAGGTAATTTATCATGATAATCTTAATAAAGTTTTTTCACAGTGGTAGAAATTGTTATAGCACCCCAGGATATTCGAAAAAAGTATTCGTTCTAAAAGGTCATAAAAAAAACAGTTTGTTTTAGCCAAAAGCGAATTTGAATGAACTTAAAAAAAGAAAAATGTCTTAAGTCAAACACTAAAGGATATACGCACCTATTTGAAGGATAAGCTATTGGTCACAAAAGTTCATTTAGAGGTATTTTGTATGAATTTTAAAATTTGTTATCAAGGTCAACCGTTATATTATGTCAGGACTTCATTTGCGGGATATTCCATAAATTGTTATGCCATCACGAAGTTCAGTAATTAGTCGCAAAAGGTCAACCGTATGAATTCTTTAAGTTTTGTCCATGCCTCTCATTATAAAACTCATTTATGGTATAAAATCAGTTGGTTTAAGTAATTGGCTGATTTTTATGAATTTTTTAAAGTTTTTTTTCAGGTGTTGTATATTGTTTCAAGTCTCCCACCACACTCTCTTCTCTTCCCATCCCTCTCTCTTTACTCCTTCTCACAACCTCTAGTGCTTTTATTCAGTCTTCCCCCTCCCTCCTTAGTCCATTATATCCCTCATTTTTTTCCCTATTGGTCTTCCTTCATCTCCGCCTGACCTGCATCTTTCTATTACATGTTCCCACGTCTCTTGCTCACCTTCACACACTCTGCACATTCTTTCTTCTTCTTTTTTCCAGTACCATCTTTCTCTCACCTCATTCCCTAGCCTGACTCTCGCTATTCTCTTCGTTCTATCTGACTTCCATCCCGCTTTCAGATATTGCGGGATCCCCTCGGTCATTTCTTCTTTATACTACCTGTTATATCCGGATTCCTTTATTAGTTCCATCCTTTCCTTCTACTGCTCCCTTCTGTCTTCCCATTCTACTCTCTCGTATCCTGTCGTACTGTCTTCTCTTCCTTCCCTTCCCCTCGTTCTCTTTCTCCCATGTTCCCACGTGATCCTCTCTCGCTTCCATCCCTCTCTCATCTCCTCTAAACATTCCCTCGCTATCTCGCTTCCTTTTCCACCTGTTAATTTCTCTTCATAATTCCACGCCCTTTTCCCTGCTCTTATCGTTATCTTATCTCTTTTTGTTTCCTCTCTCACCATGTATCCTGGAGTTTGCCATTCTACCCCCAGTGTCCATTTGTGGTACCTCTTTTGGATTCTTTCCATTTCTTGTCTCTTCTCTTCTCTCATCCCCATACTTCCGCCCCATATCCCATCACCGTCCACACCAGGGTATCGAAAAGCCACATCTTCCTCTCCCATACCTTCTCGAATTGCCTCCTCCCAATCCCCCAGTAAATTCCTCATATGTGGGTTATTCTAAAATGAGGTCACGAAAAGACAAGTAGTTGGTCGTAAAAGTTTAGCTGGTTTCAGTAATTGGTCAGTCATAACCGAATTTTTATGAATTTTTAAAGTTTTTTTCTTAATCCCACATTAGAGGATATAAGCACCTCATTTGTGGGATATTCGAATAATTAGTATGCCATCTGAAAGGTTATAACCTAATTGGTCAAAAAAATGCCTACACAATTTTTATGAATTCTTCACAAGATTACATATTAAAAAAAGTTAGAATGGGATGGGATATTCAAAAACAAGAAAGTCATTTATGAAAGGTAATTAGTCATGAAAATTCAGTTGGTTGTAGTAATTGGCCAGCTATAAACCCGATTTTTTAAGAATATTTAAAGATTTGTTTCAAGGTCAACCATTAGAGGTTGTTAGCTCCGTGTGAATATTCGAAAGGTTGCACGTCCTTAAAAGTCAGTTGTATTCAGTAATTGGTGATTTTCTATGAATGTTATACCATACCACCGTATTTGTAGAATTTAAAAAAATAAGTTGGAAGGCTTCAAGTAACAAGTAAGTCAAATAGGTATATGTTTCATTAATTGTCAGCTTGTTGTTTATTCAAAATGCACAAGTTCAATAAAAATTTTGTATCCTGTGCCCACTTTAATTTTAATAATTTTTGATGTCATTGCACTGCTAAATGTCAACAAAAATTTACAAAAACCCATAAAGCTATATATTTTTGAACTTATTGCAATTTTTTTTTTTGTATATAGCGCCCTAGGCCTTTATTATTTATATATTTTTTTTTTGCGTCAGAACAGTTCAATTAATCTTAATCATAATCGTTAAATCAACTCACAGAATCCGAACTCAAAATAAAACCTTTTGTCTTATTTACAATATAACATTTACCAACCCCTCAAGGTATATTTCAAGAGTTTTAATTCTATGGTATTTTGCATTCAAAATGAATAAAATCTCAATCATCTAATAGCATGCGAATGTAAACATCATCAAAAGAGGAATTTCAACTCGCTTCCCCCTTTTTCCTTATAGTTCCCAACAAAACAATATGCTGTGTCTAGAAATGGGAAAGGAAGAAGGAGTATATAATATGTGTGGTGCCGCAGGGCTCCTCGACTAACCCCCATTCAAAATTATTACAAATGGCTGACAACAATTTGTGTCAGTCTATGTATCCCCCACCCCCGCTCCGTCCTAACGCGCCACCATTCATCGCATTGTTAAAATCTGGATTTACACAATTCCATGCATTATCCAAAAGAACGAAAACAATATGAAGGGATGGAGTTTTTATGGAGCTCCTGTCTCCACAAATCCCATAAACCGCCTCCAAAACGAGCAAGCTCCCTGCCAAGGGTAGGTATGTGTGTTCCATGTACCTAGGCTCCAAACTCACTCGTCCTTTCAAAATCGTAAAAATTATTATTAAAGAGACAAACTGTACGTATCCGTGGAATATTCTAATGTTCAACGGTGGATGAGTACATCTCAATCCATCTCCAATCGCATGACTTGACAATATCCTCCCCCTTGGTTCTGGTTAGCTGCGGTACACTGAGCTTCAGTATACCAGTCCCAACCGTACGTCGCACGGAAAGCAGGGAACAAAATTTTGCAAAATAAATTCATTTTGTGTTTATGGGCCGTAAAAACAAAGACACACATTCCTCCCTACACCCATAACAGAGAGAGTTCTGATTCTTATTTTTCAGTTGTCAAAATGCACGAGAGTAGAGCATGGCAATTTCCCCAAAGGCAGGAGCAGGATGGGTTGGAGTTTGGAAATAGAAAGAAAAAAAAATACCAAACACCATAAAAAATTTGCATTTACATTGATCCGTTATTAAGTCGGTCATATATATTGAGACAAAGTCCTTAGTATGCGCATGAATGCTCTCCTCTCCTTTCCTGATGCCGCCCCTCGGCCCTCATGCCATCATCGGTGCGGCTTCAATCAAGGATCTAAATTCAAAATATGTTGCGTTCTGGCAGCATGTCCTTAACGCAAAAAAAAGTACTCTCGTTCAAATGGGCCAAAAAATAAAACGCATTGGCTTTATCCGATGTATATTAAAATAAAGGTCCTCCCTTTTGATTAGCATATTAAGGGCCAAGATATGAATATGAGATCGCTTTTGTGGATTATTGCGATGCAGTTCGATTGGGGGCTCTTAAGGGATATAACTATATGAATTGTATTTTTATAATAACAAAGACTTTTTGTACAATAATATTGTGCACAGCCAGATCCTTGCCTGAATTCGGGATTATGCGAGATATGTTTTGTTTATTTATTATATTGGACATAAGGGACAACAAGGGAATATTTTTCTTACCAGTAGCGATTCATCTTCGAGATTATGCGAACAAGCTAGACCTTTTATGCAAAAATGCCAAAATTTTATCTTAATGGTGGAGAAAATAAGGACACTTTGGAGAATATTTTGTTTTTTGTTTTGGTTATAATATATAGAGGTGGGTACACAATATACCTACCTACTCGTAGGTATTCTATTGAATTTATTGCTCTAGAATAATTTTTTGGTTATTTTTTGTTTATCTAAATTGCGGAAATATGTGTTTTTTTGTTCTCTGTATAAAGGTAGGTAAATAAATTTAATTGAAAGAAAGGGAAGAGAGACGGATTTTTTTTGTTAAACATATTTCCATTATATTTTTGTGGGTTATAAAAATGGTTATATTTTATTTGAAGAATCATTGCGGTAAACTTAAAATTATGTTTCGTTGGTTTTATTTATAAAGATAAGAAAATATTTCTTAGTTGGAGAATGTAATTAAAAATTAAATAAAAAGGATTAAAATAATCATAATGATGGACTCGAAAACGGTAGGTAGGTACTTTTAAACGTAAATTGCATTCTTACCGATTCTTCAATGATTCTTTTGTAAGGTCACGATTTTATAATATGGAGTTTTTTAAAACTTCAGTAAGTGATATACGTTTGCGGAATAAGCCATATAATCCACACAGAGAATCCCCAAAGCCAAAATCCCCAAGCTAAAACCTCGTAGACAAAATCCCTAAGAGAAAATCCCCAAAAAAAGGACTTGAACATGAACATCCCATAAAACCAAAATCTTAATCAAACGAAATCTCCAATAAATATTTTTTATTTTTGCTAAAATCTCCAAATCCCCAATAATCCCCAACACATTAAGTAAAAATTAATAATAGGGAAACAAATGTAGCCTCCAAAAACCAAAATCTCAGTCGGACGAAATTTTTATTTTTATTTTAAAAATCAATATAATTTTAAAAAAATATTTAAACAATTTAAGAAATTGTACAACGTCCGATTTATGAGAATAAAATTAAGATTGGTGGAGCGGTCTTAAAAAAATTATAATTTTAAAATAATATAAAATTTTATAAACAATTTTAAGGAATAAAATTTCTACGTCAATTGTTTGTATATATTTATAATAATGTGGATTTAAAAATTGAATTTTGAAAAAATAACCTACCCATTTTTGAAATATAGAATTTTCAAAAAATAATTTTGTAATTATTATTTAAATCTTTAATTTTTTTTTTGAAAATTTTGATATGAAATATTATTTAAACTCATTAGAAGCGTTTGCATATACGTAAAATTTGTTAGATCGTTTTAATATGTATTATCATACTAAAAAAATTTAAGCAAAATCGTAGAAGCCGTTTTCGATAAAAAATAAGTTTTTCATTTTCGGTTTTTTAAAAATTCTTTGGAAGTAGGTATACTGTTATTTTTGGTTATAAGAATAATTTTTATTTTAAATTTTCTAGTTAATGTTAAAAAACCTTGATGCCATAGCTTGATAAAAATCGACAGATTTGTTTTCGAATTTTTAAATTTTCAAAAAAAAAGTTTTTTATTATTTTTTAAATAGGTACCTACGAAAATTCCGAAAATTTGTAAGACGTTGCATCTTATTCATCTCATTTGGTTGTAGTTCATATGAATAAAACTGCCCTCTTCAAAATCTAAGTTTCAAATCTGCATATATGTATGTATAGGTAATGTCAAATGTGTAAAAAAAACCTCACGGATATTCTACCAAAATTTCAAAATATGGAAATCCAGAATACCAATTTGAGTTATAGTTTATAGATCATTCCACCTAATGGTAATGGCCTTAAAGAAGCACAATAATCACTTCCATCCGCAATTATTATATTTCCGCATACATTTACACACCTAATACGGAAAAGAAAAATCATTAGTTCACAAACGTGTCTACCCACAGAAAATAAAATTTCCCCCTCCAAATTTTTAAAAAATTAGTGTAAAAGAAATGTAATTTTTTTTCACAATTTTGAGCAACAAAATTCTCATTCTCACCGAACAAATGGATCCCACCAGGTTTCTTCATTAACGAACCGTCCAAAAGTGTACAGGTTACTATATTTGCCTTAGGAAACAAAGACGCACCATGATAAATTTCATACTGACTTAATTACTCGACCTGGGCCATTATACTAATGATTCCATCTTTTGTATGTTGTAACATCCATCAGGAATCTCCAAAACCATACTCCATACCAAAAGGCCAAACTTCTTAAAACACCAACAATAATAAAACCCAACAACAACACAAAAGAAAGGTGTCTTTGGTAGCACCAACTAAACAGGGCCCGGCACTTCACCGTTCACCCAAAACTTAATAAGGTGAAGTTGAAAAAATGAACTCAAGTACCCACCTGTTTGATTAATTGGCACCACAGAGTTGGAGCCATTGCAGGGACTTATACTTAGGTGTGCGTAAACACACTTTTTCTCATACCCCGCCAAGCATCACCCAAAAATATTTCCTTTCTGTTCAAATTTGTATGTTTTTTTTTGTTCTGGCAATTAGTAACCACATCACACAAAAAACCTCATTTACATATATTCATAGGTCCTACGTACATACATACCTACATAAATGTAAATTTAAAAATTGTGTGTGCCTTCTAATTGCTAATTGGGCCATTTCACGGACTATTCCCAGAAATGCAGCAATCTGCAGCTCCCTGATTGTTATCAGCTGAAATATTAAATAAATTTTTAAAGTATTTTATATTTATTATTAAGTGAAAGGCGGAATAGCTAATGGCTACCGTTTAAAGAGAGTCTTTCTCCCCTGCTGATGGTATACACGGCGCGGCGCAGCGGCGGCGACGGCGTATAACTTCCTTCCAATCCTATATACAAATGCACCGTCATAAGTCCTATGAAAAAATTATGTAAATTTTTGAGCCAAAATTAAAATAATTATTTATTTATGTAAACGGTAGTTCTATGAATGAGACTCTAATTATGCCATTCATAGTCATAGCCTCCACCAACAAGCAAAACGTGAAAATATTTAAGATTAATTGAGATGTATGTGCTGTTGGTAATGAGCCTGGCAGCTAGTTAAGGCTGCTTTTTAAGAGCCAAGCTGTATATGGTAGCGAAGAGATTAAGAGATAATAAAATAATATTTTACTTTTTTTTTTATGAAGGTAGCTATCTACACAAACATTTAGATGCAAAATTTACTTAACTCTATGAGAGAAAGATATACATGGACAAATGGTGGGTTGGGTACAAAAGTAGGTACAATATATACATTGCTATGAAAATTTGAACAAAATAATTATGTTGTTTTAAATATTCAATTAGCTTTTGTTTAACTTTCTCCGTGTAATTGCATTTATTATGCATAAAACTAATGAGGTGTATGAATACTTAGCAAACAATTAGATAATAATTTGCAGCAAAACATTGTATGGATATAGGTAACGCAAGCGTTATTACAGGTTTTTTCAACTATATCCCCGTCACACCTCTTTTAACTTTAATCAGCACTGATTTTCTTCTTACTGTTTTAAAATTGTAAGTTACTAGCCGCCAGCAGGTCACAAATTCTATATTTATGTTATATTACGTTTATGTTACAAATTAGATCTTTGCAATTCTTATACCCTTCATACTTTATCATGACTTTTATGACGGTGGGGAAGTGTGCCCAAACAGCTTTTTGGTATTATTGGCAACCTTAATAAAAACTTCTCAAACAAACACTTCTTGAAACTGCAGTCAAGTTAACGTTGCTGGAAACCACGGATGAAAATTTTCAATATTATATTGCCAAGGCATTTGATTGCTTTCGCCAACTAATGTCAAAAGCCGCAATTTATTATCTACGGATCTGGATAATCTTTTAACACGTAATACAAAAACAACATTGGATCTAGGTTTCTTTTTGGATTTTCTTTATTGATTCAGAAATTAGTTTTTACTCTGGCCGGTAGATGGATTTTAAAGCTATTTAAGCAATTTAAATGGTAAGGTAAAGTGTAAAGAAAAAAGACATTATCTACATGAAAAATAAATAAACATATAGGGAAGAAAGAGATAAGCATACAACAATGTTTTCATTTGGATCCATATCGTTTTATTGTATCGGGGTGAACCATATGGGTTATTGGCGATAATTAAACGCGGCTAATGTGTACAGCAGGAAAAAAACTATCCATTACACTTATACCTATGTGCTTGCAGTACCTAGTGTTGCCAGTTCAAAATAACAAACCTATACTCTGTCCAACACAAATTTTCAGTTGCCGCTCACTCTAGTTGCATTGGCTTGCATAAACCTATTTAAAGCTCTCACAGCTCTCATTTTATATGTACAATGTACTGTACATATATTCATTTTTTGGTAATAAATTGTATACCATAACCTCTTATTAGCATAGCATAGTTTCGATATATCGATATTCTCATAAACAGCCTCACCAATTTTGATCAAGATTTGTAGACACAAGAGAAAATTGGAAACAAAAGATTACAAATAATTTTTTTTCAATTAAAACTCTTAATAAAACAGTTGAGCTATAAGAGTAAACAAGTTGAACAAAGTCCGGCGATTTATTATTCTTTAATTATTAGATACATATCTTTAAAATGTCAACGACTACAAAATCTTATTTTTTTTCTTTTAAGAAAATTATATCAAGGGAGGGATTTTTATACGTAAAACTTGAAAGATCCAATGATGTACGATGTACCTATTCCTTTTCAACCTTTGGAATCGATTAATTTAATTAATTCCGATATTTGTTTTTTTTTTAAAGTGCATTCAAAATTTGTTGACTCCATTGGCAATTGTATTTGAGAAAATAAATTGCTTGGTTCATTGCCACTGACTTAAATATTGCCAATATGGAGACTCTTTGTCAATGACAATAGAAATATTATTCGGTAGATCGTAGATGGAAGGCAATTATTGCTTTCAATTGGGCGCCACCACGCCCCATCAAAGCTACCAAATTTTGGTGTCTCAATTTTTTCAAAATGGTTTCTCTTCGATTTTGAAATACTTTAGCTTTCTTTTGAAATCAAAGTTGTTAATATGAGAATGTTATATATATTATAAAAAAATAGTTACTATATAAAGAGCATAAGAACATTCTACGCTAATCGTCATTTCTTTACTTATAAATTCTTATTTATCTTCTTATCAAAATACGACTATGTCCCCGAAAAATCGAAAAAAAAGTTCTTTTTAAAAATTGGTTGTTTTTTTTCACTTAAGTATTTAAAAAAAAAGTTGTCTACAAAATTATACCAAACTATTAAACTATATTAACGATCTTAATAACACAAGCATCACAATGGTGATAAAACCAAACAAAAAATAATACGAAAGGCTTGTCTAGACGTACATATTATAAGAACTTTTATGCCTCTTTTATTAGATAAAATATCTCGCCCATCAACCACTGACCATTACATAATTCTGTCTAACTGATGTGGGCTTATACAGGCAAGCCACATACCTTACCTACAGCCCTATTTAATGTAGTTTCATATTAGACGTATTAATCTTTAAATATGTCAAAAAGAGAAAATATCTCTGATGTTGCACTGTTGCCGAACCATTATCGTTATATTAATCATGACAGCTGCCTAAAAGCCTTAATTTCAAAAAAAAATATATGTATGTATTGCGTTTGAAAGGCTTTCCCAAGAAAATTCTTTCTGTCAACCCCAAGTATACTTTATTTTAAATATAGTTTCATTGGAAAATACAATGAAACTGCACTTTCCCGCACTCTTAATGTTGTAATCATATCTTAATGAGCTGATAGCCAGTGAGCACCGACAAAGCAAAAAGCAAAAGTAATAACGACGCTACTGGTACCACAAAATTATATTCTCGATCCCAAAGTAATAAAAAAAAAAGAACCACCCTGTTTTGTGAGAAGTAAGTTCGTTCAGGGACAGTGGAGCGTAAAGTTGTTGTTTTAAAGACAAAGACAAATACAAGAAAGAAATGAGTTATCACACAATCAGAGACTTAAAGTGATGCGGGGATCAAATGTGCGACTTGACCATTTTCGAAAACTTCTATGTGTATCTAGTCAATTTGCAGGAAGCTTCATTTTTCACGTACCGGAAGTTGGCATTGGGAACAAATTGAATTGTCTTAAAAAGTGGACTGAAAAGAGTTCAAAGAGAAGATGTTCTGATGTTACACCGACTGTGAACTTCAATTAAGATAACAAAGACAAATTTTTATGTCCCCGTCTTTGATCGGACTCCCGCCCGTCTCGTTGCTCGTAGGGGTTTTTGTTTTATATATCTATTTATCGTCAATGTTTAAGGTTTTCCATCGAAATTGGGTTCATCTCTGGAGCCTTGCAGGAAAGATATTAAATTACCCTTGTACATCATGTCCACAGAGCCGTCCGTCCCGGTCGGCATCCGCGCCATCAAATTGGAAGCGGAATAGTTCCCGATAGTAAAAGGATCGACTGACTCCTTTCATGTCCACCGATGAGCTCGGTGATGGTGGTATCTTAGTCTCCTAATGATAATTCAATAGCAAACACACCTGCGCCGCAGGGCAATGGATGTTGGCATACCTCTGTTCTATATAGTTATAAAGCCTCATCTCAAGTGCACGGGTGGAAACAAATTAATTAATTACCTGTATGATTTTAATAGGGTCAGTGCCTAGGTGCTTAGAGCTCTCTTTCAAGGTTTCAAGTCACAGTGAGTCTTTACTTCATGCTTGATCTTCTTTTAGCTCGGCGACCATGTGGTGTTTCATGTGTACCTACATAAATAATTTCCAAGAAAAGAAAGACGATGGCAGCAAGCTCGTATAAATAAAGGGAACTCTTGCTGCGAAAAGCCATTAGACTCTGCACATAGAGCTGTTGCACTAAATCAGAGTCAAAATTCTAATTTGGGAGCATTTATTTAGCCCCCATAATAGGGATCTATGATGGCCAATTTTTCTTGTTTTTCATTTCTATATAATATAAAAGTGAAGAAGGAATGGATTGGATAATAATGGAATAAGGTTTTGTTGATTAAGATGCCATCACGACCAATATAGCAAGGAAATGGGCTATATTTTGTATTTAGAAAACAAAAGGATAAAAGGGTTTTTGTAATTTTGTTTTCTCTCATAAAAGGCGGCGGTTAGTTTAATGAGGACAAATAAGTATATTGAAAGAAGATCGTAACATGAGTCCATAAATTTTCTAAAGGGATTATAATTAACTCTTGAAATCGATAGGATAAATTATGGACCTACATACATATTATATGCAAAGCTGTTCCGTTATAGACTATATATATTTGATTAACTTATAGCATCAGGCAAATAATGTATAGTTGAGGAACATAGTTAATTTATCTTAGAGAATAACAATTTTGGGAGATTAGGTATAGATACTTACCTTGAATTCTTTGATGATACTGCCTTAAGGGTCTAAATAAATGAAAGAGGAAAAGGTTTAGGTTCTAAAACGACATAAATTCCAGAGCATGTTTACAAAATTAAATTTAAGAAATCTTCAATGGTTGCCAAAACATTTTTGATTCCAAAAAAATAATTTCGGAGAAATACCCGAACTATTGAATCGGTATACCTCGAAGTAGGAACAGGTAATAATATTTTAAGTAACACAACCTTATAGAAAGCCTCAAGAATGGGTGTTTTATAAAGCTCAGGTTTACCCGAAGATTTCTTAGCTCTCTCACCCTGCGATCGTCACTGTTAACGAGTGAATTCTCTGTTGTTGCACATAAAATCTTTCTAGTGCAGGTTTAAGTGACTCCATATAATTAAGAAAGTCGTCACGTCTCCTGAATTGAAAATCTCAGATTCGCAATTTTTACCCTTTAATATCCTAAATGGCTTTAGCAATTTTCATCATTCTACAAAAGTGCTCCATAATATAGGTAAATTAAAACAGTAATTGCATACTGATGGTCGGATACCATGCCCCTAAATCGAAAAAATCAAATTTTCTATTTTTTCCTCTTGTGATGTGCTTTTTGCTTTCCAGTCAAAGTTTTGCTCGCCGGACTCGCAAGGGTTGTCCTGAAGACAACACAAAACTGGTGAGTAAAAAGTCGTTCAACACAGCAGGCTTTCGTTGTGGTAGATCATTGACTTCGAAATATAAGGCCCCTTACCATTTAAAACCTTGGAATGTGAAGGCAGACAACTCGCTAGAAAAAACATGCTTGCCGAGAGGCGATCTCAACTTGTCCCACGCTCTCCTAATTTTACCCGGACTATTTTGGCACTCCTTTGTTTTGTTTAACATTAGTTCTGTTTCTTTATACTGTTTGGGCAAATTTTATGAAAAAGTTTGGACTTGAGCTTTTTGATGTAGTTGTTGTAATTTTTGACCAGAAATGAAAAGTAAGGAAACGCATTTGGGATGTTTCCTTTTTTGTTTTTGAGGAAACGTCACATTTGACAAAGTTATCAGTAGTTTGATAAGTAGTTTGATAAGCAAGAAAATGCAGTAGGTAAAATGTTCGGGTAGATTCTTGCTGGAGGGAAAATGAAATAAATTAACACAAGTTAAAAGCTCTGTCATTTTCGTGCCAGAAAAAAGTAAAGAACACATTTTGGGAAGAGTTGGAATAGGTACCTCGGGTTACCGAGGGCTGTTAAAGAAACGGACCTATTGCGCAATTTCTCGTATATGTGGTTTGAAAGCAAGTCCGTATGTTTTATTGTTGCATGGTTGCGGTGCAAACTTAGAAGACACCTGAATATTCATGGGCTAGAAAGCAGCCCCGTATGTAGATTATGTATGTTGAGATGGCGGATCATACATACTAACTATACGCAGATACGACGCACTTATACATCAAAGAATGAAATACCTAGATCACTACCAGGTTGAAGAGGGGAATTACCCTCTCTGAAGATACTCCAAATACTCCAGAGCTGTAGAGGAAACAATATCATTCAGCTCTAGATGGGGCACAATAGATCTTCATTCATTCATTCATGGTCGTGGTGCTTTAGGAAATAGATCATTCATAACTTTACCTTAAACATAACTTGCCATTGCATGCAGTTCCATCAGTTAATTTCCGTCATATGATGCGTTCTTGTCTCAAGAAATCATTTTAAGTCTTTTCTTATAGGAAGGAAGGCTCTTAAATATAAATTAAAAATTTTATTTGACTTTCATTTAAGGTTTAATTGATTGGAATAAAAGTTATTCCAATTGAATATACATTTTTTTTTAATTTAAAATAAATATTTATCTTCCATTTCATCACAATGTGTGGACTGAATGTCTAAAGGAGATTATTATAATCTTAAGTTTTTTTTTGTCTAACCAAAACTCATATTCATATTATGTATATGTATGTACAATGTATATCTATGACATTTTGTTATCATTTTATTGCACTCTGACAACTTTCATCTGCAGATTCAATACTTCCACACATAAAGCCTATTAAGAATGTCATCAGTCACTCTAATTCCACTTGTAATAAATTTGTCGTCTTCTACAAAATTTACCTGAAGCTAAAAGGACCTCTCTCTCCTAACAAAGTCTATTATATCTTTACAAACTACCTTCTAACTTCAACCGAAACCAATAAAGCTTGGATAATGACATCTCATCAGAGTATAGGCAAAGCATACAAAACACAATACACACACACACATACACATACACTTTACTTGCCAAAAGTTCCAAATTTTCGGATTCTGGGAAATCTCAGCATGTCCATTCGTTACGGATAAAAAACCACAAATCCCAAAACGAATTGCAGTGATTTTCCAATTTGCAGCCTGCAATTTCAACTTATCAATCCGACACTCGCACACACAATACCCTCATAATTCAAGTGATTCAATATTCAAGTGTGGATTATATGCGACCTAATAATATTGTTCTCCTTCCTCTTCGAACACTTTCTGGTGAACTGAATACTGATGGACTAGCCCTGTTCTGTTTAATATTAAGTTCAAAACCCTTAATCGATATTTATATATTCGTACACATAATTCCGACCGTTTTACCCCCTTTTTCTGTCTATATAGAGAATATCAAAATCTCATATCCCATATCCCCTCGCAAAAATTCTAAATGGAAAAGTCATATAAATGATTTTATCGAATATACACACATCGACAATGACAAATGCAAACAGCCATGAGGGTTCAATTGTAACGACCAATTTCCACGATAAAGTTCTTGATGCTTAAAGAGGAGGATACGTCGTCCTGTTTCTTCATCATATCGAATTCGAATACATAATTCCAGTCAAACGAAAGAAACAACTTTTTGAAAAACTATCAACACTCCAGCAGAGGGAAAAAATCAAATCCGTTCTTATGGTGCTCCTGTTGTATATTAGTAACATCCAACCAAGTCCCAAATGACTATTAAGTGGCCCAGTTTCTTGCAAACCCTAAACATTTACCCCACGACGACGACGCTCATGTGTGTGGAAACCTAATCATTTCAAGCACGTGTCTATAACTGTGAATAGGGGGCGGGCTAGCTGATGCACGAACGAAGAAAGGTGGTAAGACTCGAAGAAGTTCACATTCGATTGAGAAATTTGCTGCATGTATGACTATCACGTAGCACTAGCAATGTTGTCGGTTTCATCCAACATAGCTAGTTTCTCCATATACATACATATATTTGGAGATTCGAGAACTGACATTCACTTGACGCCTACATCATGTCCAGCAAAATTCCCAAATTGGATTTTTGGTGTGAAAAATGATGTTCCTCCTGCAAGAAAAAAAAAAGAAGGAAAACAACAATGAACAACGATGTACACAATGCAACAAATCACCCTTAGCCTAAGCACAGAGCACAGAGCACCATAAAGCAACCAAACCAACGATACCATCAATCCCAACGAACCCCCGACAGAAAATCCGTCAGGAAATTTTTGCAAAACTCAACATTTTTCCATGAATGCGCGTATTTTATCGTTCTAATCAACCACCCCCGTCCCATGTTCCGTATATATCAGGAAAAGGATAAGGATGAGATCCGATTTATCTCTTTGGGGGATGACCGATGTCCGTTGTTGTTGCCATATACACTGTTCGGGTATAGGTACATCAGAGAAGGGTCGGTCGATGGTAATAGGATTTTTGTTTTTGTTGCAGCTATAACTGTGCATTTCAAAAGGATTTGTACCAGGGCTAAACTTGAAAGCATGAAGGTTATGTTCAAAATATAAGGCGCTGATTTATTAAAAAATTTAAAAGAATATTATTTAAGGAAATACTCGCAGTAAACTTTCTTGTGAAAATACTTATTGTCAGGTAATCCTTAGAAAAATGATGAAAAAGGCTATGGACTGGACTTAATTTATTTTGAAACTAAATGCTCACGACTTCATATATACTGACCAAAAAAATTCTTAAATAATTCAAAAATCCGACAAAGCTGTTTTTTGGTAAAGAAGGCTTTATTTTTATGAATAAGAGAATTTTCTAAAAAGTATACCTACTCTAAATTTCGACTTGAGCTACAGTTCTTCGGGGCTATTCAGTTTATTTTATAAATATTATGTATTAAATAAATTGAAAACTGAAGTCGAAGCAAAATAGTTTAGAACTTACTTAAAATACTTAAAATAGTTTAGAAAATTCGAATTTCCTCTCTAAGGAATTACTCAAAAATGTTCTGTACCAAATTTGAAGGAAGCAAATCGGTCAACCCGTTTAGTAGGCACTAGCTCAAATTACTGTGGAAGTGTGGACGCAGGGACGCACAAACCGACACGGCGGCGACGCGTCCGTATATTGAAACACAGTTTTTCGGACTTCTCCATTATAGTAGTGTTAATTTTAATTACATCATCGAATTTTTTTTTTACACGAAACCAATACAGTGTACCATACTCTTCCCAAAGGGACACCTCTCATAACCGGTCAAATTTCAAAGAACGGAATTAAATTCATGAAATTTCATAATAATAACTCTCTGATAAACATCACAATAGAATTAGACTCTTTCGGACAAGTGCAAGTGGACTATTATTTTCAAGTTTTATATAAGGTCCATTTCGGTACATTTTGGTTTGGATAGTAACTCACAACATAACTTATCGAATTTTGAAGAGTGTAGTGGATGAAACCCTCACAAAAAAAAATTACAAAAAATGTCTGAGACAATAAATCATTCAATCAATCAATCTCTTTTCTGTTTAAAACTAAATTCCAATTTTTCGAGTATGGGAAAGCAAAGTGAGTCCCGCAATTCTTTCTGTCTGCGTCTTTCAATAAATTTTTTCCATATCCCTGAATTAATTACCTCCAAATAAAACCTTCATGCAAACCACTTACTAGCCAAAATTAACCAACTCCCACCAAATTTATTAATGGAACTAATTATATAAGTTGAATATTATCTGATACTAAATGTTTCCGGTGTCCCTCAAGGGTCCACTCTTAGTCCGCTTTTATTTTCAATTTTTGATTAGATAATATTATATCTAAACTGCGTTATCGAGCTTGTTCAACATGTTTTATAGAGAGAATTGAAAATTCCTCTCTTACAAATGGCTTTATTCTATACCCAAAAAAGTCAAAATGCTATGGATCGGAAGCACCACAAACAGCCTCTTTTTAAAATGAACTAAAAATTGTTAAATAATTTCTTCTTCAACACAAAATTGTGGATCCCATGCGCAATGCGCATGTCCCTCTCAACACTCCTTTACTGCTATTTATTGCATGCACCCAACGTTTTTGGATTTGAAGGTATGAATGAGTGAATTTTTTTAAATTAAATGTTTGTAAATTAAATGTTTGTAAATTTCGGCATCATATTGCATTATGCGATATATTTTATTAATTAAACATTTTGGCTTTAAATCTTAAAAAAAATATTTTAAGACTTTTCATTATTAAATTGTTAAAATTTGTGGTAGAAAATTACTCGCAGTGCAGGGCTCTGCTTTGTCGTAAAAAGAAAAGGGAACACTGTACCTACTGTGAATTGCCAAAAATCCAGTATTGTGACTTCCATAATCGACATAAAAATGTATCTATCGAAAATCCAGCCCTGTTTTATGTGACGTGCGTGTGTGAGGAATTGAAAATCGATCACTATAAGGGAAGAACACAGTGGAAATGTCATTAATTGTGCGAACGGGTCATTGCTGACAAACAAAAGGACATTCCGGTGTAATAAACTATACAAAAACGACCGATGACGACGACGCGACTTGGCGGACGGCTGCACCAGCTCCTAGAAAACGAACCAACCAAGCAAAACATCAATGTGTCTCCTGCCTCGCTGATGTTCTCCCACTACATATCGGCCGTTTGATTTCACTGAAAAATCCAAGTCCCTGGTTTAGGTGGAGGCAGGCAGTCTCGAAGGACAGCGCTATGATCTGTGTTAATTGTCACCGTTCTAACAGGGGTGCATTGGTAGTTTTTTTTCTCTCTCTATATTGCTTTGCCAGGAGACTGCATTGTTTTTTTTCTGCAATAGACAGAGGATATGTACACATTGAGGGATAGAGAGGGTGTATTTTTGGTGGAGAGGGCAGATGGCAAGGTAATTTTATCACAATCCCATGGGTCATTGATGATGATGCTGCGTTACTCGCTCGTCCTTCTTCTATACTTCTGCCTCCACAACATAAACTTTGCGATTCACATCAGGATCTCACTATATAAAAGGTACTTTGGTATTTTTCAAATTTTTCTATTTGTTTTGTTTTGTTTTGTGCGATGATGATGCACGGGAACTAACAGTGCAAAACCCTCTAAGGGTTTGTTGCAGTTGATGGTGTGTATAGCTATCTGGGAGTGCGTCTCTGCTCTGCCACTCTATGATGCACAACACATTTGGTGCTTCGACGAGGACGACACGCTGGCTTTCTATATATACTGCTATGCTGCTGCTGGTAGTGGTGATGGTGGTGGGTTCGTCCTGACGGTCTCTATCTACAGGCAGGATGATTTATGGTGTCCTTTGATGGCTATAAACTCGATTAAAGTCAGTTTTCTGCTCGATCATATTATCTAGAGGATTTATTGTCATTTCTAGACCCCTCCTGGGACAGAGATATACTCGTACGTACTGCTGGCGCGATTCAAACAAGAGATTTCAGCATATACATATGAATGGGAATGAGATGAATGAATGAGCTCGGTTATATTGTGAAGGCTGCTTCGGGGGGCGAATTCTAGTCGCTCCGCTCGTTTCGTTATTAATGAAGTGCAAAGCATTCTATTGTATCTTATGATTGAGTGAGCAAATGAAGTAGAGAAAATATTATGTGCACATTGATGAACAACATGATGGCAATATGGCAACATTTGTAGAAATTATGAGTGCCATTTAAGTCAGAATATATATAAGAGGCTGTCAGAAAGTTGGTAGTATGCGTAGATATATTTAGATTAATCGTTGCGAACGAATAAATAGATATCTTTATTTCGTGGTTATAAGATTTAAGTTATGGTTTGCACATTTCTGTGCTAAAATAAACTTCTTTTTTTGCATACTTTAATGACTGGATCTAGTTTAGAGTAAAATTTTAGGTGAAGCAGGAACGGTAAAGTGAATTAGACAAAATTGACAAAATTTATTGCGCGTAGTTTAATACAACAAAAAGTTTGCTGGCGAAAATTGCAAGGGTTGCTATTTGATTGTAGCTGACGAGAGAGTCTGCTGGAGGTAACAAGCTTCGAATTCCAGTGGTGAAATGGTTCTTATACAGGGTCTTTCATTATGTGCTTCCTAATCTTTAAATTTAAATAAAACAAAGTGTGTGTGAGATATCATCGAAATGTTTTATTTGTTAAAGGTCTATCGATGCCATTATGTATGGAATATAACATCGTTTAAATTTCCCCCGCCGCCGCTTCGAAATGTCCAATTTTCCATGACGCTGGCGCATAAATCAGGCTAAATTTGACCGATTGCATGGGATATTTTGGCTTTGAGGGCCACTTTGGTCTGTGGCTTAATCGCCTAGAACTGCGACTTCAGAAAATCCCACAAGAAAAATTCTAACGGGGACAAATCGCACAATCTCAGTGGCCAGTTCACATCACCTCCACGTGAGATGACCATGCCCTCGAATCGCTGGTGCAGAATTTTCAATATGGCGTGAGCTGTGTGTCACTGTTGAAACCAATTTTCCATATCATCCAATTCAGCCCAAAAGAAGTTGGTAATCATCGATCTATAGCCCTCGCCGTTGGTGGTGATGGCCTGGCCGACTTCCTTCTCAAAGAAATAATGCCGCCAGCCGAAACAAAATCAACCAACAAGCAGTGACTTTTTTGGAATGCATTGGACGCTCTCAATAATTTTGAATACTATAGAGCTTGGATTTGCACTGAATGGATCTCAAATACATATAGGTACTCTAAACACAAGTGTTGTAAATAGCCTTTAAATAAGCGTTGGAAATATTTCTATAAATCGAATAATAAATTACCCCCATAATTATTATATCTCAGACCAATGAACCTTCAACACAACAAGATATAATTCATAATTATAAGGTATATAGCTTGCGATTCCTGGAATAATTGAACCTTTAACTATACATAATAACTAATGCAGCTCTTAAAAGCCTTTTAGCGAAATCTAATAACACATATGCATATAAATATGTAGCTATAAGTCGATACAAATGCAGAGGAACAGTGACACTCTCTTCTTGAAATTTATAGCATTTTCCCGGGGGCACAAAAAAGACATCAATGGCAGAACGCAAAGAGAACCTCCCCCGAAATTCTATAAATGCAATTGGAGCTCACTCCAGTAGCTATACATTTATATATAGGTTCATGAATGTCATTGAATAATAGAAGGATATATATATGTACTGTACATATATGTCTCATAGATGATCACATACATATCATACAGAAATGAAGCCACAACTGAATATACATATAACAACAACTGTCAGCCTATCTGCAAATTATTACATAAATTATCTTCGGAATTGATTAATTTCGATAATTAAGAATGCGTGCATACTATGTACACACGCACACACATCAATGCATATTCATAAGTCAATTAAAAGCGCCCCAAGGCCCCTCAAACGACTGACTATATAGATGCGATGACGACGACCAACAACCAACGACCGAAGACCGACCGAACAACCGACGATGCACGACGAACGATGAGGAAAAGCCACCTAATCGAAAGTCCGCACAATGACCACAGGCAACGGGTTGTGCATCCTTCAATCATAGGCCACATTTTGTTTCCCAAACCCCAACTAATTTTCTGTATGTCCTGAGATATACCTCAATTACCAACTCCGATTTCAACACAACCCTAATCCTAGAACAAGGATGCACTCTCAGCTCAGAAATCGGAATTGAAATGCGTTTTCTCTTCACGCGCTTGTCCTCCCGGGGGGTGTAAGCTATATGTGCATACCTACATATGTATATAGTTGATGCATATACAACTATTTTCCATACAATAAATTCATACCATGAGCATTAATGCTCTCAATAATAAATTATAATTGTGGGGGTCTCGGTTTAAACTGCACACTCATATATACATAATATACAATATATACAATGATTGCCACTTTAGTAAATATTTTATTGAATTCGATTAATAGTTATTTGTTAATATTTTGTAGGTAATAATTGATCGCTTTGTAATTTTTGTATTTGTTAACGATTTGCTAACGAAACTTATTTTTTTATTTTTTATTTTTTGTTTTTAAATAAATATAAACCTTAAAGAAACTTATTTATTTTTTAATTTCTTGTTTTTAAATATATAATAAATTTATGTTACGAGTTACAGCAGCTCATGAAAAACCAGGACGTAGTGGCTTTGGTGTAAGATTGATAAATATGATATAAAATTATAATTTAAAAAAACAGACATACGAATTTTGGACTGACCTTCAAGAATTGTTGTAAAATTTATTTTAAAAATTTTTCAAACCATTCGTTTCGACGGAAAATCAAATGTTCTTAATTTAATCTTTCAAATTTGGCTTAGTTTTTGAGTAAAACTAAAAATATTCAAAATTAACCAGTGTGCCCTTTCTTTGAGAAATGCATAAGTGAATTTAATAGTAGTTTGTTGCCTAAGTTTGCAAATATAGGAAATATTTGTGGATAATTATTTTATGCATATATGATTTGTGAGGGCTCATAATTTTCCAAGAGAGAGATGACGACCACAAGATTTTTAAACAATTCTTTTTTTTTTTAATTTTGTTTCTGAATTTAAAGAATTTTGAAAGAGTTGGTAATCATGGTCACACATTGAATTCTATTCAAGTCACGTTTTGGCGCGAAAATTTATTAATATTATTATTTATTTGCGTTCGTCTGTCTTTTCGGTTTTATAAAATGTACATATTATATATTTTTTTTGTATCCCTCGGATTGTTTTGTCTTTGCAAAGTTTTTATTTTTACAGAGCGCCATCCATGCCACCACATCCATTGGCATTATTTTTGTTTTGCCAGTGTTCAGCTCTCTAAATGTACAATGCATCAGCATCCAGCAGCACCAGAATCATTGGTCGTCCACTACCACCACCACTACCACTACCACGGGACCCGTAATTTATGGAGCTTAAGAGTTAAGAGTTCTGTGCGCAATATTTTAGTTTTAGGTTATGGATTCGTTTGGCGCGAGCGATTGCACGCGGAATATCGCTATACATATACATCCAGAACCAGATGGATGATGGTGCACCACAAATGGATTGCAAAATTACAAATTAATAACAATAATGGTAGGATTGGTGGAACAGACATCAGCAATGAGCAACCTGCTATTCATATAGAAACTCAGTGTGGTGCTACGTTTAATTTAGTTTTTGTTGCTAAAGATAGATTTGTTGGATCTTTCGTGATGGTGGTGTAGTTGGAGTCGCTAGCTCGGAGTTTATAAGCAATTTGTTTTTTACTGTGTGTACCCTAGATACGTGGGAGGGGAAGGATCGCTGGATTCTTAAGGAAATCGAACACATGAAATGCGAGTATGTGATCGTGTCCACCCTGGAGCGGAACAACATTATAAGTTTTATTTTATAGGCACAGCTTACGGCATAGAAGATATAATTGCGGAACGAACGATGCAATGTAGGCATTGTCACCGGAGAAGGCAATTGACTGTTGCAGTCCATAGATTAGTGATGCAATCGTGCAATAAGTCTAAATTATAGAGTGGAACGGTTCTCGAAGAATGTTTCAGTCAATTTTTGAAATGTGATTCGTATAAAATCCAACACTTCACTCGTTCAAAGTTTTAAACTGTCACAATAAAAAAATCTTAAAATGGGGGAAAAAATGTTCACAAAAATCGAAATCACCTAAAATTTCTTCTTAAAGAAAATGGTGTCAAACAAAAAATGATTAAGTTAACTTTGTGTTAAAATATAATTTAATTCATATCAATTTATCTTACAAATACTTTCTAGAAACGGTACAAATAATGTTTCTCCTTAACCTAAGAAAAACATATCTGAGGGTCCTTGACGATTATTAGCATTATTTCTATTAGGACTTCTTCCACCTAAATTTAATAAGGAATTCGTTTGGGAACCCAAACCTAATGGATTTGAAAGAGCATTGTTAGCATTGTTCGCAATATTCGTGTTTGTATTCGGACTAGAACCCAAACCTAATGGATTTGTCAGAACAGTGTTAGCATTGCTCAAAATATTCGTATTCGTATTGGAACCCAATCCTAATGGATTTTTCAGAACATTGCTCACAACACCTGTAACGCCTCCTAGATAATCAGGTAAGCCTTGACATGAAGTCGATGATGATGGTGTCAACTGAGCTCCCCACAGCAAAAGTTCACAAGCTCGATAATCGGTTGAAATATTCAAGTTAGTGCCAATTTTTATAAATGGCATTCCTTCTTTACTTGAGGAAACACTCTTAAAGAGGCTATTTAAGTTCCCTTTGGCATTTTTGGGTTTTGCAAAATCAGCCAACAATGATACTAAATTTTTCCGCACTTGAAGATCCTCTGGTGTGGTCAGGCGACTTTCTGGCAGCGGATTACCTTCAATATCATTGGCATCAAACATGTAGCCCAACTCATCTCCATGAGCAACATAATCACTATTTTTGTCTGAATCGTCGCCAGAAACTATCGGAAGTCCACGTAAAAAGTTGATGCCCTTCGAAGTTGATCCTTTGTACTCGAAACTATAGAGAAATGCTGAAGCAGTCTTTCCCCAAATCTGAGCAGACAAAACTGCTGGTAAATTGAATAAAGCATCAGTTGTGGAATCAATGACCTGATAATTAGAAATAAATTTCAAATGAGATAAATGCAGTTAAAAAAAGTCAAACCTTACCTTTGTAAGAATTTGTACGAGATTTAAAGATTGTGGAACTTTCAGAACATCATTTAATCCCAAATTCAAGCCCTTTACTCCTGGTAATACCGTATTTGTCACAAGTCCAGTAATATTATCAACTCGCAGAAAACCCTTAAGGCCATCCAAAGGTTCAAGAAGAGATTTCAAAAGACCCTCAGCTGAACCCCATCCATTCTTAATAACTTTATCATTAATGGCATTTCCAGTTTCCTGCTTGGCTACACCAATCAGAAGTGGGATATTTGAAAAGTTTCCATTTTTCATAGAATCATTTGCATGAAGAGTGATCAGTCCTGGAAGACCTCTATCATCATTAGCGGCTTCAAGGTGTGGATTAAATCCAGCACCTCCTGTTAACCCCTTGAGCATTTTACGTCCACTAAGTCGTTCGACTTGAACTTGTGAATCTTTCATAACGATGTCCCGAACACTTCTCTGAAAAAAAAAATGAAGAAAAATGGAAGTTTTATGACTTACTTTGAATTGGTTTTGTTTGAATTGAATATTATACTTACACCCCTGAGGCATTCAACAATATCTATTTCATTCAAAGTAGAGCAACCATTTATATCAGCTATCTCTTCCACTGATTGCAATGGTTCTTTATCCTCAGCATAATCGGACAAAGCAGAACCTGACATCGCAACTACACCACTTATCGAACCACTTTTTGGCAAACGAGACATTGATAAGTGCATTGCACTAGTTGCTCCAGATCCATGACCAATAACCTTTATCTGCTTTGGATCTCCGCCAAAAAACGAAATATATTCTGTAACCCATCTCAAGGCAGCAGCCATATCGAACATTGCCAAATTTCCATCGAATTCCTTTGATCCATCACCAATAATTCCCAGAGTTCCGAGCCTATACTGAATCGGAACAAATATCATCTTTCCCTGAGCTAGCGGCACTGCGTCATATTGAGCTGCAGAACCATATCGAAAACCTCCGGGATGAATCCATAAATAGACCGGAAGACCAGTTGTCTCATCGGGCATTTGTGGAGTGTAGATATTTAACAGCAGACAATCTTCATTTCCGACCACATAATTTGGATTCCGAGGATGTGGTTGTGGACAAGGAGGTCCGTAAGCAGTTGCATTGATATCTCCTTCCAATCGACGATATCTAGGCCGTGCAAAACGGTTTTTTCCCACTGGTGGATCGGCAAAGCGTATTCCGAGAAATGAGTAAATTCCGGTGTCTGGATTACGATAACCTTCAACTCGAGCAGCACGATTATACTTCCGACTAAACACTACCGGATCATCTGGAGTTGGCATTGGGGCTGGCTTACCGCCAGTTATACGTTTAACCCGCCTACCTCTTACGCTGTTTGTATTTGTTAGAAGAAGCGTCAAAATTAAAACGCATGTCAATAATTTGAAAAACATCACTGGTTTAATTGAGACGACGAATATATAGAACCGTTGTATAAGACGAGCTTGAATAAACTAACTTGCTGTATTACTTATTTTGTGATATGAACGTCTTGGGAATGAGAATGATTAAATTATTATTCATTTCCTAAGGAATGCCAACTGGTCGTATAGGATGGCTGACGAAATATTATGCGTGATAAGTAGTTACCTATACAATGTACATACATCTAAATTTTTATGATAGCATACCCGCAATAAAATATATTGTTACCACCAAGTTCATAGGCTGCAGTTAGATTAACAATTGAGCCGGTGATCAGACTCTTCTACTAAGTGGTGCTAAGCCTTTGTTTATTTTAATTGCAAAATATGTTGCTAACCATCACGAAAAATGGAATCTGATTATCGGCTTGGATCTCATCTAAAACAGTTAACATTCCAGCCTGTAACTTGGTTTTAACACACTTAAGTTTTTGTTGTTTTATTCAAACCTTCAGTATTACTAAATTGACCAGTTTTTTAAGCTTTGCTTAATATTTTTATTTCAATTCATCGAAATTTTTCAGAAAAAAATGTGTCACAGATATTTTATACTAAGAGGAGTTTCCCAAGGATTTAAAACATTTTTTTTTTTACAAAATTTCTATTTAGACTTAAAATTCAACGCCAATCTCTTATCAATCAATCTTGCGTTCTACTGAAAATCTTTATATTTATATCTTGTGAGCTGTAGGTCAGCAATAATTTGTTTACCTATTTAAATCTGTTCAAGTGATATTTCGGGCGTTTTTCCATTGTTCTTCGGACAGATTATATAAAATTCTTTAGATAAAATAAAAGAGAGGGAAGCGTTATCTAGTTGATTCACACAAATCTATTTTTATTTTTGATAAAATTTGCCACAAATTATATAAATCATTAAATAACCACATCAAAATAACATCAAAGATATAATAGTAATAGTTATTATTATGTATAATACGGAAACAAATGAAGCTTATTAAGTAACCGAAAGTAATTTGTTTTTTAATTCACAATTAAAAGTAGCAATTTCTAGTTTTCCAAGAATTTTCATCTTGGACATATTGTTCTAATTTTTTCTTCTGTATTTGTTTTGTTACGTGCTACTTCTTTGGATTTTTATATTTTGGTAATAATTGAAGTTTTAGTCCTAAATAGTTGGGGCAGAATTTTATAAATTTTACTAAGATGCCCAAGTAGTATTTATCCTCTCATAAGATGCTTCAAGAGCTTAACCAGACTAATCTATAAGAGCTAAAAGAAATCTTGGAGAATATTACTACATTTTTATAACACCGTTAAAAGCGTTAAATGGCCTGCTAAATCTCCCTATGGTCTCTTCTAATGAGATTTGCTCAAAAGATAACAAGTTTTTGTAAACTTTAAAAAGTAATATATTATATATATATCTTTCCCATTTAGCATTTTGTAAGAAAGAAACAAACTACTTTTTAGTTTTTGGTGTACATGTCTTATGTGTGAGAGTATTTATTCTTTTATTTAGTATAAAAAACGCATTCAAAATAATGCATATTTAAATTATTTTATTTAAAATTTTCAAATCCTAATGATCTTATAAGCATCCTATTACAAAATTTTTTGTATTTGAACTCTAGATATAGCAGGTATTAAAGTCAGAACCTTTTAAGGGTTTTCATAGAATTATAAAATGACTAAAACTCTTAAATATATGTTATGTTAAAACTTTTAAATATATGTTAGTTATGGGATTATAAAGACTACGAAATTATGTTTAGAGCTGAATTTTCACAAAAGAATTCTCATAACATTATAAGTCTTTATAATCCTATCGAAGAAGAACAATTGATTTAGCTATCAGATTTAAGTATTTTGAAGCTGCAAAAGTGTTCAACTGTTAAAATGGAAAAGTTAGTTAGTTATGCTTCATAACAAGATAATAATTCCAAAGCTATATGGAAGAGCCTTATGGGAGTTTTTTTTCAGATTTTAAAAATTCAGTTGTGGAGAGTTTATTAGTTGGGATGCTTAAGCGTTTTTAGAATGATGAAAGGTTAAAAACAGGATTTTCCTTTTTATCTTTTTATTTACATATTAAATCCAAATGTCACTTTGACAATCATAAATTCATAACAAATGTGAAAATGGTATGTTTGCTTACTTTTAGGCGTATTTTACATATATACATAGGTTCAGTAAGATACTAGCAGTCGTATTTATTAGATTTTTGGCTACTTAGACAGTGTGCAACTATTTTCAAATTGGTGGAAATATGCTTTATTTATTAAAAATAAATATCACATTATTCACGGTTAAGACAATCTACTCTTGTGTCTAAGTTAGGCAGCTATAAGACAACAATAAATTCGGTTTTTGAACACATTTTCAAAAGTTGGATAGTTGTCTAAAGTTAGACAACGTTTATAAATAAGACCATAGGTAAATAAATGCTTAAAACTAAGGAAGCTTATACCTTAACACCTAGGCTAGCTGTTTCAACTTGCCACTATTTCTACTTAAAATTTTTTGCCGATATACCTATTGTTAAAATTCAAATTTGTTTCCACATAATTTTTGTAAAATATATTTGTGTTATTTGGCATCACTGTTTCCTTCTTAAAGTGGAAAATGATGTGTCATAATCACAAATGCACGTCATTTAAAAAACAACAACATTGGAAAGTACCTAAACAAGAAAAGTGCCGCAAACTAAAAACTATAGGGAAAACAATATTTATTACCCACAGTTTGATTTTTACAAACTAATAACAAAATATAAGACCGATATGTTTTAATATTTTGCTGATACTATTTTTTAAAGATTTTATGTTCATAGTGAACATCCCCATAGTGGGGATCAAAAACGCTATAACATAATAATGGGATTTTTATTTATTTTCTTATATGAAAAAGAGAATTTTATATTTATATTTTTGAAAAAAAAAAATAATGACCTTTATACAAAAATAATTTACATTACAGTTTTTTTATATTTCCAGAAATAGCTATGAGACAATATTGTGGTAAGTGTCCTTAAAGTGGCAATTATTAGGTGGTTTAACCCGCCTATTTAATATTTAACAATATTAAGTCACTTAAGAGTCTTGTCACGTGCCAAGATTTCTTATTATATTTACTGGCTGAACACAATGTGAGTGTATGTATGTATATTGATAGCTGTATAGCTAAAGATGAAGTTGAAGTTTTTATTACATCATATACGTTTCTTGCTATATACCTATGTATCTACAATTCGTACCTTTCAATTTTTACAGTGCTAGAGCTACATTTATTTACACAATACCTACATGCTTTGTGTTCAGCTAGTTTTTCAGTTCAGACAAGTAAAAGAAACAGAAGTAGATAAGCAAGGGACTATATTTGTGTTATTAAAGTACTGTGCCTACCAATTACCCAGAAATGATTATAGTAGAATAACAAAACAATGAAATACAATCTACATTTTTTGATGAATTCACAATAAAATATTACATAATACGAGTAAGTTAAAATTTTATTCTTTGAGGTTGCGGTTGATAAAAAAAAATGTATTTTTATTGCAAATGTGATTATGCATAGTTTGACATGAAACATCATTTGAATAATCAATTTTTTATATTTTATTTACTCAAATAGTGTGCGGAGATAGAAGTTAAATATTTACAATTGTAGGTAATTGTATATGTCCGAAAACAATTATACAGTCTATTTCGCTTAACTGCAATACCATTTATTTACACACAAATTCATTTAATAAACCGGATTTGGAGTGAAGATGGAAGGTGGGAAAGTTCAAAAGAAGTTAAATTTATGTGAATACTTGCAAAGTCTCATTTGAGTCCAACAATTTAGTTTCATCGGTTAAAATAAGTGTGTGTGAATAATTCTTACGAGCACAGTAATAAATATATTGTTTCAGATAACCGATTTTTTAAGTAATTTTTTAGTTTGTAAACGGAGAGGTTAGTTAAGCGAGGTCGGCTGTAGTTATTAAACAAAAAATAATAAATATACCTATTAGTGAAACCACATAGGAAATATAAGCAAATGATCAGTATAAATTTATCGTGTAAGGCCAAGTCCTTGAGAGAAAATACAAAATCTGGGCCAATTCGTAAATGATGAATTAATATATTTTTGGGACCATATTATCTCGTCTTTTTTATTTCCATATATATCAGCAGCAAAATTTTTATCACAAAATTTTGGGTGGTATAAAATAAACGGAGCAAATGCTTCATTTGGTATGAATAAAATTTTTGAATACTAGCACTTGCTCCAGCTTTTTGTATCGAGCATCCCGCTCTGAGCACGTTTAATCCATTTCACCTTTTGAAATTGTCGCAAAGTTTATTCTATTTTTTTGTCTCCCGTTTTTACTTGCGATTTATACATGCTAAGGTATTATATTATGTTATAGAACTTAAGATTTTGATCAAAGTTCACATTACTATAATAACAAACTCGGTCTCGTAATTCTGTCTGTCCATATGTCTGTCTGTCCTGTGCTTTCGGCTGCAGCATAAATGGTTGGGTCGATTTTCCTTAAGCTTGGTATCTATAGCGTTTCATTTTTTAAGACCAAAAATACGGAACCTGCCATGCAATTTTTTTTTACCAAATTATGAAAATCTTATTTTTCTCAAAAACGTGGCCATATCTTAAAAAAATCAGTAATTTTTTTTACAAAAAGGCTACCATTTGATAACAAATTGCTTCGGTTATAATTGTCATGATACCTCACATAGAACCATTTTTTTTTTATTTTCGATTTTCTCAAAAACGGCTCAACTGATTTTGAACAAGTTTTTTACAAAAATATTTCAAAAAGTTTTAATTGTATTCCAATTTTTTTTTTTTTTTTTTTTGAGAACCTAATACATAATTTGAAAATGACTGAGACGATTTTTATTTAACTTAGCACCCAGCAGATTTTTGACAGTATATAGAAGATTTTAAATAAAAATTATTCTTATGACCAAAAATAACGGTACCTTCCCTACAAGTGTTTGAAAACCGGTAAGGAAAATCTCATTTTTCTCAAAAATGGCTCCTACGATTATGATTAAAATTTTTATGTGAACTAATATTAGACAAATATTGTGCACAGCCTTTGAGGTCTCAGGATTTAATTCTAACTAGGGTTAGAACCTCAGAATTAAATTTTTGGAGCAGATATGTTGAAAAAGTGGAGTAAATCGAAAATTTCCGGGATAGATTTTAAAACGAAAGAAAGACTAAAGTTTTAACAAAAAAGTTATTTTAATAAAAATAAATATTAAAAAAAAAATAAATCACGTTATTTCAATTCGTTTCATAACAGAACAGAACGAAATCCAAGTCCTCCCAGAAAGATCAGAAAGAGATGGTAACAATCGAAAGCTTTTTGTATGGGGTGGTGTATTCTGTAATACTTGGAAGTGATCCGAATGAATTCAGAACGATGGAATGCCCAATTTCGTTGTTGGTCCACTGTAAGGAAGTTTTGAGACTGATTTCTTCATTCAAAGCCTTCAAATGAAGAATAGAAAATTTTGCTTCTTTTTCTGGAGATTAAAATATCAAAATTCCAGAAACCTGAACTAGATAATTATTTTTTTTTTTTTTAATATTAAATAATATCTTTTCAGAAGCAAAAATAGATCATAAAATGGCCAACTAACGTATAAGGACGAAAAGCGCAGCAGCCTATTGACTAATTAAATATATTTTACTTTAATGTTTTAATCAAACTTCATTACAATATTTATCCTGTGATACCCACCCTTGGCCATTCCAGGTATTAATTAGTCAATGCAAAGTCCTATCTATAAAGAAGAAGATTGAATGACATTTAATTAGAATTCAAGTGTTTTCGTGAAGCACCTCTCTCAACTCAAGACAAAATCTCAAGAAATTAATATTTTATTTAGAAGAAAATAATTAATTGGGCTCAGTTTGCTCGGACATTGAAGTCAAGTCCAAATCAAACATTATCAAGACAAGCAAGCTCTCACCCATAATGTATGTAGGTATAGGTACCTATAACTAACCTTACAAGAAGGACCGTTCCAAATTTAGTGTTCCAAAAGCTAATAAACTCACTGAACTCTACATTATGTGAATATGCATGCAATCCAAAGGCAACAAAGCATATCTTCAGGTGATTTCAATATTTCAACATCTAAGAACGTATAAACGTAGGTAAGGTACCTACAATATACACACATCTTATGTGGTAGACCACAATCAAGGATGATATTGCTTACCGCAACATGCTTTCTCTTTGGTTGGCCTTACATTTATGCAGTGCGTCCGGCTTTGTCTATATAGGAGAGCGCAAATGGTCGTAGAGTTGTATAGCCATCGTCATCCACTGACTGGCTCCATCTGCTTTATTGTTTGTTGTACCTTCGTAAACTGTCCCATTATTTAGGCTCCTAATGATTCAAGCAAGGATTTCTCTTCATATAAATGAATCCTTGAATCCCTAGATCCTTCCGAGAATCATAACACTTGGGCTAAATATTTGCATAAACTCTAGTTAGAACGCTTAAGGGTTTGCATAGGTATATACACATGACCCAATTCTGAATCACTGAGAGAAATATTTTTTCCGATATAATTAAATAAAATTAAGGGAAAGTAAGGGCACTCAAAACGAATGGTTGTTTCGTCTTTCGTAGAACTGTCGGTCAAAGGTCTTAGGATCGAATTCTTTTGTCATAAAAAAGTGTCCCTCACCTAAGCCGTTTGGTTTCGACAGAAAATTGTAGGACCCCTCCATTCTTGCTGAAAAAAACCTGCGCACTGGAATAGTTGGATGTTGTTATTCGCTAGACCTGGTTCTACAAGTCCTGAAGCGCCACGAAAATTATTTTTATAAGTAGCAACCAAAACTAGTTCTTCTTTAAATTTAAGGTGGCTGCCGTAGCTACGAGAAAGTGCGGTGTGAGTTTGAACTACTGATTAAAAAGTAGGTACTTTAAATACTTTCATTGAGTCAGACACACAATTTATAAAAAAAATCAACAAAAAAAAATCCACATCTTTGAAATATTTTTGAATAAAACGTATTAAAAAATTACTAGTTGATGCTTTTTACAATTTTGTTTCTGTGTATTTTATTATGAATTTTCTTTGGATGGACAAGAGGTAGAAATAACAACAACAATATCTAAATCAAAATGTTTGATGAACGCAAATCCTTGACGCAAACATGCTTCATCCTTCCTCACACACACAGTTACACAAACACACACATGTTACACACAATTTCGTTGTGAAATCCATGTTGCATGTTAAAGTTGAAGTAAGAGAGTTGAAATATGAAACCTCATGACAACATGTTCATCTGAAAATTACATCAAATCGCTCCAAGATCCCCGGATGATGGCCCTCTGTGTATATAATATGTATATACACTTGGATGATATGGATGTGATATGGTCGAAGGACGACTAAACTAAACAGGAACAGGTCGGACGATATGAGAAAAAGAATGACGCCTTGCATGTTAGATGCTTCTATGCTATACTCGTAGTAGACACAACCACGACAGGGCCGGAGAAAAATTAATTCATCATCTTTTCTTCATCCTGGTGCAGCTGGATTAATTTATCCTATAGCGCTTGCCATATAGAGGATTTGGCATGACTCTGTGTCTGTGTTTGGTGGCTGATGGAGGATTTGATCCCTATATATTGCTTTTTTTGTTGCTATTTTACTTTTCCATCGCGGGCGGAGGGGGGTGTTTTCAGGATTCACTTTCACCTCTCAGCACCAAGAAAATGTTGTAAAGTGATGCTGAAATATTAGGACTTAGGGTCAGGAGGATATACGCCAGGAGGATCCGCAAGTACTCTTTGTGGATTGGACGTTGTTGGTCTACTTTTTCAGCAGAGGCAAATAAAAGCAGTACTGTGGGAAGGGGGGAGTAGATGAATTTATCGTACCGAGACATAGCGTCCTTCTCCATGTCGGTCGGTCTTAGGCTCTAGTTTTCGCTATAGCCCTCTGGTGTGATGGAATTTTGAACTTGTTGGTGTGTGGGGTGACAGTCCAAAGCCGAATCCCTAGAAAAACAAGGGTAGATGAACGTTTGCCAAAGCGATTGTAACCTTATAGAGGATGAAACTTTTACACGCTTTTGGAGCACGGGAGAACCACCACAGAAGACTTAAGGCAGCCTGCTGGCGAGTGACTTATTGCTGTGTATCTGAAAATGGATTTATAATCTTGAATGCGGTTTATGCTTTTGGTTTATGCAGTTTTGCAGGTTTTTCGGATTCACAAAAATATAGATTATGTTTTAGTTTGTAGTTACTTATATACATAATAATTTAATAAAGAAAGGTATATGTGAGGACAGAACAGTAGGTAACATAGATGTTCTAATGGATGACTAAGGATATAAACATCTAAAGCATCCTTTTTTTCTTCAAGGAATCTTAAATTAATCTTTAATATTGAAAGGTTACAGTAGTTCCATTTCGGAAACATTATTTTAATTAGTTAATTTTTTCTTTTTCAATTTGAGAAATATTTATTAAAAATATTTAGTTCAAACAAATATTGTTGTTATCAATTTTGTAAATTGGATGTTTGGTTTGTTAAAAATATGATTATAAAATTTTTAAGTTTAATATATGTAATTTATATAGTTTAAAAGTAGGTACCAGAATTGAGCTCAAAAGTACCATAATTGCAAAATTGTAACAAAATAAGTGCAGCCATTAAAGAAATATTCAGGGTGTTTTGCATAAGATGCGAATTGAACAATGTTCTCTGAACACCCATTTAACAACGCCGATTTAAAAAACACACGAGCCAAAGGAAGGCAAGAAAAACACGTCCTCCTTCTTTAGAGACTAAAATTGAACTCATTTATTCTACTTAATTATTTACAAATCTTATACCTAGCTTACAAATACATTTACAATTTCTTAACCTACCTTATTTCTAGTTTTCTATAATACTAAACTATCAATAAGGTTGTAAAGTGGATAACGACGATGATGTCTGACGCATCCCTTGTTCATAACATAATGCTAACAGATGTGAGTCAACACAATCTGCTAGATCATCCACTTTGATCTTAAACTATTTACACAATAGATTCCTACTGTCTCAAAGTATATTATAAATATATAAAAATATATATATAGATAACTTAACACGAATAAAGCATTCCCTAGCCTAGATTGGGTAAAGATAAGAAACAAATTGTACAGTAGGGGTATATTGCCCCCTTTGTAGGCGGGAGGGGCAACACATTTCGGCCGAAACGGCCGCTATTTCGTGTTCAATGTTGGCTCTGAGCTCTTCCAACGTTGTCGGCTTGTTGGCATAAAGCAATGACTTAACGTAGCTCCAAAGAAAATAGTCTAGAGGCGTTAAATCGCACGAACGAGGTGGCCAATCGACTGGCCCATTTCTTGAGATAAACGCTCATCAAACTTACTCTTCAATAAATCAATTGTAAGGTCTGCTGTGTGGCTTGTGGCACCATGCTGTGAAAGCACAGGATGGTCGTCCAAGTCCATATCTTCCAATTCGGGCCAAAAATAATCGGTAATCATGGCGCTATAACGCTTGCCATTCACATTAACGTGACAATCGTTATCGTCGACGAAAAAATATGGCCCAATAACGCCGCCGGCATGCAAACTGCACCAAACAGTTATTTTTTGTGGATAAAGTGGTGATTCATGAAGCAAATGTGGATTTTCACGTATATTTTACTTATTGACGAACCCATTGAGCTTCGTCATTTACGACCGAAAATTGGAGTTAACGCTCTTAAAGTTGCGGTCACCGACTCCGAATTTCGGTACAAAATTTTTATAATTTGCAGGCGTTGCTCCTTTGTGTACTTTACCATTATGAACATTTTGAGTTTACTGAATAAATTGACAATGACAGTTCGATGATTAGTGAAAGTGTGCGTTCACAAATTAAATTCAAAGTTGTCAAGTCACTATTGGAAAAACCAATATAAAAAATGGACAATTAGAGGATAGTTTTATTTTCAGACGAGATGAGATAAATTATATCTAGTGCATGGGTCGGCAATCAAAGTTTGTCCGTAAGAGTGTAAATGAAACCCAATACCTATTGTTGATAGAAGTGAAACACCCAGTCAAGAAAGTATTCTGTGGTTGATTTACTGATTTTGGACCTCATGCGCTTATTTCAATTGAAGGCGTGATGAACTAGCCCAAGAACTGCAGAAAGTTCAAAATACTATGTGGAAACTTCATTCTTAGCGATATTCATAACCTCGTCATGATTCTCGGCTTAGAGACGAAACGGTCTAAGGTTGTTTTCAACTCCGATTAGAATAAACCAAGCGAGACTTTTACTGTGGAAAAAATTATACAAAAAAACTCCTTTTAATTCTGCGTTTCCTCGGGTTAAAAAAACATGTTTTTATGTCGATCAAGACATATTAATTAATTACAAGTCAAAAATATAACAATATTTATATACATATGTACAAATAGAGCATAGTTTAAGGCGCTGTTATGGCGAAAATGACAGTGTTGCCATTCGTAACAAAGATATAGAAAAAGCTAAAAGGCGACATGTTTCCTATTAAAATGTATAAAATAAAAACCTTTTTAGGAGCTTAACAAAAATATTTTTTCAATAACGATATTTATAAGATAATCCTCTGCTATCACATTAATTTGCACACTACTGTTCGTATTTGTTCTTTTAAATCGATATATAAATAAACTTCATTTTTTTATCGATGTTCGTTTTTGTTCGATTGAAATCACCAAGATAAAACAATTAACTAATTTCCTCCTCTATAAAGCCACTAATAATGAAACGAAACATTCAATTCGATATTTTTGTGAAGCTACATCGTTACTTTCATCAATAGTTAGATATATTTAAAAAAAAAAATGAATATCAGGAAGTGTCGAAAGTATTTTAATTCATCTCTAGTATTTAAAATCATGTACTGCTACGGACATATTTTCGGAATGGTCCATTTTACCATCACCAATCGTTTCACAGTTAAATTTTCACTAAAAATTCTAGTGTTTTCAGTTATATATCGTCTTTTTTGTCTCGCTTGTCACATTTATACAATACCACGTGCTCTAATGCTCGAAGAATACTCCAAAAATATTCATTACGATGTAATTACTCTTGTGTTATTCGGATCAGTTATTTCAATAACGCTTATTTTAATAGCTATTCACATCCGTCGATATAAGGAGATAATCAGTTTGATAAATCAGACTCGAGATATATTTCTTTGCCTCTCGGAAATTTCTGGGAATTGCAATACCTTCGGATCGGAGTTTTATTTTATATTTTTCAGTCGGTCTCTTAGTATTTTATGTTCAATTGCAATAAGTTGCTCAAGGATGATACACGATAATGTCGTTTTAGTAATAGCTTATTACTCTGGCTTTTTTGCTTGGTTTGGAGTACGCGTTGCCATGGATTTTCTGTGTTTGGGTTACTTAACATTCTCGGGAATGTATTCCAATCTTGGCAATCATATGGTTACAATGTTAACCGACGTCGAAATGGCCGAAGAAAAAAATATGTCGAAATTTCGAAAAATGCTAGTGCTGTGCGAGTTTTCTGATAAGTTAGATGCTTGTGCCGTCTTGTATGCTAAAATCTTCAAAATAACAAATAAATTTCACGAGCTGTTCAAGTCTTATATACTTTTAACATTCAGCTATAAAATTATCATAGTTATTTCGAATGTTCATTATATGTTTGAAATGTATATGAAAAATGAAATGCTTATGTGGGATATTCTGTTATTGAATATTTTATATTTGTTCGATCTAATGTTTATAATTGTGCTAATGGATTTACTAGTACTACGGTCGAAAATTCCACAGCAACTAGGTTGGGAATATTGTTTTTCGGATATCGACAGTCGATGGGATAGGAGCGTAAGTTTATCGAAATAGTTTTTCAATCTACAAGTTTTCTGATTAAGCTTGATTTTCTTATTTCACAGGTTGAACTATTTCTGAATCAACTTAAGCTGCAAAACTTAAGTTTTGATATTTTTGGATTATTTGAGGTTAACAACAAGCTCTGTTTGTGGATCTGTAACGGTAGATGACCCTACCCTATGTGAAAAGCGATGTTCTGATTCCCACCAAAAAACCATAGAAAGACAGGGATTCCTTTAGAGATGAATGGGCCATAGGGAAGGTTGTCCTGATAAGAGAGTGCGGTAGGCATGCTTGCACACGCTCGACGCTAGCTCGTCGGTGTCGTGGGAACTTGCACTATTATCGGACACCGTACTTATTAACATGCCTGAATATTATCATTTAGCTGAACACACCACTGATATAATATATGTATGTATTTTCAAACGAACTTCATAACGATAATTAAATTAGGAGAGAAACATAGATGGATTTTGTCTCTCTTGCGTAACCCACCCTCGGTCGAGTCTAAATAAACTGCGACCATCCATGACCAACGCCTCGCTCTGTTTTTATGGCGCTAGCCCCTTATTCAAACAAAAAGGAGATCCTCACTTAGAAATCACTCTCTTCCACTCAGATGACCGCCCCATTGTACTCCCCCCTTATTGCACTAAAGAGATAAGTTCTCAAAATATCATTCTTAATATTCAATTACCACAAGAAAATAATAGGTTCGAAGACTGTAATTCAATTTCATTGTACATCAAATTTTCTTTATTTAAACTTTCATTCCAAAAAAAACTATAATCTACTTTAAGGGGCTAATTCATATTTTTAAATCAATATTATTAATATTAGGTACATATTTTATATCTATTTCATTTAAAGGTTTAAGTTTTCAAATTTTTTTGTTTTTCTCTTTTAAGTTTCATTAGCTAGACTTTAAATGATTCGATACGTGTGCATGGAGTTGAAACTTTTTAAAAGAGAGTCTCAAACATACATGCACGCGTACGAAAGCAATCGAATTAACTTTTGTTTTTTTTTTTTTGTATACTCTCTTTACTTTCTCTCGTTTCATTAATACATTTATATTTTTGTTTTTGTCTTTTTTTTTTTTTTTTGTTTGTTTTTTTTTTTTTTTTGTTCTCTTACTCTTAGATGTTAAGCCTAGGTCTAGGTATAAATAAAAATAACTCTCTTTACCCTTTTTTGTGACTCACTGTTATAAAAATTTGTCTAGGTAATTACCCTCACTTTTAGTTAAAAATATGTTCTAAATGTATCTTGTGTTCGTGTTATATTTATCATGTTCGTTCAAAGATTAAAATTCTTGTATACAAAATTGGACTCACCGATTTTTCTATTCAGAGCAATACTTTTCGTTGACTCTGTTTCATTTACTTTTTTATCTTTGATGGCTCGTTCCTCCGATAAATGGTGTGCACAGCATATATTGAAGAAGGCTCGATCGTTTGCTACACTATATGTCAAAAAGAAATACAAAAATTATAATCTCTGAACAACTGAGCGACTGCTCGTTGATAAAATGTTTGATACTTATCTTTTTGTTTGTTTCTTGTTGTTGGTAAATTAAGAGTGAGTCACCGAAAAGGTTTATAGAAAAAAATATTCTATACTACTATCTACACTATAAATTAATTGGGCAAGTTGCTGCTCTGCTCTATTTTTCTGTTGCTGGATATAATGATGCTAGGTATAATATGGTCTCGTGGCTAGCGATCGCTGTTGTTGATCGGGGTGCTAATTAGCTTTTGGGTACAGTCTGCGTTTTTTTTTTTTTTTTTTTTTTTTATCGATTGGGTTATTGACGATGGGTATGATGTCGACGATGATGATGGTTTCGCTGTGGAAAGTCGGTGCGAGCGAGTTTCACGTGAGGGATTTTTGGACACCTTTTTATCCGGGTAGTGATCTTGACAGTGACGGCAATGAGACGTTGAGGAGAGAGGTGAGGGGCACGTGATCGTCTTTCGGGTCGTGTGCTTACGCTCTCCTTCTTCCTTTTAGACCGATGCACTTGTCAAATATCAAAACTTTGTCTGGCTAGTAAAGGGTACCTCGTTGAAACAATGAACGCGCAGCACCTGTGTTGCTGGTCTTTTCTCTGAGTTTGTCGAGACTTTCGTCAGACTCTGTTGAACAAGATGAACCCAGTTATCAAAGAATATTGCCGTCAGGCTTACTGAGATAGTTAAAATACACACTAATCGAGGCGAGTATGGAGTTAATATTTTAATTCCCAAGTGGCAATAGTTGTGGCGGGCACCTGATTTTGGCTCGGGTGGTATTGCTACGGAAAACATTTAACCTAGTTTTATACCTCTTTTTTTTTTTTATAATTAAACTTTACCTTAAAAGCGAACGATTCTTTCCTCTATTGGGTTGTATACTTTTAAAATAAGTAATACTTCCTAACTCGGCCAGACTTCAGATAAAAAGAATGATTGATCTTAATGAATATTTTGAGTACCCATTCTTTTCGTTCAGTCTATATAAAAATGTCTACTCTTTCCGCCCAATTCGACAGTGGTCTCGCAGCTGATTGCTGTTCGAATTCGTTCAGATGGATTTGACAGGGTGATACAATTTAATAAACTGTCCGCAGCGGTTCATCGAGCGAACTGAGTATTTTTAATTATTTTAGGTAAGTATACGAAAGGTTTACTTAGAAAAGGTCCAACACAAACTTTTTCAATTTTGCTTACTCTAGCTAGCAAAAATGAAATGAAAAAGGACCTTATACGTCATCTTTCAAATCGACCCACGCCTTAGATTCCTTTTTTTTTTTTTTTTTTTTTTTTTTTTTTTTTATGTCTGTTACTATGATGATGGATGAAATTCTCGAAGATGCACCAAGGCGTATACGTACTTTTTTTTCAATTTTGAAATTATTTGTATTACCTAACTATTTAATGGATTTATTATTTTCTTATATCTTTGGCGTGAAATACGCCAAGAATATTACCTTTTGCGTCTGTTAGTTCATATAGGTTATTACTAGGTATGCTTTTGACAATGGCAGGGATGAATTTCGAACAAAGTTTGGCGTTTCGTTTTTTGGTTGCATCACTTAGGATAAAATTGCGCTTGAACACCTTTTGTCCAACGACGAAGTTAGTGTTCTTGCTCCTCGTGTTGTACGACTTCTCATAATTTTGGTGTGCCTGCTCAAGGGAATCTTTTAAATGATTGTGAATCATGTTCATTTTACAGCTTTTAGGAACGATATCGATCTCGGCATTATTAAGACTTTTCAGCTTCTTCAGTAGAACATAATCATTGCCGTGTTCAACTTTCGATTGTCCAAAGAGGGCTTCATAAGGGGATATCCCGATAGCTGTATGTTTAGTTGATCGAAGGGCACTAGCTATGGACTGGACATGTTTGTCCCAATTCGACTGATTCGGTTCATTCGCGAGGTATGAACGGATGGCCGTCAAAACTGAACGATTAACTCGTTCGCTTGCGTTTGCTTGGGGTGAGTATGAGGCTGTTCTCACATGGCGAATCCCGTAAGCTGAAAGCAGTTTCCCAAAATCTTTACTGACAAACTGTTTGCCATTATCAGAAAGCAAAGATTCGGGTACACCAAAAATTGCGAAGACCTGCTCCTCAAGAAAATTTATGGCAGAATCACTTGTAGCTTTCTTTATTGGCTGAATTAAGACAAATTTAGTCAACTGATCCAAGCAAATGATCATATACGTGTTACCTTTCTTAGAGCGAGGATATGGTCCAAGAAAGTCGACAAAGACGTGCTGAAATGGTCTATCCACTACAAATGACTGGCCCATTGGAGGTCTTAGGGTTGAATTAGGTGCTTTTGACGTCTTACAAACGTTGCAGTCTGCAATGAACGCTTTTACTTGTGCTGCCATATTAGGCCAGTAAAAACACTCCCGCAGACGGTACAGCGTTTTGGCAACACCACCATGCGAAGACTTTGGCGGATCATGAGCCAAATGAATCAAGCGCGACGTTATGGCAGATGGAATCCATAGTTTCCACGTTTGGTCATCCTCTAGAGGATTCCCTGTACTGTATTTGGTCTTCTTATAAACAAAACCTTCTGTTACTTGAAGATCAGGCAGTTGGCTTTTATTCTTCTCCACCGTTTCTATTAATCCTACATATTCGTCCGATTTAAAACACGGATCTGTAAGATCAACTTGTAAAACATCGTAAGAATCCACAAAACTCGCAGGATCAGCTACAATCTCATCGACACAATGGACGCGGGAGAGTGCATCTGGTACCACATTCTGTGAACCCTTCCGGTGTTCTATCTCAAACTTGAAACGTTGGAGTTTCAGACTCCATCTAGCAAGACGCCCACTCAATTCCTTCTGATTCATGAGCCACTTTAGACTCGCATGGTCAGTTACAATTTTAAATTCCTGCATCTCTACATACGATCTAAACTTCTCAACACCCAAAACTGCCGCAAGGCACTCTAACTCAGTGACACTGTAATTTCGTTGAGCATTATTCAATTTATGGGAGTAATAGTAGATTGGCCTCTCAACACCATCTTCATCTAACTGACATAACACACTCCCAACTCCTGACGTTGAAGCATCACACAAAATAATGAAGGGTTTATCGTAGTTAGGGTTTATCAATACCGGAGCTTCCGTTAAGGCTGTTTTAAGATCCTCAAAAGCTTGGATTGCCTCCGGACCAAATACAAAAGATTTTCCTTTTTTAAGAGTGTCACTTATAGGTGAAGCACGAGCGGAAAAGTCTTTGATGAATCTCCTGTACCATCCAGACATTCCTAAGAATCGACGAACTTGCCGAGCTGTCTTTGGTACAGGAAAATCCTTGATTGCCGCGACTTTGTCGGGGTCGGCTTGCAGTTTTCCCCCTCCTACTACAAATCCTAGGTATTTTAAATGTTTAAAGCAGAATTTTGATTTGTCTAAATTAATAGTTAGTCCTGCTGTGCGCAGACATACAGCTAGTTCTTTTAAAATATCCATGTGCTCTCCAAATGTACTCGAAATTACCAATAAATCATCTAAATATACATAAACGTTTTGTCTCAATCTATGGGGCACCACTTTGTCCATAAGTCGGCACAACCTTTGAGCAGCACCGTGTAAGCCAAAGGGCATTACCACAAATTGGTACAGGGGTCGGCCGGGCACTGAAAACGCAGTCTTTTCCCGTGAGGATTTTTCCAGAGGTATCTGCCAGAAGGCGTGCTTCAGATCCACACTGGAAATATAATGTGTTTCTGAAGCTCGACTTAGCAGTCCCTCCATATGATGAAGCGGATAAGCATCTGTTTTTGAGCATTTATTTACTTTCCGAGAGTCTAAGCACAAACGATTTTTGCCTGGTTTTTGTACCAAAACAATCGGCGAGCTCCAAGAGCTATTACTCTCTTCAATAATGCCCATCTCCAGCATGTTATCCAACTCATCATACATAAGTTTCTGTACCGCTGGAGACACGGGATAGTGTCTTTGTTTTATAGGCTCAGCGTCGCCTGTATCGATGTAGTGTTCTTCGAGGTGTGTTCGCCCTAGACCATTTTTGGCAAAGGAAGGAAACACACTGATCACATTTTCAAGTATTTTGGACTCTTCCATCGATAAATCGTGTGCATTTGGATCGCAAGGGTCTCGTGTTATACTGGAAGAGATTTCAGAAAGAGACTTAGGTAGGATATCAAATGTCGTCCAAAAATCGATCCCCAGGTATAAAGGCTGTTCCAAGGAAGGCACAAGAAAAAATTTGATTTTCTTCGTTTCATCCTTAAAGGTAATTTCTAGGGTTATTTCACCAATAATAGCTTGTGGTTGTCCACTAGCTGTTCTGACTTTTGAATTGAATTTTTTGTATGAAAGACCAACGCTTTTAAGAAAATCTAAGCAGCCAGCGCCGAGACAACTAATGTTGGCTCCGGTGTCGAGTAACCCGCACATTTTTCTACCGCAAATGTCGATAGGTGCATATGGTCGAATATCGTCGCTTTTGCAAAAGCATGTTGCTGCTATGGCTTTATAAACACCTGTCTTATTCTTAAACCTTTCTCGAAGTTTTAAAACGCGCTTAGAGGGCTTAGTGTTGAAAATTCGAGAGCGGGCTTCATAATATTTAGTTAGTCTTTCGTGTAATGGGATAGGAATCGGCTTTTCCTTTTTCGAATTGGGTTCATCATCAAGTCTTTTTAATATAGTTATCTTTTTATCTTTTTCATAAGTTTTGGGGTCATATAATTCATGTGAGTGTTGGCTAATAGGTAAATCAGGTAAGTTGTGTAATTCTGGTAATTTAGGTAAGTCTGGTAAACGATAATTTGTTTGATTATTCTCATTTAATTGGTTACCGGGTTCTTTGTCGGACAACTCTCCCCGGTGTTCGAATTGTCCTGCCTTCGGTTTCCCGAGCACTTAGGGCAGTTTGGGGACGTTGTATTTTCATGGCCACATTTGTAGCAAAACAAATTAGGTTGTGGACTGGGACATTCCCTATATGAGTGACCTTTCTTTCTGCAATTCCAACAGACATAAGATGTAGTATCGGGTTTTGTACGAGAAAATGAAATTGCGTCCACCTCTGGAATTTCGGAGGTTGAATCCAGATCGAGTTCACTGACTTGTTTTCGTAGGTTCGAACTAGGAAACTGTTTGTTTCTTAAAGCTTCATGTTGATTGGCATATTTTTCGATTGTCCTACAGACATAAATCATCTCGGGTAAACTATTCGTGTTAAAAGTGATCAGGAGTTCACCAGTACGTCGTTTTACATTTTGTTTTAATAATTCTATAAGTTCTTTTGAAGACTTAGGACAGAAAAGACGAGAATTGAGCTTCTGAATGTCAGTATAGAAATCATCGAAGTTCTCATTTGCTCCTTGACGTCTGTCGAACATTCTTCGAGATATTTCGGAGTCAGTTTCTAAGCTTCGGAACTGCTCAATCAAAGCTGACTTGAAAGTTTGCCAATCGGTATTGGGATGAGCTTTGACATACCTCCAATACCAATTCTCTACTTCTCCCGTAACAAAAAAATGAAAATTAAGACAAATATTTTCCCAGGTAGCATTATAACAATTTCTAAGTCTACCCAGCCTAAAAACAAAATCGTCGACTGTCATTTTACTATTGTCAAATTTCAATCCCCACTTATGGTATTGATATGGTTTATGCATAGAAGAAGAATTCCCGTCAAATGTGGCGAAATTCGGAGTCTCAGAGTCTAAATTCAGAGCGTTTAACCGATGAACAAAGTTTTGAACGTTCTCACTGAGTGGTTCAGTTACACCAATTTGATCATTTCCCGATGTGGGAGGAACTGAGTTAACAGGTTGCCTTTGTCTTGTGGTCGTGCTTTGCTGGTTTTGTTGTCGAACAACGTTGTATTCTTCGGAATCGTTAAATGCAGCTACAGGAGTAGGGGCATTTAATGATTCACGTACAGTGGCAGAAACAAGTTGCCGAATTTCCATTTTTTCTCTCGCAAACTCTTCTTGACGTCTACGTAAATCTTCAGCTTTGTTAAGGCCTATCGCAGCATTAACGATCGCTTTTATTCTTTCGGTAAGAAATTCATTATGGGCGTCCATATCGCCAATCCTATTTGGGTTTGTAACCCCATTATTTTGTAATTGTCGTGCCGAATTAGAACCGTGTGGTTGCTCGCTAAGTGTTTCATCGCCTATATTGGTATTGGTATTATTAATATTCACCTGTTTGTTTTTCTTACTAGGTGCCATTATGGTGCCGAAATGTCAAAAGGGTTTGATAAAAATAATTGTAAAAAAAAATTGAAAATAATTGTATATAAAATAAATAAATGCAAATATATTATGTATGTAGGTAAGATGTTTTGGTTTGTACTAAATTCATAAAATCGTGCTAGGGTTTATACAATGAGTGAATGGGAAATGTCTATTTTGAATTATCAATTAACGAAACTCGTGAAGTTAAATTTTTAAAGCTTGACACTTTAACTGAAAGAAATCTTAACCGCTTTCTCAAAAATAGTGATATAAACTCCTTTATCTGAGGACAAAAAGTAGCTTTCAATTGAAAAGTGTTATGAAACTTTAATTACTTTTTTAATTTTATGTTTTTAACATATACATATATGTAATGTGTTCAGTATAAGTTGTAGGTAACGTATGTTAAATTTTTAAAACGAGAAGATGTTTTACTGAAACAGGATAGAGGCGCAGCGCGGAGTGTGGTATCCGGTACCGATCCTCCGGGTCGTCCCAAAGGCTCCTTCAGTAATTTTATAATATCACACAAAGAGAAACGATGACGAAAATAAACGCAACAGACGAAAAGTGGTTACTTGAACCGATATTTCCGGTCGTCATATTTCACATCGCAACTAAAGATTGAGAAGAACGAATTATTTGTTGCAGCAGATAAAGAATTAAATTCCTAGATCCGGTCAACGTCATGTCTTCATTTGCTATGAATTGTTCTGGGTAGAACTGTATTCTTAATATTTTCAGCTATGATAATAATTTGTGCTTCTAGTTATAAAAATTCTGATTAAATATTAACAAAATAATATCTGATGTGTTGTGTTACGTTGCCCCACGGTTTGGGCGCCACCTGTGTAACGGTAGATGACCCTACCCTATGTGAAAAGCGATGTTCTGATTCCCACCAAAAAACCATAGAAAGACAGGGATTCCTTTAGAGATGAATGGGCCATAGGGAAGGTTGTCCTGATAAGAGAGTGCGGTAGGCATGCTTGCACACGCTCGACGCTAGCTCGTCGGTGTCGTGGGAACTTGCACTATTATCGGACACCGTACTTATTAACATGCCTGAATATTATCATTTAGCTGAACACACCACTGATATAATATATGTATGTATTTTCAAACGAACTTCATAACGATAATTAAATTAGGAGAGAAACATAGATGGATTTTGTCTCTCTTGCGTAACCCACCCTCGGTCGAGTCTAAATAAACTGCGACCATCCATGACCAACGCCTCGCTCTGTTTTTATGGCGCTAGCCCCTTATTCAAACAAAAAGGAGATCCTCACTTAGAAATCACTCTCTTCCACTCAGATGACCGCCCCATTGTACTCCCCCCTTATTGCACTAAAGAGATAAGTTCTCAAAATATCATTCTTAATATTCAATTACCACAAGAAAATAATAGGTTCGAAGACTGTAATTCAATTTCATTGTACATCAAATTTTCTTTATTTAAACTTTCATTCCAAAAAAAACTATAATCTACTTTAAGGGGCTAATTCATATTTTTAAATCAATATTATTAATATTAGGTACATATTTTATATCTATTTCATTTAAAGGTTTAAGTTTTCAAATTTTTTTGTTTTTCTCTTTTAAGTTTCATTAGCTAGACTTTAAATGATTCGATACGTGTGCATGGAGTTGAAACTTTTTAAAAGAGAGTCTCAAACATACATGCACGCGTACGAAAGCAATCGAATTAACTTTTGTTTTTTTTTTTTTTGTATACTCTCTTTACTTTCTCTCGTTTCATTAATACATTTATATTTTTGTTTTTGTCTTTTTTTTTTTTTTTTGTTTGTTTTTTTTTTTTTTTTGTTCTCTTACTCTTAGATGTTAAGCCTAGGTCTAGGTATAAATAAAAATAACTCTCTTTACCCTTTTTTGTGACTCACTGTTATAAAAATTTGTCTAGGTAATTACCCTCACTTTTAGTTAAAAATATGTTCTAAATGTATCTTGTGTTCGTGTTATATTTATCATGTTCGTTCAAAGATTAAAATTCTTGTATACAAAATTGGACTCACCGATTTTTCTATTCAGAGCAATACTTTTCGTTGACTCTGTTTCATTTACTTTTTTATCTTTGATGGCTCGTTCCTCCGATAAATGGTGTGCACAGCATATATTGAAGAAGGCTCGATCGTTTGCTACACTATATGTCAAAAAGAAATACAAAAATTATAATCTCTGAACAACTGAGCGACTGCTCGTTGATAAAATGTTTGATACTTATCTTTTTGTTTGTTTCTTGTTGTTGGTAAATTAAGAGTGAGTCACCGAAAAGGTTTATAGAAAAAAATATTCTATACTACTATCTACACTATAAATTAATTGGGCAAGTTGCTGCTCTGCTCTATTTTTCTGTTGCTGGATATAATGATGCTAGGTATAATATGGTCTCGTGGCTAGCGATCGCTGTTGTTGATCGGGGTGCTAATTAGCTTTTGGGTACAGTCTGCGTTTTTTTTTTTTTTTTTTTTTTTTATCGATTGGGTTATTGACGATGGGTATGATGTCGACGATGATGATGGTTTCGCTGTGGAAAGTCGGTGCGAGCGAGTTTCACGTGAGGGATTTTTGGACACCTTTTTATCCGGGTAGTGATCTTGACAGTGACGGCAATGAGACGTTGAGGAGAGAGGTGAGGGGCACGTGATCGTCTTTCGGGTCGTGTGCTTACGCTCTCCTTCTTCCTTTTAGACCGATGCACTTGTCAAATATCAAAACTTTGTCTGGCTAGTAAAGGGTACCTCGTTGAAACAATGAACGCGCAGCACCTGTGTTGCTGGTCTTTTCTCTGAGTTTGTCGAGACTTTCGTCAGACTCTGTTGAACAAGATGAACCCAGTTATCAAAGAATATTGCCGTCAGGCTTACTGAGATAGTTAAAATACACACTAATCGAGGCGAGTATGGAGTTAATATTTTAATTCCCAAGTGGCAATAGTTGTGGCGGGCACCTGATTTTGGCTCGGGTGGTATTGCTACGGAAAACATTTAACCTAGTTTTATACCTCTTTTTTTTTTTATAATTAAACTTTACCTTAAAAGCGAACGATTCTTTCCTCTATTGGGTTGTATACTTTTAAAATAAGTAATACTTCCTAACTCGGCCAGACTTCAGATAAAAAGAATGATTGATCTTAATGAATATTTTGAGTACCCATTCTTTTCGTTCAGTCTATATAAAAATGTCTACTCTTTCCGCCCAATTCGACAGTGGTCTCGCAGCTGATTGCTGTTCGAATTCGTTCAGATGGATTTGACAGGGTGATACAATTTAATAAACTGTCCGCAGCGGTTCATCGAGCGAACTGAGTATTTTTAATTATTTTAGGTAAGTATACGAAAGGTTTACTTAGAAAAGGTCCAACACAGATCATTTCCGTTGTTACAGCGTATTTGACTATTTTAATTCAATATAGTATGCAAAGAGGGTTTTAATATAAAGAAAAAAAATATTTCTTAAAATCTGAAATTTTGTTTTTGTTATATTATCGCATAAAAAAAATATAGGATATGTAAGCTAAATTAAGAAGTTCATGTAATATCAGCAAAAAAAAAAAACAGTTTGTTTTGTGTACCTACAAACAATAACAAAATATTTATATTCAATTTTTTTTGTTATTGTTTATGTGTAAAAATTTTACTGAGCTGGCTATTCACTTATGCGAAAAACAGGGCTATTAGTATGAGAGTTAATATTAGGCGTATATGTTATATGTGTCATGATATCGAATACAAAGTCTGGAGGGTTTTTTCTTCAGGCTTTTATTGGAGACAAAAAATTGGGATTTCTGCAATTAACAATTTCCCAAACTAACTGCTTAAATTAACTTGTCAAATTTTCGAAACTTATACATCTCTGTATATAGTCAATATTGCTTCTATTTGGATTTGGAAGTCAGACAGAATTTAAAATCCAAAAAACACAAAATCAAGTTATTAAAACCAAAATATAATTCTTTACCGATACAAGTTGAATAAATAAATCTTCGAATTCTGCTTTTCTGTGAAATTTTTATTAAATAAAAACACATTTCGGGATATAAGATTTTAGGGAGGTATTTTCTTTTTTTTTAATTTTGTGTTTCTTGAATTTTAGGTTTTCTGGTCTGGCCTTTTGGTTTTTATGATTCCTATAATGAGTGCTCGGAAATTTGAATATTCTAAATTTTATGTTTTTCGGGATTTTGGATATTGGGAATCGAGATTCTATTTGACGCCTATTTTAAACATGATAATGATTTAATTTTGGTGTGCTCCAAAACTCATATTAATCCGTGTTAATACAAGCTAAATTAACCTTAAAAATTAAAAACTTAGGCGTGTTTTTTTTGCCAACCCGGAGGGGAATTGGACGAAAAAAACGACATCGGTACTAAAGAATCACCATGTTGAATGCAACAACAACTAATCTTGGTATGGACTGTACCTAACCTGATTCTCAGATCTTAACAACAACAACAAATCTTGGTATGGACTGTACCTTACCCAATTCTCCGGTCTTAACTTAAGCGAACAGAAAAACTGTGTTAACGGCGTGAATTATATACTTGTTAACGATAGTTTGTATGAACACTCCATTTTGTTCTTAATCCCCGTGGTGGTTTTTTTTTTGTCCAATTTCCCCCGGACTTGTAAAAAAACACGACTTAAGTTTAAATCGGGCTGAAGGAGGAAGATTAACAACAAGTGCTTAAAAAAAAAAAAGTTTTAGAGCAAAATGCAGTCAACAGATCCGGAGAAGAGTCAATGTTGAAGCGAATGAAGAATGAATTCTTTAAGATTGCCTTCGTTTGTTATGTGTTACGAAGTTGATTTGTCAAATAAAGTGGTAAGGTCGCGAATCTTTTGAACATTGGCTATGGGTTTATCATGGAGAAAGTAGAGATGGTAAGGAGATTTAATTCCTTTGCATGGAAACGATTGCCATTTGGAAATGCTATGATTCAAGCTGTTTTAAGATCAATATCGTTTTTAAATAAGGGAGAAGTCATCTGACTAATTTGGTAACATCGGCGTATACAGTAAGATAAAGGAATGTTTGATTAATATTTCAATATCCTTAATAGTAAGAATGAAAAAAAAATGGACCTAGGTGGCTACCTTGCAGGACACCGGAGAAAAAAAGGGAGATCTGAAACGAACACTGTAATATCGGTTTTCTAGGTAAAAGGCCATTAGTGGACAATTTGATTTCCCAGCCTTTCTCTAAGGTTGAGAGCGGGTAAAAGACAGAAAGCCAAAAAGGGTAGTGGTTAGGTTATGGATCTTTATTTAAGAAACCCATATTTTCTAAGGAAAATAAAAGATTTGCAGGGAAAACTTTGACATTTTAACGAAATACTTTCAAAGAGATCTGGGTTTATGAGAAAGCTTAGCCATAGAACGATAATATAATCGTTAACAATCCCTCTTTCGGTTTAGTATTTTTGTTGAGTGATTTTTTTTGTTTTACTGTCGTTATTCGTGATAGCGGATACAGACATTACTATGTAATTTGAAAAAAAAGTAACTCCAATAATTCCTGTACAGACAATTTCTGTTGAACAGAACAGATGATAATCTCTGACAAAACTTATATGATACTCATTTATTCGATTGCATTTGAATTCGAATTTAATTAAGTGAGTGCATTTTTTAAATTTAATTTTTAATCCTCTATTGGAGGTACATCAAAGAAAATTTCTTTAACAGCAGTACAATATTATAATGAAGCTTAAGGGAGGAGGCAAACGTTGGAATACCATTCTAGTATTCAAAATTATGTACTATTACGGGCACATTTTCGGGTTGTTCTTCTTCATTTTAACGCGTCGTGGTAGTTTTGAATTCTCTCGAAAAATACAAATTTTCTCATTAACATCTCGGGTTCTGAGTCTTGCCAGTCATATTTTGGGCTTACCCCAACTCTTAAGCATAATTCAAAACAGCAATACAAACATACATTACATGCTTATATCGATAGTCATATCTAGCACAGTTATTTCATTAACAATTATTTTTATATTTATACAAATTCGTCAACGAAAAAAGTTTATACAACTTATTAATCAAGCAAGACAAATTTTCATCAGTCTCTTGGAATTATCTGGGAATCAGAATTTCTTTGGACCTGAATTTACATTCATAGTTTTGTGTCGAGTTTTAAGTAATATATATTCAATAATAACAATTTATTATAATTTTTTTTATCATCCATATTACAAAGTGCTGATGGAAAAAAGTGTCGTTTTTTCATTTGCATACTTTTTTGGATACATTGCGTGGCATGGAGTTCGTGTGACTTCGGATTTCCTGCATTTTGGTTATATTATTGCCTCTGGAATGTATTACAATATCGGTAATCATTTGATTGAATTCACCAATCAAATTGAGCTGATGGAAGGCAGACAACTGTCGAAAAATTTAAAAATTCAAGTACTGCGTATTTTTTCTAAGGAACTGGATAGATGTGCAATTTTATATTCGAAAATATTTAAAATCACCAAAAAGTTTCACAAAATGTTTACATCTTACATACTTTATTTACTAAGTGTGCAAATTATTGTCACTATTTCGAATATTCATTATATATTTGTGAACTATTTGACTACGGAGAAATTTTCTTATAATGCTGTTTTTTTAATGTGTGTGTGTATTTCTGATTATGTAGTTTTCATTATATTGATTGATTTGGTTACGAAGCGCTCTAGAATTCCACAACAACTCACATGGGAATACTTGTTTTGTGACATCAATAATCAATGGGACAAAAGTGTAAGCATTTCTGAAGAATTTAATATCTTTTTCAAGGTGAAGTGAAATAATGTCAAAAGTTTTATAATTTTAAAGAGATTTTTTTTTTTTAACCAAAAATGTATTTTTACCAAAACGGTTAATTTTTACAAAAAGAAAATAAAACAAAATTGTTGAAAAATTTTCATTGATTTTCTTTTACGTCCTTTCATTTATAAAAAATGATGATTTTAAAATGTTAATAATTTTTTTTGCAGGTTGACTGTTTTTTGAATCAACTGAAACTAGAAACCTTAACTTTTGATATATTTGGTTTATATAAAATTAATAATCAGTTATGTTTGACGGTTTTTTCTATTGTAACTGCATATTTGATTTATTTAATTCAATCAAGCATGGTGGTGTAACTCCGATTACAATAAATTTTTATTAAAAATAAAATTTATAATTTTATCTTTTATTTGATACTAGCTGAAAGCTGTCACGCTTTTAAGCGCCACCTATTGAACATTCGTCAAACTCTGTAAAACTTGTCAACTTTCAAATCCAAAAAAAAATTTATAAGAAACAGTAGGTGTGGCATTGGGTGGATTTGCAAAAAAAAAATACACATGCTTAAGGTTTAAGAGATTTTAGTTTAAAATTTCAACTTTTTAGGGATGGAAAGTAAGTATGAATATAAGAAAAAAGTAGGCAATAGGTGGATTTCCAAAAAACTACACAATATCATGGTTTTGACTCCAAATCAGATTTATTGTAAATATGTACATTTTCAACCTTCTAACGAAGGAAAAGTTGACGTTATATGGGAAAATAATTAACAAATGTCAAGGTTTACGTTGAAGAGATTTTAATTATACAAAATTTCAACTTTCTAAGGATATGAAGTAAGGTTGCAATTCAGATATAAAAAAAGTGGGCGTGGTGGATTTCTAAAAAAGTACAAATGTGTTAGTGTTTGCTCAATACAGATCTATTTTGAATTTTCAGACTTCTTAGGGTGTTATATATATACGGATAAAATATACTAAGTCAAGGAAAGTAGGCATAATAATGGGCGGGATAAATAACACCAGTTATGGTTTAGGTTGAAAAAAGTTTAATTTCAAAATTTTGAAGTTTTAAGGATGTTTAATAAGCAGAAAACTAAAATATGATAAAAGTATGGGCTTTGTAGTGGGCGAGATTTAATGAAATCACTTTCTAAACTAGCGAGATGGTGCTAATAGGAGTAGAATTTATTATGTATGTTAATTGGGCTTTTTGATCTTTTTTTTTTATGCAATTAATAAAATAAAATAATCCACATTTTTTTAAATTATTCCCGACGTTTCGTTGGTTACTTTCCAAGTTCTTCACGGGGTATTTTTTTATTGGACCTATAACGTATTACAATTTTTGAATCTTATATAGTTATTGGTTTGAATTTTGTTTAACTTACTATTGTCATTTATATTTATAATTTTGATTTAATCTTTATAAGAATTTTTTTTAATTGATTGAATTTAACATTTATATTGCACTATTAGATTTTATTAAACGGAAAAATAAATAAATAAATAGATTAAAAAACAAAGACAAAACAAAAATTAACAACTATTATCAAAGACTTGTTTACTTTATGAGTAAACTTTTTTAGCGAAATTCGTTAAGCAGTTTTCGAGTCTACAAGCCTCATACAAACTTACCTTAATTTTTAAATATTGTAATGAACATGAATGCCAACAAATTATATCATTTCTATCGTAGGAAATAAATACAGCTATTTTTATTATATTTGTATTTCATTTTAAAATTAAATATGTAATTAATTTAGCTTGTTTGACTGTAATGGGAAAATAATCCAAATAAATTCTTATACAATCTACTTTCTTTCTCATGCACTGTCTCTGAAATCAAATCAGTAGATGTATCAACATTTGTCAAACCAACTTCTTAAACTTATCACGTTGCCCATTAATCTTTGACATCCATTATAGGTGCTCTCCTATAATAATGTGACAACTTATCACATGGATTCCTTTTCGTGCTATCGTGAGTGAGTATCCTTCGTCACTTTTTCAAAGAAGACGAGACCCTGCATCAAGTTCAAGAACATCGAACTCGAGGTGAAAAATCTAGCATCATATCCTTTTGCCCTCTATCTCACTTAAAGCTATACTACATAGGTAGTAAGTACATATATAGCTATTTTTCTTTGTCTTCATCATCAGGCAGAACATCCATTGAAGTGTGCAATGAAAAATGTTGGTAATTTTGATCGAGCGAAAGTTAAAGGACGCTTAAGAGTGCGACACACGCACACATTCCAATGGACGGACCATCAGACCATCATAGTATAGTGATGTGAACCTATAGCTAGCATCGCTTTCGTGGTAAGGATGAAAAATCGAATTTAACATTTCGGTTCGTAACATCCTGTCACACTATCAACACACAGAATGAAACAAAAGGAATTTCATTTGTAAGATGTTTCAACGTTGATGAAATGGTGTCACATCAGTCATTCAGCTAAGTTAGAGTTCAAGAATGTTATACCTTCTCGTACTATGCTCCTGAAAGGTTGCGTGTAGAATAGAAAGTACAAGTGACAATTTACTAATCTGTCACTTAGGCAGGAGGGTTTTTTTGTTTTTTTTTTAAAGAAATTTAGGACTCTTTGAGTAGCTACATCACGCACTTTGCTCTCATGGTATGTCAGAGATTAATGATGGCTGGCGAGGCGCGAGATCAACTCATTTTCCAAATCACCATCACCAGCTAACGAGAAAAAAGGAGAATAAATATATTTGTATTAATTATTTTGACAGGACTGACTTTGCGGCGGCGGCGATGGTTGCAGCATTAATCTTGGTGACAATCAACTGACAAATAGCTCTTGGAAAAATGGAGACTGACACTGACAGTGATTCGTTGGAGGAGAATCGTAATAGGTAGACTAACCTACACTACAGTTGAGTTGGGTCATTTTTGTTTATTTATTTTTTCGAAAACGAGATACACCAACATCGGACCATTTTTATCGCTACATAATTATTATCTTTTCGATCTTAAAATCCGTGTGCATTCCTGCTGTGACGTTGTGAGGTGTGGATCCCTTGAAATATTCCAAGAAGCCATAAAGTATATTTGTCAAATTGTTATAAATGAAATACCTAAGTTGAAGGTGTGATAAATGTTGCGGCGAGCGTAGGAGTGTATGAGTTAAAAGAAAATACGTTTTCTTCGAACAAGAGTTAGGTACTCATTTATAAATCTCTTTTTCCGGTTAAAAGGACTTAGTATTTAAAAGATAAGGAAATTTCATTGAAATAAATTTGTAGTTAACAGTTCGACTAACTAACTATATCTAAATTCCATCATCGAATTAATTTTATTCTAAGGTACATTGAGGTTTGAAATTATTTGAAATAAAGTGCACCACTTAATCCCGTATAACAATTTTTCTTTCTTTTTCCTCATGAAAAAAGTTGGCAAAGGGTATCAGCAAGTATACGCACTAACTTAGCTTCATTAATTTGTAAATTTCACAAGTGCATTGAATTTAATGTCTTATTAATATATTTCTAGTACTAGCTGGACCGCCCGGCTTCGCACGGGGATAGACAAATTTTCCCACTCAGCTTGAAATGATTATCTGTATCTACTAAAAATGTTTTTCCGGGCTACAGAATAAAATACTGCAGATCTAAAAACTGCAACCCTGGTACAAGTTTATGCAAGCCAATGCAACCAGGGTGAGAGGCAAACGTTCTATCTTTCCTGTAATTTTTTGTTGAACAGATCTCACTTGGACTAATCGGTTAACTAGTGCGGACCTTGTCAATTAATACGCTAAAATAGGGCTAAGTCTTCTATTTCAGCAGTATATAGAATTTGTATTATTAAAGAAACCTTCATTACCTATTATTTTATTTTAAAAATGTTAATAATTTGTTCAAAAACTGCATTTGTTTTTAAATATTATTCCAATAAAAATTAACTCTAAAATGAAACCCCATTCCACTTTCCAATTGGTAATATTTTGGCATATGACATTAGTTCGGTTCAATTCATTAGGTCCGTTAACAATTTTTTTTTTTGATATCTATTAAATAACAGCACATCTTTTATTTTTATGCAATTTTTATAAAATCATTACTGCACAATTCGCTGTCGTTTGACGTTTAACTAGAACGAAATTGGAATTTATGAAATTCTATAAAATTTTTTACTTTATTTTCTCAGTTCGCAGTTCGCACTGCTTGTCGCTGATAACTGTAGATTTCATACGGAGAAGAGGTAAAGAAAATGGCAAAATGTCCTTTCTTTATCATCCAAGTGTAGGTAGGAATCTAGCACATAGAGAATATTAGATCGAGTGGTGATAAAAGCTTTTCATAAATTGTTTCAGTGACAGTTAGGCATTGCTTACCGGGGTTTCCTTTGCTTGAAACCGATCTAATTTTTGGTTTAGAAATTATTACGAACCTTAGCCAGATTATTATTGTTATTAGTATTATTATTTAGTATTTTTTTACAAAGGATTTTCATTAGAATTTCGTGCCTCTGACTTCCTCTTCAAGTTACTCATTGGACAAGGTTCTATAAAAGAAAAAACTTTGATTTTAACTCACTACTATCGAATTATTTAAAAACAATTTGGTGATAATATTATTTTAAAATTTAGGATTTTAAATGGGCTTTTCAAGATTGTGTCAGTTGAGACATCTTGATTCTTTTCTGTGAAATAACTTATTATAACTTACTTATGCTGATAAATCAGTAATATAATTAATCCATCACAACAGCTAACATCGTTCGAGTTATTTATGCTATACGACCAAAAATGCTCATTCGTTAATTATTCATACTTTGGGAATGTGCTTGTTCAAGTCAATAAAACCTGTCAAATAGCATTTTAATAAAAGAGAGAAAATACTCATCAAACACCGGCATGATGGCACCTCATTAAACAACCCCATTTAATACCGTTCAAAATTCATAAAAATCAATTAGAAATTTAAAGAGCCGAAGTCTATGATAATAGTCAAGTTCCATTTCCGGAAATCACATGCTCAGATCAGTGAAAGGCAATTAACAAAAAATAAAACTCCAGATAGTAAATAGTTAAATAAATATCTTTCATCAGTTCTGTATTCACAAATTGAATTCAACCAGCCATCATCATCATCATCAACCCAATAGCCAATTTCAAATTCACATAAGCACAACTTCTGCCCAGTGAATCATAGCATGAATAGCATCTCCATCGCACAGCAACAAACTCTCTCTCTCTATAAAAAAAAGAACCTTCCACATAGAATGACAAATTTTATCTCTGATTTTTGCATTTGACGTTCGGTGCGGTGGTCGCTGCGGTACATCAGCTTCAGTAGCAGAAGCAGCCAGTGCGCACTGCCCATCGAAGCCAAAACCGACCACCGCACCGCCCGCCCAATGATAATAATTTATGCAAATGTCAAAATGAAAACCATAATTAACGATATACAAATGGAAATAAAAAAAAGGCCTTAAATTCTTGGTAGGTAAATATCTTGTTGAAGAAAAATTGGATTAGCATTCCCGGTGATTTGGTTGGCTTTTGGGCTAACAATTTACGACCTAAAGTCCACCTTTATCTCGCGTATACAACTATCGGACAAGCATTTGACAGAATTCCATATGCAAATCGAACAAACCTAGAGTGGCTGTCAGTTTTGTATATGTTTCGTCTAAGTTCCTTGTGTTGTGGGTTTCTGTTTGAGGGGGCAAAATGTAAACGACGCGACGTTTCTAGGGTTCCTATAGCCAGCTCCTCCATGCGCGAAGCAATGATTTAGGACTAATTAAGTTGTTTTATCGTTTATTATTGAATTTGACAATTCTATGGCGGCCACATGGGACGGAAATAAATTATCCCTCGTAATTAGATGGGGCGATCGCGTTCAAAGTGGCTGTTTTTTGTCTTTGTTTTGTTTCTCTGATGGGTCTCTGTTTCCCTCCTGTTTGTTTTTGTCCTACCACTTCATTATGCGGTGACAGCAATTTATCTTCGAAACCAAGCCAACGACGACAACAATGACGCCAATAATGGAACGATCTAGGGCAAAGTTGACTTTCTAGAAATTGGGAATGACAATAGAATACAGACACTCTGAAAAGTTGGAGTAATTGGGCGTGTTCAGTGGAGAGATTTTGTTAATCTCAATTAAGGGTGCGTGCAAACGAAAAATTTATCCTCATCCTCTTCGTCGTTGACGTCGTTGTCGAGTGATCTTTTCGTGGGCGGAATGTTTTTTAAACGCATAAATTAGGTGCGAGATCTTGAGAGAGGTTTTCATATATAGAGTGTCGTGGGCGTGTTGAGTTATCTTTTTGTTATATGTTGGGGGAGAAGACGTATTGTCTGGGATGGGAAGCATCTGTTCTTCGCAATCATATGTACATTTAACTTACATCCTTTGGAAAATTGATTAACAAAGAATCTCGCAGTGCGAATGTGAAGGATTGGCTTAATACTTCTCGATTAGTCCGATTACATCAGCGCAAGACGACCGACCATCATCATAACAGCTACTATGGGCTTACGCATAAAAGACTACCTGATGTGATGCCTTATTATACAAATACATAGAAGGTCATATGAATAGACGCGGTCGTAGGTACCTACTGCTGACTTTGGGTGCGAACATCGTAAACAGGCAAATGATTAATGGTCTAACCTAGCGCACTTAACATGACCGCGAGTTTAATCTTGAAACCACTTCTTATTTTGCAATTTACAGTCTAGCTGAAAAGTTTTGGGTCACTTAATATGAAACTTAAAAGTAGTCTGAAGTTTTTTTGGAATTAGCATTCCTTAGGAATTTTTTGCTACAAAACTGTACGAGTGTACGCTTCCAAATATTTTTATCAGTCAAGGCCTCAAGGGCAATTATTTTTTGAATGTCACTATATCCAGTTTTCCACTTCCGTTGTTATCGATTGCGATTTGTAATGTATTTTTTTTTTAATCTTGCGTTTAGCTTATCTGCTTTTAAATTGGGTTGATATTTTTTGTAGTTGGATTGTGTGCATGTAGATTGTGATACATATATTCTCGAATCTGTAGTTGTATATTTTGTTCACTTACTTGTGATACCGCTGTAGTTCGTATAAGCACTGTAGAAGTTAAAAGTTACGGCGACAAGCAGCAAAAATGTAGCGTACAGTTAAGCAAACTTCAATTTCTGCTACAGCTTGGAGACCGAACTGCTATTGGAGCTGCAGCGAGAATTGCTGTCAAAATATTTAATACACACAAATTCAATGAAACGAACACAACGCAATGCAGCTGCAAATGGAGCTGCAGTCGGTGCTGCAAGAGTTATAACTTTTCAAGTGCAACACTTTTAACGTTTCATTTCAATTTGTATGTAGAAAAAAAAAGCTTGAAGCTTATTTTGCTTATATATTTCTCAACAAAAATATTAATTAAAAGAAAAATATCGCAAATACAAAAAGTGGATAGTAAGAACGCGATTGTTTTTTTTTTTTGTTTTTATATAATATAGAAAAAGCTGTACAGCTGCATTATGGGTAATCAATTGCGTTCAGCCAGTTATATTTTTACATTTTTTTACGAAAATGCCCTTTAAAAAAAAGAGGCAACAGATAAGCTAATATAAGAGGTTCCTCTCTTTGACTTTATAGCAGAGCATGACTTCTGAAAAAAAAAGTTTGTTTATTTTCATCAATTGCATTACTTAGTACACCAATATTGTCTCCTGTAGAGTGTGGTGCTATTTTCTAATCGCAAAAACAAAGTCCCTTATTTTTCGTTGGTTGATTATTTTAGTAAGAAATTCATCAAAATACTTACCTTTAATAAATAAAATGGCTTATGATTCCTCGGTCCTAGCTTTTCAGTAGAAAAATTTGTCCTCATATACGATGCTACAAAATTTATACTAGACTATTTAAGGGATATATATATATAGAATAAAAATAAAAATACTCTTTTAAATTAAATACTTCTGCTCTTAATTTTTTTTAGTGGTGATGTATGGCAACTTTTCAGTGCGGGGTTACTAAACGAATCATGTAGTTATCATCATTACTTTTCCTCAAAAGAAATAAAAAGTCCACTAATTCTTATTTTCAACAAAAACAAAAATCCTCATTCCATTTCTTCGAAAAACTTAACGCACATACTGTTTATTGTTTGCACGATTCACCCTGAGCCCCAAACAGCGTCAACGGCCATCGTGATAATCTTTGAAGACTTCTTTGCTTGACTTCGAAGTCATCTACCCTGGATGGATGGGTATAAAAGGGGAAGAAGCCTTTTGCTAAGTAAGAGTTATTATATTCATGCCCCTTTTCGGTGAAGATATCGCGCGTAGTGCAGCAGTCTAGCGCATGAAACAAAATGATTAATGGTCAAATGTCAGGATGACAAATGGAATCACAAGATTCGTTTTATTTATCAAAAAAATAAATATATTCTCAAGTCAAGCCTACCCTTTATACATATATATGAGATCTAAAACGAAATGAGCTTATAAAATGCTATAAAACATGGGGGAGACAACAACGTGTATAAGAATTAAGAACCCAAAATAAACCTGCAAAGACAGCAAAACGTAAATAAAAGATTTCTTATTCTAAAAGTAAAAGGGATACCACCAGCAGCCCCACCCTCTCTTATTCCCCTATTTTCTTCATCGAAAATCCTTGACATAGACAAATGCACTCATCGCAACTTGACAAAGTAAGTCAACTCATGATGTTCTCCTTCCTCGCTATACCTATATCTAAATTTCTTCAATGAAGATCCGATTATAAAAGCTTCATGATGTGCCTCGTCAAGGGTTGGGAGATTTATAGAAGCTTTGTCCCTGCCAAAGAAAAAGACACCTTTCCTTCCAATTTTACCTAAGACTATATATGCGGTCGGAAATTTCTAATTAAACTGGAACTAGAACAGGAACCGGTGCCAGGAATTGTAATCTTGATTTATCTCATTGTTCTGCCAGAAGAACATTACTCGTTAATATGATGGGGTGCTCGGGCTCCATAAGATGAACTGGAAAGGTATATTAATATTCCGCTTCCTTTGACATAAAAAGGGGTGGTGGCGATGTGTTGATGGCGGACTCTAGTTATTTGTCACCGCTTGAAATGTAATGAATTCTGCGAGAACATCTCATATAATTTATGTACCCAGTTAATTTCCGGGATGAAGGATTCTATAAGATTCGCGATATGAAGGACAATCATGTTTAATTTAAAAAAAAACAAAAATTTTAAAACTTCTAACGAAACAGTTTATTAACGTCTCTGCTGGACAAATTTAATAATCATGAAGTTCGACCACCTTGACTACCCGCGTGCCGGCTGATTGAGTATTAATCATGAATGACTTGAAAAGATGAGAATGTCATAAGAAACTTTTTTTTTATTTTAAAAGGTAGAAAGAACACATATTTGATTTTCTTTGTCCTTCTATCACAGCAGAAGTTTGAACTCATGGATATTAAAAAAAAAAAAAAATTCCAACACACTTTGCCGGCGACCAACCGACGACGACGCGACGTAGCGGTCGCAATATTGGAAAACAAATCGCATTTATCAACCGCACAAGCGAATCGAATTGAATCTCCCAAACAACAACCACAAAACTGACAAATTGACGATCGTTAATTAAGTTGAAGAGATTTTATATGCGATGCATGTCAAAATTTATCTTACGGATAATTTGTCATTATGTCTTCTTTTTATAAAGAACTCATGATATCATTGGGGGCTGTGACAATGGCTTGATGGTCTTCACCCCTGTTTTGTTTGCTTTAAATTTTGGCCTCCTACAATAATCGAATATCTCGAATAGCAAGTGTTTGGAGACTCAATTTGCCGCTTCATTAGCAAACAATATTAACTTCAATGGATTGGGAACAAAATATAATAATAATAAAATAGCTTGAACCATTCTCCATCGAATTTCACAGTTTGAACAGAGAAGAGTAGGTGGTTTTTTCTCGCAGTTCTGATACACGTGTATAGGAAATTATTTAAGAAAATTTTTAAATTAGTTTATTTTAATTTTATTTTATTTTATTTAACGTCCAAAGTCCCCACTATTAATTGCACCCCGATATAGTTAGTCAATAGTCATATGATTAAACTCAGGTAACGTTATATACGAATAAAAATAACGCTTTCCAATCACTGTCTTTGAGTAAGTATATGAGGTATACATAAAGTATCTCTTTACAAAACACATTTATCACTTTAATTCATATTCATGTACTTAATGGTACAAAGGCGTTAATATATTGGACGAGTGAGAACGCTTTTAAAAGGTGGAACGCTTTTTTAGGTGGCACATATAGGCTGGGAATCGAACCCAAAACTTACACAATAACCATAATGACAATGGCTACTACATATAGTGTTTTTAAATACCTAAGACTCGTTAGCAATTAAGATATTTTGGTTTTAAAGCAGATATTTTGCTTTACCTAATTATCAATTTCACTTTGGGCCTACCACAATATCGAGCCCAAAATGCCTGGCTACATGAACGCGTAACCAACAATATTTAAAATAGAACATTAGGTACTTAGGTCGACGCACCGATGGTGTATACGTATAGTACGCCAGCCGGTACCCTACACCTTTTCTGACACTTCTTGAACGACATCTTGTTTACGACATTTACGCCACACCGACTCAAAACCCGTTACGGTTTCAAGACCCTTGAGTACCAAGGCCGGCACCCTACAACACTTCTGACACCTCTTGGACGACATCTTTACATTGACAACGGATCTATTTAACAACGAAACTCACGCCACTAAAACATCGACCTTGTAGGCATATCAGCCCCTGCACCCATGGCTTCTCCAAGATCCATCAGTACCAACCCACAACTGACTTCTCTTTTGTTGATCACGAAAGCGATCAACCACTGCATTTTTCACCCATGGCTTCTCCAAGATCCATGAGTACCAACCCACAACTGACTTCTCTTTTGTTGATCACGAAAGCGATCAACCACTGCATTTTTCACCCATGGCTTCTCCAAGATCCATGAGTACCAACCCACAACTGACTTCTCTTTTGTTGATCACGAAAGCGATCAACCACTGCATTTTTCAACCTTATACACAACATAGAGACTAATGGCTTCCCCGTCGGGTAGGGCGGACCTCACCGATAACCTATAAACCATACTAGATAAGCCACGATGAAGGTGTCTCCCCGTGGAGGCTTGGTTTTGAAGCAGCGGGAACTATATGATATGGGCCACCAACTAAGTGGAACAACCGAGTTACGTGAGCGGTACAGAGAATTAAATAGTATCTACTCAGGATTCTCAAAGCTGGTTTCACAATCCGACGGAAAAAACAAGAAGTAGTCAGCGTGGCGAGTTGTCTTCGAGTTCGAATTGTCTTCTCTTGAAGCCAGATTCTCAATCTCAAACAATAAAAATTTACAATATAAAGTGTTTCTTCGTCACGTCATGACAAAACGACATTGTTCAAATCAGGAATTTAAGAGAGGACAGCTACAAAGGGAAATTGGCGACTTCTTGGTTCGAGAGGTATATCGTAGTAGGTACTATCCAATTTTTCTGCTTTTTCTATTAGACATTTCGAAGTACTCTTAAGTCTTTACGACAGACAAAATTTTCAATGTTCTTTGAACTTATTTAGGTTTTTTGGGCTTTAAAAGATAACAAAACTACGAAGAGAACTCGTCACACTTAAGTCTCGTTTTCTCGTCTAAATTTATTAAGGATTTGTAACTTGGTTCATTTCTGTTCGTCCAAAAGAAAGTAACCCCCGGTAAATATAGAAGTTCCTTAAATACTGTCAACAGCCGTAGGAACACCAAGCTTAGAAGTAAAGTACCTTAAAGTGCAAAATATTAATATAGTGTAAGCCAATAAGTTTTAATACCAAACATTTTTTCAACAACATTTTATTCTTCTATTTAACTTAAATATCCTAAATTTTGTTCTCTGTTATTTAATAAAATAAAGCACAGAACCCGCTTAAAAGTGATATTTCACTTTGAAAGCAATGTACACACACACACAAAATATGTATTACTAAACCCAACAGATATTGCAAATATTTTTCATTTTATTGCTTTGCGCAAAGAAAAGGAAAAGTTTCAAGCTAATTAAATACCATTTTAGGCCTTTTAACGCACACAACCGAGCTTACGATGCCCGCATCCATTCATCCTCATATTATCCTGCAACAAAAAAAAGGGAAGAAAGTAAAAAAAAAATTACTTGATAATTAATTTTCCAAACATTCTTTGGCCAGTGCTGCTCTATAGCACCGTCAGCGTCGTTGTCGTCTTCGGAGTCCCCGATATCCTCAATCCTCGTCGGAGTTCTTCTCGCAATCTCACGCAATCATCCGTAGGCCAAAGTTTGAAAGGCTGCCCTTATATTTCTGGTGCGTGTGGAGTATATTTTTTTTTTTGTGTTTCTTGTGAAATAAAACAACAACAAAAAGGCAAGAACTTATAGCAACTTGACTAACTTTTGATTACTCAACTGTTGTAAATTCCTTGCCCCACCCAATTGCCCCTTTTGCACTGATAGACAAAAATACGAAGGTACATAATGTATAGTACATACAGCCAGATACAAAAGCTTCCCTTCTTTTGCTAAGCGAGTGTCAGGATAATCTATTGAGTTGAAGCAATAAAGAAACCGAGCTCGAAAGGAACGACGCTGCAGCGGAAGGAGGTAAATTTCTCATTAAGGAAACTTTTATAGTTGCAGAGCGCTTCCATCTTTTTGTCGTTCACAGTCCCCAACCCCAAATACCCCATCCCTGTACTTATATAGGATCCTGGCGTTAAAGTCGAAACAAAGAGATACAATTAAACAAGTGAAAGAAAGGAGTTCTGGGTCTGGGTCCGGATCTGAAGCCCTGAGGGACCTCGTGTCTCCCGCTCCATATATACCGCTGTATAGGTCACCTTCTTCTACTCTATAAATACGAGTAATACATCATTCGGATCGATGAGCCGCCGAACGGTGGCGCTCCTGGAGGATGAAACTTTTATGCTCCGCGCAGTAAGCATGGGAAAGTAAAATTAACAAAAACAAAGAAAAAAAAAAAAAAAAACGTCGAATCCTCGCAAGTTGTCGACACTTTTCCGACGTGACTTTGTTAAGAAGTTTTTTAAGTTTACTCGCACGTTCACAGGATTCCAGATTGCTAGGATTTCGATAGCCAACTTTAAGGAGGAGTATAACCTCCTTGGCAACCTATCTTGGCTATATATGTATATGCACCAGTATAAGGCTGGAGTGGAACGTGGCGCACGGTATAGAACGTGTTGCTTGACTTTCGTATAAGAATACGTTTGGTGTTGTATAGTAAGTATCTAAACATGCGGGCCAAATAATCGTAAGTAATGCTCATTCTGGGAGGATAACTCGAAAATGCAATAATTGTTTGTTTTCAATTTCCTCGTAATTTTTAATGCCAAAGTAGGAGAACCCAACACTTGAAAAGGTGAAACTAACGAGTGGAGGCTTTTGTTTTCAAAGAAGGGATAAAGTTAGGTAGGTATGAGACTACTAGATACGTGATTAAGAAGCTGTTGAAGAGCATAATACAAATACATACATCAGAAGACTGGATGAACTCTGATTTATGGCTGAAGTTTTATTAAATGGATTAAGATTGAGAGTATAACACTAAGGTACTTAGGATATTTTAAAAAAATATTGTTATTTATTAATTTTCATTAAGTTTGTTTTTAAAGTAAAATACGTGTCTGTTGAGAGTTTAAAGTCCTATATAAATCAAATTATACGCATGCTATAAGTAAAGTTAAAATAAATCAAATAAAAGTTTAGTGGCCCCAAGAATTCGGGCTGATAAAATCAACAAAAAGATACACTTTAAGGAATTAAGAACCAAATTTGAAAAAAAAAAAAAATGGAATCGTTATTTCTTTTATTAACACAAAATTTTACATTTATTTTTCTTACACAGGGTGTCTCAGACTCAATACTTAGAATGTGTTTTCGGTACAATTTATATGTTTTCCTTCTTTGTCATATTCTTTTGGTGATATAGCTTTATACTATAGCCGTGTTTTTTGAAAAAGTAAATAGCCAGCTCAGCAGAATTATTACACGTAACAAATAAAAGTGATTATAAATATTTTATTATTGTTTGTACACAAATTTAAAAATTTTGCTGAGTTAATATTATACACTTTTACTAAAACAGGGCTAATTTTAATTATTTAAGAAGATTCTCTTTTTACATTATATTAATTTGTTCTTTTCTTTGGTCTCCTAGAAGATTTAGTTTTACTTCGAACTGCGATAGCAAATTTAAACAAAAAGACAACATTAGTATACAAAGACTCTTTTGGCTTATATATCTTTTTAGAAAAGAATCTTAACTGTTACGACTTAAGCGCATGCAAGTTCAGAACAATTTTATATTTAAGTTACCGTAACAACAAATTCCATAAAACATATTATACCTACATACATAGGTGTCAGAAGTGGGATACAACAATTGTTCAAGTTTGTTATGCTGATAACTACTAGATTCACTTTAAGGAAAAAAATAGAATTCAAAGAGTAATACAAAGAAGATTTGTGTAAAACATAAAATTTTTTATATATATCACTGTGAAACAACGAAATGTTAAAATTTTAGAATTTACCTAAAAAAATCTGAGAATTTTTCAGCAATTGGTAACAATATGTTTTGTTATCATTTCGTCAACAGTACATTTTTGGGTCCTTGGTCCCGCTCACACAACCTTTTTGCTCCCCTTGGATTATGTTCGGTCGCCAAGAAAATGCCTATGTCAAGTTTTTTTTCTTGAATGAATTAAGAAAATAAAGCTTTTTGGAAATTTACGAATGTTGCTACAAAATTCTACTTTTTACCAGTAAATTCTAGAATTTACATATTTCGAGGTTTTAAAGTAACATATACGGTGCAGTGTAATAAGCCCCATCAAAGTAAAGCCCATGTGTCTTAAGTCCCAAAATAAAAGGAAATAACATTATTTTTCAAATAGAAACAAAAGCTTTAATTCTTTTTTTTTTTAGGTTTTAATTCGAAGAATCAAGGAAAAAACTCATTCAGTAAAGAACAAAAAAACGATTTTGGATCTTTGGGTGGCCTGCTTCGCGGTTTCCAAGGATTTTAACCCCCCTTTGGGTCATCTTCCCAAACCTTACTATTCGAAATCCATTTCGGAAGTTCAATGCAAATGTTTTATACATTTTTTTGTAGAATATGACTATATAAACATACATAATATATATAATTTATATATAAAACTGTGCAGTTACGTAACTTAAGCTGGTCAAAGAACAAGTTTTAATTTCTTCTTTTTTCCATTTTCAATAACATCCAATTTCCGTTTGAATCATTTAAATGTTTACCAACAATTTATCTTGATTAGTTCGACCAATTTGAATAAACGTGTAAGCCCTTTTAACGAAGAATAATAATAAATGCCCTCCGGGCTTCCTGTCACTCGAAGAAAAACGACTTCTTAATGCCAAACATTTATACAAAAATCACCATACCAATCGGACATCTTCAAAACAACTATTTATAAGAGATACTACTATGTAAAAAATAAACGCGATGCGGTATAACGTATAACATTATCAACATCTTACAACCACTAGCCACGTTAACTAGGCAACCTAATTTGGGATGTACCCTAATACGACCACCATCATAATATACTGTCGCATCACCTAATTAACGTGTCTCTCCAGGGGCAAACTCAAAGTCGAAGCCAACAAACGACAGTGAAATTTATGTGAGCTGAATCCTCGAGGCACACAAAATGCCAGTTCGCTTTCGGGAACAACTTAATCCCATAGCAATAATTGGGATCATGACAGATCTCTAAAAGTCAACAGCGCATATTTTATTTTTGATTTTTTTTTTTACTCGTAAGTTTGGGTCTAAAGCTGATTTATATAAAACAAAAATTTGAATTTAAGTGTCATCGTGATCGTGAACTTCTTCTCTATACGTTGAAATCTATAAGGTATGGTGGCCATGTTGGGTAGACTCAGTGACAGTTCCAAGGGCGATCAATAAATCTTTGCTCGCATGATGCTTCTGTCCAATCGATCACTGACCGAAACCAACGAGCGATGACTGACCAAAAAGAGAGAAAAGCTCCTTCACTTGTCATCATTCATCGCGTTTGAATTTCTACCTATTCGAAGAAACCCTTGTGTTCTACTCGAGTAGATCTCCGAAAAACTGACGGATTGTTATTCGAATTCCTATTGACACTTACTGATCAACGATCGCGGCGAAGCGAAGACGGCAGAATATTACATATATTTTTTTTTGTTTCATCAAAATTCCCTCGAATTAATCCAAATACAAACTATAGATGCTTATCGCTTGGAGATTAATAACTTTAGTAACGGTGATTGATGGCAAGAGGCCTTCAGAGAAAATCACGAGTACCTACTACAGCCTATATAAAGCTGAAGAAGTGTCCCGCCTTGACTTGGCCCTTTTGAGTCTATAATTGATCTTGATTGATGCCGGATCAATTGTGAGAGGCTATATATGATGGGTGGAAACGCATTTTATTGACCATTCACTTTAGAGTGCAGGTTGCACGTCCTCCGGCTACGCAATAATTACACATCTGCGGGCAAGCAATGAAGCAAACTTCGAAATCGTTTGAAATTATTGAATTAATGCCCTGTAATTAGCGGCAATTTCTCTTGCTCCCTTTTCCTTTCTCATCGATTCAACACGATAACTTACAGTGGCTCACATTTGATACCGAAATTAGATTTATATTATCTTGTACTTTATTTTAGATCGCAAAAATCTGGGAATTAAAGTTGAATCTTGTGGCAAGTAGCGCCATATTTTTTAAACAAAAGTAAGCATAAATTTCATGCATTAATATTTAAGGGAGGGAACCCGAAATGTTTTCACAGTTGCGTTCTAAACCAACCTCATTTTTGAGATAACATAGAACGATGAATCCACCAGCCCATAAATGAGACTTAACCCTTATTTTGCTTGGAAGTAATAGCTTTATCCTCAATAAAAAGAAATTTTGCACAAAATTTTCTCAAATAGATCCACTGTATGACAAAAACGAATTGAAATTGATTTTTGACCGAATCCAGATTTAACGTGTTTCTTTGAATTGCTATGCAAATATTTAGGGAAAATGATCCAGAAACAGCACGCAGCGAAGCAATTTCGGCGACGGACTTAAAAGAAAATGACTTTTTAAAAAATTTTAAATTTTATTTGAATAAATTCAAACAAGTAAATATAAAATTATAGTTGTTGTTGAACATAGTTTGTGTATGTTTGTGTTTTTTTTACCCAACTAATCTTAATACAATAAATTTATTAATATTAAGGACTTACCCAAAAAAAAACCATAACTCTATGTGGACAAGAGCGTACTTGTGCGATGGATATATGTGGATATACGATTGGGTTGGCTCTTTCGAGTTTTAATTGACCAAATTGAGCGTAATTGTTATTAATTGTGTACGCAAAGTGGACTCTAATTAAATTGGTATATTCCTACAATATGTGTGTAGGATATATACGGTCTGTGCATACATGTGTTTATACTTTTGTAGTGCCCAATTAGGGGAGGACGTACCCTATATAGTATAGAACATGAACAATGTATACTCGACCTAAGAGTTAAGGCAGATTGTTGAGCACTCATCAATCTCTTTTTTTCAGGATTTGTTATGTTTCATTTTTTTTCAATTTCTTTTTTTTTTAGACACATATTGCAACATAATAATTTTTTTCAGGATAGGAACATGTTTATGTGTTGTTGTTGGGTTGTTATAGTAATTGCAGTGCGTTGTTGCACGTCACTGTATGTGGTCATAAAATTATATGTTCTGTCTGGCGGACATCATGTCTTAATTGGGTACTTTTTGCATTGAGAATATTGAGGGGCACTTGGGATTTTGATGAATAATGTTTGAATGGGTTTTTGTTTTGATACAGATTGTTGCTTTGAGAGAAATTTTATTTTTACTTTTAATGACTGTTGTTATTTGTTTTTGATGAAAGTTAATTTGGAAAATATGGTTATAGTAAAATAAATGAAAGAGAAGAATAGAAGTGATTAGATACAGAAAATGTGTAGGTTTTTCATAAATAAGCACTTTAATTAGTGTAGATATGTAGTGTAACTAAAGTGAGAGAACAGAGAAAATTGTTTTTATAACTTTATTTTTAATTTGATGATTATGGATTGATAATATTAATGGTAATATTAATTTAATATTAATTAAATATATACTATTAATATTAAAAAATAGATTCTTATGAAAATAAAAACAAACTATAACATGCCTGAAATTAATCCACAAGAATTAAAAATCCTATAAACATTCGCCGTCCGTCACTTCACAATATTTCTCCAGCTGTGCATATAAAATTGAATTAAGGAAACGATTTGCATTCCTTTCGTTTGACAAAATAACTTCAAAATGACGACTCCATTACACCGAAGAAAAAGAAGAAGTCATCCAGGATATACAACACCACACCGTTTCTCTTCATTTTTCTTACTCCATGCGATACAGTGTTTCGGAAGAAAATCCTTCCTTTCCGGTTTTATTTGAGAAGGTATCCCATTTAATAAATAAAATGAAAAAAGAGAAGAAAAAAAAATACATAATATGAATTATAGGTACCCGTGCGAGTCAGAAAACCACAACATGGCTCCATTACACAAGCTAACAAGGACAGGCAACTGTATATATATGTATATCTTTGCTTCTTCATCCCCAATACCCTACCTATAATATTATTATTATTATTATCATCATCATTATATGAACGTCCTCTTCGTCATTGCTGAAGTTGAAACCTGGAGGAAGACACATCCTCGAATATTTACTTTGCTTCTTGTTCTTTAGGATTTCATTTTATTTTTCGTTTTTTTTTCTGCATCATCTTTGCTTGTAATCCGTGAACAACAATCACTCGTTTGCCTTTGTCCGGACGCCATAATCGCTGATTTACATCCACAATTAATTAAGAGTCGGTCTCGTACAGTGGATCGCCCGATGAGACTTTGAAAATGAAGATGCACATTCAGGGCCGCATTCGGAACAGGCCGTCTAGGATTGGACAAACTATATTTGTATTGACTTTATTTATAAAGAAATATTTAGTTTAAAAACATTAAAATGCTTAGATACTTCGATAATCTAGAACTGAAACTAGTAGGTACATAAATTTTAAGAATATTTCGACAATTTTATTGATTTGAATATTGTGATTTTAAATCGCCGATAGAGACAGAAAACTAAATTGATGGACTTAAAAGACTTTTAAAATACCTTTTCCTCTAAATAGTAAAGCATCAATAACCAACGAGGAAAAAATAAAAGAACTGCCAAGCGGAAAATGAGAACACACAAAAAATGAAATGGCAACAATCAAGCGCCCCTCAACTCCTAAGAAGAAGATAGTTGCTACATAGGTACCTAGTCATTTTTATTCAGTTCAATAAATAATTGGATTATGCTGTTATATGAAAGAACGACAACAAAGTACATAACATATAGATTACAACTAAGCTTTGAAAAAAATGTTCCCAAAAACCTCTTAAAATGAACTAATGAATCCGCTCCTGTGCTTATTGGGATTTAAAAAAATTAAAAACCGTCTGACCGTGGTATCAGAAATCGATGGTGTTCTCCTCCACTCCTAAGCAAATAATTCGAATTGATGGACCGTTTAAAATTAATCCAACGGTAATAGCTCGTATTTCATCTTAGGGAATCAGCGACACTCCCCATCAGCAAACTCCCTCGATATTTTTTGGTAGATTTTCGAGAAATAAAAAAAAAAAAAAAAAACAATTTAGCTGGTTGATGATTTAAAGGAAGAAAATATGGAACACCATAATAAACACACCCAACCAATGACTGCGGCTGTGGCTGTGGTGCGGTGCGGTGGACATATCATCAGTGCACTTTCTGCAAGACAAAGACGCCAGTCATTAATCTTCGCCTAATGTCGCCATTATTTTTAGCTCAGTGCGCTGGCAAAACAAGATCAGTTAACAGATTTAATCAACCCAGCTGCCGTAAATCTTTCTAATTACCCCGGGTCAGTCACGGCGCGCTGCGTCTCTCTGGTTATTATGACTCCAATATTTTTTTTTTTGTTTTTGTTGGAATCGCTCGACAGCATTCATAACGCGGCATAGTTCCCCTGGATCGGTTTCCATAAAAGTGACAAATGTTTAGCCATCAACAGGGGGACATTTCTCTGTTTGTTGACCGTTGTCGTCGTGGTATGATTGTGTCACAAAGCCCTGAGTTGATGACTAATCACAACATCAGCCGCACTCCATTGGACTTTTATAAAACCTTTATGTCAGTAATGAAGTGGAAGAGCGCGAGATCCTTGATGTGGCACAAAACAAAAACAAATCCTCGCCGACACGACGCACGACGACGATGACGAAGACGACAACACGGATGAATTTGACCATAATAATTACGGTGTGTGTGTGTTTTGGACAGCGAGTGACACGAATGAATGTCGAATATGAAGACCACCTTGTTTTTGCTGATGTTGCGGCCAGGTCATCATCATCTTCATGTTTTTCATTATTTCTAGCAAGGATAAAGGAGATCTGGTGTTCAGGTATTATTTTTTTTTGGTAGAGATATTAATCACATCCCACAATAATCGCATTAAAATTAACTGACGGTATGCTTCTGTGATAAATGGGGATACATAGCCTCAATGGACATCGTGTGCTGAAAATGATGATGACACAAAGGTAGCTAAGTGATATTTCCTTATGATGGTCATATTTATATAAAGCTTCAGTATATCAGCGTTTTAAGACTCATAACCTGCACTAATCTATCTATGTTTGACTTATTTCAAGCTCTGGAATGCAATAAGTCAAAGCAGTGAAATCTGACTCTGATACTTCTTACTATAAAAGATTTTGAATTGCGAATATATAGGGCGGTGTAACTGATGTTTTTTTTTTTTTTTGGAATCTGAGAAGCATTATTTTATTTAATTTTATTTTATTTTCAATAAAAAATTCAACTAATTAAGAATCGGATACACTTCTTCGGTAAAATCCTTTCTGGAAAAAATCAGTTTTAAATATTTAATTTTTGTGAATCGGAACGGAAAATGTTTGAAAAATTGAAAATACATATATATTTATACCTATCGTAAATTTTTAAGGTTACAATCTATGAATTATAAAGAGAACGGAAATCAGGGAATATGGGAATTCTGCCAAAAGCATCGGCAGCACAGGGACATGCTTTCAGAGGACGTATACAAACAATTATGAGTTAGTTAGTGACCTTATGACCAACCTCGGTGAGACATATGTAAGTCCACAATTTGATTAGTAAGACATAAGTCCGCAGTTTCACAACTTTTTGAATATTTATATAAACTTATTTAAAAAAAACTTCGCCTGGCTCTCTTCTTATACAACATACATCAAGCCCAAGAGGGGTGGAGTTATGTCCCTGCCCACCAATGTTGTGCAATGTTTATATGTACCATTGGATTTTTTTTATTTATATATTTCTTTAAAATAGAAGAATCAGATTAATTAAGTTTCAAAAATGAGTTTGGAACTAAAATTTAAATTTTTCTTTGCTTAAAATTATTTTTGAAACTTTTTAAACGGAGATATTGTAGGTACGTAATGTAATAAACCATATGTATAATGGTTCACTTTCGTACATGGAGGTCAGTGAAATACCTAGGTATATAAAAAAATTACATTTTAAAAAGTGTGATAAGGTTGTTTTCGTTAAGGTCACATTATTAATGTTTTTTTACAAATCGAATAACCTAAGCCCCTTGAGAGCGTTTCTGGACAGAAAAAAAAATCGAAAATAATCCAAATGCAAATTTAAGAATAGGAGGAATAATTTGTAGTTTAAAAAAAAAAATTTAGAGAACGAGGGGTTTTAATTTTTTTTTTTGGTTTTTGTGTCTCAATAAATTGTACTTGAGCTACCAATCTAGCTTCGCTTTACTAGGAAACTATCTATTCTGTTTATGTTGGCTTAGTTGTATAGAACCCGGTTGGAATAATAATGTGATGTATAGGTACTAAGAATCCGGTATTGTGTGTAATCCAAGGCAGCGACGTAAGCACTATCTCTCAAACACATGAATCTTTTCCATTTGAGATGAGATGAGATGAGATGAACTACAACGGGCATCCATAAGCAATTATCAGCCTGATGGGGGCCATGTCACAAATCACATTTACCCTGGTGTCGTTTCGTCAAGGGTCAGAGTACAATTGATCTGTATGCAGAAGTACAAATACTGATTGAACCAAATCCCAAGATACTCTACGCTTTTACTTGTCAGAGAATGTCCAATGCCCATGTGGCCCTACGATCACCAACTTGCGCCAGTTCTTTTCGTTCTTTTCGCTCCAGCTAAAGCAACGGAGTTCTAAATAGAATAGTCTCTATTGTCTGAAAGTTGATTTTCAAATTTATAACAATGTCGCTGAATCTTGTTGAACTAACGCTGCGAAAGAATTCTGATGACTTCGACTTTTGTAGCTGTTTTTTACGCATTTAGATCATCGGCGCACGCGATTGCCTGAGTTATAATACCATTCATCGCTGGTGTAAATACTGAATAGAATCGGCGAGTTAACCACTCCCTGCTGAAAACCATTTTTAATATTGAATACTGCCGTAGAAGTTACATTACGACTCTTGACAATAAACTTTATACCATTGAGCATGTCATAAAGCATAAATTGGGATGGACTTGATCACATGACCTCGGTAGCGCAATGCGAAGTGCATTGGCTCAGAGGGAACTTGGCTTGGTCCAACAGGGCATACAAGTTTTTTCAATTAAATTTGAACAATAACCAAGCACCACTAAAAAAGGAGTCTGTTGATCGGCCTGGCAGTCGTGATATAGCTATAACTATAAAAATCTTGGTGGTGGCTCACCCAAGTGTTGTTGTTTCATTCAAACCTTCAATATTAATATGATGGTGCGAAACCTTTTTTTTTTATAATTAGCACACACTCAAAGGGTTTTGAATACCTTTAATATGCCAGAGACACAGTGTGAGCATTAGGAAAAGAAAGAGGGGTTGGAAAGAAGATGTCGGTGTACATTGGTTTTGAATTCTTGAACAATGTAATGGCAGGGAAAGACAGAGTGAGGTAAGGCATGACACATTCGCATAGTATGGCTAAGGAACGAATATCTGTACTTCACAGTATGACCGAAGTTAGACTCAAGGGTAAACTGATGGGCATTCTAGAAGCGCGAGTATTACGTTTGAACTGTTTAAGGGGAAGAATGCAACTGGCTATTTCACTAGAGCATAGTCCGTTAAAATAACGGTAAAAAGGGTGAGGCAAGAAGAAACATTACGACGATCTTCGAGTGACGTAATTGAGTTAATAATGATATTGTCACCAATCATTTTCAAAGCTCTTCGTTGAGTACTGTCCAAGAGGCTTAAGTAAGTTACTGGAGCACCAGCCCAGAGATGGGAGTTATACTCAAGCTTTGAACGCCTAATTGCAAGTGTGTTATTACACAAAAACCCCTTATAAAAAGTGATTTACTTATTTTAAGCCTGGTCAGCTTTAGGTAAAGACCCTCTAACCATACGGTATCTAAGGCTTTCTCTGCTCCCTGAGGTAGATGTCGTAGTGGACTCCTGTATGTTTTATGTGTAGGTACTATGTTATACATATGTTTAATGTTTTTTAATAGTCGCTAGCGATATTATTACCAAATCTTGCTGAAAATTTAGTTTCTTCTTCAGAAGCATTTAAGGAATACACCATGAATTGTAACACAAAGGTGAAAAAAAGACACATGCCACTCCTAAGGCTATATATTATAACTACACTTCAACTTCAAACCAACCTGAACTTTAGTTATTTCCCTTTAATCCAGGTGGTGTTTTCGTAGAAATACCTGTGAGCTATTTCCAAACCCAACACTTTCCCAAAATTGATTTGGTACTTCGTTTTTTGTCAATTTTAAATTTATTTTTGTATACAAATGAATTCGATTCCACTTCTTTTGTCGGCAAAATAATATTTTGTGTGGAAGAAAGGATTGATTACCTTTAAGCCTGCGGGTCAATTCGATATCGCTCTCTTTGATATACCAACAAAAAAAAATCCGTAGGGTAAAACAAATTCTATGTAATCTAAGTTCTTTTTTCCTTTTTTTTTTCTTCCCTTTGAAATATAAGTCCTTTTTAACATTAACACCCACTTTCTTTGAGTTTCTTTTGCATATTCACATTATTGAATCACTTTTTAGGGTGTAAATAAATAATTCATGATAAGAGGAATTATAGAAATAAATTCAAAGCTCCTTGAATCGCACTAAAAATATATATATATGTGTCGCAGCAACATTATACAAAAAGAAAAAAAAAATATGTACATACCAAAGTACATTGTGCTCTGCAATACTTAAAAGCCTCTTAATGGTATCCACGAAGGTACGAAAATGTGTCTCGCCATTTTAAGTCGACCTCATTACTCAAGACGTTCATCATTTTTATCTCTCTCACCCAGCCATGATGCTCCAGACGCAACTATACATTCATACACCAACACCAACCAGCCATCAGCCAACGAACCAGTAAATAGAAGCCAAGGAACTCACTTTTTGTCCCGAAACGGACTTAATGATATCTCCAACACCCCCACAACACAAAAAAAAAACTCCAACTCCAACTCTATGGAGGATAAGGTGTTGTCGTTTTTCTTCCCTATCGTCTTCGTCGTCGTCGTAGTCGTGTTGTTCTCAGCAGGACCTGTGCCACCCTCGCTCTCGAGATAAGATTAGGAAAGAATACTAAGTAGTTTGCATTATTCTTTCGCTGCTGCGAAGTCTGAACTGAAGAAGTGTCCCCAACAAAACCCGGCCTCAACATTATCATTCCCGCCACAGACAGGCGGGCAACATATCCGGGTCTTTGTTGTGTGTGCGTTGTGTATACGAATGTTCGTCCTTGCGCCAGCTCCTTAACATTTTCGTCTACGAGGACGACAACGACGACGACCGCAAAAAAAAAAAAAAATATACACAAAGCTGTAGCTTATCTTGTTTTCGATTTTGCAGGACAAAAGTTTTCTGCTCCTGCGGCTGTTGGCTTTCTGTGTTCGTTGCGGATGTTGGGATGAATCCCGGATTTGACTACGCCTTTGGCAAACCAAGGATCTTGGTTATTTGTTCGAATTCAGAGAAATGGCACTATGTGCTTATGTGGGCATCAAAACGAGAGGAGATACATACAAACATATTCCACGGTGTGGTGTTGATTTCGGAATGGTGATCTGAATCCGCATCGAAGGCCCATCAATTCACAGGAATAGTTAATTGGATGACCATCCAGGAACCAACGGCAACGCGACCACCCAGCGACCTTCTATGGAGGTGACAGAGGAATTCTCACAATATGGCCATTGTCACTGCATATGTCAGTATAGTCGGCACGCAAACAACAAAGAGGAGCGGCGAAGTGCGATGTCACCTGACTGCATCATATAATGGCCGTCATAAAACTCCATTTGCCTGCCCGCGTCCGTCTTTTGTGTGCGCGTAGCCGCCACTCGCTGCAGTGACAGGGACTATTGTTATGCATCTTTTATGCGGTGTCGGTAGCCGTGCATCTCTGATATGAACTGAACGTGTCTCGCCCTTTTGGGCCAGTTCCACTTGTGATGGCCGATCATAAAAATATAAACGGCTTAATTAGATTCCCGCGATGAGTCAACTACACTGCCGCACACGCAGTCTGACTAATTGAAGAGAATTGGTGGTGGTAGTAGCACTATAGCACCTTTTGATTCACATCATTCCTATTACCTATACACAGGTGCTGTTGCATGCTGATTGCTGATGGCGTTGACATTGGTCCCCTCGCGGTATGGTGCTTGTAAAAATATATAGATGTGACAAAGTTGCAACAAAATAAAAGGCTTTTTGTTGAAAAAATATAGAATAATGGTGGTGTGGTTGGTTCTCATAGTGATGGGATTTTTAATTTTTAATTTTTATTGTTTGCGGCGGAATTTCTCAACTAATTCAATTTTCGAGTAAGAGTTAGTTTTTATAGGCAACTTTTATTATGTGGAACAGAATTTGGGTCAAGTTGGAAAATAATGCAGGAAAAAAAGGTCAGGGGTGTAGGTAGGTATACATATATAGAAGTTGTTGATTTCTGAGGTCCTAAGAGGAAATTCGTCTTGGATGATTTGTATTTTTTAAAGACTGGACTGCTTACGTTTGTTAGATAAATAACAGCTGCCATAATACACTTGGACTTGTCTGAAAAGTAGAAAAAACCTTCTATGGGCACATTTGTATCACATACATATGTATAAAGAAATAAAATGCACGACTGGGTCGCACGAACTTGCTCTTATGTGCGATCACACTGTGGTTTTAAAGAATACATCATGATGGTACTTACACTTTAGACTGAAAAATTCAAAAAACAACTTCTGAAACTGCTTTGACACCAACGCAATGTACACCATCCGATTTTTTACACAAATCTCAATTTATGAGAAAAAATTTTAAAAACAATTTTAAAAAAATTATTTTTTTATAAATACAATTTTGAAAACATTTTTAAGAAAAAAAAATTGGAAAGCCATTTTTAAGTATTTGTTAATGCGGAGTTTAAAAATTAATTTTGAAAAAAAAATCATGTACCTACCCATTTTCGAAATATCAAAAAAAAATTATTTTTTTTTTAAATTCAAAATTTGTTTTTTTGAAAATTTTGATATACAATTTTATTCAAATTTATAAAAAACTTGTGTAAAAAATTTCATTAAAATCGTTTTAACAAGTAATGAGATAGTCGAAAACCGCGAAAATGGTTCTGTGAGAGATACCATTTTTAAACGATAGAAAAATTTGTTTCCCAATAATATATGTAGATAATATAGAAGATCTTACTTATATAAGTTCATATAAAAAATTTTAATCAAAATCGTAGGAGCCGTTTTTGAGAAAAATGATATTTTCCATTCCGGTTCTTAAACACTTGTATGGGAGGTACCGTTATTTTTGGTCATAAGAATTATTTTTATTGAAAATCTGCTAGATGATGTTAAAAAACTGCTGTGTGCCAAGTTAAATAAAAATCGATTAAACTTTTTTTTAAAGTCCAAAAAAAAAAATTTATTTTGATATACAAAACCTTAAAAACTTTTGCCGGTTTTGAAAAAAAAATTAAAAAAAAATGGTTTAATGAACGTACATAGGTACCACTTATAACCATTTTTCCGAAATTATTATTTAATAAAATGGTCAACTGAATTTTGGTAGAGTGGTATAGGGCTTGAAATGCATAGGTACGAAGAAAAAAATTGAATATTTGAAGTTTTCCTTTCAGGAGGCGTGGTATCCGCCTACTTTCTTGGAATTGCGATCAATTAAATGAAGCATTTTTGCTCCAAAGCTTCTATTTCCACTTAACTTAGTAAAAAGTGCAATTGATTTTTTTATTTTCAATTTTTAGTGTTTGACTAAAAATTCATAAGAGCTTTGAATGTTAATGAATAAATTTGAACTTAATCAATTATATTTTACACAAAATAAGTTTGAACAATTTTTTTTTTTTCAAAAATTTTGATTCACTTTAACAATTTGATTTAAGAACAGAATTAAAAAAAATGATTTCTGGCTTTACAATGAAGGTATAACATGAAATATAACAAGTGTTGCCGTTGATTTAGTTTTAAATTTCAAGTTGATTTTTTAAAAAATTTATCCTCCCGTCTATAAATAGGGGAAAATAGACTCCTTCACGATTTTTTTTTCTTGCCATGACCTCACCTATATATACGCCTTAGAATTTGGCGCAACTTATGCGAAACACATTGTACCACTTATGAAACCAGAAATTGTCAGAATTTCAAGCCCAACATTTTTTTTTTCTTCCAAAAAGTAAGAAATCCCGATAAATTTTATTATTGTGTGCTTTAGACACCCAAAAAAAATATCGTGTCCCATATTTGACTTCAATATTTTGGCATTTTTCTTATAATATATCTTTTGTTTAATTTTAATACAAAAAACCTTGATTTCATTAACTCGATTATCCAATGCGGGCTTTCTAAAGACTACCGGATGAAATGATTGCGTCTATCTTTTTAATATGCTTCCTACAAGTTTTTCCATTATCAATTGAATCTAGCTCGTTCCGCTTTTTCATTAGTGGCTACTATTTCTTATACCATTAACGTTGGAAGACTACATCATGACTCTGAATCCCGAGTTGTCTGATTTAAATTTGTGGCCAGCTTAAGATAAGAAACAATAAATTAATGAACACCCGAGTATAATCAATTAAGTTTTTTTTTTTCATTCTTTTCTCGATCGAAAGTTAATTAATAAACTAATGATGTCAGTCAGTACGGTTGAGTTCTTATATCTTCACTCACATCAACCTCATTAGATAGAAGTCATCTCATCTTCCACAATAGAAAAGAAAAACAACAACAACAAAAAAAACAAAGAAAACTTAAAAAATTATCAAAACCGAAAAAAATATTAATGTATATTGTCTAAATTAATCGTTGATCATTCTTTCTCCACAGTCACGCATAAAATTAACCCCCTGCTTTCTTAACGCTTCTAATTTTTCCATCGAAAAACACATATATTTCTATTTTTATACAACAACGTGTCATATATTTAAATATTCAAAAGTAGACCCATCCCACCTGAAAAATAGAAAATAAATAAATAATAATAGAACACTCAATAATTCGCTTGAAAAACCCAAAGCTATATCAGAACAAAGCGTCTCGTTGTCAAAACCATTTGAAAATGATCCTAGGAACCGGGTTTAGAATTCCAGAGGCACGTATACATATAGGTTGGGGTTACAAAGTGCACAGAAACACAAAAGCAGTTCAAAAGGATAACACTCGCTTCCTTTTATTTAATGTTTTGCATGCCACCCAATAATCCTCCTCCATCACCAGCCCTCTATAGAATATCGAATTAATTCGTTGACATTGTGTTACACAAAGTTCCCTTTAAGGTGGAAGATGGGTTCGAGCTTCGAAGGACTATGAAAGCTTGCCAAGTTGGTTTTCAAAAGGTGAATAAGCTTCTGAACGTCCCATTGAACTTCTAAACTTCCCTTGTTCATTTAGCACCGAATTTATCTTCTTCTAAAAAATCTTATGTAGTTTTGAGAGTAAAAAATATAAGGGCATCTAAAACTAAAACGGTCATGGTTGAAGTATAGAAATACTTATTTAAGGGAAAATTTTTAAATTTGTTGGGATTAAATAAAAAAAAAATCAAATACATATATGCAAAACCAACTCATCTGGCAACCTTCAAATCAAAGACTTTTAGCAAAAGCATAAGCATCGCACCAAGTGACTTGTGTTTTAGGCGGGTTCGAATAATTTGGCTCGTTGAGTTGTTGTCGTCATCGTTGTCGTGTCGTTGAGAATCCCAAACACGTTAACCCTTTGAAATTTATATCCTTGATGCCGAAATATTTTCAGTTGAAATTTATCCTTTATGCAAAACCCGAATCCTTAAGTCTGAGGCGAGAAATTCTCAACTTGTGGAAGCAATGCATGCTAATGTGCTAATGACATAGAATACTGCAGCATCATAAGCAGCAGAAGCCATGAAGACATAGCTCAACTCCTCACCCGACACCCGACCTTTGGCTTTGATTAACCAGAGATGCTGATGTTCGAAGTTTTCAAATGGGTTGAGATATAGCGAGGTGTTTTTTTCATTTCCTGATGATGATGGTATAGCAAGTTAGTTGTAGTCAAAGAGATCAGTGTGCCACTTTGCAAATGAGAGCTTACCTTTCAACGGGTTGTTTAAGTTGAAATTTTGTATTTAAATTTTTATACATTAAAATGCTTTGAATGAAAACTGTTTTTTTTTTTTTTTAATGTTCATTAACATGAATTTAAAGACTCAACTTCTTGATGGTTGGTTTTAGAGTTTTTGAAAATTTGCATCAGAAAACCATATGAATTGAAATTATTTGAATTTTATAATTTATAACTAAACCAAATCTTATACCTACCTACTTTAATTCATTACATTTCATTAGGTAATATACAAAAATACATTTCATACTATATAGGAATAAAGTACCGGAATTAATCCAAAGAAAATTTAAATGTATTAAATTTAAATAAAAAAGTCCTGACATAATCAAGAGATATATGTTTTAAATAAAATTAAGGAACTTTAATTCTTGGTAGAAGTACCTTTGTATTTGTATTTATTTATGTTATCATATATTTAATTAGTACCTACGAGTACATGCCATGAAATTATATATTTTACTGGCCGTATTTCATTGTTTGACTACTCAATAAATTTCCTCATTCGAAATTTAATAAGGGAAACTTTTGAGCTAAAACGATGAATTTATTTTTTGTATGTATGTATGTATGTACTTGAGATAACAGGAATATAAAACCTTTACCCCCAACTCCTTATCCTAAACCCTTAGCCCTCAACTCTTGACCCTAAACCCTAAACCCTAAACTCTAAACCTTAAACCTTAAACCTTAAACCTTAAACCTTAAACCTTAAACCTTAAATCTTAAACCTTAAACCTTAAACCTTAAACCTTAAACCTTAAACCTTAAACCTTAAACCTTAAACCTTAAACCTTAAACCTTAAACCTTAAACCTTAAACCTTAAACCTTAAACCTTAAACCTTAAACCTTAAACCTTAAACCTTAAACCTTAAACCTTAAACCTTAAACCTTAAACCTTAAACCTTAAACCTTAAACCTTAAACCTTAAACCTTAAACCTTAAACCTTAAACCTTAAACCTTAAACCTTAAACCTTAAACCTTAAACCTTAAACCTTAAACCTTAAACCTTAAACCTTAAACCTTAAACCTTAAACCTTAAACCTTAAACCTTAAACCTTAAACCTTAAACCTTAAACCTTAAACCTTAAACCTTAAACCTTAAACCTTAAACCTTAAACCTTAAACCTTAAACCTTAAACCTTAAACCTTAAACCTTAAACCTTAAACCTTAAACCTTAAACCTTAAACCTTAAACCTTAAACCTTAAACCTTAAACCTTAAACCTTAAACCTTAAACCTTAAACCTTAAACCTTAAACCTTAAACCTTAAACCTTAAACCTTAAACCTTAAACCTTAAACCTTAAACCTTAAACCTTAAACCTTAAACCTTAAACCTTAAACCTTAAACCTTAAACCTTAAACCTTAAACCTTAAACCTTAAACCTTAAACCTTAAACCTTAAACCTTAAACCTTAAACCTTAAACCTTAAACCTTAAACCCTAAACCCTAAACCCTTGACCCTTAAGATTCAGATATATGTATGTAGAAAGCAATAAAGCAGGGCTCCCATTTTATCTTGCGTTTTGTGTAAAAATATGATCTTCATCCAGATTTAAAAAAAATAAATAAAACTGTACTCAGAATTTCGCAAAAACATTACTTTGTAAATTAGTGTTTTCGAAAGGAAGTAAGTAGGTACCTATTTATGTACATATGTATGTATTTGGGACCGTACTGCTTACCACTAACAATTAATTATTATCTCAATAACTATAAATATTTAGCTTATCCAATGACCACACTCAAAATAATCTCTAATATGTCTTCGCCATCTCTGAAAATGAGCTTTACACACTTCAATTGCTTTGCGCAGTTGGCAAACATGACAATCCAAGCGTCAAACATCCTATAACAACAAATTTATGGCAGCACGAGTGAGTATAGAATTTATTGTTTATCTTCCGTCATTTGGCTACGTCTCACTCTCTGTCTCACTGATATGACTCTGACTGCATGCCGTCGTATATCAGTTTTAAACTATTCACAGTCACGTTTCGTCCATGTGAAGTGGGGGTTTAGGCGTCAACGAGTTATAATATGTACTTGACGATTCATAAAGATTTATGAGCCCATATCATTGAAAAAACCATTCCCCATATTAAATTGATGACACATCCCAATACCAACGTTCGTATAGTTTGTAGCACAGCATCAACTGTCACTCAGTCAATCTCAACATCTGTCCATGGTCAAAGCATGAAGAGAGAACAAAAAAAAAAAAAAAACATCAAACACATTAAACCACTTAAGGAGCCATCGTCGCCACTCTGGAACATCATTTCTAATCTTCAACACAAGTCCTCTTGGTCTTATCCATTTATGGTTCTTTAGTTGATTAATACTTCGACCTCTCATCAGTTATCGGAAATTTTCATCATTTTTCCCAGACGAACAGAGTTACGCTCTGTGCTGTAGGTCGGTGGGAAAATGTCAAAGCAAATTTAAACTCATCTTTCACTCGCGATGGCTCCAGACACAGCATAAGCTATTAGCCCTTCCAACTTACGAAATCAATCAAGTTCTACTACAAAAAAAATGTATTGTGATGCAATTGCATTCTGTATAAGTTAGAAGATCATTGTGTACTTTAATTCTTATAAATCTTAAAAGATTGGAAGTGGAATCAAAACAAACTAAATTTTCAAAGCAATAGGCGTGTTATTTTGTAAGCCTGGAGGGAATTGGAACAAAAAAACGACGTCGGTGCTAAAGAATCACCATGTTAAATACAAAAAAAAACTAATCCCCTACGGGCTAAACTAAGCCTAAGAATTCTTGGGGCTAAACTTAAGTGCACAGAAAACCTGTGTTACCGGCGTGTATTATATACTTGTTATCGATAGTTTGTATGAAATATGCTGTCGCTGATCCCTGTGGTCGTTTTTTCGTGCGATTCCCCCCGGGCTTGCAAAAAAACAAGCCTGATATCGATTAATGATGATTATAGCCTAGAAAGCCTACAACTCAAATTTGTATAGCATTGTGATTGCAGTAGCTCCAGGTGTAGCTTAATCATAAGTTTTAGGGTAATAAAGTCCTAATGAGTAAGGGACTTTATATACCCCCATAATCCAGTTCTGAGTTAGGAGGGTGACTTAAAGTAGGGCCTATGAAATAAGTCCACATTTCAAATGTGCCTTTCATTCCATGAAAGAAATGGAAATAACACCCGGCGGCGTACCTTATTTTCAACGAGTCCAACAATTACTAAGCAAACAAAGTTTTTAAACATTTTAATAATTCCCGCACAACTTAATCACAAAATAATGGTCATCAATAAAATTTAAAACATTTTATCATTATTTATAGCCAACGTGGCTTCATAAACAGTGAACTTTGTCTTCATCGTCCTTGATGTTGAAGTTAAATATTTCCTTCTATATCTTAACATATAATATATAAAGGTATAGGGTAGGTGGATGTCGTTGTCCCCTAAAGTCTCGATTTCAAGACGAATCCTTATACTGTCTTCCGAACAACAACAGCCCGTCCAAAGATAACACTATTTAATTAGTCATTCTGATGTTGCTCAAGTTGCCAATAAACATTTTATAGTCATCCAATAACAATTTGTATGTTTGTGCACGAGCACAGGAATGTGGGACGTATTGGGTGGTGTGTATCAGTGATGATGACGAAGAAGACGGCCGGCGGCGGCGGCGGCGGCGGTAGCGGCAGCGGCCGTGGTATCATCTGGTTAGATAGGATGGCATCAAGATGATGAAATAAGGACATTATGTCGTAGTTAGGGTATAAGTTGTATATGTCTTGTATATACGCCATCTTTCGACAAGGATTCAATATCGTAAAACTATATTTGGTATAGCGCTTCTTGATCCCGAACTCTCCTCGGGAAGCTTCTGCACTGATGGCTCCACTCCGCGCCGCGCCAAAGAAAGAAAAATGTCTCTCACTCCAAACAAAATCAAAAACTCGATTGATTGAAAGGCACTGCCCGTCAGTAGAGATGTTTTTCTTCTTGAGGGATATATGCTATGAACCCCCTCTCCTTTTATGTATGTAATAAAAATATATGAGCGCCATATGCTTTTGATATTTGCTCCTCTTGTAACGTGGCGAACGGGAAGTGCTATAGCGAAATATTATTATTTTATACTCGTCGTCGTCGTGTTGTATAATCGTCTATACTCTATGGATACATGGATCTGATTTGAAGACGATCCAAAGGACGAAGGAGTCCTTTTTGGAAGATTTGGTTATTTTTTTTTTGAGGGAATGGTGTTTGCACAGTTTGTTCTTAAAGCAATGATCCACACAATTGGCTAACTTTGATAGCTGATTTATTAAGAGCAACCTGGTAGAGATACCTATGGAGTTTTGACAAATTAGATAAAAATACAACTAACTAAACGATTATACCAATCATACTATATGAATTAGCTCGAGAAGTAGCCTGAATTTAACATCATTATTCTGCCCATTTTCGACACATCGAATTTTTAAAAAAATAATTTTGAATTTTTTTTAAACTAAAATGTAGTTTTCTTTTTTGTAAATTTTGAAATGCAATATTGTTTAAACTAATTAGAAGCTTTTACACACAAAATTTAATTAAAATCGATTGAATAGATAATGAGAAATGATTCTATGAGAGTTAGGTACTGTTGCTTTAAAAAATATAGTTTTAGTCCTAAAAATTAAAAAAGAAAGTGTGGGGTAATGTCCAAAATACGGTAGTTAAAAACTTAAAAATAATTATTAAAAATAAATGAGAGAAAAAAAAATAAACAGGCTGAGAGGTGGGCGAAAGAGTGGAGAAGATCAGAGGTTACATGGGAGAAATTATGGTTGAGGGTTTATGGGTTTAAGAGTTGCTGTGAGTGCTTGCGGTGAATAGTTCTTTTGAGCACTCGAACCACCATTTTTTATTTAATATGTTACCTTAGTAACAATCCTAGCTCAGTTTAAAGAATTTTCAGGTTGAATGTGAAATCGGATCTTTGAAAATAATTTCAATTTTTACCGAAAATATAAAAAAAAAATTAAAAGTTGGATTTTACTAAAAAAAATTAATGGCATAAAATAATAAGTACAGCTCTTAAAAAGTTATACAAACATATAAATTTAACAAACCACACTTGCATCAACATCATGTGAACTAAATATTCTTCAATTCAATAATCACGAGCTAAAAAGGGCTTTGGAATTAAATCTAACTTAATTCCCAAGTCCCAAAGAGCTTGTGAATTAAATATTTCTCAATTCACAAATCCCATAAGAGCTTGTGATTGTGAGTTGAAACTCATTGAATTCTCAAATTCACAATAGCTTATGAATTGAATATTTTTCAATTTAAAAATCAAAAAGAGAGCTTCCGAAATAAATCTTTTTCAATTCACAAGTTCAAAAAGAGTTTATGGCTTAAAGTTTTTTAATTAATAAATTTACAACCCTGATAGCAAGTTCGTGCATGTTTATTTCTTGTTGCGACTACGATTTTTCGGTCTTCGAAATTTAAATCCCAAGACTGTGAGGATAAGCCTGAAAATGCATTTGGGATTTTCTTCCACAGCGATTAAAAAATCAAAACAAATAGTTGCCTTGATATTGTAAAGAATGCATTACAATGCGTCTCCCTCGCCACCGACCGACCGATACCATGCATGTATAAAAAAACACAAACCTGTCAACACTCCCAACACCCCTGACCATACCACTTTTTTTCTCAGAATATACCCAAGAACCAAGACTCTGTAGGAGGTACTCACCATAGGAACACCTTCAACATGGACATCGATTGACTTTTTTGAGTTTTGGTCTACTATGGGACCTCTGTGTATTAGTTCGGATTTTAAATTTTAGAAAACAAAAGATTCATAGCGAAACATCCAATTTTTTTTATAGAAGACAAGTCAATTAATTAAGCAGTTTATTAATAAGAAATGCATCCATCAAGTGTAGGTACAATAGCGATGAAATTATTATTTTTTTTTATTTTATAGAAATATCGTCCAATATATTATAAAACTTCTATAGTAAGTTTCCGCCTCAAAATCATTTCTTCGAATACAGACTGTGTGGACCCGGATAATCATATGTGCCATATGTGTGTTTCGCTTTCGCGTACCTACTACATGCGCCTTACTTAACCCTCCATCATAATATTATATCAGTTCGGGAATTCTGGGATTTCTTTTTTTTTTTTGGGAAAAATTCCATGAAAGATGAAACGAAATTCTTATACATGTATATAAAATGTTGTATAGTAAGTGCTGTTATGCGACTCGTATATGCTCCGAATATCTCAACTTTTCGGGCTACCCTACACCAACTGCTATTATAACAAAAGAGGTGTGGTTGTGTCTGTGATTAATCGAAAGGCTGAGATTGAATTTGTTATTATTTTGTTTTTTTGTTTTGTTCCCTATAGAAAATATAATTTTTTTTAATAAAAACACTGCCAGTTGGCAGTGACGGATGCGAAGAACAGCAATGCAACAGATTGAAAATTTAATTTTTAATTCCTTTGATCCCGAATCGCGTCGGTCGGTCGTTGCGTCGTCGTCGTTCGTATATGAATCCAGGATATAATTTGTATTGTCCTATCTAAAGGTGTCAGCTGTGAAGGGAGGTCACGCACGTAGAAATATTAGGTACCTACCAAGAAATGTAACAGGTAGATGAGACAATCTATAGTGCGCTGGGATTATGTTGCATTACAACACCTTAGCACCACACATCATCTGGAAGGACTTTTCTCACTTTATATAATGGCAATTGTTTTGAATTGAGATGTCCTTTGGAAGAACCTTCAATTTAAAAGCGGCTTCTGTGAAAATCCAGTTCTAAAGCGAATATAGTGGTATACCAATCCTGCATACACAATATCCCTTTTTTCAGCTTCGAGGGTAATAAATTGATCGCACTGGAATAAAAGGGATTCCACTAATTACCCTGAACTGTTTTTGTTGAATCGAATTGGATTGGATAACAATGGATGGTTATTAGGGTTCCATCAAAGTTTTTTTTACTCTTACCAAATAATATATTCCCGCGCTAGGAATTGAATTGGTTGCGGTCGGAACGATTTCATGTTTCTTTGGTTGAACATCTAAAAATAAAAAAAAAAAAAAACGAAAAATGGATAGATTCCCTACGTTTTTTTTGTGTCGTTGCACGCGATTGTCAAACGATGGACGGTTTTTCCATTTTTTAACCTTTTTTCTATCGAATAAAACATTTTTTTTTTTTTTGATAATGAGGTGTTCTGGTGTGCATTCGATTCATTTATTGCACCAGCTGATGCCAGCAAACAACTATAGAGCTAGACTATGATGGTAACACCATCGTGTCGATAGGTTAGCGATGCATACTAAATGAGTATTCGAATTGACAGTTGACAGTTGATTTATTATGGCAGAAGACGATTTACGAGGTCTCGTATTCTCTTTGGTTATGGTAAATAAGTTCTTGGTTTTTGTTTTCTGTTTTCTGTTTTTTTTTTTTTTTTTTTTTTTTTGTAACAGAAACAGACATTGTTTTTATGGTTAGTTTTTGAAACCAGGTGTGTGTGTAGGTAGGGTAATTAACTAAGTGTTGTTTGACTATTCAGATCGAAGGAATAGAAAACAACGAAAAGGGAGGTTCCACCACAACTGTTGTTTTTTGTATAAAAGCTAATTAATTTTCAATATGGAAAAACAGGAGACAACTCCATTCTAATATTTCATACGTCATGTCCGTCTGTGTTACACTGGATTCGGGCCTTTGTTCTCATATTGCTAACAAAAAAAATAACGAAAATAGAAATGAGAAAATCAAAATGTGATCTTAAATAAATAAAATAATATATGTATGTAGTTTGTTTTGAGAATAGATTCATCATATAAAAAAAAAAACAATTCGCTTTGAATTTTTGCTTCATGATCAGTTATATTTGTAGCAAGTCTAAAGCATGAAATAAAATAGGAGGCCATCCCAGCAGTTCCCCCATTTTACTTAAGACTTTAAGGAATAATAAAATGTCCGGGATATCGAAGCAATACTACCTCAAAACTTTTGAGTCAAAAGTTTCCGAGATGAGACAGAGGCGATACAATAGTTTTTGTAGTATTGAAATTTCCTTAGAGTCTTATAGAGCTGGATTGGTAGAAAAGATTAAAAATATAAAACTTCATCTTTTAAGTTATAGAAAATAATTTTTCATATAAATATTTAGCAGTTTCTATTATAGATTCGATAGTTTTTCCCAAAATACAGAACAAAAGACGACGAGACAGAGTTAACATCGAAACGACAACGAGACAAAACCGAGGCGAAAATGAAAGATTTAACACCATCAAGAAGCAGAAGAGACCTTCAAAATACTCGTGGCTTGTGGGCAGCGCAAAAGATATTTGGCGTTTTCGAAAATTCTATATAAGCAGTCTAAGGCTATTGCACCATTGACAATGTTATGGGGCAATGTCAATTTCATTTGACAATTTATTGCCTGGGTATGAGCATTTTATTGCCAGATTATTTCAGTTGTCAAAAAATGTCAGTAGAGGTTTTGTATAAAAATGAAGAGCAAAGTCAAAAATTGTTTTGCTTTTTAAATTCACTATTCTTTGATAATAAAAAAATCTAATTCACTAAATTTCTCATATTTTTAACTCTTATTCCAAAACGAAGCACAAGTCATTCTAAATTGCGGAGAAACCATTTTGGCAAAGGTGAAATGTCAATATTTATTGGCCCAGTGATGGAAATCAATAATTGCCTTTGCATCTACCGACCAATATTGACAACGCCAAAGCGTCTCTATTGGCAATATTTAAGCCAATGGTCAGCAGCCAAGCAATTTATTTCCTTAAATATTTCCAATGAAGCCATCTAGGTATAAACATACTGCATTGAAATTCAGCTGCGAAATTGATTTCTTATACAAATTCTTTGTTGTCGCCACTATGGCTGACCAATTAGATATGTACCTATAAGGAACATTTTTTAAGATAACAGGTTCTCAAATGTCGCGTCATAGCAAACATTTTTTTACCTTTAACTCGATACCAGTATATGTTAATTTGTTAAAGTCTCTACTATTAAATTTCTCAATTCATAAATGAAGAAAGTGTTTTAAACATATAAATTCATTAGTTCCACATTACACCACTGTGACTGTCCACTGTCACTATTTTAAAATCATAATCCACTTCCATTATCTAACAATACAATCTTCTTCAAAATATACTATGTTTATATCTTAAAATATTTACTAAAAAAACAAACTTGGTTTTGTTTAAATCAGATAATTGGCCTCCCGCCAAGCTTGTCTTGATTTTATTTAAAAAAATCATAACACTCTCTTCAAATGATCGTAATTTAATCGCACAACAGCTACACGACAAGTTAACAGCATCAATAATAATCGCGAGATTGAAAAAAATAAACATACAAACATTAAAAAAAACAAACAACAACAGAATGAAATAAAAAAATAACGTGTTAATCAAAAATTTAATGGCCGCAATAATATTTACATTTCGTTTCGGTTAACGTTCGAATTTTTGATTATTCTTCTTTATGAATTTTTCAATTTGAGAATATTAAAACGGGTGTTTCAGCTACCAGCTTCCACAAGATACGCAATCAGAACATACAAAATATATCTAATAACGCTCTTACATAAAATTTAACTACATATATGTATAACTTTGGGTTGTTAGAATTTCTTCGATTTTCTTTAGAATTTTTGATTTTATGTTTGAGTATTCAGCTGGTATAGTCGGCAGTATCATTTAGACAATAGACATCCCTATTTAGGTATTATAATTAAAATGTTAAATATAAGGGAAATTATATGATGTGTTTAAATCTATTATTTAAAAAATTATTTTTGTTTATTTAACTTTTGAAGAAACAGGGCCTAGTGATAGTGACTTACAAGTAACAACTCTCAACCAATCGTGAGTGTGTGTATCTGGAGGAATGGAGTGGACCTAACCTACAGAGTTTAATACCGCAATTTCAACGATTATGGTGAGAGGCACTTTTTCATGATAATAGATACTCTTGGAGGATTTCTCACTTCGTTACAAGAGGTAGTTCTCGTGAATTTTTTTCTGTTTTTTAGTGGCAGAGCAGTGTTCCTAGATTGGTGTATTTTCCGACCAGCGGATATTGGGAAAAATCTCTATGGTGGGAAAATATTTCAAATGTATTTTTATGGCTTGCATCTAACGTAACAAACAAATAACTTCCCCCAAACTGTTTGTTGTTCCTTAATTCGAACTTTTAAAGGAAACCACATTCGGTATAAAAAATATGGTGTTTTTTTTCTTCCAGTACAAGAATGGTTTAATTTTTTTTTTAGAATCCAATGGGAATTAATGGGCATCACTGTGGCAAAGGCTGGGGTTCGATCCTTTGGAGTGATTTTGTAATGTTACATATTTACATAATTTCAAAATTTGTTTGCTAAAGGTATTCAAACACTAATCTCCCATCTTTCAAAATTTGTGTCTGTCTGCCTGTTTGTCTGGGGTAATATTCAAAACAACCGAACAGATTTTCACAGAAATTTACAGAAGGATAGAGCACCTTCCAAGTAGTGTTTTAGGCTAAATTCTGTTCTTAAGTTATAAGGATTTTGTTTGTAATATTTTGAAAAAAAATAATGATGTAAAAACCAAAAATATAATTTTAAGGTTGTCATATGGCGGATTTTTGTTTCTGTTTTTCATTATTTTTTAGTGTTAATTATATCGCATCATTATTATGTCGCGCTAATTAATATATTAAGATATTGGTTGGGGTTGTAATAATACAAATACTAAGATTTTATTAATATCGGCAAAGCTGTTAGCGAGAAAGTCAGAAATAAAATTATAATACCGTACTTGTCTTTATTCCTAACTCAAATATTTTCAAAATCCTATTCGTATGATGTTTCTTAACAATTTAATAACGTTAAAGCTCTTTACTATAGAACGGTCTTAGTTTTAAACATTTTTTAACTATAGTATCATTCTAAACCTATTAAAAATTTTTCAGCTGAACACGCCTAAAATAGTGACAGTTCGTGCAATCAAGTAAGTAAACATACCATTTTCATATTTTTAACTGTCAAAGTGACATTTGGAGTTAGTATGATACTAAAAAGTAAAAATATAGGCAATTTTAATATAATAAAAGATTGTATGATGTTATGTTTTGAAATTTTATGATGTTATGTTTTGAAATTTTAAAGTCCTGTTTTCAACCTATCGTCATTCTTAAAATGCTTTAACATCGTACTTAATCTTCTAAAATTTTGCGCCATTAGGTATACCTTCAACACCCTGTGTATAGTTGATATATTTGTTTAATTCACATGGTGGATTAAGTGTTGGTATAGACTTGTCAAGAATTAATTGAATTACATTTTGAAAATATGAAACAAGAACATTATACTTTGTCCTTTCACAATATTTTTTATTTTATTTTGACGTATTTTTTACGACTTTTAAAGCTGCATAATGTGTCTTGGCTTGAATAGGTAATGCCTGGCACGTGGACAGCCTCAGAAGATAAAAATAAAATTTAGTAGTTAGAGATGTGCTTCTTTGGACTCAATATACTAAAGGAAAATCCAATTTCGCGACGACGATCAAGCAAAGCACCACAGGAAATTACAAATCCTTCATAGACGCAACTATATATGACAGGCAGGGATTCGTATGTGAGCTTTGGAGTTCCAACATATATATAAAAAAAAAAAGAAATGGGGACAGAGATGGAAGGAAAAAATAAAATAAAGAAATATACAATGATGTACGAGGCCCGAGACCGAATTTCCCCAGTTGTACAATAACTCATAAGGACTCAGACTCACAGACAGAACGCGATGGCAATGGCACCGAAAGAACCCTATGTGCTTCTTCATCATTGCGATTGTGACTGTGACATCATTAAATTGCGTCACGTACCGCAAAACGTATTACTTTCATTTCCAGTTAATTTTCTGGAATTTCTTGGTATAGTTCCGTTTCTTGTCTCTCTAAATTTTGTTTTCTTAATTTTTTTTTATCTTTCTTCCGCTATTGTTGCGTGAGAGAAGCCAAAGTAAAGTAGCCAAAGGACCATCTCATACCCCACCACCAGGCCACAGGATAACCTTGCGGACAAAAACGTAATTTAATTTGCGGAGCATTTCTTTTGCTGCTCCTTTTTCATGGCTCCCCATAGCCTCATACTGGAGTATATAATATACCTACAATTTGGATTGGTCCATCGTGAAATTAATTAAATTGTTGAAGGAAATGCAATTAAATTCAATTTTTCTTTTCTTTTAATTTATTTTTTTTTTGATTCTTAAAAAAATAAAAACTGCTCGCGAGTGGTGCTTTGCCATTGGAATTTTTTTCTTGCGTTTGTCGCGTGGTAATCCAGAGAAATTGATTAGCGAACCGAATAGATGGATGGTAGAAGTGTCAATGGGATTGAGGTCCTTCATTTAGTGAAATTAAATTATTTTTTTTTTTTTTTTAATAAGAAGTAGAAAAATCCTTTTAGCCTTAGTTTGGGCCTTTGGGTTGGGTAGGTATATTAATTTCCTTTAGAATAACTTCGGTCTTGCATGTTTTTCTTGCTTTAATTAAGTTTAAGAATTTAAATTAAAGAAGCGGTTTTTTTTCGAATCATAAAATTCAGCAAGCATTAGCATTAATATGGCAAGGTTGGTTTTTCTAGTTTTTGCATTGAGCTATCCGTTTTTTCTCAAGTTCTATTGACCTAGTTTGGAATTTATTGAAGAGGAAATGAGTAAAACTTGATTTAAATATATAACAAGGAGAAGGGATCTATCTTTAATTGAATCCTTAAGGCCCATGATGATTGGAAGACCAAGGATAAGAGACTGTAATGAGAGTCCTTATATAGGTAGGTATATATATTCTAGCAATGGAATATTTTGAATATTTTGAATGGTATACGATTTAGCTTCACGTAATTGCTATTTGAAAAATTGTTGCAATTGAAATTGATGAAGCTAAAAATATGAAACCCTTTAAGTCAAAATATTTCGAAACTTAGCTAAGGTTTTGTTTAAAATATAATCTACTAATGTTTTGGTAAGAAAAAGAAGCTGAAAGCTTATATTGGTCAGTTCGTTAATCTATAGGTACCTATACATAAAATAAAGTTTTGTTTTGTGTACGTTCGCTAACCAGCCAAACCGGTTGACCGATTTTCTTAATTTTTTTTTTTAAAGAAGAATAAGGGTAGAAGATTCAGGACAAAAAAAATTATAAAAAATTAAAGAAAATCTGTTAAAAAAAGAAATGAAATTTCAATTGGTCACATGTTACTGATTTGAACAATATTTAGTAATTTGCGCAATTCGAGATAATACAGTAGAGTCCGTGGTGCAGTGGAAAGATCTCCGCTTTAGACATGAGGGGTCTCAGGTTCGACTCCTGTCACCGACAACATTTTTTTTTATTTTTAATAATTTTCTCTTTTTTTTCAACACATTCGCTGCAAAACAAATAAAAAACAATTTTTTAACGCCCTGCGAAGCGGGCGGGGGTTTTAAGAATTATAAGAATTATAAGAATTTAATAAACTTGCCCTGTTCGACCCTTAAATCGAAAAACCACCCTATAATATAGCTTTAAAACAATATTTTCTCAGCTGATTATTGCATTAGCATCGTCGCATTGCTACAGGAAAGCAGTTATTTTTCTTTTTTTTCTCTTCACATCATTAGCCCCTTCAAACATTTTGTATGTATACCTATGCAAAAATGATGCCTTTGTGTAAATTACCCCCATTCAGATTCAATGACACCTGGGATATAAGATATCGATTTCAATTTAACGGCTCACTAGTGAACATTTGCACCTCCTTTTCAATATAATTTATTATAGAACAACGAAATATCGAATCCTTTCAAGTTCGGTTTGAAGAAACGGAAGAAGGCGTGTCTGTCTTACACAACCCTCGTTCGTATTAAGTACCTACTACAACATAATCCTTCTGCAATGCATAGTTTTGCGCGAATATCTTCAACCTTCATACATACAATGTTACTCTCTCTTTCTCTCTGGATTGAATCAGTTTTCATCTTCTATACAAAGAAATTATCCTTTAAGAAAAAAGGGTGCCATTTTTCAACACTATAATACCTAGTGGTGTGTTCCCCCTAGAAAATGTTTTATTTTTTTATTTTTATTGTTAAAAGTAAAATAATAGTCTTCTGTAATAAAAAAAAAGCAAAACTCAGCAGTCATCCACCATTCCATGCATGAAGTAAGCAATAAGCATGTTACTTCTTTATAAACAAAAAATGAAACTGCAATAAAAAAGTACATTTTTATCAATGCTGTCGAAGGTACTTATATAGTACTTTTTGCAAACCTTAGGTTTTTTACCCTTTGTTCCATCCGAATCAAGTACGAATGTACATTGGATGTTGTACGAATAACTAAGTTGCCTGAACTGCACCAGCCCTTAGTGATAAAAAGCAATGAAAATTTGGTATTGATGAGAACAGACATACATAATTTACAAGTACTAGAGAACCGTTTGATATGTAACAATCCTACCCCACTGTTTCAGAAAGCACAAGTCATAAATGTGTAGAAAAATAAAATAAAATAAAATAAAATTCAGTGTAGTCAATTTTTTTAAAACTTAATATCTGATGGTTTTTGCTCACAGCCGATTTTTGAAATTTTTTCTCATACCTACTTTAAAATTTATTGGTAAAATCAACATTTTTGCCTGGGATCAAACGATCAACGAATTTTTGGTTTTTCCTCTAACTTACGTCACTCTTCAAAATTAAAACAAACGACAGCGCTGCTCTATACACCACAGTCGTTCTTTGTGCAATAAAACATTTGATGCATCATTTCTTTGTATAGATAGATACAACTGGCACAAAGTGTGTACAGAGTATACTGTATACGTGTTGCACTGTACCCCTCATTCTGAGTGACGACGACGATGCATGGTGCATGGTGTGGTGGTGGAAAGTGCGAGAGTGCGTTCCATATGTTGGTCATGTCCGCGGCCATAAATACGGAACACATGTAAGTGCAGTTAGGTACACACCACACATCCCTTCTCTGCACTGCAGGGGGGTTAGGGGCGAGATTGTGTCCGTCTCTGGTCCTCATACTGCATTTAAGCATACAGCCAGGCCATGCAGAAAAAAAGAACCGACAGGGAAACAAAACAAAACACCAAAAGTCCAGGGCCAGTCCCCATATCAGCACTCAGCACAGTATGGACGGTCATTTTGCTGATGCAGTTTTGTTGCTGTCGCAGCAGATGTGCCACACAAACATCAGAAGAACACCACGGTGGGCTGTCATTTTGCAAAGTGATCCGATATTATGTGTATTCGTTCTTTACATTATTTTTTTTGTTTTTGTTTCTGTGCATTTTGCAAAATTTTATGCAACAATGCATTTTGAACTTTCGCATATGAATGGGCGGGATTAAAACTATACTTTCTGCAAAGAAATGTTCAATTCAAAAAATTAAATGGGAAGGGTTGCTGGTATAAGTAATAACTTCCAAGTCCATCATGGTAGGTAGGTACCTACTGTGATATGGAAGACTATACATTATGTAAAACATTATTTGCATTATTATTATTTTTTCAATAAATAAATAAATGTAGTAGGTAGGTAGGTACGGAGTTTTTGAACAAGCATGGTGGATTTTGGAAAATATTTTTCATAAAGTTTATTATTTATTTGAGTAAATAAAAATGAATGGGTAAGAAGTTCATAATATAAATCCAACCCAGGTGTAGTACCTAACCTACATACCTATATATTTAGAAACTTTTTTCCCACAACAATTTCTCTGTTATCGTGGAATCTCCCCCAGAATAAATTCCCCCCGAGCAATAAATTTAATGAAAATGTATTCCCGATTTCAATTAATTCCGAGGGAAACTTTTGAGCATCGTTTACGTTCCCAATTTTTGAAGTACGGAAACATTGTCAGGGTAGGGAAACTCTATTCATCGATAACTTCTATTTTCTCCCAGAATGGCAACTCTAAGTATACCAGGCCACAGATACTGATCTCGTCAAACCAAAATTAACTTGCTGAATTTACAATTATGTACGACTTTTGAACAGAAGAAAACTTTGAAGATAACTACCTATTTCTATACGGCTGGGAAATGAATTTGCCAGATTGAAACCTGATTCAAAATGAGGCGTGACGAGTTCTTTTCACAGTTATTCTTTCTTAATAACTAATTGTTAACAATAAAACAATTCATAATAAAGCATTTCTCTTCATCCTGTGTATTATTTCAATATTTAAAATTTGTTTTAAAGAGAGAACAACTGTGAAGACGTCTCGTTTTTACGCCGCATTTGTAAACCGGGCTTAAATCAAAAGTTTCTTCAGTATAGGTATAGGTATAGCTTCATAGAACACTGATGAGAAATTTCCAGGACTAAAGGCAAAGGTTTATATGTAAAGCAGGAAACCAACCACAGGACAACCAGTTGCTGTATTACCTACATCTTACAATAGTGGATAACTGAGATAGGAATATCTGGGCCAGTTTTCCAAGGGCCTCCAAGCTTTCTAAGCTGTCAAAAAGGCAACCTTAACGGATGATGCATCCAACTTCTTTTTGACATTTAAAGAGGCAAATGTTCAACTGTCCAACAAAAACACTTATAGGCGTAAATATTTACTTAACTTCTATACATAATCTATATAGCTCAATATGTTACCGAGACGAGATCGGGGCGAGATTTACTAAAGTCTCGTAAGGAGTCGTCTCGTGGCAAGCCCCTAGGAAGCATATGCCCAATACCCGAGATGAAACCGAGACAAAACTGAGACTCAGTTATACCGTGTTGCTAGAAACACCGATTTATCGATTTTTCATGTTCTCTTGAATTTCAACATCAGCAATATATTTTCCACATTATTCATACGCTTATATCCAGAAAATTGAATCTGAATACAGCAAAATAACAAATTTATATACCAAATGAAAAAATCAAAATTCAGCATTGATGATATTAACTTTAACAAATTTTTCTTTTCCCAAATTCACTTAAACAAAACAAATCGCATTAATTTGTAATTGATTTAACCTAAAGGTTAGGTAGGTACCAACTGTTGAATTGTTTAAAAAAAAATTCACAAATATTATTCAATTTTATTTAAGAATTAACTGCCGTATTAATTAGATTTTTGACTTGTTAGACAGTGTCTAACAGTTTCTATAGTGTTTAAAACAGTTGGATATATACCTACTTTGTTTAATTGAATAAAATGTAACATTATATTCCAACCGATTCTGTCAAAGTAAGACAACTCTTAGAGGCAGGTTTATCTATAACTTGGACGGCTGTCCTAATGGCTTTAACTTATTCTTAACATTTAAATTCTAATTAAATGCCATGTTCAAGTGAGATCGCCGCCGCCGCCGGGACGAAACGCAAAAATGTTTGTGGTCTAAATGCCGTTAAAAGCATTTTTGAATCAATAATTTAACAATTCCAAATAAAAATGTGCTAAATCTTCTACTTGACTGTTATATTTCAGTAGTTTATAGAATTTGTATTATTAAAAAAAATACCATGTATAAGTTTGTAAATTTAAGGTAAGCAAATAAACCCATACGAATGGCAGTTAGGCTAGGTTTAACAAAAACAGTAAATACATATTTCAATTTTTTTCTGATTTCTCGATTAACACGGATTTCTAATGTATGGGAACACTGGCTATACCAGACCTAGACGACATCTAACTATAATTGTAGGCAATAGCTCTTGCGAAATATTTCAAATCAAATATTTACAAGGTTTCATTAAGGAAATGCGCTATCATGTTGTTTTTCGATCTCATTCTGGAGCACATAATTATAATATATAGTAAGAAAAGAAGGCAATTAACGCCGAAATCTTTATATTTAACAGATCTGACAGATATCTAGGTACATCATCATCGACTGCTCCCACATCATATTGTTTTGTTTTGATTTGTTTTTTTTTTATTTTAGAATCTTGGACTCACGAAAAGTTTTTGACTCAATGTTTGGGTCGAGTAAAAATCTTTTTCTAGTGAGGACGAGAGGTCCACAAGTCCCATTAATTTATATTGTTTTAGAATTTATCACCTAAACCATCACCTTAACAATTTGAAGTAGATACCTACCTTGTGGCCAAACTTTCTTAAGAAGCATATACAGATTTGAAGTTCAAAAGATCAACTGCAATCTTTAATCGACAGAGGGCTGCTTGTGGACAGCGAAGTCTTAACCCATTTTGGGGGCGGGTTTTTTTACTTCACTTGATATCGAGTGAGCAAAGCATCAAATAAAAAAAAAAAAATATTGAACAAAGAATTCCAAATTGTCACTTTTATAATAACCGACTAATTAACGGCAAATTTGGTAAACTGGTATGGTATATATCTTTGTATAGCAAACAGCCCTATCACTCCCTCAGTCAATTTTAAACTTTATGCCTTCCGTCTAAAATTAATTTAAATTTCAACAACCTCTCCATTTTCTTGGCTGGCTTTGTTCTTACGCCCTAATAAAATGTCATTGCGATTGCAGAATTAAATGAAATAAAAAAAATAAAATATGTTAAAATCGTAGTTAGGGAAATCATAAGCATTTTATCTTAATAAATATATTAAATTAAAAATAACAACAAATGACTCCTTGAATAATTCAATAATTATATGAAAATAGGAAACAAAATGAGTAGGTATACCAAAAAGTCGTCAAAATCGAGGTAAAAACTGGTTTGATATCTATACACACTCTATAAGTACATACCTATAAATGAAAAGAAAATAAAAAAAAAATTAAATATAAGTAGGTACCTTATAAGTATAAGGGTTTTATAATGCCCAAAATTTTTGTCTGCCTTCCTGAAATTAGTCTCATAAAAATATAGCTCTAAATCAGGGGCTAAATCAGCTTTATTCATCACAATCTCAACATCTGCCCTATTCCATACGTAATATAATATATAATTCAAAAGAGTCTAAAATAAATTCGTCTGAAATCACAGATAAAAAAGAAATCAGGTTTATGTAAATTTATTCCTTAAAATCCATCACACTTTGTATATACTCACATTATACCATATATATCCTACCCCTTATGGTTATCAACAACTAAGCCCAATTGTATATCGTATCACCCTGCTCATTTATTTATGTCACTTCAGTTCTTACCACTCAATAAATTTTCGGAAAAAAAAAATACCCAAATTCAGGCACGAAAAAAAAATATCCTTCAATTTTACAAGGATCTATACAGCCTTCAGCCCGTGCAACTGGGATAATGCAAAATTAAAGCAAGTGTATCTCTTTGTCAAAAAATAAAAAAAAAGAAAAAAAGTATGTATAGGTATACTCAACTCGCCTGTTCCTCTCAGTGGTGTGGTGGGTGGTTCTGCTGCTCAATATGCTCATGCAGCCCATTTCGGATAAAGGGAATACCATATGCACAGAAATGAGAGGCCGACAACGCACAAAAAGACAGACAGGCTTAAAGAGAAATTTATATCCTTAAAACACCCCTTGACTGATTTATTACACGTACATTTACAAAGCCATTATCATTGCTATTCATGAGCTTTGGGAGGGCATCTCGCAGAGCCAGAGAGAGAGCCCCAAATGCAAAGCAGCGAGAAGCGCCCAAGTAATCCTTTCACACATCACATGAGATGATACAACTTCATCCCCCACACTGCCGCATCGCTCTGATGTGTATTCGTTTGGGGATGAACTTGAAAATTCCAACCTGCCAACTGGAATCCGTGATGGAATCAAATGAATATTTTATCAACGGGTGTACTTTCCAAAGACCAACCGAAACCAACCGTTGCCGTTGCCGTTGCGGGAGGAAATGCCTCGTGCAATGACACCGGATCTAGCAATAAGACCGAGCAAAGTGCTATGCCCACTCTCTACCGCAATGGAACGACCAGATGCTGGGCACGAAAATATCGTCCGAAACCCATAACTCATTTCGCCACATTTCATAGAATGAACTTTTCATTTCGATGATGGGGCTGGCTGGTGCGGAGCTGATGCTTCCGAATACTGATGCTATGGCTATTTGTGGGTGCAATAGAAGCACTCGAGGACATTCATAATGCAAAGGCTTTATTACACTGTGGCGGCGGTGATGGTTGGTTTTGTGTGTGTTTGAGTAGGTATATAGGACTGTCGCGTCTCCCCGAGGCAATCACCTCTCGGGTACATTTGCATTTAATACACTTTAAAAAAAAGATCCCCAATTTTTGTTTCCAATTTTAATTTATTCAATGTGTTTTTATAGCACATGAAGTAATTTGTTTTAAACAAATTTAAAATTTTATTTTAAATTACGAAATGATTTCAAGTTTTATTTGCGACAGAGTTTTATTGCATCCTAGATCTACTATATACATACCTTAAATAAAGACAGTTGTATTTATAAACCCATTCCAAAGTATGTCTAACTTTGGACAGCTGTCCAATTCCAAAACCTTATTTCTAATCATGTTCCATCGAGTGTCTAACTTAGACACAGAAATTGGTTGTCCAAACCTTTTCTAAAGTGGGTACGTTCAATGAACAAAAAATTGAAAAATAATGTTCAAATGAACGAAATGTTCATTGAACGTATCCAAATGCTTATGAAATTGACAGATTACAGGGATGTGAATGAGTGTATGAGAACATTTGTAGGCCACTGTTGTTTTCTAAGGAAATCTAATAAATACTACTAAGAGTATCTTGATTTTAAAACAGGAAAAGTATTCCACAACGAAGTGTTCTTGGTTCGATTTTACTAATTTAAAACTAATCACACTAAAAAACAAAACTCCAAGACACGACAGGCAACGCGAGGTCCTTAAAAGTTTGAAGATCAGTAGAAATAGACATTTAGCTTAGAGGAAAATCCTCAATGGATGAAAATTGGTACAGACTACAGACCAATCAAATATCACGAGTCCAGTTCCCATCAATCAATCCGACATGAGCATACACAATTTTTAAACTCAAATTTAAAAAAAAATGGTTTTTTGCTCATAATTAAATTTTTTAGAACATGTCCATTCCTCTAGAATAGAAAGACGTTTCGTTTCTTTTCTCTACGAGTTATAGTCTTTAGAAAATATATCTAAGTATCGATTTAAAAAAAAGACAATTGTGAAAAATATGGGTTTATTGCTAAATAATCAGGAAATGACAAATTATTTCCTTACAAAGTACATACCTAAATAACACAATGCTACCTAGGGTATTGAATTAGATACATGATGTCCAGTATTATTTTAAACCTTTTAATATAATCAACGTTTTAAGTTTTAGTTAAAATTCTCCAATTATGTTTTTACTGTGTAGTTTTATCTGACACGGCTTCTGCTGCTGCTGTTCATATTTTATTTCTGTGGTTAACCTATGAGACGACGACAACGGCAACCGTGCCAAGATGCTGTAAAATTACTTGCAACAGATGCGAAAGGTCAGAGGCTGAGGAAGAAGCCTGACATAGCTATAGAATATGGTACCTAACATATACCTATACGATGAGGACAGGAATCCCTCTTTTTCACCCAATAAATCCCAGACGATAGAAGTGGAAGTACATAAATCTCTGTTAAGTGGAAGCACCATCAGGCAGTGTGTCTGGACACTCAACCTCCCCAGTGTTCGAGTATAACACCTCGCAAATTTGGTTAGTTAGCCAGAGATCCTGCTGCGAAGAAGAACAAGTAATGTTGGAAAAAAGGTTTGCATCCATCAAGGTTGTTGGAATAAAATGACAAAAAAATGTTGTTGGTGTTATTTTTTTTTTCGCAGGTATTCGGTTGAATCAGCAATTTGGAAAAGAATAGCTGAAATAGCGAAAAATTGCCAAAAAAAAGTTAAGGTTTAAAGGAAACATTTTTTTCATTATCAATATTTTTCCATCGTGTTTAATCTGTAAGGCGGTCAGCTATTTATGTTTTTTTAGACATGCAAATTATTTTTTGTCAGATTTGCGTATTATCACAAGGGTTTTGCACCTTAGAAAAAAAAAATTCACGACTAATAATTAACAAATAATTTAATTCGTGAATTAATTTTTTATCAACATTTGAACAAAATTTCTTGGATGGTTAAAGCTATGTTAAGAAAGAAGTATACGCAGACATTCAGAATTTCTATTCAATCTCGGGTTTTCACGATTTCTGACTTTTCGTTGAAGCGCTTTAAAAAAGAAATATTTTCTTAGGATACCTATATAAAATTTTTAAAAGATTTATAAATAAAGAAAATCGTCATATTTATATTTTTTAGTATTTATTATAATCCGGAGTTAAAAAATAAATTTTAAAATCAAATCATCCAGCCGTTTTGGAATATCGAATTATCAAAAAATAAACTTATTTTTTTTAATCCCAAATTTTATTTTCTTGTAAGCATTACCTATAATTAAAACCTTTCAGAAATTCTGTGTAAAAAAATTGATTAAAATCATTTGAACAGATAATGAGGTACCTAGTCAAAAACTATAAATTATTGTTTCTATGAGAGATACCGTTAATAATCGATAAACTATTTATTTTTTGCAATATTAGGTATGGGAAGATTACGTACATTGCAATCGAAATCGAAGAAGTCGTTTTGGAGAAAAATGAGACTTTCCTTACCGAATTTTAAACAATTGTTATGGCAGATATCTACCGTTATTTTTGGTTAGAAGAACGATTTTTTTTTAAATCTACTAGATAATGTTAAAAAACAGCAGTGTGCTCAAATTTAATAAAAATCAACTAAATCGTTTTCGAATTATGTATGTATTGTGTTTTCAAAAAAAAAATATTTTGAAAAATTTGGCAGGCATAAGGTATACAAAACTTTTTAAAATAATCTCTTCATAAAAACTCGATCAAAATCAGTTCAACCAGTTTTGAGAAAATCAAAAACTAAAAAAAAACTGTTTCCTTGGGAGGTACCATTTATTTTATTTTAGCCCTTTTAGAAAAAGAGGATTGAATTTATTTAAGTTGTGGGCAAAAAATAAGATTTTCATAGATAGGTACCAAGTTTAAGGAAAATCTCTCGCAGGTATATCGGAAGTAGAAATGTGGTACCCAATTTTTAACAATTTTAATGTGGATTCGAAATCATTTACCCGTTTTTACAATGCTTAGAGTTTTCAAAAAATAATTTAATTTTTTTTGTATCCATTGAGGGTATAGCCAAACAGACCAAACAGTCCAGAATTAGTTTAAAAATTTGTTTAATAAAAGATAACATACATATATACCAATTATTCCATGTATCTTCGTCCCATTCAACTTTTTTAGGTGACTAAAAAAATTATATTACTTATATTTATATGTACAATGTACATATGTACGTATATCAGGCAAGTCACATCAACTGCCAGATAGGAACTTCCTCATTAAATCTGATTCCCTCACTCCCACTTCAAAATGTACAAAGTAAACAAAAACAAAAATGCATTCATTCATTTCATATCATATACCTACCTAAACTACATCCGTTTTTACATCAAAACCAAAACATCTAAAAATAACAAAAATATTTTTTCCATTACATCCATTATTATTATTGTTATTTTTTTTTTCAAATATTATCCTGTATTGCGTGTGTTTTTAAAACAAGTCCTAAATATCAGTTCGCACCGCAGGACATACAGATACACGTCCTGTTATTTTAGGACATCTCTCGCCCCTTCGGGCTTCTAAAAGAGAAGAACAAAAAATTCATATTTCAAATGCGTTGTGTTATTATTTTCATTTTTCATTTAGCTCAACAGGATCTAAATATACATGAAGAAAAAAAAAAAGAAAAAAAACAGGATATAGGACATCACCCTGTTTTAGAGTAAGAGTGCTGCTGTCTTTTTGACAATTGTTCTTTCACCAAACCACTGCGACTGTGTTTCTATTTTGTGTTCACGCAATTGGAGTTGTAAAGTGACAATGGTGACGGTCGTTGGTGTTGGTGAACTTGGCTACAAAACAGCGCCCCATGTGGTGACAATTACATAGCTGAACAAACAATGTTATATTCGGCGGATGGGACTGGGGAGTCTTTTTTCTCTCCAAGTGAAGCCATGGAAATGAGCGATTTTCTGGGAATCCCCAAGTCTGCGGCGGCACCCGATGTCAGACACTATATATTTGCAACATTATGTTTGGGGTGCAAATTGTTTTACTAATCACATGAAATGAGGGTTCCATCGCTCAGTTATATACGCTTACGCCACCGGCCGACCGACCAATGCCTGCTATCCCATCGCCGCCGCCGCCATCAACACCCAAACTTGGTCGAGTCCTCCCTGTGTTGTCTTTGTTAAACTAATGAGGCCCATTGTTATGTTCGACGCCCGCCCGGGGACTTGTCTTGAAATAATTTGGAATATGTAATTGATTTGGGACTAATGGACGCGGGAATGTATAACCTTTTAGTAGTAACAGCAGGACGATCGATGGTGGATGGTGCGATGGTGATGGTGATAGCGATGGTGGTATATTTTTATATGGTGTGGTGTCAGCCACAAATGGAAATTTATTTTATTTAAATTTAATACTATAGAAAATGTTTGGTTGGAGTTGTTATAAGAAACAATAAGGGTTGCGGGATGTAATTGGAATTGTGTGACAGCTCTTTGGAGGGTGTATGAGTGCACTGATTAGAAAGTCATTTTTCGTAATTATGGTTGAAGATAACGTTTCAAGAAAGTTCATTACTATTTAATCACGATAGGAATAGGGAGAATAAAATAAGGCTCTTTATTTCTTTAAAATGAGAAATTTTGTTTGAATAGGATATTTAATATAACTATATTGACAAGGGCGCCTTATAACGGGTGATTTTTTAGCTGGTTTGGTTTTGGCAACACTGGTTTTGACAGCTGACGTGTGTTTAGTACCTTGTGTCACTGTCAAACAGCTTCAGTTTGGTTTGCAATTTAACCATGGATCGTCTTACAAATGAACAACGCTTGCAAATTATTGAATTTTACTATCAAATTTCGTGCTCGGTTCGAAATGTTCATCGCGCGCTGCTTCCATTTTATGGTCGGCATTCTCGACCTTCTGAGCAGTCTATTCGGAAGATTGTGACCAATTGGTCAATTGGCCGCCTAGATCGTGCGATTTGACACCATTAGATTATTTTTTGTGGGGGTATGTCAAGGCTAATGTCTATAGGGACAAGCCCGCTTCGATTGACGCACTGGAAGCCAACATCCATGCATTCATTCGTGAGATACCGGCCGATATGTGTGAAAGAGTATGCCAAAATTGGACTCAGCGGATGGGCTACCTGAGACGCAGCCGCGGTCAACATTTGCATGAAATTATCTTTAAACATTAAATTGCAAGGTTCAAACTATCGATTCAAATAAATATTTCATTCATTTTTTCGAATTTTTTGTGTTTTTTTTTTTTTTAAAGTACTAAACCTCTTAAAAAATCACCCATTACTAGGTGACTGAACAAAAACTAAGCTTAAAACCTCACATCTTCTTAATACGAAAACCGATATACATTAAGAAAGCAAGGAGATTATTTAAAATAGATCGATCTTGATATGAAATGCAGGGGGCCTACAATTTTCTGCTGAATCCGAACTGATAATCTGAGGTTTTTCAATTCCTAGCAAGAGTCAGTAGGTACCCCAGAAAAACACTTCAGTTTTTTTTTTTTTTGGTCAGGCTATGTCGAACCCATGACCTTCGACTAACAATCCTACGGAATAACCGTTACGCCACAGGCTACCTAAGTAACGAATCCGTCATTATTTTGTACCGCTTATTAATGTTGACGTACGACTCAACCTATTAGCATGACTCAATGAGGGTTCTACAAATCAATTCCCAAAGTAGTCAACTCCCAGTATAGCCAAAATGTACTAACTCCCACCAAAATTTTTCAATAGGGACTTAGTTCATAAATTTGGTAGTGATTTTAGTAAGGAAAGAACTAAGTTCATTTTGAACTTTGTCTCACTGAACTAAGTCCCAATTACAAAAAAGTGCGAGTGAATTCATTTTAATTTTTTCGACGAAGCAACAATTTGGGTAAAATTGTGAGCTTTATTGTTTGATTTTTTAAAATTTTTAGTAAATGTAACTGAGTTTTTTTTTTTTTATAATAATACAAACTCTATATACTACTGAAATACATCAGCCAAGTAGAAGACTTAGCACTATTTAATTGGACTTGTTGAATTATTGATTCAAAATAGCTTTTTACGGCCTTTAGTCCACAAAAACGAAACGCCTAAAAATTTTTGTGGACTAAAGGCCGTAAAAAGCTATTTTGAATCAGTAACTGAGTTTAATTGATAAACATGAATGGCAGAATGTGAAATTTGTATTTTGATGGAAGAAGAAGTAAATAAATTGAATTGAATTTAATTTGAAAAAATGTAATGTTTTATTAAAACAGAAATTAAATTTTGGGGCATAATTCTTTTCATATTTTCAATTTGTTCTTAAAATTGGGAATTAGTTCATTTGGAACTTATTTCATTTTCATTTTGGGATTGGGACTTTGTTTATTTTACGTTGAAATTTATCTTCTATACAAAAATTATGTAGCTAGATGGGAATATAGGATTATACTTTTTCGGAAGTTAGTTCGTTGGCCCCTCAATGAGTATATAGTGGTAGAAGCAGCCTCACAAAACTGATGAGTTTTAACAAACACAAGGCGGCGCAAAAGTTTACAAATGGCGGCAAATTTCAAAATCGAAGCGCTCTTTTAGGAAGTATACTGATTCTGTTTTCTTGACGAGTATTTTATATCTTAAACAGATATAAATGCAAAAAAGAAAACTTCAAAAAAGATTTGACGTTAGCCGCCATTTGCAGCCGGGACAACCTTTGCGCCACCTTATGTACAAGTTTTACCCTAGACGGTCAAACCCAAATTTTAAGAGGTGAGATACCCTATAGACATAGGTAAAAGGGTCGGGATATCTTAAACAGGGTTTTTCATTAAGATCTTTCTATCTTTAAATTAAAAAAAAAAAGTTTGTGTGAGATCATCGAAATTTTGTATTCCTTATTGAAAGGCTTATCGACGTCAAATGTTCGCCGCAGCTTCTCTGGATGGCGCGCATCCGAAATGTCCTATTGTCCATAACTCTGGCGGACAAATAAGGCTGAATTTATACGATGGCATGGGTTATGTTGGTTTTGAGAGACGCTGTGGATTTGTGGCTTATTTGCATAGACCTGCGACTTCAGAAAATTCCACAAGAAAAAGTCTAAAGGGGTTCAATTGCACGACCTCGGTGGCCAGTTCCAATCACCTCCACGTGAGATAACTAATGCCTCGAATAGCTATAGCTAATGCCTATAGCGCTCGCCGTTGCCGGTGATGGCCAACGTCGTTGTCAAAGTAATATGGACCGATGACGCCGCCAGTCCTAAATCCACAACCAACTGTGAATTTTTTCGGAATGCATTGGATTGGTATCGTCCCAAATTCGACAATTTTGTTTGTTGACGTAGCCATTCATCCAGAAATGGGCCTCGATGAAAATTCGGGTCAGTCACCAACGCGAAATCGACTTCCTCGGATGAACGCTATATCCATCCATGGTTATTTGACAAAACAGACTGAATAAATGAGAGCCAATTTGACAGATGTAGCTTCAACAATATGACCACTATCAACTATGAAAGTTCAAAAGTCCCTCTTCTGACTTTACCAAAGTCTAATAGTTTTTTCTTCTCAGTCTGTGATAAAATGTGTTGGTTTAAGATCACTCATTTTTTTTTGCAAAATGTTTGTATCAGATGTGAGATGATATAACCACTTAATTTCTTACTTTCAAAAAAGTAAATAATGCTCTTTCATTTTCCGAGGACCTCACTTTTGAGGATTCAATCTATACGGCACCCAAAATGTAAGCTTTTTAAGCTTAAATGGATACCACCCACAAGTGTTTTAGGAAAACACTCACATTTTTGTTAATCGCATCCTGTAATACTGTAAAATAAAAAACAATAAACGCCACTCAAAGCCAAAAAAACATTTCTTTGGTGTACACGATGATAGGTATAACTTAGCAATACATTAAATGTTCAATGTTTTTTGCAGTTATAGGTATCTACTTTAGATTCACATTGACCTATTATTGCTGTTTGTTTAGATAAAAGATTAGGTGGGATTTTTGAAAAAAAAAAACAAAACAAAATAAAATAAAATCCTTTTGATCCACCAGTTCCTTAATTGGCGCCTACTTATCACCATTTAACCCTCTTTCACCCTAATCCCTTGTTATATCACGAAAAGAACATAAAATTCTTTTGTTTTTCTTTATTTTCCTATTCTCCCGCATTGAAACTGTCATTTAACATCCTTAACCTTTATTCAACCTCCTTGATGGCACCCGCACCCGCACCCGCACTTAAGCTTGAACAGCAACAATAACAGCCGGCACACCATCGAACCAAAAAGGGATATCATTCGAGAAAGTTCACTTCAAGTGTGTTTATATTTCTATTGTGTGTATAATAGGTACATGGTACACATATTGTGAAAAACAAACGCATCATCACGAATCCTTCAAGGACTCGAAAGCATCAAGAAGAGAGTAGCGACATTTGATGACTTAAGTGTCATGGTGGCGCAGCGGTGTGGTGATGGGTGAAAATGAAAAATATAAAATTGGCTCTTGTATCCTGAATCCTGATGTATGCTTGTCATATCCTAGCAGCACCTGTCTTTCGATTTGCGTTGATTTACGCACACCACGCATCCCACAGATGAACTCTTTTTTTTCTGTGTTTTGCTTTTGCTTTTGTTTCTTTGGTTTTTTTTTCTTTTCAATTGGAAAACAAGGGCTTAAGTTAAATGTTATGCCACCAGAGGGAGGCAAAAGCGAACTCGTTTTATTTATCCACTTTGCGAGTCTTTTTGACTTTGAGCTGTTAAGTGTCTTTTGCGTGGAGTGTTTATGTGAACCCCGCACATCATCCATTTTCACAACGTTATTTCAAACAAAGTATAAACTTGCTATAGATATATTATTCTCACTCGTATGTGTGGAAAATCCCCATAAGGACTTTTTTTATTTTATTTTTTTTTTTTTGCTGTGTTCCTCATTTTTATTAGTTTCTATCAAGTGTCTAAGGCATATGGTGCTTAACATCCTTCCAGGGAAAATAAAAATCATTTCATCACACAACCGCCTCCTATATACTTAAGGGCATTTCATTTAATAAACACGCAAAACAATGCGGCTTAATAAAAACAAGAGAATGAATAATGACTCTAAAGGAGACACAAATTTTCATAGCCACCTATTTCACATGCGGTGACAAACAGTGATGTAAGTGAATTGAAAAAATGAAACAAAAGAAGTCATTAGAAATTTTGTGCGTTTTTCTAAAAAGCTATTTGATGCCGAAACCATCTCTAAAGTAACTAAAAAATTATCTCCTGTGAAAAATTATGGAACGCATTTATTTTACGTGAGATGAAGAGGCTTTCCATTACGATTTTGATTATAATTAGCAATTAGCAGGGCACGGTAATGGTAATGGTCACTCATTAGTATTTTATATTTTCAATTCTTTATTTAATTTAATTACAATTTATAATAACTTATATTAGCTTACTATTTAATTTAGTTAAGTTAACCCTTGGATGCTGGACAGAGAGAGAGTAGCTTAATCTGACGTACCTTATACATAGGCTTAGATTTTCATCAGATACCATAATAATATGTTATACAAAGGTGTTGCCAGAACTATGTAGTTGAATATAAGAATTAGCACTCATAAAACAGCCCAATCTTGCTTATGAGCAGTTTTCAAAAACGTATGACTGCGAGTTTGAGCAAACGTTAAATAAGGAATTGCTCCGTTAGCGATAGGATCATGAGACTGCTTATGGCGTGAGCTCCTAGAAATTGATCATTCGAGAGCGTGAACAGACATAAAAATGCTCAAAACCAGTAGCTCGTGAGTCGTGAGTTTCTTATAATTGCTCAATTGCTCTTTTAAATATTTTTGATAATTTTCACATTCGAGAACCTATTTGAAAATTATAAACATTAATTTCTATTCATAAAAAAAACTTCATATCACCGAAAAATGTTCCACTGTTGATACCATAAAATGAATACTTTCCATATTGTTTATATGGTGACTGTTGAGGTCTTATATGTACTCCCAAAGGTGGAGCATAATAGTACCTATTTTTATCTGCCTTCATTGCTATACATCAAGTAATAACCTTACTTTGCTATATGCCTATATAAATGTTCCTGACAGATATGCAGTGAGTACAAACACACATACCTACCAGTGGCGAGGCGTCCATATAACTCGATTCCTGCCGAGTTACCTTTCATATTTTCTACTATGCAACAATGTTTACTTAATAATCAGCAACATAAAACCCATGGGATAATTTTAATTTGTATCTATTCATTAGCCTGCACGAGCTGCACACTTCACCACTGCGATTGAATTTTATTTCAAGCCACACACGAAAAAAAACACACGTCATTTTCATTAGTATGTGTATTCTTTCCACACTCTCTGTGCACAAGCCAAAGCCAAAGCAAAGCAACCCGAAATATGTCGGGTTATAAAATCTGTCGCTGGATAGAACAAATTTATTTCCTTTCTCTTTTCTTCCTTATGATTGTCTGATTTTGACTCGACTCTGTTTAACACACGCTCTCTTATGCAAAAGAATAACACGCTTTTTTCCGACTTATTTGGTGATTTTTGTGAGTATCTTCTACCGCTGCGCTGTGCTGTGGTCGTGGTGGATTGATTGAGTAGGTCAGTTCTCTTAGTTACTTAATGAGTTTCTGAGTTTAAACGTCTCGTTCCCCTTTCTTATGCAAGCAAATAACACGCTTTTCTTCGACTTATTTGGTGAATTCTGTGTGTATCTCTTATCGTTGCGCTGCTGTTTAACAAGAGTAGAGGCTGTTAAACAACAGCAGTCTGTAGGTATTAAAAGAGCTGATTAAATTTGCTGCCGTTTGAAAAATTAAAATTCAGTTGGTTGTTTTTAATGTTCAATATTTTCTATATTTTAATTCCGATACATAATTATTTATAGAAAAAATGTATTTATTAATATTTTTTTTTACACACATTTTTTTGAATTTTTCAATTTATTTGTTGATTTATTTGGTTATTTATCTAACACATTGAAGTTCCTTATTTTTCGTCATATTAAGCATTAATTTTCAATTCATTTTTGCATCGACTTACCATTTCAAATTATTCACGCCACGCCACTGATACCTACACATCTAAATAAAAAGCATTACGCCACAAATTATAGTATTTTCTTGTTTAATCTGATCACAAGGCCATAAGGATACATTCAAAATTTATGTTACGAATTTTGGAAATTTATTTTCTATTACGCGTCTTATTTCGCATATATACGCAAAAGACTCTCTTACCTCCTTAAAAGTATGTATGCCCCGTGTTCCCAATATACCTCCACATTGTCATTCAATGTTTGAACTTTATGAAGGATCTTAAGTCAAGTGTCAGGGAATTTATAGGTTCTTCTTCTGGGAAGATATACTTCACAGGATGTGATGTCTTTGTCGTTGGTTATTTTCATTGGTATAACTTTGTCATCATAATCTGCAGGTGAGCTATATACATATATGGAACTTATCGTGGTTTGGGTCGGGAAAGTATTTAGGTATAAGTAGGTAGCAGGTAGTAGGTACACATCAGCAAAAGTTATATTTTGGGGTAAAAAGGATATTCAATTTGATTGGGTTTATTTTATTGGAAGTAATTTCGTAATAAACCTGGGGGCAGGGGAGGGGTGTGTTCCATACATGAATACGTATATAGAACGCTGAAATGTGTGTCGTTTCGAAAAAATAAACATGACATAATTTCTTGGGAAATAACTTTCATTTAATTTTTTTTTATTTGGATGAAGGCTAAGAGAGTTTATTGAAAGTATCGCATCTTCATGTAGACGAGCGTATAAGGTAAGTAGATAGAAGCAATTTTGTAGAATCCTGAAAATAGAATTATTGAGGGATTTACGAATGATTTAAGGTTATTGATTGAGAGAACTTTTAAATTAACGGAGCGTGTTGTGGTTCTTTTTAATTTGAAGCATAAAAATGAATTAAATGTATTTTTACTAACGGCAAAATAAACTTTCGAAAGCAAGAAAAGTGTTGTTTTGTTTTATCTTCTATGCACATAAATAATATCTCATTGTATCATCTTAAAACAGAGAATTTTATAAAATACGGAAGTGTATCCTTTTTTTTTGGTGCGTTTTTTTGCGTTTTTTTAAATTTCTTTTAAATAGTTTAGCGGTTTTATTTTATATAAAAATGTGATTACTGAAAGAACTTAAATCAAACCTTAATAGGTGAAAAGTGAAAATACTTTCTTACTCATTGTAAAAAGGTAAAGATTTTATAATGTTGCAGAATTTTTTCCAGCGCAGCAATGGTTTTACTTGACTATATATATAAAATAAAGTTTTGTTTTGTGTACGTTCGCTAACCAGCCAAACCGGTTGACCGATTTTCTTAATTTTTTTTTTAAATTAAAGAAGAATAAGGGTAGAAGGTTTAGGATAAAAAAGTATAAAAGTATAAAAGTTTGATGGTGGAACATTTTCGGCTGTACCTACTCTGTTTTAAGTGTGAAATTACCGTTGTCCAAAAAAACTATTGAAATAGGCGCCTTCCCGGTGACTTAAGATACACTAAAGGGAGCAACTGAGTTTCGTTAGCTATTTTCCACTTGACATTATAATAAGACAAATTATCTCCACATGTGTGATGCCATGCTAGATTGTTATCTCCTGTTAATTTTTTTACGAATCCATAATGTTTACTCTTATAAGCAGAAGAAGAAAGAAATCATAATAGTACGTATCTACTTTGCACAGCAGTTGTTTAAAAAAAATCGAGTCCGAGTGGAATCAGCAAGATTTGAAAATATAGAGATGCATTTGTGGGAAGAGGAAGGGGTGATGTTCAACATGGAAAAGCATACTCGACAAAACGCATGACAACTATCGATGTTTGATCATATTAAATCGCAAGTTCTATGGTTTTTAAAATGTTTTGATAAAGCCAAGTTGTCGAGCTAACAGTTATTTAAATTTTGGTATAAGTGTTGCGCCAACCTTTTCAATACGGTATATCAATAAATAATATTTAAGGTGGCGCGACAGCTTGTGTTGTGTAGAACCAGGTCCTAGTGACTTACAACTCTCAACTATTATGTGTATTATTGGCAGTAATGGAGGGGACCTACAATTTTCTCCCGAATCCAAACGCCTTAGGAAGCAGTAATCTGTGAAAAACATTTCTGTTTTTTAAGTGGTATAGGCTGAGAATCGAACCCAAGACTTTCGGTGTAACAGTCTTTCGCACTAACCATGCATTACGCCACGGGCGACTAATGAGGTATATGCATCTTTTAAACGCTCCCAAGACCTCCGAACGAAAAGGAAAAAGCTACAATTATTTGGAGTAGGTACTAATTAAAATCGTTCTTAATGAAAATATAAATGTGAATTGTACCTCAAATGAAAGATGCATAAATGGAAATATTACGCTCCTCGAATAAAGTACAGAAGTAAAAAAGACAAAGGCTAAGAAAATTTATTCGGTACCTAGTCTTCTCAGATGTGTTGCAAGCCTTGAACAAGGTTTGGAACGAAGGCCTCAAATTCAAATTAAGACAAGTTCTGCCTGAAGGACTTAATAAAATTCTTAAAGAATAAAATGGCAAATATAAATGAGTATTTAAAAAAAAATAGTGACATGGGGTACCACAAGGAAGGGTCCTAGGTCCAATTTTTTACTTTTTAAGTTTACACGCGATATACCTCAAAAAGAAGACACTATTATATGCATATTTGCTAAAACGATCAACGAAGCAACAACTAAATTATAAATGTCAATAAATAGACATACCTAACGCTCAACGAACTTAAAACAGTCCAAGTGAACTTTACGTACTAGACAATTAATTGATTATCTGTATTTGTTAATACAATAATATGAGTTACATTTGCAAATGAAGCGTGGGATGCCCACGGTACGAAATTAAATAAAATGTTTTCCGCTAAAGCATATAGAACACGGCTTAAGAACACGCTAATAGATCGAGTATCGAAATTCTTGATGAGACAAATTTATAGTACGCTACCGCTTACGAAGGACTAAACTGTTGCCTTAGACGGAAAACCGCTTTAAAAATCCCTGAATACCTAGGAACTATCAAGAGAAAGTTGATATTATTTAACTTTGTTATTTAAATTTGTTAAACATAAATTACTAGATAAGTTGCAATCAGGAGGAAAAGGTGGTTTTACTCCTCTGAAAAAAAGCCCAGATGTGATATGATATAATATCATTCAATTTTTGTCAATAAGACGTGATTCAAATAACCAGAGTAATTATATAGATAGTCTGTATTCGAAACGTGTTCTGATCTGATGTTTAACTTTAATTGGTTATATATACCTAACCGACAGGTACATATATTTCATGCAGCTATTTATAACTTGTTCCCTCCTCAATTAAAACCTTTAGAATTTCGCTTGAATTTTGAGTGATTGCTCCAGTTGTTGTCTTGGCAGAAATGCCAAACATTTTTCAAGATGCATTCGTTTTCCACCGAAAATTCCTTTTTTTCACACTCTTTCGATTTTGAAATCATAGAGCAAACCCTTTCCAAAAAAAAGTAATTTTACTTGAAATATTTCAAAAGGGTTCGCTAAAAACAAGGAATATGCGGTGATGTAGCTCTTTCTACCTAAAATCAAATTTCTATGCTCAAATCCTTGACTTGAATAATATGCCCCCCTTGCTCTCGAATTTCTATTGAAAATTCTTGATTGAAATCGGACATTCACTTGGTGTATGTTTCGTTTGTATACCATGGGCTTGAAGTGTATGTATGTGTATGACGATGTATACAGCAGCACTTCAGTATTTCAGAGTACTTTAGATATTTTTCAATCCATTGACTCGGTTGATTGTCTTTTAAGACCAAAAAAAAGGGTGCGAATTTTACGTTTATTTGAAAATCTGCTCGAGGAGTGGACCGGAGCGGACTGTCAGACGAGGCGGGAATGAATGTTCTTCAAAACATGAAATTTCATTTTGGCATTGTTTTTTTCGTTCGGAGTTTGGACGGACATATTCAGCACTTTTAATCCCATCTGATTCTAGATTCATGTGGTGCCTGATGGTGCTACCACTGATGATGGTGTTGTTGTTGCACTCACAATTCCTAAGTTCTCCCCTAGGAAAGTCGTTGCAATTTTTCGAATTTCATCTCGGGTTTTTCTGATATTATATTTTTTGTTTCTCTTTTTTTTTGACAAGAACATAGGTTTGGGGGCTTTGATGATGATGAAACAAGGATAAATAATTACGAAACTTTTTCGCTATGCTCCTTATAAGGATGTGAAAGTGTATTTGTGTGTGTTTTGGGATTCTTCTGCTTCTATGAATGACTCGAAATTATTATACTTCTTTTGACAAGGATTCAGATTCGAGGAGCAAATCCTTTTGCAAAAAACAAAACGAAATGAATGAAGGAAAGTTGAAATCAGAAAAAATACCGTTTTTTGCTTACGAATACATATTTTTTTTGCAGGGTGACGAGTGATGGCGGGGAGAGGGGAGTGGAAGATGAAGTTTTGTTGGTTTTATTTTTGCTCGCGCACCGCCTTGTTTTCTCATAAATGACTCCCGCTATCACCTATACCCCTAACATAACGTTTTTGAAAAGTAAAAAAAAATCCTTAAGGAGACGTCGAACCCGAAAATTATTCTTCATGAGTGCTGAGTAATTCCCATCAAAATGAATGCATCAGTTGTCGAAAAAAAAGAGACTGAGGTATGACAGAGAGTTTAGGGTAAATGAATATAAGAACCCGAATCCTATCCCATAGGGTGCAAAGTGCTGTGTGACTCTAACAAAAAAAAAAAAAAAAATAGAGACAAAAATGACGACAAGGAATTAGAAAAACACTTAATGAGGAAAGTTATGTAATGAGTTTTGCTTCTTTTTCGCAGAAGCCATGAAAAGGAGCAACAGCAGCTTGGATAGCAAAGGAGGTGGTAAAATAGCGCTTAAGAGACGTATGTGATGAAAGGTGAAGTATACAGGTAAATGGATTTCATCTTTGACATCGGTTAAAAGAATTTCTTCTCCTTCTCTGTTATATGTATGTGTGAAGATGAAGGACTTTTAATTTGGGGGATTTGTTTTATGTGCTGCATTATAAGAGACGAGAAAAAAAGATGAATACGAATTGGGTCAAAAGGATTTATAGGATTCTCTATGATCCATAAATGTCTTGAATTTTTTATATACATATGCAGTTTTTGCTATTTTGTTCACATCGTCAGTAAAAAAACAAATAAGGATGCAGATTAAGAAAAAATATGCAATTCGTGCTCAAATTTGAACGATTAATTTCAAACGACAAACACAGGGATTTTTGAATTGCAAATCTCTATAAAGCCAAACACGGCAAAGAGATCTTAGTAATTAAAACAGATCAAACATCATCTTAAGTTATGCAGACAAAAGAATGCTTAAGCATATTTACATACCTACCTACCCATTCTTAACTGCAGTCAAATGAAGTTGAACTCTGTATACATAGAGAGAAATACATATGTATAAATAATGCATTTTAATTTAAATTTTTGTTTAGCAATTTTCAATATCAAATTTGTAAAATTTTCATTATTTACGGGTCCAAATGATAGGAGAAAGCTGAAATTTAAAAAATTTATATGGACTGGACATACTTTTGTAATGAACTTCCTTTTTTTTATCTTCCCAAATCAAATTGCATTGGAATATTTTTCTCATTGGTATGGGTTCTGTAATATACGACCGAAACATTTTGATTACCACTGTTGTTATGTTCAGAATTTTGTTTGATACTTTCTATTTATCATTATGTACATACTTACTTGAATGTTCTATATACATATATATATATGATACTGACATGCAGCTGTAAAGTCATGAGTTAGTTCTGTTGGAATTAGACAGTCATTTTGTAATCCCTTTTCGATAGTTATTAGTTTTGTAATTTATAATTTAATAAATGAATTAAGAATATAATTTGTTTGTATTTATTAAAGGTTCCAAAATAAATTTTGGCACGACAACTTCGCATTAAATCCTTGTAATTACTTTACTATACAGTATCCCATCTTTCTGAAGGAGAATATGAATGTTCCAATGTTCCCCAAACTTGGTGAGTCAATCTGCCCCATTGTTTCACTTTAAACACCTCGTTCAATCGCTGATTTTGCCCTATTTCAGTTTTAATACTTCTGTCTATCCCGTTTTGGACTTTGAATGTAAGCGCAAACTGAATGTTGCTTTTAATGACTGCATTCGATTTATTTACTCCATTCTAAGGCATATCAGTGTATCTCACCTGCGTAACTCACTGTTTGGAATATGCCTTGATGATTACTTAAAGTTCAGGCTAATTCTGAAAATCTAAAATGTAATCCACAATGTCCTAGTTACCTGAGTGAAACACTCTTATTTGCTTAATCGAATAGAGGGCTGAAATTAATTCTGCCACGTTTTTCGCACAATATTGCTGAACGCTGATTCTATGTCTCTGCAATTCGTTATTGTAGAAGAGACTTCCGCACGAATTGCAACGAACCACCATACCTGCCAATTTTAAGAGAAAACTATTTTTAAACTTTGCTACTCAAAATTAAGTATATTATTTCTTTTTTATCTTATAATTATTATTTTTGTATAATAATCTTTTTTTACTTAAGTTATATCTATTGAATTTTCGATATTATTTTTATCATTTAATTTTTGGCTTAACTTTTTTCTTTTTTTTTTAACTGTGGGCATGTCATCACTATTTACTGAGTGAATATGAATGCGAATATATTAAATAATTCCAGTAGAAAAATACAAGCACTGTGTCAATGATCCCACTGTATCATAATGTAGGTACATTGTACAACCCGTATCTACAACACTTTTTCACAGCTTTGTTGCAGTTGTTAAGGTAAAAAAAGAAGGGTGTTCCTGGACATCCAAGTCTACATTTATGTATAATTTTTACGGCTATTGGGTCAGTTTTAACCGTCAACATAGTTTTTTTTTACTAAATCATTGAATATGGAATTTTCGTTTGAAAATTTTCAATAAAAATTCACATTTCAAAGTGTGAAAATCTGCAAAAATTTAGGTTTGAAACTTCGTCAAAACCGTTAAAACAGCTTTGAAATGCATTTATATGGAAATGTCAAAACTCAATGTATGCGAAAAAGTGAAATGAGAGCTGTCTAAACAAAAAACAAACATATTTTTATTGCAATTTGCGTTAATAATTAATTAATTAATTAATGCTGTAACAAAAATGGGTAGCATATTGGAGTTTCAGATTTAAAAGCTATACACATAGAATGACAGGTACATAATACCGGTTTAGCTTTAAATATCTTTTTTTATCTCTTTTCATCACTCTATCTCTTTCTTTATCGTTCTTTCTCGTTTCGAATTGTATTGGATCCATCAACTGCGTTGATTGTATCTTTTATTGTGTTTTTACCTACATTAATTATGAAGGTTTTAGCTGGAGTTTTATTGTTTACCTCCCCCACAAAGCACCTACATGTATCGGAATCGGAACTCTTCCTCACATATATGTAATATGTACGTATGTAACTAAAGACTCATCAACTTCGTTAATTAGTCCAATAAAAAAGTTGAATCGACCAAAACACATTTCGACTGATTATTATCAGCTTCGTCTGTGCCATAGCCCCTTATAAAATTGTATTAAGAAATGTCTCTTTTTAGTTTCCAGCCATCAGCATGTGAACTTGCTTTTGAAACTCCATATAATACTCGGACTCACCAGGAGAGAACCTATATCGACATAGTAAAAATGTCAGTCGGAGTGACTTTTATAGCTTGAAACATAAAACATTTTTTGTTTTTTTGGTAAACAAACCATTTAGGGAGCCACTTACTCATTACGGGCTTTGACGACTTCTCCATATACAATACGAGGTATCTATGTATATACAAACAAACGAAAAGAACGGTCCCAGCTATAGACCAAAGGTGTTTTTATGTCAGTCCCAATGTCTATGTTTAATTCTAAAGTTGTATCAAAAGGTATTAAAACTATAAAAAAAACTGGCAATTCGCCGTCGTCTGTCCTGCTTTTGTTTTGCTTTCAAAAGTAATAAAAATCCTTGTCGTTAGCGAATGAAAAAATGTTGAGGGCGGGGTATAAGGTTAGTTTAGTATGTGGGTGCGAGTTATATTGTTAGGAGATATAATGGGGAGCCATCTACACTTCGAATATAGTTTGAATCTATTTTTTTAATTTTCTTTTTTTTTATTATTTTTTTTTTCTTTTTACGAGCACTGTCGTTAAACAATCAACGGTTATTGTAGTGGCGTCTTGTTGAGCGTATTTTGTGAAAATGTTACAATTAGGGATCAATGCGAACTGTATATAGTGAGATTGTAGTTATAGCGAGTTGGTGTACAATGAGTACCTACAACAAAACTTACACCATCTGGTGTTAGAAACACCAGCAGTAGCACCGTCCTGTGAGGGTTGTGTTTGTCGTCGCAATATAACGTTCCGAAGACATAACAATTACGAACACATTGCTTGTTTTGGCAATTAAATTAAATTTCATTATTGTTCTACAGGGGATTTGTTTTTTTTTTTTGTTTTCTTTTTTTTATAATAGGAATAGGACCTTTTGGGAATTATTTGCTTAAAATGTTTGGGCTGAGGGAGAATTAATAAAAACAAATAAGAAATAAGAATTAGAAAAAGATAATGAACATGCAACAGTAGGTTGTCATTTTTATGTTAAAATTACTCAAAAAGCTTCATTGTTGGAAGGAAAGCAAAGAACAGTGTTGTAAAAACGATATCGTTTCTTTTGATTGCAGCTGCAAACAGCCCAGAAGTAGTTTTATAAATTAATAATAAAAAATAAATTAATAAATTGGTGGCGCGACAGTTCATGGAAAACCACAGGCTTTAGTGACTACGCTTTAAGCCATTACGTGTGCGTGCGTGCTTGTAAACAGCAGGAATAGAGGGGGGGGGGGGGGTAAATGGCTTGCTACCCTTTTGTGGATAAAATGTCGAATCTAGAAGCTTACAATAAAACAACAAATATTTTAAAAACACAACATTTATGTGCTATTGAATTGTGACAGCCTGGTACCTATTATTTATTTTTTCATTTTATTTCATGTTGCTGTTTTTTTCGAATTTTATTTAAAATGTGAATACTTCCTTAATATATAGCGAATAGCAAAGAATATTCATAATACTGCACACAAATAGCAAAGTAACAAATTTATTTTATAAAATAAACATTATCGGACTAAGATAGTTGCCTTGCGGAACACCAGTAGGTACGTGCGTTGAGTATTTAGGTATACCTATGTACCAAGGAAAAAACGGATGGTATTTTTTTCTTCGGGCTCGTCAAGACTAAGCTGACCATGAGAAATTTCAGGATCCATTTTATAAAATTATATAGGTACTATATATGTAGGTATATCAACGTGGAATTTGTGGAATTTAATCGAGGAGAATAATCGGGGAGATTTTTTTTCAGCTTTACAAACAAAAAAATTAATAGCAGCTTACGCAAGTGTGATTAATTATTATTTCGTATAAATACAATGAAAAATTTAATTAATTCAAAATCTAGCTGGTCTAGAATTAAATATTCAAGCAATACACTACATCACATGAACCGAATCAGGCAATTGGGGTTTTCCATTTTGTTTTTAATTTAAAAAATTGAGATTTCCCGTTAATGGTGAAAATTCAAATATGCTCTAAAAACCTTTCATTCCCTTCACTGATTTCTTGTAGTTAATCATAGAGAATACCACCTAGATACTCCTTTCTAATAAATCATCATGATCATTTCTTCACGCTTAGGAAAACCTATATCAACCGCAAAAGAAAAGGAAAATCAAATAAATTTCCATGCCATTTGTGTGCATATCTCGTCGTCTCCCAAAGCAATATTTACCCTTGTCTTATAAAGATACTCATTCAATCCCCAAAAGTAATTGCATGGTCAACAAAGATTTATATTTGAAACAAACTGAGAAAAATGTGAATAAGCCAGAAAGGACAACAACGACGACGATGACGTTACGATGGATAGGACATGTCCCCGTCCCATTGTCAAATCATCCAATAGACAGCTACGTCAATTTTAATTGGGCATCATATATGTACGAACTGGACTCCCTGAAAAACGAGATGTTATTCCCCTTGACATTACAACAAGGGATCAAGGACCTTATTGCCACCCCTATTTGGGGTCACAGGGGATGTCAAGTGGCATCAGACGCCCACCACACCGAAAAAAGGATAAATCGAATAAACGAATCCTTCCCCCCAATTTGACATTGCCACAACAAAATAAAAATAAAAAAAAAAACATAAGTAAAGAAACGAAACGAAAACACTCTCAATAATAATTTACATGTCCTTCCAACGACGACGACGACGCAAGGCAACAACGGACGACGATGATGACGACGAAAAATCTAATCCTTTGTGTGTATCGGACTGACATCAATGTCACAAATTAACCAGACAAAAGCAAAAGGACAATCCATTTTGCCGTAATGTGTGGTAAAGGATTTTTATTGTGTGATAAATTTTACTTTTCCATCTCTTCTTTCTGTGTAAACAAACAAGGAAATGTGTGCCAGAGGGATGATGGGAATGGGTGTTGTTTTGTTGTTGGTAATATAGGGAATGGATGGGCATACGCATAGCAGCACACATGAAAACTTTGTAAGGATTAGAGGTCGTTTTGTGTTAATATACCGTCCTTGGTAAATCTGAGTTTGTGTTTTATTCTTTTTAAGCAAATTGGACACACAAAGTATTATCGTAATTTTTGTTCTATTACAGATCCAATTATCCTTTATAGCTGACATTGCCAGGACTAAAACTGATGGAGTCAAAGTACAACATAATTTGTTTCGCTGTCGTAGCTATAAAATCTTATTTCAGTTTATTCCTACACTCAGAGAAAAACAGCAGAGATAAAGAACTAGACACTAGACAGGTAGTAATTAGTTGTAATCAATACAATTCTCCTTACACCAGTGATATGGTTTAGAAAGTGGTTTGGTTTAAAATACGCCCATTGCCACGCCCATTTTTATCAAATTTACCTAAGTTTTCTTCTTATTTAACGTCCTAACAACGTTACAATTTTGTGATTAAGCTACTATATCTGGAAAGTAAAGCATTAAATATATGTTTATTTATCCCGCCCTCTACCACGCCCACTTTTCTTAAATTAGAATTTACTGAAGGAGATAAAAATTTATGATAAATCACTCTTGATTCAAAACCATGACATATGTACCTAGTTTTTGTTTTAAATATGCCTACTAACACGCCCATTTGTCTTATATCGCTGAGATTCCTCCTTATTTCCTTAGAAAGATACAATTTTGTAACTAAAATCTCTTAAAGAGCATGGCATGTGTAATTTGTTTTGAGTCCACCTACCACCCACTTTTATTATGCTTGTGTTTTTTTCCTTGTACCAAAATACATAGTTATAGTTATCTTGTGATGTTGAAATTTTATAATTTGATAATATATTTAAAAGGGTGGCGCTGTGTTGTAAAAAATTAATTGATACATTTCTCAACTTTTACTCTGTGTGTTTTTTCGTCCGTATCGGAAAGCCTAAGTAGCAATTCCTCAGTGCATAAGCATTTGGATGATTCAATTTGATTTTATTAAATAATTTTTTTTCAGTGTAGGTATGTATTCTTTGATGGATACTTTTAATACAAAAGCCATGCCAATTAAAAGACATCTAATCATTAGGTAAGGACACTTCTCAGACGCGTTCATCGACTGTAACGCCTTTGCCGACACTCAGTCGCTGGATGGGGTCTTTTGAAAAGACAAAGAACCTCATTCTGATAAGGAATTCTTTATATAGTTTGCCACTGCTATATACTGGCTATGGCACTCTGATGATGTTGTCCGAAAATGGCTAATTACACGCTTCGCATTGACATTAAATACAACAACTTCTTTAACATAGCAAAGGCAGCATCAGAAACACTAACATGCATTTAGAATAATTTGGTCCTTTTCGTCCTTATAACTCTCTCTCTCTCTCTATCTATCTGGACTGGCTGGGGCCTTTCAGCGAGAACTGGCATAACAATTAGCTGCATCATTAGTCCCAATTCAAAAACAAAAGTCACAAGAAGAAAAGTCAAAGAGATGGAACGAGATGAAAAAAAAAACGATGGGGGACACAACAGCCCGTTGTATGTATATTTTGAGAAGGAGAAACTGGACGACAAAATTCAATAGGAGAAAGTTTCTTCTTGGTGTTTTCATTTCCAGAGCACTCAGATTATTATCCTTTATTGTGGAGCACAGATTTTTCGGAACTAACTGCCACAATGATACCATTAAAAGATTGGTATAGGGCGGACCAAAAATAAAATAAAACATAACCAAAAGAAAACAACAAACAAAAAAAAAAAAAATCCAACAAAACTAAGAAACATTTCTTCTTCCAACAGAACGTGACTAATTAATGTTTTCATTTTGTCGTCCTTTTCTTATGCCTTAATGTCCGGCAAAGCCAAGCAAAAGACAAGAGATAACAATCATCATCATATCGTATATAGATGGAGAGGAGCAGATGCAACTTTTTTTTTGACATTTTTGCTTTTTGAAAACATTAAAGTAGCAAAGTTTGTGTTTTAATACAAAGAAGGATATTTCAAATGAGAACATTTATAGGGCAGCAATTTGGAAAAGTTTTTCAAGAAAGAAGCATATTGGATGGAAGATGGTATTAAGCTAATGTATGGTGGACTTTTGAGGACATAGAAATTAATGGCATATATAGAGGTCATTATCACATTAAGGAAAAAATAAATAAGATCTAGGATTAAGAATCTTGAAGAGGAAAAAGAATTCTTTAAAGAATTCGTTCAAATTGAAATTATTTATTATTTTATTGAGCGGTGATTATTGTTTTTTATTAATCATGATTATTATTTTGTGTTTTTTTCATTTGTTTATTGTGTATTTCACTATTCTATTAAACAAAAATCGGTAAAATAATCAAACAAAGTCGAACATAAATATTAGTACGCAAACGCTGAGGTTCCTTCATGAAACTGTTCGGGATAACAAAAAAAAAAATGTGTATAAGTATAAGTATATAAATATAGAAACTTTTATTAATACATAAAATGCTTCTGGTTTGATTTCGCAATTAAAAAAAGGTTGGACGACCGATCGAAAACCCCTGTAGTTCAAGCAGTTTATTTATTAAAAAAACATCAAAATGCATGTCAAAAAATTTCCGATTTATGAAATTTTTGTTATTGATAGGATAACTTAGCAATATTATTCTTCTATGGAATTTAATAGTTTATGACTTCACAGATAGAGAAAACACTATATACAGTCGACTCCCTCCAAGTCGAATTTTCACGAAATACAAAATTAGATAGAGTTAGAGGAATTTTTGGAAAAATTAGAAATAGAGGGATTAATATTTTTTTTTTAAAAGCATTTATTACCTTTATTTAAAGATAATGTTACAGAAAATAAATAAATAAATACATAAATAAAGAGAAGCTTCTTGTTTTTATGGCTCATTAATTCATTAGATGTATATATGCGTCTTAAAAAAAACTATAGGTAATTTAGTTTATCTCTTAAAATTAATGAAAAAAAAAATCAATACAAAAAATACTTCCCATTATTTTATCCTTCTGTCCACTGGACAATATATACTTTGACAATATATTTACGAAAATGCTCCTTGACAAACAAAGCAATGGCATAATATTCCTGTTTCTAGCTCTATAGCAGCAACATGATTCGATTGACACATTCTAGTTAAAATCGCAAAGCCATGACGGCTTACGGATCGTTGCCTTCATCCAATTCGATGAACTCACTTTCACCAATCAACGAGGATGAAAATTTACGAAGCATACTCGTATAATACATCCAATTTCTGCTATATCTACCTAGTGCTCCTTTGCTTCTTCTTCCCTATGTACCATAACCTAAGTACATTCTGGTATGCCTTTACTGTGAAGGTTTTTCCTTAAATCCCTCAATTTACTGATTTTATATGAAATTGTTGTCGTTGAAATGTCTGAGTAAGCAAAAATCAAAACATATTCCTGGACGCTTAGACTACCCCCTCTCTTGTTATTTTCTTTTCCTTTTGATTGCGTTTTCAGTCGCACTATACCTATACTCTCCAATTCACCGACAGATTTATTCTCAAAAAAATTTAACCGCACACACACTCACATCCTGCTTATTGTATTGTATACTTCGTATATAAATACTTACATAGGAAAAAAATCAACAAAAATTCTTCCACTCATTTGATACCAAATAGGATCAAAGGACCAACAAAAAAAAAGGCTTTGGTCTAATTTTCAAGGCTAATAAGATTTTTCATCGTGTGCTGACCATCATCGCCTTTCGTTCCCTTTTTTTATTGACTCCTCTCTCTGAATGTATTGAAGCGGGAAAAAGGTTAAAGAACGTCTTTCGTCAATTACCACTTTCAGGATATGATAACAATTCTTTTCGTTAAGGTTAAGCACTCGCAGTATATATGTAGTACCTCTTGCCGATATGAGGGAAAATAAATTGCCTTTGCTGATCCCTTTTATTTTTTTTTTTTAATATTATTTAGTAACAAAAGCAAAGTGCTAAACCGAAAAAGTGAATAGAGGACAGAAAAAATATATATTTTTAAGGATCAAAGTGTCGAAAGAATAATTTTCTAATTTAATTAAGGTTTTTTTTTAAATTCACCTTTCCCCAAACCCTACCTATAACATTTAGGTAGATACATAGGTATCCCCCCCTCAAAAAAAAAAAACCCGTGAATTCGAAACAATTTCGAATGTTATCCTTTTGAAGTCTTGTTTCTCTTGATTTTCGTTACTTGCTTTGCAGCAAAAAAAATTTAAACAAAAAGGAATTAAAACCACTTGAGCCTCTCAAACAAGATACCTTCTATACTTTTCTACACCAGTAACCATCAGGACCTTTATAGCGATAAATTCACGTACATCCACGCCTTAGTACCTCAATATATTCAGCGAAATTGCCTCATCGTCAATAAACATGTGTATTACCAGTTCTGATCCTTTCTCGACCCTATAATATGCCACCCAATCTCCATTTATATATAAGAGAGGAACCTCGTTTATATTATATCCTTGAAAGCTAATGGCCAGTCGTAATGTGCACAAAATCACAACAGTTTCTTCGTTGTTATCTCAGAGGGAGCAGTTTGTTTGGTACCCTTTCCATACTTCAATAGCTTATATATATATATATGTAACCCTAAGTGTATCCTTTAGACACGAAAAAGGAACAAGTGGCAAGGATATGTGTGCTCAAGGCAAAAATATTGTAACTGCTGTTGTTAATGATAATTGCTGTTCTGGCAGCCTTTGCGAAGAGTATAGGACCTCTCCTCCTGTTGCTTATATAGGTATATATACGTATGGTATAACCTAACAGGCCAAGCACTAAGATTCTATTGGCGCTGCGTTCCGTTTAATGTCCTGCGAAAACGTTTTGCACCGACGTTAAATAAAATGGAACTTTGCGAAAGTTCAAATGTACTACATACTTATCACACCGCACATAAAAGCCTATTGCAGCTGCTCTCGCTTTCAGTTTATTGTGCGCTCATTATCCTTCGTCCGAAAATGGAATTCAAATAAACAGGATCCATAGATTTAACCCACCCAAGCCCAACACGAACATATTGGCAAGCATTCTCGTTTGCCTATACCTATACCAAGGCTTGAGCCAAAGTACCGTTAAAAGACATACTTTTCCCTTGGTGCCGAGGTAAGCATTAATTTTACTTGCCTCGTAAAAAGTCGACAAGGAAAGGACTCCTTGGAGAAAAGACAAAAAAAAATCAGGTCAAATAGATGACTATAGAGAATCAGGAGGACACCCTCATATTATGTTTTGCTTCATGCACAATGCAAATATCTATGCACATGCATGGACTATCCTTACTGTTTTTGTTGGTTTGGTGTGCGGATTGCAGAGAGAATGGAGATTCCTTAAAGTATTTTACGAAAGATAATTACCGAACCGTCTATAAGCAAATCACAGTATGATTGGATTTATGAATCTGCAGAAGCTCAACTCTCCTTGTGTTGCTGCAACGATAAAGTGCATGTCAAGTCCGTGAACTCATCTATTTCGAACTTTGTTAATAGCATAAATATGCTTCACATTCACATATTATAGTCCTTTTATAAGTTTATGGAGTCGAAGATACAATGCAGAGTAATTTAAATGGAAAACTATTTTCCCAAGCAAATTAATGCTGGCAAATAAAATGTCCTTTCTTGTTTAAAGACCTAAAATATACGAATAAAAATATAGTAATAAACAAAATGTCCTGTTCAGTGGAGCCTTTGGGATTTAAGGGATAAATGGACCACCCGAAAGACTTTAAAAAAGTCAGAACTAAACGAATGTTGTTCCTATCAGCAGCTAAGTGGTTTGGAAAGTGATTTGAGTAAAATCCACCCACTGCCACACCCAATTTTATCATATTTTGATGTTCGCCTTATTTAATATGCATAGAACGTCAAAATTTTGTAATAAAATGTTCTCCATTTAAAATAACGACTTATTTTATATATCCCACCCACTACCACGCCCATTTTACTTATATTAGAATTTAAACCTTATATCAATTTATTAGAAGGCTCAAAAATTATAATTAATCTTTCTTCGGTCAACACCAAATAATGTGTAGTTTTTTTTGGAAATCCACCTACTACCACGCCCTCTTTTCTTATATTTGAGATTCCTCCTTGCCTTATATCTTTAAGAAATTTAAATTTTGTGATTAGAATCATTTGAATATAAAAGATATAACATATGTGTAATTTTCTTTACAGTCCGCCTACTGCCACACCTATTTTTCTTATATTTAATCAAAAACATAAAAAAAATTATTTTTCCCGCCCACTTTTCTTACATTGTATATAAAGTCTGAAAATTTATAATATATGTACCTCTCTTGAGCAAGCCATGTACAGTTTTCTGGTAATCCACCTGCTACCACGCCCACTTTTACTATATCTGAGTTTAAGCCTTACTTTAAATCCTTTAAAGTTTTAAATTTTGTAATTAAAATCTGTTGAATCTAAGGCATAAAATATGTAATTTTGAATAAAGCCGGCCTACTGCCACACCCACTTTTTTTTTATTTTTCCCTATTTGAACGTCCTTAGAACATTAAAACTTTGTTATTAAACTCTCTTCAATCGGAAACATGACATATGTTTTTTCGCACCCACTACCACCCCCACTTTTCTTATATCAGAGATCCCTCCTACCACACAATTTGTCGCTATAAAGTATAGCTATATATAAACACAAAGTTTTCTTAAAAGTTCATGAAATTTTATAGTTTGACAAATGGTCAATAGACAATGGGCAACGCGAAGCGTGGTGCGGTTCAGCTAGTCTTAAAGTTAAATAAAAGTCAAAAGGCTAAACTTTGTATATTTATGTCAATAAATGACTTAAAAGAGTGTCTGGTAGAGTCTTATAAAGAGCACACCATGAGTTTATAACTATTAATTTTTAATCAAATATGTATGTTAGAACTTATCAGAAGAACAAAGAGGACTATATGAAGACTCCCATGAACGTCTTAAAAACAGTGGTATATAGGTACACCTCCCTAGAACGTTATTTCTTGTCAATCATTCATAGCCATGCAAGGTCATAAAAAGTCAAGTTCCTTTAACCCAGTCTTTCTACGGAACTCTCAATCTCAACCTCTTGCTATAACTTTCGACCCCTCTGTGCGTACCTACATATAATACGAGTATATGACCAAATGAAAACTGAAGCGAATAAAGTGAACATTAAATGAATTGAAATTCATTTAATTTCCTCAGACTCCGGAACAAGACGTGCGAGCAGATGTGTGTCCCTGAGCAATTATTCTCCAGACTCCAATGTCTTCAATTTGGCTATATATACGTCTGATATACAATACCTTATAAAGAAAGAAGGTTATTAAAGGCGCATATAATAAAGCTCATGGTTATTGTTAGTCGTTTTAGCTTTTCTCAAAGAAAATGTGCTTACCCTTGCAACAATAATATTGCTAGCTTCAAAGCATCATAAATTCTTTGACAAAAGGACACTGGTAATTTTTCATCTCGGTAACTCACTATTTGACAGATATATTGCTGTGTATATAGATGAAGATAGATAAAGATTACTCGTATATTATCTACATGTATTTTACCTACACACACAAACATTGTATAGGACTCCGTCCTCGATTATCAGTAATTTATTTCATCCATAATAATTGATGCTCGAACCTGTGTGTACTCAACTTCTGCATTATATCCTTCATTACACACATATTCATATATGTTATGTACACAAGGGTTCCTTGCTAGAGGGGCCACAGAGCGATATGGCACCAAGTAGTAGGTTGCCTTGTTACCATATGATGCTGTAGGTTTTCAGAATAAGTTTGAGTAAAGGAGCAACAAAAAAAAAATTCATAATAATATATCCGGGATAAGTTTAGTTCTAAAGTCCTGGAGATAATCCTGCTGTAACTTCTTGTGAATGGTATATCGGGGTCTATGGTCCATCTGCATGTGATGACGGGGGCACAGACAGCAGGGACCAGGACCTGATCAGAGAAACTTAAAAAAACCCAATTGGGAAGGAAAAACTTTTATGAGAATGAACTGGTCTGGTATAAAAGTTCTATGGTCATAGTCGTTGTCGTTTTAGTTTTCGTCGTCATCCTCGCAGTTGTCCATTCGTTCCTTTGGCCAACTTCATACTTGACCATCTCTGGGATGCAGAAGTATACGAATATACTGACTGCTGCATCCATCTATTCGCTCATCCGGGAATCGGAACTAATGAGAGTTGTGTAGAAAACTTCCGACTTTTTGATTACACTAATTCAATTTGTTCCTGGGGGCCAGGCACCGTACCTACTCGTGCATGTGGATTTGGATTAATGTGTGTATGTGTTAGTGTGTGGGAGTTTGATAGTTGATGCGATGTCTTGACTGACTATATAAGTTTAGAAAGCAGATAGCAACTTATATGAAACTTATTATCGGCAACGAGAATCCTTTTTTAGGACACTTTGCGAATTTGAAATTTACGAGAGATTTCTGAAGAATTTTTCTTACTTTCTATTTTTTTTTTTTTTTGCTTTTTATTATTTAAAAGGAAGAAAACTCATATATAGCTTTCATCATCGTTCCTATACATAAGTATATATCCCTAGTGTGTGTTTGTTAAGGATTTGCAAAAGGAATTTGGGATTAGTATGAAAAATGTTTTTTATTTTATTTTCTTATAGTATTTTTTTTTTAGTCCTGGGTGTAAGGAATTTTATTCCTTTTTCGGTTAGGTTAAGTGAATGTTTGAAGCGAATACGAGATATGCATAAGTAATGAGATTCATTTTCCTTTTGAGTTTTATAAATTTTGTATAAATTTTGTTTGTCTATATGACAATGGTAGGTATATATAAGTTTGTTGGTTGTGGGTATAGGTATATATTGCCGTGGTGTGCAGAATGATTAATTTGGAATGGATCGTGGGCGATCAGGTCGAGATTTTAGAGAATGAGGATATTTCATATTCCACAAAGCACGAGTATAATAAACCACAAAAGTAGGTATGTTTCGGAAAATGTTAACAATATTGTGTAAAATTTTTATTATATTATAAGCTCTTATAGTATTTCATTTTTGAAGGACAAAGTAATGTAAAACACACAAAACATAAGGCTTCCGTATATTTTCTATGAATTTGTAAGACTTCTCCTTAGAAAGTATAACAGACTAATTTTATTATTTAATAATTTAATTTTTTTTACATTTTTGTATGACTTGTATTAACCGGAAAGCTACTAACTTAAACCTATAGAGAGAGGGTATGGGCCAAAAAGAAGAATGCAAAAAAATGAGCGAAATTAAATTTTGTCCATGTATAATGGCTTTATTAGTAAGAGCAAATTATGGAACACAATGTCGTTCAAGTGGCTGCCTCGGCCGGCTTCAAAGAAGCGCATTCATGTCACTCCAATTTTCCAGGACCTTGTTGATGGTTTCGGGCTGTAGCTCACGGATTGTTTAGATGATATTGGCCTTAAGTGCTTGAATCGTTTCCGGATTGTTGGCATAACATCAGTTAACTTCACGGTTACCTACAAAAAAGTCCAAATGGGTCAAATCGCAGCTCCGAGGAGGCCAATTGACATCGCCAAGATGGCTGATAACACGATTTGGGAATTTGATGCGCAAAAGATCGATTATGGGGTGAGCTGTGTGGCATCGGCATGGCATGCTATCCTGCAGGAATCAGTGGTTGTCCAAATTCAATTTTAGTAAAAAAAAGTCGGTTAATATGGTTCTGTAATGCCCACCGTTGACCGAAACGTTTTCGAAGAAAAATGGTCCAATGATGCCACCACTCCACAATCCCCACCAAACTGTTAATCTCTGTGGATGCATTGGCTTTTAAACAATAACGTGCGGGCTTTCCGAGCCTCAGATGCAGCAATTTTGTTTCTTAACGTAGCCGCCGAGATGAAAATGCGCCTCTTTTCAAATAACGCACTGTTTGTGCTACTCACTTTTGAAATAAGTTTTCAACACATTCCAAACGTTAAGCGACTCATTTCGTTCCGCGAAGGTATGATACTGACTTTCTGTCAAGATGCCGAGCGGGAACTAGCTGTCAGTGTCAAAATAACCTATATGTTTTAAAAAGAAACCACTAGATATGGCCCACTCGTTAAATACCAGCTTTAGTCAACTAATAAATTCATTCGTTTAACTTTATCAAGAGTTTCAAAAGGCGGCATCACAACTGTTTCAAAACTGTTTGCATGTAAAGGCCACACAGCTCAGTCTGGCCGGGAGTTTGTGCTTCCAAAAGACGACTTAACTAACATGTGTACCTATATAGTTTAGTTTACCTACCTATATGTTTAGGATTGTTGTTTGCACGATTTGAAAGTTCATTTCCTTAAAACTTATTTTTACCTCTAGCGGCATGAGTTGAATTCTAACAATTTTATAGAACTCACTTTACTAGACAGATAAAAGAAAATCACTTTAAACAAGTTGTTTTATTTTTGCAAAGGGCTTTGTGCTTTTCGAGTTTTTCTGCCTTTAATCCTTTAATCAAAATATTCAACAAATTCCTTGTAAAGGTATCTACATACATACATACAACAGAGCTCCTCTGAATCTTTCTCGATTGCCCATTGCCCAATGTCCAGTTTTTAGATGCACAGCAAAGGCAAGGCCAGAGCTAGGGCAAAAAACGCGTTCCACTTTTACGTGCACTTTTTCACTTGAATTTTTTATTTTTTTTTTTTTTTTGCATCCTGGCTCTGGCCCAGAAGATTACGCTTTATGTTTCCCGTTAGTTGTATCCTGGATTTCTTTTCGTTTTCCACGCTCTCAGCTGTATACAGTTGTTTTTCGTTTGTTCTCTTTTTTTTTGTTTATTCCCTCAATTGCTTTTTTTTCTATCTCCCACACTGTGTGAAGTCCTTAAAGCTTCTAGCACGTGAATTTAGTTTTGGTCCGATAAAGCTGGTTGGTCTCTTTAGCAAGGAATCGAAAAATAAAAACTGAAAAAAAAATTACAGAAAACTAACAAAACCCCAAAGTTTACAAATGTGCAACGGTATTTTTAGTTGGTCCTTTTTTTTACAGTCTTGTTATTTGTTTATTTGCAACGCGAACTGGCAACAATCCGACCGCCATTAATGTTTAGGAGAGGACTCTAGTTCACGGAGCTCGGTCTCGGCAAGCGAGAACGCTATATGGGATTTTCTGAGCTTTATCGCGCGTAGATAATTTCCATGTTTTCGTTTCATCTATGGCGAAATAAACACACACACACACACACAGGATATTGCCAGGTTGATGGCTAAAAGCGCGGGGGGAAAGGGGTGCTAAACAACAACAGGACATGTTCCGGTGTTTTACAATTTTTTTCATGGAATATCACCCCCGCAGTTTTGTGGCCTTGTATAGAGAGTATCCAAACACATACATACACCCAAAAATATACAAAACACAGTGACGCGGTTGAAAAAGGATTTGCTTCCAATTTTCCATTTAAAAGGAGGTGCAGCGGTAGCGTTCAAAAAACTGCATCAACTTGGAATCTTGGAGTGTGAGCCTGAGCTGAAGGGGTGGTTAACGAAAAAATAAAAAAAGGATTGAGGAATGAGGATGCCATCCAATAGAGAGATCCATGTTTCGCGGTTGACTCTGTGCCAGGCTTAGTTTGTTGGATGCAGCAGCAGCAGCAGCAGCAGAATCAGTTCCTCTATATACAATACAAATGCTGGCAACGTTGGTCGGCCTAGCGGAGGCCAATTGTTATTTTTCCATTTCGGATTGCGGAATCGAGGAAAAACATCCTGAATGTCTGTATCCTTTGTAGAGTATGTGTAGCTGTGTGTGTTTATATGAAAGCAGCACAAGAGTTTTTAAATTAAAGAAAAATACCATTTCTGGCAAACGGTGTGCGCGGTGGCATTGACGGCGGCAGAGGCGTTTGAGTGTGGGAGTGGGGTGTCCTGGAGGGCACTGCTCGCTTTATGGTCAGGAGCGCACCCAATGAATTTGGAATAATGAAAGTTGAAAAGAATATGTATCTGCTACGTGAGTGTGCATTTTGTTATTTTCCAGAGTTTTTTTTCGCAATTTATTTTTTTGTTTTTTTTTTTTGTTTTACTTTGTAATTATCCTTTTGATGAGGTAACGAAACGGGAAATGAGGATTTGAAAATTGGAATTGTTTTTTAGAGTTCTCTTGCTGGGATAAAATTGTACTTTGGCGTAATTATTTCACTGGAGCTCAGTGCAAAGGCGAGGGGGATACAATATAAAATAAAAAAAAAATACTTTAATAATGATGCGAATAAAACATATAGGATGAGAAGACTACAAGCATTTTTGAGTACAATTTGGATTATAATGCCAGTGGCGATTTTGATTCGCACTAATATCTCTTTTTCTCGAGAAGGATCAGAGGATTTTTATTTTTTCAGGTGGATGATTATACCAACCTTTATATACATTGGGTTTAGCATTAATGTTTCCAGATAAAACTATTTATGGTACAGTGGAGTTTTTAATTTTTTTTGCTTAATTTTCTTTGGGTAATTATTGCTGTTGAAAGTGGATAGCTGTATACCTAATGTATACCATACCTTAATTTATAAAGGTGAAATTTAGAGACCCCCGCTTGGCAAAAGACTCGGTTATATTTTGAGATTATACGCTTTCAAATATTTAAACCTATTTGAATTTAAACCTTTTAAGTATTTACCTCGTTTTTTATTAAAAGTTAAGGGACATTTTGAAGTAGAGCTTTAACTATACTTAGATACTACTATATTCTAATTTGTTCTGATGGTTTCTATTCCCTTTGTTTACATTAAAAAGAAATAATAAAAAACAACAGCAGTACTTAAAATATCATGCTATGTTTTTGGCCAGAAATACATTTTTTAATTTTCAAATTATTATTCTAGTGCACAGTTTTTGTAAAATCAATAAAGACAAATTTTGTGTTAAGTTTTTTTTTAATATATGTATGTTTTTAAGTATCTAATATTTATGGTTTTAATATTCAAAGTCGAAAACTTAGAACCATTTGTTTAAATTTCGTTTAAAAAAAAATAATAAAAATAAACAGTAAATATTTTATATGCAAATATTGTTAATCAAAGGGCATGGTGGTGCCCAGCCAAGTTCTGGCACAACACCCTTTTTACAGAAACAAATGACTTGTTATACATAAAGGTTTTTTGTATAGAATAACTTGGCTCAATTTTTAACATTTAGATGTATGTTTTTGGTCAAATTAGCAAAATAAAACACAAGAATTTATAAAAATAATTTAAACAACTCCTATTTATTAATCAAGGGGAATTGGACAAAAAAATAAGCCAAACTTTGACAAAATTCCGAAAAGTCTGCGCCCTAGCTAAGAGGGCCTTATACATTTGTACCTAATATGTCTTAAGAATTTACTGATACAAAATTGTAACAGTTCTAAAGTTTGACAAGAGGCATAAATGTATGTTCTGTGTTAATTTCTGGAAAAATAATGAAGCTTTCGCAGTTCTTCACAAAATGGTTTATAAAATTGTTTTTCAGGGTGTTTGGCATTAGATGGGACAAAAGGCTACAACGTGTAGGTTGAGCCAAGCCAAGAAAAAAACTTCTGGGAGGGGTTCTATTTTCCCCTTTTTCGGTGGGAAGGCCAATTTTCAAAAACATCGACTTGGGAATAGAAAAAAATTAAATGCACGACTGCTTTTTTTTTTTTTTTTAATTTGAAACACGCAGTAGATTAGATTTTAGATTAGATTAGACTTTATTTTTATAATATGAAATTAATATATAAATTACATTAACAATAGATGATTACAAGTCGATTACGACCTGGTTAAAAATAACCGTCGGTCAGATTGACAGAATTAAACAAATAAACTAATAACAATGCCTTGTTTTTTAATTTAATTTTAAAACAATAAATAAAAATAGTGAATTTGAACAAAAATCAATGGAAATTCTTTTCTTTTTTTTTCACAATGAATGTAACAAAATTTTGATTAAAAGCTTTTCTGTTATAATTCTTTTTCTATACGCCAATGCGGATCTAATAAATCTGTAGAGTTTCTCCCACCCTTTCATACCATTAAGAATTTGTGTCACTTCATAAGCTTCGAACTTGTTCTTGCCGAAAACATCCCTGCGGATTTCTTGGAGAATCGGGCATGATCCTAGAAAGTGTGCGATATTTTCTCTTTCGTGCATGTTGCAAATTTCACATTCAAGTGGTAGGTCCGGTCTATGAGGTATGAAGTTCAGGGGAAGAATTTCTCCTCGGGCTCGAAAAATTAAAGATATCACGTCTGAAGAATTTGTATCGTTGAAATAGTTTAATTCACCTAGATTAAACTCAAGTTTGGAGTAATATTCTCTATATTGTGATGCTTTAGCCTGGTTGATAAAATCCTGACGGTATCGCTCATCCAGTTTGGAAATAAGGTTGTATAAATTTCTCTTAAAAGCCGATAAGTCGTCTGTGTCAAGATCTATCGATTCATTCAGAGAGTTAGACAGATCAATCCACGTTTGTACAAAGTTAAGCTTATTTGAAATCAGATGCTTTAAAACTCTGTTGACTAACCTAGATGGATCCGTTCGGAGTATTTTGATCACATAATCACAAACACGCAGTATTAAGTTTGAATAAATACCATTTTTAATCGATACATAATTTTTTCAATAATATGGTAGATCGTACCAGTAGCTCACATAAAAGTTGGAGCCGTTTTTGAGAAGAATGAGATTCTCCTTACCGGTTTTAAACACTTGTATGGGAGGCACCGTTATTTTGGGTCATAAGAACAATTTTTATTTAAAATCTGCTAGATAATTTTAAAAACTATTAAATGTCAAGATTAATAAAAATCGACCTAGTCGTTTTCGAACTAATAATTCCTCAAAATTAAAATTTGAAACTTTGTTTTAAAAATCCAAAAAAAAAAAGTTCTAAAATTTTGGTACACAATACCTATGTATGTACTTCAGTTGAGCCGTATTTGAGAAAATTGAAAAAAAAACGGTTCTACGGGAGGCGCCAATTATGTATAACCATTTTTATAATTTTTTTAAAAAAATGCTATAGCCTTTTTGTAAAAAAATTACTGAATTAAAAAAAAGTTGTGTGCACGTTTTTGAGGAAAATAAAATTTGTACGACATGTAAAGCGTAATTTTTGGTCTAAAAACTAAAATGAGAATGCCTAAAAACCGTTACGTAGGTACCAAGTTTAAAGAAAATCGACCAACCCGTTTAGGCTGCAGTCGAAAGAACAGACAAAAAGACAGAACTGCGAAACCCAATTTTTCCAACTTCGCTGTTTGGATTTTTAAAAACATTTCACTTTTTGTTTACCCTAGTAATTTTTAAACGACTCGATTGATCTTTAGAAAACTAACAAACCTAACAAAAATAATTCTTATAGCTGAAAATAAGGGTATCTACCCATAACACAAGTGTTTAAAATCCGCCGGTAAAAATAAATTTTTTAACTCGCATTAATATAAACTAAAAGTTGGCGAACCAGTTTCTTTTCTTAAAAACGTTTACAAAATTTTAAAGTAATACATATAATTTTTTTTCATCACTCCAATGATTTTAAAATTTTTTTCTCATAACATTTTATGGAGAGTCCAAAAATCTCTTCTATTGCTTCCAGTTTTTCGCTAGAGAATTTGTTGTTTGTTAAATTCTCAGATTCTTTGTTTTTAATTTTGAATAATCCTATTTTTTTTATTTCTGCAGTAAACGGACAAAACTGAAACTTAAATACATCTTCACGAACAATATAACATAGATCCTGAGGCATGTATTTTTTTTTCTTTCTTTATGGTATCAACATTGCGGCCCTCCTAGTTGTCGTTCATTCACGTAACCTCATTTCCTTTTGGATGTCAACAAAAAGTCGCGCGGTCATTGTCGTTTCCTTAATGAAAAAAGTGTTCAAGTCACGCTATAACAAGAGTGAATCCCACAAGGCATTCGTCTTTTTCATCCTCTTGCAAAAGGTTTTGCTCGCGAGCTAACATTTATATCCTTTTAGCGAAGACTATATCTACCTATGTACCTACATTATACTATAATATAAACAAAAAGAGAGCGAATAAATCCTTGTTCCCTCGAAAAAAAAACTAACCAAACTTATATACATGAAAGAAAACGAATGAAAATTTGTTCCAAAGATGGTTTCTGATTGCAAAAAAAAAATAGAAAAAAAGTTAAAGAAAAAAAAAATAGTACCTACATCTCTCCCTTGGTCTAACATGAAAAATGCATTTCTCGCTTATAGCCAAGTCAGCAGCCTGTTTCTTGATGTCTCGGTTCAGTGCACCCTCATTCGAAATAAATACACATAGTATAGAGAACGAAGCGTATAAATAAAAGCCAAGAAAAATATCCTTAGATATATACATATGTGCCATATGTGGATTTTTCTAATGTAGAAATTGTCCTTTACTGTGTGATGCTGCTTTGCAGTTGGGTATATCTACATTCTACATGCTATTGGCGTAGTCGTCAACGTTCGTTTGTTTCTATAGTCATCGTCCTTCGTACTCATCCTCGTCATTGTGCCTAATTCAGCAAAATGAAGCGAAACGACAAAAGGGGACGAAAACATCACATATTTATCTATATAATGTTTATACCATCCCTGATATAACAACTATACCTAGAGCTAGTTCTAGCATACATTTTACACAGAAACAAGTGCAAAATTCGATTGCACTTTTTTTTTAAACAACGCTCTGTTTTTTGCTTATTAGGATTTTGTACCATCAATGGAAGGATTTATGCAGAATTCTAAGGCTCTAAAATAGGTATTTGGTTGTAGAAACTTGAATGAAAATTGCTACCAAATATCTACTATACTACCACTTGTACTACTACTACTACTACTACTACTACAAATGATGTGTAAACATTTATGCCGGTGGTAGGGTATTTAAAAACTTGTACCTTACGTGTACCACGTTACGTGTACCACGTTACGTGTAATACGTTACGTGTAATACGTTACGTGTAACACGTGCATGGTACGAAAAGTAAACCAAAATCTGGCACTTGGGCGAACGTTTATTTTTACACATATCAACCGTGATTCCCGGCCGTGAATTAATTGAATTCACTATTTTGTATTTGAATTATAAAAATGTTTAACCTCACTTTATTATTTAAAACAATTTAGAAAAGCCAAGGGTTTGCGAGAACTTACTAAAATTGTAAATATATTTCATGAATAATAGAGTATTTAAATAAAAAACTAGTAGGTAATTCTACTACTTTTACGACTAAAGTGTTTGAAAACTCATCTGCTCTTACCAATACTACTACAACTACTACTAATACTACTACTACTACTACTACTGCTACTACTACTACTACTACTGCTACTACTACTACTACTACTGCTACTACTAGTACTACTACTAGATACTAACAAAACTTACACTACTACTACTACTACAACTACTACAACTACTGCTAGATACTAACAAAACTTACACACATAACATAGTGCCAGAAGTTCTTAAGGTGGATCATATTTTCAGAACGACGACGGTAATTTTAGAGATGATGATAGTTTTATTTGACCAATCTAGCGCTATAGACATCGGCGAGCCCAAGGTATGCAGCAAATCCCAAGGAAAAGGAACTAAAACACATATTAACAATTTCAACTGAAATCCTTAGTATTCAACTTTAACAGACTATGAGAACAAAATAGTTGGTATTTTTTTGTAAACAAATACATGACCCTAAAAATTAGAAAGGCAAAAAATAATGTTTTTCTGAATTTTCTATGACGATGATCGAGTGCACTAAATGATTATTATTTTTTTTTTTTAATCACATCATAGCCCTTTTGGATGGTATGTTATGCAATATTCAACGTGCGCGAGCCTTATTATCAAGGACATTCAATAAAGAGGAAGATCACGACGACAACGATATGAAGCGCTCAAGTCAATTCTCTGCTACAATTTATTGAATTTTAAAAGGGCATCATATTTTTCTTGCATTGAACTATGATTGCAAGCGGCACCATCCATTTTCGAAGAACCAAAGACCGATTCAAAATCAATGTACAGATAGTTCGTCCTTTTTTCTTTTGGTATATTGAATTAAATAATCCCGATTCGGGTCGCTGATTTTGCTATATATGTATAGATACTTATTCCCATCTGCATCAGCTTCAGCGGCAATGCTACATATATATAGAATGAATTTGAATGGAAAGGAAACCGAGAAACGTTCCTGTGCCGTTCGTTATTTTATTCGCTATTTAAATACAACACAATGTTGTGAAAGAAAATTAATGGCATTTCCCTTCGGCCGACAGGAAATGATGCGAATTGAAAGAATGATGACACAATCATGCGTTGCATTGCTGCATTTGCAGTGTGCTTCTGCTTCTGGATCAAATTGGGAGCGGGTAATGGGCCAAGGACGAGATTTCATCCTTTTTTTATCTTCAACATTCTATAAATTCTACCGTAGGGATTTCAACAATTAGCAATGATGTATAGGGACCGAGGTATAAATAATCGGATGTATGAGTTATGGGCGTGTGACCTTTTTTTCTTAACAGACATTAATAATTGTTAAAATCTGAAATCGTTTAGAGAATAAATTGACAGGAAATAGTTTTTCTTTTTTTTTTAAATTTATGAGACAATTTAACTGCGTGTTACTTTGTCGAAAGTGGTGGCCAAAAAAGAATTGTTGTTTTTTTTTTTTTGTTGTAATTAAAAAAAAAAAACGCTCACCGTTTATTCTGGTTTAACCTACTTGTTCATTAATCACACCTTGGAACGTGGGCCGAAGAATAATGCGTCGATAGAAACATTGATTTATTTCTTCGATTTCAATGAAGTTGCTTCCCGCATATAAAATAATTTGCATAATGCTAATTCGTGTTTAGTTTACTGTGCATGCATATTTAACTCAGATTTATATTTTCAAAAGATGGCAGATAGTGAAATTTAAAATTCTTTTGGCTGGTTGACCAAGTTAGGAGTTTCGTTTTGAGAAAAAAAATAATAACATATAATTTAATAGAAATCGTGTTTATTCAATAAAATGATTTTGAATTTGGTATCTGGTTACACAATAAATATTTTTAAATAAATATCCACGTAACCTCTTTATGGATTTTATTATTTAAAACAATTTACGATGTACATAATATATAGTTAAATAAAATTAATGTTGATTTTATTCCATTCAGGATCTTTTTAAATCCGTATAGATGGAAGCGTTCCCCGATTTCAGTAAAGAAATCAGTCATTAGGTAACGAGGTGAAGGGGTGCTTCAGTAAGCTAATTTCCCAGATTTGGGACGATGTCAATCCACATGACGCACGAGTTATATTTGAATTCGAGTTCAAAATCCAACTCCTCGTTTATTTATTATTTTACAAACTCTATACATATTTACCTCAGCCTAACTACGGAAATGAGGTACTTGGTTGCATTAACTATGAGAATGCTTTGCATTCATTTATTGTATTTATATTATGAGACTCATAACTTTCTTAAGGGTCGGGGTCTATGTACGTAACTCACGTTCACCAAGTGATAAAGCATCCGCAGTGGTGTGGATTGTGTGCCGGCCGGCGGTTGCGTCATCATCTGTCCGTACTTCTTCGAAAACCTCGCATTACCATCTCTGTCACCAAATAAGACAAAATTGATTTAAATGACATGTAGTTTAAACAGGACGAAACTACGTGATACCTACCATATAAAACAGCTGATGCTATACAATGGACATTTTGTACCGTCGATTTGAGGGAACGGTTTATTTCACGCAGAGGTGATGTGATAACGGAGCTCCGAGATTATGCGATTTGATCCTGTTAGACTTTTTATTTTATAGTTTCCTTTTAGGTCTCCTTATAGGTCTATACCAATAAGCCACAAAGGAATGGGTCCCTAAAAGTTAAGATAGCACGTGTCTATCGCTAAAATTTAACCTAATCTATGCCCAAAGTTATCGGAAATTTAGCCTCTCAGATAAGTATCACTCAGCGAAGCTGCGACAAAAGCCATTCGAAAAAAATTTCCTTAATAGTTCTTTCAAATAAAACAAAAAAATCGTTGATATCTCACTTATTTTATTCAATTTTGACATCTACCCGTCCCTATTAAAAAAGTGATAATAAAAATTAATGTTTGCCTTTGTATTTTACCAAAGGAAAATTTCCACGAATTTTAAGTTTCAATTTTCAAACATGCAATTGGCCTTTCGTTGCGCTAATTTTTAACTTGCAACCAAATTAATCTTCCTTTGGGTAATTTTTCTTCCGCAATTATTTTTTTAAATTATTGCTACCTATAATATTTCTTTTTACCGCACTTTCTTAATTGAGAGCAGCGAGTGCAGCAGAACACTTCCTTTGTCTATAATATTACACCGAGGACAAACACCTAGATACTACAAGGTTAAATTCCTAAATGGAATATGGAACATGGATTTTTCAACATTCACTAGGTATGTCATAGATAAGTTTCACCCAAAAAACCCCTCATAAGATGCCCCAACAAAGAGCTTAACGAGACTTATGTAAGGGAGCTAAAAGTAATCTTGAAGAATACTACTAGATTGTTATAACACTGTTAAAAGCTTTAAATGGCCTAGTTATGGTAGGCTCTCACCTCGGTCAAATGTCAAATCTTGTTATTAGAATGCTTAATTTTGAATGAGATGCGCGAAACATTATTTTTTAATGTTTTTGACTTATGGGAACTAATTTTAACTTTTACCTCGAAAAAAAACGAAACGCCTTCAAAATAATACATATTTTAATTATTTTATTCATAATTTTCAAATCCTAATGATTTCATTAGCATCCTTTTGAAAATCATTTGGTATTTTAAATCCAGGTATAGGAGGTATTATACTCAGATCCTATAAGGGTTTTGATAGAAGTATAAAATGACTGAAATTCTTAATTACGGGATTATTTCGAATAGGTACAAAACTACATATTTTTAGAGCTGAATCTTCACAAAAGGATTTTTATAAAACTATAAGTTTATAGAATCGTATTCCAATTAGAAAAATTGATTTAGCAATAAGATTTAAGTATTTTGAACCTACATATGTAAGTGTTCAGCTCTTAAAATAAAAAATGTATGAGACTTATTTAAATTCATAGGTAATAAGAAAATAAATCTTAAGTAAATCAATGGGATATAAGAGTCTTATGGTAGTTTTTTTTTCAGATTTCGAGAGGTTAGCTTCGGAGAGTTTGTTAATTGCGCTTCAATAAAAAGATATGCGCAGATAAACACTGAACTACTGAATCGCAAGTACTTGCTCTTAATGACAGTTTGACAGTTGAATGTTTATACTTTTATAGAGTTAATAGACAGAGAGTTATAGCAAAGGGTTTACTTTGGTTACAGACAGATTTATGGCAGTTACATAGAAAAAAGCTAATATTACCCTCCGTTTTATAGGATTAGGTCTTAAATTATTAAAAAAGCTATAAAAGGACCTTATCGACCAAACGGTTGTTTTTGGGATTGATGGCTATAAGTCTTTCGATCACCAAAGTTTCACTACTTGTAGGTATATGTGTAAAGTAATACCCGCGTGTTTGTGTAATGCGATTAACAAGTTAAAAATAAATTGTTAAATTTTTCAGGAAATGAATCAGCACATAATTGTTGCAGAAAAAAAAATTATAATCAATTTCGTGAGTTTCATTTCTATGTTTACTATAATTTTTTTTCCAAGTCAGAATTTTCAATATTAGCATCGATCGCAGGACCATTTCTTTTCACCTCAAAGTAAAACTTCATTTCAAAAAATAAAAAGTCGTTATAATTTATTTTTAGTGTTTTATTTTTTAATTTGTTTTCTTTTTTTTCTTTTTGTTTTTTTTTTCTTTATAATAATTACAATTTTTATTCAAGATTCACCTCGAATTCATTCAAATCAACATAATTTCTAATATTAACTAGAATTGAAAATATTTTTCTTAAATACTTTTAATATTTAATTTTTTTTTATAATTTAGTTGTTTCAATCTTTCTTTTGTTATGATTTTGACAATCTATATGTTTTCATTTATTTTTTTACAAAGACAAAAAACAAATGAAAATAAACGAATTGCTTTCCCATTAAGATTTTCTTTAGAAAAAAAAAATTAAATTGAATTAATTTACATTTTTAAAGAATTAACTTTTATCAGTCTTTGCATGTGTGCTTTCGTCGCCGTTTTTTTTCGTTTTTCTTTATTTTTGTTCTTATTTGAAAATTTAATTAACAAACAAAAATTAAATGCAAATGAAAAATACAAAGAAAATAGTTTTTCTTTATGAAAAAAATTATGTAACAGGACAAATGGTTTCAGTTTTTAATTGTTATAATTCTTAAAACTACGTTTAGTTTTTTTTCCTTTGTTTTGTGTATTTTTTTTTAATAAATATTTTGTTTTTAACTTTATAATAAATTAAATCTGAAATTTAACTTGCAAATTAGGGTGAACTCTTATTTCTTTTTAATTTTTTTTTGTTTAATTAATGGATTGCTTTTTTTATGAAAACACACGCAGAGAGTAAGCATTTTTTTTACTTATGTTTAAATATTTACAAAATTTTATTGTTTTTTGTTTTTAAATTTCTATTTACAAATTTTTAAGGACAAAAAATGTTTTTTTACTTTTATTCGATCTCATATGGAAGTTTTAATTGATTTTATTTCATTTGTGTAGATACAAATGAAATTTTCAAAATAAATAAAAAAAAAACTAAAAGAATCTAGCAAACAGAACGAGATGGGGTAATAAACCGATGAATAGGTTTTCCTCATTTCGAAATATTTATTTTTAGAATTTTTATTTTCTTCTTTTCATTCGATTTTTGAAGAATGTTTTTGTTAATTTTTATTTTATTTTTTTTTTTGTAACGAATGAAAAAGAGTGGTACGTACGATATTATTATTTTTTTTCTCGCGGACTAGACAAATCCTTAAAATTAGAAATTTCTTAAAATTCTTCCTTTTATCATAATGAACTTAAGAGGGTCTCACTCATATTAAATGACACCGTCCCTGTTTCGCCACTTTTATTCACTTAGCGGTAAGGTTTTTTTTGCTTCTTAAATTATGTACACTACTATTTACAGTTGTTTTTTCTTTTCTTTTCTTTTGTTTTAATTTAATTTTTTTTTTAAACTATGTACACCTAAGGACATCACTACTTCCAGTTTGGATGTTTCGTTGCTTAACCTTAGCAGGATAACAAAAATAATAATTCACAGCTTTACACATGCAGCGTTCGGTTAGTTGCCGTCGCTGTCGACACTTGCTCGCAGGTGTGTTCATTGTTGATGAGATGCGCTTTGTCGACGGAAATGTCATTTCGCACGGACCGCGTTAACACGTACAGCAGGAATAAGCCAATGAAAAAGACAGCGGCTAGGGCAACACCGAATACTATGCTTTGTGCGAAGAAATCAGCTGAGATAACTCCAGGTACTGTTGAAGAGGTAAGTTTAGTGCGAAGCACTGTCGACACATGCACAGGTGTTGATAATTCACTATCAATATGGCTGTTGCTTCTACTGATACTGCTACTGCTGCTGGTACTGGTCTTTTGACTTGAGCTTGGTGTCTTTTCGATATTATTTACACTGGGATTGTAGGTGCTGATGAAATCCTTTGAACTGTCCTTCAGGATGCGCATGCGAGAATCGGTTTCTCCCGAAGACGTTTCTTGAGCGAAAATATTTGGCAGAGATTTCATACCGGCGTTTTCGATTGCGATAGCTTGTAGGCTCGAGGATGATTTGTCGGTAAGTTTATGTGTGTCAACGATGAGTTTGAATGATCTACGCATTCCACCAGTTTCCTAAAATGAAAATAAAGGTTAGATATTAATTTAGGAAATTACCATTAAATGAGAATCTAAAAGTTTTAAAACTATCTTGATTAATGTTAGCACACAGTTCCATTGAAAATGACATATTTACTTTTATACCAAAGATTCACTGCTGTCATACACATATTTTTTATTTTTGAAACAAAAAAAAATATTGAAGGTTTGAATGGTACAACAAACACTTGGGTGAGCTACCACACCAGAGTTTTGTTTAGCTAAATTAATAAATGTTAACCTTTTCGCAATATCGGATTCCGATTTACACAAAATTGGCCAAGAAGATAAGTTACAAAAAAGCCAGGTATTTTAAATCCCACATTTAAGAACTAAGCTAGACTTAAACCTGCAACACTTTAAACTCTTTCAACGGTACCAAATCTTAAATTATACTCGAATCTTTTTAATGTAATCGATTCAAGAATCAAACAAACGATCAAACGATTTTAAATTGATAAGTCGATGCCTATTAATTTCATACCCACATATATTTGCTAATCATGAAATATACAGAGTCATTGAATTCCAAACAAACTTCTTCACGACCCCATTTCCTATTTTAGTTATAGAAACAACAAAACTCTCAGATTCCTATCCGCATGCGTGCCGATACCCAACTTAACGACACTAATCACTTTGCACGCAAATTCTACAAACATTGCAGTCATACCTCTCCACGCCTATATAGATAGTTGGTAAGTACCTAGGTTTATCTCCGGTTTAACTCTTATGCGCACTTGTTCAAAACTTGTGTTGAAAAAAATTCAACTTGTGGAAACAACTTAACATTCTCACACATGCGCAACAAAAAGAGTGTGTATAGCGCAAACAAAAAAAAAGTCCTTGGAATGTTCGCCAATGCAACACATCTCAATTGCAATGTAATTAGCCAATTAGTGATGCTTTCACACTCTACGAACAAACAATTAACAAGTAGATGTGCATCCAGAACCACAAACACACACTCACACACACACACACACATGCTTTGGAACGGGAAAAACAATCGTGCGAAGATCTACGGAATGCACATCGGCAATTTACTATTATTATTTACTCTAAGGAAGAAGGGAGATGATATCTGCGCGTCCAGAAAAAATTCGTGATTTTCTAGAAAACATGTCCCCACTTTTTGTATCGATTCATCTAGATATATACATATGTACGTACTAACACACATAATCTAACTCAGTGTAAAACAACTTACCTTATGCTTACAGGTAACCTGCACGTTATATACTGTGTCCGGCCATAGGGACAGCTCAACGGTGGAGCTATCAGTCAGTAGATTACCCATCAGACCGCCTCCAGAGACCTCCCACGTGACCAGACACTGTTTAGATGCATTGGTAACAGCCTGATCCCATGCAATATCTGTTAGTACAAGAGATCCTCCCCGCATCGCTGAGTTAACGTTCAATGGAAACGGTCCAAGTTGTTGATCGCAATTATTCCAGCACTGCAAAGGAAGATATAAAATACAAAAAAAAATTAAAAACTTGAATAACAAAAAAAAAAGATGAAAAAGCAAAAGAAGAAGCCTCTATATATATATTTTTGAAGATTGAAGATAGAAAGAGATAGAAGACGAAAACACCAAGTTATACAACTTTAAACAAATGTTCGACAACGATCACGCAACAAAAGATTATCATTTTTGTTAGGCAAGTACCTAACCAATACTCGTACCAATGTATCTCTGCACTTTGTATTGGATTAACTTACTAAGGAAAAAAAAAGTTTTGAGTTTTTTTTCCAACTTTTTGTTGAGTATGCCCCATCGTGGTGGTGGATCGATCACGATTTAGTTCAGCGTTTTTATTCGATTGTGTCATAGGTCGGTTATGCTGTACGGCAGCTTATAGTTGACTACGACGACGACGACGATGCGACGTGAACGACAACGTGCTGCACTACAGGAGATATACCTACTTCAGTCTTTTATAGATCTTTGGGGGTAAATTGCTAAGTTTAGAGGATCAGACGAAGAAAATGTTTATTTTTTTTTATTTTCTTTTGTCAAACTCTACAAAATAATTACCTATACCCTGGGACAAGAGAATAAGATAGATTCCACTCCTTAAAGTATAGTTTAACATCATTGGCATGTGCTTAATATGGTCGAAAAATATCGTAACATTTTGATCTTTATTATACTACTGAGCATGAGCATGGGGCGCATAGTTTGAATTTTAAATTCGGAAGCTATAGTGCATTGAGGTACATTGTTTGTTTTTGACCAAAGATATATCTACCATAGCACATCACGGGAAAGCAAGGAAGTGGGGTGCTTTTGTCCCCAATCAAGAGGATCAAGATAATAGTCGATTAGATTATTTCGCTGGTTGCTGTAGGTATGGAAAAAAAAAAGAAGAAAAAAAAATATGGGACATTAGAAGCAGAGGTTGAAGTTGGTAATTTGGAATGTGGTTGTTTTTTTTTTAGTTGACCAATGAATATAACAAAAGTGATCTATTAGCAAGAACAACCATAATCATGAGAACTATACCTACTATTGAGTACATAAGAAAGAAACTGATGACTTGTGTTGAGACAAGATTTCAGGAAGTTATCCTGAATTTGTAGATCTAATGATCCAGAAAAAAATTGGAATATAGCTTGAAATTAATTTGAATTCATTAGGAACTTCTTTGTTTGAGTTCATAAGAATGTTTCTATTTTGTTGTTTGTTTAGTTTTAGTACAAATTAAGGACATTCCTATCAAATCAATACATATATTTTGGATGCTTCCATAAGGACTTGGGAAAGAAATTGAAAAATAAATACACTTCTTTGCACATCAAATTATTTTGTTAGTATTCAAATTTAGCACAATTTTAGTACATTTCATATCATAGTTTTAATTTTGATGACTAGACTCAATTATTTTGTGTAACTTTTTTATAAGATCAAATAGTCAATGGAAGTGCTGGCACCCACTTTGATACAAAACAAAATTATCATTCATGTATAATGTATATTTTTAGTACTATTATCAATGAAATCACAAAACAATCGAAACACTCTATATAAAATTAGTAGTTGACTCAACCATTTAAAAAAAAAACTTTTTAACTATGAAATTGAAACTTATAGGCTTTTAAAAATGTTTAGTACAACTTTAGAACAATTTTAGTACATTTTAAAAATATTTTCAAATGCTTGAAATTCCACTAAGAAACTATTTTCAATAATTTGTATTGATTTATTACACGCTATATATATATACCTACCTCATATGATAAATATTTTATATTCTTTCATATTCTTTTAGTAAGGATCCGCAGTGCCCAAGCTTTTCCGTGTACAAATCAAGGTTTAGATTTAAAGGGGTATTGTATTATTTAATTGGTAAGCCCATTAATCTCACATAAGTATCCATTGCACACTTATTAGAAAAGGATTGTGGAAAAAGGAAAAATGGTAAGGAAATCAGTACTCAAAGATCAAAATTTACAACTCAATACATAGCGTTTGATAGTAACATCCTAGCATTTAACCCGAATAAGTTAAGCATACACTTTACAAAGAAGAGAAACCACGATAAAATAAAAAAAAAATTACTTTAATTTTTTAAATTTAGATTTAATTAGATTTCTTCATATTTTTTTTTTAGTAACAGAAGTTGAATAAGACACTTGATCTTAATATTTCCAATAAACCATTTTTTCTTTTTTAGTTTAAGTGGATTTAAAATAAATAAACTAATTTAATACAATTTTAGAACAGGTAGACTAAAATAGAATAGAAGTGAGAACCCTTCAAAAATTGTTCTGGTGCTTCTCATCTTAGTCCTTTGGGATTTGTCAGAAAACTTTGGGTCCTTTTCTTCATGTGCTCAATAATATCGCTTAAACATAGAGAAAATAGTCATTTTAAGGCTCAAATTCTCTACGAGCAGTCAAGCCAAAATTTTTATTTGTATCATTTTTCCTATGAATGCTTTAAATTTGATTTAGCTTTTAAATGCTTGTATTATTTCATAGAAACCTATCAAAACATCATGTATGTTTCGATTCATATTCTTGAACCTTCTAAGAAGCCCCGATAGAAATTTATTAAGAGAATACAAATAGTGCCACTTAAAAAAGTAAAAGAGAGCTCGAAACTTGTTTTTTTTTTTGCATTAACTTGCCAATTTTCATAAAAGTAAATCTTTCAAAACAACATAAATTCAACAAAAACTTTTAAAAACTGTTTAAAAATAATTTCGACGTCAAATTGAGCTCATAAGCGTTTGTGACCTCTTTTCAAAAGAATTTTCTTTTCTTCTTGTTTCAACTTTTGATAGATTTGTATTATCAAAGAGTTTTTTTTTATTTTCTTTAATATTAAAAAAGTTGAAGTAAATAACTTCATAAGCACATTGTAAGCAAAAATAAAAACAAATATTAAACAAAAAAAACTTTTCCGTTTAGTACTAAAAACTTCTCGCCGTCGCCTTGTTCTTAAAAAACATACTGTTAATGTAATCTTCTGATATTCACTCTATATTTTTTTCACATTTATCCATTTTTTGTTCGTTCTTCTTCTTACTGTGCATGCCATTATTTATGCAGTTGATGAGCTGATTTCGTTGCCAAGAATGCTTTTGAACTAGAGCAAAGTTGTCATCCTTATATAGTTTAGTTAGTTGTTCATCATACATCCATCCATATTCCATATATATACAGTTAACATTGCACAGGACGAAAAGTAAGCTAAACGACTTCAAAACTCGAGTAAATTCCAACAATCTTCGTATATAACATAAGCCCTTTATCTCACATTGACGATATAGCTTAAAACCTACAACAAAATTTTATCCTGATGGGTATAGATACATATATCCATTTTTTAGGATTTTTTGGGGCATATTATACAGAATTTCAACTTCAACCCATCAACATCACCAGTATCTATGCATAGGTATGTATCTATGTATAACAACAACGGTTGCAATATCAACAGCTAGAGCACTATAAGCAGACTCTTGTGATAGTTGCAACAACGTTTTTGCATATGCGATGAGTTTTGGTGCATTTAACTCATATAACTTTTAATATTTAAATAGTTTTACCTCGCGCGTTCGCATAAAATATTCCCTCAGGATGTGCATGTGGAACCCTTTTTTGTTATATCTATCGCTGGATGGCAATGGCATACAGGGAGAGCGGTAACTTTTGCTTTTGCTTGCTGCTTGTATTTTTACCGTATGTGTGGACCTTTCAACGAGCTACATCCTCAACAAGCAGAACAAATATACTATGTAGGTATAATATAACACAGTCAACAACAGCAACTACATACAACCACAAAATGTGTTGAGAACGTTTACAGATGTGTCGGTATATATATACATATCTGACATCAAAATGATAACTATTTTTGGTGCTTCATACATTTTCATGGACACTCTTTATAAATTTTTCGAGATTCATACAAACAAACATCAGGACATAAAAAGGATATTATAACAAAAATATATAAAAAAATGCCACTCAAAAATAAAATGAGATAAAAAAAAATCCAAAAAAGCGTTTCAACATAAAAATGATATAAGCGAATGGATTATATGAATATTTTTGCTGGCACAATTTTTGATATAGAAAAAAAAAATATAGAGATGGAAAAATATAATAGATTGTTTGACTATTTTTTTTGAATATAAATTATATCACTCACCAGAAAACTGAACGCTTCTGGGATATAACTATTGATATTTGGTGGTGTGATGCACATCTGTAACATAAAAGAGAATTGTTTTCTAAGTTTTAGTACTTTTGAAAAGAGATGGTTGTTTTAAAATTTTTTTTTTGTACTAAAGAAAAAAATATAATGAGAATACAAAAAGAAACAAAAAACAAGCAAACAATATCAATTTTTTTTTGTTTAAATATTATTTCGTTTTTTTTCTGAATTCTTTTAGTACATTCGAAAATAATAGGGTACTAAAAATTACAAACATAATTGTGTTTATTATTTTAGCACTAATTGTTAAAATGGTTAAAATTTATATTTTAGTGCATCGCAGTGTGGTATTTTTTTAATTCTAAATGTTTTGTGTGTGTAAGTGTGTTTTTTTTTAAATTTTAAATTTGTGATATATTATACATTCAACTTTGATGTGCATGGATATTATGAAATGGGATGATTTTTATATAAAAACAAAAAACATAAGAATGTTAACTTTTAAACTATATATTATACCTATAATATTTAAATATGAAAAATGGTTGCACTTAATATTTTAAATTAACGGGAGTAGTTTTGAAAGATGCAAACAAAAAAATATTTTATTTCTTAAATCATTATTATATCTCAGATTTAAGTAAGGTTAATATACAATTAATCATGTAGCACGGGGGAAAATCAGAAGATGATAAATAAATTCCTCAAAGTAAAGCTGCATTTAAGACTTTTGGTCAATGTTCGGTGTACCTATACTTTATTTTTTAACCAAGCATAATCAATGAAGGTACAAATTCAAAACTATTTTGACTTTTCTGTGTACAATGTTATCCAAGTCCCAAAACACTTACTTTGTTCAGTTGAAGAATGAAAAGTTAAACCAGCTTTAAAGGCAAATTAAAAGACCTAAACAATATGATTCCAATAGTGTTGACTGAATTTTATACATCAAATGTTGAATTTATGTCGGAAAAATGCAAAAATACATTTCTATATTTTGTATTAATATTTCGCGTTGGGCGCCATTTAAAATAAATTAACTTTGTGACCACAATTGAATGCATTCAAATGTGGAGTATTAACTATTTATTTGGACTTATTTTCACTTATTTGAGAAGAATATTTTCCATATTTAAACGACATAATAGATGCATTTAACATACACTTTATATTTAATAATGACCCACGCAGTGTGTTGTTGAATATGTTTTTTGCATTTACCAAAGATATGTCATATAATTCATTGAATTAACTATGAAAATAATAGAATAGAAGTAAATTTCAAATTTCAACACTTTTTTAAATGTCATAATATTTCCATACCTATATCATTTATACTAAATTGGGCGCCATTTGAATCATATATTCAAATTTTATCATATGAAGTGAGTAAAAATAAGCTGTCTAGAATTCCTTTTACTCAAGGTTATTATAATTTATGTAAAGATTGAATTTTTTTTAAATATTAATTTGCATTAAAATGATCAACATTTAAATCGAATACTAACCGTTATTTCATTATAAAATATAATATAACCAAAATATCATAATAGATCCGATTAGTGTTAATGCTTAGGGGAAAAAACGTACAAAATTAACATTTTTTTGCTTCGATAAAATGGGCGTTAGGGCATGATATGCATATGAACCTACAAAACAAAAATCATTAAATTAAAAAAAAAAATATTTTCTTAACAAAAACCACGTTAAAACAAACTCATTTATAATAATGTATGTACTAATCAATCGATGCCCCAAAAATTTCATCAAAAGCCACATGTAATTTTTCTTCTTTTTAATTATTTTATAAATATTTTCCTTTCCAATTCTGTTAAAACATCTCATTTAGTTTCCCTGCTGGAGATTATGTTAGTTTTTTTTTTTTGGAAAATTTCTTTCTCAAAGTGAAATATACTTGGCCCCAATTTAATACATTTTGAAAATAAAAATTCAAAATCGACAATTAAAAACCACTGAACCGTGTATTATATGTATAGATGCGGTAATATCTCAATCACTTTATGCTCCATTCAATGTGCTGACAGATGAAATAAGTTACACCATCATGCAATCTTCTACTACAACGCCGCCGCCGCCGCTGCTGCCGCGCAGTTGGATTTTTGGTGGATGAAGAGATGTTGTTCTTGCTGCATGTTGCTTCATATCAACGCATAGCAGAATCTAATTAGTGCGGGATAATAACACAACAACATGTATATCGTGTATATTATTTTAAGAGAACCACTTGGAATTTATAAATAAACAAAAAAAAAAAAAAAAATAACCCAAATCCCTTTTTATAGAAGTTCCCCCTTAAAAATTCAATTTGAATATCTTCTCAGTGCAACTGATAAATCGGACGAAAAATTTATTGATCCTGTTCAAAAAAGGGGGAGAGCAAAACCTCTTCCACTCCAATAATTCCAACAAGCATAGAATTAAAAAAGAATTTCGATTTCTAGATGAGATTTTGATTTTGATTTTGATGGCCTGCCAATCATTATTTGTATAAAGAATGCTACAAAAACCTTTGGCATTTTATACTGCCTGCCACATTTTTGTTCTGTTTTCTGTTCTTTCTGGAATAATAATTTACACCACTTAACGAGACTCCATTAGATTCCATCAATGGCATCTGGAAGATATTAAAAGAAAATATCACTTCCATCTTTCGAATGAACAAATTTTGATCTAATCGTTACAAGATGGTGGATGTGGAGCCAAAAAAATGCCTCCCAAGGGAAAAGTCCATTCGAAACGCTACGACGACGAAGAAGAGAAATACAATTATCCCATAACTTGGAATCTCAAATGACACAGAGAATCTGTCAGGAAAGAGTTTTTTTTTCTCCTTTCGAAGAACTCGAAGAAAAGTCCTCCAAACAAAAAAACTTTTATGCTACATCATCCTTTTGTTGTTCAGCTAGCTGTAGCTCGTATAGATGGTCGATGCCCTCACTCCTCATATCCCCACACAGCGTCCTCTTGAAGTTCGAATATACTATGTGTGACCACTTAAAGTGACAAATTGAAAGATATGACACAAATTGCAGATGATATTTGACACCCAAATGTGTTGTCGTTGCTGTTGTCGATGTTCTCTGAATGTGGAGTTGTTTTTTTTTTTTCGTTTCAAACATCAGGTCCTTTGCACTGAGATTTCACAACTCATAGTCCTTATATTTTATATACGTATATATTATGTGGCTTAGATCTTTGGTTTTCATCTGTGGTCGCTGGTTGAATGGGAATTCAATTGAGCTGCTGAAAGAAATGTGAATTATCTATACAGACACTACACACATATTCAGAAGATAAGGATTTTCTGGCTGTAATGTACTTTATTTGTTGATGGTTCTTTATAGAGTGTAACACGAGAACATTTGACATTTTTTTTCTTTTTTGGAAGGATAATTGAAATTTTATGTTTATGTTCAGTGGGAGGATATAATTCTTTCGAGAACAGTTGTTGGATGATATTTGGTGTTCATTAAAAAAGAAAAAAACACATGCACTCTTTCTTGAAGTATAAACATATAAGTCGATGCCCAATTAAGATATTGTGTTTTCAAAAAGAGACTCTTTGTGTAAGTGAGCCCAGATGGTCTTAAATGATTGGATCTGTTTAAAACTAGACAAATTTTCGAGTAAGTGTGATTAATAGTTTAAGATAAAGTGAAGAAATGAAATGAAGAATTTTAAATTTGCTCTGTTCAGAAAATAAGATTACACAAAAAACTTTCTCCATCAAAAAGTGAGCAACACAATACAAAATTTTGTTCCTTTGTATTCCTTATGCAAATTATTTAAATAATTGTTTAAAACTTCTTCAGATTGCACATAATTTATAACCGAAAAGTTTACTAAATATTTTAATTTCGCGAAAGGCATTTGAGCTTGAATATTAATTTTAAAACAAATATATAGTTATTTTTTCGTATTTTTACCTGAAAAGAATACTTAGTTTTGTCTTTAAGTGGCGCCCAAAATTTATTAAATAAAATTAAGTATTTTATTAAAATTGATTTTGTTATAAGTCAGAAAGCTGTGATGGTTGTAAAATGCAAAAGGTATATTTATATTTTTTTTCAAGATGTGTCACAACGTTGTATAGAATTCACAAATTAAAAAAAAAATATTTTGTTGTATTGAAAATACAATATTGATTCTATGTTTAAATATAGGTACTTAATTTGAAAGGATATTTAAAGTCTGTACCTAATTGTTTTAAGTGGCGCCCAACGTCAAAAAAAAAAAACTTTGTGGAAACAAAGAAATAGAGACAGTCAAAAGCCGTTATCGTTTAAACAAAAAAAAATTGACACTTTCTCCCTTTGGAAGGTAATGCCACTATTGACTACTGAAGCCACGTTTTCAGCTCCACCCGAATTCATGTTTTATTTTATATATTAATTACATTGAATTAACCAGCATTTTTAGCATCCACAAAATTTAAAATTAAATAAATTTTTTTCACAAGAGAGTGCCAAAAACTATTTATTATTTTTAGTAATTCATTGCTAAACTATTGAGCCACTACATAAATAAAATACATACTCACTCGTAAATCTAAAAGTCGAAAAAAATTGTTGTACTTTATCTTAGAAAATGTATAATATTATCTCCGAAGACCCACGTGAAGTTTTTTTTTCATTTTGAATCTACGCAGCCATAACTTAAGATTGTTTGTTAATTTAGCCAATTAATAAACCATATCGAAAAAATTCATACCTCTGACTAAACACCCAATTCGTATAAGCAAACTGATTTGATTTATAATAAAATACCTGTTGGCTATAAGCAAGCAATCTACATAACATAAATCTTTGCATTTATAAAACTAAAAAAAAAAACTATACAAAATGCTTGAGCGCCATTTTTGTTCCAACAACAACAATCAAAATTGTAATAAATCGTTGAATTTCAAAGTTATTTTTTCAAATTTTTTTTTAATGAATAAATCCTATCTATGCGTTTTAAATTAGTTTCAAGTTTCATTTTTATACTTTAAACTCATATAGATACACGCATTTAGATACATATCTAATGAATTTTAATTTATGAAGAAAAAAAAAATCAGTTTTAATATTGACTGTTTTTCATATTAAACGAATAATAAATTAAAATACAGATCTACAGAACAACAACAAAAAGATAGGTTTTTAAAATGCGAATTTAATCCAATCGAATTTTAAATAAGAAATTTTTATTTTTAACCAAAAAGTATCGAGTATACATAAAGTGAATAATAATGTAAACCTATACGGGAATTTTATGTTCGATTCAAATAAGAGATATGAGTTTTTTTTGTGGTGAGAGATGTAGGAATAAAATGGAAAAACTAAATGATTTTTATTCATATTTAGGAGAAATTCAATATTAGGATGATAAAAATATTTTCCTATACATATGGATTAATGGACTTTAATTTTCTGGATATTTGTGAAAGTAACATAGATATCCACCAGGAATGTTTGTTTTTTTATTAATCAACACTGTCTAAAGATGTCTATTGTCTGCGATATTGAAAAATAAATAAAATATTTATCCTACCTACTCGTGCTGTAATTTTTGGAAAACAAAGAATTATTGACTTTGTCGTCTGTGCTTCTAATTTATTTAATCATCGATCTAGTAATCGAATATATCGAATATATATTGAGATATTGAAGATATTTCTTCGAAAATATACACACACACATACATATATACAGACAATCAGAGAAATTGGAAATGAAATCGAGTCGTAAATTTGATCTCTTTACGATTATTAGGTTGCTTTCGGGTGGCACTGGTCAAATGGTTGACTCAATCTGTTTTTTTATTTTTTTTTTTTGTTTCTTTCCAATCGAAATTGTCATCAGATTATTTTACATATTTTACAAATACCAAAAAAAAAAAACAAAGGAGATGCAAGTGTATCTTACATTCTTGAAATCAATTTCGTTGACATTTTTTATCTTTTAATTCAATCAAAATCGATATAAAAAAATAAAAAGAGAAAATTCTTATGTCAAGATACAAGATACATTCGTTGTTCATCATTCAACTCGACCATTCTGTGTGTGAAGCTGGTGTTTGTTTTATTTCTTTTTTTTTTTTTATTTAATTATTATAAAAATAAAAATAAACAAAAAAAATGTGAAAAAGAAATTTCAACTTGTTTTTCAATAATCAAAGATATGTAGTTGTTGGGGACACCGAGAATATTTTTTTCTTTTGCCCTGAATATTCTCAAAGTTCGAATTTAAACAAAAAAAAAAAAAAAAAAAAAGATGGCCCCATTTGACTGTGCGTTTTGTTAATGAGTGGCTATCTAATATTTTCATGTTTTTAATGTCATTTATAATCGAAACAGATCAGTTGACAATTTATTGACATTATCGTTTGTTCTAATTAAACACGAATGGGAGACCTAAATAGAAAATTCGAAAGGTTATATATATGTATGTATGTATATATGTGCATATATACGTTTTGAGTGAAACTTATAAAATAAAGAATTCATATTATGTATATCGTGACAGTTACAAAGGTGCGGATTTCATCGATGAAGGTCTTATTAGATAGTTCTAGGTTATGAAAAAAAAAAAATATATAATTATAAAATATATTGAAAATAGCAGAAGCAAAATAAACAAATTTTTCTTTGGCATTACAGGAATAGTATGCCTTTTATTAAAAAAAAAAAAAAATGTGGAAACTTAATCCATAGCCACGTTGGGCGCCAGTTTGAAGAATCTCTAATTCGATATGTAGTTTTATATTTTACTGTTGAAATAATGAAGCAGATTTATCATTAAATACCTACACATAAGCTTTAATTATATTCTCTCTGCAAATTCCTGTCACACTCAGTTTTGGTTTAAAATCAGCTGATGTAGTTTAAAAACACCCATAACGTATCACTACGATATTATTACAATTTGCCACTTTCTTTTTTGCTTGCCTTTCAAATAAACAAATCTTAAAACTCAAAGAAAGCTTTTTTCGAGTTAAGTGTTGGGCGCCATTTATTAAAAATATTTATTTTGTGTTTGTTATCTGATTTGGTATTTTATGCTTAAGTACTAAATAGAAATAAGAATAAGTGATTTAAAATCACTTTAAAAAAAAACCTAACGATAGGTTATGTACACATTACACGAGATTGCGGGTGGATTATTAAGAAAATTATATTTTTTATATATGTACTTTACAACGTCACCTGTAATAAATAACTTAATTATTTAACAAAAGAAAATGGTTTAAAACTGGCATTGAAGGTCATAATTGTAAGAAATATATTTATTGGTTGTTTTATGCTTGCCGCTATTTAAAAAAAAAAAACAAAGCAACTTACAAAGACAAAATCATTTACACACATATAAAAATGTATCAAATAATATAATTAAAAATTGATATTTAAAGACAATACTTTTAAGAAATCTAAGCGTTGGGCGCCATTTAATTTTTGTTTTCGACTGTACATATCTATGCAAATATGCAAATATTCTTGTAATTCAATTAAGTGTTTCATACAATTAAAGAGACTTAATTTAATCTCGAAAAATTCAAATATAATAAATTCTTAATTGAAAGTAATCAATTTCAAATAAGCAATCTTTCTAAAGTTATGTATACGTATCTGTAAAAAATTCATCATTGTTTGTTTTATTTCCATCAAAAGGATTCTCTTTCATCGAGAAATTTAATTTCAACATAAAACCTTCGATATATGTAGTATGTATGTAAACCATTCAGTTCAATGAGCATCAAGAGTAAACCCATTCGTATACCTTTACACGTACCTACATATATGTATGTAGATATATACATATGTGCCTACATAACATACGTATATTGCAGACTAAAAACTTATAAAACAAAAGTTTATTTTTCATCAGGAAATCCTTGGAGCATTATTTTGATGCAGCCATATATACCCATATCTATATATATTATAACTATGGGAAAACTTCATCTCCATTATTCAAAAAGTCATTAGGTCAAGGCTGTCGGATGTAATCTGCCAGGCATCAGCTTATAGATACTTTCGTATTTTTATTTTATATTTTAGGTACATATACATACTTTCTCTTCTTCAATCGAAAGCTTTTACATCATGCACATCTTCTCGTTCTTTAGGATTTTCTTTCTGATAAGATTACCTACTTAATTCTTCCTTCAAAACAAATATACACACACACCCACACCCACTCCACAGTAGATATTTCTCATCCTGTTGACTATGATGGTGTGTTGGGTAGGGTATCTTCTGAAACAGTATCTTAAATCCATTTTCACTATATTCCCACTTATTCTCGAGTTGGTTCTAGGGATAGGAACATACATTTACCTATGTATATCCACAATACCAATCCTGGTGTAATCGATATCCTTGCCGACCCATTCACAGTTCAGTCATCATCATCATTATCATTACTACGTATCTAGCACCCTTAATTGCTAGCCAACTGTTACCGTATATCTATATATAGGTATATGTACGTATATATCCTTTGGAAAATAATTTTTCCTCTGCTCGCCGTTGTCGGGAAAATAGAGTATCTTTCACGATTAAAATTACAAACACATGGACTCTGCGATGCTTTACAGAATTAAAAAAAAAAAGAAGGACAAAAAGATATACGTATATTACTCCCTTTCGATTATTTTCACGTCCAATAAAATTTCTTTGAAATAAAACGAAGTCGACGAACATAAACATGAACATGAGTTCTATATCTAGATAGATAGATAGATATATACAGAACCATCCTGGTTGTGCTGAATTGATTGTGTGTATCTTTTTATTCTTTTAAATCCTTGATGTATATGTACATGTATATGTATAAATGTGTGCTTTCAGAGTAAAAGTTTCCAATTGGAGAATGTGTGAGATTTATAACGGATTTCCCCCCTATAAAAGATACGCAATAATACAAACTCCCTGTAATTGGTCAACAATAACATAAAAACCCCCCACTATACGTACCTACATAAATGGGGTTTGTTTTTTTATCTAAACACACAAAGCCAATATGCCCTAAGGATATTTATTTTTTTTTGTCGCCGCACATGTAAAGAACATAAGGTCCATGTTTCTCTAAAATAATTTGGGGACAAGAAGGATTTTCTAAATAAATCTGTAAGGAATGTCTGTCTAGGATATTTTTCTTTTATATAGATATATATTTTTTTCCTTACAACACAAACATGATGAGATGGAACAAAGGAGCGACATATATTTTTTTTTCTTAGAAATGGAAGGCTTATAGGTACTTTCTTACATACGAATAAGGATTCAACTTAGTTAAGAAAATTTATGAATCCTCTTTAGGTATGTATGTGATCTTGTCTTTTTTTCCCTTTTTGGATTAATTGAAATAAGTAATCTCCTTGGGGTAATCTCTCCTAAATACATACCTACCTACTACAAAATTTCTTATTTCTTTTTTTTTTTTTATAAAAATTCTTAAGAAAATATTTAAAATTCAAAAACTGATTTACGATTCGTATCGCTGCTCCAAACATTAGAGAGGGAGAAATCAATTAATTTCTAAACAACCATACATACACGTACATACATATACATATATAAGGAATCCTTAATCCTGTAAATCATAATCATGGAAAGGTAGATTGACATTTAGAGAACTGAAAAGATTTTCATCGTTGTTGTTTTTTGTTTTTTTTGTGTGTCTTTGTTCTAAAAACGTGTTGAGTTCTTTGGAGTTTTTTATTGGACTGCTTGATCCCAACGCGATGTTGACAAAGATATATATGTCATATGGGATACAGGGAGCACATGGAATCCCTGCGCAATAAATTAAAGGCGATATATCGAGAGAAAAGAAGACAGAACAAAAAAAAAAAACAAAAATAGGTTCACGTATTTATTCATAGTCTATACTTTTATAGCATCGTAGGTATATGCATATACATATATGGATGGCAATAAAGGTGTATCTGGATCAGCCTACGAATTTGTGTTTAAACATATTGTTTGGTTCTTTTGTTCGTTATATTGATTCGTTGGGAATGAAAGACGATGAAATATGTAAAAGGTACGTACCTATACGTGTGATTCAATTTTATAAAAAAAGTTTTTGATTTTCAAGAAAATAATAATAAAATTGAAAAGTTGAGAGAATTCAATTTTTAGTTCGAATAATATAATTGTAAAGCTCAGATTTAAGTACTTTCACAAGTTTAAATTTATTCAATCAAGAAACCGCACATTCTACCAAAATATTGACTGTTAAAACAATTGATTTATTTGTAGTTCCAGCCTAAAGCCATAGAGCTAGTGCTGTTAGTTTTTAAGATTAATCTGTACATTTATGTTTTAGATTAATAAATAATAATAATAATAATGATTTATTTGTAAGAATTGAAAAAAAAAAACAACTTATTTCATCCTTGAATCATGAGTTATTTTTTATCGGTAAAGACGCAAATGAAAAAAAAAAAAAGTTTTACCTATGATCAGATTTACTGTTTTTTTTGGTCATAACAAAAACATTTTTAAAACTTCTTTGGGAAAATGCTAGCAGAATGATTTTTGATTTTATTTTTGTTTTATTTGTTTTTGTAAACTTTTCCTGCTTAGATTTTTTTATAAAATTTTTCGAGTCGTCCACTTCGATAGAAAACTAAATTTTCGACAAAAAGTGGTAAGAGTTACATTGTCAAATTCGCCTTCCTTTTCGAATTATGGTATAGGTAGGTACCTTCCAAAAATATTGTGACCATTCTCATTAGTCCTTCGTAGTTTATAAGCATCTCTTTTATTTCATATTCTGCGTTTAAAATAGCTTGAGTATGAATGACTTTATCGCGAACAAATACTTAAATAGAATCATAACTGTTCACCTAATAAAGACAAAAAAATCAAACTAAACAATAAAATTTTAAATGCAGGTCATTCAGATTCAACCTTTTTTTGTATTCCTTTTCAAGCTGTAAACAATTAAACATGTGTAAATTTGAATCTGTCAGAAACACAGTGACCTGAAAATTAAAAAAAAATTAAGGCAAATCATAGATAGTGCAAACAACATCTGTTTGCTTTAAAATAAAAACTACGTACCTAACGTATATCTACATAATATAATGATATAAAACTGGTAAAACCAGTACAAAGGATTCATAGGAATTTAACCGCCACATAACTTTAAAACGAAAGAGGTCCTTGTAGGTCAAAATATAAGCCAAAAAAATAAAACACTAAAAAAAAAAGGGTTGGAAATGAGTGTATTTTTCATATGCGGTAGCCGTTTATATTCCTCATTACAATGACAAGGGTTCAAAGGAGAGAAAAATAACAGGACACAAATACACTCATGCGATTGTTTATGTTGAAGTTGAAGGTACCTCTCTGCACTATATACACATTCTTGAAAACAAAATGAAATTATCCAAATGAATGATCAAAGTAACGTCATTTACAATGAGCCCTGTCATATGTATGTTCTTTGTTTTTTTTTTTTTTTCTTTTTTTTTTTTAAGAGAGAGAGTAGGTACAAAAAAAAGTGGAATCTCAAGTGGGATGGACACTAACGCTGAGTACGTACTTCATATGACCGGCCATGTTTCCATCATCTAGTCCCCATACAGCAGTAGCTCCCCACTTATGTATATAGGTAATGTTGTTTTTGTATAGGTAAATGACTATCCTCAAGCCCGTCCATCGTTCGTCCATACTGCATAGAAATGTTTGTAATGGATACCCGTACTTTCGCGGCCCGATAACAATGATGACGTTGCCATACACGTTGTTTTATATATGTGTGTTCAAAATATTATTCGATTTGAGGTGTGTTCTTGTATGTCAACCCCTTTTGGTTCTGTTTTCTTTGTCAACATTTATAATATTTTTTTATTTGCTATTTGCCTTTATTGCCTGAATGAAGAAACCCTTCAGAAAATCTCTTTTCTCCTCATAATATATACGGAAATGGACGGATGGATGTATTGGATAGATGGATGGATGGACTTTGAAGAGCGTTCGTTCGTTCGTTCGTCCGTCGCGTCGTGTCAGTTAAGTTCCCCTACTAAAAAAAAAAAAAAAAAAATTTCCAACCATAAAGGTATTATGTCAAACTAAAATGGATCTTAAGCATGCTTCTTTCTGTTTTGCGGAAGAATTAATTAAGTGCATGACACAAGGGGAGTGCACACACGGACTCACGAGACACAAACGGAGCAAATAAAATGCACACCCTTTCTATACATATCTTAGCTTCGCAACGGACTACATCATGGAACGTTTTATATGCGATGCGATGTTGGGGGTATTTGCAACTAACCAATGCGTGCGAAAGATGTTATTATTATTTTTTTCATTTAGTAAATACCTACCTATCTACCTATTGTGCGTTTTTGTTGCACATTCATCATTCATTCATTCATTTAAAGAAATAAAGAAGAATTAGGGAGGAGTATTAAAAAGTATTTTTTTATTATTATTAATATAGATATGTATGTATATGGACGAACGAAGTAAAAAAAAGATAAAAAAATAGGTATAAATAAGAAAAAGGGGAGCTTATATATTGGATGGGTATATACTATATAGAGATTATTAAGGGGGATAGAGCTATATCATATACAATATTTATGTGATGTGTAACATGCAGTCATATAGCAACGGAAATGATATGATTTACAATATTTTTAATTTTTTTTTTTCGTTTAAGTAAAACTTACATTTTTGCAATCATCAAAGTCCATACAGTGATGCCAATCTTGAACAAACTGCAATTAAAAATAAAGAAAAAGAAATTGTTAAAAAAAAATTAATAAAATTATCTAATGTTTTAAGAAATGTTATTCTAGTTTTCACGTTTTCTAAAACAATCATATAATTTATCAAAAGTTTAATTAAATTAAAAATACCAACTAGCACTTAACTTTTTGATGTGTAAATATCTATGCCGTCGGCGGCGGCGGTAGGGTAAACTAAAAACGTGGACAATTCTGTTCCACATTACGTTATGCTGTTACACGTTACGATACTTTGATGAATATATGTACGTTCAATATTGGGTACGTTCCTTCCTCAAACTAAATCGAAAGATCGAGTTTAGTTTGGGTTTAAATTTGTTTGACAGTTCGAACTCGCCGCGTTCTGTGTTGTAAAATTAGCACTTCGATATTTAATTTGATGTTTACCTACACATCTTAACCGTGAGTCCCGCCACTCACAGTTTTTTCAAAAAATTATGAACCTATTTTTTTTAAATATATAAATGTAAGTATTTAAATAGGTACGTAAATGTATTTTTAGTTGAAACTGGAAGTATCTACTATATAGAAAAGAATGCTGCTTAGAGTGGGGCACACCTGCACTGCACTGCATCCACTGCACCATTGCCACCAGCAATATCATGCTTATAATACCTTAACATGCACAGAAGAGCAACATAGAAAAGTAAAACCATTAACTCTTCCGATTGGTTTATTTCGAAAACGGTTATTTTTATGAAAAAAAAGTATGTTAATATAGTTTTTGTATGAAATTTTCTAAGCTACATATTAGTCCTTGACGTTTTTTCTGTACAACAAACCATTCGGGAGTTATTCTTAAAAAAACATTTTGGGTGGCCTTTAACCCCCCATAAAATTGTTAGTGCATTCATATCGATGGGGTCTTTTTACAATTTCTTAAGAACGCCATAGGTGTCTCTTTCTATATACCAGAATCCAGTCTTTCGCCGATTTTTTCCGAGTCAAATGTTTTATTGACTGGACTATTAATAAATCTTGCAAAATAGTCAGTCGTGAACTTTCTCCTTTAAAAGAGTTTATTGTCATAAAAACATGAAGCTGCTACATTTAAAATTTGTAATAAATTACAGAAATCATCACAATTTGACACACTACACCTCTGTATCTTAATATTATTTTAATTGTCAATTCCTTTATTATTACAGCTATCTTATATATTTTTGCTGACCCATGTCAAATACATAAATCATTATGACTTTTCATGACAAATTATATTCATTAAGCTTCTTATTTCGTTCTATTTTTTTTCAAAATTATTTTAAACCAATTTGTGAGAATTAAAAACGAACCTAAATGTGCGCTTTATTAAAACAACAATTAGAAACAAACTATGCGTAAACAAAAGAAACAAGAGTGTGAGAATTTTTATAATTGTGAATGCAATAAAAGAAATTATTTTGTATCTTTTTGTTATGAGATAAATTTGTATGGGAGTTTTTTTTTTATTATTCTTTTTCCAAGTCATCAAAAATTATACATGAATATATAATTTGATCTATATATAAATGAAAAGATAATAATCGACTTATTTGACTTAAATAAAGAATGACGACGAAAAAAGTATCTTATAAGTACAAAATCACGTCTATTTATTTCACATTCTATACCACCCCCATCATAAGCAAAAAAAATTTCAACGGCATATTTCCATATCGTATAATTTTTGATGAACTCTTAGAGCTCATCATACAACAACCTGAATTCCACAACAACCATCTTCCTCCCCCATCTATCGAATCAAATTTTCCGCGCCATCAAATTTTAATACGCAATAATGTATCTTTGAAATCCATGGGTATATATAGGTATATTGCTATCGTAATTTTTGGTTTTTATTATTTTTTTTTTAAGCTCAAAAATGTTGTGTGTGTGTGTTTTTTTTTTGATTTTTTTAATTTTTTTAAGGGTTTTCCCTTTTGAACTTAAAAAAAAAAGAATCCATCGATGATGTCTGATTCATTATTTATTTAACTAATTAGTTTTTATTATTATAGTGCAACAACAAATTGAAATATATCGCGATACAAAATGCTTCTCATAAATCAACAGACTAAAATAAAAAAAAAAAAATAAATGAGCTCACACATCTCACAAGTCAGCTATAATAGGGTCTTGAAAAAAAACATAAAAAATAATTTTGGGATGTGAGTTGATATACATTTTTGTATCTTTTTATATGTAAGTATTTATATATTTTAAGTCAAAGCTATTTTCTGCGGGGGTGAGTACCTATTTATAATAGGTGGCGTAGCGTGTAGGATGTGTTCGAGTCAAGCGGGAAGACTAAAAACAAAAAAACCCACTTTTAGCACATAACCATCTCTTGACATTCTTTTTGTATATTATTACTTTTTTTTTTCCTAATTCGATAAATTGCCTGTCGCATGAGGAATTCTCAAATCAACAAGAGAGCATAAAGCTTTTGCGCCGCTGATTTATTTGTGTCACTGGCTATACATATACACATACTCATACCATACAATATATATAGTTATATATATGGTGTTCGTGATGCCAAGGACACTTCTTAGAATTAAGTGTCTTTTGGAGATTAAGTAGAAATTTATGTTTCATTTGAGACAATCTGATGGTGTAAAAGCAAACAAAACCATGTGATAATCCAAAAAACCAAACGCTCTACTATATATATATACAAAAAATGGACTGAAAAAAAATTGAATCTTTTATATGGGATGAACTCTTATGAACGCTTAAGCTTATACATAGAGAGGTCGAAATCGGAGACTCACGAAAAAAAGCTATTAGTTTTCGCCAGCACTTGGTGTTTATTAGATATATAGAGTTAAATATGCAATAAATAACCGGATTCTTCTCAAACCAAGTCAATCCTTTTATGTTTTGAAAGACTATTTTTTAACACTTTTTGTGCGTGGTTATTCTATATAACCACACAAAAAGTGTACGCTTTGGCTTGAAACATATTTGAACCCTAAATTGGGTAATAATTGATTTGAAGAGAAATTAAATTAGGTGACAAATGTACAGTGGATTTAGGGTTTAGTAGATGTTCAAGGCATAATCTATATCTCTATCTATCTTATCTATATCCTACATACTCTCAGCTTAAACTGGACAACACCCAATGAGATTTTCCAAGATAATATAACTACGTTTTGCTAATTTTTCAATGCTCATGCTTAATCAACTGTGTTTTATACTTTTCTATTCCTTCTAACAATATAGTATCCTGCGTAAACCAAATTCCATTTAAAAGACCTTACTGGCTTGAAATTTAAATTATTTTTGGAAAAATTTAAGCCGCTTGATGTTATAGGGTATCAGCATGATTCTACTTTAACATTTTTTAACTTTAAAGCTCTTTATACATAAATGTTCTTAGTTTTCAAATTTGTTTAATTTGTATCATCCTTAAGCCTATTTTTTGTATATGCTTTAGCTACATGCAGAAAAGTAACCAAACATTCCATTTTCACATTTGGATCTTCTACTACTTTAAAGATATAAAATAGGAATTTTGTGATGTGAAAATTAAAAAAAATGTGAAAAATTTGTATGGTGCAAGCTCTATTGAAATTTGGTAAAATCCAATTTTGTACCTAGAATTACATAATATGCATGTAATAAAAATGATTTAAAATTGTACTAAATCATCTAAAATTTCGCGCCATTTACTATTTATAATTATTTCTTAGAGTTTTAGAAAATTTTGTCAAAATGAAAGAAAGATTTTTAACTCTACAAATTTTCATAAAACAATTCTAAACTATGAGTATAAAGTAAAGCCCTCTAGTTATAAACTACAGTAATTTAAGGCCATTTCGAAGATACCTCATACCAATACATAAAACAATTTAATAAAAGCTCTCAATCATTAAAGAAAGAACAACTATTAAAATTTTTAACAGATTGAACAGTAAATATCGTAATCAATCAAGAAGTAAAAGCAAGTAACTGCACATAACCTTAAAGCGTTTCTTAATTGAATGCCTTAAGCTCTGTATATTAAAATATATAGTTCTATCAATCAACTATCATTATCTATTTATCAATCAACTATAATAACCATAATGATTGCAAAATTCAATTGATGGTTTTTTAATTTTTTTATTTTCTGTATACATATATGTATACCTACGTTTTTTTTTTTTTTTTAATATTTAAGGTCAAAGTTCAAACCCTCATTTTATATTAAAATACAAAACACAAAACAAAAGTATAGGAACCTATTAATTTGCTCTGCATTTAATTTAACTCTCATCGAACATCCCAATGAATCAGACTTAACTAGTTAGCAAAGACTTAAATTCTTTCAATTCCAATCAATTAAAGTGGTCAAGTAACGACATAAATAAATTCCCATATAGATATCTCTACCGCCTGTCGGTTAGTCCCATATTATTGATTGGAATTATTGCTTTTGCCTTTTGCTCTGCATTCAACCCGTTGTCGGCTGGTTATGGTCGTTGGCTGTCCGTCTGAACCACGCTGTTTTGGCTTGGTCCATCTTTTGTATGTTATACCCTTCTATACCTATATATACGTAGGTATATGAAGGAATAAAATAAACTTCTCATAAAATTAAATCACCAATCGAAAACCCCAACAAACCTTACAAAACAAAACAAAATAAAAACAGAACATATAGTTTGGGAAATAATATTGCAAAAGATAGAAGATAGAACTTTTTTACTCGCTGATTTTTATTTTTTGTAATTTTTATCAAAAAACAAAAATTTATATTAGGGGTAATTACGCAGCGTCGTAAAGTCCTTGTAAACATGGTAAGCTGCGTAATCCTGTCAAATGTTCAGAATTTCAAATGTCAAATTTGAAGGTTTACAACGTTTACAATGACTTTACATGAATAGCCCTATTATAAAAAGAAAGCCTAGTTATAATTAACAGCTGAAACTAAATTCAGAATTTTTACTTAATAAAATTTGCGGATGGACAAGGTCTCACTAGTCAACTGATCAAAGGGATGAAACTACAGTTTTTTGTGGACTAAATGCTAGTTAAAATCTATTTTGTATCAAAAATTGAAATACCTACTAATTGTTATGAACATTAAAATATACCTATTCATTATTTTTAAAGATACAGAAAAAGCCAAAGGTTAGAGGTTATTCAAAATCAATCTTTCTTTAAGTTTTTTTTTCGATAAAAAAAAATATAAAATTTCCAAGAACATTTTTCTAACTCATTCAATTTTATTCAAATTAAACGATTTTTTAAGATCGTGTATCAATTTTTTAAAAAAGCTTAAGTAAACAATTAAACAATTCAATTAATTGTTTTCGAAATTTAAACTAAAGTTTTAGTTAGATATCAAAATTTTGAATTTTCTGTTAATAATTCATCAAAGTACAAATAGATCGTTGAAAAACTAATTACTAAAATTCAACTTCACTCCTCAGACTATATCAGACAAAGTTCGAAAGTTGAAAAAAAAAGAAAAAAAAAAAATATGTACAACGTTATGGTGATGTGGGGGCTACTACATAAAAATAATTTTATTATTATCATTTTATTCTCTGGTCTTTATTCTTGTTCATCCAGCAGCAATCTATCTCAAGTCCATATATTCATTGTTGTTGTTGTTATTGTATGTTTTATATTCTCTCGAATTGATTTTGTGTATCTACATACTGCTGGTGATGTTTTTATTCGCATCAATGCAACCAAACATACAATTATTTATCTCTCAGATACTCTTAAAGAAATACGACCACCAAATTCTTATTTTTTTTTTTTTTCTCATTTGTCCGAACCAAACCAGTTTTTTGATTAATTTATTTAAAGTACCTACAGGCATACCTTTTTTTTGTTGGTATCTTTTGCACCTGTAGAAATGCAATAATATACTTTTGCATGTTTTTGGTGCAATTTGATTGTGTATCTTTTAGATACAAAATTTTGAATGACACAAATTTCATGGGAAAAATTATTTATGGTCGTATTTAAAACTTTTGCACATCTATCTTTGTGAAAAAAAAAATTATTATAAGAAAGAAAAATGAAAAAAGATAAAGCATCTTTTACAAAGTAGTACCTCTCCGTGTAATTGCACATCAATTTCACTCTAAAGAAATAGAATTATTTTCTGCTCAATTGAATTTTTCGAAAGACAGACACACACATCTCACCAACACTCTTTATTTTTTGTATCTATACAAAAAGGACATTAGGAAAAATTGTAAAATCTGGACAAAAGCAATTGGAGGAGGTCGAAGCGATGAGTTTAGATTCAAGAAAGACAAAAAAAAATAGGAAGAATTCTCTCAATGAATAGGAAAAAAGCAATAAACTATAGAAAGAGACATCTATTATAATAGTAGCCCATTCAAGTATAAGAGAATCACATTAATGCATTTAATTGTCCTGATGTGGATGGCCGAAAGGAAGAGAAGGCATTGGAAATAATATAAAAAGGACGCACTCTAACAGAATGGCAATTCATAAATGGAAATGCAAGGACAGACATTTATTTAATTTTTTTTTTTTTTTTATTTCCTGAGTTGAGTAAGAGTAATGGTAAGTTTTTTGTGTGTCTATTCAGGAATTTCCACCATCAGTAGATATGTAGGTATATAGAGGTAGCCAGATTTGTTGTTGGTAGTAAGCCTTCCAGGCTTTCTATATGATCTTACTTCAAGGAGGTCCAAAAACGACACACATAATACCACTACGAGGAGTCCAAATGAAAGGAAACAAAAATCCTTTTCAATGAATATTCATTGTCGAGTGACGTATACCGACGCGACGACCCACCGACACGATGACGACGTTATGGTTATGTGCTCACCTGAATAGGATTTTCTTTTCACTCTCTCAGGGGAAATATTATTAAAATCGTAAAAGCCGCTGCCGAAACTATATACCTAGGTAGGTATAGGATTCTGCTACTGCAACTTTGTATAGTTTTTTTTTTACCCTGCACCCTGAATGACTTTGAATGGTTTGGTTCAACAGAAGCATAATAGCCACTGAATAAAAAAAGAAGGAAAGAAAGAAAAATTATCCTCTTAATCAATGCATGCCACCACACCACATACCTACGTCATACATATACAGCGGAAACTATGGGATAAAATTTATATTGTGTGAATTATTCAGAACTCTTTTCAAACCAGTGCGAGAACAGAAAAAAAATCAAACAATCTGAAAGATACATAATTTCATTTTGGGTATATGGTGCGGTAGATATTTTTATAGAGGTTAAGAGGTGACTTTCTGATAGTTGGACACACATCTATTGTGTCATACTTTTATGTTTTCAGAGTGCATGTGGGGTTGCATTGTTTCGAAAGGAATTCATAAAAATGAATGAAATTTATGTATGAAAGTGCTTTATAATAATCAAGTAGATAGATCCCTGACCTAGTTAAAGGTGAACAAAATTATTTGACATAATTTTGTATTTAAATTGAATTAAGTTAAAAAAAATTAACAGAAATGATTTTTTATATAAAAGGATAATTTTGCGGCTTGGTAGTGAGGGTGAGGGTTTCTAAATTTTAAATTTCGCCTGTTTAAGTATGCAATGGTTTTTAAAATTGATTAAATTTTACTTTTTTATCTATTTAACTGCTATTTTACAAAAGAATTAAATGCTAAGAAAATTCAAAATTCCGTATTATTATGTACAATTCATTAAGTTAAATTAAATTAAACTAAATTTAAGAACAAAAAATTACAAAAGCTGAACTGATGGCATTACATGGAAATAAATTCTTTACCTAATTTAAAATTGCGTGCTTCGAAATTTTGAGCTGATGTTCAAAATATTTGAATTAAGAAATAAAAGAATTTTAATATTTAATATTTTTAAAAAAAATTAAGAAATATCCAATTTATTTACAGAAAATTGAGGTATTTGAAGAATTTGACTTTTTGACTTAATAAAGTAGGTATAGCTTTATTTTTTCTTGAGAAAATATAATTTGAATTAGAAATAATTTCCTCTATATAAAAATATATCTATACAAAAATGTATGAGGATTTTAAAATTGGTACCGATATTATTTAAACTATAAAATCATTTTAAGTTCTTTCACCTTAAAACTAATATTGTCATGAATTAATAAATTATATATTTTTTTGTTTTGTTATTTTATTTAATAATTATCTTCGTCATAAATTATGGATTACAACTGATTAGTTTTAATTTATTAAGTGTTTTTTTTTTTGTAAATCAAGAAACATGTTGATATATCTTTTGTAAGTTATTGAATAGAAATTTGCCAAAAAACTAATTGGATAATTAATTCATTGATTTATTAATTTAGCTGTCAAATCTAATTAGTAGTAGATAATGTCTATATACTTAAATACACATTTATGTGGTATCATGACATTTTTAAACATACATTTCAATTTAAACCCTGGTGATCTTTTATTAAATCACTTACCTATTTATGTATAATATTTTCAAATATAAAATCAAAATATTTTGTATTAAAATACATTATAATTTCATTTTATAGAGAAATAATGTTTAAGTAAACGAAAACATATTTCTACTTATTTTTGAATAAATAATACATTTAAAAAATCGGCCTCATGTTGAATTTCAATATTTACAATTTTATTGATTTTATTTTACTGCATTTTAATATTATTTTATTTTTTTTTTTCTATTTAAAATTCATGTCAAATAGTTAAACTAACCCGTTATACAATCTAACCCTTTAATGCTCCTATTAAAGAGCACAACATTTTTGTCTCAAAACGAATAAAAAAAAAAAACGAGTCAGTTGTGCTAACTGAATTCTAAATCAACTTTTGTCTATCGGGAGCATAGCATATCTTTAACAAAGTATTTCTATACATATATAATCGACCTTTTGGTGTTATCATCATATCCTATACACTTAAACCAAAAAAGGAGTGCACCTAAAAGGAAACCTTAAAAAAATAAATAAATTCAACACGAATCGAAAAAATTATTCAAAAAGATACTCTCTTATTAGATTCTAGATACACGTTGCGGCGACAAGAACGACAACGACGATAGCGACGACGACGACGGTCAAAACGTGTGTCCGTGTGAGCCTCAACGAACGGAAGCCGTTTATTTGGTCGTTTACAATTGGTTGCCTTTTGTTTTTTTTTTTTTTTTATATTTACTCCTCGATTTTCTTGTTATTTTCTTTTTATCGATGGATTTTTCCATAATTTTCTTTTGTCATATTCGGTCATAAATGTTTTATGATTTTTTGTTTTTTTTTTTTAACAATAAAGCTGGCGCATCGGATTCAGTATCTCTCACTGAAGTCATGAACATCACAGCCATGTAAATATGAGACGAAACGTGTATGGCTTTTTAACGCAATGCAAGCAGTGATGAATTTGGATGAATTGGTGGCCTGAGCGCAATTAATATATATTCCGTTGGCTTAAATTATTTACATACAATCTTCGCAAAAACTATCAAAAATATTTTTATATTTTTTCGTAATTTAGTTATTAATTTAGTTTCGAATATTTGTGAAAACTTAATTGATTTAGTTCGAGGCTTCTCAAATTAAAATTTGTTGGGAAAGTTTCTGAAAATTTAATTAATGTAGTTAGGGGCCCCTAAAGCAATATACATAGACCACAAAAAGTTAGTTAATGTGTTTATCAGTAAATCCGTTCCCTTGCTGCAGTGTTTTTTATGACAACAACGATAAGAATCATGTAATTATTATTTATAATGTGTTGTCTGTTGTATACTTTTTTTTTGGGAGACGTGTGCATTTTTGAGATAAATAAATATACAGTAAAATAAGCAACGCAATCGCAGAAAGAGAGATGATATCCAAATTGACTCGTGCAAACAGTTGACTTCTGATATTGAACTCAAATTACCTCTGCATGATGTCGATGTATTACTAAAAAAGATTTATTTCATTCTCAGGGGTGTTTTTTTTTTTTTTTTTTTTTGAATTGAGGCCGAACTATGTCGTTAACGAAGTCAGACAATCTTGATAACTTAGTAAAAAAAAAATATCAATCCCAAAAAAAACAGGGTATCTTTTTGTACCTTTTGTTTGTCACAAAGCGTTATAGTCTGTGTTTTTGTTTGCAAACACCCGGGCGCCATTTTTGAAAATTCTGAAATGCAATCTGTGGGGTTGATGTTTCTTTAACATAAACGTGTTCATATAATCGGCTTAAATATAGAGCAGAGATTGAATCTTTAATTTGCTGGAAATTAATGTTAATTCTTTTTTTTATTTTCCTTTTTCAAGGACGACGTGTACATACATATATATATACTATATAAATATCAAGAAATATAGGGTTGATGAGATTCTGGTTTTATTAAATCCACTCATTGTTTTCTTTTAATTTTGAAAACAGAAGGAATGTAGTTTAGCTATACCAAGTCCTCGTAGAAAAGGCTAAGTAAAGAAAGAGGGTTGAGCTGGATGTCGCTTGAGTATTTGGTTGGTATGATTCTTTTTTGTCACGAAAAGCGTGGAAAATCAGGACTGGTAAGCAAAATAATATGCGTACGAAGATTTCCACTCTTTCATGCATCCGGTAGCATTGTCATCATCATAAAACAACATCACAAAGCAGACTCGCAAGGATGAGCTTTTGACAGGATGACAATTAGAAATTCCCCCTCAGTACCTTTTCCAGACAAAACACAATAAGTCGTACATCCCTCATAGGCATAGGTATCTTATATGTATGTATGTACTGGAGTGTGTATTTATTTAAATGTGAAATCCAATTCGAATTGGGGATTAAAATCGCATTTGTATCGCATTTGGTTGGGGATTTGCATTGCTTATTTTGTCTTTATAGATAAGGATATCCTAGGGTGGTATTGTAAATTTTCATATAAAATCCTCTCTGCCGCAGACAAAACACATAATAATTTGTTAAATTTTCTCAGTTCGTGGTTTTGTAACTACCTCCATATATTTTTCTGTTCTGCACAACGTGACTGTAGAAATGTAGATTTTTTCTAATCCCTTAGATATGTCCTTTAAAGCTTAATTTTTATACCTATATTCTTGTTATTTAAAACAATATAGGAGGATCCTTTCGGTTTTTAACTTCCCTTTATTAGGTCTTTTGAGCTTAATTAAATATAGGAGGGCCCCTCTAAATTTATAAAGTCTTAGATGTAGCTATAACTGCTACCTATAGATATATAAGTCCCTACCTTCAAACTTTAACACTATAAAAAGGAACAAAACATGGAGTATAAGAAACTTAATTAACCGAAATACTTCAAAGGATGTTATTTTCCTTTTTCTCATCTACCTACTCTATATCTATATATCGCTCGACGACAAACTTGTACCATCATCAAGGATAAAACATTCAAAATAACACAAAACTCATTTACTTTCGTCTTAACAAAATTAATCGAAAGGATATCCTTTTTGTAAAACAACAAAACAACAAAATAAAAAAATAAAAAAATATATAAATTTCACTATTAAAAAGGATCTTGAAGATAAATACCCGCACATTAACTAAAGGTGTCAGCTGGTGGTTTTTAAATGTTTTCATATCCACATTTCTTTCTCTCTCTTGATATATATGTATATATATATTATATTCGCTGCTCCACCCATTTTCTTGGCAAATTAAATTTCCTCAGAGCGAAAAATTGAACAAACTATAGTTTAAGGTGAAAGAAGGTATATACTTATAGGTATACATATTTATATAGAAAAGGATATGAAAAATAGAAAATTAAGTTTAACGGACAAAAATTGTATCTTAATCAGGATTTCTTGGGTTGAAGGTTATAATATATTTTCGCCATTGAAGATGAGATAATTGATTTTGCCTTGATTTTTATTTAAAAAAAATAAAGGAAGAATTTATGGGTACATATCTTTTATAGAAAAGGTTTGAAGATTTAATCATTTTGAGAAAAAAGGACTCTTGTCACGAAAATGCGATGACTCCTACGCTTTTGTTAAAGAAATTTAATTTTCTTTAAAAGGGGTCAAAGATTCAGTTATATTTTTTTTGTTTTTTCAATGAAAAGAAAGATTCGGGTTCATTTTCTTTCCTCCATACAATATCTATAAAAGAATTTAATAACTTCTTATTATGTGCTTGTAACTCATCTAGCTTTCATGAAGACATTATTTTATGACATCTTTCGAATGCATCTGGCAGACATTTGGCACCTTAAAATACGCTTGAAGGTTGAATTTAAAGCCATGTTTTGTATTAATCATTTGGTATTTAGCATTTGGCAGCATCTGACGGCGTTTGGCAATTTTAATTTTTTATAACAAATAATATTTTCAGTATAAAAATTGCATAATCTGACTTTTGAAATTATATGAGGTTAGAATTCGTCGCAAAAGCATCCAACACGCATTATTTGCAATAAGGTATCGTCCATCAAAATACAGCTTTCGGTACTATGGAAACCATACAATTTCTTTTGTATTTTAAATACAGATATGGAATCCTCAATATTTTAATCTAAATATCAATCTGGCAAAAAACTTGTCATATTTTATAATAAAGATGTAAGGTCAAAGAATTTTTTTCTAAAAAAAAAAACTATAAATTATGATACATACATTTTCGACTGGCAGCAGAAATCTACACAATATTAATTGATTTTTTAAAGTTCTATGCTGGGATCTAAAAGACTTCTTTGTTGCCTTATATGTATGTGTATTAAATGAAAAATAAAAATTTAACCCTGAATGGGCGCTGCTGGTCCACTTTATGGGTATATATAAAACCCAAACAAACAACTTAATTATTCCAAAGGTTATTTCAAAAAGTGTCAGAACAAAACCAAAAATAATAAAAAATTAACACAGCAATTATGTCTTAGACAAAAATAATTATAAAACATTTATAAGTTTTTTGTTTGGCAAAAAACCAACTGAACCAAAAAACTTTTTCTTTGTGAGTTTAAAAAAAAAAACACTTACATACAAACAACAATTAAATTATTTGTTTATTCCCACACTCCTAATATCTTTTAAAAGACTCCAGAATAGCCTTTCATATAATATTTAAAAATAAAAAAAAAGAATCTAAAGACATTAAAAGAAGTTCAAACAAAACAAAAGTATAAAACTGCTAAGGGGCACACTTGAATCACAAAAAAAAAACACCAAGAAAGAAACAAAAAAAAAGTATTCTTCCCTCCACTCTCTTGCTATATTTCCGCTCGAAGTAAATTACACTGAATCTTTTCTCCCCTCTCCCACCTGATACTATATTAAAATAAACCTTAAAAAAACTCCCCCGCGCGAAAAGATTTTCCGCGCATTACATTTTAATGGCTCTTGGCCCCAATTAATATTTCAAAAAATAAAAGATATATATAGAAACATACAAACTTATCATCTCCCGCATTCGAAATAAAATATAAAAAAAAAATACATATAAATTTTGTAGCTCTCGACCACATATCAACGTCCAATTAAAATGCGATCAACAAAATGATAAAATATGTTTATTTTTTATTTCTTATTATTTTTTTATTTTTTGAGATACAAAAAACTACTAAATCCAAATGAGACATCTCTCTTCACGTTTCATTGCTTGATGTTCGAGTCAACATCGTTTTCGTATCTGTATCTTTTCTATAAAAAAATGGAAAAAAAAAAACATATGAAGAATCTTCCAAAGCGCCAAGTAAAAATGTATAATTCGAAAGCCATGTAATTATCTCGATGATGGAGTACACAACACACACTCTCATGCGATTACTCCTCGAGTCATCATGGCCGGAATCTACATTTGGTTTTAATTGCAATCTGCATATATGTATGTATTTACGCGTTTCGTAAGTTACTCCATCTTGTGGATTGAACAGAGCAAAGAAAAAAAAATATATCTTTCCCAAGTGACATGTGTGGAAAAAAACTTGCAAACTCTGAACCAAACTGACAAATCAATTAACGGGAAATGCAATTTTAAGACGCCTGAGTAAATAAAACATCACACGCCACCTACAGGCAGGCAGCAGAGGCGGCGGCGGCTCGCAGATGAGGGAGAAACTCCTTATAAGGAGTAAGTAAGCCTTTTATAATAGTTCGCCAGCTCTCCGCTAGATCAAATCTAGCGAATTTTTCCGCACATAAACCAAGTGTGAATATGACATGCTGACTTGGACAGATTCTAATCAAGAGTACTGAGACGGCTCCTCTATAGGCGAGCTTCGGAATACCTGCTGGGCAATGAATTAAATGTTTGAAACGTCCGTCGTCATCGTCGTCGTCGTCGATGTTCGTGACGCACTTGGTTTCTCGAAAAAGGCAGTCACAGTAACCAAACCAACTATTCCAATCAAAGACTATGAAGAAACTCAAGGCACGCACGCATGCGCAAAAAATTCCTTTGACTGAAGAAACATTATTTCGGTTGCACACGTGCCACTTGAGCAATTAAGTATTCAATTTACATACGACGTGCTGTCAACTGTGTCTTCTAGCGTTATCTTTTTTTTTTTCTCTTCATTGGCCAACATTGACAGCATTTAATCGAGCATTTATATTATGATCATTTTTTTCTGTGTTCTCGTTTGGAATATAAAGAACGCCATTTTATGTATTCCTGTCAGAAAGAGTTGACAACGGAAGTGCCAGTCATAATTGTATATTTTGCCAGGTTTCAACTATCATGGGTTTGGCTGGCTGGTTGGTTGGATGATGGTCATCGATGATGATGATGATAATGATGATGGTTATGGAATGAATTTGCATTTAAATGGTCAAGAGTGAATGACAATTTACAGTTAGGAAAAATATATGAAGGGAAATTCAATTTATTTCTCATGTTCGTAATGTCAATCTTGTTCTTGTATCTTGATGGTCTATTTTTAAATAAGTTTTGTAAGTGAAAAGATCTTTTAACTATATTTTTTATTTCAGATGTTATTCACTGCAGGATGTCATTGCTTTCACTAAGATACATTATAAATTCTTCGCATTTCCAACGGATTTAATTGAAGACATCAATAGGACAAAAGTTCAAACAATTTTAACGCCGTCGTCGTCGTCGTACTGGTCCGGCCGACGACGCACGCCTACACGAGAAATAGGAGCAGATATACTCAGCTCTGCAAATTTTTTTAGTAATGACTGATGATAAAAATAGAATTGAAATTTTCACAAAGAAAAAGGAATTAAAAATAGATACAAGAAAAAGAATTTAAACTCGATTATGAACAAATACAGCAAATATATTTGTCGATTATTTTAAAATTAACCTTGGTCGACATTATTGTATCCTAACGGAGGAACATTATTTTGTGTGTGTACTTTTTAGCAAAAAATTGCTTTTAATAAATTTAATTTGTAAAAATAATTCTCAACGGCTGTAAATCTTTGCTTGGAAAATAATTCTATGCAATTACAGAGTTTTCTGTAATTAAAGCTCTAGTTTCTATAGAGTTTCCTAGAAGCTTCCACTCTATAAAAACCTTGGATTTTATATAACTGTTTCTTTTTAGCCGATTGAAGTAAAATTATGTTTAAATGATTTTACAAATTTAAATTAAAAGAATTTTGCAGCTCTATATAAAGGTCAATATTTAAAAAAAAAATAAATTTCAGTTTCTAAAATGATTCTTGTTTTAAAGCGCCAAACTTACCTATACATGGATTGTTAAATGGTTATGCTTTTACTGTTACTGAAATCTAGTTTAAAAAAAGATAATATAGATTTTTAAGAAACTTTATCGAAGCCATTTAGAAGGTAATTTCTCCTTTTATAGTTTCAGATGTTTTTCGGAAGCTTTATATCAGCTTAAAAGTATTGTTTCGAATAGTTGGTTTTTTAGTTCTTATTTATTTACTTCTTTTCAGTCAGTAAATTTCATCCAATCTGTAAAATTTTATTCATACAAATAATTATCTCAATTTCCTAAAAGTAGCTATGGCTGCTTGTATCTGAAAGTGAATAAACCCACAGACAGTATCTATTAGTGTGTTTTTCTTATTAAACTTCATCCCATTAACACTCATCTGAACAAAATTCTCTGATCCCTATCATAGTACTCAGATTTAATTTGAAAGGAGTATATAAACTTTAACACAAAACATTGAAAATAGAATATTTCGTCCTTTTTAATTACTTATTTTTGTTTTGCAAGAAATTATGAATTTTATATAGCCTCTGTCTACTTTATTAAAGAAAAAGAAAGAAACAAAAACTAGGTCGAAGTTGGTAAACAAGTCAGGGACAGAATTGTTTTCTCCCATAACAATAAATCCAACTAGAAATAAAAAAAATACATACTATTTCTAACACAAAAGATGCACTTATAAATCAACTGAACCTAGTTTTTTACTCCTTCCGAAAAGGAAAAGTACAAAACAGAAAAAAACTGCATTCTATATACCTGCCTTCATGCAAAACAATTCAACCAACAAAATTTAACCTATTTTAGTTTCCTTTTTTGTGTTTTTTTTTTTTTGCTCAGTATTATGTACTTATTTTTTAGTCAACAATCTCATTGTCATTGACATGAATTCTTCCTTATGAACAAAAAAAAAAAGATATAATTGTAACTTATTTGGAAAAAATAAAAAAAAAAGATATTTTTGCACAAATCCAGTTTTTTTTTTGTCTGAAAGTCATTTCATCTTTTGCTTGATATTTTTTTCTCATCCATTATTCGAGTGCACATCAACAGACAAAATAAAAATAAAGTACACATGCATGTATCTGAGAGAGATAAAAATTAAAACAATTTTTTTGACAACAATGCAAACACTCAAAAAAAATTACACACAGATATTCTTTGTGTATTCTCTCTGGAAATTATGATTATTTTTATTATTGTTGGTTGGTTTCATGAAGAATACGACAATTGAGAGTAAATATGTAACACAGCTCTAAGGAGGAGATGTTATATCACGAAGATTGAAAATAACATAATCGAACATCTGAACACAGAACGATGAAAAAAAAAAAAACTATAAAGATTGTGAAACATGAAACTTGTCAGCAAACAAAAGTATCTTTATACCTACAGAGATACGATTGAAGTGTATATCTATCTATCTATCGCTTCCATGGCGATTTGGTCAAATATAGAAAAAAACGCTCGTGAGTAAACACAACGGCTGTCAAAAAAAGTGATTACTCCTCCAAATACAGGTTACCTATTAACTGATTGAGTATCGACATTTCGACAATAATGGTGATTGAAAGCTTTAAAGCAAATAAAAGTTAAAGGGTGTTTCCTATATCCAGGAATGAGATGTATGAATAATAATAATTTAACTCATTGTCATTTTGCAATTTATTTTTATTTACTATGATATCTTTTTGGCAGTAAATTTTGGATATCTTTAAAAAGGAGAAGAAGTAGGTATATTGTAACTAAAAATTATTATATTTATTACCACAATTTCGTTACAATATCTAATAGTCCAAGAATCAAGATTATCATATAAAAGGGTTATCTAATAGTGCTCATGACATATTTTACTAAATGAGGGTTCTTCTGACCATTTTATTGGCAATTCGATTTTTACTGGCGGCAACAGAATTCTTAAAAGATATTTTGCAAATCCGTCGAAGCCTTTGTTAACCCTTAATATTCGTTGTTTTCATGTAGACTGGCTGTATTTGTCATTTGTTGTCTCGCACATATCTTAATCGATAATGTAATATAAGATAATCTAGCCCAATGAACAAGTTGTCGAACATTTTCGACAGTTAAATTTACTTATCATGTTCTTTTATACACGATAGATCTGTTTAATACACGATCAACTTCTTTGTCATGACGAACTCGTGAACAAAATCAATTTGATTTTAACACAATAGATCTGTATTGACGAATTCGTGCAGCTTCTGGCCGATTTCGCACTTTAATCGCTTCCGTATAGGAATCTGGATTCGAGTTAGTTCTGAGCCAGCTTTGACGAAGTGGAACGATCGTGCTTCTTTGACACGAAAATTTCTTCGTGGCACGAAAAAAACTCAATATGGCACACTTTTCTTATTTCCACTTCAATTAAATTGATGAAATTTGATCAAATTTGCTCCAAATGGAATGAAAAGTGGCAGAAACTCTTATATTTTTTACAATACACAAATAAAATGAGTTCTTCTAATTTTTCGTTTTATGTATTTCACTCCAAAATTGAACGACAGTTTTTTTAATAGAAGAATTTCAGTTTTTTCATATAGCATGAAAATGGGACGGTTTTTTAAGAAAATGAGACACCTAATTTTGTTTTGGGCGGAAACACTGATTCTGATTTGTTTTGTCAGAAAACTTATTTCACAAGTTGCGCATCTACTATAATCACATACTACATAGGCTTAATTAAACCATCGAAGAAAAATATTATTTATTTAAAACTTTCAATACAAAATAACGACCCTGTCGTTGCCGGCTTCTTGGTGACCAACTATTTTTAAAGAAAGCCTGAAAAATTACATCACAACTCTTTTTTCGTGCTACGTGAAACACCCTATATAACAGAGTTACCCTATTTGATGTTTGTTTTCTGGATCGAGTGATCTATGGAAGTGCACACGATTGATAGTAAGAATATAACAAAGTGTACTATTGATTCTTTGCACGCTATCAGCCCGAAGAAAAAAAACTACATAACCAATCTATTATACTGAACTCATTCACTACTTGATATAATCTAATTTACGACAAGTAATAAACTTTTATTGGTTTGTAGAGAAAAAATACTCGCTATGCAACCTCATACATATGCTCTGCCTCGTATATCTGCTCCCGATAATAATTAAAATGAAATCGGTGCAGTTGCGACCCCAAAACCAAAAATCATATTTCAACTTCTATCGACAAATAATAATAAGACTTCGTGATGGAGTATGAGTATATATACGGTAGTTATAGCTAGAATGAGATATAATAAAAATATTAAAATAATTTTGCTTTGTTATCAGTTAATTGACTCCCATATTCATTTATTTTTTTTTGGGGGGGGCAAAGGCTAAGTTTAACGACATACGGAATGCAGTTACAGAGTTGAACATCAAAGAAATTTCGAACTTCGAAATCTAATATTTTATGTCTGATTTTATTATGATGAAGTAAATGTTATATACGATTTGTAATAAATAATGTCTATTTTACTGCCATATGCAGAATGAGAATGAATGAAGAAATGACTTTGTGCTTTGCATGATAGGTATACACAAAGGAAGCCTTTCATATTGATGATGATATGCGATATTTTTTTTTTTTATTGCATCGGTTAGTCTTCAATGAAGATACATTTAATGATTAGATATACGAGTTTTGTTTCAACTTCAATGTAAGGCAACAGCACAGCAGCAGATTGAATTGAAATATTTACTCAATTTAATTGAGCAATTCTTAAGTTTTATTACAATCATTAAATTGTAAAGACTTTTTGTCATTGTCTGAAAACATTTTACGTTTTATATTCTGTTAAATTATAGTTGTAGCTGTACCTACATACATATAATAAATAAAAATAAATAAATAAAATCATACAAATTTTACCAAAAGTTGGTAGGTATAATTAAAATTAGAAGCATAGAATTTATTATAAAAAACACTTTTTTGAGTTGATTTCTAGAACTCTCAGCTTCGGTTTCCACACGTTATGAGTAAAGATCAAAAGTTTCAAAGTTGTTTCAAATCACAAAACTGGAGCTGGATAATATTTTCTTTTGTTTAAACAATTTACGAACTTTTCCAACATTGGACTAGTTCATTTTGCAGGTTAAGTATAGGTACAAAATGATTACAATTAATCTACCAACTTATATCTTTAATAATTCTTGTTTCAATTCAAATTCGTATGATTTGAAATAAAACTTGTTTTAGAAAAATCGAGTCGTGTGAACAGTCTACATTATTAATAGCATATTAATACTTAAACCATTTTTTGCAATAATCGAGTTGAATGAAAATAATGCGGTATCCTATACAACAAATATTTCAAAAGACAGCAATTACCTGCATTCACATAAATAGGAATTTTTTTGCACAGCAATGTATTTCAGTTTAATAGGAACTTCTCTTGGAATGTCGAATTTATGTTTGTCAGATTCAAAGATGCAGTCAATGAGACATGAAACTCAACAATAAAAAACAAGCTTGATATATACCAGATTCAATTTATGTTTATACATATAATATAAATTTAAAGGAGTGGGTGTTAAATATATCTTCATGATTTGATGTCAAATATTATTGTATTCAAGTAATCTGAGATTTGTTAAGACAATGCAAATATTTTAAATGTAATATAATCTTTGGCGTCTTCTTAAATTTAATTTGTATATGAATGGAATTCAAACAGAAGCACGTACATTGTACAACGATTGTATTACATTTTGACATTCGGCTATATGATTCTCAAGAAGTTCGACATTTAAATATCTATGTACACGTTATGTAGAGATTACTTAAATTAGATACATTTTGTACATACATGTAGGTACACTGAAAGAAAAGTATTTCTTTGTTCAAATAATTTTTGGAATGATTTAGCAATATAAAATACCTTTAAATTTACTTGACGTTTGTGACATTTAAAATTGTGTCTCTATACCTATAGGTACTAACTCTAAAACTAATGAAGGTATTCCTTTGTTTTGCTCTTGACTTAAGATAAAATAATTGTTAAATTAAATTGATCTCCATTTAAAACAAATACATATAAACAATTATTATAATCAACTTCCATTCAATTATACAAAGGCGCAGTAGATTGGAATCCATAATATAACAGTGTTAAGTTATGCTTTAACTATAACAATAACTTGAAAATAATGCACTTTAAAAATTACAAAAAAAAAAAATTAAAACGAATATGTATAAACTTTGAAATGTAGGTTGATTTTTTTTTTAAATTAGATTTCCTTATAATTAGTAAATTTTTTAAAGTAAAATTAAATAAAAAGCAGAACAAAAATTTATATCATATAATGATCGTAATAAATTTTAAATTAGATTTTTTCCTTCAGTGTACCTACTTATCTAATACAGGTAGATTTACACATATTTTGTGGCCTATATTTTTTTATAGATACAAAAATAAACACAAACTTTTAATGCAATTTTAAAGTAAAGCAGCAAGAAAAGGGTTATAAAGTATACACACTCATTAAAGTTGAATAATTATTTTTAATATATTTTTTTCGCGAAAGAAAAATGTGTGCACGTACTTAACACAATTTTTAATTGTCGTCAGTTAATAGTTCATGTTTTTTTGCAAAAGAAAAAGTTTTAAAGATACAGCTTCACGAAAAAGCAAATTATTACAATAATTGCAAAGTCTAGATTTTTTTGGGCAAAACAAATGACTGGTGTGACATTTATATCATAGAAATTCATGTTACCTGATGTCTTTATAAAATAGTTTATAAATTATTTTTAACTAAATATAATGTAAATGAATAAAACGTTGTATCTTCAAAAATAAAAAATGATCAAAAATTAAAATATGTGTGTGTTCTATTTTATTCGTACACATTAATAACATTTTTGAATACCTATATGTTTTTCCATGAGCATCTTCTCAGATTTCTAGTACTTATATGGAGTACCTGTTTCGATCACGTACTCTGTAGATATTATGCAAACCACTAACTGTTTTGTGTGAACAAATCTTTTGTTTAGTCAAACATTTTTTCTCTGGGTTCAAGGTTTGATACTATCACTTATTTCATTTCAAACATTTTTCTGCTCTAAAATCATTCCAAAAAGTAGATAATAAATGTAAATAGTAATAACGGCTGTCAATTTTTATTTCTGTTTATTCTTCATAGAGTCATACTGTGGTGATTACTATTAATGCTTAACATAGTTTACCTATAATTTTGTATAGGTATAAGATATAATTGATATGTATTATTTTTTTTCTAATAACTAAAATGATTGAAAGAGTTAATTTTATATAGAGTTTGAATAAATGTTTGGATGAAAGTCATTATTTTTATAAACTATATACAGGTATTAATCTTACGTTTCTGCATAGCCAAGAGTTTGAAGCTGATGTTAAAAAAAAAACCTTTAAATGAACGTATGTTGATGTAGAATAAGAAATTTGAATGTACTAGTTACGAAATAGGTAGGTACCTATTTAGGTACTCTTTAGAATTTCAAACAAAATTTCAAATGTCGAATGTTCTCATAAGAAGCACACATGCCTAACATGATTTGCACTTTGCTAAAGATGGGTTTCTATTTTACAAAAAGAAACTCATTGTGTTAAGAAATTCCCAGGTAGAAAACAAATTCTTTTTGAAATAATTGAAGAAAATATATATAACAATCCTACTACTTAATTCAAAGCAATTATACTGAAGTAGGTACCTACCCACATTTAATTTCGAAATGTATTTCATTCGAAACCGAAAAAAAGGTTTTAAAATATAAAAATAACAAAATGTCAATTACACAAATCAGACCTTTTAGTTAGGGTTTTGTTGAAGAAGAAATATTTTCTCCACCATTTGTGTTTTATAAATGAAATTAATAAAAATTGTTGATGGTTTTTCAAATTCAGGTGGTTATTCTACCTGGCACAAAATAAAATCCAAACAATTATCTAAATCAATTTCCCTTGATTCAAATAATTACCTATGTATATCTTATAATTTTGCCTTCCAATATATCTAATTTGTATCATTCGGTATAATGTAATGTTTTAAAAATAAATTCAAAATTATATTAAATAAAAGATACATGTCTACACCGCAGTTTAGCAAATGTATTTGTACATTAAATTTAACCGCAAAAGTATAGTAGGTAGGTACAATCTTTTCTTCTACTTTTTTCACAATTTTATTTAGTTCTACGAGCGTATAGTAGGTATGTATACTGACTGAAGCTTTTTGATGACGAAAAGATTAGTTGAAATCATTCCTGTCATTTGAGAGATACTTAACAAAACACAAAAAACATAGATATAAAATTTTTTTTCTCTTCATAAATAGCTACCTAAATGCAAAAAGTGTGTACCTAAGTTAACGGTTTTTTGTATAAGGCGCCACACCGCGCCGGTACAAACTATTCACATTTATTTTCAACTCATGGGTCTTGTTAATAGACAAAACACTTGTGCAATAAATTCGTGGTTATAAAATAAATCATAGAAATGAACAAGAACATGCTCCACTATCGTAAGTGCGAAATTAGCAGAAGAAGTGTTATTTGTTCATGTAATACCTACTTGCTGGTTTTTGTTTTGAAACTGAAGTTTTGACATGCCAAGTTATTAACTCCACGTATACTTTTTGTACATAAATTTCATAATTCACTTGAATTGTGTACTACGTATAATGTCAACTAAAAGCCTTTAAAATGAAAGGCAGACCTAACTTTATTCTTCCAAAATAACATTATGATTGTTCAAGAAACAGTATCTCGTTCCCTATGGAACTATTATCCTTTGGATTAAGGTAGAACTTATAATATTAAAAGAAACTATTTCTTTCACTTAGGTACCTTCCTACCTAAATTATGAGTGAGCTTCAATCTATTATTAATGCTACCAAAAGAGTTTGAAGAAATCTGACGAAAAAATAAAATCTCTCTTGCTGTAGAGTAGGTATCGACATTAAAAAACTTAACTATCAAACGGTGAACCCTAACAATCCAAAACCAAAATCAACAACTTAAAGACCGTTTTTGATCTTTCTGACCACCCTATGTATCAAGCTATACCTTATTTTTTTTTAAATTATTCTTATATTCAACTATGAATAATTATTAATTTTATTTTTACTGGTCCAACGTAAATAAACTAATTAATTTCATCAACATTTTCCGGCTATTTTAAGATACAAATATATGTAGGTACTTAACTATTTCTCAGTGTACATCGGTATATATAATGGCGCGCAACAAGTTTGTCTACAACACATTTGGGACTTTTCTTACCTTTTGATAGCAACTCTGTCGGCACCGGAACAAATCCTTTGACCCAACTCCATGGGCATTTATAAATCCTAAAATTGTGGCGGCAAAGATCATCATCAGCATTTGAGTGTTGGATATTAGTGAGTTCACCATGATGTCAAAAATTTTAATTTTCTCTTTTTTTTCTTAAATTTCTTTTCAGAAGATATCCGGTAAAATTTTTGCACAAAAAATTTCACTTCACAATTATATTTTTTTTTTTGAAAAAATCACTTCTTAAATTCACTCTCTTTTCAAGACACAAAAATAAAAACAAAAAAAAATTAAGAAATCAAAATCTTAATTTATCTCCAAACACTTGCAATTTTTTTTTTAAATAAATCTCATGGATTCTCGTGCGGAAAAAATACCAATAAAATTCGATGAAAAATATTCTCTCGACGGTGAATGTATTTATTAGGTATGGTGTATAGGTACGTAACGAAACAGAGGTATATTCTCGAATCCGAATCACAAATCAACTCGACCAACTTGCTCGAAGGTAAATTCTAAACTGAAGCAACTGGCTGTATCGAGATACTTTTAAAAACTTCTTTCGCATTTAGTAGATAGATACAGTCAAATACCGACATATAGATGCAGGCAAACAGCGGGGACAGACTGTAGTCTTGTTTTCTTTTTTTTTTTCTTTTTCATTAATTCCTCTTTGTTGCTTTGAAATGGAATATTGTTGTGTTGCTTTTGTTTTTGCATGTTGCTGCAGCAATACTGCAGAAGTAGTTGCTGCAAAGTATCTAACTCGCACTCACTACTTCGAGTCTGTAGATACTTCGAACATGGTTTGAGATACAGAATTACAGTATTTTTCGAAGATAGCATTTGTTGCGAGACCGTTAAGCAAAGCACGTGTTTTGTGGGGTATCAACCAATCAGAAAAAAGATACAAATTTTCTAGATACTTTGTGCAGACTTTGCAGATGTGAGGTTCGAAAGTGGAAAACTGGTTTCAGAAAGAGGGGAAAATCGTTGGTTTTTCTCTTAAAACTTATATTTTACGGAGAAAATACTTTTGCAGGCTGCATTCGAAACAGATATTGATATAGAAACCTGACGTCCAGAGGGAATTTCTGGCATTGATTTTATGGGTTCTTCTGTTATTGCAGAAGTTTGGCTGTTTAAAAAAGTGTTCGTGGGGAAGTTATAATAACAATAAAAATGTATCTATAATCAACATTCACACAAACTCTATAGAAATATTATCTGCAATCCAAAAACCAACGATGCTGATGTTGATGCTGAATGCTCTTGTGTTTCTTCTGAAGGTCATTCTATTCAAGCATCATCACCGTCGTTGTCATCATCATCTTCTTTTCATTCCTTCATCGCTGGTGATGTTTTTGCAACATATAAATGAGTTTCCTGTGAGTTTTGTTTCTTCCTCGCGCGCTTATGTGAAATACGTTTTTTTTTTGTTGCCTTTGTCTTGTCATTCCATTTGGTCGGTCTGCACTTTCTGCGATATGAGTAGAGTGTGCAATATAGAAATAGGTAGAGATACCTAACCTACCAATATTCTCATCTCTTTAAAGACGGATGCGATGCGATTCTCATTCTGCGAAGTTATCATTACTTTTCAACTTTTTTTGTACCTCTGATGGGATTTAAAGACAATCTCATAATAAAACATGAGTTTTCTAGGAATCATTTCTTTTTCCGTAGGTATGTTTTTTTTTTTTTTTTGCACAGAGGAAGTAGGAATTTGCAACCAACCTTTAAACGAAAGAAGTATATTGTGCGTAAAATACGTGCATTAGCAAAGGTGATGATGCTAGTTAAAGATAATTTTTTTTTGTGCCTAAGCAGTGACTTTAGATTTATTAGATAACGAAGGGTTTCATATGAGAAAAGAATTTATGGCCTTGAGCATTAATAAGCTCTTCCCCAAGCAGCACCCTATAGTCCACAGGTATAGTTTTGAAGTTTTTCTAGAAGTATCTATCTACATTTACCTTCTCATATTGTAGAGTCACGTTTGATTCTAACGCATTACCAATTGCGAATCCTTTAAACAAAGAAAATAATTTTCTATGAGGTTATGGGTACCTGCAAATTTAAGAATCTAACGTCTAAATTGGCAATAAGCTAATAAAAATAGTTTTTGATACAACAGTAATATATAAACTTATTTAGTTGTGGTTAATAAAATGCAATGTTTATAAGAATACGTTTTTTAAATAATTTTGGAGGTCAGTTCCATAGAAACATCAATTCTTTCTTTCTAATGAACTTAAATTAGGTGTACCTAAGATAGGAATTGAAGGCTTGATGATTTTACATAAATGTTTTTATTTCTAAATCAATTGTTTTCTCTTACAGATACAACTTATTTTAATTAATTTATTTTTATTGACATTTGTATTTAAATTTTAAATTCTTCATTATTCGAGTTATGCTTTCTAGATTTTTTTTAAATGACCTTTAACTGTTAAGATTTTTGTACTTTCAATTTTTTTTGTTTTCTAGATTATAACATATATCGCGGTGATTGACCCAAAAGAATTAAATATAAAATATTTTTGAAACGAAATGGACCTAAGCGCAAAACTAAATGAGTATTTAATTTATTTTTATTTATAAATAGAAAAATAGCTTTTTGTAAAAAGTTTCTTTCATATTTTTCGGTAATTAATCGATAAACGACGGGCTTAGACCTTAGTTGTACCTATAGATACATAATTTTATTGAGTAATGAGTATTTTGTAAAATTATTAGGTTCGGCGGTGGCGGCGGTTAGGTATATTATACATAAACTATTAAATTTTTGAAGGGAAGCTACTTTAACGTAGGTGCATGATGGTATAGATAATAACATATTAAAAAAAACCGGCAAGGGCAGAAGTAGTACGAAAATGAATGTTTATTTATCTTTAACACCTCATAACACCAAAAAATCTTTCATAGAAAGTTTCTTTGATTTATTTAAATTATTTTTTTGTATACAAGAACTTCAAATAAGTTTAAATAATATAACATGTCAAAATTTAAAAAAAAAATTTACTTTACTTTAATACCATATTAAGAAAAAGAAATGTTTAAAATTGGCGTACCAACCAATGTTTTTCCTAAATATGTTTTAAAAAAGCTTTCCAACGAATTTTTTCTCTTAAATTTATATTTAATAATGTAATTAAGAGTTGAACTTCACAAATTATTTAATGATAAGAAATAGTAAAAAAAATTATTCAAAATCAGCCTTTCGAGACTTCATTTCACAATTTTAAAAAAAAAAGTGGCCTTAACTTTTTTTAAATTTTATTTTATTAAAATTTTAGTTCGCATGCGAATTTAAAAAAAAAAACTATTGACATAAATATTTTAATTTTAATTTAGGATTAAAGAAGAGATTTCTGGCTTTCAAAACCGGTATAGTGCTTCATTACAAGTGTTGCCGTTGTTATTTAATATTTTTCCATTTTAAGTAATTTTATTTTCTGAAATTGCCCCGGGGCGAGATAGATCCTCATTCAATAGTAAAAAATGCTTGTTTTTTAACCGCTTTACAAAAAAAACGTTATCAATTCTTGGCGCCAAAGTTATCATTCTCGGGCCGCCAATATAAACATTAAAAACTATTTTTGATTTCGAAAATTCGATAATTTTTGGTAATATCTTTTAATTCAAAGTTTAGTCAAAAATATTTGTTAAAAAATATTAAAAGAGTATTCTATCACCTACAAAACGAAGAGAAGTGGAGGAAATTGCATTTACTGCCTGAACACAATGCAATAGGAGGTGCAGCTATAATAGCTCTGTTTATTTTATTTAATTTTATTGAACTAGAATCATTTTACCTAACCCTACAAGGCGCATGTGAACTATAAGCATGCTTTAAATTAAAGATGAATCAACATACAGAGCTGGTTAATTTTACATTCATTTTCAATTAATTAGGAATAATTTAAAACAACTTCTTGTTTTCGTGCATTAAAAGTTTTTCATTGTGTCCAAAACACTTTTTTTTCTATAAGGAGATGTATCCAAACACGACAGGCTCTTATTTGTATATTGACATTTTCAGTTCAGAATAAGTTTCACATATTTTTTTATTAGGTTTAAGCAATAAAAAATTAAAAATGTTGATTAAACGCAAAGAAAAAGAATAAAAATATGTATGTAGATCGAAGGACAAATTTAATAGTTTTTCAGTTGCCAAATAATGTCCTGCCAGTATAAACCTCAATAAAACCAAATAAAAATGTCTTAGAAAACCAAAAATTTTATAAGTTTAACGATTGTAAAAAGTGTTTATAATAAAAAGGTTCGCGATCTTTCTCAAATTCAAACTACAGTCATAGCTTTAGAGTTTTACAATAATATACACAGTACACACTCATTTTTAAGAAGGGAAAATTGTTTCGTTTTTTTCTTAATATTCAATTTTGATCTATGGCGTTGTTAAACATGACTTAACATTGCCTAACTTAAATTATTACAAGTCATTAGTCCTGTATAAATTTTATGATACCAAGAAAGTTTTTTTTTTTTGCAATATTGTTGTAAATTTATTGCAATCTTCAAAATGTTATAAAAATTAAAAGAACAAATCCCTGACTTTGTGAAATCTTTAAGAAATAAATAATAAAATTTAGGTCATTATCATTTTTTTTAAAAGTTGCATTACGAGATGTTTTCCCATCAATATTCGTACATTTATTATCATCATTAGTTCTGACTTATATGAGCCATACAAAAGTTCCAAGTCAAATATTTCAAAAGCTAATCATACAGTAAGGCCAATCTATATGTATATATACCACGACGATTTAATACAATATTTCACTAAAATAACTTCTCCATCTTTATGTGCAAGAGATAATTAACTATTATAATAATATACAATTATACAGAACAAAAAAAGATAAACAAACCATTTAATTAGGAGTTTTCAATCAAGAAGTTTCCACAATATAATAGATACAAAAGCTTTTAACTTTCAGGAAGTTAAAATTCTGATCAGAAAAAAAAAAACTTTAATAAAATACATTAAAATTCTTAAAGATATACCTTTATAAGAAAAGCCCCAGTTATTCTTCTTTGTTGATCTATCTTTTATAAAAATCATCTAATAACTAGCCAAAGAACTTAAACCCAAACAATCTACTCTCTTGGGTCTTTGCAAGTGAAAGGAGGTATGATATAAAAGCAAAACAGATGGTTGAATGAAAAGATCGTCATTATTGTTCCACCGACATCATATTTATGAGACTTACTTACATATATAAAAGCCCGAATCATTAGCCAAGTTCAAGGAAGTGGAAAAAAAGATCTTTTACAATCATCATACCCCTGATGCAGCTATCAAATGCAATCAACTGATGCAGCAACATCAACCGTCACAATTTTATGATTATAAAACCTATTTCTTCGCAAGACTTGACTATTATGTCTGAGTATTATGTGAAAGGTGTTAATGTGCGCGATGCGCGAATCAACTTATTTTCATAAAGAGTTCTTCTATCGAAGAGTTAGTAGTTAACGAAAAAACAAATATAAAGAACAACACCTTTAAAAATAAACCTACTGTCATCACACATGGAACTTGAATCTTGATCGCCATCAGAGTTCCATCATCATCACACAGGGAAGCACCCACCAAACCATCTTTTAATGCGATTATAATTGTTGCAACCATGTGAACCAATTTCCGTGGTCATTCAGTCCTATATAAGGAGCATGAACATAGCAATTAGATTGCCTGCGATGTATTTTACGTTGTTCATTTTGCCACTTGGATGGAATGGATGGGACACAATGGGACAAGATAAGTAGATCCACTTTTTGGCTACGTCATTTCCGGACCTAGGCATAGTCTGTGATGGTAACTCGCGATGCGTGGAACTTCTTTTCAAAGTGGTTACCAGCGGTAATTATCGCCATCAGTGTTTTTGACTTTGTTACAATTAGCATAGTTGCTCGGGTGCAGGGTTGTTATAAGGATACCAATTGTAATGTTTACCAAATTTTTGATGTGAAAAGTTAACTGGCTCCGTTTTTTACAAAAGAATGATAAATGTTATAAGATGAGCCTTTTTATAAAGTTTCATGTCCAGATTTTCAAGCTTTTTAATTTTTTTCTTGACTAGGTACATGGAGCGTACAACATTTTTTTAAGTTTAATGTTCTAGATTAGATTGAACCTTTTGAGTTTGGAATCAAAAAGTCGAAATTATAATATTTTTTGTTAACAAAACTAAAAAGAATTAGACACTTCTTTTACACTTTATGTTTTTTCTTAATGATGCGACAACCCTGCATTCCTTAATGCCATCAAGATTGAAGAGTGCGACACTAAATTTCTCTAGCACTCTGACAGTCTGTCAGCCGGGATGTACTCGCTCTACTCTCTACAGTCACATATGGTGAATCTTGTGAATCTTCCCATCATACAGGAGCTGACTGATCCTTTCCGAAGTTTATCACAATAAACACTTTAACTGGCGTCAGTTGGGTAGCTCCTCTAAGTGTATCTTTTCTCGATGTAACAGCGTTAGGCAGTGGCGGCGACTGCGGCGCGGCAAGGATTGAAGGAAAAAAAAACTATTATCAAATGGAATTATATTCCCTTTATTTCTGTTCGAATTCGGATTCTCTGTGATGTTAAGATCACCTCGCAGATATCAACAACAAAAACAAAAAAATACACACATACACAAAAGACACAGAAGCTGGGCGGATCATTCCCTACCTGACATCATTAAGATCGAAATAGAAGATTCGGCACACAAAACAGAAAAAAGACAGGAACCCCAACTACAATGATTTATCGAGTTAAAGGTCTTAAGACTGTTAGTATGTTTTTGAGAGCCCCTTGATGATGATGATTTCGCCTTTTGCTCCTGTAGAAGAAAAAAAAAAAAAGAAAAAGGTAAATAGCTACAATTTTTCGCATTCGATTCGGTCAGTCCAGGGACAATTGGGATGGATGCGGACATATGTTGCACGTCGATGAAAAATGACTCTGCGATGTTTAGCTATTTCATAAGGTGAACTTAATCTAGATAATCACAAATCAAGTTGACACTGAACATAGAAATCGTTTCGCTCGAGGAATTTCTTTATATCCAAATAACAAAATAAAGAAACTCAATAAATAATGAAGGATAACTTAACTTTATATTTATGCTTGCTAGAGATCCTCCTAAGCTAATCCGAAAAAAACCTTTTTGGTGGTCGAAAATTTTGTTTACAAAAAATGTTTATTGAAGGCGTCATTAGCAATGAATGTGCTATGATGTTCTTTGAAGGGTAAACAATTTCTTTTGATTACCTAACCTACCTAAACTACTACACATTTTTTAAGTGATTTCACGAGAAATGAATGACTTCGTCATCAGCTCAAACGTTTTTAAAATATTCTCAATTAACCGATGGAAAATTGGAGCTTAGAGATTGAAGGATCCAATGTTTAAGGATTATCTTGAGGTTTTATAAATTTCAAATTTAAATTAAAATAGCATTTGTTTAAAAAAAAAGTTGTTTTTGGAATTTACAAACCAAAGATACAGAAAATAAAATGCACGACTGGGTCGCACGAACTTGCTCTCATTTGCGATCCACTGTTTGTTTTTAAGTATGCATACATTTTAGACTGAATAATTGTTACAAAATTAATATAATTCATTAGAAAGACATCAACTTATAAAATTCTTTGACACAAACGCAATGTAGATTATCCGATTTCTTACATAAATATCAATTTATTGGAAAAATTTCAAAAATCCTTGGATCCGTTTTTTTTTTTTTAATAATTTTGTAGATATGTAGGTATATTGTATATATAAAATTAATTTTTTCAGTATATTACTGATACGGTACGGTAGACCGTAGATACTCATATAAGTTCATATAAAATTTTTAATCAAAATCGTATGAGCTGTTTTTGAGAAAAATGAGATTTTCCTCAACGGTTTTTAAACACAAATGGGAGGTACCGTTAGTTTTGATCAAAAGAATATTTTTTATTAAAAATCTGCTGATAATATTTTAAAAACTGCTAAATACCAAGTTCAATAGAAATCGACTAAGTCGTTTTCGAATTATTAAGTTTAAAAAAAATTGAACCTTTATTATTATTATTATTATTTATTAACATGTAATTTAAATTACAGGGTAATATAAATTTTTTATAGAGCCTAGCTGCGGAGACTATTGGCTCGAAAAAAAAAATTTAACCTTTTTTAAAAATCTACTTTTAAAACATTTTCCTTAAAGCTGTTTTTGAGAAAATGGAAAAGCAAAAAAATGGTTCTTTGGAGGTACAATTTAGAACCATTTTCCGAAAAACAAAATTTATTAAATGGTAAACTTTTTGGAAAAAAAAAATTATTGATTTTTTTTTTAATTTGTGGGCACGTTTTTGAGAAAAATAAAATTTTCATAATTTGGTAAAAAAAAATTTATTTTGGGTTACAAACAAAAATGACAAAAAAATGAGTCGGGGTAATGCCCAAAAAACGCTAGATAACAATTTTGAGAAAATCGACCCATCCGTTTAGGCTGTAGGTAGCCGAAAGGAAAGGAGGACAGGACGACAGACAGAATTGTGAGACCCAATTTTCTCAATGTCGCCATCAGCTTAATGTCAACTTTTTTTCAAAATCTCAAGTTCGATTTTGTACTAACCCATAACTTGCCATATTAGTACCTAGTAAAAAATGCTTTAAGAAACATTTGGGTCAGTTAATTTACATTCCAGTATAAAAACCCAATGTAATGAACAAAAAATTCCCAACTGTAGGTAGGATAGGTACTTGCCTGGAATACGTTGCCGCATCTGCAGAGAAGGCCACTAGAAGCTGGACTTGAGGTTTGTAAACTATAATATTATCTCTTTCGCGCCCTAATTGTTGTTAACATGTTAGTTTTGGAACATTCTGTATAAGTTTTCCAGAATATTTAATTTTTTCTTAGCCACAAAATGGTAGACAGTTTGATTGTTTATTTTTCATCAAAGATTATCAAACCTCACCAAAGAATTTTGTTGTTTCTGTCGCATCATTTAAACAATTTTGTGTCCCAACAAATCAGCACTATCAGACTGAGATCGGCCGGATATACTCGTATATAGGGACAGAAGTTAAATTTTTGCCTTCGAATAACATAAACAAACACAGAATGTCCTGTCAATTTAACACAAAACAAATTGTCAGGGAGACACAAATTATTATACTCTTTTGGGTCGATTCGGTTGACAGAACAACATTGCAGATACCTACATATTTTATATAAAATTGGGAATGAGAATGGAAATGGGAACAACAATAATAATACAAGAGGAAGATGGCTTGAAGCATCATTATCTTTATCGGCCAAAATTCGCCAGCCCTTCGATTTGTCATTGTAAATATAAAAAGTACATGAAAAGAAGGTTAAATTACTAGAAATCGAGCAGGTATAGAGAGTGTCTCATTTTTAAATATAATCCCCCGGCATCATATACCTACCTCCTGGTGCCTTTGCCTTTATATTTAGTGTTATATGAAATCAAATTCTTTATACCTGCCTTTTTGACAGGCATGGTTCCTCATGTCTTTGGACAGCAAATTATTTTTCAGGAATTACATAAATTCGCAGAAGATCTATGGGCAAAGAGTTGGAAATCAAATCTATATAATTTCATGGTTTTAAGTCTCTCATCATGCCCTCAGGTAAAAATGAAGATTTCGCAAATAATAAAAAAAAAACCCGAATAGAAGGACAACCGGGACTAATTTGGAATTAAAGAAATAATTGATTGTCTGCTGTTAAAGAGGATTAAACCGATCTTATACATAGAGGGAAATCCTTTGCAACAATTTTATATATAAAACCTCAACGAATTTTTTTTTTGAAAATGTGTGATGCACACAGTTTACCCAACCGCCGCCGCCGCCGCCGCCGGCATAGATGTTTACACATCAAAAACCTGGTCCTAATATACTAAATGCTCATTGCAACATTTCAATGGACTAACAATCATGTCAATTGTTTAAAAAGGATTAAACTAAAATTTTTATGTAATAAGAAATGTAATTTTACTTGTGTACATTGAAGGTACATACAAATACCTATGTTATTTTATCAAAAATATCTGAAATTCAATGAATTGCCTGCAACGACTCGAGTTTAAAAGAAGACATTAATTCATAATTTAGGGTTTTAAATTGGCTTTATAGTTACCGCTTGCTGAAGTTAAAAAAAAAAAAAAACTTTGACAAAAATTAATCGGCAACCATTATTATAGGCTGTACCTTATAGAGCACGTTTGTGTAACTCGATATGTTGCACTGCAAGTGTGGCAATATTTGCAGGGGCGTAACTCTTATTCTTTGTGTATATGCCAAGGTATACCTGCCTACTTCCTTTTGGTTATAGTTTAAGTACTTTGGAACTTTTTCTCGTTTGTTCCAAATCCATGCATAAGCATATACATATATGTATGTATGTTTGAGCTTGACATAAAACATGGCATAATGGCTGCTTTTATATACCACACGCTGATGTTTAATGAAGCCATTTAAGTTTCTGTGTTTTTTTTTGTTATATCTACAATTCAATTCTAAAGGAGTCAATAAAATGTTTCCATTTTAGTTAGTTGTTTTGATGGAAGTCATAAAATTGTTGAACTAAAAAAGATTTCAATTGTAAACATACATAGGGCATGGACATTAAAAAAAAATAATTAGTCCTTTATAGACAGTGTATAAAAGTGGATCGAACCCTTAGGAGCAATGAATTCACTCTAAATTACATATTTAAACAGTACTTATATAGTTAAACAAGTTTAATTCCCTGTTTTACTCATGTTGAACATTATTTTATAAGATTTTCTTTATTACAAAGGTTCAAAGTCTTTTCAATTTAAGACGATTACTTCAAAATTAATGGATATAGGGTAAGAGTTATTACTTTACTTTGATAGTTTACTTATATGCTCAAGGAAATGAATCCTATCATCATTATAGTATTTTGTACCGGAAATTCAATTAAGAAAACTTTAAAGAACTTTATATCCAGCGATTAAAAAATATTAATACATAAAAATATTTATTTAAGTAGCAAGTATTTATCGGTTTTTAAAAACTTGGCTTCTGCCATGTCGGTCATTAATCATTTACGATTTAGTTTTTTTTGTTTTCTCATAATTTGCACTAATTTTGCTTTGATTACTTTTAAAATTATAAGGTATTAGTGCTTTTGTGTTTATAATAATTATTATAAAAATCAAATCATATCAACACAGATTTATATATACCTACTACATTTATACATACCTACAGTTATAGAATATTTCACGTTCTTCCTTACAAATATCAAGTATTTTAACCTATACCTTGGATAAAGCCTCAATCTTAAACTGGATATTAACGTTCATTTAAATCCTGTGAATTCAACAGAAGATCCAACTTTAATCTGTTCACCATTTCCAATTATATGTGCGGGTGGTGTGACAAAATGTCCTTTTTTTTCTCACCCTCTCTTTAAAAACCTATAAACCGCACTAAGTTGCGACTCATTAAATCCCCAAATGCTAAAATGCGTTCTGCGTCCCTAATTCGGTGCAATGAGAAATGACTAAAATGTGTCAAAATGTATATAGAGAATTTATAACTCCCTTCCTAGCTGCGTTGCCCAAACAATACGAACCTATCTAACCTATGCACAATAACCCCTCCGCTCTTTAATTTGAATATGTCTGCCTAAAATGTCGACGACATGTATCACACGTGATCGGTCAGCCGCAGGATGCGGGTCCATTTGAAACCACTAATCAGAATAATTGAATTTAAATTTTGCACCCGACCGACAGACGATTCGAACTCGAAGAGTTGTACATTATTATATAGTATAGCAGCTCTATAGACAGATTAAATGAGCAGAGAGCAGCGGGTTAGTTTTGAATTGAATTTGAATGATTTTGCAATAGGTAAGGGTCAATTGTATATCCCTAATCAACTGGTATACGAGTGTCAATCAAGGTGACCATAATTGTTTAGATTTTTCAGGTTCCAATTTTGGTAACCATGGAAAAAACCTTCAGCTCGAGTGATATGCTATGGGTCATTAAAAAAATGTACATTTTTTTAAAATGGGATAATCTTAATCTTATTCTATTTTATTGCATCGATTATAAATAATTTTTCGACTCACTCAAAATTAGAGTTACCTGTTTGAAAAAAAACCTATGTTTGTTAGATTAAACATCTGGTAAATTTTTGGTAAATTTTAATTTTGGTTAAAAGTTACTCTTTTCCCTTAAACACCATATGAAAGTTGAGCCAAGGTTTTGGTTTAAAATAAAGTGCGGTTGGTCACCATAGGAATAGTTTGTGACATTATCAAGCCTTTTTTATTTATTTTTTTTTTCAAATTTTAATTTATTTCGCAAACTGGGTTGGTTTGCTCAAATTATAAATCCTTTAAGTTCGAAATAAAAAATTGAATTTAAAAATGGGACCCTATTTACATATACACACAAATTATTTAAAAAAAAAAAATATTAAAAATTTCAACTTTCCAGGAGATTTAAAAGACCAAGTAGATTCCATAGAAATTCTCTACAACTCGGTTCACAGATTTTTAAGATAATGAATTTACACAAAACGACAAAACTATCTTTTAAATGTCACTTTGCGGTAGGTCGATTATAAAAGAAAAGGACGATACAAAAGGGATATGCGGGTGAGAAATGTTTGTATGTAGGTATGTATGTATATTTTATATTCTGGTAGGGTAATGAGAGATTTACAATTGTCAAGCTGACACTATTTTGTCATGCATATTGTGTTTCATATACAAATACACATACTGAGCGACATACACACACAAACAAACATAAACATGAACCAATTATTGTCCTTGCGCTACTTTGTAAATATTTTACAAGAGCAAGCAATGAAAAGCAGAGGCAATTACTCAAGATCCTGTTGTGCATGAAATTAATTTTTCCTTCAGGTTTTTCATTCATCTTGACTGTTCTTCATGTTTTCATTTTGTTTTGTTTATTTGTTTATTTTGAGTTAATATTTTATGTCTCATTGCAGTGCTGAATTGGGTGGTCTTTGTTTTTCTTTATTTTGTCTTATGCTCTTGGCATCAGCTTCAGCACCCACAAAAAAATAATTATATGTGAAGCTAAGAGTACCTAACTTACCTACCTATACTCTTGTAAGATGCTTGCCTAGAGGACATATTATATTGTATATGATAATATTCAGAAAAAGTATTGTTTGACTGTTTTATATAATGTGTAACTGTGGGCCCTTGATTGTTTGATTTGCTTATATTTACCCTTTAACTTTTAATAACCGAGAAGTCATTCCCTTATAGATTTATTCTTGCATTCGTACAAAGTATCGAATTTTAAATGGATTAGATATGACATTCCAGTCATAAAATTGAGTACTTGAAACCTATAATAAGACTATTTTCCTGAACCTATACATAGATAACATAAACATAAATGATATCAGCCTAAAGTTGGGTAAATAAAATGCTTGACTGAGTCACATGACCTTGATCTTATGTACGATCACACTGTGGTTTTAAAGTCTTAATTATTTTAAAAACTTTTCATCTGATAAAAAAATTATTAGTTATTGGAGCCTATATTTTATGCCACCTGCCAAAAATATAGCCTAGTTTGAGGAATTATTATGTGAGTATATAAATAATATGAACAATATAGCACCGTGCTGTCTTGCACTTCACACATATGCATGGAATTTACAGTTTAGACTGAAAAAATGTTTAAAAAAATCAATAAAATTAGATATAGGTAAACTGATTAAAAAATATTTGAAATTGATTTGACACCAACGCAATGTACACCAAGTGATTTCTTACACAAATCTCAATTTATGAGAACAAATTTTGAAAAATCATTGGAGCGGTTTTTATTTTTTTTTTTTTTATATATAAAATTTTTAATATACATATGTACATATTTAAAAAAAAAAAAAAAAATTGGTACTCTAAAGTTATTAAAATTTATTTTATTAAAAAAAATCATCCTCCTATTTTCGAAATATCGAATTTTCAAAAAATTATATTGAATTTTTTTTTTTTAAATCCAAAATTTGAGTTTTTGAAAATTTTATTGTGCAATATTATCAAAATTTATCAGAAGCTTTTGTGAAAAAAAAATAAAAACCGGCAAAGTATTGTTTGAATTATTAATTTTTAAAACAAATTTTTTTAACTTTTTTTAAAAATCCAAACAATTTTTTTTTTTTTTTAATCAAAAAATTGTTCCATGGGAGGTACCATTTAAAACCATTTTTCTGGAATTTCATTTTTATAAAATGGTAGCATTTTTGTAAAAAAAATTATTGAATCTAAAAAAAAAGTTTTGGGCACGTTTTTGAGAAAAATAAGATTTTCATAAATTGTTAAAAAAAATTAAATTTATAGGGCAGATACCGTTATCTTTGGTCTTAAAAAAAATGAGAAAAACGTGTGGGGGGAATGCCCAAAAACGTTAGGTACCAAGTTTAAGGAAATCGATCCATCCGTTTAGGCTACAGCCGAAAGGAGAGACAGACAGAATTGCGACATCCACTTTTTTCGACTCCGCTATCGTCGCGTAATGTCAAGTTTGATCAAAATCTCGAGTCCTTAAATTATTTTTTTAAAGAATAAACCCTGTAACAACAATTTCGTGGTTAACTACGAGAAAAACAGTTTTTTGATTAAAAAAAATAAATGGACGACTGATGGGTCAATCGTACTTGCTCATAATCATATGTACGATCAGACTGTGGTTTAGAAGTCTTGTTATCCGATTTTAAATAAATTAGTAATGTGAGCATTGGCGTGTCTTGTTAAAAAACAACATAATTTAAAATAAAATGGAAAACTTACTTCTAAAACGCGGTGTATCATTTCATTTCTTAAATAAATCTTAATTTATAGGAAACTTTGTTTAAATTCTTAAAAAAAAACTAATAAAATGATAAAAACACTTACTAAATATAAATTTATTATTTTAATTTTAATTAATTTATTTTAAGTATATTTTTTGATATGCAGTTAAACTGGCATTTCAAAAACCACTTAGCTACTGAAATGTTTTCGAAATGTATTTGTTATAGGTACATAATATTAAAAACCCCAAAAAGGCATCAATGGGAAATTTCTTAAAATTGTTTTTTTTTTTTTTTCAGACACAACACCATTACTCCCTGCGTCACGCACTACTAACCCCCAAACACCCCTCATCAAAAATGTGGTATAAAACTTAGATACCTACATACTTTAAAGTAAATTTACTTGTTACTTTTCCCTATCTATAAGTCACAACTCAATGAATTTATTGAGCGTAATATATATTGCGGTTTCGTTGTCCTTTAACGAACCACAACAAACCATCAACCAAAAAAAAAGAAAAGAAGAGTAGGAACATGAGTTCATTTCCGGTGTTTGGTACTTGAAGATTTTTATTTATAGACTTCCTTCCTTATACTCTCGTTGAACTCCAACTCAAATAATAATAATTCTTACAACATCAATCTATCGTAATCCGCATCATTAAAGAATAAAGGTATATATGTAGGTACAGTAAATCCTTGAATCTAAAATCTATTGTGTTCATTTTTGCAGTTATCTTCTTCTGTGGCAGTAGATATGAAGGACAATCATGTTGCAGCTACAATCTTAAGATGAGCCCAACGTACAATTTTCTATAGATACTTAACCAAGCTCTTCCATGAGTAGGAGCGAGTGTATACACTCCAGAAGTCATATCTAGAGGATCAATCTGACTGCATCAGTGATGTGTTTCAATGATGTTGTAGGAAGATGAATTTGGCATCAACGATTTTTCGTTCCTTTTTTTTTTAACTTGAGAAGTAATACATTGAAGGACTCTTAAAGGTAAAATTGTTACATGGCCTTAGATGTTTTTTTTTTTTTTAGAGAATAGAAACACATCAGGTATAGAGAGAAAAGTGGAATGATGCATGCATCCGGAAAACCACCTGTGTGATTTTAAGATGAGGTGATTTGATGAAATCAGATGTTTGACGAGTTCAATCTATCATTAGGAAAACAAAATAATAGAAAATAATGTGAAGATTATTTTTTTTAAGATTAAAAGGAAGTTTAAGTATCGAAAAAGTGATTTTAACATTACAATGGGAAGAGGGTTTCTTGGAACGCCCTTTGAAATCTATTTTTTTCAATCTTATAACATTTTTGATTTTCTCTCTTCTTACTAAAATTTTATTTTAGAGTAAAACAAATTCTTAGCAAAACGCAATTTTGCAGACAATAATTTCTTTGAATTAGCCAGGGCAGTCATTATGTACAGAAATACCAGGTATGACAAGAAAAATATAAATAAAGGTATACTTAATACAATCCTATTCCTTAAATATTTTTTAACTGTTAGTAAAATAGTTTTTTTGTTCAATAGATCGAGCATTTTTATTGTAAAAGAGAATGTTACTTGTATTGGCTTTATAGACTTGAAAGCTACTGGACCAATTTCACTGAAATTTAAAAATTTTGTTACTATTACAATGTGAGATGTTTGAAAAAAAAAAAATGGTTTGAGTAAAACGTGCTCAATGCCACGCCCATCTCCATCATATTTTCGTTTTCTCTTTTTTGAACGTTCTTAGAACGTTAAAATTTTCTAATTAAGCCCTTCTCAACCTTAGGCATGACATGTATTAAGAAAATTCTTTTTCTTACAAAATTAATCTTATAGAATGTTTATTCTTAGGTATACCTAAATAGTCTAAATAATTGATGATTAATGTATGTGTGTGACAATTAGTCAGCTGATACAGAAATTAGATTATAACTTCTAGTTCTTAAAATTAAATTAATTAATGTTTAAGATTGATGGTATATATTTAATATTTATAATTTAAAATGAAAAAATGCAGGGCAGAAAAATCCCTCATATAACAAATGTTATACATACTTTAAAGGAAACTATACTGGGTATATCTATATGATCTTGTTCATCCCCAAACACACTAAAAATGCATCAAAGAATTGATTCTTCACGCTTCACACAGATTTATATTGAGTAAAAATCTCGGATAAAATGGAAATTCTTGTGATGCCATATATTTATTGATAAATTAACTGTGCAGATATAATTTAATTTAACATTATGTGTTTAGTTTTGATTATTCCCCTAATATAAGGTTTTACGTGCGATATACAGGTTCTATTTGAGAAGTATTGTATTCGTAAAAAAATATCGAATTTGAGATTTTGATGAAATTTAAAATCACAATGATATCAAAAACGAAAAAAGTTAGTCTTAAAATTCTGTCTTTAAACTTGACACCTGGGGCCTTTTTTATCAAACACTTTTTACTTTTTGCTTTGGATTTTTGCAAACAAAATATTTTCCTGCAAAACTAAAGGGAAGTATTTCACAAAGTTTGCAAAGTGAAAAAAAACGGTTTATTTGTTTTCTATATTATTTTTCTATAACTTTTTACAAAGAATGCTTATTTGCAAATAAAAATTTCTCTTTGCCTATTACTGAAAAGCTTTTGAAAATTATAAATATAATTTGCAAAGTTTATTTATTTAGTGAAACGAAAAGAACAATTAATTTGCTAACTAGCAAAACTTTTCACTTTCGAAATTTTCGTTTTCTCGAAAACCGTTTTGCCGATGTTAATAAAAAAAAAAGTTAGTTACAAAAGATATAATAATGGTTAAAGATATAAAAATGGTTATTAATATTTATGATTTAAAACTTAAACCGCAGTGATATCGTGCATAAGAGCAAGTACGTACCACCCAGACGTGCACTTTATTTTTTTTTATGATTTTGTTAATCACATGAGCTATGTGTGATATGATGGCATCAGGCAGTGCCACAGCCGCGAATTAGTTACGCAAACGGATTTTTTTCTGAAAATAGGTACAAAATGACACTGTGTTTATGGAAGAAAGAGGATTTTGTTGTTGTTGTTGTTTGTGAACTCCACGTGATGCAGTCCAAATGAAAGTAATCATGCGTAGAGAAAAGAGTGTGGCATTTCGAATTGGATTAGTCACAAGAATGTCAGCAGGGTAGACATGGGGTGCATCATGTCTTATAGGCCCGTAGGTGTTGAATGGTTTCAAAAAAAAATGTCTAGTAGCTAATTATGCCAGCATTATTTTTACATTGTGATATAGGCAAATATGATTCCATGGAAACTGAAAAGGTTTCACATAATGCCACATAATATAATAAATATACCTAGTTGCATTAATGAATATTAGTTATTTTAATAATTAAAATGAGATTAATATTTGAACTTTTCCTCGTCTGCAACTTTGTATTTATTTTCTTTATATAACTAACGACGCATCCACATAAATATTTACTTATGTATATATACACTACACATACAAAATATAATCAACCTTTGAAAGGCCTTCAGCTGTTTGTTTGTTATTTTTTGAAAACAACATTACATACTATCTTTTCCATCACTTATCTGCCATTATGGTCTCCATTAACATTATGTATAGCTAGAAGTTAAAATCCCCAATGGTCTTACAGTAGCTTAAACCAATCTTATCGGATCCAATTTCGTTAGCATTCAAACAATTTCCCACATGGAGCAGTCAACATGCCATCATCAATGGCATTAAACATCTAATCTAAGCCCACTCACAACACAATATGTGCTGCTACTGCACTTAAGCTTCAAACACAAGTTAATACATTTGGACAGAGTGCGGATACGGATATACATTTATATATATACGTAGAAAGAAATACCGAAACAAACAGTCAGTCCAACATGCCCTTCTATCATTGCACGCCCCAGTTACTGGCGCAATTCGTTGCACATAATCTCATTATCAGAATAACTTCACTACATACATCCAACAGCAACATCTGCCCCTCTTTCTCTCCCTGCACATCAGCCCCCGCGTTTTTCTAACCAAATAAGTATAGTTACACTCTCTTCCTCGCCCACAAACCAACGCATGCTATTACTGTAAGTAGAAATAAAAATAAAAAAAATACATATATATTTCCATGCCACTGACCAAAGCTCTAATCCCTTTTCCCAGGAAAAAAAAAACAAACAAACTTATATCCCGGGAGTTGTGTGGTGCGGCAACAGTGGTAGATCCATCAGTGGTTGACAGTGGCAGCTATCTGGCGTCAACATTCATGTACATGTTATATAGGCGATCGAGTTCTATAAGCTGTGCTACCATTCTAACGGGTTCTAATGCATTATTGTCCTAGAAATTTTGTATTCAACTTTATTGTTTTTCTAGTCTTTTTTTTTTCAGAATGTTGTGTATAGTGATGTGTATGTATGTGCGAGTTTTGTGTGTAGGAAAGCTTAAATACAAAACAGGGTTGCCATTTTGATTTATTTATTTTTAAATTGTGACGAATTTTTTGGAAATTAACAAAATGTCACGTGTTATACCTATAAATATTGGACGAGGTACCATGCCAAATTAAAACAGTTTTTCGGCATTATAAGAATAAAATATTTAACGAGCTTTGTGCGACTTGAACGAAAAACACTAGGTTAAGCACCTACCTAAGTATGCAAACTGGGTACTTTTCCTTGCCTCCACAATGAAAAAGAAATTTCAAGACGGAAATGATAAAATATTTTTAATTGTTGGTCAAAACTCTGTTAATATATTAACGGTGGCAACCATGTATCAAAAAAATATTGTTAGTTTTGGAATTATCTCTATAAGCTGCCACCCCATATATTTACAACCGTCAATATTGAGTCATTAATCCGCTTCCCAAAGGGACAACCCCAATCCGCTCTAACGCCAAGAGAAGAAAGAAGAAGTATACGCAAAAGGAAAACTTTTCTCCATTGCTAATTGGATGCGGTACTGTTTCTTTGAGCTTATAAGATAGTGGAATATTTCTTGAAGTTCGAAAAACATCTTCAATCCAATTGGATTTTCTTTTGGAACAATGCCATTAGTGGTATAGATAAAGTATCTCTTGAATCCGTTTTACAACCGCACCCATTTTATTTCATTCCATCCCATACCCACAATCACTGCCGCCGACAGGACAAGTGATTTCGCGACAAGCACAAACAACATTAAATCAAAAATAAGGACACTAATGACATTGTGCGGTGGAAAAAAAAAAAAAAAAAACATGAAATCTTCTTACAAAATTTGCATCCCTTTGTCTAACAATATAATTCGTCATTCGTCCTTGCCAAAGGACGATGACGACTACGACAACTGCTTCAACGATGATGATGAACGTGCGGCAAAGTAAATACCTGAGGTTTTGCACTAATGCGGTTTCGGTTTGTGGTTAAGATGAATGTCCTGTTTCCCCTCCAATTAGCAATGAAAGCGAATCCTTTTGTTGCAACTAAGTTGTTTGTTTGGAGTATTTTTATACTCCCAAAAGAGTCATTACCGATTAAAGTTCCTTTCTATCACCACACACATCATATATACCGCACCAACAATGTTATATACATATATACAAGTTTATGGTATACAAAAAAGGTATAGAATTAATAGGGCAACTTTTGTGGCCAAGTGGTTTTTGGTTAAGTTCACTCTTTTTGCTGGTGCGTGCTTATGTCTCGCTATGTCTCAATTTATGTTAACCTCCTTTGGTGGTCAAAGTCGGGTATGCGGGGGTTATGTGGAGGGGATGGTTTTGCTTTGTTTCAAAAAGTTTGACTAATTAGCTAGTTAGGTACATTAACAGAAATCGTGGAAAAGCTTTTTGCCACAAAAACAAGAACATTATACGACTGTTTTGTATTTTAAGTTTTCAGAAAATCGTATTTTACTTTGGAAAAGGGTAGTAGGTATGACATTGTATATATAATTATACAGTCTTAAGATAAGTTTCTAAATGTGTAAAGATACTGAATATTTTGTTAGTGAGGTAAAGTAAATCGTCTTAATACTCAAACCCAAAAGTATATAAACTCTATGGAATTATATAGAACTTTGGAGATACATTCCAGACCTTTTCTGAAAATTATTATGTACAAGTCGTTATAAAACTTTTTGAGGGAAAATTTATTATTTTATTTTGAATGATCAAATAGTTTTTTGAATCTCAACTTGGAATACGTTAAATATATAAACTTTTTGAGTATAAAAATGAATAAATCGTTAACAAAAGATCATTTTATATTATATATAATGTTAAATAAGACGTGTTTGTATTATTTTAATTCATTAAGATAGATTTAATTTAGGTACAAAGGATAGAATGTGATGAAAACTGAAATACACGACTGGGTCGCACGTATACTTACTTGCTCTTAAAGTTTTTTACTGTTAAATGGATATCAAATGCAGTCTGATTTTTTAACTAAATTTGAATTAATGGAAATTAAACTTTGAAAATAGTTAGAGCAGTTTTTTTTTTTAAATTTAATTTCTTTAATATTCCCTTAAAAAGAAATGATGACCTATACTAGTTTCAAGAACTATACACTAGAAAAATGTATTTAAACAAAATTAACAATTTATTTTCAAGATATTGAATTTTCAAAAAGAACCTTTATTTACTGAACTCAAAATTATAAAAAAAAACAAAGAAATAATATTTTTGCCACAGTAAAAAATGTTCTAATTTTACTGGCTCTACAGCAAAATTATTCATCCATCGAAATTTTGTTTTCATTTCTAATGGTCCTAATATCTGTTATTTCAGTAAATCTAATAATTTTGCATTAATGCATTACCCACCCGAAAAATGATTATTGCCACTACTTTTGCATAAACGGGCCACTGTGCGCCGACTCACAGACCGACCAGGTTGGTATGCAAAAAAACCAGATCGGAAAAATGCGGTAGATTGTTACAGAGTTGAATTTTGTTTGTTCGTTACTATTTGAGTGTAATTTTAATCCTTTCAGCACCTAGCGACGAAAAAAATAAAACACAATCATTTAAGCAATATAAAGTTTGTACATCAGCTCTTTTGTTTGTTTTTATGAAATCATTAGAATTATGGCTTAGTATTCCAGAATAGAAAATGGAGTATTGATCTTGATAGAATTCGATTAAATTAATTAAGTATATGTCAAACTCATATCATTATGATAATTTAATTACTCACCCGAAATTGCTTGTGACAACCTTAAGAAAGTCGAAAGTCAATTTAAATTTAAATTACATGCCAACAAAAAGCTATAATTTCTGTACAGGTGATTAAATTTTTGTATACTTTATGGCTTTTAATAAAAATTAAACTTATAATGACTCAAGTTGATTATGGTTCAATAATCTTGTTTCGAACCAAAATTTCCCATTAAAAAAAAAAAAAAAACATGAGGAAACCTTTTTGCATTATTGGAAGGCATTGCAACATCTTCTTTTAGTCTGACGGTGTTTGCCCAATGGCAAAGTTTGTACCTAATCATTAAATTTAAATATCCACCCAAGTCTTTGCCATTTTTCGAACTTATATCGAGTCATTGGCTTTATGAAATTATAATCCACTTTGTGTCCCAGAACGTCTAATAAGGTGATTATCACCATCTTTAAAGACTCGAATAAACCCATCCATCATTCTAATAAAACAATATAAAAAGTAAAAAAAAATCGACGGCAGATGCTGATAATATGGTGGCCCCCAAATAAAATCCATTAAAATCATATCGCCAATCCAAATTATGACTGAAAAACAAGCGCACAAAGTCATTGCTTTTGAAAGGATGATCGGAGAACGTTTAGCAAAACCCACTTATATACAAGACAGAGCAGCTACCCTAATGATGCGATTACATGCGAGTTTTGAGACTGCCTCGTATACACAAATGGTAATTGCTTCATTTCCTTTATACAAAACGACGACGATAATGACGACGTCAACAGAGGTGCTGACAGTTCCAAAATCAGGATTCATATATAATTTTCGATGCAAAAGATTAAAAAAAAAAAACTGCTGGCTAAATTAATTGTTGCAATTACCTTTAGTTCGGTCGAAGAGTTGTGTCAGTCTGGCATGTTTTGGCCACCTGCGATTTCGATTCCGTCGTCATTCGCAAAATAACCCCATTCAAGGCAAACAAAAGATTTTTAGTTGAGTGTGGAGAGTAGTATAACGGATGCGAGTTCCATTTCCTCCAATTATTCGTTGAATTCCGATTTTGATGACTGCCATATCGGAGATCCAGAGCTACAAAATAAGCTCAATGCCCCATCAGAACTCTGTTCATCATCTTCAATCGTCGTTATCGTTGTCTTTGTGAGGGCAAATCAAGTCGCCGTGTGTGTCAGTCGATTACGAGGTAAGATTGAGCGCAATTACAACCCGAAAATATCGCCTCCAACTGTAATTTGGATGGTGGAGTCTTCCCTGTAGCCGCCGCCACACCGCCACACCGCCACCGCCACTATAACTTGCTGTATACGCTTTGTTGGCTTTTAGTTCAGATGCTAGACTCACTGTTACCATAATTGCTTGAGTCAGGTAGCGTGAAAGAGTTTCCTTTGTGCGATTTGATGAAACTGGCTCCAGCGTCGTCGTTACCATTGCCGTTGTCGTCGTCATAGTCGTCCATCGTAATCATAGACAAATTTACCTGCTCTTTGTACTTCCACAACTAAAGAAATTGGATTTACGTTACGCGCATGGTGGTAGCATGGCTTTAAGAAATTAACACCGGCAAGAGAGATGGTATAGACGAAGTAACTGATGCGATGATGTTGATGCAGTAGTGTCCGTGTTGCAGGTTGCTACTGTAAATGAATGCATGGCCATCAGACAGCCGACAGATTGTGTTTTGTTACGCAATCAACGCCATGGACATACAACAAATGCTCAAAACTAATTCCGTGGACAAACTTTTGGGACTTATCTAGCAGCTCTTATTGGAGTTTGTTTTGGTCTGACGGCATTATAGGCTCTCTCTCTGGAGTCAACTATAGGCAAGGCACCAATGAACTCCGAAGCATACGGTTTGCAATGGATCATTTACAATTATCAGGTGTATACATTTGTACACAAACATCTGTACAATGCGGGGTAAATAGTTTTTTTTTTTTGTAATTACATTTCGTTGCGTTTGCGCACGAACTGAGTGCATCATCATTAAATTTTAGAAGAGTTTCAAATGTTCGGTGAACTTTGTTATTATTTCAAGGAAGAGCATTTTTTACATTTTCTATATTAATAGTAACAAATTTAAATGATAATTTATCACTTTTCAAAGCTTTTAAGTGAGGAATCTTCTGTTCGCATATAATATCTAGGTATAGTCTCTACTACTACCCCATTACTGAATTTTTTTTTTAAGTTGAGGGTACGTTTTTGAGAAATAATTTGACAAAAAAAATTGTACGGCAGGTACCGTTATTTTTTATCTTAAAAAAAAAATGAAAAAAACGTGTGTGCAGAAAACCCAAAAATGGCTAGGTACCAAGTTGAAGGAAAATCAACCCGCCTGTTTAGGCTGCATCCGAAAGGACAGCACAGATAGACAAAATTGCGAAACCCACTTTTTTCGACTTCGCTATCATCGTAATTTCAAGTTTGATCAAAATCTTGAGTGTGATTTTTTTTACGAATCCATAACCTGCCACAATTAGAATATTTTGATTATAGGATTCGAAGTACATATAAGGATTGTACAGTTTTACCCCAATTCACCTTATAAATAGTTTAATTTTGAATAAGAGATTCCACAATTTTTTTTCTTCAGTATATGTTGAGACCAAATCTGATGAGGAATCCTGTTTATTTAACTGAGATCGCTGAGAACTTAATATAAAGTTCGTTGCTTTACTTCCAACAGATGGCTCTGTTGTTCTAAAAGTATATATAAAAATACTTGCGTATTTGAAATTTGAACAAACAAATTTATACGTTTTTATTTATTAAGAAGAAGAAAATATATAAAATTCTATTCATAGTACAAGTTCAAGTTTTTTTACTAGGCATCTTCCAGAAGTTCAACTCCATTGTCCATTGTTCAGTGCCAAACCTATCTATATAGCTATTTACACGCAGCAAACTCTTCTGATGTATATAAAGAACAACAAACGACAATCTGATGGTCGGTCATTGGTCATCGTCGTTGTGGCGACATCCAGTGTCGTCCGCTATGTAAGACGTTCTACATTTTTCGAATGTTTTCCTTTCCTCTTATTCAATTAACAAAGATCACGATATCTGCTCTAAAAGTCCATCTATAGATTGGTTTGGTACTGGTCTCATACGTCGTACTTGCCTTCAGAGTCCATCATCATCAGAGAGCACATCTCCCATGGCAACATAAATAAATACAATCAACCAAAACGCCTTGCAACATTCTACCACCTTTTGTTAATTCAATCATCACAATTCCTCACTCGCTGTGTCGGCTCGAACGTTTCTATCTGTCGTTCATATATTTTTACGGATGAGAAATAAACGAACTGATTCTTTGTTGATTGCAATCCAAATAAACACTCATTCTATGTGTATGAAGTGTACTGTAGTTGTGATGGACTCTGGAGGTCCATCACCTCTCACCTGATGCAGCAATAGTATGACGAATCAACAAGACATTCTTCAACATCAACATCGCCATCATAGTCATAATCATTGTCGCTATATACATATATACGCTATACAACGATGGTCAAAGGAAGAACTTAAAAAAAAAAAATTGGTACAAATGAAGAGGAAATTTCATCCGGTAATCTGTGCTTATTGCTTCTGTAAATATTTTGTTACCGTTTTCTGTTCACGATTTAATATATGAGCCGGATGAGTGAGTAAGGGAGAAGAGGATTAAATTGACTTAATTGATAATCGCGTAGTTCCCAATATTTTCCAAAAAGTTAAAAAACAAATCAGTTTTTTCTTTAAGGTCAAGTAGGTACATTGAATCTGTATTAAGTTCAAAAATTATTAGAAGAAAGAATGCAATCTCTTGTAAGGTTTTGTTTTTTGTGTGTTGTTACATATTTTCGAGAACAATGATTACAAAGTCTTCAAACACACTTGACAGCGCCACCTATTGAATATTTGTAAATTAAAAAAAAAACTTATATTTAAAAAAAAAAAAAAAATTCAAATAAAAGAAAAATGTGTGGTTGCAGTTGGCGGACCTTAAAAAAATGACATATGTCATGCTTTATGCTCAAGAGATTTCAATTAAAAAAATTTATTTTTTAGAAATGTAAATTAAGGAAAAATCACAGATATAAGAAAAGTGGGTAAGGTAGAAGGTGAACTTTAAAAAAAAAACTCCAAATGTTAGGGGTTTTACCTCAAAAGAGAATAGTTTTAAATTTTTAGGCTTCTTACGATTTTATATAAGACGAAAATTCTGAAATAAGAAAAGTGGGCGTGGCAATCAGATGGACAAATGACAAATGTCTTGTTTTAGTTCGAAGACAGGTTAGTTGCCAAATTTTGACATGCTATGGACATTCTGTAAGTAACTCTTAAGCCTTGCTTATATTTATAAACAGCGAAATCGGTTCAGTAGTTTACGAGTCTTTAAGCCCCATACAGACCTTGTAAATTCATTGTATATAGACATTGTAACATACATATTATATATAGTTTGCCAAAAATTGGGCGTGGTAATTAGACGAATTTCCATGTCACGGTTTTGTCTCAAGGAAGATAGATTTGTTTTAATTTTTCATCCTTCTAAGGACATAACCTCCACATTTCCCTAAACTCTCCTAAATGTTTGTCAATGCATTTTTCAAAAAAACATTTTACAGAATAAGACATTCAAGGTGTCGAAATCAGAATTTATATACCAAAGTCCATTAACCACCATCACCACACACACTTTACACATCTCAGGAACTCAAATCGCCTGTCAAAATCCAATTTTAATAGGCATGTCACATTAGCGTTCCAACATAGCCTTATATCCATATATACAGTCAGTATCACCTCTGCTCACTTATAATATACCTTTTACCTGAACGAACCACTTAAATTATGCGCGCAGCACCACGTTGTCGGGTGTTAATTAGCGCGAATACACCAGATAAGCCTCCCCACCGAGTCAATTAAGTTCTTATCGGTACAGTTTGGAGCAACTACTTTAGTCGCTTGGAACAGGACTTTGGCCACTTAAGGAGGCATTCTTTGTTGCAGATAACGCTGGTCCATTAACTCATCATTGGGTTATTGCAAATAGCATCAGTATCATGTGTAAGTTGATGAGGTTTTTCGGGAGAAAAATGCAAATATCATGCGATGATGATGATGGTGACCAAAACTTCTTTAAGTGATTCATTCGCTCTTCCGGTGGGCCATGTATTTTTTTTTTTTTTTATTTATAGTTAGCCCAATGCAGCAATTTGTCGCAATGAAAACAATAAATTTACGAAACAAAACTCCGGCTGGAAATAAACATCCCTTTGCTGCCGAAACAGGACACAGCCGCCGCCACCGCCGGCCGCACCATTGATGTAATCCAATACTCTGATGCGGCATTTAGTTGATGTTGACTTCTTGCTTTTTTGTTTTTTGGCAGAAGGCGGCAAGTGCTTCGGACGAGTGTCTCTATACATTAATTTTGCTAGGCTTCGCTCTGCGGCTCTATTGATCCACCATGATGTGTTGGCACAGACAGTCCTGGCGACATTCTTATGCAATAAGTGGGGTTTGTGTTATTTTTATTTTTATTTTTATTTTTTTTTTGTTTTTGTTCTTACTTATAGCACTTGCTGGCAAAAAAAAAGGAAAATAATTAAGGGAGAAACCATAACGAAGCGTAAAATTAGAAAGGTCTACGCGGGGACAACGCCGCCGACCAAACATACAATAATAGACCGAAGAAGTGTGCTATTGAATGCTGCCATATGTCAATATCTAGGTATACATATAGATTCCTTACTGAAACTTATATTTGTACATGAGTAAGTATTTTGAGGTACTTTGTTTGTGAACCGAAGGCAATTGACAAATTGAAAAAAATCATAAATCTTAACGTCGGACTTCGGACACTTAACACTGACTATAAGGATTAATTTAAAATCATACTTGGAATTTTATATTATTTATAGACTATTTAAATTTTACCAAAAATGTTTATAAGCATTGAGTGCTTGACCTCGATCTCCGGAAGGATCAATGGTTATAAACACATAAACACATCAGCTAAGTATTGACTATTGTTGCTTTCAGAAACATTTTATTGTACCTAGCAGTGGCGAGGCGTCCATATAACTCGATTCCTACCGACTTACCTTTTACATTTTCTGCTATACAACAATGTTTACTAAATACGAGCAACATATGTAAAGCCCACGGGATAAACCTAATATGTATCTATACATCAACCTGCACACCCCACCACTCAATTGAAAAGCCACACACGAAAACACACACACCTCATTATCATTAGTATGTGTATTCTATCCACACTCTGTGCATAGCCAAAGCAAAGCAACCCGAAATATGTCGGGTTATAAAATCTGTCGCTAGATAGAACAAATTTATTTCCTTTCTCTTTTCTTCCTTATGATTTTCTGATTTTGACTCAACTCTGTTTAACACACGCTCTCTTATGCAAAAGAATAACACGCTTTTTTCCGACTTATTTGGTGAATTCTGTGTGTATCTCTTATCGTTGCGCTGTTGTTTAACAACAGCAAAGGCTGTTAAACAACAGCAGTCTGTAGGTATTAAATGAGCTGATCAAATTTGCTACCGTTTAAAAAATGAAAATTCAGTTAGTTGCTTTTAATGTTCAATATTTTCTATTTTTTAATCCAGATAAATAATTATTTATAGAAAAATTTTATGTATTGGCTTAGTTTTTCTTGGAAAGCAGATCTGCAATATATATTATTTAATATTGGCTACATATTAATATGTTTTAGAATGCATTTACGTTTGCAGGTAATTAATTTTTACATCGACTTACCGTTTGAAATTATTCACGCCTCGCCACTGGTACCTAGTGTATACTTTCGGGAAGCAAAATTTTAAACTTAAGACAAAAACAAATAAAATATTAATTTCTCTAACGCTGCCGCCGCCGCGCCAGTAATTTTTTTGTATTTTGTTTGAGTTTTTTCTTTAATTTGTTGATTTGATTTAAATAAACAGCCATTAAAATGGGAGTTGGACAATATACAGAATTAATAATCCAGAAAAACCCAAAATTCAAAAAATCCCTAATCCCAAAAACCCAAAATCCCTAAAACCTAAAAATCCCTTACTTTTTTCTTCAGAACATTTTGGGTAATGTTAGAATCCCAAAAACCAAAATCCCGAAAACCCAAAATATAGAAAATCAAAAATCCAAAATATTAAAGAACCAGAAAACCTAAAATCTAGAAAACCAAAATATAGACAACCCAAGATCCCGAAAGGCCTGCATTTCCGTAAATAAAATGAAATAAAATACTTAAATGTTAAATAAATAAGTCATCAAAACCCTAATTTTTGTCAAACATTTAATAAAAAATAAAAATTAAATAATAACAGTAAAGTAGTTTAAATAAATTATTAGGAAATTATATTAAAACTAAAGTGCAATTTTTCAAAATTTTAGCTGGTTGAAATTATTTCACTGGCACTTAATGATATTACAACATGACTGAATGCACATGCACAATAATAATTTTTATATCATGTCTAGGATCAGCTTGCGTTAAAAAAATTAGGTGTTAAATATTCTTTTTTAATCTAATTTGCATTTAAAATTGTTCGAATAATTTTTAAGAATTTAGATTTCAGGACAAAATTTTTAGGATAATGGGTTTTTGGAATTTTGAGATTTTGAGTTTTCGGGATTTCTGACTTTGGGAATTTTGGATTTTGGAGATTTTGGATTTTGGGACAAAAATGTTCGTAAGAAAAAAGTTGAATTTCAAAATTGGAAGAAAAAAAAATAGGATAACATTTGGACCCTGAATCTTCCGTTTTTTTTACGTATGTATTTAAATTTCCAAAACTTTACAAATCACTTTATGGGCATTAACCCATCTGAACAAGCTCTAAAAGACTCTTTATGTTTTCTTATAGGTAATAAATATAGAAAATGTTTTGATACTACATAAGAAATCGCAAACAATACCAATTTAATACTTCATAAATGTCATGGGATACTCCTTCCGAGCCTCCTCTTCAGTTTTCATTCGTATTCATTGATTATTTTAAAAATATTCAAACAACCAATATGTTCAGACCCACCTCTGCAATTTAGTTCTATCCCACACATCATAAACTAAATTTTTGAATTATGTAAACAAAAAATTGTTACAAATCTCATTAAATGAAGAAAAGCCTTCAATTGAAGCCCGTTAATTATATTGTTACACAATTTAACTTTTTTTTTGTTTATTTCTTTTATACTCGTAATTCTCTGCCGAACCTACTTACACCCATTGTTATATTAATAAACTCTAAGCCTCAATCTTCTTTTAAGTGAACTTAATTAAATTTGAGGTACCCACCCACATTGTTCGATTGCTTACAATTGAATTCCCCTCGAAGCTACCTCAGCCATCATGGCGCACAGTCCTATTCTACAAGCGGGTATAGATATATATATGACTACAAGTCGCGCAATCATTTATCAAAACACTTTGACAGGTGATTACATTGCCAGATTCGATATTGAGGTCTAATAAATGATCTCTCCAAAAAACCGCACCCGCACCTGACTCACGATTTTCCAATATAACAAACGTCGTTCGATGAATTTGCGCGCCACCCGCGTCACTTCACCTCACCTCACCGATATGGGCTAGCCTGAAAGACGACGGCAGAGACGGACGTTTCCACAAGTAAACTTATCAGATCGGCCGATTGATTGGCCAATTTGACGCTTGAATGGTTAAGCTGTCAAGGCCGATGGAGAAGTGTGATGCGGGGTAAATTGCCGCTAAATAGACAGAAAAGTGTTTGAACAAGAATGGCTGCGAATTACGATGACTATACGCCAACGACGACCGACACGGCCGGCAGCCCTATTCTAAGCGAATGATTGCTAGCGGTCGGCCAAAGCCTAATCCTAGAGCATTTTCATTCAAATTGTGAAGATCTTGTAAGTCGTGCCTGTTAATGTGATTCGGAACGGAAAATAGACATTTCGTCTGCAGACTCCGAAGTCTGTGAAGCTTCGGAGGCACATCGGATCGTGTCTAGAAAGTATACATGATGCATGGTGAGAGGGTGCCCCCTGCGGTGCGTGGGCTGATCATTTATCGCTGATCAGTGATCACGGCGGCGGCGGCGACTAGGTGATTTGAAAATCTTTCGCAATAGATGCCACCTTTGACCTGGTGACGGTGCGCGTATAATAATATGTAGAAGTTCCATTGTATAACGTAAAGCATTCAAGCCCCGCCGCCCGGTTAAAGAGTCGAACGCTTTGTCTGGCATCCCCGGGATATCTCTGTTCTGCGCTTTGGCCGGCCATGAGCGGTTATGTAAATCTTCGCCACGGATTATATGGTTCCATATGTTGTTCTAGTACTTCAAGTGAAATCGAAACGTTCTGTTATTGCGGCTGTGCGTCCTTCGTTTATGCAAATATTTGTGTGCAGTTTGGTTGCACAGACCGCAGAGAGATCACCGACGACGCCACATGTGCGATTGAGATCAGCTCTCATGTTGTGTTTGGAAATTTCAACAAACCAACCAACGACGACGACGATGACGATGACGACAGACGGATGAATTGGAAAATGTGGACCTCATTAGGCGGCACATTAACCATCGACCGATAGGAGTTTTGTTTATTTATTTATTTTGCTTTTTACTTTTGGTTCATTCAGTCAAAACGTTGGACGGAAAACTGTGTCTTGCGAATTTGATTGACAACCCAAAGAACCGACAAATGCATGTCAGATATTGTGGTTAGGGTTTGAACACAGATTTATGCAATGCTTCCATTTAACGTGGGTGGATGGGTTGGGTTATTATAGGAGTGATGTGAGAGTGTACAATTGGAAGTGAATTAGAAGTAATTGCATTCAAAAGTTAGAAGCTTGATTAGTTTGGAGTACTGAGAGAACTGAGTAGGTACCTATATATAGATATGTTGCTGTATTGATTGTTTTCTTTAGGCTGGGTTCATTTAGATGTTTTGAATTTTTAAATGACATAGTTTAGATGGACTTCATGAAAGAATTTAAATTACGGTTGAAACTAAGACGGTGGAAAGGTAGGTATCGTATATGTCTAAGTGAATTAAATTCATATTAATAGATTTGGAAATATTTCCATCTTCTAATGGGTAGGTATACCCCGCACAGCACCTCTATCATTTCCTTCTTTCTCGTCCTCTTCTTCAAATTTTTCATTTTTCAACGTAGATATGTTGGTAAAATATTTAATAATATTGCTTATACGGTCTAGTCAGAAAATCACTCACTAAAATTATCCACATAAAAAACATAATCAAATATATCCAATCCATTCCACAGCATTTGCAGAAAAACAAATTGTAAGAGTGCACCAATTACATTTTTCAGATTTTTACACGCTTGTACTTTTGGACATAACTAAGAAATTAGAGTTATAGAACCTTTAGTTGGCTCTTGGATCTTAAAACCCCATATTTGGGATAATCCAGGAAAAAAGCATTATATGTATGCCATCTGAAAGTTCAATGATCTTAAAAGGTCGGTTGGTTTCTGTGGTCAGGATATTTGTAATGAATGTTTTTAATTTTTTTCAAGATCACCATTACAAGACGTTAGTATCTCATACCTGGGATAATCAAAAAAAAGAGAACTTTTCATCGGAAAATGCAATAATAAAATTACAACTTAAATTAAAACATGGACAAAAAGTAGGTAAAGACGGAGAATTTATATTCCCAAGAGGGCAGGAGGGGCAATTTTCTTAAAAAATTTGCTTAAAATAGAATAAAAATCACGGCAATATCTACTTTTATTTATAATATTTTGCTATAATTTTTTTATTTTAAGACAGAAATCTATTTTTAGATTTTATTTAGACGTCGTGACACGTATATAGTTTAATACATTATAATATGCTTTTAAGTGGTTATACCTCTGACACAATAATTGGAAAAATGACAATTTTTAACCTCCCAGATCTTTTGAATTTTATGTAATGACACTTGTACCTTTTAAACCGATTACTCACATTTTGGTTATAGTTTCTGTCCACGACACCTCTCTGAGACTATTAGAATTGTTTTCTTTAACGCTATGAAAAATTTAAAAATGTCCGGCAACTCTGAAATTGGACAACGGTTTTAAAAACAACATAAGCCTTGTTTTTTTTAGGATTTTATATAACCATGCCCAGTAGTCTAGTTTTTACATTTCACATTTGGTACTGCGGCATAAAAGTTGTAAGAATAATAAAAAAAAAAAAAACACAACTAAAAGAAAGTTCATTACAAACGAAAAGCAAAACCAAAAATTACTACTTTAACCAAAAATTAATTTTTGTTACATAAAATGGACAACTCCATTCGATACTCGAATAAACGCAATAATTCTAATGTGGATGTTGTATTTGTAACTCGTGTAAAAATCAACTGTACTGTGAATAGCTTTCCTAAAAAAAACACGACTATTATAGTACCAACATAATTCTCTTTATGTTAATTGTTAATGTTGTTTTAAATTAAAATACCCACTAGGGTAAAATTGAAAAAAATCAAAAACCAACAAAAATTTCAATTCAATTAAGTTGGTTCTTATTTAATTCCACTGAGTTTTCTGGATCAAGATGGTTCGCTTTCGCAGATGCCTGTTTAGTGTTTAGTTTTGAACGAAGATTGTCACGAAATAATCAGTGAAGACAAATCCAAAAAGCCATCTTACATAACAGGTGTAAAGCATTCTTTGTTGAATATACTTTTATATTGTTTATATTTTTGTTGAAAAAATAATTTTTAATCGTAAACGTTTCGAATTTAAAAAAAAAAATAGGTTATTAGAATATCCCCAAACTTTGATGAAGCCATATTGGAAGTCCTAAAATTGTTTTCTTTTTGTCAAAAAAATATAATAATCTTCTTATAAATATAGCATTTGCTGTCATTTATGGTCACTTTCTATTTTTTTAATAAATAAATGAATTCCCAAGGATTTTTCTTCTATAAAATAATTCTTAGTTATTAAAAACTACCCAACGTTAAAAATTTTCATATAATGAGAACTTACCCTTATGAAAAACCATTCATTAAATGCAGGATTTCCCTTAAATTTGTCTTTGTATATATTTATATATTAATGTATATCGCAGTCATCTGAAAGTTAATCTAGCAATTTTCACAGCTCAGAAACGTGAGAAAGTCGCAAATCCTTAAAAATTGCACAAATCCGCGTCCTATTCTGTGCAGCGTTGTATATATCCATGCTGTTTGTTGGTTGGATGAAGTATAAGGGACACTGATGGAAGCAGGCAGACCTTTCTCTGGAATAATTCATACAATATTCCATAAGGCGTCGATATAATCCTAATCCGAGTATTGTTAGAACGCGTCGTCGTCGTCGTTGCATTATGTGTTTCATCCTGCAACTGGATGCTCACTCTTCTATGTAACAAACAAATCATCGAAAGGATATCCAATCACTATGAACACGAAAAGGTGTCAAATGATTGTTTGGCTGAGCATAGCGAGCATTGTCTTGGGGCGACACCTAGAAAAACATTTCCACCTATCCTGGTGTGGCAAGAAAGAAGGAGAGATTTTCTTTCTCGTCTTTTGTGCGATTTTATTTCATTTTGTATTTATTTTTTTTGTTGTTGTTTGTTCATGTTTTTTGCGCAAATGATTACACTGTTTATACCTGGGTTGTCGTATTAAAAGAAATTCAAATCCAAATTTTGTATCTTAAGGATTTATTTTATGCTGTTGTGTCCTTCCTCCTCCTTGACAGCTTTAGCAGCTCAGTTCTGTGGAAGAAACCTTAACAAAAATGCAATTTATCGGAAGATGTAAAGCGGATAACACTGGGGATTATATATTTTCCCTGGCAGCACCTTTTTTTAACGTTTTACGTATCGCTACAGGATGTAATTGTGCGCAAGGACATAACAACACAAAACTAGAAGAACACCAGACTTAAAAAAAAAATATATGTGAAATTCAAAACTTGGTCGTGGCTGTAGTGGTGATTATAACGCTTCCGGGCGATTTGACATATAGAGCCATCTCCTTATTCCTATATCTTTATTTTTAAGTAAATTTGTCTATTCCTGCAGATATCCTATGTAGTTTCTATGGAAACTAAAAGGGAATTCCCTTTTATTTCCATCTTTTATGCTGTTGGTTCGATTTGTTTGCGTCTCATTCAATATCAATATGAAGTTCTTTATTTATTTTTTTTTAAGGAGGAGGCAGCCCCCCAACCACCTACAACAGAACAGAGACAGTCAACTGGCAGAAGATTCCAATCTCTTTCAAGATTTGACAGTTCATTTCATTCTTCGTTGAGCTGTGAGAATTTAATCACACATTGGTACACCTAAAGAGACATGGCTCTTCCATCTTCTTTCCATCAACTTCCCTATATTGCACCCACAACCATAAGCAGGTGACAACGAGTATACCAGCTACTGAAATATAAAGAAAAAAAGTCCACCTTGTTTGCCTGCCTCATATTTACAAGAAAAAAAATTATCCAATTTCCATTTTGGTTATTTGCGATGGATCTGAAAAGAAATGGAGAAGGAAAAAAGGCAAAGGTTTTTTTTTTTTAAAGGACGACAGGACATCATTTGATTTGCATATATGTAAGTATTATACCTATGAGGATATAAAAAGAAGGATTTCAAATTATATTTGATTTTTGGATTTTTTTATTTGAGAATCGATGTCAGAGCATCAGACCATTAAGTGTTTTTATATAAAAGTGGACACTTTAATTTCCCTTGTTGAAAGAAAAACATTTTTTTCCAGTAATTGTGTACGCAATGGAACTTAAAACTGCACCTGTTTAATATAAATTATGACTTCATAGGGATAATGGTAGAACAACTTGTTCCTATTTATTTTTTAATTTTGAAAAGTCTCCACAAAAAATGAATGTATGGATATTTCATTCGAATTGTATTTCAATATAAATTCGGATTAGTTTCCCATTAAAGGAGTCAAAAATAGAACTAAATTTGCATGCACTTAAGGTGTTAAACATAAGAAACACCATATCCAGAAAATTAAGCCTTTATCAGTGCTCTGAAGGTCTGATGGAAGATTGATTCGGTACAGCGTTATTTTCTCTTATTTTCTATACAATAGTTTTTGATTATCAATTCGTTCGATGTTGTATGAAAACTCCCTAATTCCATTTTTTTAAATATTGAAACATTTGCCTTTGTTATGGATTTTCTTTATTGACAAACAAATTTCTTAGGCATTTAGAATTAAAGCGACATATAAGTTGGATACCTTTAACAGAACTTAAATTTTAATACTTAAATCTCATAGGGAGTTTCTATAGAACAGCAACAAACTATTTCTTGCTCTGGTGTGTAAACTGATTTCTTTGGTAGTCGACGTCTCAAAGGCCTTAAACGACCCTTTAAAATGATTATTTTTTTGTAACGCCATCTGTTGGCGATCTTATTTTCGTGAGAGACAAAATAACCCGGTTGCCAATTCTGCCAGGCTTTGGCATTTCTAAGAATCAATATTATTGTCCAATACAAAATGTCGCCAGCATTCACTCCTGAAAGTATGCAATTTTTGGTTTCTACGATTTTCCGACTTTCGGTCTAATTTTCCAATTTTGGGGTCCGTAGTTTGTTTGGAAAGTCTCGTTAATTTTCGTTATAATGATAATTTTTTGTTTAAAATCTGCTATAGATACTGTTAAAAACCGCTAAGTTTAATAACAAAATTAAATATTTTTTTAATGAAAAAATTGTTGCACTATTAAAAATGTTTTTATACAAAATTTGGTCACAATCAATCAGTTTTTGAGAAAAGGGAAAATCAAAAATATGCATCCATCAGAGATGTCATTAATAACCATTTTTTTGGGACATTGTTTTTCTTCAAAAAGAAGTCTACGACTACTAAAATTAAATGGATTATTTTTTACATCTGTGGGCACGTTTTTGAGATTCTGTTAATTGCTAATAAAGAAATTGAAGGCAGACTTTTTTGGTCATAAAAAAAACAACGTTGGTAGTGGGTCCAAAAAAATATAAGTTCCTACTACCAAGTTAAAATGAAATGGACCTATTCGTTAAGGCTGTAGTTTAACAGGTAGACGGACATTGCAAAACACACTTTCTTTCTCCCTATCATATCATAATACCAAATTTGATTAAAAGCTCAACTACGATTTTTTACGAATCGTTATGTAATAGCTACACCTATATCGCAAGTTAAAACCATGGAGGTGTAAATTTACTCCTGTACTGAAATATTTTATTAGAACTTTAATACTATTTAAAAAATCAGTGTTGATTTCTGTATTAAATTTACACCACATTTTGGTCATCCGTGTTGTCGCACCATATTTCTATAGATATAGAATGTATACCAACTTTATAAGCAACGTTTGCAAGTCCACTTCACATGACTTCTTCCCTCAGGGGATTTAGGCTAACACCTGAAGTGAGGCACGTTCACACCAAAATTATTTAATTTTTTCTTTCTTGAGCGACTGATACTGAGTTACAAATTAATAAACTAACTCCATATTTGCAATGCATTTCTTTCGGAATCAACAAAGACGCCCATGGGCCAATTCATTGTAGGTATATACCCAGTTATATTTTTCTGTTCACACAGAACGAAAAGAACTTTCGCTTTTCGCATGCTCGCACAACATGTAGCATTAGTTCATAAATCTACAACCAGAAGGACCCCATTGCTGCAATTCTCAACACTCTCCGCCTTATGAGTCTCAGCTAAGCGTCTCGTCGTCGGTGCAGGCATGCATTTTGTTGGAAAAGGTCACCTCAAGGAAAAAGACATAAATCATAAGGCTCGCGCGCACTCACATGGTTAACATCAGGAGATATCTTTTGGTGGTAATTTGCACGCGAATTTCCATTGCGAAATAATGTTAGTTGACCAAAAAGTCTGTACAAACACACATTTATACATATAAGTTGGTTGCGTTTTGGAATTTTAATTGGAAGTCCAAGTTTGCCCACAGCACACGCACATGTGGTTACGGTGCACATACTCGTACTTAGCTAGCGTTTATGCTGACACCTCAAACAACCATCAAGAGTATGTTTGACTTGACCATTATGGAGACCAAGCTATTGTATATAGTTCAATCGAGCTCCTGGATTTCTGTCACTAAAACCAGTAACCAAGCAAGAACTTAGTGTGTGCACCAAATAAATGAGCCTTTGAGAGACACAATTAGGTGCGTGATTGGGTGCTGTATTATAGAGTGCTGTTGTTTTTCGCTTGCAGGGTGTCAGTTGTCATGTGAAAACATTAAATTCTATTTGACAAGTCACAATATGGCATGCAAATATACGAACAAGGAAATTCCTTAATAGCTACATTTATATAGTGTGGGTCAGGCACGTAGCCAGGGGGGGGGGGGGGGGGGCTTGAGGGGCTGAAGCCCCCCCGAAAGTCTAAAATAAAAACTAAAACTTTCTAATGTACAGTATTATTTCCTTTGTAGAGCTCTTCAAATGCATCTCAATAAGTCTTGAAGAAATAACGAGCAGAACGTGGGCGATGTCTTCGAAGGCATCAACACTTTTGGCAGCGGTCCAAAAATGTGATTTCCTAGTTAGCCCCATTGTATGCGAAAAGCTGTTCAGTTTAACGCTGCCCTTATCAGTTTTCCTATAGAACATATACTTAGATTTCGTTTCTGCAATCGACCGCACCAAAGAAGAGTTCTGAATTCTCTTGAGAACATCAGAGAAAAAGCCGAAGATTTTTTCAGAGAGGCTTTTCAATCCGTATCTAACCTTGCCGAGGACTTATTTAAAGTTGAATTAAGACTCCAAGAACTTCATTGAAACAAACCACGCGTTCCAATCCAGAAACCTCTTCTACTGAATCCTATTTTAGAGTGTCTGTATTGATTCCTTGAATAGATTCGAAGACGTTCTACCATCGTTTCAAGCTCTTCTCCCAGGTTTTTCTGCGGTTGGGCGAGTCAACGAAATGGAAAAGCTAACATGTTACTTTGATAATGCAATTTGGTTGTCAGCTGTGAAAGCTGAGTACATTCACTGGTGCGAAAAAATATCGTCGATTGATCCTTCTATCGAAGTTTTAAAATTGCTGGATATATGTGACAAGACTTACTTTAGAGGTATAAACTTCTTGCTTACGGTTTTGGCCACGCCTCCAGTGACCACAGCTAGTGTTGAAAGAACCTTTTCAACTATGAAAAGGATTAAAACAGTGTCCCGAAGAGTTATGGGGAATGCAAGATTAAGCTCACTTGCTATGATATCTGCTCATTCAGATATTAATGTGGATCCAGATAAGGTGATTGATCTCATGTCAAAAAGAAAATCAAGACGTCTTCTGCTTTGATAATATGTGTGTATAAAAAAAATTATTTAAGTATATGTTCGTTTGAGTACATACAATTTAAAAACTAATAAAAATCAATAAATTGGGATATATATAGTTTTTTGTTTAAAGAATTCCTCGTAAAATTTGGAAGCAAGCCCCCCCCGAACCAAAATCCTGGCTACGGCACTGGTGTGGGTTAATTAAATATGCGGTAAAAAGAGTCGGCAGTTTGAAGTTTTCTCAGCTCGTTGGCTATTTAAGGCGTCCAACATTGATAATGATGAATCAGAACTCTGTAAGTGAAAGGAAAACCGTAATAGCTATAATGAATTGGTGCTGCTGAGCTGTCAAACAAGCCATGTTTTATTATTAATTTGTTATTTTAAAGTAAGTTTTCAAACACAGTAGCTGTGTTAAGTTGTGTAAAATATGGAAATCGATTTGTCATTCAATCAAGCAAACAAATGAGATCACTGTCTAGTGAATTATGATGAAATAAAAGATGAATGCAATACGATCAGTATAGTCATCATTGATAGTCAAGGACAATTAAAAAATGCTTTTAAGTGTTATTAATATTTTGGGAAAGTTCCTCATTAATCCGAACTCCCCTAGATTAATTACATTGCGTCAAAGGTCATGATATCTGGTTTTTCGCAAATATAAGGCTGGGTAAATATAACACATCAAACATAAATTCGTCTACTCAAGAAACTTTGCGAAAGCGGTTTTAATTATATCATGAGAATGTTTTTCGAAAGTACAAAATCTAAAAATTCAAGTATATTTTTTTACACAATAAAAATATTTGATTTTATATGGGAAATGCAAATAAATGAAAAGTGATTACGTTTTCCTGAACTAAAATATTAAAATTACATACAACTCATAAACTAACAATTTGATTGACCAAGGAGCTAAAATACGTAAAGGAAAAGGTGTTAAGGTGTCAAAGATGTACAGACATACACTAATTAATGGCCAGTTCTTGTTAAAAACAAGTGAAAATATTTTGTAAGTGGCGCCCAACACGAAACCTTGCACACACAACTTTCCGTCACCAATTTAGCTTCGCTGCAAGGCACTGGAGCGCACTGGATAACGAACAGTTTTTAATTTTACAAGTGAAAATATTTTGCAAGTGACGACACCAAACCCGAAACCGGTGCAGATCATTGAAGTCACTGGGTAAGGGCTAGTTTTGAATTTAAAAGTTAAAATATTAAGAAAGTGGAGCCCAACATGAAACCGGCGTAGAAAATTGAAGCTCACTGAGTAAATGCCAGTTCTAAATTAATAAGTGAAAATACTTTGCAATAAGTGAAAATATTTTGCAAACACGAAATAAAATTAAATACTCGCGCGCTAGTAAAATCTAACGTGAATAAAATGAATAATAAAAATAATCAGTTTTAACGGTGGGTGTTCATATGATGATGTGTAAGGGAATTCTGGTAGTAAGATATAAGATCTTAAGTACCCAAACGTTTGACTTCAATTCCACGTAAAAGTTTATTAATTATTTCTGTGTAACGGATGACTACCTATATGTATATTGTATAATGTGTATTGACATTGAGCAAGTCTTAAAATTAACCATCAAACTTCGGTCGGCAAGGAAGCTTTTACTACGTAGCGCAACGGGAACCATTTCAGTTCGGTACGGCTAGCTGTCCTTACAGCTGAGGTTGAACTCATTTTATGATTTCCCAAGAAAAATGTTTGCAAAATGATCATCAATATAAAGCCTCTTATCTCAAGGCTCTCCAACTCAAGCCGATTGAATTTTACCTTCATAATTGCACTCCCCATCAAGCTCAAGATTCTTAGCTGACCGATTATAATAATCACAGCTTAGGGATAACATTTCATTTAAATACTAGGTTTTGTGTTCTTTCGATGCGGACGCATTCATCACTCCCTGTGTGAGCGATCTCACCAGTCTTGAGAATGCACATATACGCACGTGTAGGTCATTTAGAAGAGCCATCAAGTTGTGATTTAAAAGAGTTTGCTTCCACCAGGACGTTTAAAAGTAATGATTTCTTTGCATCTCAGAGAGCAATTGTTGGATCCTCCATGTTGATATACCTCCCTATGTATAGGCCTGGCTCAAACTATGTTCCTTCCCGTGCGTCGTCGTCGTCCTCACGTCATGCATCGTCTTCGTCCTTTTGCCCTGAATTTAATTGATAAGCTCTATTTAGTCTGTATAAGAGGGAATCGGGAGTATAGGAACATCGTAGTCATTTATCCAGTCACTTAATTGTATTTTAATTGGTTCACATGTCTACTAAGAATATTTATGCCCCGTAATTAGCTCATTATAAATAATGTCATACTGTCTTTCTGCGGATATGAGGAACTGGAGGAAGCATTTTGTGTACGTGCTGATGATGCTGAGATTATGTAAAAGGCTGAGAAGGAGGAGGTCCTACACATAAATGTATATAATACGGTTTATTTGTTTGTTTTCCCCAAAGTCAATTTGTTAAAGCAGGTTCCCATCGCACCATCACCGGTTAGTTCGGTTGGGCCGCCCGACTCTGCAACCAAGTGGTAGCTGAAAAGTACAACAAGTGACAGGTATTTAAAAAACGGACTCTGACACGGGCCTCTTACACTATACGTACCACTGTTTGTCGAAATGAAGGAAAGGCAAGTACAGGTAGGTATATATATATATATATCTAGTGGCTAATACCAGCGAAGATAAATTATATGTCTAGGAGCTCCACACCGCACACGTGTGCCAGGAGAAAATATATATACACAGACAGAGGCTGTTTTCATGCCAGAAAGTGCTTCTGGGGAGTGGATCAGCGCACGTATGCGAAAGAGATTTATTACCTCGCGCTGTGCTATAGTATGCTTCAATGGCCCTAGCCAAATCCCTAGACAAAGCAATGCCAGGTGAGAGAAATTAGGAGTAATAAAAAAAACGAAGTTTTATAAAAAAATATGTATGAACAATTTCAAATAAGTTTTATAGGACAACAAATTATTTCGAAGGTTCGTTTTGGTACAAAATTATTTAAGGTGAAGCAGAAGCTAATTTTTAAGTATGTATATCAAGTAGAATATATAGGTACATAGTACCAAGTAAAAACTGAAGTTGTTTTAGCAGTAGTATTAGTTGTAGTATTGTTCGTATTAGGATTAGTAGTATAATAGTAGTTGTAGTAGCAGTAATAACTGAGTTATCGTAGTAAAAGTAGTAGAAGTAATGGATATAGTAGAACTAATGTTAGTATGCCGTGGCTTAATGGTTGGTACGCAGGATTATTACGTCAAAGATATTAGGATCGATTTCCAGCCTAATGCCACCTGCACGAGTTACAGCCTCTTACAGAGTTTTGACAAATCCTTTGAGAGTATTTCATGTCATGCTCTCACCTTACCCGTTCGGAAGAAAATTGTAGGTCCACTGATTCCTGCCAATAACACGCACAAAGGAATGGTTGAGAGTTGTAAGTCACTATAGGCACTGGTTCTATACGAGCCGTCCGTCGCGCCACTTAATTTATATATATTTATCCAAGCGGCAGTAGTAGTAGAAGAAGTAGTAGGTATCTAGAGAAGAAGCAAGAATCACAATTAGAGGTGCCGTGCATAATAGTAATAAAACTAGAATTACTACTAGAAGTAATTCAGGTATGCATAGTATAGTAAAAGAGGTACAATCAATTAGGAATAGATACGAAAAGTAGTAGAAGTACCTAATTCATTAGGAGAATTATTAAAAATGGTTTCAAATATTAAAAAAAAAAGTAAAAGTATTATAATGATAAATAATTAAGTCCACACTTCGGCTTTAAAAGCTTGAACATTAAAAAAAAAAAACTTTTCACTCAATTAGTGTGACATGGCAATACTGAATCTAGCCCTGTAGTTATATAGCAATATAGCCAGCCATCAACTAACACCGCCATCAGCTATGTATCTCTAATGATTCAAGTGCCATCGCACGATTAGTTGGATGATGATGACGGTGTCGACCTCCCGGAAACTTGTCGGGCTCTTTTCTCCATTTCGTGCGAGAAGTACCTACTTCGTGGATCTCTGCATCGATTTTTTGCAGCGATAAAATTTGTGATTGAGTTGAAAATTGTTGTTCCTTTGTTTTTGTTTTTTCTTCATCCATTTATTTAGAGGAAATGCTGATGAAATGCATTTCACTTAAAAAAAAAACAAATATAGCTTACAATAATATTTTTTATAACCTTAATGCATTGAATGACACCTGAAAAGATATGTGTGGGAAGGTGATTTGTCGTTGAAGCTATGAAGACCAAAATAAAAAAAAAAGTCAATTATTCAACGCACGCCATCGAATGTTCATATTGTGGTGAATAATAAGTTTAGCATTTGGATGAGGATCTGACAGATGACACATTTTACGATTGGAATAATAAATTTTCAAATCGATTGTTGATGGACTCTGCATTATGTGAAGGGACGCTGCTGCTGACTGGCTGCAATACCTGACTGGTGCAGTGCAGTGCATGTGTTTAAGAATCATGACGTATTCTGTAAGTTTTATTGGAATTTAATTGCGAAAGGGTTTATCATAAATCATTTGAAAACGGTGGGAGATTTTTGTTCTCGAGAGCGTTAAGTGGAAGGATGAGCATATCAATATTTCGAGCATACTATTTTTATACCTACTTTAAAATGTGAAAGGAATATTAAGAAAAAACATGCATTATGCACGAAAGCTTATAATATTATGTGTCTGCTTATTTCTTGCACGTAATTTATCTCATTTTATCTGCGAAGGAAACATGGGAAATGTTTTAAAGGAATTTTTTAAGAAGAATTTTATTTTACATATTGGAAATTAACTGTATTAAATAAATTCGCATTTAAATTTTCTACTAAAAATAAAATTGTTCGATAGATACCATTGGTAGTAAATTGACTTCTGAATCTAGTCACAGATTATGGGCTTAAGTTCGAGTTCCGTGTCGGAGAAAAGTTTTTCAATTCAAATCGAGTTTATTAACACTAAACACTAAACAACCGGAGCCTGATTATTATTTTTAAAAAAATACAACTTAATAACATAAAATTTTGAACAAAATTAGTTTTTCCATTTTCTTTTCAAAATATTGGGTTTGAAAATTAATATTCTTCAATACTACATATATATATTCACTAAAACTAAAAAAAAAATATTTTATAAAATGACATTGTGGGTGTTGTCTTTGTTTTGTAATGATTTTTTTTCTGTTTCAATTCGACTTTTCAGTAAATTGCGTCTCCCACCTAAAAAAGGACACCTTTTTCTATTTTTTTATGACAAAAAAATGGTACCTGTCATAGAAATTTTTCAGTCAATAAATTAACAAAATCGGCCCACAACTTAAATGGTGAAAAAAAATTACGAAAAGCTCAAAAGATTTTGATTAAGTTTGTATGAAGAATGTATTAAAAAGATTGTGTGTAGGTTAAAAAAAAGTAGGTAGGATAATTTTCATTTTTTTTAAAGTTTGAATATTTTTTTTTAAATCTTAATAATTTGAAAATGAATCGGTCGATTTTTAGGCACTAAACTTGTCATGTCAGCAAGCTGTTTTTTTCTATATTATCAAGATTTAATAAAAATAAAATTAAAAAAAGAATATGTTTTAACCCAATATATCGGTAAATACAAGTGCTTAAAACTCGTTAAAAAAAGTCTTTTTTTCTTGGAAATTATACCTACTCCTACGATTTTGATAAAAAAAAATTATTTGAGCTAATATTAATCTGATCTATCATATTAGTTGAATTTTGAATAAATCCATTATTAACGGTATCTCTCATACATAGAACCATATTTTTTTTATTTTCAATTATTTTATTACCTATAAATGTTCAACCGATTTTAATTAAATTTTTCTTTCCAAAAGTTATATCGACTTTGAATGTTTTATTATTTATTTATATTTTCTTTTGTAAATTTATAACGTACTTGGTATTTTTAACCCGTGTAAAGTCGTGGTGGGACAGCTAGTACATTATTTTTGTTCTTAAAAAACGTTTACAAAATTCTATTTTACACATACATACATATACTATAAATATCTAAAAAAATTATTTTATAGATTTAAAAAAACCGCTCCAATAATTTTTAAGAATTTTTTGTCATAAATTAAGATTTTTTGTTAAAGTTTAGTTTGTTCTCAAAATTTGGTTGAATTTTTGAATTCTTATGGAATTTTCGAAATTTTCGACTAATTTATCTCGTTCGGTCTTAAAATTAAGCGTTTATTACCTACTTAAATTATTGTGGTGTTCCTTTTTGAAAATAATGATTATTCAACCTTGAATTCGAAAAAAGTCTATAAGTATATAACAAAATAAATAAACACTTCATAATGATTTTATTGTCTGTGGTTTTAAAATAAACAAAGTGTTACTTTTTTCTTCTTTGTTTATGATTCTTGGAACAATATAAGTATCCCTTAACACTTTTATAATAAAAGAATAAAAGAAATTAGATTTAGTTTGACAACAAAACAAAACGTAACAAAAAGATCATGCTGACTGGATGACTTCTTCGAATTTTATTATACTTTCCCTGTGATGGTATGTACGTATATTATACCCTTTTCGAATTTTATATTATCAATTGACACATTTATGAGTCGATGAAGATCCAAAACCTCAGGTTCATACAAGTTAATGTTAAACAATATTGGATTCATGCAGTCGCGGTGGCGGTGGCGGTCAGAACACATACAACTTGAATGTAAAACTGGTTTTAAATTAATGTTTATCAGGCGCAAAACCATGTTGGATATAGCTGAATCTCATAGTCAAACCTTGCCCTGAGGATTGGTGAGTTTTTTTTATTTTTAGGGAATATACCTATCCATACTAAATCCTGTACATCTATTTTGAAACCAGCCAGACAGTTTGAAAGACCAAGATTATATAGCTAGTCCTTTTAATCACAGTTATTAGCCGAATCAAGTCTACATGGATGATGATAATGTTCCATGTTATATGAAGTTGTGCGTTCACCTGAGCCGTTTTGTATAAACGCATGTCTGACAGCAGGTTACCATAATCTATGGAGTTCGAGTCGGTGGTGTAGCTTTCGCTTTCTATATAATACTGAGTGAGTGGATCTGTATAGCACAATGATTTATTAGAAAAATTGATTCTCCATGGCTAATGGTACATGCTGCTTGACTTGAAATTCTGTTTTTTTATTTTTTATTTTTAAGTAGACGAATTTTTATCTTTAATTACTGCGCATTGACATTTATGTGCTAAAACCAAAACATTTACTCAAACAATAAAATTTCCACCATCACATTAAGGAGATAGTAAAATACCTTGTTTTCGTCAAAGCATCATCTGAAATTCGGTAAATTAAAAACTGCACTTATAACTGAAATAAATTGTCTGCAGGTATGATAATCCAGTTAAGAGGAATCCAATGTGGATGGAAAACACTTTTACCAAACGTCTCAGAGCCAAATTTTTCTTGTTTTGCTTAATTTTTTTTAACGCATATAGTATAACTTCAAAGCGCACCTTACACGCAAGGTTGTCAGGTTTGAAAAAGTGGAATCGCCAAACAGAAAAATTAAATCGCCAAAAAATCGCGAAATTTAAAAATTTTGTATCCAAAAAATCCATCAAATTTAAAAATGAAATAAAATTTCGCCACTTGGAGTTTTTACATCAAAAAACCTTTTATTAAAAAAAAAAAACAAACAATTGCAATTAATACATTACCTAAATATAAGAAACTTTATCGGATCGTAACAATTATTAAAACAAAAACCTAAAAAAATAATGAAAATTCTTTTTAAGGAGTTTTTTTTTTTAATAATACAAACTCTATATACTACTGAAATACATCAGCCAAGTAGAAGACTTAGCACTATTTAATTGGACTTGTTGAATTATTGATTCAAAATAGCTTTTTACGGCCTTTAGTCCACAAAAATTTAGGCGTTTCGTCCCGGCGATCTCACTTGGACTCATCAGTTGACTAGTGAGGACCTTGTCAATACGCAATTTTTGATAAGTTCAGTCCATCTAACATAGATTTCATGACGAATATCTAGTGTGAACTATATCCAACAAGACTAGAATTCCTATTCCAATTTAATGACTAGGAATTCTAGTCTTGTTGGATATAGTTCACACTAGATATTCGTCATGAAATCTATGTTAGATGGACTGAACTTATCAAAAATTGCGTATTGACAAGGTCCTCACTAGTCAACTGATGAGTCCAAGTGAGATCGCCGGGACGAAACGCCTAAATTTTTGTGGACTAAAGGCCGTAAAAAGCTATTTTGAATCGAAAATTCTTTTGTTTACCGAGTCTATTTCAATAAGTTCAATATACCTACTGTTTTCATTGCTTCATCAATTTTGTCTTTTTCTATCACCTATTTGGCGATAAATCTGGCAAGCCTGCTTACACGAGGTCCTAAGAAACGAAGATACAAAAGATGATGTGTTGACGAAATGACTAACAAGACTTTCTCTATAAATTGAATTTAAATATATTTTACAAATTGCCCATCCCCGTAATTTCTTACTTTTGACCAAATGTTTAAATTAATAATTTTTTTAAGTATAGTTCTTCGAAAGAAAAACTTAATGCTATGAAGGCAACATTATTATTTTATAAACTTCTTTTCTATTACATTCACCATTTAAAAATAATAATATGTAATTTAAAAACCGATAGCTCGTACGAAAAAATATACTCTAAGCAATTTTATAGAAATCACTATAGTCTACATATTAAATTCTGAAAATGTTTTACAAAAACTTTATTTTTTAAAAAGTTAAATACAAAAAACGGCAATTTTAAGGACTAAGAAAAAAAAAAGTCAATGCTATTTTGTAGAAGACTGTATAGTTTATAAATCTTTAGTAGACCATTTTTGATAGTTCTTACCGTTTAAGAGATATACACTTATACAGGGAGTGCCTGTCGTTTTCCTTTTCATTCTGGCTTCATTTTCGACTTATAACGGTTTTTATGATTTTTATTCTTTTTTCCTTTAACTGGCTCTAACTTTGCTAAACTACAACCGATTTTTGAATTTTTTTTTATTTATTTAGAAGGAAAAGCTAAATAAAAATCTTTCATTGAATATAAGGGAATAATTGAAAAATACCACAGTCAAATCGGCAATTTTTTACAAAATTAATTTTAAATTAATGTATTTGTATTTGACAAAATTAATTAAAGAAATCAAACAATAATAAAATTAACAAACAGGTTAATAAATAAAGATACAAATATACAAATTAATAAATTAGTAAAAAACAAATAAATAAATAAAGTCCCTTTTAAAAAATTAAAAATATATCACAGAAAAAAAAAAAAGTTTCTATAATGAATAAACGCATATAAAAAGAAACAAGTTTTGTAAACATAATATTATAAAGCTAGATTTGAGATGAGGTAGTTTATAGGTGAACTACAGGAAAAACGGATATATTTTCGACAATTAACAATTCAATGTGAATTTTGTCCAGGAATTTTTTTTTTACTAAGTTATGTTTGTTTTATGTCAGTCCTACTGAACTGACTCGTCCTCTATCCAGCTTCCCTTAAAAAAAAGGAACTTTGCTGATGTTCTTGATCCGGCCCTGTTTGTTCATTTTAATTAATTTAATACTATTCGGTGTTTTTATTTTTTGGAGTTCAAAAATATCCAACAAATTAAATGCACATATACAAGGTATAAACTAAGCCCATACATTAAACTTAAAATAATTAAACATATTAACTTTTTCATACATATCATTATTTCTGCACTTTCCCATGGCAATTCAAACATAAAAACAATTAAGTATTTTTTTATTCTAAAAGGCCAAATGTCATTTGAATAAAATATGTATAGAAAGAAAAGAAGAATTTTTTTTTTATTTAAAAAAAGACATTTCAACATGTTCCTCGTTTTTTATACCATCTCACGTTTTTGGTTTGTCATGCTTATAATTCCCATATTGAATGTTCCATCATGGTGTTAACTACTCATCGCTCATTCGAAACAAGTTAAATTTATGTTAATTCATAACAAGTCGCCCTGAGCTCTTGCTTATTGGCACGTCTTATTAGCTCCACCACCACCGTCAGCAGACTTCTATAAACTTCATGCAAAATAAATTGATTTATGATAAAACTCATTACGTTCTTGCCAAAACACCTGCTTCTTGACTTGACACTACATATCTATATATAGTTAGGGTACGAATATAATATGAGTTCTGTGTTGATAGCTTTGGAACTTCGACCCAATCAGATAAATGTGTAGAAGTTGTAGTTACCAACTTCAAATTGCAAAGTTCACGGCTCATTCCGAACATTCGTTCTGTCACTTTGTCTGGCCCATCAAACACCTATACATGACTAATGTGCCACCTGCTGGGGTATACGAGCAGTATAGGTATTAAATGATGGAGGGAGAGGCAAAGGGGTAGGTATATAGATTCAAAGCTGACTTGGCAAACAAATCTACCAACGCTTCACGCCAAAATGCAAATAATTTACTTCGCGACGTTTGTCAACCACACCACGATGACTATACTCACAACTGTCAGTCAATGGAACTTTATTGAGTTTGTTGGTTGGTTTTCTTGGAATCCACACCAGCACTGGCTCGAAAGAGTCGAGACTGAGACTTGGATATACTTGGATTTGGATTGCCAGAGACCAATGCTAACGTCTACCCGTCCCGAATGAAGACATCGAAATTTATTCGCTTAGACTCAAAACGACACCGAGTCGTAATATTTTTGCAGAAATAACGCAATAATTTCTCGGAGTCAAACAGCCAAGCCAACTCATGTGGCTTGGAAGAAGAAATCCGCAAAAAAAATCCTTGTTGAGCTTCAGCGAGTTGAGACCTCTTTTTTTCATTGCGCGCGGCAGGCAGAGCAGAGGAGTAACCGCACCGCACAAAACGAAGCCATTTGAGAACCGAGATAAGGTACAAAATAAATAAAAGAAACGGCATCTTGTACACCTTAAACGGTGACAATAACTCACCGCAGACACCGAAAGTCTGCAAGTGGTCTGCTTTGGCTTTGGTTTGGTGTATATGCAAATCACCTGGGCGAAGAACACCTTTTGACCGCGCTTAAGTGTCATCTCGTCGTCGTTGTCGTCGTTCGCATTGCATATTGGCGGCTTGACGCGACGGAAACATATATATACAGACCATTGGGGATCATAATTTCGTTGCCGCCGCCGCCGCTGATACACCGCACCGCAACCGCTCCAAGTCGCGATTGTTTTGTGGGATGTTAAATGTTAGCCATACGCTTCATGAACAATGGGCTTTAAGACTGGGCTTGATTTTTGGACTTTGTGGTTTTTTGGATTTTTACTTACAGTATAGGTTGATTCGGTTATTCCTAAAGGCAAGTTAAGTATTGATAAAAAAATTAAAACTGCACAGTGCACACGTCATATCGGCATTATAGACAGAGTATGAATCTAACTTTTTGCAGGTAATGTGGATAATTGGAGTTTGCAGGTAGATCTCCAATCCGTATACCTACAGTAAAAATATATTTCGTAAAATGTTTGCTTTGGGATTTATTTTAAAACATATATTGAAGACAGTGCCAATTTATAACAGTTTTTGTTTTTAAAGGTATAGTTACCTGTAATACGGCCCTACAGGGCCTATGGATACACTTCATAGCACCCAGATTTTTTTTTTTTAAGTCGGGCGAAGCGCGTTAATATACAATTACCTTTAATGGTGTTAAACTCTTATAACTGGGTTAAAAATTGCTATTTCTTTATTCTCATCGAATTTTCTTCCAAAAATGTATGGGAGGACTGCTTTATATCAAAGGCGTAGGCTCCACCTGAAAGAATTCTACTACAATGATCCTAGTGATCTGGCAAATCATGACATTAGTTGTCTCGCGCGTTTCGTAAGAATGCTGTAAGTGGTTCAACGAGTAGGAAGAGAGTTTCATATATTCTTGTGGTATAACAATGGACCAACTTATGGTCTAAGTGAGTCAAGCGTCTCTGACAGCCACTGTTGTTATAACAACAGTTATAACAGTTTTTCGTCAATGCTGAAACACGGAAATTTCTTCCATGTGATTTTTATCAAAATATTCCAATCTCAAGGGGTTATCTATACAACGAAAGCAACTCCATACGACTAATGCTAGACGATTATTAATTTAACATCAAAGTCTAACTCTGCCCTCTTTTACTTGTTGTTTTTCAAATCAAAATTACAAAGAAAATCGCGAAAAAAACAATGAAAGGCAACAATGTGTGTTGTGACGCTTGGTTGGTTTAAAGGACACATATAGGAAAAGAACTCATCTATCACCACATAAACTGACAACCAAATTGGGAGAGTTCCAGTCTTGGTCATGGGATATAGGTATGTATATTATTGCAGACGAAAATTGACACCATCACTTATCATTATGCTGGGTTTGAGCGGGGCGGCGGAAAGGCGTGGTGGTGGCGCAGAAAACATCCCACACACATGCTCCGGACGGACGGACATCATGCAAAGCACCATTAATGCCCTCCCACTGGCTATATATGTATATGTACGTTGCATTATGCAAAAACCACGAAGAGACCACGAGTTGAATAGTGCACCACCACCAGTCTCCAGAATTCAAATCACAGAACTCTCAGAGCAAATTCAGTAAGAAATAAAAAAAAAATTTGAAATGAATGAGTTTTAATGTGACCATTGGGCGCAGGCGTGTAGGCGTCATACTATATGGAGCTAGTAGAGTCTGCCACCACTGGTATAATCCGAAAATTGGTCTGAAAATTTAAAATTACGTGAGTGCTCCAAGAAGTTGTTTATTGTCTGAAACGTGACTTTCGCATATGGAGACAGAGAATGTATAAGACCCTAAAAGTAAATAATGTCCCATTTGCTTCAAAGTCTTAAATCTGCACGTTCAAGACATCATACATAAAGAAGAGAGGGTACATACACTAAAATCTTCTTTTACTACATTATCCGAAAGGATATGTGAAACCTGAGATGTTTAGCGTTAATTTGGCACGACTTTAATGGGTGATATGACACTCGCCTTGATCTTCGGGATTTGAATTTTTTAAAAGAGAACGAAAGTCGCAGCAGTCAAATGTTCCTGATGTACATTTTACAATTCCATATTCCTGTATTAAAAAAAAAATAATTTTCGTGACTCAAAGTTTTTTATGGGTTTAATTTATCAGTTTTCTGATTTGAAGCTGTGGCTTTTGGCAAAGACCTAAGGCAAAAAAATGTCGAAACCCTTTTTTCGTAAAACGATTTTTTTGGGAAAATCCTTAAGTATTAATAAAGTGACTTTGATTATTACTGTATAAAGTTTAATCAAAATCCTTACACCTGTTTTCGAGAAAAATTAAAAGAAAACGGAATTGTTGTATGACAGTTTTGACGCAGATATTGGTATACATATCGTCAAATATGCAATCTTCCTACTTGCACAAAAACTGTTTGCTCAACGTCAGTCATTTTCTTGCCAACGCATTTGACGTTTACGAAACGAACACGTTCTTTGACTTTTCAATATTGTTGTCGTCTACAAATTTTGTTTACTCCAGGGGGCTTGTTATGTAAAACGATAATCGTAACTAATACCTCGTATATTCGTTAAATTGCTATTACGAGAAACGAGAATTGTAGTAGAAAAAACGAAACTCGTATTTTATTTGCGATTATGAGCAACGATATGTACTCATAAATAAAAATGAAACTCGTTTTAAATTAACGAGTGACATTTGCTTTCGTTTGGCTTTCGTTTTTGATTTGTATTCAGAATTCAAAAACATTTTCTTCGAGTAATGCAGATAAAATTTTATAAACACTAGTATTTTGACATTTGCTAATAGGTGTGAAGTTTGTTGTGCTTTAAGAAAATATTACTTTTCAAATTTTGTTGGCAACATTTCCTTGACTGCATTTTCGTTTCTCATAGTCGCTTTACACCGTGACTATCGTTTCCCTAGCTTTCGTTTTTTCTGCTATTCGTTTCGTATTTCATAATAAGGGCCCAGAGTTGCACCATCCACCACAAATGATGATACATCGAACAATTGACTTTATGTTTATAGCAAACTACGTTATCGAAAATAATGCTTTTGCAAACAAAATTTCGTTTTAGGTTTTTTCGAACAGTTTTCGTTTAAGAACATCTTGCAGTTACATTTTTGGCGCAAATGACGTTTTTGAAAACGGCCATTGTAAAATAATTTTTTGATTAAAATTGATTTTGATTTTTTTTTTACACCAAACCAATGCTTGTTTTTTAGAGGAAGACAAAAATATTAAATGATTCCAAGGTAAGTATTTACAAAAAAGTGAATGTCATTCCAAAAATATAGCTCACTATTAAAATTAATTAATTAAAATTTTATGACTCCTATACTTTAGAACATAATATCGCTATAGGTATACTCTTCTTTCTTTCGTTGGTCATTTGATTGTAACAATGCTCTCGCTGATGCAACAAGACCACAAGCCTACTTTTCTTATGGGAGCTAAGCTGTGACTGGCGATTTGAGCTGCGATCTTAGTAAAGAAAATCGTCGCTTTTATTTAAGAAACTCTTATATCGAGGATAGACTTTGAATATTTAATAATAAAATTTATTAACTAAAAACAAATATAATAACCACGTTTATAAGGATTTTGAATAATCAATTGATAGTTGATAAATATGGAAATCGATATTTACTTAGACCAACCCATTTGAATCAATAATTCAATAAAAAATGACTCCCAAAAAACCTATAAGAATAGAAATAAAAATAACAAACTATATATTTAGCTGACAAAGTGTAGATAGTTTTTTTTTTAAAGTTGTTTGAGCTGTTTCAAGTTTTCAATAAAAAATCAGCTGTTCCCAGGCTTAAAGATAAAACATAAAAACAAATTAATTACATATAATATATTTAACGATTGTCTATACATTTGTTGGCCCTGCCTTAAAATTTGATAGGATCTATGTAGCATGGCCCCAACTTTAGCTATAGCACGCAATATGTGATTATTCATCTTAAAAACATCCATCTACGTACACCCATTGCCATGCTTTTACATCGCACATCAAGTTTTGCAAAGTTTTTTTTTGATATAACCGTTCGATTGCGGCTTATTAGCCGAGCTTGTGTAACTTTGGAAGATCACGATTTCGTATATACGACATTTATTTTGCGACTTAAAATTTATATCATTTTTAAGCAAATAATGTGAATTTGTTTAGTCAAAGTTTGACCAAAATTAAATTATTTTTATTATTATTTATTGTTCCTAGATGGTTACCCTGATTTTTTGAAAAAAAATAAACCTTTAAAAAAAACTCAAAACTTAAAAAAATGTAGGTATTCTTCTCAAATACCTATTATATCATTTATGCCTCATTTCTACTTGAAAACACACAGGGCATACAATTTCGCCAGCTTTCGTAGCTTTTCATGGAACTACATTTAAAATTTTTATACTTATCAATCTTATCATAGAATGGAAAGAAATTCGTTCTAATATCCTATAAATATGTATGTGGACAGGTATATAGAAAATTGTCAATTTATTACAGTTAATAAAAACGTGTTTTTTTTTTTGCAAGCCCCGTGGTCGTTATTTTGTGGAATTCCACCTGGGCTTGAAAAAAACACGCCTAATACAACGGTTTATCACCATTAAAAGAGGGTTTGCATTAACGCGCTTTGTGCGATCTGAAACGAAATTCTGTGTGCCCAGTTATTCCTACCGGGGTATGGTCCTAGTCCTGGAGCTGCGAGGCCGCATAAACGGTGGGTACCTTTATAGACAAAATTTCTTAAATCAATTCCTTAAAAAAAAATCGTAATAGATTATTCATTGCGTGCGTGTCGGTTCGGTTCAAAATTTCTTCTCCTTTTCTCAAGACTTTACAATTATATAGAATTTCTTATTAAAACACATGACGGGTAAAATTCACCTTTAAGGTGAGTTTACCTATTTATATGCAGCAGATTGACCTCTGCCTGCCTCACTGTCCGTTGCTGTTGCACCTAACTGCAAGTGTTTAAAAAAAAAAAAAATTCAATTTTATCTGATGCTGTATCCTATATTATGTTTTTGATGCTGTGATTTAGAAGGTAGGGTGCCATCTCAGTAGATATCAGTAATTATGTAACTGAGTATCCCCTGCTGCGGCAGACTTGTGACAAACGCAAAGTTGGCTCCGGTATTTGTCATTGCACCTGTAGGATGTAAAAAATACAAAAAAAAAGTATGTTTGAGTTTTATTTTCTTAGAAACGTTTTACCCTAAAAATAACGAATGACAGTGAGGACGACTAACACACACACAAACACATCAAGCCTTGCAAAAAAGGACTCCATATTGTAACTTATATAGAGCAACCTTCTGTGAGATAAGAGATAAGACATGACATAACCAGAACAATTACTGGAATTTTTATTGCTGGGGTTTTTCGTGTTTCTCACTTTGAGAAATTTATTTAACTGCATCGTAATGGGGTAGGTATGTATCTTGTTTTTTTTTTTTTTTATTTTTTTGTTAGTGTTTTGTGCATGAGTTATCTTCTGACCCGCATAAACGTATATTTACATACATACATATACTGTAAGTGTATAGCTATACCAGGAAGATCCTTACTTTGTTTTAAATATTGTGCCACACAATATCCTTTTTTCGAAGGATTTCACGTTTGCTTCTCATAAATTATTTTTTATGATATTCACTCCGTGTCAAGTTGTGTGAACCAGAAACGTAAAGCTGGTGTATATAATGGCGTGCGATCAGTGGCGAAATAAATAATAAGCACAGTAAGTGTGTGCTTAGGGCCCACTTAGTTCATCCGGGGGCGCAAGGTTTTAACAAACTATTTTTTTTTTTTTTTAATAAATTCGATATCATCATTATAATCCAATACAACAAATAGTCGCTGTTAACAAATTGCTATACCTATACGAACCTTAAAGCTAACCATAAAAAAATCTATATTCGCTATATTGTACAAGAAAAAAAGACTGACGAAAAAAGATTAAAAATTATTTGAAAATTATAGGGGGTTATAAGAGTTCCAAGAACTTTTTTTATTTTTTTAAATCCAGACATTTTTCCAAACTAAATTTTGGTCCTATAGGAAAAAATACCAAATTTCTCTGACAATGTTTCTAGAATATTTGGATTTGTTCTCAAAAAGTTTTCTGTCACTTTTTTTATTTCCTCAAAAGAAACAAAATTTTTGGCCTTTCTTGTTAGACAAAAAAGAGCCAGTTAAATTCTTTTGAACCCACGAAGCGGCCTACCCAAGGTACTTAATATCCAAATAATCGCGTCGGGCATGTCAACATAGACAGGTTGTATAAAATTTAGATAAACTTAGGTATACAAAAAATGATAACGCACTGCTACCCGAATATAATATTCTGGTTAATTTCAATTTCGCTTTCTGCCTTTTTTGACATACCATTTTTAATATTTTTGACTTATTTTTAATTTGGCGTTTTTTCCTTAAGAATATTTTCCAGCGTAATTTCCGGGAGTGGGCCTCATGATATTACTATGTTTGGGCCCCTTAGTGACTTACTCCACCACTGCTTTGGATTGTGGACACGCGCGAGAGTTGATCCTTTTTTCTCTTAACATACGTTTGTAACACTTAAGTGATATTTATTGTGTAATTATGGTCGTTTTTGTTATTGCTGCGCAAAACTCTTATTTATTTATTATATCTAGTATATATGCATGTTTTTTTTTTCTGTTTATTTCTTGAACCTTATGTTCATGGTTATAATAATATAGGTACCTTTCTATATTTTTGAATAAAACGGTGACGTGACTTTTGAAGGAAATTGAGAGGAAATACATTCAGCAAAACATCAGTGCGTGGTCCTTTGAGTTTATCCTAAGAAAATAATATAATATACTTATCCTCGAGGTTAATTGAAGGTGAAGAGATCAAGGCATGTCCGCGTTCGTATGATGATAATGATGATTTGAGATGCAATATATAGACACACTGGAGTTATTATGTTCCTAGGTATAAGGTATTCTTTGAAGTTAATTGCTGAAAAAATATAGGTACCTTAACGAAAAAGGATAAATATGAGAAAAAAAACCTTTAGAAATCCCTTCGTTTTTCAGCCGTGTTATGATTTTCAATGTTTGTATAGTTGGTATAATTAAACGTAAATATAAACTCAAAGAAAACTCCGACAAACGTGTTAAGATTGACACTTCCGTTTGCTGATGAACGTTTGTTTATGTTAGATGGTTCAGTAATTGATTCTTTTAATATGGCTTATATTATAGGAACAAGTTGGGTCCAACCATTTTTGAAAAATTATTGAAAAATTCGTATGTTATTTTCCTGACAAAAAGCAAGATTGTGATTGTGGCCACATCAGAAAGCATGAGCTTGTTCCTAATTAAAAAAAATCAGACATCGTCATCAAAATAGTATTCTTGTGATACTGTTTTTCTTGTCTGATTAGGCTATTGTCATCATGACAGTCTGGCCTCTGAATAAGTCAGATCTGCTGAACCCCATTTTGCTCATTATATATGATGGGTACTGATTGAGTTGTGAATTGCTCCCCTTATAATTGATATCCTTTTATGTTAAAAAAAATCGATTTCTAATGTAGTCGCCTGTAAAGGAAAAAAATGTAAACAAATAAATTAATGTTCAGTTCTTTAAGTTTAGATTGAAAAAAAAAATAAATACCGTTGGAACTTTACCGCCCTCTATCTTTTCACTCAGTACCTACCTAAGATACTTTCCTGTTTAACTAAAATCAAAATAAATAATTTTTTGAGAGAAATAATTAATGGGAAGCACTGAAAATTGAGAAAACGCTAATTTTTGCCTACTCTATAATAAAGAAAGGAAAAGTATTGCTTGCTTAAAAATAAAAAAAATTTAAATCAAAGATGTTAAAAATTAAAATATATATTTTTGAATATTTATTATTAAAAAGAACTATAATTTGTGTGACGTAACTCTTGTAGTTTGCTTGATCTTTTTTTCAAACAGATCGTTATAATGTCAATAATTACACAAATATTTATCCAGCTGATTTACTATCAATTGAAGAATTATTTAATCTCACTGCCGCCGTCTTCAACCCGAGCTATAAAAAAAGCTCCATCAACACGCTCTGTAATAGAACCGATCACTATTATAAAGTTCATAGAAGCCAGTAGCTATACCTACATCATACAGCGTATTGCATGATGATGATGACTCGTCGTCATCGGTCGCCCGGATGGTAAAGATATACCTCCAATGGAACATCAGGGAACATTGTTCGTCGGTCGGTCATGATAGACATTCTTGCAGCTAAAAGATTAAGCCAAAATTTATGGGAAATCGTTGGGCATCTTTCTTGTAAAATCTCCCCCGCCCCTGCCCTGCACCTAACCCGCACATCAAACCCGGTGTAGCGCGATTAAACAATGCCGAACCAATAATTAACTTTAAATAATAATTAACTATAATTGAAGGCAGGAATAATGAAATAAAGTTGAGAATCCATCACATCAATCACAATAAATGCCCAGATAAATCTGGACTCGTAGGTCGTTCGTTTATTATTATGTGGGTATATATTGTAAGTTGGAGCAGCTCATCCAACCATCAACCATCCACGTAACGTTGCAAATCAACTGATGGCGCTGTGCGCAATGATGTTTCAAGAAAATAAGCCCTCTGCGCTCCTCAGATGTATACGTAATGTAGGTACAGCTGATGTAGCAGCAGAAGGTTTCATGATTTCATGTCAATCACGAATTGAGTTCCATTGTGTTGGGTGATAAGGGGGGTATGAGGAGTCTCCTGCCCCATCATCAGCTACTGCTTCAATTTCCGAGGCATTCAGTGTTGATCGTCCGCCGCATTTGGAAGAGTTGTGCGCTTATCTTGTGATTTATTTGATTGCGGGAGCTCAAAAAATCGGAGGATTAAGCCAGCAAAATGGCTAACAAGGGACTTACTTCGAATCGCTGTTGCTTATTGAGTTTGGAGCATCATTGCAGAGGTAACTCACGGCTGGCCACAGGCAGGGATTCGAAATGAAATTAAAAGCCATTTTGCCTATCAACCAGTGTTTGTTTTGTAGGTTTGGAAGCGGGATCAAGTGGTCGTTTGATTCTAATAAACTGAAATAAAACTGAGATCTTGCGGATGCCTTGGGTGGAATGAAATTGATGGCATGACCAATGATAATGCGGACGCGATGATCAGTCAATCGGGTCATTGTGATGAATGAATATTTAAAGATTCAGAGTATTTCAAAAAAAGAAGATTCATGTTGGTAATAATTAACCATTGTGGACAGGAGTTATAATACTATAGGCTGTAAGACGTTATTTACTGTTGATAATTAATATACACGTTTTTATGGACTTCTTAATATGCACCTATAGAAATTCAAAAATGTGTGTGACCAGCTCTTTCCACAAATTCAATAAAATTTAATAAATCATCAATCAAGCTGCAATGCTATAGTTATTTTTATTTTAAACTTTGTCTCAATCTTCACTTCTTATATAAATATTATTCCCAACATCCATATATCCAATTATAAATTTCGACCACATGTTCTCCACGAAGAACATTAACATACGTAAATCTAAAAAAAAAAAAAAAAACAAAAAAAATTATTTGCCTGGTTAAACATTATCCCAACATGTCCTGGCCTCCATAAATGAACGAACACTGAACTGAAAAAACAGTGGAGACCTAATTTCATTCCCTCTGGCTATGAACCAACTGATTTGGCTGGCTTTCTTATTCGTCCTGAACCAGGTCGATATCGATATAGTCGCTTGATGATGCATATGTATGTATGCTGCAACATTGCTCGTGAATAAAACTTCCCCGCACACACAAAAATTATATTAATTAAATAAAAAAAAAAAAAACGAAAATAAAAATGTTTTGCAAAACAAAAATTATGTTTCTCAATTCCGCTGCTGCATAACAGCAGCATAATAATTATTGTCCCATTCACAAATTCCAGGTACGCATTTATTGTTCGACACGATTCTGGCCGAAGGGCTTCCTCACGTCTTCTTGGCCCCGTCCACAAGGAAGATTCATGTGCATCACTATATGGATGGCCGAATCGAACGGTCGATTGTGAGGTTTCTGATGGTAGTTTTTTCTTGGATATGCATATGTTGTTGTTGTTGTTGTTTTGACTTTTCTTCATATGAACGACAAAACTTTGTTTATGGTAATTAGCCTCCAAAAATCGGTAATTACCAATGAGGCCAACTCGATGAGCACACTCTAAGAACTTGAAGATTGCTCCAAACCGAACATGACATATGGACGGTCATCGCATACCTATCGTCCAGGACGACAACAACTATACTTCGTACAACCCAAAAACGGGTTCGAATAAATTAGACATGCATTCGAATTATCATTCCATTGCGCACTTAAGCGAGCGATTACCAAGCAAACTAATGTTATGTCTGGTGCGGCTCCAGCATTCCACGGAGGACGTACAATCGCTATACCTCTGGTTCAAATTGGTCAGTGTGATGAGAATCGCCAGCAACACTAATGGAGGGAATCTACGAGTTGTCACGATTCGCATTCGTCATTAAATAAGATTTGGAAATGTCAATACCATAGACACGCACCCATACATACAAATAAACTAAAACTCAATGGTTTAGGTCTACTCAACTACTTAGGGTAACCTAAATTGACGGAATTAGGTAGGTATCATATTATTTTAAAACTAATTTTTTTTTTTTAAATAGTAGTATCAATAAAAGATAATCATTAATCATCCTTATAAATAAACTTAAATGAAACATGATTAATATTTATCCAGTGATTTATGTGCAAAATCTTATTAATAAAATCAAAACTAAAGTTAATTCATGTTGATGAGTCATCTCTAAAACTTAAATAAATTATCTTTAATTAGTGAGTTAAGTGCGAAATATTATCAATAAAATCGATGTTGAAGTTAATTCATGTTTATTATTCATCACTATTAATAAACTTAAGTGAAACATGAATCATTTTTAATCAGTGAGTTAAATGCGAAACCTTGTAACAAAAATTGAAGTTGCGTTACCAAGTAATTAAATGTAAAATAGGTAAGATATTTTTCGATCAGTATAACCTATGTTATATAGGTACAAGCTTAATTGAGAAAATAATGTACCTAATGCACAGTTTGCGATAAAGTGTATAATAATACTCTTCGGCGACATCAAAGTTCTTGTTGAATGTAGTAGATTTTCATTAAAATTAGTTGGGTATACTTATCGAAAATGAGTAGTTAGTTAACTATTAATAAGATACTTTGATCCGTGAATTAATTTTTGACCTAAATGTTCTAGCACAGATACTAAGTAAAGCTCTACTATAGTAACTCTATTATTTGTGGTTCTAGTTTATTTGTGAATTAGAAGATAATTAAGCAGTTTTTATTAATAGGTTCTGATTGTTTTAATCTTGTAACGTATTGTGTTGTGAATTTTTAATCTTTTAAAATTAAGCTATTGTTAAAAATGAAACACATCTTAATTGGCCGAAAATGTATATGAAAGATGAAATAAACATATACAGCCAGGTTCTACATTTCACTTTCACTCGAAATAGAATTGAAATCAATTGAAATTAGATTGACTTCAATTTCATTTCGAGTGAAAGTGAAATGTAGAACCTGGCTGATAAATAACAAAAAATTCAACTAACAAATCTCGATGGCAACCCTATAAAGAAGTGCTTTATTTTTGTTGCAAAAGGTGTGAATTGGGGGCATCTAATTAACACTAATGAGATGCGCATATTGGGATTCAATTCTTGGCCAGGATGTTTGCATATAGATTTGTCTGTCCGCACAAAGCTGATAAGTAACAAACATCTATCATTGGTGCGGTACCAGCCAGCAGCGTGGTATACGTATATTTATGTTAGGCGCAGAGGCACTGAAGTGTGAATTGGACGTGCTGTCAGACTGTTTTTAATGATTTGCAAACAAACGAAGAGATTCGCGCGAGATCCATGGGCATGTCGTAGATTCGTCACTCTTAAAACCGATCAGGTGCTAAAATAAGTTTAAGCAAACATTCATTGAAGGCCCGTCTTTCCCACACATAAGACCAACCAGAAACAAATTCAATTAGTATGTGACATTGTATACTGAAGTAAGCACCTCATCATGATGGTAATGGTATAAACTCTAATGGCATTCCACACTCCTATGATGGGAATCGTAAGCTCCTTTTAAGGTATTTCTCATATAATCTACCAAAAGTATCTGAATTTATATAGTTGGTGTGTGGCAGGGGCTGGGATGGGACCACCTGTTCTGTTTTCTTCCTTAGAATGAAATTTGGAAGAGAAATGAAATTGTAATTGAAATGCCTTCACATATCATCTCATCATATGGGACATGATGATGTCATGAAGAACTGCTTTTAACTGATTTCATAATGATTACTGTTGACGACACACACATCAGCATCACGTTAAGTGCAAACGAAGGAAAGGATCCTTTTCAATTTTATTGCAATGAATATAGTTACAGGATGCTGTCGTCATCGTCAGTGGGTGCAATCTAATCAGATTAACTTGATGTGTGAATAGCTGTTGCTTTCATAACAAATTATTTATAGGTTGAAAAAGGTGTGTAGGTATAAGTATAGATGTGAGCTTACTTTATGTGTAAGTTTTAATGCCCTTAAAAGCATTAATTTGTGCTTGATAATATTTGAAAAAATTTGGGAATTTTTGGAAAAAATTTAGGTATTAGTATAGTAGAATCTCAGAAAGATGAACGGTTCTATAAGATGAACAGTTCGGAAAGATGAACGAAATATTTTCATCCTTCAGTGCTCGAGAAGATGAACGAGTGCAATTTTGTACTCGAAAAGATGAACGCTTTATTCCCAACTAAATTTATTACTTTTTCTTTGCCTTCAATTTCTTGAATTATATATTTTTGTAACGTTATTCATATTATTATAACGATACGTTTGGGCTTGTTTTAACTTGTTATGTAAATAACATTTAATTTTTTTTATATAAACTTTAACCAAATATTGATTCTCGAAAAGATGAACAATTTGAAAAGATGAACGGGCCCTGTTTTATATCTGTTCATCTTTTCGAGATTCTACTGTAGTTTGGGACTGTTTCATAAAAATTGATAGTGTGGCGGTGACAGATTTTTTTAAATTGAAAATTATTGTAACATTTTTGTCCCATATACATTTTAACGTGGAATATTTGGTAAAAATGTAATATTTTGTACAAAGTGGAATATTTTGTAAAATTGCGAAGAAAATATATCAAGTTCTCAAAACGTATTAAAATTGTCTTTACAAGTCGGTATGGGTGAGTGTTATATGTACATACATTTGAATCAATTGAGTTAATCGCAAAATACTGCAGTAAAAAATGATCAGTTTTCCACTAAAATCTTGATAGCAAGATTTTGAAATTTTTTAAAGATGGCCAGTAAATTTCGATAGGATTGTGTTAGATTTATATCGATAGAATTTACCTAAAATACCAGAGATAAAAGTAAAAACACGACAGGTCCTTTTGATTATAAGAAAGAGAAGAAGGTATTTATTATGTAAATGTCAAGTTAACAAATGTCATTTGTTTTATTGGGCACGTTCAATTAACTTTCCAATACTCTCCCTTAATTGAAATGCTATTCTAATTCAAAATTCAATTTCTTAGTAGATATCTATAAATAAAATTCATAATTTTTTCAAACTATTTTTAATTCTATTGACTCCATTTTAATTAATTCGTTTTATTGGCAGAAGGCCATTAGTAAATTATTTTCAATTAAAACCAAAAATACTTGAGAAAACCTCTAACTTGCGACCAGAAGTTGGTTTGGTCAAAATATCAGCTGGCATCTTATTAGTTGGCAAATGAGTAAGTTTAATCAAACCCTTTTTGACGTTTTGGTGCACGAACTTTTCTTTGACATCAACGTGCTTTGTTCGTGCAGAGTATGCATTGTTGGTCGCCAGCTTAACTGCACTAATGTTGTCGCAAAACAATTCAATTGACCCAGGTGAGTTTATAAAGAGTTCCTTTTCAAGCATTTTTAGCCAAATGCATTCTTGTATTGCTGCTGTCATAGACATAAACTCTGCCTCTGTTGTTGAGATTGCGATGGTTCTCTGTTGTTTGGTGCACCACGAAATTGCACCACCTTGCATGGTGAACACATAACCAGTAGTTGATCGTCGCTCGTCTTCATCACTGGCCCAATCGGCATCGCAATAGCCTTTGAGTTGTGTTTGAGAATTGTTGTATGTTATCTTCTTGTCAAGCGTCCCTTTGAGATAACGTAATATCCGCTTCGCAGCACCCCAGTGTGCTCTGCCAGGATTATTGGTATAGCGACTTAAAACGTTGACCGGAAAACAGATATCAGGTCTTGAGACTTGCACGCAAAATTGCAGAGCGCCAACCAGTTGTCGATATGGTACGTCCTTCATTTGGTTTTTCTCATCATCGTTGCTCGGACACATTTTGGCAGATATTTTCTGATTGATATCCATGGGTGCAACCGTTGGATTGCAGTCGCTCATGTTAAAACGAGATAAAATATCTTTTATGTATTGTGTTTGATCAAGAGAAATCGTACCTGTTTTCCTGTTTCTTGTTACGCGGACTCCCAAGACGGATGATATCTCTCCCATGTCTTTCATCCTGAATTGCTTGAAGAGAACATCGGTTAGCTTCTGTTCCAGCCCGTCATCATTGCTGAATATTAAGATGTCATCCACGTAAATGGCTACGATGAACAATCGAGAACCTTCGATTAGATAATATACGCATTGATCTGTCGACGAACGCTTTAGCCCAAAATCCAAAAGAACTTGGTTCAGAGTACAGTTCCAAACACGACTCGATTGTTTGAGTCCGTAGATTGACTTCACCAGCTTACAACAGCGATCGGTTCCATCGGAAAAACCTTCCGGCTGCGACATGAAAATCTCCTCTTCCAGCTTGCCATGGAGGAACGCTGTCACAACATCCAGTTGACGGATGTTTAAATCAAATTTAGCTGCAATCGCCATCAAGTACCGAATTGTTGTAAAGCGAACTACCGGGGAGAACGTTTCATGGTAGTCCACACCTTCGACTTGAGTAAAGCCTTTGGCCACCAACCTCGCTTTGTATCGGACGACTTTACCTTGGGTATCACGCTTTGATTTATATACCCACTTACATTTAATCGGTGATTTTCCTGGGGGAAGCTGCACTAGCTTCCAGGTTTTATTTTGTTGAAGTGATTCAAATTCATCTCTCATCGCACTTTTCCACGAATCGGCGTTCTCACTCGCAATGGCTTGATTGAATGTTGACGGATCACTCACAAAAAAGGCGAAAGCAAAACTGGCGTAATCTGGCGTTGGTTTCCCTTGATTTCGAGATGATTTCTGGCGAGGTACGACATCTTGGAGCAACTCCTCCCCATCACTTGCCTCACTTGGTTGCCACATGCTGCCATTGCTGTCATCAGTAAGTGAAGTAAATGAATCATCGACTGGTTGTTGATGGGATGAATCAACAGCTTCCAAATCACTCTGGGTTGTAGGTGAACTTGTAATTTGCGGATCATTTCTTGATTGAAGATCATCACGAGAGATATCCTCCTCTGATTCGCAAATCTCATCTTTTTCACCTTCGGAATAATCCAACAAAAAACGATTAGTTTTATCAGATTCGAAACCAATTACCTGATTAATGCCACTTGACTCCAAGAACGTTACGTCTCTGCTTATGACAACTGAGTTAGACTGGGTGTTGTAAAGTCTGTATGCTTTTGCATCTGCAGCATATCCAATGAAAACACATTCTATGGATTTGCTGTCCAATTTTTCCCGCTTCACAGCTGGTACGTGAGCAAAAGCTCGACATCCAAAAACCTTAAGCATCGACAAATTTGGTTTTTGATTCGTCCAGATTTCTTCAGGTGACTTCTCTCCAGTTCCTTTACATGGGATTCGATTGATAAGATAAGCTGCCGTCATTGCAGCTTCTGCCCAAAACGTCTTTGGCAGGCCCGAGTCGATCAGCATGCAGCGCACTTTATCCATAATTGTGCGATTCATTCGCTCACATAACCCATTTTGTTGTGGACTATAGACAGCTGACTTCTGATGCAAAATTCCATTTTTTTCAAAAAATTCTCGGAATTTATTGTTGCAGAATTCGGTGCCATTATCGCTTCTAAAGCACTTTAATTTGTGGCCTGTTTGTTTTTCAGCCATAGCTTTGAATTTAACAAAACAATCAAACACTTCGCTTTTGTTTTTAATTACGTATATGAAGACTTTCCGCGAAAAGTCATCGACGAATGACACAAAATGACGAAAACCACTCATAGACTCTACCGACGAGGCTTGACAAACGTCACTATGTACCAATTCCAATAATTTCTTGGCGCGGTTACCTTCATCACTAAAAGGAGAACGACTTTGTTTTCCTTTCACACATGTATCGCACACACTGTTTCTTGGAATCGAAACGTTTTTTAATTCGCTCTTCAAGAAAGACATATAATCAAAATTAGCATGTCCAAAGCGACGATGCCATAAAATAATGTTTTCTTTGGGTTTTGTCGTGACAGTTGGCCCTTTCTGCGCCTCAGCAACAAAGGACTTTACATCGTGTGCAACATCTAATTTGAACAAATCGTTTACTAAGCTGGCCGTGGCAATTATATTCCAATTTGTGTCAAATATTTTGCACCCATCATTTGTAAACAAAACAGATTTATTGTTTTTTACCATTTGGCTTACCGATAACAGATTTGCGCAAATATTAGGTACATGGTGAACTTTGTTAATTGTTATCTCATTCTGGTTGCCACCGTTTAACACCATTTGCTTTACGCTGCCGACACAATCAATTGAAATTTTATCGTTATTTGCCACAACAACTTCTTTTTGCACAGGTTCACTTATATTTTCAATGATCGATTTGTGTTTTGTCATATGCACGGTACAACCACTATCAATGTACCAATCTGATGGCAATTCACTAGATTGAACTAGCAATGATGAAAATAGCATCGTTTCACTTTTGTCATTTTTGTGTTGTTGCTTTTTTTTGTTCTTTGCTTTAGGGCAATTCTTAACGTAATGTTGTTTGGAACCACATCCAAAGCAATGCTTTACGTTCCTACTTTGATTTTTTTTGTTTTTTACTGTCAAAGCCGCCTCGCTTGAATCACACTTTTCGTTTTCAAAGACTAAGCCTTGCATCAGCAAGTTTTTGACATAGTCGAACGTGATTTTATTAGAAGAGTTTTCTACTGCGAGTATCATAGGTTTATACTCTACAGGTAAACCTACCAGCATCAACGAACCGGCTACTTCATCGTCTATATTGAAGCCTGCCGCTTTCACTTTGGACCACAGTGAACTCATCTTATTGACGTAATCTTCCATTGACGCACATTCTTTTTGCTTGAGAGATACCAATTGTTGCAACAGTGCCACTTTGCGACCGGTGCCGGTGTCATCAAAAGCCGCCGCTATACTATCCCATGCTTGTTTGCATGTGCTTGCTCCCTCTATATGATTATAGTTGCACGGCTCGAGCAATAACGTCAACTCACCTATTGCTCTAAGATCTGCTTTCTTCTGGATATCATTTGCTGCGGCGGGTAATTCATTCTGGCAAGAGTCCCACAAGCCCCTGATTATCATGTGAGCTCTTGCACCGACCTTCCATTCAGAGTAATTCTCCCTGCCTTTAAGACGATTGAATGGAATTTGAGAGGTCATTTCTTCAGTTGAACGTAGAATCGTAGAATCTTTGACAAGAATATTTTCAGAATCGTCAGCTATATCTGAGATGTCTTCACACGAATCGCTTAGTTTAATTGCCCCAACTTTATCAACCATATGACAAGTATATTTCAAGGCAGTTTACAATTAGGTTAAGCGAAAGAAAAAAAAAATTACAACCAAAGAAAATTTCAAGGAAATATTAACCGCGGCAAATAAATTAAATCAAATATTACTTATTTCTGATAAAATAGGCTGCGGATGGCCCATAACCTGTTAGATTTATATCGATAGAATTTACCTAAAATACCAGAGATAAAAGTAAAAACACGACAGGTCCTTTTGATTATAAGAAAGAGAAGAAGGTATTTATTATGTAAATGTCAAGTTAACAAATGTCATTTGTTTTATTGGGCACGTTCAATTAACTTTCCAATAGATTGAGCGATTGTTATCCAGTGGCATAGATAGCTTTTTAGGATGAGGAGAGGGAATGAAATTCCATACATTTTTTTTTAAATACATAGTTATATTTTTATCTAGTGTGACAAAAACATGTAAAAAGTTTTTTAGGTGTTCTTTCATTCTTTTTACCTTAGTACCTTACCTATACAATTTTTTGGATTTTTACTGGCTAATTCATCTAAGACTTAGTCCGCTGTCATTCCAATTTCTCTATGAATTCCCAGAGCAGCCAAATCATTCAAGCGATCGTAAAATATCGCTGATATCAGAAGCAATATATTGATGTTAGGTAAATTTTCTTCTGGGTGATTGTCTACCTATTACTTCAATTGAATTTTTAAATTTGATATCGACTCAACTTGATAGTTTTAATAAATTTATCTGGTGCTTTGTCAATTTCCAATGAAGCGCATGCGTGAATAGCACAAACAATTCTTCCCTTATATTTTCATGCTTGTAAATCTCTCTCCAGTTCCATGCTTTATTCCAAAAATGGGATTATACCTACAAAACGTATCTTCTTTACTTTTAACTTCAGAATTCAGACGGCTTTTCTGTCTGTCCACTATTTTTTTGTGTTCTTTAGTCAAGTTTTAGAAGCTTCATAAATTCCAGAAATCGCATCTTCTTATTTTGCTTGAATCCTTTTATGTTCATGGCATAAATCTTTGGCGAGATCTATATAGCTTGTACCAAATCTGATTTACCTTTTGAACTTTGCGACTCAAAGGCAACGAAAGTTAGGAAACCAAATTGATAACCTGTAAACTAATTAAAAATTCGAAGTCAATAGAATTTTAAAATATTTGGCGTCACTTTTCGAGATTCTTATTTCATTCTGATTTTCGTTAAAAAAAAAAAACGGGAATATTTCACAACATCGAGTCAGATTTAATCTCGTAAAAGTTTTTGTTCTTGAAGTTTCATCAGATTCTTCGATAGTGTATATAGAGATAGATAGAGAAGGTATAGAAAAAAGGCAATGATTTGAAAGTCCAAGTAAGTTAACATTTTTGATGCCTCTGTATGTACCCTTTACCATAATGATGAGGAATTTGTTTCCATTCCTTTTTATTATTTTGAGTTCAAAAAATAATTTTTAAAAACTACTAGAAACCCGCCTGACTTTGCACGAAATATTTCATCAAATATTCAAAAAGTGAAAATAAAATTTATAGATGCTTCAAACAAAATTTTACAATGAATTTTTTGTTCAGCTGCAATAACTTTTCTACACAGATTTGGCAGGCTGAGAGCACAACGCCATTGTTTTGACGATCCCATTTTCATGACAAAAAGAAATAAGACGATTTTAAATACCGTATAGTTTTTTTCATTCCTTAGAATCCGTCACTAAAATTGTAATTTTCAGATATCGCAACCATACATCCCTGAAAGTATGCAATTTCGGGTTTTCACGATTTTTCCACTTTTCTGTCCAAATTTCTCATATTCGGCTCCGTTGTGTTCTTACCTGGTTCAATACGAGTGCAACGAAAAAAATCCCCATGCAACTCGTATAATGTTCAGCTTTGTACGTCCTTGCTACGGAAACCAAGGAATAGTTTTTCAAGGTGAGATTATGCCAGTTTCCAAGCATCAGATCGAACCAATATCAATAATTCAGAGTTAAATCTTTTCTGAAAAAAAAACCGGATTGACAAAAAAATTCCTATTATAAATATTTCTTTCGTTTGAACACAGAAAATACTCAAAATTCAGAGTATAAATATATATTTGTTGACTTGCTCTTCGTATTATTTTTAACAAAGGGTAATTGGATGTTCGCCACAAATAAATATATTATTTCTGTCCATCAGCTAACACCTTGCTTCGATGGCAGCTGTTGTTCTTTTATATATCCATGGTCATACCCATTTATTTTTATAATCCTTAAATAATTGAGAAAAACCATAACGTTTCTATGTCGGTCGGTACTAATTTGATGGTAATTTCGACTTTAATCAAGACAAATGCCTTGAAATCCTTTTTGAAAAATATTCTTCTATTCTTTTCGTTTATTTCATAGATCCTTTTTGTCTGATGGGATTTCCAGAACATCTAACAATAAAGATTCTTGTCTTATAATACCTATACCTGTCCAATGTCCGGTTGGGAAATTCAATTTCCTGTTTTCGCACAATAGCAACGCGGTCGATATACAATTTACATTCAAACCTTTTGCTCTCTCATGCTGCGGTATTGTTACAATATGAACACCCACTGACCTTTTCACACATTGCATAGGAAAATTTACATCAATGAATGTCCTGTATCCGGTCATAAAATATATAGTCCCCGAAAAAAAAATCGAAAAAAAAAAATACTTCATTCCGAATAATTTGTCAACAATTGACGGAATTTAACGAGCCTTACAGATGTGCCGCCAATTGTCTCTTCTAAAACGAGGATGCAATAAATGTCCGATTGGATCATCGGATGAATAAGCAAAACTGTGTCCCAGTTTTCCTGTTCTGATGAATGACAGTGTTGTACGACTGTATATACCTGTATATGAAAAAAGTGAAATACCCATGAAAATGCGTTCTTCTCTAACTATACATAGGTACAACTCTCACACTTCGGCGAACAAAAATCCTGTCTCTAATGTCAGGCAATTAGAAGAATGATGCAACGTGGGCAGCATCAGAGCTAGAACGTATAGAACCTTTACTTGGAATGTCCTTGCGCAAAATGTTGTCATCCTCCATGGGAAAAAAATTCTTTTCTGTTTGTGCAGTGGGAAAAAGTGACGGGAAATCCACTGAAAAAGGACACAACTCATCAGAAGAAGTGCAAATAAATGCATGCAATCTTGTGAATATGCATAAAGGTTTTTTTTTTCTTTAATCTGCGTCCTTTTTCCTTTTCCAACAATCCGATCTAATGTGTGAAAGTTAAACAACACTTTGTCATGTGTTGGATTCGTGTGTCTGTCTAATTTGTATTTGTGGTCCTGTTTAAAGTTTAAATTGATATCAATCTGTTTGCGGAAGGATTTCACCTTTTTCATACAATTTGTTTTGTATATTAAGAAAAAAAAGGATGCTCTTCGTCTGAATATTGATTTTGCGGATTAAACCATATTTATTCGAAGACAAACTGTGTGTGTGCTTATTGTTTGGTTTTTGCTGAGTAATTATAAAAAGAATGATGTGATGGTGCCAAACAAATTCATTTTACTGTAGAAATATCAAACACACAACATACATCTGCTTAAAGAACGAAAGGTCGACCGATGATGGCTTAGCTGGCTTTTGTTGATATTTTGTTTGTTTGTCCATGTGACAAACATGAACGATGTCGCATATAGGATCTGAAAAAGCAAACGTATTCCTTTAGATGTCCCGAGAATACGGGTAGAATTATACGACTGGTAATTGCAATGGCAAATTGTGATTAGGATCTATAGGGATCTCGTTTTGTTTGAGATGATTGATCTCTTTTCGAAGTTTCCTTGAGCCAGGTGTGGTTGTCTTTTAAATGAAAGAAATGTAAACGCATCTTCGGTTTATGATAATTGTCGGTAATTGCTTTATTGATCAAGGATGAAGGCTATTGAAATTTGAAGAAATAAAAATGAAGGATTGTTTTGGCCTCTAGCTCAATTTGGTTCTGGGAATAAGGAATTAGGTATCTTAAGAATGATGCGATTTAGAATTTTCTTCAAATATGAAAATTGTAAGAGCTGTGAGTTTTTAATCAGGTATACATACATATATGACCAATTAAATGACCATTTTTGACCAACCATAATTTTTTTTGAAGGTTTTTTTTTCTTAATACAAATTCTATATACTATCTACTGAAATACATCAGCCAAGTAGAAGACTTAGCACTGTTTTAATAGGACCAGTTGAATTATTGATTCAAAATAGCTTTAGTTCACAAAAATTTTGGCGTTTTTTACCCACAGTTATTGAAAAAATCGCTTTTGTAAAATAGGGGGCCAAAAGAACGCTACCCCCAAATAATCGATTTCAAATTTGATGAATATTGAAGAAGATTGATGGATATTGATGAAGATGCTCACTGTGTGGGAAAAACACAAATTTGTATTTTTCAGAAATACATATTTTTAAACTTTTAAATTTATTTTTAAATTTTACAAAATTAAAAAAAAAAAAAATAATTTAAAAAAATTTATTTATTCAAAAACTAAGCACTAATATAAATTAATTTAAAAACATAATTAAAGATTGAGTTTCTGGCATTGAAAACATTTAAAAGCGATTTTGATTAAAATTTTTGTGTGATCTGATACCAAAACGATCTACCATATTATTGGGAAAAAAATGTATCCATCGTTTAGAAATGGTAACTCTCATAGAACCATTTTTTGGGTTTTCGACTATTTCATTATCTCTTCAACCAATTTTAATGACATTTTTTACACAAAAGCTACTATAATAAGTTTGAATAATATTGCATATTAAAAATATTCAAAAAATCAAATTTTGGATTTAAAAAAAAAAATCAAAATTTATTTTTCTAAAATTCGATATTTCGATTTTTTTTCAAAATTAATTTTTAAACTCCGCATATCAATTTTTTTTTCTTAGAAATATATTCAAAATTTTATACATAAAAATTAAATTTTTCAAAAAACCGATTTTTTAAATTTTTTTTCTCATAAATTGAGATTTGTGTAAGAAAATTGCGTTGGTGTCAAATCAATTTCAGAAATTTTTTTAATCAATTTATTTCTAATTTTATTGATTTTTTAACATTTTTTCAGTCTAAACTGTAAATTGCATGCATATATGCGAAGTGCAAGACAGCACTGTGCTATATTGTTAATATTTATGTACTCACATTTCACATAATTAATACTTTCTTAAACAAGGCTATGTTTTTGGCAGGTGGTATAAAATATAGGCTCCAATAATTAATAAATTTCATTTATCAGATGAAAAGTTTTTTAAATAATTAAGACTTTCAAACCACAGTATGTGATCGCACATAAGAGCAAGTTCGTGCGACTCAATATAGTTTAATTTTTTTAATTTTCCCCTCCCATCTAAAACAATGAAAAAAATTTGATGCTTTTACCACAAAATTCACAATTCTTTAATAAACCCGCCGCACTATATGGAAAAGTAAAACCCTTAACTCTTCCGATTGGCTTATTTCGAAAACGGTTATTTTTATAAAAAAAGGTATTGCAATTTTTTTTAAGAAATTTTCTAAGCAATAAATATTAACACCATCAGGAGGCTATATACCAAAAACCAGCTTTCCGGTGATTTTATCGGAGCCTAATGTTTTTAGTGACTAAAATATTATTCTAACCGAGCAAAATTTTAGGTATCTATAATTTCAAGTATGTAGTTGGATTTACTAATGACTCAGTAAGAGTATTTATGCAGTTTACTAAAAAATAATGAAAGAAATGTAAGAGAGACAAAATTTTTAATTTAATTCAGGTCTAAGTTCCGGTGAAACGATAACGACCTAAGAATATAGAAAATAAAAAGCTAACCAACACTAAAGATTATTCATCATGTTGTTTTGCAAGTTCCACTTAAAATTCATGCTGCGGAATGGGTAACATTTTTTTAATTATATTCCCCTTAATGAAGCAGCAATTCTTTTATTTCTTATTTTTATTTTTAATTTTTGTCCTCAATTCCTTCTCCCGGTGGAAGCTTTAGTCGTATAGTCGCCGCCGCCACCGCCTCGCTTGCATTTCATTATTTTTCTCATAATACTTTTTATTCCAGATACCTACCATACGACCTCCCATCCTCCTCAACCTTAAGTCATTTTGGTTTTGTGTTGGCCGACTTTTTTGTTGTTTTATTATTTTTGTTTTATTGTTTTGCTGGCTTGTCACAATTATGTGGAGCATAAAACTCATTTAGGACAAAAATGCACAACAAGTCCTTTTATAGCCACAAGATAGGGCACCTATATCTTCTTCTATATATTATGTAGAGACAACGAAACAGAGCGAGGGTATATAGAACTAAAAGCGCAAACAGTCCATTAGCGCGGCAAAAGGCGTGTAACAATCCTAGGATTTCCCAACCAGCACGTAAAGGAATGATGGAAGCTGGAAATGGTAATGGTGTGTTGGCAACGGGTACAGCAGAGTGGAATGACATTCCGAACTGATCATGGCCAACACTTCATTTCGCACCTTCTGTGGACCGCGCGCATAATTGTCACCAATGAATTCGCCTCCGCCGCTGCTGCTGCTTCCACCGCCGCGCCGCCGAACAGTCAATGCTCAATGGAGAAGTGTCGAACATAATGCACTTTTTGTGTCACCAAAAGGACAACCGTGTTGTCCTTTAATTACTCCAACTCTACAATCCAAACAGTGAGCTCCGTCGCGTCATCGTTATACGAGCAGGGACAAAGATTGTGGTTGTCCTTGAAACGAGAGGTGACCTGCCGCACAAACATATATGTCGCATCTAATTAGAGGAGGAAACGTTCGAACATGCTGTCGCTTTAATTGAAAGCTGCTGTTGACGAAGCCAAAATTCAAAGTCTTCAACTGCGGCAGCAGAGTATGGTGGAAGCGGAATCCAATGGGATTTTGCCGGCTCCACTGAATTCCCCAAATGCTATTTTCGTACGGAAAAGCAAAAGAGGCGGATTCTTGAGTTTGTATACCGAGTAAAACTATTTATCCCTCGATTGGTTGGCGAATTCGTGGAATAGACGGATGATGCACTTCAAAGAGTGAGAACGCCCATTTGCGTGAGATGCCATCCTATATATTGCTGGCAAAAGCTCAAGAATTTCATCGCTAGAGCATAAATTCCACCATTTCCATGGCGGGCGATAGAAAATAGATTTCTGCTCTGCGATGGATGTGGATCTGTGTAGTGTACAGGCAAGCGGCAAAAACCCTTAACATCAGAGAATTTTTGGTGGAATCGCTTTTTCATTTAGCGTTTTCGTGTTTCAATGTTTTAACGAACGTTTAAGAGGAATTAGAGACAAGTGCATAAGCAAATAGTTTTCAAACACGTCCACTCAAGAAATCAAATGGGAAAGTGTTGCCTTATGTTATGTACATATGTATATACGAATTTACTCGTACTCGCACTCAAGCATACACACACACATCACTAAGGGGGATAAAAATCCTCTTCAAATTGTTTCCGTGGATTACGTGGAATCCCATCGACGTACGCGCTCGCTCCTTGGCCACGACTGACTTCTCTCCAACTCCAGGCAGGTACTTGAACTTGTATAGTAGGTATAGCAAAAGGACCATTGAAGCTCACTTTGCGAGCATTTGATTTTGGTTCTGATGTGTGGCGTGCTTCATCGTTTGAGATTTTTCTGTACCTATTTTCATTTCAAGATCTATAGCGTGGTTAGTGGGTCAATTTGTACGGGGGAACATCAGGTCAGCGCCATAGTCCGAATGACTACTTGAGTCGGACAGTTGCTGACGAACCAAGTGGTAGTTCTGCGCAAAAATGAATTGAGAAAGAGAGAGAGCAAACACAATTCAAAAGTGTGTGTAAACAATTTGATTCAGAGAGGGTACTTCAAGCTTGAACTAAAGACGGATTTGGGGTTTTAAATTGAAATTTGTTATTTTAGAAAATAGAATTAAAAAAGGGGTAACTTAGAGCTAACGCACAAAACTTGTTAGAAAACATGATAAATGATGGGAAAAGCAATTTGGATATAAAGTACTGGGTGATTCGCATAAGGTGTGAAAAAAAAATTAGAGCGTGATGTACGTTGGGTTTAGACAAGAAAAAAATTAAAGGGAGGTCTATTCCCCTCCGTGTAGCTGGGGAGGGGGCAATTTTATCAAAAAATTAGGTAAAACAGAAAAAAATATTTAAAAACAACTGTAACACTTGACATGTTATACCTTTTTATATAAAGCTAGAAATCTCTTCTTTCATTTTATTTTTAAATCAATTTCTTTTAGTGAATAGTTTTTGAAAAATCAATTTTCAAATTTAATAAAAAAAAAAAATAATAATAACTGACTAATTTTTTCAAGCTTTTACGTAATTAGCTAGGTACTATTTAGGTACTGATTTTAACGGATGAAGCACAAGTTAGGGCAGCTTCTATTGAACAATTATCCGTACAAAGTTTGTGCCACATGCGTTATACGTCAATTTTGCCCACCATTCTTTCAATCTTGCTATATACTTTTTTATATAAATCTAGAAACGACATGTGGTTTCAATAGGAGGGCGCTGCGTGCCACACAGCTCATGCCACATTATGGTATACGAATTTCACACCTTTCAAAAACGTATATACTAAAATGTAGTCCATAGTTTTTTTTCGCAGTTTAAACATCTCAATCTTGAACCTTCTTGACCATTATGATTTCACGTTATGACGGTTTTTCTCCACTCAACTTACCAGTAAAACATCAGCAATAGATCCCACATAAGGATGTCCTGTCCATTGTCTAGTATCATGAACAGTATAACCTTCTCAATATATAGGTATATAAATTATAACCTATAACTTCAAAATAATAGAAATCCTTTAACTTTTGGTATAGAAAACTATATAATATGTAGGTACAGTATCCATTTTCTACCACAAAAAACCGCCTATAAAACTACTGATTTTCTCTATTCTATTGTTATATTAAGCCTAAAATTTAACTTCGATCATTCATTCAGTATATAAAAACCCAATCTCACGCACATTATGTACCAACAAGATTTCACTCAATTTTAAAAATCATCTTCAATCATTGTAACAACCTACAACATCCAAACTAGCTAAGCATATTTTCCCCTTAAATAACCCCTGAGTATTACAAATCGAAAAAAAAAACAGTTAAAGCATGTTATAGCTAAGTTCCGAAATATCCAAATATAGAAAGGGAATAATTTAAAATACATGTAGGTACTCGTACATAAACTGATACTTCCATGAATCAGCGCGGTACATCAATCATCGACGAAATCGATGTTCAATTCCACAGTTCATTTCATAAAAATGTTAAACGTCGAGTGAAAAGAGTTAACACCATGTCTCGTTCTGCCCACATTATATACATATATACTGCACATCAACCCATCAGAGTTGGTATACGTGCACGCACCCCGCTCACATAATAGTGTACGCATTTTCAGGCAGCCAAAAAAAATCAGACAACAGATTAATCAAAGTTAATCAAAAACAATTTCACAGCGTAGTTTATCCGCCCGCATACAATGTTTTTAACAAGATTCACCGTTTAACTCTTAAAATTTACAACAAAAATAATAAAAATGAAAAACTTAAAACCTTACATTTTTAGTGAAAATGTCGATTGGAGCGCGTAGTATAAAAATATGGTGTGGATAAGATACATTATCCAAAATATACAAACATACATACCTACTTACTTATCTTAATTTCTTGTGGGTGCACTGACATGCCGCATTCGCATAGTGCCGCGGCAATAACCAGCATCTTTTTATTTTGGAAAGTCGTCGTTAAAAATTTACTTAAATGGTTGAAGATAACAGTTCTGAATATATTCCATTTTAACATTCAAAGATAATGCCAAAGGGCGGGAAATTTGAATTAATCGCCAAAACTGAATTTCACTTTTGTAATGATCTTAGAGTTAAAGTGTTTGAAGAATATAAGTTCGGTTTAGAGAGCCCCCATTTCGATAAAGATAGAAACAAACAGGAAGTTGTTTGTCCATCAAATCTCCGGAAAAAAGTATAAAGGGACCAAAGATTACAATTCTTTTTACTTTAGTGAATTTATTATTGCATATGTATACGACTGACCAAGAAACGTTAAAAATCTCGGTCTTAATCAAAACCATATCTAATATAAAAAACGAAAAGCAGACATCTCGGTCTTAATCAAAACCATATCTAATATAAAAAACGAAAAGCAGACAAAACCATGTTCTTTTTTTTGGATTGAAATTTACCGAGGGTCTTGGCGATCTTAGCAAAAAAGAGTAAAAATTCATTTGTTTCCGTTTTGTGAATGGTTTGCTAAAAATCTTAAAATCAGTTTTCTTACTATCACTTTGGTCATTATAGGTACGAAGTTTAATCAAAATCCTTAGAGTCGTTTTAGAGTAAATTTAAGAAAAAAAACGAAATCACGTATGGCAGCTAACCGTTTTAATGATCTTAGAACATTGACTCTTTTTATTCTTCATTGTAATATTTAAGAAACGTTTTTTCCAGCGGACCATACATCTCGAAACGTTTTTCGTAATAAATTAGCTAGATAGTATTGTGCTACTTATACTGAAAACAGTTGTTTTTATCTTAAGAGGACGTTAACATATTGGGTGATGGTTGATTATATAGTCTTGGTTTCTTTTTCATTAAAATTAAAATAAATAAAATTGGGCAGCGCGACAGCTCGTGTAGAACAAGGGCCTAGTGACTTACAACTCTCAAATATTCCTGTGTGCGTGTTATTGGCAGGAATAGAGTAGACCTACAATTTTCTGTCGAATCCTAGCGGCTAGGGTGAGAAACACTTTTTCATGACAAGAGATACTCTTGGGGGATTTGTCAATTCCTCGCAAGAGGCAGTAACCCGTGAAAAACATTTCTGTTGGTGGCATAGGCTGGGAATCTAATCAAAACCTTCGACGTAACAGTCCAACGCACTAACCATTACGCCACGGAAAATTACTATTAAAAAATACATACGAATTATTTGTTATTGGCCATGATTTTACCATCAAATACAAATTTTTCCGTCTAAAAAATCTTTAAATTTTTAAATTATAAAATTAAGTTAAATTCAATTCAATATGTCAATATTTAGCAACTTTTACATTTAAACTTTTACTTTAGTAGAAAATATTCATTCCATATAAAAAAAAAACACACACAAAAAACACGATCGTCCTTGCCCAATACCAAGAAAGTTTTGAAGGTGTTCAATTTTGACGAGGCCTAAACATCGTGTCGTGTCCTGTCCCAACTCTTCACATATTTAATCTTGTAGCTCCAAAGTTTAACACTATATTCCATGGGATAGACATAGAATACAAAACGAGATGAATTTTTTAAAATGTGGCCTCCAAACCAAATGAGAAGATTATTTAAATTTACTTTTCAAATTAATTTTATACAACTGGCACCCTATAGAACCTCCAACATATCGCACTTATTTTCATAAAGGGTTTCGGAAGTTTAACTAGACAAACAATAACAGCTGCAAAATGAATGGTGAAAGTAATTTATAATCCGGTTTTTGTCGTTTTCCATCAGATGGCACTGCTCCGCCATTAGAATTAGTTGGATCCAACTGATTCCATTCCTTAATATAAATATTTCCATCAGCATCTCTGCACTCATAGGTCATCTGACAACAATCAGGATAAGGTTTCATGGTGCCCTTGTCTTCGATCAAAGTACAATTGGGAAGCGATATTTCTCTACATCTATATACAATACGAAACACAAAGAACGTTCTAAGTTCTTTATCTTAACATTAAAATTCTTACCCATCAACCATAATGGATCCATCTTCACGACAGTTTGTATTTTGACAGACCATTGGAATCTGACTCTCACCTTTTGGCAAAATAATTCCATTGTAGAAACAAATTCCAGGAGTTTCTGTAAAATAAAGTTATAAGTTAAATTGTGGTAAATAAAATGGCTTATATGAGGTATATTCATACTTAAACTAGCTGGAATGACGTAAGAATATCCATTGCAGACGGTCAATATGGCAAGAATGACTAAAATCAATGCTTGCATTTTTCTATACAATTTGTCAATGTTTCGATTTCAAAGGAATCAGAGAACTGGAAGGCTTTAAAATAATTCTAGGCTTTTTATATACTTACTCAGATTATGTTATTATTTATTTTTTTTTCAACACAAAAATATTATCAAAAAATTCCATTGGCAGTTAATTCGTTGTTTTTCAACAACCACAATCTTTAAAACAAAATAAATTTACTAAATTCCCTGAGATAGCTATACTAATTAATTAACCAAATCTTTTTTTTTCATTTTAATGTCATGAGGTTAAGTCAATGGAAGAAACAGAAGGAAATTATATGAGTAAGCTATGGTATATAGCTCATAGATTATTTTCATTATGAAAAATGTCTTATATGATAATGATATTGGTGACTAATTTTAGAACATTTAACTCAGTAGATTACATACCCAATGTCATCACGTATGAGTGCTGCACTGGATTTATTCTTCTCTCTTTTTTCTTTTTGGTAAATAAATAAATTGATTTGTTATATGTGACTCAAGCATCTTATATGAACTCAAAATATTACAAATCTAAATGAAGCTGTGATGATAATGGTTATAGTTATATATGGAGGGCAAATGTGGGACTGATTCAACTTGAGGAGGTATAAAAAGCCGCTGAAGTTATTTCTAAAGAAAATAGGTATATGGTACATGTGTAGATATATGACATATGTATGTATTTCTGATCCTAGTTTTATTTATAACCCCCAGGTACTTCATTCTTTGATGAATAAGTGCGTGACATCTGCCTAATGTGATCCAGCGTCTCTTCATGAGTAAAGCAGAATCTACAAACGGGGCTGCTTTCCAGGGCAAGAATAAAATAGAAGCAAAACTCGTTATTGAAATTGGTAAAATAAAACACATACGTAATTCCTAAAAACCAAACTCTCAATCAGACGAAATGTCCCAAAAATGAAATCCCACAAGACAAAATCCTCATTGGGAAAGGCATACCCTATGGAAAAAATCCTCAATAAATATTTTATCTACCAAAATCTCCGAATATCCCAAATAATATTCAACGTATTTAGTAAAATATAACAAAGTAAAAAAATTGATAAATAGTTTTAAAATGCCACTTTGTAGTTTTGTAGAAAATTGTTTTATATTTTTTTTATTTTACTTTATGTGAATTCCGTTCATTTATTTATAATAAAAAATGAAGTTAAAAGAAATTACAAAACAATTTGAATTTATTATACTAGAAATCTTGAATGTCCAAAAATGCTTATAATGGACAAAATTGCGCGATTTTTTTGCTTGATTCACTGCTTGCATAATGTTGTTATTGGGATTTTTTCTTTAGGATTTGTTTACCTTTGGAGATTTTGTTTGTAGTAGCTTGAGGATTTTGGCACTGGGGATTTTTTTTTGGGATTATGGCTTTTGAACAAAAATCACTAACCTTTCTAAAACAACTCCCTTAAAAGTTTTGAACTAAAAATACATAATACTGCCATCTTAATTTTTGTAAAACAAATTTCAAAAACCGTTAGACCGTTTTTTAAATATTTAAGGTATACAAAATTGGACCTTCAGTATGAAAAATTTGATCTAAATCGGTTAAGCTGTTAACGAGAAAATCGTAATTCAAAAAATGCGGGTTCTATGGAAGTTACCATTATAATTATATATTTCTGGTAAATTTTAATCTTTCTTAAATGCAGCCCATTTAGGTAGCTATAATATTAAAAACAATTTTTTTCTTATCAATAACGTTAGTCGTTTCCGAGAAAAATAACCACTTTCATAACATTTCTATGGCAGGTATCTTTATTTTTTGAGTTAAACAGACATGATAGAATTACAGGACTCGCATTTTTCACGTTCTCTACTTTTGATTAAAACTTCCAGCTCGATTTTTTTGCAAATCCAAAACTTGCACTTAATGCCTAATAATTTAAATATGTCAATTTTGGACTTTGGGATATTATCACGATGTGGCATATTCGTAAAAGAGTCTTTGTTGTCCTAAACTTGGTCGTAATAACTTTATCAAAAGAAAAAAAAATTAAAAATACATTAGTTGTGGGCTTATAGATATTAGTACCTCATATGTGGGATATTCGCAAAAAATTATTGATTTGCCATCTAAGAGATTGGTAATTGATCAAAAAAAGTTCTACTTCTTCAGAAAATGCTCAGATATGGACATTTTTACAAAAAAATGTTAATAACCACATTTATGGGCTATTGACACAGAAAGTATAACCACCAAATAGTTTATTTATAAAAGATCGGCTAGTTTAAATAAATTGGTCAGGCATAGGTTTTTTATAGATTGAATCCATAACATTTTTGGAATTATTTTTGCGATTATCTCACCACTGAGGTTTTAAAAACATCTAATGACCTTAAAAACTTTATAATCATTGATTAAAATTTTTGTATGGCTGACTAATTTCTGAAAGTACATAATAGTTGACCTTTTTTGACCAATTACCGACCTTTTAGATTGCATACCTACTTTTTAGCGAATATCCCACATTATGAGGTGCTAAGATCTTACCACATCCGCTTGGCATCAAGTTGACTTCCACTCCACTTATATTCTTAAAGAGAACAAATCTTTTGGTATTCAGTTGAATACTGAATACTTTCCCTTCCATTAATAGAATCAATTAATCCTCGTTTATTAATAATAGAGAATGCTCGCTGAACTCTGAGTTTGGGTAACTCGTCATCAGCAATTCTATCTATTTCAGAACAAACTCTTTAATAAATTCTGAATCAAATAATAGACGGAACACGAAGCAATAAAATTTTGCAATTGGAATGATCGACAAGATTAAAAAATGTTAAAATTATTGTTTGGAAAACAGGTTAAAGAAAAAATTTTCAATCTAAAAAAAAACAATTTTTTTATGTAGCTATAATAATCTCCGGTTATTTTATTTCACTAGAATTTGTCAGGTTGTTAATTAATTTCACAAAAATATTATGCTAAGGAATCTCGGTCGCATTTATATAATTATATGTACCTACATACATAATGTACTCTTTTTAGATTAACAAAAGTTGCAAAATAAATGGTTGAACAACTTTTGAACTTCCTGCCTTTTCCGACTTTATTTTCTTTGCTAATTCTAAAGCTTTCTTGAAGTCTTTAACATTTTCAACAGGTTTTCCATTGGGATAGAGTTGGTTCCAGATCTTTGTGTATGTATTTCCATCGGCATCAAGACACTGATAGGTCATATCACAACAATCGGGATATGATGCTGTTGAAAGTGGGTCGACGATTAAAGTACAATTGGGAAGAGAAATTGGTCCACATCTATGAAAAAAAAAATATAACGCAACACTCAATTTTTGTAGGTTTTCTTTTTTTAAGGACAAATTTTTTCTTACCCATCAATCAAGATTGATCCATCGACATTGCACTTAGTATTTTGGCAAACTCCGGGTACCTGGCTATCACCACTTGGTAAAACTTTTCCATTGTAAAAGCAAATTCCAGGAGTAGCTGAAATAAGTTGTGTAATTAAGCATATTCCATGAGTTTTCAGTGCGTATCATAAATGATGTTAAACTAACTCAAACTAGCTGGAATGATGTAAGAATATCCAAAACATCCGGCCACAATGGCAAATAACACTGTTAAAATTAAAACCTTCATTTTCTTTCTTCTTTCGTTCGTTTTTGTCTAAACTTTGCAGAGATCAGTAAACTACTACTAGTCCTACAAATAATTCTAGGTCTTTTATACTCAGATAGAATACATATGTTTTAAATCGCGACGTTATGTATTTTATTCCAGATTACCTATGTATATACATTTTTGGTGAAAAAAAAAAAATTCCACAATCAATTATTGTTTTTTTTTTTTTACAAAATAAAATTTAAAAACAAATTAACTTAAATTGCGTCAGATTGCGACAAATACCAACTAACTAATTACCTAAATCTTTCTTATGTGGGGTCTTAAGGTTAAGCTGATTAGTTGATTCTGATTAGTAACACACAGCGAAAGTTTCTGCTATTGGGGGCCAATTTGATTTTTGTGTTCTTCATCCAAAAAATTATGATACACACATATTTCGATTATTATAATGGTGATTCATTTTATTTATTTTAACTGACAATTTTTTCATTTCTTAATTTCATCATTGATAGTCTAATTATTTTGTTTACTTAAAAAAAAAATATGTGTGTATGTATTTACGCACAAACCTTCAAATAAATTTAAAAAACGGAATAAATATATAAATAAGGAAGTTCGAAGTTTTTTGTTGAAACAAATTATAAATATTTTCTTAAACTTAGTTTTAGTTTAATAGAACTCATTGTATCTACTGAGTAGTTGTTGAAATAATTTTCATAACAAAATAAAATTAAATACCTACCTACATACATAGGTATCTACCCTCAAAAGAAAAATCTAAAAAAAATTTACATTCCACTCAAAAATAAATAATTATCCTTCCTAATTTTCTGAAAATAGTGCCATATGAAAAAAAAATGTAAATTCTTCAATTTTGTTAGAAATTTAAATTTGACCTATTCGCCTGTTACGCCTAAGGTCTTGGGTTCGATTCCCAGCCAATACCTCATATAAACAGAAATGTTTTTCACGAGTTACTGCCTCTTGCAAGGAAATGACAAATCCTCCAAGAATAACTCTTCTCACCTTAGCCGTTCGGACTCGGCAGAAATTGTACGTCCCCTCCATTCCTGTCAATAACACGCACAAAGGAATGGTTGAGAGTTGTAAGTCACTAGGCCCCGGTTTTACACGAGATGCCACACGATTTAAAAAAAAAAAAATGTCGGTCTCCGAATTATACCCACCGGCACGGTGGCGGATGATCCTGCATTTAGCGAGGTAGTGGGGGGAAAAACAAATATGTTAAAACTGGAATTTTTTTCCATAATTTAAATCACTATCATTGGGATACCATCTAATGGTTAGCAGTTGTTTAGGTATGTTTACTCATACGAACTCGGGAAATATATCAACCCGATAAAAGTCTTAATATTTTGATGATTTTTCCTCGAGGCTGAGTTAAGCTCGCTGGTTTCCAGGGTGTTCCCGAAGAAAGAAAAATAGTTTTTTTTTTTTATAATTTCATTAAAAACTTGAGATTAATGAAAAAGGTATTTTAATTTGAGCTACTGGAGCTAAACTCAGCCCACCAGATTCACTTAGAAGAAGTTAACCGGGAAAAATCGGTAGGAATATGATCCCAGCATCCTCTTAAAATTGAACTGCTTTATCGTCGTTGATAAAAATAATTCCTTTGTCCAGTATTGCTGTCACATCTAGGTATCTTGGCTCGGGATGTCTCTCTTTATCAATAATAGTCCTCACCATTGGTTTTTGATGGTTTTGCAGCGAATGTAAGGAATTTATCCAGAGGAGTGATTCCTGATTCCACTTAGAGCCATTGGTTGCTAAAATGTTTCCTGTGGAGTCCTGTGCAGATCCGCAGAATTTTCTTTTCAAAAGCTCCAAGCTTTTTCATCCTGGTTTTGGAAATGGTGAACCAGACTGGGAAACAGTATGTGATGATGGGCCTCACAACACAAGTTGCTTGTAGGGAAGCAACTTTGTCTTTTAGCTGAGTCCATTCCTTTTCCGCATTGGGGGTGGGTGAGTTGGAAGGCGTAATTCCCCTTTTTGAGGACTGCCGTTGCATGTGGGCTTAAACGTAGTCTATCGTCAATGTAGATACCTAGTTATTTAATTTTTAGCTTCGTAGTGAATTGCGATCCGTTGAGCAGACTGAGAGTGATGCTTCGGCAACTTGCAGCTGAGCGCGTGTTTCGTCCTACGGGTCTTTTGAAACAAGCCGATTCAGATTTGGCTGACTAGTATTCCCAAAGACGTTTCATGCCCTCTTCTAATCTTCGGGCCGCATTGATTTCGCGTATGCAACTCTATTCCTGCTGACTGTAGAAACCCTCATGGTGCACACAGAAATGGTTGATAGTTAAGTGACCAGGCTCTATTTTTTCTACAAGCTGAGTTGTCAGGTTTGAAAAAGCGAAATATTTATCAAACGTAAAATTTAAGTCGCCAAAGTCACCATATTTCAAAATTTTTCACCCAATAAAGTTCAAAATTATTGCAGGAAATTTCTTTGACTTTGGAATGAATGCTTAATCGCATTATTGCATCTAATGCCTCTATTTGCATTCTCGGTTTTCTTGTCGGTTTGAAAAGAATATTTGAATTTTGATTCAAAAATGTATATTGCCAAAAACTAAAAATATTTCCTTTTTGGGGTACATCGTCAATGAAATTTCAAATCACCTATTTGACGATAAATCGCAGAATCTGACAACATTGTGTGTGTGTCGTTCCGTCTCGTATTCAACTAAAATCTATTTTAGGGTTTGAGTTAGGCAGTGTATCTAGTATCAAAACCAAGCCATACATATTTAAATTGCGAATCTTTTTATGTTTTTTTAATGAATTATGTATTTATCGAAAAATATTAATATAACGTCCCAACTAATCAATCCAGTCTCGTACTTGGAATCTTTTTTTGATAACAAAAGGAATATTGGACAAACTTGAACGGTATACAATTCTATGAAATTTAATTTTTTTATTTTTTTTTTTCTGTGGAAAACGAATATTTTAATCTAAAAAGCATGTCCCTATAAATTGAAAGGATATACACAGGAAAAACAAATGAAAATGTATTTATATATGTTTAGGTAGTCGTATGATATGATTTCTATTTAAAATATAAAAAAAAATGTATTGCCTTTCAACGATATCTAAAAAGACATTTTTTTCTATGTTAACTGTGGTTTACCCACATTATGACCCACCAGCTAAACCATGAATATAAAAAAGCACTGGCACTGCGCTGTTACTGCTGTGCTCGTGCTGCACTTCACAATATTGCAATTTTGTATTTTCTACAAAAATGTTCTCTACGAAAATTTAATTTCCAATACTCCCGTGTTTTTTTTTTTTTGTCATCCAACTAGGTATAGAAAAATAATTAACAGCGTCATTTGATCAGAGAATGACATCTACCTATCTAGGTAAGGGGATCGGGGGGAAAGGATATTCTCAATATTTAACCGCATGCATCCTTATGGTAGTTATTCATCAGTGGAGTTGTTGGGATTTCATTTATACAAGGACTATGCTATACCTGTCAATCGGAGACAAAAAGAACACAAAGAGGTTCTTTCACTAAAAGAATTCAATCAATCCGTCAGAGAACGCTGAAAATGTGCATACCAATCAACATGATGATCCTGGTTGATTTTTGGAGAGGGATGACGCTTCAGAATACGACAACCCATCACATAGGACGACTATCACAACGACGATGATGATAGCGACTATAACCATATACTAGTAGGTACAACAAACGCACGGAAGGAACAAATCATTCAGCTTGTGTGAATGGCACAGGAGATTATTTTTCATCAGCATCCGGTGTTGATACAATTGCTAAACGGAGAAGGATGAGAAGAATGGGAAACAGGACAGGACTGTAACCAGGGTCGGGGAGCAACAAAACATTCCTAGTTGACAGCTAAACAATGTTTCAAAAAAAATTTCATCCAAGGACGACGAACATCAGCAGCGATGGATGGCGTATAGAAGAGAGGCGAACGAGCAAGGGGCGCTTCAGTGCGATGCGATGTGTATACACGTTGTAACCAACACACTCCGCACTATCACCATACCATAAGCATTCGTCGTGTCCTTCCGTAAAGTCCGCACCATCATGCAGCAGGTCCAGGCAGGACTTGGAATTGTGGAATTTACAAAAGGCGAAAAGTTTTTAATTTTGTCCGATTCCCAATTTCAGATGTCAGAACATGTGACAGGCGGATGGACAAACGAACTGCTGCTGTTGCTGCTTTATTGTAATACATATACAACAATTCCAGGACTAAAATCCTATGGCAGCTGAATTTTGGTTGTACGTTGATGATGTGAGAAAGAAAGAGACAGTAAAGTTATGGAGAGGGAGAGAGAGAAAAATTCGCTGGCGATTTATTGTCTTGAAAATGTTTGTAAATTAAAATCCCATGTCCATGCTTTTTGAAGTGGGTGCTGATGTGCTGAAGCTCTTGTTCTCATTTAATGCTATGTTTCAAAAACGAAGTATGACCAGCATAATGTTTGTAAATATGATTCCCAGAAAAAAGACCACTTATATTTAATTCTGTAAGGAATTTCTGTTTTGATTGCATCGAGTTGACAAATCATCAGCGAATCTCTTGTCATGAAAAAGTGTTTATCACCTTAACCGTTTGGATTCGTTAGAAAATTGTAGGTCCCCTCCATTCCTCCCAATAGCACATATAAAGAAATGATTGAGAGTTAGTCTCTAGGGCTTGGTTCTACACAAGCTGTCGCGCCACTCATTTTACATGTACCAGTCAAAGCTCCTGAAGGGTCTTCCTTCATAATTTATGTAAAGTCAAAAGTTTAAGAAAATTTTTAAGAGATGAAGTCCGATTTTTTAAGTTTTAGTTGTTCTCCCGCGTTTGGATTAAACATTTTGTACGGAACTGTCAGTGACGAAAGATTTAAAAAGAGACTGAGTAACTCCCAGTGTTATGATTACAAACATTTTCTTACCAATGAGTTTGGTTTTTATTGGGTCCCTTATCAGTTTGATTTTTAAAAATTTTAGAACCTTGAAAAAAGCAATCGATTCCCCCTTGGAGAAGGGTAAAAAATTTCTTATATTAATTATTTTGTTTCGTTTTTGTTTTTATTGTTGATTTATTATTTAATTGTAACGACCTAAATTTTTTTTCACCATAAATACAAATGTTAATTAAACCAACCAAAGCTGGTCACACTAATGTTTTTCTAGAATCTGAGTAATTAAAATTTGTCCTTACCCACACGTTGAGCCATATCTTGTGGTAGCTTATATAGCCCTGTACATTTGTGCATTCTATCCCAGCACATTGCTCTCAGTAATTGGCATTAATTATTCACCAATAAAAAAAATCTAACAGTAAAGAACTCCAGTTAAAAAAAGCAAAAATTCCTTTCGTCCTTTTTATTATACTGCCGATGTTTTCCTATTCATTTTAACATTCATCTTTGCTATGTGTTGTTTAGTGGGCGGAATGGGAGGCATTCTAAAAAAAAAAAGTTGTGATGATAAAAAAAAACAACACCGCATATGCATTGCCATAGTGTTTTAAAGGAAGAACAAAATTAGTGGTTGAGTTAGAGGGTTCCTTCTAAATTTTCACCCGGCCAGGATGTTGTTTTTGTTTTGTCGTTAAAACTAGGACTTTTTCATATTTGCAATGTTTTATTTTTGAGCAACAACAACAACAACAACGTCAACGACGACGACACGACGCGGATGATAAGGGATATTTCTGTGCTGCCCTGCTGACTTGCCCGAGGGATGAGTGAGCACATCTGTGCTCTTAATACAAATTTAATTAGAAATAGTTCCCTGCCGGCCGCTATACATGATTTCATAGCAAAAGGTAGGCAAAATACTGTTTTGCACCCACCATAGAGTCCTTGATAAACGGGGGCGTAAAAAATATAGGTACACGGTTACTGCAGGATAAATAAGGGTTTACATTTCGTCGGATATAGCATTTTTTTGTATTAATCTTTTTCGTCGAAATGATGAACGACAAGTGAGTTGTATTTTTTTTGTTCCTTAGGGTTAGCGAATACAGTATGTCTTCGGGCATTATATATTAGTTTTTGTGGGATGTACAGATATTTTAGCCCCGGGGGAAGAGAGAAAATTAATACATAACATTCAACATACAACGTATACCAGTGATTATTTTACCAAATGGAATTCAAGTTAGTACATGTATTTATTACATTAACAGAAGAGGAGTTACAAAATATTATAAAATTCTCAATATGAAGAAAAAGTTAAAATGTTTAATAGGCATAAGTGTGTAGTAGTTACTGATTGAAGCACTCGGTAAATAGTTGTAATTGCTATTTGAATGCAGCAGCGCTAGGAAAAGCAACATCTGCTCTGGTGTCCCATGAAACCTTCAAACTTTCGTATATGTGAAATATAAGGTAGGGGCCAATTGGTTTCTTTTGTCCAATGGCTGTCAATATTTATTCATAAAAAAAAATCGTTTTTTTAAATTTTTTTAATAAAATTATCGCAAAATAAAAAAGTCTTCTAGCTCTTCAAGGGGAAAACTAATTAGGGTTAAGCGTGATTGGGGTTCATTCACCCACCCCCTGTCCAAGTCAAGCTATGAAGAAAATTGTTCGTCCAACTTTAGTAAACAAAATATTTAAAATTTCTTTTTTTTATAGCAAGTTTCAAAAAGTAAAATTTTTAATATTTCATTCTAGACAAACGAATACATAATTATGTATTGATATTTTTTAACAAACTTGGACAAATGAACCTGATATATCCTTTATAAATTTTGAGTTCGGGGTTCTGATTTTTGTTGCACTAAAAAATCAAAATTGTGGTGAGAGTCGTTTTTAACAACAATTAATTATGGAAATGTGGTTAAATATGAATAATAAAGAGATCAAATCAAAAGCTATGTGGTCCAATATTTAGGAAATTCTTATTACACAAGCAAATGAAGTTCTTTGCACCAAAATTAGATTTTCCAGAATTTTTCAAAGCTTTGACATTTGACATTTAAATATAGTTCATCATTACACAAATTTTCAATCTAGCAAAGCATATCTAGTAAATTATATAAGTATTTCTTTATTCACTAATTTTCGATGCACCCCCCTAAATAGAAAAATTAGTTCATTTGTTGTAGTTTAACTGAAACCCATATAAAAATTCTTGCAAATTCATTTCTTGCATGTTAGTTGCTCATTTGTTCACAACTATAAGCTTGTTTACAGCTGGCTATACCCTGATTTAATTAGGTTGGTGTAAATATTGTCATTTACGCACTTTATCATTTTGGCCTCGTTAAAAAGTATTTACAATTAAAATTAGCTTAACCTGTTTTATTTTTTTTTTTTATAAATACTTCAACATTGATTAATCTAGTAAAATTCACACCACTTGCCAATCCACAAGGGGGCGCCATTTAACTTTGGGCGATAATTTGTTTGAAAAAAAAAAAAAAGAATATCGTAAAAGTGGATCTGCATCTTCGGGTGGAGTGCATCGTGCTTCATCTCTTCCGAGCGTCAAAAGCTTCACAATCGTGACTGGGTTTTGGAATAGTCTATTCCCAAGGCTAAAATTTTGCGTACCATAATAAGTACATATTTGAAGAAGGTACCTATGTTAGATCCATCAAGAATTCGTGATTGATTTCAATTCTTTGGGCTATATACATAATTGCTTTAGACTATGGTGCATGGTGATGAAAGCAAAGTCACCTTCATCGTCGAAAGTTTCAAGTGAAATGCGAATTTAATTGTTATCCCTTACAGGTGCACTCTAAACAACAACAGCAGAACTATCGGAAAACAGCACATTGCACAAAAAGAAACCAAAACTAATTCACGTTCCAGACAGATCACAATTATAATTATTATGGTTGGTGCTCTCTACTCCTTCTCCTTAAGAGTGCCACTGCCACTATACTGCTTTTAATGTATAACTCGCTTGGTTAATTGTTTTATTTGGATTTCGGAGATTGGTAAATAAAAACAAAGAAAACAAAATCAACCTACCCTTGGGGTTGGTTGTGAAACCTGAAAGGTGCATGAAATTGCACAGGGAAAAAATGGATGCAATACAACTGCAGTTAACTTTTAAACGAATTAAAGTGAAATTGCAGCCAATGATTTATGTTAATTGGACTTTCGTTCTTGATTTTTTATGATTTCATACTTTTTTATTGTTTTATAATTTGAATCTGAAAATAATTATATGCAATTGAAAACACATTAATTAAAAAATGTTTATATACAAATCAAAATGAAGATTGTGAGAATGTATGTGTTTATGTAAACACCATTTATGTTTGGTTGTTACATGTCAGCTTATTTTTAAAATAGTAAAAGCTCTTTTTAAGTGTTAGAATTTTCTTAATAAGTGTAGGTACATTTTTAAACATTTATGCAAATCAAAGTAGAAACAGGTTCTATGATTTACCTGCTCGATATATAGAACAAGTAAGTATACGTATCGTTTAAAAAAATTTAGAGTTGTGATCAAAATTAATACTATGATAATGGTGTTGTCCAAAAAAGCAGTTTTCAGTATCACATATACCTTTCGTCATTTTGTGCGTCTTTGCGACTGTCCGTGAATTGAAATTTAAGCAAGAGCATATAAGCAAATGTACCGATTTTCTTCAAATTTGGTACAGAGCATTTTTATGTAACTTCCTAGAGGATGAATTCGAATTTTTGTTTTAGCTCATCTAATACGGGTATCTTTATTCGACAAAAATTATTGAAATTTAGTATATAAACTTAAATATATTGGGCTTCAGAATTCTGTGCAACAACCTATTTTTTCTGTTCAAAATAGGGCTTCGAAATTTATATAGGTCATAATTATTCCTTTTTCGTGACCTTTAATTCTAAATTCAATATATTTGAAGAAGTACTTAAACAAGTACGAAACGTCGTCTATCAAAAAGTAGATAAAGAAAGAAATACCTGAAACCCACAGAAATAGGATTCAAATAAATTGAGTTTATGTAGGTCAGAATATAGTAAAAAAAAATTCAAAATTCGAAAAAATCATGGCATAATTCTGAAGTTGTATAGTCGAAAAAAAAACATGGCATTGTTCCAAAATTGTATATTCAACAATTAGCTTAAAACATATCTTACAATCTGTAGTTGAACGCATATATATAGTACAGGCATACTTTCTTATAAAAGCAGATATTTCTACCAAGTACCAAATTTAGAAAAGTAAGTCCATAATGGAATATTGGATAACAGCAAGGAAATTTTTTTGCACTAAAATATTTTGGATTTCCTGCACTATTTTTCTCAAAATTAATAAATAATATGAGACTTTGATCAAAGTCTATTTTCTTGCTTCAATCTTTAAAAGAGTATTCTGAAGGCTATTTAAGTTATGAGCATTGATTATGGGACACCCTATATAATAAGCAAATTATAAACTAATGGTCTTATTTATAAACGTTGTCTAACTTTAGACAACTGTCCAACTTTACAAAATGTGTTCAAAAACCTTGTTTATTGTTGTCTTATAGATGCCTAACTTAATTATGTGATATTTATTTTTATTAAATAAAGCATATTCCCACCAATTTGAAAATAGTTAGATTAGTGTCTAAGTAGGCAAAAATCTAATAAATACGAATGTAACAATTTTGAGCTGTTACTAATTATATTCACGATCGAGCAACTCATTGAAACTTATTTTGAAACAGTTTGCTATAACCTATATACATCCTATTCTATAGCAATCTCATGAATTTTATATAACTACATTTTTACTTATTTTTTTTTATAATTATTTGAAAAATGTAAGTAATAAATCTCTTGCCCTCCCTTTATAAAGGATATGACCAGTAAAATGAAAAGTTTGTTTAAAAATTTATAATTCTTATCTTAACTTGGAATTAAGCAAAAATCGCCATCCCACACCTAGCCAATGAATAAATAATTTTTCAAACCAAAAAGGAACTCATTACTCTGTGATAAAGATTCATTATTTTTAATTCAAGACTTTATTAGAAAAGTCATAGCGCTCAATGAATTATAATTTTTTATCCGCACCCAAGAACAAACTCAAAAAGAAATAATTATTATTGTATGTTTCGTTTTCTGGTAGCTTTGGTACTTACATACCTACATACATACATATTTCCTTCTGATGTGGAAGTGGAAGTAAATCTAATAATTTAACCTAAATTCATGAGCGTGTCCGTGTCCATTAATTAGACACAGCATATTCAAGTCTATTCATATTAAATCACTTCTTTTTTGTGGATGAAATTTCTCCAGAGGCCGAAATGAGATCTCATCATCATCTTCTTTTTATCCTTGTCCTTGTCAACGTCATAATCTGCTTACCACCCCCCAACAGTTGTTCTCGACTTCGACATTTACATTCTGAAATTAAAAGAGAGAGAGAATGAGATCTAACCAACATAGTAAATAATTTTTGTTGAGTTATTCGAAAAATTCCTTCCATCACCGACAACACCATAGTGTCCACTGTCCATATCCGTCCGGCAGGAAATATTTTATTCTCTCTTCTTCTTTTTGTAATGAGAAGTTATTTTGGTTTTGGTTTGATGTGATTTTTTTTCGACTAACCATTTCCCCCCTGTAAGGGGTCTTATTGTTTTTTTCTTCGACATTTTAATTAAAAAACAAAACTATGTCAAGCACAGTAAGTTCATAGCCTGTTTTCATTTGGGCGCATCATCACCATCACAGGTGCACTTGTGCGGATAGGTATAGGGGAAGACAAAAATGAAACAAGGACTCAAAATTGTGAATACAACGATGCCTGCCACAATGTACAATGTACATTCACTATTCACTCTCATTATTTGGATTTGTTAAAAACTCAGCTTGACACAGATTTTGACTTTTTTTTTTTCATTTTTGCTTCTCCATGGAAATGACAAACTATGATATGCATACAAGTGCAAGGGGATACTATATTTATGTAACATGCTTGAACCAAGTTTTTAGGATCCTGCCAATTCTCTAGGATATAACAATTTTATAATGAAACCAGATTATGGTTATGGAAAGTTTAAAGGGCACTTCTGGGTGCGCCAGTAGGTACATTTATATTCATGTTTTCATATTTTTTAGTGCATGCATTTAATATTACAAAAAGCACATACCCAGTGCACATTACACACCATACGCAGACATTTCAAACATAATGAGAATTTAAAAGTTTTAAGTTTGGAAAATGTTTGAACTATGTATGAGTTTATATAGGGCGTCATAAGTTCGGTAACATTAGAGTAGGTATAGAGCTTGGAAATTCAAACATTGTGGGACAGGGAAATTTTGGATTTGTAATTTTCTTTAGAAAATACTTTTAATTGATGCTAACTTCTGCTATTGTGTGTAAGTTTTTGAAAATAAAAACTGGTTAATTCGTACTTTTTAAAAATTAAATATAAATAAGTATAATATATTATGTTGGTCAAAATCTTATAGGAACGGTTTGCTGTTTCTATAATTTCAATGAAAAATTATACAGGGTGTTTTCCATAAGACGTATACCGGATAGCTTAAGCGTGTATAAATAAAATAATAAAATCTCATTTTTTCGGGGGTTGACATCCCTAGTTCTTTCTTTAGTCGTGAAGTGCATTTTTCAAAAAAAAAAAAAAAAAACTTGGATAGGACTCAAGAGCTTTAAGAAATTTAAAAGAAACACTTGCACCTTTCGAACACCTTTCATTATTTCATCGTTTTTTTTTTTACAAATAGTGTTTTATTGAAACCAGTTGCGTTCCAGGAATGTACAATGCACATCAATTTAATTTTGATTCAAATTTCGTACTGTTAAGTTTGGAGAATATTTCTCCAGTACCACTACACGAATGTGGAATGGTCTAATTGGCTCTATTTTTCCCTCATGTTACTTGTAAATATTCCAAATACACTTACCAATATTAGATATTATGGTAGATAAACTTCTTAAAAATCTGGACAAGAATAGCCCTTTCGATAAAAATATAATCATTAAAAGTTTCGCATATTATGTACGTACATTATGTACATAAATGGAAAACTTCTGGGAGGCAACGTGTCTTATGGTGTCACATCAACTAAATGCTTTTGCCTATTAAAACAAAATAAACTGTCAAACTCGTCTATTACTTATAGAGCTGAAATTATATCTATGGTTTTAATAACCAACAAAAAATCATCACCCATCAACGCAATATCTCATCATCGTCATACGTCATCATCATATGCATCCATAACTACGTATATTTATATACACTGCCTCTCTACATCATCGTTTATTTGAAGTTGTCGACAATTGAGCGACATCAACGTGTGAGGTCTCATCAGCACAGCATCAACGGCAACAACCCAGGCCCGCAGCAAAAAACCGACCGACCTCTTAGGGAAACATAAGACAAAGTAAGACATAATTTTCCTCGGAAGATATGTACAAGCAGTTTTTCCCAAGAATTTATTCTATTCCTAGCCTTGAGATTCATTTAGCCAGAAACACAAGACGAACAAAAGTATTTTACAGCTCAACGAAGCCATCAGTGGAGTATGTATAGGGTAGGTAGTTTCCATGTTACACAAAGGTACATTACTTCATTCGTGTATTTAGCTTTTCGACGTTCCTTCAGTCTCATCTTAACCTAATGAATCATTTTTGTTCCATCATCATCACGATATGGCCTTAAAATGCTGAATGTGCGACAGCACACACAAACAGAAACTCAACCCACATGATTTGCAGAAATTATTTTCGGACAATTCGGTATGTCCTGATGTGTTCGCTTCATTTGTCTAATGGACAAATGGATTCTGCTCATTGAACACCACAACCAACAACCTATACACTATACAGTCGGGATATCAGAGGACAACACATCCAAAACTGAAGCAGGAGCCACCAGGCCAGGAACATGACTTTGATGAGCGTATACGCGCGCTCATTTTAAATTTGAATTGTTGTCATGTCGCAGACAATTTTATGACTCCATGTTCGGTGTTCAGGGAAGCGAGTATACGAGTAATTTGTACTGATGTTTGGTAGGTGGGCTTGAGAGGTTAGTTCAGTGATGTGCTCGTAGCAAGTTGTAATCCCAAATAAATTGGGCGATCCGAACATGACAAGTTAATTCCAATTTATGATGTTTCCACAAAAAAAAAAAAAAAAATACAAACAAAAACAAAAACGAAACAATTTATTTTTTGTCCGCAATCCAATTTTCGTTTGGTGATACAAAATTACAACTACATTATTGGATTGAGGTTTTTGGTTTGATTTCGTTATTAAATTTTTGTGAGTATGGCGAAAAAAGTATACATAAATATTTAAATTTAACAAGACAAAGAAAATGCCTAAGCTTTTAATTTTATGTACACAAAAAGATTTAAAGAGAATCTTTGTTAAACTTGTCATGTCATCATCACCAATTATTAAAAGAAGGATGAAAAAGGCCTTTTAATTGTTCAAGAATCTTAATGATTAAAATTAGTGCTAATCTTACATAAGATATACATATATAAATAGGTACCTAATCTAATACATGGGCATAGCAAATAAAATTAAAACAAAACAATTTATTAGTTTGTGGAATAGATATTTGAAGCTTAGTAATTGTATAATAGGGAATACCTGGGCAATTAAACTCAAATTTAATATTTTTATTAATGTAACCTATTTGTAAAAAAATTTGTGCCAAGTTAAAAAACTGGATACTGTAGACAAACTCATATACACAGGGTGATTAGCATAAGATGCAACACAAATTTAGGGTCTGTATGTTGTGTGGAGAAGTGTAAAACCGAAATTTAAAATTTTAAAGTTTTTTAAATACATAAGTAATCCAAAAAAATGTTTTTGAAAATTTGATATGCAATATTTTTTGTTTAAAAAGTTTAAATTCGTTTTCGAAATATTGATTTTTCAAAAAAAAAAATTGAAACTATATATTTAAAAAATTCTAAAAATTGAGACTTTTCTAAACTTTTTAAAATTAAAAATGAATCAAAATCAGTGGGACCGTTTTCAACTAAATCAGACATAAATAAATGGTATAGGAGGTGCCATTAAAAACCATACCTTGCAAAAATATTTCACCATAAAAGGTAGCTTTTTAAGTTAATTAACTAATTTTTTTTGTGAGAACAATCTATGGAGCCATTTTTTAGAAAATAAGATTATTCAGAAATGCTAAAAAGATATATGTATGGCAGGTCTTAAAACGAAAAAAACGCATGTCAAGGTAATGCCCAAAAAACGCTAGTTACAAATTTTCGATAAAATCGACCTACCCATTTAAGCTGTCATCGAAGAGACAGAGGCCCACTTTTTTTCCCGAGTTGGATTTTTACGAAACCAAAACTTGCCATTAGTAAACCTATGTAATGTATAAGAGCTATTTTGAATGAATAATTCAACAAGTCCAATTAAAATATAGTGCTAAGTCTTCTATACTTGCTATTTTCAAGGTAAAAAATAATTTAAAAAATGGTGTAAAATTTTAGACGATTTAGAATTTTGTATGTTTGGTATGACTCTAGTTTAAAAATAGGATATTTCAATATTAAAAAAGTAAGCGTCGTACTACCTTTTTAAAATTTCATCAAAGTTAAAATAACCAAATTTCTATTTTATCTTTTTAGAACCATACTGACTCCTTATGTCACCTTAACAGTTACAAAAATTAAAATAGTAGGTGTACCTATGTTTGCTTATTTGTTTGCATAAACTGTCACTGTTTTAGGCGTGCAACTAGAGAAAATAGGTTAAGTATGATATTTAATTAAAAAATATAACATTTAGCAAAGAGCTCTTTTAGTGCCCAGATCAATAATAAAATACTAATTACCTAGAGCAAAAATAAAAAAAAAACAATGAAAAACACACCATAAATTTAAGTTTAGATTTAAGTACATGCTTGTATTAAGCTAATAAAATCACAATTAAAAGTTTTAGGTATTCCTCTTTTCATTCGGCATTACCCACATTGAACTTCTCTTCCTATATGTATTTAGTAAGATATCGATTTTTTTTTTCAAAACGTTAGATACTTAGAACTAACCTAAGAACACGCAAATCACATTAGGCATTTATTTCCTAGAAGCTATAGAGAACCTTAGTTTTCCAATGTATGAAGGTATTATAACTGATTTGGTGGGACAAAGGACATTGCATTCATCACACAATTTACTTTGACATCAAGTTGTCAATCAAGTTGTTCATCAAGGCGGCGGCGCGGCAATCAAAAAGTATAGAGACACACGCTACAGTTAAACAAACTTTCAGACGGTAATAAATCATGAACAATCAGTCCAACCACCAACTGTCGCACAATCGCTCTTATCTTTGCCGAAGATCTCAAACCTTTTTGCATTCAAGTTACCACCTTATCGCCCTTAACACGCACTCGGCTTCGCATCACCCTTTTTACACTTTTTTTTCGCTACGGCATTCACTTTTTCCTTCCGAATGCAAATTGACACCAAAAAAAAACCGCCACACCACCACCGCTTGTCGCCTGCCGCCACCCGCCATATGGAGAGGAGTCATGCTCGCGATTTAAATGGATTCGCGGGGGCGCAACCATAGCATCCGTGCAACAGCGCTGTCAGGCAACACCACCATATACTCGTATACATTTCCTATACACCCTCGGCACCCGTCGTCGTCGTCGTCGGCGCACATTTTGCAAGTAGGTATGCAAATTCAATTAAGACTTGCATGTCTCTGTGAGTTCCTGCATTTGACAGGATAATTTTCTCCGCCACTGCCAAAGGACAGTAGAGGTTCATTCCATTAACGCCAAGCTCAGCTCCGACCCGGGCCTCTCCGAAAGGCGAAAATGTTTTATTCATATACAATCTTTTGGAAGTGGAGGTTTTCCTATCTCCTCCATTACGACTACACCCACTAACCCCACCACCATCTAAAAACTGCACCCTTGAACAGTCGAAAACGAAAGCAATCGCGTGGTCTGGTCAGTCGTCGCGTCGGAGGATGCAATAACATCGACCGACAACGACAACAAGAACAACGAAATGACCGACGCACGACCGCAACGTCTGTGGATGCCACTTTGAATGCGAATCTGCACGCATTTGACTAAGTGCTCAGTGTTTAATCAACATCCTTGTCGCACGCAACTAAATAATTAAGTTATCGGTGTTGGCCATAAGCCTTTGTCCCGCTCCAGTTGATGGTTGCTTGGCTTGCTATTTGCGTTGGTGCGTCTCCTCGGAAATGGAAATGGCTAGCATTAAAAATTATATATCTGAACGAGTTGAAGAGAATTTTTTCTTTTTGTTTTGTTTATACAACATTGAGCTGCAATTTTGTCCACAACCAACCACACATAGGATGATAACTATCCTTTGGTAAGTGCTCCCACTTTTAAGCTTTTACTTCGGAGTGAAAAAAATATAACTATACAGAAAAATAAAAAAAAAAAAATAAAAATGAACAAAAACAAAAAATTAACTCACATAATTTTATTATTAATTTGAAAATATGTAGGTATGTATATGGGTTGATTTTCCAAAAACTAAAAATCTCACTATTTCATCTTTCCGAATTTATAGATCTGGTCTGTGAGTACCTACATGTCTACAATTAATCTACTCTTCGTTCAAAACAACACGAATTAGAAAAAATTTCAACTATTCAAATCTATAGGGACCAGTGGCATACCTATTACCTATATCATGAAACACGTAAACTTTTTAAAAAGAATTCTTTAAAAAAAGCATATATATTTGGTGTAAAGAGGGAGCACTGTTTTCCAGCCTTTATTGAACACTTTTAGAGTATAGATAACTTTTATGTCTGGGATTTTTTTTTTTAATCTGATAATTTTTTCAGCCCATCGAAAAACCTCTAAAGGTATAGGTGGGTATACCGATGTAACATCTTGCAACTTTGTTTCGAATTTGCCCTCAAATAAGAAATCGAAGTAAAAGAAAACAAACAAAAGTGTACACTCATTACTTTTGTTTCCATTCTCAACTTTGCCAAAGGGTTGCCTCTACTTTCCGCAGCTTAAGTGCAATTGGATACAATTATCAACTGTCAGATAAATGCTTCTCGCTCCGTCAGTCTAAATCGTTCAACCAACCTCATTAGGACTGCGTGTTGCACACCACCACAATGCACATACCTAATACAATATCAAAAGCGGTTCGTATTGAATTGCTTTGTTTGCCTGAAAAAAAAATATGAACTTGAAACTGACACTTTTACAAGCCCATCAAGTTGGATTAGAAATGAAGAAGATCACGAATGGTCATCAGACAGTGGCTGGGCTGGGAGTATAATTGTGATATGGAGAATGCGTAACCTTTACGCATCACAACCAAAACCAAACCGGCACGCATGATAGTGATCAATTTGGACCGCGTCGGTCGTCGCTGTCTGGTGGGCCATGCTTTGCTAAGTCATGGTGTCCATCAAATTTTGTGAGGTATCTTCCATTTAGTCTTTCTATGTTTAAACAATTTTATCCATTATCCGTAAACAGTTTGGGCCTGGCTGTCATTTTTGATTTTGATGTTGCGGAATATGTTAAGTGTAGATACGAATATATGCTTTGGCTAAGTGAGTTGGAGTTTAAAGTGGATACAGACGGTATACTTATGCGTTATGAAAGTGTTCTTAATCATTCAGACCTATATCTCCTGCAGCTTGAAGTCAAACAAAAAAAAAAAACAAGAAAAAAAGTTTAAGATAGGATCTCTATATCTTCCTCAATATAATTTAAATTACTATGAAACATCTAATGTAACTGTCAAAATGTTATGCTATGCCGATGCGTCTGTCGGCACAATGCACAACAGAAAATATATTCATGTTTGTTTTTCTTTCTATTTAATGCTAGGAATGATTTTTGAGATAGTGAAATGCGCGATGTCGTTTAAATCACAAAGGCTCTATCCCATTTTTAAATTTCACCATAACTAGATATGGTTCAAAGCTTTTTCGATAATTATCCAATTTATGGAGTATCACTATCAAGCCAACGAAAAGTGGTTTCGGTTGTATTGAGGGTCCTGATTCAATCAAATCAACCACTCAACCGATTAAGATAAGATGTTCACAAAATAACGCCCATTTGAAAAAAAGGCAATACAATCCCCAAAATTAAAAAAAAACATTCAGTTGACGTCTTAGACAATATTCAGTACTTGTCTTCTTGACAATCCACTTTTAGTGGGTGTTGTAAATTGTGCGATATAATATGTGTATTGTGTTTGTATGTATGAAGTCATGTAGTTCCTTTATGCCAAGTTATGCATTCGTAAAAAAAAATCAAACTCGAGATTTTGATCAAAGTTGACATTACGATGATAGCGAAGTTGGGTCTCGCAATTCTGTCTGTCTGCCTGTCTGTCTGTCTGTCTGTTCTGATTGGTCGATTTTCTTTAAACTTGGCACCTAGCATTTTTAGGTATTCCCCCACACGTTTTTTCATGTTTTAAGACGAAAAATAACGGTACCTGCCGTACAATTTTTTTTTAGCAAAAAATGATAATCTTATTTTTCTCAAAAACGTGCCCACAACTTAAAAAAATTCAGCAATTTGTTTTACAAAAATGCTACCATTTTATAAAAAAAATATCGGAAAAATGGTTGTAAATGGTACCTTCTATAGATTTTTTTTTATTTTCAATTTTTCAATAATTTTCAAAATAGTGTACCAAAATTTTCAAAAAATATTTTTTTTTTGATTTTTAAAAAAAATTTAAAATTTATTTTTGAGAAATTAATAATTCGAAAACGACTTGTTCGAGTTTTTTGACATTATCTAGCAGATTTTAAATACAATTTTTTCTTATAACCAAAAATAACAGTGCCTCCAATACATAAAAATCTCATTTTTTCTCAAAAACGGCTCCGACGATTTTGATAAAAAATTTTGTGTGAACTAATATCAGAATGATGTATCATATTATTGGGAAAAATAGAACCATTTTTTGGGTTTTCGACTATCTCATTATCTGTTGAACTAATTTTGTTAAAATTTCTTACGCAAAAGCTGCTAATAAGTTTAAATAAAATGGCATATCAAAATTTTCAAAAAATTGAATTTTCAAATATTTTTTTAATTAATTTATTCCTAATTTTATTGATTTTTTCAGTCTATACTGTAAATTCCATGCATATGTGCGAAGTGCAAGACAGCACCGTGCTATATTGTTCATATTTATGTACTCACATAATACTTCCTTGAACTAGGCTATATTTTTGGCAGGTAGCATAAAATAATGGCTCCAATAACTAATAATTTGTTTTTATCAGATGAAAAGGTTTTTAATACTATTAAGACTTTAAAACCACAGTGTCATCGCACATAAGAGCAAGTTCGTGCGACCCACTCGTGCATTTTATTTTGCTGTGGACTTATGACCATGTACCAACATTTATGTGTCAAGTAGTAACTAATCAGAACATTACTTAGGCATTGTGGAACTGACTCGCTTAGAACTACATATTTAATTGGACTTGTTTAATTATTGATTCAAAATAGAGTTTGGTACAACAAAAAAAATGTATTCGAATAAATAGATACCAGAAACTTTTTACTACATAAATTATTATAAAGCTATATTTACCAATCAGCAAGGAACAAATTGGAATGAATGTTAATTATCTCTTAATTCTCATACGCATAATTTTTAACGAGAATTGTTTCAGAACGAAAAATACAACTAACACACAAGAAAACCTGATTTATTTATCCAAGAACAAAGGCAGAATGGAAGAAAACAAAAAAGCAAAAATCCTCCGACATAATAAAAAAACAACACAAGCTCATTCAAAATAAATACCATACCTTCATTTTCTTTTTTTCACTTTTGATTTTATGTTGTTCACCTGCATTCCTTAAACAGGTATAGGTACTAACAAAACACACATTCATAATACCTATAATTTAATTTATTCATTAAATGCTCACAATTTATCCACCACTTAGTTTGAAACAAAAGCAAAAGCGAACCCCTCGCCATAACGCACAATGTGCGTTCAAAAGACTCCCACGTCCCGACTCATGCATCCCACCCACGCCCACCCAAAGCTCAAAATGAATAATAATTGTGTTCTTCTTCATTTTGTGTTTTTTTTTTTGCAACAAAGAACGAGATGTTTGTTGAGTGGAATTATTTAAGAACGATTATATGATACCCTCGAGGATATGCATCTTGATATTATAATGAAAATATACTTCACCCCATAAGAACTCAAACCCCCGGAACAACATATACGCATGATCCTTGGGGCTATTTTCAGAACACTCATACTCATAAGATACATATATATACGCATATAATAATTCTATTCGCCGGCACACAAGTTGTCAATTACAACCAAATTGACAAATGGAATTAATGGCACTTTGCCTGCCCTGACATTTGTTCTTTCTTTTTTTTTTGCATAATTACGTCTTCTTCTACAACACAATACAAAACACACGCATCAAGGGGTTGAATGCGAGCAGCTTATACCAGATTGTGGAATGTTTTGCAAAGATGCTCTTGACAAGGATAGTTCAACATCCAATCATACAAAAACATGACATTTTACGTTGGAATTGTATTTGTCTGTATATAGACCTACATATGTACAGTACATCCTTTCTACCTCGTTTCGTATTATTATGTCATGGCCCTTTTTTTCTTGGCATTTGCATTCAAACTTATATCCTTCACTCAAGGAAAGGAACATACAAAAATATATACTTTATTTATTTTAAATTCAGAGCACACGCCCCAAGGGAATAAGCGAGCGAAGGTGGTGGGTGAATGGTTCTTCTGATGTAAATTGTCGTCCTTTCAAACGAATATGAGTATAGGGGTACAGTCCGTGTCACTTGATAGAATGGGTTCCCAAAATTTAAAAACTATTTTAGCTTATGGATCTGTGATCTATAACCATCCAAAGGGTTAGGTATGCAGACGACTGGGAAATCTTTGGATCAAAAGTTCAAACATAACTTCGTTGTGTGAGCTGTGGTTATAATATTAAAGAAGTGCAATTCAATACGAATCCAAGAAAATATCTCCATGCAAATTGGACAATGTTTAGACGAGATACAAAAAAAACCAATTCATTTTTATATTATTTATTTAGATTGATTTATCGTATTTTTCTTAATTTAATTATTTTTGTTTGTATTTATAGTTGAAGGCTCGTTTTATATGTTAAAAGCCAGCTCTAATCGAGTGACACGTAGAGTACAATGCACGATGCATTAATATGATTTCTTATATGAAAATCGTGCAAGGATTATTTTTTGTCATTTTCTTGGGAGTAATAATATTTTTTTATAAACAGTTCTAGAAAAATCATAGAACTCATCAAAAGGTATAATTTTGATTTTCGTGTTTCTTTTAAATTTTTAATGCACATGGAGACTTAAATGCATTCGGAAAACTGTGTGATTTACCTTAATTTTGATTTGTTTTTCTTTTTTGGGCAGATTTCATTGATAGAGGAAGTCGCAATAATATTTTTTTTTAGGTATCCTCAAGGCACCGAGAAATCTTGTTATTATTGTTATTTTTTTCAGTTTAAATTTAGTTTTTATAGATTTTTTTTTTTTTGAAACGAATAAAGGCATGATGAGGGCAAAAGGACTATTTTAAGAAACATTTTTGCTGGCATATAAAATGTTAAAGAAATTGGACAGATATATGTATGTATGTTCTTTGGTTTTATAAGCACACAAGGGAAATCTTAACTTTGTTTTGAATGAGCCAACAAAACACTTTATATAAAAGTATATTGCACCATGAGAAATAATTATCACTGAAAAACTTAGGGAATATTATTATTGTAAAATTGATATAGATTTTAGATTCTTGAATATGAACACTCAAAACAAAAAGTAATGCCGCACATTGGTTTTTAGTTATAATTATTCTTTATTGGTTCTGTTGCTTAATATTTGTATTTATAGATATTTTAACATGTTTTTATTTTATTAATTTAAAAATATACATACATAATTCAAATGGTACATTTTAAGATCTATACCTGTTGTAATAAATATAATTTCAATTCAAGGTAGGTATACTTTTTATTTTATTTGCAAAATACATCCTGGTGAATATTATTCTTATTCTTTTTAAAATGATGTATGGCGCATGAGTGTTTTTTTAACACTATATCAATACTGCTAATGCAAGCATTTGTAACATTACATTTCTTTTCTCTTCGGGTTTTCACCTTCAGATACTGGGAAATATCAACTTGTCACAGTCATCATTTAGCGTGTTGTTAATTGTTATAGTATAATATATAAAAACCCAATCACACTAAGAAAGACAACAAATATGACATACAAAAAAATATATACATAAATTAATACGACGCTACAAAACTAACCGCATATACAAGTCAAAATATTACAAATTCAATTACATTACACAAACAAACAAACGGTGGCAGCACTGTTGCGACGTTAAGGCAAAAGATAATGACGAGTGGTGGACAAAATTAAGGAATACTAAGAACGCTTATACAACTTGATCTATTATTTCATATTAAGGGTATATGAATACCCGGAAGTTTGCAAATTTTGTAAAATGATAAGTTTACACAAAAATTTACATGAACGCCCTTTTTAATTCATTTGGTTAAATGCTGTGTAATTAAATCAGCTGTTTGTTAAACGTATTAATTTTAAAATTTTAATATTAATTTTCAAAATATGTATACAAATAAGCGTGTTCAGATTGGACCTCTCCCAAAACAACTTGAAATCGGAGCCAAATAAATTTAAAATACACCACAAAAGTCACGTTTTTTTAATCCTGACGGGAATTAGATGAGAAAACGATTTCGGGGCTACATGTAGAACTGTAATAGTCGCAAAATCAAGGCAGTGATCGAACGAAAATGACCGAATATAAGAAATATATACCTTCAGTTAAATTCACTTTCGTTTTCATTAGAAATTTGGTGAAAGAGGAATCATTAAAATAAATGGTTACTTTCACTTCGATAACAATTCGGAAAGCATAACAAATACAAGTAAAAGCATTTATTTTCGTTTATCCTTATGGCCCATTATATGGATTTGTGTAAATAAACAATATGCTAATCAATAATAGGCAGAAAATGTAGAGGTCCTAATTGTTTTCTTTTATTTTTTTTATAAACTCAGTTTTTATTCACAACTTTTTTCGCTAACTAATCTAAATGCGAAAGTTACAGAACACGGGCAGAGTTTATTTAAGTTCTCTGAGATACCTAATATATCATATTTCTGAACACGCCTAGTTCTAAAAGTCACAATGACGTTTGGTTAAGTTTACCAAAAACATTTGTTTGATTTTTCACAGAAAAATCCTTGAGGAATTTCAACCAAATTGTGTAAATCATTTCTCATACAAAAAAATACCCCTTAACTGAAAGGAAGGTTTCTTTTTGGCAGTTGTTCGTTCAGGGCTTACATACGTTTCACAATGTTGTAAAATGTATCTACAAGGCGTATGAGAGTGAATTGAAGGGATAAACTGGAAAGAATAAGAAGCAAGAAAATCCAAGAAAGCCATCACATTTAAAATAACATCTTGGACTAATTGCAGCATTACCTACTTTGCCGGTATTGCCATGTTAAAAAAAAGAACCCATTTAAAAAAAAAAAAATTAAAGTCCCAATCCCAACACCAACGCCCTAAACGATAACATTGAAGAAAAATATTATGTTAACCTATAAAAAAAATATGTAAAATAAAGAAAAACAAAGTTTTTAAAAAAAGTAAAATTTTCACGGAGTTTTAAGTTTATACCTTTTATTAGTTCAATTTTTTTTCTTTGGAATCAAAAAATGGTTAGGTACCAAATTCGAAGCGCATCGGTCCACCCGTTTTTCAAGCTCTACCTCAATGTACAGTGGACATACAGATAAAGTTTCGCACAGACTATAATGAACAGTATGACGGAAACTGCTTTTTAGACTTCCCACATTTTTTTTTACACCAAATAAATACTTGCCCTGTATAGTGTATATATATATAGAGCAAGTTTACACAAAATTTACACAAAAATTGAGAAGTAAATATCTCCATATTACACTTTTAGTTATGATGATGTCGTGTATGCAACATTTCATCAAGTTGTAAATTTTCTTAACAAAATACATATAATAAGAAGAAAACACAACAAAACGAGGATAAAACATCCTTTTTCGCATTCATCGCGATTATGGTGTTCTTTCTTTCTTTCTTTCTTTCGTTGACTCAGTCCAATGCCAACTTTTGAATAAATTATTTTGCAAAAGCAATTTGTTTTGGTATACAATAAAAAAGAAAAAAAAAAACAAGCAACAACAAAGTTAATATAAAAGTACCCCAAAACATTCCATTTTAAGTCCCAAAAAAAAAGAATATATATATCGGCTTTCATATAATGTAGGTATGGGAGAAAATCATGCATGCATGCAAACATATGTATATACATAATAATATAGAACAACCCAAAAAATCCGACTTATGTCATTCAAAGTCTCTCACTCGGAATCACTTATGAACAAAATATAATATACGAGACGAGATGAGATGAGTAAGAGCAACCGTTCTCTTCGTCGTCTTCAGTTCAGCTGGCTGGCATTCATCTTGAGAAATCTAACTATTTTCCTTACTCAAAAATAGATAAACATACTTGAATTCCAGGATCCTTGATGTGATCCTTGAACCGCAAAAAAATAATCAACAAAATATAATTCTATAGTCTGTGGTATTGCGTTGCAAATAATTATTTAAATTTAAATTATTTTGGATAACAATTCCATTGTTTTCATTTTTTAACACAGTTAAACACACAATATCAAAGCTGCTAAAAAAACAACACTTTCTTCACTTTAGCCCATTTTATTCAATTTATTTTAATGGTAATTTACGTACTTTTACCTACTTTAACTGCCCAGCAAACATTTAATAATTAAAAGCTTCAAATCCAAAAAGCTCCTTAATAAAATCCACTGAATAAGCTCTTTGCCTGCAATTGAGAATGATAATGGTAACGGTAAGGTATTTCTGCTGAGATGTAGACAACGAGCGCACGATAGTTTTGACGACACAACACGACAGTATCCCATTTCCATTAGAAGTGAGATAAAATGGTCACGTTTGTGTGTCGACTTTTTGTGAGCAATTACAACAATTCTTTAAGTCAGTGGCTTAAGTGTCATTTTTCCCAACTCAGTGTCGTGAGGGTGCATCAGGTGCCACTGTTTTGGAAAAAGCTTGCTTGCCCTGTACTGACGATTTTTTGTTAAACAGATTATAACAATTTTATGACAAACATTTAAATCGGCTTCGCAAATCTCAAACAAAGTAAACTTTAACTCTACTAAGCAATGGCTATCTGTCACCGAAATACCTTATCGTTATCAAAGGTTTTTGTTACAGCTCGACCTTTAATTCTCTACACTCTGACTGCTTGAACACAATAAAATGCTGCAACTGGAACTGGAGCTGGAGATGCAACAGCTGTAAAAAACTGTCGTACTCGCTTTTTTTTATGTCTGTCTCTGTACAGCTTTTTGCATATTTTAGAGAACAAAAAAACATATACGGGCATATTATTAACTTGTTTATTTCCGATAATTTTCTTTTAATTAATAATATTTTTCGCGATACAAATAAACATAAAAAGCTTCAATATTTTAGTCCGGCTGTTTTTTTCTTCATACAAATTGAAACGTCAAAACTCAAAAGTGCTGCACGTGAAAAGTTAAAAGTTGGTGAATTCTTGCAGCACCGACTGCAGTTGCGTTGTTTTGAGTTCGCAAGGTCACAACATTGAATGTGTGTGTACTGAATATTTTGACAGCTATTCCACCTGTAGTTCCAGTTGCAGCTCCGTATCCGTTGTGTTCAGGCAGAATCTTAAAAAGTTAGTTATAAGTTAGTGTGAACTGAAAAAGAAGAAGAACAAAATTCCATGGAATTTTTAGAATTCCAATTTTATTCATCTTAAATGAATTTAGGTGGATTTTGTAGAGATTTCATGGGTATATATAATTAGATTCCGTATAGGTGTTGTAACGCTTCGGTACATTGTATGTATGTACACAGAGGTTTTATACGAAGTCAGTAGGACTATAATGTCAGTATTCTTAAGACGTCTTCATTTATCATTTCTCTTCTTTTCTATGTCTAGCAGTTAGCCCGACACCTACTCTGCTCCGAAGATCACTTCGATGCGATACATATTATATATGTATACATATATAAGGAAATATTATTATCTACATTCGGACTAGGCTTATACCAAACCTAAATTAGTTTTGTAAACAATCTTTATACCTACTACCAACAGTACCTGCCAAACTATGTTATTTTGCAGTCAAATCAGAATTTTTTGCAGTGATTGCTTTTCCTGGTGCCTTTTCTTTCTATTTCCATGCCTTGTATTCCCGTGTCTTGTCTTCTTGATATTCAAAAGGGTATAATGGGCCATCAAACGCCCTTTAGTAATCTAGGGTTCTTATGTAATTTATTTGGATTTTGATATTTTTTGATTTGGTCTGTCATTGCTCATTAGTTGGTATTGCGTAGTTATTATTTTCTATGTTTGTTCTTATATATACTTTATACTTTTTAGTAAAAAAATAATTATTTTACTTTTATGAAAGACTGGCTAGGCTAGTAGAAATGATGAAATAATAATAGGGTTATTCCTTTTTCGTGACCTTTTTATTCAAAATATTTGAATCCTAATTTTGTTGTTTTCTTTCTTTAATTATATTTAGATAGACGTTCACTGTTCAGTTCATGCAATGGCGTAACTTTTTAAACGTTTGTTAACCGAAAAAAACTTGAAAATTTCACAGTTTTACGCAGTTTACAACGTCTACGAGGACTTTACAACGTTGAATACCCCTAATATAAAAAGTCAGACTGTTAAAAACAAAGCACTAAAGTTGAACTACTTAACTTTGGGTAACATTTTACCTTAATTTTGCACTTAAATCAAGCTGAAGTGGGCAGATAAATTATAAAGACAATTATATACTTTTTGCATAAATTTGTAGCTTTTAAATGCTTAGTTGTTGATTAAAACCCCAATTTGAAGTTTTGGAACTGATATATTAGTAGGTATTCAAGTTTTCAAATTAAGAAAGCTCATATAGCTTAATAAGTAACCCCGGAAGTCTGGTGCCAAAATCTATGAAATCATGTTTACTTGATTTATTGTGTAAACCACAATTTTAAAACTAGTATCTTAGTTTATTTATATAATTTTTTTGCTCCAATTAGACTTTATATACTTTCCCAAACAATGAATCTTGAATTTTAAGTCCAAAATATATAATTTATAATTATTAGGAAACGATTTTGTTTGGCCTAGATTCATAAAAAAAATTCATTCAAATTCAGCACAGTACAAAATATCCCAATTTACGAAAATACGAATATTTACATTCAAGACCATTAGCTGTTTTAATTGATCCATATATGTATGTATACGAATTGTCATGGTAAATATAAATTTCTCCCACAACTATACTGTATCCCATATATACTCAATTCGTAATTGAAAAAAGGGATTAACCGTTAAATAAATTTAACAACAACTTGCATATTAAAAGTGGTCTACATTACCTACCAAATAAACAACAATTTTTGTCCTTTCCGGATTTCCTTTATACTTCAACTCTGACTACATAATATACCTTACCTACTCGTATATCTACCTTTAGAGTGAAGTATATCCTGACTCTGAAATCGAAAATTTCAATTTTATGTATTTATAGCACTCAAGCTTCTCCAAAAAGCCAAGCTTTGCCCTAAAGGTATATAATATGTATTGTAGGTATATATTGTGTAAATAACTCGGACAAGTTTCCGCGTCCGTGTTCTTTATTTATGTTTTTTTTTTTTTAATTTTATTTGCTTGTCGGAAGAGTTGCTTTCTGGTACGTGTTATCCTTTGTAACAATGACAGTTGTGCCCTGTAACTGTCATTATTACTGCGTGTGTGTGGTCATCATCCTTCCTGATGTTTTTTTTGTTTTTGTAATTAATTTCGAAGGACATTCGCATTGCCTTTCCAGTTATCAATAATTGTATATATGTAGCTGCTAAGGCAGTGTCGGCATGTCAATGAGGCAAAGAACATAATTTTCTTCTTAAGGCCCGAATTCCTATCTAAGAACCGAGTGGCACAATAACATTAATAAGAGACAGTTTTTCAGTGCTGGAAATAACTCTGGGTTTAATTAGATCATTTAATCCTGATGCGAATAAATTTAACCGGAGTTAACTCAATTTATTACATTTAATATATGTACCTGGTTTTAGCAGTGAATCATTTGGAGTATTTCATTTTTATTGTATTCACTTGAAGTGATTTTTTTTATTGCAGTCTTTTGGGTAATGCCTTAAAATTAAAGGAAAAATGTTGGATCCATAAGTGTTGTGATTCAGTCGCCATTTTTAAATAAAAGTTTTAACCAATATCTTAAGAAAGGCTCATTCTAATAAAACAATTCAGATATAATTATTAAAGAAAATTAATTTTGTATGAAAAATATTTGTTTATGGAATGTAAACTTTGAGAACTGAAGTCTCGAAAAGTATATGCATTTCCTAGTTTTTGCAATACAACTTCCTAAAAGTCTCGGCTCTAGCGTAATGTTTAGTGCATTGCGTAGGTTTTGAGTTCATTTCCCAGCCTATGCCTTATAAAAGATAAATTGTTTTTCAGGGGTTACTGCCGAGGAATTGACAAATCCTCCAAGAGTATGTCTTGTGGTAAAAAAGTACCTGTAATCTAAAACCTTCGGATTCCTCAAAAATTTATGGGTCCTTTCCATTCAGTCACAAGCAAACAGAAATTGGATTGGCTTTTTGTTTAAGGTCTTTTCTTTTTAAGACCTGAAGTCATTGGAGTGAGTCTTTTAATTTTCAAATCTTTAAGATTTGTTTGCAAATTTTTATTCTTTTGCAGTTTTATGCAAAGTTTCCCGAGGTTCACCAAATTTTCTCGTGTTTTTCATAAATTTAAAAATCTAATATTTTTCAGTAAGGAAATACATACATTAAATTTGCATTCGGGCTCTTGTCTGGATAAGTCCGGCATTACGATTGGTATACGTAGGCATATCTGTCGTCATATCGCGGTGTTGACCACTCTACACATCCGGCGACCAAACCTCTGCGGAAGCCATTACTACTGATGGCGGTCAACGTTGGAAGTACCGCATATATGTACCTAGTCTTGATGTAGGTGATGGAAATTGTGATGCCATCTCCTGGGATCCTTTTGTAGGTATGCATTTTTATCAATTGTTAACAGCACATTGTGGAACTCGTAGGTATTCCTATAAAACTTATATAAATATATATATTTTTTTTTAATCCTGGTGAGCAGGACCATAGTGATGCGGCGCTTTATTATTATTCAACAAGCTGACACATGAAAATTCAGCTTTTTGTTTAATTTTTTTTTTGTCAATGCGTGTCCTTGCAAAGGATAATTTTCCTCCACCAATTATTTATTGGAGAACAGAGCTCCTTCGAGGGAACTGATAATTTTAATGTGCGGGTGCTTTCGATGACAATTTCATTGCCCGCGGCAACGAATGTGGAAAAATAACGGCCTCGTGGGTATATATGATGGTGTTGGTAGCGGTGATGGTGGTGGTAATGGTGATGGTGATGGTGGAGGAGAGATGATATTTTTAATTAAATACGCTACGATGGACATTTTATGGATAAATTTATGGTAATTTTATTAAGTTTGCGTACTTTTTTTCTTCATTTTGTTGTTGTTGTTTTATTTTATTCCTGTGTTGGCCTGGAATTGCATGAGGATATAAATTAAATTTAATGGCACAATGAAAGGCAAAAAGCGGACACAGGGGGGGTTGGGGTTACTTAAAAAACAATAATGTGCATCATTCTGATAATAGTATTTTTGAATTGTCCTGATGGTTGGTGCGTTGCGTCGTCGTACCGCGTCCTTTGTGCTGTGCGCTGGAATAGATAAATGAGGTAAAATTTGAATTTTTGGACGGCTTTAGCTTTTTTTTTTTATACTATCAAATGGAATTTCATTGGTTTGGAGCACAATTTTGTATTCAATTATTTTTTAGCGCGAATACAGCACAATCTGCCACATTTTTTTTGTTTTACTTTCTTTTTTTTTTGGTGTGTACCGGGAGCAACATAAGTTATTAAAATGTGTATAGGAATTTCTTTTTTATGTGTTCTATTCACGTGGATTGGCAATTTGATTGAAAAAGCGCTAAATATTTTATCCTAAAAAAAAAACCTTTCAGTCCTTTTTTATTTTTGGTTCTTTTTTTCTGTGTTGTTTTTTTTTTTTTTTTATTGCGAAAATGAAAAACTGATGATTTTATTGGTTTCCGGCTGAGATAGCCCGAATATCGGATTTTAATACGGATTAACAATTTTTAATAATACACATGGTATATTGGGATGGGATAGAAGGGAATGCTATAATATGAATGAATTTTTTTTGAGCTTTGGATTACTCACTATAGTGAATTTTTCAATTTATTTTTTATTGCAGTTAAGTTAAATTTGTATTATTATTATTGGTTTCCAGATAATAATCAATTGTTCCTAAAAAAGTTGGAATGTAAATTTAAATTATTATTATTAAGAAATTATCGAAAATTATTTAACAAAAGAAATTCCTTTTCTCGTTATTAAGAACAAAAGCTGGCTCTAAATATAAAATTAACTATGAATTTTTTAAATTGAAATTGACTTACGGCCGTATTATTCACTCGATTCATCCAGATTAAAACTTAAATCCAGATCTAAATTATACAAATTCAATGTAGGGTAAGGTCGGGATGATTTGACACGTTAACAAACTTTGCAAAATATCTCAAAATCCAAATACAGTTTTATGTTTATAAAATTAGCATATGTTAAAATATCATTTTAGCAACATAAAAACATTGTTTAATTATCGATTTAAATATATGTATCTGAGTTATAGACTTTTTTTTGAACCCTTCCAAATTGTCAATTCCTCCTTCGGGGAAGGATGATTTGACATTGGCGTTAGGAGGTTTTGACAGACAGAGGAGCATTTAACAAATGATCACGGTTCAACAGTTTTTAATTATTAAATAAGCACAAAATTGGGTTATTTTTCAGAAAATAGTTATTTTATTGATTTATTTTATTGAATTTTGTTAATTTTCACATATTGTAGAACTAATTGTTTAGCCAATTCATATGTCAATCCAAAATGTAAGTTGGAGCATTTTTTAAAATATTCAACGAGCTCGATTTCGTGAGCTGTTGTAAGAATTTGCTTATGCGAATATTTAGTACTATATCGGTCATTAATTTGTTTTCCTTCCTGTATTTTTTTAAGTCTAAACATTAATGTGGTACGATTAATACCAAATTTTTTTGCGGCATTGCTTATAGACTCTTTTTTGTTGTGAATGTCTTTGATAGCATTTTCAACATTTATTTCGTCGATATTGCGATTAGGATGTTTTCTTTTATAAATGTTGGGCATGTTTAATATTCTAAAAAAAGAGTAAAAGGTTGTTTTACTTTAAGATATTCTTATTGACTTAAGAAGGAGGATTTGACATTCTGTCAATTGCTCCTACAAAACAATTGTCAAAACCTCCTTTCAATCTACTTTTGGAAAAAAATCTAAAAAACACTTGTAAGAGCGCGCAGAAAAATTGTTTTGCTACCTATAAATTTTAGTCAAATGCAGGTGCACCCCAATATTGCAATTAAAGTATCAAAAGCTTAATATTAAAGAAATTGCACTTGGATTACTTACCATCAAAAATTACATCAACCGGCTAAAAAAAATAAAAACACATCCACTTCACAGAGCTTCAAAGACACACTGATCATTTATTTACCACTCACACCCATCGCAACTAACTTCATTTCCTCATCATTTAAAGTGCCGCCAAATCAATAGTTTTCAAGAAAAGTACTAATGTCAATTCCTCCTCCCTGTCAAATATCCCGACCTTACCCTAAATACATCCAGATTTAAGTTTTAATCTGGATGTATCGAGTGTATAATATAGCGGTTAAAGTTCATGAAGAGAATTGGAAAGATTTTTGAAAAATATAAATATAATAGCCAGTAAACATCGACCATAATTTGCGTCTTAGAAGGGTATAGCGTAGAGCACCTTACTGATGAGTTCACTCTGTCGTACCAGCGCCAATAGCATTTTGGAGTTGAGTTCACTTGAACTTTGAACTCAATATTTATTTCGATAATAACTTTTTTCGATTTTGGACCAAGCTTAGAACTTAGAACAGATCCGAAATAAATTTTCTATAGGTACTAATGCTTTTAAAAAGTTTAAATCGTATTTCCTGTAGAAATTCTCAAAAAAATATGTATTGGATTTAAAAAGAAAAAGAAAATAAATTCTTCTTTCAAAATTCAAAATTTCAAAAACATTTTTCAACTTTACAATAATAAATACTTAAAATTGACATACCAACTTTACTTTTTAATTTTAAATAAATAAAGGGTGTTTTTTTAATTTTTATGTAACAACTAATCATGATTATAATATAGTCTCATTTCGTCGCCTTATAGATAAGCAAATTTTTCAAATTTATTTTGAAACATATTTTTCAATTCGATAAACTCATTGGACATTCCATTTGAAAATTTTGTTCTTTCTTAATATATGACCCGCAAATCCACAAAAAAATTAATTTACTTGCGCAACATAACAATGAACTCGCTTTCCTGGTGTGTTAATGTTTTTTTTCGCCATAATATGGTGACATTATTTCAATAAAAGCAAGCCTTTTATATACTATATACTTTTATTCATGCGAGAATCCATCTGTCTTCGGTTATGACTCATTTGCGTTTCCTTTAAGAATGCTCGCTATATACCATTCGTGTGAATCCCGACGCACATTATGACCTTTTCTGGGGCCATTACACACAAGAACTCTAAATCCTAGCACATCGTTTAAGGATGTATAACTTGTCCAAATATTTACATGAGAATCATAAATATATTCCACCGCTTTTCGTCGCCTACAGTTATTTTCGTTTCCAGAACTAACAGTACATTCTGGCATATGCGGCATATGTTTTCTTTCTTAAAATGATTCTCTAAAGTTGAGCACAGCGATAACCCTTCGTTTTATCTATATCGACTACGTTAAGTGTCTTATAAGACTTCTAATACTATCCCAACCAAAAAAAACAAACCCCAAAATAGCGTACAAAAAACCGAATCGAAGACCATCATCAGGGTTTGAGGTAATCCCAAAGCGCTATTTGCTAAGAAAACACTTAACTTACCTAAATCACGTGTGGTGATTTCCATAAATTCCACACATAAGGTCCTTTTTTCCTGGCAATCGTTCGCGTACTTACATTATATAGAGACTGGTGAATGCTATTGCCAATAGCCACCACCTGTACCCACCCATCTCCCGACAGTTAGTCTGCAGCTTACCAGAAATAGAATAGAATTTCATGCAAATTTAATTGAAACTGTGCTCCTTCTCAAATCCGACGACGACGACGCCTATATCTCCGAGTTAAATCCACATGTGCAGCCCAATAATTCGACCTCACATAATACCCTCATAGTCAAAAAAATACCTTTTCACCTACTAACCCGGTGGAGTTGAAGCAGAATTTTAAAGAACCCAAGAAGAAAACATAGAAATTTATGTGCCAAAGCTTTTAAGGGTATTTTGCTTAGATATGCCTCTGAAATGGAATAGGAAGCAGTCTACAATGCATATATACATATTATACCTTTAGTTGTACCTACTTACACCCCACTATACATCTCTGGAGCTATTAATTTAGAAGCCATTCCCAAGTCAGGCCTCTGTCGAGTTTTTACTGTGTGTGTGTATATATAGGTGAAGGCATTTCCATTATGCCAAATATGCTTTTACAGAACATTAAAATCGAGATTAAAACAAGGATAAAAAGGAGCGCATATTGATGATGAGAGGGGTTGTTGGGGTTGGTTACTCGTATATATAGTTAAAAGCAGAGCGCACTTGAGAGATGGCTCAAGAGATAACAATTCAAAGATATACAAACGGGTGGTGATGATGGTGCTGCGAAGAATGGGTGGTTTAAGGCTTGTTTTTAAAATTTCCCCTTCTAGGTGCCGCTCATTCGTATCTATTTTTTTCATACAAATATTCCGTCTAAATAGAAAAAAGACAGGTCCGTATTTTCAAAAAAAAAAACATCTAATTACTTTTTGACATACAGATACATAAATACAAACATTGGGCCTTGTTGGGGAGTTATTTCATATGGAAATAAATACCCATAGATTACCAAACTAATAGAATTTTTTAATTTTTTGTTTTATTTCAACTTCTTTTTCACTTTTACTTTATTTGAACGGAGCCCTCTACAATCTACATAGTTTTAGACCCGATATCTGAAGAAGTTTTGCGTATATCTTATCGCAAATAACTGCATTTCCAGTTCTTTTCCTCGTTGGGTAAAAAATAACATTTGGAACCGTTAAAATGGTATTGGACGGTTGCAAGTATAAAATTCACAAAATTAATACTGGAGTGCCTCAGGGATCCATTTTGTCACTGATACTCTTTTTTATTTTCATCTATGATCTCTTGTCGGAAATTTCGAATACATTAAACTATTTTGCTGATGACAGTATTTTCATATTCGTCTTCATATTCAAACGGCACCGTATATGATAGGTTCATGTAATTCCTATTTCGACAGTAATGTCCAGAGGCGAATCTTTAACCGCGATCATTGAGGAGACTAATCAGTTGTCAGTATGTGCATCATACAGACCTTTTATGGCCACATATTTAACGTCACCAAAAACGCTTCTATGTTTGAAGGTTTTCTTAGAGGGTGCTAACAATTTGGGTCCCCTTTGAATCTGGTTGTTATTTTCAAGGCTTAAATTCAACCAACGCTGAAGTACAACTCGAATATTTGGGCAGATCCTTCTTTAACAAAAACAGCTATTAAAATTATAATGGTTTAAAAATAAAAAGGAATCGGTAACTTCCAATAAATCCCTACTTTATTTTGATTTTCCAACACTCTCACTATATGTAGACATAACTCAATGCAAGTTGATGACATAAAAAAACACATTATGGGGTAGCGTTATCATACATATATAGGTAACCATAAATAAGCAGATAGGTCCTAATTATTTATTTTCTGAATGAATTTAGAACTCAGATTGTTCAAAAGAAAACTTTGGAGTTTTGTCCTGAGCTGAGGACACAAATATATGTCGTATAATACAAGTCAAAGCTTAACTTAGACATTTCGAAGCCCTATAAGTATATTAGAAGAAAATAAAAAAATCAATAAATTACAAACATTTTAATTCAATTATTTAACTTTTTATTAAACTTATACTCCATAAGTCGTAATAATTAAAAATTGAGTTTTTAAATATTTTTCGATGATAGATTAATTTTTTTTCGATGACAGATTTACATTTTGTGTTTCTTAAAAACAAAGTTTCAAATGTATATAAATGAAAATGAAATACAATGTCAAATGTGTACCTACCTAATATTAAATCTTACAAGGTGTCAGATGTCAGAATAAAAAAAATTACAAAAAATGGATTATGGTTCCTTGGTTAATTTTACTTTTTATTTTATGTTTTTGAACTCCATCCAATCTGAGGAAAGTGTTTTTTTTTTTGGGTTAATAAATTCAATTTAAAGGCTGACTCTTTGGACTTTTAAAACCAAACGTACAAACCTAGTCTTAGACCCATTTGCTGAAATGAAATTTAAATATTTAAGTACAATATGAGCCTATGTGATAGTTAACGCTGGGGAAAAAGTAGAACATAAGCACTTAAGTTTAACATAAATATTTGTGTTTTGTTTTAGCAAATGGGCCTCGGAGTCATTTGTTTATTAAGTTAACTAGACAAACCGAAATATCTTCAAAATCAATGGTTGTTTTGGTTGATTGTCAGGTACAACTGTTTGGGCACTGGTATAAGTAGGGTTCAATTGATTCCATTCCTTGGTGTAAATATTTCCAAAGGCATCAGTACACTGATAGGTCATCTCACAGCAATCAGGATAAGATTTCATAAAACTTCCCTCGTCAATTACAGTACAATTCGGAAGTTTTATACGTGCACATCTATTTAACACAAAAATCATTCTATAATTTAGTTCTCTTTTACTGATATTTGAATTCTTACCCATCAACCATAATTGATCCATCTTCACGGCAGTTAGTAGTTTGACAGACCATTGGCATTTGGCTATCACCCTTTGGTAGAATACGTCCATTGTAGAAACAAATTCCAGGGGTAGCTGATTAAATAATGAGTAAGTGTGAAGTTCAGCATTATTTGAATAGTAATTTGACTTACTTAAACCAGCTGGAATAACGTATGAATAACCATGGCACCCGACTAAAATAGCAAGTAAAATCAATGCTTGCATTTTTAGAAATTCACTTATGTATGTTTCGATCACAAAGAATAAGACGACTATTGGGCTTTTAAATAATTCTAGGTCTTTTATATACTCGGATTAATTTATTTTTATACATGTTTTGACAGTTATTTTTTGTTTTTCTGATGCATCGAAAATATAAAAAAAAAGAATATGAAATTGAAATAATTGCTTCAGATAGCGACTAATTACTTAAATATTTTGATTATTATTAGGTCGTAAGGTCCTCGTGCGAGATGAGTAAGCTGCGGTGTGTAGGTTATAAGTATATTTTGAGTGTTGGTTTGTTTTCCTTATGAATTAATATTTTGTGGCAACAAATATTGTGACTAGTTTCAAATCGTTTTTACAGCTGATTTCTTACCCCACGTCATATTTTTTGTTCCAATAATTTGTTTTGATAACAATTTGGCCATGACTCAGAATGACTCAGAATATGAATGATTAGACTTAACAAAGAGACCTTTACTCCGTTACTAGTAAATAAAGCACATCAAAAACGGAAGGTACGTCGCCTCTGATTTCTTTGATCAATTAATTTAAATGGAAACAAATCATTAAAATACAAAACAAAGTAAAGTCATAATGAGGTTAAAAAAAAATATTTAGCTCCTAAATTTCTTTTGACGCGTCTTAAGCATATCCTAAAAAGTATTCTAAATTTGAATAAGGTTTTGAGCTCAAAATAAACAAAATCAAATTAAATTCTGGACCTGATGGCTGATAAAAGTCTCACTCTTATCTTTAAATGAGATTTAATTAAAACCTTTAGTGAGTTTTTCGACACCAAATAATATAAAAACAAAATCATAAAAATAGTAATTAATAAAAATGAATTTAATTATTTATATTTTTATTATTTACAATATATTATATATACTGACCTTTCTTTTAAAATACATTATTCTCTATGACAAGTAAAAATAAAAATCCACCCTCCCCAACGATTTTTACTTGCGATATTTTGGCAATTTATGGATTCGTTAAACAAAATCGAACTTGAGATTTAAATTAAAACCAATTTAAGGTTTTAAATTTTTTTTTACAAATTAAGATTTGTCAAAAAAATCAAAGAGTGTACATCGCGTGGGTGTTAAAACAATTTCAGCATTTATTCAATCCAAATCACACGAAATTCAACAATTGCAGAACCTGTTCAAATTTACCCTAAGAATTAATGTGCCAAACAATTTTTTCGTACGCTAAATTTTGACAGATAAGTGATGTACAGTAAGAAACAAACATTTGAATTTTAAGCTGGAGCTGAGTTCCTACATCTCGTCTAAAATGCTTTGCTTAATTTCGCTACATTTCGGAGAAAATTTTATATGGAAACTAAATTTTTACCGCGATCTGCGTTATCTTACATAAGTGCAAGTTCGCGGGACCCAGTTGTGCATTGTATATCCTTTTCTGGACACAATCTACACGTGCTAGCTTCTTGTTGCAGATTGTCTTGACCTGGGAGTTAATATGTAAACTACCCCAGGCAGCTTGGTAGTCAGTTGCCTACAATATCGCCAGCCAAGTTGGTTGAGACCCTCTTCAACTTAGGTAGGTATATGAACTGAGTAACAGCTTTATTTTATTGTAATATAACATCATTTCCCAGAGCATTGTAAACATCGACTATGAAGTTTGATGGTTTATTCTAAATTTCGTATTTGCATAGCAAAAACCTTTTGGAGAATAAATTAAGTACCATGTTAGGAGTTTTTCTTCTCGAAATAGTTTTGAGCCTTATTTTGAAGAAAATATTCAAATACGACCATGTTAAAAGTCATATACAAACCAAAAATACACAACACATCCAGGTGTTATAATGTTGACTATAGGTTTAAAAGTTTAACGCAAAAGCCTAGCATAAAGATGTTTCACAAGAAAAGTCCCTGGCTTCTAGGTAAGTGTATGAAAATAGATCCTTGTAGCAAAAGATCTCATTATAGATAAGACGAAATAACAAACTTTTCTTCAGTTATTATTTTTTTTTTTTTTTTTCATCTCTGATGACACAGAACAAGAAGAAATGTTCGCTGTTATATATGAGTTTCCTGTCCCTGTAGCTTTCTTTTCGTAAGGAATGACACTTATTTCGATGACTATTAGATGCGAGAGACAGAAAAACTGTTCATCTTATGCATTAGCTTTATTGATAAAAAGTTGAATACCAACAAAAAATTAAAAAAAAAAAAAAAAAAAACAACAAGAACAAGAACATAAAGAAGGTGACTTTTCCAGGTCACTCGGCTCATAATACTGCATAAGGCGACATTATTGGCTGTCAACAAGTAGGCCAAGCAGACTTCTTATGAATTATGAATAAAAATAATAAAACGTCAATGAATGACACGAAGAAGATGAAGGTACCATAATAATAAATGATGACTGATGAGATTTGGAGCACCTTGGAGCACCTTGTGTCTTTGTTTTTATAAATAATTTTCACTTCGGTGGCGGGCGTGGCGTTGACGGTGGGCACTCAAATTTATCGTCACATATAGTTGGGCTGGTTGATCCACCACACCCACTCTTGATCGTATTTATATTTATATTCACCTTTGCTTGTTCAATTTGTTATTTTAAAACAGCGTTGCCACCTGTTTTTTATAATAACTAGAGAATTTATTTATTGTTGTGCTTTTTATAATCGTATAGTGCATTATTGTTTCTTTAAAGAATATAGAGGAAAAATCACTATGGTTTCTCGCTCATAAAAAAACCTTTTGGTACCTATTTATTTTAATTTCGTATTCAAAGCAGTCCAAAGTTTGATTTAAATAAATACTTTAAAATTTAAAAATGTGTTATAAGGTGTGAATTAATTTTTGTATCTTAACGATTTTATAAAAAAAATACCATTTTGTAGAGATTCTACGAATAATATTCTATCCACATTTCAGCTTATAGGAACGCTCATGCAATTTTTGGTCGCATTAATATTCATTCCTAAAATATAAAGAGCACAAGAATTTTGCCTGACAAAATAATAAAATATTACGTTATTTATTATAAACTAACTAGCTGATCCTTTCCGGCATTGCACGGGCTTAAAATCTTATTTTCGTGAAAAAAAAAACAATGTCCCTGCGTTATATAAAAAGTATGCTCTAACCTTATCCGTACAGTCATTTCGAGCTTGAACAAAATTATAATATACTAGATATACAATTAAATAAGATTAGAAGGATAAGGATTTTTTAAACAGCAATTCCAAGTAGAAACATTTTTTCCACTTTTGTCTCAACACAATATTTTTATTCATATTTCACATGTTTGTATTTGTCGCCATCCAATTATTATTATTTATTATTTTCACTTAGTTTTATGTTTCCGGATTCCTACACATGTATTTACTAAAAAAAAAGATGTTCGGCTTTGCTACAATAATTGTTAATTAAATTTGATGAACTAGATGATAAATTTTCTGATGTGGCAACGCTGCTTCTAAAAAGTATCCAGGTCAAAGTGGTAAGAATGCATTAACCGAAGGCGGATGAAGATTATATTCATGACCAGTGGCTTAGGTCGATTTTTTTTTAGTCTACTCTTTTACATAATATGTTGCCCTCTCAACAAACCAATAAGTTATTGACTATACCTTTTTTTATAGAAATACAAAAGAAAACAAGTGTAGGTATCGAAGACAAATTGATGTCTTAAATAAGTTGTTGTTATCTCTGGTCGCTCAGATTCCAGGTGCAGCTTCCTATTAATGTAAAAGGTTTTATCAATCAAACGTCTAGACACATTAATACCTTTCTACATTATTTAAAAATTTTAATATCTTTATATGAATAGTATTGAATCGAGGAAAAATTATATAAACTTACTACCAATACTTTCTTATAATGGTTTTTTGATAAAGATTTGGAATTTTAATTAAAATCTTAAAATATATTTCTTGATATAATATGTAAGTTTGCAGATTAATCACTTTAGTTATCAAAATAAAAAAAAGAGCTTTTATGTTGCATCAACCGCATTTTGAGATTTTATATTTAAATTTTTACAAAGCTTCGTCGGCTGTTTTTTGTTTGTTTTTGAATGAAAACTAATTATCTAAGCCACTTTTATTTGTTTTTTTAATTCATTGATAAAAACACAATATATTGTGATGAATAAAATTTGCAGTTAAAGACCTAGACGAAGCCTGATTGATGATTCAATTAAATTCACATAAGTTGTGTTTTAAAAATGTTGGTCTTCAAAATAAATGTTGACAAATAGTTTTAACTAATTTCTGTTTTTTAATTAAGTAAATTTTATAATTTAATACAAAAAAAATTTAATGATTATCAGAGGGTGAAGGGGTGCTTATGGCTTACCATTAGGTAATCGATATTTGGTGATCATAGCCTTATGTTATTTATTAGATAAGATACTAGCTAGTCCGCCCGGCTTCGCAGATTTTTTTTTAATCAATTTTACCATTTTGAAAAGTGAAAATACAGTTTATAGGGGCCTCAAACAATCCTTTACAATGTTTTTTTTTTTGGCTAGCTTAAATTAAAAAAATTTCTGGTTTTTACGATCCTCTAACTTTTCTTGTTAATCTACCTTGGCGTACCTAAAAATTAACTCCACCGATAACACCTTTGTGGAGATAAGGCGAAGGAAGACTTTTGGAAACAGCTATCTTATGCTCTATATATTCAGCTAGAATAGAACTAATGTATACTTACATTATTTAAGTTCAGCATAAGAGCTTATGTATGTGATAATTTACGTTGGGGAAAAAGTAAAACTTAAATGTTTAAGTCGAATAATAATATTTGAATTTCATACAGCATAACTTCTGCAACTTCATGCTCGTTGCGAATTTTCACCCATTGCGTTGTTTTTATTGTATTGCGCAGCTTTTCTACGATTTCCTCCAATAATTACAAAATTTCTCCATTATTTAAACTATTACTTTACATTCAAACTACCTTTGTTATCCTACAAAATGAAAACAAGCTCAAATTTGTATTTTATTGTTTCTCAAATTCAAAAACATATATACTGTTTAAGACTCAACATTAATTTATATATGTACTATATTTATTATTTATTGAATAATTATAATTTAAATGTTACATTTTTTATTTATAAGTTTAAACACATTCATTTGCTGTATTTATTTAAAATCACTGCTTCATTTTCAACCCTGGTCTGTAAATAGTACTATTCAAATCTTAATCATTTACTACATACTAATAATTCTATTTTCATCTTAAAGTTAAATTACTAAATTCAATTTCCTAAAACTTATTCTCTTAATTTAAATCATATTTTGTTCTCATTGTTTCATTTTCGTTTGTTATTATTTTTTATATTTATCTCATTGTTTCATTTTTTATTTGTATTAAATTAAATATTAAATATTATGTATTAAAGTTCATATGTATTGTTCTGGAACAAGGTGTGGTGAATTTAAATGCTCTCTCGCTCTCGCTGCACACGCATTTCTAATAAATAAATAATTTAAGAGAGGCTGCATTCTTCAATAGATAAGAATGATAGTTTTATCAGCTCGTCCATTTGGATCTTGACAACAGCACCAACCACACCTGGACCAGAGCATTAAGTATAGATCATATATAATAAAATAATTAATATATAAATATCGAATTTTAATTTCTTTGGGATATAAATCATACATATAGGTTTTTTTTTGGTGTGGTTCAATCCATTTCATATACCTTCAACTAAATTTGGCCCCAGCGCAAACGCTTCGACCTAACTTTTCTGCTTTTATTATATTTAAATCGAATTATTTCAATTCCTTTTGCTTGAAGAGTATTTCTACGAAAAATATTATAGGTTAGGTTTGGCCATGGCATCTCACTCGAATCTCATTAGTCAATGGATCCATTATTGCGTTCTTTTCCGGAAATAAGGATAAGAAGGGGAGCAGAGGAGACTCCCTAAACCATCCTGAATTCTGAATGAAGTTCAAAATGTTCCTTACTGGCCAGGTGAGATGTCGCCTTAATCGTCGAAAAAGTATTCTCCGAGGGCAGATTCTGGCTAAGCTGATGGGCCATTCACAGAGGAATTGAGATGAGCCCCCTCTGCCTCTTCGTCCTGACACCCTCTACACAAATCAGATGTTTTAATCCCCATTCTGCTCATCTGCGGGTACCCATTGAATTGTAAGCAGTAAGTATTCCCACTAGGAGTGATAATTGAAGCATGCTTATCTTAAGTAAGTATTTAGTTTTTTTCTTAGAGATATTCGACCGTAGTAGAATCTTTGGAACCCGAAAAGTCCCAATTTATGACCATCTATCTTTTATGGCTTTGAGGAAACTATGGTAAATTCTCATCTTTTCTTGTTCCAGTGGCATTAGTACAGAGGATTCGGTTTCGCTCGGATCCAAAGATAACTCGGTCTTGTCCAATTCATCTGCTATTTTGTTTCCATATACATCACTATTTCCTGGGATACATATAAGGGTTACTGTGTTCATTGCATCTGAGTAATGCCAGGTCGTTGCGGCAAGATATAGAAACATTGGAAATTTGAGAGATATACGCTTTAATAGGCGGGTTTTTTTGCAATCCCAGGGAGAATTGGACAAAAAAAAACGATTTCGGTGCTAGACAATCACCATGTTAAATGCAACAACAACTAATCCCCTGCGGGCTAAGCTAAGCCTAGAGAATTCTCCAGGCCTAACGTAAGCACACAGAAAAACTGTGTTGCCGGCGTGAATTATATACCTACATATTATCGACACTTTATATGAAAACTCCATTTTGTTTCTGTGATGGAGTCGCTAATCCCCGTGGTAGTTAGTGTTAGAGTATTGTTTCGGACACTGCAAATTTCTTTCACATAGATTCTAATTTAATTATAGAAATTGAGCAAAATAAAAAAAAGTTCATAATTAAAATTGCAATCCTTTCTTATCTAAATCCGATATACAACCAACACAAATTCAACTTTATTTTTACACTTTCATATCTATAGATACCCCTGAATGACCTTTGACAGGAACTTGAATTCCCTTAAAAGTAACTTGCAAGAACTTAAATAACCTCGTTCTTATACTAACTCAGCACTCACAGGTGTTATACAACTAAGAGTGTCACTAAATAGTTAACATAAATACTATACATCTTCTCCCGCAAAGAACATTTTTTTGTTGCAACATGTTACATCCGCGTTGTTCTTTGGCCAAAATTTATTATCAAAGACACACAGTGCCATATTGGATTTCAAAACTCCACACTGCTGCCGCCGCCTGCCATTACCAGGTTTAGTGTTAAAATGCTGTATATACATATATGTATAGGGACACTGCTCTGGCCAGAGTGGAGCACGACTCCCGCACATACACCTTATGGAGGAGCTTGAATGCCTAATCACAGCGAGAGCAGAACATGAGCATTGCAAACATATGCACGAATCCCTGGTACCACCTCTGATATATTTGACCTGCACCGAATATTTATTACCTCAACACTGGGCAACTGGAGTCATTTTTAGTTGCTGCTGCTGCAGCAAACGTCGTCGTATAGTCATTGTCGTGTCACACAAGTCACCTGTGCTATACATGCTCACACGCTATGACCTTCATTCCACAATCCACGGAAACCGGGGACAGGAAAATCCCATGTTTGGTGGGCTGCCCCAAAGGGGGGTATCAAATGCGACAGTGTTTGGCTGCAACTAACAAAAAAAAAAAAAAGAAAAATAGAATATCCTCTTCTTAGAACCCTAGGCTACAATTCCGACATCAGAGAGGCAGGCCACAAACGGCCTAAGTGAGAGGAAGAAGATCACTTTGCAAAGATTAAATTTGCAAATGGATTCACTTTGGGGATAGCATTTCAGTTTGAGCAGAGGTATGTTGGAACGGGCTAGATATTCCCGGCTACCGCATATGCGCCGCAGTCGCCACCACCGCGCCGCTCCTGCAGCAAGTGATCATTTTAATGTGCGCAGCTACACACTGCGCGCCTGCACTGGACAGGCCACAACACAACTAGTGGGAAATGGGAATAATTTATGAATTGATTTTCAGTTAATTAAGTTGATTTATTGCCACTTTATTACTTTATTGCGCTTAAATATTGTGCATTGAGTGCGAGCAGACTGCGATAGATAGCGATAGACGCGCTCTTGGGCACATGGTTTGCAACATGCCAGACTTTTGCGACTCGGTTGTTTTATCCTAGCTTGACGTTCCACTCTTTCTTTGGAGGAATCGGAAATTAATGGCGGTTGCTATTCTGTGCAGTAGTACAAGTAAGTTCTCTGTGGCTCAGGATTATTACTTCTTATACATGTTCCGCTTCTATGGATTAGAATGTGCATGCGCGGATTAGATTGTGCTTAAAATTTATTGAAGAAAGTCACACAGTTGTTGCCACTTATGTAGAAGTCCGCATGATTTGGCTCTTCTCAATCGAAAAAAAAAAGATTTTTCTAAATTGGGATTAAAGTTCAATGAATTAAATGGATATAAACTGTGAACATGTAATGTATGCTGAGCTGATTAAGCTTTTTAATCGGTAACTAGGATGCTTATAGGATCAAGTCAGGTGTCATCTTTTAAATAAGTTATATAACTTATGTAGTTATCATATAGATCAAAACCAGTTTTGAAGTTGTGAGTATTCATAGGTGACGATGGAGGAGTAATGAATAATGAGGAACTTTTAAAAAACAGTCCTCAACTTACAGGGGAAAAAGCAAAGCGGTTGTGTATCGAAAATAGGTTTCGGATTTACGGTGATACTTTGTGAGTTCTAGAAAGTGCAGAAACGTATTTACTATAGTTTATGAATCTAACGGGTGATTTTTTAGCTGGTTTGGTTTTGGCAACACTGGTTTTGACAGCTGACGTGTGTTTAGTACCTTGTGTCACTGTCAAACAGCTTCAGTTTGGTTTGCAATTTAACCATGGATCGTCTTACAAATGAACAACGCTTGCAAATTATTGAATTTTACTATCAAAATTCGTGCTCGGTTCGAAATGTTCATCGCGCGCTGCTTCCATTCAGCGATGAGGCTCATTTTTGGTTGAATGGGTACGTAAATAAGCAAAATTGCCGCATTTGGAGTGAAGATCAGCCAGAAGCATTGCAACAGCTACGAATGCATCCCGAAAAAGCCACTGTTTGGTGCGGTTTATGGGCCGGCGGCATTATTGGGCCATATTTCTTCAAAGATGATGCGAATCGCAGCGTTACTGTCAATGGTGAACGCTACCGAGCGATGATAACAAACTTTTTTTTGCCCGAAATGGAAGTTCTTGACTTGCATGATATGTGGTTTCAACAAGACGGTGCCACATGCCACACAGCACGCGAAACAATGGCGCAATTGCGAGGCGAGTTTGGTGAACAGTTAATTTCACGTTTCGGGCCGGTCAATTGGCCGCCTAGATCGTGCGATTTGACACCATTAGATTATTTTTTGTGGGGGTATGTCAAGGCTAATGTCTATAGGGACAAGCCCGCTTCGATTGACGCACTGTAAGCCAACATCCATGCATTCATTCGTGAGATACCGGCCGATATGTGTGAAAGAGTATGCCAAAATTGGACTCAGTGGATGGGCTACCTGAGACGCAGCCGCGGTCAACATTTGCATGAAATTATCTTTAAACATTAAATTGCAAGGTTCAAACTATCGATTCAAATAAATATTTCATTCATTTTTCGAATTTTTTGTGTTTTTTTTTTTAAAAAAAGTTCTAAACCTCTTAAAAAATCACCCATTATAATAACTCTTGTTTCTCTATCTCTCTATCTACCTATCTCCTTATCTCTCTCTCTCCCTATTCTCTATCTCTCTGTCCCTCTATCTCTCTATCTCTCTTACCCCGTTTACAAGATAGGATTGAAGGATCGGATCGAAATGATATTTCTCTCTCTCTCTCTCTCTCTCTCTCTCACTCTGTCACTTTTCCTCTCTTCTTGTCATGAAAACTCTAATGTCTGATTCACAATGTGACGAGACAACGAGACGTCGACGTGACGAGATCTCTTTGCAGATGTTTTCTTGCATTTCTCGTCGTCACGTCACGTTAAGTCACGTCAAAAAACTTCAAAAAATTAAAAAAAAAAAAGGCGCGACTTTACGACGATAATTGTATAATTACATATGTATGTATTATTTCATTGTTTTAAGTTCGTCCTCAAGAGAGGAAAACTATGAAGAGATCTCGTCACGCCGACACGTCTCGCTTTCTCGTTGCATTGTGAATCAGGCATGATCGTTATTTCTCACTCAATCATCATGAAGAAAAGTTCAAAGTTCCTTATAGTTTTCCATTGACAGGGAAATTTTTTCTTCACGAAATTTAATATTTTATGTCCGTTCCGTGAGATATCCCCGGCCAGACTCCTTTAATCTTCGACACACATTTTATTTAAGCAAATGAAAAGTTATAAAACCTAAAAGAAAATATTTTTCAAATAACTGAGTCTTTTATTTTAACGAATTTTATTCAAAAAATTCCCTTTAATTAAATTGACAAATAAAATGAATCACTGGCAGGTTAAAAATCTCAGCCTAAGTCATCGAGAAAATTTTGTTTTCTCTTTTTAGGGGTATCTTTTATCTATCTCTCGCAAAGAAGTCAAATTTTCTTTAGAAAGAAAATTTTAAATTAAGCGGTTTTGGTTTGACTAATAAGTGAGTTAAATGTGAATAAATAAAAATGCGTATAAAATTTTTATCAACTCGTTGAATTTTAAATATTGATGATGGTGTTAAGATGATTTGGCTATGGAATCTAAATTAAAATTTATATAAGGCATGCTGTATATCTATAGGTATATGCTTTGACAGAAAGTTATTAAAACACATTTTCATTAAATTTAAACATTAATATTTAAAAGCATGCTCATAAAAAGTAAAATTACTTGAAACAATGAAAATCCCAGTCCGCAAGTAAATAAGCAGATGCAAATTTACAAAAGCTCATAAAGAACCAAGAGTGATAATAAAAAAAAATAATAATGATAACATATATACCTATGCCATCTAAGCGAGAACATAATGTATACATTTTTTTAAAGCCATATAATATACTTTAGGTACTTATACCTTCCAAATTTTTTATTTACATTTATTCTTCTTTTTTTTTAAGATATGGTCGTGTACATTTTCAAGGGACATAAATCCCAAATGGATTCATGTACATTATTAAGCATATTCAACAACAGCAAATTTGGGTATATAGCTAAAGGTACAAATTATATTGAGAGACGACAAAAATATATTTTTTTTCAACTTCAAGGATCATTAAAAAATCGGGAGTTGAAGCTTTTAGGGAAATTTAAATTTAAAATTCTCCAAAGATGAATCCATAAACAAAAACAAAAAGATAAAGCGTCTTCAAACAATATAATAGGCTTTATCAACACCAATCAAAAGTAACTTTAGTCGCTTGAAATTAAAAAAAAACATGAAAACAAGAAACAAAATGGAAACAAAAATTATAAATGAGAATAGCTAATATCTATTGGAAAATGTATTCTTAATTTTATAAACTAAAAGCAAGACTCAGATAGCTTTTTCAGGTGTTATTAATATTTATTGACTAGTTTTTTAATGAGATATAATTTTTTTTAGTAAAGTAAATTTTTTTTTTGTTAGGTAGATACTACTAATTTAACAGCCTTCACAGCGCTATCATATTGAAAATTTGCAAAACTTTCAAAAAAAGAAAAAACCAATTACATATAAGAAAAATTGGTGTGGTGGTAGGCGGACTTTACAAAAATTTACCCGATTTGCCATTCCAGCATAGTTGAGGAACATTATAAATGAAAAAAGCATTTATGTATTTATGTATGTACATTGAATGTCAAATTTAAATGTCCTAAAATGGGTCAAATACATGTGGTTTAAAAAATTATTGTTTTGTATTAAATTTTTGTTTCTATTAAATACGCAATTTAATAAGGTTTTTATATAGAGTTTTATGTGACTGTGCAATGATATAATACAAAAAATGTAGTCCGATATTCTAGCTAAATTTTAAGACCTTAATGAACGGATTATTAGAACCGAAGTTATAAGCAAGCCTAACCAAACACAATGTATCTTTACAATTATTACACGACTACAAATTTAGGAACATATGAAAATTTAGCATTTTTTTTCCGACGCGAAGCAAATTTGCCACGATTGTGGTTTTTTATTGCACAAACTCCGCCGCCGCCGGCTTTAGAATACTATATTCCTCTCGCCAATAATTGGGTGTTGAAAGTATTTTAATTCTTTTTTTGGTTTTATACTTCCTCATTGAATTAAATTATTTGTCCGATATTTATTTTCATGTTTTTAGTATAAAATTTTTAATGATTTTGAAAATTTTTATTTGCTCTAACACGCCAGTCATTTTTCCTTTAATTATATACCTTAATATTGAAAATCGGATAATTGGATCGAAAGCATTTAAGTAAACGCAAATCGGGTATTTTTCGGATTTCGCAAAAATCATCATCAAAAACATACCCATTTTTTTTCCTACGAACATTTTTCCTTTTTTTCTGTCCGTTTTATCATCTTCTTCGTTTTCTGTTTCCTCAAACTAGTAACAACAAAGCATGAACGAAATAATTTTGTTTATTTTGTTTAGTTTGTTTATTCCCCTCACGTTTCGCCCCCTTTGTCTACTAGGCGTTTCATATTTTTGAAATTCTGTTGATTTTTTTACATTGTATGCCTCCGTTTAAACATTTCTAATGTTAAAAACTAAAGATGCCATGATTAAGATTAAAGAAATTTTAATTACAAATTTTGTATTATTATGTAAAAACGAATATGGACGTGGTAGTAGGTGAATTTCCAAAAAGTTTTATGTTTAAGAGGGCTTAATTAAAAAAAATCATAACATTTTAAGGACGTGCACCAAGAGTAAACTAAAATATGATAAAAGTGAGCGTGAAAGGTAGCGTGATAGTGGATTGATTTCTATAAAACTAACTGGAACAATCTTAAAAATGTCAGCTAAATTTGTTCAATATATTTCGAAGCTATAATGTGTGAGAAAAAACTCTATAAGCCCCGGACCTGCGAGGCCACATATTCAGTACCTTTGCTAAAAGACTAAAACTTCTAAAAACCAAATGCTTTAATGTATACTAGTTTTGGAGAAAATTGAAACAGAAATAAGTTTCTTTTAATTTGACTTCAATCCGTTGTTAAAGTTGCTCTTAAAAATCCCATTTTCACTTAGTAAGTAGAAAGGTAGATTGATTTTCACAAAACCTATAGGAGATATTTAAGCACCTGGTTTTCAGTGTTTGACTAAAAATTAATAAGAGCATTGAAATTTAAAAACGAAAATACTACTTAATAATGTAAAATTTTGAAAAAAAATAAACAAATTAGAAAATAAAAAATTTAAGTTTGAAAAACAATTTTTCTATAAATAAGTGAAAGAGACCTCTTCATTTATTTTCTTCTACTCTGATTTCATGCGATAGAAAATCATAGTGCAACGAGTGCGACTGACTGTTTGATAGCAAGAAGATCGATAACTACTCCATAAACACATCCATTGAGATGCAGTTCAATTATCAATCGTACCACGATCAGAACAAAACTAACAAAATTTAATTTGAGACTCCGAATAAACTTCAATGCTGGATTCTACTTTATAGCTTTTGTCGGCCGTAATCCTACTACCGATGTTGTAATCGTACTATACAACGGTTAACTTTTCCAATAAAACATACCTATATATTGAAGGTGTTGCCGTTGATTTTTCATAATTTTTGTTTCTATTTCAAATTGATTTTTTTTTTAGAAAATTGCTTCTCCCGGGGGAAAGAGACCCCGCCTCTCATTGGATATTTTCCTTATCTTGACCCAATTTGCACGTCTTGTAGCAATTTGGATATGATATTTATTTTCTTAAAATGATACATAATAGGTAATTAAACGTTTTCTGTGAAGAATTTTAATACCATGTAGGTATTTGCCTCAAATTTGTGAAGTCTCTCAAAAATGTTTACCTGGTACCAAAAATATTCCCAATAAAATACTAAATTTGGGTAAATATATTACCTATGGTGTTCAGTAAATGTAGGTAAATCTCAAGATATTTACTGCCCAAGCTTTTGCTGTAAAATGTCCGATGATTTATTTCCATTTATTCATTAATTCGCACCTGTAATAATATTCCTTTCCATTCAACTATCAATGAATACATTTTTTGCTTTAGAATTTAATAAAAATACATTATTTTTAAATGTCCAAAATGCCACAATCCTTACAATGTCAACTCTTAAATCTTCCATCCAAATAAAACCACGAAGGCATCTTTTAACGCATCTCAAACTCTTCAACAATGTATGTATTTGATTCGAAAATATATATACATATACATATATGTATATACTCTCATCTCCTCATGGGATATAGTATATCTCCGATATATGTCCTTCTTGTCATCTATTTTTGTACAAATAATACTCCCATTGCCCCCAAAGGAACTCCAACTATAGCTACACATATATTTTCATTCACAGGCCGAGTCACTGTTCTGTTTGCGGTGAAATCGAAAACCCCATTTTTATTCATATTCATGTACCTACTTTAGGTAGATACATACATGTATGTACCTATGTGTTTGAAAAGAGCAAATAATAATAATAATAATATAAAAAAAAAAATTATAACGACAAAGATCACTGCCATCTCAGTTTCATTTGTGTGTAACCTGTCAACTTGCGTCGATTTATCTTTCTAACCCGAGAATCTTACAGATTGTTGTGCCAAGCCAAACCAAACCAAACTAAGCCAGGCCAGGCCAGGGCCAAGCCGACTGGACAACCTACCTTTCGAATCAACTGGTTTCCAGTTTCAATTTCTTTGATATCTTTTCTTTCTCTTTTATTTTTGTTGTTATGTTTATTTTTATTTATTTTTTTATTTTTTGTTGTTGCACACTTTTTTTAGCTTTTGCGCTACCTACCTGCCAGAGGGCTTACTAGCATCGTCATCGTCAATGGGAATCGAATCGGGTAACTTCAGAGCCTCTTTTTTCCAGACAGTGGGCAGTTAAATATGCGATGACAGCTTTAATGGTTGGCATCCCTTTGTGCCTATGGCACTTAGCCCCTTTTGAGTAGGTACTGAATTGAAAAGGCTTCGATGACTATACCTAAGGTTTGCGACAACGTCGTCGTCGTCATGGTATTGTCATTGAACCGAAACGCACAAGCTAAATGTCATTTATTTAGACACTCGGTTTTCATTTTGGCATAGCCATTGCCACAATCAAGCAAGCTGCAAATGCCCATTGCCCACTCTAGACTATATGTCCTACAAATTGCAAGAATCGAAACAATCAATACATACACGCAGAGTAACTATTAGCCGCCAGGTTTTGCTTTGTATACTACACATTGCCTTCCCAGTATACGCCACCACCCAGTCGCAATCCTTGATTTTTTGATAGCCAAGTAAGCCCATCTTTAGATCCATTTTAACGATTGACAGTACCTAGCAAAAGTTAATCTTCGACTATAAACCACGAAAGTTCTTGGCCAAATCTCGTTGAAATAGGCAAAAATGATTAAGTCCTAAACATTGGAAAACCAAGTCTGTGAAAATATTTCTTATATTCAAAACTAAGCCGCACGTAATTTTTGCATAGAGATACAATTCTTTTAAGATCTACGACCCATGAACTTTCAATTACCATCGCATTCGCAAATGTTGCTTTTTGATAAAATTTATATGTTGACACTTGTTCCACTTAGCGAAATGAGGAAATTAAAAATAAATCCACTCATCCTGTCTCATTCTCGGATTCCTCAATGTGTCTGGTTGAAGGAGCAAACATATCGAATTTCTGATCGATTATGCACATAGGACGCAGTTACAAGCGAGAAAAGAATTTCAAAAATCAAGACATTCCACTGCACAGTCACATCACTGCAGTGTTTCAAGTTTCTCGCGTCGTTGTTGTGACAAATTTATTGGGCCCTATTGAAAGGCCCCAAAATAAGAACCGTCTTCAGCTTATATTTATTGCCCACAGGGGTGACACTCTGATTCACCCCTGGGAGGCGGAGATCGTGTTTGCATATTAATATCTGCCACAGCGGCGGGCGCATCCATACCGTATAGCTTTATTCCTGCGCACTGATCGAAATGCGACAGATGCATTCGCGGAGATAGTGTCAGATTGATCAGAGAACAGAATGAAACCTCCCGAAAGAAAGAATCCGGCCCTATTCGATAGCAGAACCACAAACAAAATATTCAAAAGTCAACAGGGAGTTTTGACAGTTTCGAATTTCGAATTGATGGCCGCCACACTGACTGTTATATTTATATCTATTTCATAAATTTATAACAATGCTCCATGGGTTGGAAAGGTGAAATTGATAAAACCGTTTTATTATCTTCATTGTATCTTCTTTATTTCAAGTCTTCTTCGAGATGCTCTGATTTATGACGCACGATCTGGTTGACGTGTCTCGTTTTTAGTTTTGGGGATTTTCTTTTTTTTTTCAGTTTTATTTTTTTGTTTTCGGTTAAGGGGGAAAATTTATGATCAGAAGGTATATCGCTGTACATTTAATTTGTCTTTTTCGTTTTCCTTTTACTTTTTTTAAGATAAAGAAGATAACTCACATGAGAAAGAAGGAACCGTTTTGGCAACATTTTATTTTCTGTGCAACTTACTTATATGCAACAACACTCCTGTAATTTGTATCAAGACAGGAATCCATGAAAATTTGTCACAATAATATAAGATGTTGTCAGGAGTAAGGGACATTAAATTCAACAGTTTATGTCCATGCTTGACAATAAAAATTCCCAAAAAACGGATGTTATTGAAATTTGAGACGTTTCAGTTACGTTAGTATTTCTTTTTTCTTCTGACGAATCAAGTTGTTTTCATCTTTAAATAATTATCTAGATTTCTCATAAAATTTCCACATTAATATTAGTGTAATTTAAGACTTTCCATAAATTAAATTAAAAAAGCCATTAAATTCAAATAAAAATATTCTAAACTGCGGTAAATTATTAACATAAATAAGTTATTATGGATGATTTCTACATACAGATGTCAACATACTTACATATTGATTTTTGAAGCCAAACTTGTTATCTATTACCTTAAGAAATGAACGGTCTTTGACGAATAGCAGATTACCTTTATGTGGAAAATGATATTTGTAAATAGATTTTTTCCACATTATCCAAATGGCTAAGGTGAGACGCACTTTTTCACGACAATATATACACTCTTGGGGGATTTGTCAATTCCTCGCAAGACGCAGTAACCTATGAAAAACTTTTCTGTTATTTTTTAGTTGGCATAGGCTGGGAATCAAACCAAAGATCTTCGGCATAACAGTCATCCGCACTAACTTATACCCCACAGGCTGCTACGGTTAGGTATTTATTTTTATTCACAATGTCGAATAAAATATGGTACATGATTTAAATGTACATATTTTTAAGGCTAAATTATTTAATAGGCGTGTTAAGAAAAATGAGATCTCGGAGATCCCAAGCAATCTCAGTTACATGAACACTAACAGGATTCTTCATCAAAATTTCTTAGTTTTGCTGTCAAAACTCTGAGGAAAAAAAATCTTGGATTCGCTTGCTCATTTTTTGAGTGAGAAAAATCTCTGAGACCTCATTTTTCTGAACGCGCTAAATAAAATTAAAAATCTAAAAAGTATACACTTCAAACAAAGGTTCTCACGAAGCTTCAAAGTGAAAGAATTGTTTTACGAGTTATGTACATAATTTTCTTCGTCTAAGAAACTTTTGTTACTTATAGTCGTAGTTGGAAAAAATGAATGTTTTTAAAGTAGAAAGATATGAAACCACTTATAATGTTAGTACTTTCAAGATTTACTGTCATGCAATGATGTTTGCAATGAGAGAGAGAGAGAGAGCAACGCACCTGCAACATTCCTGTTGATAAAAAAAACATGTTTATCTTAAAAAATGAATCAAAAAACACTTCCAATACTATTTTTAATGGAATAATATTAAATGGCTCTTGCCCCACAATTAATTTTGTATCCATTTCTTCAGTTCAAAGTATAACAACTTAAATACTATGCTCTTATAGGCATACGCATTCAACACTGAATCATGTTTATTATATAAAATGTAACTTCAAATGATAATAATCGATTCCCATCGTGAAAAGTCCTCGCCGCTTGAATCTATTAACTTCAACACCATCATCATATTCATGCTATGCAATGGAAATTATATAGAAGTCTGTCGTTTGTAGGCTTGCATTGCAAGGCAAATCACCACTCCTTTAACATTGCGATATCTTAATTAGCTCCGTAAATATCGTTTAACTTCAGCAATGAGCGGGCAGCGAAGTTATCTTGTACGCCACTAACTGCATCTCTGCACAAGTATACATAATATGTAGGTACTGACCACTGTTGTATCTGCCGATGCTCCTTCCATTCTAACTAAATTCAAAACAGCCAACAAGTCATCACTATATAGACTTACAATCTGCCGAGTTTGGTCAGAAAAGCCGGCTTGAAAAGGACTGGGTATTGATTCGCAATCTGCAGTTCCATTCCAATGGGAATTGGTTTCATTTTTCTTCCACCAAGTATAGAATCTTCCACCACATCCAGCTGCGTGTCTATCTTCATGCGGCTATTTCATACCGAATCCAAATCCGAATACGAATGCGAATCCGAACACACAATTTAGAGATCCAATCGGCTGTTTCTCTTAAAGGGTGTTGGGTTGCGCACAAGAACAAGAGCCACTAAGAAGAATAACTTTAATTTCATGGTCTAGAAGGACCTATCTCTTCAGCTCCATTCGAGTGTCATGTAGTGTTGTTGGTCCCTTTATATAGGATGCATATATAGTCGGGAGTCGTATATGGAGTCTAGTCCAACGAAATGGAAAACACAAAATAACCACCTCAAAAAGGGGGAAAACATCGCTGCGCTGTAATTAGAACCCAAACACAAAAACAAAATTCTTTTCTCGAATCTCATCTCAAGAAGATGAACCCAGTGATCTGGTGCACATTGGGCATGGGCTCCTACGAATGCGAATGGTTCTTCTTTGCATGAGATTCCATTTCCCATTCCAATTTGTAATGGTTGCAATTATAGTATGCAGTTTATACTGTGGAAAGAGACTTCCACTTTTGTTGTGTTATTGTTTACAAAATAAACTTCAAAGGCTCTAGAAATTACATAAAATTGCGAAATAGCTTGAGGTGCTATTGGTATTACTCGAAGGTATTTTTTCGTTATTTGTTCAGCTGATGCTTTTTGAAATGAAAAAATTAAATTAAAATTTATAAGGTTAAAGCAGGGTTATTATAGGGATAGTGACTAGAACTAGATTGGATTCAATGGATTTCAATTTTCTCTTTTGTTTTCTTTAATTTTTTTGTATCTTACATCCAGGTCTTGAACCATATTTGTGTATATATTTTTGTATACTGCTTTTTTAATAATGTAATATTTAATAGACCAATATTTTGGGGAATACCTATGAGTAAAAAAATTATATACCATGGTATTGAATGATTTCATATATTTATGTATATAAAGACCCATCATTTCAATAATCATATGTAAAGGATATAGCGATATTTAATTATTTTATAGCCTCGTGCTAAATAATTGGAGAAGACAATTCTACACATTCAGCATCTTCAGAGTTGTTGCTTGTCGCTCAATTACTTGATGACTATACGCAAAGCTGCAATTTCCTATGTTTTAATTTCTTTCAGTAGTCGCTGTCGATTAGGATTTTATCGCTTTTCGCTCTCTGCGCCAAGAATATTTAGATATTTAGATATTTATTCAGTTAATCAAATCTCTTACAAATAGACTACATAATCTTTTTCATTGCTCGAGTGTAGAAAGTTAAAAGTTTATTTTAATTGAATCTGATGTTAGAAATTAATTTAATGAAATATAAGTACCTATATAGAAAAATATTTTGTATTAAATTTATAAATATGAAATTAGTTATCATTTGTAGCCATATACTTAAATAAAACGGTCTCAAAGTTACTTGTGTAATCTAATGGCATGGATGAAAAATTGCATTTCAGTTATACGGCATGTAAATCGAGGTTGTATTAGTGTAATAGAACGCGGTGTTCTTGCAAAAATTAAGAGGTTGTATAAATATAGGGGTTCTTTCGTTGTTATAGCCTTGTACAGAAAAATAAGTGTTCGGTAATTAATATATGTGTGGATTTTGCATCCCAATATTGTTTTTGAAAATCTGCTAACGTGGTCACGCCTCCTAAGATTATATACGTATCTTACAATGTTGTTATAAGCAACTACTAACTTCCGCTTAGTTTCGGCACTGTGATAACAAAAAATCTCACAACCATAAGTTATTATAGGAATAATTAGTGATTTTACCAGCAATAATTTAGTATCAAGAGGTGTAAAGTGTTGTGAGAGTGATAGATTCCTGAGAACTCCATATATTTTGCTTATAATTTGTTGAATATGGTCATCCCATCTTAGAGTTCTGTTAAAATACACACCTAGGTTTTTAACTCTTTCAACATAGCTTATCTGACTATTTCCAAGAAGAATTGGAGGGAAATAGCTTAGATCAAGTTCGTTTTTATAGATAACATAGTTTGAAAGAATTATTTGTGCAAAGAGGAAGATCATTTATGAAAAGTGTAAATAAAAGTGGGCCCAAAATTGATCCCTGTGGAACACCTCTTTGTATAGGCAAGTAATTCGAAGTCTTGTTATTCACAAAAACAGCCTGAGATCTTCCACACAAATATTAGAATATAACCTTGCATGCAGATGAAGAAAAACTAAATATATTTTTCAGTTTATATAATAAAAGGTTGTGGTTGATTGAATCAAATGCTTTTGAGAAATCTAGTAAAACTAGGAAAGTTACTTGATCTCTATCAATTGCATTCCTTATATCCTCTGTTACCTTAATCAAAGAAGTGACACAACTATGTTTTGCCCGGAAACCAGATTGAATGGTATTAATTAAGTTATTTCTCTGAAGAAACGTTGAAATTTGTTGATGCAACAGTTTTTCCATCACTTTAGACAAAAATGGTAAGATCGAAATGTGCCTATACTCCGCTGATGAGCTACGGGTAGCCTTTTTCTTGACAAGTGGAAGCACTTTTGCTTCTTTCCATAACAAAGGAAAAGTAGACGTCGTTAAGACAGTGTTCGCGAATGTTCTTCCAGATTTCTTTCCCAGGAAGTTTTATATTGAGCCCAGTGTTGCCGAAAGTACTCCCATAGGAGTATTGTACTCCTTTTAACACCTCCGTACTCCTGTACTCCTTCTTTTACATTCGTACTCCTATTTTTTTTAAAGACCTAAAATATCTTACACTTGCAGCAAAGTGTAATGTTAACCTTAATAAATTTAATTCACTTCAAATTTAAATCAAATTTGGCAGCACTTTAATCTTCCAAACTGTCATCAAAAAGGGAATTTCCCTCTTTCTTGTTTGTTTTTGTTTTTCGTTGGCGTGGACGTCTACGTTCAATTTACATCTGTCAGTTCGGTATTTATTTTATGGTTATCTCATTACCTGAAATTTTGGTTTGTTTTTTTTTTTTTTGAGCTCCGTAAATTTGTATGTATAGTTCAAAAAAATGAAAAGGTTTGTTAATTAATGTTTGAAATATTGTAATTCCTGTTAGAAAAATTCAAAGTAAACTTTTATTGTATAGATATGTAGTGAAATTGGATTTCTTGGAGCAGGTAAAGGCAAAAAAGGGCAAATATAACTATGCATTACGCTATCTGCCACAAGACAGATTTTGTGTGATAGAAAAGATATTTAGGTACTTATTTTTGTTCTTAGAATTAATAATTTATTTATTTATGTTTTTTTTTTGCAATAGATTTTTTTTCTTGATGATTTTTTTTAAATAAAGTTTGAAGACTAAAAAATGTCTGTACTACTATTTTTTTCAAAATACTCCTCTTTTTTGGCTTCAGTACTACCTTGAAATATTTCTTCCCGGCAACACTGATTGAGCCGTTTAGAATAATATAATCGTTTCGATTCTTTTATTTTGGAGTTAACCTTATTCCTTACAGTGCAATAATCGTTATAGAATTCTGGAAGCTTATATCTCTTCCACCTTGTATATACCAAATCTCTATTTTTAATTAAGTTTTTTATTTCAACCGTGAACCAAGGAATAGACTTGTTAGCTATTCTTCGGAATTTCTTTATTTCAGAAATTTCTTATACCCATTGAAAGCCACTGATGCGTTTTCACTTTTTAGTACCAAAATAATGGTATCTGCTACATAAATATTTTTAGCATTTTTGGTAAATGTTATTTTTCTCAAAAATGGACCAACAGAATAAAAAAAAATATTATAATTTTTAAAACACATCATATATTCCAGATAAATGGTCATTAATGGTAGGTACATCCCATAGAACCATTTTTTCGATTTTCTCGAAAACGAGTCAACAGATTTTTTTAGATTATTTAGCAGATTTGTAAGAAAAATCAGTTTTAAAGCCAAAATTAACGGTACCTTCCATACAAATTTTTAAAAACCGTAAAAGAAAATCTTATTTTTTGATTAGATTTTTTTTCGAATTATTAATTCGGCATTATTAAATATGTACCTCTTTAAAAATGGTGCACCAATTTTTATTTTCTTAAAAATGTAGGCAAAACTTTCTGTACAAAAAAAAAAATTGAAAATCGTTGGAACCGACTTTTAAAATTATTTTATTTATTTTTATTATTATTAATATTTATTTTTTTTTTGCTTTTTTTATTTTTGCATTTTTAAAGAATACATATTTTTTTTTATAAAATAAAATCTTTAAAATTCTAAACCACTACAACCGTAACGGCGAGTTCGTGAAATTAATTCGTTCAGTTTGCTATCTCTATTTAGATTTTATGTTCGAAAATTATTTTTTCCTTAATTTGTTCTCTATTCATTCTAACCCTTACTTGTATGTACATTGTATGTAATTGTATATCTTTTTGTACCTATATATCATTATTTAAATTTTTTTAAGGAACGATTATTTGGTACAATATTTGTGGGTGTTTTATCTCGCACCGCCTTGTGGTGTAGGTGTATATATATAACTGGTAATTGTTTAAAATTAATAAAAACACCTAACCCTATTTATTTCCAAAGACTCTCCGCCAAAACAAATGCATAATTCACTGGCTTACACTTTATAAATGAAAATAACTGAACATTCTCCGTTATTTAACTAAATGGCCTATTACGGAACGAACCAACAAATCATCACTGTGCGGACACATCCAGGCACACACAGGTTAGCTGAAAATTAATATCCTTCTCATATAACACAACGTGCTTATCCTGTCACATGAATGGACCAAGCTCAGTGTAGACAATGCAACTTAGTGCTGCACAGCAGCCCCATATAACATCAGGAGCGGCAGCACTGCAGCAGCAGCAGCACCAGCTCCAGCAGATGATCTCCTCCACACATCGTTTGACCCTCTCTGAATGAGTAACGATTTTTCATTCGCAAACAATGTCCACCATTAAGGATCATAAAGGCGCTCCTCCACATAGCCTCATCGTTCGGCCAAGGTCGAGAAATGTACGATCCCCCAAATTAAAACCATTAAAGCGAAAAATTCCATGGAGGGCATATCATCTGGTGATGCGAAAGAAGTCGTGCCCATATAGCGCGCTTGGAACGCTAACGCTTTAGTGATCAATCAACTGAAGGTTGCCGCATGGAAATGGACTGTGCTATACAACACAGTCCACCAGAGTTGGTTGTGTATATAATTTTAACGAAGACCGACGACCGACCAATGCTACAGCATGTATCGGGACGGAGAGTACAGTGGTGCAGGAAAGAATGAATTGCAACGTGGGTGCTGGGCAATGGCTATAAAATTAGTTGAGACCTCAGATCGTCTGGCATTGTAGGCGCTTTGTGTCGTGCAAGTAAACGATGATGCGGCACAAATCACTCCGCTCTCAGGTGTGTTTTGTTGTTGGTGGTGTTCACATTTGACGATGGAAAATTGCTCAATTTATAGACTCAAATGGATCGATTACAGTCTGACAAAGCAGAGATTCCTTGAACAAACTTACAACGCGAATGGCCAACGATCTGTGATGCATTACACCTAAACGAATATGCGAATGCCAAACACAACCGCCCACAATAAATCATTTTGCACAGCCCCGTGTGGACTATTTACGTAGCTAGCCTATACATAGCCCTCAGTTTGATGTCTATGCGATGATGATCCTGTGTGTTTTATACCACCATCACCACCATAGAGGTAAACGTCGCGTCCAACTTCGTCATTGCTGGGTCGTTTAGGAGATCATTCAGCTGGGATGCCCCGCTAGCTAAATTTGTTTTCTTTATATTATTTATATGCATGAATTGAAATTGAGGCTTATGGTAATGTAGGAGTAAGTATAAGCTGGGCCAGGTATGATCTGTTTGATTTAGAACAGAAGAGGTGTTTGAAAGTGAACAACTTTTTTGCGAAAGGATTTGTGTTCGAAGTAAAATTTAAAGGTATTTTGTATGAAATGTCTTTTGGCGTGCCGAGGTTTTGTCCGCCGCCAATGTAAGTCAAAGCTGAACCTGAAAACCTTGTACCAACTTTTTTTTTATATTCTCTTGAAAATCTGAACTCAAAATTATATTTTTTTTAAAGTCACAATTAGACATAAAAAAGGCCAAAGTTACGAAAAATTAGGACAAAGGAGTTGAAGAACCTTATTTTTATGTCTTAAGCATTTCCCAAAAAGTATCCTTAATTTCTTAATTTGTACCAGGAACAAGACAACTAATGGTTTTCGAAATATTTACAAAATACTAAATTTTGTCCTTGACATTTCCTCCAAAAAACTAATATTTTACAAGCAATTTAGCGACAACTTTTAATTCTAGGAAGGTATGTCCATCAATTTGCAGCCACTTCTGTATTAGCATTCATCTATGAAAGGTTATTGCGGCGCCCTCATGCATCATTCTAGTTATGATTTGTATGTTTGCTTTGAAGATCGATGACTTTGGCCCCCAAGGATCTGCATTCACATAGCGTTTTACTTCTAGTTCTATGTATATATGATGTTTAAACCGAGCGTAGGCTGTTGAAAGGGAGAGCATTTCAGGGTAATGTCCTAGCCCTATGTGTTTGCGATTTATGCGCTGATTGCCACACAAAGCGCACTCAGGCATTGAGCATGCGCATCAAGCGCAATGCGCGCTTATACATACAACACAACAACCCAAGACTCACGTATTACCTACAGTGAATTATTGCACGCGGAAGATAGATGACGGATTATTTCCTGAGTCAAAGCGGAGCCATGTGCCAGAATAAAGGGTACCTTACGTTCGTTCCTTGCGTGTGCACCATCATCGATGGTGTGTTGTGGTGGGTGCGCGCTTGTAATAGGCGACGAAGACCAGCCACGTTCCTAATAGACTGCAGTTCTACCATATACTATATAAACGATCATCCCACATGGCCCTAACGAGACTCAACGTCGCCGATGGCCAAATGGCCAAGGCACTATTTGTTCGCAATTAAACAAAAGCGTAATGATGCGTCCTTTCTCATGTTATAGCTAGCCGGAGGCTTTCTGGGCATCAGTTGAAGTTTGTTTGGTGTGTGCCCAGCTTTACATTGGCCAATTAGAAATTCCGAACAAATTTATTCCCGCCAGCGATCGAGCACGGTATAACAATGTATATCTTGCATTGTGTTTTCTCTACACTTTATGTTTAACAAAAGGTGAGGAGGAGATGATAACTAGGAGAATACTTATTAGCGGCATGATTGCGATAGAAGTGGACAAAAAATGACCAAAGAAACCACAGGTAACGCACGCAGTGCTGATAGTTTTTAGTGGCAGATTGGTAAAGCCAATATACTCGTGGATACCACATACATGCAGCAGCAAAAACCAAACTAATGAGATTCAGATTAAGATTTGCCCTCGCGACAAAAAGTAGCTAAATGGGTATCAGGGGGATTGGGAAGAGTCAACAAATGTATGTAAACACGTCTGGATATAGCAGTGGTGGCTTCACGTAAACAAGGCGATACTTTTGCGTTAATTCCTAATCGATGTAGCTATACTCATTGGCTTATAAGGTGCTTGGAGTATTTCAGAACGCACTTAAAAAACTCTTATATGGTTATAAGAAATAAGAAGTTGTGATTCGGTTAATTTCCAATAAATGATGACCATTGTAGATTGTTTAGTATGTTGGCAAAATAAAACATTTTAGAAAGCCTAAATTAACCTTTAACAAAGCTTCATTTTTATATTAAATATAAGCCTCCCCGACTTCCTCTTCTGATCCCTGTCCATTCTTACTGTAAACTTAATATATAAAAAAAAGTGACCCTTTTGGTAACATGTGTTTCCTTAAAATAGAATCGACTTAAAATATACTTCGACAGTTAAATAACTCATAAAGCTTGTCTTCAAGCTATTTATTCTCACTAAGCAAACAAAAAATTAATACCTACAAAAAAAAAAAAATAAACAAAAATTAACACAAAACGGAAATAATTCGACGCCATTGGAGCTCGCACGATCCGATACCGATCCGCGTGGAAAATTATATCAATCTTAACTGGTGAAACCCCAGGGGTCTGCGGGAATAGTGTGAATTGAAATATGAAATATTTCAGTGAGACTGTCACATTCCACGGGCATAATACACCTGCTGTTTTAAAAAGATAGTTCAAAATTCATATAGGTACATACAGTGAATCTTGTAGACCCTGAAATACTTCCACCACAGCACCGCACCGCAGCGGCTGGAGATAATCACTTAATTTAGTAAAAAAAAAAAATAAAAAAATATGAACTATTTATCACGTCTTATGATGCCTATATACCTAACCTAGCACTAGATAGAGAGAGCTCTATAAGAATTGGGGTTCTTTACTCAGAGGTGTGTGGTGGCGGCGGCGGCGGTGGCGCCACGGGATATCAAGTCTGATTTCGAAGTCTTAATTAAATATGGGTGCTAAAGAAAAATAAAATAACATACAACAACAAAAACAGACAAAAAAAATATAGATATACATTGTTGTTCGGTTCGCTGGCCTTTGTTGTACAATTCATTCAGACTGACACAAGTGTCAACATTTTTCTTATTATAGAAAACTTAAAACGGAAACAACATTGCATGGGGTCGCTCGCTGTCTAACTTTTGAGTTCATGTTTTTTTATTTATTTTAGTGAAGATGAATGAACTTGCGTGATGTTTAGGTGCTTATAAGCAATTTAGAGGTTCTTTGGGTAGGTAGTTTGTCTTATTCAATATTCAAGTTATAAATGCGCACATAACCTTGTGGTCCCATTGTCTTGAAGACTGGTAATACTGCTATACTTAGGGCCAGCTATACTTATGATCTTTCATGATGCGAGATTCCGCTTGGTAAGCTGCTTTATTTCAAATTTCCCTAGTACAAGGGTTCTATAGACTTAGTTAAGCAGGACTGTTGACTTAGCGATTCATAGATATGTTCTTACAATTGTTTACCTGTTGAAAGTAAACTGTGGGTATGGTCGGTAACTCTCGCATCGATAAAGTTTGTTAAGAAACGATAAAAATTTAAATAAACCATATGAGTTTTGTTCCATTTTTCAACGTTTTTCGACCAATTTTATCGATGCGAGATTAACAGAACATTGGGCACTATAGTCAACTAGTTGAGTTGTAATTACAGTATGACATGTTGATTCATTCTGATTCTCATGCAAGAGTAACCGGACTAGTGGTTTTATATGGCAAGGCGTTAGGTAAACAGTAAACTACAAAGGTGGACATTTTGTTAAAATTACAGTTTTTTCATGTTAATTCATCCCTGGCCTTGCATTTACTTAACACTTAACTGTATTAAAAATCGAGCCCTGAAAATTATAATTATACTGCTAATTTAATAGCAGGTCAAGATTATTTGTATAGAATATTGTATTGGTTTAGCAGGATTATCTTATTTTACGTAGCGTTAAGGTAACAAGGTGTCATGTATATTTAACAATTTACTTATGTTGATTCTACATGATAAGAAATTATTTAAAATCTGGGTATTCACAGCAAGTATTAAAAATTAAAAATAATATGAAAATACATATGTATATGGTTTGGTGGCGGCCACGTAGTCATTAAGCCACATTTCTAAGCTACAGAACGACCCATAACGCACGTCACACTGCTATCAAATTTGTTCAATTTTTTTTTAATGAATCCTGAGCGACAAATTACTATATTTTACTTTACTTACCAACTGAATTTTCACAACAAACTGTTCATGAATAAATTGTTGTTCAATAAACGACCAGTTTTTGTCGCTTAAACTTTTCGCTCAATCCCTCAGTTCGTAGTTAAGCGCTAAGAGTTTTTCGATACAATTTTTAAAATCCTAAGTGAAAAATAAATAATTAAAACATATGAGATTGTATATGGTTACAGCTGCTACCCCTGCGACTTATAGTTAGTTATAGTTAGCAGTAGGCGATATTTCTGAGTGACGAGTGACAGAGTGACATCCTGAACGAAGAAGTACATTATGTCTGAAATGGTTACAATGTTTGGGAAGTTGCTTACCAAAACAGAACTTTCCAAACTAGCTACTCTAGAATATCGTCGCTCAATAAATGACCAGTTATCGCTTAGTCAATCTGAATGAAAAAGCATTTAGCTAAGAATTTTGCCTAAAATTCGGCGATATTATTTTGTTTTTTTGGGAGCTTTCATATCTCCAAGTAATATGGCGATAAATAAAACGGCCCTTTTGCATTATTATTATATGATATTCTAAAATGCCTTAAATATGATTTTTTTGTATCGTACAAAAATTGTTTGGAAATTGTTTTCCAATATTTTAACCAACTTAAAACTTTGCGAATAAAAATACTGAATAAGTCCCAAATATGTTTGCCAACCATTGCCGAATTCATGACATATATTATTTTTGGAAAAAAGAAGAAATCTTTTCACTAAATTTTCAGAAACACACCTCTTTTTATAAATTATGTATAACACAGTGTCAGACATTTTGTCCCATAAAATACTTTAAGAAATTACAACCTTAAACAAACACCAATCATCCTAATCTCTGATCTATTTTGGTTTCACAAAAGTCAGTACTTAGAGCATACAAAATCTTCTATACTTCATGAAGTCATAGTCCATGGCTTAAAAAAAAAAACAACACCAACAACAACTAGATATTAGATCCAACGACGACAACGATCATTACAATGGCGTTCACTTCGCCGTAATAACAGTCATTAGTGGTATGGAAGTTTATCCCACCGGAGTTCGTCGCATTTCATAAACACATCCAAACCAACAGTCCCCTGAAATCAACCTAAGTGTTGGTATCATAATTCTCATCATAAAATGACGGCGCAGAAATAGGCCATTTTATAGCTACAGCAGATAACTCTGATGGAATTAGTTGATCCTAGATTGACAGCATTTCATTGATCTTATACCATGATTGGACCGTTCCGTTTTGCTTGGAGAGAAGTTGCATTCAATGTTCAACTAGAGTATTTCTGATCTAAGGCCGATGAATCTTAGAATCTTTTGCGTGAAGATAAACAATGGAGAGGCTTAGAAATTATCAACGTTATAAGTCGTAGAGTAGAGTTTCTATAGAATAAAAATGGGTGCAGCATGTTTCAGCTATCGATAAATAAAATTCATTGGAGATTGATTTCCTCGTCGTCATTTGCAAGCCCAAGCGACGAAAGGCATTCTTCATAACGGTACACTGGCCACTTAAACAATGTTCATCAAGATGGTGATGGGGTTTGATGCTTTGTATTATCAGTAATGCCAGATGTAATTTTTTCCATGTAAATTTGCTTTGTGTCTTAATATTAATTAAAAAGTGGAAATTCGCACTTATGAATGCTCAATCGATGCAAAAATGGCAATAAGTTATTTTTATTCAATTACAAATTGTTCAGAAGAGCACAATATATGAAAAATGGTTTTCAGTCAATTTAGAACCCAACTCGAGTTAACTCATCGAATTATAGGTGAGTTAAATCTGGATTAACTAAATAGATATTCCTAACAGAAGTGTATCAAAACATTACAAATATTATAGTGATTTGATTTTTGAAAACTGAAAGTTAAATTTATGTGTACTTATGTAACTGAAAAAGTTATGTATTTGCACGATTAAATAATTCTGGGTTAACTCGGGAACTGAAATCATCTTTTGTAGAAGTTAATTAAAAAAATTAATTTGTTTATTTCTTTTTGCAAAATATAAAACTTAGAATCGTAAAATCTCAATTTTATAGATTTTCAATTTAAAAAAAAATATTTTCGTGTATGGCAATGCTGGTTATCTATCTTCTATTGGCAGATGGAGATGCGCAATTGTAGAAGCTCTAATAACACAACAAGTGCATGTCTTAAACACGCAATACCTGTTGTATGTTTTATTTTTGCGTGCACTTAATACTGGCTTCCACATGTGGCAGCAGATTTTGCTGTCAGGTTTTTATACAAAGGTTTAGGTGGAGGGCAATATATATACCTACCAAAGATACCAGAAGTAATGGAAGTGGCTCAGTCAGTTACTGGGTGATGGAGTGTTTTTACTTATAAAGACAGCAATATACTCAAGTATAGTTGGTATATAGGTGTGTGGAGTATTTCTGGTTTCTTGTAGTAGCCATTTTCACGTCATAACTAAACAAACTAAATTCCAGTTAGGGTTCGTTTGGTAAATATTATTTTTTGCACGTGGGAAGGTGTCTTGTGTGGCAAAGTTGCAAAACTTGACAGAAACGTTGGATTCACGATATTCATCCGTAGATACCTATACCTAGCTGGCTACCTACCTACGGGCATTTTGGTTATACACCGGCAGCAATGTCACAAAACATGTTGTAGCACTTAGAAATGACACAAACCTGATTAGGTCGCGTATATAGTGTTGACAGCGTAGTTTATGACTGCATAACGAAGTGACGACAGGCATTTATGTACTTCAAGTTTTCCTTGAGATATACCTAATGGTGTTTTTTTGGGGAGGTAAGTCACCTTTAAGGTTGGTTTGTGATTGGAAAACTGGTCTATTGGTAAAGTTGGCCAAGATAAGGAGAATATGCAATAAAGCAGTAGTGACTAAATAATAAAGGAATACATTTTTTGGAAAGTTGCATATTGATAGCCGATTATATAGGCTATTTGATGTCTGCAGATTATTTAATACTAGGTTATTTAAATGCAGGTTATTTAGTGGTAGGTTGACGCCGCCTCGTAAAATTGGATTGATTCGTTGATTGATATTAGATCCTTATCAAGTAGTTCCATATTGCTTATAGGAACCGCTGGTCAGGATGTCTTGGCTGGTTTACAAATCCTCCTATCGGAGGGTTCGGGTGGTTGATTAGATTCTTTAGGCACCACCAGCAGGATCTGGAAAATCTGTCAAGTTGTTCAATGTTGGCTTCCTCATAGAGTTTCTTGTTGCTAATATGTTTCCTACGAATTCTGTCGTAGTACATCCCTTTGCAGATCCCGCAAGATCTTCCTTTCAAATATTGGCAGCTTGTTCATGTAAGTTCTTGTCGTGGTGAACCAGATGGGAAAATAATACGTGACTACCGGTCAGAAGAGCTACTTATAAAGAAGAAGCTTGGTCTTCTGGCTGAATCCGATTTGTTTTCGCATCAGTGAATGAATGCGGTGGAAGGCAAAACAGGTCGTTGAAGTGTAGTCCCATTTCACAGATATTTGACATTGTTTCTGGCTGCCAGTTAAATTCCATCGGGTAGGGTGATCTTGGTGTTCCTGCAGTTAGCATCTGAGCGTCCTCTTCCATTTCCTGAACTTCTTGGTCGTCAGATTTGGCTAAGTTGATTTTGAAACCCCAGCGCTGATAGTAGTCGTAGAGTCGTCTGATGTAGGCTTCCACTCTTCTAGCAGCAAATATTAGTGACATATAGACTTTGCGTACGTGAGGGAGTCATCGGCCAACAGGAGAGTCTGTGTGTGTTCTGGCTGTGGTTGTCTGAAGTGTGTATGTTGCAGAGAAATTGCCCGTAACCTGAACTGCATATCTGAAATTCTGTGGATTTTGCTGCAGAATGTTTTCATCCGTCTGAGTGCCTATTAGATCTTCAAGTATCTTGCTTATGTTGTCTTCTTTGATATAGTCACAATTTTCGCCATTTTCCATTTGTTGGGAAAATACCAGTTGTTATTGTTAACGTAGTTGTTAAGGATAAATGCTAGTAAGATCATCACCGACTGAAGCAGTCTCAGACTTCTTTGAATAGCTTCTTTGAACTATTTCTTCTATCTGGAGAAGCGAAATCTTGGTGGACACTGGGTTTGCTGGCAGAATTGGTGTCACTGAAATCTATGGGATCCTCGATTATTTCAACGGCACAGGGTCATAAGCCCATAGGCTACAAGTTTACAATGGACTTTTAACCCACAATTGATTTGTGGACCTGTAACTCACCCTTATGAGCCAGAAGTCAACAAAAAAGTGGGTTATCATTCCATAATTTTAGAAAGAAAGTGGTTCACAACTCAACAAATATTTTCTGGAATTCTTTAAAATTATACTCAACGTAATGTTTAGAAAACTGTTGACATTGGCGCTTGTATGAGGACGGGACATACCCTGAGCGAAGTAACGGAGTACAGGGGACCCAAAAAGGAAGTTAAAATCCTTTAAACCCGCGAAGCTCGAAGCGGGCCACCCGATGAACTGGTATTCCAAGAAAATGTATTGAACTCTTAAGACGCATCTTAGGCTTGAAAAAAGCAAAATAAATGGTTTTTATTTTTTAATAATGAATATGAAAATAAATATTTTTAAAATCACCAAAGTGAGTCAGAAATCCACAATCGATGGGCCAGAAGTACACAAAAATTTCCTATACATTTTTTGGCCCACCAAGGTGGGAAGCTGGGTTAAAAATCTATACAACAGATTTGTGGACTTTTAACCTTTAACCTATTTAAGTGGGTCAAAAATCCATTATGGACTTCTGGTCTGTGGACTTATGACCCTGTGCCTGTTTCAACACGTTGTACTGAAGAGTTGACTTCAATTAAGAACTCAGTATTTGATGGTGGATTTGTTTGAAGTGTAGTCAAAAATCCGAAAACTTAAAAATTCTAAGAAATATATTGACATTTCATTGTAATGACAAGTTTTTCATGATTAAGACTTTTGACATTTATTGAACAATCAGAAGAATTTATTTACATTACCAAAAAATTAAAAATATTCTCATAATGATGATGAAAAATTGACATTTTTTAAACTTATACCAATGTTTAGTAATTATAAAACTACAATTTCTATCTAGGTTGAGAGTTGCTATGTAATGTAGGTATATTGACACTTTGTCCATATTGAAATCTTTCCCCCTGAACTTCTTTATAGCCTCGTAAAAGCATCTTACCAATAAAAAAGTGTTATGAGCTAATTTCACTGATACCTACCGTATTTCTAATTGCTTACCTTACCAATTCAAATCTCCAATAAACTTGATTACCATCATATAAATAATGTCCTTGAAATATAAAAAAAAAATAAAAAGCCTACTATTCCTTAAATTTATGTTGGCATTTAAATTTCAATGCTTAATGGAAATAAAGATTATCCATTAAAAATTTTATTATTTTTGTTTTTTAGAGATCAATAAACGACAACGACGATGGTTTATTATAAAAGTCATGCTTATTTATGTCAAAATGTATCTTCAGTTACATTTTTAATATAAAATACCTTCCATAAGTCTCATGTTTTTGAAGCAGATCTAAGAAAATCTTAAACTCCCACATTTTTGTTGATATCCTCATAAACCGCATATTATTATTGTTATTTTACCACCACAATTTCGGTTATCTTTCGCCAGACAATTCCAACGAATCCTCAACGGATGGAATTCAAAACCTGGTATATACTTTTTTGGACCTAATTCATTTAGCTTTACCACACAACGCATACCGCGGAAAATTTAAATTTGATCGCATCCCTATAAGCTATAAAAATTGTCACCCTATATGAATAACAAAAGGGTTGAGGCAATAAAGACGGCGACAGTAACTCGAGAAATCGTTAATTTGGGCTTGGTTAACGATGTTTCGGGAGTATGCTGGATTGTCTCAAGGGAAAAGTTAGGATTATTAAATAAATATAATAAGCAGTCTATGATTCCTTAGAAGAAAATTTTAGATAATGCAGCGATGGGGTATCCTATTTTATAACGGTGGGCGCCATAAAAGATAAGTATTCTCACATGACATGTTTCCCTAATGACAGAGGGTCTTCTGTGTTCTTCTTCTTAATTAAGGCAAAATATTATATACAAACTTGCCTCAGGTTTCACTGCTATAGTGCTATGCTATAGGTACTTGTATACAACTGGATTACCTTTATCTGAGTTGTGAAATTCAATTATTGAAAATTGGCACAACAACCTATCGCCCCGGAACTTATAACCAATACAAAATATAACAAAGTTGCGTGTTCCAGAATTAGCAAATTGCCTCTTTCACATTGCAAATCTACATAAACACCATCGAAGTTCTGATGAATTATTAATTTAGCTGTTCAAGTCGATTATATCGGTCGGGACGACATGAGGCTATAAATTATCCGCATGTCCATCATCAGCCAGCAGGACATAAGGATGCTCACTTGTGACAATAGCATGTCAATTGCTCGACGCTCACCATTCCATGCGGACAATAGAATGCGGCAACAGCTCAACCAGCAGCGGCCGAGACGCGGTTGCTAGCGGTGGCGCGGTGGCGGTGGTGGCGGCGCTGCTTGATCGAATGCAAATCCGCACACGAAGGCCCTCTGAATAAATGAATTTTCAATCATCTTCCCAGTCGTTGGAATGGACATCCCTAGGAGGTATATAAATGTATGTACCCCAAGCCCCATACGAATGATCACACCAACGCGGCGAAGAGGAATGACAATTGGCCACCTGACAAATGACGTGTGGGGCCGGGGCCATAGCCAGTGATGGGCAACAAAAAAGTGGGCAACATAGGCCATTTGGCTCTGATGCGAAATGATCTCATGTCCATCAGTGTATCACGGGTTAGTAGCTCATCTCTGGGGAAAATGAACTTGTCGAGTTCGGGTTCGGGGCGCGCAAACGCGCATTTATATATATCAACGCACTCACTCCAAAGGCTGCTGACGAGCGCATTTCTGCATATGACGACTGTTTGTGGTTTGCGCTATGGAAGAGCTGATGATGTTGAAATCACAGACGCAATCGGGGATTGCATATCACTTCGTATACTCAGATCGGACATATTCAGGAGGTGGACAGGACAGGAGACAGACCACTTGAAGCTGAAAATTTATAGTCTTATTCTGGAATTGTGACAAGTTTAAAGTAGCACTTGTGTATTTGACTGATGATGGATCAGCCCAAACGACGCGATGATATGTTTGCTTGCTGTGCAAACGAAGAAGGCTCTTGTTGTGGCTTAAAGTATGTCGGCTGCAGATAATGAATTGTTGATTCGGATGGAAGTGTGTTGTTCTTGAAGCTGGGATACATGGGTCATTTATTTAAATTTTTCTTAAAGACTTTTTCTGACTTGTTGGGATTTGAGTGAAATAAAAAGAAGAGAGTTTGTACTATAGGTATGGGTATGGTTATAGGTATAGGTACGGTTTTTGTTAGTTTCTTTTTTTTAAAAAAGGATCTCAGTATTTCTTGCTTAGTTTTCTCACGCTGTGCAGAATTTTAGGTATGAGGTCTGTTGGGGTCGTACCTTGTATATGCTTAGGATAAGAAATCAGCACACTGTGACTGCAATTAATATGCCCACAGGGATCTTATCAGTCGTTCTTAAGACTGACTACGCTTCAACAAAATGACGGCAAAGCAACATGTAAAGATAGTTTGATGAAAAAAACCTAAGAAAAAACATAGGTATAGGTGCATACCTATGTAGTTGTCCTACTTTAAGAAGAGACGCAAAACCCTTCTTATGTCAGTTGATAATTCCAAGTTAGATCACTAGGATAAAATGCCAAAATTGTTTATGGATTATAGCAAAATACAACTTAAACGAAAAACTTAAAAATAAAGTACATGGTAGTCAGCTTATTTTTTTTATTTTGTAGGTTGCTATTTAGAATTGTTAAAATAACGAAACGATGATTTGGATAGTGCAATGTTACCATGCTTTCCAGTCCTTCATTTTCGTCCAAAGGCAAGTAGTTTTGGCGGCATTGCACCGATTAGATGAACCAATATGAGGCTGGTGAACCGTACCATCGAGATACCTGTGCTCAGGTTCAGGACATAATCGCGCCTGTAGCCTCATCAATACAGGAAAATCCAAGCGTTTCGACTCGAAACTTATCCACGCAAATAGAAGATAGCTGACGGTCATTACAACGGATAATTCATAATTACTTAAACTTGTTTCCATATCAAGTCAAAATTCCAAGCAACTGGAACTTCCTGCATTTGCCTGTTTGCCTACATACCTATCTTTCATCGATTCATGTACCACTTGTTTTGTAGATCGAAACCCAGTGCTAATTATGACCATTTTACAAGTATATTACAGTCAATTAACCTTAGTTGAAATACTTAGATTCTGATTTGAAGTAATATCATCATAGGAGTATGAGAGATTTGCAACTGACTTAAAGACTAAAACTAGTTACAATAAGCTTGTTTTAATATATATCACGCAAGATGCCCGAGTTCGAATACAGCTGGTTCCAACCAACTTTTTTTCAGGAGTATAACTACTGTCTTTTGAAGTCACAAATCCCTCCTTTTGTCATAAAAAAGTGAATTTCTTCATAGCCGTTCGGATTTCACAAAAAATTGTAGGTCCTCTTCGTTCCTGCAGACATCCACAAAGAAATATTGAAGAGTACGTGGTTCTTCGAGAGCTGTTGCGCTTCCAAATTAATTTTTATTTTTTTTTTGATATACATGAATATGGGGCCAATATGGAGCCATAATGTTTTTAAACTCAAACTTCAAAAGTTTTTTGTTAGAAAACACAAATGAAAAAGTCGATAATCTATTTTCTTTAAGTCAAATATTCAGAAACATCATCTGCGGTTCAGGTGTTCAGTCCAAAAAATCGAGATATTATGGTAATCTTGGCTGAATATGCCAAAACATTTATGACGATTGCATACTTTGCGATTGTCATTTATCTGTCAAATTGACTATAATTTGTCTTAAAAATATTCATCACCTCTGATAAGTGATTGTAACATGAACCAAGTCAAATATGATTGTTATTGAGTTTTCCGTTTTGGTAAGGTGATTTAAATCAATTCAGTTGAATAGTTTCCAACGACATTTGTCAAAAAAACATGATTGCCATAGAGAATTTTTCAAATATATCGAAAATATCGATATTGAAATTATAGAACGAATATGAAGTTTTTGCGATTAAATTCTTAATTTTTTTTTAATCTTCTGAAATGTATTCATTTTTTTGGTTTCAGAAATTATATTTTTGTTGGTATGGATAGTTGAAAAACAAGAACACAGCAAAAATTGTACAATTTTGTAGTCTGGTGGTAACTCTAGTCGTACTGTAGAAACGTCAAATTTGTTTGAAAATGAAAATCACATTTTTGCTGTCAAATGTGATATCTTACACAATTGTTTATCGAAAATCGCCTCATACGATTCCACCCCTGGTTTACTCGCTTTATTACCTTCGCTGGAAGTGACATCTTTTTAAAATAAGGTGAGGTGTTGGAAACCCCTTAATTTTAACAGGGTGTTCCATTGATTCACCGAGATGGTGTTATATGTTTGCCCACTGATGATGAGGTTCAAGCCTCTGTGGTCACAAGAATATGAAAATAAGACCCCGTCAGTTGCGTTAATTTGCTGAAATTTTGTCCTTATGTCCACTAGTGTCTTCGGTCAAATTTATTGCCTTCCAAAAAATAATTACGCACGGGCTATAAAGCAACTTAAAAAAATATTTAACTACATATTTAGGGGACAAAGTTTGGTCAACTTCTTTACAATTTATAAAAAGTGGGTACATTATTTGTCGAATTTCTGCAAGAAACCAAATTCTTTTATTCATCAAAATGTATAATAGTCTTCTCAATTTCCTTTTATGATGTCATCAACTTATTCCCGAAAGACCTCCACTTATTTACAAGAACTGGAACATCTTTTTTATAAGTGATTCTGTGGAACCTAACAAGTGCGTTCGTGTATTCTGAAGAGAAACTTTTTAAATGCTATCACGTTCACAAGTCAGATAAACTGCCAAATTAACCTGTCAAATTAGTCGCTTCAACGAAACAAAAATGAATTGGAAACTTCCACCGAAAAATATTTAAGCAACAACCAGACATATGTTTCTATATGTAATCGAAAAATTCTCTCCTCTGAAACAGGGCGCAAGCACTTAAAACGGTCACCAATTCGCATCGTCATTCTTTTGCATGTTGGTACAATACCTCTCTCTATATATTGTAGTATCTGTATAAGATACAAATGGCTTCTGCTGCCAAGAACATCAGAGCAATCTAAATTCCATGAGTGTTCGTTTAAAACCATCATCAGCTTCACCACAACCATTCCATTCCATAAACCTTCACTGAATATAACTGTTAGTTGATGATGACGAAAAAGAGATGCTCCCTTAGCTTGGCCAAAAATTTAGTTCATTTGATTTCATTTCCTTTCCCCACCTCCCAGCGACTAATGAACTCGTCCAATGCTTGCGACTACGGACGAAGGTAGGTACTTCATCACGAATGACAAATGGCCCTTCTCCAATTCAAAATTGATATGTCGAATGTCGATTGTAGGTACACGAGTAGACTGTCGCTGCTAAGTATCCTGCTCCAGTATCATATCAGCAATTAGACTTCGCCTTTAAGCGAATGAAATTCTTTCAATTTTCAAAATTCTATCATGCCTTAGAGTGGCGCACAGTGGCTGGATGTTAGTTCCAGGTACACTCATTCAACGCGGACAGGATCCTTGTTTTTCAGGATGGACTCTTCCAAAAGCAAAAGGTACACTACACACAACTAGCGACGTCTCAATTATTTATCTTAATTACAGCAGCGGAGCAGAGTTCTTTCTTGTGAAAACCAATTCCATGGAGAATGTTGTCCAATAGCTGCAGTTGCATTGCACGGAACTTTTGAAGTTGAAAACTAACCAGGGACTTGCATCGAGATAAGAAAGACGAGGATATACCTACATACTTCGTGGTATTTCAGTCACCAGAAGTGAAGAGGCAACAATATTGTTCCAACCAAATTGCTTTGGTCTTTTTTTTGTCTTCTTATTTAGATTGAGGGCATGAGGGGGATGGTAAACCGTTTTCGATTTAATATCAGCTCCACAGAGAAATAGACAAGGTCATATAGCTTGATCATTATGGTGGTGATGGTGCGAAATAAAATGCAGTGACACGTTTTCTAAATAATAAAAACAGCAACGTTTTTGGTATATAGCCCTTGCCATGAAAAGTGGTTAGGTGAATACAGGGCCGCAACTGATTAAATACTATTTCCAAGGAGGGGTAAAACAATATCAATATTTTCAACAAATTTGACCTATTGGTAAATTGACGACTGAAATCTGTTGCTTGAAAAGAATAATATCTCAGTAAGGGTCCTTTAAGCTATACTAACCCTACTTAAAATCAGCAGTATCTACCTATTAAGCGTATAATTCATACATGGTCAGATATTATTGTTAAACCAAAAACTTATTCTTACTTCTACTATTATTATTAATATTAATAAGAGTATTTACTAGGCATAAGGCGACAAGTGCAAAAGTCCAAAAATGTTTGTTGGTTATGATTCCACAGATTAATATTTTTGTCCTGTGAACTTTATGACCCTGCGCCCAAACGAATGAAGGATTGACAAATAGAACTTTATTTGACATAGTAAGACAAATCTAAGAACTTGATTCATCACGTCTAAGTAATTTTCTGATAAGACCTGACTGCGAGTTATAAATCTAATAAAAAAATTTTGGAATTTGGACTTATCACCCTGTGTCGAAATGAATGTGCTAATAGATATCTACAGGTCCTTAGAATTCTAAAATAGGAGGGTTTGAGGGGCCTTTGAAGGTAAAATAGAATAAAGTTAAAATTTAATATTTCAAACCACAATTTAATGCAATGAAAAATGTCGATGTGTTTCCCCTTTATAACTACGGCCTTGATAAGAAGGGTTAGACGAAAGAATATTTTATAATATAAAATAAAAGTGTCAAAATGTCATCGGAAATTTTGTGAACTTGAATTTATTGATTCAATTTTGTTTGTTTCTCCTTGTTTGTGTGCAAGCAAATACAATTTTTGATTCTGTTTTTTTTTTTTTTTTGGTTTAATGTGCCTTCGTTATAAAGGGACAGTTTAATAAATCAAAAAAATTGGGTATAGATGTCGATGATGTGCTCAGAGAGAGAGGACGAAAAAAATATCGATGTGCAATCGAGAGTGATATGAGTGCTTAATTGGGTTCGACCTTGATCAAAAAAGTTGCATTCCAATTCGACAAAGTATAGAAATGTGTATTGGGTAGATGTAATGTATGTTTGTATGTTTATTATGTATATTTGTGTTTTATATATGTACATATGTAGATGATATTCTGATTATAATTTAGTATAAAAAAACAGCAAGTGGCGTAATGGTTATTCCGTAGCGTATATATAGGACTATCGCATCGCTATATAATATAGTCTATTTTTTAATATATCTGCGTTTCTTTTTAAAGTCATTTTTCAGACAATTCCCCTCTCACCTGGGGAGAATAGACCCTTCATCACATTTCACGTTCTACCTAAGATCAGGATGAGGGAGGGAAATTAAGAAGACTGACACGGAGTTCTAAGCAGGGGGTACTGGTTAGGACTTGGTTCGTACCAATTCATCTGAAAAAAATGTTTGTAGGAAAGCATTCCCGATGAGCACATTGTGATTGTTTGCCCAATGCTCAAGATAGTTGACCGCCTTTCTGAACTAGCAAAGTTTTAAGTGGTTTAGTTATTTAGAGAAAATGGGTTCCAATATTTGAGTAACCCCCAAAGGACGATGTAGTGCAGCAAGACCGCGATTCAACTAGCTCACATTACGCCAATTGCTGCCCGACACTGCTCGCCCACTGCTTTTGGATTCATTCAGTTGGAACATTTTGAACCACTCAAACATATATACCTACCAAAACGCTGTTATTTAATCTGAAAATATAATTTATTTTAAATGGAATATACATATTTTCTTGACGTGCCTCATAAACCTTTAAATATAATGACTTAATAAAAATATTGTAAAACGCCTTTTCGATACGTTTTATTTTAACGAATTCCATTACAATAACACAGTATATCATAAAAGTTCTCATATTATAATAATTACATCAAAATTTCTTTATAAAAAGAAATTCTCAAGTAATGATCTTCCTGAATCATATATATTATTGCGTATTCCACTCGGCGCAGCATCATCGTATGGACGTTGAACATTTTTGCATCATAAATCACTGCAAAATGCATCCATACAATATACCTATCCTACATATATAATGTACATTTATACCAACAGCTCTTTCCCCCCAATTCAACTGAATCAACCTCTTAGTCAACTTGGCTATACCATTGCCTTCATTTGCTTTGTCAAGTGAGATTTAATAAACGATGTGCGAGCGAAACGCTTGCATCTTTTAATTTATTCAATTTAATTTGTCTCATTGTCGACGAGGAGGACAAACATAAACGGAAAAATGTCATCTGACATAAAATAATGAACGTGCCTCGTATAAATAGTGTATCCTGACAATAACAACAGCAACAACAAATCTTTAAAAAGAAAAAAAAGAAAATACCAAGAGTCCTAAAAATTCTCAAATGATGCTACTACTACTGCTGCTGCTGTTGCGCCTCGAAAAGTCTTTGTTCATTATTTTTCGTTTGCCAAGTGCATATACATAAGATACATAGGTAGCTAACATATAGTTGGTCCAAATTTAGACTGAAAAGATGCTCTCTGCCTCCGCTTTGGCATTCCTCATACTGCCAAGCTCAAAACAAATTGGTTACAATTGAAGAACTAAGGAGCACCAGGAATTGTTTTTCATTCATTAAAATGTCTTAATCCCACGTTAAGACCGAGTTTTGTTATAAATTTCTATCAGGGGCGGATTGAGGGTGGAGGCAAGCTAGTCCCAGTAGTGAAGGAGGCCTTCTTTACGAGATATAATTTAATCTCAACTCAAATCACTTTTTTTGACCCTTGTTTTGTTTAAAGCGAAGTTTTTTGAGGAAGTTTAAAAAATCGTTTTAGCGGTTTTCAAGAAATTGGACAAAATCATATTTCCATTTTAATATTTTAGTTTGCTCAATAAACAGCATAGAACGTCAAAAATTTTGTAACTGAACTTTCCTCAACTACAAGACATTTTTTTTTAAGTCCAACTACCCCACGCCCACTTCTCCTATATTTATTTAAGTTTTTCCTTAACATGTTACAAAGTCAGAGTTATAAATTCTAGTTTGACAAATGTTCAATAGTTGGCGCTACGAATGGTGCAGCTAGCTTTTTAATAGTAGTAATAATAATTATTACTATTGTTGCCTTAAAAGATGAAACTAAAACCTATTGATGTTAAAATAATAAAATAAAAACTACTCTGGCCCTGATCGAAAAAATTAATAAGTCCACCCTTAGCTGGAAATGATATTTTTGGAACATTAAATTTCGTAAAAAGGGTTGCAAAAAGTGGAGAACTCGCCCAGTTTGGGGGATTTCAGTGCAATTAATTTAATTCCCGAAAATTGCCTCCTTGCTGCTTGCTGATACTGGAGGGAGAATATCCGTTCGTCGCTTAGTCGGTCGACTGTCGCCTATGAGGTATAAACTTTGAAAATATAATGAAGATCTGAATTCGTGTAATTGCGACTGACAGTCAGTCCAGACGCTCTTATTGCTTGATTGGTGAGTTGCTTTACAGCTTTTGATCTGCTCCTCTATAATATGCTACGAGTATAGTGTTCAGTTAGTTCTCTATATTTCAATGAATATAGCTGCTACTTGGCTCTTTGATAATAATATGCAGCAGCTCGAGGCAACGTTATAGGCCACGCCGCTGCCGGTGAATGCTGTCTCATTTTATTCAATGAAATTCCAGACACTCGCTGAGGATTCGATTAAGGATTGCAGGCATGGTATGTTAAGTGCGAATTCCCATCTAGCTAAAGGATTTTTTTGATCTTGGGATCAGTGTTTCGTTTGCTTGAATATTTACAACGTGGCACTTGACGAATTGCCTCCATTAATCTATTTTTCACGTTTCTAAAATGGAACGACATAACTAACGTGAAGTCAGGAGATGTTTTGGTAATTGGCTGCGTTAAGGAGGTTAGGTAATGAGTACATTTCTGTGAGTCTATATATTGTGTATGTATGTAACTGTAAGAAGATACCTAGGGTATATATTGTAGATATATCCTGAGCGTTAGTAGAAACAAATTGTACATCTATTTTATTTGAAATTAAAATTTCATCTTACGTCGTCAACAGACTCAGAGACCGGGGATAGTTGATTTTGTGATTTCGTCATTTTATTGCTAACCAATTACAATAGTCTACGAGACCTAAACCCAAAATGATTTCATGTGTCACCCTAAATACCTCCACTTATAAGGGCATCCAGTCCAGATATCCAGATAATTCCAATAAAGATTGTTATAAATAAACCTCTCCAGTATAGAACACAAACAGAAAAGACCATTTACATAAAGCTTCAAAATGTTGATGGTAATTTCTGCGAAAATTGTAAGTGTTTCTCATAAATCTGGGGAAGGTAAAAGTAGAAACATTCATTTTCATAAAAAAAAAAACACTGCAATAATTGGATTTTTATGGAACCATTAACCATTAAAGACTACAACAGACGACTCTGCATCTCATATATAACTTTTCGTCGTCAACATGATACATCAGCTTGGACATTGCGATGACACACATCGCAAAGAGAAGCGTATATCAGCGTCGAATGCAAAAATTCCGTACTAAACATGCTTTTTCTCAGAACAGCTTAAAAAAAACGCATCAACAAAAAAGTCCATAAAGCCAGTTTATGGTCAGTTGTCGCCGCCAAGCCAACGTCACCACCGACTATACAATAGGTACATGTGAAATATTATGTTCATCTATATGATGGGGGTGACATATGACATCGTTCGTGCACCAGGTCATCGTAAAGGTCGCCATTGACGATGCAGTTTGTTCTTCATTTTTATTCTTTACGATCAGACTTTTTCCCTAATCATTCAATCTAGATGACGGCAAAATCAACGCATAATGTTGAGAAAATTTTATTTGCCAAAACCATCGTCGTCGGTCGGTCGGTCGATTTGGTCCCCATCATCATCATCATCATCTTCATCAGAATCATCATCAAAGATAAGTGCAGATCTAAAGGACGACGACCATATAAGATTATCACAACGGCGCAGAGGCAGACAGAGACTATACCTACCATCATGCTCGCTGCTCCTTGAAAGTTTTATTATATGGAATTTTGTTTTATTGCCTGGACTGAAGTCGAAAATGTTTGCGATGACTTTTTAATGATCACTCTTCTTCTTCTTCAAAAGAAAAAAAAACTTAATTCACTCTTGCGTAGGTATTTTGAAATTTTATAAATAAAATGGTGAATTTTGCCAGAGGTGATTCTATTTATGTATATTTATTTAATGTCCACAAAATAACTACATATAATAGTTCACATTTACATTCTTATCGTATATTCAAAGAACACTTCTCTTGGACAGAAGCCCAGTTAGTCATTGTTTAAATAAATAGTTTGACATGCTTTAGCCATCTCCGCGTATTTATGAACGTATTCCCATAGCTGTATTTATAGGTTTTTATGTTCTTATTCACTGACATACATGTAATCTGTCAATCCCAAATAAATTAATGAATTTTGAGTAAACTTTTGTGTAATTTCAATGAACATTTAACTAATTTCGAGATCAAAAGTTGTACTAGAAACTTGCCTTTGTCACTTTGGAAAAAGCTTCGAAACCTGTCAGCTAAAATTTTTTGTTTTTACATTTCTTGGATAAAACTGATAGTTTTCGAGAAATTTACAAAAAAAAAAACTGATATTTCACCCACAAGGATTTTAACAGTGTAGAATTTAGTATTATTGAAAACAGAATAGAGAATCTTTTGTGATTATGACCAGTCCCTCACAAGATTCGTATTGAAGAAATATTTTTCCAAATTTCAATATAATAAGTAAAAATAACCTTTTTAAGTGAACATGCACTTCACAATAATTCAGAAAAAAAAACATAGAAAAACATTGCACGACAAAATTGAAATTTACACATCTAATTGAAGACTATTCAACGCAAATTATTAAGTGATAAGCTATTAAATATAATAAATTTTTACTCCTTTTCGAGGGAGTGCTTTGCTGAGCTTACTTTATATGAATTGAAAAAAAAAATTAACATAGAAAACATTACGCAACAAAATAGAAACTATCAAAAATAATTAAAGTCTATTTAACGGAAAATTATGGAACAATAAACCGTTCATTTTAATAAGTATTAAAATATTTAATATGAAAAGTTTCTACTTACTTTTTGAGGGGTGCTATGTATTAAATTTAAACCAAAACATTGCACGGATAAACTAAAATTGTCAAATTAATGACATAAGCCGAATCCATACTTATGGTGTGTTATGGAGTCGTGTGTTGCTATCGCTTCTATGTATTTAATATGCGTAGAGCCTTACTTGTTGCGTGTGGTGTGGTGTGTTGTGTCGGAATCAGTCTTTTACCGATTGCGATTGTGGGAAAGATAAGAGAGTGTTCGAGAAAGACAATTAGTAAATAGCAAAAATAAAAATTATAGTCAGCAATTAGCAACACAAAATTCTGATTATTGTGTACATTAAGCGACACATCACATCACACATCACTCCAAAACTCAACACACCACACGAAATAAGTGTGCCTACGGCTTTATAAATGGCGGAATACGAGTATTAAATAGAAATAATTCACTATTAAAAGTGTTTACGGCACTGTGAGGGGGTGCTTCGCTAACTTGTTTTCAGCTTAGCAAAGCAGCAAACAAAGAAAAAAACATAGAAAACATCGAACGATAAATTCAAAACTATCACAAATAGGTAATTAACAGCAAATTATCCATCCAAGGATTTTGCTTCATTGTCACTAACTTTACATTTATGACGTAATGTAGAAATAAAAGAAATAAAGTAAACCGTAAGACAAGCGCTTAAACATTTAAAAAAGTAAAAAAAAACTGTAAGGAAATCTTCAGAACTTGATAGATTTTTTGGGTGAAATTCTCTTTTTGATCATGCATGCGCATTGCGCGCACCTTTTCCTCATATATGTATATATAAATTTAAAGCCCAAAATTTACCATTATTGCCTTAATGACTTTTTTCAACTCCAAGGCAAAGTCAATTAAACGTTTAACATATCACTGATGTTGTATGCAATTTGATAAGCAAATAACCCTCAGCTTAATCTGCGGTCTATATCATGCGAATTTCGAAGGAAACCATCTGTTTGAACAGCAGCCACCCAGATAGCCATCTTATGGTTGGATCGATGCGATATGGTAGGTCCGTCCGACTTTTGGTTGCGAGATAATCCTGAAAGCAGCTTTGGCTGCTGCCTGCCTGCCCTGTAATAACTCAATTAAATTTTGAAAATGGAAAACTATCCAATCGACGACGCGCGGAAGGACGTGTAAAAGCGTTCTGTGCCGGAAGGTATAGGCAGGTATATGTATATTGTATACATCACACACACAAACAAAACATCTTTATTATATTGATCCTGAGAGCGAATCTAATTGATACTCAATTACAAGCGCGATCATGTGGCATGGTGTTTTTTGTTTGCATTTTGCTGGTATATTACTCGCCTGCGGTAACGCGCGAAATGGTCACGAAATAAATGTTGCAATGGCATGTAGTTGCATTATAGCTGTTCAATCTGTTCGTTCGTCTACACTACATACAAACATTGTTGGTTGATGAATTTGTCTCTCCAGACTTCTGTCGAGGTCATGACTTGGCGCTGAGATGGGAGTACTCGCTCTACCGTCATTCCATTTATAAGACTTTTATCTTTTTAGTCTTGGTAATTCGAACGCAATTTGTGTGACCTCTGTTGTGCCAAAAGGCTTCATTCATTCATTCACATATATAACTTATCTTATGATGATCCCTCGCTCGAAGTCGTTGGGGAAAAAAAAAATTCTTTTTTTTTTGTAATCCAAGATGTAATAATTGCTCGTGGAATGCGTTCAAGGAGCACGGGCGGTGGATAAATTACTTTGGCCATCATCATCGTCGGGGGTCTTAAACTATTCCCTGGAAAATCATCGTCGTCATCCGCTTAGCGTTAAATTGGTGGTGCACGTTTCTTCATCCTGTGGGCTGAACAATTGTTCAGCAATAACAGTGATTATCTATATATCTGTACGCGAGAGAGATGGAGATGATGCAATCAGATTCAACAAAAAGACTTACTTCAACCTGACCGACCGACGGACGACGCTATGCGACCATTGAAAGAAAACGCATCATGCACACGAGCTTGCAAATGAAGACCCAAAAATGGAGTCTGATGGGTTGTTGGTTTAAGCAAAGTTCCTGATGACTTTCGAGTGCAGCTGCGGAAGTTATACTCTATGCTTATACAAGACGGTAATTGTACACCATTTGCAATTGCAAGGTACCTATATAAGCTTCTGGATTATGCGCTTACTATATAAGACCACTGTTTAAGCCTGTGTCTATGGAGTATTGTATTCTTGAGTTATGGGGAATGTAGACTAGAATCCAGGAGTTTGCTATTGTTGTATCAGAAAAGGTGCTAGAGATTACACGAGTCTATAGAAAGACCTGTTATTATAATTCAATTATATTCACGCGCTGCAATTTTGTTTATGACTTTAATAATTGCAAGCTATTAGTGGTTAAAACGCTGCAAAAAAAAAAGGCTAAAGGCTTATAAATATCCAGAGAAGTCATGTGGGCGGATCAAAGAATTTTGTTTTGCGTGTTTTGTTGACAGGCTTTTGCCTGTATATTTTTAATGTTCGATTCAACCCTTGAGGGTAGAGCTTTAGCTCTATAAATTTTAAATAAATAAATTTAAAATATATCTTTAGAATTGAATTCAAACAATACAATTACTATTCATATCATATATGTATGTAGTGATGCAGGAATTTTTAAGGCAACTTTAACTTTTTTTCTTTAAATATTCGGTGCTTTTCTTATTTTTATAAAATTTTTTAAAATACATTTTCATTAGCATTCATTAGTTCTGTTAATGTTTTCGTGGAAAAGAAAAAGAAACTTTCAAAACTCAATTGCCAAACGCCATTTCTCATTCTCAAATTTGTTGAAAATCACACACAATCTCGTCTTGTTAGAACCAAACAAAGACAGAAGAAGGAAAAAAAAAACTAAATTAAATCATGTTCTTTGCCATCAATGTCATCCAGTAATGTAGTAAACGCTGTTCTTCCTTTGTCGAACATGAGTTCGCCAGCTAATGGATTTGGTCTTCTTCGAAAAGCTAAAAGAATTTCTTCAATTGACTGAATATTTGACATCCATTTTAACCTGCGACCTTAGATGAAAACAACAATGTAAGTATAAGTACTGTGTATAACCACCACTAACATCCCTGCAGTTCAAATGGTATTGACAGAGAAGTATTTAAATATTGTATATCTCTACTTGCAGATATTTGAAGACCTCATGTTCTGTCGTCCTTTATGCCCTACACGTCCGACAATGACGACCACCACGACCGCACGGCTGGAGGACGACGAGGATGTCTCTTAGAGTTGGCCTTATATACCATACCTCCCAATCTATTTTTGCCTGATGTTGTCAATAATTCATCATGGACAAAGGTGCGCACTGTTAGACAGTCCAATCACGTACTGGGCTAATATGCCTTAAGGATATCATTAAGGTTCCAAAGGAATGGGAGTTTTCTTCTTTTCTAACTTCACAACTTTATGCACATAGATATAGACGTACCTATAGCTGTTCTTCCTTTTTAACTCCCCCATATTTGTGTGTTGACGTTGAACCGGGCTGGACTCTTTTTCACAACGATGAATGGGAGAGAATTTCGTATTTCCTCACGTTTGGATTTATACAGAATGGAAATACTCTTTCATAGTTGCCAACTGAGTATAAATTATTGTGATCTTTTATTTATTAAATAATACTGCAATATAGGTCTTGTTTATTTGTTTAATACCTCAAAAGTGAAATTTTTAGTACATTATTCAAATATTTTGACAGAGCTTAAGAAAATTTTAAACTTACTGCTAGAAACGTCATTTAAGTAAACGAATATTTAATATTGATACTTCTTCATCTCTTTCTTTTATTTTATTTTATTTTTTTTTATTTTATTTTATTTTATTTTATTTTATTTTATTTTATTTTATTTTATTTTATTTTATTTTATTTTATTTTATTTTATTTTATTTTATTTTATTTTATTTTATTTTATTTTATTTTATTTTATTTTATTTTATTTTATTTTATTTTATTTTATTTTATTTTATTTTATTTTATTTTATTTTATTTTATTTTATTTTATTTTATTTTATTTTATTTTATTTTATTTTATTTTATTTTATTTTATTTTATTTTATTTTATTTTATTTTATTTTATTTTATTTTATTTTATTTTATTTTATTTTATTTTATTTTATTTTATTTTATTTTATTTTATTTTATTTTATTTTATTTTATTTTATTTTATTTTATTTTATTTTATTTTATTTTATTTTATTTTATTTTATTTTATTTTATTTTATTTTATTTTATTTTATTTTATTTTATTTTATTTTATTTTATTTTATTTTATTTTATTTTATTTTATTTTATTTTATTTTATTTTATTTTATTTTATTTTATTTTATTTTATTTTATTTTATTTTATTTTATTTTATTTTATTTTATTTTATTTTATTTTATTTTATTTTATTTTATTTTATTTTATTTTATTTTATTTTATTTTATTTTATTTTATTTTATTTTATTTTATTTTATTTTATTTTATTTTATTTTATTTTATTTTATTTTATTTTATTTTATTTTATTTTATTTTATTTTATTTTATTTTATTTTATTTTATTTTATTTTATTTTATTTTATTTTATTTTATTTTATTTTATTTTATTTTATTTTATTTTATTTTATTTTATTTTATTTTATTTTATTTTATTTTATTTTATTTTATTTTATTTTATTTTATTTTATTTTATTTTATTTTATTTTATTTTATTTTATTTTATTTTATTGAATAATATGTTACTTTAATTAACTGATTCCGCTGTCTGTAATGTTAGATATAATCCTTAACAGTTCAAAATATTTATTTACAACTTGGACGACTGTCCAAATTTAGACAAAGATTATAAATACGTATGTAATTACATACGTGTGATAATGTTCTATTTGAGTTTCTTGCATTATGTAATTCTTTAGAATATTTGTTTTGATTATCTTAAACTGTTTTAAATTAATAGTAGTACGTATAAACGTTGGCTTACTTTAGACAGTCGGCCAGATTATAAATCGACATGTTTATTTGTTGTACCTATAAGAGTTATCTAACTAACAACGGAATCGGCTGTCTAAACCTTGACTAGTGGGCCATTTTATTTTATTAAATAAAACATAGCTGTTTCCAACTATTATGAATACATGTAAACTCTGTTAGAAACTGTTTGTTTTAAATATTCTTAAATCAGGTTAAGTCACTAGTTATTCCTGTTTAAGATCGATGAATAGAATATCTTAACAATTTAGGAAAAGCAGAAATCTAAAAATGTTTAAAAGTGACAAAATTTCACAATACATCAATTTGATATTTAGCAGAACTAACTAGTGACTAACCCTAATTTGGTAAAAATTTAAAAATAAACCATTTAATTTTAAAACAATTCAAGAGAAACAAAATATTGTTTTCATAATCGATCAATCTGAATTTAAGCAAGACTATAACTAGTGACTAAATGTGGTTTTGTTAAAAATTTTATGAAATAGTTATGATTCTACAAACTGCGATCAGGTTGTCAACAAAGTGATCTGGTGAATAATGTTTAAATGATAAATTCATATTATACAAAATTGTAAAAACAACTGTATGCATTGTTGAATCAAAGTGTTATTAGTTTAAGTACTTAAATAAAAATTTTCATGATGCTACGTTTAATTACCTCGAACTTGATAATAATTTACTGCGCGGACATTTCAAAATATGTAATATTGATTTTTTTTGAAATCGTGTAAGTTTCTTATATTTCTACAACTTTTCATCGTAAAGTTAATTTTATAAATTTATTTAAGGATTTTTTTTAATTTCTTACCTAACGTTGGCAACACTTGTTTCTTGTGTAGGCAGACGGGATGTTATGGTAGATATAGATGCTCACAAAAGTATATAGACGTGACTTCTCTGTATGACAAGAGAAATTCCAGTAGAGGCCAAGGCATTCATCTCGGTTCGATTCGATTATTTGACGAAATTGGAATATTTTTTCAACAAACACGTTCGAAAACGTCAAAGTTTTTTTTCATACTTTATTTTCAAACCTTAATGTAACGAACCGACCGCATGTACGCATCAGGTTCCCATTGGTGTCTGAAGAAACGACAATATTATTATTCCCACAGTCAAACCCACATCATTTGAAAAAAAGTTAACAAAAAAAACATCATAAAATAATTGCAGCTAATCGATGGGGAATTCATTTGTTGCCCGTTCTCTTGATGTACCAGGTTAAGTTTACATATACATTTTCTTTTATTAAAATAATCCTCCCACTCGCTTGTCACGAACTTATACGATAATAAAAATTAAACGAAATGCATAGGATGTACATACAATTTTAAGGTGAGAATTGCTTGGCAATGATAGCATCGCGTAAAAATAATATAAAATGCCATTTCAAAAGCAAGCAGAGAGAAGGTAATGTGGTACCTATATTGTTAGCAGCAGCTCCACAACCACCACCACCACCTTTAGGAAGACTGCGGTTCGCGGTATATTGGGAAGGGAACTTTATGCAGAGCACTTTTAGTGAACCATTTATCCTATAGCAAGGTTGATTGTGATTTGGAGTCGAAATGAAGAGGAGTTTGTGATTCCGGGCGCAAGCTAATCCAACTTTGAGATCTCATTAAATTTTGAAATGGATTCCCGTGTTTTTAGCTAGAAGTCATCGCCTTCAGTAGTTTGCACGGAAATTGTTTTGTGTTGTTGTTTATCCACAACTCAACTCATTTACTTTTGCTGAGGTGCGCTATTGAAAACGGGAGCAACCAACATCTTTTGGCTTTACTTCTAAATTTTAAAGAACCGAATTCGAGTAAGAAATAAATAAGGTGTCGCAAAAAATCATCAGTTTTAAAATTATTTGTAATATCTCATTATTTCTTATTTTGTAAAATTTTAAACAAGCTTTATACATAAGAAACGTTTGAGGTCATTTGAAACAAAAAACAGCAGTTTCGGGCTTCTAAAAAACTGATTGGGCTCAATCTTAAAGGTTTTCAGAAAACAGGTGTTCCTAAACGAGCTAAAACACGCGCTTCAAGCCACCAAAATTCGAAACATATTGGACCTTACATTTAATTGTTCATTCAAGTTAAGAAGGGAAGAGCATTTTGTGGCTTAACAAATATACCATTATATTACCATTTTTTCCTTTAAAGGTGTAACAGAAGTTTGGTTGGTGCTGAAATCTTCCTTTTTAAACATTCTGCCGTTCCCATTTCTGCGTATAAAGTAGTTTAAACTTCAGCCTCAAAATTAAATGTTTTAACATTGTTAAATAAATATATTTTATAAAGTTAAGCAGCAACGTTAAGTTTTTATATAATTTTGTAATCCAGCTTTCTGGCGTTTTTCTTTACTTTGAGTCAATTTGTACCTCAACTCATTAAATCCAGATTTCTTACTACTTGCTCTCAGTATGCGCAACACAGCAACTTATACCTAACCTTATACCTTCTCTGGAATACCCATCCTATACCATTCACTTATCATGCACCACACAGAGTAGTTATACGAAAGGAACTAACAAAGACTCAGCACCTCAGCTCCATCAGCTATATTGCAGTGCAGCGGATCTTCTCTTCTTATCGAAATGTAAAAATCAGGAGGAACACTTTGTGTTATTTAGCGAACACTGCTGATTCGCATGTAGAGCAAACATCTTTGGCTTCCATTCCCATTTATAGGAATGCCATTCAATCCAAACCAAACGATATCCAGGTTAGGTGTGGAAGACTTGAATCCTAAATCCCAGTGGATTTTGTTATTTTTCGCAATAAATTGACGAAGATAATTAAAAAAATTTATAAAACGACAAAGTGGAGAGAATGGCAAATGAGAGTCCTATAATAATGAAATGACAATCAGAAAGGAAGATCATAAACAATTTTAAAAAGATACGAAGTGCGACTCGACAATGTATTTGTCCACATATTTGCAATCAATCAGACCTTTTAGCATCAAAGAGATGTAGATCTATAGTAAGATGTTTATATTCCGAGAAATTAGTTGAGTAAAAAAAAGTGGAAATTAAGACCACCATGTTGTTTCCATCAAGGCAGTGAGCGCTGTCATCATTTTTAGTGGGGTTTATTGGTGGCTCAAGTCGTTTCAAGGCCATTTTGAGCGAACTTGTTGTATGCCTATATTCAACTTATTATATCAACTGCGACTAATGATTCTTTTAACGAATTTACTTTTTAGTCAAATTAAATTTGCGCACGGAATATAAATTAACTGTAATAAAGAAAATCTAATTACGATTGTATAAATACTTAATTGAGACTTGTTAGTGCAAAATTGGTGTAATCCTTATTTTGAAAAATCCGGTAATTTTATATTTATTTTTAGTCATATTCCGATATCGTTTATTAAGCCGGTGTACCACAAGGAAATGTCTCAGAGCCAACACTGTATTTGCTTTATACTATAGGGATAATCCAGTGAACAACAATGCTATCATCAAGTCAAGATGTAACTTACGCCAATACTGCCAAATATATACCTTGGAATGACTTTGGATACCAAGCAGCCAAGCTAGAGTGGAAGGAGCAAATCAAAAAGGAAAGACAAAAAACTAAACCTAAAATATTGAAAAATGTATTAGTTTCTGGGTAAGAACTCTGCCTGTGCAGAACAAAATAATTCTATACAAGCAAGTACTGAAACCCGTTTGGACTTATGATATCCAACTGTGTCCTGTACAAAAAAAATTAAAGCTAAAACAATCCATAAATTCCAAAATAAAGTCCTTCGTGGAATAATAAATGCCCCTTGGTATATTCAAAATAGCGATTTACGCTGTGACCTACCAATAGAAACGCTGTATCACATAATAAGCGACTGCATAGGCATTCTACATCCATTTATATCCAGTGGCCCTAACAATCATTCCCCACTTAGAAATTCTGGGCGAAAAACGGTGTCATCAACTCATATCATGTATCGATCTTTACGGAGGCATAAGGGGGTAGGGTCAGGCATCTTTTTAGATAACCCACCTCTAAATAGATCAATAAAGCTTCCAAATTTCTGCAGTGGCTATCAAGCCGAAGTGCTTGCCAGTTGCCACAAAGAGACTCTGTCAGCATATGAACTAGTTAATAAAAACATAGAATATCTTCATCGATAGTCAGGTGGCAATCAAAGCAATTGTCACAAAGACCAAGTATTGGTAACCATTGCCTCAATGAGTTAAGAATACTTAGTGCAACAACACAATGGGTCATAAGGATAGGGTCTAGGACACGATGATATCTACGGGAATGAAATATTGGATGAATCATCCAGTTTTATTCCACTGCTGCCAGAAAAGTTAGAATTCACCAGAGTTTTCTAAGCCGCAAACGATTGATGGTCAGAAATTGACACATGTCGGGTCTGAGAAACCTATGGCCTATGGAATTTTTACTGAGACTAATGCAGACCCCAATTGATTGGAATCTTGATTGGAATCCTAACGGGTCACAACTGAATGGGTGGGAACCCACATGAGCAGAATGGGGATCAGCACATATGACTTATGCCGAGGGTGTCAAGATGAAGATGTGGAGGAGGACTCCTATCACTTCCTTTGTGAATGCCCCAGCCTAGCAAGAACCAGAAAAACAACCTTTGGAGAATACTTCATTTTAGGAAACTCTAAACCAAAGCGGGTTTTCAAAACTTCAAAACTGCGTTTCAGAATTTTGTCAAAAAATTCGAATACCGAAAATTATGTTTTTAAGTTTTTTGAGTGGGATATGGCCACAATTCCACCATGCCGAATACTAACGGCATGTGTGATGTGCATCATTATCGTAGATAATCCCTTTATCACATTTCAGTTCTTCAAAAACCAAAGTTCGTCAAAGTGGTTCTTCTGATAAAGTTCTATTGTTTTTATTCAATAAACACTTTATTGGACTTTGTACTTCCAACACGTGCTGTCCACTTTATAAGTTTCGTATTGTCTTTGGTTTGACGTAGTTGAGTGTTAAATTGAAACAAACAAATTACCCGCCATTTCTTTGTAAAGCTAATAGCAGCAGAACTTCTTAATCTCGAGACACAATAATTAATTGTTAATTTCTTCATAAAATTAAAAATTTTGCATATTAACACATTATTATAATTTATTATAAGATTTGCACAAAATACTATATAGGCATTTGGCATGAAAGATATAATTAGAAGACCACATTTTAGTTAACAGCATTGTAGCACAATAAATTATAAAAAAAAACATATAATTACATGTATTGGTGATTGTATAGAAAAACAATTGGTTTCAGAAATTCAATTATAAAACCGGTAAAGATGCTAAAATAAATTTTAATATAAAACATGACAACAGTTAAGTGAATAATCTCATACCTACCTAAGCATAGTTTATTGTTGTGAATTTCATCTAAATTATTTATAAAAAGACAAAGATCTTAGCTGAGGAGTTATCAGTATTTTTTGAATTTTTCATTGCAATGGACATTTCCTTGACAATTTTGTTTGTTTTAAGTTCGATTGTCATTGGTCTAGTGTATTTCTATTTAATATGGAACTTTAATTTTTGGAAAATTCGTAAAGTCAACGGTCCGAAACCAGCAATTCTTTTTGGTAATTTACCAAGTCTTGTGAGAAAACACCGAAATTATAATTTTGAAATTGCCGAAATATACGAGTGAGTGTTTTTCATTCTTTAGATATTATACAGTTGGTATTGTTTATTATAGTAACTTTGATCTATGTATACAAACATTTATGTACATATTTCTCACAGAAAATTCAAAAGAAGTGGAGAAAAATTTGTGGGAATATTCATGACAAGAAATCCAGTAGTATTAGTTTTGGATCCACTTCTTAGTCGTGATATATTGACGAATAAATTTAAATCGTTTAGTAATAATGAACTATCGTTGTGGGTAAGAACATTTAAACAATTCAAAGGGGGTAAGAATGAAAATATTTATATTTTCCCACATTTTTGTATTTTAATTTAATAGGGAAATCGAAAGACAGAAAAAGTCTCAATTCACCATCCTTTTATAACCCGTACCGATGAAGACTGGAAGGAAAGGCGGAATGATTTTATTGCCGGAATAAGTGATAGTAAGGTATGCCGGTTATTCTTAGTAGAAATAAAATTTAGGTGAGCTTTAACTTTTAATCTTGAAATGGTAAACAACCATTTTTGACAAAGTTAAGCTATCCAAAATGTCTCAAGTTCATATTGTAAAATTATAATAAGGACCCATCAAGGTAGGTAGGTATATTAGAGTGGTCGTTAAATAAAAGTTCGTCTTAGATAGACCTAAATCAGCTCCGAATAGAGACTTTGAATATGGTCTTATTTCGAATTTGTTAACTCCTATTTCAGTTTATCCATTTTATTAAATTGAAATTTGTGTGAAGTAGTAAATTACTATCCAATCAGATATAAAACTGTAGTTTGTTCTTTTCAGCTTCAGCAAACTTATCCGTTACTTATGCAACTTAATCGTAAAATGACAGATTTTGTTAAAACTGAAATTGAAAAGACAGGAGGAATTATTGAAATTGAATCTGTAAGTACCTACATTATTTAATTCTTTATTTTAGATATTTCATGCTAATAGATAAAATATTCTCAGATTCTAATTGATAACCTATAATTTTTTTTAGCTATCCTATAAGTACGTCGTGGACTTTGTTGCTAATTTTGTTTACGGTATTGATGCTAATGTCTTCACATCTGGGATTCCAAACAATCCCATGTACAATCATTCGAGAAATCTTATGGACTTGTCATTTAAGCAAATTGAACAGTTCTATTTTTTTGGGCTTATTCCATGTCTAAAAAAAGTCATTAAAGACCGATTTTTCGATAAAGATACCGACAATTATTTTATTGATGTACAAAAGATTGCCATTGATTTGCGATTGAAGAACAAAAATGATCGTTTTGATTTTTTAAATTATTTGCTAAAACTACAGGAGAAGAAAAACCTCACCAATATGGATGTTGTGGTGCATAGTATGTCAGTGGTATTGGATGCTGTTGATACTACGGCATTTGTAATTCTTCATACGTTGTTTTTGGTAAGATTTTCTATGAAAATGCTGGTCAAAATATTTGAATCAATTTTGCTGGTTTTAGCTGGCTTACGATCAAAGGGTGCAACAAAAACTAAGACAGGAAATCAAGGAGCATATGAATGACGACGGTGAAGTAAGCTTTAAGACTTTGATGAATATGGAATATCTAGATCAATGCATAAATGGTATGTGCATCAAAGCAAATGTCTTTTTAGAAAAAGGAATTACATAATTCGGAATTTTAGAAATCCTTTTCAAAATGTACTGAATTATTTTAAATTTTGTTTTTTGAATTTTTCAAGTTAACAGTTCTTAATTTTGCATATTTTTCTGCCCAGAATCAATTCGCTTATTCAGTCCCAATCCAATTTTATCAAAAATTTGCACAGAAGAAATTTACTTGAAGAATAATGAAAACCAAAGTACGAAAATCGAACCTGGAATGATAGTTCACATTCCTTGCTTTTCATACCATCATGATCCTGAGATATATCCCGATCCAGAAGAATTTATCCCTGAACGATTTGACAATGGCCAAGCTAAGGTGCTTAGTCAAAGGGGACAATTCATTCCATTTAGTGATGGCCCACGAATTTGTGCAGGTAAGTTATACCTATAACCTTATATTTGATTTTAGGTCATAATACAAATATAAATGTATATTCTTTTTCATAGGAATGCGACTGGCACAGATGCAATGTAAAGCTAGTATTTTTGAAATTATAAGAAAATTCCAATTGAAATCGTGTAAAAGAACTCAATATGGCAAGTATCTTAGCAGATCTTCTCCAAAATACTATTTGACTGGTGACATAGACATAGAATTTATAGAACTGTAAACAAGCTCACTAAAATCGAACTCATGCATTTAATAATTTGAAATAAAATTTAAATAAAAAACATTTACAATTTAAAAAAAAATAAAACTTTCACTTATATATTTGTTTCTTTATTTCTTTATTTATAATATCTATCCTTAAAGTCAAATTACTTGTAAACAATATAATATTTTAATATATGTAGTTAGTTAGAAAAAGTGAGGTTATGATGTGTAAAAATGTATTAAAATCATGTGAATTCATTTCAATGCGCAAGGAATTTCTAGTTCCTCGATTGTGAAAAGTGATCAATTGTTTTTGATTAGGTATATTGTTGTTAGTGTTTGATGAAGAAGCCGCCGCCGCTGCCGTGTGAGTCATTTTTCCATGCATTAATTGTTGGTGGTATAAACATAGAAATTTCGAACTTGAATTTGGAAAGCTTTTGCTGAGCCTTCGCTATGACTGTGCAGTGCCGTATAGAAACCCAGAGGTTTCTTTTTTTTTAACAATTGGACTTTGCGATTTTTTAGTCCATTGAATCATAAAGGAACCGTGGCCAGGTCAGTTGTTTGTGATTGAATAACAGAAATGATAAATTATTTAATCTATTAGTCGACATGCTAATACGTTGAGGCCGCATAATTCGTGTCAAGGCCGCATACTGCCGTTCCAGATGGGAAAGTTTCGATTGCTGCAAAAAGGTATTCCATTCTTTGGCGCACCTTATAGGTACAGCTCTATCAGATTAACAGTCTTGATGTTTTTATCTTCCGCGCTTTTCAAATCGTTCAACTTCTCAATCTTTGGACGAATTGCGACCACATAGGTACAATTTGTATCTAGTTTAATTTTATTGGGTAATTCGATACCTAACTCTGTCAAAAGCTGCAGCTTTTCCAAATCCATCTCATCTGCTGTAGCGATATAGCTGTGAAAATGGTATCGTCTTTAACAAAAAGATTTATTATTTCGATTAACACAATATCGATTGTTTTTTTTTTCATTTTTTTAGGACCAAACATACAAATGCCGTAAACATTTTTTTTTAAGAAATAATGAAAACCTCATTTTTGTCAAAAACGTGTCCTTAACACTAAAAAAATCGGTACCTAATTTTTATTACAAAGAGGCTACTATTTAAAAAAAAATAAGGAAAATGGTTATAAATGGTATACCTCCCATAGAAGCATTTTTTGATTTTTGATGTTCTCAAAAACGGTTGAACTGATTTTGATCAATTTGTTTATGGAATTGTATACCAAAATTTACAAATATATAAATAAATAAATTATTACTATAACCGGAAATAACGGCACTAGATACAAGAGTTTAAAAACAAGTAAAGGAAATCTCATTTTTCTCAAAAATGGATCTTACGATTTTTATTAAAATTTGTATCTGATGATTAGTACGAGCCATCATATTATCTATTGAAAAAAAAACATATATCGATTAATAACGCTATCTCGCATATAGGAGCATTTTTGGACTATCTTATTATCTATTGAAACGATTTTAATGATTTTACACACAAAAATATTTTTTTTGAAAATTCGATGTTCCAAAAATGGGTAGATAATTTTGTTTTAAATTAATTTTTTAACTCTGGAATTAATAAATGCTAAAAAATAGTGTACAAAATCTCATAAACTGAGATTTGTTTTAGAAATTAATATCAATTTCAAAGCTTATAACTTTCTTATTCATCAATTCATTATTTTTGATATATAATCTGATGAAAATTATTTACTGAAATCACTAGGTAGATACGACTTTGCTTATTCGCAACCTTATTTTTCTTAGCTGAAATCACATGGTTGATACGAAAATTCAATGGTGAAATCAGAACTTAGATCAGCTTATAGATGCATATTCAATCAACGAATTTTGCAATTTTTTTTTAATTATTCAATTTAAAAAAAAAAGTTCTATAAATTTCTTTACCCCCGCAAACAAAACAGAGTAGCTACGGCACTGTGGCTGTGGGAGCGACGACGACGACGGTAAATAACTCATAGAAGCAAGCAAAACTGGTTGTTGCCAAGCTTGATGAGTTAGAAATTTGAGGTGCTACAGCGAAATTAGAATCTTGGGTGGTGATGATATTTTCTTCCAGATGATCTTTCTTTAATTTCTAAGTACATAATTTAGATTTACTGGTGCATGTGATATTAGTACAGTTACAGTAGCTTTATGATTGCCGTTGCAGTTACAACATTTATTTACAGAAACAGCCGCGTTTTATTATAATTTTTTTAAATTCCCTTAATTTTATTAATTCATTTTCAAGGTAAGCTAGATAAAAAAAATAGTAATTGATCATATTTTTTTCAATTTGCACATATTGGGGTGGTTTTTTCCTCAGAAACACTGTGGAAAAATTTCGTTTAACTTTTCGTTCTGCAGTATATGCATTAAGCTGTTCCATGAGTTGTATTCATAATTGTAGTGGATTAAGAAGAAGTAGCGAATAATACATCTTTTTTCATGATTTAAAGTATGTACCATAACCAAAATTGTAGAGAATGTACTTTAATTACGGTTCCGAGGATATAGCGGAAAACTTTTTGCAACCCCTCTCTATATAGTGGCAGGCAAATGGGCAGGCTTTCAGCAACGAAAACTGGTTTTGTTAACTTACACTGACACCACCTGCATGTACAAAACAATTCTGTCCTGCCAGAATTCAAGTTCAACGTAATATTTCAATGCATCAATATTTAATTAAAACTACAAAGATGTAGAAAAACTTTTAAAATTGAAACAAATTTAATTTAAAATTTATATTCAAATTAATAATTTAACTTAAGATTCTTTACCGCTACCTTTATTGTGAACTCGGTACGAAAATTAAAAAAAAAAAATTATTTCCATGCTAAATGCTATAAAAACTATTTTTTTTATTTCTTTGCAATTTGCACTTGTTTGAAATGCCATTTTTTCATCGTGATCATTTTTGTGCGACCTTTTCAAATTCCTCAGTGGCAACACTGCCATAAGTCTACGTTTATTCCACATCGGCAAAGCTGAGTCGAAATGGTGTTCTAAAATGTATTATAAATTAAAGCTTCTTAAGCTTAACTTTCAGTGTATATTTAGTTTGAGCATTGCAATGGACGACTCCTTGGCAATTTTTTTTCTTTTAGTTACTATTATCATAAGTCTTCTGTATTTATATTTAACATGGAATTTCAACTACTGGAAAAATCGAAATGTTAAAGGTCCAAAACCAACAATACTTTTTGGCAATTTGCCAAGTATCATTCGAAGACACAAGAATTTTAATTTTGAATTTGCAGAAATATACGAGTGAGTTAGTCGTAATTGTAAAAATTATAGTCGTGTAATCGTGTTTTTTTGAAAAAGTAAATAGCCCGTAAATGTAAATGTTTTTGTTTGCGTGTAAAAATGTTCTAACTCGTTTTTCAAAAAAAAAAAAAAAAACAGCAAAATAATGAAACATAAAAATTATGTTCCAATTGTTTATAAATGTAAATGTTTTTTCTCAGAGACTTTAAAAACAGTGGAAACAAATTTATTGGAATATTCATAACAAGAAATCCAGCAATTTTAATATTGGATCCCGATCTCGGCCGAGATATTGTGACAAACAAGTTTAGATCGTTTGCTTGGAATGAACTATCGTTATGGGTAAGAACAATATATTGTGAAATCTTAAGCTTTGTTCAGTAGTATTAGATTGATGCGAACTTGCGAATCTGTGAAGAATGTCGTCAAAATAAGCTGTTTAAATGTTTTTATAGATCAAGAGTTGGTATAGCAAATTTTGCGAGTGGATGTAGAACCAAATTATGAAAAGATGAGCTTATAGATGTATTTGCTTCATGAAATCAAATAAAAAAAGGCAGCTTCTTAAATTCATTTACTAAAAATAGAAACTGATGCTTTGCCGTTTTAACTTAAGTTTATAAACATCTTAGTCTTGATGATTCGATTTATATAATGTTAAAAATTGAGATATTTAAGCGATCTTTATTGGCTTTTTTGTTTGATAAATATTCTATTTTGTTAATACACTTATAAAACCTCAAAAAGTCGATATGGTTTCTTTTTAAAGTTTATAATATATATCTTGAGTTCCTCGTTTTTGCAAGTTAGTTAAGTTAAGGAAAAATGGTCCTGACACGATAATTGGAAAAGTCACTAATTTTATACCCACAAAAAAGCTGAAAAAATACTACCATGGCTTAATGTAATATCAAACCCACGTGCTCATATTTAAGTTACACTTCCAACCTTAGAATTTTCAGTCAGGCTATATATGTAAGTTTTTTTTTTTTTTGAAAAATGTTTGTTTTTCTTTTTGTAGTGTCTTTTTCGCGAGATAACTGTTCAATTGAAGCCTAGGACGCTGCTTTGCTTATGCGAAATCCAATACAAACGAAACGCCGTTCGATGAGAGAAAATGATAATTATTGTAGTACAATATTTCGAGAATTGTCCATTGCTTTTTCGCACGAGTTTAATTAACCGCACTATCAATTTTTGTGCGGTAAAATAAAATTTGAGTTATGTCCTGTTTAGTGTTTACTTTTGTTATTTTTTCATTGCATCTTGGTTTTCGTTTTCGTTTTTTTTTTAATTTGTCTTGTTTTTTTTTTTTTTGTTGCAGTTTGTGAAACTCCGAAAGGACATTTCTACTGTGTTTTCGAAAACATTTCGTTTTTCTGTTGGAGACCATAGACAAATTTTCTTTTGCAGCAGCTTAAGGTCGAAATTATGGGGCGCTATGGAAAAAATATTTGTTGTGCCACCTAGGCATACACAATTTATTTCGAATTAAAATTAAAAGTGGTCGTGGTCGTGGTCTCTTTAAAATTATGCGTGTTGAGTTCCTAGTGGCACTCGAACAGCCATTTTAAATTTTTTGACACTTTCAACTTTGACAATTTGCGCGATATATTACTTTATATTTGTGTAGGTACTTCGTATCTATATTATATAGCTTGAGGTTTATGAGCGTCTTAACTTTATTAACGCTCCATAAATACCGCTCTTAAAAGGCATTTTAAATTATTTTTATTGATTTTTTGACACGAATCTTTGAATTTGTGTTGTTATGCTGGGATTGGTTTCTCATTGAACAAACATTTTATTTAGCAATAAAAAGTATACCAACTTACATATAATTTTTATTTTTGTTTTAACAGTGTAATAGAAAAAAAGAACAAGTCTCAGTTGGACATGTATTTAATATCTGCGACTATTCAGAATGGAAAGAAAAGCGCAGCGATTTTATTTCTGGATTTAACGACAATAAGGTATGTATGTATATTTACTAAACTTATTAACTTGTGTATGTAATCTTCTACTGATGCAGAATAAAACTTGATTACGTATACGGCACACGGATTAACTTTATTGCAAAAATTTGTGTCAATAAGATATATTTGTACAGATTTACATTCCAAAATTAACTAGGCCTCGTGAGCTTTTTAAAAATACCCATTTGTGTAACGAGGGCGTTGCATTAAGCTCTTAACTCAATTAATCTGTAGAAATTTCAGAGCCATAACTTTTGACTAAGATATCACATCTAATTTAAGAATGCATCAAATTATTGAGAATGAGATAGTAAAATATTTAAATAATAACGGGTCATTCATTTCGTGGTTTCAAGTTGGTAGCGCTGGCGTTTGACACCTGTCAAACTCTGCTGTTATTTGAAGTGTCATAATATTAGTTGAATATATGCCATTTACGATAATGGACCGCTTAACAACGAGCAACGCTTTAAAATTATAAAAAATTCAAAAGTGGTGAAGGTGATTCAAACGTAGTCACTTTTCGCGCATTACGCGATGATTATGGTCGTCATAATCGACCGACTACGCAAGGAATAGGTAAAATTGTGAAGAAATTTGAAGATAGTGGAAGCGTTACTGATGTCGTAAGGCCTGTGCATCATCGTAATGCACACGCTCAGTCGAAAATATTGCTGCTGCAAGTGCAAGTGTTGCTGCTGATACGAATTTATCGATTTCCAGGCGTTCGCAGCAATTAACGGATTTTGTTTGGCCGGCGCGGGTTGAAGACCATGACTTGGACGTTATGTGGTTTCAACAAGATGGGACAACAAGCCACACAACACGACCAATTATGGCTTTATTGCGTGAAAAGTTTTCTGGTCACGTAATTTCACGTTTTGGCGACGTCAATTGGCCACCAAGACCATGAGATTTCAGATTGTTTTTCTGTGGGGATACGCTGAGTGGTTAAAAATTACCTAAAAACAATGGCATGCTGCGAATCTTCCCGAGGCGGCCATTTGAATGATATTGTTTTCTACACTTAATGGCAAAGTCCAAATCCAAACTTTATACTAAAATAAAATTTTCATCAAAAATGTATATATGTATAACTGTGTGTGTTTTATTAAGCTTTACTTTCGAAACCGAAAAATGAATGAACCTGTATAACCTAGAAAATATTGCCCGCATAAAAAAGAATTTATGTATACAAATAATAGATGATTTCATTGCTCACAACCTATAACCAATCAATTTTTTCGCTAAAACCAATAGTTTCGGAGATAAAGATCAATTCGCCGTTTTCAAAAAATATCGGCCTTCTTTTATTTCGTGCATAAATATGTTTTTTTTTTACTAATTTTCCTGCAAGTAGGTACCTACTACATCTTCTCTAATAAATTTCTGTTTACTCTAATATCTGTCCATTTCATTTCAATAGATGTAGAAAATAAATGTACCACTTCCAATTGGTTTGTAATTTGTAAAAAACTTCTTAGAGAAATATTTTTACTCTTGAATTGAAACAAATAAAACTTTATCTAATCAGAGGACGTATGTATGATCTTCGTTCTTGCTTTTCAGCTTCAGCAAACTTATCCGTTACTTCAGCAACTTAACCATAAACTCACCGATTTTATTAAAACTGAAATTGAAAAGACAGGAGGAATTATTGAAATTGAATCTGTAAGTACTTACATAAACATATACATATATTTTTATCAGAATGTTTTAAATTTGACTGACACAAAACTGTAGAAAACAATTATTTAGATAGAAATATAATTTTTAAAATATATACCACATTTTATTTTATACTATTTAATCCGTTATAAAAAATTAATTTTTATTTAAATAAATATTTTATTTGTATTTGAGATATTTAATGCTTATTGGTCAATTTTTTTAACATATTTTATAACTTAATTTTTTAGCTGTCCTATAAGTATATGGTGGACTTCGTTGCTAATTTCGTTTATGGTTTTGATGCTAATGTTTTGACATCTGGGATTCCAAAGAATCCCATTTACCGTAATTCGAGAAATCTTATGGACTTATCATTTAAGCAAAGCGAACAGTTCTATCTGTTTGGGCTGATTCCATGTCTAAAAAAAGTCATTAAAGACCGATTTTTCGATAAAGATACCGACAATTATTTTATTGATGTACAAAAGATTGCCATTGATTTGCGATTGAAGAACAAAAATGATCGTTTTGATTTTTTAAATTATTTGCTAAAACTGCAGGAGAAGAAAAACCTCAGCAATATGGATGTGGTGGTGCATAGTATGTCATTGGTAATTGATTCTGTTGATACTACGGCATTTGTCACCCTTCATACGTTGTTTTTGGTAAGATTTTGTATGAAAATGCTGGTCAAAATATTTGAATCAATTTTGCTGTTCTTAGCTGGCTTACGATCAAAGAGTGCAACAAAAACTAAGACAGGAAATCAAGGAGCATATGAATGTCGAAGGAGAAGTTAGCTTTAAGACTTTGATGAATCTGGAATATCTAGACCAATGCGTAAATGGTATCTGTGGTGCTCATACATGGATTTTATAAGAAATATAGGAATTAATTCGGAACTGATTTTTCCAAAAGTAGTTTTTGGTCAAAATCTAACAACTTTTAATTGTTCAATGCATGAGGATGATTGACAAATTATTATTTATTTTTTGTTTCCCAGAATCAATGCGTTTGTTCAGTCCCAATCCAATTTTATCAAAAATTTGCACAGAAGAAATTTACTTGAAGAATAATGAAAACCAAAGTACGAAAATCGAACCTGGAATGATAGTTCACATTCCTTGCTTTTCATACCATCATGATCCTGAGATATATCCCGATCCAGAAGAATTTATCCCTGAACGATTTGACAATGGCCAAGCTAAGGTGCTTAGTCAAAGGGGACAATTCATTCCATTTAGTGATGGCCCACGAATTTGTGCAGGTAAGTTATACCTATAACCTTATATTTGATTTTATAGGTCATAATACAAATATAAGCTTTTTTTATATATATGTATATTCTTTTTCATAGGAATGCGACTGGCACAGATGCAATGTAAAGCTAGTATTTTTGAAATTATAAAAAATTTCCAATTAAAATCGTGTAAAAGAACTCAATATGGCAAATACCTTAGCAGATCTTCTCGAAGATACTTTTTGAACGGTGACATAGACTTGGAATTTATACCATTGTAAAAAAGCTCACTAAAATCAAGCACATAATTATTAGTTTATTAATTTAAAATAAAATTAAAAAACAAAAATAATCAAAATAGTGAAAAATATTCTTACCTATTCAGAATATGGCACGAGTGCAACAACTTTGGAGCTTCAAAATAATAAAATGGTTTCTTGTATAAAGAGGCAAAAATAATAAATTTTTTATTTTTGAGAAAGCAAAGTCCACTAAATTATATTCTAAGATAGTTATTCAAAATCGGAAACGGACTCTAGAATTGTATGGCGATGTATGAAGAATAGCATGATGATGTATTTTTAAAATCGACTTTTTAATTTTTATATATTTTTTAATGTCAACAATTTTCATTATCTACTACTTTTTGTAAATAATATCTTTTAAACGATATTTTGAAATTAGAGAAATCATAACGTACATTTTTATGAATAAATGTATAAATATGTTTTTTAGTAAGAAATTTTCTAAGCTTGAATGGTTTGAATGTTTAGAGAAAAAAGCTGTTTTTGTAATTTTCAATTTTCTTTAAAACTGAAAGACTTGCAGCCACATCTATGGTTTATAGTATTTAACTAAAAATGGATAAGAGTTTAGATAATAATAACCTAAATTTGTACTTTATAATGTAAAATTTTGAAAAAAAAAAAAAATTGTAGGTAAGTTTTTTTCTGAATTTTATTTTCAAAATTATGAGTTTGAAAATAATATATTCATAAACTATAAGCACTAAATAACTTAATTTAAAAACAATTAAATGAGTTCTTGGCTTTAAAAAAAGCTACAACATAATATTGTGAGAGTTGCGCTTTTTTTAATTATAACTTCCTATTTTATGTCGTTTTTTTATTTGCCCCGCCCAACTTAAGGGGTGGACATGTAAAGTGGCCCAATATCTTAAAATCATGTTCATATAATGTACCAACAATGAAATAAAATGTGATGCTTTTATCACAAAATGCACAATTTTTTAACTAAGAGGCCCCACTGTATAGACAAATAAAACCCTTAACCCCTCCGATTGCTTTATTTCAAAAACTGTTATTTTTATGAAAAGAAGTATAAACATGTTCTTTTTAGGAAATTTTGTAATCAAAAATTAGTCCTTGAAATTTTTTCAACCATTTGAGTGATATTCCTGAAAACCATTTTGAGGGGCCTTTAACCCCCCTTTAAATTGAAAGCGGCGCGGCGGTCTTATCGATGGGGACTTTTTACAGTTTCTTAAAAACACTACTAACCAAGCCACTTTATAAACTTAACATATTATATTAATATATTTATGTCCAATGACCCACAGAAAAAAATTATTTCCGGGGCTCGTAAAGTCATAAGAAGACGCTGGAAAGGATGCAAAGCTGAGATGTAAATAATATCCAATGAACTGTTATCGATAACAAAAAAAACATCGCCTATTTGTTTGTTATGCATCCGTCTTTGAAGGTGGGCCTTGGCAAGAAGTTTTGAGGATCAAATAAGATGTTAAGGAGAAATGGCTGTTATTGCAAAATAACCGTTTTTGTAAATAACAGCTTTTCTTTTTTTTTCAGTGAAAGAATTTTTTTTATCAGATTAATTATTTAAAAAAAAATTAGAAAAGACTATATATAATATTGAATATACAAAGTTAGGAAAAGTTTTAGAGCACTGTGTGAAACCACAATCATTTTTTTTTTCCTATTCGTTAAAATATTCCAAAAAATAGATTTTATAAAAAAATCAAATTAAATTAACTTAGGTGTATATTTATTTCTTAAAATTTACAAAATATTTTTGTCCGGTATTTTTCTGGTGAAAAAAAAAAAAAATAGAAAGGAAATCCTTTGAAAGTTTATCATTGTTAGGTTAAGTTATTAAAAAAAAAAACTTATAAAATAAATAACATGAAGCAGATGTAATGGCCAGTATTTTTTTAAGAAAAGAAACTTTCTAAGCGAAGAAATGAAAAACGTAGTAAAGAAACTGGTTGGTGTGAATTGTGAATCTACGAAAAATGATAAAGTGAATAGCTGTTTTTTTTTTTCAACCGGTTGTTGGGGTTTAGAAAAAACACATGTTTCAACCGAGATATAAAAATCACAGAAAAGAATCGGTTAACCGAAACCGAATTTTTAGTTTCGGTTAACCGTTTTTTTCGTTTTTATTATTATTATTATTTAACCGGTCGGTTTTCCCATTACTAATACAGGGTGGACCAAAAGTTCGTTTACATTTCAAATGATGATTTAAAAGAAATTATTAAAGTACAATTAAAGTATTTATTAAAGTACACTAATAGAGGGATTACCTATATTTTTTGAAAATTACATCATCCATATGTTATCCTTGACTATTTTGACACTGCTGCCACCTGGAGCGGAAATTTTCAATGACGAACTCCCAAGTGTTTCGTGAAATGTTTTGCATTTCCTCTCGAATATTTTCCTTTAATTTCTCTAGGGACACTAGGTTGCTGTTGAAACCTTTACTTTTAAGGTATCCCCAAAGAAAGAAGTCCATTGGGGATAAGTCCGGGCTACGAGGTGGACAGTTAATGGCACCTCTTTTGGATATCACTTTTTGTTCAAACATTTCGCGAACAGCACTTAATGAGTCGTTGGAAGTGTAGCATGTTGCCCCATCTTGCTGAAACCACGATCGTTGATTATGAAGAATACGAAAGAATCAAAGATGTTCTGGGATCACCTATCGCTTCCGAGTAGAGAGGACTTTCACGAATAGACGCGCTAACACGCTTGACGTTTTCTGGATCTCTTGATGTTCTAGGTCGGCCGGATCGTGGTAAATTCATTGTTGAACCTATCTCCGCGAACTTCTGTACCCATTTTCTAATCAATTGAATCGATGGAGCTTCATTTTTACGCCGTATGTATGAACGCAAAATTTTCGTTGTTTATCGCTGAACGACGCCATGGTACTGAATTCCCATAGGCCGCTCTTGCGCTTCGTAACCCCTCCATCCACCCCGCCGTCGCTGCTCGTCGCAGCTACCGATTCAACGGAATTTTGATCCACCCTGTATTAAGTTAACAAGAAAACATCATGGCCACGCACGATTCGAATCAAGGCTGTATTCGCCGACGAAATGCTTTAGGTATATGCGCGCATAACAACATACAAAAGAAAAATGTTTTTTTTTTTGTTTGCTTATTTGATTTTTTTGTATATCTGTGATATTTATAATCAAACACACATTTATGTCAACTTTTAAATTCAATTCATTTGTAAACAATTCGATTTTATTATAAAACTTTGTTCCTATTTTATAATTTTTTTTTATTTACGCAGATGTTAGCAAGTTTTCTAATAACTAATTTTTTAATATTACTGTCAAGAAATTTGTCAGCTCCTTGGAGGCACCATCACAGATTAAGTTGATGTTGACTTTCCATATAAAGTAGTCTTGGTGGTTTAAAACTTGTATTTTATATATTAAATGTTTTTTTAACATAAATTTCAGTACATGTTTATTTTTTGCTTGCAATGGACAATTCTTCGTCAATTTTTTTTGTTTTAATTTCTAGTGTCTTTGGTCTTGTGTATTTATATTTAACATGGAATTTCAACTACTGGAAAAACCGAAACATCAAGGGCCCAAAACCAACAATATTTGGTAATTTTCCAAGTCTTATTAGAAGACACAAAAATTTTAATTTCGAATTCGCGGAAATATACGAGTGAGTTGTAAAAGTTATATACCTAGCCGTGTTTTTTTGTTTTTTTTTTTTTAAAGTGAACAGTCAGCGCAACAAGTTTTTACAGGCTAACAATTATACACAAAATAAAAATTTATTTTATTTTGCTTGCGTGTAAAAATTTGATGTGATGGCTTTTCAATTTTTCAAAAAAAACATGGATAATATAGGTATTTACAATAATAATGTTTAAATGTTTTTATATTTCTCAGAAACTTTAAAAACAGTGGAAACAAATTTATTGGAATATTTATAACAAGAAATCCAGCAATTTTAATATTGGATCCCGATCTTGGCCGAGATATTGTGACAAACAAATTTAGATCATTTGCTTGGAATGAACTATCGTTATGGGTAAGAATATTATTTTGAGAAACATTAAGCTTTGTTCAGTGATGAGATTGATGCGATATTTTTATAAAAAATTTACAGATTTCACTCATAGAGTATACTATATGGGACATTGAAAATGACTTGTATTACGTCAATAAAACAAAAACATGTCTAATCTTAGTGATTTTTATTTTGTATACTTTTGTTGCATTATTACTTCACAAACTGTCTTAGATACCATTCTACAGTCTGATATTCCAATTTGTATATTTAATGTCACTTCCCAGTTGGCGGTTAAATTAATGTTGTTAATTTTTTTAATAAGATGAATCTTAGTCTAAATTATAGCTTAACTTGCAATTATACAATCTTACTCATTTTCATCCGCACCGGTACAGCACTTATACACGAAATAAAGTTACATACCATCTATCTTCTAGGTATTTGACATTTTTGCATAGCTAGGCATTGCAAAAAGGTAACTGAATTATTACAGATCGATTAAAGCATACATATAATACGGTTCAACTTAGTTCTCGACTCAGTCGGTTGTTGTTTAAATCAACCCGTGTCTTGGCTTGTTATTTGATCAATTTGACGGTTGATGAGACAATCAAAAGATTTTGAATTTTTTCAAATTGATTTACAAGTATTTAAAATCATTGAACTACCTTAAACTTGAAGAGCTGACCATTAGGGCTTAAGTTATAAGTTTATTAAAGAGGTTCAAGTAGGTAGCTATGCAATATACATGTTCTAGGTTAAAAAATAAAATTGATTTAGAAGTTAGTAAAGTTTTTACCCAAACATTGTCTAGCATATTCTAGGTTCTTTAGGTTGACTTAGTAAAAAATCAACTTTTGTCATATTTTACCTTAATTTTGAGACTTTAACCTTAAACATCCGATTAGTAGAATAGAAGTTTGAAGCTAACCAAGACCTTAACCTTGATGATTTGTTCCTTAGAACTTAAGTTATAATTTTATATAAGAAGTTCAAGTGAATACTTATGCATATTCTAGGTTAAACAATCAAACTGATTCAAAAGTAAGTCAAGTTTTGTCAAAAACATTTTCTAGTCTGACATTTTGCCTCAAAGATCCGATAATTAGATCAGAATATATAAACTTACAACATCGACCCTTTTTGAATATACTATTTAAGTTGCTTAGCTAAGTTGATTTTCCATCTAGCCTGATTTACCTTAGTTTAAATACCTTAACCTCGCGCATCTGGCCCTTAGAACTAAAGTTATACATTTATTAAAGAGGTTCAAGTAGGTACCTATTATGCATATTCTAGGTTCAACAATCGATTGATTTAAAAGAAAGTCAACTTTCGTCACATAATTTCTTTAGACTGACATTTTACCTTAATTTTAAGACTTTAACCTCAAACATCCGATTATTAGAACAGAAGTTATAATCCAAACAAACCAACCAAATCCAAACTTTACGATTTTATTATTTGTAAAATACCTACTAAAAATAATGTTCATGCACATACCTACATATGTACATACATGCATCATACCTATATAATGTATATCATTTTTGTGCCCGATACAAAGCCAATTTTGTTTGCCACGTGTTTTTTTTTTATTGCACACACTCCACCGTCTTCTCCCTTCTATCACGTACATACCTACATACAAACATATTTTGTTTTCTTTTTTTTTCTTTTGCCGTAATGAAATATAGTTCTAAAAAGACAATTTTTCAAGTTTCTAGTATGAAATTTTTTACGATTTTGCAAAAAATTTTATGCAGATTTGTAGCCTGTCATTTAAACTTTAATTATCTAGCCTAATATTGAACATCCAATAATTATAACTTAAGTTATAGGCTTCTAAGTGGGCTCAAATCGAGCATTTTTCGAATTTTATACACTCCTCCACTGAATCTCGTCCGTTGGCAATGATCAACATGTAGGTACGCTGGCTGAAATTCATCACTTGTGTTTTTTTTTGTTCATTTTATTCATTTTGGTAGTTTCTTTGGTAACACCAACCAAAAATTCAATCGTTCTCCCCCTATACGCTAGAGTTCATTCTATATCTTTGTTCATTTTGGTAACACCATACTTTTATCAAAACGACCCTATAAACATTTTCAATGTTAAAAAAAACATGTTGCTGTTGATTGAACAAACACTCACAAAAAGTTAGAACAGATTTGTGAAGATTGTCAAAATAAGCTGTTTAAATTCATAACATGTAGATCAAGAGCTGATAGCAAATTTTGCAACTGGGGATGTCTAGTAAAATTGTGAACACGTGGGGAGGTAGTATGATTTGTCATGATATCAAATAAAAAAATATAGTAGGTAACCACTTGAATTCATTTACTAAAAAAAGAAATTGATACTCCGTCATTTAAACTAAGTCTAAGAACATCTTAGTCTTGACGATACGATTGATATAATATTAAAGATTGAGCTATTTAAGCGAACTTTATCATCTTTTTTATTTAATAAATATTCTGCTTTGTTAATATACATATACAGTCGTATTAATTAGATTTTTGTCTACTTAGACACTGTCTAACTATTTTAAAATTGGTGGAAATATGCTTTATTTAATAAAAATAAATATCACATTATTCACGGTTAAGACAATCTACTCTTGTGTCTAACTTAGGCAGCTATATTCATAAGACAAAAATAAAACGGGTTTTTGAACACATTTTCCAAAGTAAGACAGTTGTCTAAAGTTAGACAACGTTTATAATAAGACCAATGGAGTATATACATATAAAGCAGTCAGGCTATAATTTTTTTTTGTTTTTTTCTTTTTGTAGTGATATTTTTTGCGAATCACTACAGGCTTCAACTGAAGCCTAGCCAATTTGTGTGTGGTAAAATAAAATTTTAATTTTGTATCGTTTATTTTTGTTGTTTTTTTCATTGCATCTTGGTTTTCCGTGATTTTTTTTTTTTTTGCAATTGGTGAAACTCCGAATGGACATTTTCTACTGTGTTTTCGCAAACATTTCGTTGTTCTGTTTGAGACCGTAGACAAATTTCATTTTGCAGCAGCTTAAGGGCGGAAATTATATGGGGCGCTATAGAAATTTTTGTTTGATTTTACTTATATGGATATACAATTTATTTCGACTTAAAAGTGGTCGTGACCTCATGGTGAGTCGTGAGCGCTCATAAAATTAAAGTTGATTACTATTATCTAAATATAACTTAAGGTTTATGAACGTCTTGAAGTGCATTTTAATTTATTTTTATTGATTTTTTGAATTTCTGTTGTTCTGATGTTTCTAATTGAACAAACATTTTATTTAGCAACAGAAATTATACCAACTAACATATACATTTTATTTTAACAGTGTAATAAAGAAAAAGAACAAGTCTCAGTTCGACATATATTTAATATCTGTGACTATTCAGAATGGAAAGAAAAGCGCAGTGATTTAATTTCCGGAATAAACGACAGTAAGGTATGTATTATATCTACTTTTATTAATTAATAGATATTCTTTAATAAGGTAGAATAAGTAGGTACACTGAAACCGTAAAAAAAATATTTTTCTGAATTAGTTACATATATAATGAAAAATAAAAATAACAAATTTCGGACAATATTGCTAAAAAATTCTAAAAATCTCATACATACATATGTATTTCAAAAATTTACGCAAAAAGAATTTTGAACACAACAATAACGAAACCAATTTTGTCTCTAATATTTCATGATTTTTCAGCTTCAGCAATTTTATCCGACAATTATTCAGCTTAATCACAAAATGACAAATTTTATTAAATCTGAAATCTCCAAGACAGATGGAATCATTGAAATCGAATCGGTAAATCTCTTAAAAATATGAAAAATTTATATATGTATTTCATAATTTTTCTTTTTTTAGCTTTCATATAAATATGTGGTTGAATTTGCTGCAAACTATGTTTACGGATTGGAAGCTAATGTATTCGTTCCTGGCACTCCCACATGTCCAATTTATAAATATGGTAGAAATCTAATGTGGTTGTCATTTGAACAAATCGAAAAGTTCTATCTAATCGGATTAATGCCATGTCTTAAAAGATTCATAACTGATCGGTTTTTCGATAAAGATACCGACAACTATTTTATTAATTTACAAAAAACTGCAATTGAAATGCGTTTGAAGGATAAAAGTGATCGTTGTGATTTCTTAAATTATTTGCTTAAACTGCAGGAGAAGAAAAATATGAGTGATATAGATGTTGCGGTGCATAGTATGTCTGTGGTATTGGATGCTGTTGATAGTGTGGCAACTGTCATTTATCATACTTTGTTTTTGGTAATATTTTGACATTTGATATATAAAAGAAAATAGCAGCCATGATATTCCATAATAATCCTTTAATTCTGTCTTGTTCTGTTTCCAGTTGGCTCATAATCAAAAAGCACAAAATAAATTGAGAGAGGAAATCAATGAACATTTGAATGATGAGGGAGAAGTTAATTTTAAGACTTTGATGAAACTGGAATATTTAGATCAATGCATAAACGGTACGTTATCTATATAATCTGTTTTTTGGTAAAGTTTTATAATTACGTTATGTATTTTTGTCAAATTTCCGAAATTTTATTTTCGCCATCATCGATGTTCAAAAAAATAATTTTGCTTTGTTTTTTTCAGAATCAATACGGATTTACAGCCCGAATCCAATGCTATCGAAAATCTGCACTCAGGAAACATATTTAGAGAATAACGAAAACCAACGCATTAAAATTGAACCTGGAATGGTAGTGCACATTTCTTGCTTTTCATACCATCATGACCCGGAAATCTATCCTAACCCAGAAGAATTTATTCCAGAACGTTTTGACAATGGACAAGCTAAATTACTTACTCAAAGAGGCCAGTTCATGCCATTTAGTGATGGCCCACGAAATTGCGCAGGTTTGTAGTTCTTATTTAAAAATGTATTTATATAGGGTGATTTTGTATCAATACATATTTACCCTAATTTTTTTTTTGTTATAGGAATGCGATTGGGACAGTTACAAATTAAGGCTGTAATTTTTGAAATTATTAAAAAATTCCAAGTGAAAATTTGCAAAACAACAGAACATGGAAAATACTTTAGTAGAACTAGCAAACATTATTACTTGAGCGGAGAAATAGACCTGGAGTTTATACCATTGTAAAATAAGTTCATTATGAAATGAAAAATCTTGTCCATACAAATTTTTTTTTAAATTAAATTCATAATGGCGGATATACATATGTACAAATAATATAAAAATGAATATTGTTGCCTGAAAAGTTTCTGAAAACTGAAAAGTATATGGAGAGCGTGTAGATTTTTTATAAAAATAAAATACATGAAATTAAAGGCTGAATAAATCCTAGTGGAATATATGGCTGGAAGAAAGGAACAATTATATTTAAGAGTTTTAATATTTAATATGTTCCCCTGGAACCTAACCTCACCCATGCATATCTGAGTAAATGGTCACACTGGTAACTTTTTAATATATTACTGGTAAAACTCTAAACCAAATTTGAAAGCTTAACTTAACTTAACTTAACTGAACTTAAGGGAGTAAGTTTTTCTATCAAAATAATTAACAAAAACCAACCCAAAAAAAAAATCGAAAAATCATATTTTTTTAATTGTTTTAATAAATTGCTCATAATTTTGTTTTTTGAACAAATATAGAGTTGTATTACGATTTAAATGAAAATTTTTTTGTAATTTAAAAATTAATAACGACCAGAAAAAAAATACTAACCTCCAGGATATGAAAAAAAGATACATTATTTCCGTTCTGGTAAAATATTGCTGAAACGCATTTTTCAATTGTTTTCAAGTGGCACTAAAATTACCGTAGCACTATTTTTTGCATAATATATAATTTCACTAAATATACCCAAGTCATATTAGGCATAAAAAGAGCCCTATTCCGAAAACATCTAGATATTGTTGGTATATAGCCTCTTCATTATGTTCTTAAGAAAAGTCCTCATCGATATGAGTGCTGCTAAAATATATCCCTAATGGTCACTTGCACAGGCAAAAATATTAAAGATTAATTCGTAACTTAAAAAAATTCCTACAAAAAATATCTTGAAACTTTTCTTCATAAAAGTAACAGTTTTCGAAATAATTCATAAAATAGTTTCGGCCTAAATTGCTTTTATCTGAAATGTAGACTGAATTTTGATATTTAAAAAAAAAAAACTGCCATAAATTCTCCTCGATGGGAAAGTCAAAGGCCCCCATAAATAATTTTGGTGTTGAAAAGAACATTTTCTATAAAAAAATAAAACCTTAAACTCTGCCGATTGTAATATTTTGAAAGAAGAAGAAAAGTACTAACATATTTTTGTATGAAATTTTCTAAGCTATAAACTAGTACAGTGAAAGCTCTAATAAGCGGACACTGATGGTCCCCCAATTTTTGTCCGGTTAAGGGAAAAACTTTTGTTTTAACTTCTTATCAAATTTGTATTGTTAAAAAATGACATCTTTCAAAATATTTCAATCTGAGAGAAAATCTAATGTTTATAGTGTTTATTAATTTAGTTACTCCGGTAATCTCCTAAAAAGTTTTCAACATCACATCGCTCTGTCCAGTTATTAGATATTCGCGTCTGGAGATTTCCTATGGATTTGCTAATGTATTAAAAATAATACATAAACTATACTGAAAACGGACGTTCCGTTTATTCTGTTTCATTTGTTGATAAAAAATAATTCCTGAATAAAATTATGTGTCCGCTTATGGGAGATTTTCTATTTAAAATGAGCAAGAAGAAGTGTCCGTGTCCGTTTATAAGAGTGTCCGTTTATAGGAAAGTAATTTGTATGGGAAATTTGAAAAACAAGTTTGTTCCCAAAAATGTGTCCGTTTAAAGGAATTGTCCGCTTATTGGAGCTGTCCGCAAGTAGAGCTTTCACTGTATTTACTATTTTGTCTGTACAATTGACAAGATAAATAACTACCTTAAATAAAAACAAATTTTTTTAAGAAACATCCGGTATTTTTATTCTTATTCCATAATCTCTGAAAATTAACTCTCCAACGGTTTTAGTGTGGTAGTAATATTATGGATGGATTATAAAATTATTCGTTGCATTGGCACTACATTCTACATCCACTTAATCAAAAAAAAAAAAAAAAATGCAAAACATTGCTGAAAACTTCCACCTCCTTAGCTGGATATGCATAAAGGGGAAACATTTATCTTTTTAAAATGTGTTCCATGTGGATCTTGTAGGAATATCTCTGGCAATCTGTTCCCTTTATCTCAAACAATATGACAAAGATATGCTATAAAGTCATTAAAGTCCCGTGGTGGAATTAATTCCAGCATTTGTTTCAACGCATCCACCAAACGACACGATGTCGACGACAAGCTCTCTCGAGTTGATGTCTCCGTTCGTCGTCGTCGTCGGTTGTATCTACTGCTACCGTCCTGATGGGTTGGCTTAGCTTAGCCTTCTTGGAATAATTTTGAGCATTTCCGCTTGCCGCACCATCAGCTATACTATGGATGTCGTCTTGGTCTCATGTGAGTGATTTATTTGATACGATGTGCTTATGATGCACAGTAGCAGCAGCATCAGCATCAGTAGAAGAACACCGAGTTAAACAATGAAAAAACAGCTTCAACTGATGAGATAAGGAAAGGGCAACGAAGAGTATAGGACCTCCTTCCATCAACCTAATCCCATACGACATTTTAAGTGTCTTCTTTATTATTTTGATTAAACAATTTTTAATCCGATTTATACGTTATTCCCTTTCAATGAAATTTTAATTTCTTTTTTTCTGTTGTTGCTTTTTTTGTTTTGTACAAGCTACGCATGCATAATGAGTGTGCGAGTGTGAGGAAAACACTTCACTTTATACTCGTAATAATAATATATGAAGAATTCTGCGTGTAGTATGTGTGTATGCGTTTATATACCTACATAGAAATAGGGCGGCAGTGGGGGTGGGTGATAATCCTTAGATCTTGTGAATTGCATCTGTCACTTTCAGACTGAAAGCCGAAAACTGGAATTTAAATGTTATGGATGCCGAATGCCATTTAAGAAGAATTAGTGCGCTATAATAGAAAGGCAGAGGAAAAGGATTAATTTTAATTTTAATTACATGAGTGTGACAGGAAAACTTACCCTTGGAAGAGCTCTAGGTTAGGTATAGGTATAAGTATACTTACTATATTATATGTAAATCGTTTAGAGAAGCTATACATGTACATACCACCATCAGGGAATGGTCGCGGGACCCCTCACATTTAAAGTTGACAAGAAATTTATTTGTGTTTTTCTGTTGCTCACTTATGCCGATGGAAGACTTTTCTCACAGACAATTTGTTAAAAAAAAAAACAGACTTTTAATCTATTATTATTTGAGGGAGTGTAAGAAACGTTGTAAAAATGTTGACAAGGCGATTTAATTAATTATAGTGTTCAACTTAAATTGGAAAGGTAGAATATATTTTTTGTTTACATTTATAAGTAGGTAGGTATATTTACCTGCCTTTAATAAAAAACAACTCTAAACGAAGTTGGCTTAAAGTAGGTACCTATTCATGCATCTAATACCTATACACCTTCCCTTCCCAAAACATATATATATATATAAGATATTTGACTTATGTTTACATTTTTGCTAATCAAATTTTTGTGGAGCTGACCAAGAGATGAGAAAAGTCTTAACATCCAAGACTGAAAATTAACGAGAGTCCCGGTGGTTATCTCGACAGGAAGAAAAAGAAAAAACCCAAATACCTATTGCATTTTTAAATCTAAAATATTTAACAGCTTCCATAGACTCCTAATTTATTTCGATATTTCTTCTACAAGAACATAGACATACATATGTTGTGAACAAAATTGTGAAATGTGTTAACTTTTAAATAAAATACTACCTAAGGTCGAATTCCTCAATAAAATAGTTAAACTTAACAAAAAATAGATTAATGTCAAGTTAGAAAAGCAAAATTTATTCGTGAATCGCTTTATAATTTTTAAGCTAGGTTTTAATAAATTGCAACAATTTCAATTTGGTCGTGCAATGTTTTCTACGTTTTCGTTTTCGTTTTCGTTTTGTGTTGTTTTTGTTTTTTTTTTTTAAACTTATTACATTAAAATATTCATTGCATAATAATTTGCGATTTATTAGTCGTTAGTTAGTTGTAAAAATAACAATTTTGTGGTGCAATGTTTTCTACTTTTTTCCAAATTAAACAAAAATAACAAAAATTAAAAATTGATTTCTAAATAAAAAAAAAAAAACAAAAACATAGAAATATTTCATGACAACATTATTATTGTCTGATGTAGTTAGTGATAAAAATAGTTTTTTTTTTTTTAAATAAAATTAACTTAAAATGTAAAAGTTGTATGTATGTTCTAAAATATTCCATAAAATAATAGTCCCCAGCTGCACCCTTCATTTGGCGCATTTTAATATTATTATATTAAAGTTAAATTAATTTTTGTTATGAAATCTTTAGCCCTCTTAAACCTCATGTGCTAAAAGATCTTAATTGCATTGTATAAGCTATACTTGACAAATCGAGCTCAAGTCACACCACCGAGCCGCCGCCGCGCCGGGTTAAAATAAGATAATAATAATTATTTTCCTTGTATCCTTTAAAAAATTGGATCCAATCACACGCATAAATCATATTCGTGACATCTCCGCCAATACAGAAGCATTCGAATCTTGCGCCCTGATGGCTTTTTAATGATTCGTCACAGCACTTTATCATTTCATATACCTACAGCTTAGATTCATATAGGTATATATAGAGGACCTGCGATGTCGCATTCGACCCGACCGACACACTAAATCAACTCTACGTCACGCGTCCTCTCGCACCCCCTCCCAGTCTACCAGCAACTTGTCCTCATCAAGTTCATGGGCAAAAATAAATAATGGACCAATTAAAAGTTTCGAGGACCCTTCCGTCTTTAGTTTTTATATATGTCGCGGTCTTCTTCAAGTCCTCCAAGAGCATGCCAAACATGGTTGAAAAAATTTATCTCACCGCAATGGAATTTGTAGCAAAGTGCAAGATGCCCTTCATTCACACCACAACCAAGTAAAATAGTGAGTTCCTCACCGTCACCTTCGCCGTCGTCGCCGGATTTTAACTGCAACTCCTCCAGCACAATCCATGAGACAACTTGGTTTCGAGAAACAACATTTCATTGCGTGACACCGGTCCATTAGTTTTGCTCATGATTCTAGAATTTTTATCCTGAACTTGGTCGATGTGCTTCTGCTTCTGGTTCCTCGCTTCCTCGGCGGCAAGGTGAGGCGCGGTGCGCATCCTCGCTGGCTCAGCCTCACTCTCGCTCGCGTTTCTGTGGCATGTTTTTGTTTTGTTCGCCTTATTGGGGGAATTTTTGTGCAAAATGCTTTTTCGCGCGCGCATGAGTTCAGATTTTTATCAGGTGCAATTCCGCAAGGTGATGGTGGTGCAGCTTCTGGTCCTGGATAGAGATGGTGCTGTTGATCTAGGTCTCCAGTTCCAACTCCCCATGCATCAGCTTCAGCTTCAATTCCAATTCCAACTCCAACACGCCGCCGTCTCCCAACTCTGCGCACAAATATAAGTTTGTTTGTTTTTCGTTTGGTGTTTATCTTCGTTTTGCTTGCATCTTGGTGCGCGACTCTTAATGTTCTGCAAAATGAGATAAGTCATTGAATTTTTTTTATTTATTTAATTTTTGTTTCTGTTTCGTTGTTGTTCCTTTTTTTTTAATTTTTTATTTTATTGGGACTTAACAGCAGGGATCCTTAATTAAAATTAATGCAAAACTCCTGAGTCATTTTATTTACTTGCGCCTTCCTGGGACTCTGGTTGGGATGCTGGGAGTTTTAATTTAATTGCTGTGTTATTTGTGTTCGTTGAAGATGTGAGCAGCATCACAACGTGGGAGATAACGACGCACTAGGATTTGTTTATTTCTTTTGAGGAAGCCCATTTTCATTTTTTTCTTTTTTAAGTGTGGGTTAGATGAATTATAGGAAGGATAGATATAGCGAGTTTTGTGTGTGAGAAAATAAGTTATTCGCGCGCAAAGACAAATTGACAAGCTAAGCTATACCTATATAGTCTGAGAGCTCGCAGCAGATATTTGGCGTGAAAGGAAACCAAACGAAATTAATGTTACATGTAGTCTTAGGGAAGGTGATAATGAATATGTTCGTCTGCCGGTATTTAATGCCCGCGTTTCCGAGAAAAAAAAAGTGCATCGAAAGTACAACTTTTCTGAAAATCGAATTAGTGGGGGAAACCACTTTAAATGCATCGAATCCTAACGCCCTCGACTCTCTGATAAGAAATATGGCTTTGACAGACGTCTAGGTGGCCGGCAAACCCCCAACAGACGTCGCCGAAAATGAATTGACACAACTAAAAAATTTTATAGTTTTTATGTTCTTTCCTAGAAAAATTTTTTAGTTTCAAACGTTTTTTAAACTTATGTATGTCTGTTTGGTAACTTTTTTTATATTATCAGACAGAAGATCCTTTAAAATAAAAAGTAATTTCATCATGCATCCCATCAAAATCCTGTCAACTTTTAAGAAAATTATAGAAAATTATTTCTAAAACAATCTTTACTTTACCATTCAAATTGTTCTTAACTTTTTAATTAAATCTGCATTAATAAACAAACATCAGACTTGTCAAAAGAAAAATATTACACAGGATCCATTTCAAGTTACCTACCTACTATTCCTCAGTCAAAAGGACATAAACTTCAGTTTCTACAATCTCAACTTTTACGATTCCTTCCAATTAGCTTGCACTATAACTCTCTAGGGCATTTATGATGGCAAGTTTCATCCAAAAATATCTACAAAAAATGCCACTACAAAACTTTCCAGACGAAACAATAAAATCATAGACGTTTTTAATTTCGTTGGGGGTTGTAATTTTAAAAAATAATTCCATTACCTCATTTCTGTATATGAGATTTATTTTGAGGTTATTATATACAAACCCAGAAAAAAGGAAATAAAAAAAAATGCCGAAATCAAAATACAATCGCATATGGCAGCATATGACGCCCATGTCCTCGAGGTAAGTTTGCATCTTTGATGCATTTTCCGATTTTCTAAGGACACATTCATGAACTTCCTGGGGACGAATCCTGCTTCCATATACGACTAGGTATATAAGGGTTGATCAAAGTTACATTACTTATGCAGCCAGTTCAAGTCTCCCCTCATGTGGATATAATGGTGGGTGATGGCGTTTTTTGGTGGCTTGGTGGTTTTATAACCAAACAGATGTTATCCTGAATATGAGTAGATACGTGAGTGTATGTGTATACTGTATAGTTATACCTAAATAATTTATTATTTTATCCGAACAAAAAAAAAATACATCTCTGGCATAATTCTTGCTCCTGTTTCTGCTTCGTTCTCTGTCGAAATGGCACCGGGTTGATCGGTTAGCGGGGCGGCTGATGGTGGGTTGTATATAGCTGAGCCAGCTTAGCGCTGCTTTATAAATATCAAATGAAATGTTGTTTTAATAACATGGTGAATTTTTGATCCACCACTGGCTCCTCCATGTTATCTGAATATTCCAAAGCCGAAGAACACAATTCGCACCGGATGCCCATACTTATGCTCATACACCCGAATCCAATCCTTAACCCAAAAACCCATCATGCGCCCACTGACTCTCGTTTCTCTATGCTAAAAAGGATAATGAATTTTTAGTTGTTGCATTATTAATGCGCTTAATATGAATATACCTGTGGGATCCTTGGGTGCTGAGTCCGGAAATTAAATCAAAGTTATGGAATTCATTGGGAGCAACCTGTCAGCGCGTAATGAATGATGACCGAAATGAGTTGCCTTGTTGAAGCTCAAGGTATAGATATAGATATAGCTGCTGATAGAAACACCGGTCGGGCGCCACTTCGCGTTGTTCCCATCTACATAAATATAGGATAAAAGTGTTTTATTTTTATTTCGAGAGATTGATGCAATCTGGATGGAAGGGTTCAGGAAATAAGATGGATTTGCGTGCAAGAGGGTCGAAAGGATAATCGTTAATTATTAAATTGATACTTTAAGTGCTGAATTGAAGGCATTTTTAAGAGTTTGCATTTTAAGCTGATATAATATGTAGGTACATACCTATGTCTGCTTTTACAACATTCCGGAAATGAAAATTTATGTATGTGGATTTATTTAAGAATTTATGAGCAACTTCAATTGATTCCTTTTTGGTATTTTTACATCTTTCAAATAAGAATTTTGGAAATAAAACAGATATATTCAATTTTAAAAGTATCTTTTTGTTTTCAGATGACATCGACCTTTAAATAAAAATTAATATTAGAGATGCATTTCATTTATTTATTTTATTTATTTAATGCTCAATGAATGCTAACATACAGACGCCTAAGTTCATGGTTGGTTTCGTCTCCCGTTGTGAATTTATATAAAATAGAAGCCTAAAACTTAGCGTCTATGAAGAAATATTTTGTGTCCTGAAGGCCTATACACTCATAGCTAAAATTATGTTAAATTAAACATGATGTTAACTGGCTATCAGGTTGTTATTTTTCACAATAATGTTCAGTAAAGAAACAACGAATTTAATATTAAATCTGCCCAAAATCCACATGAAAACTTCAAAGCTTTATACACTATCTTAAATAAGTAATCATGTTAAATTAACATGAAATCAAGATAAATTGACAATATGAATTATTAAATTGATTGACTTTTTTTCTGTATAATCTATAGATAGTTTCATATTGAATGTTTAATTAACCAGTATCTAGTCTATGAACCACTAAAGTAGTTTAATGATCCTTCTGACAGTCGTGAAATAGATATAACTTAGCCTATAAAAAGTTAACGGTCAACAAAAGTTTAAAAATTCAGTTTTAATAAAATTCCGAAAATACATGTAGATATTGAATAAATTTCGTATTGCTTTCCATATAATATTGGACCTTGATTTGGATCCTCCATATACAAGAATAAAATTTATTAGAGCACGAAATTTTATTCAAAATATTTGCAAAGACTTCCCTCAAAAATGTATCAATTTTCTTTCTAACTAACAACTTCTATACTACCTATCGAAATAGAAAAAAAAAGAAGAAAAATAAAAACACAAAAAGTTAATTCGAATTTCCATAAAATCCTCTTTCCAATTATAAAAGCTTTCCCAAGGACTATGATGTAGACCGACTTAAAGATAACTGCTGATGCAAATATTGAAACAATGTGCCAAAGACTGCCTTTCGTCCTATATAATACATATAGAGCTATATGTAGGTACTATATATCATTCTACTGACTATACTCGCTTTCACACAGATTATGGCCATTTCCCAGCTATAGCTTTGGTGTCTTAGAAAAACATTTCACCATCGCACGTCACACCCGGTTTTTATCCCACGCCATCAAGCTACTTTCACCAACACCATCATCATCACTGCTGATATGCCCAGCCCAGCCCGCTTAATCTTCCGAAAAAGCGGCTTTTGAACAAATGTTACTATAATACCTTCTATATAGGTATACCAAGCGATTTCCAACCCCCTTTACGTATAAGCTAAAGTAGAATTTTCAGAAAGTGCAGAAACAGAAAGTACCTTTATTGAACCAACAACGACAACGATGACGAAGAACTCCAGCAGCCGCAAATTAAAAACAAACTTTATCCTTCGTTTTGTATTAATTTAAAGAAGGTTTTCGTCTTATATATCAACAGCAAGGTAAAGGAATTATAAGGTGTAGGTATATAGTGTTTGGGCATGAGAAAATCATATTCAAACAGGTGTAGCTGCCGCAAAAATATTCACACCGCAGCAGAATAGATCGTTGGAACTCTCAAGGACCGCCCTTAAGAATTGTAGCAATCGAATTTTCAAAAAGACAAACTTTTCCTTTACCATAGAATTTGTCACTCACCAAACCACCCACGTTTCTTACAGACCGAAGAAAATATAAGAGACCGTGATGATGACGACGACGACGATGTTCCATATAGAGAATGAGAAATGCGTGCACCCAGATCTTGGCCAAAAGAAAAACAAACCAACCACCAACCCAAGACCATCAAGCACGATGCTTTTGTCAAGATGAGTTATCTAAGAAGCTTCCTCTATCACCTAGTTTGAGGGCTTAGTTTTGAGAATTTCATCAGCATATATGTTGGGAATAATTCATAGGTTATTTTAGTTTTTAGGTCTCAAATAGTGGACTGATGGATCCGAATCTCCAAATCAAAGCTTGATGGAGACCGTCTTAAATTTACATTTGTTAATGTTCGGGGCCACTTGACTCCTAAGCGCTTGGGAACTTGATAAAATTCTAAAATTCTCCCAATTATTTGTCGATCTTTTATAGATTAGTCCTGGTTTCCCGGTGGTTTTCGGTTGGTATACTTGTAACCGATTATTACCACGTGTCTTTTGAAGAATTCCACCTGGAATGAAAAAAACGATTAATTTATGAATTTCAAAACTCAACACATTGGCGAAGTTCACCTTATGATTGTGACATCCAACAAAAAGAGGGAGTAAGTTGAAGGTGGACTTTTCTGACACTGCCGGTAATCCACAGGCACTTGGGCGATATCAGCGCAAATGACAGCGAAATGATGCAAATTGGGACAAATTAGTTTATGCTACTTCCGAAATGTAAATCTTACCTGAAATAGTGAATATAATAATATGTAAGCATATACATACATGCATACCTACCTATGTTTGTAAGTTTTTATATTCAAGTATCCTACCTAACATCGAGCCATGATGTTCCAGAGGCTGAAACTTTTACTGCGAACAAACGAAGGTGATGGTAATGGTGATGGTGGGTAATGGAATCTTGAATCTTGTCAAAAACTTTGCCCCAGTGGTTCGGCGTACTTAAAACAACGCAAATCGTATGATGATATAGCACTTTGTTACCCTCTGCACTCTATATTTCCCTCAAAGTCCCACGCTCACTCAATGATGTATAGGTGCAAGGAGCCAAGTGTGTGTGTGCATATACCTACTTGGGGAAAACTAAAAGTGGAAATAGAAAATTAGAGTTAAAAGTTTTCCATCTTCTGCGAGGGAGGTGACGTGGTGAATGAAACGTGTGGGTTGGATGGACAAGTTTCTTACACATGCACTCACTTGTCTCCTTTGAGGAGTCTCTAGCTGTGTAAGTGTATATGTATGTATGTTCAGTTCACTTCGGATCGGAATCGGAAGCTGCCCTCTCTGTTCTCTTTCGGCTCCTTGAAGAACCTCGTTGTTATATCTTCGTCGAATCCAACATGGCTTCCATCTCAAGGGAGTTTATGTATTGTGAACAACTTAATTAAGAATCCTAATTTCGCCGACGGGTGACAGTTAGGCATGTTATATAGTGTACAAGCTGTATAGAGAGATAGAAACCTACATTACATATACCTACTGAAGGAGGAAGAAGCTCCTGCTTCTTATGGGAATCCATTTAGTAATTCACAATGTCGTGTTCTTGCATGTTAGTATCGTGTTCGATATCATGTTGTAGTCGATGGATACAATACCACTAACATCCCAGACAACAGTAATCTCAAAGTGCATTCAAAAGAAAGAATATTGTAAGACACATAGGTTGTTGGGTGGTATAGGTTAGGTATAGATATTCAACATACCTATAGACCTATCCATATCCGTAAGAAGCTTACAGATGAAAATTATATAAGACCTTCTCGTATTATGTAGGAGGAAAGCCGCGCGAGTGAATTCTCAGAATGTGTGTTTATCCTGTGAAAAGTTGCGAAAGATTGAGTTCTTTAAGGATAGAGAGAGATAGAGAGTTCTCAGTGGTTCAAATGGTTTTACATTGTCGTTTGTTTTGAAGGATATCAGCTTTTGTTTGTGATTGGGATGCATGAACTGCTACATCATGATTAGAGCTTTTAATACTGATTAAGTTTCTTACTTAAGAAATGATGAGGTTTTCACGTAAAGAGAAAATCCCTTCTAAGACTTAAATGGGCCCTAATTTTGAAGAACTTTTCTTTGAACTTGATATTCTTTCGGTAATTCATTCTAGCTTTAACCACTATATATGTATCTGGAATGGTTTCTTAGCTTTGATACTTTTAAACATTAACTCTTATGAAAGTGATTGTCATAAGAGCCTTCGAGCAAAAGAAATCACCAGCTAGTGACTTTTTGTTTCAACGGGTAAGTTTGGGGAATCCTGTCCTCATGTTATTGTTATCGAAAATAAGAAAAATATAGATGATAGACTGAGAAATAGTATTCTGAACAAATTTCCTTACATTTTAAATAACTCTGTTTTATTCATAGCTATTTCAGATACCTGAACAAGTCGCCTCCTTTGTCTTTGGAAGAGTTTGGAAAACCCTATCAGCACGTTATCGTTATCGAAAAAACCAAATAGATTTCTGCAATTTTCAGACATTCAGCTTTATTCACAGGCATTTCAGATACTTGAGCAAGTCCTATAACTTATCACTTTCTCGAGCTTTTCAAGAATCAATTAAAAAAAGAAGAATAAATTCCAATCCAACTTAAATAAATATTACTTGTGAAGGAAAAAAAAGAATGAAGAATTTTCGTTGTCTCCCACAGAACATCAATGTCACCACACACAATCGATTGTGTCGCTTGTCACTGTGACAGGCACTGCAACAAACTAAAATGCCAATTCACAACATCGACATCCTCTTCAATATTATTATTGGTGGTGCGAAGACAAACGTGAACGATTCACCAGAAAAACAAAGCCACAACCCATCGATCATTTGCCGCCATCACTGCACAGCACAGCTCTACCTTGTGCTTTCCTTCCTCAAGTATAGGTTAGCTACTTATATACTATCCGTATGTCGGTTCCATAAATGTTTCGCGCTTGACCATAATACCCCGATGCAACTTAGGACTCATTAGTATTCTGCTGTTGTTGAAATCACCTCTAAATTAATGCAACCGCTCCTGATGGCTGCTTCACATTCGCAGACAGAGTCCTCGTGTGTATAATGCAGACGGCCCGAAGCCGAAAGGTCGGTCTCCCATCACCATTATTATCATCGACAGCAGCAGGTCCCGAAAAAAAAAGAAGACAAACACTGCAACACGAACAATTTCAGGTATTCACATGACACCGCTTAAAAATGATCCCTATTGGGGCACCCATGTTGAAGGGGAGATGGAGACAATGCATCTCTGAAGTCTAAAGAAAATTCCTCAATTGGTGTTGGTGCTTCTGTGTAATGTTTTCAAAGTCGTATTTGTCAGTTTTTAGGCCTTGGTGGCGCATTGGGCCCATTTTAAGTAGTCGAAGTAGAAAAATTCAACCTACAGATTTAAGGTCCTATTGAGCCTAAACTGGTCCACATCATCTCGTCAACTATAAAAGAAGAAAATAAACATTAACACCAAAAGTAGTCCTTAGCATTTTTATTCTTCACATACGAAAGATTGGAAATACGATACTAAGATGTGGCTTATTACGTATCGTTTCGTCTCTCCTGCAGCCCTAAATGTTAGGGCCCTGACTTCCATATGTGAAAGATGCGCCCCTGTATACTCTCATCAGCAGCCAAATGGACAATGACAACATCAAGGACTGTATACCTGATGCATAACAAGAACAACAAAAACAATATTATACCAATGACGATGACAACGACACTTTTTATCGCCTAATTACACGTACACCAGCCATAAGCATTGCAAATTCCAGTGCAAAGCGTCTGTGCGCTGTTGTTTTATCCAATCGAAGTCCAAAAAGGAAGAAAATTCAAAGAAAAAAAAAATAACAAAAAACACTCTTCCAGATCTCTCTCCTCCAGCTTCATCTGCAGTAGTGCAGTACATATCATCATCACTTTATACGACTCCTTCCTAGCGAGACTTGAATCAAGCGAATCCTTAATAAATTGATAATTAATAAAACAAGTAATGTACGACACTTGGTGGAGGCAACATCCTTGGAATACCAAATAGTCGCAGTGCCATCAGTGAGTGGTGTTTCGAAGCTGGCACTTCTCTGGTGGCCCTGTCACATTGGTCACTATCCTATACACTACCAGGTAGTTCCATGAAGTGATGAAAAATGCATCGCAAGGCGGATGGTGGTGCAGCACACGGGGTGTTCCATTCGCATATATGGAACTCATAATTCATTGTGGTCTGTTGTCTGTATATAACGCGCGATTGCGATTGAATAGTGTGATGGAACAAGTTGTAATTCGTCTTCGTCTTCTTACACTGGGGCTTAGATCTGGCATCTTGAAATATGTATAATGTAATGGTGTATGGGTTGTATTATGCTTGATGGGTTGAATGAGTTAAGTTAGTTCGAGGTGTCAAGAATGCTGCGGGGGGAACTGCAACTGGTTATCGCCCCGGCTGGCGATGCTACCAAATGCAGGTAGGTGTCATTACTGGCTGCGATCGGAGTGATACGCCAGCGCACCAGAAAAACAATTATTAACTGTTGCAAGTTCAACAGACATATCATGCGTGCGAGAAAATTTATTAGGGAACAATTATGGGCAATTAGCGATGGATGTATTGGTTGGAAGTGAAGTGGTTATGCATTAATCAAAGTATTAACTTGCTGATAATTTATATTGCGACAAGTTAACGATGCACCACGCATGGAGGCGTTATTGTGCACTTTTTAAATCGGAATTGAAGCAACAAGAATTGTTATTGAATATATGGAACTTATAGGTATTGTATATAATTCTAAGAAGTCTCCAGATCAATTTATGTGCCAGAAGCTAAGAATTTATGTTGAAAGATACAGGAAAAGATTGCTGACAATTTTGTATCAATCAACTAAAGGTATAGAACTACATTAATCTCAGAGAAGATAAACAGCAACCAAATCGTAGGTAATGGAGTTCAAAAAATCACCAAATTAGGTAAAAGTCCTATCTACAATTATTTTAACATTTTTATTCACTGCAAGTTATCCTAGAAAATATGGACTTTTCAAAAAACCATTAAAGTTGTTGAATGTATGTTTTTTACAGTGCCATGGCAAGAGAATGATGAGAAAGTCGATAATATTTCAACCATTCAACCCATTTTAGTGAGGCTTTTTAAAAAATTCTCAATGCCTTACTACATTTCAGTTTTGAAATCCATATTACTAACTGATAAACGTTATGTTTATATACCTTAAGAGTGTTCAATGTTCATGGTGTCTAAACTCAGATTTCCAAAGTTGACTTGTTTATTAGCCAATTTTCAACTGACCGATATCAATTTCAACAAAATAGAATTAAATGAATATTTTTGCGGATATCGGTTTTAAATAAGTTTTCCCCAACACTTCTGATTGAAATCCTTCATAATTATGCTTTTGTCAGGAGGTCGAAGCTCTGGAGTATCTAATCCAACTGTTTATGATATCGGCGAACGCTTTGTGTATATGTGGAAACACTACTTCGAGGACACCACCACTGGACTCCGAATGAGAAACTTTTTTATTTTTTTTTCTACAGGTGGAAATCTTCAAAAGACACTTCATAATATTTGGTACCAAGTACCGTCGGATTTGTACCTCACTAAAACCTCCGGAATATCAGGATCAAAGATCGACAAAATATTTTTATTTCTTAATACAAAATCGCATTTGGGGAAGTTTAAAGTTTTAGGTAATACTTACCTTCGCTTTTAGACCTTAAGCTCATGCGAATTGGTCTTTCTTAGTCTCATACATTTAAGAAAGTCTCAATTTCGGAGTTAAAATGACTTTGGCAGTCACTGATTGTGTGATACAGCATGTTTTGTAACCACTTCTGTAACCATTTCTATTTGTAGGTATCCATGTAAATCGCTATTTCTAATATATGATTTCAGTACTTCGTAGAACTGCCTTGGAAGATGCCAATGCAGATTGTACTCAAGTCCCAAATGCCAAACCTTGTCAAAGGCAATATGCCACATCCACAAATATAGCGAAACATACTTATTTTTCTTCAAGTTACTTTTTAACAACATCGTAACTCCATGCACTTGGTATATCGTGGAATGTTTATTTCTGCATTCAAACTTATGGTTTGGGATTAGTTTTCTTTCTTCTATTATTTTACTTATTTTTCAGGAGCAGTTATTTTAAAACTTTTGCCGTTAATTAAGCGATATTGGCCTGTTACCTTGTTTAGGAATAACAGTGAATGCTGCAATTTTCTTCATATCAGAGCTGAAGGCATGCATTTATTGAGTTAGGAGTTTTTTACAGTTTTATACAGATAGTTGAAAAAATGACGTATAGAAGTTTTTTATCAGTGTGCAATCTAAAACGTTTATTAATAACATGCGAATAGGACTATATATTTACGGTATGTTTCACAATGTTCGCGCGTATTGTGACTGTCCACCACTCGGTGCTCGATTCAACTCAACGCGGTCTCAATCCATTGCGCGGATAGCAAAAATGCGCGCGAAAGGCTCTAAACGCATTAGGGGTATTCATGCAACGTCGTAAAATCCTCGTAAACGTGGTAAAATGCGTAAACCTGTCAAATGTTCATACAAATTTGACAGGTTTACTCAGTTTACAATATTTACAACGACTTTACACCATTGCATGAATACCCCTATTGTGTTTCCTCCACAATCACAAAGGAATGTAACCCAGTATTTCAGAATACTAGTTATTGTGCTTTCTTTTATGGAGGCATTTTAATTGTCAAGTCAATTAACATTTGATTAAATTGCATTATAAATTTGTCTTTCGCCCGAGTCGGCTTCTTTAATTAAATTTTCGATTTTACTTCAAATTAACTTAAATCTACAAGTTAAAAGTAACTTACAATATATGTGTATAATTAAATCTTAAATTGAGCTACTTAAAACTAAAATAAAATAATAAAACAATTATATTTGGATTTCCCTTATCCGAACAGATATTTTTCGTGGTTGCAGTTTGTTGCCACTGCTTATGCGCAGCCTATTGTTTACTCATTGGTGATAAGTCGAGGATATTTCTTTTGGCCAGATTATACCGAAACACGCAATTTGATTTCAATATACTCACCAAGTTTTTGGTGTTAAAATTGAATAATTATTTATTTTATAAAATACATTATAGCTACTTTAAAAAACATTGATATTTATATCTATACTCTTACCACCCTATTCAGATTAACATATCATACTGTACTCTACTTAACTTATCTCATTGAATTTGAATCTATTAAAAAACAGTTAAATAAAATAATATGTTCAACTCCAATAATCTCATCATTTTAAATTTTTCATTTTTTTTCCAACAACAACAACAACAACAACACAAAAAATAAAGAATTTGATGACTCCTGCTGCTGTTCATAAAAATAAAATTCCGCTTCAACTCATTTAATTGTTTAGCTCTTGAAAAATTTTCATAACAATTTTATTTTTTTTTTTTTCAGTTTTATTTTTATTTTATTTCTATAAAACAACCTATTGAAACAATAAATCACGCATGATTCGTGATGATATTCATGATGGTAAAATAAAATAAAAATAAAAAATCTTTATAACAGCCTGCGAATCAATAACTCTCCTCACATCAACCATCATACATATCGCTCGACTCGATTTCGATTTCGATTTTATTTTCGTATTAAAAAAATTCATCAAACCCCCTCGCATCGGACTTCAACAATAATTCAATCAAATTCATGAGCAAAAGTTACGAAAACAACAAAATTAATTGTGCATTTAAGGGCAACTTAATTTGCTGCCCTGAGTCACCATCATGTAATTTTTGCCGCGGAACTTCCTGTTGGATTTTTTGGATTCAATATATAGCTACACCACTGATTTGGTCGTTTTCTTCTCGTCGCAAAGTCTGGCTCACCGCGCCGCTCGGACGGTCGTCTAATCCCTACTGGACCGTAATTAAAATAAACGGTTATCCATCATTTTTTGTTTCTCTTTTCTCTGCTGTTGCTCTGTATTGTTAATCGACAAAATTGGCCAAAAACTTATCCGAAATTCATTGCCAAAATTGTTCGGGTTGAAAATTGGTGCAGGGCCTGTCAAAAGTTGTTATACATAAATAAAAGAGCATGTTCCGTTGTTGGACCCACGGCATCGAACACCTTGCTTCCTAGAAAATCCATTTAAGGCACCATCATCGATTGGGCGGTCACTTCGGTCGTTTTTGCCGTCACTGCCAACACCGCCGCCGCCGTACGTCGTCGCCACCGCTGTTTTATCGATAGATAAAAGTTATTTTGTATTCCAGTCATTTAATAGCTATACAACAAAAGACAACGAACAGCACTGTGTGACCCAGAAAAAAAATTAAAGATTTTTTTTTTTTTTTTTATTTAATCTCCCGAACAACTAAAGCTTCTCCAATTAAATTTGGATCCAAAGAATCTGCGATGTTGTCCGCGACGCTCATCATCATCGCATCGTCATCATGACCATCAGAAGCACATGATCTTCATCAAATAATCCAGGTACGGATTTAAAATTTTCATCAATTGGGGAGTGGGTATTTTGTTTTAAACGTAAAACCAATTTTGATTCAGATCTTGCTAAAATTCTATGTAGGCTTTCTAAATTGCTTTTAGTTCTGTTTGATTGTAGATCTGCTCGATCATAAGCGTCAGTTCTCAGCTCATATTTTAAAGCAGTTTTAAAAAACTCATGAGCGTGAGGGTGAGCAAATAATATAGAAGGAATAAATTCTTAGTTATGAGCAAATTTTAAAAGACTAGGTATTGGCCTTATTTATAAACGTTGTCTAACTTTAGACAACTGTCCAACTTTTGAAAATGTTTTCAAAAAACTTTAAAAAATGTGATATTTTTTTTGTTTAAATTAAGCATATTCCCACCAATTTGAAAATAGTTAGACAGCGTCTAAGTAGACAAAAATATAATAAATGCGACTGTATGAGTATACCTACATCACATGTCTCACTCACTCACGAGCTTAAGCAGTTTTAAGAAACTCGTGTCGTGAATCGTGAGTCGTGATCATTCTACTACTTTATCATTATTGAATTTGTTCAGAATATAAAATTTAGCGTAGGCTCAGGCCCATTTTTTGCATCCGCTCCTGGTTTGTCGTTTTTAATTTCTTTTTTTCCTCTCCAGAAATCGTGGTTCTGGTCGGTGTACCTATATGGGGCTCTGTCTCTAGGGCTACATTCATCTTCGTCATAATTATGTTTTTGGGCAGTTGTCGTTGGTTGTTTTGCATGTTTTTGCTTCGAATCCATCCACTCTGATGATCGAAAGGGAGGGACGTAACGAGGTAACGTTTTGTAGTTCTTTGTATATAGTTCTTGTTTATGATGAGCGGGGTCTCAGATTACCCGTGCGTTCTTATTGAGATTCCTTTCAGCTAACGTCATCAGCTTGTCATGGCGGTGTCACGCTACAAAAGATGAACTACAACAACAACAACCAAAAACAGACTCAAAACATCATGCATCCACCAAGAGATGAAGATGAATTCGAATTCCATTCCATGGCTAATCAAAAGATATTTTTATACCTGATCTGTTGCAGAATGGCGAATTAAATGTAGGTAGGTTAGGTAGGGTAGGGTATACCTACCTAACTTCAAGACTTCAAGAGAATGCGAAGCATTGTTGCTTTTATATGTTCAATCCTCCAGATATATGTTAACGGAGACACAGCTAATTGTATTTCACAAAACGTCGGATGTGAAATTTTTAAATAAGAATATCTATTGTCAAGAACTCTGAAAAGCTATGACATCTGAGCAGGGGGAACGTATATATACGTACGATTAATCAAATAGGACAATAACAGCTTGATCGTAATCCTTCTTATTTTGTTGCGAAATCGAATTCCCTTTTCGCTTGAACTCCTCTTCTCTCCTCTCCCTCTCAATACCATCAAGCAAGGTTTACTTTTATCTACTGTGAAGAAGATAACACAAAAAAAGTATTTAAAAGAAAACAAAACACGTGTATCTGTCGGTTTGTTTGTTTGTTTGTCCAACTGTCAATTTACTGCACGGATGGATTAACCAAATGAATTTCAGATACATTTTCTAATTTTTATTTTTTTTTTTCTGTTAAATTGTGTGTGTTGTGTGTTTTTAAATTTTACAAAATATTTGCAAAGCAGACGAAGAACTCTATTAGACAAAATACATTTCCTCTGGGGACTTAGCTACACAACATCATATAGGTACTGGCGTTTTGTGTTAATTGCGTAAACATGAGAAAAATATCTTTTTGTGCAAGATATAGACCTCTAACGTATAGATGAAGATGAATTGAAACCAAAAAGATGTTATGTGGGAGAAAATGTTTTTTTTTTTTTTTGGAAATTTTGTTTGAGTACATTTTTGATTTAGTTATGCTTGTCTCGCATGTGTGTGTGTTCAATTGGTAATTTTGAAATATCTTTCTAATTTTCGGATTAACATCAATAAGGCGCACATAAGCCTTAAATCGTTTTCTTTGTAAAATTCCAATAAAGATACATATCTCTGCACTGAGAAGTGTATTTGGGTGGTAGATTTGGAAATATACTTGCAATTTATTTATTAAATAAAGAATTGTATTTTATAATTGGAATATTTAAGAAATTTTTGATGAAACTTCATATTATTTGTGGTCCAGATATAATAATATCTATAGATATTTTACTATTGATTAAATGGAAATAAATACGGGCAATCTGAAATTCAGTAGGTATAGGTTGTTTCTACAGTATGAGAAACGAACCAAAATTTCAGTTTTCGAACTTGTAGGGGAGTGACACACCCACTTTCCCTATATGTTAGTTTCTCAGAGACGACTCTTATGATTTTGATAAAATTTTTAGAATTTGGTCTTATTTGTAGGAAAAATTTAAGGAAGATGTTTTAGTAAAATTTAGCCTTGACCACGCCCACTTTTCGATTTTATAATTTTACACGTTAATCGTACTTTACAACTTCTTTTTCTTGCTATAATAACAAGGAGAAGTGGACTTGGCAGCAGATGGATTTTACTATAGAAAAAACTTTCTCAGCGTTTTCCCGCTATATAGTAATAACAAATGCTAAAAACCTAGAAACTATGGTACAAGAAAATTGGGAGTGACAGTGGATGGATTTTACTTAAACAACTTACTAAGATTTTTCTTCATAATAAGAACAAAATCTGAAAATTTCAACATTATTTAAATGCAATTGTAGAGGGTTATTTTAGTAGATAGTACACATATTTTTACAAGAATTTGGTATTCTGACTCACACTACAGAAATTAAAGGTAATAGATATCATAAGTGTTTTCATATTTGTTAAGTTCTGCCCATTCGTCAAAATCGAAGAAAATGGCGGATCCAGTGCCCCTTCAGCTGTCTTATTTTAATATCATATATTGTTTCTAATAATTCGGTGAGTTGGTTAGTTTTCGTGGGCACTCGAACACCCATTTTTAATTTCTGACACTTTCAACTTTGACAACCATGCGCAATATAGGGGGGGAGGATAGTTAATTGACTGCAAGATTTCTTACATGCAGTCATAGGTACATAGAAAATAATGATGAGATGCTCCCAAATTTCTGCTGCGTTGATTTAGTAGGTAATTTAAATAAGTAAAATAATAGTTCACAATAGTGATATTCGTCATGAAGGTGAACTGAACTTGACAAAGGCCCTAACTAAGTCAACTAATGAGTTCAAGTGAGATTGCCGGGACAAACCGCCAAATTTTTGTGGACTAAAGGCCATTAAAGCTATGTTGATTCTAAAATAAGTTTAGTTTATTTATTATGGTATATGCCCCATTTTCACATCAATGTACCCCGTATTAGGGGTACCGTATCATTGATACAATTTTTGTTTTTTTAAAAAGAATGTAGAATTGGCCTTTAACATAATTTAAGAAAATATCAATTCAAAACAAGAAGAAAAATATTAAGTATTGAAAATTGAAAGTGTATAGTTTCTGAAAATCATAACAGTTTCCATTGCAATTAAAGTTACACAGTTGTTTAAAAAAATATAATATATATTCCAAGACCAATGCATCTTGATGAAACTATACATACCATAAAGTTACATGTTACTCGTGCTGGATGCAGTTCCGTCTAATAAAGATAATAATACCTCCGGTTTCGAGTGACTTCATATTCGATAATTTTGCTTATTCTAAATGTCCTCATCAGACATAAAAATTAAGGTCACCATGTTGTTGCCCTCTTCCGCTGTTTGAATAATCTCCTGGAATACCCAGACCAATATTCAAAAAACCTATGTTTAACTTGGTAGTAATTTGAATTTTATAGGTAAACAAGTTCAAATTTTTGACTTTGGGGAGAATGATCTTTAATAATCGTCTGCTTATTCCCATTTTTGCAGATACATAAGTATTTTTATAGGTACATATATGGCAGCAGCCACAACAGCTTATCCTGTTTCCAAATTTAAGGATCTCGTAGGTAAAGCCTTTTATAAAAGCATTTATTACTGGCCTCATACTGGTCCGACGGATCGAAAAAGTGACGTCAAATAGTCCGCCTAGATTCTCTTTGGACATGAAAAGTAAATTAAATATGTTATGTTAGACGGCAAGTTGTGAACAAAAGTTATGCCTTAATAAATGGAAGATTCAAAATTAACGAAAGATTTGCATTTAATATAAAATAAATTTTTATTTTTCTGGATTTTACTTTTTTTTTGTTGAATATTAAAGTATACAGATAGGGTTAAGGGAATACCAGTATATTACATCGGAGAAACGCATTTTTTGCCCGAAATTTTTTCGTGACCATTTTGCATAAATGTAGGCTAAATTACGTTGATACAGCATTGAATTTTCTCCTTCAATGCATGAGTGGATATATCCTTTTTGGCATAAACCTTTGACTTATAACCATCATCAATTTATCCAGTCTCCCTGAATTTTTCAATTACTCTCTTTTCACAGTCAATATTACGACCGTAATTTGTGTACAAAATTTTCAAACTGCTGCCTCCACATAATTTTCGCAAATCCATCAGAGGGTTTAATTAGCTCGTAATTTGGACTTTGTTCGGAACATGTTTATTGTTTAAGTCATCATGAATTATCCGTTCTAATGACCGTCTGCTAACTTCCATTTGCGCGGATAAGTTTCGACTCGAAACGCTTGGATTTTCCTGAATTGGCGAGGCTATACAGCCACGATTGTGTCCTAAACCCAAAGATAGGGATCTCAATGGTACGGTTTTCGTGCGATGCATCCAGATTCGGGAAACATGTTTACTTGCCTTATAATAATCCATCTACTCGGTGGACTGCCGCCAAACTCACGGCTAAATTCCCTTTGAATGGATATAAAGTATTGCAAAGCATATTACTGCTGTATACTATTCAAATCATCGTTTCGTTATCCCAAGCATTCCGTTGAATAAATCTAAATAGTAACCTCCAAAATAAAAAAATAAAAAATCGATTTATTACACAGAAAAAAGTTTTTACGTTTTGTTTTTGTAGCACCCTGTAGTTATATAAATATATAAGCAAGGAAGCATTGCAGAGTATAATTTCAAGTAAAATCAATAAATTAAATATTAATTAAATGCAGTACCATATTAACAACACCTATATGAAAATATAAAATCATTGTCGAAGAGGTACCTATTGAAATAGAACTCCAAGCTGATAATGGTATATGTCTGGAAACAACATACTTTAATATTTATCGTCAAGTTCCGATATCAGAGAAATAAAGTATATACTTTGTTTAATGAATCCAATGACCCATTTTAACGAGCTTAGCTAACTAGCAAATTAGCTACTGTTATTTTCCCTTACCTTGGATGGATTGTAGAATCAGAATCCCTAAAACAATAGGTTCCGCGCACGATTGAAGGCCTAAAAGGTCTTAATTTTTAAAACTTCTTAAGTTTTTTTTTACTTTTGATATTTTGCCTAAGTACTAAAGATAAACTAATAAGAATAACAAACTCCAAATCTCTAAATTAAATAATAGATACCTACAAATAGGAATATAAATGTATCTCTTTATCAATATTTGTATCTATTCCAAAGAACTCTTGTTATCTTTTCAGAAGAAAATTTATTATTCAATCTATAGGCTTTAATATTTTTATGGTTAAGTAATATTTTAACAAATTTTCTGAAAGATGTTTGCTCAACTGACCAAGAATTTAAGTTTTTCTTATTGGAAATTTTCTTCGTGAAACCACTTCAGTTAGAATGATCGATACTTTTATAGATTTGTGGTCGTTAAGTATTTTTTTTTTATTAGTTTTTCTGATAAGTAAAAATATTTCTGTATTACGATGAAATTTCAAATTGCAAGAGAATATTTTGTCCTATTACATATTTTCATCTGTCGTTTTTGGTGTCGTCATAGTCGTCGTCAATCGGCAAACCTCATAACCAAAATAACCAACTACATTACTATCAAGTATCATCCCGAGTCCCAAAAGAAACTTATATTACCACCGCCATCTGTATTGCTTCTAAGCAACAAACTGAAGATTCATTTATATGGTCTGGGAATCTAAACAAACTTATTTCTTCTTGGGGATACCAGTTTATATACAAATGGGGATGGATTGGGGATACCAACATTTATAACAATGATCTTAGCCTCTTAATCTGTGCCGAAACAACCTCGTTCGAGTTCGATTGGCTTCGACGCACTTGAATCTTCGAAAATATTCTACAGAATCTGCACAAAAAGGGGAAATTCTCTCAATTTAATGGGGAATCTTCTCTTAAATTAAGGGGAATTGTTTACAATTCTCTGAACCTGCACACAATTTGTATTTGTATCTTTTCATACTTTCGAATTTCAAATTTTATAAAAACCCCCGCAATAAACTAACGTTTCCCAATTTATTTTTTTTCTCATTGGTCTATTTTGAGAGAATTCACTCACTTCGAATTAGGGAATTAATATTCTCTTACATCCAATTGGAAGAGTAAATTTCCAATTGATTTTCCTATATTCGAGAGCGGAACACCCCGGACATAATTGAGCCGTCTGCAAACTCTAGTTTAGCGTAGACTCCCTGACGTTTCGGTTGTTGTATTGTCTAATGCCGTGTCGGATCATCCACCAATAAAAAAAAAAAATATTTAAAAGAGAAACTTAATTAAGGAAAAAAAATCCATAGTTAAATTTTATTTTGTATCATGTTTATGTGAGAGTGTAAACAAAATTTCAAAGTAAAAAAAGAAAATACCTGCTTTGTCATAAAATCCCTTTGAAGAAAAGTCTGTGGTGTTTTTTCTTAGTATATTTTCCTTGTTCAGTGTGTCGTCCTTTTTGGTGTAAACAAGATTTTTTCCTTTTTTTTTGTTGATTCGCCCCAAATCGATTGGTCAGTGGTCGTTGGTTAGTGTCTGCAGTGTCTTCGTCGTCCTTCTGAGGAAGAAATATTTGTGAAAAGTTTAAATTTTCTTTTTGCGACAAAAAAAATTAAATAAAATGTCCTTGAAGAGCTGTTTTGCTGTGCTTTTGCTTGGATTATGCACCCATGTGGCGGCGGGTGGTTTACAGGAAGGAAAATATGACCTAACAATTCGAATGCAGCAATGTCGGGGTGGATGCTTGGGGAAGGTAAATATCCTTTATTCGATTTTTGTTTTCCTCCTTTTTTTGTTCCCCCGAAAGAGGGTTGGTTGACAGCAGCCCCATCATGAATGTGAACAGGAATATCATCGTTCGAAGAACGTAGTAGGTACCTACCTAGTACGTGATTTGGCATTTAATTGTCAAATTCTGAGAAAGGAAAGTTGATATTGAAAGGATTTTATTGAAATCCTATATGCCCCTTATCTCCTCCCCACAAAATTCGTATATATACCTACCTACAAAAGATGAAATCCTCAACCCCTCCCCCCCCCCCAAGTTAGGTTGCTTTCTTCACCTATCAAACCCCTATATTTAAACGGGTTATAGTGAGACGGGGATAGGGCGGAGGATTTATCACTTTAAAGTTCCCATTCTCCATTTGGAATGGAATTGGAATGCAAATTAGAAAATGGAAAATGGGGTGGATTATGTGTACGAGTCGAGTAGAACTAGAGAAAACGAGAAACGAGATTGTTCTGCGAGCATAATGCAGCTGCTTGCTGACAACGATATGAGGTCAAAGGGAGATTTTATTTCGGCTACAGAGGGGTTGGTTCTGGTTGATGGTGTTTTGTAAAATGAACATTTTCAATTGATTTGCATTCCCTCAAGGCTAAATTTGTTTTCTTTTTTTTTTTTTTTTTTTTTTTAATTTCAGAGGAAAGAGTAAATCGATATTTGTTTGTTTGATTCTGTTCAATTCAACAATATTGTAGATTTTGTAGGGCAAAGTATTTTATACTTGAAATCAAAAGTGGTCAATATGTTTTTCACAGCGCGTAGTAGGTATTGATAATGAAACAAACAAAAAAAGGCAACCATATGTTAGCATTGATAAGAACAAAATGCAGATATTGAGGTAAGGTTGCTTCTATTTGAGAGTTCAAATCGGGTGAAAAGATAAGTTTGAAAACAAAGAAGGCATCTTGAAGTTTGTTTTGGTTGTTATGTGTTTATTATTTTTACTCTTACAGTGAAACTACTCTAAATCGACTATCCAGTGAAAAGAACAAGTATGTACATATTACATTTGACGAAGAACTTTTATTTTTGGAAAAGTGAGCTAAAAAAAATGGTTCCAGATGTTACTGTCAATACACCTCGGGACCTACACTACACCTAAAACCGCGATATTCTTCAAACTTGGTAGTAGAATGTCAATAAACTACAATGTGACAAATACAGCGATGATTTTTCGGTTATTCATTAAATGACGTTTAAGAGACATTTAAAAGAAGTTTCTTACTCAAGAATGAAATTCTAAATAAGAGAATATGTATAAAAGTAGGTAGGTATTTTGTGGTACAGTGGCGTGGGAATTTGTTGTTGCTAACGTTATTAGATGCCAGCTCACGGTGTCGTAATATCTTTTTATTATTTTATAATTTCATTTAGGAAATTTATATTCGAGACAAATCAAAGTTACACACAAAATTATACTTACAGTTATGTAGGTACAACAATGTAAATTTGTGTATTTGTTTGATTTCATAAAAGTTGTTAACCAAAAAATTATCCTCGAAATTTTGTATAGGGACATTTATCCCTTTTCAAAATTTTTTTTATAGAACTTTTATGAAATCAAACAAATGCACAAATTAACATTGTTGTACATAAGTGTAAAATTTTGTGTGTGACTCAGTTCATGTTTACAAAAAAACATAGGCAAGTTATTTTAACGATACACTAACACTAACTCAATACTTTTTTCATCTTTTGTCCAAGAAAAAAAAATCATTATTTTTCGATAAAAGCTTTGATTCAGTTAGAAGTCTTGAGAAAATTGTTCATTATATCGAGCATTCGTTATATCGGAATTGATTATACTGGACTACCACTGTATATTATCGGGTTTCAGTTATCTACACTGTTTGTTGTTGAGATTCTTATTATATTTTGGAAAAAAAATTGACATAGCTATACCTAAGTATTTTTTATTTACCTTAACTATTTTAAGCCCATCGTACTATATATGAGCAAGTAGTTGCGAAATATTCGTGCAATAAATATTTCCTAAGTTATTATTTTCAGTCTATCCATGTTATGCCTAGCCTACGCAATATATATAAAAAATAAAAGAAAAAAATAAAGCCGGTTTGCAGGATAGCTTGTCGGTCATTTTTTTGGAGGACAGCTATTATTCCCAAAATCATGTTTCTTAACAGTAACTTTGTACAAAGGCAAACGTTTATGTAAATTTTTCAGTATTTTTTTAAGCTACTTGTAATATAATTTGTCTTATAAGTAGGTAGGTACAGTCAACTCCACTTATTTGAAATTCCTTTTTTTCCAAAAAAGAAAAATAACTATTTTATAACTATTAAAGAAATGGTAACAAGCTGTAAAAACATTCCTTAAAAATTAGGTGGGAAATTTTTTTTTTTTTTAAATTTGGAAAATACAGTCGACGAACAGTATAACGAATATCTCACATAGAAAATTTGCAATAAAACGAACGCTTATATTATTACCTCTAAATAGCCAGCAAAGTCAATGATTTACCAGCCAATAAAATGAAAAAATGAATAAAGTGACATCGTTAATAGTTAATAGTTTCTAAGACGTGTTCAAGATAAAGCGAAAAATTTAAGACCATAAAGTAAGGTACGATGTTAAAGTATTTTTAGTAACAGGATTTTCAAAACTTTAAACGAATTAGCATCGAATTATCTTTTTTAACATATTATTAAAGTTAAGTTTAACAAGTAAATTGGCAATTAAAACTGTGAAAATGGTATGTTTGATTTCTTATTTGCACGACCTATCTCTTTTTAGGGCGTGTTCAGTTGAAGTTTATTAAGAAATGGGCTAAGTATGATGCTAGTCAATGTTTAAAACTAAGTAAAGAGCTTTTAAGTTAGTAAAAAGCTTTTAAGTTAGTAAGTTTTTAAGTAATATCATATGCTAATGCCTTAACTTCATTCTATTCAAAATTTTGCCCCAAAGTGTTTAACTTGAAATCCCATAGCATTTAGTAAATCGATTTTCATCGGAGAATTATTTTTAATGTTTACTTAAAACTTATGCTAGGCCCCAATCTTTAAAACCGTGTATTAATTTCAATTTGTAATAAAGAAAAAAAACAATGCCTTCATTTACGTACTAATTTTTTATAATTACCTATTACTAAAAAAGGTCGATGAAACGATCACGAATAAGCTCAAATATATAACATTATTTGTTGTACTGGATGTTCCCTGTATTTTATTATCTGCTGAAAATTCAATAAAGGGAAACAAAAAATGATTTTTTTGACAGCGAAGACGCAACTATTCCTATGGTGATTAATACACGTTGTTTTCAGAAATCAGGAAATGCTGGTTGTTTCGAATTTAAATACCAATCTCAGTAGATATTTATGTATAGATATAAAACGTTAAAAAAGATCATGCAAATTTCCAGTAAAAAAGAAAATAATACAAAAAATTAAAAATAATTTATAGGGATTTGACTGTACATGATTTGAATAGATAGTTTTATGTTCTGTTTACAAAACTGCGACTGAATTGTTTATTTAGTTTATTGTCTATATTTATCTTTATATTTTATGTTATGAGAGTAAGGTAGTCTGAAAGTAATGTAAATCTGATTAGAAAATTCGCTTGTTCAAATAAGAGTAGATTGAACAGGGCTAGACAAAATATTGTTACATATAGAAATTCTGGACGAAACCTTATTCTGAATACTTAAATAAAAAAACTTAAACAATTTTACTTCCTGAAATACTTTAAGACCATTTTTTATCTCTGAGTTCTCTTTAGTTAAAAAACAGTTGGTAGTTATCCTGCAAATGAATTAAACCAAATGTGGCTAACTTGTATAAAACGACATCTTACAAAAAGAACAAAAATTACTATGCCTATCAACAATACGACTAAAGCCAATGACTTTGATCCGCTCTATTAATTCCCTCAATTCGCAATCTTATACCACAAATCTAGCAAACAATGTGGCGACACTATTGCAAAGTTCTTATTTTCGTGCAACACGATTACCTTTAACGCGTGCGATGTAAACTCAACTTAAAACTGACTGCAGAACAAATTCTGCGGTTGGTAATGCTTGTTGTACCACCACCGACCGCACTGCCATCACACAGCACACCGCGTTACAACCTTCAAACAAAAAAAAACATCCATGGTTCTGTCATCGTTCATCATGGTCTATATAGTACGTCGTCGTCAGGACCCCAATCCGTTGCGCTATGTTGCACCAATGGTGTCCACTTGACTTGCAACACAGGCTACGTCACAGCTGGATACCACGCCACCACCGCCATCAACATTGATATCTATGAGATACACCAAACTTGTAAGCGCGGTAATGATGATGGACACTTGAAGGAAAATAATTCCAAAAGCGATACCTTATATCTTATAGCCAGCCATGGAAGATGAGAGCTTGTTCTGCGATTCTATCATGTAGATATACTCAGGGTGTAGGACGTAAGGGTATGTAATTAATACAAAGATACCAAGACAGAACCTGGAGCATCATCAACAGCAGCAGCAAATAATTACACGTTGTCCTGTTCCTGATGCTGCAGCGCTATGAGCAACCAGAAGAGGCTCATTCCAGTAAACAGCTGGAGTGCCATAACAGGCACACACATCACACACACACAAATGCTGAAGACGCTTTCTGAAACCGAAAGGAAACTAAGGAAGGAAGGAATTAGAAATTCAGCTTGATTCTCCAAAAGTCTGAACAAACTATAAAGTCAATGTTTCAGGAGTGGAGAAGCAGAAGCAGAAGCATCAGTATCAGCATCAGAGTGTGTACACCGAACTCCCAAGGGAAGTATAAACTCGCATAGCATAGCAATGTATACTACGGATGCGATGTATCTGCGTATAAAGCCTGTCGTCGCAGTCGTAGTCAACTTCGTCGTCATCGGATCCGTTCAGGCTCAATATAAGAGTGAGAAGATGCAGGGAGATTCTTAACCAGTAAAAAGCATAGCCAAGCAGCATTCCCCGATTGCACTGATTCTTTCGTCTATTTCAGGGAATTTCATTTCGTTGCGGCAGCGACGGACTATAAACTTCAGAACTCTTTTTTCTAGTTCCATCCAGACAATCGTCTACACATAAGGAGGCCTTAGGGATAGTAATTCCATGGCGATGTCAAGTTCGCCGTTTTTGATGGACAGTGGAGTAGCGTTTACATCAGGATTGGATATGATAGTGGTTGAAGGGAATGAAAATCAACCTGACTGAAGAATTAATTAAAATAAAAATAAAAATAAAAAGAAAAACTGAAAAATAAAACACGAAAAGCTATTCGATGAGCGTGTGCACTGTGCAGTTGCATTGGCACTAAACCTATACCTATATAACTCGCCTCTGTCTCCGACTCATGTCTCTGTGCATATCAACGTGCAGCTTATATCAACGAATAGCTATAGTATTTATATATATATAGTTTCACCCGCGGCCAGTTAAGGGAAAATTTATTCACCTGTGTGGCAAATTAAAATTCATGCAGCAGTTCCCTTTTGAGTTGATTAAATTGCTGTTTTTCTTTTAAGTTTTATTTTTATTTTTATTTTTGTTTTTTTTTTTCCTTTAATTTTATTTTTTAATCATGCAGCAATGTCATAGTGCATTATTTCTGTTAGAACTAGAATTGCATTTTAATTTGGGTGGCCCTCTCTTGTCGACTGGTAAAAGGTGGTAATTTAGTTAAGGAGCTTCGAGCTAAATGATATAAATGGAAAGGTTTTCAACTACCTAATGTAAAGTCATTCAGAATTATGTGATACTGAGTTAGCTTTGGGGCTTATAAATTTAAATGTGGGTTTTGAATTTTGTGACGCATTTATTTTCTAAAAATAAATAAGTTAATTTGACATTTAGGATTTTAATATTGATAAAAATTGTTCAGAAAAAGTGACAGTTCGTGCAAATAAGTAAGCAAACTTACCATTTTCATTTGTCAAAGTGACATATGGAGTTAATATCATACGTAAAGTTAAAACAGGCAATTTCGGTGATAATAACTTTAATAAAATTTATAAAAAATACCACGATGGTAACTCGTTTGATTTGGAAAATCATGTTTTTAACCTAGCATCATTAACATCGATCTAAATCGTCTAAAATTTAATATTTCTCAATGTTTGCTTCGACCTCACGTGCTCTTTCCAGAGCATTTTCCAGCTTGTACTAATCACTACTTCAAAGTTATATCTGATAAGAATGAGAATCATCCATCAGATTCAAGCTAAATGGTTCGTCCTTCCAATTTTACAATCAAATATGGATAGCTTATAGAAAATTGAAACTCATCTAGTTAGATGCCAATAATTCTATTTATTCATATTTAAAAATGGGAAATAGTTAATTTTATACTAATTCATATTAAAACTTTATTTCAATGAAAATTCTTAAAACATCATTGATTCCATCAACATGAAATAAAATTTATTTAAAATCCATCACAATCTTAAGTATCATCCTTTGATGATCGATAAACAATCCAAACGTCCAGTTCGTTCGATCAAAGCTACTGTGGCGGCGGAAACCATAATCATCGACAACGACCGATGTGCAAAACATCAAAACATTGTGCAAATGACCTACTCAAATCGATGAAGACATAAACAACCGATAAATTCACTTACCCAATCGATTGATTTGTTTATACAAAGCATGAGAAAAAATAAACAAATAAAAATTTATCCAATCGTATTGATGAGTTTTTTTGGTGTGCTTACATCGATATACCAAAGGCTTTCCGACCGGAAATTTTATAATACATACAAAGTGTGTTTACAAATTCTATGAATTATAAAATCGGAACTTCCTTCTATAAGCTACGAGTGGTGGTGGAAGAGGGGTACCTAGTCGAGAATGGAGAGAGGATATACCTATATGCGAAAATATTAATAAAATTGCGAAGTAAAGATGATAATTTTATACTGAAATACTTTTGTATGATATTTACTTTCGACATAAAATTTAAAGGGGATGTAAGGTATTCGTAAGCAAATCGATAAATCGGTAGACCTGCAAGTCGGTGTATGAGTCTATACCTAACCTACGTCCCTAATTTTCATATTATCCGAAATTGCCATAGAATAGCTTGGAAAAAAAACAAACAAAAAAATAAAAAATTAAGAAACAAAACAAGAAAAAAGTAAAATGGGAGTTTGTTTTGACTTCTGAAGTTTAGGTAAAAATTACCCCTCATTTTTACTATATAAGTATGTTTATAATTTTTTATAAATTGCAGAAATAAACTATCATTTTTTTTTTAAGAAATTTCAGGGCAAAAATGAAACCCACATTTTTCCCAAAATCTTGTGTTCTATACGGAAAATGTGTTGTAATCTTTTTCTTTGTGTAGAACTTCATATAAGCTACAATTTACTTTCCTTTACATTTTTCCAAAATAATGATAGTTTTCGATCAATCTACTAAAAACTGATTGTTAGCTATTTTAACCAACAAAATAAAAATCTATGGTCCAAAATTTTGGGTAATTTAAGAAAACTCAAAAATAAAAATCGCAACTAAAATACAAATACAACATTCTGTGTAGGATCTTCGTCACTCATCTCATACGAAATAAGTTACTTTAGTGTGTTTTGCTTCGGTGTAGTTCGCTTAGGGTCAGATTATTAGTATGCATTTATCATCTTTTAAGAGTTAAACATGAGTTAACTTCTGAAAAATTGGTTTGAATCAGCGGATTGTTTGTGTCGGCCCTAAGATAAATGCGCGTCAGCGAGCGTGCTATTGAAAAGACAATTTCTGTATTATATCGCACTTCGATTTCTATAAATTTTTGACATCTTAAAGTTAATCTCCCTCTGCAAAAAATACTTCATGCATTAGATCGGGTTTAATATGTAGGCACTTATTTGCAGGAATAACTAACTCTTATTTAACTCGGCACTTAAAAACTTACAGTCGTAGTTATTTGTAGATTTTTGTCTACTTAGATACTGTCTATTTTCAAATTGGTCGAAATATGCTTTATTTCATAAAAATAAATATCACATTATTCACGGTTAAGCCAATCTACTCTTGTGTCTAAGTTAGGCAACTATAACACAACAATAAACAAGGTTTTTGAACACATTTTCCAAAGTTTGACAGTTGTCTAAAGTTAGACAACGTTTATAAATAAGACCATTCGAGTTTTTGGGTTGTAAAGCTCAAATGCCATCCACTACTGGAGTTTTTTTTTAATTAGGCTTCAATACCTTTTTGAATTTATATGAGAAACACCAGAACTCGAGATCACTAAGCAAAATCATGCAACACAGTTGTTTTCCCTAAATTCATCTTTAATTTTATTTAATTTTCTTTTTATATTGATGAAATGAAATTTTCATTAAGAATTCCTATTCAGTCTGTGCGCTGAATTATCGATGAAATTTGCTCACATGCTCGTTCATGAGTTATAAATATACCCCAACTTTGTTCTCCATCTCTTGCGCCTCAACAGAAACATCCTCAGTTTTGCTCCTCCTATAGCCTGCCATTTCATCGCATAGTCGTACTTGTATTTTATATAGTCGTATACTCTTTTGTCGGTTATTGGATTAAAGTTTAATGCAATTCAGACATTTTGCAGGCGTTGATTATCCCATAACCCAAGGTTTTTATGACATACACTTGTTTGGATGATTGGGTCTTTCTTTTTCACTAAATATATACTATATATGCCTGGGTGGTGGATACGTTCTTGAGTATGCACATTTTTTTCTTTTAACTGTGAAGCTTGTATAATAAAATTGGACTCATCTTGAAATTTTATTGCCTGGAAGATGTTTTAAGTTTTTTTTTTTTTTGTATTTATGTTGATTTGCCAAGTAGAAGAAGAAGAAGCATTTTAGCACAATTTTTGTCACTTAATATTATGAAGATGATCCCTTGAAACGAGGTCAATTTGAAAAAGTGATGGTTATTCAGCTTTCGAGACTTAAATTAGCATCATTTTTTATTTAAATATTAAGCAAATGGTGTGTATACTGAGCTCTTGTGCAGTCACATGAAATTCTAGATGTCTAGATGTCTATAAATAAGTCATTATGGCTTTGCTTACGACTGTACATATAAAGGTTGATAAAGATTTTCTTTTTAAGTAGATAATACAACAGTTTTTGTTAAGTTTTTTTTTAATTTGTCCTTTTTGATTTTAACAGCAAAAAGCCGATAACAATATAGAATCGGGGTACGTAGTCTATTGGGTTGCCTAACTTATTGGGGTACCTGACCCATTATAACTGAAACCTGAACATAAATTCTGGAACTGAGAATTTTTCAGGTTTAATAAAAACACTTAGACTTATTTCCCACATTCCAGAGAAAAGATAACAAACTGTTGGAACTGTATGTTAGAAAAAGCGGTTCCGAAGACGCTAAATATTCTCGTGCTTGTGTCATTTTTTAATTTGAGCCATGTCTCAATTTGAATTGATAGGCCCGGATTAGAACAACGGTAACCTCAATAGATTTTGAAGCTTCAAGATTTTCTACAACTCAGATTGGCTGAAGAACGTAATTCAGGATTTCGCCAAGAAGACGGGACAACACCTCACACAGCTCGATATTCTCTACTGTTTTGAAACAGCGCATCCTAACAGCGTAAACAGCGATGATGTCTAAATAGGGCGCATGCATAAAATGATCAACAAAGCATGGGTGGAGGAATTATACCCAAGGACTGGATTATCAGCTCCATATGCACCGTTTAAATATAAAAAGGTGATCTAATATGTAGTTAATATTGCAGAAACAATCGAGGCATACCTCTATCCTATCCTATGAAAAGTACCAGCTGCGTCAGCATCTTAAGCTGTTCTGCAACACTTTAATCGTTTAAATTACTGAACGTACAGAATTATGAAGATAAATGAAACGTTTCATCCTCCAAAACCCATTTATTTAACTAGGAAAATAGCTCTTCTGTGACTTCTTCAATACCATTCTGGAACACAATGTGACGGTAAGAAAACCTTCACTGTGGCGGCAATTGAAGAATTTTGGAAATTTAAATGGATTATAAGAACAAGTACCCACCTACTAAATTTCATCGTAAGACGTATTCAACGATTTATAAAATCCAGCTTCACAGTATCGAAGAAGACAGGAACACTGGTTTATAGACTTGATCATCGCGGAGGCCACCTGATCGTGTACAATTTTCCTCTGGGGCTACCTAAAAGATAAAGATTATAAATATCACCCCAGTATTGGTGGAAGACCTAGGTCCCAAACATGATGTTCAAAATTAAAATTAGTACTGAATCAAAATAACTCAATTTTCCATAAGTTTTTAATCTTTTTAAGTCTTCTCCGCCACGCTGCCGCAACCTAGTAGATGCACAGATCTTAAGCCTATATGTAGATTTGTTGCATGTTATTTTTGAAAATCTCGACCACAGTGGTTTTCTGAAAATTAAAAAGTGTCCTTTAAGGAACCCAATTTTCCAAGAGTGTTATCATAATAAAATGTAAATTTCGGTGGAAAATTATTGCAGGTACATCATGTCATTTACCAGTATTCCAAACAAGCATAAACTTCCAACGTGAGAGATTTATTCAAAATCTTAACTCATGAATCCATGAGGTCATAAAACACCCGCATTACAAAAAAAAAGAAAGGAAAGGAAAATAAAAAAATAAAACATTATTCAGGTGGAAAGCCTGATTGCAATATCTTTTAGAGGCGCCTGGTTGACGATATATCTAGTAAATATATGGCGTGTGCCTTTTTGATTATACAATAAAACCACAGACAAGAGGCTCCAGGATGATTTATTGGAAAATGGTGATTTTATTGAAAAAGAAAATCTTCGAACACTTCCTCTCTCTCTTTGTTTATAGCCATTTAAGAAGTTATAAGCATCGATCATGATAGAAACCTTCGTCGTAGTCTGCGTTGTCGTGGTCGTAGTCGAAGTCGTCGTATGATAACAATTACAAGACTTTATCACACTGTAAATGTTCTTCAAAAAAAAACCTGAAACAGAGAAAGTGATTGAGGACTTGTATAGGTAATGTTCCATGATGTAACACTTTCGACACCCCGTGAAGTGTTCAACAGAAAACTTATTTATTGGCTAACCAAGCCACCCAGGGATTGGGTCTCCCAGTTCCAATCGTTTATCAGAAGAGCGAAACCATATCTCATTGAATTGAGCTGCATCCAATATTAATCACCTGATGCACACCAACAACGGAATAATGAAAAGTTACATCACCCTGCGGGGCTGCCAAACATTGTTACCACCGACCGTCACAATTTTACTATTCACGACAGCGACCTCCGTCGAAGGTTTTTCGTGCTGCATTGAAAGTTTGTTGCCGGAATAACGGTAGCAATTACGGATTTATGCCACAAAGTGTAATGCATGCGAGCACTCACTCATTTTTATTCCGAGACGACCGACCGACGATGCGCCATACGAATAAACAGAAGACGTTGGCAAGGAGTTGGAGGGGGTATGGAAGAAGTAACTTGTTGTGTCCACTCTTCGTCTAGTAATTGTATGGACTATTGCAACAAAGTTGCAAAACACATACAAAATATGAAAATTGTAAAAGACACTTAGTTTGCAGAAATCCACTCCGTTATGGGTTCCCGCAAATTGCAATGAACTAGAAGACTTCTTGGTTTTCAAGTCCAATAGGTATATGTATATTGTAGTGACTTTCGTCGTCATGGCAATCACCTGCGGCTGATCTGGGGATCTGAGACAAGGACATGACCACCATAATAAGAAATATTATGAGAGATATACCAGAGCTGCAAAATGGTTTGTCTTCGTCTCTACGATGTGAATAGGAGACGAGGCTGCTGATGTAAGTTCTTCTTCTGCTGTTCCTGTTCAAGTGGATGACGTGATTTATTTTTTCATTGTTATGGGCTTTTAGAATTGGAGTTGTCTGTTGATTGTGGTCGTCAGACAAGAAATGGAAGCGTATAGTTGTCTTTGCATTGAATGATTATATGATAGATGCCACTCACTGATGGACCGTGGATGATGAGGGGCAAAACTTCTCAAGGATAATTAAAAAATATCGTTTGAAATCTTGAACTTGATCTGGATAAACAAATGACTTTGATTTATTTGAAAAATAAGAAAGTAAATTAAAGAAGTATTATTGCATTCTTATCATATCACACACTTTGTGTATCTAGTGAGAGCTGAAAAAAATTCTTCACATTATTAAGATACCATAGAATCCAGTTGGACATTTATTGTGTTCAAAGAAAATATTACAAGGAAAGTGCTGTTTTCCAAGTAAAAGCAATTTTAATGTCAATGGCTCAGCGGTTCTATTTTCAGTTTTTAATCTGCAAGTGGTCTTTTTAAGGCCTAGAAATTCTATGCGCAGATCCCAAATTCGCTGTTCTTATTTTGTTGGAGCCTGCCACATATGAATTTTCCATATCCGAACAAAACGCACAGGCCTTAGCTTCCAGGACCAGAACCTTAGCACCTATAGACTCCAATCCAAGGATTGGGAGCCGGTATGAGTCCTTACCATGTAGTCGACTTCTCTTGTCCCACTAGGGTGGAACCAAAGACCGGCCAGAGCTTTCGTGTCCACTCGCTCTAAATGAACTAGCCACGAGATGGGACTCGGCTTCATCTCAGAATACCGAGACGATACTACCTTCAAATCATACGAGACAACACCGTATTTTTGGACCACAACTTACCGGAAGTCTTGCCTGTCTAGGTGGTCTCACCAAATACGATTAAAAGTAAAAAATTGCATTGTTCACTTTTTTAAGTTTTTTGATTGTGTCGCTGTACAGTCTGTATACTCCCAATTTATGAAGATGGGACCAAAAAATCACCTGTATTGGTATTGGACCCAGTGGGTCAAAAGTCAACAATTCGGCAAGTCATAATTCCCTCATATTTTTTTTAGAAGCAAATAGAAAATCTAACTTTAATAGGTCCAAGCCTTTTTAATATGAATTTGTCTTCAATTGTTTGACCAGAAGAAAGGAATTGAAAGAAATGTTTAAAGATTTTGAAAAAAAGAGTTTCTCCGATTCTCTTGCTGAAGGCTTTCTGCTGCTGAGTTATTCTAATATAGATTTGCTCTGATTTTCCTAATTGTTTTTTGACTTGTTTCCATATTAATTTGATCACTTTTGGTGCCGAAACATTTCAACGAAACCTTGTCAAAAGCTTGATCGAAACATTCTTCAAATTTCACATTTTCAAAACAACTTAAGCCAAATCCGCTTATATTTTTTGCAGCAGTTATCATCCGGGACAATCGATCTTAAAAACATAAAAAAATATTTAATACTGAAACATACTTGTATATTATTAAAGCTGTTACAATAATTGTTTTATTTTTTATTCAATAAAATCAAATATTTTCCCATAAATCATAATCTCAGTCAGCAGGCATGGAGAGCCCAGTGTGATTGTTGGTCTTCTGTCTGATATATGGTATATTGGGTTCATTGTGCACTCGCTCAACAGCACAGGCACACTCCATACTGTGATTCAAGCAGTCAAGGCGCCTGGGGGCATGATTCCGAACGTAAAACAACCGACATGAGAATACAAATAAAAAAAGAAAAGAAAGAAGAATGGATTATGGGTTATTGTCTAAAAAGAACAAAGAAATGAAGCAAGCCTCAGACGATTTTTTAAAACAACATTGGTTTTCCATCTTTCTGTCTCTGTCTTGAAAATAATACCCTTTTTGGGTTAATTCCTAGAATTTGAGTGTTTCCTGCTCGGTCGTCCAATTTTGCTGTGTGCTTGTGTCCTATTATATATCTGCATCCCAGAAACTCTTGACTCCTCAAAATGCTGCCCCCCTTCATTGCCCCCTAGATCATCTTCATCATCAAAATGATCATCATCGCATTGATGATGCACTTGTTGCAGCATGATGTTTCTGTTTTGCTGGATATATAGGTATACATGTAGGTATCTATAATACAATGATGCAGATTACATGTAGCATCCGCACCGCACACACTGTAACTCCCACTTTTGGATTATTTACATTTCCCTTTGGTGCAGGCAGGCAGCACCACCATCATCAGTAATACCAGAAACAGCAGCAGTCTTTGGCTGGTCCATGAAAAGCCAACAGAAAATCAATGGCATATTGTGTTGTCTTTTTAGGCCCGATGCAAGTGCATTTTCTCGTCTTGAATATCTCAGGGACTGGGATAGCTGTAAGGAAGGTATTCCGTGCGCCGCCGTGGTGGTGTTATTACAGCACGTCTTCTCAGATCTCGTATGGATGCGTCGTCGTCGAGGCTCTAGAAACAAAAACAACAGCATCGTCATACCGTGCATCGCTGCGTGCCTTGCCGCATGTTTCATAACTGTTTTAGGGTAATTGCACTGAAATGCATGTCCAAGTCCATTTCATCTCCTCTCATACTTCGGTTTGTCCCGCCTGCTCGCAGCTCATCAAAGATGAGACGTGGATGAGATGTTGATGATGGTGATGAGTTGAACGGATAGATAGATAGATGGATGGTTGGATGGATGGATGGAAATCGTAAAATGACATGGCAATGCGTATCATCCCAAGGGACTTCCTATGAAAATACCATTTCCTAGTTATTATAACCAAAACAAAACAAAAAATACTAAAAACAACAACAACAATCTAGAAAAAAATGCGAGGAAAAAAATATAGATTGCTTGAAACTTGCATTCTCCTTTGACGATGGCATGATAAATGGACCGGTCGGTTAAACTATTATTCTTTACACCTTAACTGAAGGAAAATTATAAGAAAGTGTTCTATCTGACCGGAGACCAGGTCATGGATGCACAGGTGGGATATTACGGATAAACGAAAAGGGATGTATATGAAACACGTGGTTGAAAAAATTACCTTCGTGTTAAATAAATTGGACTAGTTATGCTCTCGGAGGTGATTAATGAATGAGTGAAGTTGAGATATTTTTTTTCTTTTGTGGAATGGGATTATGTAATGAAGGTTAAAGTAAGTTTTGTTTTTCTTTTTTCGATGAAGTTTGTTGATTAAAGGGGATAATGAGCTTGTGGCTGTTACTTTAATGAGAAGTTGAATTTCTACTGAATCCGAAGGGTTAAGGTGAGATGACAAGACATACTCTTGGCGGATTTGTCAATTTTGTTTTAAGTGGCATATCCCTAGAATCGAACCCAAGTCCTACGGTAGCGGCGCGGCGGTGGCGTAGTCCTACGTACTAACCATTACGCTACGGACTCCTACAGTTCAAAATAATAAGGATGATAATCCATGGGTTATGTGATTTCTATAGAAGTATATTCGTGTCGTATTAGAACAGTTTGAAAAAGCTTTATAAAATACCAGCTATTCGCTCAACCCCCATAGAACAACCATCCCTTGCCTTTCTATTGGACTAACCTCATGTAGGCTTTAATTGTGTATTCACAAATCCTTTTATAACAAACAAACAAACATCATCAATTTACCTTATTATTAATATTATATAATCTATGTACTATATTCTAAGAATTATATGTATATTCTATACCATATATTATTTAGTATGTACCTATTTAAATAAATCGTACGATCATGCGCATGCAACATTGTAAATAATATAAGTAAATTGTATTCTACATGCAAATGATAAAATAAAGCTGAGTTCTTGTCCACCTTTAAGACTAATAAGTTGTCTACTTTTTGTGTATCTGCCGTTTCTCTCGTTGTCCACACTCAAAGCTTCTGTCCATATTATTTTAGAGGAGGTTTCCCAGCGGGAAATATCGTCCTCAATGAATTTTATAGCTGAATTCATCAATGCATTCACTTGCCAAATCATAGGAAAATAGACATGCAATGATTTAGTAAGTGAAGAGTAATGCAAAGATTCCTCAGTTCATAGGTTTAACCCCACTTTCTGCTTTGTGTTTAGAAAAAAAACTTTCTGTTGGTGAATTACAAATTGCTATTTCAATATGGAAAATTATGCGATGAAAAAACTGCTGAAAAGTAATGTACAAGTTCATCAGTTCATCGTCTGAATCCACGTATCTGCTTTGTAAAGTATATTATGAGAGAGAGGGAAAAAAATAATTCTCTCACGACGCTCTTTCTTTTTTACTTCGCCTAACAAAATGTTATTGAAATACATAAGTGATGAATTTTAATCCACCAACGACCAACAAAATTTATAACTAAGTATAGCACATTGGAAGAGTAGGCGGCTGTGTTATCAGCGGATGCAGGTTCAAAGCTCACGGTGTTTTAACATTTTTTTTTTTTTTTTTAAGTCAACTGGTGAATAAGCACTTCCAAGGAAGTAGTGATTTAGGTGTGGAATTTTTATTGATAAAGTGGCATGTGCTTCCTGCCAATGACACGCCCATGTTAAATTCATCAAAGGAATGAGCAGAAAAGTAGCAGGTGCAGCTCCCATTCCTCAAGGAAAAAGCAGGTTTTTCCTCAATGAATTTTTTAATTTTTCCCGCTGGGTTGGATCAAGTATACGCATGTATTGGGTATATTTTGATCAAACATAAAGTTTAAACTATGTATAATGTACACTTGAAGGCTTTAACCTAAAACATTTGATTATTATAACTCAAAAAAAAAAAAATGTTGATGAACATTTCAATGCTATAATAACTGCCTGAAAACAATAGAATGTGCTCCAACTCACAGAACACATATTAACTAAATGTAGTACGTAGATATCTATCAAAATCGAGGAAAATGGTGGATACAGTTAACAGTGCCCATTCTCTTGTTTAATTGCAATACATTGTTGCTCTGTTTCTAATGATGTGGTGAGTAGTTCTTGTGAGCATTCGAAAAGTCGTTCAGGAACTTTTAATTTTGACAACCTGCCCAGCTTTGTGTAGGTACTGGTACTGGGCTCCAACTGGAACTGGAGCTGCAAAACCTGTCAAAAAGTGTCGTATGTTCCGTTTTTTACGTGAAACTGTACAACTTTTGGATTAAAAAAAAAATATATGTATGTAGTGATTTGGATCGATTTAATCATTAGAAACAAAAATACCTATGTGTCAATACTTTTTGACTCATAACCTAAATTTAGACTTGATAACTTTCACGTTGTTTTCATCTATGAATGGTTTTGTTAACTAAAAACAACAATTGTATTTTTTCACGAAACTAATAGTTTATCATATCAACCAAGTTAAACTAACATTTTCCCTGCTAATTTCAATTTCGAATCCCACTTCTGATCAAACGTAAATTATTTGTTTGAAGTGAAATGAAAATATAATAATTTTATTTAATTAACCCGACTCCTTTTTTTACTAAATTATTTGTTCGTCATTTTATAATAAGGTTGTCCACATGTAAATACCCATCGCAAGCTGATTACACAGTTAGCTCGTCATATATAAAGGGTTATGACAATAATATAGTAAGGGATGGCTGCCTCTACTTCGTTTACTATACACACTGACTATAGTCAATTCATTGTGATGCGGTGAAACCCAGACAATATCTTGTTATGGCCCTTTTTCATTATAGTTCTAGGAATTACAATGCCAACATTCCAATCCATTGGACACATAATATGCAGAGTACAGATACTTAACTTGTGGTCACTTTTAAGGCTTCAGCAAACAAAACTGAACTATTTCAACAGAAATAGAAAATACAAAAAAAAAACATTATTTCAACATTGTATTAGAACAACATTAAGAACAAACAAAAACACCGACTGAAAGTTGGGGAATGACATTACTATAAGTACGAATTAAACTAAACCTCTTCACTTTTTCTTCTATAAAAAAAAAAAACCTAAAGAGAAATCCTTCGCGCCACCCTCGGTCACTCTCAAATTTAGCGGAAAACGTTCCCCACCAACAAATGGACATATCTATAGCTTGTAATGATCAACAAATAAAACATAAGCTCTATTTGTGCAAACTTGCAGAACGGGGCCCCATTAAGACGGTATATGGGGAACACTGCATGCCAATGACCCGAAAAAAAAATTATGCATAAAACCTACTGGCAGCAGTGAAAGTAGAACGGACCGAGAGACCGACCGACCCAAGTAAGGGTAATCCCTAACCGACGAACGGTGGTGATGTTGCATGAAAATTCCTTGGGCTTCCGCTCTTCTTATTCCTTTCCCCGTGCATCGTCGTCGACACTGTACATGTGGGAGTTTACTTCTTCGTCATGTATTACTTACAGGATTGGTAACGTATTCGTCTTCGGTTACCATAGCGTGCCCATTCACACCATCGGAAGAAGACGGGAACACTCCAGCTGGATACCGTATTCAAGGCTCTAGGCTTTAAGTTTATAAGTCCCAGATATTGAGTTTCCCACCTAGGTTGAGTCAGTTTGAATGCGGAATGATACCCATGTGAGGAGGAACGTCACCAATTGCGTGCTTGCGAAGTTAACCCAGGAATTCTCGCAGCAGATGCTTCTGAAGCACGTGCACATTCAAGACTCAGAAAATACGACAGAGGATGGGATACATGAAGTGGAGGTGAGGCGAGTAGGGCCAAGGGGCTCAATGTGTAGGCGATAAATAAATTACCTCTTTACGGCAGTATTCTGAATGTGATATAAAGTATTCCCTCTCAGATCCTCTTGAAGGCTTCTCAGGTTCGTCCGGTAACGGCATCTCCTTTCTCTCGCTCGTACAACGATTTTCATTATGTTATAACGTTCTCACTGGTCATTCAATTTCGACGTCTGTCCAACCATATTGTCCTACAGTTGGTCAGGTAAACAATTGCGCTTGGCGCGAATTAATGAACAATGAACACTTTTATTTTAAAATATTTAATTACTGAGCTGATGCTCTTTATTTAATACAAAATATATTGTTACACTGTTACACTGACTAATAATGAATATACTTAACGTAAGAAATAGTAGCTAAGCAACCGAACGAATCGATACTATCATCAAGAGTGAGTATATCTTCCATAGGGCTCTATATTTATATAAATCTTAAAACTATGTGAAAAGCGAAAGATAATTATATACTTGTGTACGTGACCATAAATATATTTATTGCTTAAATAAATTTTTATCTTTTATTTTGAATGCTTAGGTATCTTTTTATTGGTTTGTGTACAAACATTTGTTATCTTTTGCTTTTCTTTGTTTTTCTTATCTTAGGTATTTATTTCTAATGCTTAGTCAAAATGATATAATGATCATTAACTCCCTCCGCCCTTAAAAATTTTCGTCCCGAAAATCTTAACAATTTTGTTGTAATCTTAATAATTCTAACTGTTCTTTATATAATTTTTCAATTTTCTTTTCTTTTCTTTTTTTTAAACATATCATTAACAAGTTTGATAGTTTGAATATTATAACACTGATTATTAAGAATATTACAACATGTATTACAATATGTATAATATTAAAGATATTTTCTTCATAAGGTATAATAAAGGGTTTTAATTCATCTATATTGTCGAAAGCATGACTTGTTTTACTTCTAATATATTCTTTGATATTTATAGTATTATTGTGTTTAATTAACAAGGCTTCTTTAAGTTCCTCATGTCTATTTATATAAGTATAATTATTTATATTTACTGATTTTTCAAATTTTATTAAATTTATGCCATTTATTTCTTTATTTTCTACAGTATTTTTACCATTTATAAGAATTATGCCTTCATTTATTTGATACATAGGTAAATTGTATTCTAATAGCATTTTACAATTGGATTCTTTATTCATTAAGATTTCTTCAGTACAATTGTCTTTTTTATGATCAATTTTACATATATTTCTATTTAAATAATTCTTACATTCATTAGTTTGAATAAAATCTTTATTATTACAATAAGCTATATTTGTTTTTATATTTGGTTTGCCAAATTTGTTACTAATGGGTGTAAGTTGATAAAGGTTACATTTGTTTATGATAATTGGATATTTATATATTAGCACAACTAAATCATTAGTTATTGCTGTGAATATTTCACTATATTCCAATATATTAATAATGGGTAAATTTAACGTTTCATGTTTGATTATTTCTTTAATATCTTGCATGTTAACTGATTCACTGAAGAATATATTATTCTTTGCTAAATTTATGCCTTTCATTAAGTTAGACAACTCTAAATAAGTATTCTCCAATATTAAATGTATATTGTTATCTTTCAAAGAGCTTAATTTCTCCTGAATATCTTTATTAATTAATCTTTGTTTATTATTGTTAATAACTAAGTTATTTATACCGTTTTCGATTGCTACTAGGTCATCGTGGTCTGGATTACCATATACATATTTTAATATTTTTCCTAGGAAATTAATGCTTCTTCTATTCCTATGCTCTTGCAATTGTGAAATAATATTTTTTATTTTATTTGACCAGAATTCTTCTTCTAATGTTAAATCTAAAACTTTATTTTCAATTCCTACAAAGGGTTCTATTATTTCAGTTAGATTTTTTACATGGTACATATATTCAAAATTATTAAATAGGTAAACATCGTCTATTCTATTTTTTACGAGTTTCGCGTTCTCTACGTTTTCTATGGATACTTTCCCTATCATTTTGGATTGTACATTCCCTAGATATATTAGGAATATTAATGTTATCACTTGAATTAAATACATTTTGTTTGATATTATTTTTATGCACTAATTTATTAGTTGTAGTTAGGATTGTGTCTCCTAAATCCTTTTTCACTGTATACTTAACGTGTCTGGCGTTAGTTTTCTTTCGGATTCCTTTGATTATCCCGAAAATTGTATCTCCTTCCTTGTAAGTTTTATCCTTACTTCCTTTGTTTAGGGTTTCAAGCACTTTGGTTGATGCACTTTTTAATTTATTGAAAATTTCTTTGTTTTTATTATATTTTGATTGGTTAAAATATATTTCACTAGGTTTCAAACCTGTAACTGAGTGTATCGTGTTATTTAATTCTTTCACACTTCTATAAATTTCTTCTATGAAGTTCGTACTGTTTTGTATCATAAATATACGTGATAGTTCACTTATTGTGTTATGGACTCTTTCGACTTGTCCGTTTGCTGTAGACGTATAAACTGGCGTCTGAATTTTTTGAATATTGTATTTTCTACACATTGCTTCCATTGCTGCTGAATTTAGACATTGTTCGTTATCTGTCATAAGTCTTTCACAGTGTGGGAAATTGTTTACCAATACTTCCTCAACTTTTGAGTATAAATGGATCTTGTTATCCAAATATCGTACTACTACATATTTAGAGTACTTATCTTTTGCTGTAAGCCAAATATCATTTTCATTATGATAAATGTCCATATGTATATATGTTCCTACACATTCTGGTATATCGCTTTCTCTTAGTGTTTGTTTATTGGGGTGACGTTCATATCGTCCATACAAACATGAAATACATTTATTGTTGTATTCTTTCGTATTGGCTTTAATCTCCGGCCAATAATATTTTTCCAGGATTTCACGCATGTTATTTTTATAACCTCGGTGTGCTCTATCATGAGTTTCTCTTACGATTTCTACCTGCCTATCTCTTTCTTTCACATCCTCGAGTAATTTCTGTGTGAAGACTATATTTACGTTGAAAGTATCAGTGATCACTTTTTCATGCTCATGTATGAGTTTTAAATCGCTATGTATAGCATTTATGTGCTTATCGCTTAGTATTTCTTTCAATTGTGCGGTAAGATCCTTGCTATTTTTGAATGTGAGTTCATGTCGGCATTTCTTTGGAAATAAGTTTATTGTTTTGAGTTCGTTAATATTCTTATCGTTTTTCAGGATAATTTGTGTGTTATAAAAATTTAATGGTTGGTTCACGTGTTTGATAAGTGTTTCTTTGGAACTTTCTTGAGAATGTACAGTCTCAATTGTACTAGTGTGAACTTCCTGTCTAGATAATGCGTCTGCTACGACATTTTCTTTACCTGGTTTATAGACTAATTTTGCTCCGTAGTCTTCAATAATGGCTTTCCATCTTTTTAATTTTAAATTTGGGTTTTTCTCTGAAATACAATAGGTCAAACTTTGGTGATCCGTATATATGGTTAGATCTGCTATTCCATATATATAATTACGTAATTTTTGTAATGCCCATACTATGGCTAATAGTTCTTTCTCATTGGTGGAATATTCTTCCTCAGTTTTATTTAATGTTCTACTCAAAAAATAAATTGGTTTATTAAATTGACTAAGTACTGCTCCTAATGCTATATTGGATGCATCTGTAGTTAATTCAAAGGGTTTATTGAAATCAGGTTGAAATAGTTCAACTGTTTCTTTTAATGAGTTCTTTAATTTATTTGCGGCTTCTATTGCCGTTGCGTCTAATTTTATTTCAATTTTCTCGCTCATTCTAGCGGTTATTTTACCATTATCACTTCTAAGGTGATTTGTAAGTGGTTTGCTTATATATGCATAGTTCTTTATAAATTTCCTATAATATCCTGTAAGTCCTAAGAAACTTCGCAATTCTTTTATATTTCTAGGTATTGGAAATTCTTCTATAGTTTTGATTTTATCTGGATTAGTACATATCCTATTATTTTTTATTATGTGTCCTAGGTATTCTACCTCTGTTTGGAAAAATTTACTTTTTTCATCTGAAATTTTGAGTGTTGCTTTATTTAAAGCTGCAAATACTAATTCTATATGTTGCATATGCTCTTCTTCACTATGTGAATAAATAAGAACATCGTCTATATAGACATGCACGAATTTTCCCATAAATTCTCTTAATATATCGTCTACACATCTTTGAAATACGCTTGGTGCGTTTTTCAATCCAAATGGCATTCTTTTAAATTCATACTTTGCACCGTTTACTGCAAATGCGGTTTTTTCTCTATCTTCTGGTTTTATCTTTATTTGGTGAAAACCTGATTCTAAATCTAATGTTGTAAAGTAATTTGCTTTACCTAAGTTTTGGATGGTCATATTCACATCCGGAATTGGATATTTATCCGCAATTGTTTGGGAGTTTAATTTTTGAAAATCAATGACCATTCTTCTTTTCGGTCTACCGTTTTCATCAAATCCTTTTTTAGGAACTGTCCAGATGGGACTGTTATATGGAGAATTGCTCCTTTGAATAATATTTTCATTTAAAAGTTTTTGAACTTCTTTGTTCACGAATTCATTATCTGCAATCGGGTATGGATACTGTTTCACATAAACCGGATTGTTATTCTGTGTGCGTATTGTACACTCAGAAGTATTTGTAAATGGGAGTGGCCCTATACTAAAATTGTCCTTCATTAATAAATCTATTCTTTCCTTATATTTTTCATTTACTTCGTTTTTTATTAAATAATTAAGTTTTGTATCTTCAACAGAGTTCTCAGTACACATGCTGATAATTTCTAAATTAATAAGATCTATTTTTGCTTTTAATATTTTTAAACCGTTTAAGCCTAGTATCATATCGAATCCATCGATATCATCAAGTTCATAAAAAGTTAAATTATGTCCGAATACAACTATTTCACGCTTATGTTCTATCAATGTATATCCGTGTATACTTCTCATTTTTACTTTATTTATTTTAATATTTTCACTGATTTTGCATTCTTTCTTTACATAATTATGGGTTGCTCCCGTATCTATCATCAATTTATATTTTTTGTTTGTGAATTTACTGGTTAAATTAAGGCTGAGCAACCCATCTATTAGTTTAAATGGTCCTTTCTTAAATTATTTACCTGAGTACCATTTCCTTCTATAGAGTAGTTGTCATCTTCATCTTCAGTGTATGGATAGTAATCCTTCAGTGTGTGCTTGTTGACACGTTGCTGCTTAAATGGTGTTGCCGCTGCTTCATTGCTGTAGGTTCTCACTTGACCCGAATTTTCTCGTTCTCGTTTGATTGTATGTTGATTGTAGAACTGCTGTCTCTGCTGTGGTTCAAATCTGCGTTGAGGTTGTAGTGTTCCTCGATTATCAACTTCCATCGGTATATTTTGTTGACTTCTGAATGGATTTCTGCTTGCATTATTTTGTTGCATATAATTATTATTTCTGTTCACTGAATTTATATTATTCACATTATTATTTTGTCCATGAATTATGTTAGGACGTCTTTCATGTTTTTCATCATGATGTTGTCTTCTAGTATTGTTTTCACTGAAGTTTTTTACGATGTGCATGTTTCTATAATTGTTGTCATGCTCTATTTTTCTTGCTATTGCGAAAGCTTGTTCCAGATCTACGATTGATGCTGTGTATAACGCTCCTTTAGTAAAATGGTCATTTATTCCATCAATAAATGTTCTTACTGCGTCCTCCATTGCATGCTGCGACATTCTTTGGTTGACGCCATCACTTTCCCCACTCATCAATATCTTACTCATGATTTGATTTAAAGCACAACTCACTTTATCGTGATAATCAGTTAAATTATCTTTACCTTGTCTAAGATTTTTTAGTTTATCTTGTAGAACGTAATGTGGTTCCTGGTTACTATATGTGTAATCTAATCTATTCTTCATAGCGTCAAAATTAAATATCGTATTGTGATTTGCCAAAATATTTGCTGCATTGCCTTGGATTTTGGATTTCACTATTGTAAGTGCTGCAGCGTATTTGGGGTGAGTTTGAAAATGTTTTATACTATCCATCAATCTAGTAGCTTCTTCTCTCCAAATTCTATAGTTTGCCTTTTCTCCGTTAAATTCTTTTAAACTTTTAAAAGCTTCTAGTTGGATTTCACTACCATTTTCGTAAGTTGTGGTAACTTCTGTTAACACTGGAACATTGGTTGGTACAACAGTAATTGTTTTATTTATCGTTTGGATTTTATTGATAAAATCATCATTTAACCTTTCCTGCTTGTGCAGTGCATTTTTTAATACAGAATTTTCTTCTGATAGTTTTTTATTTCTGTCTTCGACTATCTGTAGTCTTGCTAAGATATCTGCAATCTTCTGATCCATTTTTATTTTATTATTTATTTGTTTTAATTTAAATTTATTGGTTTTATAAGGCTCAATATTTATGTTGATACAACCTTAAATTCTCAAGCTCAATTATATTGATGCAACTTGATATTTTGTCACTGAATTAAATTAACCCGAAAAGCTCTATTCATATGTAGATACACGTTCCGTAGTTTTATTTTTTATTTTCAGTCACTGAATATTATATTGAGTTAATTACTCTCAACACTATACTCACATAGAATTAAATATTCTTGATGTAGGTAAGAAATATTTGTCTTCCGTCCTTCAAAGATTTCACTGAATTGATTTTGCACTTTAAAGTTTTTATTTGTTTAAAGTTTTCTTAGTGAAATTTTACACTTTAATTTGGTCAGCCCGTGGAATATAGAGATATACTAAATTCCTCCTGGCAAGATCGCCAATTAATGAACAATGAACACTTTTATTTTAAAATATTTAATTACTGAGCTGATGCTCTTTATTTAATACAAAATATATTGTTACACTGTTACACTGACTAATAATGAATATACTTAACGTAAGAAATAGTAGCTAAGCAACCGAACGAATCGATACTATCATCAAGAGTGAGTATATCTTCCATAGGGCTCTATATTTATATAAATCTTAAAACTATGTGAAAAGCGAAAGATAATTATATACTTGTGTACGTGACCATAAATATATTTATTGCTTAAATAAATTTTTATCTTTTATTTTGAATGCTTAGGTATCTTTTTATTGGTTTGTGTACAAACATTTGTTATCTTTTGCTTTTCTTTGTTTTTCTTATCTTAGGTATTTATTTCTAATGCTTAGTCAAAATGATATAATGATCATTAACTCGCGCGATTCACAGAGCTAGGCTTGTGGATATGGATAGGGAACGGAGTGTGCATTCGGAAGTATCATACGATGCGTGGTATGGTATAAAGATGGACTCACACGGACGAGTTATTGTCGTGTATTGTGGTCATTTGATATCCATCTTTGGGGACACACAATATATACAAAACACAAGCGTTGTGTGTGTGTGTTTTTTTGTAAATTATTTGCATGAGGAGGCTGCGCTTTGTAGATATTTTGAATGGGCGCATAAAGTATCTATCAGATATTCTTTTACCAACTGTGGGTTTTGTTTTTGTGGTAGGACTCTTGTTTTTTTTTTTATTATTATTTTTTCGTATCGGGTTTGTTTATGGAGTTTTGTTTGTGATCAGCTACCGCAAAATGATAGTTTCTTGAGCTTTGATTACCGCAAAATGTGGATGTAGATACATACCTTACTTATATACCTAACTATACTTGATGGTGTTGTTATTTTATGGTATGCGGTTGTCTGCATATTAAGACAATGGCACGATTGTTTTTCCGTTGAGAAATGATAGCGGAAATGTTTTATTATATGTTTGTGTTTCCGGCTGGTAATGGTTGCGTTGAATACAAAAAAAAAGATTTTTTTTTTCTCTCCTACCAAACTTATGAGGTTTATTTTGGAAAGTTCTTTGGTTTAGGACTGAGGCAGAAACTTTTGTATGTTAAGTTGTATAGGTACTTTTAGGTCAAGCAAACGGTGATCTTACGTATTTCTAGATAAGAAGAACCAATGGACTAATCGACAGTGACTTAACAATCGTTTGAGCAACAAAAAAAACAAAAAAAAGCCTATGTGCAAGTACATAATATGTATTCTTATCACATGGGTGAAATATGTAGCTTTGGCTGATTTTCCCTAAAAAGTTAATATCGACATCAGAGCTGGGTGCAAAAGGTCTAGTAAAGTTATCAATGTTTGAAGGGTAAAATATTTCCAATTTAAATCGGTGTAATGTGGACTTTTCTTTGGCAACTTATCTAGTTTGAGGGTCTTGTGGCTTAAGAAGTCTCGGTGCAAAAGGTAATTTACATAACATGGGTATATTACTGAAGGGTAAGAGGGTCCTATCGGTTCGCTTAGATTCGTCTAGTTGGGGTAGTGAGCAAAATCAACAAAACAAAATATTTGCAAGACAGATACAGTATACCAACGATTAATGTAGATAGGCAAGTACCTGTCCGAATGGCTGATTATGTTTATCAAGCTAAGTCCGTTGAACTTGAAGATCCATTAACATTTGATGAGGTATTAAACAAAACCGAAACGCGACTTTTTAATTAAAAATGAAACTTAGATGTTGATTGATATTTCAACCAATAAGAGAACGCTTGATTGTTCTAGATTAAAAAAAAAAAAAAAAGAAGTTTGAAAACCTTGTGGAATTCGAAAAAAAAACAGCTAACTGTCGTGTCGCTATTTAAAGGATCGACGCTACGCAAGGAAGCAGAATATATGTCACTAACTGCAGCGACTAATAGAAGCTAAGCTATAGTTGAGGCTTACGAAGAAAGAAATACGTCAGCACTGAAGAAATGACAGCTGATTTATTGATTAAGGCTCTTCCTGGCCTGAAACTTTTAACCAATTGTTCTGTTCTTGGACAAAGCTTTGCTGAAATCCAATTGTTGATGTTGTTGTATGTTTTAGAGAATTAGATTTATATCAGCATATCACTTGTTTACTTAATTATTTAATTTTTGTAATTTGACGAAAAATAAAAATATTCAACTTTTCTTGCATCTTCAAATTTTAAAAACATTTATTCTTTTATTGTAATATGTAACGATTTATATCAGAATTAACCATAAACTAACCTCAAACCGAGAACTGTCAAACAAGATGTCAGAGAAAACGTTGTTGCCAATTTAAAATTATTCGCTTAAAAAAAAAACATAAGGGAATTATGACGCACTGAACTGTGAACTTTTGGCCCACTGGGTTACGTTATAAGTTCACATTTGGTTCGTCTTAATAACCAACCTATAAAAAAGTATATTGTGGACTTATGGCCCTATGCAAATTAATAGTGTCTATCCATTTTTTTTGGACTGAAATCTACCATGAATTATCAGAACGATATGCATGGTCCCTGCAGAAAAGATTGAAAAAATGCTTTTTTAAATTGTAAAATTGAATTTATCAATAAAAATACTTAGCAGTTTCTTTATTGTAGCTCGATATTTCTTCCACCAAAAAAATATAAATAAAAATTCCGAAGAAACCAGTGTCTTATAGTAAAACGAGTCACGAGGTCTGGCGAGGAGGCGAAACTTAGCTATCTCCATCTCTTCACGTTTTTCTGAATTTTTGTCGATGAAATAACGAATATTTTAATTTAAGGCCGCTAAATATTCACATTGAGAAATTCAATGTTCTTATTTTATAATGCATTAGCATCGGCAACACCGCCGTTAAATTTTAGCCTAAAAAACATGATCCCATCTCGGTTATGACTCGGTTCGTTTGATACCGAGACGAAACCGAAATATGTACATATTGCATGAGTAACTATTTTTCACTGGGTTGAAAAATGTTTCAGTCGATTGGTATTAAGTCATCGATTTCTTTAAAGAATTGAAAGATCTTCTTTTTGTTTCGGTTTTTAACTAATTTGAGAAAAATTTAATTTTCTAAATTGTATATTGTTTCTCTTTCCCTAAATGATGTCCCCGTAACTGCACCCGAAGTTCAAATTCCAATTACATAAGAATGTTTTCACTTTTCAAATTGGAGTAGTTCTGTCGAGAGCTATTTTGGGTTCACCTAATCCCTGCATCTAGATAAGGTCTGCATAAATCTTAACAACTCCATATACATATAGAACCGTGTCGTCCGTTTTGTGTACCACCATAGTCCCATCACAAAATACTGTCCCATTTTTCTTCGATCGGTGTCGCATACGTTAACCCCATAGATACAGATACATATTTCCAAACGTTTCTTGTTGTCTTCTGGCCGCGATGTGCATACATTTCTTCCTGAAACAGTTCCCGCTCTATGTCGTCGTCTTCGATTGCTTCCACAATAACACATTCTCCGGATCTAAAAATAATAATAAATATTATCCCCCAAGATCCAGAATCAGAGCAATTGGAGCGTGCATCCCGCTTTTGCTTTTCAAGTGCGTATACACATAGAATACGACGCCGACGACGATCAGATAGGAAAAGCAAGAAGAACAAGGAGAAGATTCACTTTTTGGGATAACTCTCTTGGACAGATTTGTGGCTCCTTTGTGTTGCTGCGTTACGTTTTGCTGCACAAAAAGTTGAATGCAAATACCAAGAAATTTATAATAACAACAACATCACTGCATATATGAACTGAGAAAGAAAAAGTGCAGTGCCCTGGAGGGACACATCCCATTGTGTCCACTTTGGCACTCATTTCAATGGAACCATAACTCTTTCAAGTCGGATTTCTTCTAATTTGAAATCGTTTTGGCTTCAACTTCGATTCGAATTCGGCTTCCCGGTTTCGGACTCGATTCTCGAATTCTGGTTCTTATTGTTGTATTTGGCGGCGAATTTATCTCGATTCCGCTTCGGGTATGTAAATCGTGGTCAATCGATATACTTTTGGTCATTTATTTCTTTTTGTTTTACGTTAGTCGGTTGTTTGGTTGGTTGGTTTGACTTCGGAGTTCAGGTTGATATGATGGTGAAGTGAATTTGTAGTCTGTTGGGATTTGGTGTTCCGCTTTTGTTTTCGGTTGGTGGCGGCTGATGGCAATATATGTATGTATGTACTATGCACCAAGCCCGAACCAGCCGCAGATATGTAATCTAACAATTTTGGACATTTTGCTTTTTGGTGGCATTCGCAAATGGACACTAAATGTGCCATTGGAGCTCTTTTAATTGTGTGATTGATTGATTTATAGGTGGATCAGCAGCAGGAAGACGACAACGAAAACGTCGACTTGCTATGTTAATGCTGACGATGATGTGGACCATGATGAGGACCACGTTGATGATGATAATGATGATGATGATGACTGTGATGGGAGGTCAGAGCAAGGGAACAACAATTGATTGACTTTGGGATAGGACTTTAGAAATTTAATATACAGAATCAGCACGACAAAGTGGTATAAGTGTATACATTTATAGCCGTCCAAGTCGTCATCATCATCGTCTTTGTTGTTGTTTTTGTCGTTGTCGTGGCTATAAGGATTAGGATGAGGACTCCTCTGGGAATTGAATTCTATTTTATTTCTCGATTGCTTTTGGTTTTTGTTGCCGTTTTTTTTATTCTTGCTCCTTCCTTTGTCTTGTGTATAATGGTGGCAGGCTTTACTGTAGAAGTTCTCGTATTACCAGGCCCAACAACAAAGTGGCAGTTCCACTGAGTCCTTTTCTTCTGTATACTTGCTATATATGTACAATACACATCTGTGTGAGTAAAAGTTCTTTTTTTTTTGTTTTGTAATGTTGACGATGTGAAGTACTCGTCACCGCCAGGAATTCGATTCGCAATTTCTTTCACATTTAATTTGAGTTGCTGATTGATTCCCGAAGGGCGGTTTAGTCCTAGTCATTGGATCAACGTTTTTTTTTTTTTTTTTGATTTTTATTATTTTTTTTTTTTTTTTTTTTTGAGGACACAAAATGTCGTGTGTGTTATAAGTTCATGTAACTGGGGCGAGAAAATTGCTTTCAATTGTGTGGGCGAAAGTATCTATATGTACAACACGTTGTTAAAAAGACTATGCTATAGCTATAAGTAAGGATATATGAATATAGCTAGGATTGAAAGATAATATAAGTGGTTTTTAGCGCAATTTAAAGTGTGGATATATATTGAGAGTGTAAAAAAGGGGGTATTTTTGAAGACGGCAGTTATATAGGATTTGTGTTTAGGAAAGCAAATTAAATAAACGTCTCTATATACCTATTTTTTAAGTGGGTTGGCTTGGTTAGTTTAACTATGAGGAATATCGAGGAACGTGTGAAAGTGTAAAAAAAAAGATGATCGTAGAACTTTATTTTTAGGAAAATCAATTTTTAATATTTAAGTTTATAAAGTAAATGTCAAAGACAAAAATTTAGAAATAGATTTATAAAAAAACGTGCAGTTTATAAAAGTTTTTCTGATTTTTTTTGTGGAGTTTTCTTATTTTTGGGTTAAACTACTTTGGATTTAACTATAGTAGATTGTATATAAAATGTAGGTAATTTTGTTATAATAAAATCAATGAAAATTAAAACAAGAACGTGTCACGTAGGTTTGCATGGCTGATGGGTCCTATTAAAAAAAAAAAGTTTGGACTTCGAGAATCACTCTGGACTCAGGAGTTATATATTTTCAATATTTAACTACTGTTTTCACAGTGAAATGGTGTTAAAAAAGTCATATCCGAATTAAGAAATCTTTTTGTGTTTAAAAAAATTATATGTACATATTTAGAAAATCACTTAACCATAAAATATTTTTCAATATTAAGATATTTTCAAAATTAAAAAAACATTGGAATTTAAAAATGTTTTCGATTACCTTTCTAGGACAAACCATTTTTCAATAATATTCATATTTAATATTTAATCGTATTTATTAAAATTAATTGTATTTAAAAAAAAACGATTTTTGAAATTTGTGTTGTCATAAATTAAGCTGTCAACCTCACTGTAGTAAGAACCCGAAAAGATTAAGGCCAGCTAATTTCATTTTCAAAACCAAAAGCTATCAATAACAAATTCCAGAATCCCGCCTCTTAAAAAAAATGATCAAATTAGTGGGCGTCTGTTTCCTCAGCAAATCTAAAATCTAAAATTATATTTCTTCAAAATTATTACAAATTTTTACAAAAAGTCTATGTTTAATTTCTCAATTTTTCTTTCAGTATGCCACAAGAGAATCCCTTTGTGTTTTACATGCAGAATGCTCAGCGGTAAGTAAAAACATATTACATATAATGTTTTTTTCAAATAAGCTTATATGAGCTTATATGAATTTTTTAACATTTCCTAAACTTTTTTGATATATATTACAGACTTTAGGTTGGTCCTTATTTTCACTTTTTTTAAATTTTTAAGAGAGGCTCATAAATAAATAAAAAAATATATTTTCAAGTCTTAACCTCTCAAGTTCTCAAGAGTCTGGCACCTAAGAGCCAGTTGTAGATTTCATTGAAACTAATCATTGAAAATTTGAACTTTAAGCTGTAGGGCATTTTAAAAACAAAATCAGTGAATATTTTGCTGCCATATGCCAATATAAGATGAAGACTTAATTATTAATTCCATTGCAAACGCCTTGAAAGCCAATATTTGTCACATTCTCAAAAGTTGCCCCATCAAACTGAAAAAAAAAAAATAGAATAACTTATTTTAGAGGCTACACAAAGTTTTCAAGGTCATTATCCCTTAAGAACCAATTTTGTATAAAGAATATACAATAAGAATCTTTTATTCAACTATAAATGCCTTCATTGTAAAAAAAATCGAAACCTCTCAAGAAAACATCCTTTATATTTTCGCCTTAAAACCCCATTTAAAAAAAGAATTAGTGTCATCGGAGATTTGTTTACAATTAAATTTAAGCAAATCCTTATAAGTTGCATCTCACACGTTATTTTGGGAATTTGGCTTAAGGCTCATTGCTCAACTGCAAGCCAAACATTTAAAAAGGCTTAATTTTATTTTTTAATCGCCTGTCAATTGTAATTTACAACGCCGCCGCCGGCGCCGTGTTGAAAATGATTCCAATAAATCGTTTTAATTACTTTGATTTTTATATCGCATAAATATTGTTGATTGCGTTTTAAAATTAATAAACAAATAAAAAAAAAATCTGTTTTATAAAAATTGCTGACAAAAAGCTATTGATCGATTTGGTTTTTATTTTTTAAAGAAAAATTATGGGAGGTAAGCTGCCAATTTATTTTTTTTTGTCAATGGTTTTTTGACCGAATTTCGTGATGGTAATCAAAAGTATTCGAACGATGACACAATATCCCGCATAGTAAACATTTATACGAACAAAAAATTGAGTTGACAAAAAAAAGAAAGGAATTCTTCATTACACAACACGAGGGAGATTTTTTTTTTTTTCTTTCGGAATTTATTCATCACATTCATCGTCATCAGCATCGGTGGACCTCAGAGGAACTAAAAATAAACGAATAACAAAAACAAAAAAAGATTCGAAACGCCTGTTTACCGAATCGTTTGTCTTTGAGCTCCTTTTTGCGCGAATCGAAAATCGAAATCCATTCATCCGTTCAACCGTTCGATTCCGGGGCCTATGTTATGTTGGGACGGAAGAACGGACTGAAGGGTATTATATGTGGACGACCGTGTGCGTATGTTTGTCCGTGGTCGGTACGAAGGTACCTATACCTGGGAGAAGGATTTTTGTCCAATTTCATTTTTACCTTGTGGCAGGTTCCTATATATTCGATGGTGTAATTGATTCGTTCCTCGTGCAAAAAAGAGAATATCCAACGAGTCGTCATCCGTAGAGACGTGTCCAATGCCACGTTCGGTCGATTTGACGACGACGACCGACGACTGCAACGAAAACGACGAAAGCGGTAGCGGCGGCGGCGGCGGCAATGTAGCGCGTTGCGAATTAATATTTTTGTTGGAGTTTATGGAATTAAATTGCGGTTCACTGTTAGTGGTTTATACGATCATTTTTTTCTGTTACTTGTACCTTACCTATATATGTATGAACATATATGTATATACGAATACAAAACACTCACTTCTCTTCGCTATCAGAAAAATTAAAGCTCAAAGTGAATATTTGATGGCGAAGAATGATTGGGTTGCCGCAGGGTTGCACCATGTGTGATGTTGTCTTCATAAATATTTTGAAATATGTATATGTATAAAGGTACACACTTTATGGAAGGTAGAAAAGGCAGGTTTCTCTCTATCTCTTATGATGGTTTGTGTGGCTTCTTCGGTAATTCAATTGCGCGCGAGTGGGTTTTCGCTGGGCGCGTGACTATTTATTGGTTTGTAGCACAGTTGGTTATTAAAGGAAATAAATTTGTTTTTTATTAATTTTAAGCGCGAAATTTAATTCAATAAAATTCACAAAGAGGTTCTTATACATTTTTAAATGAATTAATTTTGCAGACGAAATATATTTTATGAGAAGGACGCATAAAGTGTGATTATTATACGAGTACCTACGAGTTAAGGTATAACCATATGTTTTAATAGGTACCTATATATTATTGAAACACCATAATTGTAAATTTTTTGCGTAATAATTTTAATAAATAAACTGGATTTATGTGAACGCTGCTTATTCAATGGAAACATACAAAATAAATAAATTATTTGGCGCGACCGCTCGTTTAGATCCTGGACATAGTGTCTTATTAAATCTCTCAACCATTTCTGTGTACATGTTATTGGCAGGAACGGGGGGACCTACAATTTTCTCTCAAATGGCCGAATGCAAACGATAAGAAGTGCTTTTTTAATCCTTCAATTCCTCGCAAGAGGAGAAACAGTTATATTTTTTTTTTAAGTGGCATAGGCTGGGAATCGAACCCAAAGCCTTCGGCTTAGCAGTCCAACGCACTAACCATTACGCCACAAAGCCCATTTATATTTTTATATTTGCTCTTTGTAGGGCAAGTTTTGTTTTCGTGAGAAGTTAAATGTCGCGGTTTTAATCAGAATTAGAATTGATAATTCCAAAAAAAATATTTTTGTAATCTGTTTGTCCTACGGCTAGCCTAGAGAATAAACGGTCACCTTAAAACCGAAAAATTTAAGTGTGATCTTTGTATCGGTATTGATCTCGTATATACATACATATATAGATATTAATAAAGTTTCGGCATCATGTCGGTATGTGTTTTTATTTGTAGTGGAAGAAATATTGAACTCAAGTTTGAATTACTTCATAAAAGTATAGTATTTCTATCCAAATCCACCTAGACCGCCAGTATAGGTACTCTCAGTTAAATGCATTTTTTCCACAAAATATTTCCGATTCAAAATAAGAAGTCATTCAAAATTATATTTATCATAAGTAAGCTATACCTATACCTTTAAATAGAATAAATGTCAATACCTATAACATCAATACTCTTCCCTCATCCTTTGAATCAACTCAAAGGAGTCAAAAGTCTGTCCATTGTTGCAAACAATAAAATGTCATTGGATATAGGATCGATTCATATATAAGCTTATAAGTTGTTGGTCATTTATCCATATTAGCTATGAGCTGACAAATATTTCAACAAACAACATAAATAAAATCTCCAACCTCTCAAATAACACAACAAAAATAAAAAGAAAAAAATACGTATCCGTTGAATATACACATACCAATATTTTCCTCCACCCATCCTATATCTTAAGATGAAAAAAAAAAAAAAAAAAAAAAAAAACATGACAAAAAAAGGTCCAAATATATAACTTTGAAAAGGCGTGGTGACTATTAATAAACAACCACCCTATTTTCTGCGGTGTTTTAGCAGCAGAATATATAGGTATCACCCTGTATACCTACCTACTAACTTGCCGCCCACTCAACTCTCTAAGCCCTTAATAAATACACAAATGATTAATTGCATTTCGTACCAGGTCATGTTATGTGTATGTTTTACGTCAAATGACGTGAAGTGGATACACTCCGAGTCCTTATGGGGTATAGTTACAGGAAGAAATCTTCTGCCCGCCCCCATCACTATGAAAACAAACCACATCAACTGCGAAAACAACAACAACAAAAAAGGGCGAGTTGAAAGAATTAAAGAAAAACAAGAGAAAGGATAATTATAGTAGAGACAAAAAGTAACAAGGGGGATAGTATATGAAAATGAATCCTTGCACTTGGGGAGTATGTGTACAAGCATATTGAAGTATTTGTATATACACATAAATGGCAAATGAAAGAGAGCTATTGCACAAAAATAACCATATTTATATCTACTTGTTTTTTTTTCGAATATCTTTAAACAAACATTAGCACAAAAATGGTGGAACGAGGCTCTGAAACACACCAAACCACTCACCCCCAAGTATCACGAAACAAAACAAAAAGAAATGAAGAAGAAAAACAAAACAACAAAAAAAGACAAGTTACAAGTTTGCGTGTTCTGTCAATTCTAACTTTTTCACTTGTCCACTTCTCACACCCCTTAAACTGTTCATCCCCAAAACCCAAAATAAAGGGCGCAGACATTTAAGCAAATACAAAAGCAACCCTTAACTTTTTGTATTTTGTGATGATAAAAATAATAATAATAAAAAAAAAAACAATAATATCGAAAGAAAAACTTTTGCAATATTGTATCTGCCCGTTTGTTAAACTTTTATTTTCTTCATAGAGTTTTCCAGATGTCTTTAACAGAAAATAGAAATTCAAAAAAAAAAAAAAGGTTGGTGTGACCAGATTATTTATTTTTATAGAGATATGTATTTTAACATTTTTTGTGAGTGATCAAATCAGAAATTACCATAAGTTCAACAAAATTGATACAAGAATTGTATCCTTTGACAGGCTTAAAATTTATAATACCTCAATCTCTCTTGAGCTAAAACTATGATTCTATGTAATTAAAAGTCCACTTTTCTTACACATATCTGAGATTCCTCTTTTAGCAATTTGAATTTTTTTAATTAAAATATTCAAAACTAAAAGCACGACATGTATCGTTTTTTTTTTTTTTAATTGCGCCAGCTGCCACGCCCACTTTTTGTATTATTCATTTTGTTTCTTATGTTTATACCTACCTTACCTACATAATGTTTACATAAAGTTTTCTTTGGAAAATAAATTTTTTTAATTTACAAAATATTTAAAATGTTGCATTGCGAAGCGTGGCAGTGTTTAGCTAGTACATATTTATTATAACTACAAATTCTAGTTTTCTGAGTGTAGACACTATACTTAGGTATTTAGTGTATTTAATTATAAAAAAAAAAGTTTACGAAACTCGATTTAAAAATTATACATTGGTAACACCTAAGCTCATCCATAACCCTTGGAAAAATATTCAAGGGAGAACCTTCACGTTCACCCTCTTTTGAAAATCTAATTGAGAGGCAAAACAGTGAGGTTCTCGAATCTCGAGGAGCTTTTGAATTATAATCAAAACTTTTTAATTAAACACATTTAACTATCGTTCCTACTCATCGTTTCAAGTTGAACGTATGTGTCTGTTTTTTTTTTTTGTTGGTGTTGTTATTTTCCTTTATGTATGTATGTATATGTAATAATGTATTGTATATGTATTTGCTCCTTGTTTCTCGAACTAAGGGTGATGCAAAATAGTTGGGTTGATTAACTTAAAGACTATAATTGGCAGCCCTTATTCAATATATACTATGTTATGTAGGTAGGTATATAGAGCTATACATGTTGTTCATGGAGCGTAAACTGTTAAGAGGTACGCGCTGCAATTTTCCACTTTTCGAGCACAAATCCTGTTGCACTTCACACTTTTACCTTGATATAAAGAAAATATAAAAATAAAAGCATAAATGCACACCTATCTGCACATCGTCATCGTAGTCGTATTCATATTATAGTCGTGCGTCGTCGTCATCGTCGAGTCGGTGGGGTTTAGGTGCAATGTGCAATTATATTTTCTTTTTGCTTCCTTTCGCAACACTGAAGGAGAGTGTCCTTGGATAGAATAAAAGAACGTCATGTTGGAAGAGAAAGTGCATGATGCACTTGTGAACATTAATACACATTATAAATATAAGACTTCCTCTCAAGTTTTTTTTTTTCACAAGCTTTTAATAAAATTTTCTTCTTTTAAGATTATTTTTCTCGAAAGAAAAGAATAAACTCCTGGGGGAATGAACAAAAAGCAACAAGCAACAATATAGGCACTTAAGCCTTTCCTAATGTTAATGCATACATGTCCTATACAACATGTCGTCCTTGTCAAGGCTGTTGGCATGTTTAATTTTTCATTAAATATAATAAAATAAAATAAAATAAAATAAAATAAAATAAAATAAAATAAAATAAAATAAAACAAAATAAAATAAAATAAAATAAAATAAAATAAAATAAAATAAAATAAAATAAAATAAAATAAAATAAAATAAAATAAAATAAAATAAAATAAAATAAAATAAAATAAAACAAAATAAAATAAAATAAAATAAAATAAAATAAAATAAAATAAAATAAAATAAAATAAAATAAAATAAAATAAAATAAAATAAAATAAAATAAAATAAAATAAAATAAAATAAAATAAAATAAAACAAAATAAAATAAAATAAAATAAAATAAAATAAAATAAAATAAAATAAAATAAAATAAAATAAAATAAAATAAAATAAAATAAAATAAAATAAAATAAAATAAAATAAAATAAAATAAAATAAAATAAAATAAAATAAAATAAAATAAAATAAAACAAAATAAAATAAAATAAAATAAAATAAAATAAAACAAAATAAAATAAAATAAAATAAAATAAAATAAAATAAAATAAAATAAAATAAATTAAAATAAAATAAAATAAAATAAAATAAAATAAAATAAAATAAAATAAAATAAAATAAAATAAAATAAAATAAAATAAAATAAAATAAAATAAAATAAAATAAAATAAAATAAAATAAAATAAAATAAAACAAAATAAAATAAAACAAAATAAAATAAAATAAAATAAAATAAAATAAAATAAAATAAAATAAAATAAAATAAAATAAAATAAAATAAAACAAAACAAAATAAAATAAAACAAAATAAAATAAAATAAAATAAAATAAAATAAAATAAAATAAAATAAAATAAAATAAAATAAAATAAAATAAAATAAAATAAAATAAAATAAAATAAAATAAAATAAAATAAAATAAAATAAAATAAAATAAAATAAAATAAAATAAATAAAAATAAAAATAAAATTTAACTTAATTTAAAAACATTTTTGCCATTACTGAGAGGCGAACCAGGCTAAGCTGACTTCAGAGCCATATTTAAAAAAAAAAAGTTTGTGTATAAGATTTTATAAATTTGTATAAATAAATCCAACCTCAAAACTTAAATTGAGAAGTATCTAGCAGGCAAAATTTTCGTCAAGTCGAGTTTAAAAGCCTCAAGACAGTACTTAGGTAGTAAAAAGTCTTCACAGGGATAAAATGATGGCATACAGATTATTTGTATAAAAAAATTAAATAATTTTTTTTTACTACGGCTTTGGCTTAAAGTCTAAAGTCTGGAGGAAAAAGAAAAAAAAAAAAGAAATGAGTTTGTTTAGTGACAAATTGCATTTAAGCTTATTTTCTACTTTAGTATTCAAGCAAATTTCTTCTCTTTTCTATGTTCTTTCATCACTTTTATAACCAAGGGGAAAAATGTATCTTATAAGATTTAAAACTGAATATAAGGACAATGAACGAGAGTGGGTGGATGAGTTGGAACACAACGCAAGATAGGTATAAGATTTTCTACAAGCTCAATGAAGTAGATTTTTAAAAGTCGACAACGATGACTATGATGCGACGACGAGGACTAGATGTTTTGCTTTTAGAAGATTATATTATTATTATATGATGAATATTTGCTTACAAAAATACACACAACACACCACACGCGTGCCAGGATAAAATACACTAAGTCATCTTATATATGTACATTGTATCTTCATATATATATAAATATAGAAACAAGGAAGCAAACAATTTGTTATTATTTTTCAGTGGAAATTGCAGTACGCGAAATGGAATTTGCATAATGCTCCAGTTTAGCATCGTGATGTGAATTTCGAGATTTTTCGCTTGAATAAATAAAATTGAGTTTCTCTTCTTCATCGTCGTTGTCGACGTTGATGAGTTTTGCTTCTAAAAAAAGTCATTTGCAATGTAATCTCATATTAATATTTGAATCTTATAGAATTGCGTATAAAAATGCAACATGGTTTGGTTAGATAGGAGAATTGTAACTTTTAGGGACTCCTGGAGCAAACGAGAATTTTTATTAGGATTATTTTTTTTTTTTTCAAAATGATGAAGTACCTTACCTACCTACTTAAGTGTTTCAAGAAAGAAAAAAAAAACTTTTAAAGGTGTATATTTGTTTCTTGCATTAAATTTAAAATAATTTAGAAAGTGATTCTTAAGAATCGTGAAAATAGTACTAATAGCCTAATTAATTTTATTACATATCCTAAAAAATGATGATAGGTTAAAAAATAATAATATGTATAGCAATTTAATAGTTTTTATATACCTGGTAAATATTTTTAAAGATAAGTTATCTAAGGCTCAGTTGTTCAGTGCGAGATTAAAGTTAACTTAACAAATGTGGTGAGTTAACTCTTGATTCATTAAACAGATGCATTTGATTATCATTATTTATCCTCTGAGTTGGTTAGGTCGTCGATTCGTATAAATTCTCAACAAAGAAATTGCTTCTTGAGCAAAGCGAAAATAAATACATGTCCAGAGTTAACCAACTATGGTTTAACTAACCACTGAAAAAGTGGACCTTAGTTAATGTCAGTTTTCAGTTTGCACACCAATTTGCTAAGCTTCAAAAAAGTAGTTCTTCTTCTTCACCAACAATTTTGATAAATTTAATTGCTTTTATTATATTTCCTTTTACTCCTTTTTTAAGAGAAACATTTCTAGGTTTCTTCACATTTTAATTATAATCTCAATGTTTCTTCCGCGAAACTTATTTGAAAAAAAAAATTATTCTTACAAAAGTCTAAGATTACCCTTACCTATTTCAGGAATTTTTTTCCTAAATTTATAATAAAAAAAATGTATATACCTACAAAGAGCTATGTATTTGATATTCATACCTATATTTTTTTTTCTTTTGATGTCACTTGTGTCCTTTAGCGAAAATTTTCTACACAATTTATAATACAAACATTCCAAATAACTGGACCGCAGGCTGTACTAGGTATAACTAATCATGGCTCACAAACAGAAATGTGTGTCTAGTATTCCTGTCTCTCTCTCTTTTCCCTTTGTTGCTGCCTGAAGGAGTTTTATTTTCCTGCGTGGTTATATGCGGATGTTGTTCTATACGATGATGGTATTAACTGAATCGCTAAGGGATCCTATTTCAATATTTTATCTCTCCCAGGTACATCATAAACTTCATCGTTTCCAACAGTTAAATTCGTCCCCTATGTTCACCTCTCTCTCACACACATTCTCGGTATTACTCGAAATAGCACAATCCAAGGATTCAAACAGTATTTCCCAAGTCTACCTTCACCCCTCTGGGGGGGCTAGCAAAGAAAAGGAAACTGTCTATGCAAGAACGACACGCTAACGGTAAATTACGTTTCAAAGTTTATTAAAACCAAACACAGATCGGTAATGCTTTGCAGCGAATGTTTGTCCTCCCCAACAGAGTATTACCACCTTTCACCTCTCTTACTGTTTGCTCCCCTATTAAGAGGGGTGGTAAAGACGTTGATTGTATGTGTATGTGTTTTTGTACGTGTTGGGCATGATGGGGGTTGAGAGTAGATATCTACTCTTTTTGCTTTTGCTTTGACTAGGACGCGTGTATGACATGAAATTATCTGCTTGTATACATGTTTGGCCTGTGCATAATTATTAATTAGGTTGACAAATATTTACTCACGAAAGCAGGCTATGGGAATTTAAGTTAAAAGGGCTGAAAAGGTTGAGTGCAAGAGAGTAGCAAGCAGATGGGGTGGTTGAATGAATTCTTCCTATCCCTTCGTGTAACTTTTATGTTTGACTTAATGTTGTTTTGTTTAAGTTATTCTTGTTTTAAATATAGGTAGGTACTATCTTCAAATGACGACATAACAACGTGCAGGTAATTTTCTTATTCTGTTTTGATCTGAAAGTTACTTTTAACGTCCATAAAAACCCCCTCTTTCCCATCCGTACAAACAATACCTATACAGTAAGTATGTCTACAGTGCTGGATTGAATACAAAAATTAACAAAGGAGGACACTGCCAATGGGCCCTATACTCTTCTACACTTTTGTATATAAACATGTTTTATGTTTATATAAAAAGTTAACCCTGGCCCCTCCCATTAATCAGAGTTCGAACATAAAATTATTTGTATTTTAATTATAAAATTTAAAATTTATATTGTTTAACTTTGTTGCTATGATTTTCTCGCAAACTAAAGTAGCCCTTAACAACTTGTTGCCGCTCAAGAATGCTTGGTCTGAAATGTTGCCGAAAGAAATTGAGTAGTGAACTGAACATGGGCGCACTCTCATATAAGAATTTTTACTCGAACTAGGTTCGACAGTAAATTGTCATGTAATAAGTTAGCCTCAAAAGTTATAAATGCACAGTTAAAACAAAGTAAGTAGCTAGAATTACAAGTAAAAAAAAGGATTAAGCGGATGTATCCAGGGCCTAGTGTCTGTCTAACAACTCTCAACCATTTTTCTGTGCGTCTTGCTCTTGACGGCAGGAATGGAGGGACCTAAAAAATTTTGACGAATCCAAATGGCTAAGGCGAGAGAAACTTTTTCTTGACAGAAGATACTTCTGAAAGACTCATCAATTTCTCGTGAAAAAAGAAACATATTTCTTTTTAGGTGGGATTAGGGTGCGATTACCTTAGACATTCCTACCATTACCTGCAAATAAGTTTAAATATTTTAAAAAGATTTCCGCCGATTGCTTTTATTAAAAAAATAAACAATATGCGAATTAGAATTGTTGTGACAAAAATATTAGCAAGTGACCGGTTCCCCTTAGAGCAAATTGTTGTCAAAGGCCTATTGACTGTCCCTGTACACAAAACAATATACAGGAAAAAGTTAAAGCTTTCGGATGATTTCCGTTTTATTTTCATAGAAGATGATCTGCGATATAAAAAAAAGAAGAAGAAGAAAAAGGACTTTTCTGATGATAAAAAGGGATTTTAATAGGATTTCCGGACATTGTCTGCAAATTATATTCTATATAAGAGTATGTGTGTATATGAATGTATTTTGTATATACATATATATACATACATATAAATAAGTTTTATGTACATACTTATAGCACATCCTGCAGTTGAAGTTTTTACTTTTGTCTTCTTTTTTTTTTGTCTTCTTGTTCTTTTTGAAATGATGGTTGCCGATGTTTAGGTTTGAAAACGAACGAGAGCTTTTTCAAAAATGAGAGGCGGAAATATTTACAAAGCAGATTATTAGATATTTTTGTCGTTGTCGCCCATTTTTTCTTTTTCTTGGCTTTATCATCTTTGATGCGCGTTTGTATACTGATTGTGATCTATGTATAAACCTACCGGCTTCGCTTCAATAAGAAAGAGAACACCGCACCACACAGAAGAACAAACGGAAGTTTTTGATTTTTTTTCTTGTTCGGTCGGTCGGTCGTTTTCTGTCCATTGTCTGCGATTAATAAAGATTTTATTCTTTTTATTTTTATCCAAAACTAAAAATCAACGAATTTACTTGAGAAAAAGAAGAACAGAAAAATACATAAAGCAGGAGCTTTATATCGGTATAATGTATTAAGGTATTGGTATAGCTTCCCAATTTTGACGAAGTTTTTTTCCTCGTAGGTAGAGGAAGGTAGGTATACCCATATCCTTCCAGAACACACAAAACGGAAAATGGATTAAATATTTAAGAAATTCGTTTACGATAAAGTCAAAGTTTTCGAATGAAACTGATGGATTAGATTGTTTGTATGTAGTATAGGTATAAGGATTGGGAATCGAGGAGGGTGTGTTGTTTGTTTCTTGATGTTTTCTTTATTTTTGAAGGTACACCTACTCAGCAACCTATTGGTGAAATGAGACAGATGACACGTGTTGGCGATTAAATGAGCTTCGATTTTGGACAAGCGAAATTGATTGATTGGCATTTGATTGTACCTGGGACTAGGATGATGGCATCTGGATCAATTAAGTAAAAGAAAACACATTTTTATTGTTTTATTTAGATATTTGGCAAGGGTTGGTAATTTTCAGAGAGCTTAATTGCGAGGTAAATAGAATTTTCCTAGTAAAAAAATTTAAATATAAATGTAATTACATAAATATGCTTCCAGCTCGCTGTGTCATGAGCTAACTACCTACCTAGAGACTCTTTCCATTGGTCTCTGGAAATGGTGTATAATGTATAAAGCAAAAAAACTTTTACCAAAATACGACTATACTATCGATCCATTTTTTTCTTTGAAATTGATATTTTTCGAATAGAACCTTTAAAAGCCGAATTTTTTTTGGCTTAACTCTGAGCTCATTTTTTTGATGATTATTGGAATTTATTATAAAATTTTTATTGAATCTAAAAGATTTTAAAAATATTTTTTATTAGATACCTACGAATGGCTTCAATATATGTAATAGCAATAACTGAAGTTTCCGAAAAGCTTCCATTGAATTATATTAAATATATGTTACAATATACGAACTTATATGAACTTCCATGATATTACAAAAAAATACAGATTTTGAACTCCTTAGAATTTTAAAGACATACCTTATACTATACCTAGCTTTATAAAAATAATTAATCGAAGCAATTATATCGAAGTTATAGTTTTATAAAAACCCATAAAGCTTCTTTAATTAATATTGTAAAATTTTTCGCAAGCTAAATGGCTTTATTGTAATAATTTGTTTAAAGATACAATTAATAAAGATGCAACCTTTTTTATTTTTTTATAAGAACTTCAGGTCTAAAAACATGAGAAGGTTGTGCGCAGGTAGGTTGTAGGTACAATCTCAATGTGTTTGGTTTACTTAAAACTTAACTCCATTTAAAAAAAAAATTATAAAAAAAATGTAAAATTGTCACTGGCACTTGAACTAGCTATACAAATGTGTACTTAAATTTTTTTACCCCTTGCTCCAAATTCTCTTTTAAAACGTAAGGCTTATCTCTCCATTATTCTTCATTTCTAATTACGATAGCTCTATTCTTCTTAACAACCAAAAAAAAAAGAAACAAATCAAAATCTCAATTATTCAATTCCATTTTTATTTAATCCAGGAAAACACGTTTCTGTTATACAAACAATTCCCCTATTCATATTATATATATATCTATCTCTCCGCAATCGACGACAACGACGATGCACGATGGGAAAATATTATTTCTGATGTCCACCTAATTCTATACAGACAATACCATAACATAACATACATATTACATATACAAATACCTACCTACCTTTAATTTTGTTTTTATTTACAAAGGACAACGATCGAAAATCTTATTATTCCTTCAAATTGACAATTAGATGAGATCAAACTCGTGCTCATCGTAAATTCATGACACATCGTCAAACGAAGGTCAAAATATCCAGAAAGAACAATGAAAATAAAGAAAAAAATTAAAAACAAAAATAAGATCAAAAAGAAAGGACAATCCAATATAAATGGATGAGCCGGCCTTAAAAAAAAATAAAAATTTGAGAAAAAACTAAAAAAAAAAAATATAAAATAAATCTTTTTGAACAAAAAGCAAAGAATGAAAACATGACACCAGATATGTGCCTGGTGTACGAAAATCCAATAAAGAGAATACTTGTGCGCAGGTAAACAAGACTCAGAGACTTGGGGAGAGGCATATTCTGCTATGGATCATGGCTGCCACTATAAGAAAAATAAATAAAACTTTTATGATATATTTACACAAATAAGGATTTGGCATAATTCCTTCACTAAAACTGGAAAAAATAGTACCTTTACTTTGAAACTGTGATTTTCTGCCCAAAACTACACAAGAGGCCGTCGAAGTTAAAAAAAAAACTTGTAGTTTTGAATAGAAAATCACAGAGCTACAAAGGAAAGGAACGCACATATTAATTACGGTGTCAAATAATGTCAACATGCCAACTGGTAGACATTTAATGGCCGTTAATTTTTTCTATGAAAAAAAAAATAAGATGCTTAATGGCAACAAAAATGAACATTTATCAGCCGTGTAAATACAAAACAGTTTATAGTGCAAAGATTCTATACATTATTTCTTATGAATAGAGTAACTGTGTTAACTAGACATTAATGCATCGTGTAAATTGCTCATTACTTTTCATTGCTGAACGCACTCTACATCCGAGAGAAGTTTGACGAGGGACATTCTGTGGACGGACTAGGAGAGTTACTTCACAGTTCAGATTTTCTATTGTCCTTTTGTCATGTTATGGAATGTGATGTCAGAGCAATAGGGCAATACAAAAAAACATTGCATCGGTTACACTTGTCAGCTTTTGAGTGACAAAAGTACTGTCAAATTGAAGACTATATTTACACGTTTGAGTGAAAAATAGTGAGACATTGTAAAAGAAATATTATAGTTTGTGAGGTTGTTAAATCCTATATTCTCATGACTAATGTGGTGTTAAATTTAATTCCATTATTTATTCATTCATTGTCATAAATTTATGACAATCAATTTGTGCAAAAATGCGCTGTGTAATTGGTGTGAACCCATAATTTTAGTTGTTTGTTAAATACATAGTGAACAGGGATGCGATCAGATGTCAAAAATATATACATTCCTTAAAAGATCGGGATTGGTATGAAAATGAATCAAAAAACATTTTAGGGCAATTTTCATGGAGAAAAATTATCATTGGGTGGGTTTTTTTAACACTTCAAATTCTTTGTTGTTAAGTGAGTTTAGAGCAAGCTGCAACCTTCACAATCAGAGGCTTATGTTAGTGGTTAATTTTGGGTTTTAAGCTTAGTTTCACCGTCTGAGTATGGGTTACAGAGGATGCGTATTCTGACGAACAATAATTATTCGTGCATTTAATTCTGAAAAAAAATTATCAAAATTTTGTTGTTAACAAATTGCGCATCTAATGTCACATTTGACTGCGACATTTTGATTGACTATAACAGAGAGATGTTCAAGCACTGCACCAAGATATTGATCTCTCCGTATTGGTAATTTACTCTGACTGTGAAATTGCACCTTTAAGGCTTTAATACAAAATTTAAATGTATCTGCCTCAATTTTTTTTTAAATATTGGATTTAGAAAAATCTGAAATAAAAAAATTTAACTGAAATAACAAAAATTCCATATCATAAAAATAATACAAGCTTGTTATAAATACAACAAGGTGGTAACCACGTCAAAAAGGTTTAATTTCTTATGGACATCCTCTTATATACATATGCATCTACCATTTCGTCTCGGCAAAAGGTGGTGTAGCCTTTTGTAATGTCTTCAAGTGAAATTTATACCCATCATGGGTATTATAAGCTTTTTCGATCGTGGACCAAAACGGACGGACGGACATATCATGAGATCCACTGAACCAGGAGGGACTGTTGCTGTGGCATCATCCAAGAAGACATCCAGACAGGCGTATCGGTTTCTCATTCTATATCTGTGCTTCTTTTTCTTCTGATGATGCTTCTTTAGGTTCAAAGAGAAAGAAAAAGGTTTCGATATATGTGACAGGCTCCACAGTGATATCCCTTAATGCTGCAGTTTGAAGGATCAAACCCATTATAATTGCGGAAAATTGTTTGTTTTGAAGTTTTTTAAAAGAAAAGGCGGTTTTTGGTATCTTATTGCTGTTTCGATGCTATATCGTTTATACCTACCTAATGTTATTTTTGCTTTTTTGATTAAATGTCGTCATCAAAGTTTTATCGAAGATATTATGGTGACAGTTTTTCTAAGCCCATAAATCAATAGGACCCATTGTATACCCTACCACTAGCAGTGGTGATGTGATGGAGGTATCTATCTAATGGTGATGCGGTGCCTAACCATATCGTTTATGGTTTATCGACCCCAAACATGAGAATGAACAAAAATTCAACATTATAGATACCGATCGGTGATCAATTACTATTCGTCTTCTTCATGCAGAGAAGAATATAGTGAGTTCCATTTATGTTTATCAGTTTCCCGTGAAGGAAACAGATTTCCAAATTAATTTTCAGAAGTTGTTCACGTCTTGCTATGTGTATCTTAGGTATAATAGAGTTTTGCTTGAGGGTTGCTAGCTCTGGGCTCACCTGTGTGTGACTGTGATTTATTGGTCTGTATGGTATTTTTTTTTCTTTGCCCTGAGATCACATTTAAGTTATTTCATTATGCAGGTAGATCAAGTGTCTTCACATATAGACATAATTATAAATGGAAGGTATGACCTAAAGTTTTGAAATGAAAAATCATATGAATCAGGGGGTAATTTGTCTTGCACGAACTTATATATAGTTCCTTTTAATGTGTCAAATAGCTTAGGTATACAAATTAATCAATGTCTGTATATGCCAATAGACTATATAGTAATTATTTATACATTTTGGCAAATAATAATCCATCAATGCAAAAGGTTGACACTTGTCCAAATCAAACATTTAAAAAAAAAATAAGATTTCCTGTTTTTTATTTAAGTTTCAAGAACCGAATAGATTTTTAAATTTAAGATTCAAATGGATGTAACTCAAATAATAATCCAGATAGAGTGTGTAGAAGTTTGACATATATTTTTTTTTTGTAAACGTGCTTCTGACATTCACAGAAATGAAGAGAACGGAATAATTGCCTGATGGGTTCAGGGAATTAAGTCTCCTAGATCCACTGATAGACTTAGTATTTAAGAAAATCAATTACTTTAATTACTTTAATGTAGGCAGCCAATGCACCGCCGGTCCCAAAGAGGGAAATTAACTATTCCCCAAAATTTTCTCGCAATAAAACCGTTTCAGGACCGACGCACGTGACGTCTTGACGTGCGTTGCCAAGACTACTATCTACAGGCTTCAATTGGCAAAAAATATTACGATGATTCCACCGAACAATAAATTTTGAAGAAATTTTAGACACCTACTTCCTTTTTGGTAGGTATGTACCTACATTGTACATAGTATTTATTTAGACGTTACACGTAGAAGGTTTATTTCAAATCGTTAGAAATGTTTTTGAGAAAATTTGACAAAAAACCGAAATATATGGCAGCTATACCTAGCTATACCCGTTCTTAATAAGCTGAAATACAAATTTAAATTTGTCTGCCTTATTTCCGTATAACTGGCAGGTACAATATAATATTTAAAGACATTTGTTTTTTATATATACAAAAATTAATACTTTTGATTTTTCCTAACAATATATTTTAATTTATCTCAGATCAATAATTGAGCGATATATAACTAGCTAAATTTGATATTATCTAAAAACATTGCTATATATTTATTTACAGGTATACCTAAGCTAGCATCGAATTACATGCTTATCAAATTATAAGCCTAATTTTGCAATATTAAATGAGCTGTAAAATAATTGTTGCAGAAACAAAATAATCTATAATACATATATAATGTTAATTGCCTTCGCTAAATAATTTTTGTCATTAATTTAAAATCAAATAAATTGTCCAGTATAGAATTTGAATGGCCTATAGCATTTGTGACCTAGATAAAATAAAGTAGGTATTTATTATGTACTTATACATATGTGAATTCAATAAAACACGTATACAATTTAATCGAAAAATAATAGAACATTTTTTAAACTTTTTTTTTGTTAACTATTTTTAATTTAAAATAAAATGTTCATTAAAATTGTTTTTTTTTTTTTTTTTTTACCTCCAACCTCGACACTCGACATCTGCCTACAATTGGCATGACATGATTTACAAGTTGAAAATTAATTAAATCTTCTCATTTACGTATAAATTATATGTAAATAAAATATAGAACATATTACCCATACCAATCTAACAATATTCCACATTTTAATATGTACGTAAGGTATACTCGTACTATGTAGCAAACATTTAATCGAAAAATATTTACGGCAATTATCCTAAAATAACATGAAATCATCAATGTTCGTCCCAGTGCAATCAAAAAACACACATTGCCAATGTTTTTCATTAAAATTCAATTAAAACCCAGCCCGCAGGTGTTTTCGGACTCATCGTTATTTTATGCTGAAATATAAAATAAAACTGGTAATAGATATAAGCGGCTATATTACATAACCTATCTTCTATATATATCTGAAACCTGACTCTTGTGTGAGTATTGAAAGTTTAGTCATGCAGTCGAGCTGGATGTTCCTGGAAAAAAATCGATCAGCTCGAAACCTATTAACCTATAAGTGTACATATATATTGCTATATACGAGTATTCATGTTATATTTTGCTATAACATGCGAAAATTGATTAAATGCAGATGAGTTATGGCAAAATGTTCACCATAAGGAATGATATTTTAAAGAATTTTTAATTTTTTTTAAGTTAAAATAGAAAATGTATCACTGATGTTTTTAATGGAATTTATAGTTTGGGGGTACCAACAGCGTTGCCAGGCTAGAAGGGGGAGGGAGAGGAAATCATCTAGAAAATTAACTTTCTAGGCACAGTCAAATTTTTAACAGGCTGGACTTTGAAAGAGTTTTTTGTAAATCTGAAGCTACAATTTTTTTTTTTTTTAAAGTGTGATACCTAACTAAAATTGTATAGGTCATACAATTTTGCACAAAAAAGATTCTCACATTTTTTTCGTAAGAGCAATCGATTTTTAGAAAAACGTGCTAAAATGTGATACATATTCGAAAGACTGACAATTTACAAACAACAAAATTTAGATTTAAGAAAAAAATTATTTACTCTCTAAGAGAGGTAAAAAAAATGGGATTCCGCTTTAATGACAGGCGACATGTACACTAAATTCCAATCACCTATTAGTATGATGCATTAGATAAGAAACTGTTATGTCATAAGGTATTACAACAACACTATCCGGATAGCTTTGGATAGTTTCTCGAACGTTAGCATTTGATGATTCTGTGTATATATCGGAGTTAATAATTATAAGCTTATCATACCTACGCTGCTATTGCAGTTCCACATCAGAAGAATAGGTATTCGAGCCTGGTAGAGAAGTATAAAAAGGTGAGGCTACTGTCATCTGCAAAAAATATAAAATGAATTATAAATTCCATTGGATGCGTGCACACTGCACATCGCTTTATTTGTGTAAGCCGTGAACGCGCAGCTGTATTTTCTATTATTTTTAATAGGGTGCTGCAACTAGAACTGGAGCTGGTACAGCTGTGAAAAAGTCTCGTACCGTACGTGCTATTTTTTCCTGTGTCCACAGACCACAATGCAGCTGCAACTTTGTATGTATTCAAAAAACAAAGCAATAATTTAATTCCTGTATTTTTATAAAAATTATTATTCAATGTCGGAAAACCATCGTAAACGTTGTAAACGTCGGAACTTTCACGAACTGTCAAAATTTTTATGAGAAATCTTTTCTAACAAATCGTATAAGCTTTCCGACAAGAATTTGTGTCGTATAAATTTCGGAAATGGTAAACGTAGTAAACTTATCATAACATTTACGAAAGACGTTTTAAAAGGGGTGTTCCATGTTTATGGAATATTTTTGGGAAACTTTACGCTGCATCGTCGTCGGACGATGTACCTGTCAAAATTTGTGTCCCATAGTTCACATTCAAGAAGAAGAATTTTTTTGCACGAGTTTTTCTGCGGTTGGTGGGCGTGGCTGCTACTGAAATATCAGAAATTCACGTTGCGGCCTTTTATTGTGCCGAAAAAAAAAATCTCTGCGCTTAAGGTAAGCCCCGAAAAGTCTCTATATACCTCTGGGTTTAACTAAGCCCATATGGATGTTATTTGTTGTTTCATATAACATGTAAACAGTTCAGCCCCAAATGGTTTTTTTATCTAATCCCCTTCGAGTATGGAAAAAACCTATTATGCTAAACATAGGTATCTCAGAATTGTTCTTTTTACTCTTTAAGCTTGAGTGATAAATAAAGACAAATACACCTTCTTTTCTTGTAAAAAAAATCAAAAATTAATAATTTTTATACTTTCTCTTTGATTCTATTTTTGCGATAAAAAAGAAGAAAGTAAACGACACAAAATATTTCTTAGAACCACACACCTACTAACCCATACTATAAAAATCTGAATAAGTAAACATCCTGAATCTTCATCTTCATTAGTATAACAAACTACAAAACAAAAAGAATTAAATTGCATCACACACAAGTGTGTTTTTTTTCCGCGTGCGATGCTACTATGGCGGTTTCTTTTTGTCCAAATAACTCCAACTTATAAACACATGCTCATAAAATAAAAATTACAAATAGTTCCATACTTAAAATTAATTCAAAAGAATTCTTCATGGCAGATTATAATGCCGAGGACAATAGAGGTAGGCCAACAACAATCAACACATATTATTGTCCCTGATGCCTTCTATATAAGCTTGCCCCTACCCTATAAATAAGTATTGTACATAATTCTCTTCACCAACAAAAAAATCAATAAAATAATAATATTATTTTTTTTTTCATTTTGACAACATAAACAAATTTGTCAAAACTAAGAAGATTTTTTTCCTAAATCAAAAGCTAAAATATTTAAATTAATACAATACTACTAGAAAAAAAATAGGTAATAATAATATCTAGATGCAATAAAAGAGGATTTATAAATTCAGTAGTTTTTGGTGCCGAAACCTGAAACACTATGCAAAATAGTCGTAAAACATGGCATAGAACAAATTGCCTTTCTTGTATCATTCGGATAATAGCCTCATGCGGCCACCTCACTTAAGTCTTGAATTCTATACATGATGATGATGATGGCTTAAAAGACAAAAGACGTTGTATACGTATATAGCTCCCATGAACAAAAATATAATGTCCACAAACTACAAACTTCTATAAGCCGACTTTGGGCCCATCAATAACTCTAATGCACTCGCTTTATACGATAGCAGACTTTTATTTTGGTCTCCCAATGCCATCAAATATATGGAATGGGAATTTGGAAAAAAAAAGGATGGAAATTGAATCTGAGCGTACATATCTCAGACTTATATCAATTAGCCGCCCGAAAAACTTTCCAGATACTCGAAAAAGTATATCTTTTCAACTTCACACAGCCACAGAGTTGGTCTTAGTCTCTGGGTAGATTTTTGTCCGAAAATAAATTTCCATCTCAATAATCGACTTAATGGAAGTGGAAGTTGAGAAGACCTATAATCAGTCTTTTGTGTGGGATATAAATGCATTAATTATGTTAAATAGTTTTTTTTCTTCTATCTCTCTTCTTCCATCTTCAATAACCTACAAATACGGCTGAAGGGAGCTGTGTGGGGAGAGGAGGATGCCAGACCTAACCAAACTACTCAGCCCAAAGTGGTTAGTGAAGGTGAGGAAACATTAAACGCGAACTAACGAATAGCTAGCCATATACCTATATAGCATTTTCGTTGTTGAGATACCTACTACATATATTGAATGGCTTGGTGGAGCGGTATCTTTTCGTGGTATTTTTTGAATGACCTTTACTCCTACTTGAGATGCTAAATTTTTTAAGTGCATATTGTTAAAGTTTGGTGGGCAGATATACATAGGTAGCTGTATTGTAGGATTAGTATCTTAATACTTTTATGTATATGTGCATATCTCTAGACCGTTACCAATGAGGGGGCTTTATTTTCTGTGATAAGCCTTTATCATAGTGTTTTTGTGATATATTTTACTGCACAAGCGTATAGTTTTTAATGGATGTAGGACATATGTTGTGTTTTTTATCGACATTTAAGGTAGATAATGTTTAAATGTGTTTAAGAATTAAATAAAATTAAGTGCAGTATGTGCTTGGTTTAAAGTTATAGAGGTATATATACATATATACAGGGTGATTCGCTAGAGCGTATAGGTTGGAGGTGTTAGCTGGGAGGGGAAATTTTCAAAAAATAAAGGCTTAGAAGGACAAAAAGGAATTAAAAGCAACGGTAACAATGCCATGCTATACCTTTTTGTAAAGCTTCTTTTACTTTCTTTTAAAAAAAAAGTTGTTTTAGTAAAAATTTTTTGAAAAATTAATTCTGATTTCAGAATTCTAAAAAAAAATTACCAAAAAAATTTCAAACTATTTTTTTTTTTCAAAGTTTTACAAAGTCTATACCATTAGGGTGCATCGATACCAACTCTGTAGTTTTTCTCAGCTGAATTAATTTCATTGTTAGCACCCACCGTATCGAAGAATTGGGATAGATTTTGTTGCACGTTGTTAAAACAAACATTCGACATGTTCTCCCGGCGATTGGGAAGTTCAAGAAGCAACAACAGAAATATTTATTTTTACTTGTGCAACACTTTCCATTAAGATGGAGTATTGTCTCCTGTAGTAGGTAATTTACTCAGAAACGAAAGAAGTATACCTACAGCATAAACAAAAAATTCCTACTTTTTCCCTACACTTTGTTGGCAGATATACATACAGATATGCATACAATAAATAAAAAATATAATTTTAATTCCCATTAAATTTCGAGAAGTGTCATGAATCTGACATTAGAAATAAAAAAAGGTGGAAAGTTCTCTTTTACACGAGGAAACAAGTTGCTGGATATTTTTGACGTTGTCTTTAACTTTCCAATTTACACCAATCGAACAGATTACTGAAGATTTGAGGTAAAATGATGAAAAAGAAAAATATTTTTGGATAAAATTTCTGCAGGTTGTGTAGTACGATTTGAAAAAGAAAAATTATTTAGAAATACTCCGAAGGCATACCTACGCTTTGATTAAAAAAATCTAATATTGCAAAAATCCGTCATTTTTTGCCTACGGTGTAGTTTTCGATCAAAAATCCTTACGTGTAGAGAAACTATATAGATTTGTGCTTTCACTATCGAAATAAAGAGGGTGACAATATGCAGCCCCTCACTATTTTGATAGTGTTTTGACACACATCTGTCAGAAATTTGTATTCAGTAAAACCCGAATTAACTCACCAAATTCAATCTTTAATAACTGAAAAATGTTTTTCAAGAGTTTAATCGGGTATAACCCAGAAACTGGGAAAAACTAGCCCTTAGAACGCGTTTTAACATACAAGCAGTTAGTACGAACGGGTATTTGTCTGCGTTATATGTATATTCAGCTTATGGAACTTATTATTTGATGAATGATGAGCCTTCAGATATATATTGTTAAAGGTTTTTCGAAAATTATTTCAGTTTTGCAATCACTGCCAATCATAATCCTTTTAAAGTTCAATATTTATAATTAATTCTTTTACAATTCATGATTTGACTAACTATAATTTTTATTCGTTTTTTATTTATTTTCAGGTAAGTTCAGTTCGTTATGGAGATTGTGGATATTCGTCATGGTGAATAGTAGAAAAAATTATGGTATTTTTTTAAAAAACATTTATGCTTAATTGGAGTGAGCAATAAAGTCATAAATACATCAATCAGTCGTATATTTACTAGATTTTCTAAGTCTTGTCCAGCTGGACATTGTATAAATAAATGTCTTTAAATATTCAATGTATAATATAATATTAAAATTGTCAGATTTTAAATTTCATGTCGCTGTCGACCAAATGGCGCCCAATAGAAACCATACACAAAAATTCATTGGCGGAGCCAACCCTTGTACCTACATTGTTACCAAAATTTGTGCGATTTAAATTCGGATCGGGAAATCTTTTGGGCCCAAAAGTTCATGGCATACTTACGTTATGTGGGCTGTCATGCCTTTTTGTTAGAACCACATTAAACTTCCTCAAGCTCCTTTTATAATGAATAGAAATTCCAAGAAAACCTGAGCTTTTTTTCTGAACAGAGAACTTAAGGGATTGTTTACTGGCAGCTCGAAGTCACTTGCTATTTTTTGAACATGTGACGGTCCTATGTGCGTTTCCTTCAAATCCGGATCACCATATTTACCCAAGAAATAGCTCTATGAGGTATATTCGATTAAAGCGCCGAATAGTGAACCGTAATTTAAACGGAAAATGCAAAATGATAAAAGAACCAGATTTTGCAAAATATAGGTTTCGACACAAAAATCATGCAGCCCAACGGACCACTCCATTTTTAAGAATCAATCTTTTGTAAACAAGTTTTGCAGTTCCGAAAAAAAACAGTTCTGATTCAATCCATTCCGGTTTCATTCTAATTTCTGGCAAAATGGTAGCCACGAAACCTGCCTGCGTGGACCCAATCAGCACTTGATTATGACGTTTTATTTTTTCTTACAAGCCTCGTAAGCAGTCTATTAAGTTTTATTAGACGCTTTAATTGCTTGAATAAATAAGTTACGATTCATTTGTGGTATCACAATAGTCTTATGCTGAATTTACATACGGCTGACAAATTGGAGTATTTCTATCAAAAAAAAACTGTCAAAAGAATAGACAAATTTTCCAGTTATTTGACAGAAAAAGTGCCAATTTGTCAGCCCTGAAAATTCAGCGATAGCAAAAGTTTTGTCAGTATTTTTTAATTTCATTTATTTATAATACCTACTTTCACGAAAAATACTGGAGAAAGTTTAACTAATGCGTGGTAATCCCTTATGAAATCATAAAAAAACCATTTCAAATTTCAGAATTTCCGGGTAGGTATTAAAATTTGAAAATTTATTTTATCATCATATTTCTAAATTTGGAATTCTATGTTAAACCTAGTTAATTCTGTTTGAGTAAAATTTCTCTCCATTATATACATATACGTCTCCTTATATTCAACAAAATAAATATGTCTTTCTTTTAATTATAAATCCTCCTCCCTTTTTGAGCTCAACTGTTAATAATCCTCCTAAATTCATTTCCTACTTTATAAACCCACAAAAACATAACACCAATCGATCTTCTTAACTACAACATAATACAAGGCAATTTTCCCTCAAAAATAATCCATAAAACCAAATAAAGAAAAGAAAGATATAAAAAAGAAAAAACATATCAAATCCTTCTATTCATTTTCAAAATATAGGTACCCCCCCCCCCCCTCCCAATCCTCTTATGCCAAACATTCTTTTAATTGTACTTCTCCTATTTTCATCACCATCATGTCCCGAAAATGTGTAATTCCATAGCAATAACACTTTCCATTCTCTGTTTCCTATTTATGTTGATATCTTCTATATCCATTCTTCGAAACAGTCCCTCCCACCATTTAATTTCTAAAAACAGCATTTGAAGTGAAGAAATTCCACTTACGGAAAATTGCTAGGCCATCAATTAGGTCCTACTTGGAGGAATGCTATAACATTTCCTCCCATCATGATAGTCCGTTTTCAACTTAAATACAATTCCATTTTCATCCTTGTAATATGTATATATAGCAACCGGAAATAAAAGGATACTCCAAAATAACACTAAACTCCCTTCCCTTATTCCCGTATATCATTTGGGGGAGAAACCGCTGCTCATTAGACACAGAAGTAAATCGGAGCAAAATAAAAATATACAGAACACATATACAACCGAAACCTCGAAGTAAATTCCAAAGGACGATATAAGGATATTATTCCATAGTCTTAAGCCAACAGCAGTTCTTATATAGTTAGGTATTTATATTGGGGAAAGAAAATATTTTTGGTCACCCATAGTGTTTCGGTCATTTATTGCTTGGAAATTATGGCAAACATTTTCACTAAGCTCCGCAATGACTTCCAAATGCGAAGGAAATTACAGTAATGCCCACTAATTTACTTCTAATGATAGTATTTTCGAAATAAGATGGGGGCTAAAACAGACCCAAACCGAGGGCACAGAGAAAAGTGGGTGCGTGTTCTAAAACGGTTCTAAGCTAAAAGCTGTAATTATATAGGCAAATTGTTTCACGTTTTTTTTTTGCTTTATTTTCGTTCTTTTTTTTTTTTGCTGGTTTTTGTCCCACACTGTAATTACCACCAAAGGAAAATCAATTACGCGTGCGACCATCACCAGAAAGCACTCGCTGTAGTTGACGCCCCGTATACCACCAGGACCAACATCAACAACAATTTCCACCATTTTTACTTTTTAGTTAGCTTTCGGGCTTCTGTGCGTTCTGTCATCCTTCACTCCTTTTATAAACCTATCCCTTTATCAGCTCTCTAAAAAAAAGTAATTTAAAAAAAAAATTAAATTTTAATCGAACCATAATGAAGACAAAAGACTCCTTTTTTTGTAGGTATAAACAGAAGGAGAAGTAAAAGCCTTTTGTTTTTGTGAGAATTTATGATCCCTTGTTCAAGATGCAAAAAAAAAAAAAAAAAAAACAACACACACAGAGGAGAAGGATAGATACAAAAGCTTTTCGATTAAATTCATTATTTTTCTTTGTGTCTTAGATGAGATAAAGTATAGAAGACACAAAAATCCTTGAAATCGTATATTTAACTTGTTATCCTTGAAGAAACACACACAAGCACACACTCACTGGCAAATAAGAATAACAAAAACAACAACAAAAACAAAAACAACAACAACATTCTAACTTGTTATCCCTAAAATTCTCTTGTGCGCTTTTCACTTGTTTTTATATTGACAGGAGCGCCCTAATATATCACAGAGAGAAGTTGCCTGGGATAGCAAAGGCTATACATAATAAGGAAAAAGATTGGAAGGAGAACCTAACTATAGCCAAAAGGATGTGTTCCTTTCAGATAAATACTTCATCGAAGATGCTACAAAATCCTGGTTCTATATTCCCATAGGGGATAGGGGTTTTACACACACCCACACACTAAATCAATTAATTAAAGCTTCTAACATTCTTGATGAAGACATTTTTTTTTTATTTTTTTAAAAACTTTGCAGTTAAGCAGGTACTCATCTAATTTATGCTTCCAAATGTTTTATTTTGTATATTTCAAAACTTGAATACGTGTATTTTGTCGATAAGTTGTTTAAAAGTAAGTTGTTTTGTCAATATTAATTTCTCTGATCTTTTGTACATCCTTTCAAACTTCGCATAAAAAATGTCTGCATCCTCCAAACAATAGAAAAAGTCATTTATAAATAGTTAAAATAGGAAGGGACCAAACTGGCTACCTTAGGGTATCTGAGAGGTGACATATATCTGAAGAGAAATAATATAAGAGAATTTAACACACTGAGTTTTTTTAACAAATAAGAAGCTACCTTAATACTTTTATAAATATTAATGTATTTGTCAAACTTTTTTAATAAACCCCATATGATCACCTTTTTTTGGGTTGATCAGGGTTAGAACTTCAGCAGCAATATTTCAGAGCACATTTGCAAAAATAAAGAAATAAACCACATAAGGGTTTGGCAAGAGTTTCAGCTGTTTTGCTAAGGAACAATTGAGAAACACCATCGGAAACACTGCATTTATTAACACTAATATTAGATTTTAGTTCACGAACAAGCGAGAAAGCCAATTTGCTTGCAGCATAGTTCGCTCTGCTGTCAATTCGGCTATGTTTGGACGATGTTGTCATGACTCCTCCTTATATATGATTCCATGGGACGAATCTTCTTTCACACTTGTACAGTTGCAAGAGTACTAAAGGATCTTGATATACATCACAAATCCGATTGCCCGGATAGTATCCCATCTAATGTTCTGAAGAGGTGTTATTGAAGCTTTTCTAAACTTTTCTATATCTGTCCTATTTTACTGATCTTATTTCAAATAGGTGGAAAATGACACTTGTCCAGCCTGTTTCTATTAAAAAGGCTTACGTCTCTTGTTTCCAAGGTCATGGAAACGCTTATTAATCATCAGCTTAAGAAATATCTTAAAGCGCGGGATATTCTTAATGACCGACAGTAAGGCTTTCGTAACAAAGCAATTGGTTCATTAATCATCTGTTTGGAAATCTCAGCGAAAATTCACAGTGGAACAAATCTTTAAATCGTTTTGGTGAAAGTAAGATTATTCCACTTGCTATTTCAAAAGCGTTTGATAGAGCTTGTCATCGAGTATTCTTTTCGAAAATGGTTACATTTGATACCGATGAATCTTTTTGTTGTTCGAACCGTTCCAAACAAATAGTTTTAGACGGTTTCAAGCCTGAAAATAAAAAAAATCATTGCTCTTTTGCTCGAGGGCTGCGTTCTTAATCTCTTCTTTAGTTTTCTTAACGTTTCTAGAACAAGATCCATGATCTTCGGATGTGGAACTTCAACGACAGCGTAGGGTAATATAAGTTTGTTAAATCCTGATCTCCACAGCTTTGTCCAGAATTGTATGATTCAAAAACACAATGCTGTCTTTTATCGTTAAAGCGAAACCTATCCCTTATGTCACTATTCATGAGTGGCACATGCAAGGATGACCAATTAAATGACTATTTTTGGCCACTTGCACTTACCGAAAAAAATAATTTTAGAAAATGATGATAAAAGAGCGCTGCCGCCAAAAAAAAAAACAGTTTTTATATTTTTTTTTTTTTTTTATAAAACAAATACATACACTTATGTACCTAACTAAAAATTAAAGAAAACAAATTTTTAATCGACTTTCCTTGAGTGTTTTGAATAAAACATAAATAAAATTGACTAACATTGCACTTCTTTTAAAACCTTTAACAAAATTTTAAAATTTTGGAAAACACACTTTTGAAATGCGTTTAAAAATAAATATTTTAGCAAATAAATAAAAAATAAATAAAAATAAATAAATAAATGACAGGCCGTAAAAAGCTATTTTGAATCAATAATTCAACAAGTCCAATTAAATAGTGCTAAGTCTTCTACTTGGCTGATGTATTTCAGTAGTATATAGAGTTTGTATTATTAAAAAAAAAAAACCTTCTTATAAATAAATATATAAAAAAATGTTGACCTCAATCGAGTAACGTAGAGTGTATTCTATTTTTGCTGATGAGAAAGAGCTGACATGTGGGACCCAAAAAAGGATCCAAATCCACATACGCTGTCATATAAATCAATGGAAATGCAGTAAATTCTCGTTGGCACCCTTCTGCTTGTTAATGTGTCTATGTTCTGTACATTCATACATATATGTAGGTATACTTATGTGTGTTTGTGTGTGTCTTTAAATAAAATCCTAGAGCTGGGGGGCTATAGCAGCTATATTCTCATAAATTTAACCTTTCTCTTCCTTCATCTCCTCTTTATATTTGATACTACCATATCTTTCTCCTTCTTTTATAATGTATCTCTGAGGAGGTGCCCTTTTACTTTTATTTCATCTTGTGCCTTTAACTCTTCTCGTTTATCATCAAAGGCTTGGGATGGGTATTGGGTAGGGTATATAGTATATACCTACCTAACCTACGTGAATTATATGAAAAGAGCGAGCTGTGGAGGGGTGCTAAAGATATTGAAATGAAATCTTCTTGATTGAGCTTATTGTGGACACACACAATTGAATTCACACAAGAGGCATATTCACCTTACCTCAAATCGATTGAAAATATAGACACAATCGCCGAGTTCCTGGATCGCTCTGCTCAGCTCATGATGCTGATGATGATGATGGGATGGATATTCTGGCTCATTGTTTGGCGGTGGTGGCAGTGGCAAAGTAACTTGAGATACTTTCGTGCATCATATCGTTTTTTTTTTTTTCTAGGTATTTTCTCTCGTTTTATTGAATTGAGGGAAAGTGTCTAAATTTGTTGTTTTTATTTATTTTGCCTTTTGTCGATTTCCCGATCATATCATATAGGTAGAGAAGGAAATTCGACACCGGGCAGATTTAGTGGGGGTGTGTATAGACACCTACATATATATATCTATTGATTTGGGTGCGATGCGGTGCGACCGACGGCAACGACGACGACGACGACGGCGGATGAAATATTTGTTTTGGAAAATTTATATTTTGTTCCTTTAGTATCTTTTGATTGGAAAATACGCGTGTATACTAAACACACGCTGTGCTGTATTCTATATGCTGTCTGGTCTGGATTGTTGGATGAGATAGAATATCGTGTTCCGGGGGATTATGTTTGATTGTTTTGAGTTAATTTGCAACGGTTGTTTGGTTTTTGTTTTAAATTGAAGAGGAGTTTTATATAGACGATGGGCCGTGAAATTTGATCAATCGGCAATCATTTTTGTCACAAATGAGAGCATTTTTTTTTTTTTTTTTTTTTTTTTATATAGTCAACTTTGATTGAAAAATGAAACGACTATACGAAGTTGATACATATATATTTGTTGGGATTTATTTATTTCGTGTGTGTAATAAATTACCTAATTTAAGTGCCTACTTAGGTACTTATACCTATGTACCTATGTAAGTACATTAAAACGGTATTAATAAACGTTCATAATGAATGTGATTTTGACTATAACGCATTAATTATGTACATATGTACTAGGTATGCATATAGGAGCTAACAACTCATATTTTTATGGGTATTATGGCGTTTTTGGTTTGTAATCTGGGATAAATACTCGTATACGGACGCTAACGGAACAGGTATATATTTAGGTATTGAATCTGAACTGAAATTTGTATAATATAAATAGTTGTCATAGTTGTATGGTACCAAAGAGTAAGCGTAAAACAAGCTCTTCAAATTCGTGGATGGAATTCAGAATATGTAGATATAGCTTAAAAATCAATCATATACCTACAGGGAATATCTCTCGACCACCTTTTGCTTTATGCAACTGATGAGGAACTTCATCGCTGCTTATTTTTTGTAGTACTTTTAGGTAAAGTGGTCATTGTCCTATATAGATAGACTAGGACGTTCAGTGGAGGATAAAACCAATAAAGAATTTTAGTATTAAAATAGGTTTTAGGCCGAAAGGCATTAGTATTAAGATATATATATAGTTTAACTTAGAGCGCCCGCATAGGGCCAGTAAGTTAGTTGTAAGTTATTGATAAGTAGGCTAGTTTTTATGAATTTTTGTCTAGCTTTAAGTTAGTTGTAAGTTTTTTTGGAAAAAAATAAAAATGAATTTAAAATGACGTTCAGTTGAGGCCTTGACTCAGATCCCACTATACTCCTCCAAATAATGTTTTCTTTCGGGGCACTGCCTCTTGCGGGAAAACTACAAATTCGCCAAAATTATGATAAGAGGTAGGTAACCAACATTCCTATACCGACTAACAACACGAAAACATGAATGGTTGAGAGTTTAGGTTGTAAACAGGTATTGATTCTCCACAAGCTGACGCGTATGAGTAGTATCATTTGCAGTAATACTTATTTACAATCAAACTCATCGATCTTTTCTCGTTTTTGTATACCTCCGTGCCTAACCATCCGATTTCGAAATGATATTTCTCAAGAATTAATCCCAAAACAGGAAATAGTCATCAATTCAACTTGGAATCTATTTCAATTTTTATCGCGCATTTCAGTTTCGCAATTGGTATTACTTGTTGTGCGGTTTTTTTCCTTCCTCCTTTTGTCCCATCATGCCCATTCTCTATTCCATCATCATAATTATAACAACCAACCAAATGACCAACTCGTAGGTACATGACTTTCCCTTCTACTATGAATGTAGGTACATATAGAACGCTGTTGGCTGCTTACATCAAATTAAAATCCATTTCACGATTTGTATTATGTACACAAGTCCAACACACTAAAATCCAATTCCAATATAGTACAACCATTGGAGCATAGTTGTATGCGTGGTAGAAGCGCACTTAAGCACTTAATGTGTTGTTTTCCGTTTGAAAGGAAAAAAGAACCATATAGTGATGCAATAGAGTGTTCGGCCATCACCATTCCACCATATCGAATTCACTATAAGCACGTCCTCATCATCATCAACATCATCGTCTTTGCAAGGAAGTTGTTAATTTTTACGTATCAATCCCTAACAAGTTTAAATTAAAAAAAAAAAAATACGACAAACCTATTAAAGAATGGAAAAAAGATTTGAAGAGCAATACCATGGTGCATTATAGTCACGTCCCTATGCGACCGATGACGACGACAACCTATATACAGAAAAATTAAATGACCACTTAATTTGTAAGCTTCGTGCTGTCCCGGCCTTTTCTATAATAGAAGAAATAAAAAACAAAACAAACCTTCATATAATGGTCAAAGCTGTAGCTGTAGCTATTTTTTTTTATAATTAACAAGGATTACGAAGAAATACAACAGCTCAAGCTGGCCTACAGATTTTTCATTGTTAACTATATATTTACTGAGATTATGGCCCTAATGAGCCGGAATCCCAGAAAAAAAAAGAAAAGTAAAAGAATAAAATGTTTGTAACCCAATATCATCAAGGGACTCAAATCAAAATCCACGTTGACAGTTGTAAACGAGGCATCGAATTTCCTGCCAACCTCAGCTGTCACTGGCAGTTTGACATATAAGATCTTGAAATGTCAAGTGAACTCTGAGAAATGAACCCATGTAAGTCTTCGTTGACGGCCATTTCTCCTAAGTTTTTTTTTTTTTTTTGTTTAATTATAAATAATTTTTTTTTTTTTTTAATTCCTTGGATATAGCGACGAGATGCACGACTCAGGGACATGTGTGTAGAATTACATGATTCGCGCGGACATGAATGATATTTGATCCATTCCGCACGACCAATATTATAAGAGACATTCTGATGTGCAAAACCACATTCTCGTGTAGGTACAACATTAATTCCATTCAACGAATGAACGAAAACGACGACCGACCAATGCGATGTTACGACGACGGACGATGATGATGACAGCTTTAGCGCAAACCCAAAACCCCATTTTCAATTCAGATTCTTGAAACTCTCGAAACAGAGTTTGTCGCTCTTGACAAAGTCGTAAATTTCTACGTCATGTTGGACGCATTATAAGGCCGTTTGGGTTCATAAATCGTCATCATTGTCGACGACGACGTTTCCTTCGTTGTCGTTGTTGTCGTCGTTGGAGACACTCACAAACTTAACTTAAGCTAGAGGAAGAGTGCATGGCTTATCTGAGGCCAAATCGTGTATCCATTTGGCTTTTAATTTAAATTTTCATTTTTAATTTGTTGACTTGACTTTCAATGAAAAACCGCAGTCTTTGACTGAAATGAAGATGAATTCCGAAGATAGATACATGTAACTATATGCAATTTCGGAAAGAATCATTGTGTTGTCTTGGAAATTAAGTCAGCTATAAGGCTAAATTATGGGCGCCACTTTATGTACATATACATACATACATATAAATATTTATACAATGAAGGTAGGTATGTATAAAAGTACCTATACATAAGTATGACGTAAGGGAGAATAGGTACTATTTGAAGACAGCAAGAAGAATTGGAATTGGAACTTAGATACTTTGCAAGATTTTCCCTGAAATTTCGAGAACTTAAAATTTTAAAGTTTTAAATATTTACATACATAGGTAATTCATTTGAAATATTAAGATATATTATTTGAATATCAAGTTAGCGAAGCAATATTTTCTGACAGAAAAGCTGTTAATTAGTTGTGATAGTTTCGAATTTGCTTTTCAATGTTTTCTATGCTCTTTGTTTTATAATTATAGAAAACAAAAACAAAAAGTTATAGAAAACATCACAGGAAAAAATTGAAATTGTCACAGCTAATTAATAGCAATTATATTTAGAACAATAAAAAATGTATTGGTGTTTAATAACTATGTATAAATTTAGCAAAAACATAGAAAACATTGCACGACAAAATTAAAATGATCACTTCGCAAATTAAAAAATTAATAACTGTAAATTATTAAGCAATAACTATTGCATTTGAAATAGTTTGAACCCCTTATCGACGGGTGGGTTATATTTAGAAAAAAAAAAAAAAAACATAGAAAATATTGCAAAACGTATTTGTTTTTATCACAACTTATTTACGACTAACTAAAGGCAAATTATTGCAATATAAATATTGCAATATGAATATTTTTCACTCCTTTTCCTTTTTTTTATAGATTCATGCAAGTTATGTAAAAATTCAATAAACTAGAGGTTTGCATCAAACTAGATTCCAACAATGATAAAGAAGACAAAAAAAGTGGTTCTCGGCTGAAAATTAATAGCCTGATCGACTTCTAAACTGGGAACTTGATTTTTTGAATTTTCCCTTCTATTAAAAAAAATAACATTTCTATAATTTTTAAACCATAATTGTGTTTTATGACAAAATAAGGCCTTAGACAATAGGTATTGATTCGAATACTACATCCACAAGTTAAGTTCAAAATTCCCGAATTAAGCTCGTAGCTTATAAACTTTAATCTTATTTGCAATTAATATGGTCCCAGGCAGCTTTTCTCTAAAGAGAAAAAAAAATGCAGACAAATAAAATATCTACTTAGACTTTTTCTTAACGAAACCCCGATGACAAATCGAAAGTTGTCAAACTAAAGAAAGACTATTATGTCAGTGACACTTTTCTCTTCCTCTTTTTTATTTTGTTTTCACAGAAAGCTTTCAACATTTATAATTTTCGCTTTCAATAAAAACTCCAAATAGAAAATTTATTAGACTGATGTACTCTCCATTTTGTGTAGTAAGTATGAGTCTGTTTGTGGACAACATTTGCAGTAAATTATGCCACGACTAGGAATGGTTTATGGTCTTATCCGTGCCGCCTCGCCGCCGCCGTCGCCGGCCGCACCAAGGTAGCAAAAGCAATAGAGTTTAGGTATAGTGAGCTGCCTTATAATTCAGCTTCTCCTCAATGGAGCGCAGTTTCCATTTTCAACAAGTCAGGCTTTTTAATTTATAAAGCGCAACGTTAAGCGACAGCTAACGTCGCTACAGTGTTTTTCGCACCTTGTAGAATTTATGCGACTGCACGCCGCCGGTCGCTGCCATACCATCGCCATTCTCACCATGTTTGTTGTCACCAATATTGAATTATTTTTTTTTTTTGTGTTTTGGCTTTTGTGAAATGAAGTTTTCCTTAAAGAGTATTTTTTTGTGTGGCTGTTTATCTTCTAGGCAGGACTGGACTATTATAAATATACAGTGACCATATAAATCTACGATGACATTATTTTAAAATATAAATCAATAATTATTGTCAAATAGTATTAGTTTTAAACAGTTCACAATAGGAGCAGATGAATTACTTTAAAAAAAAAAGTCATAGAGTGTTGACAACTTTCCAAAATTCAGTTTATATATATTTTCCTTCGTTAAAATTGGGAAGCTGTTTTAAGATGAAAGACAATTTTTTTTAAATTTTTGCTGGGAATCCTGTTTATATTTCTGATGATTGGTGAGAACTCTTAGAAGGAAATATAAACTCACTAATCTAAACCGAAATTACAGCCTAATAAAAAATATTGGCTAATACATTATTGTTATATTTGTTATCTTAACAAAAAGGTCTACTAAGGGTTATGGTGCAATTAAATGGTAACTTCAAGAAAATTTTCGATGACTCAAAAATGCAAGAATGGTCACACTAATGAATTATAAAGCAACAAAAAAGAAATGTCTATATAAGGAGGTGACGATGGTAGTTTGCATAAGCAAACTACATATTTGACATTTTAGATATAAAGCCTAGAATTTTTGTTGTTTTTTTTTTGCGGGCATTTTTGTTTGCCCAAAAAAATAAATGTATTTAATACTAAGATGATATACATAAATCTATTCGGCATTAATGGTTCGATAACAATCAAATGGTGTCACACCCTTTTTGTTTAGTATCAGGTTGGTTTAGCTATATTTGGTTCGACCAATGATGGGAGTGTAGCTGTGTCGATGTATTTTATTTTGACATGGGTATTGGGTAGCTGTACAAAAGGTGACAGAGTATAGCTTATCGAAAATTGCAACTAAATATTGACTGCAAAAATTTTAATTTGACAGGTATTACCAACAGCGTTCGGTGACATTAAGTTTGTTATAAAAATAGGTTATTAAATAAACTTACAGATTTTTTCAAACCATATATATACATACATGTGTTTGTAACTATATTTCGTTGAAGCATTGACAGTTACAATAATTATATAAAATAGAATCTTAAGTGTTTTCTGGGTGTTCAGTAAGCTTGTCGATATGACTTATGAATTTGATCTCACTCGATTTTTGTATATAATGGAATGAAATAAGCGAACAATTTCTGGTATCCTAAGGATGATTATCGAGAAATTCTTTTCTAATGTATTTTATAACAATTTATAACAACTCCTAACTTTTCGTAAGGAGTTAAAGGTACTGCATAGAGCTGCCACTATGCTAAACAAAAATTTTAACGAAAGTCTCTTGAACTCCGAATTTCTCAGGAAAAAGCAAAAGGTTTTATTTTGCCCTCGTTAAACTTTTTAGAAGTTCATTTGCCTTTTTTAAGTCTCTTCTCGGCCTCGTTAAAAATAAAAAAGTCACTATCGTCTCATTGGCGCGTCTTTTGTTTTTTTTTTGTGGAAGAAATATCGAGGAATATTCATATTGGTAGTATCGCCTTTCTTTAAACGAAACAGACCACAACTTTTGCTGAAATTTACTTATGGCCATATGTACAAAACTGGTTCAAATATTTGATTCGTTGTTTAGCAATTTTAATTCCCTAATTTCGGTGGATTAACTGAGATTAAACAATGGTCCTATCAAGGAATTTTCTATTATTAAGCACCTTGAATTATCTTTAAACATTAGTTTATCCACCGAAATCGGTGAGTAAATAAACTTGCTCAACCATTTGTAAAGGATATCCCAAATTTCACGAAAGAAATACATTTGATAGAAAATGGGTTGATGGGTTTTCCAATAAAAATTGTATTTTTTTACTGGTTAAATATACCTAAAATATACCTACACTTAGCTTAGGAGAGTATCGGTATAAATGTAATTCCGGAAGAGTAACAATAACAATATCGGCGCTAAGGATTTTTTCCGGACCCAAAAGGTTTAACTTTACTAGTTTATGAATGCACCCAGATTGTTCTATTGTCTTCTTACTGCTCTAACTATGATCTTCTAACTGCCTGAACACAAAATAGTGCTGCAACTATCAGCTATCAAAAATTGTAGTACGCGCTATTTACCTCACGTACCCACAGTTCAGGGGCCTATTTCTCAGATCATACATCACATACATTGTATGATTTTGACAGTTCTGTTGTATGATTTCTGTTTCTCAGATTTGTTGTATGATCCACTGTCATACAACAATGTATGACCGGAGATTACACTGGAAATATTGGAATGTTGAAGGATGCTGTTTCTCAGAAATTTATCATACACATCATACAGCAAATTAACCTCAAATATAATATGCTGTAGCATATAAATTTGTTGTAATCGTCAAAAGTGTAAAGTAAAATGAACAAACAAACGAAAATATACAAAAGTAAGTAATTTTTGAATTAAAAAAATGGTAAATGTGACGACTTATTATTGTTTTTGATTTTCTTTTTAATAGACAAATAAAGAACAGCAAATACTTGTCCTTCAGGAAATGCTAAGCCAAAAAGATATACTGTTTGGCCAATTTGTCGGTTCGAAAAAAAACCAAAGAAGAAATAAAGACAGCTTAGAGGAACATAGTTTCCTTGGCCTTGGCATATGGACTGACCACAGATCCTGATGAAGAGCGTTTTAATTTTAGTTTTAATTTTTTTGTCTTATAATTAACTTAGGCTTCAGTTATAGCGATCAGGAAAACGAAACAGGAAAAACTTTCAAATAGATTATTTACTAGGTTTTCATTCGATTTGAAACGCAAATGTTGTACTAATCGATGACAAATAACTCAATGAATTTTTTATGCAAATAAAATTTTCAACTCAACAATTATTTTATTGTTAAAAATGCATTAATGTGTTTTCCTGATGTAAATTCATTTTTCGTGCTAGCTGATTGTCACTTCACACAAAATGGAACAAATCGTTCCAATTATTTGCGATCCAGCTTTTACTTGTTCCACTGACAGATTTGTAAAAGGAAAAAAAAATCGTATCCATCTGTTTCAACTTTTCCTGATGGTTTTTCCTGATCGCTATAACTGACGCCTTAGCCGCCTTACTGCAAGTGTGTTATCACAAAAAAACCCCTTATAAAACAACAATATTTTTTGGCAGCTTTTTTTATCCATGCAATTTGAAGCGCCAAAATTGAAAACTTAAAGGTTGGCGAACCCATATCCAGCACCGTCTTCATCTTCGATTGCAGTCTGCTATGCTATGCTATGATGCTTTGCGTTCCGTAACGTTAAATTCGCATGTATTCAATAATTCAACAGCTATTCCATTTTCAGCTGCGTCTCCATTGTATTCAGGCAGTAATTCGAAAACAAGAAAACCAATGTCATTTATTTCATATATGTATTTCACAAGAATTTTATTATTAAAATTTAAAATTTGCTAAAAGTCAAGCTGGTATTTGACCGAAAACAATATTTAACCGTTTTTTTGCTTTATATTCATAAAAAACAATGTCAGTAGATTTAATAAGAGCAATATAAATATTTAATATGAATTTAATACAAAACAGCTTAAAATTCATCAATCCTGTTATCCTATAATTGTAAAAATGCATTTTCTCTTCATAAAAAACAAACAAATACAACCACATATAAAATTTAATCACTGCTTCAGCAAATATAAAAATAGTTCATAAAAAATAAATAGGTTTTGTATCTCGAACATTTACATATGTATATGTATGTATGTAATGTACATAAGTACCCTACCCACTCGAATTGCGAGTATGATGGATAAAACAATTGAATGAAAGGATTTTTGTATTTCAATTCCAAACAACCCGGTTATTCGTACAACAACGTTCATAGGTATCTACTTTTCACGTGGCTTAGCAAATATTTATCAAAAAAAAATAATAGAGTACAAAAAAACTTGACTCAGAAAAACAAAAGCATCAGTAACTTTTAAGTAGGTATACCTCAACTGTTGGGTTTCATATACATATTATGTACATACCTATACAACCATATAATGTATCAGAAGGTACAAATACCCTTTGCAAAAAAATATGAACGAGAATTTATATTTTTTAATGACCATTACGGTTGGTGATTAAAAATTTTCATTCTCATCCTCTCTTTTTGGAAAATAAAACTTTAGTCCTGCCTGAAATTCCACTTCTATACTGAAATTGCAATGTTTTTCCCATATATCCTTTTTTATGGCCTTGATATTAAAATTCATTACATTCCTGTATGTATAGGTATCTATATATAAAGGCACAATATCAGGCACATAAACATACATAGGTATATTGAGTGGGTTATATTTGCGTGATAGGATTCCATTGTGAAAGAAGGACTTCACGTGCAAAACAATCCGTTACATACTTATATACCTGCCTGTGCCTACTTTTTGCCAGCAAAGTATTGTAAACAAAATATATAAAAAAAAACAGAGATAAATTAATAAAAACCCATAAAGTATCTTCCCTTGGAAAGGATATAAAAAATGGAAAAAAATATATACATACACCATACTTTTATAAATATTCAATGACAACTAATTCAATTTAACGGTGTGTGAAAAAAAAATTTACCTGGAAATGACCATCATATATCATGGTGACCATATTTTCTGAGGATCAAATCTGAATCTACCTTAAAATCGAAATATTTTTGTCAGGGGTACTGCCTCTTGCGAGGAAGTGCAAAAACTCTAAATTTAAAAAAAATTACCTTTCACTTTATCCGAAAGTCCCCACCATTCTTGCAGACATAGCACGCACACATGGATTGGATAGTAGTTGGCATCATCAGTTGTAGATCAGTAGGCCTTGTTCTTGCTTGAGTTGTCGCTCATTTGTAATGATATTTCTACTGTAGGGGGTATTACCAGAACACCCCGACTTCATTTTCCTATACATTTTCTACAAGAGTTGGGCCCGATTTTCAATTGCACGTATTTAAAGGCTAACGTTAATATAGGTATTGTGTTGGCATAATGTTAGGCATAATGTTTCCTAATTTTTTTGTCAAATACTTTTTTCAAAGTTTTAAGCAAATGTTGTAAATTTGATAGGAAACTACTTTAAAACCAACGCAAGTTGATTCTTTTCAAAGTGGAATATTTTGAAAATTTCCGATATATTAAAACAGAAACAGAAAGAGAAAACAGTAAAAACACGCTGTGAAAATGGGATTTTCATAAATTTTTTCATAGGTATATTATTTGTAATAAGCTGTACTCTAAGTGGAAACAACGACCAATGAATAGCAATTGGGAAGAATTTTGTCATGCTCGTAACAACTGTACGTTTATAACACGTAGGGCAAAAAAAAGATATTTTCTTTCGAAACTAAACACTGACCTGCCCTCAAAAAAGTTATGGAACAACTTACGTTCAATAGGTGTTGGAAAAAAGATTACTGTTCACACGATTCCTGATGTGACTGATCTCAATAATACGTTTTTAAATAGCGATAATAACAACACTAGCTTTATTCCTGAAGATTGTTTGCTTTATCGGGCAGATTTTGATTTCGAAGTTGCTACTGAGGTTGATATCATCAATATTATTCGTTCCCTAAAATCAAATTCTGTCGGTGAAGATGGTGTTCCTCTTCGGTTCATCAAGATGATCTTACCCCATGTTATAAGCTGTGTCACACACATTGTTAATTTTTGTATAACATCATCAAATTTTCCCGATAGTTGGAAGCTTGCTAAAATTATTCCTGTACCTAAAAAACCTCAGCCATCTCAGGCATCAGATTTTCGCCCCATCAGTATATTACCGTGTCTGTCAAAAGTTTTGGAAAAATTACTTGCTAATCAAATGTCAAGTTATTTAGATGAACATAAATTGTTATCTCCAGTGCAGTCTGGATTTCGACCACGTCACAGTTGCTCTACAGCTATGATTAAAATTCTCGATGACATAAGAATTAAATATGATATGGATAATTTAACGATACTTTGCCTGCTTGATTTTTCCAAGGCTTTTGACAGAGTGAATCATGAAGTTCTGTGTCAGAAGCTCAGGTTATATTTTGGTTTTAGTGAGAGATCTGTGTGCTTGCTACGCAACTACCTATGTAATCGTTTCCAAAGAGTTGTATATGATGGTAAATCCTCCGATTTTAAACCTTTGCTTACGGGAGTGCCGCAAGGATCTATATTAGGTCCAATTTTATTTTGCTTGTTTATAAATGATCTTCCTACTGTTTGCTCAAATGTTGCCTTTCACCTTTACGCTGATGATGCCCAGATATATTTGTCACGACCAATTGGATTAATTGAGGATCTCATTGTCAGGATAAATGAGGATTTATCAAAAATTTATAACTGGTCAATTTCCAATGGGTTGAATCTCAATTCAGAAAAAACTCAATTGATTCTTATATCTAAAAAGCAATATGATACGAATGAACTACCACCAGTTCTTTTAAATAAAAGACAACTTAAGTTTGTCGATGTTGTCATGAATCTTGGATTCAAAATCAATCGATCGCTCTCTGCAGTTGACCATACAAATTATGTCATAAGCCGAATTTATGCGGGCTTGCGAAAACTTTGGTTGTCTTCTGGGTTTACACCAATAAATACAAAGTTAAGGCTTGTCAAAACCTTATTCATTCCCATTTTTGATTACTCCACTGCGGTTTACTGTAAACTTGACTCCCACTCCCAACACAAGCTGCTTGTAGCATTCAACGATGCAATCAGGTACGTTTATGGACTGCGTCGGTATGACCATATATCACAGTATCATACTCTGGTACTTGGTTGCACTTTTCAGCAGTTTATGGATTTAAGATGTTGCCAATTCATGCACAGTCTTGTTCATAATAAATCTCCAGCATACCTCTTCGAAAAAATTCAATTCTCCCAATCAACCAGAACCCACAATATTGTTATGCCCTCGTTTAATTACTTAAACTCTTCGCGCCTCTTCTTCATCCATGCTGTCAGACTTTGGAACTCACTTCCCCCCACGATAAAACAAATAATAAGCGGTTACAAATTCAAAACCACGGTATTACAATATTTGTAAATTTTTTTTTCAACAACAACTATTTTTCTCAATACTTTCTTCTTCTATCTATTCTGTCTATAATATATATATATATATAGATATTACATATATTATTGTTTATTTATTTTTTTTTAGTTTGTATAAATTGTATTCACTATTATTGCCATATTAAGTCTACCAAAAACATGTACTATAAAAGACTACGTCTTATTTGTACTTTCCTTTATACATAAATAAATTGAAATTGAATTGAATATATAAAGAAGAGCAGTTTTCTTTATTGTGATATTTAATTCAGAGGAGTTAGTCACCCTAGACAGGTAGATATTATATCCTATACAATTATATACATACATGTTGACTGTTAGTATTGTCTGCCTCATTAATATATAATACGATTGCGAATGAACGCCTCAGCTTTCTTTGTTGTATGGCTGTTTAAATTTGCTGTTATATACATTGCAGTTAAATTTAAATTAAATATTTTTAATTATTGTGTTCAATCTCAATCACATGGTAAGATGTAATATATTATCTATGAACCTATACATTTTCAAAATACCAAACAAATAATGACGCAAAAAAAGTTAAAAAAATTCGACTCTTATTGGAAACAGATTTAACAATAAAGTTTTTCAAAATAATTACAAATAACATGCGGTGATTTAATGTGATATTATTTATTTGTTTTATGTTCATTGTGCATACCTCGACCTCCTATATTATTTAATTTTTGTTTAAAAATCCATTTTACAATAAAATTCTCGAAAACTTGTTTTACTTAATAGTTACTTACAAACTAAGCTTTGACATCATACAAATTTATAGTTCCATAAATGTCTTAAGCACATACACTCAGTGCCTCTCCCCCAGCCCATATCATTTTTTAAGACCCATTTGAATTATTTAAGTTCAACAAATTAGCTCCGGGATCTTATAATCTTATACCTACATATGTAGGTATATGTGGGATATTCGCAAAAGAATTAATGCTATCTAAAAGGTCAGTAAAATAATTGTTCAAAAAAGTTAGACTACTTTCATAAATTAAATTGTTCAGTTATAGTAAATTTTTAATCAATGTTTAAAGTTTTCCAAGTTCATTAGATATTTTTATAACACCTCGCATTTGTGGGATATTCGCCATCAAATCATAATAAAAGTTCAACTATAGTAACAATCAGTATAATAACCAAAAAAATGTATACCTACCATCTGAGTGCTGAACCAAATCCACATAAAGAGGTGCAAACAACGACGACGTTGATACAAATATTTAAAATCATTAAACAAAATATATATGCACATGAAACTAGATGAACTTTTATGAGTATTGATAATAACCTTTCAGAAAGTAAATATGTTTTATTCGAATATCCCACAAATGAGGTGCTAATAACCTCTATGACCTTGAAACAAAATTTAAAATTCATTAAGGTAGGTTACTGACTAACTGTAAATTAATTAAATATTTTTGAAAATCAATAAAAACCTATCTGATGTTATATTTTTTTTTTTTAATATCCCATAAATGAGGTGTTAAAAACTCCAGACCTTGAAACAAAAATTAAAATCCATTAAAAAAAATCTATAACTGACCAATTTCTGAAACTACTGAAGACCTTTTATGAGGATTAAGTTATGTTTTAGTTATTGTATTTTTTCCGAATATCTCAAACTGTGCTAAAAATCTGAAAAATGTAACCCATTGACTAAAAATTTTGTATGACTGATCAATTTCTAGAAGAATATAGTTAACGTTTTTTTGACCAATACCTAAGTGACCTCTGTTTTACATTTTTTACGAATATCCCACATATACGTGTATGTTCATATGGATGCTTAGATCCCGGAAGCTAACATAATGGCTTATATGACACTTTTCACGCTGAAAAAAGAACGTAAGTGGTACAGTTCATATCGGCAAACTAAATGCAAACCAAATTTGTAAAAAATAGTTGCCACGTTGTTCAAATTTAGTTTCAAGCTTCTCAAATAACCTCCTATCGATCTATGTGGGTCTTTTAAGAAGCCTATAGGTAAGTCATATAGATTTTCAAATTTTAATCAAATAAACATTTATGGAACTATTAAATCTCTTTGTCAATATTAAAAAAATAAATACTTGAGGGTAATTTATTTTCGATGGTTAACTCTTAAAAGCGCACAAGAATGAAGCTATAGACTCTAATACCCTTTTGTTCTACTTTTTTTTTTTCTTTAATTAAAGTTTCAAAAGATTAAGTTTAAACTTAAAAGTTTGGTATAGGTATACCAAAACCATATCCTATCTAACCCTCCAGTCCAACAAAACAATATGTCTACTTTTGTTTTATTTCAGCTGCAAAATAGCAAAGTTGTGGTATAGGCTTTAGATTTCTACACACATATGCGGTCCTCAAGCCATTCTATAGTTTGTTTGCCAACCTCTATATAGCATCGAGGCATGCATGTCGTTGAACTGAGTTTCCGGAGGTTAAAGTTTATTTTTTTTTCTGTTTCGTTTTCATTTCGTTAAAGGACAACAAAATACATATATATACCTATCCTGCTTGCGTTTACGAGTGAATATAAATATATTATATATATATATAGACATTGTACCGTTGTTGGTTCCTGCACTTTTTCGATAAGAGTTGACCTCTTCTGGTTTGTTGCAATTTCCGATGTACTCGTAGATTTTGGACAACATGCATGCAAAGCCAGAGGACACTCACTGCACAAGTATATACTGTATAGAAAAGGAAAACAAACTGTATAAGAACATATTTGAGTTTGAAATGTAAAAAATAGTTTTTCATTGGACTTGGACTTTAACGTTTATTTTTCCCCCAACTGTGGCACCGCAATTAGTTCAGCAAGGATTTCGCATATAAAATTTTGGAGGGTTATTGTGGAAGGGGATGGCGGAGCAGGGGGTGTATAAAATAAGAAACGACCTTATCTAGACGATCAATAAAATGAATGCACAAGTCCAAGGATAGATTGCATTTCATTTCGTATACGTACCGATGTACCTACCTCTACTAGCTTTTAAAATGAAAACGTTAGGTAAATAAATGACGATTCCGAGAAGCCAGAGAGTGATATGTATTAATAGTATTTGCTTAAAGAGACGGTATAAGGCCACGAGCAAATAAAATGTCGCATTTACAATTCTTTAGATGGCAAAAATGGAAGCCGGATATTTGTGCATAAATCATTGAGGTTGCGGTCATGACTGCGACAAGTATAGTTTATAATATGGGTTGAGTTTGGTAATGAATTTAATGCAAGGTAAGTTAAGTTGAAGGATAATGTGGGGAAAAATTAAAAAGGATGTTTTTTTTTTTTAAGTATTTGTGAAGAATCAAATAGTTAAGTGAATATAAAACTTTAAGAACTCAGTCCAATTGTACTGAGATATTAACTCGGATCGGAGGTCGCAGTGATCCTTGGGTGCCCAATAGAGCAGGACTAGCACATTTGCACATAAACGGCGATGAATCGTTACTATCCTTCTTTCAATCCTGTAACTTCATTAAAAATCATTCAAGTGCATACGCAAAGCCTCGTTGTGAGCTTATAAATTTATTTTATATGTACATATGTAGGTACCTATTTCTTCCAGATCTTCTCGAAAATCCACACAAAATTTTCATTTTATTACAAAGCAAAAACTTTTAAGACCGCCAAAATTTGTTTGAACATTAATTTCTGAAATATTAAGAGAAAGTTTAGAAAACATAAGGTCTATCTTTTTCCTTAACAAGCTTTGTTTTTTTTACTTCACAAAATTCTTCCTGGAAATTCATTTCAAGCGCAAAAGTCAAGAAAGTCCTTTTCATTATTTATCTTTTATTCTTGATTAATATATAACTATGTATATGTATATCAAAGACATCGTAGCTTATAAATCTGTCAACAGTTATTATTTCCAGGATTGATTTCCTGCAAATTTTCCCCCAGAAATCATTAAACTTCCTCAATTTAAAAAAAATGACAAAAAAGTGACCCTAAATGATTGGTCAAAAAAAAAAAAAAATTCAAATATTAAATTATCCAAAAGTGCCCACTTATATTTAATATCCGTTTCCTTTTATTTATTTATTTTTCTTTATAAGTTTTTTTTTTTTTATCGTTTGAAATAGCTCCTCCAAAATGTGCCTGCAAAATAATAAAATAAAAATAAAAATGTTATTCTCCCTGCCAAATGAAAACAACAAAGTAATGAAAAGAAAAAATGATACAAAACTTCCGCTGATGAATTGATGAATGGCATGTTACATCTTGTTACTGTCGAAATGATGTTTACCTTTCTGAGAGTTGGTCTTATACTGATGATGGAGAACCCATCCTCCCCAAAACCCTAAATAATGTTCCATTCAAAAGCAATTAATCACGACCTGACAATAATGAGAATATGTTTTTTTTTTTTTTCATCTTCTTTTCTTATTCTGTTTGCATTTGCACTTCGAATGGATGTCAGTGTGACCAGCTCATTGTGGTTTGGAAGTTAAATACCTAATTTATTTTATAGAGTTTAGTCTATGATATTGCATAAGATTTATTGGGCAGCATGGTACAAAAACGTAGAAGTTAAATATGAAATAGAACAGAATTGGACACAAATTTACAAAAAAGCCGAGAAAAGTAATTTGTTTTCTTAAGGATCACCGAAGCAAATTCAACTCCAAAGAAATCTGATTTTTATGATTTTCGAAAGCCGTCTGACATTCCATAATTCCTCATATCAGAGCCGTTTGAAAAAGTTCGGTTAAAACTATTCTCAGAAACTGCTTGATGTACCTATTCCTGGTCTGCTCAATTTTTTTCTCTGAATGAAAAAATAAAATAAACAAATATGTACATAAATACGTGTAGAACCAGGGCTTAGTGACTTATAAATGTCAACTGTTCCTGTGTGTGTATATTATTGGTAGAAATGGGGGGGACCTATAATTTTCTGCCGAATCCAAACGGCTATAAAGTGAGAAGCATTTTTTCATGACAAGAGTTACTCTTGGAGGTTATGTCAATTCCTTGCACGTGAAAAACGTTTTTTTTTTTTTTAGGTTGCATTAGGCTGGGATTCGAACTTAATTTGCTTATAAGTTTTCAAATTAGGAAAATCCCATCACTGCCACCTTCACATGGTTTTAATTTTCCAAGTTTCTTATAACAAGATTTCAACAAGTTGAACTCATCAGATCAACAAGTTAATTGTTCATGCGGCTGGTCACACTTCCCATGTACTATATGGAATTTTCTTTTACATATAGTTTTTCTCTTTTTTTGCCTTTTCCACTCAGTTTGCTCATTCGATAATTGGATTTGGTCTTATAAGTAAAACTCTAAATGAACAGTCGTTCTGACGACCGAAATCAACCGGCTCAGTGTATGTATATAGTGCCAAAAGTTTACAGAATTTCAGCACACCCCACCTGTATAATTAGCACTTTTCTTTAAGGTTCATTGCCTGTGTAGGAAGACGACAACAACAAAAAATACTCTCCATTTCCATTCAATTGGTAATGTCATTTGTGATTAATTGTTCAACTTAGGGAGGCAAAACTCTCCGGATTCGCTTAATGACCCCAAAATTGATCCATATTGTCTAGGAGATTGGAGTCGGACAAGGAAGGCAAATGATGACACCAAAATAATGACTTAACTGACCTTAGACATGGTATGAGTATGAGCTAACATCACTGCTGGGCTGGCCATCAAATTGACTCGGCCTACCTAATGGAGCACACAATTTTGCTGACAAATTGGTCGACAATTTTCGACACTATTTTCTCCCCTTTCATTTCGCTGAACATGGTGACAAATTTCTCCTATGATGTTGGTGGTGATGGGGTAACGAGCGTGTCAACTAAAACAATTCATTATGTGAAAATTAGCCACACACCAATTTGAAACAAGAAGGACAATTTGCATGGCCAAAAAGGTTGCGTGATTTCAAACGATTTATCCGTGAAAAGTTCTTTATTTTTTCTATACCCGCTGCCGCCGACGCGACCGCCACCGCCCCAGCTTGTCATTTCATTCGGAAAACATCGCAAACAAGACACACCATCATACCAAGTCTTAACAGCGATTTCGTGTTTATCAGATGCGCGGTTTTGAAATTGCTTTGACACACTTATCGTGACTTATCTGCAGAAAGCGTTTTTGTTAAATGATAGATGAAGTTTTTGTGTTGTTTTTTTTTTTTTTTTTTACCCCGTGATTTATGCAAATTAATTTGCCGGGGATATCTCTCTATGGTGTCTTGCTGTGTGTGTCTAAAGACAATGAAATTCAATTTTCCTCAAAAAAAAAAAAAAAAAAAAACTAAGCCATAGAACATAAATTTATTTCAAGCCCCCTCCGGGTTGACATTTAGCTAATGTCTTCCTATGCCTATATTCCGAAGATAGTTCAAAATTTAGCCCCTAAATCGACAAAAATAATTCATTTGCTCAAAGTTTCACTTAACCCATATTACATAAATGTTTGTATATCACTGCGCTGCTGCCGCTGCTGGTGCGGTGAACTGGAGAAAAGAAAAGTTTTTTTTTGTCAAATACCAGCATTTAAACGTTAAACGTTTTATACCCAAATTGCGTGAGCATTAAAAAGCTAAAGAAAATGTATGTATATGAAAAAAAAACTATATAAACAAAAAAAAAACATTTTTATTGTCTTTGAGGAAATTTATGGAGCTGAAGTTTTTTTTTTATATTTTTTTTATGGGAAGTTTCCTTTTTTTTAAGATTTACTTTGTGTTGGTCGATAGTTTAAAAGCTTATACCTACACAGAGTTATGTTTAGTTGATTTTATGGAGTGTGTACTCTCTGTTATATTTTTGAAAGGGAAGGGGGAGGCTATGACAAGGCACAAACTACGATGATTGATAATGATTCAAGCTGGGGATATAAATGTCGTTTCTGATGATGAATTTTTGTTTCTTAACCGAACCGTAAATTGTTAACACGGGTTGGGCTTTCAGTTTTTGACAGAAACATAGACGAACATAACCGTGTTGATAAGGGTAAACATCACATTAAGGAAAAAGTGAAATCATGAATGACGAATTTATATATGTATTATGTAAGCTTGTGGGAGAATACTTTGAGACACTTTCTCAGGTTGCGTGCTAAAAGATTTCTATTTTTTTTTTTTTTAATTTGGAGAAGAGTTAATTGAAAAACTTAAATTTTTTAGATCAAACAACTAACTTGTGATTGCACGTTCTCGTTCTGTAGTTCCAACTAAGAATAAGACTCATATTTCAGTGCTGAGTTAAATCTGCAATCCTGAAAATACCTTAATTAAATAATTAAATCCGAGTTAACTTTAACTTTAAGATGTCAAATCTATATATCGAAATCGAAGTGCGGTATTATGAAAATCACTCTTCCCATATACCTTAGTGCCTCGATTTTACTAGATTCTAACTTGACAAACACAATGAAAATATTTTATTTTAGAATCAACATAAAATTTGTTGGTTTAATTCGGAGTTAAAACACGATATAAATTTAGTGAGAAGCATTTTTTGAAAACGCCAATAGCTCCAATCATCGTTGAAATCGTATCGTAAACATTTATTTCGATTGAGTTTGGCATTTTATCGCTTAACACTTAAAGAACAGTTTGACTCAATTTTTTTTTTCAAATGTCACTCGGAAAGCTGTAAAATTGCATTTTAACGCAAAACACTCAACTTTCGCTTTTCTGGGCAAAAAATAAAATGTTAATATTTGCAATTTTTTAAAATTTAAAATTATTGACATTTTGTAAATTGACAGAATTATTCAGAAAATTTCATAAAATCGACGAATTCAATTATTAACATTGACTTAATATATTAACGCCGTCGTGTGATAGTCAACGCAAATACTAGACTATCAACGCTGCAACATATGTACATATATTACAAGCTGACCTATTATGGAACAACATTAACCGACTGAGTATATTATTAGTTTGATTTTCAATGTCTTATGCGTTAAATTGTTGAACTTTAACTTCAACCTTACATTTTTCTACAAAACAATTGCGTTGACCGAGTTTGCTCACTCATTCTCAACTTGAGATAATTATCCCGGAACTAAAAAGTTTTTAACCGCACTTGACGAATAGGCATAAAGGCAATAGAATGCATCAACGCACTGAAGTTTAGACCGACAACGGAATGACTATAACATTTAAGTCTTCCGGTAATGCAATTTAACGGAAATAAATTGTCCTATTATACCTATTACCTTTGACCGGCCGCCCCATAAATGGGCTTGAATAAATTTCCCCCCATGAATAATATATCGTGAAAATATTTGAAAATAATTTTTTAGTCAACCTTAAAGTAAAATTGATCATAAAATAAAAAAAAATAATAATATTCTGATCTAAGAAACAAATTAAACAAACAAAAATAGTCGAAAACATTCCTATAAAAATAAGGACTATTGTAAAAAAAATTCAAGTGAATCAGTTAAATACTTTCTGAGAATACGCGTGACAAACTTCAATAGTTATGAAGAAGTTATTGAAACAAGCTGGCCGCTAGGCTTGTAAAAATTACACGCTTTCTATGTACCTAATTTCTATCGACTAGGCTTTCTATGTAGCTATCCAACAATGTTCAAATAGGTAATGTGGGTTTGAGTACCACTCTAAGCTGAATTCTTTTTTATAAACATTTCCCAAGTGTGAGATTTCATGACATAATATATAACCTTATATCTCAGTCATCTGTGCTGACAAAAATTCTATCCTTCTCTTCTATTCCTTTTAACTATAGTAACGTCTAATTTAAGTTGCATATAAAAAAGACCTTAGGTCTTTTAGGCATAAATCTAAAACTATTATTATTATCTACTACATAGTGACTAAAAATAACTGAAATGGCAATTTTTTTTACAATATTATTGAACTTAAATCAAGATTTTAATTTCCTTTCTCTTCTGAAAAGTTAAAAAAAAAATATAATAATAATTTTTGTTTTCTTTTTTTTTACTTGCAGTGCTGGGATGAATGTGCGAAAGTTCCAAAGATCAATAAATCGATTCGTGAGACTTGGTCTCTACGGACAACATTTATGCTGCAACAAGATTCACTGGTACTCGTAGATGTCGCATGGGATCCACTTAGTACGGGCAATCAATGCTTGGTGACATGGGAAGTATCGGGTGGCGGCCTGATGGGTAATCTCCTCACCGAATCTTTCAATGTGCAACTTTCCCTGTGGCCCGACACAAAATATCGTGTTCAAGTAACATGCAAAAATAAGGTAAGTTATTTTCAAATATTTCGTATATATAAACCTATGCTTCCCATAAACAGTACGACGATTGACAGTATTTTGACAGTCTAGCTAATTGTTTGTGCAAAATTTTAAAACAAACGCCCTCCGGGCGGTGGCATTACTTGGCAAGTTAATTTAAACTTCACGTTTACAATCAATTTCCCACGAACAATGAGCAAACATAACCTTCCAAGAGTAAGAGAGTTCTGTTTGTTTTGTTCGTTTGCTTGGGTGGCACGGCTGCTGCTGTTGGTGGACTGGTGGCGCGCCAGGTTAAAAACAGTGGACTGGGATGGCAACTCTTTTGTCTGTCCCGGGTTTGGGACACAATGAAAAAACGGTCGGAGTAATATTTCATTTTGTTGCCTCAGTGAGCTGCCATTTGTTGTTTATGATGATTATGAGAGAGCGCGAGCCAAACCACAGTAAACCAGATGCCGTTTTACTGTGAAGCTGATGATGATAATAATAATTATGATAATGATTATGATTATGATTGCGGTTGGCTTATAGAAGAAAGTCAAAGTGTATTAACCCTCAACAATATAATATTATGGTGGAATAACAAAACCACAAAAAAAGTGTGTATAGTTGTCCGCAAGCAACGCAATTACATGCGAGCAGAGAAGCCATTGTTGTTAATGAATTGTCGATCTCGATTATGTGTAATAACGCTGCGATCAATAATTAAGGAAAGTTAAGTTCAATATGCCTTGAACTTGCGATGGCATCAAGCGAAAGGAAAAAACTGCTTTAACGATTGAATACCTAGATATAAATTCAACAAGAAAGTATATAGTGGAATACTAAATATACCTACCTAGATTGATGGTGCAGCCATCATCCCATCAATATTTTTTTTAATGATTGATAAGTTTTAATTTCTTGATAGAAACTTATAACCGCATATGCGGGTTTATTTGGTTTTTTTTTTTTTTTTTTTTTTAAAGCACAAAAGCCTCTATTGTTTGATCGGATAACTGAAACAAGATCATTTTTTTTTTATTCTATGAAAGGAATTTCAGTCAGTGGTGTGGCAATTTATCGGTTGAATGATGTGAAGTGGTATTGCGTGTCGATGTTGCCGATGAGTTTAATAATTTAAGCGCCTTGAATATAACAAAACAATTCATGTCATTGTTTGGTTTTTGGTTTAATTTCAAAAAGTAATTCGGTAATTTTAGATTTTGATTTCTGGGTCATGATGTTGAATGAACGCCAACAAGCTTGTTCAGCAGAAGGTTTTGGAAGATACCTATATTTAATGAAAATGATTGACATTTTACTGTGTAATTTGGGTGAACAAGGTCAGTTGTTTTATTGCCTTACGATTAAGCTTTTCAAAACATCAAAGATTTTTAAATAAAATATCGGTCAAATTGCACCTTTTGGAATTCATTCACAGACGAAGGCTTTTTTGAAGTTTTCAGATAAAATGGGGCCCTCTGGAGTTCATTCACAGACGAAGGCTTATTTGAAGTTTTCAGATACCTATATACCTAGGTACTCTTTCGAGTGTTTTGTAAAACAAGTTAAGCTAAGCCAAGCCAAAAAAAAAATAAAAATACAAATAAAAAGGGCTCTAAACGTTTTCCTTGTAGAATGCCGGAAAAGATTTAATTTTGTAGACCAGAACCTAGTGTAGGTAATGAAACCCTTTTTATGTATAATGCATCAAATCTTTTTAAACTGTAAACAAGGAGAGCCTAAAATAAATAGAGATAAAATCTTTTTACTACATCTACATTTTCCAGAATATATTAATTTTAATTTAATTTTTTTGTTTCAGCTTTCTGGTGCCATGAGCAGATCTCTGCCCCTCACAATTGACACTTCTGAAGCAACAACACTTGCCACCAATCATGATCGTCATCTACAACCAATTCCAAAAACATCACTTATGATCACTTCAACAACAGTTCAACCATCGAATGCAATCCAAGAAACAGTTCCTTCCTCAAACAGCAACAGCATCAGCGCCGGTGTTCCCTTTGACGATCAATCTAGCGAATCGATCAATCAACACACAAACTTCATCTTCAACTGGCACCAAAAGAATAGTGATATTTCTAAAATCGAACCCCTGTCTAAACCTGATCTCAATATCCTCAGAATTACATCAATCTCTGAAATGCAAAATCCCCTACTCTTCGATGTGATTATTGGTTGCATAATTTTAATTATTATCCTTTTCGGATATATGCTAGTCCTGCGCAACCAACGAACTTCCAGTGATAAGGCAGCTCTTATCGAAGGCGATTCACATTCCTATCCTGGTGTATCAATGCCAGTTGCAATTGCAGTTCAAAGGAATTCAGCATTACCATCGTCGTCTAAATATTCATTATCATCGTCATCATCAATAGCACCACCACAGCTCTGTAAGAATCCAGGAATTTGCTCGAGGAATGCTCTTAAAGTGTAAGCATATCCTTAAAAATAATATGTTAAGCTAAATATAGCTGCTTCTCCTCAAAACTAAAACTACTAAACTATAAAATTAAAAAAAAAACTCATAAACTAAAAAAGAAAAAAACAAAATCATACAATAAACTAACTAAACAAAAAAATCAACCTATATGCTACTACGAACGAAAAACCGATAGAAATAGGGCGAGATTGGAAGGATTTAAATATACTTTTAATCGAGCAAGTAAGAGAGAGAGGGAAACATAAACTTTTGAGTGATGCTTAGATTTATAAAAAAAAATCATATAATAAAATATATGTTTTTATTAAACAAAAAAAAAATGTAATAAGCTTAAGCGACAGAGTTTTTGTTGTTAACATGACTGAAATTTCTTAAAGTGGCAACAATGAAATTGGCCGGATAAAAATTATCGTTCCGCTTTTGAAAACTTTAAACTTTGTTAAAACACTAATTTGAAAAAAATATTCAAACGTATAACTACCTATTTGGTTTTAAGTGATATTTTGAGTTTCGCTCATTGAATGAAATCGATACAAATGATATAAAATGGTTTTGAGTGAAATTTAAATCTTTTAAAACTTACTCAAAAACAAAAAACATACAAATACATATAGTAAGGTTTTTTCATAGTTTTCACTCAAATCAAAAAATTAACGCAATAATTAAAATTGGTATATGATTGATTTTGGAGTGAGATCTTTAAGTAAAATAATTGAAATAAAATAATGAAATAATAATGTTTATTTGATTTTCTTAAATTGATTTAAAACTTTAAAAACTCACTAAAGAACATTATCAAGTGGAAACTGGACTAATTTTTTTTGAGTTTCTTAAATTGAAAACTCTAAAACTAAAAAATCACTCAAAACGAAATAACTATATGAAAATATAATGTAATAAAATTTTTGTAATAGTTTTCACTCAAATAAAACTTGTTATTCATTCTAAGATCAATAATTTAAACTGAAATGTTTGAGTTTGGAATGAAATCTGAAAATTAGATAAAACGATAAAAAAAAAACAAAAATATAATTTTTTTAGCCAATCCTTTGCTGAATTTATCCTGAGTCCGAAAAATAGCATTATCTTCTAAGTTTGGCTTTCGCTACAATTTGGAAGAAGGGTTTTTTAAAATAAAAATAATCATTTCAAAATTCTGATAAGAAATTTCTTAATCTATTTTTAAAACCTTTGATAAGGTTTCTGAAATATTAATTTGTAAAACCTCCGTTTACAAAATGGGGACTAAAGCAAAGCCTTATAAACTGTGTGGCAGTCCAGCAGTTCGGGAGACCCAAAACTCAAAACAATTAATAAACTGTCGTTTGAGCTTAAAACAAAAAATTGCAATGTGAACGAGTGAGATTATGTGTATGGCAAAGTTGAGTGTTTTTATTTTTATTTTTTTTTTTTTGAGTGAGCTAGATTGTTTATTTTTTTGTGTATGGAATGAGTGAATTCAAAACGACTGAGTGTTTTATTTTTTTTTGTTTCCTCTGAATGACTGAGTATAAAATTAAAATTTTTAATTCCATCTGTAGATAGCCTGATGATATTAATCGCAAAACAAAATTCGTAAATTTACTTCCATAAATGCAAAATATAATTGCAAGAAACAGAAATACATATGTATTTGAAAAAAAATAAAATAATATAAAAAAAAATAAATTGTAAAATATAATTTTTTGTGGAAGAAACTATCATGTGACTTGAAGGTATAGCATAATATAATATAATAACCCTTATTAGACGATTAACATCATAAATTAATTTCTTAAAACGAATACGAAGAAAAATAATAATTTCATAATTAATGACTCGTCAAAAATTAAGAAAACACACATTTAAATTAATGTGCTTATTGTTTTCGAATGAACATTAAATTGTGGCTTAGTATAAACTGAAAAGAGGAAAACTTTTTAATTGCGGTAGGTATGTTGTTAACATGCTCTTATTGGTCTTAGCGTGACCTCTCTATAAATGTTCAAGCTCATGTTGATGGTTATGATGGTAAAAGGAAGCATTAAATCATGGTATGTGTCTTTTAAGCAAAAAGGTAACTTTTGTTTTGGGTAAAACAATTTGTCCATTGTTTTAATATAGCGAGAAATGGAAAGAACACCGGATGTAATTTGTATGGCTTCAAGACAGCCTCGTGTTTATTTTATTTTGTCATAAGATAAGAAGATTTTTAGATCAAAAATGCTAAGTCAACTTTGAATTTAAAAATTTTAGACATTCATCAAAACTTTGAAAATTTAAGAGGCACGTGTCGAGAAATGTTCTTTGTTTAAAAACTTCTTCAGTCCTGGTTTTTCTTGCAACCAAATTGATTGTCTTACAAAAGTCTACAAATTTTCAGTCAAAGGATAAATGGGTTTGCAAAAATTAATTTCGTTGGGAGATTAATAATAAAGCCTTAACACAAAATTCTTAAGGTGGTTTTTTCAGTTTTTCTCGCAGTAAATCCTTGAGGATTTGTCTATTTAATCGAATCCCAGATTCAAGCCCGTTAGTGTTTTGAATATTTTTGGTACAGCTATCGTATAGAATTTCTTGAATCGTGAATTATATTCTTAAGCATACGCAGAGAGATGATTCAAACTGTTTTTTGGAACACCTGGAATTGTGTACGTTTTTTGGTTTTCTTTAAGTCGGTATTTTTTCGAATAATACAAAACTTAATTTCAAAAACCCTATCGAGGCCCAGAGCATAAATCAATCAATTTATTTCCGGATAAGCAATTCCAAAAAAAATATTCATTCTTCTCCCATGAAAGTTTCATCCACATTATAATATATAATTTTATCAAAAAAAAGCATAAAATCTAAAATCAAAACAAAAATACAATTTGAAATCAAAATGTTAATATTTAAATATTTTCTAATTTCCAACTAGTCCAAAACCTTTTTCGGGTTGTAAGATAAATTTAAAAAAAAGAAAAGAAAAATCAAAACATTACATTAATTTTATGTCCCAAAAAAAGTTTTCCCATTTAAAAATAAATATTAACTAAAAAAAATAATAAAATTCTTTTTTATACAAAAAAATAAAAAACAAAAAATGTGTGCTCAATTATAGATTTTCCAATTCCTTACAAATAACCCTACAAATCCTTATTCCCCTTAAAAATAATTTAGTAATGAAATTATTAATCAAAATTTAAAAAAAAATATTGGTGTTTAAATTTAAATATAAAAAAAAAACAACTATAAATGCTTCTTGTTTTATACCTGATTGTGAATAAAAAAAAATAAATCGTAAAATGTCCCCATATATCGATGTTTTTTGTAAATATATTAAAGTTGCAAAGAAAAAAAAATCTAAACAAAATAAGAAACAAAAACGAGCACGATCATATTCCTTAAAAAAAATTATATAAAAATCAAACATTTCTCTATAGAGAAATGTTTATGAGTGAATCAATTTTTATTTCAACAAAATTAGACAAAAAAAATTAAAAGAATAAATTTAAATTTGTTATTGAATTTTAATAATGTTTTTTCTTTTTGTAATTTTTATTTTATAATTAAAAGAAAAAAAACTGTTTGGCTAACTTTAAGAATTTTAGAATGATTTCAATTGTTTTCCTCCCAAAATAAAAAAATAAAACACAACAAAATAATAAAACCATAAGCCTAAGTCCTACACACAAAATAGCATGTAGAAAATATTAATTTTCCTTCTATTTCCAATAATGTATTTGCAAAGTATCTTAAAAGAATAAAAATTCTTTTTTTTTACATAAGACTATAAACCTAAAATCGGATTAAACACAAAATAAACAAAAGCAATTCTACGAAAAAAAAAATCAAGAGTTATTTCTTTTGGTTTTCTTCTTTTTTTTTTTTTTGAATTATTACAAAGACTGTAAATAATAGTTTTTTATATATAAAAATATAAATAATATCGATTTTATTACCTAGCTACAAAATAAAAGAAAACAAAATCTTTAAATTACTAATTTTATTTATATAAGAAATACATATGGACTAAGATATAAATATATTTAAAGAGTATATATAAAATAAATTGAATAAAAACAAATAAAATAAATATTTCTACGCGTATCCTGCTGGTAAACGTAATAGTTTTATTTTTCTGTTCAGTTTTAAAAAAAATTAATTAATAAAAAATAAATCATAAAATTCTCAGAATATTATTAATTTGTAAATTTATTAATCAATTTATGATATGAATGGGGTTCGAATCAAACAAACCTAAAGAAAGCAAACAATGAACAACCATCAAACTATGTAAAAAGTAATTTTAATTAAAATAAATAAAACTAAAAAAAACTACAAATGAAATTTTAAATGTGTTTTTATTTTTTTTAATGGAGTTTCTTTCTTTAATTGCGATATTGGGCTCGAAAACAACATCAACTGCAGTTTAGGGGGTATAGCTTTGATAAACCTCATCATGCTTTAGCATAAATATAATACTAAGTTCATTTTTATTAAAAACTAGCTGAACCCTGCCACCCTTCGCAACGCCAGTTATTGAACTTTTGTCGAACTACAAAATTTAAACTTTCATAGAAAACTTAACATGAAAACTAAGTGGTTTATTAAAAGCATCTCGATGATAACAGGAATAAACTTTTGAAATTTTAGCGCAATCTGTTTAGTAGTTTTCGAGACTACAAACCTCATAAACAGACTACTATTAACTTTTAAGAAACTAGGATTTTAACAAAGTAGGTAAAGGTAGCTCAGAACCTAATTTGTTTGCAATTTGCTTGTAGATAAATGTAATAGATGAATTTCATTTAAAAAAATACGTCCTAGTACCTAATTCTTTGAAGATAGTATCGTCTGGGTGTTGTCTCTGTTTTCCCAAGAGAACGAGAATTTTCTCGTTTTAAACACAGCCTTAAAAAAATTCTATTTTTGTGGAAACATGGCTCAGGACGCCTCTGAAAAAAAATTTAATCTTGTTAGTATAATTCATAAGTAGGTATTTTGGTGTAACAAAATCGCGCTACTTTGCATTGAAAATAACAAAATTGCGTATTGACAAGGTGATAACCAGGGATGACACTTTGCTGCAATTGCACTATAGATCTACATTAACCATTCGCACTAAGAGAGAAATTAATAATTGTCTTTTATGAATGTAATGTAACAACTTTTTTCCTTAAATATAAACACTGAAAAAATTGTTTGGATACTTTAATACACAAAATTTGAATTTGTTATGCTTTGTCTGTCGTGTGTCACCAAATTAACAGGCCTATACTACTATGCGTTATAGTCCAGTCCAAGAGCTACCTGTCACTTTGACTAACCCACTCGATACAAAGTTTACCATTTGTTTTCATACTTTATTTAGGACTAGTCAAGTAAATTAGTCAAAGTGCGGTAGGGTTGCCATCCAGATTTTTTGTAAACTAAAATTATACTTCTACAAGATTGACTTTTGAATATGTTAATTTGTGCATTCTTATTCCTGAAATAAAAAAACACATCCGACGGAATCGACGGGTGCAAGAGCTTGCCAGACGAGCTTAAAACTTTTGTAGTACCTATCTATAAGAAATGGCATTATTTATAACTTGAGTAAAATGTTAGCTATAAGGCTTAAACGTCATGTTAATATTTACTTTTTTAATATGCGACAAATGAAGTTAGAAAACTACGATCTGACAGTTTCCGCTAATCCAGGGTTGCCACACAGTTTTTTTTTATTAGAGAATCTGTTCTCGATTCCATCATATATAGATGTTCTATTTAACTGCCTGAACACAGCTGCAGCTGCTGGAGACGTTGCTGCAAGGTTTCACCAATTTTTAAGTTTTCACGTGCAGCACTTTTGACGTTTCAATTTGTATGAAGAAATAAAGAGCCGGAAAAAAAATATTGAAGCTTTTTGTGGTTATTTGTTTCGCAAAAAAAATTGTTAAAGTAATGAGACTGTGATTGTTTTTTTCTTTAAAATATACAAAATTCTGTACAGCTGCTTTGTGGCATGACGCGTTTTTACAGCTGTTGAATCTCTAGCTCCAGTTCCAGTTGCAGAATTCTATCGTAAAAGCTTAATTTTTCATGTAAATGCGTCACATTTCCTTAAACTTTGGTGGATCGGTGGTGTTCTTGCTGACTTTGACGGAGTAGTAAGATTTCTCCATAGTCATTATGTACAAATTTACGAAGTATGATATAAGACATGGCTTTGAATAATTCGCTTTTTTTCACGACTTTAAAAGCAATAAAGAGGTATAGTTTGTATCAATCTGGAAATTTTTGGGTTTTTGCCTTAATGGAATTGGTCTGAGTGGTCGACACGACACGTTGCGACGCAAGTTTGTTTTAATATTTTGTATTCCAGAAGCTTGTAATTTGTATGCATAGAGACAGAAAATGTGTCCGTTACGATAAAAAGCGGAACTCGGAAACCACCACAAGTCCAGAAAACATCGACAGAGTTCGACCAATTCCCATTTAACAATGTCCTATCGGAAACAAGCGGTCTTTGAATTCAGAGACGTTCCGCATTCATTGGATCGTGTGCAAATATTTTCATATACTTATGTTCCCTGTGTCTTAACAAAATGTAGTCTTCCAAGTAGTCCTCTTGAAGCCAGACATTTGGCTATCGATAACATACTCAATACGGTTCCGTATTGGCCCCAAGAAATAAGACCCCAAAGGAAAGATTAAATAGGAACCCATCAACTAGTAACAGAAAAGCTGACAAAAATAGCACATTTTTATGATATTCTAATCCGCATCAAAATCATCCAGATTCCGGTCACAATCATCCGAAGAATGCATTAAAACATCGAATAAAGGCTTTGGCAACTATATAAATACAACTTTTGTCAAAAGGACAAAATGTTTTGTACTTTCGTCCCTAAATTCAAAAATTTAACAGTAGAATTTCGATACTTCGAAAGGAAAATGAATTAAAATCTCTCCGAATGTAAGGATCTCTTCGAGATCTTAGAATAAATGTTAAAAAGCTGATAAAAATGGACAATTCCTATTATTCAAGAAAACAACAAATTCAAGGACACTTTCCTATTAATTGACTTTGGCATATAATATAAAATAAAAATTATTATTCTGTTAAGCTCAGCTATACGACTAATGAAAATTGTTTGTAAAAAACCAAACGTTTCAAAGTTTTGTTTGGAAAATACTGCTATTATTTCTACAATAGCTAGTTACTTTCTGTCATTATATAAGTACAATTTCCTATGTTAAATTCCCAACTGAATCGCATACTTTCACAAGCTTCCGAAGATAAATTCAGCTTATTTGAAGAAAGAATAAAAATAAAAAAATATATCCCAGTTGTAGGTACTTCCGGTAGCTTGCGAATATCCCGGCATTATTAACGGTGCACTTGTCCTCTTATCCGAAAAAGTAATAATAGTTCAGTAACACAAGCAAATTCCATAGAGAGTGACTCTAAATCAACTAAGTGCGCGCATATACACACAAAGTAGCAACAACGGATGCCACATTCATCGCACAGTATTCTTTCATTTTTCCCAGTAGTGCATCCTGCAAAGTGTTAAGCACGATAATAACCCTCGTCCTTCTCATCGCCTGCGTCCCTTTAAAAAAAAAACAGGACGAAAATAGAGGAATAATATCGCACGAAGGTAGCTGCTTCCATATACCTATACGACCGCTGCTGGAGCTGGTAGTGCAAGTGAAATGAGTGACAGGAAGAACTAAATGATGGTAATACCACTAAAGTACAGCTGCCATTTTATGATAGCAATGGAAAAGGAAAAGAGGTCTTTTTTTCATTTCCCACTCTATCTCTCTATCTCCTTCTCACACTGTCACTATCAGTCCCGACTTCTTTCCCAAAAGGATACGCTTCACTAGAAGAATATACATATATAGGTGGGTACCTACAGTTACGAAGCGATTTAAGCTCTACCACGCTGCTCACATTTTGTTCACTCTCTTCCTGTGCACTCGTAAATTTCACGGGCAATTTCCTCCAGGGATGCAAGCATTCACTGCATTTAACCACTATCAAAAGCTATGAAAATGCATCTGTGCATAAGAGGATGCAGGATGCACCTAAAGCATCGCACAGCATAGATATACCCGTATATACCCCTACAATGCCACGTTTTCCACAACCTGCATTTATGTAGTCATTATTGAGAGTAGGTATAGTTTTTTTATATATTTTTTTATTATTTCCCTCGTCCTGTTCTTCTAAATGCTATGAAGGATATGGTAAAATGTATACAAAGGATGCTTGTGATTGGCCTACTCAAGCGAGAAATTAGGATGAAAGCTATCAGTACGTAAATGTATGTATATATAGTCAGTGCCTGTGCTATCAATTAATCACACTCATTACTATTAAGACACTCTTCTTGGACGTGTGTGTCAGCGACAGACAAACTTCCTTTCACCTCTTTCTATTCTCCCACCCACACAATGAAGCAATCACCCTCATTTGTCAGAGCAACTCCGATATGAAAGAAGTGAAATTGGAGCAGTGTGACGTCCTTACAAAATAGGACTCAACACCTTATAGTATGAGACAGCCACTTTAGTCAACAATTCCTAAGTCAGGACGATGACGACGACGACAACTACAAATATACGACAACGGCGAGCGACGGTTTAAACGAAATGTATATAGAGTCTTAAGTTCATTTAATATTGGAAGTGACACAGCCAACATGACACACAGGACAATGATGACAATGACACCGGCAACGACAAAAACGAAGACACCTTGAGAAAGGATAATTTAGGAGTTTTCCTTGTTAAACGAAGCCACCGGAGGACAATGTATTGTCATATTCATCTTCTTCTTCCATATCAGCCGCCTCCTTTTTGTTCCCACCGTCAGAATCATCATGGAGAAGATAGAGACTATATGAGGTGTGGTGTGTGGTGTGTGTACCTGTCCAAAATAATAGGGCATCATCAAGTTTTGTTCCTACCTGCACCAGGAACAACTTCACCACAAAAGGATCCTCTTATATCCTGGTGAGGTGTGCGCTGCAAGTAAAATAAGAGCTCTGCCCGCCCCGAAAAAGCACTAGGAAATTTCTTTTACCAGCTTTTGCTGTCGATAGCAGAGAGAGAGATTCAGAAAGAGTTTACAGGAGCGCTTTATGGAGTTTTATGTTGCAATGTCCATAAGGGCGGTTTCATTAAATTTTATTAAATTAATTTTACGCTTTCGAGTTTTAAGGAATTAAAAAAACTAACATTGGATTGTGTTGATCCTTGAGCACCACATTTCCTAGGAGGGTTATTAGCTTTGGTAAAATCTAATTTTTTATTCGATTTTTATTTGTTCTTTGAGTGAAGGTAGATGGTGTAAGCTCCATGTGTCTCGATTGACTGTTTTTTATACCCAATCCCAGTAAATGTAGTGACTAGTGACCATGCATTTCCTCGCAGAAATTGTTCAACAGTACGAAGATAATATTAGTTAAACCGACACCTGTTGAACATTCGTAAAACCACAAAATTTCGACTTTTTAAAAAACCTTATAATATGCGTACCTATAAGAAAAAGAACTCACACATAAAAAAATGGGTGCGGCAGTGGGCGGATTTTTTTAGAGATTAAAAGTATGTAATTAGAAATCTCATAAATAAGAAAAATGGGCGTGGAAGTAGGCGAATTTGTAAGAAAACTACATCATTATATCTCGTTTTGGCTCAAGAAATTATTGTTATATACATTTTCAGATTTTAAGGACGTTATATAGGTATTTAAAATTAGAAAAGTGGGCATGGAAGTAGGCGGACAAAAGCCACATGTCATTATTAAGTTTTACGCACAGGATGATTTACATATAACATAAAAAAACTGCCTTGAAATTGAAAAAAAAAAATAAAAATATTAAAAAACAACGGCAATACTAACAATATAATCCAAAAGATTATTTTTTAAAGTTCCCTCATATTTAGATCCCTTAGTCAAACTCAACCATCAATCCGACCCTGAGATACACATAGTTGTATATATTCTGGTGTATAAAGATGTCCTACAACAAGGACGATAACACCTTGGCAAATACACAATAGCCGCCTAGAGTTTGTCCTTTCTATATAAAGAGATTCTAAAGTGCTTGCGCCATTGCATTGTTGCCACTTGAATTGTGGGCGGTCATATAGTCGATCGTAAACAATGTTATCTAGTTGCGGCAGGACCAGGGCGGGATGAAAACTTCTAAGCTCTTCCATATCTATATGGTTTCAATCTCACTTAAGAGTCACTTCATCCGGAAAACCTTTTGGCAGCATGGAATATACTCGTGCTGTACTTTATATGTATATGTATATATAACGTTGGTAACCTATGTGTACCTATATTTTTGAGAATTTTGGTACTTTAACAAAACCGAAAGAGACGTTCAATGAGACTATATCAGGAGGATATATCAAGGATATTGGTTTCCTGTTAACAAAGAGGCTGCTGATGTTGAGGTCAGTTATGACGTGAGTCATCAAACATTACATCCGAACGAAAGAAAAGATTTATTAATTCCAGACGATATTTGACTTTTTGAAGCGTGTGTTTTGCTCAACATGCATATAACAAAAAAAAGCAATGGGTAATGCACGTGCCCCATGCGTGGGTGAAATGCTGATGAAGGCATTGTGCATTTGCACGCTATATTGAAACTCAAAAACTAAACAACACCATCAGCAGCAAGCAGACATTTTTATTGCCAATGCAAGTGCATGACGGTTTTGCTGAATTATGAGGCATTCGAATGAATGTATAATTGAGTTATGGAACGGGAGAGTGTATTGTATGGTTCAGTGAGTGCGGAATTCAGTAGTAAATCATGAACGATTTAAAAAAAGAAACTATGGTAGTTATAATTCCGTTCTACGAGCATTAAGAGCTTTGTATTTATATGTAGTTACCATCGAAACTGATTTTGGATACACACAATCGTAGAATAAAGAGAAGAATTTTTAACCCCAAATAAATTATTTTGAACATATTAATAATTCCAGTATTTGATGAAAGTTTTGGAGAGATAGCTACCTCTCCTCTGAAAAAATACGGAGCATAGGTACCTATGCTCAAAACTCAACTTTTTGGGGGAAGTTCTCTATTTAATATGAATAAAGCATTTTCATAGGTCCCGTTCAACTGTTTTTATATGAAGTACCTGCTCTGAGAACGTGTTCCGCTATATTTATATCACGCAATTTCTTAGGTTTCGAAGCCTTGAACTTTTATCTGAAGATAAATTTAAAAATTGTATTTAATCATTTAATCCACCAGTTTTGTTGATTTTATTCAAAAATTTTACTTACCCGAAATTTCGAGTCGAACTTGCAAGAAAAAATTTTTATAATTTTTGAAAATAATTTGAACTAACGAGGCAGAAGAAATTTTTTGTTTCTAAAGCAATTTCGTGGTTAAATCTCTCTAGTTACCGTGCATCGTATTCTGCAATTATAATTAAAAACTTGGCGTTATGCTCAAATTCATGATTGAAAACGGACTATTCCATGGATAAATGCATTTAGTTTAGGAAGACAAAAATATGTAATATCCACGATAAGTATAGGGGATCGTCAAAAGCCCTGAAAATATTAAGCTAGTTCCTTCTATCATTGAACAATTTCCCAGTCACTCTGCTTGGTAAGTGTTCTTGAAATTGACAAGACCTTTCATTGATCGGATGGTGTGTGAACATATGCCCTCCTATTACAATAGTCACAGCCCAAACACCGAGAATGGGCATTGACTTTTTGGCCGCATCATTTCGAACGCATCATAGCTCTCAGAAGCGATGCCATAAGTGACCTACACTATTTTCTGATCCCGTGTGATTTTTTTCCTTTGAGGTTACAAGCCATTATTTCTTAAAATTGTAGAGAACCCTTGAAACTCTAACAGATAACATCCGGACCGAAATCACCTGACTTCCAGTCACATATTCGAAGAAGTTCGAAAAAAAACACGTAAGTAAACTAATATTCTCAATATTGCACAATATGAACAAATCAAAATTTTTCATTAGATCGTAAGACAAAGTTTCTTCATTTCAATTTAAAACCAATGAGTCTTCCGCGCTCCCTCTCTATATGATCAAATTTGTAGAGAATATAATACAGCAGCTTTAATTTGTGACTACGGCTGGGTGTAATACTTCAATATGAGTACAATAAAACATTATTAATCTGACCAGATATCCTTCTAGCAAAACAAAACTGTCTTCATCATCATATAGAAGTATGTACATAGGTACTTATCTATCTATCTCCTGTATTCTCAAACCCATAAACATTTATTTGGCTCTTTAAACTCCCTTGGGTATAACAAACAAATCTGCAACTAAGTAACATTGCATAAAAAAGTCTCATTTCATCGTTTACAATTTACAACATTTTTAATGATGATGCTCTCATATAACATTCCACATACATTATTTATGAATCTTGAATAAACGAAAAAATTCAAATCGGTGATAAAACAAAACTAGCAGCCATTTATTAGGGAATTGAAAGGATCTACTGTACTAACCATATATACATACATTGCTGCTCAATGCAGCACGGAATTTTAATTAGCGAAAAAAATCTGCAATTTTACATCTTTTTTTTTTCAAGTCGTGAACATAATTTTTTTTATTTTTAGTTTTGTTTTATTTTTTTATTTTTTCAACTCCATATGCCAAAGGATGACGTATCTGTTTGTTCGGAAACTCAATCCAGACGAACATTCTTCATCCAGCAAAACAGCCATACATAAAACGATTAGCATCCGCAACAAAGTTGCTCCAGTGAGCATGTTTGCAAAGCAATCAGTAAAAAAAACTTCTCATTCCCTTTGCATCCGCATATAGTAGCGCCATGCAGCTTCAGAGCCAGAGCTCGCAGCAGTACCCATCACAGGGTCTCTCTCTTGCTGTGTTTTTCTATTGCAAATTTTATAATTACCATCCTCGCTGCCCTGGGAAGGGAAGTAATAAACTTTCTACCCTCAGCCCACCCTCTCTCTGTACCACGAATGTACATAATCAACATTTGCAATAACAAACAAATGAATTAAAAATAAAAAAAAACACACACACAGAAATACAAGTGACTGGCAATCGTAAAAATAAATTTCCAATATGAGTCGTTTTATTGCCAGGCAATAATTCTCGAATGTACACACGTTTCCATATGGCATGGCAACGGACGCGCCACACCGCGCCGCTGGGATCGGGGACACGGATCACGCAATAAAAACAACAACCGAAGCACACGAACCATCAAATCTTTGGTCCCTAACTAACTATGCGATAAGGCTTTGGCCTGGCTATCTTCTTGCTGGCCAGTGCCAGCCAACAGAATGAAATAAAAGAAAGAAATATACCTGCAGAGCTCATAATGGCTTTAATGTTTCTCCGATTGGTTATAATTTAAATGCTACCTCGTACCTTCCGCCACCTGGTTGTTGTTCCCCGCGAAAATCAAACGATCAACCTACGCATGCTCCGCTCTCGCTTCCCGGCCGAAATAAGATTTAATGAATTATTCGCGATCACCTGTCAATATTACCTGCTGTGATCTTAAATACGATTTCTGGAGCGCAGCACAATAATTGTGGATGTGTGTCTCAGGTTTTAGAGTCGAAACATTCATCGCAAACAAACCAGGAGTATGGGTTGTTCAATGTGCATCGTTTTGACCAGAAAAAGCAGATCATCTCCGCTGGCAAGACATTAGGAACGCTTTGATTGGTTCGATATAGCCTGATGGACAAAATTCGCACCGATTTGACGGTATCCAGCCTTAGAGGATGCTGGTGATTCGCACTGCACCGTTTTTCATTTTAGTTTGTTGTAACTTTTTTTTTTTATTTTGAGTTGGATTCCCCTGTGGCTAGAGTCGTCCGTCGACGTTGGTCGTTGCGAAATTGATTTCAGGGTTTAATTTGTTTAGGGTTGTTTGTTTTTCTTGCCACGTCTGCCCTTTTGATGATGGCAATTGCGAATATCTTTTGATTTGGACATTTACTTCTCAGAGTAACTTTCGCTGTATCGGATGACTTAAAAACTTAAAAAAAAGTAAATTGAAATATTCTATTCCGTTTTTGAAAATTTAATTATTTTTTTTTCTGGGGATTTTGTTGAATTTTTCGAAATTAAAGATTTTTTTCGAATTATTTAAAACAGTTACTTTGCGAAATAAGTTTCGAATCGAAATTTTGTTTTTGGGATTTTTTGTATGTCTTTAAATAAAACCTATCATTTTGCAAATGTATTCTCGCTTATCTTATAAGGTTGCAAGTTGACATTTGTTGTTTTGTATGATTTTACTTCGTTGAAATTGCTGATTTGCGTTTTGTTATCTCGTTGTTTTGTTATCAGGTGCGCTGTTTCGATATCTGGTTGCTATACACGATGCGAGAAGCTCTTGCATGTGAAAGGAAAGTGTTCACAATTTAAAACCTAAATAAAACTATGTGAAATAATAAAATGCGAAAAAAAGTAACAGAGATAATAATTTATTAAAAAGTGAGATATAATAATGCGAAGAAATCATATAATAATAGGCGGAGTATAATATTTATAATGCGAATAATGAAATGCGATATAATAATTAATGAATAAATAATATATATTTCGAAAAAATACTTGGATTAGAAATTTTAGAAATAATGAATTTGAGAAGCAATAGCATAGTTACATAAAAACTTGTTAAATAAAAATTGCCAAACATGTAAATAAATGCGAAATTACATGTCTAATTTCAATTCAAGAAATTGCGAAATGACAAAAGAAAAAAATTACTCTAAATGACCTCCAATACATCCTGCGCTTAATTGCGTCATGCGTGCATATGTTGTGTTGTGGAAAGCTCAAGCTATATAATATCATAAACCAACGAAAAGTAGATTCCTATTTTAGGAATTGTCAAAGGCGGTTTTCGGAAACGTCAAATCGGCAGTAAAAATATTAGCGCTAAATTTTAAACGATTTAGTACGATGTTAAAGCATTTTTACTATGACAAAATGGCTTTAACATCGTACTAAATCGTTTAAAATTTTGCGCTATTATCTTTATTATTTGATGCAGATATTGCTATCGTAAAATATGCAATCGTCTTATTTGCAAAAAAAAATTGTTTCGTCAACGACATTAAATTTCGCACTTCGTCCACGCACGTTTGACGTTTAGAAACATGCTCAAATTAATAAAATATGTACATCCTAAAAAAACGATTATTAAAAAAAGCTAATTTCTGAGAAAATGCAATTTCGTTAAAATTCTTAAGTTCCAGGCAAAAGTTTTCAAACGAGGTCACGAGGAAAACTTCGCACATAGGAATGTCATAAAAACTATTTGTGAGTACAAAACAAAAAAAATCGTCAACTGATGTATTGAAAGTTATGAGTATGACTTTAGCCAAACTGAGCTATCGAAAATAATGCCTTTGCATAATTATTAAACGCTTTTAAGCCCATTTTACATATAGAAATAAATAAATGAAATGAAGGTTGAATTTTGCAGTTTGTGTTTAAGAACATTTTACCTTTGCGAAAAATTACATAATGCGTTGAATATATCTCGAAAAGAGCATGGATTTTGACCTTCCATGCTTATTGATTGATTAACTGCGTTTAGGCTTGTATCCACAGCGATCTGGATAGCTTATTGGAATCTCATGTTACACCGCCAATGGCAAAACTGCTATTCCCAAATAATAAATCTCAGGCTTTCCTAAAAATTCTGGTATAGCCTTTACTCATCTATCCTATAAGAATTGTCAACCAGCTGACTTCGGAAACATACATAAGGTCCGTTTCTTTACTCGCCCGCGGCACCCCGCCGCCGTGGTATCCCAAATCTACCCAAAATGTGTTTCTTTACTTTTTTTTGGCACGAAAATACCAGAGGTGTTGATTTTTTTAAATTAATTTCGTTTCTTCTCCAGCAAGAATCTACCCGAACATTGGTATGTTTTTTTACTTTTGGAAAAAGTTTGAGAAAAAGTTTGGGCTCGAGCTTTTTGATGTTGTTGTTGTAATTTTTGCCCAGAAATGGAAAGTAAGGAAACGCGTTTGGGATGTTTCTGATTTGTTTCTAGGTAAACGTCAACAGAAATTATCAGTAGTTTGACAAGCAAGAAAAGGTAGCAAGTAAAATGTTTGGGTAGATTCTTGCTGGAGGGGAAGTGAAATAAATTTAAAAAAGAGTCTAAAGTTCTGACATTTTCGTGCCAAAAAAAGTAAAGAAACACATTTTGGGTAGATTTGGGATACCAGGGAATCCCTCCGTCGAGTAAGAAACAGACCTATAGTGTTCCCCGATCAAATTTGACAGATATTGCTTTACCAACATGGCCACTTCAAATTAAAAAAAAATGTCTTTAGGTATCTTCAATGCGTCTTTTCGGTACAAATTGGATAACTTTAGAACAGGATTTTCTGCACTTTCTTTTTAGATAGAACAATTTAGAACAGAATTATGAAAACTGTCAAAATAAGCAGTTTTACAATGAAAATAGTTTTTTTTTTGAATATCTGCCCTACTCATTTCAGTAATCATTGTAAATATTACAATGAAATAATTTTATTTTTAAGACCTACCTACATATATTTGTAAACTTAAACTAGCATACCTACACTACATGCACCGAAAAATTGTTGTTGTTTTTTACTGACAGCTTAGATAGCAATTTTCTATTCTAACTTATTCTGACTTTTTTCAAAAATCTGTACTATTCTGTTCCAACTTTTTCTTCACTGAAAAAACTTTGATATTAATTTAGAACCAAGTTGAAAATTTTCAAAATTTCCATCTATATATCTGCTACCTGCGTTCTACGTAGGTAGATTAAGTATACATCAAGTACATCAGCATATGGAAAAAAAGAGACAGTTGCAAGTTAAACTAAAAATAACAATTTAGGCTTCTTTTAACTATCCATAATTATATTCAATTTCTTAAACGCCAATTAAATTCAAGAATAAGATTTTTAGAAAAATGTTTAACCAAACAAATCCTATAGCTGCTCAAGCCAATACTCCTAGTGTAGTTCTTCATAAAAATGCCCATTTCTCAATTCAAACACTGATATCCATTTGGCCGGTGCTTCCAATTTTAAATTGGACATAACATTTACTTATCATAAATTGTTGTTTCTGTTGAGGCCATAAACGATGACGACGATCATCGAGTTGCCGCCGCGCTGCAGCAGCAGTGATATTTCCATCTTCCCATTGCACCCCGCCATCCGCATTTTATTTTCCTTAAGGTTTGTCTCACGACGCATAATAACGTAAATATCATGTGTGTGATGCGATTCCCCCGCACCGATATATTCACTCTTTTTCTGTCATACTCATAATAATACTTGGCCATCATTGTGAATTGGATATTGGGATCGGGATCGGGATGAGATCGGAGACACGTGTGTGTGTGTAAAATGTTAATGGACCGAATAAAGTCTCTGGGAGATAATTATACGGCCCAGACTACGCGGGTTGTTATCGTTTTTGTTGTTGTTTGATTTTCTTTTATCGATGTCTTCGCTTGTTCAACCAAAGATAGCAGAATGGGCGGGAAGGCTATTAAAATAACAAAAACAATAACAAGAACAAAAAAAAAAAAGACCGAACAAGTTAATATCGCGGGCAAACAACAAAACTGTGCGGGATAGTCGCGGTGCGGCGGCGGCGGATGGACAAAAGATTACCCTATAGTTGTAGTGAGTGGGACATGGAATCCTTCACTTCGGTACACTCCGGCTGTGGCTATGGCTTCGACTATGGGCAATCACAATTGGAACATGGGTAGTAATCGTTTATTGAATGTCGCTTGAGATAAGATTGCGCGCGACAATCTGCTTCAGCTTGGACCTCGATATATGAAGTTGAAATTTCTTCCGTGGGTTCAGCTTCAGACCAAAATTACAACGACCGAGACGACGACGCATCGCGACAATGTGGTGACACGAAAAACCCGATATCATTGTATCGTCGCGTCCGTGCGTCGTGTCGGTCATCGTTGTCGTCTTGATTGGTGATGTTTTCATTTTCATGCAAATTCTCGTAAAATGAATTAAATTTTATCTCGAAAAGATACTGGTTGCCATGTTATACAGATAGGATCAGCTCGAAACTGCCCCAGAGCTCAACTTCTTAAAGAGCATAGTTGTTGTTGTTTGCAGCTGGCGAGCAGTTCGTTATCAGGACTTTTGCTAATGATAATTTAGAATGTGCCAACTTTTGTCGCGATTAAATTTCATTTGCCAGCTAAATAAAAAATTATTACTGGAGAGCCAGGTATAAGCTGTTATATATTCGGTTCTTCAAATGGGACACAATAAGAGCAACTGAGAAGTTTAAGATCGGTTATAAGAATATCTTTAAATGTTGTAAAAATAATCTCTTATAGATTTAAAAAAAAAATTATAGTTATAATAAAAATTGAAGCTAGGATCAAATAGCCTATGCCACGACTCAGGATAAAACGAAACCTTTCGTTAAAATCGAGAAATTTCAGCTCCTTTTCGGCATCGATTTCATATAACTAAGTGCTAGACGACACTTGTCTCGTTATCATCTCAATCTCGTCGTTTTTCTTGTGTATTTGTAGAAGAACCATGGAACTAAAATTTTAATCTATAGATGCTGCTTAATATTTACATTGTCTAATTTAAATTTATAATTTCAAAATTTAATTGCTTTAAATCTTTTATGAAGGGACTATATCCTTAACCGCAGAGACTACCAGTATAAATTTCAAACCGTCTAGTCTAGGATGCTTTGTAGGTAGACCTCTAGACTTTTCTTGACTCGTTGCAAATTATATATGTTTTTAATCCCGAAAAGTCCAAAAAATCAAGAAGGTTTTATTTTATGTGCAAGATTCAAAATATTGATCCAAATAGTTACAACCAGGAGTCAATATATCACTTAATAGCCATCATTTGCCAAAACTAAAAGACTCTTTTTTTCATCAAAACTCAACGATTTGAGGAATACGAATTATATAAATAACTATTCATTATTTTCAATTTTCTCAACATGTCATTTTTCAGTTAGAAGAGAATTTCAAAAGTTTTCGATTTTTCGTTTTTTTTTTAAGTTATACCCATAATTTCTCGCGGTTTCCACTATTTCTGAGTGTCAGCGCCACAAACGAAATTTAAAAATCTATAATTAGGACCTAATAAGGTGCTAATTTAGTGCCGCAATCCTGACTCGGCACTTAATTACTTTCCCTCTCTCTAATTCTTTTCCCTCTCTTAGAGTTGTTACGGCGGCGCAATCTTCACGTCATGTCAGCATCGCCACAAGTTCCACAATATTTAACAAAATTCCACAAGGTTCCAAAAGCCTCGTTAATATTATATTAATTCAAAAATACTTTCCACTTTTTCAGATCATATTTGATGTAAAAGAATTTTGTTTTCTACAAGTTCCCATACATTATTTTCGCGGAAAAATACACCAAAATGAAGCTATAGGCAAAAGACTAAAGAAAGTAACTTTTTTTCGATGGGTTTTTTGGGATTTCGGTTTAGAAGGTTTTTTTTTTATCTACCAAGTACCTACCATATGAAATAAAATATACAAAATTTATAACTCCTGTTTTTTACCCTCCGTTTACAGGACAAGAAATCAATTTTAATTGGGTTAAGCGGCATATACACAACACACGTCAAAATTTCATCAAACATGGGATAGTGTATTAGTCAAAATGTCACACGTATAGGTTGTGTGTATGCTTGAAGAAAAATCAAAACTTTTTGTGAATCATATACTCAAGATTGGCATCATCGAAAAAAACTTACTAACACAGTCTCACATGCATGATATGGAGTGCTTGACCCGTGTATTGTATATGCCGCTTTACATCCCCAAAATGAGTTCGAGTAACTTAATTTTTTTTTCAACTTGCCATCCGGTCTCTAAAAATATGGAGTGCAATAAGACCCACGGAAATAAAGCCCTTGGGTTCTATTTTGAAACAAAATAACACCTGCGGGATTTTTTCCTTTTAAGACCCACTACGAAAAAGCATTAAGACTCGCGGAATGGGCGAACATATAAGAGCCAGGGAGGTACATAATTAATATCTCATATTCGAAAGTCCTTAAAAATTTCCCACCACAACTGCTTTTCAAACTCGTTAATAAGCATAGTGCTATGAAGGAAGAGCAATGATCTGAGTCAAAATTGACTACCTAAAGCCAAGTACGTAGATAGCGCTGAGTTTTTTGGTTTCCATACAAAATTCTCTCTAAAATTTAGCCAAGCTTAAAGTAACCAAAACATTTAAACCGAGAGATACGCAGTTCTGGTTAAAAAATTCAATCCCTTATCTGTCAAAATTTAGTATTTCTAAATTTTGACAGAAAAGCAATAATGAATTGTTCGGTTCATTAATTAATTAATAAAACATTTCTCAGAAAACTTAGGAAAAAAAACCTGAAATTTAGAAACCCTGCCATATTAAGTTCCACTTATTTGTAAACGAACAAAATTTTAAATTTTAAATAAAATTGTACAAATGTCCATTGTACATACATGTAAAAAAAATCCAATATAAAAAAGTGGGTGTGGCAGTAGGTGGACTTTAAAAAAGTTGCAAAAGTCATACTTTGGGTTCAATAGATTTCAATTACAACATTTTTACTTTCTATAGGGATGTCAAATAAGAAGAAATTTTAGGTGTAAGCGTGTTAGTGAGCGGGTCATGCTGCACGTTAAAGATATCGGATTTTACTCAAACCACTTTTCAAACCTTAACCATCTCAATGCCAAAAGGAACAAACTTTTAAATTTTCAGCGAAATTCGTTAAGAAGTTTTCGAGTTTATAAGGCTCGATTTTCATTTTTATATACGTATATTTACATATGTACCTACCTATCTCATATAGAGATGCATGATGGTGGTGGCAGTTTGATTTTTAGTTCCTGGATCCATTGTACCTAATGGTCAATGGTGAAAATTCCTAGCCTAACGCTTTATACTGATATGGAGTCTTTAGGGTGTTGAATGTTGACGAATGGCTCCATCAGGCGTTCTGATAAAAATTAATTCTCAAGTTAAAGATTGATGCAAATATAATACAGACTAAAGTTTTGAGTTTTTAACTATAAAACAATTTCATGTAGTGAGGAAATACTAAAAACTAAAAATAAGTCTGCTTAATGGTTAGTTTTTTGTTTGTTTTCCATTCCACACAAAAAGACGATTTATTTTTTTAATGAAAACCCTTTGGAAAATTCAGCATACCTCTCCAACAGACCTATAACTTTGTTTTTTTTTTTTTTCTAGCGGAAATTGCAAACTAAAAGCCTGTCTGGAAACTTCTGATTCTCATATAGACTTAACGGAGACACCCCCCAAGGACGTATTCAAATCCGAAGCATCATTCTTCCATATGCGATGCTTGTATGTATGTATATTTATTGCAAAATTCCAAATGAAGTAAAAATTTTCCACAAACATAAAATTTGCATCTCTGCCATTAATTTTCGCCTTGAAAAAATAAAATAAAAAAAAAACTTCACCCAAGACCGTGAGTTTATTACATAAAAAAAACATCGTCACACTCCATCGTTATATGCCATAAGTAAAATCAACATTCAATGCCATTTGGACTACCGTTTTGCAAAAACAATTTTCATAAAAAAAAAAAAAAAAAAAAAACAAATAAAAAAAAATTAATGAATAAAAACAAAAAACCTCCAAAAAAATAAAAATAAAAACAACTCCTTTGAACCAGAAATCGTTGAAATTATTTTCCCTTAAGAGGCACCCTGCGAAAAAAAAAACAGGAAAAAAAACAAAAATTAATCACTCTTCTTTTGGACACATTTTCGTTTTGTTTTGGGAGAGTTTTCGCTTTCATCCCTGGTATCCTGTTCTGCTCCAGCTGAATTCCGACAAACTTTATGACTTTTTACATCAACATGAAGCAAACATAAAGCGTGCACGGTGCACATCCCAACATAAAGCTTATACCATCAAGGGAATCAAGTGGAGCGGTGCTGACGACGCTGAACGAGTGAATTCCCTTTTAAACTTTGCAGTTTAAAATTTTTTACTTACTCTAAATATTTATTGGAAATGTATTGGTTTCATGTAAAAAAAAACAAAGATTAAATTCAATGCCACCATAAAAAATGTTGTTTTGAAAATTTTGACTACTACGTTAACTTAATTGTTTTTCAATTTCTATTGTTGACAATTTCTAAAAATACTATATAAATGTCTTCCGTATTATCCAATAAAACTTAAATAAAAAAAAAAATAGGTGTTCCGTTCGGTATTGACTGAATACGCGATTATTTCGTTACCTAATCCCATTTAGGAGTCCAACAGAGCAGCGAACAGATCAAAAGGTAATATCGAAAGACTCCCAGTACACCCCAGAGAATCAACACCACACCTTTCAAAAATCTGAGCTTGGTCTGTACGTCAATATTAGAGGTGCTACTGGGAAATCCACCACAATTGGAAGTCATGCTTTCCTTCCCGAAAGTTTTTAATCAGTCGTATGATTGTTGTGGAAAGTTAAACAGCCAATTCCTGTTGGATCGATTCTTCAAGTTGGTCGTCCAAGCGAAGTTCCACAATTTGAAGATTGTCTAGAGGAATAAACTTTTTGCGGCTCGCTTTAAAAAATATGGATCAAAGTAATACTTTAACAATCATAGTTCTTCATTTTTTCTTAATTCAAGTTTTACAAGTACTTGCTTTCATCAGAATTACCCTGCACTTCGACGAACTCACGTTATGGAAAAACATCACACTATTTATTGCTTTCCTACGACTGAGGAGTAGCTGGCTTGAGTTCTATTCTTTTTTCAGCTCCTGCAGACATGAAAGTGTTTCTGACACCACACTTAGAAAATTAGCTCTACGTTAGTGATTGCTTCTACTAAATTAACCTCTTGTAAGCCGTTGTTTAAATTTCAAGTCAGGGTCAGATCTTAATCAGCTGTAAGTAATCCAAGCTATTCGTTGAATGTAAGTGAATCTATACAACTCATCCGCATCCCTTATACAAAACATTTGCTGAGATCCTTAAAATTCATCTCTAATTAAAGGGACGAAATGTTGGGAGTTTTCCTCACTCCCTTTATACTCCTATACCTATATGAATTTCTTGTTTTTTTTTGTTTATTTTAGTGAATCTTCACAGAAAGCATTTCTCTCGTCAACAAAATAAAAAAAAAAAACCTTTTTCCCTTTTTTCCTGAATTTATATAGTACTCCAGGTTCCAGGATGATTCGAATGTGTATATCTTGTGTGTAGATTTTGTGTGTCCCTGTCGCTTAACGAGGGCGGATGTAAAATTTATTAAAAAACTTTTTCGTTGAGTGAAGTGGAACACACAAACGCGACCATGAAATATTATGTGCCAAGGTGCAAGGTAAACCCATTTAGACCGGGTTACTGGATCCTCCTGTAAAAAAAAAAAAAAAAAAACAAAACTGAAATATGTAGATAGAAGGAAAAGGTATAAAAAAGGACGCCTTTAATTTCGAGGCACCCAAATAATTGATGGGGAAGAAGTTAAATACACACAGCACGCCACGAGTGATTTAAGGACCCCTCCAGTGCAAATATTCATATACCTACAATACCTTTCTCGTGATATAGCTAAAGAAAAAAAATTCTATTTGATCTGAGTATAGAAAAGGAGATCCATAAACGTAACGCAAGCAAGAACCGTTGTGATGGTTATGCGGTGTGGGATGCGACTTATATACATCCCGTGGTCATATTTATGTAAATTTTAATGGTGGTTTTTATGTGGCCAAAAAGTTACAACCTTCTCCTGATGTGGATGAGCCAGTACAGTATATACAGGAAGGATGTAGCAACAGCTTTCGCAGCAATTCGTTTTGATTGGAAAACCGTTTCTTTTTTTCTCGTTTGTTTGTCTGTTTCGTAAGGAATTCTTTCAAGGACTCTTATAAAAGAAGAAGCTCCAAGCCCCCCCCCCATCCCTTTTAATGTATAAGTTGATGCGGACTGTTGAAACTTTATCAATTTATTTTAAGACTTTCCGTTACGGACCGATGATACTGACGTCGATTTCGATGATGATAATGATGATGATGGCAATAATGATCCGTTTTGTGCGAGCTCATCCGTTTGTTAGTCCGGATGATGAGAGAATATTTGGCATCATGTGCGTATAGGTGTGGCAAGAAATGGAAAAAAGTATCTCGATAACGTGTCGACAATCTGCAGAGTTGTTACGAACGAAAATCTGTTACAAAAGATGGAAAAATAAAACACACACACACAGCATCATCAGTCTATATTACTATATAAGTACTGGATATATGTATATTTACCATTAGGTATAATATCCTTTGAGATGAAAATTTCTCCGTCAAGCACAGCATTTCACTTCAACGAATATCTTTCGACGGATGAACTGTTTCAAGAGATGGACTTTATATCCGCTGGACCCTCCTAGCAGCTACATATATATATCGTACATATAGAACGTGGATGATGTGATTGCTTCATTTGCTGTAATGGCATCCATGAATTCGAAATGGAAAAGGATAATCAAAATTTCATTCGGTCATCACGTCATAGAATGTTTCATATATATCCTCAGTTCAAAATCCATATTAGATTTTGTTGCTGTCTGCCTCGTTCAGACAAATGAATATCCTGGGGGAAAACTTGCACTTCAATCGAAATTATTGTATTATATTGGGATGGGACATAATGGATGATGTATAGGAGCTTAGGAGGTATAGTTTCATTGTGATTTTGAATAGTTATGTTGACAGCAAATCCTTGGGTCTCATCATTGTTGGTGTAAGAAGGCTGAAATTTGTGAAACAAAGCTTGTTTATCTATAAGTTGATTTTTGAAAGGCTGTCCAGCAAGTAAAATATTTATTTTAGTTAGGAAATTATATTGCACTAGCGTAAATGCCTTTATAATCAATGCCCAATATTAGCTGTGTTCCAGACCTAGTTTCAAACAGTTTCAGACCTAAAAGATTTAGTCATTTTTAGTCCGAAGTCGTTCCACACTTTAAAAGTTGTCCTAATTCTTGCATAAGAGAGTGCGCGCGAGAGAGTTAAACATATCCCCTTCTTGCCAGTTTCAAACCGAGGAATTTCTTTTATTATCATGTTCTCAGAACTGTATTTTTTTTAATTTAATTAAAAAGAAAAATAATTCTCACGCAAGTTTCACAGTAATGAGTTTGGTAATTGTTGATAAAAACAATAAAAATATTTATTTAAATGTATGCGAAGGAAGCATTTCCTCCCGTCTTCATTTCAACTGAAAAAGAAATTTTCTATTATATAGAATTAAAGAATTTTTAATCTATTTTGTTCCTTTTCCCACTTTGTTCAAACTCATACAACGTAAAAATTATTTAACTGGCGCCCAACGTGTTTCCACGACGGTAGCCACATTAATATGTTGGTTTTTGGTTATTTATATTGATTTTAAATTTCTTTTGGTTTTTACTGTAAAAAGTGATATGTAACGGTTTCATATAGTATCTATACATGGAGTTCATAAAGTCTTTGTGAACTACAAAGCCGACATCGTCGTCGGCTTAAAGCTCCTAAGTATACTTTTGACCGAAATTGACATTTTTATGCCAATTTAGAACAAAAAACCAGGCTTGTAAAAGAATGCAATCTTTTTTAAATGCAATCTATAATGACTGAAATAATAAGATTGCATTCATTGATTTCACTTTGGGACTTCAGACTTCAAATTATGCAATCACCATTCACTCGTAGCAAAAAGATTGCAATCATTTTTCCCCTCCATTCATTTTACAGCAATCAATTGAATGCAATCATTTTGAGAATGCATGCATTCTTTGCATTCTTTTGCATTCTTTGCATTCTTTTGCATTCATTTGCATTCTTTGCATTCTTTGCATTCTTTTGCATTATCCCCTTTAATTTTATCACAAAATTTATTTCATTACTCAAAGTGGTAATTGCATACAAGATATAGCTGAAAGCACTCTCCAATAAGTAAAGAATATTATAAAATTCATTTCATTAAAATCCGTTTAGAATTTTTCGAGATTACTCTGGACAAAAATATTTAACGATTTTTCTGTATGAGTTATTAAATAAAAATAAATATCAGATGTTACCCGTCACCCGCCGGCTTCACAGATCCCCCCTTATGTATCCTATGTTCTATTCCAAGGCATAGTCAACCTTTGTGCCAAATTTCACTAAAATCCGCCAAGCCGTTCGAGTGGCTAAACATATGAGCCAAATTACTTTTAAATTTCTTATACATAGACATCTGGGTGTCACAAAAGTAAATGGAATATTTCTTCAGGTATCAAATAATTCTTGTGGAAACTTATTAAGGGATTTAATTGTAGACATTGTTTTTCACCTTGATGACGACCTTCTAGGTTATTTCAAGGTCATGCTTTTTTTATTGCGGGAAACTTGTTTTCTGACATTGATAATTGATAAAATATGAAATTTTACGTACAAAAATCATATAGGTAGGATCCATTTGACTTTGAACGTCAGTCTAATGTCAAACAAGGGGCGTATTCCTCTGGGAATAGAAGCTTTTCAGAGACCAAAGTTATTTATTTTAACAATCTTAACTTCAAGAATGACCCTGAGATTTTAACATAAAAATGATATCTTAGGTACCTGAGGAAATATTGAGCCATCCCGTTATTTTTGTGGCACCCAATTCAAGACAATAATAAAAAATAATTATTTTCATTACCCATTCTTTCGAAACCCACTTTAAAAAATTGTATTTCGTATGCCAAATTGTAAAAGAAATATTTAGATTTTCGCCAAACCAACATCTGTTTGTTATTTCCAACCAAAGCAAAGCAACGCTAACGCTACTGTCCTTACTCCTTCTAGCTTTTAAGTCCAAATTCATATATCTAGGTAGGTATATGCAATTGGAAAACACCCTTTGCCCTGTGGCATTGGTATGTTACTGTCCTCAGCACAAACCGAAAGGACAACAAAACCCCAGGCTATATATATAATACGAATATGTTATATGGATTGTGTGTTCTTAAACTTATGCGTTAGCTGTAGATATTGTATATATGAATGTAAAACGTGCCTTTACTTGGTCGATAGAATTTTCCAATGAATTGTTTCAGTCAATTTGGGAAATTTAATAATAATTGTCTTGGGGACCCGAGTTCTTCTTGTCGTGAACCAAGTACACAGGCTGGACCTTTGCAATGTGGTTGAATATATGAATGTACCTACACGTTTGTACACAAGTTGCTTGATCCATCTCACACTATTCAAAAATATCCTCTCTAGATATATCTACTACACGTACACATGTTATGTTTGTTCTTTGGATTTATTTTAATAATGCACTGCAGCTTTGTCAATTCGATTAATATAATTAAATGGCTGGCAGGATATAGAATATTTGCCCAATAGCCAGCTAGAATAGAAATATATATTGGAAAGGCCAGACATAATATCAGGATAGACAGGCATTGCAGCAGCTTTATGCGTTCATGCACATTTTGAAGAGATTGTTTGTAATGGGATAAAGGATCTCGACTTGCTCAAGGAAATGAAATTAATTCGTAGCAATGTATCCCCAAAGGATATTTCCTTCGTTGTTCGGTCGGTTCGGTTGTTCTAATATATGAGAGGTAGGTACGTACTCGTTTTATTCAAAATATACAGATAAGGTGCATATGCATGCTGGGTGCACTTTATTTGTCTAATGCATTTCAATAATGAATGCCGAGACACGAAGGCTATATAAACCGTAAACGATGTTAGCCACAGGACCGCTAACGCTACAACATGTTGTGCACTATGATTTGAACCAGATGCTTTATGAAGACTATATAGAGGTACATTTTGTCTGATCAATACAAAGAGGTATGTTCCTATGGAATCTTTGTTCAAAATCAATTTGATTTCAGACTTATGAAGGTGCGACATAATTTTATCAAACTTTTAGAAATATACCTAATTTTTTTTTTTTTTGACTTTCAAATCTTTTTAGATTGAGAATTTTTATTTTTCAATTGGTTTTATATACAATTAGCTTAATTAAATTGTAACTAAAATAATCATGTTGGCCTCACGTACTTCAAATGACTCTTTGCAATGCTATTTTATTACAATATCATATTTTTGATTACTTAATCTATTACAAGAGGTTTCTAATATAATTAATGTTGGGTGATATCCTCGTATCGGTCGTCTGTGATGGCTTGGACACTCAGGTGGCGATGGCTGGGGTCTAGTTGTTCCTGGAGTAATTGCTGGACTTCCAAGTTAGGTTGGTTTTCCAAGTTCCTGATGATTTTCGTGGATAAATGTAGCATAAATTGATTTATTGCCTCTCATACAGCTTCTTGTTTTACTGGATTCCTGTGAAGACCGAAGTATCTCCTTTTCGAAAAGTTGGATCATCTTCATATAAGTTGGTGATATTGTAAACCAAATGAGGCATGGGTACCTATGTTCGTCAGAACGGGCTGGATCAGCTTGTTATACACCAGCTCCTCCTACTCAGTCCGTTTCTTTTCCAATCCCAATTTGGACCCTTGTGGTATTCCAGCACAGATTCTCTTCTTTATGGAATGTTCATTGCTAACCTGTAAAAAATCTATGGGTAAGAAAATTTTTGATCAGGAAATCCTAGGCTGGTTAGTTTGAATAAAAGTCCTTTAATCCAAACTGTGTTGAAAATCTTTTCGATATCGAGTAAAACTGAAACGGTCCTCACCTTCTTGTTGAGTTTATGGGTTACATCTGCAGTTACAGTCCAAGAAGTGGATGGATAGTGGAGTGTCTTCCTAGGAAACCATACTGGAAATCAGGTAGGATCTCCCTGAAAAGACTCGGCACAGAACATAAAACCAAAGCTGTTCAATTTTATTTTGAAAGACATTCAATTATTCAGACACCAAGATTATGCGCCCAGTGCTCCAACAATTTACCGTTTAGCCCAGCGTTTTCACCAACAAGGGGCTGTCTGTGATCTTCCCCATGTTGAAAGACCTCGTGCAGTTCGAAATTATGTGAACATTGCTTGGGTGAAAGCAAAGCAAGAATTGAGGAAGACCCCGAAACTTTCTTCAGCAGTTGGTGATAACTAGGCGGTATTTGCAAAGAATTTAATGGTATGTTACACCTTTTTCCATACTATATTTTATTGGTTCACGAGTTGAAACCAAATGATCCACACAAGTACCCATTCAGTATGCTCGGCGTTTTTAAGAATCGGATAAAACGCGTTTTTCTAATTTTAACTGGCCACCGCGTTCTCCCGATTTAACGGCTCCAAGCCAAGAACCATGCAACAGCTTAAGGCCAATATCCGAGAAGTTTTCTAAGAAAAGTAATGGATTAATGGTGTGGGAAGATCATGTCAGTTAAAAGAATGCCACGTTTTGACAGATATTATCTTTTAAACATACTGTGGATATATTTCCAAAATGTGTGCATTTTTATTTCTGTTAAGGAGTATTATGGAAACAACTTTGTAGACAGATATTTATCAATTTTTTTTTTATTTTAAAAACGAAAATCAAATTGATGGTGGCTTTAAACGCCACTCTGTTCTAAAATTTGGTGGAAAAAATGTAGCTTGATGTGTCGCCTTTATTAAGAAACCTTACCTTGAAGACCTGACCATTAGAATTCAAGGAATAGGCTTTGTAAAGCAACCAACTTGATAGATTTTTGAAATTTGTCTCTTCACTGCTGACAGTTTTTTTTTTTTTGTAACTAAACAACATTTTCGTCACCCATTGTATTTGATTGTATTTGTGATTTGTGTTGATTGATCGGTTTATATATTTTCAAAACATATTTTGTACCTTATCCCAAAATATCAATACAAATATCATCAAAATAAACGCACCTAACCTACATACCTATTTCACGGTCCCTTAAGAAAATGAAGCAATCTATGAATCATAAATTAAGGTTTATATGTATTTTATTGTAACATTAAACCTTGTTTCTTTCTTTGGAAAATAAGATTGAGTGAATGTTTGTGTGACTGTGATGGACTTTTTTTAACTGACTGTATAGATGTTTATTTTTATATTGCATGACCTTCATTACAGACTTTTTATTAAATTAAATTATTAATGAAATAATTTTTTTGTTTGCTCGTTCTTTCCAGAACCTACATAATATGCTATTCTTTAAGGAATCCCTGATTGTCCAACAGTCGTTGTCCGTCGAGATTCGGCAGAATAAGTGCTGCTTGCTTTTCCCATAACTGCCCTTCAAATTTAATGAACATTCCGAAAGAAAATAAAAAAAATAAAACTTAATTTTTATTTTTGGCCTGCAGATGACGTCCAACATTGAGTCTGTGGAATCTGTATCAATATTTTATTCATCCGATCGTCCACATACCCAATTCAATACGTGCTCGGGCACCATCACCGCTCCGCTGCCATCCAGCTTGGCACAGGCTCCCCGAGAAAAGGCAAAAAAAAATCGAATTCGAATTATTGTTATTGTAAACCTGTTGCAGGTTTGATGGGAAGGGCTAGTATAGTGCTGGCAAAAGTGGCTTTTTCTCCAGAGCTCGAGGCAGCCAGCCTATACCTAATATTGTATAGGGCATATATGGCCAAAGTTGACGGTGCGGTGCCTTTCAGTTATTTCACCTGCTGTCAAAATATTCACTGTGGGTTCGAATGTGGACAAACAATTAAATTGACAGGACGGTCGACAGAAAGAGGCCCCAAGTCCACCACGAACGGGTTGGACTTTGAAACCTCTGTATGTATTAACAATGATGATGGCGATCTCTGAGGACATAAAACACTATACCTTTGCAGGTCCATAAGAACATAGATCAATGTAAAACGAGCTTCACAATAACACTACAGATATACAACAGATCTCTTCTTCTAATTTACAATAAAACTGTAATTTATTTAGAAATGTCCAATATTTACGACCACTAAGTTGGTATTTGTGGGTTCATTTACATTGTTAAGTAGCTAATTACGGACACGAGAAAAGACGCCTTCCGATGCCCTAAAAGATGGCCGATGGATTTTAATTGCCGGCATCGTATATTTCTTAATCAACCCAAACGACCTATTAATACGGCCTGATTGATTAGTTTATGGATATTTTTTGAATCGCTAAGTAGGGATGAGATTGTTTATGTTTTTTTTATTTTATTTTTTTGAATGATTAAGTAGAGATGTTGGAAGATGAAGGTTTTTATGGTCAATTTCAGTTTGGAGATATACTGGAGGTATATATATGTAGATGATACGAGTATCAGGTGTCATAGGCAGGTCGACATCAGTGAATATGAATGAAAAAACTAAATGCTTAAACTGCAATCTTTATAAATTAATATGGATTAAGTATTCAGTTGCGGCCGCGGAGGGTACATATGTAAGTCGAAGAGGCATTCATCTCCATAATTCAACAATATACTGACCGCATGAATTGACATGAGTTATCTGTGAATTAATAATTCGAGTTAATTCAGAGAAGGGGAATCGCATGATGTATATATAATTATGTACCTACCTATATGGATATCTGTAATATGCGGAGGCAAGCCGTTTTGTAAATGATTATAGATAATTAAAGATTGTAGCAAATTTAAATTTTGATTAATAGTTGATAGATAAAGTCACAATAAACTTTTATTCTTTATTTTTTTTTAATGAGATTCAACCGTAATAATATGATTTGAATTTTAGTTTTATGAGCGATGATATTAAAGGCCTTAAAATTAGAATAATCTACTGCCTTTATTAAGAGGATGATTTTTTTTGTTAGAAAACTAAGCCACTTATAGGCTGTATGCCCACGATATCCGTTTAATGGCAATTAGCATTTAGCGCGGGTTAGACCGGACCAAATGTTTTAATCAAGGCATTGACTATATTGACAGGTGAAAGGAGAGATGAATGGTTTTACGATAAACGACAAAATACACAAATAATGGCAAAGGGTATAACTGTCAAGGTAGGTCAACTTCATTTTACCAGAAATGTTAAGGCTTTTATTTATCGCTGTTTCCGATAGATCCAGTAAGTGGTGCACATCTGTGGTAGATATGGTAAAAAATGAAACTCTCGGCCTAGATCTACCCATACTGATAGGACCAGTCCACTAACATTTTCTTGGGGGGAGGCCATGCCATAGGGAATCTTGCAGATCGAAATACCGAAAAAAATACAGCAACCAAAACATTGCCATTCTGTCAGATAGTCAAGTCGTACTCAAAGCACTAAATCTCCTATAAACCATCAGCTCTTAACTTATATGGGCATGTTCAGGCAGGTTAATACTACTATTTCACCGAACAATAAACCGAGATTCAAAAGTATAAGGTTTACTAGAAATGTTCTTCAAATCTCGAAGATTTACCATAGATACAAATTTATTTTTGTATATATTTTCCTTAATTAACACAATTATTTAAATTCTCTTAAGAGACCCCTTAGTTTTGAAGTGCGCCAAAAATTCGATCGTTTATAAAATCATACAAAATCTTGAATGATTCCTTAAACGATCGCAATCTATCCCTTAAAGATTTAAAGAAATGTTGGCACAGGCGACATTGTTACCGACTCCATAAACGTTGCTTGTTTGACAACCCCACAATTTTTTAATTACAGTAGCGTGATCAGAATGATTGCCGCATATTTTGGCTCTTCAACGTTTTAATGCAAGCTGTGTGAATCGACCAGTTGTCTTGCAGCAAACAATTCGGCAGCTGTCCTAAAATACACTGAAAGTTCGGAAAGACTGTTTCCAATATGTTTTTATATTAATCCGCTATCATTTAACAGTCTACAAAAATTAAATTAAAAGTGCAATACTTTCTGTAGTTGTTTTGCGAACAGCAATGTTTAAATCCAAAATTGGTTACCAATTTAGGGCTTCGATCAATTTTCTAAATATAAAATTTTAAGCCAGCCCTTGCTTCTGATAAGCCTCAATTTTGGCAATTTCTGTAGCGGTTACTGAATTTTGTCTACGTTTAAAATGAAAAAAACCCAAAACATAACCGTTTTATCACTTCCTGATAACTTTTCGATATACCTATGCTGACAAACTAATAGCTCGCAATGTGTAATAGAACGAAGTGAGGCTATTCTAATGTTACAAGATTTAGTGACTGCAAACAAAACAAGTTCAGAAAATTTCGAAAATAATTATTTTCACTCTTTTACTGACAATAATTCAACTAAAATAAAGAAGGCACCTTATACCTTTTTATACAGGATGATATCAAATATAAAAATCCTCCTCCAGGACCATCGGTGAATGGACTTCCAAAGCAACTTTGTAAATAATGTTTATCCAACAATCCTAGCACCTAAAGGCACCAAGGCAATATTATATGTATGTATTTATGTCGAACAATAATTTTCAGCGGTTTGGCAATACCACTAGGGAGCTTGGAAGAACGACAACGACGAAGCTTAACACAACGTTCAGGACCATGTTTTCGGTTTTCTGATCACGTCCGCTCCTTGCAAATGGCATTATTAATAGCATTCCGTTGCGGCATCGGCAGTGACAAAACAATTCCCAAAAAAGACATCCCAACAGAGGACGAACAAGTAAATGAGGCTATGCGCGGAGTCCGTTTTTTTATTATTTTGTATTTATTTCACTTATTTCGTGTTGCGTCCCGCTTGTGCCATTATGAATTTTTGAAATTAATTTATCACGACAGGTGTGATCATAATTTTGTCTGGAATTTTAACTGACGTGCAGACGGATTGCCTTTCATTGTCTATGTGGAGTGGAGGATTCAAATCGATGTCGATGGGAACTCCAGAGCACACAAAACCAATCAAATTTGATCGTATTGTCAAATGAAACATTGACACCACTTTTCGTATTTTAACCGCCGCCGCCGGCCGTAAGGCTAATGATGGACGATACATAAATCATCATTAGCCGCTGAATTGGTGAATGCTGCTGCGCGGCAAGCACTCTTTGTCAATCAACAGTAGGTACAATTAATTAACATTGACAGAATGAATGAAAGACCCCAAACGGGAGGGTCAATCGATTTCTTCGACATCACTCGCAGTGTCAACTGCTTCAAAAGTTCAAATCTTCAAATCTTTAGCTTCTGATGCTGCTTGCCGCTTGGTCGTCTGTGTATACCGCACCAACCGCGCGCCATCCATTGTTCAACTTCTATTCCATTCAATGGGCTTAATTAATGAACAAAGACAACATCGGCTTCGTAGCCCGCGCTATACGGTAAATAAAAAAAACCCCTCGTCACATCTTTATATATATGTATCTACATATATGAATTTGAAGATAATTATGTCAAATGTATGACCATTGCTGACATCTGTACGAAATGTCATCGACAGATTGTTTCACAACATCGGAATGAAAACTGAATTTGATTGATGGATCACGAATTTCAAGAATCGTGGTAAATATTTTTTCAATAAAATTTTAAAATTTCAATTCTTTGAGGAATTTCTCCATCATTTTGGCTTTCAGTCAAAGCTGCTTCTCACTTTATTTGAAAAGAAGACTGAAGTTTTTATTTAAACATTGGTAGGTATCTTAGCCAAAGGTTGGTATAGATATGTCTTGGTGTATAGGTATATAGGTTAGGTAGGTATGTTCCTACCTAATTAGAGCACCCATTCATTACAAAAAGGTGAAATGTTGTTAATTTTGTATTTAATAGCAAAAAAGGAATTTATATATACGGACAACGGAATATTTGATTTATTATACCTACTTTTGTTTGATGGCTGAGGAATGTTATAATTTTGAGCTTGATTAGGGTAATTTTCAGACGTGAAATATTTGATTCTATTAACACTTTGAGGTATGTGATTGTTGTTGTGGAGTGAAGGAATCAATTCAAGTTCAAATAAATGTCTATGAATGTGGAGAGTTGAAGAAAGGGAGTGACAGGAGTGGTGAGGTTTTTCTTTTGTATATCTAAGTCAATATCTAACTGTTTTCAAATTATATGCATTACTACTATTAATTTATACTTCATATTACGATTTTTATTCTATCAAAGAAAATTATCCAAAATAATTAAATCTATAAAATTATGACCAGACTAAAGAAGTTTTTAAGAAGACACGAATTTTCAATGGGTATATCCTCCTACAGTGTTTAAAAAATCAACACAACAAGAATTAAACTGATTTCTGAAATTGTTTTGATACCAACGTTCTCTTAACAAAATTGTATTAATTAGAAAAAAAATTATTAATCGCTAAAGCGGTTTAGAAAAAAAATAAAAAAAATAATTGTTTATGTATTTTTTATATAATTTTTGAAAGTTTTTTGTAAAAAATTTAAATCTTGTCTTTTTTTTTTAAATTGTAAATTATTTAAACTATTGTATACAAATTTAATTTAGATTGGTTAAACAGTTGATGAGATTAAAAAGAAAGGAGTTGTTTTCGAGAAAAGATAACATTTTTTTTGGAAGGGACGTACCTACCGAAATTTTTGGCTATAAGAATATCTTTTTTTAAATCTTCTAGACAACGTCGAAAAACCCTTTTGGTATCGAGTTGGAGTCAAAGTTATGCATTTTATTTAGGCTTGATTTTTGTACACACCTTAAAAACATCAAATAGATAGAATGATAGATAAATTATTATTTCATGAACAAGTTTTACAAAGTATTTTTTTTTTTCTTAAAAATAAGGACTTGACAATAACCTGCCGTCTGCCTGATATGACATTTCATATGAACTACATTAATAAAATATAATAAAAGATATTATATATATAAAAAAGAAAAAGATACATTTTAAATTTTAAAAATTCTCATTACAACTTTAAAGAACTCAGACGATTACAATTCTGATGATTTCAAACATGAACTTACAATTTTAAATGATTTGAAAAATAAAGAGAAAGTTTTTTTAAGTGATTTGAAACACAAAAGAAAATAAGCAATTTTATAAATGATTTGCAACATAAAATAAGACAAGTTTAAACCGCAATAACTAATTAAATTATAGGCTGAATTCTGTAATTACGAGCATTGTTGACAATACAAAAATACATAGCTGCGCGATATCGTTACGGTGCGGAGTATAAAGTTTAATTTTATAAGATTTCAATCCTGGTTATAAAAATAAAAAAAAATAGTTCGCATCTTATACAAGACCGTGAATAATATGTCTGTAGATATTTCTGGATGTGAAAGAATTTGTACTAGCAAGATTACTTACTTACCTGTAAACATTTTTTCGTCAACTTTTGCAATCACATTTGCAAACTGGTCTGGCCATTCGTCCATATTTGACTCTGATAGGACAGAATAGAATCATGGCAAAATAGATTTATGGCAATTCTTTAAAAAGAGGAAAGTAATTACAATTACGAAAACGAAAACGAGTCGCGTTGTCCGGGTTTTAACCGCTCCCGATTTCTTTCTTTGGGAATATTTGAAATGAAATGATCATCACCAAAAAAATAATATTTGATATATGTATGTACCTATATAAGTGATACCTACTTCCTGAAATTTTGCGTAAGATCATGGAGCAAATGTTGTTATTTTATTACATATTACATTTTACATATTATCATTTTTTGCAATAAAAAATATTTCTTGTCGCAAAATGTTAGTTATATTTTTTTTTATTTTCTACTAGGCTGCGACAAGTCTACCGCAGCTGCGTGAAAATATAGCTGCAAAAGCCATAGTCAAAACCCTTAATTTTCCAAGGTTTTATCCAGCCATTTCTTTTAATCAGTTATCTAGATTTCGATTAATATAGTGACATTCTTCTTTAAAAATTAATAGGGGCGCAATGCAGATACATATTTGAAAATTGTTAAATTTATATAAACTTTTCTTTTCAGACCTATTTTTTTGCCCATATACGAATTTAGGTATAATTCCAGCAGAGCTCAAATCGATTTTTCTATTTAACCAGGGATTTAAAAAAAAAAACGCAAAAAAAAAACAATTCAAATTATACAAGGAGAGGAGAATCATATCCGTTATTGTGCGTTAACCTTTTTTTTACAGTAGCAAGAGTTCAGTTTGATTCATGACAATATTAATTTCCCCAAAAAAAAAAAAAAAATGAAAAGTCTCTTAGGTCATTTCCGCTTGGGGCATAATTTGTCTTTATTTATAAATATTATACAAATAAACAACTTCCTTACCCACTTAAAATAAAATTGCTCAATTTCCCAGTTCGATATCCGCAAGTATTTTATTACGAAAATTTTTGCTTCAATCATGCTCTTTAATGAAAATAACAACAAAACCAAAAAAAAACACAAAGTTAAAATGAAAATTCTGTTTAAGTTTATCAGAATAAAACACCACTAAGCTTTGCCATCATCCTTAACATAACACAAAAATACCAACCCCACTCTAATCGTATACTTCTACGAAAAAAGGTTGCTGTACCTTTATTTTTGTTGCTTATTTTAGGGGAAAGTGGGTCTTATTTGGAAAGATTTATTTTAACTATAAAAAAAAATTTAAAACTAGAGAATTAAAGGAGTACTTTGAAGCAAGAAGGTATCTATAAATGCCTGTTTTCTTAATTACCTAGGATTGTAGGTCTTCATTTAATGTTTGCACATGATAGGTATGTATACCTACTACTAATTTAAATACATTTATCTGTATAATAATTCGCCTACTTAACTTAAAAAGATAATTATTTTTTTTTGTCGAGTTCTTCCAAAAAATTAATCAATAATTGAAAAAGAAGATGACAAAAAACTGTGTAGCTAAACGAAAATTGAAGGTTTCTGAATCTACCCCATACTCCCTTATTTTATTTAGTTTCTTTTTTTTCTGTACTCCGTTTTGTGCTCATAATTTATCCTTGATGAAGATTTAATGGAGATTGTGTAGGTGAGAAACAACATTGAGTTTTTTTCCTCATCTCCTTCTTCTTCTTCAAGGACATCACGCCTCTTAGTCTTGAAGCACAGCAATAGCACAGGGTATATAAGAAGGACGGAAAAGAAAACGAGATAAGAAAAAGAATTAAATTTTCATTTAAAAAAGTTTTATACAACCATTGTGTCCCTGCAATGCTATAATATACTTTCCTGGATAATGAATGTAGAAATTAATTGAAAAAGTTTTTTTTTTTTTTTCAAGTAAAAAAACAAAAACAAAAAAGGATATAAAATGTCCATCGGGACTCTCTTTTTTTTTTTTCTGTTAAAGTATGTATGTCGATTGCACTTCATCTTCTAATCGAAACCAATTAAAATACATGCAACATGTATTTATTAGGTATTCTTTTGCCATGGAATCCTTTTTGTTCTTTTTTTTTTTGCTCAACCAAAATGTTGTTTGCTTTGGTAATTACTCTCTTTGGGATGTCAGGATAATGAACCATGTATAGATAGTGTTGCAGACGAAGAAAACACACGTTTATAAGGAACTTCTTTCCAAGAAATACCAAAAGATCCTTTTTATAATTTTGGTCAGGGAGCCGAGTGATAAAATTTCTCCCACTCACTTTTTATGTATACCCAGGGCGGCACAATAGCATCATATCCAGAAACACGGGTATTCTGTGGCTAAAAGGACATTTAAAGGAGGATTCGACTCTGCGCTGCCTCCGTCTTTCAAGACCAACAAACCATTAAAACTTTGCAAAATGCGAATAAATAAGTTCACCGGACTTGCTTTTGTGGCTGGACTCTCAGTGAGGATGAAAATATATCAAGGTACATATACTTCAGCTTAAATGTACCTCTACTTGTGCAACCTTTATTATAATATAGGAGCAACTTTCAGGGATGCAATGTTCTTACTCTGGAGAATATTCCTTCTTTTGCATTGTATTAGAGTTCTTTTTTTTTTTGTTATTTTTTTTTTTTAACTTTGTGAAAGATTTTCTGGTCTTGAGTGTCTGCGTGCACTTTATGAGACCAATGACCACAGAAAACTCTCTTTCTATCTCTTCAAAGAAAGTTCTGCCGTCTCCGCCGTAATATCCCCAAGATTTCAATTTCACAAAACCCTATATCGTCCAACCCTTACTTAGTGCTTGCAATATATTTTTTTTATGTTACAAAATGCACATTCGTTTTTGGTTGTTTGCTAAAGTCCTTGATATTACGATTTTCAAAGCTTATATAATCCAGAGGTATTTGTATGTATACAAACATAATATAAGTATATATATGAGCAAAATGTCTGCATTTCTCCAGCATCCGGTTTTTGGATCGTGTATGGATTTTAAAGGACAAAGGACGATGGACAGTCAACGAGAACGACATTACAGAAGATTCTAAATATTTTACAATTTACGTTTGCTTTCTCAGGAAATGGATTTAGAATTTATTTGTCCAAACAAAGTAAGTCGTATGGGGATAAATAATAATATTTCAAAAAGCACCTTTAGCTAGAAATAGATGACAACCAAATCCAGGAGATATAAAATTGTTAGAGTTAAGGGTCTTTTTTTATTAAAGGAATAGCAATGTTTAGGGACATAGAGCCCATCATTTGGAAAGTATATCTTAGATACCTACATATGTATATACATTTTAATTGGAAAATTTTTAATAATTCTGCTTGGGTATCTATCGTAGTCTTATTCCAGACATTTAACATAATTGTGGTTTAAGAGTCGAATAAAATAAAAATGCCTGCGTGACAAGTTTTGACAAAATATAGTAGGTATGTACATCTAATTGCTGATTTAATTTTGTCAAGGCCGAAACAGTTATTGATTGAAAAAAAAAGAAAACCCAAGTCACATTGAAGCTTAACCAATAACAAGCCTAAAGGATGTACCTGCAAAATATTCATGGCATTAACTGTCTTCAAAGGGACACCAAATGCAGGGATATAGCTAAGCTAATTTCATTTTCAAAAACTCGTTACATTACTCACGTAATCACAGTGTTTTTTTTTTTTTTTTTCAATCACCATCACCCCATAACACACTCCATATACTCGACTCGTATATAGCTAAATATATAAATACATAATGCAGTTCAGTTTAATATGCAAATAAGTGCCTCTCAACAGTCGATTGCCAGGATCATATCACCGCCACCACCACAAGCCTCTTACAAAAAAATAATATCCTCATAAAGTGTTCAAATTTATGGCTACTGAGTGAGTTTCTGACACAGCAGATCATCTGTTGCTATATCTTTGGACACCGCCTGTGTTAAAATATGACTTCACCTTCATCAGACCGAAGGTATATAAAATAAGTAGGTAGAAGGTAGAGATATCCCTTACCTATACCATCATTGCACCATCTCTATACGGGCGTCGTCGTCGTCGTTGTTGTTCCGCTGCAGGCGAAGGTGCGCGCTTAATTAAGCCTCCTGAAATAAATAACCCACTCAATTGCTTTCAAGATCATTACGTCGATGAACTAATGGACACTTCAAGTTGCGACTCCTTATCCATATCTAGCTATATAGCTAAGATGGCAGCGGCAGCGTTGGTGTTCATTAAGTCTACCTCCCTCTTTACAGCTCGTTTCTCTTGCTATTTAAATTTGTTAGTGCTGTTGCACTAAAATGATGATTTGACGACTTCACCACCAGATCGACATGATCTCGTGGATTTTTGTTTGGCCCTAATATATAAGAGATCAAGAGAGGAATTCGCGGTTAATTTGATAAGCATACTGTATAAGTTGGACCTATAAACTTTCTTGTTGATTATTTAATTGGTGTTACAAATAGACAACACTAGGAATATAGCTTAGTGGATGATGACTTGAATAAGGATGCGCATCCAACGAGGCATCATGGTGTCTCGTGCTACAACCGACACTCGTTGACATCTCATTGGAATATTTAACCATCTTAATCGCCCAGTTTTGCAGCTACTGGTGTAGAAACTTCGAAGGTTTTTTAAAATGTTTTTTTTTTTTTTTTAAGTAAGTTCCCGCTTAATAGATTGAGGCTTGTGACTCATATCTTTAAATATCTTTTTCTCTATAGTGTGTGAATTTATCTTATTTTTAAAATATGAAACATCCGAAAACTATGAGCCTTATTCTACTATAGGATTCGACTTACGTGAAAAAATCTCATGATAATATAATTTCTAAATTATATTTTTGTCAGAATTTAAACGAATTTTAGGACAACCTTCCTTCTTAATTGAATTTCTCACTTCTATAAACAAATTAAATATAAATATAGAATATAATCTTATACGGTCGCCACCTCAAATATTCTAAGAATATCTAATTTTTTTTAAACAATTTTGTATTAACAAAACGGAAATAAAATATTGAATTAATACTTGAAACATTTTGTTTAAAGTTTGTTCAAGTGTTTTTATTTTATTTTTACATAACGATCTATTAATTTAATTTTGCTTATGGGTTTTATGGGTTTATCAACTCACCTGACTTGTTGGTTTAAGAGTAGGTACCTATGGTGATTTCTGCTTATAAGGTGCAGGAGGTATCGAGTTCAAAACCCGGACGAGATTAAAGTTATTTTTTTGCCAAATTAAAATTATTATCATCCATTCCATCGATAAAAATATTTATCTTGCGATATAAATATCATGCAAGAAAAAATATCATGCGAAAAATATATAGTGCGGGACGAATATGATATCTTAAAAATATCATGCGAGAAAAAAACCATGTGAGAAAGATGAGAAAAATAAAATGCTCCTCGCACGTTAGAAATATATCATGAGACAAAAATATTATGTAAAAATTTTTTTCAGTGATCATGCGTGAAAAATATTCTGCGACAAAAATATCATGCGAAAAATATATTAGATACGCATGAAAAATATAATGCTAAAAAATTTCATGCGAGAAAAAAATCACTTGAGAAATATGTATGTATATCATGCGTGAAAAAAGTATTATATGCGAGACATGCTTATATACAGACCTATATCATGCGAGAAAAATATGAAGTGATAAAAATATTATGTGAGGCATATGTAGGTAGGTAAACATAAACATTACTTAAATATCTCATGCTATACTAAAATATCATGCAAGAAAAATATCATGGGAGACAAGTTTCATGCGAGACATAATGTACCTACACGTCACATTTACATACATACATGTATTATGAGAGAAAAATATCACGCGAGAAATATATCGTATAATAGTATCATACGAAAGAAAAATCATGCTAGAAATATGTAAATACATACCTATATTATAACATTAAAATTTTTTCTATCTACATATCTATCTATCTATCTATCATATGTAGATCAATTGATTATAAAATTGATTTTTAAACTTAAAAAAAATTGATCGTTAAATCTGAATTTTATTTTATTATTTATTTGTTTCCTGTAGTTTCCGATTTAAATATCAAATAGCTTTTAAGTTAATGCATAGTTAAAATTATTATTATTACAAAAGCTATATTTGTCATTAAATTCGAATAAATACAAATGGTGTTACTCTCAGAGGTATAGTAATAATAAGGTTGCGTAATAAATTTATCAATTAAGTGCATGATATAGTTAAGATTTTTATTCCAAAAAAATAACTTTGGGCTCGTCCGGGATTTGAACCCGGGACCTCCCGCACCCTAAGCGGAAATCATACCCCTAGACCAACGAGCCAGGTGAAAGAACTTGAAAATTTGTTTTATATTCATTAAAAATTTAAATAAACGGCTATACCCGTAAACCTTTTGTCAAGTAAAATAATATGCTTCTAAATACATATATATGTACATTATATCTACATACATATGTACATACATATTTATATAACAAAATATAAGGACAAACTTTAAACAAATACATACATATATGTATATTATGCTTGAAATTAATGTTTATGTTTTTATATGAAAATTTGTTAATAGTATACATATGTATGTAAGTGTTGCCCACCCACATCAGATATATTTAGCTATGTATATGTAATTCATCATCTCGCTTCACTCGCAAAACTGATTTAGCTATTTTAGTGAAATAAGTATCTACACAATTTCGAATTCAATTTGTCAAATGTCTTAAAAAAAACAATTTTAATAACTGTTTTTTGACAGAATAAGAAAATGTTTAAAGAGCAAAACAGGTGTTATAAAAGTAAATAAAATTATAATAATTTATTGATTGAGTCGATCTGAAACAAAATAGGTATGAACAAAATGTACAAAAGAGATGGTGCAACATGTCAAATTAAATTGAGCAAGATCATTTAGTATCTGCTATGTTTCATCTGATAAAATAAATATGAAAGCTTGTATTCATAATTGCTCTTAAACGTGTTCGAATGTTGCTTATTTCAAAGTTGAAAGATAATGTGATAAACACTCTCTCCCTGGGCTAAAGAATTGTAATGCAATTAAATCAATTAAATATGACGGAGATTATTATAATCTCTCAATCTAACCTGCTGTCTAGAGTCTAGTTTACCCTGGAGGTCCTGCTAATGATGCAGGTGCTTGAGCTAGTGGCTGATTATCAGGGGTATCCCTTCGTACCCTGCAATCTTAATCTTTGAACGTTGTGGATAACTGCTCTAGGCGCTAAACCCGTGCGGATAACTATGTCAGCGTCTGAAACAGTGACACTACTTGATCAGCGTGCCATTTTAATACATGACGGCTATCCAGCGGTGTATTGCATGTGTAGTGTATTAAACTCCGAATTTTCATAATGGATCTATTTTTGTTTCGGTAAACTCGAGTTGTTACGCGTTCTTTCAGCTTAAGACTCCGTAATCCACCATCTTGTGGACAAGCTTATGGCAACTCCTTGATAAGCCGGATAGAAGCCAAACAAATATTTTAGGTGAAGGACACAGGTACAGATCATCTACACGCTAATGGTATCGCCCTGAACACTTGCAGTATCTGTTTAATATAGTTCACAAAATAAAAAAACAAAAACAATATTTTCTATTGTTTTGGTTTTTCTTCTTTGTATCTGTTGAACTTTATAGCTTAATAGCTCATTTTGTTACATTTCAGTTTAAGTGTACGAATGTGCCGATTTACAAGCCCATTAGTAGAAGGGTGTCGATCGTAGAATTATCAGGAACTAGAAATAGAAACTGTGGACAAATTAACAGTTATTAATTTGGCCGGGGTTCTTAAAATTGTCACTTAGATTTGGCATCGATTAATACCTACTATAGATATTAATCGATTTTTGATGCCAGCGTAATCTTGAGTCTTCGGCGTCACAACATGTAGTGTAAAATTATCGGAGTCTGTATTTACAGGAGACTCGGCACAGGCAAACATCGTACTAAACTGTTTAAAATTTTGCACCAATATTATTAGTTCAGTAGGTCAGATTCACAAACATGTGTATTTTTTGTTCGTACAACCATTTTTAGATGTTCTCGCTAATAGCTCAACTAACTTCAATTAAAATTTTTATGCTGGAGCTCCTTCAAAAAATATTGCATGCCACAATTTAAAAAAAAATATTTTTGAAAAATACATAAAATATTTTTTTAATGCATTATCAAAAACGCTACCATAATTTTTTATTGAAATTTTTTGTATATTATAAAAAACTTAAAATTAGAAAACCATTGAACAATTTTAAAGAAATTTTATGTTCACATTTTACAAGAAAAATCGTTCTAATAATTTCGGAAATTTTGTTTGCGTGCATTAATTTTTTTATTTTTTTTAAACTCACACTATTCAAGTAAATGTTTAATTTCATACTTTTTAAAATTTCCCTAATGATCCATGATCCATGATCTTATGGATATATGTAATTTTAAAAATTGTAAATCATTTGAATATAAGACCAAGTATGTAATCGATGCATTTTTTTTTTTTAAATAATCATAGAAATGTTATACCTACTTTCTTTAATGTGTGGGCATATCATGACGACTTTAAAATAACAAATACATTTGCAGAAAATTTAATTTTCTATTAAAAGATTGCTATCATTTAAAGTACTTTACCTCTCTCTACACTTTTCGAGTGTCTGCTGCAACGATTTTACGGTAAGTCTTATTTTTTTCCAGTCATACATTTCATCTCGGGTATAAGTGAAACGACATCCATTGCCATTACACGCCATTAAATTCAATTAACTTATTTTCACGTCGCGTCGTCCCACACATCTTCAAACGTATACGGTATACCTGACCATCATCATTGCACAGGATATGCACTCATGCAGGTAAGTGCCAAGTGCACACACTGATTTGAGCCCAAGGAGCCGTGAAACTAATTAAAAGATGTCACATAAAAAGAAATTGACCCAATTACGACATACGGGTTTCCTTTTCATATATACTCGCTCTCGCTTAACACGACTGGTATTATCGTTCGCAATCAAGGATTTGTTTTCGTTTCGTGAGATTATGCTCTAAGCAATTAGCTAATTGATTTTCATGTAGCTTCCAAGTAATCCCTTTTAATGACAACAACAACAACACCGACGACGACAACGACATCTTGCGTAACGAGAACAATGCTATTTGCCAAGATTTAAGTCACATCACTACTTCGTTTGTTCGGTTGGTTCGTTTTCCAAAATATAAGGATGATTGATGCATTTTGCATAAGAAACCAAAATTCAGATGCCAAACTGGAACAGGAACACATCCTTTCTCTGGGGATTGCAATTGCAGAAGGATCTTGGGTGTAATATGTAAAAGGGTAGGAGGGGTGAGGGAAAGGACATGACAACATGACTGTGATGATGGCATCACACTAAAATGCGGACATAAATGTAAATTCACGAGCTGTGCAACTGTGATTGCTCTCGAGATGCTGTGGCGGCCATTGTATTCAAATTTTATGTGCGGATAAGTTCTTGAGTAATGGTCGCTTTGTCATCATCAGGAACATCATCCATGTCGTCATCGCTCCATCGCATCGCCGCCGCTGCCGCTGCCACCGTCGTCGTTGCTCGTCTTATGAACAAACTTCTACACTTCTTCTTCATCTTCAATTTTGCTGGTTGCTGGCTGAAGTTGGAGTCTTGGTCGTTCCACTTGTCCGCTCGTTTGACATGAATGCTCATTTTGCGTGGAGAATTACCACGAAATGGGATTGTGAATATATTCCCAGTGAAACTCTGGAGTGGGTCTTTGATGTTTAGCCGCCGCTATGACAGTTGCGCATTCGCACTTTAGTGCCATGGCAAATGCGAAATTTCCTTAAGGCCACAACAAATTGGAGTGGGTTGTCCGAAAATTGTATAGATTCAGTGGGATGTTTGTTGTAAAAGCGTTGCCTTTAGGTTGACCGTTCATGATGATGTGATGATGGTAATGGACAGAAAGAAAATTAAGAAATAAGGTTTTATGGTTTCAAAAGGAAGAGGATATTCGTATATACATATGATGCGAGTATATAAACTTTACCACACACTGTGTGATTGAGAAGCGTGCTTCAATGCCATTTCCAATATAAATAAATTCCCATGTGAATTAATGGGAACAAGGATGGAATAAGTATTTTCGTCACTTTTTCTCCAAAGTCAGGTTTGAAATTCGTCGGTATCTATAAGAATGGAGCGACAAATGGCGTGACATCTCGTTAGTCTGCCTCTGCAGTGACTTACAACTCTCAGTGATTTCTGTGTGCATATTTGGTAGCAGGAATTGAATGGACCAACACAATTTTCTTCAAACTTCTGTAGGATTTGTAAACAAAGCATTTTTGTAGGTGAATGAGGCTGAAATGCGATTCCCTAATCTCTAAGCTACTTGGAACTCAGTAAATGGACACAATTTGACATCTGTCACCTGTCACCATTACCTTTAACATGTGAGTTTTGATGCAACGCCATGTTGCCACGAACAGCTGGTGCTTAAAGAAGGTTATTTTTGTCAATCAACCTCACAAAAACCATTTTAAAAACATTAAATTCTGTGGGTTATTTTCCTAACTCAAACAGAAAATTTTAAAAAATTTACTCTTTAAGTAATCAAGTTTATACCCTTTGATCAGCAAAGAGATACAATTTTATATTTCCCATAAACAATTTTTTAGCTTTTTTACCTCTTGTCAAAGAGCAAAGCGTGTGGGGTAAATATTTAATTAACCGCAGATAAACAAAGTCTGGGTTGATTTAACTTAAATAAACATAAGTTCATGGGGTAAGACATGGTACCTAGGTCCTACGTGGATTTGCTTGCTCAAAATATAAGAATTTATAGGGCAAAATCAAATGAAAACAAAAATAATATTCGCTTTTAATAATTCTTTTGAAAGGATTTATGTTACAAATAGCCTTAATTATGCCAAAGTACTTTTAATATTTAACTGTTAAAATTTTAAATGAGGTAGAACAAAGAAATAAGCTTTATGATTCAAATCTAATTTTAAATTATTTCATCTTTAGATTTCAGTAAGATTTCATTTATATTTAAGATATTTTAGATGACCACCTTAGGGCTGGTTATTTTAAATTTTGCTATTTTTTAAAGGGTGATGTGGGGTAAGAAGAGCAAAAATAGGATCAGATTTTTATTAAGTTTAAGAAAAATAACGTCGAAGATTACTTAAGGGTTAAACACTTTTTAAAATTAAGGTATTTATGGGGTGAAATAGGTTAAGATAATGAAAATAGCATCAGCTTATAATTTACCTAATATTTAATTATTTATTTATTATTTTATTATTTTTCTTTAAAATTTAGAGGATATTTTTCGATAACAACTTAAGGGCTACATTTTTTAAATTTCGCTGTTTTCATAAGGTGGAACGGAGAAAGAACAACAAAAATAGCATGAGTATTTAGAAACTCTCCTCAGTTTACTAAAGAGTTATTTTGACTTTAGGGTATTAATAGGGATAAATGGGTAAAACAAAAAATGTCAGCAGGTTTTAATTTAATTATAATTAAATTTTTTGTTTTTTTTCAGATTTTATGTTAAGCGGGATGTTCTTCGTTTATCACTTGGGGTCAGATATTTTAAATAAGTTGTTTTTATAGGGTTGGTGTAACAACAGCAAAAATAGCATCGGATTTTAAAAATCCTTTTTTTTTTTTAGTACTGATTTAAAAAAAAAATTGAAGGATGTACTTGAGGAATACTTAAGGGATTTATATTTTTTTTAATTTAGCTACATACCTATAGGGTAAAATGGGGTAAAATCAAAAAACTAATCCTATTTTAAAATTTCTTTTGGTATTTGGAAGGTGATAATGTATTTGACTTTAGAGGACGGATATCGACGATCGCTTTATTTCTCAAACTGTACATAAATATTTATTGGGTAGAATGGGTGAAAAATTTAAAATATTTTGAAAAATTGTAGGTACCTATGAGGTTGCTTTTATAAAAAAAAATGGTTATAATAAAACTATATTCTAAATTTTGAATTCTCGTTAATCAATTATTATCAATTCCATCAATAATGGGCCCAAAGAAGGAATATTTGCTGTTAATACGAATTTGCTTTCAACCCGATAATACTTAATTTTAGAAGAAATATTTATACGTACGTCGTCCTAAGGAAGGAATTATAGGTCAACTTGTCTTGGTTAAATTAGCATGAAAAAAATATTTAAATTCATTTTTATAAAATTGGCAAAACAAAACATAAACTATGACAAACGCTTGGCAGCTGCGTCATCCGTTATAAAACTCATATTTTATTTAACAACTAAAGTTATCAAATTGCTTATATAGAACAACAGTTAAAACATTCATATCATCAGTGGCATGAGACTTTCTTAATTAAAAATGCAAAAATACTCTAAAGCGTATAGGAAATTCCCAAAAAAATAACCTTTGCACACCAATCTCACAATCTTAGCAGGGCGGTGACTCCGAATCCGATCGACGAAGACCAAGATGCAAGCAGCTGAATCTCCGCATCTACCAGCATTTACCTACACATAGTCTGTGCCTTCAGATTAAGCTCAATTCGTATTCAAACATAAGGCGCACGCTGATGATAATGATGGCAGCGCAGCGATTTCGTTAAACATTATATCGTAAATAACTTTTCAACACCTTTATTAGCCCAAAAAGAGAATTCGGCTATGCCTGTTGGTCCACCATAAAACTGTCCAGAATCAATAGGAGGTGTTGGTAATTTATGTGAAATTATGGCATGCATCATGATCCGCGATTATCTTACCTTTAAAAATAGATAGGTAGGTAATGAATTTTATCAATTTTGGTCGATCTTATCGGTGTCAAGTCAGTTTTCTTATAAACAAAAAAACAAAACGAAAAAGGTGACAAAATATGTCATGATGTTGACTGCGACAATCTTCGCGTGGATGACAATGACAATGTTCTGGTTAAAGACTTAAATGCAAATGAGGAACATTTCCAGTTGTTGTTCTTGGTCATAAAACGGACCGTTTAAATGGGGCTTCGTTTTGTGCTTTTATGTATACGAGTATATATTATATCCAAACTGGGAATATGGCTTTATTTGCGTTGGTTGAATCTGTAACCTGGTGCTTGGGTATATCGTTGTTGTTTAACCAAACGAGAGAGAGATAAATTTCAATTTGCGAAAGATTATCTCGTTTATATGGGTTGATGGAGGTGTTATAGTCGATTTGGTGGATAAACGATTTTCGTCTTGTTCTTTGTTTGTTGTACCTACAAATAAATATCTATAGTGGCTGTTTTCAAAACAGGAAAGTTGTCATTAAAATGTGGAAGTAAAATATAAGCAATACAATCTTTTTCATTAGCAAAACGTTACGAACCATTATACAGCAGGAAAAAAACTTTAGGTATATCTAGTACAATTTATATAAAATTTAAAAAAAGGTCTATTTAGAAAAAGTCAATCAGAATTTCTTAATAGAATTGTAAAAAAAATGATTATTTTCAAATAATTTTGAAGAAAGTGTAAATTGTAAATTGTAATTTAAAAAAAAAAAATTAAACAAAACTGTTAAGTATCTTAAAGAAATTCGTAATTTGAACTAAAATCGTATCTTTTGAAAATATTGTTAATTAAAAAACAATTATTTTTTTATGAAAATATTAATTCAAAAAAAAAAAAACAATTGCAATTCTAAGGAAATCTTAATTTTTTATAAAATCATAATTTTAAAGGAAATTGTAAATTTTTGGCAAAAAAATTAATTAAACAAAAATCGTAGTTTTTAAAAAAGTCGTAATTTTAAATAGAATTTCTAAGAAAATATTTTTTTTTTTTGGAAATCGTATAATTTTTAAGAATACATTTTGAACAAAATCGTTATTTAAACAAAATCGTATTTTTCAAAAAAAACTTATTTTTTAAGAATAACGTAAATTTAAAGGAAATCGTAATTCTTAAGAAAAAGTAGTACCTAATTTTTCAGAAAATCGTATAATTATTCAAAAATTTTGAAAGTTGCATAATTTAAGAAAAAAATATTTTTTAACAAAATCGTCAATTTTAAGAAAATAGTATTTTTCAGGAAATCGTATAATTTTTTCGGAAAATCGTAATTTTAAAAAAAGTTGCAATATTTAAGAAATACATAAATTTTTAAATTTCAAGAGAATCGTAATTTGAAAGAAAATCGTAATTTTAAGTAAAATCGTATCTTTTGAAAATATCGTAAATTTAAAAAAAATATTTTTTTATGAAAATAGTATGTAATTTAAAAAAAAAAAAACAATAATTTTAATTTTTAAGAAAATCTAATTTTTAATAAAATCGTTACTCTTAGGAAAAAAATTTTAAAGAAAATTTTAAGAAAATCTTAATCTGAAAGAAAATCTAAATTTTTAAGAAAACTGAAATTTTAAGGAAATTCGTAATTTAAAGGAAAATCGTAATTTAAGGAATATCGCAAATTTTAAGAAAATCGTTATTAAAAAAAATTATCATCTGTAAGATTTTGCGTTTTTGTTTTAACATTTTACGGTAGTTCAAATTACTAGGTACATTCTCAACCGCATACATATTTTGGTTAGATACTTGGGACCACAAATTTTGTTTTTTGAAAATCAAAAATGAAAGTGCTTTTGTACGCGAACCAGACTGAATTGTATTTTAAACAAAACCTAGCTGCGCAGTTAACATGATCCATTTTCATATTAAACCTATACCTATGCTAATATTGAACTACATTGAATCTATATTGCACAATGTTATTTTGACAATTTTGACAAATTTACTTTACAAGATTTCTTGTCAAATTAAATGTATGGAAATGTTACTATCGTTGAGGCGGACCAGGTTTAATAAACAAGAGGCAATGTAAATTTAAAAATGCTCAACTGATGTAGTTAAATAATGATCTCTTGTAAAATTGCGCCCATATATTTACAAATATCTTTGAGGTCAAAACCTCTATCTATCAGAGTAAACTGTTAATTTGATAAACCAACAAGTGACCTAAACGAATGTACACTCTGCTAGTTAAACACAATTCAAGGTAAAGGTAATAAATAGTAAAATTTAATTTTCTTATAAACAAGAGTTTTATGTTGAAATAACACGATATCTTCTTAAAACATCTATAATATTGTCAAAAATAATGCCATGTTAATTAAACATTATTGAATATCTTATTGTGGTTGACTTAGTGTAAGTTTTTCAGAATTATATTTTATGGGACAGTGTACCTAGTTAATTTTACATGAGAATTGTTAATTTTTTTCTGAATTTTTTATCTGAGTATGGTAGAATTTTTATTTATAAACTTAATATTTATAAATTTTAATTTTTAGCAATTTTAGAGAGATTCTTTTGTTTGAAGGATATTCGAAGATAAAAATTCAAAGAGTTTTTTTTTTTCAAATGGTTTCCGCAACTGGACCTTTTTTTCGTCATTTGGCTCGAATATCAAATTTAGCTTGCCTGCAAGGACATCAGTTTAACTTCTTTTGAGAGTTTGTTCCATCCTTTAAAGGACATTCAACTTATCAAGGACTTTATACAAAGCTATCGCCAGCGTTTTCGTTGTCCTCGGCGTCTTCTTTGTCGGGTCCGTTGCGTGAACCCTAGCTATATACGTACACTTGGAATTCTATTAAAACTTTCTCCACAACTCGTACTTGGTCTTATGGTCGCTAGCTCTTTGTTTGCAAGAGTGTATTGGTAAGTGTGTATTGACTTTTCACTTTGGTCCTTTTTAAGTTTCCTTTTATTTTTTTTTATTTTTGTGTATTCTTGTTTTTTTTTGGTAGGAGAAAGTTTTAATTTATTTCATTTTCATCCTTTTGCCAGGACATTCGAAACTCTCGGCTTTAGCTGGTCCTTTTTATTGCGTCTCTGATGGTTTCAATGGGAAGAAATTACCACAAAGTGCCGATGGAAAAAAGAAACCCAGTTGGTCATGCGAATCGAAAAAGCGAATCGCTTGGCCTCGCCCATTCTGTTCCAGGGATTTCGATTGACTATATATAGTGGAATTGGCTACCCGTTTTTTTTTTTTTTTTTTTTTTTTATGATGAAGTATTATTTGTGTGCTACTTGGGTCGATCCCAAAGAATCACCAGTGCCGACTACCCACCACCACCACCACCACCGTGGCAGTTTGAAACTTTGGTTTGCTGATGATGTCCCATTTAATCAGCTGCACACGAAGGGTATATTGTGTTCATCATCGTCATCATGATGGCAGTCGTCATCGTTATATTCTGTCGGATTTCGGAAAAGACCCATAGGGGCAAGCGGTTGCTCTTCATCTGCGGTATACTTGCTTTGAAATGGTTTTTTTTTTTTCAAAAAAAAATTTTAAAGCATGTCCACTTGGTGGAGTTTTTTTGTGATACAGTTTTTGTCTTCGAGCATTTCTGCGAGATCAGCCGACTGGAAATCATCGGAAATTATTTTACTTTAATTGGTAAATTGTGATGAACGATGAGCAGAATTTTGCAGTTACAAAGAAACCATTATTTTTGATGACATTTTGTCCTTTTTTATTAGAGTAGTAATTTTTCTTATCGACAGAATAGCTTTGAAAAAATGTATTCGATGGCAATTTAATGAAATACAAAGGTACAAAGTTAATGCAAAGCAATAACAATGATATAAGCTTATAGATCACCTTTCATTTCTACCGATCTTAATCACATCCACACGTGAAATCGTAAAAGTTATTATTTGAGATCAAAGTTCCCTCGAAACGCAGTCACACTCTTGCACAGCACATACACCATATGACCTTCGCCACCACATTACTTAATCATAGTCAATCCCTCTAATGGAAGGTCGCTCATAGATATAGCCAGACAACCTTTCAAAACCTTATAACCAACGAGCACTCAAATTCTTCACAAATCTAAAAAAAAAAAGTACAAAATTTTTACCCACGTTAAAAGTGTAAGCAATATTAAAAATGCTAGTAGTTCAAACGTTCACATAACCATCACCTCTATCACCCCTCAAAAAGCTGAGTCAAAGCAATAAATTTTATATAACACCCGCCCATATCGGGGAGCTGGAATAAAAATAAAAATCATCGAAATCGAAATCGAAATTTCCCAATCGGCAATTCGCACCTCGACTTCAATTATTCGTTCCAAATGAGGTAATTATCGCCACCACAACTATACACAACCACAAAGCCTTTTTTTTTGTATACAAAGTTGGCTTATAAATGATGGCTGAAAGTATGGGCACATATACACTCGCACTTACCCCCTCACTCTTCCCCATCACCTGATTCAAAACTTCAATAATAAATTCTCACCTCTTTGACTCCAATCAAGCAGCCGAAATGATAACCTTTGGTAGTCCGCGCATATGTTTCCAAAAGGTAACATGCAGCCGCGCTTTAGGCCAAAGGCTTGTTTTTAAAGAATAAGTTAGGACTCGAAGGTATTGCGCAATGAGCCATGATCAACACAGAAGTACCGCACAGCAAAGATCATGTGCAGCTATAAAGTCGGAAATAAATCAACTTTAACTCTTATACACTCCGCATCATACAGTTATATAGTTTGCTGGAAATATTTGGTACGCGCACCTAACGTTAGAATTCGTTAGTCGCATCCCACCAATACTTTGAGAGCGCAGAACGACGACGACGTATATCGTCGTCCGTCGTTGTTAGCCGAATCAATTTGGTAAATCTCACGTTTTACAATTATTATGTAGCGTTATTAAGGTGAGGCTGGCAACGAGACAAATGGAAAAGGAAGTCACTTTTGTGGTCATATCATGATGATGTATAGTTGTTAAGGGGGAGGAGGGGTATTATTATTATTAATGCAGAATATGGCGCTGAACTTTTCCAGAAATCCAAAAATTATTCAATACGAATGGTTCTTACTTTTAAGATGCTGATAGTTGTATGAATTTCGCCACAGTTTTTTATAACAGAAGATATTTGAAATAAATTATGACAGTGGAGACTAAGACACAAACAATAGCGAACTATGAATGGAAAAAGATCTCGAATTTTGACTTTTCATTCAGATGAATGTTCACTGACAACTTGAATTCGAACGAATGTTTTATCTGTCGGTTTTTTTAATGCGTCCTGAATTCCGTGAATGTGAATTCCGAATTTAGGTTTGACAGTTCGCAGAAGATAAGTTGGTAAGCTACGATTAGAGAGTCAATGTAATTGGTCAATGCGTTGACTGCTTGAAGTCACCAAGAATATCATCAATACGACTGTCAGAGTAGACTGTTTCAAGGCATAAAACATTAACAGTTACACGATTGACGCCAGTTGGTTAATGCTGACACAAAATGTGTTGACGCATTTTATCTGTATCGACGCATTTTTAAACATTTAGTCGCATGTTAAACTATGACGAACGCACGACTTAAGCACATCCAAACTCTCTGTGCGTCAACTCCGCATCAATTGACGAGAGCAAAAATATAGATCTATTTTCGTTTTGATGATCACATGACGACGATGACGTTAAAATGTTAAATTAATGTCACTTTTTCGCTACAACATTTGTGGATCAGACATTTTTAGATCCAATTTGGTCCGGAAAAAGAGTTTTTAGGGGTTTTGGATGAAATTTGGATCGAAATATTCAATAAAAGTCAAAATATAGTTTGTTGCTCATCTGTCAAACTATAAATTGTACAATTCCATTGAAGAATTGCTCCGATGTCGATGGATTAAAAAAAATTAAACTAATTTAACGTATAGCTATAGTGTTTTCATTTTAAATTTATTCACTTCGTCGAAAATTTAAAACAAAAAAATTAATACTTGCCTTATAAATTGCATTATTTGCAGGTCGCTCCATGGATTTAAGGTTTTTGTGAACAGAAAAGTAAAATCGTGATTTTAATAGAATAGTCAAGGAAAATTGAAAAAGTTCGGAAAAATTATGAACAAGGCTTTTATTTTTGAATCATCTTAGTTTAAATACTCTTAATATTTTGTGAAAGTTCCCCATCGATCTAAGCTCCGTGACATTCATTTCTGAGCGGTCAAAGGTCACGCAATAGGGGTTTTCACTGATACGGTACTGGTAAAATGGACAAATAAATTGGTCTGCTACTAAGTCTTAGTAAAATCGTTTCAATTATTATAAGAATGAATAATGAAAAGTGCCTATGAAAATATCTGTTCGAAAAGGAGTTTTTTCGGGGAGGGGAAGGGGTTAAATTTGAAGTGGGTTCATGTAACTAAAAGCTCTACAACAACAGGTTTATTAATAAAACTGTGCGAATTTTTTTTTATTTTCTATGAGAAAGAAGACTCAAGAATATCTATGGTAGTGGTTTTTTGTTGGGAGGGGTAAGGGGGGGGTGGGGGGTATTCGAAACTGAAAAAAGTAATTTGATGGAATCTGGGCATATGGCACATGTTTTATTAGGGTACTTTTAAATGTTGGATCTAATAACCGACAGATAAAGATGCTATATCCTCCCTTAAGAAAAGTAGCTATAGTAATTTTTTAAATAGTGATGCGAATATTTTCCGTAGTACCTACCAATCAGACAAGAACAGAAATGTTAAAAAAAAAGTTGATTGATTGATGTTACAAGTTATTTTTTGTGAAATTCTCTTCAACGAAAGACCACAAGATTTTTGAATAATCATGAAACTATGACAGCGATTGATTAAGCTGTCGACTTAAAGTTATTGGTCGGCGGCGGCGGTTTTTTGTTTGTGTTTCCTTACTAGGTGTATGTTGTTCGTTACTATATACCTACAATAAATGTCACAATTTAACAAAAATGTTTCACTGTAAACGATCCTTTATTATGACATTACATATTTGGTTAAAGTGACAATATGATCTGGCCTGAATGACCAATGACTCTAATGGTGAAGTATATAAAAATGATTTCGTATGTACGTACATAGATAGTTAATATTTGCATACAATAAGTTTTTCAACAATTGTTGAATTGTCTTTTGGAATTCAGGGTTATTTTACTTTCTTATGGCTCTTTGACAAAGTTAATTAAACCCGAGCGCTATTAGAAGAAAAATAAGGCCAATATTAACGTTTGGCTACATTTCGTTTTTGAATCGTGAAATAACGTCGAATTCTAGGTTGGGTTCAAAAGCAAAAGCAAAAGCAAATTTATGAAGAAAAAGGTAGTTTTACCAATTTGCAATTTTTGTTGAAACAAAAATGTAAGTGGTTTTCTTATTGAATAGCTTGCAAACTCGGAAAAAAGGATTGAAATATAGCGACTACAATCTTAATTCTAGCAGCTAGATGTAGGTGGTTGGATTCTAGCGGATATTTTCTTGCGGCTAGATGATCAAGTGGTTAGTTTCTAGCTGCTAGAATCTACCAGCTAGAGTCTTGACTCTAGTGGTTTTATGCTATAGGGGGTAAGGTTCTAGTGGCTGAAATCTTAAGTATAGATACTACTACCTTGATTCTAGAGGCTAGATCATCTAGATATGAGCGATTATATTCTAGCGACTAGATGCTTGCACATAGATTTTAGCAGCGAGATACTTACATATGTCTAGATTCTACCTTCTTGTTCCTGACGGCAAGATTCGTACTGGCTGGATAAATAAGACTGATAGTGTCTCCTATATGATGTCATGAATAGGGAATAGTCTGAAGAAACATCTACAATGTACCTACATATTGGCAGAAATGATTTTGGACTATTTGCACTTTAAAAGTGGAAGCAGTACCTAAGAGCATCCAAAGCCACTAGGCATCATCCCGCAAACACACCGATACACTTGGGCTTTTTGGAGAATTTCGCACAAAAAACTTCAAATACCTCCATGCAAAATTATATCTGCACTGGAACTCAACAAGAGACAATTGAAGACCTCAGGCTATAGGGTGTCCGGAAGTTCAACAACATTCACCAGTGCAACGGCACTTACTTATCTGTTATTATTTTAAAAGTGCCGCATTGCAAGGCCAAATATATGTATAGCTAACATATATTTGGCCTTGCAATGCGTCGGTTAGTCTTCCAGCCGGTTCTTATTTGCGTTCCTGCAAATATTAAGTTAAAACCGAATAATTCCGTTAGGTTTTATTGTATTGAAAGTACATCTACAGTGTATAGGTTAGGTATATTGGTATACAATTGTAATAAGACAGCTGGCTTCAGATTCTTATCATTAGAACAATAACTTTTGAAGGTAGGTATGAAAGCTTAATATTTTATTCATTTGTTTTTGTCTGAGTAAAAAAAAAAACATCACACCTCATATCACAACCTGCCCATCCATGGTAACCCCTAAATCATGAAGCAATAGCAAAATAGCCACCTTTTATGATAGCTGTTAGATTGGTCCAACACCACTAAATTGTGCATCGTGATTTCAAGCATAGTCATGGCGTGATGCACCAACGCTTGACTCTGTAACTCTACGAGCAGAACGAAAAGCAACAAAAAAAAAACCCTAACTTAATTCTAATCACACTAACAGAATCCAACTCAGAATGTTTCTTCACTCGGTGGCACTGGGAGATGATGTTCTTATACGGTCCGCTGTATAGTAACTGCCGCCTCCACCATACGACTTCAGCATGTGATATCCGAGAACACGTGTACCACTTAAAAGTCGTGCGAATGCAATCTATTCAGGATCATGTATTAATTGCACGACTTTATTGTGCAATGCACCCGGTTTGCCTATATAGATTCATACATGCATCATCAACCTCGAGCGGAGAGCACCTCCCGTGATATGAGAGCTCGCTCGAATTCGGATTCGGTCGGATTCGATCAGCTCCATTTAATCGTTATATAGCCAGGACGCTGATGCATGCCATCCGCATGTAGCTGCAGCCTAAGTGGAATGTAATTTCCAAGTGCTGCGGAATCCTTTCTCCAAGAGTACGAAAGGACGTTTCTATATAAAAATTTAGTCCTAACACTCGCGGATGAAGATGACGCGACCACGACCACGATGATGACGATGACTCTAACTATAATATAAGTTCCAACGTCCAACAACAACAACAACCACTTGGCAAAGAAGACAACGACGACGACGTAGAGTAAATTGCAATTTTTGCACTGTGATCGCCTTTTTTGTCGCCGTCATAGTCGTTGGGGATGTGGGTCCAGGTTTCCTCCTCTCGCCTGGAATTTCGTGAGCACATTTTTTTAGTTTTTTTTTTTGTTTTTTTTTTTTTCTGTTGCTGGTTGTTCAGGAGGTTCAGGTGTTTTGCAACGAGGAATGTTTACATAAATTTCCAGATTAAGAAGACAATGTTTTTCGTCCTCGTTTTGGACGTTGGACGTGGGGCGGCGGCAATGTACAACTTGTGTGATGTTCCATTCCAGCTATAGCCATATAATAACTGGGGAGACTCTTCTTATGCTTCACTCTCTGGGAGCTTTGCGAAATTCTCAGTGTGACGCTCGCGCGTCGCGATACGGAATCAGTTTTTATTGCATTGCAATGTGATTGTCACAGAGGGCGGGTAAGATTGCACATACATATACATAATATATATATACCTAAGCTCGTCTTTTGCAGCGTGATGTCATTTCGGGTGTTGTTTGATTTAATTTTTTTTTTTGTCAAAAGAAGGTGACTCTTATTAATGTGGATCATTTTTCATGAGAATGAGAATGAGAAGATGTCATACTGTGTTACTGGGGTGTTTCGTATTAAAAAAGATTGGTCTTCGAGATTGACGTAGAGAGTTTTTTTTTTTGTTGCTGGCAGAAAATATTATTTATTTCTTGAAAGAATAATAAATTGAATAATAATTTTACTTAACGGATTAACATTTTCTGTTCAAGGCATAAATGTAGGTTATTAATATTTTCAAAATGATTCAACTTTGATGCATTCAAAGGGCTTGGCAGAATGTGGTGCATCAATTTTTATCGAAAGTATTTATAAGTTTTTTGTTATCGAATAAGAATCACTTCTTATCTAATCTCATGGAGCTCTAAACACGAGTCTTTATAGGAAGCTCTGTTACAAGGTTTAAACGAATGAATTACTCTTGAATGTGAAACCTAGCTTACCAGGAGGCGTTTGGTCCTACATTAGATCCTGGCTCTTTTTTAAAATTGACATCGTATAAATATCTAATGCCAAAACTTCCCTCTCCAATTGGACATTTCCAGTACTTCAGAGCTTGATTATTTGGTGTATTTATACCTACGCATGTCATAAGGAAAGAAAATATATTTTTTTCAATACATTGTCAGTTTTGTGACAAATATTCTGTTGATTTTCTACTCGCGAAAATTCGGTAAAAGTCTTAAATTGACATGAGAAATGCTTATGTCTAATGGTGTGCCCCAGGGCTCTGTTTTGAGGCCTACCTTCTTTTATATGTAAGAACTACGACAATCTCCTGTCTGCGACTTCTTTTCCTTCAATAAAGTTTTTGTATGTGTTGATAAGGAACATCAAGAGCAGGGTATGGCAATTTTACTAAATTGTTATCTTAACGGTTAATAAGAACTGATAAGAACTGCTGTTACCTGTTGGTAAAGCGGAACCTCTATTTCTGTAGCTGAGCTCTAGCTATATTTGAAGGGGGGGACAAAGAATCACCTCCCGTTCAATCTTTTTACTCCTTTAATTGACGTTTACACTATATTTTTAAAGGATGCCCCCAAATTTATGCAAGATACGAATTTGCCTCAAATAATTTGGACAGCTGACATTTTAGGATTCAGTTGTATGTGTCAATTGAACTTTATAAGCATGGAGATGCAGATCTTCACTGAGTATACGCTGTAGAGAACTTCTTGAAATTTGCAATTCTTTTTTTGTCCGACGCATGACGAATTGATGTTCTTGGACTTTCATCGTTTTCACGCACTGCTAAGATATTGACATCTTGAACGACTTGTTTTTGGGCGACCAGCGTGTTTAGCATTAACAACTTTTCCAGTTTTCTTGAATTTTATACCTTCGCCATAGTTGAATTTCCGCACTTTATTTGATATTTTTGTCTGTTCCTCAGAAGTTCATATTTTTCATGCATCCACATTTCCTTTTCTCACTTCAATAAGAATCTCATAGAAAACTACTATTTATATTCATAACTTGCAACGATAAGCAAAAAAATCTATTTTCTCCATCGTGCTATCCAGGAGGTCCAGTCAAAATCAATTTCTCATCACTATAGGAATAATGACACATCTGCCAAGGTTTTTTTTTTTTGTGTTGGTATGCCTCCCAACAAGTAGCACCACCTTATCTAGAGGAACTTGCAATTCAAATAATTTTTTATCTCGTACCAAAAGTCTAGCTTTGCTTCGTTCAAACACAAGGACATCAGCAGCAGAACCAAACCATCAGCTACACCTAAAGCCGCATAGCCCTAGACGATTTAACAACGAACGCGACAAAATGAGAATGAGAATAAGAAATTCATGGGTGTTTGCGATGCCGCCATCGTCGCTCAATGCCTTAAGTTAGCATCCACAAGTCCTCAATCCTTGGAAACATATCCCAGATCAATTTGTCACAGTAAAAAATGAGCGACCTTCCTGTGTCCGTGATTTAACCCACCAGCAGAGATCTAGGAGCATCTCAAAGCAGCAGCAACCTGAACTGAATACGCAATTTGTTGGGCAATTTATTAATATTCCATTAACATACCTGCTCTGCACTTCAGGGCTCTCCTTCCCTAGCTAATGTTACTGTGATGCTGGGATGCTGATGTTGCAGCACCTTTGATAGAATGGGCCGTGCGGACGACAGCACCTCATCTGGGAATGCACTGTAGGCGATCTATACGTGGTGTATATAAATATATTCATGGAAGAAGCATCAACATCAGAGACGATGGCAATGGTGGTGGTGCTGCCCCTAGAAATCTCCAACTTATATGATTTATGTGATTGGGCGAGATTTGAATCGGGTCGGGCGTCTCAGCCCCTGCAGTCCAGCATTATGGCTTTGGTTTTTATATTTATATATCGTACACATGGGAATGGGCACACGGCGATAAGTTATTATCCTGTCTGTTGAGTCTCCATCAGTGATTAGTTTCTTGTGATGTGCGCGTCTTTAAATCGAGAACTTAGATTCTGGTCTATGGTTGATGAGTTATGATTTCTTATAGAGCTCCCTGCTGTTGCTATGTCAAGAACATGCATACCCGGTGACACTGGATGGCAGCCTTTTTGAAGTGGAATAATTATTCCAGGATGTTCTTTCCATAAGTATACCTACAATACAACCTCTGTCTGTCAGAGTCAAAGTATATTTCTGTACGCATTTATTTTTTTTGACAAAAGTATTAGTCTTATCTTAAAATAGAAAGCTATTTATTTGTCTTGTGTTAAATTATGTATTGCTTAAGAAATGTTTCGGTTTTCTTTTAAGCTCATGAATCAATAGATGCTTCAGCTTCTGTAAAAGAGATAAGTTTGGATGTAGTATAGTAGGGGCTAGGAAGTTTAGTTTCAAACCTATTTTAAGTACAAGTTTGATAAGAACACTCAGGGCTAGTACCATTGTGGGGAGTGATCATTAACCTATGTGACCGCTCAATATACGCAAGTCGTATTAGACGGTGTGAAATTCTCAAAACAAATTCTGATGTACCTATACAGTTCCTGTACAACCAGGGTCTAGTAACTTACAACTATCAACCAATGCGTTTTATTGACAGGAATGGGGGGACCTACAATTTTTTGTTAAATGCAACGACTAAGTTAAGAGGCAATTTTCATGACAGGAAATATTTTTGGAGGATTTGTCGATTTCTCGCAAGACACTGACGTTAACAAACATTTTCTGTTTTAGGTGGAATAAGCTGGGAATCGAACCCAAGAACTTCGGCATGACAATCCTTCACACTAAACATTACGCCACGGCCCACTACTAAAAAGAAAAAACATAGACGAGCATAAAATTCAGTCGAAATCGAAATTTTGCAGAAGTCCACCTTAGGACTTCGGACTTAATATTACCATGGGTTGTCCCTTAAAAAAGAAGGAATATTTTTAACTGTTACACTAGACACTAGAGAATCAGAAAGTACCGAATTGATATGGAAATGGAATAAAATTGAAATTGAATTGAATTTCATTATTTAAAAATATTTCAAGAATAATGAAAGTTTCGCAGCCAAAACTGATGTTCTGGACTTTCACCAACTTCATCAATGTTGATATATGAACGGCTTGTTTTTAGACGACCAGGACCAGTGTGTTTAGAATAACCAATATTATTGATCCAGTCTTCATAAATTTTTCAATTGCTCTCTTCACAGTTGTTGATGAAGTTTAGTCAATATTTCGACCATACTTTGAATTTTCAAATTGTGGCCGCCAAAATTTCATTACTTTTGAAATATTATAATAATGAAAAAAGTTTTTTTTCTTGAACCCTGAACTGA